>JASKUP010000056.1:5892500-8421225 GCA_030448955.1 Trichopoda pennipes | reverse complement strand
TAAACAAGAGACCTGATATGGGGCCGCGAAACCACAACCACCACGATACTCCGATATAGGGGCCAACCTCAATAATCAGCCAGAGAACAATTAAATGTCTAAAGAGACTAATAACGGAACTCTGCGAGCTTACTGATTCCCGTGGAAATAAAGTGGAGTTTCCAGTTGTACCCCTGCTTACTTCAGGGGACTGGGCTCCCTTTTTCCGAAGTTCTATAAAGACCATATATATGTGCCCCCGGGGGTCCTTCGGAGGCACATTGATATATCTTGATGGAATATCAATATTATAACATGTGTCACCGGGGGTAAAAGGGAGTTCATTCCCCTAAAGGCTAACAGGAGGTAACTGGACAACTCCGCGTTATTTCTACGGGAATCAGTAAGCCCCAGAATTCAGCTTTTTAGCTTTTTAGTTGTTCTCTGACTGATTATTGAGGTTTTGAGGTTTCGCAGGATCATTCGCTTTTGACGTTAACACAGGATAAATTATCCAGGTCCATAAGCATCTTGCTTGTCGTGTGTTCTGGACAAGGAGTTGGATAGTCTCCGACTCTTGGGCAAGGAGTGAGGGTTACGGCCTACTCCAAGCTCTCGAAGTTGCAACTAAGAGTAACTAAAGGATATACATATCCGACGGCTTCCTAGGGCGAGGGTGACGCTGCATATCACCGAAAGTGGTCTGACCCACTGTCGGGTTATGGCATACACAGCTAGGTACTGATTTAAAACTCATCACGCATAACTATAAACGTTATATGGCGTCAGAAGTGGGATTCAGTAATTATCAATCATAAAATAAAATCTTTTGCATTAAAGTGAAATTCACGTTGTATTTTGTTAGACATTGAGTGCTAAACAAGCACGTGGCTTAGCTGTTTGGTAGTTGTAGGAATTTTAATCGTCTAATCTAATCCATTACAACTTTAAAATAAACATCTTCAGGTGAAATCACAATTACACTATATTTCTATGGGAATCAGTAAAGCCCCAGAGTTCAGCTTTTTGGCTTTTTAGCCTTTTAGCTGTTCTCTGACTGATTATTGCGGTTGGCACTTCGGGAGCATCATGGTGGTTGTGGTTTCGCGGCCTTCATGAATTTAATTAAGTGGCCAGGACCACCTCACCTCTACTTAGAACAAAGGGTGAATGAGGCTTTTAATATGTTCTGGACGAGGAGTTGAATAGTTTCAAACTCTTCAGTAAGGAGTGGGGATTTTGCGAACCTGCTCTGAAACTTCCGAAATCGCAACTAGGAATGACCTGTTGCTAGAATTATGTCTTCAGCTTTCCAGGGCGTGGGTGCACGTATCATATCACCCAAGTGGTTTGATCCACCATGGAGTTATGGGATACACACGCTAGGTACCGATGTAAATCTTATCACGCATTACGTGACAGGATAATATTTTTTTTTTAAAGAGAAGTAGCACTTCAGGAAACAACGCTTATTTAGTCAAGTACCGTGCTACATTCTTTAGAAAAGGGATAGAGAAGAGATGAGACAGGTGGTGAAAGCAAAAGGATAGTTACGGAAATTAACTGTCATATAAGACAGCATAGCGACCAGTGACCATGCCTGCATCACTGAGCAGCCCCACCGACAGTGATTCTTTATTTTTGTAGTGAAAAAAAAACAGGCAAGGTCTTTATTGGGAATCGAACCCACAACTAGCCTACAGGGGCACCTTATGACTAAACGGCTGTAATTCTTGAATGAGTTGAAATGTATAAATGTGAAAATGAAGTTATTTAAACAAAATGTTAAGCAACTGTCAGCAACAATAGCGTCGCGAATTTAACGATTCAACTACGCTCAGCGTTTTCAGAAGAAGCCTGATTGCAAGGAAAAGCTTTACGAATTTTACGAAATAATATAGTGAAATTTTCCACATTTTAATATAAATTTTCAGAATTTCAATTATTTACTGAAGAGTGTAGGGTGTTTAGCTTAAAATTTTTTAACTTTTTAGCCAAAAAGTTTGCCAAAGAACGGCTGTCACTTTCTAACCTCAAATTCTTCTACCCATTACGAATTTTTTTAAACTGAATTATGCATATTATTTGATTGCTCTTAAATTGAGACCAATTGGGAGTTAGAAAAAGCATTAAAATTACAATTAACGTCGCGAGGTTATTTTAAATAAACACGTTTTTATTTCTTTTTTTTAATCCTTTAACTTAAAGTAGTGATTTATGATTTAAATTAATTTAAGGGCATTTAGCTTTTTTTCTAATGTAATTTTTAAAGCATCATTTGTTAATATTATTTTCTTTTTATTTTATTATTTTATTATCCCCGAAAAACATCATCAACTAAAATTAATGAAAACGAAAAAATTAATTGCATAATTTAAAATTAATTTAAAAACAAAAATAAAACACTAAACTAAAAAATATTGTGCTAAAATTAAATGAAAGAAAAGACTATAAACCATTGAAAAGTTTAAAAACGAAAGCGCCAGCTACAGCAGCCGCCAGTCGAATTTCATATACCTGCCAGCCCAATGATTTTAAATGTATCTCCCATCCCCATACCTGTGTTGCCCAGCATATGGTGTGTGATGGCATACACGATTGCACCGATCATTCGGATGAATTCAATTGTACTAGAGAGCAAGTCAATTACAAAAGATGGAAGAAACATTATAATCAGCCTTTAAATCCCATTAAAACCTTAGAAGCTTACAAAAGACGGCAGAAAAGAAAATTTCATCTGCTAGAGAAACCTTTAACTAAAAGTCATACATTTTTGGCCACAAATAGCGGTTGGTTTTAAATTTTTAATTGTTAAAAGTTATTGTATTTATGTGACACAATTCTTTTTTTTTGTCTTAAAGTATTATTTGTTTAGAAAACAATTAATTTACAATTTTTTTTTTGTTTAATTAATATTTATAGTTTTACACCCTAAAAGTAGGTTGGGCCACGGCATTTTAAATAAGTTTGTGGTAGCTAAACATAAATTGTTAAACAAATGGTCACAACACTTCTAAAATAGCACCCACTAAGAGAACTTAAGTGCATTAAATTATAAAAAACAATTATAAAAACAAAAACAAAAACAAAAACAAATATTTATCAATAAAACATGGCTTTTTACGAATGAATGCAATTTTTAAGGTTTTACACTACAGCCACCGTTATGTTATAAAACTGTTATAAAAAAAAAAAAAAAACACAAAAAAAGCGCTAAATTAGCCCTTGCTGCAACACAACTCTGCTATAACAAGAGATCACATTTTGTTTTTAGAGATTACACTTTAACGATAATTATTTTCGTTTCTTTATTTTTTTTTTGGAAATAAATGCAATTAATTATTTAAAACTTTTTTAAAAAATAAACTTAGTTATTTTTAGGACTAATTAGTTTTACCTATTGATTGTTTATTGTAATTTGAATTAAACATTTGTATAAGGATCACACACCTCTATCATTTAGGCTTTTTTATGTCTTCCCAGCTGTTTGTAAAAAGCATAAAGCATGTCGCCTTTTGAAAGCTTTACTAATAACAACGTCTTAACTATGTATAACAAAGTAAATTGAAATTTCCAACCAAAATTTTGTAAATAACATCTTTTTCGTAACACCTTTTTAAAATTATTTGGCAAAAACAAAATTTTATTTTTTCAAACTGGTATTGGGTTAAAACTTATAAAAATCTCTTTAGAAATTAATGAAAATTTCATATAAGTATGTATATAATAATTGTTGCTAAAATAAAATCCATTAGTCAGAAATATTATTTTGTGTAATTTTAATTTTGAATTTGTTTCATACAACAATTGTTTGTTCTGTTTAAATATTATCTGAAAATTCTACCAAAACAACTAATGCTAACATATTTGTGTTTATTTTTATATTTTTTTTTTTGTTTCACCTTTAAAACCTGGCCTAAATTTATCAAAAAAAAAAACAAAAAAAACCAAATCTCAAATTGACAAACAAAAAAAAAACGCACCAAATTTTTTTAAAAATTTTAAATCACCACCAACGTTTATGTGCTCTCTCATACATATGTATGTCTGTGTGTAATGCTGTTCATATCAAAAATATCGATCATAAACAACGTTCAATACATCAAAATACCTCTTAACGAAAACATTCAATCAACACTCTGCTTCAAAAACAAAACCAAAAAAAAAAATTAAATTAAATAAAAAATTTTTTAAAAAATGTTTTCAAAATTTTACTGAAAAAAAAAACCTTAAAATGGTTTGAACAAAAACAATTGGCTTTTTTTCCGAATTCCAATATTTTGTGTAAACATCATAAAAAATCAGCTGGTGTAAGACCCATGCCCCCGCCCTATTATCCTCCCACAATTGTGTCTACCACGCCCCGAGTGCGAGACCCTATGCTAAGGGTAGATCAACAACAGTCCCGGCTAAGAGTGGGTGAATCTACAGAAGTGGAATGCTATTCTTCGGATAACAGCTATACTGATGTGATATGGGAACGAGCCGATGGCGAACCCTTGCCACCTCATCTTCAAGTAAGCCTGTTTCTAAATTTGTCTTTTTCCTTAAAATCCCTAAAATTGTATTCATCTTTTCACCTTTTAGCAAATTGGCAATCGTTTGATCATCAATCATGTTACCCCCAACGATGCCGGACGTTATGTTTGCAAATGTAAGACTGATGAAGGGGATCTTTATACCACTAGCTATGAATTAGATATTGAAGCTAATATACATGAATGGAAACCTCCCAAAATAGTGCATGCTGATGTTGGTTCAAGAGCTCGTCTTAATTGTGATGCCGAAAATGCTCACAGTGCTCCTAGCTATAGATGGTCACGTCAATATGGTCAAATGCAAATGGGTACTGACATTTTGAATGTAAGTATAAAGAAAACTATCACTTCCGTTTTGAAAGTGTTCTTGCTAACATAAATTTAAATTCTTAATTGCTTTAGACTAAGATCCGTTCTTTTTAATATTATTATTTTTATTCCTTTTATTAAATGTTTTATTGTTTTAAGTTCTTTTATTGCAAAATAATAGCACAGCACTTTAGAGTTTTAAATTAAATTAAGCGATTTTTTTTACTTTCAATTCACACAAAATAAACTTTATGGCAACTTTATTGTCTTTACTCACTGTTAACTCATTTTGAATTTTATTTGGGTACGGTTTTCCGTCGACCCTCGTCAAATTTGGTTTGTGAACAAACCGGTTTCGGCTGTTTGCCATCTTCAGTGTTCTTTTCGTACTAGTTGCGTTCTATTGTTAGTTGTGTTTATATAGTTCGTGTCTCCCTTCGTGTTATTGCGTTCGTCACTTACTGTCTTTTTTGCCTGCATCTCTCTCTCTCCTTTTTCATTTGTCTCTTTTTACCTAATTTGTCGTCCTTTTTCATTCGTCTTCTTTCCTAGCTAAATCCTTTTACGATCATGCTTGTTGTCCGTTTTTGTTCATGTGTGAACCTATTGGGTTTTTTTCTTTTTTCTTCATGTGACATAATAATCTGTAATTGTACGTTTATGATGTTCTTTATTGCTTTGGTCTTCTTTCCTAACTAAATTCTTTTACGATCATGCTTGTTGTCCGTTTCTGTCTATGTGTGAACCTATTGGGTTTTTTTTTCTTTCTTCCCCTTTTTATGTGACATAATAATCTGTAATTGTACGTTTATGATGTTCCTTATTGCCCTGGTCTTGCGCACCTGCGTAACGTTTTTGTGCTGGTGTAGTGTTTGTTTTCCTGTAAAAATGTTTCAACGGTTCAAATATTGTGTCCGAAGCAGTGTTTATTTGTTCATTTATTATTCGTCCGTCAAATGTTTTTTGTTTGTATATTTCCATGTTTTCTAATACATTTAGTCTCCTTCCTTTGTGCTGTGTGTGGAGCAGTTTAACCGTTGTCTTAATATGTCCTGGTGTACATTTGTTGTTAAATATATGGTTCGCGAAGTTTGATTCTGGAGTCGATTTTGGTTCTCGTAGTTTCTTGTTATAGTCTCTGATGTGTTCCCTAAATCTGGTCTTAATTTTTCGTCCTGTTTGCCCGATGTAGCTATAATGGCATGTACAAGTTAATTTGTACACTCCTTGTTTGTCAAGTATATTCGCCTCGGTTGTTTCATTCCGTAGTATTCTGCCTAGGTTGTTTCTTGTTCTGAATGCGGTATTGATGTTGTGTTTTCCAAAGAATTTCGCCAGTTTGTACGTTGATGTTCCCATATATGTTAATGTAGCCCACTTTTTCCCTTCCTTCTCCTGTTCTTTGCTCGTTCCAATTTGTTTCTTGATGTTATCTACGAGGCGCTTTTTGTATCCGTTGTTTTCCGCTATGGTGTATATTGTTTCCATTTCCTTCATATACATTTGCCGTGTTAGTGGTGTTCTCTCGAGTCTTGTTATTAACTGCCTGATTGCTGCGTTTTTGTGTTGCTGGGGATGATTTGATGAGTTGTGTATTATTGTGTCCGTTGCTGTTGGTTTCCTGTATATTTCATATTCGATTCTGTTCGAGATTATGTTCCTCTTGATCGTTAGGTCCAGATAATTAATTCTCCCCTCCTCTTCCTTTTCCATTGTAAATTCTATGTCCTTGTGTCTTCCATTCAAGTAATCCAGAATTTGCTCCTCGTTACCTCCTTCTAGTATACATATTATGTCGTCGACATATCTTGCGTAGAATATTACTCCGAAGTTGGTCCTTAATTCCCTTACGTATTCCTCTTCTAATTTCTGCATAAACACTTCCATGAGGGTGGCAGATGTTGGATTTCCCATCCCTAGTCCTGTTATCTGCCTATATATATTGTTGTTAAATTTAAAGTAATTCTGTTCTAGTGTCGCTTTTAGTGTGCCTGTAATTTGTATTGCTAGTTCCTTGTTTTCCGTTTTGTTTTCTACCGTCCTATGAACAATGTTCAATGTATCCATTACCGGAATTGATGGATACAAGTCCTTCACGTCAAAAGAGACCAGTTTTGTTTTCTCCGTTATTTTCACATTCTCCAGTTTATTAATCAGTTCTGTAGTGTTGACTATTGTATGCTTATATTCCAGGTCTAAGGTGTCTTTCAATATTGTTTTCATATATTTCGAAAGTTTGTAGCCTGGTGCAGATTTGTAATTAATTATGGGTCTCATTGGTATCTCCGGTTTGTGTATTTTCGGTAGTGCTATCATAGCTGGTGCGGATGGATTCATCATTGTCAATGTGTGCGACATGTCTGGTCTTATTATCCTTGTCGCCTTTTTTATAATTTCCTTAATTTTCGTTTGGTATTCCCCCGTAGGATCTTTACCAATTCTCTTGCACTTAGAGTCTTTTATTAACTGTTCAGTCTTTTCGATGTAGTCATGTTTACCGATGAGCACCGTTGTGTTTCCCTTGTCTGCTTTTGTGACTAAGATGTTGTTTGCTTCCAGTTTACGTTTTAGTTTCCTAATTGTATTGTGCTCTCCGTTTAAGTGTTTTGTGGACTTGGCCTCCTTCTCTATTATTTGTTTGCAGATGTGCCTGGCTTGCTCTTGTTCTTCGCTTGGGATCATCGCTATTGCGACTTCTGTGTCCACAATGGTCTGTTCTATTTCCTTTTTCTTGTTGTTTTCCGTGATGTTGTGTTTTAATCCCTTTTCCAATAATTGAGCCTCTTGCTTGCTGATGGTGACCTCTGTTAGATTCAAAAATCTAGGGTAGAAATTGCCGTTTTTGCGCGTTTTGTTGTTTGTTGAATGTGTTAGTGTCCCGAGTTTCTTGTTTAAAGTTGCGTATTTTCGTTCTATTGTTTTCGCGTTTTCTGCCCGTATTTGGTCTAATGTGTTCATGAGTACGTCGGTTGGAAGTCGTTCTGCTAGTTTAAGATGAATGTCTAGTAATTCCGAGTTCGTAATTTCTTTTTTGGCATAAAGGTTCCTGATCTCGAATTTCACAAAGTCTCTTTGTGCTCTTTTTATTGTCTTCCTGCTTGCTGTGGTGTTGATCCTAATCTGTATTCTGGCATATTTTGGTGTAACATTCGATGCGAGGCATTGTTTGTTGAACCAAATGTTTGCCTTTGTTGTCATAACTTTCAATTGTCGTCGTTTGTAAATTGTTATCAGTCCAATTGTGTCTAGATTGTAGGCCTGACAGGCATTTTTCAATATGTGCTTGGCTTTTCCGACGGGGTTAATTTCAATTTTATTTGGGTACGGTTTTCCGTCGACCCTCGTCAAATTTGGTTTGTGAATTAATTCATTTGCTCAGCAAAGAATGCTTATCTATGGGTTTTTTTTCAATTGTGGCAACACCAACAACATGATAGTTTTGACATTTAGTTTTTTTTCTTTTTGACATATTCCTGGTAGATGCACTGGCAATTGTTACAATGAATTTAAATTCATGGTATATTTGCAAATAATTCGTATTTGCCGCAAAGTAAGCAACCACCGCCCAGGCTCGACAGTGTACCCGTTACTATGTCGAATATAATCTTTCGAGCTCGAGCGGCTAAAACTGTTTTAGTAGATCTCAACAACATCAAGTCTCTTAGGTCGATTTGGATACCAGCAATGGTCCTGAAACAGCACTCTTCAACGCTAGCGCATCCGTTAGCAGCCCTTTTCAGCATGTTGAGTCATGCCGGTGAATTTCCAGGGTGTTGAAAGGTTGCTAATGTAACGCCATTCCCCAAAAAGAGTGAGGCAAACAACCCTGAAAATTACCGCCGAACTGCAACATGTTCTACACTTTCGAAGGTGATGGAATTTCATTTTGTGAGGAACCTAGAGTCTCTTAGCGACCGACAGTATGGTTTCCGTAAGGAGTGCTCTACGGGCGACTTACTGGCTTTCCTATCGGAACAATGGTGCAACTCCTTACAACATTTCGAAGAGAGTACTTCCCGGGGCCACATTTATCGGTCCTTATAGAATACTTGACTATCTAGACCTGTGCAACTGGCGAAAAAATAAGGGAGTCCAGTCCCCTGAAGGCAGCAGAGGTCAACTGGGAACTCCACGTTATTTCTACGGGAATCAGTAGCCCGCAGAGTTTCCGCTACTTGTCTCTATAGGCTTTTAGCTATTTCTCTGACTGATTATTGAGATTGGCCCTTCGGGAGTGTCGTGGTGGTTGTGGTTTCGCGGCCCCATAATAGACAGGTCAGTTTTATATGGTGGCCAGGTCCATTTCACCTTTAATAACACCTACCTGGTGGAATGTTCCTAGATCCAGTGAGCATGCTAGACATGTGTTCTGAACAGGAGTTGGAAAATCTCCAACTCTTCAGCAAGGATTGGGGGGTTGCAGCCCTGCTCTAGAAACACTTAAGTTGCAACTAGGAAAGACCTGTTGCTAGAATTAGTCTTCAGCTTCCTAGGGCGTGAATGACGTTCCCTTTTTATTCACAGTGGTTTGACCACCATCTGAATAAGGCTCCCTAGCCAGGTACAGATGTAAATCTTATCACGTAAATTTCGGAGAGAGTAAGTTGGTGGCTCTAAATATTTCCAAAACGTTTTTTGGAGCGTAGCATGATGCACTTCCGTCAAAACTTACTACTTTTGGTGTTGGCGATAATTTCTCCAGATTTATATCGAGTTTTTTTAGGACTAGGATTTAATGGATTTCCTTTTAATTGCCTATAACAACTTAGTACAAAAGAGATTTCGTTTTGTGGCATTGAAGCTGCATTTTGGAAATACAAAATTATCTTCCGATGTCTCCTGACTTTAGTTCGTGAGGAACTGTAAATCTTCGATGATTATTTCTTCCGATTTATATCGAATTTTCTCAGGAATCGCACTATACGAGTTGATATAGATGGTATTTCATCAGACGAGTTCAGGATTAATTCTAGAGGGCCACAAGACTCCGTTCTTTCTCCTACACTATTTCTTATTTTTCTAAACGACCTTCTTTGTCAAACTTTCAACCCTATATACCCTTTCACAGATGGCAGCACCTTTAGTCATTCGTATTCATTTGGTAATAGACTGAAGCAGTTAGAGGTGAGTTCCAAAAGGCGAAACATGAATGAAACGCTCAATCACGATCTCCCGGCGATTTCCGAATGGGGTCGCGCCAATAGAGTCGATTTTAATGACCGTAAGACGCAATATTGCATGCTTACGGATAGATCTGTGTTCGGAAATGGTGCTGAACCTGTTGCTATGAGTGATATGGGTATTACGGAATCAGAAGCTCTTAATGTTCTTAGCGTGAATATTCAGTGTGATGTTCGATGAACTAAACACATTTATCAGGTTTCTAAAGAAGCTTTCAAGCTGTCGATTTTCTAAAACGGTGTAAGAGATGTTTCACTCCACCCTATCTTCGTACTATTTATACCACCTCCATCCGTCCAAAGATGGAATACAACTCTCATGTATGGACCGGCGTCCCAAAGTCTATTTTGAAGTTGCTCGACCGTGTACAAGAGAGGGCCAAGAGGCTCATTGGGGACGGTAGGTTATCCAACTCTATTGTTTCCTTAGAGCATCGACGGAACGTAGGTTGTATTTCACTGTTTGATCGTTACTTCAATGGTAAGTGCTCTAGCGAAATTAGGGAACTTGTTCCCGAAACTCTCACATTTTTGCGTTTGACTGGATTACGCATTACAGGAAGAATTCCGTTCGTATGTGGAATACACTTCGTCCAGAGGTCTTTCCTGTCACTTTGAATGTAGGAAAATTCAAATCGAATATCCACAAATACTACTCCCTCTTTCCTCCTCCCCATAGTTTTGGTACAATGCATTGCATGAGTAGGGGTCATCTCCTGAGTACTAGTCCGCGCGAAATAAAAATTATTAGCCTTTAAAACTTAATAAATCAGCCATTAAAGAGTCAGTGCTAGCAACGTGAACTAGACCATACAGCAACTTTAGACCCTAACTCTCAGTATATTATATATTCTGGCTTCAGATCATTGAGTCATCTATATTTGCTTGCCGGCAAATGTCTAACTGTCATTCAATGCTATAAAAATAATTCTATGCTTAAACCTTTTGCCAAAGGGTGCAGGTAATATTCCAAGCCTCTCCACTTGGGATTCAGAATATTCTAACGAAAATTGTAAGGTCACTCGAATAATTTTCCGCCAAAGACTAAAGCAACACTCTCCCAAATAATATGATACTTTTAAGAGCTTTAACTTCCATAACCTCAATAATTTTTAATTTAATTTACATTTTCCAGGATAAACTACAGCTGGCTGATGTCCAGGCAAATGATGCAGGCACATACATCTGTACGGCGACAACAGCTGATGGCGAGTCTATAGATTATCCCACCATTTTGGTCGTTACCGGAGCCATACCCCAATTCCATCAACAACCTATTAGCTACATGTCGTATCCAACATTACGTGATTCGTATATTAAATTTAATTTTGACATAACCTTCCGACCTGAAAAACCAAACGGCCTTCTATTATTCAATGGCCAAAAGAAGGGAAATGGCGACTATATTTCGTTATCTTTGAACGAACGTTATCCTGAATTCCGTTTTGACTTCGATGGTAAATCGATGGTCATAAGATCTGAACAACCAGTAGAGCTTAACGAATGGCATACAATTAGAGTTAATCGCTTTAGAAGGGATGGTTACATGCAAGTAGATGATCAGCATCCGATAGCTTTTCCCACCTTATCGCCTTCTTCTTCCTTGGATTTGGTAGAAGATTTATACCTAGGCGGTGTACCCAGTTGGGATATTTTGCCTCAGCAAGCTGTAGATCAACATGTCGGCTTTGTAGGCTGTATTAGCCGTTTAACATTACAGGGCTCAATTATTGAGTTAATGAAGGATGCAAAGGTCAAGGATGGAATCACAGCCTGCAAACCTTGCCGCAATAATCCTTGCAATAATGGTGGTATTTGTTTGGAAAGTCAAACTGAAATAGCATATACCTGTATATGTCAAAAAGGTTGGACTGGTCGTAACTGTGCGGTAAAAGGTACACAATGTACACCGGGTATTTGTGGTACAGGACGATGTGAAAACACCGAAATGGGTATGGAATGTTTATGTCCTTTAAACAAAACCGGAGATAGATGTCAATACATAGAACATTTAAATGAAAATAGTTTGGCTTTTAAGAAGAACAGCTTTGCTGCCTATGGGTAAGTTATTGGTAGGAAGGAGATGTAGGAAAGGAAATTGAGTACACATTTTTAATCAATAATTTCAGCACCCCTAGAGCCTCTAAATTGAATGTTAAATTGCAAGTTAGACCGAATACTTTAGAAGATTCGATTTTATTGTATGCTGCCGAATCTAAACTGCCCAGCGGAGACTTTGTAGCTGTTGTCTTGCGCAACAAACATGTGGAACTAATAATAAACACCGGAGCCCGCTTAAAACCAGTAGTGGTACGCTCCTTGAATCCCCTGCCCATTAATAAATGGACTGAAATTGAAATAGCCAGGCGATTTGGTGAGGGCATTTTACGGGTAGGTACAGAGCCCGAACAGAAAGCCAAGGCTGCTGGTGCAGCCCGTACGTTATATATTAAGACTCCCATGTACATAGGAGGCTACGACCACGAAAAGATTACTTTGAACCGAGACGTAAATGTTTTCCATGGCTTCGATGGTTGTGTGTCAAATGTAAGTGCCGTTAAAGAAAGACGTTCAAAGAGAATAGCATTATTTTCCAATATTTCTTTTGATAGCTCTATGAGGGTCTTAAGCAAATTAATCTGATAGCAGATATTCATGATGCAGCCAATATACAAAACTGTGGCGAAATAAATGAAATCGATCAAAACGAAACTTTTGCCCACGAAGATCAAACAACAAACGAAGAAGACTTTGCGGCTTTGGATGCTTGTGCCAGCGATCCATGTGAAAATGGTGGCACCTGCTTAGTAGAGAATGATATGGCGGTATGCACGTGCGGTGTAGGTTTTGCCGGCAAACATTGCGAAGATCGTAAGTTTTTAAGCCACTTGTTAAAGTGGTTGGTGTAAGGATGATTTTATGATTTAAAATTATTTTCGATAGATATAACCTTACAATTTGATGCTAACTTCCATGGCAATGGTTATTTGGAATTAAATAGATCCCAGTTTGATGAGAACGTCGAACAGAAATATTCTTTTGCTGCAATGGTATTCTCCACTAGCGAACCAAATGGTTTGTTACTTTGGTGGGGCCAACAGAAAGGTGAAGCCTACAATGGTCAAGATTTTATGGCCTTGGCCATAGTTGAAGGCATAGTAGAGTTTGCATTCCGCTTAAATGGTGAAGAGGCTGTATTGCGCAATCCCGACAAAAGAGTCGATGATGGTAGACGTCATATAGTGCTGATAAAACGTACTGATAATACAGCTATTTTGGAACTAGATCATGTATTGTATGCTGATGAGACAAGACCCAAAGCTAAAAATACTATGACTTTACCAGGCCATGTATTCATAGGTAAAATAAAATGCGTTTTTAATTCCTACGACGCTTCTAATATTTCTAATAATCAATATCTAGGTGGCGCTCCTGATTTAGATAACTTCACTGGAGGTCGTTATAAACATCACTTTAATGGTTGCGTGCGGGTAGTTGAAGGTGAAAGTAGTGGTATCATAGAACTAGGAAAAGTAGCTGTTAGCGGTATCAATGTCGACACTTGTCCCGAGTAAGTTCTTTTCCCCTTTAACTTTTCATTATATTTCTTGATCTAAATACTTTAAAAAAAAATTACTTAACGCTGCATTTAAAAAAAAAAAGAGCTTGGAATCCTTCTAGTTTAGTTTATCATGAATTAGATTATAATGACTTTCGTTTTGATCCCAGCATGTTTGATGCTTTCGATCAACCGCCACCTGTGCATATATTATATCCTAGACCTACACCATCAACTACTAACGTTTACAGCAACACTTTTAATTTTAGTTGTAAACATTACTGCTGTTATGTACAGTGTGGCAACATTATATTATTGATAATTTTAAGCAAAATGGTAACACGTTTAGTGATATTTAATTTATTAGATAAAACAAATGTTAAATTATTTACTAAAATCAAAAGAAAATCAGGAAGTTAAAAAAGAACTCAAAACACAGAAACTTGTCAATTTGGTAGCTCAAGCTAAATAAAAATGTGTAGTCAATGTAGCGATAATTTTGCGTTTTTTTTGTGTTTCTACAAAATTTATATAAATACTTAAGAAGACACTATTGTAAATTAAATATTATTTGAGGTTAGGAAGTTAATTGACTTTTTTGACGGCTTCAGTTTTATTGACACCCATGTAAAGTAGAAATATGGGAATTAATAATGGAATATAAAGTTCGCTCTTTTCACAAAACTTTTAAACACATTTTGCAACAAAGCTTTTTTTTCTCATTCATGTTGCGCCAAATTTAATTTTTCAGTGCAAAAGTGCACGTAAGCCGATAAATAATCCAGCGGCGTTAAATCACAAGAACTTGCGGCCAATTAGTATTGCCAAATCTTGAATTTATGTCAGCGTGAATTTTTTACACAATAACTGAATTGTTTGAAGAACTTTGTGGCTTGTAATGCCGTCTTACTAAAACTAAAGTCACGCCTGGCCGTAAGCCTCAATCAGATGGTGGTCAAACCGCCGGTAATGAAAAGCAACATCATTAACGCCCTAGGAAGCCGAGAACTAATTCTAGCAAGAGCTCATTCCTAGTTGTAATTTCAGCGGTTCCGAAGCAGTTGGAGAAAAACATGCTCACTGGATCCGGATCATTCACCCGTTGCTGTTATTAAAGGCGAGATGATCCTGGCCCTCTAAATAAAATTCATGCGAGGATCGCAAAACCACAACCACCACGTTACTCCCGTAGGGCCAACCTCAATAATCAGTCAGAGAACAGCTAAAATACTAAAGAGACAATTAGCGGAAATCTGGGGTTTACTGATTCCCGTAGAAATTACGTGAAGCTTCCATTTGACTCCCTGCTTGCCTTTAGGGGACTGGGCTGCCTTATACCCCCAGCAGCACAGGAGTAGATGGTTAAGTAATTCATAAAGATCGATAAATGTGCCCCGGGGGGGACTAAAGCCACTGATGTCAACATTAGTCTATTGTGACCACAAAAAAATTATTATCACGGTGACGACGTTTCCTTACTCATTTTTCACAAAAAACAATACGAGCCGATGATGCCACCTGACCGCAAACCGTACCATAAGGTCACTTTTTTGGATATAATGACTTTTCGAGCAGTTTTTGTGGATTTTGTGAGCCTCATCAGAGACAATGTTTTTTTTGTTTTCATAACCGGAAATTTTTCAAACATGTTCGATACAAACAAGTGGTTGTGGTCGACTTTAATACTTGAATGATGAAGATGTAAAGATCAAAGTGCCTCTAGGGATGCCAAATTGTTGCGAACTTTGACGAGTTGATGTTCCAAGCTGCTGAACAATGTCTACGTTTGCCTTACTATGAGCGTATTGTTTTAGTATATTTTCAGCAAAAGTAACGTGAGCCTCGAACTTATCAATTAAATTACTCACAGCAGTCTCAAAAGGAGCCTCGTTGCCAAGAAAAGCTGCTCGATTTTCACGAGTGTGTTACAGAAGAGCTCAAGTGTGTAACGTTTCATACTTAAAATTTTCCAACTTTTAACTAAATAAATGTCAATGTATTTCCTAACCTCAAATTTGCTCATCTAATATATATATAGAAATTGTATATCTTTAGACAAAAATAAATATAAGTAATAGTAAAGCTTCTAATCCTTGCATAACATATCATCATACATATATAAGGTTTTCTCTAGTGGGAACAGTTCAATGTCAAAAAAAAAAGTAAATAAGCGATTTATTTACATGTGTGCGCTACTTTTAACTTTAGGGCTTGTTTCTAAAGTCAAACGGGTTTGCTACGAGCTGGATAATCATTTAAAACTGTAAATGAATTTCGAAATAGCCTGCTAGTCCGCTATTATATTACTTGGTACATTCTTATAAATCAGAATTCTGAACATATTCTTGGTTGTAATATCTCCCCCATTTGGTTTGGAGATATATACAGTCCACGGGTTCAACATCATGATGGTCAAGCAAAAAGGGCGAGAGAACAGTAACTAATATTATAAAGGATAATTGATGTGCATTTGCAGACAAATGAAGTCTAATATATCATGTCTTAACATCATAATAGAACACTTGCAGCACATTCAAAAGGACTTAAGTTTGGACAACCGGTTACTGTACCAACCAAGACAAAATCAATCCCACTTCTTTTTATGTTAAGACCTGATGTATTAGATTTCATTTGCCTGCAAAGATGTTGTCACTGATCCAGTGCTACTTATTAAAAATTCTGTATCAGTCCAGTATGCTGATAGATTATAATACACCACAAGATTCCAATCACTTGTCGATATATATGTTGATCCTATTTCCTCAAAATGAATTTCGAGCTGTGATCCAAATCGCTTATTATCAATTGTTATTTCCATGATTACTGGGAGAATGAATAACAGGGCACAAAGTGTTGTGCAGATGTTGTTAAATGGTAGTCTTGCTCTTTTGGCTTTGGATTCATTAATTTTATCTTTAGCGGTTGTGTCTGTACTGGTTTGATTAGGGGCCAGCTTTGTTGCGTTTGGGTCTTGATTTTCTTCAACAGGGTGTAATGCCAAACGGTGTATTGGTCTATTACATATTCCAGTGATGGCTCTAACATCAGCAACCCTAATGAGTCCATCAGTTCAAGGATAAACAATTATTATTCGTCAGCCGTATCGATTGCAATTGTTTTATTACGAAAATAGTCTTCTAGTTACAAGTGCTGAAAGGACAATAAGGAAATAAAAATAGTATTTAGTTCTGACACACTCTTTCAATTAAAATCATTAGAGTCCCTTGTTCGTACATAGGCCATTATTATTATTTTATCTGCAGAGCTATTCGCTGGTTCTAATGGCGTTAGCAACATTGTTTTCTAAAATAAACAGACCAATTTTTAATTAGTTACAAAATTAACATTAGCTGTCCTGACTGAATTCACTTTAATAAAATTTCAAATAATAAATGGGTTCAAATGTTTTCGATATGAGTTAAAAAAAACAAATAATATAAATCTGGCTTCTAGCTGGCGCCATATTATGCCATTTATAACCGTCGATAATTTCTTCTGAAATCAACTATAATTTCTTTTAACATTTAAAACCGCTTTTTCTCAACCTTAATAAAACAGCTTTTAATTTAAATCATCATTTAAAAGCACTCTTAAGCTTTTAAGCAATGTATTGGGAAGACTTTCTTATTGTAGATAGAATAATTGCCAAAGCAATAAACTTTTTTGTTCAACTAAATGCAATATGGCAACTCAGGTTGTAACTGTTTTTTATATGCAAAGAGTTTTTCAGCAAAAAGTTTTGTTATCTAAAGCAGTTCAGATTAAGATGATTTAAATTTTTATTGTATTATGAATGATATCTGGCACTACGATCCACCACGACCACGTTTACAGGTGTCGATTTTTTCATCAAAGTTTTTAATCACTTTTTGGCAAAACATTAATCACGTCACAGATTTTGAGTTTTAAGGCTGAAATCGATACATATATACTCTGTCCTTAGCCCCACAAAAACTAATCTAGAGGTGTTACATCACACGATCTGGCTGACCACTTAACTGCTGATTGTCGTGAAATTATGCAATCGGAAAATTGTTTTTGCAATAAATCGATCGTTTTCTTGGCTGTGTGAACTACGTCCTGTTGAAACCACATTTCAGTGATATCCCCGTCGTCAATGATAGGCCAAAACTTAGTTACTAGCATCTCGAGATCAAAAAAACACGGTGCAATTACGTCTTCAGACTACATAGCACACCATACAGTGGCACGTTAATCATGCAAAGGCCTCTAAATAATCGCTCGAGGGTTTTCAGAAGCCCAAATGCGACAATTTTGCTTGTTGACATACTCTGACAAGTGAAAATGGGCTTAGTCTGAAAAAATTATTCTTTTTAGATAAACCAGCCTGTGATTTGATTTACATATGCACCGACCAGGTACTCATAATCAGATGGTGGTCAAACCACTTGAATGATTTGCAAACGTCATTTACGCTCTAGGAGGCCATCGAATACGTATATCCTCCGGCCACTCCTAGTAGCAATTTCGAAAGCCCGAAGTAGGCCGTAGCCTTCACTCCTTGCTAAAGAGTTGGAGACTTTCCAACTCCTGGTCCAGAACGCATGAAGCTTAATATAATTAAGAACACGACAGCATTCATACTCACTGGACCTGAACCATTCATTGTGTTCATTTTGAATGATCCGACCCACAAACTCTCACGAGGGTCTCGAAACCACAACCACCACGATACTCCCATATAGGGGCCAACCTCAATAACCAGTCAGAGAACAGCTTATTATCTCAAGAGACAAATAGTGAACTCTGCGAGCGTACTGATTCCCGTGGAAATATGTGGATTGTCCAGGTGACTCCTACTAGCCTTTGAGGGGCCTGGGCTCCCTTTTACCCCGCAAGACACCAGTCTAAATGAAAAAAGACTATCATGTGCCCCCTGGGGGAATCTGCCTTTGAATGTATTAAACCAATCTACGGCGATATGAATGATCGATCGGCTTAAATTCTTCGACCAGTTGAACTTTGCAAGGCTTCAAAATTAAAGCCTTACGCAAAATTCGTCATGAGGTAATTTTGGATAACCCCAAAGCTTCAACACTGGGCTCACAACTGCGATGTTTTCAGTTGAACGACCTGATCAAACAAGCGTCAGTGTCCGCACGTTTTGTATCGAGTCTGTCGACTCAAAACTATCGACTTAATTCTTAATAGCGGTGTCACAAAGATGATTATGTTGTCACGAATTTTACGAAATGTAAATTTAACAGAATCACCATTTTCATTAGTGGTTTTTAAATTATTTTAATGCGATTTTCATGCGAAACTGAATTCATTATAACAATTGCCAATGCAGCTGCTACGAATATGTTAAAAACCCAAATATCAAAACTATCTTGTTATTGGTGTTGCTACAATTGAAAAACAAACTTCTTGTTGAAAAACCCATTATTAGGAAGACTTTTTTATCGTACCTAGAATAATTTCGAAAGAAACCAAAGCAAATAACCTTTTTAGGTCTCAAAAAAATTCTAGGCGTTTTTTTCAACTAAATTCAATATGGTAACTCAAGTTACAACTGTTTTTTATAAAAACTTCATTAAATATAAAAGTGTTGCCAGTGCTTTGATATATTAAAAAAACACACATTATGACACTTAAGTGAAAATAAAACATAATTTAAAATTATAAATAAAAAACTAAATTTTCTTACAAAAAAACTTAAACTCGATTGTTAATTTATTTTAATTAAAAAAAAAATCAAAAGTATACTATTAATTATAATTATAACAAATATAAATAAAATATAATAAATCGCAAACAGTTAAAATTTATTTATAAAATATAATATTAAAGCGCTGTGAATGAAATCAATAATTGATATTATAGCATAATGTATTATATAGATAATGAATGTATAGTTATTAATTAAAAGCAAAAAAAGTATTTAGAATATTTATTTATTATTTTGTCACAAAGCAAAGAAGCTATTAAAAACAAAATTATAATTTACATATTAATTTTTAATAATTCCTAAGTGTTCTTTTTTAATACAAAAAAACCGTGTTGTACATTCAGCATTACTTAAGTTAATTATTTATAGCATTTAAGACGTCAAATTTCGACAAATATTAAAGAAATTTTTATGCTTCCGTGGGTTTAGGAACATTAATTTTTTGGCTATCAGTTAACTTACTAAGGTGATTCGATGATATTATGCTTCAGCTCTCCTTTTGTTTTTATTTTGTTTTTTTTTTCTTTAAAGTTTTTAATTTAAGTTCTTTATAGACTAAAATTTTTAGATATTTTTTGCTAAATTCCTTGATGATATTCTCACAAAATATTTGTTATTCAAAAATTTTTTTTAATATATTATTGTGAAGGTAAGCATATCCTTGCGGCAATTTCACTACACATCAGTGGATTTTACCCCAAATTTTGTAAAGAAAACTCTAGAGTCTTATATATGAAATCAGATTGATTAAATAAGAATTTTATTGAGCCAACACAGCAAAACTGAAACATATTTTTATACAAAAACACACGGAAGACATTTAACCAACCACCTTCCAAGCTCGACATAGTATCCTGTACTCCGCCGAAAATATTTTCGAGCTCGGGCGGTTAAAAAGGTTTTAGGAAATCTCAACGTTAACAAGTCTCATCGACGCTAGCGCGTCCGTTAACAGCCGTTTTCAGCACGTTGTATAATGCCGGTGTATTTCCAAAGGATTGGACCGTTGCTAATGTACCGCCGGTCCCCAAAAAGAGTAAGGCTAACAACCCTGAAAATTACCACCCAATTGCAATTTGTTCTCCACATTCTAAAATGGAAAGTGTGAGGTACCTGGAGTCCACAGCTTACTTACCGACCGACAATATGGTTTCCGCAGGGGGCACTTTACGGGTGATTGGCTGGCTTTCCTGTCGGAACTATGGTGCAACTCCATGCATCATTACGGGAAAAGTAAGGTGGTGGCTCGAGATATTTTCAAGGTGTTTAATAGAGTGTGGCATGATGCACTTCTGTCAAAAGTTATTGCTTTTGGTGTCGGTGACAATTTCTCCAGATTTATATCGAGTTTTCTTAGGAATCGCACTATACAAGTTCTTATAGTTCAAGATTAATTCAGGGCAACCGTAAGCCTCTCTTCTTTATTCTTTCAACCCTATATACCCCTTCGCAGATGACAGCACCATTTGTCAATAGTATATATTCAGTAATAAACCAAATCAGTTGGAGGTGGGTTCCATAAGGCAGAACATGAATAAAACGCTCAATCACGATCTCGCAACAATCTGCGAATGGGGAGATATGAATAGAGTCGATTTTTTGCGTAAGATTCAATGTTACATGCTGAGGGCTAGATATGTCTTTAGAAATGGTGCTGAATCTGTTACTATGGATGTTATAAGTATTACGGAATCGAAAGCTTTTGATGTTCTCGGTTTGCTAAAACGGTATAAGAGATACTTCACTCCATCCGGTCTTCGTACTACGCGATAAGATTTACATCTGCGCCTGGCTATGGAGCCTTAATCAGATGGTGGTCGAACCACTATGCATAAATAGGGACGTCATGCTCGTCCTAGGAAGCCGAAGACTAATTCTAGCAACAGGTTTTTCCTAGTTGCAACTTTAATGATTCCTTGCTGAAGAGTTGGAGACTATCCAATTCCTTTCCAGAACACATGTCTAGCATTCTCACTGGATCTGGGAACATTTTACCAGGTAGGTGTTATTAAAGGTGAAATGAACCCGGCCACCATATAAAAACTGCCCTGTCTGTTATGGGGCCGCGAAACCACAACCACTACGATACTCCCATATAGGGACCAACCTCAATAATCAGCCAGAGAATAGTTAAATGTCTAAAAAGACAAATTACGGAACTCTGGGGCTTACTGATTCCCGTGGAAATAACGTGGAGCTTCCAGTTGTACCCCTGCTGACTTCAGTGGACTGGGCTCCCTTTTTCCCCCAGTTGCACAGGTCTAAATAGTTACTCTCCACAAAGACCGATAATATGCCCCCGGGGAGTCCGGTCTTCGTACTATTTATATCACCTATATCCGTCCAAAAATGGAATACAACTCTCAGGTATGGGCCGGCGCCTCAAAGCCTATTATTGAGTTGCTCGGCCTCTTACAAGAGAGGGCCAAGAGGCTCATTGCTGACAATGGGGTATCGAACTCTATTGATTTTCTAAAACATCGACGCAATGTTGGTTATATTTCACTTTTTTATCGTTACTACAATGAAAAGTGCTCTAATGAAAATAGGGAACTTGTAGCCGTTAATCGCACGTTATTGTGTTTAACTCGATTTTCGTTGAGAACATATCCATTTGTGGTTGATTGGCCAGTGAATTACAGGGAAAATTCATTTTTTTAGCAGAACGAGGTCTTTCCTGTCACTTTCAATGTATGAAAATTCAAATCGAATATCCATAAACACTACTCCCTCTTTCCTCTTTTCCATAATCTAATTTCCTGTTTCTGGAACTACGCATTGCATAAGTAGGTGTAATGGTCCGAGAAAAAACAGTAAACATTCAAAACATTTTTTTTATTTATTTATTTAATAATTTTGTTTTATTTATTTCTTATTTATATAATTTTTTCCCTTTTTGTTTCTTTTTATTTAAAGAGCGGATGAAGATAACGAAGGCACCGAACCCCCAGTCGTTTAATATACATATTTAGCTTTTATCTATTAATTTTCATTAAAAATTCTCTTCAAAACGAAATTAAAATTTTACGAAGAAGTGTGAAGCAAAACGAAACACTCAAAAAAGTATGAAATAACTCGTTAGTTTTAGTTTTTTATAAACAAAATAGTTTTTAAGCCAAAACTAACAATACAAAATTTACTTGTTAAAGTAAATCACCGAATGTGTCATATATTTTTAAATAAATAAAAAATCATAAAAACTGCAAAAACTGATCAAACAACAAGAATCTGGCCACACTTAATTTACTGAAATTAAAGCAACAGGCAATTTTTTTTTTATAAAATTAAATTAAAAGAAACTTACTTTTAAATAAAAAAAAGCTAAAGCTGCATGCAATAAAATAATCTTTAAATAAATATAAACGAAACAAATTTTAATGAGACAAACATTTGCAAAAAAAATAAATAAAACAATACCAGTGTTGTTTCTTTTTTGTTTTAATTAAACCTTAAATTTGTTTATTTTAGGTTTAATGTTTTAAGTTTTTAAGTAAATTTTTTACAACATAAACTCTGCCTGTTTTTTATACTCAACGATTTAACAAAAACAATTCCATTATTTGCTTAAATGTGTTCTTTTTGAATTAATATAATTTAAATATTTACAAAATACATAATAATTCTTATTTAATTAAAACAAGCCAAGTTATTTTTACTAATTTTTAAATTTATTAATAAAAAAATATATAATAATAATCTCTTTTTCATTTATATTTTATTATAATTGTTAATCACAAAAAAAAAAACTTTTTGTGATAAAATTTAATAAAACTTATAAAACAAATGTAATAAAGTGTGTAACAACCAAACAATTATTATTAAAATAAAAATGAAATTATTGTAAAAAAAAATTGTTAAGTGACAAAAAGAATATAAAAATTTAAAATAAAAAAGCCAAATTATAAAAAATATATAAAAAGAAAATGTGTTTTATTAAATCAAAAAAGTGTTTTAGTTTTACTTAAAGAGGTAAATTTAATGGAAAACATATTTAAGCATATTTTAAAAAATATATATTTTAGTATATTTTCATATATTTTAGTATATTTTCATATATACGAGTATTAGTATATGCTAATTTATTTTAGTATATTTTAATATATTTCATTATATTTTTTGGTATATTGTAATATATTTTAGTATATTTTCATATATTTAATTTTATTATTATATTTTATTTTAGTATATTTTAGTATGTTTTAATATATGTTAGTATATTTTAGTATATTTTCATATATTTAATATTATTATTATATTTTTTTTAGTATATTTCAGCATGTTTTAGTATATGTTAGTATATTTTGGTCTATTTTAATATATTTTAGTATTTTTTCATTTATTTTTTAGCATATTTTAGTATATTTTAGTATATTTTAATATATTTCATTATATTTTTTAGTATATTGTAATATATTTTAGTATATTTTCATATATTTAACATTATTATTATATTTTATTTTAGTATATTTCAGTATGTTTTAGTATATGTTAGTATATTTTAGTCTATTTTAATATATTGTAGTATATTTCATTATATTTTTTAGTATATTTTAATATATTTTAGTATATTTTTATATATTTAATATTATTATTATATTTTATTTTAGTATATTTCAGCATGTTTTAGTATATGTTAGTATATTTTAGTCTATTTTAATATATTTTAGTATATTTTAGTATATTTCCATTAATTTTTTAGTATATTTTAATATATTTTAGTGTATTTTTATATATTTAATAATAATTTTTGGTACATTGTAATATTTTTTAGTATATTTTCATATATTTAATTTTATTATTATATTTTATTTTAGTATATTTCAGTATGTTTTAGTATATGTTAATATATTTTTGTCTATTTTAATATATTTTAGTATTTTTCCATTTATTTTTTAGCATATTTTAATATATTTAATATATTTTAATATATTTCATTATATTTTTTAGTATATTGTAATATATTTTAGTATATATTCATATTTTATTATTGTATTTTAGTTTAGTATATTTCAGTATGTTGTAGTATATGTTAGTATATTTTTGTCTATTTTAATATATTTTAGTATTTTTCCATTTATTTTTTAGCAAATTGTAATATATTTTAATATATTTTAATATATTTCATTATATTTTTTAGTATATTGTAATATATTTTAATATATTTTCATATATTTAACATTATTATTATATTTTATTTTAGTATATTTCAGTATGTTTTAGTATATGTTAGTATATTTTAGTCTATTTTAATATATTTTAGTATATTTCATTATATTTTTTAGAAAATTTTAATATATTTTAGTATATTTTCATATATTTAATTTTATTATTATATTTTATTTTAGTATATTTCAGTATGTTTTAGTATATGTTAATATATTTTTGTCTATTTTAATATATTTTAGTATTTTTCCATTTATTTTTTAGCAAATTGTAATATATTTTAATATATTTCATTATATTTTTTAGTATATTGTAATATATTTTAGTATATTTTCATATATTTAACATTATTATTATATTTTATTTTAGTATATTTCAGTATGTTTTAGTATATATTAGTATATTTTAGTCTATTTTAATATATTTTAGTATATTTCATTATATTTTTTAGTATATTTTAATATATTTCAGTATATTTTCATATATTTAATATTATTATTATATTTTATATTAGTATATTTCAGCATATTTTAGTATATGTTAGTATATTTTAGTCTATTTTAATATATTTTAGTATATTTCCATTTGTTTTTTAGTATATTTTAATATATTTTAGTCTATTTTTATATATTTCATTATATTTTTTGGTATATTGTAATATATTTTAGTATATTTTCATATATTTAATTTTATTATTATATTTTATTTTAGTATATTTCAGTATGTTAGTATGTTTTAATCTATTTTAATATATTTTAATATATTTCATTATATTTTTTAGTATATTGTAATATATTTTAGTATATTTTCATATATTTAACATTATTATTATATTTTATTTTAGTATATTTCAGTATGTTTTAGTATATGTTAGTATATTTTAGTCTATTTTAATTTATTTTAGTATATTTCCATTAATTTTTTAGTATATTTTAATATATTTTAGTGTATTTTTATATTTTTAATTATAGTTTTGGTATATTGTAATATATTTTAGTATATTTTCATATATTTAATTTTATTATTATATTTTATTTTAGTATATTTCAGTATGTTTTAGTATATGTTAATATATTTTTTGTCTATTTTAATATATTTTAGTATATTTCCATTTAGTTTTTAGCATATTTTAATATATTTAATATATTTTAATATATTTCATTATATTTTTTAGTATATTGTAATATATTTTAGTATATTTTCATATATTTAACATTATTATTATATTTTATTTTAGTATATTTCAGTATGTTTTAGTATATGTTAGTATATTTTAGTCTATTTTAATATATTTTAGTATTTTTCAATTTATTTTTTAGCATATTTTAATATATTTTAGCATATTTTTATATATTTCATTATATTTTTTGGTATATTTTAATATATTTCAGTATATTTTCATATATTTTGTTTTATTATTATATTTAATTTTAGTTTATTTCAGTATGTTTTAATATATGTTAGTATTTTTTAGTCTATTTGAGTATATTTTAGTATATTTCATTATATTTTTTAGTATATTTTAATAAATTTTAGCATTTTTTAATATATTTCATTATATTGTTTGGTATATTTTAATATATTTTCCTATATTTTAGTATATTTTCATATATTTTAGAGTATTTTCATATATTTTAGTATATTTTCATATATTTAATTTTATTATTATATTTTATTTTATATTTCAGTATGTTAGTATATTTTAGTCTATTTTAAAATATTTTACTATATTTCATTATATTTTTTGTAGATTTTAATATATTTTAGTATATTTTTAAATATTTTGTTATATTTTAGTGTACTTTAGATTATTTTAGTATATTTCAAAATATTTGAATATATTTTATTTAATTTACACCTCTAGCCCACACTTTGCATCGGGCTTACGTTTCAAGACAACACGACGCAAAGTGAATAAAGATTTTCTATAGCACACCATGTAAGGTTCGAAGGTAGGTTACAGGACACGAAAATACTATTTTATAAAAGGAAACTGAACAAAGTAAACATTAAAAAACAAAAATAAACAAAATAAACTATCAAATTAATTTATGAAAGTTAATCACTGTCTGATGAGTCCATAGTCGCTATAGTCGTACGTCGGCTTTCTTTCAAAAAAGAATTGGTACTATTTATACCACCAACATCCGTTCAAAAATAGAATACAGCTCTCATGTATGTGCCGGCACCCGAAATTTTATTTCGGAGTTGCTCGACTGCGTCGAGGAAAGGTCCAAGAGGCTCATTTGGGTACAGTAGGTTATCAAACTCTATTGATTCTACACAGCATCGACGCAATGTGGAATATATTTCACTGTTTTATCGTTCCCGTTACTCATACGTTTTTAGGTTTAAGTCGATTTTCGTTGAAAGCATATCCATTTTTTTTTTTTTTTCTTTTAGGAGAAATAGCACTTCAGGCAACAATGCCTATTTAGTCAAGTACCGTGCTACATTCTTTGGGAAAGGGATAGAGAAGAGATGAGTCAGGTGGCAAAAGTAGAAGAATAGTTATGGAAATTAACTGTCGTATAATATATACCAAACCTTCATCACTGAGCAGCCCCACCGACAGTAAATTTTTTATTTTTGTAGTGAAAAAAATAGGCAAGGTCTTTGTTGGGGATCGAACCCGCTGACCGATAAGCTACTACACTACCTACTAGGCTACAGGAACACCTTGTGGTTGATTGGCCGTAGAATTGCTATACGCATTACAGGGAAAATTCGTTTTTTGGCAGAACAGTCCGTATGTAGAATAAACTCCCTCTAGAGGTCTTTCCTCTCACCTCCAATGTAATAAAATTCAAATCGAATGTCCATAAACACAACTCCCTCTTTCCTCCTCCTCATAAACTAATTTTCTAGTTCTGAGTGCTAGTCCAAAAAAAAGTTGCCCCAATGTTTGCTGAAA
This sequence comes from Trichopoda pennipes, assembly GCA_030448955.1. Classification (NCBI taxonomy): domain Eukaryota; kingdom Metazoa; phylum Arthropoda; class Insecta; order Diptera; family Tachinidae; genus Trichopoda; species Trichopoda pennipes. The sequence goes on along the minus strand of JASKUP010000056.1, from coordinate 8,393,891 downwards.
AGCTTTTTTTAGCGTAAAATAATTTTTTTTAAAAAAAGCTCCTTCTGCTGTCAGAGTCGTTTTTTTTTTAAATCTCCATAACTTGAACAATCAAACATTTCGCTTTGGAAATTTGTTTGGAGGTAAAATTTTGTTCTGCGGAAATTTTTATAAAACGATCACTGTTGTCCTCTTCATAAGGAAATTTCAATTCCAATTGCAATAGTTCTTCATTAGAGAATACTTGGCTTTGCAACGTGAGCGATTCGTTTATGGAAATCACCTCTGTACCTTCAAAATCAGACTCTCTAGCTTAATTAAAAACTTCATGACGAACAGCTGGTGTAGCATCAACTTCTGCAGGGCATATTTGGTGAACACATTTAGGCCATATTTTGTGCTAAACACCATTCATGCAAGAGGGTTTAACCTCCACCTACGATTTGGAAATAATTGCTCAAACAATTCAACAATTAACAAATTCAAAAGAATCAAAAATTTTTTCAAAATTCCATCTTTTTCACTGTCATCAGAATTCAATTCAATGACTTCTCGAAAGCATTCAGTTACAGACTCCAGTAAGTAAGTTTTTTCTTTTACTTCCATTTTTTTCAGTAAACCTTTTGTTTCAACTCAATTTTTTCACAACTTGAATGAAATAAAACGTCAAAAAGTACGAATTTTGAGGCAAAGCACAACATGAAAATTGTTGACACAAATTGCTGCGTGTAGACATTATGTCAACTTTATTAGAAACAATGAGCAACATAAGTTGAAACGTGTAAACAGGGACTAAGAGTGTTATAACCACAATCGTTACACTGCAGTAGTTTTCTCTCTCACAAAATTACTCTCTTATTTTAAAAGTAAAGTTACATACCATTTCGCATGACCGAATTTACATTGTACGATTTTTGTCGCTGCAATTCTTAGTTTGTTGTAAATTAGCACCTTGCTAATGAGAATAGCAGAAGAGGGGAACAAAAAAAAGTACAGATAATTTACCAACAAAATAAGAATTGCAGCGACAATGTAAGTACGGTTTTACACACATCAACTTTTGTTGCTCAACTTTTGTCGTTCCATTAGAGAGAAAGAGAGGGCTTCTCCTTCTTTCCTTCTAATTGAAACAACAAAAGTTGATATGTGTAAAACCGTTCTAAATTGGGTGCATGCAAACGGTGTAAATAAAGCTACCAGATAAATTTTTTATAAAAACGCCAAATTTCAAATAAATTTTTAACCTCGAAGAAAATATTACATTTTTTACAAGTTACAAGACACTTTCCGTTGCTTGTTTATAAACGAATTAGTCTTAAAACATTAATTTTAAAAATATATTTATTCAATGCCTTCGTATGTTTCTATTAAAATTTCTTTTTATTAAATCGTTTATGACTTTTAGGGAAATCATTAATTGTTCTCAAATTGATAGTGAACTACTATAAACAAAATATATACAAAATAATGCATTTTTGACATTAATTAAATATATAACGTTAACTCCTTTGAATAATCAAATCAACTTTTCTGAACGTGGAATTGTTTTACACGCAGGTTTATTTTTACTTCTATAAGGACAAATTAAAACAGCCAACTGAAAGCCGAACCTTTATAGTTTACTAGCTGACCCATTGAGAACGAATTTGGGAGATCGAAAAAAAGAAACCCACCGCGACTGTTTTAATGGCGTCAGTAATCGGGCCTTTCACCGTCATCCGCCAAAGCATACTGGAGGCAGTTGGCGGCTGGCGGCTGGCGACGAATTTGTGGCGTATAAGTATTTTTAAAGTAAACAACGCTCAATATTTACGTAAATGCGATACCATATAATATCAAAACACAGCGCACAAAAAATTAAATGCATTGAATCCAGTCGTGTAGTTGCAGTGTAGTTGAATAACCGGATACCGACTGCAGCGACATCTGCCGGGTTGGTTTGTGAATGTAAACCAAAAATTAATTCAGTGACATACATACGTATATACATAAAGCAGATTTGTATAGGAGGTACCACGCGAGTTTCATTTTGAATGTTTTTCTCTTTAGAGTTGTCACACTAAAAATTTCTTCTTCTTTATATAATAATTTCTTAATATAAAAACTTATTTCTATGTGTGCAATATGTTGAGCAAGCAAAATCGATTGCAGTATTTCCTCCTACCGATTCTGCCTGGTCATTGATTTGAATAATAAAAAAAAATGTTGTACTCAAATGAAAGAATCAAGTTTCTGGAAATTGGGCAATTGAAGTTTCAATAAAGCAGAGTAAGCAAAATGTCATTAAACTTAGTTATGAGTTTGCTTTTGTGTTTATGTCTACGAGGGGTGGTTGTGGAAGTACATATGTAACTTAAAATTTGTTCACTCAACCGAAATACCAAATGCTGTTTAAATACCGTTAGCAGAAGCAGAAATATTGGATTCTTAATTTGTGGCACTATTGTATAATCCCGCCCATATTTGCAGCAGCACTTAAAAAATGCACACCAATCGACCTACCAAATTTTATTCAAATACTGTTATCAGGAGCAAAAATAATAGATTGTGATTTGTATGGGAGGTACTGAATTGTAAACCTAAACCAACCGGGGCGCCACCCAAACGCATATAAAAAAATTTATTCAAATCAGTCCAGCCGTTTAGGAAGAGTTCAGTCACAATACACGTACAGAAGAATTACATATATAAAGATACATTTTTATAGTTAAATGAAGTAGCAGCGATAGTCTAAAGCAAAATTTTAATTGTTTACCAATAACGGTTCCATTGACCGGAAAGACAGACTAACTGAAGTAATATGTGTAAAATTATTAAAATTTATAAATTTAAATCGTCAAATTGTAAAACAGACTATTTTTATTTTTTTAGAAATAGTATTAAATCGGCAAATCTGGCAACCGCGAAGACGTTTAGCCTTCAAATGTTTATGAGAACTAAAAATTGCCAACACATTTTAGTTCTTATAAAACCACCGGTTTGTTTGTGATACAAATTTTTCTGTTATTGTGGTGAAGTGATAAAATGTCGTTGGTCCGTCTATTTAGTTTTGAGGTGAGCGCATGAATATCCCAAACTTGCTGTTAAATCAATTGCTATAATAGATGGTGCCGAACAAATTTTTCAAGTGCGATTTATTATGACGCTTTTAGTAAAAATCGGCAAAAACAAATGAAATGGAATTTTCCTGCTAAAGACAACGTGTCTGGTTATTGTTAAGCTCTGTGTAGATTAATGATTTAAATTAATTAGATTTGCTTATTTTTTTAAATATTTTGCACGGCCATGGTATTTATATCATTAAAAAAGTAAAACCATCATTACACTGCTTAAATGAGGAAAGATACCTACATACACACATCCGTACATATAGGTACACGTATGTATGTGGCCTTTTTGTTTTCATTACTTACTTTTGGGTTAAAAGTATAAAGAGAAACATGGCACTGACTTTTTATGGCATATGTATAATTTGACTTGAAAAGATATACTTTTTATGATTTTATTTATTACTTGTTATCTAAATAAAATAGATACGGCAATTGTTGTTTTGACAAGCCCCATAGAAATACCTCTCTTATAGTTTTGAGAACAATTGTTTTTAAAATACAGGGTTGGACATTCGATTGTCCGCACTTGATTACTTCAACAACATATTGATTAAAGAGGTTATTTATATTTATTAAGCTATAGTTTATATAGTCTATAAAGTAAACCGATAAGGATAGCACCTATGCAAAGTTACATGAACTTTCCTGCATACGTCGATTTTTTTACATGAAACAGTTGAAAGATGGCTTTTAAAATTCTGAGCCTTAATAAAGCTTGTGTGATTTCGATTGTTAAAAAATCGTATCACTTTTCCTTTGGCAATGTATATTCGCCGAAAAAAGTAAAAAAAGTCGGTTTCAATTCCAGCACCAGTTGAACTTTGTAAGGCGCAAAATTCGCCATGCGGTGACTTTGGATAACCCCAATTGTTAAGGAATTGACAAATTTGAATATGCTTTATTACTGTGGCTCATGACTGCGATATTTTCAGTTGAACGACCCGGTTGAACACGTCCTGGTATCGAGTCTGTCGACTCAAAATTAATAGCGGTCCCAGAAACACGACTATGTTGCCCGAAAATATCAGGAATTTTACGAAATGTAACTTTAACAGAACCACCATTTTCATAGTGGATTTGAATTAACCCGAAAGCTTCCAAAAGCTTCTTCCTTCTTTCTTTCACTCTGTATTTAAACTTTCCACATCTGTTTGATAAAAGTGAGAAATGCTTGGGTCCACCTTTATACTTACAAAGTTCTAGGTTAATTATAAATAGTATAATTATAATATAAATTAAAACAATTATGTTAAAAATAGAAGCAAAGGTAAAAATATGTATTAAGAAAAATAAATTAAAATAACCAATTTATGTTTTGCATTTTAAACAACACATTCTTTTCATTTTTGTTTCGTTTTTCTGCGTCGTAGTTTGTTGTTAATATTGGCCTTGATTTTTTAATTTCCTGAATTGTATTCATTTAGTTTTAATAGACATTTGCCGGCCCCTGTTTGAGCACACTCAAAAAAAATTAATTTCAATTCACTTGCACTGTTGCTCTCCTACGTTTTTGCTAAAACACATTTAAAAAAAAAAGGAATTGTATTTCAATCTACAAGTTTATGACTTAAACACAAGTCTGTTTTCCATTATTTGCTGTGTAATGAAAAAATAACGGACAGAAAAAGTAAACAAAATTAAGTATAATGACATAACAGGAATGTCAAACTTGGTACAATTCTAAACTGAAAAGTACATTAATAAATGATTTGAACCAATTCAATTTAACCTTTTCAATTTAATAAATTTTACATAAATCTGAAAATTTCCAAAATAATTGTTCCAATGCTTAAGCTTAAGTTTAGATTGACAAGTAGACCAGAACTATAAAGATTAGAAAATATTACTTGACCCGCACATCTGTCGCTTTATACTATTCGTAAGGAGATCTAGAGAAAGTAAGTGGATAAATAGGATAGAAAGATCAAGAGAATACACTGCATCGTTTAAAGACTATAAAATATATTTTGTTTCGAACGAGCACTCAGGGGATGACTCCTACACAAGCAATACATTGTGTCAAAACTAGGAAATCAGGTTATGGGGAGGAAGAAAGAGGGAGTAGTGTTTGTGGACATTTAATTAGAACTTGTATACATTGAAAGTTTTGCCTCCATATCTATACTTTTTAGGTTTGTTACCAATATCCGTATTTTTTTGTTCAGCAAGGTTTCAAACATTTTTAATTTCTGGCAATACCTTATTTTAAAACAGAAAGGGGCCTAAACAGATTAACATGTACAGTGATACCAAATTGTTCATGCATTTGTATAGTGTTGATTTTCTGTCTAAAAATAATGTGCTGTTTGTCGTTAGGGTCAACCCCCCCCCCCTCCCAGGGGGGCGCATTTATCGGTCTTTATGAATTACTTAACCATCTAGGTCTGTGCTGCTGGGGGTATAAAGGAGCCCAACCCCCTGAAGGCAAGCTGGATGTCAACTGGAAGCTCCACGTTGTTTCCACGGAAATGAGTAAGCCCCAGAGTTTCGCTAATTGCCTCTTTAGATTTTTAGGTGTTCTCTGCTCTTCAGCAAGGAGTAGTGGTTTGCAACTCTGCTTTGGAACCGCTGAAATTGCAATAGGAAAGACCTGTTACTAGAATAAGTCCTCGGCTTCCTAGGGCGTAAATAACGTTGCTTTTCACTCCCAGTGGTTTGACTACCATCTGATTAAGGCTTACGGCCTCGTGAAGATGTAAATCTTATAACGAAATGTCGTCAGGGTCTTTTAAATCATCAGGGTTGATCAACTGACGGTGTTAAGCCAGAACAGAGCTAATAAAACTGGCAGTGATATTTAATTGGGAACGAAATTACATTAGCTTAAATCGAAGCATGGACTCTTTTAAAAAACAGGTCTGAAAAAACAAAATTATTTTAGAAACAACTAAGAAAATGAAATAATACATTACCTACTTAGAATAGCCTTAAAAAAAGTAAAAAATAATCGTCATTCTACGGTTTAAACTTTTGAAATGCAACTTAACATTCAAAGATTCGTAGTAGTCACTTACTGTTTATGGTAATTATATTACAAATGCATACATATAAAGGTATTGTTTTAATTTTTAGGGCCGTCTTTTGGGCAAGCGTGCCTACTCCTCGGTAGCAGCCACCACTAAAATGTTCGTTGATGGAAAATTCGTAGAATCCAAGACTAGCGAATGGATTGATTTGCACGATCCAGCCACTAATAAGATTATTACCCGCGTACCTAAATGTACTAAAGACGAGATGCAAGTCGCTTTGGAATCGAATAAAAAAGCTTTTAAATCTTGGAGCAAGACCTCAATTCTGTCTCGGCAACAAGTAATATTTAAATTACAGGCATTAATTAAGGAAAATATGGGTGAACTGGCAAAGAATATTACTAAGGAACAGGGAAAAACATTGGTCGATGCTGAGGGTGATGTTTTGCGTGGATTGCGTAAGTTTCTAGTTGTGCTTTTGGTATTTTAAAGGTTCTAATAATAATTTTTTTATTTAACAGAGGTCGTTGAACACTGCTGCAGTATACCCTCTTTGCAAATGGGAGAGACTGTAGCCAATGTAGCCCGAGATATGGATACTTATTCCATGGTTTTACCTTTAGGTGTTACCGCCGGCATTGCTCCTTTCAACTTTCCCGCCATGATTCCCTTATGGATGTTCCCTGTTGCTATTAGCTGCGGCAATACTATGTTGCTTAAGCCATCGGAACGTGTTCCTGGCGCTACTATGATGTTAATGGAATTGCTTAATGAAGCCGGCTGTCCTCCTGGTGTTGTTAATGTAATACATGGTCAGCATGATGCTGTTAATTTTATTTGTGATGCTCCTGATATCAAGGCAGTATCCTTCGTTGGCTCCGATCAAGCTGGTAAATATATTTATGAGCGTGCTGGGAAGAACGGCAAGCGCGTACAAAGTAATATGGGTGCCAAGAACCACGGTGTTGTGATGTGTGATGCCAACAAAGAAAACACTTTAAATCAATTGGCTGGTGCTGCTTTTGGAGCTGCCGGACAACGTTGTATGGCCTTGTCGACTGCTGTATTTGTAGGTGAAGCTCAAAAATGGATTCCTGATTTAGTTGAACGTGCCAAAAAACTAAAAGTCAATGCAGGTCATATTCCTGGGACTGATGTCGGTCCTGTTATCTCTGCTGAGGCCAAAAAACGGATTATTGGCTTGATAGAATCTGGTGTTAAACAAGGTGCAAAACTCATTTTGGATGGCCGCAATCATAAAGTTCAAGGCTTCGAAGAAGGTTACTTTATTGGACCCACCATTTTGAATGATGTCACCACCGATATGGAGTGCTACAAAGCAGAAATCTTTGGTCCCGTTTTGGTCATCCTCAATGCCAATACATTAGATGAAGCCATCCAGTTGATTAATTCCAATCCTTATGGCAATGGTACTGCCATCTTTACCTCAAATGGTGCCACCGCCCGCAAATTTGTTAACGAAATTGATGTGGGTCAAGTTGGTGTTAATGTTCCCATTCCTGTACCGCTGCCCATGTTCTCCTTTACTGGCAGTCGCGGTTCCTTCCGCGGTGATCATCATTTCTATGGTAAACAAGGTGTAAAATTCTATACCCAAACGAAAACTGTCACCCAACTGTGGCGTGAAACCGATGTTACACACACTCAAGCTGCTGTAGCCATGCCCACCATGAAATAAACTAGACAAATTTAAATTTAAAAAAATATATAGCTAGCAAAAGTCCTGAATCGGAGAGTGAAGAATCCAAGTTTCAAAGGTGCCTTAATGGGGAATTTTACGGAAGAGAAATGGCTGTATTTTGAAAAGGTCTTCCACTAATTTTAAATGTTTTCTTTTGTAGCAAACATCATAACATATTTAGTTACCCATTAATAATTTACCAAATTCATTGCATTTAATAGTTTTACAATTTAAAGTATGTTAATTTCGTATAATAATTTAAGTTTATACTACATAATTTTAACATCATAATTTATGTGGAAAAAAATTAAGAGTAAATAAGAAATATATAAAAAGATTTAAATATCTGTTTTTTATTATTTAAAACAACTTTTTTAATTTAAAAATTTTAAAAATAACGGATAAACTACTCTTTTTTCATATGTATACTAGGTGCCTACCAGAGAACTTCACTTGTTGATTAAAAAACCGTTCAACAATAGCAAAGGCTCAAAAAACTATTCATTTATTTGCAACTGATCAAACTTGCACTCATACTCATTTTTATTGTTCATTCAAAAGCAACCCAAACATCGGTTAACTCATAACAATGATCTGTTTTGAACTGTGAATAAATTCAGTAATCAAACTTGTTCAAGCTTTTTTCTACGTTGTTCATTTTAAGGCAAGCGAACCACTTGCATGTTCAATATTGTCTTATTTTATTATAAGTCGACTCATAACAATGATCTGTTTTAAACTGTGAATAAATTCAGTAATCAAACTTGTTCAAGCTTTTTTCTACGTTGTTCATTTTAAGGCAAGCGAACCACTTGCATGCGTTGCGGAATCAGGGGTAGATGGAATTTCTGTTAAAGATGATGTTGATGGCATTGATAGTGCAATGTTGTTTATTAACGAAATGCAAAAGATTTTAATTTCATGCAAATCGGCATGTTCAAAGTTGTTAGCAGGTGGATACAAAAAAAATGCTGTTTTATGCCATAAACTTATGTTTGGTAACCAAATTTTTTCGACATTCCTATTAATTTGTTCCTTTAAGGAAGTGCCGGCACTTACATCTGTAGTCTTAGGAACACATATTTTGTTAACTTTTTGAATCGACGGTATGACGTAATATAAAGAGGGAGAGCTGCATAGTTGCAGTTTTTTAAATATGGTATCAAAATCATCACATAAATCTACTAATTCTTTATTTAGTATTCATTACTAATAATTACTATAAGTTTCCAGAAAAATGCTTATTTGAATAATTTGCGAAATCTTTATGATGCACACATTATTACCTGCTAAAGATTTTTTATAACTTGTTTACTCCGAAACAAGCGAAAGGGTTATTTTATAACTTAAGGTATAATAATTAAGAACTTTACTGATTACTTGAACAATTTATGCTTCTTGTTTTTGATTTTACAACTGCGAAAATTAATTTATTGTTTTTTTGCTCAACTTACATTTTTTTTTAACTGATTGATTCTTTTTTCATCCCATTCTTTTAAAAGTGTAAATGAACTAAACGATTATTTATGAGAATTTTCCAAAATAATAATTACCTAAATACAGTCCGCTTTATAGGTAAATTAATACGAAGAAAGAAAATATTACATATTAACATATTACATATGAATTGGGTATGTTGTTCGAATTTGTGGTATATCATATTGTTCAAGCCACACAGACGGTCGGTTCAAACATGTATGAATTAATGAGAATAAGAACGTTTCGATGCAATTAATTTACTGACAACTTTTCTCTTGCCTGTGCGAAATTGTTCATAAAATGATTTGTTCTTTTACTGATAATCAGAATTTGATGTGTTAAGCAAATGACTATGAATTTAATCAGCATTGAATTTTTGTGTATTCATAAAATGAACAAAAATTTTTGTGTTGATCAAATAAAGGCAAGTTGAGTGTTTGAAGTTCTCTGTTTTGTTCATTTTACTCATAATCAGAATTTGATGTGTTGAGCAAAATGAATATGAATTTAATCAGCATTGAATTTTTGTGTATTCATAAAATGAACAAAAATTTTTGTGTTGATCAAATAAAGGCAAGTTGAGTGTTTGAAGTTCTCTGTTTTGTTCATTTTACTCATAATCAGAATTTGATGTGTTGAGCAGAATAAATATGAATTTAATCAGGATTGAATTTTTGTGTATTCATTCAAATGAACAAAAATTTTTGTGTTGAATAAAATCAAGAAAAATGGTGATTTTGAAGTTCTCTGGTGCCTACACTATCAAACGAAAAAACCCAACACTGTTGCTAGATGTTGTGCTTTTTATGAAATATTTGTGGCATTGCCAGCTTCAATTTTATTTCAACAGCTGATTAGCAAGCCGGTTGGAGCAAAACTAACCACTTTTTAAGATTTTTCTACATAAACAAAACTCACAGTTCTATTTACAAAAATCCCAAATTTAAGAGAAAATATTTGATGTTTGGAAGAGAGAAAGAAAAAAAAGGATGTACTACAGGTACTTTCTATTGATTTTTAACCAAATTAACAAAAACAAAACAATGGAACACACATTTAGTATTTATTACAAATAATGTGACAGTTTAACGCCTGTCAAATAAAAGAAAAATGTTCATAAAAGGTAAAACTGTAATGAAAACATACAATAAAATCCTAAAGAGTAGACACGAAATTGCAATAAAAATAAGTAAAAATAAACCGATTTTCTTAAACTTAGCAAACGAATTGATTTACAAGAATAAAATATTGGAAAGTTTAAATTTAATAAAAAAAATTAATTATAAAAAAAAAATATATATATAAAAGAGAAACAAAGCTATGAATTAAGATTTTAATGTAAAATTAAATATTTTTTTTTAATATAATTAAATGTGTTGTAACAGAAAAACATTAAATCTGTATATTTTTTCTATATAAATATTAGTGCTAAATTCAAAAACATAAAAAGTGAACATTTAATTTATAATTTTCAAGGATATCTGTAACCTACCCCACTTGGGCTATGTGTTTTTATTAGAAAAAAATATAAAAAAACAACGTCATTTTAAACACTCACGCACATCACACACACACACATATATGTATGTACATATATTCCTATCAGAATCACAACATTTCTACAACTTGCTAAAAAGGAGCAGAAACGTTTAAACTAGAATCCTAATAAAAAGTTCACAGGCTCTATATGGGTTGGTGTATTAAATCAATAAATTATTTTAAAATTTTAAGCGAAAAGCATTGCAAACCTAATTTACGTTGCTAGGCAATAGCGTATAATAAAAATTAATTTCTTAAGAACATACATATGTTTTGGATCGTTTAAGAATAGTTATAAAATTTGTTCAAAGTTTAAAAGATTACTAAGGCCATTATGTATAAGACCATAAGACACGGCGAAAATAGTTTGCAATACACTATACTGCCACAAAACGATGATTTTCGTTTAGAGGGCAAAATAAAGGCGGCCGGTAGCGGTGGTGGTGGTGGTAAGAAAAATAAAGCTAAGAAGCCCAAAAGAAGAAGTTTTTTTGCCTATTTAGGTTTGCTGTTTGTTTGTACCGTCATAATAGGGGCTGTGCTAGTGCCTTTTCTAGTTTCCGCCGAATGTTTACCCCATCCCACGGAATGGTTTTTAAAAACTAAAAATGCTTTTAGCAAACTACCAGCCGACATTAAAGAAAATGTTCCCACACATTTGAATACTCACTCAAATAATATCGTGATCAATAAAGGAAATTTAGCCCTTAATGTAGGTAAACCGGTAAAAATAATTAACAAAGATGGTGTGGAAAAGATTATTTTAAAAGTTAATAAATCGCTTACCACAGAAGCATCTAAGATTTTTAATGACTCGGCTATTGACTCTGGCAACTCTAGTCACCATATTTTGGAAATCGACTCTGTTTTAAACTCTTTTAAACCGGTAACGCTTAATCAGGATATTAATGGAAAAATCTCCATAACACATTTAAAGCTAAATGAAGCTAATGTTGTACCAAATACACAGCCTGCAGCCATTAACAACAATGCTATCAGCACAATAAAAGAATTGCCATCGACCACCACAACTTTAAGTGATATTGTAGCCGTTTCTACTACTCCCGTCACCACAACAGCGCCATTTTTATATCGTACATTATCTTCGGCTTTATTACCCAATATATCCCGAGCTTCGTTGCAGTCAGCGTTAAATCAAAGCTCTAGCAATTTGTCTACCCAACCCACCATTACCACGCGTATTATGCAGGTACCTCTATTAAAGTCGACCGCCAAAAAACCAGGCACACCGCCAGTTTTAGTTAAAAATTTATCACCTATTCAACCTGCTTCCGATACTAGTAGTCTTAATGATATATTACCTCCTAAAACGATTCCAAATAATGTAAATGGTAAGAATGTAGTAAATTCGGATTGGATACAGACCCATTGGCCGTACATTGATCCTTCGACATATTTTCAATGGAATGTAAGTAAAAATTGAAATAATATCTTATATATAAAATGTTAATTTTGATTTTTTTCTGATCTCTTAATTATCTAAAACAATTGATGCTACTTAGGGTTACAAAACTGAGGACAGTGTTTTATTACCAGCTCTTTTGGGCTTCGCTTTAATTGGTGTCATTTTAATAATTACTGTCTGCTTGGTAGCACGCAATAAGAAAAGTATAGTTACTTCAGTACGGAAACGTAATCGTAATGTAAGTAGCTAAAATCTTTCAATATTATTTAAATATTGCTAAAATAGTTTTTAATTGTTTTACATTAAACAAAATGTATTTTTGAAAAAAAAAAAATTTTTAAGATAAACGTTTTTGGCACTGTAGCTTTTGAAATATTAAGGTTTACTATTTAAAGCAGCCTTGTCTGTAAGTAAACATGACATATTGCCACTTTGTTGTGCTACAACAAGGGCTGCCAGATGTAAACCTTAAAAAACGATCGATCTAAAAACTTTTTATTTTAGACTTAATAAATATTATAATATTCCAAGTTATATTTATGTATTAAACTATTTATAATATTAGACAAACAATGTTCACGGCTAAATTGTAAAAAGAGTTATTAATATTCGAAAAGCTTTCGAATATTATGTCCACTTAAATTTCCAGAGAAGAATTGTTAATCTCAGTTTATTTCTTGTTTTGCGTCATTTCTCCATCTAAAGGTCACGAACTGAATTTCTGTCCAAATAATATTAAAAAAACTTGATTCTGAAATTGTCGCTTAACTACTTTCAAGTATTGAGTATCAAGAAACCTACTACTCAACCCTTTGCCAGTACTACTATTGTTGTCGATTGAACTTATAGAGGATATATGCAACATAAGTGCAATAGAAACTTTAGGAAATAAAAATATTACCTTGCCGTGTTATTTAAAGGATAAAAGAGAATTCGGTCACGAAACCATTCCTTCTGATATTATCGAAAGAATTGATTTGATCAAGTCTAAGCTTGAAGTTCATTATGGTATTGACATTTAATAATTTGCATGATGTGGAGTTATGTTTCAAAAAGAGGCTATTTTGTACCTTCTTTACGATTTCGAGGAACACTTTTTAATTAATTTAATTCAATGGTGTAGAGAGCAAAAATCTACTAACTGTGAACTCTGACTAGAGCGATTACCAGCTAACTACTACCTACTTTACAACAATCAGTATAAGGACGGAACAGTATATGCTGAAAAAATAAATAGGAGACGGTAAGAATGTCCATCATTGCTTGCTGGTGGTTGATAATGAGTGCTTTCTCGTATTTAATACTTAAATTGTTGCAGAAAGCTTGGTGATCATAAGAAAATATTTTTGATATTTATAAATATCAATCTTTCTCGCACGTGTCAATTTAGTCTTCAGTTGACCACTTAGCCCCCATTAATCTGGTGGGTAGCAGTATCTTTTGAAATAAAAAGTATAAGGATATGAAAATAATATTTAAAAGAAAACAAAACTTGCTGACAAACCATACAATGGATATCATCGGGTGTACTACATATCTCGAAATATTTCCAGAATTTCATTATTTTTTCTCCTTCAAATTTTTCTGCGATTTTCGAAAAAATATGTATATTTAAAACCTTACAAACAATTAATTATCTACCTCAGACGTTTGAGCTGTTAGTCATTTCACAATCTTTACAATAATACCAATATCATTTATAGATTAATAAATACATCAATTTTTATTTATATTTAGCGGCCACTAACTTGAAAACAACGCCTCCCACCAATCTTTCTATATTATTTTCTTTAACAGATTTCTTTCCAAAATTAATGATTTTTTCATTTTGAAGTATTGAAAGTGAACTTTACGTTTATGTTGTGCCTTGTCAATCGTTTTCTCTACATCAATGAACACTCTTACTTTACGTCTAAAGTTTACTAATCGTTCCCTAATCATCCACATTTATTTGTTTATGTAGGTGTGCATGTGCTCTGTAAAATAAAATAAAAAATAAAAAAAAAGAAAAAGAGAGAAAAATATGAAAGAGAATTTATTTATTTTGCTCTTAATTTGCGACTGCACTAACAAACGTCGGTTTTGCTGCGTGGCAATTTTTTCTGGCATTTTGCTATACAATTTGACGTGTAAAACATCTTGCAAACACCCCCCGAGAAAAATTATTATTTAGTACATTAAGACCAGAAAATAACAGTTTTAAATACTACACTTTAGTAGTAAACGTTACGAGAAAGTGCGAATACGGTGGGTAGTTACAAGGAAAAAGTTGAAAACGAAAAGTTATTTAAACAAAAAAGAATAAACAAATTAATAAAAAAAAACAGAGTGTATAGAAAAAAAAAGAAGAAAACGAACGAATATATAGGAAAATCTTTTGTGGCTGTGCTGTTGGTGTGTGCGTGTGGATTGTGTGGCAGATTTAAAGTTGAAAGCAAAAAAATCTGTAAAAGATGGCTATTAAACCTGGTATGGGACGTAAGTCTTCATCAAAGAATCCTCCAATTTTAAGTCATGAATTTGTGATACAAAATCATGCTGATATTATATCCTGCGTGGCTATGGTTTTTGTATTGGGACTAATGGACGAATCTACAGCTCCTTTTGCCAGCGCATTTATTTCTTTACATCACAATGTGTCCGGCGAGGAGCCTACAAGGGAGCAACCTTTTGGTAAACCTTACACTTATATGGCCGGCATTAAGGATTATTGTGCTGTTTTCTTTTACACCATTACCTGTATTATCATGCACGCCATTATACAAGAATTTGTTTTAGACAAAATTTCCAAAAAATTGCATTTATCGAAATTTAAATTATCATTGTTCAATGAAAGCGGCCAATTGGTGACTTTTTATGTTATGTCTTTCTTGTGGGGTGCCAATGTCATTTTGAAGGAAGGCTACTTTAACAAATTCTCTTTGCTGTGGCAAGATTTTCCAAATCATCCTATGACCTTCTTACACAAATTTTACTTCATCATACAGTTGGCCTACTATTTGCACATGTTGCCTGAATTATATTTTCAAAAAGTGCGCAAAGAAGAACAACAACCTAAAATTGTACACTCGATTTGTGGCTTTTCCATCATCTGTTTGGCATATAGTTTTGGCTTCCAACGTATCGCTATTGTTTTATTAACTCTACACTATTTGAGTGAAATTGTGGCTCATATATTTCAAGTAATTGGCGTCTTCGATAAGGATGAAAAATTGGCCAGCGCCCGTATTGTTAATTCAGCTGTATTTGTCTTTGTACGCTTCACTACCATGGTGATAGGTGTTTTAACATTGTATTATGGTGTAGCTGCCACTACTGAGAGTAAATTGCGTGGCTATTTGGCCTTGGGATCACTGATGGCTTTGCAAGGCTATTTGATCTTCTCTTTCATTACCGACCAGCTCAAGGCCAAGCGTGAGGCTAAACAATTAGCTAAACTACAGTCATCAACCCAGAAGAAAAAGAGCCCTAAAGAGAAGACAAAACGTAAACGTGAATCCGATTTACCTGAAGCTGATCAATCACCCAATGCACCTATTAACCATAAGATTAAGGTTAAATAAAAGGGCAATTGCTCATAGGAATTTCCAGATAAGGAAGAAGAAAGAATTGACTAAGAACACTGACTAAGTAGAAGTATTTAAAGAGCTTAACTTTCGCTTCCTTTTTTATCTGTAAAAAGCTAAAAACACAAAAATTAACTTACAGGTGAAATGAACAACTGGTAAATATTTTTAAAATTAATGCAAATAGCCAAAAGTTTAAGCAAACAAAACGCTTAATTTCTTCAAAAACGTAAAACAGTACTAAGTTCTTAATGTGTATATATTTTAATAAATTAATTCAAACATAATAGTAGACGTCTTAAGTGTCAAAAGATAAAAGATACTTAAATGCTTCAAGTTCATTTGAAAGTATTGTAAAACGCTTACCTTTGAAATGTGTAAAGTACTGGATATATGTATGTCGAAAAACGGTACTAAAACTCAGAGCTATTCAAAATCTTGTCCTTAGCTTTTTTAAGAGTAGTACTTTTAGATTAACAAAGTGTTAATAAGTAGTAATAATAGCAATATTCTTATAAAAAGTTGTTCTTTAAAAATTTAAAGAAAGCTATCACGATAGCTTTCTTTTTAAGAACACAAATATTTAAATTTATTTATTGCAAAAGGTCTTTTGTTTTTTTTTTTATAAATTTATAAATATTTCAATACAGTTCTAGCGCATTTAAAGTTGTTCATATAACTTGTAAGTTTAAAATATTTTTTAGAAACGCATTTAAATCATTATCAAACAGTTTAAATAAAACTCTTATTTTCAAATTTTTTATAAATATATTTAAATTTGTTATTCAATATTTAAAAAAAAAACTTCTAAACATTCTTATATAAAACGTAAACAAATATGCTTCCTTTATTTTATTAAATAAATATTTAAAATCTCTTGAAAATTATACAAACAAACAAAAACTGTTTAAAAAAGATAATAATATTTTTATATATTTTTTTTACTAAAATCAAAACTTTTAAGGTTATGTTATTTTTATACATATAAATTAAGTTAGTAAATGCTTTTTTAAAACATTTACATAAATGTAAAATATTAAAATTATTATAATTTTTTTTTTTTTATTATTAAAAACAAATCTGTTAAATATTAAAATAACTTTCTAATATTATTTTTATTTTTAATATCTTTTTTAAACCTCGAACTTACTTAATTTCTTTTCTTGATATTCATAAAGACCTAACATTCCAAGTTCAACTTGGCTTTAAGAAAAATCCCTTTAAAAACCATAACAAATTTCGAAGTAAATACGCTAATAAACAAAAATTATATTTGAATAAATAAAATAAAATTATTTTTTTACAAAATAAAACGGAAAAACTAAAAACAGAATAATTACAGTTTTATTTCTTTCACCAAACAAAATGGTAAGTTTATTTGGGCCTTAAAACCCAAATTGCTTCGCAGGTGGCACTTTTACAAAAGATGACGCTGTCCTATATTCAATGTTTCAAATAGAGCCAACCTTTAGAGTGGCTCTATAAACGTAAACTTCCTTTGGCATCTACATAACAGTCGTTATAAGAATATAAAATTCAATTAAATATTTTTGAAGAGGGCTTTTAAACAAAGGGTCTTCCCCAATATGCTTCAAACAGTGTTAGTTCTCGGAACAATGAACAACCTTTTCAACTTAAGGGAATTAAATCCTCGTTAATTTTTAAGATAAATCATTGAAAAAGTTTAATTAAAGGATATTTAGTCCAAAAAACTATCGACATTAACTTGACACTAACACAAAAAAAACACAATGACTTTGGATCAGATGAACGTGAAAATATCATTGTCTAGATTAATTCTTGGTGCCCGCTAAAATGAAGGGTAATCGTATCTGATCAAGGATCAGTATTTATTGCTTTGTGTTAGGTTAATTGCAGTGATTGCATCTATACTGATTGAAACAAACTCCCATTAGGTCTTTTAAAAATATTGTGAAATAAGAAAAAAGCCACTGGCTTTTAAGCTGGGCTCATATTTACACAGAATCTGTAGTGAACAACATTTGCAAAGCTGACAACCTTACGTATTCACTTTTTTAAATACATTTAGCATTCTCCAGGCTTGAATGGTGTAAATAATGAATGTTTAAAGGCTTTGCCTAAAACAGATTATCAACTCATATCTACGTATAAGCTACTTTCTTAAATTACGGAAATATTTCAAATTAATTCCTGTAAGAAAAAGTAGCAAACCTACTGATTGTTTTCGATTTTACAGACCAATTAGCCTTCTATTGTCCTTAAGTAAAATACTGGAGAAAATATTGAAAGAGCTGTTACGACTGTTATTGATTAAATGTCAAGAATTGAGTTGACATCCTTTGAGATTTATTTAGTAAAAGGTAGGGAAATTTTAAGCATGTGAATATGTTGCACATTTCGGAGCTCATGTTATTGTTGCCGACAATAGTTCAAACAATAAGCACGTAGTGGCCGTAGTGGTGTAAACATAACCGTTGGGCATCACTAGGGGGAACAATTCACCTAAAGATCTTTATCTTAACGTTTATAAGGTTCAGCTCATACAAAAAAGTTAACCGAGCATTGTTTGCTTCGAACGTTTGTGAATTGGGTGTTTGAAAAACCGAACGAAAACGACGCATTTTTTAGGCGATTATGTAAGCAAACAAAATTGTCGCATATGGGGCTCATAAAATGCTCAAAAAAAAGGGACTATATTGTGCATTTTGTGGTTATTATTTCGGACCATTTGAAAGAACAAAATCTTGTGAGCAACCCACAAGCAGCTGACACTATGAAACATGAATTTTGATGCTGCATTGACAATATTGAAACAAAATGTGCATCAAAATGTTGTGCTAGAGGTGGACATTTGTGCAATATTATATTCCATTATTTATTCCCATATTTCTATTTTATATTGGTGTCAATAAGACTAAAGTTGTTAAAGTAAGTGTGTGTTGTAAGCCAATTTACATCCTAATCTCAAATTTGTCCTTCCTTCGTTCGGATAAAAAACTACTAGATTGGTATTTTTCAAACATAATAGCTGTGTCTGACCCAGTATGGCACAACGGACTAAGTCTATATAATTTTTTATAATTTTTAATATATCTGATTAAATTAATTCAAAGTTTTCTTTCTAATCGCACATTTGAAGTACCTTTATATTGGTCACGTACATTCCACTCAAACGGAAATGTTTGCTGGTTGTCCTAAGGGCTCTTGTATCAGCCCAATTTTTTTTAATATATTTACCACAGATTTCCCTTTATTAAATAGATGTAATACATCCATAGTAGCTGGAGATATGGTGAGCCTTAGTGCAGGTAATTTATAAAAATATTCTCTAACCTTCAAAATGCGTTAGAACAAGCCTGTGAAATATACAAAAGACTCCAATCGCCGCAAGCCATATTACTTGCCTCAAAAACCTATTTAAGGATCATATCCCGTACTTGATAGAAAAAATTAACAAGATAATTTGAATACTGTATCCTCTAATAAACAGGAACTGTAGAACCAGTATTTCGAATAAAACTCTCATCTTTAAATCAATATTTTAAGCTATCTGCTCTTGTGCTGCCCTATTATGGTTGTCTGCTGCATAAAATAAGTTATTAAAAGTGATTGGCAACCTGCCTTAGCTCACGTTAAACTTGTCAATACACGCATATTCAGGGTTACTAAAAATTTTAAATACAGATGTCGTGAGTCTGACTTTAACCACATTAAGGAGCTGATCTCCTTATAGCTTTATCCTCTTAAAAACAAAAAATACATAATTGCATTGTTTTAATTATATAATTAAGCAATTTCGCATTTTTTAAATATATTTTAGTAAATAGAGGGCCATTTTTTATAAAAAATAGTAAAAAAAGAAAGATTACAATTTTTACAAAATGTATTTCGGTACTTTTTGCAAAAAAGTACCTTTTACAAAAATGAACATTAAATGTTTACAAGTTTATACATTATTCTTAAATACATTTTATGGAAAAGTACTAATATAATGGCATATTACTTAAAGATTTTTAGTACTTAAGGAACTTTTTACTTTTAAGTATGCAGTAATTTATATTTTTTGATTTTTGCTTGCTGCAAAAATACTTGTTATCTGCTAGAGATCTTTCAAGTTTTTAATTTGCTTCTTTCACATTATTCTGCCGGGAAGGTAAACTACTTTGTTTGTTTATATTTTTTGATTAAATTAATGATAATGGATTTTATATTGATAAATGTTTTATTTAATGTCGTCAGCTATGTATAGAATACAATATCAGATTAATGTCCGCCTCTATTAGCCTTACAAATGCGAGCCCTTTTAAGCACATTTTTCATTACATTCTCACACATTTCATCACAAATAGTTTGTTTAAGATGCTCAAGTATTTCTGGTTTGTTTGCATAAGCCTGGCTTTTCAGATATCCCCACAAAAAGAAGTCCAGAGCAGTCAAATCGGGCGACCGTGGAGGCCAATCAACATCACCATTTCTTGAAATAGCTTGTTGTGGAAAGAGGTAGTAACTCCATTGTTATCCTGGCTGCATGCGATGTGGCACCGCCTTGTTGATACCACATGTCAATAAAGCCCAAAGCATACAGTTGTGGCGTTAAAAAGTTTTCAATCATATCACGATATCGCTTCCAATTCACAGTCACCGTTACGCCGATTTCATTTTCAAAGAAGTAAAGTCCAATGATTCCTTCTGATTAAATTGCATACCAGACTGACACTGTTAATGGATGCAAATGTGACTGTTGAATAATTTGAGGTATTCCCTCTCCCCAGAATCGACATTCTGTTTATTCATATATTCATTCAAATGAAAATGTGTCTCGTCACTCATTATGATTTTTTTATGAAAATCGGGGTTGTCATGGGCGAGCTGTAACATCCTATCGGCATATGTACGGCGGCGTAAATTGTCTTGTGGAAGATCGTGTGTCAACTGAATTTTATATGGAAAGAAATGCAAATCCTTGTGCTAAATGGTGGCCAAAGTTGTTCTTTAAAGACCGAGCTCTTTAGCACGGCGTCAAACTGAGGTTGATGGATTGTCTTGAACACTTTTTTTAAGCAGCAGTAATGTTTTCAGCCGCTCGTGCAGTATGTTGTGGGTGATGCTTGAGCCTATCACCTACAGACCTTCTTTCTTCAAAATCATTTACTACACGATAAATAAAGCGTTTTGTTGGCACATTATTTCTCCCAAAAAATTCACATAACTTTCTCATCGTCACAGTAATCGATGATTGATTTTAATGAAATCTTTTAACGGTTAAAACACGTTGGTTTATCGAATATTTTTCCATAATAAATTTATCACATATCTACTTCACGACTGCAAAATATGAACTGTCCAGGCTAATGTTTATCAAAGCGGCAAAACAAAGTAGTATACCTTCCCGGCGGACACCCTGTATTTTATAAAAATGAAAACAATAATATTTTTAAGTACTTTTTTAAATCAAAACAAATATATTTTTATATTTGGTTATTACAGGACCTAGAAGAAACTGGCACCGAGGATAATACCACCTTATTAACCAACACAAACTTATCAGATGAAGATTAAGAAGATTATTTTAAACTTAAGAAAAATAGATTAAAAAATAAATTCAAATTTATGATTTTCTAAAACAAAGCTTTCGTAAGGTGAACTATGCAATCGCCTTGGATTCTATATAAAGAAACTCAACATGTCAAAAACTGTACACACTATTAAGCGAAGGAAACATATTAAATTTTAAATATAAATTTCAGAATTTTAATTTTCTAATGAGAAGAAAAGTGCAGTTACGAAAAGATTTTTAGTTCAAAAAAAAATTAGCATATTTGAATTAAAATCTTAAGATATGTTAGTATACAGAAAATGAATACAAAATGTCTAAAAATGATAATGTAATTTTATATTTAAAAACATTCTGAAAAATTATAAAAACGGTTTCAGTTTTTAGTATTTAAATAAATAAAATTACATTTCTCGGAGACGAATTGCGTTCCCATATTTAATTTTTAAATATGATCAGTTTTTAAGAGGAGTGTTATATAAATGTGACTCTATTTAAATTCGACTTGTCTGTACACGTTGTTTAAAACTATAAAAAACTTTTATTGTTTTAAAAGTAAAACAAATTATGCATGCATGCAAAGCATATGCAAATAATTATCGCGTGTAAACGTTTTGGCCACAATTGTTATTTTAAACATCTTCTTATTATAGATTTGTAAAATTTATATAAAATATTTACATTTCAGCTCAATTTCTTAAGAAATACTCATTATATATAAAAAAAAATAAATCAAGTTATGAAATGAATTAAAAACGCTTATTTATTGAATAAAAAAAACTGAAAAACGGCTCATATTAAGCAAAACCACTAAAGCAGCATTATTAACATAAAAAGTTTATTAAAATTAAGATAAATAACATAAATAAATTAATGTATTAAACAAATTTTCTGTATTTTCTTTTTTAAATTAATATTTTTAATTTAGATTTGATACTTGAGCAACTACAATATTTGTTTATTAAATTACTTTGGTACTTTTTTATTACCTATAGTATTATATAAATATTATGCTAATAGTCAAAAACTTTTGTATTAAAAATATAATTTATTTGCTGATGTAAAATCTGGCATTTCGCTGGAAATTTTTTAAAAAATCTAACAAAATACTAACAAACAATTCATGTTTTTACTTTTACTTAAATTTCTTTCCAATTGATGTGCAAATTATAATAAAGCAAAATTTTTTTAACACATTTGAAAATTAAAAACTTTTGGGAAAAAAATGTTTTAAGGGAAACAGTTTTAACATTTTCAAACGAGAATTAGGGATTTCAGAAGACATTTTTAAAACTAATGATTTTCCTTAACTCATATAATTTTTATTATTCATCAGAGCTATCAACAGATTTTTTTAGGAATATTTAGATTGATTCAAAAGGACTTTCGCCGTGAATAGGGATAATAAATCCGTCCTAATATTTTATAAATAAAATATTTGAAAATTTTTTGTTAAAAATTAAAACTGAAATATATAAAAATAATAAAAACTTGATTCATGGCCTAAAGAATTAAATTAAAATATACAATTTTTACAATAAAACTTAAAGATACACTTAATTAAATTTGCATTTGTGAACAAACAAGTCATAGTTTTATCTCTTTCAAGATTTTATATAATAGAAGCGACATTTGAATAATGTAATTAAAAAAAATTTTTCTTTTTAAATTTCGTAGATATAGTTTGATCGGTGCCATAAAACAAGTTAACGTTTTAAATGTTTTATTATGGTAGAACAAAAGAAAATTACCTGGAAATAATTAACAAATTGTTTTAAATAACTCCTCATGTTTACAGTTTAAAAGCCATTAAAACGAATTTCTCAAATGTTTTAAATTTTTATATTGTGTGGATTAAATAAAATCTTGAAAAATAATTTTCACCATGAAAATCTGCGATTCACACAAACACAATAAAATAATCCAAAACAAAGACTTAGATATTTAAAAATCAAGATCAAATTGCTTTACTTATTATTATAAATTTAAAAAATGTGGTTACAGTTATTTTTATTTTCAGCATACATTGAGATAAAAAAACTTTAACAACAAATTACACATATTAAATGCTAATAATTAACAATTAAAAGCAGACGCAAAATTCACTTAATTCTTAAAAGAAAAACTAACTTTAACAACAAAAATGAACCGCTCATTTGTATACTTTGAACTCCCTTTTCATAACTGAACAAATCAAACAGCATTGTAAAATATGTTAATATTTCTTCATACACAGCTGTATAAAATAGTACTTTCAAAGATCGTTGAGTACGATGCGTCTTTTCACGTAAAGAAATAATAATATATCAAAGAAAAATAAGCTATTTTTATAAAAAATGTGATTGTTTTAGAGCAAAAAAAAACGTAGTTAGTGTTGTAAAAAATAAAACAATGTAAAGTATAAAGATATGTAACAATTAGTTTTACATTTCCATAATACTTCAAACAATAAATAAAATAATAGATTTCTCATTGAAAACTAATTTCCTAAATTTAATTTAGATATTAAATAATATTAATATATTACATTCTCCTTCTTGGTTAGGCCCAATTAAATATTACGAAGATTTTAGTAAAAAATGTCTCAATTTTGTTGAAAGCTGTGAATAAAATAAAAGCATTTTTAGTGTTTTTTTTTAACTTCTATCACTTAATATATATTTTGCATATTTAATTTGCCAAAAACTGCATTTATTTTTATTTAAATATACTTATCTTTCCACATATATACTGTAATAATCATAAAAATACCACTTTCAATTATAATAAAACCATTAATATTACTTATTTATTAAACAAGCTTTCATATTTTTTTAAAGTAAAATATAAAGCAAAATGTCCAACAAAAATTGCTTCATATATTATTGAAATAGCACAAACTATATAAAAATTTGATTATACAAGATGTTTAAGCTTAAGCGTATATGTCATAAGAAAATATATTTAAATATAAAAAAGAAAATGATTTAAAATCCCACTTAATAATATATGAAACATAGAATTTTATACTAACTCTATTTTATTTAATTTACCATTTTCATGATTTTTTTAAATACCCTCAAAGAAGCTAAAAATAAGACAAATCAAAATCGTTTGCAACGGTAGTTCTATTACACGCTCTGGCAACTCACAACAACTTTACGTTTCCTCTTTGATAACGTATAAAACGGTAAACGTATCAATTCATAAAATATTAATTCTAAGTAAATAATAGCGTCACTTTTTTGTAAAATTTTTTGTCTTTTTACTTTCCCAATTTCCACTCTTTGATCTTCTTAAGTGTTAAAAGCCGTGGTGGTTTTTTGTTTATAAACTTAAATTATATTTGAAGGCAATCATCACACTACAGAGAACAAACATGTCCACAGAAATATAAAGAAAGTCTTTTTGTCCTGAACATATCTAAATATCTAATAATACTTTGGATAGAATCTCCCAATTTTTTTTAATAACAAGTTAAAATATAATTTTTTTATTTAGTAACTAAAACTTATTTAAATATGTTACTTCAGTTTAACGCATGTGTATGTTTGGAGCTGCATTAAAGCGTATAGGGAAAATCTAGTAAAAAGTTTCAGGTACTCGAAAAATGTATGTTTTAATAGAATATGAAATAATTTTCTTTTATGAACAGTCTTTTTTAATTTAGTACAACAATACTTAATTTTAAGACAATTCTTAAGTTAGCCGATTTTTACTTTTATGTACTTCAAAATTTTTAACTATTTTGCCCAAAATATTTAAACACTAAGTGCGATAAAAGACATTCAATTTCATGCCACTATATTGCAAAAAATATAAGTATATATACATATATAATAAAAAAACCTTTAACATCCAAAAATTTATGTATTTAAAAGCTTGTTAAAAATTGTCTATATACAAATTAAACAAATAATTGTTAAAAGAAAATAAAAGTCTATTTAAACTTTATACACTGAACAATTTTTTTAAGTTTTTTTAGCTGCTTAAAAAACAAATACTTGAAAACGGATATACATACATATAACCACATGAAAACTATTTTAATTGTAAGCTCTTAAAAAGTATTTATATACATGTGTATTTAATCTTATATTTAAAATTTTAGCTTATAAGCCAAGCCGAAACCAAAAGCATAACACGTTAAAATATCGTCATTTGTATTCCTAAATAAAAACAACAAGCAACAATTATTAAATTATTAATAGAGAAAACATTAAAACCAAACACCCCAATTAAATAATTGCAAATTTTGCTTGCAAATTTCAAAATATTAAACGACCGCCTAAATAAATAACATTAAGAAACATTATAAAATGTCGTATAAATAAAAACTAAATCAAATATAAATTTATTTCAATAAAAGTATTTTTATTTTATAGCATAACTCGTTACTATTTTTTTGATGCCAAATGTTCTTTGTGCTGTTGGACAAACTGTTGAAAATTTTGCTCTTCTACATGGTCTTCATTAAATGTGGGAGCTTCCTCCTCTTGGCCTTCCTCGTCTTCAGAGCTTTCATTACCCGGATGTTTTAAATACACATCGGAAAGTTCACGGCCGGTAGATACCTAATAAAAAATATTTTTTATATAAAGTGTTTTTTCCATGATTCTTTGATAGTTTATTTCATTAATTAAAAAATAATTCTTTGCCCACAAAAAAAGTCATAAAACAATGGGCAAATTTAAGGTTAGAAAATAAATTGTCAGTCATATTATTAAATGTCAAGAATTGAGCTGTCATCCTTTCACATTTATTCAGTAATAAGTTGCGAATTTTAAGTATGAAATGTTACACTCCTGCTCAAAGAATTTTAATTGTAAAAATTTACTGTCAAAATGCTTTTCGTCGTAATCTGGCTCCTTCTTAGACCATTATACATAATTTAACTGCCGAATTCGAAGCTCACGACTGTTGCTGACAATAGATAAAAACAATACGCTCGTAGTAGCCGTAGTGATGAAAATATAGCCGCTGCGCAGAAAATAAGCCTGGAACATCAACTTGTTGGCGTTCTTAACAGTTGCCTACCGCTGGATGAACTTTGCGCGCAACATTTTGCATAAAGATCTTCATTTTCACACTTATTAAAAAAATTAAAGCCGACCCACTATTTTGGCGCACATTTGTGAATTGGCTGTTTGAAAAATTTAACGAAAGCAAGAATTTTTCAACAAAATCATCTTTAGTGACGAGGCTCATTTTCAATTATCTAAACAAACAAACTTGTCACTTATAGGGCTCAGAAAATCAGCAGAGTCCTCGATAAACCTTAAAATTCAAAGAAAGTGACTATATGGTGCGATTTGTTTTCAGGCGGCATTATCAGCCGCTAGTTTCTCAAAAATGATCAAGGAAACGCCGTTGCAGTGAATTCTCTATACTACTAAACCGTGATATACAATTTTTACTGACTACAATTAGTTAATGTTGGCAACTCCGTTGTTGTGTTAGAACTTTCCCGATCGCGTGATTTCTTGACTTGACGATGTCAATTGCAAGCCCCGTTCTTATAATTTCATGCATCAGGATTATCTTCTCTGGAGCCATTTAAAAGACTAGTTTTACGTGAACAACCCACAAACCACAGATGCTCTGAAAGATGAAAATCGACAATGCATTCACGAAAGAAACGAAGGTTTGATGCAAAATGTCCTTCGAAATTTTAAAATAAGGGCGGACGCCTGCCGATTTGCTACGGGTATTCATTTGCCTGACATCGTATTCCATTATCAATTCTCATATTTATACTTTACATTGGTATTAAGAAAATTGAAATTGTCAAAAGTGTGTGTTTTAAGCCAATTTGCTTCCTAACCTCAAATTTGCTAAACCGTTATTTATATAATTAACCTCTTCCACAAATCCGGTTAATGTAATCTCACTCCCAGCACCTTTACTTTTAGCAATTTTATCCAGGTTTTCTTGTACTTTTTTAGAATCTTTTAACAATTTTTCTTCTCTTAATTTGTTATACTCAGCCTTGTAATCTCTGAAAAATCAAAAACTATGTATAAATCATAATCTTTAACGATTTTAAAATAACTTCTTTTTTATACTTCTCATATTCCTCTGCTCCTTCAGCTACCAAAGTGAAAAACCGATCAAAACCCACACCGAGTTTTGAAGAAATACCACAAGTTTTTAAATCTCTATAAAACTCATCTAAAGTTAAGGACATGGTTCGCGTTAAGTTACTAATATAATTTTGTTCTTTTTCCAAGGATTCCTGGAAAGCTTCAAAATCTGTCATCCATTCTATGGCAAAATCATGATCTTGGATATCGATCTATATTAAACTTTTCATTAATATAACTATTTTATGTGTAACAGTTTAACTCACCTTGTTCATTACCACTATAAATGGCAATCTAGCTTTGTATAATATGGAACACGCATACAACATATTAGACATAAATGTGGTGGGACTAACGGACCTTACCACATCCATTACATATACGATGATTGTGGGAAACATGGTGGCTAAGGCCTCTGTTATAATAGTGCCCGAAGCTGACCAAGTAAAAACCTCAATCTGGCCGGGAGTGTCTATAATGCACCATTTATTACCTTGTTGTCCAGCTCTTCTTATAAGTTCTACGACTTTTTCAAATTTGGTGGCGAATAAGTTTAGTGACGTTACTATGCCGCCGTTCGGTCCTAGTTTGTACTGTTTCATAACTTCCTTGTAATTAACAGTATCCCTTATATCTATATTACAGTGATATGGTGTTTCCCGACAAGCAGGATCCAAATTTATCACATATGGTTTGTAGTTTTCAAAAGATACTTGTGTCAGCTTTTGTACGAAGGTGGTTTTACCTGATCCAGCCATGCCCAATACAATCATGCAGATAGGAGACGACTGGGGACCATTTTCTAACGACAACAAAGAATTCTGAGCGCTAGACATGTTTTTTTATTTGCTTATACTAACAATATATAAATTTCTTTTAAAACAAATCTGCATGCTTTCCTTCTGCTTAAAAATACATGACATTTGTAGAAGTGTAGCCAGACTAAAAATAAATGGTCACTCTTTTATAAAAGGAATTTTTAGGGAAATTATCTTTGCAGTTATTTGTTTTGCCACCTAATTTGTTTATAATTAAAATCAAATAGTACACTTTTTGTATTATATTTCTTATTAAATTTAAATATCGAGTAAACTAATTCAGAAAATAATACTTTCGTCGGTGCCTTTGATGTGCTGTTTTTATTAATCTTTAGAAAAATCAACAAATATATATAAATTGCCTTTTTTTATAAATGAATAAATAAAACACGTTCAGTTTTTGGCTTAAAAAATATTTTTAATATAATAGAAGAAAGCCAGGACAAAGTTTTATCACACCCAGTCCAGCACGAACTAAAATATTCCCCTAACGTTAACCTTAATAATTATGCCTTGGAGGAAGCGTACAAGAAAAGAGTTTTTATTTAATCGATATTTTTATGCTGCAAAATTTTTAAGTTTTACTATATTTAATGTTAGACATTTCGCTATTATTGGGGGATTTTTGCTGCCATAGAATTAGTTATCTATGTTGAGATATGAAAAGCCAAATAGCGCCAAAAAATCTCCCTGCTTCTTTATCAACTTAAAACTTTCGCTAAAATATTTTTTCCTTAAAAGAATTTGCCTGGCACGTCGTAAGACGGATTTTCTACATATTTTTTTAAAACAATCTTAAAACTCTCATAAAAAAATAATGTCGTTAAAAGAAACAGAATTTCCCGAAACTTCAACAGCAGTGGAAAAAATTAAAAGAACCCGTAAATCTAAGAAGATTTCTTTGGAATCAGGACAAAGTTGTATAGCATCAGCCATGGCAAAAATTGTAAATCGTATGGTTAATAAAGAATTGCAAAAGCGCTGTAAAGAACTTTTAGAAATGGAGGACTTAGCAGAGACCGAGGCCAGAATTCTATATATTTTACAACAAATTGATAAGGAAAGAGAAGAGGAAATTGCAAAGAAAGAAAATAATAAAAAACGAACAATAAGAAAATGATTAAAAATTGCACATGATTTGAAACAGTATTAAGAAATAATATATTTTTAATTTATATTAAATTTAATTCGCTAAATGAAGGAATTTCAGAAATTTTGAAATATTTAAATATTAAAATGTTTAATTAAAAACCATAAAATATTACTAATTTTAAATTACTTTCAAATATTAAAAAATTTTAAATGAAAGACAGTATTTAAATGAATTAATTACACATCTATAAGAAAATTATATAAATTCATAATTTCATTTATTTTCGATTTCAAATTTTATAAGTTCACTTTTTCATTACTATACATTAAATGTACATTTTGCTTTATTAACTTGTTTTAATATAAAGGCATAAAATATATTGTAATAAATATGCGGTGTGTGTATGTGTGTTTGTTTTCAATATTTAGCCATTAATTGTTATTGATAAAAGAATTAACAAATTGTTTAGCTCATTAAAACAAAATTATATATTTAACAGCTTTATTTCATATTTAAAATAATTTTTTTTTAATTTAATATATCCTAAAAACTTAAATTTTTATAAAAGAATGTTATTTTGTGCCAATGAAAAACTCTTCCACAAAATATTTGTAACTTAAATTTAATTTTAATTTAAAAATCTGATATTTATTTTTTTTTAATTTATAATTATTCGGAATCTTTTTCAATATAAGCGCAAATTTTATTTCGTGCTTGATTCCTTTAAATAAATATTTCATGATATTCTCATAAAATATTTATTAAAAATTTTTGTAATAAATATTTTATGAGAATATCATGAAATATTTATTTAAAGGATTCTCTCCAATAACTATAAAATAAAAAATGTAATACTTTTTTTGCTTTTTACCAAAATAAAAAAAGAAAAGTAAATTGCTTGGGGTTTAATGTTAAAAAAACACCCGTATGGTTTTCATACGTTCTTGTTTAATATATTATTGTTAAGAAATCGTAACAAGTGAGATTTCTTGTTTACAAAGCTTTTAAAGGTTTAATATAAGTTTGATTTAAAACAAAATTATATGTAATATATATGTATGTATGTTATATATAGTTAGAAGCGTTTTTACTTGTTTAAGCTGTAGACTGTTGTAGACTTTTATTAATAGTTTATTAGTTTTAAGACATTTAAGATAATGTTGGTTTATAAAGAACGAGTTATTTTAACATACAAGAGATGCATTATATCAGATAATCTGTGGAAGAAAAAAAACATTTATTAGATGTCTGAGAAAAACTAAGTTAAATTATTAAATGTGCCCTGTGAAACTAACATTTTGGGGTTGTAAGCTTTAATATTTTTATCAAACATTGCCTTCAATTCAAAACTTATATCTAAACGTTTGGTTTTTATGCAGGAAATTATGCACTTGGTTGATTAACAGTAATTTTTCCTATTGCTTATTTAAACAATAAAAATAAAGAGTTACCACATAAAAAAAAGCCAGTGAAATCGCCACAAAAAACGCCAAAATATTTACATAAACTGTATTTCCTTGTTTATGTAAGACCCCTTTCAGACAGGCAAATTTTACTTTGCAAAGTTTTGATTTTATGTGAGAGCGAGGGAGAAAGCATGATTGAGAGTACAGACTTTGATATACTCGCAAAGTTGCTTTGTTTTTCTTTCGTCGCTTATACACAGATTACATTACAGATTACATTGACTAAAAACAAAATTTGTAAAAGAAAACTTTTTGTGTTTGAACACCAAAGAAAGTTTAAAAGAAAATTAAAAAAACTTTGTCAAAGTAAAATTTGCCTGTCTGAAAGGGGTCTAAGTTTGAAGCAGCTAATGTAACAGACCTTATGGCGGTAAGATATTTTACACAGAATAAATCTGTTAAAGTTACTTTTTATAATTTTCTCTGATCATAAATATAAAAATGTTAAGGTTTCTTTAGGTTTCGTATGGTTTCTTCATCCTAGGGGGGTGACATTAAATTCGCATGCCAAATAGTTAAATAAAAACACGTGCTGAATAAATCGCAACAGGAGAATTCAAACACTTACACAAGCATTTGGATTCAGTTATTTTCTAAATAGTTTGAAAAGGACATTTCTTTGTACAAAAAAAAAAGAAAAAAAAAACGAAAAAAAGGGAATTTAAATGGACATGTCAAAAAAGCATGTTGCAATCTTCTTTACACTCCGCATAACTATTGTCATGCTAAAATATCGCTTTTATTTTATGTATATTGCTCCCTATCTAACACTGCAGAATAAAATCTCTACGTTTTAGCATAACTTTTCAATTGCAAGTTCTCATGACGTAATGTTGAGTTTTTCAGACTTCAATGTTATTATTGACCTAATAAAACAACTTGAACTAATAAAGCAATTTATTTATATACGCAATCTCACATATCTGTTACCTTTATTGTTTGGGCTTTCACTATTATAGTGTTCCGGCCTCTTCCTGAACGTCGGCCAACGACAAGGCCCGATCCTTATGCTAGGCAATCGATAAGCGATCCATAATAGAACCTTCCAACAAGAACTCCTGACTGCTTGATAGTATGTCATGTAACTGTTGTGTTTCGCCTGTATTATTACTAAATGGAAAGAATGAGGATATTTCGGGTAATATATTGGACACAGTAGTTTCTGATGCAGAACCAGCCGCCAAAGGCAACGAAACACGACGACGACGTTCTACACCATCTATAAAATCGGGTGTACATTCAGTGGATTTTCTTTCATCTGCGTAAAGGGTTAAAGGTTTCTTCTCCTTTGTTATTTCATAGTAAACGTCTGGTAAATCTTCATACTCCTGTAATTCAAGGCAGCGTTGTAATTTCGATATATTACTAAGCAAAAGTCTATGTTGTAATTCGATTTGGGGAAAACCACCGCGTTTAATTTCTAAAATAGGCATAAAACGAAAATAGCACTGTTCCCATATGTTAAGGTAAGGCATACGATGTTCGGGTAATAAATATCTATCTTTGGGTACAGAGGATTTGGCTATTAAATTCTGAGGAGCCAAGGTAGATCTCTGTTGTAGCTGAGAAGTATTAAGTAAAGGCTTAGCTAGACCCGGCAGCATAACAGCACCAACCGGAATGGCTATAGAACGTCTGCAGGGTAATTCTTGTTTCTGTTTTTGATAGAAGGGATTATTAAAGAATAATTTATCTTTTTCCAAAAATTGCTCCGACCAATCCCATACAGGCCTTAATACTAAGTTATTGTCCTTTGAAGCTTTAAGACGATCGGCATTCGTATCGAATTGAAAGGTTTCGAAGATGGGCATGAAGCAGGAATCCCACACAGTGGTTAAGTAAGTTTGAGAAAATTCAAATTCATCAGGAAATTGTTGCAACAGTTGCCACACACTATCGAGAAATAACAAAAACACAGGACTTTCCTCCTGCAAAGCACTGGAATCAGTTGCCAGACGTACATGGCCCAAGCGTCGTTGAAAGGGATGTTCCAATGCTATCCATTCTTTTTGTATCAGTGATTGAAAACCATCTATAGATCGATATAAAGGATCTAGAATTATTTGCGTTAAAGAAGATATAATACAACACAAATCTCGACCATTGGATTCTTGTAGAACACATGTACTACCTTCTCTAAGCTTCTGGGCAGCCTCACAGGCATACCTAAGGCATAAAGAAGAGTAAAATAGCCAATTGGATTTTTCGAGCAAAGTGAGGAACTTGGAATCTTCCACCACAAAATGTTGAGTCGACTCAGGACAACATAATCGTCTTAATTTTTGATAAGCTTTCAATACATCTTGTATCGAGGGTAAACGGTCAGTTAGTTGTAACAAATGCAATTTCTTTTGATCATTGGCTGAACGCACCACCTCCAGCATAATATTTTCTAAAGTTGTATCTTGTTGATTAGAGGGCTTTAATTCCGCCAATCGTACTAGTGAAGCATTGCCGTAGCCATACACCCAAAAAGCAGCTCTGGAGTCCCAAAATGCGCGCGTCAGATTCAAAAACTTTTCTATATCACAAGCCTTAGGTATAACAAAATGTGGCGGCAAAGTATAGCGCGAAGATATACGTTCGGTTTGTATCATGGGCACCGATTCACAGCTAACCACCTGCCAATTTGATGAGCCGCATCTAATCAATTCACGGGCCCAATCATTTTTGGTGGCATACATGCTAACCTCTGTTTTCGACAAAGTAGAATAGTAGGGCTCCTGGTAGCAATAAGCAAAACTTAGATCGTGCCTAGTAGGAAATGCAAATCTTGCTAAGGCAGAAGCTATGAGTTTACCCCAATCACGACCACCTTTAGAATATTGAAATCCAAATTTCATTAAACGGAAATTTTTGCATATAATATGCAAAGCTGCTATCCTGCCACTCATTAGTTTCTGTTGGGCATCAAGTTTTTTTCTACGCCGTCCGGCATTGCCTGGTAAAGCACTAACGGCTCTCCCCGTCTCAGCAACTTGATATACGTGGTCTATATTATTCAAAGTTATATCATTTCGCCCCAAAAGCAAATGTTCTTGACCCAAATTCGCCAAACCATTAACAGGATGCAATGGCACAAAGGCCAATTTAAAATTTGTTACACTAAGCAATCCAAAAATTGCTTCCTTGGAGTTTTTGGCACAATTCATTTCTAAGTTAGTATCCATAGGCGAAATGGCCGTGTAAAGGTA
Organism: Trichopoda pennipes; assembly: GCA_030448955.1. Classification (NCBI taxonomy): domain Eukaryota; kingdom Metazoa; phylum Arthropoda; class Insecta; order Diptera; family Tachinidae; genus Trichopoda; species Trichopoda pennipes. The sequence goes on along the minus strand of JASKUP010000056.1, from coordinate 8,359,952 downwards.
AGCAGGAGCAGAGGCTACCACCAATTCGTTGGGCAGCAGCCGCGGTTGGGATGAATGTACTTCACTCATATCGCTGGTTATACACCATTCGTCATTGCCCATTAAAGAGGGGACATCACCGGCTGGCGGTGCTACGTAACTAGTAAAAGTATTACGCTTACAATGATCTGACATGGTGGCTGACATTATTTAATTTGTATAATTTTCTTCTAAAACAATACGAATGATTAAGTTGTAGCTTATATTGTTTTAGATTTTAGTTTGTTTTTATAGTTGGTATGTGTGTATGCACGTCTCCAGCAACACCCGCCAGCTGGCACACACAACCCACAACACGGTATGTCACTAATCTAACTTAACTATACTAATGTGATCAGCATAAATAATTAATTTTTATATCCGGTAGTTAGAACTAAAATCAGCACCAAATGGAAATGTGAAGAAAAAGGAAACATGTTCAATTAAATGCAAACGCCCTTAATTATTTTACATAAAATAATCATAAAATACCGTTTTATTTATAAGTAGTTGTTGTTGCTGCATAAAAAGTAGAATAGCCAAAAATAAAACAGATAATTTACTTCTTTCTATGGCTGATAAAAACTTAAAAAATATAATTTATTGTTTAGTTCACTTTTATTAACTACTTTTTTCCATTGTTTTGCTTTTACACTTAATTATTTTCGAGTCAATTTTATATATTTTACTTAATATATATTTTTTGATTTAGAAATAAATTTTTACGTCTTTGTTGCTGTGACTGTATAATTTACTTTTTTTCACAGCTGTCAAAATAGTTAATGTATTTTTGTTACTTTGCGTTTTGTGTTGACACTTCGTGACATGTAGTAGTAACTTGTCTTGCGAAAGACAAGAGTAACCGCACCACGAAAAATGTTTCAACAAATTTGGAATTTTGCGGCGAATTAAATCAACTGGTTTTTAAAATCGGCCAAAAACATTTTATAAAGCAACAAAGAGAACTCAGTTTATTATTACTTTTTTCTATTTAATATATTGAAGCAATGGCTCTTTGCAATGATTTTAATAAATGTCTGTATTTTCTTCTTTAATAATTTAGCTATTGTTTCGAATTATTAAATTAGCTATTGCATTCTGACGAAGTCTACCGGTTAATTTAGAAGTATATATATTTTCGCAAGCAAAAATCAGCAAGTTAACTTTATTAACTATTTCGAATGTCTTCGTAACATGGCGTCAGTCACACAAAAACTTCTGCATTTTTATTACAGCTTTAAAACCATAAATTTTATTATTATTTAATGAAACTGCAAAAATTACTTCAGAAAAAAATAATTTCTTGATATTTTCTGAATAATTCTGGACAGACAAGTGTGTTGCATGTTTATTTGGCAATGGCAGTGGTTCGTTTTTTCTTAAATTTTATTGGTTAAGGACAAGTTATAAAATATATCAACTGGACATAGTATTTCCCATATAAAGCAATTTTTTGGAAATAACTGATTGGATTGCAACAGTGTGTTTGGTACTTCCTAATAGAGTTTTGAAATTTTAATTTGCTAGATTGGATGAGAGGCCGTATTAACTAAAACCCATAAGAAGTGAAATGTTATGATCATGTACATTATATTAATATTATTGTTATTATATAATTTAAATGTATTCCGTTAACAATTATAAAGCTAACAATAGTCAAAACTCAATACCAAGTGTATTAAAAATAAGATTTTTTTAATATTTTAGTAGTATTTAATTTTTTAAGCACTAGGTCCTTTTTTATAAAAAAAATTTAAATCTTTATTTCTTATATATTATTTTTCAATATTTCTCCAAACCATTGGTTGGCATCTTCAGGATAAACAAAAAAGGCTTAAATTTTTTTTAAAAAAGTCCTAGTGCGTAAAAAATTAAATACTAATAAAATATTAAAAGGTCAAATAACTATAATTTTTAGATTTTAAAAATATATATAAATTGTCAATCTCCATACTAAATCGAATAATGTATTAAAATATCTGTGGAGTATTAACGTACTCAAAATATTGTTAAAGGAGACAGGTGTTTAAATCATTTAGGTCAATAATTGTCCATTTTAAGAAAAAAAATCCAATCTTTTATTTACCTAAATTTTCAATAGTTCCGTTGCAATAGTGAATTTATTTAATGATACTGTGGCCATAAACCCAAAGTACATTAAATTTTTAAAGCCGTCAGCAAAAATTGACACAAACGTCACATTTGAATGAAGAAAAAAAACATCTGATAACAAATGTCAAACATCTAGTGGTAAACAAAAATATTTTTATTGAGCAACGCTTTTTTCGCTCTAAAAATCAAACAATATTAAAACATTTTTCTGTTGTTTATGCCAAAACGTGCGAACAAAATAAAAGTTAGTAACTGTTATTGCAATTAGTATATTGTTAATATGGGTTTTCCACGTATTATAAGTAAAAATAATAAAATCTATACTAAGCTGGGTGAGTTTTGTTTATCTGGTGACGGCCAGCAATTTTGGATTGTTTGCCATACCTGCCAGGAAGAATTGCAGACACAGGATAAATTTTGGAAGCACATACAAGATGAACACAATTTTATGCATGGCATTAAGCAAGTGAGTTTATATATTTTTTACTTCAATATAAGGTTTGAGTGTGTTTGTGCGGGGATGATGGCAATCACATTCAACGCTTGTTGGGTATGAGCTAAATAACGCGCCAATTTCTTTTGTTTTGTTAAAAATTTAGGAACAAAGTCGCACGGCAGCACAGGCTTATATGGAGGCAGCTGAAGCTGTAGCCATGATGCCTTTGCCTCTGTATCGCAAAATAAGTGTTAATGATCAACCTAGAGATGATGTGGTGTCAACGGAAGATGAAGATATGCAAAAGGAACCAAAAGACTATACAGAAATGAGAGCTCATGAAGAGCAACAGCAACAACAACAACAGCAGCAACAAGCAGCTGTGGCTATAGACATAAAATTAGAACCCTCTTCGTTAAGTCAACAATCGGCAGTACAGGCACAACAGCAGCAGCAGCAACAAGAGCAGTTACAACAACAGCAACAACAGACACAACAAATTGAAATAAGTACACCCCTAATGTATCAAATACCACAAGTACACCCACCAGTCAGTGCATACGCAGCCTTAGTTCAAGCCCCAGCCATTAATACACTCAATATGTCTGTGGCAGCCGCTGCAGCGGCCGTAGCCACTAATCAAGTGCCATCATCTATGGCTGCTTTATTGCCCCAAGAGTTGCAGTACAAACAGGAGCTGCAGTACAAACAAGAAGTGCAACAACACAAAGAATCTACTAACAACAGCACTACGGCCAGTGCCAGTAGTGCCGTATCCTCTGACGACGGCGAGCGCTGGTATATTTGTGACTTTGAGAATTGTGGTATAAAATTCAAATATCAATCACGTCTAGAATTGCATCGCAGTGTGCACAGCAAAGAAAGACGTTTTGCCTGCGAAATATGTGGAGCCAGTTTTAAACAATCCTGCAATCTTTCAACGCATCGCAAAAAGAAACACGCTCTCAAGGGTACCACCAAAGCTACACTCGTACCGCCACAGCGTTTTTGAAATCCATTTATAAATTTCTTACAATTTCCCTTCTACTTCTGAATGAAAAAAGAAACGGACAAACTCTTTAACAAATTGAAAACAAAAACAAAACGCAAATTCTTACCCGCCCTAGAGATAAAAACTGAAAACTAAAATCAAGTTTTTCTACTCAAATTAGCAAACCAAAAACTAATTTAAAAAAAAAAGTGAGAAACAAACGATTTTAAAAGGGAAATTTAAATAATTCAATAATTTATAGGTAGATTTGTTCCGCAAGTGTTTTTGTTTCAAAAAAACTTAACTGAAATAGGAAAAATTTTTAAAATTCAAGTAAAAATTTTAATTCGGCATTAAAAAAACAAATCTAAAGATATTTTTATTTTCTTTAAAAAGCAGTGCTAAAGTTATTGTGTGTTTAAAACACAATTTATATTTTTATATTTTTTAATTAAAGTAAAAATTTTCGTTTTTCTGCTAAAAAAGTACCATAACGCGGAAACAGTTTTTGTAACAGAAAATAATAACTTTTTACAAAAGTTACCTTAAATTTGCTTTTATAGATGGAACCTTTTTTTGGCATCTCAAAGATACAGTGTTTTTGGTAAAGAACGATTTAAAATTACATCTTTTGTTAAAGATTTAATTGCTTAAAACTTTGTAGTACTTTGAATGAAAAAGTACATTTTAAATCAAAAGTTTTTAAGTTAGATTTTAATTTATCAATTTTAATTTAAATAAAATCTGTATGATTTGGGAAATGTCCAAGGTATTTTTTTAATGACTAAAAGATACTTTTAATAAAAATTTTAAAAATTTAATAAAAATTTTAATAACAATTTTTGGTACAAATGGGTTTTAAAACTTTAAAAAATTTTTTAAATGTGAATGAAATGATTTTTTTTATAGAATATTGATAAATGTGGCAAATATTTATTGAGTTTTTAAGGAAATTTATACAATTCAACAAACTTTTCTGTGTCAAAGACGTTAAAGGTACTTTAAAGTAAATTTTCGTTTTTCTTCAATATAAAAAAAAAATCTTAAAGTAAATAGTTTTATTTCTCTAAAAATAAACTTTGGATAAATAGTACCTTTTAAAAAAAAAAAGTTTTAAAACTTTTTTAACTATGTTTAAAAACATAATCGGTAAAGTTTTATTTATAAATTTGAGTAGAATTTCTTTAAGGCTGTTGATTGTTTGTTTAAATTCTTTTAATTCTTCAAAACCCTTAACATACTTCCTTAATTCTATAACAAATTTTATAATTTAAAAACAAAGGCTCAAGTGTTTTAGCTTATATACCACTTTCTTACCTTCCTTAGCTCAGTTTAGTACTTCAAAACTTTTTTATATGTAAAATAATTTTTAAGTCAGACATTTGTACAATTTAGGTGTCCTACTGTTTTTTCTCCCTTTTTTTTATTACAAACATACAAGTAAATTGAAAAAAAAAATTTATATAAAACAAAATTAAAGTTTTTATAGAATTATTTTAGTTCTGTTTTTAATTTTAGTTATAGTTTTTTTTTCGAAATATTTCAAAGTTTTTAGTTAAAAGCTCTTATTTTTTTTAATTTAAATTTTTTGTATAGTTTTAAGTTTAAATTAAATTTTCTTGTATAATTTCTCTTTAATTTCGTGTTCTAAAAGTTTTTTTTGAATTAAAACAAAAACAATCCCTAAAGTTTAAAAAAAAAATATATATTTTTTAAAGGAAATATACAAAACATGTCTTAAAGTTTTTATGTTCTTTTTTATCCCCAAATTCTTTTTTTTTAGCTGTAATTATTGTGCAATTAATATATAAAACCAATTTAAAATAAAATTGAATAATAGAAAAACAAAAACAAACAAAAAAAACATTATAAAAATAAAACCAACCTTAAGATTTTAAATAAATGAAAAAAGAAATTAAAATAAAAAATATTAAAAATTTATCTGAGTTATTTGAATTAATATAATTGAGGTTATGTGTTTACCCGACAGACATCGTCCTGTCTAAATTTAAGTAAATTTGTTTGTGATTGCTTTAAGAATGTTTCTCAGATTTCCAACATGTTTTGTTTTGAATTGTGACACGGAGATTCGAAAATGTTTTATTTAAACTTCGACTCTAAGAACGACGGTTCGAGTTACATAAATAAAAATTCGATTTCATGTTTTCTTGCTTGCAAATGCTTTATCATACACGACATTTTCTGTTTTATCTGGCGCACAAACAATAAATCTAATGGTTTTCTAACACGGGCGCAGGCGAAATACAATTGACCATGCGAAATGCTTGAATTTCACTGACATTGAGCCTTTGCCATTGCAAATACGTGGTTGCTTGATATGAATACTGATCCGACTAGAGTGGTGGCAATCCAGGTAATTCTAGCGAATTCAAAACTCCATTGGGCAGTTGATGGCATCATTTTGATTAGTGATGGCAGTTTCATTTCTTCACGCCCATTAAAAATTTGATCGTAAAATTTGAGTCGGCAGGCTCGATACAACATGGTCGTTCAATTGAAAACATTGCAGCCGTGAGTTATAGTGTTGAAGCAGATTTGTCAATTCTTCGACGTTCTCAACAGTTAAGGTTATCTAAAACCACCACAAGGCGAATTTTGCTTTAGGATTTGACTTTGGAATTGATGCCGATCGATCATTCACATCGCCTTAGATACGCTCTTCATTTAGGAACAACCGGCTGGTTTTTCTGAAAAAATTATTTGTTTAGACGAAGCCCATTTTCACTTGGTATCTCAACAAGCAAATTTGCCGCATTTAGTCTTCTGAAAATCCTAGAGCGATTATTGAGAAGCATTTACATGCTTAACATATCACTGTATGTGGTGCGCTATATGTCTAGAGGCGTGATTGGGCCGTTTTTTTTTTTTTTGAAGATGAGGTTGAAAATGGTGTAACCGTCAATGGACGTGTTGCTAACAATTCAATTTTGACCTATTATTGACAACATGGATATCAATGACATGTGGTTTCAACAGGACGGTGCCATATGTCACACAGCCAATGATTTTTTTGTTTTAGAAAAAAAACTTCTTATTAAAAAACCTTTTATATGCGAAAACCGCTTAAAACAGACGTATAAGCACCAGTTGCTATTAATAGAATTAAATTCAAGTGGAAATGTCGTTGAGTATAGACAACAAATTAATAAAGCATCTTTTAGGCGTTACAGTGGTGAAGTTATCATCGTGTTTATTTTGTATTTATTCATTATTTTGTTATAAAAGAACTTAATATAACAAAACGTTTATTAAAAGGAATAACCGTAACATTTTATTATTGTGCATTTAAGGATAACAAAGAACTAAAAACAATTTCACCACAAAAATACGGTTTAAAACTTCGATAAAATCTTTATTATGTTTTTGAAATGTAGATGGCGGTAAGAATTATTTTTTTGAAATAGGTTGAACCTAAACTTTATTGGTTATAGCCAGTAAATTAATATTATATTTAACCCTAAGGCAACAGTGACTTAAGCTTCTAAAAGATATAAGTTATTTATTTTTTTAAGGTTAGGTTAGCTTATGTTTGGTTAAGTTGAAAAGAATTATTCCAACAACTTAATCTCTATTTCTTGCAAGTACCATATGTAACTAGTGAGCTACTTAGTATGAGAGCCCTTTCAGTATACCCACTCATCTTGCACTTTTCACTTTTTAATCATTTAAGAAAGCTCTTTGTTTTAATCCCTGAAAATTTTCATCGTACACTCCAACTATTTTTTTTATACAGTATCTTGTGAGTCGATGTTCTTCGTGTTTCTAACTGAGCTCTTGTGGCTCGAAAAGGTTTTGTGCTTACCAAGTGCATTTTTCGGCCTTTTCATTACGAGTTATTGCGCCTCCGGTTGAAGGTCTTCTTCAACCCGGTGTACCTATGAGACAGTACTTACTCATATTTGGAAGAAGAAAAAAATGGGCTAGAAACATAAAATTGTTACGTTTTTCTTGTGCTAGGTTCGATTTCTGAAAAGAATACATATGTAGAGATCAATCAATGTTTCAAGTTTGATTAAAATCTATTAAAGTGCTTGTTAATAATTGATGCCCAAAAAACTCAACGAACTTACAAAGAGATTTAATAAATGTTCAGTTTACTGACTCAAGTATTTTGAGGGATTCTAGAATTAACTAAAACAAGCTCTAAATCTTTGTATTTGGAAAGTTCTACACATGCTGCTGTTAACGTGTTTGTTTGGTTATGTCTTCTTTTTCTGATTGTTAATCTTAGTTCATAGAATTTAGATGTAGCATGTTGTTTTTTTTTTAGAAACTTTTTGATTTGTTAGCAGACACAATAGATTAGTTTTCAATGACTCAATGGACAAAGGGATCTATGTAACCATATATAAAATTATTTAAATAAATAACTTTTAAAAATATAAAAATTAAATTTTCAATAGATAATCTCCTGTGCCAAACAATTTAACTGTGGCACGTGCTAGTCTAGTGAAAAGTAAATTATCTTTTGATGAATTCACGATGGATTTCATTTAAAGCTCAATAAAAAATATCAAGGCACGTCAATATTAACAGCTAACTGAAGAAGTGTATGTAGTATAATATGTAAACTAAATCTGGGACATATGTATGCCACAGTAGTAACATCCACTAGGCTACATTTGCCCTTACATTAATAAGCTAAATTAGTAAGATATGATAAATAATTTAGACCTTTATAACAATAAGTTAAGCGCCAAGAATTATTTGATGATAAAGAGATTCATAGCTTCTTGTTTTTTGATAAAACGGACTTTGAAAGTGGCACGAAGTAAAATTTGTACGTTGGCACTACAGAACAATTTACTAAAGATGCTAGTTTTTACTTTACGAGGTTTATGTTTTAACTAACTAACTAACTAACTAACCACGCGGATGCTGTCTTTTATATTTGTCCGCTAAAGGTCTAGAAAAATAAAGAATTTTCTACTTCCTTTGTATCACATTTTGTTGCTGTTATGTTATTCATTCAATGTATAGGCGCCTGTTGGTCTGTGTGTATTTTTGTTTTTGTTTTCATGCTGTTAAAGTTTCTTTATGGAATTTATTTTAAAATAGTAGTTGTTGTCTTGCGTGTATTAGATTTCTACACAGGTTATAACTAGAAAGTTGTTGTTGTCTTGCGTGTATAAGTTTTCTTAGAAAACTACGGAGTTAGTAAACAGCATAGCCGGTTATTTAGTTTACTTTACTGCTTAATTATTTTCTTTTAAAACTTAAGCAAGACGCATCCGCAACAATATTATTACGAATAAAATAATTAATTGGAGTCTTATAAAGTGATTATTAATAAATTTAATAATTAGTTATTATATTTAATTTTACAAATGTCATTTTATCCTTTTTTCGGTTCCAGTTGTCCTGGTTTTTGAATAAAAAGAGATTTTAGTTTTTCACGGAGGAAAACTTTTTCAAATTAGCACCAATTTACCATGTGTTTAAATTCAAGCTTTTCAAAAAAATATTTTGGTTATTTCGTTAGCAGGCTTTGATAAAATTGTTACTGTGATATACAGACGAAGGAATTCTAAAATCTTTATTAGTCAGTATTTGATTTTGTTTTGTGTTAAACGTAATACGAAGTGTTATACATTGTAAATAAAGTTATTAAAAAGTAAAAATGTTATATTCTGATAAATAAAACGTGTTGTGGAAAAATTCGACATAAAAGTGAATTAAATGGGAAATATTGTTATAAATAGCAAAGATTGTTGTAGTTTTTTTTTTTTTTTTTGTATAGAAGATGGTACAGTGAAAAATAAAAAACACTAAAATTCTAGTTGGGCATTGTGTAGCTGAAATTCCCGACTAGCTCGATAAGATTGGTAAGTTGCTTGACCCGTGTCCAAAGTAAACGTATGTTACTTAACAGTTGACGTAATGGCCGTCATCTAAAAAAGTGTTGCGATCTTAAAGTTCAATACCTTTATAAGACAATCGATATAAATCACTAAAACTATATGTAATAGTTATAGTTTTTTGACCTTTTTAATATTTTTTTAGTAGTTAATTATAAAGCAAGTGATTAATTATAAAGCACTAGGTCAATTTAATAAACAATTTTTTAAAAAACTTTTATTTTTTATTATTTTTTCGATATTTCGCCACACCGTTGGTTGGCATCATCAGGAAAACAGAAATAATGAACAAACAAATTTCCTGATGATGCCAACCAACGGTGTGGCGAAATATCGAAAAAATAATAAAAAATAAAAGTTTTTTAAAAAATTTTTTATTAAACTGACCTAGTGCTTTATAATTAATCACTAAAACTATCATAAATTTAATGAGGTACAGCCGTTACTTATTATTAGTTTTCTTTCAGATAAAGCAGTGTAAGGCAAGGCAGTTTTCCAGCAAGGCAGTAATAAATCTTTTACATACCAGGAAGAAATTTTGTTTATTCTTCAATATTTTGTTTAAGCCCTAATTTTTAATTTAATTTTGATTTCAAAATTAAATTGGCTTTAAAAGTAAATTATTGCTAAAATGCCAATAGCTCGAAATCTTTTATTTATTCACCATGATTTTTATTTTAATTTTGAAGTCAATATGGCAACTTTGCTATTGAATACATTGACTTAATCCAGCTTAAATTTAATAACGATTTAATTTAAAAGATAATTAATTTAAAGGCAATATATAATAATACAAAGTACATTGTAATAAAAGGTTTCCTAAGTCTTAGTTTTGGATTTTTAAAATAAAAAACAAAATGACCATATCAAACAACCCTTATTTTTTATTGGGCTTTTGTCCTCGTCCAAATAGGGGTTAAATTGAAAACATGTAGGTGGGTGTTAGGTATGTATATAGTATACTTTCATAACAGTTGCTATGTTAATGAAGAACAAAAGAAAAATAACAAAATAAAAATTAGGTAATCATCAGGCATAAACAAAAAACACATGTTTTCGAAAATCTGTCTATTTCCTTTAAAGCTTACAAAAATATATTCTTTCTACACCGACAACTATTTGACAATGCAGGCAGTGAAAGAAAAGCTTTCTCGAACAAGAAACAAGAATGACAAATTAAATGTCCTGTATAACAAAACAGGCCTTAGACAAATGAAATCAGTTCGGTTTTAGCAAAGCTACCAGCTGGTCGGAATTTTTTATTAAAAATATACTAAACGTAAATGTACAAAGAAATAGTGAAAAAGTGTACATCCTTATAATAACTGTAAAAGTGAGACTTATTTAAATTTAAATATTTAAAAAAATACAATTTGTTCTATACAGAATTTAGAATTATAAATATCATAAAAAATTTTGGAAACAAACCAAATCTTTAACTTTTCATAAAAGAATTGAAAACGAAAACTATTTTGGAAAAATCAATAAAATTTTAAAGAAAAAGTTAAATTTAATTTCACTTTAAAACAAAACAACTATTGGCCACAATTAGCTTATGAAATTTATTAAAAAAAAAATCACATATAAAGCTGAAAAAAAGGTTATTAAAATTCTATTAAAAATAGTGTTTTAATAACAGGAAAAAAGTCTGTATCCTTTGTGGCCTTTTTCAAACAGTAGTTATAATATCCTGATGTCAATGGGCTGTATGTTTTCTAATACTTATTGCATACACCAAAAAAAAAAAAGAAGAAAAGAAAAATATGCAGGCATATATACGAATACAAAAATTTTCACGCTGTACACCAGTTGCACAGTGGTTTTAAAAGCTTTAAATTTTCATACAAAATTAGCACATTTTAATTAAGAAAGTTTTAATTTTTCTGCGAGCTGCCGTCTGCGATTCTTGTTATAGCTTTTAAGTTCATTTTCGAAATAGTTGTTAATTTGTTACGCAAGTTTGAGTTAGTGCCCCGCTTATAATACCACATCCAGAGCATTACCTTGTCTCAATGGATACCCAGCTTTCTTGTCGATCATTCTAGTTATTATGGCATCCACATTTGTTGTGTTTTGCTTTAGCAATAAGAGCCAACTTTACGAGTCCTTGCTTCAGTTTATTAGACAACTAATAATAAGTCCATGTGATTTTAAACGTCTATCCTTTGCCACTTTACCTTCCAGCAATGATTCTTTAAGCATGCAATAGAAAGCCATAGTGACAGTACTTTTACATTAAGTGAACTCTGGAAAAGTACTGCTACCGCAAACTTGTGCAAAAGAATGGTCAATAACACTAAAAATACTTTTTTTTTCCATAAGGAGATGCAAATGTAAATCCGTACTCCATGTTACATCATTCCATTTTTCTACGTAGTCTGCTAGCATTACTTCGACAGGATATTCCAGCAATAGGATTTTAGTTTGAAATATGAAACAGTTGAACAAACTCTGTAAAGATATCAGTTAAACAATGTATTATGTTCTCGTGTACTGTCACCAAGAACGCGGTCTTGATGAATTTTTCCCATTATTGACATGTGCCTACGGGGGAAAAAGGCTGTATTAGGCGCTTGGGTTAACAGAAATCCGAAACTGGAAGAGATATAGAACTCTCGAAGTCCGACCAGCAACTTATAATGCATACACTAGTACCACGGAAGCCTGTTGTCCGCTGGTCTGCGGCACTGATCTGGTTATTGTTCCGGCCCTCAGGGAGCAATGTGCCAGCTGTGGTGTAATTCAGCTTTGAAGAAAGTTCCAAAGAGATGTTAATCCAAAAAGTTAACATCGAATATCATAGCATGCCCATGCAACAGGACTAGGAGTTGGATAGTTTTCAACTTTTCAGCAAGGATTTGAGGCATGGCCCTGCTACGGTGCATTCGGCGTGTATGTTGCTAAGGCGTGTATGCACCTAGTGTGTATACGTTTTAGGGCAAGGGTAGATGCTTTTTCCTATGCCAGTTGTAAGACCACCATCAGATTAAGGCCTCGCGGCCAGGTGCTGATGTTAATCCTATCACGTATCTGTCACTAAGAACATCCACCCCAGAGTCATTCAATTCCCTTCGCTTTTCTGCATAAGTGATTCTAAGGCACCATATGAGCTAGCTTGCAAGTAGATGTCTCTAACTATCTTTTTCAATACTTCTAATTACCAGCTTCCTATTATATTAAACATTTTTAGGAAAATCTTATCTGCCCATTGATTAAAACAGAAGTTTAGAAACATGCACCACTTGCCTATAAATCCATTAACTCGAAAGTCGTTGTGGCTAGTAAGAACCAGAGATTGATATGCTAGGCTAATTTAATAGATATTCTATACTAATTCAATATTTTATAATAATAAAAGGTGTTTTTTTATAGAGGTATACAACTTTGAAATGAATAAAACAAAGATAAATTTTTTAAATTGACAATAATTGCTGACGTTTTTGTTCATCAATTGAACAATCATGTTTTGCAGGAGCTGTAGTTTCAACAAGACGGCGCAAGATGTCTTACAGCTCGTATCGCAACTGATTTGTTGTAGGAAATGTTTGGCAGCCGCATAGTCCAAAATCTTGAATATGTGTTTTCGCTAGTCTACACCGATAAGCCCAAAACGGTTGAGCATTTGGACAATATTTCTCATGTTATTGTCGATATACGGCCACAAATGGAAATATTCATCAAAAAGCGAACCTCCAGCTTAGACTACGTCCGAGCCAGATGTGGCAGTTATATGCCAGAAGTCATATTAAAATTATAATACCAGAAGATTATTTTTAGAATAGAAGTAAATTTCATGTCAATTTCAAAAATTCATCTTTGTTCAATTTTAAAGTTCTATACCTATATAAAAACACCATATATTTAAAATTGTTGCTTTGAGTCTTTTTCAGAAATTTTATGTCTTCTATTAAGAGAGTGATGATAATAAAATGTGACAACTTTCAAAACCAATTAAAAAGATATGGCAACCTAAAAACCATAATTAAAAATGGCCTAATCATCTGATCGAGAGTACTTTATAGTTTTGTAAATAAATAAGCTAAATTCAATCATTAAATTTATAATTAACTCCTAATTTTAGAAGTTAAGCAATTCAGCTATCTTTAAACGTTAATGTAATTATTTTATCGTCTTAAAAATTGGCCATCTGGGTTAGAAAGATTTTAGCTGAAAAATTGTATTTAAGCGATATTGAAAATACATTTATACCACAGTGCATATGAGGTTAAATATATACATACATACATACATATGCATTACATTAGTAAAGCTTTTCGTGGTATCCTTTTTAATAGCTTCGAAAAATGATTGCTGTTGAGTATTTGTGCTGCTGCTGCTGCTGCTGGGTTGTTTTGTTTCATCACATTTTGCTTGTTGTTTTTTCATGTTCTTTAGTTGCTGGGTGTGTATGTATGCAGTTGTTTTTATTATGCTACACAACAAATTTTCATGTGTTGTATAGAAATACCGTTAGATATTCTTTACAAATTTTATTTTCCTTTTAGTTGCCTCCATCATTTATCATGGCAGTCGTTGCTGTTATTATTATTTCCAGCATACAATAATATATACAAATATTTTGTTGTTGTTATTTTTAGGTCAACATTGCACAAATATAAAAAAGGAAAATTTTGAAAAGAAAAATACAAAAAATAAAAGGAAAAAAATAAAAAAAAATATATAAGGGAAAATCAATTTTTCTCTACAACCATTTTAACGTTAATACTAATGCTTGTCGACGTGTGTTAGATTTAAGCAAGCAGGCAAGCAAATAAGTATAAAAGAAAGACAAATAAAAAACACCAATAGAAAACCGCTTACATTTCTTAGAAAGAGGAAAACAAAAAAAAAATGCTTTAAAATTTGTAAACGCAAAAAACATTTGACAAATAATTTTCATTTATCTTAAAATAAATAAAAGTAGATTTTATCAATTCAAAATGGCAACATCATCCTCTTCAACATCTTCATCAAGTCGCTTGGGTAGTGCTTCTCCATCAACTTCGGTTATATGCCAAGAAGTATTCGATGAGTCTTGTCAACCATCTGAGGAAGGTAAGTGAACAAAAATTGTCTTCTTCCTGTTGCTTTCGTTATATAACAACATTTGAATACAGATTTTTAAAATAATTATAAACAGGAAATTGGAGACAATTAGTTTTATTATTAGTTTTCCATTTCTTACTATTTAATTTGTGATTCTAATTCTGATGAGAAATACATAAAGTTGCGAAAAAACATTTTGAAAACAATTCTGCAAAAGCATACTGCGCTTTTTGTTATTTTTAGAATAGTGTTGCAGCATCTCTTGTGTAACGGAAGTGCTGGCACAGCAGCCATTTCAATACAAGCTGATAATGTCGATTAATAACAAATATGATATTTTGGAGGGTAAACAGCTGTCATTATGATTCAGTATTCAATAGATGGCAAAGTGTAAACGCACATGTTCATGCATCGCTATAATAATGCCAAATTATGTGCCTATTTTACGGGGAAGTCGGATAACCTTCTTTCGCTTAAAAACGCGACTGAAAGTTATCGATTGTTGGCAGAAGCTTATGGTAAGCAGGGACTAACTCAAAAAAGAGAACCAGGAGATGCCTGGCCAGTCGAAGATGTTTGAAAATGAGTAATTGGAAGCGTTACTCGACGAAGATTGTTGTCATACGCAAGAAGAACGTTGCGTTACCCTTGGCAGTCACACAACAAGCCATTTAAAAGCGTTGGGATTCATTCAAAAGCATTGGGATTCATTCAAAAACGTTGGGATTCATACAAAAGCGTTGGGGTTCTTTCAAAAGCAAAGAAATTGAGTTCCATATGGCTTGAAGCCAAAAGACTTTGAACGGCGATTTGACATGTCAGATATCATGCTAGAACGCTACAAAAAGAAGTCATTTTTGTATCCTATTGTTACTGGTGATGAAAAATGGATATAATAACGATAAACCCGATTGCAAATAGCCAAATTAATGCCGATCCGAATATCCATGACGCTAAGGTAATGAGATCGAAAAGGTGCTATTGAAATCGGGCTTGACGATTACAGGGGACCTATATCGAAGATAATTGATTTGTGTGAAGAGAGCAATCAATGAATATTCGACCCGACACGAGGCCATAATCTTTCATTATGACAACGCTCTGGCACATGTTGCAAGAACCGTCAGAAACTATTTGGATAAAAGTGGATGGGAAGTTTTGGTTCACCCGCCTTACAGTCCAGAAAAACTACTACAATATTCGACCAAACACGAGGCCATAATATTCTATCTAGACTTCTGAATGTATTCTACATTTAAAGTACAATACTCGACTTCATAAAAATTTTCGTTATAATATAGGGTGTATTTTATAGAGGCATAAAACTTTGAAATGGGGTAAAACAAAAATGAATTTTTAAAATTGATATAAAATTTACTTTAGTCGAAAGATAATTTTTTGTGATTATAATGCACATATGACTTTTGGCATATGACCTCCATAGCTGGGTCGAACGTATTCTAATTTGGAGGTTTAACTTTTAAGGAATATTTCCAACATTTGCAGCGAATTGTGGCGAATGTTGTCCTTCAAGTGGCCAATTGTTTTATGCTTATCAGCATAGACTAGCGACTTCATATATCCTTACAGCAAATAGTTTAGGGACCCAAAAAAACGACCCTCCGGAGGCACATTTATATGGTCTTTATAGAACTTCGACTATCTAGACCTGTGCAACTGGGGGAAAAAGGGGAGTCCAGTCCGCCGAAGGCAGCAGGGGTTAACTGGGAACTTCACGTTATTTTCACGGGAATCAGGAAGCTCCAGCGTTTCATTATTTGTCTCTTTAGGCATTTAATTGTTCTCTGGCTGATTATTGAGGTTGGCCCCTATATGGGAGTAACGTGGTGGTTGTGGTTTCGCGACCCCATAACAGACAGGTCAATTTTATATGGTGGCCAGGATCATTTCACCGTTAATGACACGCTAGATGAATGATCCAGTCCAGTGAGCATGCTAGACATGTGTTCTGGACAGAAGTTGGATTGTCTCCAACTCTTCAACAAGGAGTAATGATTTGCAGCCCTGCCCTGGAATCATTAAAGTTGCAACTAGGAAAAACCTGTTACTAGAATTAGTCTTCGCCTTCCTAGGACGAGCATGACGTTTCTATTTATGCATAGTTGTTCGACCACCATCTGATTAAGGCTCCATAGCCAGGCGCAGATGTAAATATTATCACGTAGACCCAAAAAACGCACGATATTGGAGGCCAATTCACGGGCCCGAAACGTAAAACTATGCAGTTGTCAAATGTTTTCCCTTAATAAATTCACTGTGGCATAAACCACTGCTCGTGCACATCATGGTTGTTCAACTGATGAATTAAAAAAGTCAGTAATCATGGCTCTATAGCGATCATTATGTACTATAACGTTTTATGCAGCAACCTTTTTTGAAAAGTACGGACGAATGATTCCACCAGCTCATAAAGCACACCAAACAATCAGTTTTTCTAGATTTAAAGGAGTCTCAACATACACTTGAGCCAGTTTTGTTTATTGACGTATTCATTGAAGCAAAAGTAAGCTTCATCGCTAAACAAAATCCGCTTATGAAATCGGGATTGGGTATTTTGAATATAACTATGATTTTCGAAATAAATTTGCACAGATGGGAGACATTATTGGCACCAGATTATTCATGTTGAAATGCCAAACCATACTGATAGAAATCACTTGACAGCTAACAAAATGGTTGCTAGTTACAAAAGTGTTGCCAAATTAAATTTCTATACTTTTGTAAAAAACATTAGATTCTTTTTTTTTTCAGTGCAAGTTTCACGGGATTACCATTTACTTATTTTTTTGCTTGTGGCCTATTCACAAGCAGTTTCTTGTGCTTAACAGAATAAAATCATTGCAAGACCTAAGATCAGTTTCTAGGGCAAGCAACAGTGAAATTTTGTTTCTCTTATCGCAACTACAATTTTTTAAATTCATTCAAAATTCATTCACTCCTGATGATATATCCACACTTAACCGATACTACTTGGAAGCTCTGTTATAAAAAATATCTTCTTTAAAGCTTCATTGTCTATCTCTTTCGCTTGCCTTCAGTTGACGATTATCACAGTTTGCAGAGAAGTGCATTATAAAACCAGTGTCAATTTAAGAGAAAGAATTTCTAGAGTCAGTCTTCCACTTATCAAGCTTCTTTGGTGTAGGTGGTCTTAATATAATTCTTCTTCTATTTAGCATCCAAAGAGATGTCAGTCGCAACTTGAATTTCGAGACATTCAACATTCGGCCTATCCGATAATATTGTTACTAACGCTGAAAGAGCATTCGAAGAATAAAAATAATATTTAAAGTGGCCACAATTCAGGGCGATAATTTCAAAAGTTTATGTGAAAATCTGTTAAGAATAACACACAATAAAAGAATCGAATAGGCCAAAAATATGACTCAACATTATTTTAAGTCTTTAGTTTGTTATTCGTGTGGGGGTGACTGCATAACCTTTTGTTGAAAATCAACTACATAAACTATTTAACACCAGTTAAATAATGGGTTGTGCAAATTATTTCTTTTGGAAGAAACAACATTCAAAACACATGTTGAATACGTAGTTATCTGGTTGTTTTGTAATTTATTTTTTGTTTTACATAAATCTACATGTTTCTTCTTCCATTTCGTAACAAGGGATTTGTACATTCGTATATAAAGCGTTTTTCAGCAAGAAGTTTGTTTTCTAAAACAAAATGAAACAAAAAATTAAATTAAGATGATTTAATTTTATATTTCATTACGAAGAGAAAAGTAAAGAAAGGGCAATTATGAATGAAAAATGATATTTGGCAAATGTCCACCACGACCACGACCACAACCATCAAAGCTTTTAACCATTTTTTTTTGGCACAATGGCCGTTCTCTTTCATTAATCACATCACGGATTTTGAGTTTTAAGGCTAAAATCGATTCAATTGGCTTCGTTTAGACTCTGTTCTTAACGTAGTCGCCCCAAAAAATAATTCACGATCTAGCTGGCCACTTAACTGCTGATTTTCGAGAAATTATGCGATCGGCAAATTTGTTTTTATTAAACTGATCATTTCATTGGCTGTGCTACATGTGGCACCGTCCTGTTGAAGCCATATGTCAGTGATATCCACGTCGTCAATAATAAGCCAAAATTGAGTTGTTAGCATATCGCGATAGTGTGATCCATTGATCGTTACCGTATTTCCAGCCTCATATTCGAAAACTAAACGGCCCAATCACGCCTCCAGCTCACAAAGCGCTCCATACAGTGATGTAAAGGCTTCTCAATAATCGCTTTTAAGATTTTTAGAAGCCCAAATGCGTCAATATTGCTTGCTGACATACCCTCACTGACAAGTGAAAATGGCGTTCGTCTGAAAAAAGGTTTTTTTTTTAGAAAATCCCGAATGAACTGAGCGAATCTATGGCAATGTGAATGGTCAGTCGGCTTCGATTCCTGCACTAGTTGAATCTTGTAATCTTGACGCCATGTGGTGGTGTTTGGACAATTCCAATTATTGAGAACGTCATGGAATTGCTAAATTTGGCTTTGCTTCAACACTGTGGCTCACGACTGCGATGTTTTCACTTGAACAACCTGGTCGAACATTCATATAGTTTGTATCGAACCTGTCGACTCAAATTGGATAATTATGTTGTCTAAAAATGTTACGAACTTCATAGTGGATTTTAATTATTTTAAATTGGATTCTCATGCGAAATTGAATTCATTGTTACAAATGATGCCAATGCATCTACTACGAATACGTCAAAAAACTAAATGTCAAAACTATTATGTTGTTGGTGTTGCCACAATAGAAAAGCAAACTTCTTGTTGAAAAGCCCGATACATTTGCTAAGGGAACGGTTTGTTTAAATTAAGACTTCTTATTGAGGGTGAGTCGTTTGTGGATTTGCGGTCACAGTTCTTATTCAGTAGCATATTTATTTATTTGGGTATGATTTTACGTCATAACGCATATTTATTCCTGATTTCATTCTTTCTTTTTTTGTCAATTTTTATTTTTTCAAGAATTATAAAACCAAATTAGTTTTGGAAGATGGCTAGATCTGGATCGACAACAATCTGTATCAGATCTACGAAGTATATTATATCGGGGTTTTCAACATGATAGTTTTGATATTTAGTTTTTTGCATTGGCAACTGCAACAATGATTTCTATTTCGCACGATAATCGCATTAAAATAATTAAAATTCACCATGGAAATGGTGGTTCTGCTAAAGTTATATTACGTAAATTTCGTGACAACATAATCGTCCAATTTGAATCAATAGGTTCGATAAAAAATGTGCGAATACCAACGCGTGTTCGACCGGGTCATTCAACTGAAAACATCTCAGCCGTGAGCCGCAGTGTTGAAGCAGATCCAAATTTGTCAATTTCTCAACTTTCTCAACAACTGGGATTATCCAAAACCACCACACGGGGAATTTTGCCTAAGGATTTGACTTTGAAGCCGTATAAGATTCAACTGGTGCTGCAATTAAAGCGAAACGACCATTTACATTGGCGTAGATTCGCTCAATTCTGGTTTTCGAAAAATTCAATTTTCCAGACAAAGCAACGGTACGTCAACAAGCAAAATTGTCGCATTTGGGCTTCTGAAAATCCTAAAGCGATTATTAAGAAGCCTTTGCATGCTCAACATGTCACTGTATGGAGCGCTATGTAGTCTGGAGTTATGATAAGGCCGTTTTTTTCGAAGATGAGGATGGAAATGCGGTAACGGTCAATTGACCACGCTATCGCGAGGTCCTAACAACTCAAGTTTGATCTCTTATTGACGACGTGGATATCGCTGACATGTGGTTGCAACAGTATGGTGCCACATGTCACATAGTCAATGGAACGATCAATTTTTTGCACACCAAATTTTCCGATCGCATAATTTCACGCCAATCGGCAGCTAAGCGACCAGCTAGATCATGTGATTTAACACCACTGGTTTATTTTTTGTGGGGCTATGTTAAGGACAGAGTCTATACTGGGCCAATCGAATCGATTTCAGTCTTAAAACTCAAAATCTGTGATGTGATTAACGAAATAGGGCCGCCATATTGCCATAAAGTGATTAAAAACTTTGCTGAAAGAATCGATATCTGTCAGCGTGGTTGTGGTGAACATTTGCCAAATATCAGTTTCCATTCATAATTGCCGAACTTTTCCTTTCGTAATCTTAATCTAAATATTTTTGTTTTATTTTGTTTTAGAAAACAAACTTCGTGTTGAAAAACACTTTATACTATTCATAGTAAGAGAGGGTTGTTGATGAAAAGCATTCTTCAGAAACGTTGATAGCCATACAATCTGGATAATAAATAATTTTCTTCTATCACACTCAACAGAACATTTGCGTATGAATTTTCCTTGATTTTCTATTCCAGCCTGCAAATCGAATGAAACTCAACTTTAAAGGAACAGTTCCTTTTCAATATATTTCAGTATACTTTTATATTTAATGTTCCATGATTTATAAAAAACGAATGTATCTAACAAAAGAATGGGCGTGTAACGAAGGATATAATTTTTTTTTCACAATTTCCTGTGAGTAAGTGTGTGGGTTTAATCCAAAGTGAACTTTCTTAAGAAAAATCACATTTAACAAAGTTTTAGCGAGCGTATGTGTGTATGTAATTTGGTTGAATTACAATTTCTATCGGTAGATTTTGCTTGTATTCTTTGGGAAGGAAGTTGAGGAAGTTGAGTCTGTAACGTTGTTTCTTGGAGTTGAAAAGAAAACAATGAAATATTTTTTAATAACATTTCATGTGAAATGTAGGTTGGAGCAAAAGAATCACTAGGACTTAATTTTTCTCTATATTAACTTTTCCACCACCAATAAGTGTAATGTGGTTGCGTTTTTAATAAAAGGATAGTTTAGCAAGTATATGAAGAGCGGCTGCTCTGCATAAATGTCTGCGCGTTTGTTAAACAGAAGATCATAAATTAATATCCCCACAGAGCCCGAAGTCTAAGGAGAAACATTTGCTGCAGAGTGATGGCGTTCGATAAAAGTGATTAAATAGCAATAACTATTCACAACCGAAATTTTAATTTGATATAAAAGAAAACAGCTGGTTACAGCACCTGTACATTAAGGAAGACATATAAAGAGAGCATTAGTGAGAAAGGAGAGTAAAAACATGCCAACAATGTGGGCTAATCGTGGCTGCATAAGCTAAAGTAGAGAATATTGTGAGTTTATTTCTAAACTCAGCATATCGTGCAGATGTTCCCCCCGGGGGCACATGATAGTCTTTTTGAAACCAACTATTCCCTTTAGACTGGTGTCTTGCGGGGTAAAAGGGAGCCCAGGCCCCTCAAAGGCTAGTAGGAACCACCTGGACAATCCACATATTTCCACGGGGATCAGTACGCTCGCAGAGTTCACTATTTGTCTCTTGAGACAATTAGCTGTTCTCTGACTGGTTATTGAGGTTGGCCCCTATATGGGAGTATCGTGGTGGTTGTGGTTTCGAGACCCTCGTGAGAGTTCAGGTCCAGTGAGTATGAATGCCGTCGTGTTTTTAATTATATTAAGCTTCATGCGTTCTGGACCAGGAGTTGGAAAGTCTCCAACTCTTTAGCAAGGAGTGACGGCTGCGGCCTACTTCGGGCTTTCGAAATTGCTACTAGGAGTGGCCGGAGGATATACGTATTCGATGGCCTCCTAGGGCGTGAATGAAGTTTGCAAATCATTCGAGTGGTTTGACCACCATCTGATTATGACTACCTAGTCGGTGCAGATGTAAAGCAAATCACATCATATCGTGCAGATGTTTGCTAAATAATACATCTAGAAGTTCAAGTCTCGTCGAAGCTACCTAGTATTGTGTAATGAATTTGGTAAACCCTTAACACCAGGTCGGTAGCAAAAATCCGGCCAGAGCAACTAGAATTAAGGACATACTGATATTTGCAATGAAAAGAATCGTTTGTTTTAAAGAGAAGTAGCACTTCAGACAACAATGCCTATTTACTCAAGTACCGTGCTATATTCTTTAGGAAAGGGATAGATAAGAGATGAAACAGATGGTGAAAGTAGAAGGATAGTCGGAAATTGCCTGTCGTATAAGACAACACAGCGACCAGTGACCATGCCTTCATCACTGAGCAGCCCTACCGAAAGTCAATTTTTATTTTTGTAGTGAAAAAAAAAATCAAGGTCTTCGTTGGGAATCGAACCCACAACCCCCAGACTGACAAGCTAGTACACTACCTGCTAGTCTACAGGGGCACTTACGTTTAAAAGTAAAATATTTTATTAACTTTGCGCTAGCTAAACTGTACTCGCCAAACAGTCTTAAATTATTTCGCTACTACCTAAGAAATGCAGTGTTAGATGTGAGAAAACATTTTTATTCACAACTGAGAATGATGCAGGAAATAATATTGGAACTGCTTTTGGAATTGTGAAGTAAACTGTTGCACCTGGTCAGATAAAACAAGACTATTGAAAGAAAAACACCTCAGTATACTTTTAATAAGAGAATCGATTATCTGGAGTTGTTTGATAACGTTCATCATATTAAATGTAAACTATTCTTTAAGCTTTTATGATTTTAACTCTTGTTCTGTCTTCAGTATCAAATGCAATAAGTGTCGCGTATACTTAAATGTACGATATCTGTTCTATTATTAATAAAATATATTATCTCTATTCAAAATTTAATAATTTTCCTTTTCTTCTTCTGTTTGTTTTGTAAAATGTGTATCAATCATCTCATATGCTGGGTATTTTATGGAAAATAATTAAAGAAGAAAAATAGAAGACATAAAAGAATAACCAAACAATCATCCATGATTAATACGAACAAGTGTTTACTTGTGTCTGAAATAACCGCATTCACTGGCAGCTTTGAAGATATAAAACGCATAGAAATTTATTTTTTATTGTCTAGAAGTCTGTGGATTCGAATATGTAAAAGGGTGTCTCAAAATTCTTAGCGGTAAAGTGTTGTTAACGTTGGAAATTTGTTAGAGAAAAACACTTTGCTTTTTTAAAGCTTTTGAGTCCTATTTCTTACGAAATAATTTCTAAATCGATGGATAAATAAAGGATTGTTTATAGGAATGCTAAGATTTTGACCACTTCTTAGACCACTTTAGGAATTGCAATCTACTTTAGTGCTGGCGGATTCTCTTTTTTTCTTGCCTAGCTGGTTATATAGATGGTGATGTATAGGGTCGAATGGGTGTCCACATCGTACTGACGAAATTTGCCACATTGAAATGCTTTCTCAACCATTGTAGGTTGAGAAAGCATTTCAATGTCCAGTAAATAATTTTAAAACTATTCTAGACCTATTCTTACTCAGACACATTAGAACTTTAACACGAATTTCGCATGACTTTATTCGAAGAGATTTATACAATGTAATTCCCGGTTGTTTTTCACCTCATTCCAGTTTTTTTTCTTGCATTCTGTGAATAGATTAAGGGCCAAACTATCTATCTTCTTTTGCTTTCTATTCCAGCAGTAACACTTAAATGGTACACTTTTTAGCTTACGTTAGGCGTTACCTATTGATATCTAGTAAGTTGGAAAATGTTATTTTTAGTAATTATTATTCTGCACACTATCGCAATATTGACTATTAGTCAGTATCGCCTCATTACTAAAAAACGTTAGGAAATAGTATAAAATGTTCCTCCACAAGTATTGCACAAAAGAAAATGCAAAACAGTCGTAAAACTACTTTTCTAGTCACTGACATAGTATACTGCACACTAACGAGAATATTGCTTAATTAGCCATTTACACATCTAAATTTTGTACAAAGTTCTCAGATAAATCGCTTGCAAAGCCCAAATGACTTTGAAGAAAAATTTATTACGACTTCTCAGTTTAAGAAGAAGCTCCAGTTACAGAAGCTCCAATATGATATGAAAAAACATGATTTCTGATGAGAGGTTTTTACCCTTTGACCCGGGTTCGAATTGTGAATCTAAGCATTTGCCTTCAATAAATCAATTGCGGCACGAGCTGTATCATATGGTTACGTTTATAACTTTTATAAACGTTTTATTGTTGCTGAGTTCTTTATTGCAAATAAATAACACCAGATTTTAGAGTTTTTTAATTAATTACAAATTTATTTACTTTAACTACACACAAAGTTGACACTACAGAACCATTTACTTAAGATGCACGTCTTTACTTCACGAGGTTTATTTTTTCACTCAGATGCTGCCTTTTTATATTTGTCCACTAGAAGTCTAGAAAAATGAAGAATCTTCTACTCCCCTTGTATCACATTTTGTTGTTGTATGTTGTTCATTCAATGTATAGGCTGTATGTGTGTGAGTATTTTTGTTTTTATGCTGATAAAGTTTCTTCCTGAAATTTATTTTAAAATAAGTGTTGTTGTCTTGTGTACATAAGTTTTATAAGAAAACTACGCAGTTAGTAAACAGCATATCTAATTGTTGTTGTTTTGTGTGCATAAAATTTTTACGCAGTTTGTAACTAGAAATTTGTTGTTGTCTTGCGTGCATAAGTTTTCTTAGCAAGTTACGCAGTTAGTAAACATTTATAATCAAACTTTTGGAATGCCAATGGGTAACCCTCTTTCACCCATTATAGCTGATATTATACTGGATAACTTATTAGACGAAGCATTAGCTGAACTAGAAGATAGGAACATTAAACTTAAATACATAACTAAATATGTAGATGACATTTTAGCTATAATTAAATTTGACGACAAAGATGAAATTCGTAAATCCTTGAACAGTTACCACCCAAAGATACAATTTACTGTGGAGATGGAGGTAAATGGAAAAATCTCTTATTTGGACACAACAATGCAACGAAAAAATGACAGAATACTTTTCGATTGGCATGCGAAGGATATAGCGTCTGGGAGATTAATGAATTTTAATGCTACGCAACCCATGGCACAGATAATTAATACTGCAAGAAGTTTCATCTTTAGAGTTTTAAATGTTAGTGACGATCAATTTTACACCAGGAACATAAATTGAATTACGACAATACTTAGACGCAACAGTTTCCCAGTAAAACTTCATAAACAATTTGATAAAAGAAGCGGAAATTAAACTCAAAACAGATTATCCCCAGACTAACATTAATAATGATAAGAACAATCCACAAACAACTTTCTACGGTGTACAATTTATACCAGGATTGGCTGATAGCAAAAGCCTGAAAGCAATAATAAAAACTGACAAAATACAATTTTCATATAAACCGAACAGCACATTGAGCAGAATATTCAGAAACATAAAGGATAAAATAGATAACCAAAAACAATGCAATGTTTTATATGAGATAAAGTGCAAAGGCTGTGATAACGAGAGCTGTGATCTAATATACATTGGAACAACAAAACGAACATTGGAGACAAGAATAAGTGAACATAAAAACGATATTACAAAACGGAAAGAGACAACAGCATTATCACAACACATACTTTGAAAAAGTCAAGATTTTGGACGTAGAATGCAAACAAAGGGTAAGTAAGATACACGATAGAAAGTCTCCGCATTCAACAAAACATTGACAACACTATGAACCTAAAAGAAGACACGGATAATATAAACACCAACTACAGTGTTGCAATAACAAAAAAATTTAAACGTTCTATTTAATTTAAATTGTGTTTGTTTTCTACTCAAGTTCAATTGTTTTTTCAAATTTGTCTAAATGTTAAGTTAGGAATATAATCAATATTATATTGTAAGTAAATTATTGTGGTGTATTTAATTGTAATAATGTAAGATTTTAATTTTTAAATAGACGAAACCCTTGAGAAAGTCAACAAGAAATTGGCGAAACGTTGGGTAAAAGTGTAATAAAAAGTTTCTATTGACACGGAATATGTTAGGCCTGACAAGCTAAAGTTTATCAAATTAACAACAGAATAACCAGTAGTTTACTTTATTGTTTAATTAGTTTTCTTTTTAAACTTAAGCAAGGCACATCAGTAAGAATATGTTGCGTCAACTTGTTGAAACCACAACTCTAGCACATCATGGATGTTCAATTGATGAACGAAAATGTCAATAGTTATGGCTCTATAGCGATCACCATTGACTGTTATATTCTGACCAGCATCGTTTTTAAAAAAGCACACCAGTCAGTTTATACAACAGTTTTTTTATTGACGTATCCATTCAAACAAAAGTGAGCTTAATCGCTAAGCAATATTAAAGTCGCGTTGGATGTTTATTATTTGTAAATGTGACTTGTCAAGTTATAGCAGGTGAATGATCATGAGATCATGTTAATCTCGGGTTTTAAGCCATCTGCACCCGTCACGTAACTAAACAAGTGTCTCTCCTTCTGCAAGATTTTGGGATGGCACGCATGCTACACTTAGAAGTTGGATGGATACTGTGGTCATCATTGTCGTTGTTGTAAAAATTAAGATATAATTGAGAAATCTCCGATAAACACTCTGTAGATTGAAACAATTTTTAGAGGGTGTATTTTGATTCTTCAGATTCAAAAATATCTTTACAATATCAATGAAATTGTTTCGGAAAATTTAGGCGAAATGAATTCTTGAGGCTTTTTCTACTGCTTTTTAATTTTAGAAAATGTAATAAAATGCTTTCAAGCTCGTAAAACTAGAATAAACCAAAGAAGTATTTTATCGGAATTTTATTTAAAATTCGGAACACCCTTTACAATATGTCTACACATAACTTATACAATGTATTCGTGTAAAAGAAGCAATGATAGATACTTTTTTTTTAAATTGATTGCTATTGACTGTATTTGTTATAGTGTCAGGTAACAAATTGCTGTTGTATAAAAGAATGAATGCATTTTACAATGTATGTAATTGTTTCTTTATTCCCACTCATATCTTACGTATGTATATGTAGAACCCAGCAGTTCTTAAGGAGCCAGTATTAAGTTATTTTGAATTTTTAATTTCATATTTGATTAATGCTAAACATGTAATTGTTATAAATCTAAAGTGAAATCTATTTCGTGTACCCAGGTACACTACTATACACAGATACTTTTTAGTAAATTATATCGTGGACGCATTATTGTGTGGAATATTTTCGTGATCAATGAAATAAATATAAAATAATTCTAGTGTAGCCATGTAAAATATTAAACTGAACTAATTAGTCGAATAGAATTCTTGACAAATTATTGAATTTTTTCGGAAAAGAAAAGCAAATTCTTATTAATTAGTGATACATTGTGACGAGACTATTTTGATTTAGGTTGAATATAAGTACCTCTATATATACCCCCCCCCCCCCCTGGGCTTTTTCGCACAAAGCCCAGTTTCACTTGACAGAGTATGTCAACAAGGAAAATTGCCGCTTGTGGGCTTCTAAAAATTCTAGAGGGATTGTTGAGAAACCTTTCCATGCTCACAGTGTTACTGTATGGTGCGCTATGTGGTCTGGAGGCGTGATAGGGTCCCTTTTTTCGAAGATAAGGCTGTAAATGCGGTAACGGTCAATGGATCATGCTATCGCGTGCCTTATTATTGAAGAAGTGGATATCACTAATATGTGGTTTTAGGCACATGTCACACACCCAATGAAACAATCAATTTATTGCAACCCAAATTTCCATAAATTATTAATAAAAAATATTATTATTATTAATTTAATTCTTTTTCCTGAAGAAGACGGATACCGAAGGTATCTGAAATATTGAATTTTAAATAATTAAATAAATGGAAAAAAGAAAAGAACCATGGAGTCTTTATTGGTGGGACCTAGAGCCTGGATAAAAAGAAATTAAATTAATAATAATAATATTTTTTATTAATAATTTATGGAAATTTGGGTAGCAATAATTTGATTCGGTCGAAAAAAAGGGAGAAGGAAAGAATAGAACAATTTCAAAAAATATTATTTATATATTTGAATCGACTCTACATTGGATACATGAATTTTTGCAAATTCGATGTTTCTATCACAATAAGCTTTCAATAAAACACTAAATAAATAAATATTATTGTCACTTCTTTCCGTCTTTGCTGCCTGTTTGTTTCGGTTTGAACGACGAGCGCTATCGGTATGCATGATAAGATTTACGTCAGTACCTAGCTGTGTAAGCCATAACCCGACGGTGGATTAAACCACTTTGTTAAATATGTAGCGTCACCCTCGTCCTAGGAAGCCGTCAGATACGTATATCCTCTAGTCACTCCTAGCTTAAGAGTCGGAGACTATCCAACTCCCTTGTTCAGATCACATGACAAGCATGCTCACTGGACCTGGGTCATTCACCCTGTGTTAACATTAGAAGTGAATGATCCTGCGAAAATACAACCACCACGATGCTCCCGAAGGGACAGAGAACAGCTAAAAAGCTGAACTCTGGTTCTTAGTGATTCCCGTGGAAATATCGCGGGGTTGTCCATTTGGCTTCTGCTAGCCTTTAGGAGACTGGACTCCCTCTTATTCCCGGTGACACATGTAATAATAGTGAGATTCCATACATATAGATGTGCCCCCGGGAGGGAAGACGCTTTCGATATGATGGCATCATTCTCAAGTCTTGTTTTAGACTGTACTGCTGAGTCAGTGTTCGGGTTTAGGTAACTCATTTAGGTAGAATGTCCTCCACCTGGCATTTTATGCGGTGCTAATTTTTACTATTTCCGTTTTTATTATGATCCTAGTACGTGTCTCTGTCTGAGGGTGTTTTTCGTTAGTTCGAGTATATGAATAGTTTTAGTTTTGGTGTGAAAATTGTGCCTGAGGTCGTGTTTACCTGTTCGTTTTTAATGTCACTTTTAAAAGTTGTTGTTTGTAGATTTCCATATTTTCAAGAATGTCTAGACTTCGTCGTGTTTTGCTAGCATATAGTAATGTCACACATGACACATGAGTATCAAGGTGTAATGCAAAGTTGAAGTCTTTTCGTTTTCGTTTGTATGAGCGTAAGTGTTCTGTACATCCTGTTTTTAGTGTTCGTTCAGTTTGTCCTATATTAGTATGTTTGCAGGTACAAATTAGTCCGTATACTTCGCTAGAAATAAATTATGTCCATGTCCTAAAATTATGTTTCAGAGTGTTCCAGGTTTTCAATGCTGTGAGTATATCTTCTTTGTGAAAAAGGTTAGTTAATCTATATATTTCTGATTCTGTGTAAGTAAAATTGTGCCCTCGTGGTGTATCAGTTGTCTCTTTGTTTTCCTTGTTCCTATTTATACTTTTGTATTGCCTAAGTAGTTTGTCTGTAGTAGTGGGTTTGTAGCCGTTGTTTTTAGCTATAGTGTAAATTGTGCCGAGTTCTTTGTTGTACTTATCTGGATTAAGTGGAATTACCTTTAGTCTGTGTATCATATGTCTAAATGCCCCTAGTTTATGTTGGGTAGGGTTGTTCGAGGTGATGTAGATGGCAGTGTTCTTCATAGTTGCTTTTCTATAGATGTCAAATGTTAAACAGACAATTCCTCGTGTTATTATGATGTCAAGATAATGCAAAATTTCTGTCTTGTTCTTTTTCCATTGAATATATATTGGTTTTTTTGGATTGTGTCTAAGTCTGTTAGAATTTGTTTGGCGTTCTCTTCTTCGAGAATGCATATGATGTCATCTACGCATCTATAGTGATGAAATAATATTTGAAATGACGCTATATTGGATACATGAAAGACACTCAAGATATATCACAAAAATTTTAACATCCGGAAAAATTGGTATCCCTATTGTTAAGTTTATTCCGTTATTTAACAATAATTACCCACAACTATTAGAGTTTTACTCAAAATACACGATTAATTTAGACGATTATTCCCGTTTATATACAAAAATATACAATGGTAACTTTACCCCTTTAACGATTGAAATCTCTTGTATCAACTGCTGTATCTTTACTTGATCGTGGTCACCATCAGACTACTTAACCCATAAGTGAGGGAACCTTTATAAACTGCTTTGAGGGATTCTAGTATTTAGAAGCTATAATTCACCACATTTGAAAAGTTCTACAATCGTATTTACTACACAAGTCTACACTATTCAGTATAGATATTTGCTTGGTTGTATGATTTCTTTTTTTTCATGGTTGTTAATCTTAGTTCATAGAATTTAAATGTAGCGTGTTTTTTTTTAAGAGAAGTAGCACTTCAGGCAAAAATACCTATTTAGTCAAGTACCGTGCTACATTCTTTTAGGAAAGGGATAGAGAATAGATAAAACATGTGGTGAAAGTAGAAGGATAGTCGGAAATTAACTGCCGTATATAAGACAGCACAGCGACCAGTGACTATGCCTTCATCGCTGAGCAGCCCCACCGACAGTCAATTTTTATTTTTTGTAGTGAAAAAAACCAAGGTCTTCGTTGGGAATCGAACCCACAACCCCCATATTTTTTTAAGCTAGTACACTGCCTATTAGCCTACAGGGGCACCTACTCAACTACTCATTGATAGAACTGTATTAAGCTCACTAATTAAAACAACAACATTGTTGTGTTCATAAAATTTCTTGAAAATTTATTGATTTGTTAACAGACACAATAGCTTCTTTTAACCGTTTATAACTTAAATTAAGCATCTTCCTAACAGTATGCTCTTGAAAATTCATTATTTACACTTTTTAGGTGGACTACTTCTTCAGCAAGAATAAATAAAAGGTCGTAGATACAGAGAAAAAATGTAATACTTACGAGAACTTACTGATGTTATTAAAGACAAAGTTGTGACCGATGTTTAAAAATATTCAGTAATTGATATAGATCCAGTAGTGGTGTGGTTAAGAAACTGATAACAGCGATGTATGCATAAGCGACTATATGAACTCAAAACAATCACTATTGTAAAGGTCTAGAACATTTCTTATTAATAGATAAAACTCTCCTAAAACGTTTCTACCTTAATTTTACTTAATATTTTGTTGTAAAATCATCACAGTTAACAGCATGATAAAGAGCAGTTTAATAAGCATAAAAAGTAAGATGCTTTCTTCTTCGATAAATGTTCTTTAGAACTGTGGGGCATAATAAAAGGCACTTTTAAAACTGTGTAGGGTTAATTATACTTAATAGTTTTTATACTTTATTTTTCTTTTGTTAATTGTTAAAGAAATGTCTGTTCTGACAACTGTGGTATTGCAATTCAAATTTAAAATATCAAAAGTCGTTTTATAACACAAGTTCGTAACCTAATAGAATATTCAGTAATAATTTCCTCGGTAGCTGCGAAAGTTATAAATTGTAACAATTTTTAGTCTCTTAATAATAAATATAACTTATGACCTTTAAATAACATCAGTCATCATTATGAGTAGGTTATTTATTGTATATGACTTTTGTTTTCAAATAATACTATTTTGCAATATAAAGCAATCCTTACGCCAATATGGTGCTACGGAACCCAGCTTTGTAATGGACATTGCTTTTGTATCAATGTAAAAGTTTGCCATAGTTTCAGTGATTATTATCTTCAATTATATGTTAACATACCGTTAGATCTGTTAAACTGACTGTTTGGTGTGACTGGCTGGTCCGTACTTTTCTGAAAACGTTGCTGGTCAGAACGTTACAGTCAACAGTGAACACTAGAGAGCCATGATTACTGAGTTTTTCGTTTATCAATTGAGGAACCTTGATGTGCTGGAGCTGCTATTTCAATAACATGGCGCAATTACAGCTCGTTCCGCATTGATTTTGATATTGATGGAATCGTTTGATAAATTAATTAATAATTACCCTACAAGATCATGTGATTTAACACCTCTACACTATTCGCTGTGGAAATATGCGCTTAAGCCCAAAACAGTTAACCATGTGAAGGGTAACATTTGCCGCGGTATTGCTGATATACGTCTACAGATGTTGGAAAAAGTCATAAAAAAATGAAACTTTAGATTAGACTACGTCTGACCTATCGGTAGGGCTCATATGCCAGATGTCATATTTAGATTGTTATTTCAGAAAAAAAAATCATCATTTGAATTTATTCTATTCCAAAGTTCTATATCTCTCTAAAAAGTAGCCTTTTTATAAAAAATTCGATCATTCATACAGATTTGAAAGTGCCTTTCCTACAGAAGAAATCGATGATATACAAAATCCCATTTGGCAAATGCTAGGAACATATCCAATCCCCTTATCTTACAGCATCTTAAGCGATCGTTAAGGAGAACCAAAATAAAACTCACCATAACAATTAGATTTTTGTTTCGAAAATTAGCTGCAGATTGTTCACTAATCCCGAAGGCAATTAATAAAGTCATCAAGGTAAAAATAAGCGTTCTCTTGTTGAAATTCAATGATCCTTTTTGGGGTGAATCCTCCAAGTATATGAGTTAATTGAACTTTATAAGCGTGTGTGCCAGCAGAAATAATCCTCATTAAAAATTTCGATTCTTTTTCACCACCCCGTGCAGATGCTAAAGAAACTTTGTTTTAAGTTTTATGGACCTAATAATTTTTCATCAGAGATTAGCAAAGAGTATCAACCGAGGTTTCTGGTTCTCTTTTCTAGTCTTTGAGAATGAAATTAATTTCAAAACGCCAAAGAACCCAGAATAGCATTGATAGATGATGATGGAGATGCTCATCATATGTGAACAAGATGAAGAGGGAACATGATAACTATCAGTTTAAGAGTATAACTAGCCAGTTTACATTCATTGTCGAAATAGGTAGTAATAAGGAGAAAAGGTAGCAATAAAGAGAAACGATTGGTTCGAAAAACTTGTGGCCTGTTTCCGAACCCGCTTCACGATTCTTATTTGCTTAGTCTTGTTAAAATAAAAATTTGACAATCGGTGAAAAAAGTGTTAAAAAAAATTAATGAAAAATCGATTTCTGTCACCTTTACAACTCCTGTAGAATTTTTGTTGCCAACCGTTAGATAGATATCAGATCTGGCAAAGTGCCATTCTTCAAATTTGCGATTCAATGACAGCAATGCAGCAATTTTATTTATTTGAATGACTTAATATGTTGTTGTACAAAAATTGTCTTCAAACTAAGTTATTAAAAAAATTATTTAAACATGTTTTAAATAAAATTAGAAGGGCCCACAATAAAGATATAATGAACATTATAGGAAAAATGTAAGGCTTTAATAAGTGCACACAAATTTAAGTTACCAATTTTATTTGCACCCTTTATTTTTAGTTGATAAATTAAATTTACATAATAAATGTTGGAACTGAATTTATCGGAAATTAATAATACCTTTCGAGCCTATAGCCAGGGACGATTAGTAATATATATATATATATATATATATATATAGAGTATATATATAGAGTAAAACTATTTATAAGAACTTTCTTTTTAACATTGTTAATAGTTTGCTGCTAAAACAAAGCCATTAAGATAACACACCTCTAGAAGGGTTAACCGTTTTTCATTCCCAAATTTTATCTTTCAAAAAGGCTTGCAGGGTTAGTACTCATATCAGCATTTTTTCAAGAAAGGCTAGTTGTATAAACAGGACCGATTTCGAACGACACTAGTGCGATGGCAATTGCTAAATCACTTGGGGCTACTATTCACCTTTTAAAGACCTTAGGCTAGGTGGGTAGACTAGACAGTTAAAGTCGCCAAAAAAACGTGGTCGTACTGTACCCAGTATTTCGATACAAGTTATATCGACTGTTTTCAAGAGAGGTGTAGAACTTAAAGTTGGCAACACTGTATTTAATTGGCGGCCATTTTTACAACTATCAAGAGATTTCTGTTTGGTTTGATTTGGCATTTTAATGTAAATATACCGCTTTCAAATTGTGTTAATTGGACCCAAAACAAGATTGCCATTGATTCCGATTTTCATAAGCGAATTTTGTTTAGCTCACTTTTGTTTGAGTAGATACGCCAATAGGATAATACGAATATAAGGTTGGAAGAAAAAATGTATAAACAAATGTTTAATTTATATTAATTTAACAATTGAGTGTTTATGAATGAAATATCATAAAAAAGTAAAGGTGACTCAATTAAATTTTAGAAGAAATTCTCAAGTGTATGGTAATGAGATATCGTCAAATCCACTTTAAGACCATAAAAACTTACTGCTAGGTGTGTTTTATCGGCTGGTGGACTGACTGTACTTCTTTAAAAACAGTGCTGGTTGGTCAGAACCTAAAGTAATAGTGTTTTCGTTCATCAATTGAACAACCATAATTTATTCGAGCTGTGGTTTCAGAAAGATGGCGTAACATACCACGAAACTTGTGCTACAATTGTTTTACTGAAATAAATATTTGGTAAGCGAATAGTTGCACGTTCCGAACCCGTAAATTGGCCTTCAAGATCTTACAAATTTTTTTTTAAGAGAAATAGAACTTCAGGCAACAATGCCTATTTAGTCAAGTACCGTTATTCTATCTTTAGGACAGGGGTAGAGAAGAGATGAGACAGGTGGTGAAAGTAGAAGGTCACCACCAGATAGTTACGGAAATTAACTGTCGTATAAGACAGCAGAGCGACCAGTGACCATGTCTTCATCGCTGAGTCAATTTTTATTTTTGTAATGAAAAAAAACTCAAGGATAGTAGTCTACAGGAGCACCAAATTGCCTTCGGTATACTATTTTTTGTGGGGATATGTGAAATCGCCATTTTACTCAGCTTGGCTACAATTAATTGACCTCTTGAAAAATAAAAATTGTCGCGTTAATGCCAATCAGAGCTACAGGTTAGATTACTTCTTTGGTAGCTGATATGCTAGAAGGCATATTTAAATGATTGCCTTATCATATTTAAATTATATTTATTATCTTTCAAATTAAGCAAATGTCATTCCAATTTAAAAAATTCCATTTCACAGTTGAAGGAACGAAATTATTTTAAATTAAGCTGTGAATATCCAGAACTTTTTACTTTGGGATACAGATTTCTTGAAACAAACTTGAGGGATGCTTGACCGATACTTGCAGTCAAACACATAATGCAGACGATTGGAGTAATGCAATCAAAATGGAATTACTAGATTTTAATTGTTAACATGCAAACAGCAGGCTGCTACATTAATCAATAAGCCAATCAGTACGTAGACACCAACAACATGGGTGACACAAGAACCATATTATGAACGATATGAAGTTGCGATAAACAAACTATAGTATTTGTACAAAAAAACTAATGTTACAATAAATCAAGATTTTTTTAAGGACGCCATTCCCTTATCGATGCAGTGATTAGAACTATAACTATGCGATGAGAGTTTCAAAAATATACGAAGTACAGTTTTAATACCTGTGAACAATCGGCAGTCAAATAATGGATATAGTAGAAATATTTTTAAAAGTAAAAGCAGAGTAATACAAGATTTTCAGTTGCCCTTAAGCTTCTAAATTTCTTTGCTTCGTCACAAAATGATGTCATTTGTTCCAAATAAGAGAATTTTTCAGTGTTTTGAAAATTCTGGATTTCATAAGCGATTTTTCTTTAGCGTTGTAGTTTATTTTTGTTTGAATGGATACGTTGACTATAAACCTTTAGTGTATGTTGAGATACTGTTACATCCAGTTAAACTGATTTTTTGGCTTGACGGGCTGGTCTGTACTTCTTTAAAAAAGGTGCTGCTCAGAACGTTACACTCAATATTTTACGCTTTAGAGCGAAGATTACTGAGTTTTTCGTTCATCAATTGAAAAACCATGATATGCAGAAACTGCGGTTTTAATAAGATGGCCCAATGTTACAGTTCCCGCCACAATTGATTTATTGAAGGGACCCAATTTCAAGCTTCAGACCCTTGAATTAGCCCCGAAAATCGTGTGTTTTAACAGCGCAGTGTAGCGCTGAGGTGGCGATATGTGAAGTTACTGGTTTACGCCGATAAACCCAAAATAGTTAACCATTTGAAGCACAACATTCGCCGCGTTATTGCCGGTTTACGACCGTAAATGGTGGAAAAAGTCATCAAGAAAAGAGCCCTCAGATTAGACTGCAAAACTTCTAAATTTGTTGTTTTCTAGAAGTAACATTTTTTAACGCTTATAGCTTTTATAAACGTTTCGTTGTTACTGAGTTTTTTATTGTAAAATAACACCAGATTTCAGAGTTTTCAAATTAATTACAAGTTTATTTACTTTAACTATACACAAAGTTAGATTTGTACGTTGTCACTACAGAGCAATTTACTAAAGATGCACGTTTTTACTTCACGAGGTTTATGTTTTGACTAACTTTGCTGGCTTTTATATTTGTCCGCTAGAGGTTTAGAAAAATTAAGAATTTTCTACTTCCTTTGTATAACATTTTGTTCCTGTTATATTATTCATTCAATGTAAAGACGCCTGTTGGTCTCTGTATATTTTTGTTTTTGCTTTTATGCTGTTAAAGTTTCTTCATGGAATTTATTTTAAGATAGTATAAGATTTCTACACAGTTTGTGACTAGAAAGTTGTTGTTGTTGTCTTGCGTGTATAAATTTTCTTAGAAAACTACACAGTTAGAAAACAGCATACCCAGTTATTGCGTTTTTTTTTATTAATTAATTATTTTCTTTTAAAAATTAAGCAAGTTACATCTGTAACAATATTTTCGTCACAAATTGATTTAATTTCTTCTAAATATGACAATTTTTTAGTGTTGTGAAAATATGTTTAGCCGCCGATTCTTATATAGGGATACAGATACTTGCCTTGCTTGCCAGATGCCCAATAGCTTTAAGCAATAAACACCGTTGATCTTTTCTTTTTAAAGTTATTCAAAAATAATATCCCGAATTGTCGCAAAACCCTGTAGATTTTATTTTCCAATTTCAATAATTAAAAGGAAAACTAAATTGTTAAGCATATTTGTTTAAAAAAAATTGTATGCATAAAATATTATATGCAGTATCAAGTGCCTTACCCGCCAATTTTTGTTTTCTTTTCAAGCAAAAAATAATTTACCCGCAAATTTTATATATTTTAAATTAGTTTTCTTCAATCTAAATAAAGTGAGACGTTTCAAAACCCTTTTTTTTAATTTAATTAATTAATTTCGTTCGTAATTTACTTAATAATTTTCGTTCGTTCTTTTTATTCGATTTTAATATATTTCCGGCAAACGCATGTCATTTTTAGCTTCAGCTGCAGTGTTTTTGATAAACCATTCCACTCGAATTTAGCCTGCATATTTTTGACTGGGAACTCCAAAAGTAGTCTTAATGTTTGGTTATTGGCTTATTAGACTGGATATTTTATTATTTTAAAAATTATTTGCTTATTGTAATTCTTAAAGCTTTAAATTATAAGATTTTTAAATAAAACTAAGGAATAAGTGCCAGTTAAATAGGAAATTTAAATTTAATTTCTGCAATTATAACTGACATTTAAGGTCAGATAGATGTAAAAGAAATTGTTGTAATTAGTCTGCAAGACTCTTTAACTCAAAACAAAAAAAAAAAAAAAGCGAAATATCAACTAAGTATGCAAAAAGTATAATTATAAATATTTTTGTTAGTAATTTGTGCCATTTATATGCTGTTAAGGTTATTTTATTTTCTTCCTTAATAAATTAAAAGTATTGCATGAAAATTCCACCCTTTCCCTACTGCTGCGATTTTGAACAAATGTTATTTAGGAAATAATGGTTATTAAAACTATACCACTTACCAAAATGCTTTTCAAGAAGTGAGTCATGACTTCATGGCTTTACAGTGGTTGCACAAAGTATTTAACAAACTGTGTTGCTGTATAAGCATGACATTAACGGTTTCTTATTAAAATATAATAACACTGGAAATAAAATAAAGTAGTTAGAAGAATTAATTAAAGGACTTTATAATGACAGAAAAGCATATTACCCCAAGTATTATGGTTTGATGTAAAAATATTCGCATTGAGGAAAGTAGAAACAGTAACAAAAAACTTAATGAATGTTGATGACGAGTTGAGTTTCAGTTAGGAGTGGTTTGTTAGTAACCTGTAACTAACAACAAATTTATAGAGATTTTTACACATAAAGGGTAATTCAAAATTTATATCGTTTCGGCCATTAAATGTTGCCAAGCGAAGCATCAGAAAACTTTGACAGCTGATAGCCTTAAATATTTTTCGAGTCAGTTACATATTTTCTTTGGTAAAAAATATTTTAAGATTTCCAAGAAAAGGCTACCTGAATTATATATAACATTCGTCCTTCATGAATAGAGTAAATAAAGACAAACGCCATTCAATAACAGGCATTTCAAATAATAATGTAACGAGAGAGATGTTTAAAGTGTGAGAACAACGATTGAGTATTGAAAAATTTAAAAAATCCCTCAAGATAGCTAGTGTAGCGTTGAAAAATCACCATGAAATCGATCGCGCTAAAAATTACCTAAAAATAGTATGAAAGTGATTTTTACTATAAAACTGGTTTTCTAAACAAAGCTCACACCTCCTGAAAGAATAGGACAAGCAAAATGCAGCAATTTCGAAATATATGTATCTATGCAGATATTCTGGAGATAACTAGGGTTATGTTGAGAATTGCCTCAAAAATAGGCTAAAAATGGCTATTTTTCGATGCATAAAATGTTCGTTCTTGTCTGAAATTATAGATGGTAAAGCACTGTCTGTTGCTTATCCTTAACGTAATTCCATTTGCGATTTTAATAAAATGGCGTGCGGCCACACGTACTTCATAAAACCATATAATCTTTCTACTCAGTGAAAGGACTGGCTCTTAAAATTTTGAATACATTCCCTTGAAGACATTGAAACTAAATAACAACAATTCCTCATTGACTAGAACGACATGACAGCAATTTTTAAAAATTTTCCACTGAAATCTCAAAAAGAATAGTGGATTTGTGTTAAAAAAAAGTGATTTACCTGATGAATAAATAATACGGACGGGCGTTGTATTTCAACAAAAAAACAATAAAATTAAATTTTGAAAAAATTATGGTTTCTATTTGATTAAAACCGTTAATCACATTAATTTTTAACCTCTCTCTTCTACGACATATACTTATAAACTTGTGTTTGATGTAGTTACAGGGTAGCCAGATGTTGTTCATTTCAATTTTATTTTGTTTCTTTTCTCCAGTATGTAATCGTGTAAACTTTTGTTTTGTATGTAATCGTGTAAACTGATAATGGCGCATATACATACTGCGTATTATCGCCAGTTTTTGTTGTAGCTCATATATAAAGTTCCCATAACTTTCTATTCAGCCTCAGAACTTTATTAATTATTGACCTAAAGTTCCCATAACTTGATATTAACTCTAAGAAATTTATTATTTTTTGAGCTTTCTCAGGTGTCTTACCGAACATTATTTACAAGTGATCTATTCTTTTTTAATATTTGAGGTGCATGAAATCCAAATAATGCAAGATGTTAGCTACACGGAATGCTGCAGCAAATAAGTGCAATTTTTTAATATTGCCATTTTCCGTCCTAACTGACTGGTTTGTATTCGATGGCGAGCGCTTTCGATGCGAATGCATCATTCTAAAGCCGCGGTTTAGTTTGTACTGGTGAGTCAGTGTTGACGTTCAGGTAGTTCTGTTATTAAGTCCGTATATATTCAGGTAAGCAGAATACCAGCCACCTGGCATTTGTATGCAAAGTATGCAATATACGCAATTTTTTAATTGTAATGGGTGAAAAAGTCTTTTCTTTTACCTGCCTTCTCGCCTTAATTGGGGATTACGTTTTAGGAACTAAAAAAACCTGCTCTCTCTCACAATTCGCTCTCTGTCTGTCTCTTTCTCGGTCTTGAAATTTGTTATTTTGTGGGCACCAATTCCACTTATAGTGCTTGTACCTCTTACAATAAACTCAAGACAGAATTCCTTTAACTTTAAGCTCATTTAGTGTTAAACATAACCTAATAGAGGTGAAAGAGACCGATTCCTTATAAATTCTTTCTGATACTAGTATAAGGTTTGATTCATAACTCGACTTCGAATATTCCTGAATAAGTTTCTATATGGAAACATTATTAGAGTAATACCTTATCCAAAATCTTGGAAAAGGATCCATTTAGGATTGGTTCTTTAATATGCATCACTTGGCGAATGACACACTAGCTGTGCATTCGGGGTCTACGCTATGGTAGGAAGGCACAATCCCTTATATACCTGCAGTCATTTCCATACTGCTTCTGGGGATACTTATCTGTTTGCTATTCCCCGTAATTCGTTTCTTCTCTGTATTATGTAAAGGAATCGCTAAATGGACCTTAATAACCCCAAACTGTTTGTTTGACATAAAATATTTTTTTTTTATATTTTTGCTTTTCAATGTTTACAGCTAATTTACCATTTAGAGATATAAATCTGAGGATACGAGTTTTAATTTATCTGGCAACTCTAAGCAGTAAATTTGCCTTTTTTTTGTAAAAAAAAAAATGTCACAGTTTATTTCCTTTTTGCGCCAGTTATTGTTTAGAATTTGTTGAAATAAGTTTAAAATAATTGAAAGAATTTTCGAATAACACTTCCTTTAATTATAATCTACAGAAAAAGTTTAAAATCTAGGTTACGTAGGATAAGTAAAATTGACACAAGCATACATACATACGTATGCAAGTTGCGTGTCTATTAATATTAAAGTATTTGGAAAGAAAATGACAAATTTGTTAGCAACAACAAACTCGGTCAATTCGCCTTAGTTTTATGTGATGAAAAAGTTTGTTTTTGAGTGTGTGTGTGAATATTTGCAAAAAATCTCGTTTTCTCTTTCTAAGAATATTACAGAAATTTCCAATTAAAGTGTTGACATAACCTGTTGAAAGGAAAAGTGTCTAATGTGGGTTATCCTCTGTTATATTTTCTTTCTTAAAAATACCTTATTTTACTGTCAAACAAGACTTTATTTTTGGAAAACAATGAGTTACTGTACTATAACATCAAAGACACTTCCATATTGCTTGTTAGCATAATACTTCTTTTGATTCTGCTGAGAGTTGGGAAAATTGTGTTAATTTTCCTTAAAAAACTTTTTCTGTTTTAAAAATATTTTATTTTAGTATCGGATTTTTCAACAAGAAGTTTTTTTTTCAATTGTGGCAACACCAACAACATAATAGTTTTGACATATCGCACTTGATCAACAAGAGGGTATTAACTCAAAATTTTTAAAATATCACTTTTGTCAAGAAATCA
This sequence comes from Trichopoda pennipes, assembly GCA_030448955.1. Lineage (NCBI taxonomy): Eukaryota > Metazoa > Arthropoda > Insecta > Diptera > Tachinidae > Trichopoda > Trichopoda pennipes. The sequence continues at coordinate 8,318,458 of JASKUP010000056.1, read as the reverse complement.
GCTAACAACATCAATATCTATCTACTGTAAAAATTTCAACGTATTCCGTTTACTCTTTCATCTCGAAAACCACTTTTGAGACCATATTCATGATAATGTAGTGATTACTTTTATTTCAACAAAAAGGTATTATTTCGAGTTAATACAAAAGTTGAAATATGCATGAATCCTATATTTTCATAAAAGAGGTATTATTTTGATTTGAGCCTTTATTTATGTTAAAAATAATCAAACTGTTTTATTTATATTTGGTTGTATTTTGAGTTGATACTATTTTTTTGATAAAATTTGTTTTACTCTATAATTTTAATTCGAAATGTGTTCAAATTTTTTTTTGGGTTGTGTCCCTTTTCATAAAAAAATTCTTTAGTTATAACCATTTACATGATATCGTGTTTTTAATAAATCTACTTTAACATAAAAACTTGTTGATAACGAAATCAATTACTCATTGCAATAATAATAAAAATATTAATATATAAAAATCATTGTATTTCATATTGGTCAAACCAACAATAGTTAATAAAAATTCAATATGACGTGTCCAAACCTACAACATTATTCTGCGCCTTTGCGTTTACAGGATATTCATAGTGATAATAATAGTTATAGCTCTGCAGATCCATTCAGCAGTGATTCCAATGACGATTTCAATCCATCGTTAATAAGTCAAAGCAGTTCTTCGGACATAGAAATACAGGAAGTGGTTAACGGAAGAAAAAAACTTACTAATTATAAGGCACAAAACAAGAAACAAAAACGCCAACAGCATTTGCGAAACTCAGGATATTCATATATGTACTTCGCTATATAATCCTACATATAAAAAAAAAGAAAAGCGCATGCGAACTCCTTGTGGAGAAAACTGCCGTTTTAGGTGCAACGAAAAAATAACAGAATCTTCACGTTATCAAATATTTCAAAAGTATTGCGATACAAGTGACTTACAAAGACAGAGGGAATTCATTTCAAGTCACACAAAACCTATAAGCCCCAAATATAGATATTCAAGCACTCAAAATTATAGTAGTTTAAACAACGCTTTTTTCTTGGAAATGGACTCAAAACTTATCCGAGTATGCAAAAAATTTTTTAAATCAACTCTCGACATAGATGATAAAGTTATTGCAACAGTAATTCAAAAAACGTGCGAAGAAGGATTTGTGGAACCTTATTACCGTGGAAAGCATAATAAGCACAAGTGCGTTAGCCCAGAAATCAAAGATGGAATAAGGCAATTTATAAAAGATATTCAAAAAATCGAAACCCACTACTTGCGCGCGCAAACATCCCGTGAGTATTGCCGACTTATACAAGGACTATGAAGAAATCTGTAAAAATAATCATTCAACACCTGGAAGCAACATGATGTTCCGCAGAATATTCAAGGAAGAATTTAATATTTCATTTCTTAAGCCGAAAAAAGATCAATGTGATCTCTGCGCATCGTTTTCCAATTCTGATGAAAATGGAAAAAAAAATCAAATGAGGATTACACTTCACATCACGAAGAAAAGACTCTATGTCGAAAAGAAAAAGATATAGATAAACAACATGGTAATGTAGCTGTTTATGATTTGCAAGCAGTTCTTCTATTGCCAAAAGGACTAACTTCAACCTTTTCTTTGTGAAAGCAAAATAAATTGTTACAACTTTACAGTAAGTGACCTTAAGGCGAAATTTGTAGAATGTTACTTTTGGGGTTGAAATCGATGGAAAATGTGGGTCGAATGAAGTTGGAACGTGTGTTTTGTTATATATTCAAAAAATTTTGCAAGAAGCAAAAAGTATTCAAAATTTGGATTTAATTTTTTACTCCGACAACTGCTGTGGGCAGCAAAAAAATAAATACCTGCTTTCGATGTATTTCTATGCTCTACAAAAATATAACATACGGAGCATAACATACAAATATTTAATTCAAGGCCACTCCCAAAATGAAGGAGATAACGTTCATAGTGTTATTGAAAAGCAAGTCAAACGACATCTTTTAAGCAAACCGATATATACGGCAGACCAATACATCACGTTAATAGCCACCGCTAAAAAGACTGGCACGCCATATAAAGTTCATGCCTTAAAGTATGATCAATTTTATGATCTTAAGAGCTTTCAAGAGCAATGAGGTAACAATTTTGTTAAAAATAATGCCAATGAAAATGTTAACTGGCATAATATCAAAGTTTTGCGTGTAGAATACGAAAATCCTAATTCTTTTTTATATAAAAATTCCTATAAAGATAAAGATTTTTTAAAAAATAACGGTCCAGAAAAACAAATTCAAATGTACCAGCTATTGGGAAAATCTTAAGTAAGTTTTTAATTTATTTTTTTCTTTATATTAATGTTATATTAATTTCAATTATTCAGTTTATCTTCTATTTATTCGAAAATGCTACCCCTGTCTGAAAATAAGAAAAAGGATCTTAGGGAACTTGTAAAAAAAAATATAATCCCAAAACACATTTATGAGGTGTATTACAAAAATTTAATTGTTGCTTAATTTAAACAAATAACAATTGTTACCATTTTCAATTAATAATGAATACTCGTAGTAGTATATCTGAAATATAGAACATGTACTCAATATACATAATATATTATATAAAAATTTGAACTAATATTTTATCCTTGGTAAATATCATTAGGTAAAATCAGAATTCACTTTTCGAGTTACTACCTTTTTGTTGAAACATTTTTTTTTTAATTTTATTAAAATTTCAACAAAAGCGTTATAATTCAAAATAATACCAAAAAAAAAATCGATAAATTTCAAAAAAATGGTGTTAACTCAAAAAATAGATTTTTTGCAATGATTGGTAAAATAAAAAAAAAAAATCAATATATATTATATATTTTCAAATGGGTTTTGCTTCCTATGGTATATTTGAATTTTTAAATTCTGTTAAAATGTGGCCACAAACAGTTTTTTGACTCTACTGAAAATTCAAAAATTTTGAGTTAATACCCTCTTTTTGATCAAGTGCAATATCGTTTTTTGATATATTCGTAGTAGATGCATTGGCAATTGTTACAAGGAATTCAATTTGGCACGAAAATCGCATTAAAATAATTAAATTCACTTTGAAAATGGTGGTTCTGTTAAAATTACATTTCGTAAAACTCGTGGTAAATTCGGACAACATAATCGTTCTTCTGAGACCGCTGTTAAGAATTTGGTCGGTAATTTTAAATCGACAAGCTCGATACGAAATGTCCGAACACCAACGCGTTTTCGAGCTAGTCATTCAACTGAAAAAATTACAGGCGCACTGTGGGAACATTTTACGAGAAGGCGGTCAAAAATATATAACTTTTGAACGGATCGTAATTTTGATACGCGATTTCTTTTGTCTACTAGGTGAGATCTTAGGCTTTCGTTTAAGGTATACAAATTTTAAATCGACCAGTTAGAATTATAGTTGTGATATATTCTAAGTTTTAGTTGATTTTTGGTACGAAAATAAAATATTAAAACTTGTTCAAAGAGATTATTTTACACAAAGTCTTATATTTTGCATCATGTTTAGAACTTATACTTATTAAAAACTTAAATTTAGTCAAGAAGGGTTTTTGAAACGATTTGAGTTAAAAATTAGCTCATTAAGTAGCAAAAACTTAAAAAATATATTCATTGGTTCAAATTTACTTTAGATAAGGAGGTATTTAAGTCCAAAATAAACATAAGTACTACTCGCATATGTGAACTTTTGTTGTAAATTGATTAATACTTTATTAATGTACAAAAAATTTTAAAAGGATGAAATACATACAGATAACTCTTATGTTTGAAAGACAATTTTAGTAAATATTTCTTCTAAATAGCCTTGATTTTCACCTTCTAGAAGTAGTTTAGCTTCTACGTCTAGTTCAATAGAGGTAGTTTTCCATTTTTGCCGGATATTGGAGATATAGGGATCTGATGTGCATAATAAAATAACAATCAAGTCTTCATTAGTACAACACCTAGAAATTTTTCTTGCGTTGTGCTCGCGAAAGAATCTATAGTCTTTGTTTCCTTTTTTTGCACTTCTTCAGATAGATCTCCTATTGGTAGCATATTGTATTCAATTATTTGTTCCCCATGGTAAACAATTTTATGAATGGCATATATCTTCACATGGCATATATCGTTGTAAAGTATAGTTTTTTTTTTTTTTTGGCGTACTCTCTAAATTTTTTTGCATTTATTTTTCTGCTGCATGCTAGAATACTAAAATAATACTGAATATCCTTATTATTGCAAATCTAGATGCTGCAGTTTCTAGATCTGAAAATATCTTCTTGCACTGTTTCCATCATTTGTGTTCCCTTCCCCTTGCTTTGGCTGATCGATGATTATTTTACTTGAATTTGTTCTTTTTTTGGTTTATTTTTCTTCATTTTCATTATTTTTTCTCAGTGTTTCTTCGCCTAAAGGACCAATATCCAAATCATAATCCAATTTAAGAATTTGCTCCATAAAACGTATTCTAATATAAAGAGGGGACAATCCAAATTCGTATGCTGCCTTAAAAGTCTCATTTTAATTGACTTGATGTCTTTTTGCATATAATGCAGCTTGATGATGCTTTTGTATCAGTTGAAGCTTGTGCAACTTTTCCATCAATCATTGTAAGGTACATTTTAAAACTTATTTCAATTTCCTTTTCAGTAAATATTACAGGTTGAAGGTCTTTAACTTCATCTTTTATTTTTCGGACTTCTTCAGTTATGACATATTTTGTTTCTCTTTTTTTTGAAAGTAAATGTTATTGGTCTGCAATATTTTGTTCACGAGGGTATTTCAGTTTTCCATAATATCAATTTCTGTTGCTGTACTAGTTGACGGCTCTAACTCGGTATAACTTTTTATTAATCGCAATGCAACGAATGATATCATAAATAAATCTGCGTCTGATGAATTTTTGGCTTACAATGCTTGCATTGCTCCCCCCGGGGGCACATGATAGTCTTTTTGGAACCTACTATTCCATTTAGACTGGTGTCTTGCGGGGTAAAAGGGAGCCCAGGCCCCTCAAAGGCTAGTAGGAGTCACCTGAACAATCCACATATTTCCACGGGAATCAGTACGCTCGCAGAGTTCACTATTTGTCTCTTGAGACAATTAACTGTTCTCTGACTGGTTATTGAGTTTGGCCCCTATATGGGAGTATCGTGGTGGTTGTGGTTTCGAGACCCTCGTGAGAGTTTGTGGGTCGGATCATTCAAAATGAACACAATGAATGGTTCAGGTCCAGTGAGTATGAATGCCGTCGTGTTCTTAATTATATTAAGCTTCATGCGTTCTGGACGAGGAGTTGGAAAGTCTCAAACTCTTTAGCAAGGAATGAAGGCTGCGGCCTACTTCGGGCTTTCGAAATTGCTACTAGGAGTGACCGGAGGATATACGTATTCGATGGCCTCCTAGGGCGTGAATGACGTTGCCTCTGACCAGAGGATCCATCCCATCCGCATTTAGAAATTAAAGTATAGCTGCTATTTCCAAGTTTTTTCAAGCGGTTAGAATCAAACGTATTTAACATCCGTTTGGCAGTGTGCTCAAGAAGGTCTTGCAATTTTATTTCTGCTGAAGTAGAAGTGACAGTTATAGCAAAGTACTTTTGTGGCCTAAATTATATCAATTTATGTTATTTTAAGTAGGAGAAATATTTTTGTGACCAACTGTACATGACTTTGAAATTGACTAAAAATTTTTGTTTTCTTTCTAAAAATCTGCATATTCATCTAAACAACGTTTCTCGTAAAGGCGATTTAAAAAATAAATAAAATACTAACAAAATAGCAAAACAGAAAAAAAATTTTTAAAATTCCATTTTGCAAAAACTTTTCGACCTTGTGTCAGAAAAAATGTTCTGGTGCTCACGGTCGGGACGCGCCGGGTGTACAATAGGGTACAGGCGTGTAGGGGACATTTAGGGCTATGACACAGTGCTAATGCTTTCACATTCCCTAACGAACTTTTGAAGTTTTGCTCTGTTTAGTAAAAGATTAGACCTCTAAAAAATTAATTTCTAAAAATCAAAACTCAATCAACAACATTTCAATTTCCTGATACTTATAGCTAACAAATCACGCTATTATACAAAGTTTGTTTCGTTTAAAACCCTTGTACAGCAAAAGAGTTATAGATGTTTAAAAATCAAAAATTTACTGAGAAATTTCTCATTTTAGCAAAATACTGAAAATGCTCATTTTGAATCACCCTGTTCAGTGTGATATAGTTACACTAGTATCTACTTTCGAACGAACTTTAAAATTTTACAATTGGGGACCATGAAAAAAAGGACTTTTGGCCGCCTTCTCGTAAAATGATCCACTGTGAGCTGTAAGCCACAATGTTAAAGGAGATCTAAATTTGTCAATTCCTCGATGTTCTTAACAATTGGGGTGATCTAAAACCACCACAAGGCAAATTTTGTGTAAGGATTTGACTTTGAAGCGTTACAAGGTTCAACTGGTGAAGAAGTTAAAGCCGAGCGACCATTCACATCGTCGTAAGTTCGCTCAATTCATTAAGAAACAACCGGCTGGTTTTTCCTAAAAGGTTGAAAAATATTCGATTGGCTCCATATAGACTCTATCCTCATCATAGCTGCATAAAAAATAATCCAGTGTTGTCATATCATACGATCTGATTAGCTACTTAACTCCTGATTGTTATGAAATTATGCGATCGGGAAATTTGGTTTGCAATAAATTAATCGTTTCATTGGCTGACACCGTGCTGTTCAAACCACATGCCAGTGATATCCATGCCGGCAATAATAGGCCAAAATTGAGTTGTTAGCATCTTGTGATAGGATGATCCATTGACCGTTACAGTATTTATAGCTTCATCTTAAAAAAAAAAAAAACGGCCCAATCACGCCTCCAGACCACAGTGACTCGTTGCATATGCAAAGGCTTCTCAATATTCGCTCTAGGATTTTCAGAAGCCCAAATGCCGCAACTTTGCTTGTTGACATACCCTGACAAGTGAAATTGGGCTTCGTTTGAAAAAATTATTTTTTCCAAAAAACCGGCCGGTTATTCCTGAAAAAATTCAGCGAATCTACGGTGATGTGAATAGTCGGTCGGCTTCAATTCCTACTGTAGAAAAACTAGAGGATGTAAAGTTTTAAGTTCAGATTTTATTTATCTAAAAGACAACTTATCTCTACAACGTTTTTAACCAGAAAGAACAAGCAATATTTAAGTGATTAAAGTATAGTAAAGAATGTCAAAAAGTAAGTATCTAAAGTGACAAGTTGGAATGCATTTATTCACATATAGGTGTCAGCACGAGTTTCAATACCTACACCAGTTGAATTTTGCGAGGCTTCAAAGTCAAATCCTTAAGCAAAATTCGTCATGTGGCGGTTTTGGATAACCCCAATTGTTGAGAACGTCGAGTAATTGATAAATTTGGAGCTGTTTCAACACTATGGCTTATGGCTGCAATGTCTTCAGTTGAAAGACGCGGTCGAAGACGCATTGGTGTACGCAAATTTTGTATTGCGCCTGTAGACCAAATTCTTAGTAGCGGTTTCAGAAGGTCGATTATTATGCCCGCAAATATCACGAATTTTATGAGATGTAACTTTAACAGATTTCCGTGCATCTTCTACGAATACGTCAATAAACTAAATGTCAAAACTCACATGTTGTTGGTGTTGCCACAATTGAAAAACAAACTTCTTTCTGATAAAGTTTTAGCTACTGATAAAGAATTAAATATTTATCTAAATTTTCAATATAATTATAAGCTTTGTGGGCTCCTCGTTGACCTTTAGTCGCCTTAAGTGAAAGTTTTTTTCATAATTATCATAATAACGAAACAAGGAAAAAATGTTTTAATACAACAAGCAGTATGTCGTCGACTATATTCTGTCATTCACTTATTTGCACATCAAGATACAAGTTATTTTATCTATTTTATGATAGATATTCTTTTAACATTTAATATTTAGATTACAAGCATTTTTTATATGTAATTTTTATTTGATGTCTTTGTAGAAATCATCGACTATGCAGGACTGCTTGGCATTGATCCAGTAAAAGAAGCACATTTGTTGTATTTTGCCAAAGAAGGTTTGATGCAGGCTTTGCCTGATGATTGGAAAATATGGTAAATTTTATGCAACAATATGAAATTTTTTTTATTAAAATCCATAAATTATAAATCTTATTTGTTTTATTTTTATTATCTTGATTTTCTTGTAGTTATTCGGAGGAAAAATGTGGTCATTATTATTATAATCTTAAAACAAAAACCTCACAATGGGAACATCCACTCGATGATGTTTATCGTAATTTAGTGAAACAAGCAAGAGAAAAGCAACACAATGCGATACAGCAGCTAAATGTTACAGATGCCATTACAAATACTACAACCGCAAAAACAACAACAACAACAAGCCAACCAATAGTTCCCACTACAAATTTGGTTGATAATTCTGATGATGCCTCACAATTGGATTCTGGCATACGCAGTTTACAGGGGACCGATGAATGTGATAATACAACTAATACTTTGGAAATGTCTTCACCCAGTACAACACAAATAACTCAGGGAGCCATTCCCAAACAAGGTACAACATTAGGTTGTAATGGTAGTGGTAGCATACAAACGAATAATTCTTCTTCGGCATCTTCTACAATACCCAGTGGTTTTAGTGGTGGCGTTAGTCGTTTTTTGGAATCAAGAACGAAAAACTTTGGCTCGACCTTTATGCCTGTTAAAAATACCCGCTTCGAAGTGGCCAAAACTAATTCACAGTTAGCTTTCAGTATGCGTTCAGCTAATGATACTCTTATGCCCAAGTTTCCTTTGGCCAGTAAACCTGAGATAGATTCTCAAACGCATAGTGAAAAGAAAAGTTTTACTTTGTCAGGCACGGGAGCCATGTTTTTGAAATCGAGACGCCAGCTAGAAGTTGGCTTAAATCAGGCCTCTAACATTATAATCAATCCTCATAATATAATCAACAATAGCTCAAATATAATAGTGGAGGGTGTGGCTGGTACTCCGCCCGGAGTTAAAAGTATTCTACGTGACTCTAGTTTGACTGATATGCGTAGACGCATGGAAAAAGAACAACATGACGATACTGTGGATGATAAAAAGAGAGTGCATTTTAATTTAGAAGATTGTTCTAAAATGCGCAATTCACCGGAAGAGGATCCCAGCAGCTCTAGGAAATTGACTCAAAGTCCTGAAATATCCATCAATTCAGATGATGACGCTGAAGACGATGATCCCTGGGACGATGATGACGAAGATGGCGAGGAGCTTAATGATTGTGTTGGTATTGGTAGCCTACCCTTAGATGGTATAGTCTATCAACGCAGCCTTAATCCTTTCTTAATTAACGATGAAAAACATCACAAAGAAGTTAAGGTTATACCGGTGTCTAAGAATCAAACCATACAAATGCTTAAGGCTCAAAGTTTTTCAATGGATTTGCCGGAAAGAGAGAAGACTAAAATAGCAGATTTGACTAGAAGCCAAAGTGTTGAACACAACCAAACCTCAAATTCCTCACCAGTACAATATTTAGAGAAGTTGAAAGAAACTTCAACAGTTAAACCTCTTTATGAAGATACGGATTCCGATTCTAAAGGCAGCTCAGTAAGAAGCTTTATAATAAACAAATCAGAACAAGACTCTCTACATTCTGTGGGACCAACAAACAATCCTTTCGATTTAAATGAGCTGGATCACAAGGCAACAAGCGCAGAGAAACAGCTAGATGTGATGCAACAGTTTGTAAGCAATGAAAAATCGAATGTAAGATCTTTGAAGGTGGCCTCTAAATTGGTTAGTTTTCTCAAGAAAGATACTGATAAACTGACGGAAAAAGCCAAAGACGAGTCAGTGGAAAAAAAATCAGAAATTATGCAAGAAGTATTGGAAAAACAAAAACAAAAATGTTTGAATGAGAAACGGGATCGTTTAGAAGAGCAGCTGCAAAATGAAATCGATGCAATTAAGAAGGAACACGAGCAGAAACTGAAAAGTATACGACATGAATACGATGTGCGTTTAACTTCGCAGCGTAATCAGTTAGAAGAGTCAATTGAAATGCAATATAAAGATATTCGCCGTCAGCTGGAAGAAGAACTGGATATAAAACGTAAAGCAGTAGTTAGTGAGCACAAAGCACAAATGTCTCTGCTACAAAAGAATCACGCAGAGATCTTAGAAGATCTGGAGAGAGACCTAAAGAGTGAAGCGGAAATTTTGAAAAAGGAACATGCCTTGAAACTTAATGAAATGAAAGATAAACTTAATCATGAATTGGAATTAGAGAGACAACGTATGCGGGACACAGGAGAAGATAGACTCTATGAAAAAGTGCGCTGCGAAAAACGTTTATTAGAAGATAAATACAGATGCCTAAAAGAGAAATACATAAGACTTAAGACCGACGTTAAGCTATCACTGGAAAGACGTAATCGTCGCCGTGAAGCCCAAGCATTACAGCAACAAAGTTTACATACTTGCACCACAGGATCAGAAACGGAACGTTCCATATCAAATAAGCCTTCTATAGGGAACAGCGACAATCGTTCTTTATCCTATTCGACTTCTTGTCAAAACAGTGTGGGTGTTTCTACTAACAACATCGGAAAGAGTGGCAAACCACCTTTGCCACCCAAAACTCATTTACAGCCTTCGAACAAAGAACACCATCACAGCGATCGCAGTGGGGAGAAAGGTGGTGCAGTAGCACCAGCGGTACGTAAACCTGGAATAGCCTCGAAATATATCAAACATTTGCAAGCTCAGGATGACACTACTTCGATGAGTCAATCGGATACAACTATATCAAATAACTATTCTAAGGGACGTTATCTACCAGCTCCTCAGCCTATACTAAGTGATAATGGTAATTCAGATTCCGAAGCCTTTCAAAGTAACCAAGAGAATAATAACAATTCTGGTGGTGGTGGTGTACAGCGCAAGAAACAATTTTCTCGTCTTAAATCAGCATCTACTTCGCGTTTAAATAACTCTGAAAATTTTAAGTCTGATCGTCCGTGCACTCCAGTTGAAAATCTGCGTCATCAATTACAAAAACTAGAAGATCTCGAAGACCAATTCCCCGAAAATACTCTAGATGCTACCTATCACTTACGCTATCCATTTTCGGATATTTCCAATGCTGATTATGCAGCAGCTGGCGCTGCCAGCTCTGAGTTAGAATTCTTTAAACATCGCATACATCTTGAACGCGATTCGGTGAGGAGAGCTAAAGAGTCTTTGCGCACTCAAAGAACCAATTTTCGAGGCAGACAACGAGAAATAAAGCAAAGGCACAAGACTATGGTAAGTCGCCATAGTTTTGATCAACTGATACAGGAGGAGAAAGAGCTTACAGAAATGGAAGTTAATTTGCATCGTACCAGAGCTTTGTTAGGCGAAAAAGTCATACGTTTGCGCCATCTTGAACAAAGCTTATTGCGTATTTACGAAAAAGATAAGCCGACTATGGATCTTTTAGGTGTCGAACAAAAGGAAGATGCCACTTTAAGTGACTTATCGTCACATTCTAGTTCAGGTTTTAGTAGCACTGACTTTGCCAGTGGCGATAATCAAAACGTACATAAACGCAAAGATCTATATCAATTAGAATCGAATGATTGTATCAAGAATTTGGAGATCCTTAATGCAGAGATAAGAGAAATTTTAGATTTGTTGGGTAAAACTGGACAACATGCAGGTAAGTGAAGATTTTATGTACAGAAATAGAACGAAATGGTAATAAGAGAATTATGTATCATATTTGGGTAACGTAGACGTGGACGTAATACTTTAAATTTAGTAATTTTTTCAAACCTCCGAATAAGGCTGAATTTACACAAGTGGCAAGGGCATGCAAATACCTCCGATTACAAATAGCTCCAATTATTTGATGGATTAAAGTAAAAATTTGTTTGGCTTAATAATGGAAAATAATGTTGGAAAACGTTCTTTTACATCGAACAATATGAGGCCAAGCGTGAGATGAATTGAGCTTGAAACAGTTCTTTCGGAAATATTACATCCCGTTTTAATAACTCAATATAGAGGAGGGACATCTTTTTGAACCATCATAAATATTTGGCTATTTTATTGATGATTCTGATAATATCCTAATGAAAGCCTACTAGGATTTAATGGATTTCCTTTGAATTGTCTATAACAACTTAGTACAAAAGAGATTTTGTTTTGTGGCATTGAAGCCGCATTTTGGAAATACAAAATTATCTTCCGATGTCTCTTGACTTTAGTTCGCGAGGAACTGTATATCTTCGGTGATAATTTCTTCCGATTTATATCGAGTTTTCCCAGGAATCGCACTATACGAGTTGATATAAATGGTATTTTATCAGACGATTTCAAGATTAATTCAGGGGTAACGCAAAGCTCCGTTCTTTCTCGTACCCTATTTCTAATTTTTCTAAAGAACATTCTTTGTCAGACTTTCAACTCTATATACCCTTTCGCAGATGACAGGACCATTTGTCATTTGTATTCATTAGGTAATAGACCGAACAAGGTGGAGGTGGGTTCCAAAAGGCAGAATATGAATAATATGCTCATTCACGATCTCGCAATAATCTTCGAATGGGATCATGTCAATAAAGTCGATTACGTATAGATCTATGTTCTGAAATGGTGCTATATCTGTTACTATGGATGGTATAGGTGTTAAGGAATCGGAAGCTCATTGTGTTCTTGGCATGAAAAATTACTGTGTTATTCCCGCGCCCCCAAAGTCTATTTTGGAGTTGCTCGACCACGGGCAAGAGAGGGCCAAAAGGCTCATTGTTGACAGTAGGATAACAAACTCTATTGATTCTCAAAAACATCGACGGAATGTGGGTTGTATTTCACTGCTTTATCGTTATTACAATGGTAAATGGTCTAGAGAAATAAGGGAACTTGTTTCCGTTACTAACATGTTTTTGCGTTTAACTCGATTTTCGTTGAGAGCGCATCGATTTGTTGTTAATTGGATGATGCTGTATCTGTTACTAAGGGACTAAGCACATTTTTCAGGTTTCTCTTCATACGATCTTCGTACTATTTATACCACATCTATCCATCATGTATGGACCAGCATCCCAAAGTCTATTTTGGAGTTGCTCCACTACGTACAAGAGAGAGCCATGAGGCTTATTGGTGACAATAGGATATTTAACTCTATTCTATAAAACATCGACGCAATGTGGGTTGTATTTCACTGCTTAATCGTTATTACAATGGTAAATGGTCTAGAGCAGTGATAGGCGAACTACGGCCCGCGGGCCATATCCGGCCCCCGAGAGGTTTCAATCCGGCCCGCCGAACGTTTAAAAAAAAAAATAATCACCTCTTAAAAAATTATGCCCAAAAAAAAAATTTACATTGTGTTTTAAAAAAGATATAAATTGACAATTTTAGCAAAAAAAAAGCGATAGTTTCATATTATATTGTGTACAAACTGCGTAGTTTTCTAGGAAATATTGTACACGCAAGACAACAACAACTTTCTTATACAATATTCCAAGAAGAAACTTAAAAAGCATGAAACAAAAACAACTAATATAGAAAACTGAACATATAACATAACAACAACTATTATATGTGAGATCTAGAAGATTCTTGAATATTCGAGACAACATGCGCAACAAATATAAAAGGGCCAGCGATGGATTAATCAGCAATCAGCAAAAGTGTAAATCTCGTGACGTAAAGAATAAATTGGGAAGTAAAATTATAAAGTTGCCAACGTACAGTTTTATTTGTGTAATTAAAATAATAAAGTCTATTGTAAATACCCCCATAAATGTCAATCGAAAATAGAAAGAGAAAAATTGATTCTGAATGTCCAGTATTTCATATAACCAAAAACCTATTTGTCTTATTTGCCAAGAACCGGTAGCTGTACTAAAAGATTATAATCTCGCCAGGCACTTTAATAAAAAAAAAAATCTTGGGTCGAAGTTCTATAAAATGACAGATGAAGACAAGAAAGTTCATTCACTGGAATTGAAAAGAAAAATATTTAGTCAGCAAATGTTTTTTAAAAATCAAAGAAGTGTCCAGCGATCCTCCCTCCACGTTAGCTGGTCACATTGTTGCCTATAAAATAACAAAAAGCAAAAAGTAACAAATCGTTTTCTGAAGGAGAGTTTATTAAGGATTTGTTAATTAGCATTGGAAAAGTATTATGCCCAGAAAAGGTAAAAGATTTCGAATCTATAGGGCTGTCACGTAAAACGATCACAAAAAGAATTGAAGCGATTTCTTCTAATTTAACCAATCAACTCGATGGACGTCTTAAAAGGTTTAAGTATTTTTCAGTCACTATGGACGAGAGTGTTGACAGGAGTGATACAGCCCAACTTCTAATTTTTATCAGAGGAGTCGATGAAAACTTTGTAATAACCGAAGAACTTGCTTGTTTGAGATCTTTGAAAGGAAAGACGACAGGAAAAAGAATTTATGATGAATTTAGAGAGGGGATGGAATCTCTTAATGCCCCAATTTTCAAATTAATGGATGGAGCACCTAACATGGTGGGAAAAAATACGGGGTTTGCAGGAGTTTATAAAAGTCAGAATCCTGAAAGCGAAACAATTTTTTTACATTGTATAATCCACCAAGATGTTCTTTGCAAGGCTGCCTTGGATATTAACCACGTGCTTAATATTATTTTAAAATTAATTAATACCATTCGAGCCCATGGTTTGTTACATCGACAATTTCAAGAGTTTTTATTAGGAAGTTGATGCAGAATTTTCAGATGTACTTTATTACACAAAGATCAGGTGGCTGAGTTGTGGGCATGCCTTCTCGAGAGTTTGGAGTCTTCTCGAAGAAGTTAAAGTTTTTCTAAAAACCAAAACTGAAATTTGGGATGAGTGGGAAATATTGGAGGATAAGAATTGGTGCACCGAGTTTGCTTTTTTCACGGATTTACTTGAGCATTATAATAAAATGAACAAGAAGTTAGAGGGAAGAAATCAATTTATAGATGAAACTTGAGGCAGTTTGAGGTCTTTTAAAACTCAATTGTTTATATTTTCTAAATGTTTGGGAAAAAATGATTTGACTCATTTTCCAAGACTTAATTCTTTGAGGCCTGTGAGTGAAGAGAAGTTAAAAGTCTTTTCACAATCTTTATTAAAACTTAATTCAGAATTTGAGGCCAGATTTGCTGACTTTAAAAATATTCAACAATGTTTAGATATTTTTTCAATGCCTTTTAATGTTAATCCTGAGAATGTTCCATCTGATCTACAATTGCAAATTATTATTATTAGAATTGCAATGTAATAATAATTTAAAACAGCTATTTTTAAATACAGATAAGCTTAATTTCTATAAATTCCTACCAAAAGGTGAATTTCCAAAGCTAATTAATCATGCGCAGAAAATTATGGCAATGTTGGCTTCCTTATATTTATGTGAACAAGCCTTTTCAGTAATGAAATGCAGAAAAAATTCAATAAGAAACCGATTGGCAGACGAGAGTCTATTTAATTTATTAAGAGTCGCATCCTCCCAGCTGGAACCGGATTTTGAGGAAATTATGCCAAGTCAGAAACAGATCCATGCTTCCCATAAATCTGTAAGATCTTTAAATCATAATAAACCGTATCTTATACAATTTTTAATTAAAGAGCAACCCCCTAATTTTTTTAATGAATGACCCTCTATGTTTTTTTTTTATTTTAATGGCCCCCCACAAGGTTTTTTTTTTAATTTATTGGCCCACCACCCAAAAGGTTCGCCCATCACTGGTCTAGATAAATAAGGAAACTTGCTCCCGTTACTGATTCGTTTTTGCGTTTAACTCCATTTTCGTTAAGAGCGCATCGATTTGTTGTTGATTGGCCAGTGAATCGCACCACGCATTACAGGGAAAATTCTTTTTTAGCAGTACGGTTCGTATGTAGATTGAACTATCTCGAGAAGTCTTTCCTGTCACTATCAATGTAGGAAAGTTCAAATCAAATGACAAGGACTACTCCCTCTTTTCTTCTCCCGCAACAGCAAAATTTTTTAGTTCTGGCACAATGGATTGGGTGTGTAGGGGTGCTGGTCCTAAGGAAAAGCTCCAAAGGTTGTGTGTAATTATTCTGCAACAAAAGGAATAAACTTAACAATACGTTGGTTATTTCGAAAGATGCTTTAGTTTTAAACTTCTTGATTATTTTTTTTTTTTTGTGGATTGGAACCGACCTGTATTTATAGCCTTTCCGGTAAAGAAAAAAATTTGCAATAATGGTCCACACATGATGGAGTTTTGAAGTAAAAAAATACCAAAATACGAATGTCAAACTGGCTTGAATACAATTACGAGTAACAAGAAATGGGTAAAATAGGGTAAAAAAGTAAAATACGCTAAGTATAAATTGAGAAAGTTGCAATGCCATTCGGAGATTTGATATAAAAAAGCTGGAAAAAGGTATACAACCTACAAAATTTATGTAGTTTCCAATTACTTATGCTACGAACTTTTTTTGTTCTAATAATATACTTTAAGGTTTTAATTTTCAAACATTATTTTAAATAGCATTAACAGCTCCGATGATTACTCCATCTGAATTGAATTGGTCCCATATGCTAAGTTCAGGATCAGTAGCAGCTAACAATCCTTCATCAGGTAACAACCATATTAATCTACAACAACATCTTAATGCCGTTAGCAATGTACCTTCTACACTACATACAGCTCATTCTATTCCAACTTTAGCAGATCGTTTGGAAACCTATCGTCAGTTGGCTTCGGGACGTATGCAAAATTCCTTAATAGCTGCAAATACTATTGTCTCTCAAAATCCTAGAGCAGTAAGTTACACTACTAGTCTGGTGGAGCGTACCAGAGATTTGCGCAATTGGCTGAGACAGGCTAAAAATGAGCATGAGCTATTAAATAGCATGACACTTGGCTTAACTGGTATACATGCCACTAACCAATTGACAGCTAATGCTGGATTGGGTGCTAGTGGTAGCGGTGCTGGCGGTGGTGGTGGACCTCAAACGAATCTATAATTAGAAGATCAGGATACAAAAATTTCCGGTATTGTATTATGTTGTTGGCGTAAACAGGCTACTTTAGCCTAAAGTTATACTACATATTTAGTTTCAAAAGTAATGGTTAATGGTTGTTTATTAAAGTGTTTTAAAAAGCAAGAAGAGAAAAAGTTTTAAAGGTGCCAAAGCTAATAGAGAGAATTAATAAGAGTTGTTGCTTAAATTAATAAATATAAAATTGTTTTTAACTTAATCTATGCAAGAAGCTATTTAAAAGAAAAATGTTAAATAAAAGTGTATATGTAACAAATGAAATCGAGAGAAATAAAAGGAATACAAATATTTATATTAACAAAAAAATTAATAAAAAATAGATTTGTTATAGAAAATACAATAGAGAAAAAAAAACATTTAATAAAAAATTTTGAAAAACATACAATAATTTTAATAATAATATTAATGTTATTATGCTAATCTACTTTCTATCTCTCTTCCTTCCTCTACAGCGTTTATATACTTAATATAAGATATAGTCACAGAATAAGGTGACAGAGATGGGGAGAGAGAGAAAGAGAGAGAGAGATTAGGAATACATCGTTAATAAGTTTTCGAACGGTATTATAACAAATAATCAAAGTCAATATCTCTCCTTCTCTCTTTCTCTCTCTCTCTCTCTCTCTCTCTCTTTCTTCTCTCTAGTGTATACACATGGTTAGTTTAAAGGAATATGGTGACAAATTTTTCGGCTTATACGGGCAAAATTAGCCAGATTATCTTATCAGATTATTCATCTTGGCGAGGAAACATAAAAAAAAAATTGTGAAAAAGCTAAATTGCAAGAACAATTCTAGTGCGTTCTAACGGACTGCTAAAGATATTAGCTGCGGCATTTTAGTTGCTCTGGTGTGAACGTTAACACATAAGCAAATTTTCCCCGCAGAAATCCAAGTAGATGTTACGGAAGTTCTATAATGTTTTAATAAAGCTGTGGTTTACTGTCGTTTGTCGTGGAAAGAATTGGCTTTTATATTTTAGCCAAGGTCATCCACATACTTCTGTTAAGGAAACGTAACCTTATGGGATTCAAAGACAATTTACCTATATGGATAAATTTTCTATCTTTCAAACAGAACTCAAAAATATCGTTCTAACACGCTAACTTCCAAAAAAATAGTTGTTTCATCTCGTGTTCTGCAGCAGAATCCAATTTATAAAGTCTATAATAATAGTGGAAATCAGCGCAAAAGCAGTTCTTGTTATTTTGTCTTCGATGCTTACAATGCAATCCGTTAATTCTACCATTCTACAGTAGTAGAACTAGTAGACTTGCTCTAATAAAGCATAGTTCCTTGTTTTGATCACAAAATCACTACAGATTCGTTTTGACAAAATATTTTACCGTGGTGAAGTGAGACTCGTTGCTGATTAATTTTTTTTCACTTCTGTCTGGGCATATTGAAGACACTTGAAATGGTCAATAGGCTCTTGAATTAACTACACCTTGTAAGGGTGTCGATTAGAATCTTAAGTCAAACTTCGCATCAGTGATGTTCGTGAGAGAAGTTCGTGAGAAGTCGAGGATGATGTCTCTTTTGCCACACTATCGCGGGCAACATCAAAACGATCGCTGATATTTGGGCATCTTAGGGCTTCAAAATAGTTTATAATGGTGGGTTGTTATATAGCTGCTCTAGACCCCCCGGAGGATCTCCCGGAGGCACATATATATGCTCCTTGGAGATAGCAATAACTTAGACCTGTGCAACTGGGGGAAATGGGGAGCCCAGTCCCCTGAAGTCAGCAGGGTTACAACTAGAAACTCCACTTTATTTCCACGGGAGTCAGTGACCCGCAGAGTTCCGTTATTTGTCTCTTTAGACACTTAACTGTTCTCTGACTGATTATTGAGGTTGGTCCTTTATGGGAGTATCGTTGTGGTTGTGGTTTCGCGGCCCCATATCAGTTTATGGTTCTATGGTGGCCGGGTTCATTTCACCTTTAATAACACCTACCTGGTGAAATGTTCCCAGATCCAGTGAGCATGCTAGACATGTGTTCTGGATAAGAGTTGGAAAGTCTCCAACTCTTAAGCAAGGAGTGATGATTTGCAGCCCTGCTCTGGAATCATTAAAGTTGCAACTAGAAGGTTTCTGTTGCGTAGAATTATAGCTTCGGCTTTCTAGGACGAGCATGACGTTCCAAATTATGCAGTGGTTGGATCCACCATCTGATTAAGGCTTCATGGCCAGGCGCAGATGTAAATCTAATCACACAGACCCCCCCGGGGGGTTATTTTTAAATCTTTATGGTTCACACAACCATCTAGACTTGTGTCTTGCGGGGGTAAAAAGAAGCCCAGTCCACGGGAATCAGTTAGCTCCAGAGTTCCACTAATTGTCTCTTTAGACTTTTAGTTGCTCTCTGATTAATTATTGAGGTAGGCCCTTCGGGAGTATCGTGGTGGCTGTGTGTTTCGATACCCTCGTTTGAGTTTAAACTGAACATAATGAATGATCTAGGTCCAGTAAGTATGAATACCGTCGTGTTCTTAATTATATTAAGCTTCATTCGTTCTGGACCAGGAGTTGGATAGTTTCCAGCTCTTCAGTAAGGAGTAGTGGTTTGCAATCCTGCTTTGGCACCGCAGAAATTGCAACTAGCGATGACCTGTTGCTAGAATTAGTCCTCGGCTTCCTAGGGCATGAATGACGTTGATTTTCATTCCCAGCGGTTTGACCACCATCTTATTACGGCTTACAGCCAGGCGTAGATGTAAATCTTATCACGTAATAGCTGCTATAGAATCAGAGTATCAAAAAATGCAAATTTAATTTAAACTCACTTTCCAGATTTATTAAATACTAGATTTTATAATAATTCTTTAAGTAAAATTAAGAATGTTTTCTTTCTGTTGGCTACACCGTTCTGATTAACAACCAATTTGATAGATGACACTAGATTTGAAATATATATTATTTAAAGGAACATTAAATAAAGGATTAAGTTCTCGTTAAGATCACATTTCAAATTTAATCGTAAGGGGCGAAGTAGATATTTTTAAAAACAAATATATTTTTTTTTGGGAATAATAAAATTGCATTTTAATTTTGGAGCACATCAAGTTTATAAAAAGGGTGTTCTGATTAAAGTGATTCCTATACATTTTGCCAAATAAATCGAAGCTGCTGAAACACTTATGATTTAAAGACTAAGCAGCCTTTTCTTTTGTTTGGAAAACAAAATTATAGCTTTTTAAGCAAACGTTATAAAAATGATAATAATAAAACATAGGATTAAATATGATAAGAGTATATTAAAAAAGGTTTTTAAGGAATTATTGAAATCTACGGCATACTTTTAGGAGATGTTGCAAATTAAAGTTTTAGAGACCCGTTAAGGTTTTTGTTTATTAATAGTATTTTTTTGTCTCAGAGCGAGAGAGAGAAAGAGAGACAAAGAGATAGATAGAGAGAGAGAGAAAGAGAGAGAGAGATATCGATAGAGAAAGAACTATATATCGAAAATAAAACTCAAACTAAGAAAACTGCATTTGCAGGCCATAGGGACATTTATATCCGTAGAATTTAAAATGTTGACGATAAAAATCACATATTTAATTTATATTTTTATCTCAATTTTTGTTTTATAAGTTTGTGTGTTTTGTTAATTCCTTAAAAACTGCGTTCAGTCCTAGACGTGGCTTTTTGGACTACTGTTTTTCAATGAAAAATTTTACCAATACGCTTTTTAAAAATTTTCCTATTAAGCATACATTTTTTTATTTATAAAATATCAAGTGAAAATTATTTATTTAGGTTCTGCTTTTTAATTTAGGTTAAATTTTTGAAAAAAGAAATGTAAAAATTGCGTTCGCTGCGAAAAATAAGTGGATGTGAATCAATTAGTTCGAATCAATATATCGTACCTCCTATTTATATTCCGCGGTTAATAGCAGATGTTTTTTTAGAGAGTTATATAACTTTAAAATGGCGGCCATTTTTTTAATATTTAGTTAAGTTTGCTATTTCAATATGAATATATTGATGCCTGAACAACGCTTTTAAATAGTGCAAATTGAGTCCAAAACAAGAATGACGTTGCAAGTTTTGGAAAAAGTAATCGGAAATTGGCGAAGTTTGCGCCAGCCGAGGCTGTGATATGCCTAAAGTCATATCTAAATTATAATTGTTGAAGGTTATCTTTCGAACAAAGTAAATTTCATTTCAATTTAAAAAATTCATCTTTGTTTTAATGCTCTATAAAAACACCCTTTATATCCAAATATGTCTTTTTTCCCTGTAGAAATAGTTCCAAGTGTTACTGCTTTATATTAGTTAATAATCTTTCGCTTAGAGTAACTCGGCTCTTTTCGCTGAGAACATGCAAATGTCTTGGGAAGGTTACTTAGATCTTCAAATTTCTTTAAAGCCGGTTTGTTCAAGCATTTTTCCCCCAGGGGCATATAAATATGGTCTTTATAGAATATTCCACTATCTAGACTCAGTGCAACTGGGGTATAAAGGGAGCCCAGTCCCCTGAAGACAAGCAGGTGGTCAACTGGAAACTCCACTTTATTTCCACGGGGATCAGTGAGCTCGCAGAGTTCATTATTTGTCTCTTTAGACATAATAGTTCTCTGGCTGATCATTGGTGTTGGCCCCTATATGGGAGCATCGTGGTGGTTGTGGTTTTGCGGCCCCATAAGGGAAGAATGAATATTATGGTGGCCAGGATCATCTCGCTGATAATGACACGCTAAGTGAATGATCCAGTCCAGTGAGCATGCTTGACATGTGTTCTGGACAGGAGTTAGAAAGTCTCCAACTCTTTAGCAAGGTATGATAGTTTGCAGACCTGCCCTGGAATTATTCAAGTTGCAACTAGGTGGTTCTGTTGCTTAGAATTATGTCTTCGGCTATCTAGGACGTATGTATAACGTTCCAAATTATAAAAAGTGGTTTGTCCACCATATGATTAAGACTTCATAGTCAGGCGCGGATGTAAAACAAATCACACACACACTCTGTTCAACCATTTTTATACTTTTAGATTCTGCTTGTAAACGTTAATAATGAAACGTAGTATCAAATTGTTTCACTTGTAAATAGTGATTGATTTCACTTGTAATTTAGATTGGAGATGATTTCTTTTTTTAACGATGATTCAAATCGAATGTTAACTTTAATTTTACAAACGCTTCGTACAATGTTCGAATGTGGCATATGGGTTTTTTAACAGAACAGTTCGTAAATGGAGTAAATTCCTTCCAGAGGCCTTTCCTGCCACTTTCAATGTAGGAAAGTTTAAATGAAATGTCCACAACCACTACTCCCTCTTTCCTACTTCCCATAACTTAATTCCCTATTTCTGGCACAATGCATTGCATGTGTAGGAGTCATCCCCTAAGTGCTGGTCCAAGAAAGAAAAAAAGAAAATGGCGCAGAGAACAACATTTTTGGTGTGAAAAAGTTTTAATTTTTGCTTTAATTTGATGGGCTTTTTAAATTATTTTCTGTTATCTAAAGCAAGCGGCTAAGTTTTGTTATAACTTTAATGCGCATTGTGTTATCTCTTTTGAAATTCAAAGTCTGGCTCGTAAACAAACAAAACGGGAATAGTCGCCATAGAATTGACCATGTAAAAAGTCTGGATTTTCCAGATTAATGCGGCAAATATTTAATGACTCTCATTGCGAATGCAAACCTTATCGGAACGCATGTCATTTATATTCATCATTTGAGTGTGTGGTATCAAAACTTTTCCGACTCTATACATTCCCTTTAGAATTAATGCTTCGACGATGTTCGTTATGAATTTTTTCATGGCTGCCAGACTTTAGGCTGACGGTTTTTCAAAATGGAAACAGGCGATATACAACTGAATTTGCGAAACGAATGGCTTTTCCAAGTTAATACGCAATGACTGTCTCGTAATATTATCAGTATTATCAGAAGTATCATTAAATCTCGACTTTCCAGTGGCATGTGGCTGGCCGTGAAAACACTCATGAATAACGTAATCAAAGCAAGAATTCTTAAGGCAAAGTAGAGTGGAGAACTATCTTGATTTTCGAAATAAATAAAGAATGGGTTATTTTCATATGATATAACAATCAAAACAAAAGAAAAGACTCGATAGTGCATTAAAATTTGAACTTCTTTAAGGCCAACAAACAACAAAAAATACCAATATTATGTATGCTGAAAAGTGGGCGTGGTCAGTTAAATGTTTAAGCGCATTTTTAACGAATTTAAGATGCTATTCGTACTAAAAAATAAAAAATGTAAAATCACAATTTTAATCACAATTCCGAAATTTGAAATTTTCCAAGCAATTTTTCTAATTTATTTCCATTAAAATCTTTATAAGACTATTAAACACATTTACATAAAAAAACTTTTGCGAAATCAGTTAAGCCGTTTTCAAGTTAGGTACTTAGCATTGGACCCCGGTTCATTTTTATTTATGTAGACTTTACCCTTTTTATCACATATTGGAATATTTGTTTAAACATAAAAAGTAAATAAAAATAACTTATCACTTTATAACACTTTATACCTTATAAACAAAATTAATGTCTAGTTTTAGACTTACAAACGAAAGTATAAAAACGAAATAAAAGATTTTTTTGGTTTCGAAACTAATGTAATCTAAAGTACTGGTACATTTTAGACTGAAAGCATATTTTATACTTTTAATATTCTATTTATTCAATTTCATTTAATTTAATTATTATTTTTGTTAACTAAAATAATGCATTCAAATTAATATAATAATTGAAAAATATTTTATACTATTAAAAAAAAGAGTGCATTTTAACAAGAAAATAAATATTTCCTTTAACACCGAAATGTTAAGGAATAGCTACAGCTACTGTGAATTATACAGTAAATAACTAAAATATTTATTTTATTGCTATTTTGTTGAGTTTTTAAAAATGTTGCAAATAAAGATAATAATAACTCATAACTGATTAATAATACATAAAAAATTATAGCATAAATTAAGTCACAAAATATGTTTTAGAATTATAAAATAATAAAATTTTAATACAATAGAATTATAATATCAAAACGTTAATAAATCTCTAGGCAATGAGGTATTTTTTCGAATACGCTGCTTTTTTGGCTTCCTTTAACACTTTATAGTCTTTAAATATATTTTTGTTTTTAATTTTATTTTTGAGATATCATAGCAATTCATATGTCTATTTATCCTTCATTACATATAACAACAATCTGGGCACCCCACATTTAAATAATGTTCGACATAAACTGAAAATGTTTTTATACAACCGTGTTAATTCTTATTAAATTTTAAAACGACACAAATCTCACATTTTTAAAAGTATACTGTGACAAGGAATTTTTTTAAAGAAATTAGTTTCAATTGTTTTTGATAATAAAAAGATTTTGAATAAAAAAAATTTTCTTAAAATCTGTGGAAAAAATAAAATTTTCTTAAAAATTATAATTAAAATATATAAAGCTATTGGCCTTAAAAATAAATTATTCGCAGTATACTTATAATAAATGAAGTCGATAACTTAATGTATTATATTTTTAAATCGCAAATTCAATATTAAGTTTTAAATTTTGAATAAACATTAAAATAAATTTTATAAATTCGCCTTATAATTAAGATTTTCTTTGCAATTATTAAATATTAAAATTTTTATTTTCTAACTCATAACACAATTTGGCCTTAAAAATAAGATTTAACATTTAACCAAGTTTTAAGTTAATTTCATAAAAGTTATTTTCATATAATTCGAAAATTTGAAATTAAAAATATTTATGTATATAAAATTAATTTAATTAAATATATATATGTAAAATATATGATTTTATTCTTTATTAAGTTACGAAATAAAATACAAATATTTTAATTAAAATTACATTTTCAAACATTTTAAGAAAGTATTCGCGAATTTTAAAGCAAAATAATATTTTATTATATTTTTATTTGGATACGGTTTTCCGTCGTACTGAATACGAAGAGAACATTAAAGATGGCAAACGGCCGAAACCGGTTTGTTCAGAAACCAAATTTGACGAGGGTGGACGGAAAACCGTACCCAAATAAAAATAAAATCAACCCCGTCGGTATATCTAAGCGCATATTTTATTATAAGTTTGCTAACATAATTTAATTTTACACAAATTTTTTTTTAATATTTTCTAAAATTTTTAAAATTTTTTTTTATATTCGAAAAATCAAAATTAAGTTCGAAAGCTATGTTTTGAAAGGGCTGTTGCAAGTCCGCAACAAGTACGACATTGAAACGAAAGGCATTTTGTCTTTATTAAAATCCTGAATTCTTTCAGAACTCAACAAATGGTCGCCCAAATGACTTTTGCTTGTATAAGAGGTTTTTTTATAGAGGTAGATAACTTTGAATTGACAACACTTTTTTTAATTGATGGCCATTTTTTGGCGGAAATTTATGTTTATTTTGTTTAGCATTTCAAACATTTTCGATTTGTGCAAATTGTGCTGTTCATTCCGATTTTCATAAGCGCTTTTCGTTTAGCGATGTAACTCACTTTTGTTTAAATGGATATTTGGCAATAGACCGAACCAGCTGGAAGTAAGTTCTAAAAGACGGAACATAAATGATACGCTCCATCACGATCTCGTGTAAATAGAGTCGATTTTAATGCCCGCAAAATGCAATGTTACATGTTTACGCTGTTACTATGGATGATGTAGGTATTACGGTATCGGACGCTCTTGATGTTCTTGGCATGAAAATTCAGTATAATGTTCGATGGACTAAGCACATTATACAGGTTTATAAAGAAGCTTTCAAATGCCTCGGTTTTCTAAAATGGTGTAAGAGATACTTTACTCTCTGCGATTTTCGGACTATTTATACCGCCTATATCCATCCGAAAATGGAATACAACTCTTATGTATGGACCGGCGCCCCAAAGTCTATTTTGGAGTTGCTCGACTGCATACAACAGAGGGCTAAGAGGCTCATTAGAGACGGTAGGGTATGCAACTCTATTGAGTCCCTAGAGCATCGACGCAATGTAGGTTGTATTTCACTGTTTTATCGTTACTACAATGGCAAGTGCTCTAACGAAATTTGGGAACTAGTTGCTGAAACTCGCACGTTTTTGCGTTTGACTCGAGTTGCGTTGAGAGCGCAACCATTTGTGGCCAATTGTTCAATAAATCGCACTATACATTCGGTTTTTAACGGAAAAGTTCGTATGTGGTATAAACTCTCTCCAGAGATCTTTTCTGTCACTTTCAATGTAGAAAAATTCAAATCGAATGTCCACAAGCAGTAAAGAGAGCTTTCTCCAAGAAAACATGAAAAGAAACAATTAAAAAAAAAGAAACAAATTTTTTTTTCTTTTCAAATTGTTATAATTTTTGTTTTTGAAAATATTAAAAATAATTTCCTGAAGAAGCTTTCCACAGGAAAGCGAAATATTGAGAGAAAAATAAAAAATAAAATCGTTATAATTTAAATGACCGTGTGAAAAGATTAAAATTTAATAGATATAATTAATTATTTTAAACAAAAGTTTTATTGATGTACATATGATCAAAACAAAGCTCGTTATGCGAATAATTATTTTTTTAATATGAACAAATTCTTTGTAAGTTCTTCGTAAGCCTTGCAAATTGATCTTTTTTGGGTGCTTTGCTTTTTATTAAAAAGATTAATAAAAAAACAAAAAAAAAATATGTTGATTTTGCTGAAAACAATAAAAACCCGGATAAATAATATTCATTTTTATACATCGTTAACTACAACGTGACAACTGAAAATAGTGGCATTGCCAGAATCAAAATACTAAAGCATACGTTAGCTAAAGTACTGTTTATGAATACCATTTCTTAACAAACGGCTGTTAGTCTTAAAGTGTTTGTTAACTAACGTGTATTTTAAAGCTCAAGTAAGCGTTTTTTATGCATACAGCCGTGAGTCTTTTTACCACTAAACCGGTATTGACAACGTGCTTTGGTTTTGCGTTTTCCAAATTTTCTTTCAAGTTTTTTGTTTTAAATGAAGAATTAATGTTGTTGTTGTTATTTAATTTACAATTCAGTTTCAAATTTTGTTTAGTAAATAAAATTTACTTTTTGGCTTTTTAACAATTTATTGAACTGCTGTTAAGCTCTTGTTTTGTGCGATATTGTAGATATATAAGAATGCTATTCTAATAGTGAAAATATTTATATATTTTATTAAAAAAAACTACGAAAAGTTTAGTTTTAGTAAAAAAATGTGTCTATTTCAATTCTTTTATTTAAATTTTAAAGGCGATTTAGTTTTACATTATTTTAACATCTGGTTACACTGGTTCGAAAAGGATGCAATTTTAATCTATTTATTAGAAAATGCGTAATTAGATGTTAAAACTTTAGCACTCCATATAAATGTAAAAAAGGGGTTTTTATCAAGAAGTTTGTTTTGTAAATCGTAATATAAGAAAAAAATTAGCT
This sequence comes from Trichopoda pennipes, assembly GCA_030448955.1. NCBI lineage: Eukaryota > Metazoa > Arthropoda > Insecta > Diptera > Tachinidae > Trichopoda > Trichopoda pennipes. The sequence goes on along the minus strand of JASKUP010000056.1, from coordinate 8,290,995 downwards.
TAAGATGATTCAAATTTTTATTGTATTACGAAGAGAAAAGTTCAGCAATAATGAATGAAAAATAATATCTGGCAAATGTCCACCACGACCACGCTGACAGATGTCGATTCTTTTATCAAAGTTTCTAAACACTTTTTGGCAAAGTAGCGCTCCTATTTCGTTACTCATATCACGGATTTTGCGTTTTAAAGCTGCAATTGATTCGATTGGCTCCGTATAGATCCTTAACATAGTCCCACAAAAATAATCCAGTTGGTGTTAAATCACACGATCTGACTGGCTACTTAACTGCTAAATGTTGTGAAATTATGGGATCGGGAAATTTGGTTTGCAATAAATTGTTCTTTTCATTGGGTGTGTGAAATTTGGCCCCGTGCTGTTGAAACCACATGGCAGAGATATCCACGTCGTTAATAATAGGCCAAAATTAAGTTATTGCCATTCCGCGATAACAATACCCTTTGAGTGTTATCGCATTTACAGCTTCATCTTAAAAACAACGGAACAGAGAAACGTTGAAACGTTGCAAATTCTTCTTAATAATCGCTTAAGGATTTGCTAACACACCCTGAATTTTATGAAATGTAACTTAAAAAGAGCCACCATTTACATAGTGGATTTTAATTATTTTAATGTGATTTCCGTGCGAAATTGAATTCATTGCAACAATTGCTACTGTATCTACTACGAATACGTCAAAAAACTAAATGTCAAAACTATCATGTTGTCGGTGTTGCCACAATTGAAAAAAAAACTTCTTGTGGAAAAACGCGTTATTTTGAATTTAAGGCAGGCATTTCTATGTTCAATAACCACTCAGGTATCGGAATAACATTTTAATAAAGGAATTTTTTGGTTTGTTTTACGTTTGTTTGTATAGCGCTCATTAAGCATTATTTAATTAAAAAGCTTTCAAAAATACCATACTACACACATTACAACTTACAACTTTGTTGTAACATTTTAAACGGACCAAAAATTTGGTGTTTTCGTTTATACATATAAAACAATGATTTTTATCTTATTAGTTAGTCTGTTTAGTATTACCTTAGCCCGACTGGCTGTGTCTGGCATTATGTCGTTTATATTTTTCCCGCCAGTAAATGAAATACGTTTGTCATTTCCCGTCATATCTGGCTGTTGGTCTCTTGAAGTTGAAGGCGAGCGCTTTCGATGTGAAAACATCATTGTCAAGCCGCCGTGTAATTTTGTTATTTAAAAACTGTTGGCTTTCAAAGATAAAGCAAAATTCATTTCTATAACTTGGCTCCTTTTTCATGCATATAATTATATGGAACTTGACTTTATAAAAGAAATTAAACACAATTGACAATAGAACGCAACTAGTACGAAAAGAACACTAAAGATGGCAAACGGCCGAAACCGGTTTGTTCACAAACCAAATTTGACGAGGGTCGACGGAAAACCATACCCAAACAGAAATAAAACCATTTTATGTCATTAAGTGCCTAAACATTTTGTGGGTTGTTTATTTCAAATTTGTATAGCATAATTTTAGGCATAACAATGATTTTCTGTTTGCATTTTAAGAATTTTTATTAATACAAAATTAACGTATTTTGAAGTAATATTGAATTTTAAAAAATTATTGATTATTGATTATTGGGTAATAACCTATTTTTATTATACTTTCATAAGCTACTCTTTTGTCTTATAACTATAACTTTAATCTAGAAGAAATATATCTAAGTGAAGCCTATTTTCAGTTATGTTACAATAAATAATTAAATACGTTTTTACGGCAAAATTAGCAACCAAATGTTAATAGTGGTAAATAAAGCTACAAATACTTAAAATAAAAATTATCAGCATACTTTAGAGATGTTGAACAAAATTAAAAATAATGTATACTTTTAGGCTTATCTAAAATGTCTATTGTTCTATATTATTTATTATCTTTAAGAAACAAATTTATGTTGTTTAGTAATGTGATAAATTAACTTTAATTATTTATATATTTATAGTTAAATATTAATGTTATATAGAATTAAAAACTTATTAATAATTTCTTACTTAAATACATTTAACCGTCCTAGCTGGATTTAATTCTATTATAATTTAAAGCTTTATTTGTGTTAAACTAAAATTTAAACTTAAAAGAACGATTTTAAAACTTATTGAAATATCTTACTCTTATATAGATTTAGACTTAAATTAGATAATTATTATTAGCAACCTAAATTGTACTTAAAATGCTTTAAACTGTACATTAATTATAATTTAATTTCAGCTTGAAAAATTTTATTACTAATTAAATTTTTCAGTAAATATATATATGCAATTATTTAATGTAAACAAATATAAAACTAAAATTTAATACTTTTTATCATAACTAAGTAAATCATATTTATAACTTAAAAATTTTATTTTTTTAGAACTCAGTTGTTAATGAAATCATTGATACCAGCTTTATGATCTGAGATTTTTTTTCAACTCTCAATAATTATTTATTGTATCTTCACGAAAAGAGCTAACAATAAGTATTAAAATCTTAAATTCTAAAAAAAGTTACATTAGTCCTGACCATGTCAGGCCTAACCTTTTGGGTAAAAAAGAAAATTGTTATAAAAAAAAAACAACAAAGCAAATATTTCTAAGATGTATCGTCTGTAGCATTGAGGATTAAAGCTGCGGTATCCCTCTTTTTTAATCGGCTATGTCCACTATAATCCAAGATATTGCGAGCAAGGGGATTAGGATGGTCTTCAAGCTTCATTAAGTATTTGCCTGCGTATTTGATGACTTCTGTAGTCACCAGCGGTATGTCTAAATCACAATGTATGTTTGAATTTCTGATGTACCATGGAGCGGAAGTTATCAACCGTAAAATTTTATTTTGCATACGTTGGATTTTATCCACATTTGAAGCTGAGGCAGTGTCCCAAAGTTGGATTCCTTAAGACCATATCAGTTTTAAAATAGTTTTGTAAATTAGAAACTTACAATCTAGGCTAAGTTTCGAGTTCCTGCCAATGAGCCAATGTAGTTGTGTTAGCTTAAGTCTCATTTGTGTTAGCTTTGAGTTAATATGATGTTGCCATGTAAGGCGACGATCAATATGTATACCAAGATATCTCACATAAGTATGGTGAGGAACAATGTGATTATTGATTCGAACGTGTGAACAGTTATCTCTTCGCAGGATGAAGGTCACATGAATGCACTTTTGAACGTTCACTTTAATTCTCCATAATTTTAACCACAACTCTAACTGAGTTATATGTTGCTGAAGATTTATGGATGCTTGATGGGAGTTTTCATGCGAACTTAGACACGCTGTATCATCAGCAAACATAGAAGTGTGGACAGTTTCACTTACAGGCATATCGCAGGTATATATCAAATATAAAACTGGTCCAAGAATGCTACCTTGTGGTAAGCCTGAGGAAATTGGTTTGGATAAACTAACGAAGTCTCCTTCAACAACAGAAAATTTTCGTTCAATTATGTAGCTTTTCAGTAGGTTGCTTATATTACAAGGCAAGTGAGCGGTCAGTTCCAGAAATAGACCTTCATGCCAAACTTCGTCAAAAGCCTGAGAAACATCAATAAAAATAGCTGAACAATACTTCTTCTCTTCAAAAGCCCTTCTTATCTCCTGAACCAATCTATGGGTTTGCTCAATTGTGCTATGTCTACTTCTAAAACCAAATTAATGGTTTCGGATACACCCACTATCCCTTAGCATTGGAAACAATTTATCCATAAGCAACTTTTCGAAGTCCTTTGAAATATTTGGTAATAGACTTATGGGTCTATATGACTCGGGTTTGGTTAGGTCTTTACCCGGTTTTGGAATCATTTTAACTTTAGAAATCTTCCAGTGGTCAGGATAGTATTCAAGCCGTAAAATGGCATTAAAAATTAATAGCATGATTTCGACTGCAATACTGGGGAACTCCTTCAACATTTTGTTACTTATGCCGTCCATAGCAGGAGCTTTTTTCGGATTTACTTCAGAGATTAACTTTTGTACCTCACGCAACCTAAGCTCTAAGGGTCGAGGGGGTAATCCAACTACGCGCGGAAAATTAACATCATCAGTACATATGTGTGGGGTGAATTCATCTTTCAAGTAATCGGCAAATAAGTCGCCTTTTTCAGCGTCCCTTCTTGCCCAATCTTCACTGATATTACGTAGAGGTGGCTTGTACTCAACGGGCCTTTTAAGGTTTTTTCTAGCACGCCATAAAGAATAATTGGAGTTTGGTGTAGCATCGAGGCGCTCCAAATATTTCTCAAAAGATACAGTTTTTTCAAATGCTAGTAAGTCTCTAAGCCGCTTTGTGCATTCTCTAAGTCTCTGCCTCTGCAGGGGCGATCTGTGTTGTTGCCAATCTCTTCTAGCTCTTCGTTTTTCCGCTACTAAACGTCTGCGGATGTTTAGTTGTTGCAAGCTGTGCTGCTTGTTTAATATTTTCACTAAAAGTTGCAAGGCTATACTCTACGTCCTCCTGTGTTTCTAGCAAAATATTCTCCGAACAATGGCTGCTGAGATATTTTTTAAAACTCAACCAGTTGATGCGACTGATCATATTTGTATCAGGAAAAAACAAATGTCTTCTAATCGGGCTGCAAATAGTTACAATGGTTGGAGAATAATCCGAATATAAATCCATGGAAGATTCTACTGTGACTAAATTTCTTGAAATATTTTTTGTGACAGCAAAATCTATTACATCCGGAATTTTTTGTCTGTCAGTAGGCCAGTATGTAGGCTGACTACTTGAAGCAACATCTAAATCATTACTGCTAATAGCGTTGTACAACGGTCGCCCCTAGGTGTAATTAAGAGTGTTTCGCATTATAATCGCCAGCTGCCAGAAAACATGGTCCAAGACCTTTAAAAAAATTGTTCATGCTGCTCCTCGGTTATTGAAAACCTGGGAAGAAAGTAGACTGATGATATTACTATATCATTAAAAAGATTTTTAGCACAAATAGTTGTGGCTTGCAAATAGTCTTCACGCTTGCTGTTCAAAAATTGGTGTTTCAGTCTTGACTTTATTAAAATTGCTGAGCCGCCGCATGCTCTTCCTCTCGAATCCTTTGTATCATAAAATGTGAATCCATTAATTTTAAAAATACCTCTTGTAGTCAAATACGTTTCAGAGACCAGCATGATGTCAACGTTATTTTCCGTGAGGAAGTGCTCGAGTTCGTTTTTATGTTGGCGAATGCCATTTGCATTCCAGAAACATACTTTCAACGAATTCATTTTTTATTTACGATTGCTTGAAGCAAAGTAGTCTGCATTTCCAGCATTTGTTGATGCTAGTCATACTAGTTGTAAAATTGTTTATTGTTTGCACAAGGTTGTCAATAGTAGCTTCAAGACGATATCTGAGATGTTTTGATTTTTTTGAAAATGTGGTTAAAGGGTTCCCTGACAACTTGAGTTGATCAATCATGGAATTGGGCTTTGAAACCCGTTTTACCACCAATAATCAATTTACTTTATTTAGCACATTGAAAGGGTTAAGTAATATAAAAAAAATATTATTTAAGGTCGTTGTGGTTAAAATGGCCTTAAGCCTTAATAAATTAATGAAATATAAATCTATCAGATTGATCAATTAACCCTAAAATTCCATGTCAAATGATTTGTTGTTATACCTCTTACGTTTACTCTAAATATCTGATTTCCTTACAATATATACAAATTTCAAAATATATATTCATAGATCTTGATTTTATGCAAACCGGTTTAATATGTTATCCAGGTTGGTGTATCCGTCTAAGAGTATTTTTTGTTTGTTTGAGTGCATGAGTGGTTTCAGTGGTGTGAAAAATATGTCTGAGATCATGTTTACCTGTTCCTTTAAAATGTGGTTGTTGAAAGTTTTTTTGTAGATTTCCATGTTTTCAAGAATGTTTAGTTTTTGTCCTGTTTTGCTAGGATGTGGTAATGTCATACATTCATCTGTATCTCTTGGTATGTGCCCATGAGTGTCAAGGTGTAATGAAAAGTTGAAGTCATCTCTTTTGCGTTTGTATGAGCATATGTGTTCTATAAATCTGGTTTTTAGTGTTCGTCCAGTTTGTCCTATATAAGTATGTGTACAGGTACAGCCAGTAATGATGGTTTTTACTGAAATGAATAACAACAGTATTTCCTTAAACTCTTATGTTTAACTCCCAACAAGGATTCTTACGGCTGTATGCATAAAAACTTAAAGCAGGTTTAACTGCCGTTGTTAAGCACAATTTCGTAAAGTTGTATTTAAAAAACGGCTTTACCTTAAAATACCTTTGTTAACTTTAAAGTAGGAAAAACCTACGTTAAACCTACAATAAATTGACAGTTCAATTTAATTATTGAAAGTTCAAAAACAAAACAAATTGTATTTACAATAAACTGAGCCGTTTATTTTAAAAGTGGCATAAGTTACTTTGTTATTGTCATTTAATTTTTAGCCATTTTAACTAGTCTGTATTTAGTTTTCTTTCTGAAACGGATTTTTCTAATGATCGTGTTGAAATAAAATATTTTTTCTCCATGTTGTGTACTGTGAAGGATTTTTTCGACAGGGGGCTATTACTACTATTACTACTTTGTCCTTTACATAAGTCACTATTTGCAATAATATGCTTTTGAGTTGTGACATTCTTAGATATTTTATACAACACGAAGCAACCTCCTGAGATTAAAAAAATAACAAAATAATGCTAATTATGTGTACTATGTTAGATATCACTATAATATAGTTCAGTAAATTGCACTATTCTTTCGAACTAATAAAAATTAGTCCAATAATCACAACAATACTTCACATACACGTATTACATCTTTCCATTTCTTTCACACTAAGCTCCGTTATTAATTTCCCAAGTACAGCGACTAACGCCATTTTCAAAATAAACATTTTTGTTACACCGTTAATTATCAACACTCCTCTCAAACAAATCTCAATACTTCTTAACTTTTTAATATCAAATTTATTAAAAATGAAAAAAAAACTGTTCGGTTGTGACTTATGCCACTTTCAATGTAAACGGCTCAATTGACAATTATACTTTGTTATTCCAAAAATTTTTAAAAATGTTTATTAAAACAAATTGTAGTTTACAAATAATAATAAAAAATAAAATATAACATGCCATTCATTACTAAACATTTTTACATCATTATTTTATATTTTACAAAAATATAATTATAATTAATTATTATTTTCAGTTTTATTCGACCTTTTTTTATTTCTATTAAATTTTAATCTTTTCACACGGTCATTTAAATTATAACGATTTTATTTTTTATTTTTCTCTCAATATTTCGCTTTCCTGTGGAAAGCTTCTTCAGGAAATTATTTTTTATATTTTCAAAAACAAAAATTATAACAATTTGAAAAGAAACAATTTTTAAAAAAAAAGAAAAAAAATTTTTTTTCTTTTCAAATTGTTATAATTTTTGTTTTTGAAAATATTAAAAATAATTTCCTGAAGAAGCTTTCCACAGGAAAGCGAAATATTGAGAGAAAAATAAAAAATAAAATCGTTATAATTTAAATGACACACGGTCATTTAAATTAAGATTAAAATTTAATAGATATAATTAATTATTTTAAACAAAAGTTTTATTGATGTACATATAATCAAAACAAAGCTCGTTATGCGAATAATTATTTTTTTAATATGAACAAATTCTTTGTAAGTTCTTCGTAAGCCTTGCAAATTGATCTTTTTTGGGTGCTTTGCTTTTTATTAAAAACATTAATAGAAAAACAAAAAAAAAATATGTTGATTTTGCTGAAAATAAATAAAAACATTTTTTATTGATGTAACTACCCGGATAAATAATATTCATTTTTATACATCGTTAACTACAACGTGACAACTGAAAATAGTGGCATTGCCAGAATCAAAATACTAATTTTACTAAAGCATACATTAGCTAATGTACTGTTTATGAATACCATTTTTTAACAAACGGCTGTTAGTCTTAAAGTGTTTGTAAACTAAAGTGTAGTTTAAAGCTCAAGTAAGCGTTTTTTGTGCATACAGCCGTTAGTCTTTAAATACAATATCAATCATTCAACTGTAGAATTGTAATATTCAATGCCCTCAACCGCCTCAATTCGAAAATTCGCTTGATCAAGCATATTGTTTACGGTATTTGTATTTCGATAGCAATTTTATTTTCTTAGCATCTTTGAGACAAGAAGGACTTTGCTTTTAAAGCCAGCCATTTGAGGCAATGCTTCTGACTTCCATTAGCTATAATGTGATAGCACGCCTAAATAAGAATGTCTAAATATATAAACTAAAATTGTATTTCGTATAAATTTTCAGCCGTAACTGCAAAAGTAGCTATATCTGCTCGAAAAAATATAATTTAATGATTTCCTAACGCCAATTAATACGTTGTGTAGACACAGAAAGTTCTACGAAGCAGTAGGGGTATAACTCCGAAATGGCTTTGCAAAAAACTGATGATCTTCGTTTCTACATTATTTACTGTAAACGATTGGCACCTCCTACCTTGTTTTCTCATTAGAAATATCGCCTTGAACATATATTTTGAAAGAGTTGTAATCAATCAAAAGCTTTTGAGCTTTCGATTAACAGATAGAACTTCTACTCAGACATAAGTTGCCGAATATGAGAAATTGGATAAATTTAAATTAGTTCTATTCACAATTTAAAGATTATTTTACTTATTAGAATATAAGAAGACAACAAAAATTAAGGACGAAAAAATAAATATTGTTAAAGCCAAAGAAGAAATAAATAAAAACCAAATAAAAGTATTAAAATGAAAGCGAAATATGTATGAAATGCTATTGAACAAACCGCAACTAAAAGAAAATCCCTTCAACCAAATAACTTCAATATTTATCTTAAGTATGTATTAATCACTTAAAAAATAAAATCAAAGCAACTCATTGTAATCTAGGTTAAGTAGTATCAAATACACTGACAAAAAAAACAGACATAAATAAAAATAATATTTAAATGGCATTAAACTAAATAAAAATAAAACTAAACAAATTGAATGAATGTTAATGTTTAAAACAATAATTAAATATCATAAAATTATATAAACACCAACACATACGTAAATACATATTCACATACACACACATATATAAAAAAACACTCAACACTCATGCATACAAGGCAATAGACCATTTTAAACATTTTATACATTTAAAACAATTTTACAATTTTAATCATACGCCCGTACTTAAAAGAATAAAATCATGAATTTAAAAGATGGTAATTTATTGAAAACTTTAAAGAGGAAAGCAAAGTAAAATGAATAAAATAAATTAAATTCAAAGTAATGAAATGTGTACTTTTTTATTTAAATTGAAAAATAAACTGACTGTAAGTATAAACACTGTCGTATAATTGAATATGGTTATCAGAAAAATAGGCTATAAACCGAAAATTTAGTGAAATGTATCCATATATCGAGTTTTTCAAAATCTGTTTTTCTATTCTGACAACACCAACAACACATAATAGTTTTGACTTTTATTTGGGTACGGTTTTCCGTCGACCCTCGTCAAATTTGGTTTGTGAACAAACCGGTTTCGGCTGTTTGCCATCTTCAGTGTTCTTTTACAAACTATACACAAACGCGACACAACGCGCTGTATATACTATCTCTTTTTCGCACAACTGTGAGTCGCGAGTTTTGTTTTGATTATGTGTGTGTTTTGATTATGTGTCTAGCGCAAAAAGGAATTAAACGTTTTTTACGTGAACAAATTAGGGTAGGTTTTTTGTAAACTTTGAAAACTTTGAAATTTTTGAAAAATAATTAAATATTTAATAATTTATTTATAGGCACAGTCTAAGTTATATTGTATAGTTCGTGTTTATAGGATAAGGCTGTTAATTGTATAGTTTGTTGTTTGTGCTGTTAATAAATTATTGGCAAATAACATGTAAGTATGCAACCTGCAAAAATGTTTATTAATGTTAACACTTTCTTTTAAATTTTAGGGGTCACCGATGCATTAAAGGATGTCCGCCTGGAGAAAATGTCCATACATTTCCAAAGGATTCTAAAAGGTAAGCTAATTATTTAAATTATGTGAATGTGTGTATGTGCGTGTGCGTGTCTTAAGAGATTAATATTCTTTGGGATGGTGATTTTGAATTATTGAATAATTATAAGAAGTGGAATAAAAAATAAAAGGGTGGTTATAAAAATGAATAATTTTTATAATCCCATTGTTTAATATTCCACGTTGTGTTTGTACGTTTCGTAAAGCAATTTTAATATCCAGATAAAAAATCTTAGATCGCAGTAATGCATCTTTTTAGCTTTTCATTTTATCTTTTTTTAAGCATTAAATCATGTTTCTTTTTTTTAATTTTGTTTCAGTATACTCTGACAAATCATCATGAATAGACTCTCGCTTGAACAACGCTACGAAATTATCCAAATTTACTTTGAAAATCAGTCGTCGATTTGCGCAACTTATAGACGACTTCGTCATTTTTATGGCGTACATAATCGTGCATCTGAACAAGCCATTCGTCGAACTGTCGATATATTTCGTACCACATACTCTCTAGCCTGTGGTTCTTTTTCGTACTAGTTGCGTTCTATTGTCAGTTGTGTTTTTATAGTTCGTGTCTCCCTTCGTGTTATTTCGTTCGTCACTTTCTGTCTTTTTTGCCTGCATCTCTCTCTCCTTTTTCGTTTGTCTCTTTTTACCTAATTTGTCGCTCCCTTTTTCATTCGTCTTTTTTCCTAACTAAATCCTTTTACCATCATGCTTGCTGTCCGTTTTTGTTTATGTGCAAACCTATTGGGTTTTTTTCCTTGCTTTTCTTTCTTTTTTTATGTGACATAATAATCTGTAATTGTACGTTTATGATGTTCTTTATTGCTTTGGTCTTGTGCACCTGCGTAACGTTTTTGTGTTGGTGTAGTGTTTGTTTTCCTGTAAAAATGTTTCAACGGTTCAAATATTGTGTCCGAAGCAGTGTTTATTTGTTCATTTATTATTCGTCCGTCAAATGTTCTTTGTTCGTATATTTCCATGTCTCCTTCCTTTGTGCTGGGTATGAAGCAGTTTAACCGTTGTCTTTATATGTCCTGGTGTACATTTGTTGTTGAATATATGGTTCCGGTACTCTAACATTATTAATCAGGATGTGTGGGCAATTTTCCCTTTTCAGTGTCAACGTTATATGGACGCACTTAGAAGCATTAACGCCTATTTTCCATTTTTGTAGCCAAATTTCAATCTCATTGACGTGGGCTTGCAGTCTTTGGGATGCAACTGTCGACTCTTTGTGGATACTTAAAAATGCCGTATCGTCGGCGAAGGTAGACGTGTGAGTCACTTCACTCATAGGCATGACAGCTGTGAACAGTAAGTAAAGAAACGGCCCCAGAATACTTCCCTGCAGCACGCCAGCGGATATCTTTCTACGTGAAGAAATTGTGGTTTTGGCTTTTATTTGGAAATATCTCCCGTGCAAATAGCTTTTTAGCAATTTATGCACATACACGGGTAGCAACTGCGTGATCTTAAATAATAGACCTTCGTGCCAGACCTTGTCGAAGGCTTGAGATATGTCGATAAACAGCGCAGAGCAGTAGTGTTTATTCTCGAAAGCACTTCCAATTAAATTAGTAATTCTGTGCACTTGTTGAATGGTGCTGTGTCTTTTTCGAAATCCAAACTGATGATCAGGAATTATTACGTTACCATCCGTGTGTCTAACTAAATTTTCTAGAAGCATTTTCTCGAACATCTTAGAAAGAATGGGCAGCAGGCTTATTGGACGATATGATGATGCCTGTGTGGCATCCTTGCCCGGTTTCAGAATCATAACCAAATTCGAAAATTTCCAACATGCGGGAAAATAACCGACTCGTAACATGGGCAGCAGAAACAGGCAAATTCTTAATCATTGTTGCAGTAATTTTGTCGCAACCGGGTGATTTCTTCACTTCCATCCCATTAATAAGATTAGTTCTTGCAGACATTAGAAACTTAAAAGGCCGTTGTACCACATCAGCAATGTTATAGGGATCGATTACCGAGCTAGTGCAATTAGGGGTAAAAACTTTTTCTAAGTGGTCGGCGAATATCTCTACTTTTTCATTTGCATTTTTTGGTATTGACATTGGATGTTAAATTAAATTTTATACAACATATTTCGTTAGTTACTAACAAAGCACGAACAGTTCTTAGATTTATAAAACGCTGGGGGAAGGAATTCAATATGGCCAAAAACAAAAACAAATTCAATATGTCACATTTTTATACTTCTCTTGTCAGATCTGTTCTGGAATATGGCTCAATAATTTGGGATCCAATTAAAAAAGTCCATAGTAAAACCATGGAATTGGTGCAGAAGCAGTTCTTGTTATTTCATCTTCGAGGCTTACAATTCTTTAATTCTACCATCCTTTTTTTTTAAAAGAGAAGTAGCACTTCAGGCAACAATGCCTATTTAGTCAAGTACCGTGCTACATTATTAAGGAAAGGGATAGAGAAGAGATGCAACAGGTGGTGAAAGTAGAAGGATAGTCGAAAACTAACTGCCGTATAAAGACAGCACAGCGACCAGTGACTATGCCTTCATCGCTGAGCAGCCCCACCGACAGTCAAGTTTTATTTTTGTAGTGAAAAAAACAAGGTCTTGTTGGGAATCGAACCCACAACCCCCATACTGACAAGCTAGTACACTACCTCCTAGCCTACAGGGGCACCTAACATTATACACTAGTAGACTTGCTCTAATAAGGCTGCCAACTCTAAAGGCCGAAGAATAAATGGAAATGTCTGTTCAGATTTTCTGATTAGCAATATTTCATTTAACGTTCCATTTCGTTCTACGCGCTATTTTAATCCACTGAAAATTAAAATATTCAAATCAAATTATGCTAAATCTGGCCAGTTCTTCAGAACTCGTACTGAGTTTAATAACTTTTATACGCATATCGCCGATTTTTCATTATATGTTAATGCTGTTAAATGCCATCTAATTTTGTATTTGAATAACTAAATTTAATCTTTATGTACAATGTCTGTCTGTTTAAATCTCTGCAGGGATCTTGAATCCATAGAGTAAATTAAAAAAAAAAATAGAAATAAATTGAGTATTTGATTTTATTGTGTTCCTTACTTTACTGGTAATTGAATGCGTTAAGTTGTTGTAAATAAAATACTGTTGTCATTTCCTTCGGTGTAAACCGTCATTGCTGGCTGTTTGTTCAGTGTAACCGGCCAGCACTTTCGATGTAATGCCACAATAAAGCGGTGTTCTAAACTGTACTGGTGAGTCATTGTTTTGTTTAGGTAGTTCTAATATTAGAGTCGTATCCCACCCTGGGGCACATTGATAAGTCTTGATGGAATCTTAATATAATTACATGTGTTACCGTGGGTAAAAGGGAGTCTAGTCTAAAGACTAGCGCGAGCCAACTGGGCAGCGCCACATTATTTCTGCGGGAATCAGTAAGCTCCAGAGTTCAGATTTTTAGCTGTTCTCTGACTGATTATTAAGGTTGGCCGTTCTGGAGCATCGTGGCGATTGTGGTTTAGCGGCTCTCATGAAATTATTAAGAGGCCAGGACTATCTCACTTTTGACCAAGAGGACAGGGTGAATAATCCAGACCCAGTGAGCATGCTTGTCATGTGTTCTGGAACAGGAGTTAGATAATCTCCAACTCTTCAGCAAGGAGGGGGTTGTTGGCGGCGTGCTTCGAGCTCTTGAAGTTGCAACTAGGAGTGACTAGAGGATAGAGATATCGGACGGCTTCCTAGAGCGAGGGTGACGGTACATATCATCCACAGTTCCCCCGGGGACACATGATAGTCTTTATGGATCCTACTACTTCCATCTAGACTGGTGTCTTGCGGGGTAAAAGGGAGCCCAGGCCCCTTCAAGGCTAGTAGGAGCCACCTGGAGAATCCACTATATTTCCACGGAAATCAGTGGCCCGCAGAGTTCCGCTATTTGTGTCTTTAGGCATTTAGCTGTTCTCTGGCTGATTATTGAGGTAGGCCCTTTTGGGAGTATCATGGTGGCTGTGTTTCGAGGCCCTCGTGAGAGTTTGTGGGTCGGATCATTCACAATGAACACAATGAATGGTTCAGGTCCATTAAGTATGAATGCCGTCGTGTTCTTAATTATATTAAGCTTCATGCGTTTTGGATCAGGAGTTGGATAGTCTCCAACTCTTTAGCAAGGTGTAAAGGCTGCGGCCTACTTCGGGCTTTCGAAATTGCAGCTAGGAGTGACCGGAGGATATACGTATTCGAAGGCCTTATAGGGCGAGGATGGCGCTACATACCACCCACAGTGGTAATGGCCACCATCTGGTTAAGGCTCACGGCCAGGTACAGATGTAAACATTATCACGTCATATCACTCACAGCGGTCTGATCCACCGTCGAGTTATGACTTACAATAGCTAGGTACTGATGTATGTTATCACACATTATGGTCGTATCTACTCATGTAGATGTAAGTAGGTATTTTATCCGCGGCAATCTAATATTTCCATCTTTTATTATTATCCAGATACGTGTGTCCGTCTGAGGGTATTTTTGTTTGCTCAAGTGTATGAGTAGTTTTAGTGGTGTAAAATTTTTCTCTGAGATCGTGTTTACCTGTTCGTTTACAATGTCTGTGTAAAAAGTTTTTGTTTTGTAAATTTCCATCTTCTCATGACTATGAATATCTAGTCTTCGTCCATTTTTTGCTAGGATGTAGTAATGTCATATACTCATCTATTTCCCTTGGTGCGTATCCGTGATATCAAGGTGTAATGCAAAGAAAAAAGAAAAAGACAGAAGTTTGCATTATCTTAACATCATAATGAAATGAGGAACATAAATGATATTTAGAGAAAACTAAGACGGACACTAACATCTACAACACCTCGAACCACCCGACCCAACATAGACTAGCAGTATTTGGACATATGATACACAGACTGAAGGAAATCCCAATTATTCCAGATAAGTACAACAAGGGACTCGACGCAAAGTACACCATAGTTAAAAACAGCGGCTACCAACCACTGTCGACAAACTTCTAAAGAAGACAAAGAGAAATCCGATACAACTCGACGGCACACTTTTACTTACACAGGACCAGAAATATATAGATTAAGTAACCTTTTTCATAAAGAAGGCTTACTCACGGCATTGATAATTAGAAACACTCTGAGATATAATCATATCCAAAATCCTAGCTTGCGCAAACAACAGGACTGAGAGTTGGATAGTCTCCAAGTCTTTATTAAGGAGTGGGGGTAAGGCCCTGCTATCATGCACCTGAAAATTGCTATTAAAGCCTTTGTGATCTTGATTTCTTTGCATCGACTGTACAACCTATCTGTTAATGCGTGCTATCAATTAGAGAAAAAGTGATGGGAACACATTTCATAGTTAATCGAATTAATTATATTACTGAGTGATGTTGACCGTAAAATGGAAGTAGTGCGCGATGACTTACAAACTTATTTTTTTCAATTTGGAAGACTTGTTCAGACGTCAGTCTACTGAGAAATTTAAATTTAGCATGTTATTGTTGTTGTTTTATGTTCATAAGATTTCTTAGAATAATGAGCTTAGTGATAAAAATGATCTTAGTGATAATTATCGTTTTATAACTCAAACTAAGCATTTTCGCAACAATTTATAATTCTTTTTTTAGATCACTAATTTTTAAAAAGAATTGCGAAAACCAATTAAAAAGCTCCCCGCGCTTTGTTGAAAATTAATAAAAATTGCATATCAACTTAAAACAGAAGTTTTTTACATTTCTATGTATACTTAACATATTCCACAGCAACATAATTTTGAAACCTCCCTCATATATACCTTAAATTAATGTCAAAGTGTAGTAGTGAATGGCAAGCACGTGGACTAACATCAACTCACATCAATAGCACTGCAGGAGTCAATACAATGAGAAAATTTTGAAAGAGCACAAACAAATTGTAAGAGAGTTTTCAATTCATAAATTAAATATTAATCATACGCCTGCGTTATATTTCATTGTTTAGAATTTGTTTTAAATATTTTGTTTGCAAAAGGAATTTTAGTTTCTGCTTCAAATTCGCTCAGTTAATAACTTAACGGACTAAAGGAATATCATTTACAAAAAAAATAGATCTATAAGACTCTAAATATTTTTAAATCTATAAATAATAAACTGCCATCTTTCTCATTTTGTATATATAAAAAAAAAATAATAAAAATAATACGGACTTTTATAATTTATGCAGGATTTGTTATATTCTATAAAAAAAACCCTGTAAAATAATTGCGTATTAAAAAATGTAAAATGTAGATAAAAGTAGGCTATTGAATCCTTTAAAATAAATAAAAAATAAATATATAAATATTTATGTATTTTTTTTTTTGTTCTTTTGTAAAAAATATGAAATTGACCTAAATATTTTATATTGTAAAAAATAAGAAACACAAAAAAGAAAAAAAAACTAGTTTAAATTTACATATTTAAAAGAAAAAAAAGCAAGAAAAAATATTTCCACTTGAAATAATGTTTGGAAAAAAGTGAAAGTTGCTTTACTTGTGTGTATCAATGTATTCCTTTTAACCTAACAAAGGAGAGAGTTAAATAAAACAAAAATAAAAAAGAAAAATTAAAACAAATAAAAACGTTCAAAATTCTCTCAAGTGTTGCCAATAATTTATCAATTTCGTGTATCTGCATGTATATAAAAATGAAGGCGTATTTATTAATTTAAAAGTTACAATAACCAGAATCATTAAAATGATCTCTGTGATCATCCCATATAAAATGAATATTTAAGGTTTTAAACTTTATTTATTTAAGGTATGAAATAGCTGGTTTTAAACAAACTGCGTTAGCCATTCATATCAAAGAAATTAAAATTCGTGATATTTGTAAATTTTATTACAAAGATAGACAATAAAAAATAAAATAGTATTGGAAAAGTGGGCGTGGCATTTCCCACACAATGTTTATATTTATACTTGAGCAGGAAGAAAACTATAACAGCTTTCAACCTTTTTCAACTGTACGTTAGTGAATTTAAAACAGGCTGATCACTTCAATTTTAGTATACTTTAGTTTTTATTAGTATATTTTTAGTGTATTTTAATATATTTTTTAGCATATTTTAGTATGTTTTAATATAATTTAGTGTGTTTTATAATATATTTTAGTGTATTGCAATATATTTTAGTATATTTTAATATATTTTAGTGTATTTTAATATATTTAAATATATTTTAATATCTTTTAGTATATTTTAGTATATTTTAATATATTTTAGTGTATCTTAATATATTTTAGTTTATTATAATACATTTTTTTAGCATATTTTAGTATGTTTTTATGTAATTTAGTGTGTTTTATTATATTTTAGTGTATTGTAATATATTTTAGTATATTTTAACATATTTAAGTATATTTCAATAGTTTATTTTAGAATATGTTGATATATTTTTGTGTATTTTATTATATTTAAGTATATTTTAACATCTTTTAGTATATTTTAATATATTTTAGTGCATTTTAATATATTTAAATATATTTTAATATCTTTTAGTATATTTTAGTATATTTTAATATATTTTAGTGTATCTTAATATATTTTAGTTTATTATAATACATTTTTTTAGCATATTTTAGTATGTTTTAATGTAATTTAGTGTGTTTTATTATATTTTAGTGTATTTTAATATATTTTAGTATATTTTAACATACTAAAGTACATTTAATTATTTATTTTAGAATATGTTGATATATTTTTGTGTATTTTATTATATTTAAGTATATTTTAACATCTTTTAGTATATTTTAATATATTTTAGTGCATTTTAATATATTTAAATATATTTTAATATCTTTTAGTATATTTTAGTATATTTTAATATATTTTAGTGTATCTTAATATATTTTAGTTTATTATAATACATTTTTTTAGCATATTTTAGTATGTTTTAATGTAATTTAGTGTGTTTTATTATATTTTAGTGTATTTTAATATATTTTAGTATATTTTAACATACTAAAGTACATTTAATTATTTATTTTAGAATATGTTGATATATTTTTGTGTATTTTAATATATTTAAGTATATTTAAATATATTTTAGTATATTTTAATATATTTTAGTGTATTTTAATATATTTAAATATATTTTAATATCTTTTAGTATATTTTAGTATATTTTAATATATTTTAGTGTATCTTATTATATTTTAGTTTATTATAATAAATTTTTTTAACATATTTTAGTATGTTTTAATGTAATTTAGTGTGTTTTATTATATTTTAGTGTATTGTAATATATTTCAGTATATTTTAACATATTTAAGTATATTTTAATAGTTTATTTTAGAATATGTTGATATATTTTTGTGTATTTTATTATATTTAAGTATATTTTAACATCTGTTAGTATATTTTAATATATTTTAGTGTATTTTAATATATTTAAATATATTTTAATATCTTTTAGTATATTTTAGTATATTTTAATATATTTTAGTGTATCTTATTATATTTTAGTTTATTATAATACATTTCTTTAACATATTTTAGTATGTTTTAATGTAATTTAGTGTGTTTTATTATATTTTAGTGTATTTTAATATATTTTAGTATATTTTAATATATTTTAGTGTATTTTAATATATTTAAATATATTTTAATATCTTTTAGTATATTTTAGTATATTTTAATATATTTTAGTGTATCTTATTATATTTTAGTTTATTATAATACATTTCTTTAACATATTTTAGTATGTTTTAATGTAATTTAGTGTGTTTTATTATATTTTAGTGTATTTTAATATATTTTAGTATATTTTAACATACTAAAGTACATTTAATTATTTATTTTAGAATATGTTGATATATTTTTGTGTATTTTAATATATTTAAGTATATTTAAATATATTTTAGTATATTTTAATATATTTTAGTGTATTTTAATATATTTAAATATATTTTAATATCTTTTAGTATATTTTAGTATATTTTAATATATTTTAGTGTATCTTAATATATTTTACTTTATTTTAATATATTTTTTTAGCATATTTTAGTATGTTTTAATGTAATTTAATATGTTTTATTATATTTTAGTGTATTGTAATATATTTTAGTGTATTTTAGCATATTGAAGTATATTTCAATATTTTATTTTCGTATATGTTGATATATTTTTATATACTTTAATATATTTAAGTATATTTTAATTTAATATATTTAAGCAGTTTTATTATTCGTGCTTGATACCTTTAAATAAATATAGAAAAACCTAAAAGTCTTATATCCAAAGCCAAACTGATTCCATGAGAATTTTTTCATAAAATCAACATAGCATAGACAGCAAGACTCAAAAACACTTTTGTAAAATTTTTTGCAAATATTTTTTATTTTCTGAATTTTCAAATTACATATGAATGGTTTCCAATGGCAACCCTTATGTAGAAATTATTGATAATAAACAATGTTTTTTGTTGTTTTGAAATGTTTTTCTGTGTTTGTATAGAAGTGTTTTTGAGTCTTGTTGTCTATGCTATGTTGATTTTATGAGAAAATTCTCATGGAATCAGTTTGGCTTTGGATATAAGACTTTTAGGTTTTTCTATACAATATTGGGGTAAAATTCACTGATGAGCTATGTGAGCAATAGTGAAATTCCAATATGGATATGCTCTCCCCCGCAGTAATACATTTCAAATATTTATTATTTTTGTTAGAATAAATGTTTTATGAGAATATCATAAAATGTTTATTTTTTAATAAAAATTTTTGTAATAAATATTTCGTGAGAATATCATGAAATATTTATTTAAAGGAATCAAGCACGAATAATAAAAATGCTTAGATTGAAAATGATTCCGATGAATAAATTACTTATAATAAATGAAAATTATCGTAAAACTAAAGGGCAAACAAAGCTTAAATATTTAAGCTTCGTATAATAAAGACACTTGCGGCTGTGGGTGTGTTATCACGATTTTCAATTAGCTCTATTTTTTTACCATGTTTGACTAGAAAAGATAGACTTCATATGTTGTGTTACTTAATCTTATTCTCTCTGGCAGTACTCCATATTTTTACTAAACCCGAAAAGGTAGATGTGGGTGGTTTTAGTCATAATGATGTTACAGTGTAATAATCTCTATTTAAGATTCTTATTAATTAAGTACTAAATATCAACAAAAACTAAACAATTTATTGGAAATATGTTTTGATTAAAATTTTCCAAGTACAAACCATAAAAATAACTTCTTAAAGCTTCCCATGTTGTAATTAGGTATGTAAATAAATAGAGTTGTTATTCATTTCGATGTAAACCGTTATTGGTGGCTGTTTATTAGGTATGATCGGCGAGCACTTTCGAAGTGATGACATCATTATCAATCCCTCTTCTAGACTGTACTGGTGAGTCATTGTTCGCGTTTAGGTAATTCTTTCATTAGGGTCTTATCTACTCATGTAGGTAGATTGTCTGCCATCTAGTATTTTATGCGAGGCTAATTGAATATTTCCGCCTTTTATTATTATCCAGATAAGTGTGTCCGTCTGAGGTTGTTTTTCATTTCTTAGACTGTATGAGTGATTTTAATGGAGTGAAAATTGTGCCGGAGATCATCTTTACCTGGTCTTTTTAATTTAATTTTTTTAAACTTCCATGTTTTCAAGAACGTCTAGTCTTCGTCCTTTTTTGCTAGGATGCAGCAATGCCATACATTCATCTATATCCCTTGGTATGTGCCCATGAATGTCAAAGTGTAATATAAAGTTGGAGTCTTCTCTTTTTCGTTTGTATGAGCGTATGTGTTCTGTAAATCTTGTTTTTTGTGTTCGTTCACTATGTCCTATATAGGAATGTTTACAGGTACAAGTAAATCTGTGTAGTCCGCTGGAACTAAATTTTTAAGTTGTATCTGTCGATGTCAAATCTAAACAACTTAGAACTAGATAAATGAACTTACTCTTCTTTATTTTTTTAAAATGTATTTTCCTGATATAAAATACTTTTCTTTTAAAGTCCCTCAGCAACATTTGATTTTATTAGTTGAAAAAAAATAAAAAGAAGTTTAAATCGCTCATTGTCAACATTGATTCGTTTGTTACATTTTAAGGCGTTTTAAAGATTGATGCTCAAAGTCAAAACAAAATGTACAAAAATATTCCCTCCCATACGCATATTCACTCCAATACACATGTTCATTCATGCATGAGCAATTAGAGAGTGTTTTCAATTGTTTTTTATTTTAAATTGCTTTGTTTTTAAAGCCTTTAAAGCCGTTATTTGTTTTATTTCTTTTTAAATGTTGTTTTAAACTGCTCTGAATTAAAAAGTGATTGTTAAACAGCGTTGCCGTGAACCGGCCACTATTGTACTCATAAAATTTTATACATTTTCGTTGCGTTTTAAAAAATATTTGACAAAAGGTGGGCCAAAAATCAAAACAGTGGCGAACAAAAATAAAGGGCGACGAATCAGTATACTGACATTAAAAAAAGTTTTATTTGACGATAAATATTATCTTTTAAAGAACTAACATCACACATTAAAAATGAAAATGAAAAATGTTTGTTTGTTGTTGGTATGATTATTTGATTGCTGTGCTTTTAAAGTCTCTTTGATGTTTTATGTCTATTAGTTAATAAAATGGCAAGAAATAAATATTCAGTGCATTTAAAAGAAAATATTATAGCTGATTTTAATAATGGTGAATCCGTGACATCCAGTGCAACAAAACTGGGTATTAATCACAGTGTTATACTCAGAATTAAAAGCCGCTTTCAGTCCTCAGACTGGTTGATTACAATATATAAAGGTTCATATAAAAGAAACAAACATGATGACCAGGCGATAATACGTATGATTAAAAATGATCTATTCATATCGCAAAAGTTCACTGCTACAAAATTATCACTAGACGTTGATCTGAGAATCATTCAAAGCCGACCTGTTAAAGGTGGCTTAAAATCTTATAAACGTGCAAACAATTTCACCTAAAAATGGACTTGCCAGGCTTAAAGTCGCTAACCAACATATTATTTGGACCATCACACTATGGAGACCCGTTTTTTTCTCCCATGAATCAAAAGGTTCGGATGGTTAAGGTTAGTGAGGAGAAGACCGCTTTATACAAAACATGTCAAAGATAGTGTTTTGGTTTGGAAATAGTTTTCAGACTATGGGATAGAAACGATATCCTTCAAAATGTAATGCTTCGACATGCCTCTTAAGTTAAGCATGTTAACGACAATAAATGTGTGAAAAAGTGGTTTGTTGGCAACAAAATTAATGTTTTAAAGTGACTGGTACAATCTCCGAATCCCAAAATAGACCGTGATAACTGTAAAAATGTGAATGAGATCTTTAGAAGTGCGGAATTTGTCTAGGCTTTCAGTATCTGGCGTAGAAAAAAAAAATAAGCTACTGATTCGCTACGCCTCTCGCTCCAGTACGAGAGGCGCCTTCGTGCCTCGGAGTAGCAAGAACTTTCGGTCATTTGTTAAAAGAGTAAGGGATAATGCTAGTTCTGCAATTCCGACTCTTTAAAGAGTGACCAAATATTCACTGACCCGGTTGATAAAGCTAATCTTTTGGCGGGTATATTTGCAAATAACTCTTATTTGCCGGAAAGCAGCCAACCACCGCCCGAACTCGACGGAGTATTCATTGCCAAAGATATTCTTTCGAGCTGGAGCGGTAAAAAAGGTTTTAGCAGATTTTTACGTCAAGAAGTCTCCTGTGACGGATGGGATTCCAGCACTGGTCTTGAAACTGTGCTTTTCGACGCTAGCGTGTCCGTTAGCAGCCCTTTTCAGCACGTTGTATTATGCTGGTGAATTTTTAAAGTGTTGGAAGTTTGCTAATGTAACGCCGACCCTCAAAAAAGGTGACGCTAACAATCCAGAAAATTACGCCGGATTGCAAGTTGTTCTGCACATTCTAAAGTGATGAAAAGAATGATTAATTTCTATCTTGTGAGGTACCTAGAGTCCAACAGCTTACTTAGCGACCGAGTGACTTACTGACTTTCTTGTCGAAGCAATGATGCAATTCCATACATCATTTCGGAGAAAGTAAGTCTAAATATTTCTAAGCTGTTGCTTTAGGTGTCAGTGATAATTTGTTTAGATTTATATCGACTTTTTTTAGGAATCACACTATATGAGTTGTTATTGATGGATTTTTATCAGACGAGTTTAAGATTAATTCAGGGGTACCGCCAGGCTTTGTTCTTTCTCCTACCCTATTTCTTATTTTTCCAAAATTATTCTAAAGACGACAGCATCTTTGTCACTCGTATTAATACAGTAGTAGACCGAACCAGTTGGAGGTGGGTTTCAAAAGGCAGAACAAAAATAATACGCTTAATCATGATTTCGCAACAATCTCCGAATAGGATCGTGTGAATACAATCGATTTTAATGCCCATAAGACTAAATGTTGCATGGTTACGCATAGATCTATTTTCGAAAATAGTGCAGCATTTGTCACTATGGGTGATATAAATGTTAAGGATTCGGAAGCTCTTGGTGTTCTTAGTATGAAAATTCAGTGTAATGTTTGGTGGACTAAGCACATTTTTCAGGTTTCTAAAGAAGCTTTCCGCATTGCAGAGAAAAATTCGTTTTTGAACAGAACGTTTCTCATGTGGAATGAACTCCCTCCAGAGGTCTTTTCTGTCAATTTCAATGTAGGAAAATTTACAAACACTACTCCCTCTAACCTCCTCCCCATAACTTAATTTTCTAGTCCTCATCAGCTCATCAGCTGAATGCTGCTCCGAGAGAAAAAAAAAGAAAAAAATGGGTTTTTTTCGGAGGTATTATCCAATTTAATTGATTTACTGTATTGAATATATGCTCCAGTTTTGAAACATAATGCGTGACAAAATATTGAGTCTTCTTGTTGCCTTTTAATGATTTTCTTTCGGTTTTAATTTACAATTTAGTTTAAACATTTTGTTCTTTCTCCTACCCTATTTCTTATTTTTCTAAATTAATTCTAAAGATGACAGCATCTTTGTCACTCGTATTAATCCAGTAGTAGACCGAACCAGTTGGAGGTGGGTTCCAAAAGGCAGGACAAAAATAATACGCTTAATTATGATTTCGCAACAATCTCCGAATAGGATCGTGTGAATACAATCGATTTAAATGCCCATAAAACTAAATGTTGCATGGTTACGCATACATCTGTTTTTGAAAATGGTGCTGCATCTGTTATTATGGGCGATATAAGTACTAAGGAATCGGAAGCTCTTGATGTTCTTGTTCAGTATGATGTTCGATGGACTAAACATATTTTTCAGGTTTCAAAGAAAAATTTTTTGACCGAACGGTTCGCATGTGAAATGAACTCCCTCCAGAGTTATTTTTTGTCACTTTCAATGTAGGAAAATTCACAAACACTACTCCCTCTAACCTCCTCCCCATAACCTAATTTTCTAGTTCTCATCAGCTCATCAGCTGAATGCTGCTCCGAGAGAAAAAAAAGAAAAAAATGGACTTTTTTTGGAGGTATTATCCAATTTAATTGATTTACTGTATTGAATATATGCTCCAGTTTTGAAACATAATGCGTGACAAAATATTGAGTCTTCTTGTTGCCTTTTAATGAATTTGTTTCTGTTTTAATTTACAATTTAATTTAAACATTTTGTTTAGTAAATAAAAAATCATTATTATTTATTTTAGTTTTTTAACAACTTATTGGAGAATAGCAATTCGTGCTTTAGTGTAGTCCGTTGATATATATATATATATATATATATATATATATATATAAATATGCTATTTATAAGGTTGCCATATTTAATTAACATAAAACCATTAGATTTTGCGAACACAAATTGTGAAAAACGAACACGTTTAGCGATTTTTAAGGTGCTTCGAAAATTTAAATGAATAATAAAAAATTGCAGAGATGTTACAAGGTGATTCTAACTATAAATTCTAAATTTTAAGGCTATTTTTTCCTACGTAAAAAAAATTATATAAAATTGTTTTGTGCGGACTGGAAATATTTATTTATTTAGTATTTTCAACCGCAAGCATAACGTTTACAAACTGAAGGCTTCCCTGTTAAACAGACTTATTAAACATTTATTAGTTGTTGTATCAACTGTTTTTTCTTCACCTTAATCACGTTCACCATTAGACTGACTCCTAAATGAGAGAGATTTTATACACTCTGTTAAGAGATTCTAGAATTAACTAAAGAAATTTCTGTATTACTGCAGATGGCGTCGTTATAATTATTCAGTGTAGATGTTTGATTGTGTGTGTTCTTTTTCTGATTGTTGATCTTAGTTCCTGGAATTTAAATATAACATATTGTTGCTGCTTTGTTTTTATAAGATTTCTTAGACACTTCTTGGTTTGTTAACATACACAACAGGTCATTTTACTTTACTTTTCAATTTATATTTTTATAACTTAAAATAAAGCATCTTCGTAACAGTAAGTTTGTATGTTTAACATTGCAACATAGTGACAGTGACAACTTGTAAAAGTAATTTCTTTAAGCTATAAACTGCTGGAAAAGACATGTACTTCTTTAAATGCTTAAGGCTTACCAATTAAAGGAGAATACATTTTGTTTGAACTATTACGATTTCAATGTTACTGGTGTTGGAAATAAAATGTCAATGATTTCAGAAGCAGCTAAAGTTAGGCACGCTCGTCAAATAATACTTAACATGTTATATTTTTAAAATAGATAGATCATTTTAGTTTTTTTTTGTTACTTAAAGCAAGTTAAAGATATTACAATTTTTAATAACGAAATGGCGAAACGTCCAGTGATGTTGTTTCTCACGGACTATTGACTTACCCTCGGATTTTTGCTTATATGGTAACTTTTTTATAAAATTTTGATTAGAAAAATATAACTCCAGCCCCGGGGGGAAATTTATATGTTTTGAAGGAATCTCACCGTCATTACATGTATCAATGGGGGTAAAAGAGAGCCCAGTCCCCTACAAGGCTAGCAGGAGCCAACTGGACCATTCCATTTTATTTCAACGGGTATCAGTACAGCCCCAGAGTTCAGCTTTTCGTCTTTTTAGCCCTCTTAGCTGTTCTCTGACTGAACACAATGAATGGTCCAGGTCCAGTGAGCATGATTGCGGTTGTGTTCTTAAATTTTAATTAGCTTCATGCGTTCGCATGCAATTCCAATAGAAGTTGCAACTAGGCGTGGCTGGAGGATAGACATATCCGAAGGCTTCCTAGGGCGAGAATGACGCTACATTTCATCGACAGTGGTATGATCCATCGTCAGGTTATGGCTTACACAGCTAGATACTAACGTAAATCTTATCACGCATTATAAAAATAATTTTGGTCCTATCAGAACTGTATACATTTAGAATTTTAATGTATTCTTATCTAAATAATGTGCAGTGTTGAATTTCTTCACTTAACATTTATCTTGAATTGATTTTATATTTTATTTTCAAATACATTTTTCATTACTTTGATGTTTGATTTGCATTAATTTTAAACTAAAATAACTGTTAACATATTTATATGCAAAAATACAAATATAGTGATTATCAGCTATCTAATGAAAATAATGGCAGTCATCTTGTGTTGTGGCAGACAGACATATCAAAAACAAATATATAAAGTATATTGTTAACATTGTTGCGTTTTAAATGTTATCTCTATCAACAAGTTATTTTACAACGATTTGCATAAAGTTCTCGGAAATAATCGTAATCATGCTTTAACTCAATGTCTTTGATTTGGCAATTTACAATAATGCAG
This sequence comes from Trichopoda pennipes, assembly GCA_030448955.1. Taxonomy (NCBI): domain Eukaryota; kingdom Metazoa; phylum Arthropoda; class Insecta; order Diptera; family Tachinidae; genus Trichopoda; species Trichopoda pennipes. The sequence continues at coordinate 8,264,228 of JASKUP010000056.1, read as the reverse complement.
GCACATTAAGGAATGAAAGAAATAAAGAAAACTCTAACATGACAACCAGTAATTTTGTTAATAATTTTGTTTATTTCAAATTTAATTCCATTTTTTTCAGAATTGCTGGTGGGTGTATAATTCGTTTATCTCTGTTTAAAATTATTGAAGAAAAAATGTATTTTGTTTTAAAAATAAATACATGCGTCTGAATTTTTTCTATTGTATACGTTTTGCGCTTATCTGACGATGGGGTTCTGTAAATTGATAATACCAGCACATTAATTTTTATATTTCCTGTTTCCTTGCGGGTTTAGTGTAAAATTTTGTATTTTCGTTTACTGAACATATGCGTTTACAAACTTATGCAGCTATTTAAAAGGTTTTTGAACAAGAAGTATGTTTTTTAACACAAAATAAAACAAAACATTAAAAATTTTTTTTTTTATAATATTTTTCATTTATTCATTTATTATTGAGCAAATTTATCTTCTAATTTCTAAACCCGCAAAGCTTTTATGCTTGTCTGCAGGATGTTAAAACTTAAAATTTAAATAAATTCGTTTATAACTAGTTATTCAAAATTATATTTCACAGTCTGTGTAGTAACAAGTTTTGATTTATTGTGAGCCCATTAGGTATTCCTTTATTAGCTTATTCCTTTTGTTTTTGTGCGTTATGCTGATTATTTCAGTCGGTATTTTGTTCAAAATTGTTGGCAATGTTACGGGAAGCGAACTTCTTCCATACTCGTTTGTGAATCGTTCCACTTTAAATCTTCCTTGAGCTCGTCTCCGCGTGTTGTGAGTATGTTCCATCGGCTTTAAATATCTGTTATCATTGTAGAATTCTTTGGCCAAGGTTGCATAATAGATGTTCTTCACGCTAAGAACTTGAAGGTCTCTGGCAATTCTTATCAAGGCCCGGTTGTTAGGATTCGTAAGGCTTCTGTTTGATTCATTGTCGTCCGTTGCTCTCTGAAGGTTGTTGCCAAAGTTGTCTATCATGCTGATTGCGTAGTTGTCGTTTTCCGTTGTGCTGCGTGTTAATGTTATAATCACGGTAATTATTGTTTCCAGTTTCAGATTGTTTTTTTTATTTATGTAAAATTTTTAGTATTCGGTCTTGCGTTTTTTGGAGAGTGCTGCTGTATTTTGCACTACCCCAAGCCGTGACTCCATGCCTGATATACGATTCCACTAATGCAAAGTATGCCTGACGCAGAACTTCATACGTGAAGCAGTTGCCAAAATGGTACAGCATATACGACGCTTTCCTAAGTTTCCTCTGTAATTTTTCAATGTGACTTCTCCATTTAAAATTACTGTCAATAATCACACCAAGGTATTTATAAGTGTAAACTTGTTCAATGAAACTTGTGCAATCGTCAGCCTGATAATTCATCATATTAACGTTGCTGTGAAGACATTTTGGGTCATGAAATTGCAGCGTAACAGTTTTGTCGACTAGGTGACGTGGCTTTATGTGCATAACTTTAGTCTTATTGGCGTTTATAATAAGACCATTGTCGTGACTCCACTTCGTAATAATATTAAACTGATTCTACATTTTCTCAGTCGCAATGTTTATGTTCTTATTGGCCGTTATTATTGCTGTGTCGTCCGCATAACAAAAAGCTGTTCCTTCTTCTAAGCATCTCATCATATCGTTTGCGTATATAATATACAAAAGTGATCCTTGAGGTACTCCCCATTCGCATGGTATTCTTTGGCTATATTTATTGTTTATTTGTACATAATACGATCTGTTTTCTAAATAATTTTTGAACCAAAGCTACATGTCCCCTCTTATACTGTTCTTCTCAAGTTCTTGAAGAATTTTGTTATGCGAGAGAGTGTCGAATGCCTTACTAAAGTCTATAAAAAGTACCAAAACATGCATGTGGTTGCTTAAGCATTTGTTTACATAAGTTGAAAAGTTACTGGGAAGTTTATTTATGCTTTTTTCTTTCTGAAACCCGAATTGATTTCTATTAACAATTTTATACTTTTTCATAAAGCTCATCACTCTTCTGTTTATTATTAGCTCGAGAATTTTGTCCAACATTGGCAGAATAGCTATTGGTCTATAGTCTATATTCCGTATAGACTCTGTTCTTAACATAGCCCCCACAAAACATAATCCATTGGTGTTAAATCATACGATCTGGCTGGCCACTCAGCTGCTGATTGTTGTGGGAATTATGCGATCGAGAACTTTGGTTTGCAATAAATTGATCTTTTCATTGGCTGTGTGATATGTGGAGAGCAGTTATTGTATAGCTGGGGGAGATAAATTGCTGAAGGCAAGGAAATTGTAATTCAGACCTCTACAGTGTTGTATTTAAAAGAAAATGATTGAAGCTTTACTTAGAGTCTCAGCGTATTTGTGGTGTGAATGGCTGAGCTGGCTTAAACCGTATTTTCACAAACAAGAAGCTCGATTCTTTTCCAAAATCACAAATTATGTTGTATCGGTTTTTTCAACAAGAAGTTTGTTTTTCAGTTCTGGCAACATCAACAACATGATAGTTTTGATATTCAGTTTTTTGACATATTCGTAATAGATGTATTGGCAATTGTAACAATGAATTCAATTTCATACGAAAATCGCATTAAAATGATTAAAGTCCATTATGAAAATGATAGTTCTGTTAAAAGTTGTATTTCGTAAAATTTGTGGTATTTTCGGACAACATAATTATGCTTCTGAGACCGCTATTAGGTATTTGGTAGTCGACAGGCTCGATAAAAAAAGCACGAACACCAACGCGTGTTCGACCTGGTCGTTCAACTGAAAACATCGCAGCCGTGAGCCACAGCGTTGAAGCATATCCAAATTTGTTAATTCCTCGACATTCTCACCAACTGGGGTTATCCAAAACCACCACATCACGAATTTTGCGTAAGGATTCAGGGTTCAACTGGTGCAGCGTTTGAAGCCGACGGAACGTTCACATCGTCGTAGATTCGCTCAATTCATTCAGGAACAACCGGCTGGCTTTTCTGAAAAAATAGTTTTTAAAGACGAAGCCCATTTTCACTTGTCAGTGTATGTCAACAAGCAAAATTGCCGCTTTTGGGCATCTAGAAATTCAAGAGCCATTATTGAGAAGCCTTTGCATGCTTAATGTATCACTGTATGGCGAGATGTTAATGACTCAATTTTGTCCTATTACTGATGACGTGGATATGACTGATATGTGGTTTCAATAGGAATGACTTGTAATGCAACCATCGTCCCATTCAAAGACTACAGCATGGGCTTTCTTATATCCACACATTTTTATATATATATTAATTTCCTATTTCACACTTTATTTATTTGCTGAATAACAATTAACTAAGACATTTTAAAATGAAGCTGTTCCAAAAACCAAGATAATATCAGTATGGTATGTCTGCATATACAGCTGCGGAAGTAGCAACAAAATTAGAAAAGAGCCCAGAGTTCTGATTAAAAACTGGTCATCACTTATTTATAATCGAGCCTTCTTTTTCTTATAAAAATCTAGTTTTAGTGGATGTCGTAGGATCATCTTCAATATCTAATTTAGCTTGTAGATTGTGTTTCTGAAATAAGATTGAGCAGTTCTTTACAGAAACAAAAGTTAGAAAAAATTTTGATTCTGTCTTGGCTAGGAAAGAACTTGGCTGAATAAGTTTCTATGTCCGCAATTAAAGAGGGTGGCTTTTATTAAGCAGGTGTTTTAGAGACAAAAAAAATCTCCACCGTCGTTAAAGTAATTGGCGTGAGGTTTCTTGTTTTCTTCGTCCATAATATGAGTTTCCCGAGTAGTCGTTCCTAAACTAATCTATCCATAGTAAGGATCTCCAGTAGTGAGTTCCCCCGGGGGAACATTGATATGTTTTGAAATCTCGCCGTCATTACATGTAACAACAGGGGTAAAAGGGAGACCAGTCCCCTAAAAGGCTAGCAGGAGGTAACTGGGCAACACCATTTTATTTGCACGGGAATCAGTAAGCCCCATAGTTTAGTTTTTTGGCTTTTTAGCCTTTTAGATATTCTCTGACTGATTATTGAGGTTGGCTCTTCGGAAGCATCGTGGTGGTTGTGGTTTCGCGGCCCTCGTTTGAGTTGTGTGGGTCGGGGCATTCACAATGAACACAATGAATGCTTCTGGTTCAGTGAACATGCTTGTGGTTGTGTTCTGAAATTTTATTAAGTTTGCATGTATTCTGCACCGGGAGTTCGATAGTCTCCAACTCTTCAGCAAGGAGTGAGGGTTGCAGCCTGCTCTGCACTCTCGGAGTTGTGACCAGAAGTGACTGCTGGAGGATAGACATATCCGAAGGCTTCTTCCTATGGCGTGGGTGACGCTAAAATTCATCCACAGTGGTATGACCCACCGTCATGTTATGGCTTACACAGCTAGTTACTGACGTAATTCTTATCACGCATCTCCAATAGCAAGAATTGGTTACTGTATTGACAGAATTAGATTAAATAATAATCGACATAATGACTACAGATTGTAGTCATAAATAGCTTCTTCCGTAACCTCCGAGAAAACTGTAAAGAGTCTTATTAAACCACAACTAATTTTAAATTTAAATCTTTTTCCCTTAATTTAAAATAACAATTATCCGGGTAAAAATAAATCTCATATTTCTAAACATTTTTCTATTCTACTCTATTCATATAATTTCAATTATTATTTTAACCTACTTTCTACTTAATTTCCACCTACCATTTTTCATTAAGAGTTCCTTTGACATACTTTAATGTGCACATCCTCTTTTTAAAATCTATAAATTTTATATAATTTTGCAGTCTCTCATGTTGTTGCTGCCTTTCATTCCATTAAGACAATGACAAGTAGAACAATAAAATGAAAGACAAAAAATATTTTATAAAAACGACAAACATGTCGCTGCTGTTGTTACTGTTACTTTTACTGTTGCTATCATTGTAGTTGTTGTTACAATTATAATTTTACTTTTATCTAATGGTTATTGTTAAATATTAACCGACAACTATGAACAATATAACGAATTGCATTAAGTATTTACCGTCAAGAGGTAAAGAAATTATTGGGAAGGCGTTTTGCGAAGGCCTTAAATAACAATTATATTAAGTTGAAAAAGAAAGAAGAAGAAATCTATCCCTCCATCTATGTTTTCTATGCTAATGTTTATTTATCGTATTTTTATGGAGGTATAAAGCTTTTAAATGGAATCAAACAATGATGAATATTTAAATAATTTCGGCTGTATGCATAAAAAAAGTTTACTTGAGCTTTAAAGTACACGTTAGTTAACAAACACTTTAAGGCTAACAGAAGTTTGTTAAAAAATGGTATTCATAAACAGTACTTTAGCTAATGTATGCTTTAGTAAAATTAGTATTTTGATTCTGGCAATGCTACTATTTTCAGTTGTCACTGTGTAGTTAACGATGTATAAAAATCAATATATTTATCCGGGTATTTAGATCCATAAAAAATGTTTTTATTGTTTTCAGCGAAATCAACATATTTTTTTTGTTTTTTTATTAATCTTTTTAATAAAAAGCAAAGAACCCAAAAAAGGTCAATTTGCAAGGCTTACGAAGAACTTACAAAGAATTTATTCCTATTAAAAAAATAATTATTCAATAAAACTTTTGTTTAAAATAATTAAATATAATTATATTTTTGTAAAATATAAAATAAAGATGTAAAAATGCTTTATATTGAATGGCATGTTATATTTTATTTATACTACAATTTGTTTTAATAAACATTTTTAAAAATTTTTGGAATAACAAAGTATAATTGTCAATTGAGCCGTTTACAATGAAAGTAGCATAAGTCACAACTAAACACTTTTTTTATTTTTAATAAATTTAAAATTAATAAGTTAAGAAGTATTGAGATTTCTTTGAGAGGAGTGTTGATAATTAACGGTGTACCACAATGCTTATTTTGAAAGTGGCGTTAGTCGCTGTACTTAGGAAATTAATTACGGAGCTTAGTATGAAAGAAATGGAAAAATGTAATAAGTGTGTGTGAAGTATTGTTGTGATTATTGGACTTATTTTTATTAGTTCGAAAGAATAGTGCAGTTTACTGAACTATATTATAGTGATATCTAATATGCTACACATAATTAGCATTATTTTGTTTTTTTTTTTATTCTCAGGTGGTTGCTTCGTGTTGTATAAAATACCTAAGAATGTCACAACTCAAAAGCATATTATTGCACATAGTGACTTATGTAAAGGACAAAATAGTAATAGCAGTAATAGCCCCCTGTCGAAAATATCCTTCACAGTACACAACATGGAGAAAAAAGATTTTATTTTAAATCAATCATTAGAAAAATCCGTTTCAGAAAGAAAACTAAATACAGACTAGTTAAAATAACTAAAAATTTAAATGTTTTATAAACTAATTTAAAATAAAGAGATGACAATAACAAAGTAACTTATGCCACTTTTAAAATGAACGGCTCAGTTTATTGTAAACACAATTTGTTTTGTTTTTAAACTTTCAATAATAAAATTGAACTGTCAATTTATTGTAGGTTTAACGTAGGTTTTTCCTAAATAAGCAAAATTGCCGCATATGGAGTGAGACCAATCCACAACAGACCCTACAGACTCCATTACATCCAGAAAAATGCACCGTTTGGTGCGGTTTTCACGCTGGTGGCATCATCGGACCTTATTTCTTCAAAAATAAGGCCGGAACTCGCGTTACGGTCAATGGAGATCGTTACCGTACCATGATCAATGATTTTTTGTTTGAAAATATGGATGACATTGATCCGGACGAGATGTGGTTTCAACAGGATGGCGCTACGTGCCATACAGCGAACGCAACCATCGACTTATTGAAATCAAAATTTGGCGATAAGTTGATTTCGAGAAATGGACCTGTCAATTGGCCTCCAAGGTCGTGCGATTTGACACTACTCGACTATTTCCTGTGGGGCTACGTAAAGTCACTGGTTTAAGCTGATAAACCAGCAACAATTGACGCCTTGAAGGACTGCATTGTTCGTGTTATTCGTGACATACGCCCAGCAGTGCTCGAAAAAGTGGCCCAAAATTAGACCTCCAGAATGCGCTTCGTCAAGAACAGCCGCGGTGCCCATATGCCCGAAATCATTTTCAAATGTTAATGTCACGTATTGATCCTTCGAATAAAAAAGAAACTTTGATTACAATTTAATTTTTTGTGTTATTTTTTACAATTTCAAGTTCTATCGTGCTTAAAAAAACACCCTTTACAAGATTATTCTACTTTAACTTTACCCTATATTATTGTTGTTATTATCATTCAGTTTAGACGCCTGTTTGGCTGTGTGTTTTGTTTTGTTCTGTTGTTTATCTTATTTGATAGAATTTCTAATAAGGATGCTTTTGTTGTCTTATGTGTAGAAGATTTTTAGGAAAGCTGCGCAGTTTGCAAAAAGTACAGTAGGTCGTTTGTTTATTTTTTTACTAATAATTATTTTCTTTTAAAACTTTATAAATCATCTTAGTAACTTTATCTTAACGAAGCACCTTCGTAAGAATATGAAGTATTTATAAGACACTCAATTCGACTTTATTAAAATTTATTATAAGTATATACAAATTTAATTATGCAACTCTGGAGTTCATTAAACACACTTGCTCAAATCGGCATGAAAAGGGTACACTGTTGCATCATTTTAACTTACTGATAATTTACTCAAGTTACATTTTTTCGACGACCATTTTATAATAACATTTTTATGTACAAAATATTCTTTAGTGAGCTGAAGCATTAGTAATTGAGTTTAAGGAAAAATTAATAAAAAAAAAATAGTGCTGCTGCTCATTTCTTAATACCCTAGAGGAAAATTTTCATTTTCATGATTTTCTTTGAAAATTATTGCACGGTTGTGTATTTTGTAGCATGAGAATAATGATGGCTTGAGGATTTTTTGTAATTCAACACTGTATTATCTTAAATAATGTTAATGTTTGCTTAATTACTTGTTTTAACTTAATTTACTGTAGAAGAATATTTTTGTTGCACTGAAAGGCAAAATTAAATAAAGAGTTTTTCAACCACAAGTTTGTTTTCTAAAACAAAATAAAACAAAAAATGTAGATTAAGATGATTTAAGTTTTTATTGTATTACGAAGAGAAAAGTTCGGAAATAATGAATGAGAAATGATATTTGTCAAATGTCCACCACGACCCCGATAACAGATATCAATTCTTTCATCAAAGTTTTTAACCGTAAAGTCTTTTGAGTTTTAAGGCTGAAATCGATTCGATTGGATCTGTATAGATGCTATGCTTAACATAGCCTCACAAAAAATATTCCAGTGGTATTAAATCATACAATCTGGCTAGCCACTTAACTTCTGGGTGTCGTGAAATTGTGCGATCGGAAAATATGGTTTGCATTAATTTTACCGTTTCATTGGCTGTGTGATATGTGACACTGTCCTGTTGACACCACATGTCAGTGATATCCATGTCGTCCATAATAGGCCAAAATTAATAGCGTTACCGCATTTCCAAACCACATTGCGCACCATACAGTGACACGTTGAGCATGCAAAAGCTTCTCAAGAATCGCTCGAGGATTTTCAGAAACCCAAATGCGGCATTTTTGCTTGTTGACATACCCTGAAGTGAATATGTGCTTCGCCTAAGAAATTAACTTTTTCAGAAAAACCAGCCGGTTGTTAACTGAATGAATTAAGCGAATCTACGGCGTGGCGAATGATCGGTCGGCATCAATTTCTACATCAGTTGAACCTTGCAAAGGTTTAAAGACAAACCTCTACGCAAAATTTGACATGTGGTGGTTTTAGATAACCCCAATTATTGAAAATGTCGAGGAATTGACAAATTTAGATCTACTCCAACACTGTGGCTAATGGCTGCAATGTTTTTAGTTGAACGACATGATTGAACACACGTTGGTGTTGGTACATTTTGTATCGAGCCTGTCGACTCAAATTTAAGGACCACATTCTTAATAGCGGTCTCAGAAGGACGATTATGTTGTCATGAATTTTACGAAATGCAACTTTAACAGAACCACTATTTTCATAGTGGATTTTAATTATTTTAATGCGATTATCGTGCGAAATTTAATACTTTGTAACAATTGCCAATACATCTACTGCTACAACAACAACCAACAGCTAGAAGGTTTAACCGTTTTATGTTAAAATTTTTACAGCATATCTTTGCATGTCTGAAAGGAGCAATAGGCTACATAGTTTCGAAAAAAATCGACAAGACTGTATAAAAACTTTAGCAGCTGAATATAAATTTTAACAATTTCAGTTAAAATTTTAGCCAGTTATGGAAAAAATTATTTCAACTGAGATACAAATTTCTATGCAATTTATGTCAAGTCCTTTAATTTAGAATTTAATTCTTAAAAAATTGATTTTGTATTTCAGCATTTTGTGCTTGTTGAAATAAAATAATCTACACTGAAGGTCGTTTGCTTCTGCAAAGGTTTCATTAAAGTATTGAATACATAAATTTTATTTATTTTGATATTTTGCTTCTTAATTCCAATACAAAAATTTATTTTAATCTGCAGCTTATATCTCTTGTCATATTGTAAAACTAAATGTGGAGCTTGTTTTCTCTAAAAACTATTTTAATTTAAAAAAACGAATCTAAAAAATCTAATCAAGAAACTTTTTCTGCAACAGATTGTGCGAATTTCTCATATATGCCTGAAAATATGCTATGTAAACTTTTTTTACTGAGAATTTGGCAACGTAAATAAATTCCTATGCATAAACACAAAGGATGTGTCACTATAGTAGTAATAACATTGAAAGGGTATTTCCAAAAATTGTGAGATATCAATTATGTAACTCTGATAAAATATGGCAGCTGGTGATACTTTTAAATCATAAAAGAAAGAAAACAATTAGCACAACGAAAAATACAATTTTCATCCGTGACTAAATTAATAGTTGGGAAAAAGTAAGAATAGATATACGTGACGCTGTATACTCGCAAGGAGATCAACGAAAGATAGCTTGAGATTGTGTGGGGCATTCGTCTAACCAAAACAATATTAATTAAATATTAAAATTCCTCTATTCTTCAAAATTAATTGACTTCATTCGAAGGATAAAACTTTAGCACGGATGACTCGGGCGTAATCTAATCTGTAGTGACATTTTACATGACTTTTTTGAATACATTGTCTATAAGATGGTGAATGTTGTCCTCAAAGTGGTCAATCATTTTGGTCTTAATGCGCGTAGACTAGTGACTTTAAATATTCCCACAGAAAATAGTGTAGCGGCGTTAAACTGCACGTTCTTGCATGCCAATTCACGAGTTCAAATTGCAGTTCCTGCACACCATGGTTGTTTAATGGAGTCACTAATAGCGGCTCTATAGCAGTCACTATTGACTGTCACTTTCTGACCAGAATCGTTTTTAAAAAAATATGGCCCAATCCATGATCCCACTAGCCCTTAAATCATACCAAACAATCTGTTTTCTATATATAACGGTGTCTTAAAATACACTTGAGAAATGTCACCACTTCAAAATCTGATGTTTAAGAAGAAGAAGGATATCCATGCACTATGGAGGACTTTGCGGAAAGATCTTGGTTTGCGTGCTTATAAAATCTAGCTCATGACAAAATTGAAACATGATTAACTAGCAAAGCGTAGATTCGCTGGCTGGGCCTAAGACAAGATTGTCATTGATCACGATTTGCATAGGCAAATTTTGTTTAGCGATGAAAATCACTTTTTTGTGAACGTACGTCAATAAGCAAAACTTCCGCATTTCGAGTAATGCGTGATAAGATTAACATCAGTACCTAGCTATGTAAGCCATAACCCAACGGTGGTTTAAACCACTTGGGTGATATGTTGTGTGCACCCACGCCCAAAGAAGTCGAAAACATAATTCTATGTCATAGGTCCTTCGGAGCAGGGTCACCAGCCCAAACTCCTTGATAAAGACTTGAATATTATACAACTCCTGGTCCAGAAGACATGACAACTGTGTGATTTGATTTACATCCGCGCCTGGCCATTAAGCCTTAATCAGATGGTGGACCAAACCACTGAATAATTTGGAACATCATGCTCGTCCTAGAAAGCCGAAGCTATAATTCTATGCAACAGAACTTTCTAGTTGCAACTTCGATGATTCAAGAGCAGGGCTGCAAATCATCACTCCTTGCTTAAGAGTTGGAGACTTTCCAACACATGTCTAGCATGCTCACTGGACTGGATCATTCACCTAGCGTGTCATTAACGGCGAAATGATCCTGGCCACCATATTAAACAATAGACCTGATATGGGGCCGCGAAACCACAACCACCACGATACTCCCATATAGGGGCCAACCTTAATAATCAGCCAGAGAACAGTTAAATGTCTAAAGAGACAAATAACGGAACTCTGCGAGCTTACTGATTCCCGTGGAAATAAAGTGGAGTTTCCAGTTGTACCCCTGCTGACTTCAGGGGACTGGGCTCCCTTTTTTTCCCCAGTTGCACAGGTCTAAGTTGTTGCTTTCTCCAAAGACCATATATATGTGCCCCCGGGGGGTAAGAAGACATGACAAGCATGCTCACTGGATCAGTATCGTTCACCCTTTGTTCTCGGTAGAGGTGAGATAATCGTGGCCTCTTAATCATTTCATGAGGGCCGCGAAACTACAACCACCACGATGCTTCCGAAAAGCCAACGTCAATAATTAGTCAGAGAACAACTAAAAGGCTAAAAAGTCAAAAAGCTGAACTCTGGGGCTTACTGCTTCCCGTGGAAATAACGTGGAGTTGTCCAGTTGGCTCCCTGATAGCCTTTAGGGGACTGGGCTACCTTTTACCCCCGGTGACAAATGTAATGACGGTGAGATTTTGTCAAGACATATAGATGTGTCCCCCGCATTAGAAGTAATAATAATCTTCGAGTGTACGCCAAAACACTGTTACATCAAGAAAAACTGACTGCTTGATGTGCTTTATGAACGGTCAATGGTGACCGCTATAGAGCCATAATTTCTGACTTTCTCATTCGTCAGTTGAACAATCATGATGTACAGAAGTTGTGGTCTTAACAAGACTGCGCAACATGTATCCTAGCTCATACTGCAATTTATTTATTGAAGGAAACGTTTGGTAACCACATTGTTTCACGCTCAAACCTGTGAATTGGCCTACAAGACCGTGCGATTTAATACCGCTAGACTATTTGCTATGATATGTGAAGTCGCTAATCGCTGACGATAAAACCGAAACGATTCACCATTTGTCGATATACAAATTTTGGAAAAGGGCACTGAAAGTAGGATTAGGCTACATACGCGCCAGTCGTAGCGGTACCATGCCAAAAGTTATATTTGAATTATAAAGCCAGCAGATTATCTTTCGAATAAAGTAAATTTCATTTCATTGATATGTTCCATTGTTTTATATAACTTCACAGTTCTATACCCCTATAAAAAACATCCGATACTTCCTTTAACACTCTTTGTATTTATAATAATACTTTAGTGTTCATAAAACATTTTTTATTACTTTAGGGTTTATTAATGTCAGTTTCTTAAGTCATCCTTCCCATAAGCTTAAGTTATGAAAGCATAAGCATGGCTGAGAATAATTAAATAACAAAACTTTTACAATTTATCCGTACACGATATGAGTGTTAAACTTTTTCATAATAATTTTACTTATACACACACATACAAACACACATACAAACAAACATACACACACACACAAAATGAAGGAATAACATGTAACCATTTTATGTTCTGCTACAGTTTATTAATGAAACTTAAATGTTTGTTTATTGCAAGCAAAAGGTAAAAAGAAAACTATAATTGACAGAGTTCAAATAGTGATTATGACACTATACTTTCATGCGCCGTTTATGTCTTATTTTGTAGCATAAGTTAAGGAAATAGTTTCAGATAGAAATTGTTATTATATCCGTGAAACTAAGTTTATTCGATAAGAAGTTATTAACAAAGTAATAAAATTATAAGTTTGTACTTAGGAGAGAGAAAAAGAGAGAGAGAGAGAGAGAGAAAAAAGAGAGAGTTTATTATTCAGCCCAGAAGAAAAATTTTATTATCTTTTATACGCAATCAAGTAGATATTTGGATAATAAAATACATAATTAAACATTTGCAAATGTGTAACACTATTTGCTTTCAGAAATGTTTTAATTGGTTTTAAGGCACATAAATATTCAAGCATATTTTCATGCGTAATTTCTGACATATTTTAGTAGCATAAGTTAAGGTAATATTTGATATTCCGTTGTTGTTTTTATCTAAAAGGATTGCATCCAGCAAGCAGCTATAAATGAACCAAAATGGCAGATAAAGTTACTGCCTATTTAATTATTGATTTATTTAATTACTACGAACTTTCTTCTAGATTTCCAAACCTATGATAGAGGTTACTGGAATGGAGATAAGGCTCACTTAAAAATCAAACAAAATTTAAGATTTAAGTAGTAATTTCTTATTTAATTGTAAATTTCGATCTTTTTTATATATTTTTTCTTTTCAATATTTCGCTTTCCTTTGAAAGCTTCTTCAGGAAAGGAAAGCGAAATATTGAAAAGAAAAAATATATAAAAAAAGAAAAAAGATATTTATTAAAGATAAAAAAGATCGTTTAAAAAACTATAAAAATTGTAAATTTCGTTTATACGAAACACATTTTCGTAACACGCGTAGTGAGTTTAAGTTTAAGATCTGAAGAACCACAGGGCGCTGTGGAATCTATAATGTGGACAACCCCAACTAGAATTAAACTAATCTCTACTCTGACGAAGTACTCGAATTAAGAAACACAATAAAGAAACATTATATGGGAGCTTTCGGAAGAAGAATTAGATTTTAACTTAGCGTTGCTAATACATTTAAGCGCATCTACCATTTTTGAGCTCTCAGAATCCTTTTTGAATCGCTACAGAAAACTCTAAACACATTTTCGTAACACGCGTAGTGAGTTTAAGTTTAATATCTGAAGAACCACAGGGCACTGTGGAATCGATAATGTGGGCAACCCCAACTAGAATTAAACTAATCTCTACTCTGACGAAGTACTCGAATTAAGAAACACAATAAACAAACATTATATGGAGGCTTTCGAAAGAATTAAATTCCAGCTTAGCGTTGCTAATACATTTAAGCACATCTATCACTTTTGAGCTTTCAAAATCCTTTTTAAATCGCTACAGAAAATTCTAAATTTTTGTTTAAGCTTTACTAGAGCACATGAAAGGCTGCATAAATGTCTCAAGTGTCGATCTTATAAATAATTAAAACTAAGGCCTTATAACTCAATGTGTAAATGTTCATTTTATTCCGGGAAACCCATTTTATATAATTTCCAAAGGGTAAAGAAAATTTATGTAGTGATAATTTTTTTACCACGTTAACAAAACCAACGTTGGAATTATTTATTTGTCCCTAAAAAAATTTAATGCCATTGAGGTTTATTTATTATTTTATTCTACAAAATATTAAAGGCTTTGATTAAGACAAAGGTATTAACGTTGCCCAAATGGCGCAGCACAGAAGGCCAATTAAAGATTAATGTAGTTATAGCAGAAGGCAATTTCTCTCTTCTATCACTTTCTTCTCCTCTACTCTACGTATTTAATTTTGACTTCTTGTCCTCTAATCGAACTATTTTCATTTAGGTTCTCTATACCTCCTTAGTAGCACTTAATCCTAGCCTGAGAACTGGAGATTATCTTAATTTCCACCGCACACTTGGTAGCATTCTGTTGAAGATGCAACATCATTTAGTAAAAAGCTAATCCTTAACGTGACTTCAGTCTAAACCTTCAGTCTTCGCGTTGGTCTCCGAAGGGTCTCACAAGTAAACGGTACAGGGATACCTAAGGGTAACTGGCTATCGTAGCACCAATAACTGAGCGACTGTCTGAAGATCCTTATCTTACAGTTTTATATTTCTGCTAGTCCACGCAGCTGGTGCCGTCTTTTATCCTCTGAAGCATAACCTCAAGATGTTAAAGAATACCAAGAAAGACCTTAGTTGAATATGATAAACAACCAAATGAGAATTCGTTTACGAAAATGAAGATATTCATCTCTTTTATTTATAATTTTTTGAACTAATCGAATTTTATGCTGTTTAATTTTAGGAGGTTCAGCACTTTTAGACTTACTCTTGCTGGTCAGTCCTTTAACTATACTAGCACCTATGCCATATTGTAAACATTTAAATAACTTAATAAGTTACTTTTTTTCTCGGACAAGTACTTAAGGGATGACCTCTACTGGTGCAATAAATTGTACCAGAACTAGGAAATTAGATAATGGGAAGGAGGATAGTGGGAATAGTGTTTAAATTTGGCAAGATTAAACCTGACAGGATAGACCTCTGGAGATATATTTATTATATTTCACATATCAACTGTTCTGTAAAAAAAAAAGAATTTTCCTCGTAATGCAAAGTGCGATTCACTCGCCAATCAACCACAAATGGATGCGCTTTAAATGAAAATCGAGTTAAATGAAAAACGTGCGAGTAACGGGAAAAAGTTCCCTAATTTCTTTAGGGTAGTAACGTAGAATACAATCCACATTGCGTCAAGGATCTGTGTGATTAGATATACAACTGCGCCTGACTATGTAGTCCTAATCAGATGGTGGTCAAACCACTGCATAACGTCATGCTCGTCCTAGGAAGCCGAAGACTAATTCTAACAACAGGTCTTTCCTAGTTGCAAATTTAATGATTCCAGAGCAGGGCTGCAAATCATCATTCCTTGCTAAAGAGTTGGAGACTATCCAACTTCTGTCCAGAACACATATCTAGCATGTTCACCGGATCTGGGAACGTTTCACCAGGTAGGTGTTATTAAAGATGAAATGAACCCGGCCACCATAGAACCATAAACTGTTATGGGGCCGCGAAACCACAACCACCACGATACTCCCATATAGGGGCCAACCTCAATAATCAGTCAGAGAACAGTTGAATGTCTAAAGAGATAAATAACGAACTCTGCGGCTTACTGATTCCCGTGGAAAGAAAGAGGAGTTTCCAGTTGTACCCCTGCTGACTTAAGGGGACTGGGCTCCCTTTTTCTTCCAGTTGTACAGGTCTAAGTTGTTGCTTTCTCCAAAGACCATATATATGTGCCCCCGGGGGGTTGCGTTGATGATCTAGAGAATCAATAGAGTTTGATTCCCTACTATCCCTATTGAGCCTCTTGTACTCCAAAATAGACTTTGGGGCGCCGGTCCATATATGAAAGTTGTATCCCATTTTTGGACGGTTATAGATAATATAAATGGTAGGAAGTTCGGGTGGAGTGAAGTATCTTTTATACCGTTTTAGAAAGGCGAGGCATTTAAAAGCTTCTTTAGAAACCTAAACAATGTGAGTATTCAATCGAGCATCACACAAAATTTTAATATCAAAAACATCAAGAGCTTCCGATTCCTCAATACTTATATCACCCATAGTAGTTTGTAAAAAACTACGGATATTTGATCATTAACAGGTTTAAAGAAAGCATATCTCCATAACAACAAAAAGTACCAGTCGCGGTCAATCAAGTCGGAGTGAAATCCTTTGGCCAACTATCAGCCGTGATGGATTTTGTGTCTGTGTTTACGTCGTTTTTGTGTAAGGGAAAGAGTTGCTTCTGGCCTTCTTTTTATATAATTTTTCATTGGCTATCTCTAGATGGCCAGTTATAGGCGAAGCTAAAAGCCAATATACTAGCGCAGCCAACTATGTGGCATATTATTCGTAACTTTTTTACGATACCTGCGACAAAAACAGTTCCTACCATCGTTAATTTCTTGTGAATACTTTAAACTAAGTTGTTCTTGTCTTTACAATTATTAATTTTTTAAATAACTTTTAAATATATAATAGTTATAATTTTTTTAACTTTTTTAATATTTTTTAGTAATTAATTTTAAGCACTAGGTCTTATTTAATAAAAAATTTTTTAAAAAAACTTTATCTTTTATTATATTTTCGATATTTCGCCACACCGTTGGTTGGCATCATCAGGAACAACAAAAATAATAATGAACAAAGAAATTAAAAAAATTTTTTGATTAACAAATTCAAAATAATCAAAAAATTTTTTCAAAAAACAAAACAAACAAAAACAATAAAAAAAAACAAAAAAACGACAAATTGAAAAAA
Organism: Trichopoda pennipes; assembly: GCA_030448955.1. Lineage (NCBI taxonomy): Eukaryota > Metazoa > Arthropoda > Insecta > Diptera > Tachinidae > Trichopoda > Trichopoda pennipes. The sequence goes on along the minus strand of JASKUP010000056.1, from coordinate 8,247,098 downwards.
TTGTTTGTTTTACATACATACAAACAAATTATCAATATTAACAAATTTTTTAAATGAAAAACAATTTTGAAAATACATAACACATTTACAAAACAATAGTATTTTACACATATATTTTAAAACATAAATTTAATGACCAAACGTTACAAAAATTAAAGTATTAATTATTAATATTATGCAGATACAGAGTTTTGTTTTATAATTTTATGCACTAAATGTCTATAATTTTGGGCAACATTCTCCGTATCTGCTTTAAAATTTATTCTTTTGGTTAATGGTACTTTAATTATTTGTAACATTTCTAACATATAACGACGTTTATAATTATTTTCTAAATTTAAAATTGAAACATTTTCAAAATTAGGATAATGATTAACTTTAGAGCAATGCGAAGATAATGCTGTTTTTTGTAAACTAATATTATTCCTGTATTTCTGGTCTGACCTATGTCCTGCGATTCTAGTTTTCAATTTATTTTTTGTTGTGCCTACATAAACCTTATTACAATCTTCCTTATCATTACTGTTACAAGGAATTTTGTACACTAAATTGGACATATTTAATTTTTGAATTTTTCCTTAGTTTTACTAAACAACCTATTTAATGTATTTGTATTCTTATATGCCATTTTGTATTTATTTGTATCATAAATTTTTGAATTCTCTATTCTTTCAGACAAGACTGGTACATAAGTTATCGATTTATATATTTTCGGTTTCGTTCCATTACTTATAACTTTTTTCCTCCTATTATTAAATTGATTAATTAACCTATTAGTTAATCGTATTGGAAAATTGTTCTCAGTTAAAATATTTCTAATCTTTTCTGTATTCTTTCTATGGAATTCTTTGTCACTAATTGTTAAAATTCTCTCTATTAAATTATTGGCCGTGTTAATAATAATTCTTTTATTTTGTTTAGAATAATAATTAATAATTCTACCTGAAGCAGTTGGTTTTTGGTACCAATCTATAACAAATTCTTTATTTCTTCTTATTATTAAAGTGTCTAAATATGGAAGTTTAGCATCACATTCCCTTTCAATTGTAAATTTTATTGAAGGGTCAAATTCATTTAATGTTTCTAACATTTCGTTAATGGCAGATTCAGATATAATACAAAACAAATCATCTACATATTTTGTCATAATTTTTGGTTTTACATTTAATTTTTCAATAACATTATCTAACAATTTTTCCATAACAATATCTGCCACAATTGGAGAAGCTGGAGAGCCCATCGGAAGTCCTTTTTGCTGAATATATATCTTTGTTTTCAATTTGTGGTTTTTTTAATTGTTTTTGTTTGTTTTGTTTTTTGAAAAAATTTGTTGATTATTTTGAATTTGTTAATCAAAAAATTTTTTCAATTTGTTTGTTCATTATTATTTTTGTTTTTCCTGATGATGCCAACCAACGGTGTGGCGAAATATCGAAAATATAATAAAAAATAAAGTTTTTTAAAAAGTTTTTTATTAAATAAGACCTAGTGCTTAAAATTAATTACTAAAAAATAACTTTTAAATAAATAACTTTTTGCCCCTGGGGGCACATTATAAGTCTTTATGGATCACACAACCATCTAGACTTTTTTTTATTTTAAAGAGAAGTAGCACTTCAGGCAACAATGCCTATTTAGTCAAGTACCGTGCTACATTCTTTAGGAAAGGGATAGAGAAGAGATGAAACAGGTGGTGAAAGAAGAAGGATAGTCGGAAATAACTGCCGTATAAAGACAGCACAGCGATCAGTGACTATTCCTTCATCGCTGAGCACCCCCACCGACAGTCAATTTTTTATTTTTGTAGTGAAAAAAACCAAGGTCTTCGTTGGGAATCGAACCCACAACACCCATACTGGCAAGCTAGTACACTACCTACTAGCCTACATGGGCACCTTGGCTTGTGTCTGGCGGCGGTAGAAGGGAGCCCAGTCCCCTTAGGCTAGTAGGAGCCAACTGGATAATCCACTTTATTCCCACGGGAATCAGTAAAGCCCCAGAGTTTAGTTATTTGTCTCTTTAGGGATTAAGCTGTTCTCTGACTGATTATTGAGGTAGGCCCTTCGGGAGTATCATGGTGGCTGGTTGTTTCGGGGCCCTCGTTTGAGTTTGTAGGTCGGCTCATTCACAATGAACACATTGAATGGCCGTCGTGTTCTAAATTATATTAAGCTTCATGCGTTCTGGACCAGGAGTTGGATTGTCTCCAACTCTTCAGCAAAGAGTGAAGACTGCGGTCTACTTCGGGCTTTTGATATTGCAACTAGGAGTGACCGGAGGATATACGTATCCGAAGGCCTTTTAGGGCGAGGATGACGCTACATATAATCCAACAGTGGTAATGATCCACCATCTGATTAAGGCCCACGGCCAGGTGCAGATGTAAGTCTTATCACGTCATAACTTTTAATTTAATTTAATTTTACAGTTATTTCAAGAGACCAGGGTCAACAAGAACGGTGTGTAACTGAAGAGAAAGTTTATAAATTCTTTATGTAGTTTTACTGTCAATGTAAGTGAGAACATACAACAGGATTCAAAAGCCGCCAAAAACTTGTTTAGGATAAATAAATTAGATGACTTTTGCAATATAATAAAAAAAATTTGAAATAAATAAGGAACTTGGTAAGATTAACGTCAGCACTTGGCCATGAGGCCTTAATCTGACAGTGGTCTTACCACTGGGGAAGACCACTACCCACGACCTAAGACGCATACACACCAGATGCATACACGTCTTAGTAGAAATTTTTGAGTGCGTAGTAGTAGGACCGTGTTCCCACTCCTTGCTGAAGACTATCCAACTCCTAGTTCTCTTGCAAACGCAAGCTAGGACTTTGAATGTTAACTTTTAACATTCATTAACATCTCTTCGGAACTTTTTTTAAAGATCGGTTAAACCACAGCCACCATGTTGCTTCCCGAGGGGCCTCAACAATAATGATAACAGGACCGTGTACATAATAAGTCACTGTTCAGACCGCGAGAGTGCTATTTCTCTTCCAGTTCCGGGCTCCTGCTAGTCCATGCAACTGTTGCCGCCTTTTACCCCCGAAGGCACATGTTAAGATGGAGAAGAGATCAGAGTGTGATTTGTTTTACATCCGCACCTGGCTATGTAGCCTTAATCAGATGGTGGACAAACCACTATTGTATAATTTGGAACGTCATACAGGCGTCCTAGGAAGCCGAAGACATAATTCTAAGCAACAGAACCACCTAGTTGCAACTTTAATGATTCCAGGGTAGGGCTGCAAACCATCACACCTTGTTAAAGAGTTGGAGACTTTCGTACTCCTGTCCAGAACACATGTCTAGCATGCTCACTGGACTAGATCATTCACTTTGCGTGTCATTATCAGTGTGATGATCCTGGCCCCGATAATAACCATTATACTGTTATGGGGCCGCAAAACCCCAACCACCACGATACTCCTATATAGGGGCCAACCTCAATGATCAGTCAGAGAACTATTAATGTCTAAAGAGACAAATAATGAACTCTGCGGCTCACTGATCCCCGTGGAAATAAAGTAGAGCTTCCAGTTGTCTCCCTGTCTGTCTTCAGGGGACTGGGCTCCCTTTATACCCCCAGTTGCACAGATCTAGATAACTGTTACATACTATAAAGACCATAAATGTGCCCCCGGGGGGGAGGCGAAGAGGTCGATCTAGACTGCTTGTCTTCAGGGGGAATAAATTCTTAACCTTAATTTAAAATAGACTTTAAAATCTTAGCCTTCAAAATTTACTCGCCATCTGTTCATCAGACAGAGAAGTTCTAGAACATGAAAGTCATTGAACTTTTTTGAATTGATTTCCATTTCAATTATTTTGTTTTATTTCAAATCTATAACTTTTTGATGGTTTTTATAGTTTTGGATGGCTTCAGTGTTGGCAAATTATTACACATATTTAACAATCAAAGTATGAGACGGCATGTGAATAAGCAATAAAAATCAAATAACCAAATAAAATAAATAAATGAGTTTCCTATTAAGAAATAAATCGTACAAACTTAATTGTCATGTAGCTTTGTTGGGTACGTTGTGGACTAAAAATTTTGATTTCTTAAAGTTGCCAACGAAATTTTATTAACAGCTTCACAATAAATCTCTCAGCCTATTCAGCTTAAGCCGATAATAGCAATATTTTTAAGGTAGATTTTATTTCGAAATGTAGTTTCTTGCATTAGGAAATATAAAAACAAAAGATTACTATCCCGAACACCAATAACTGCCAATGGTCTTGATATTTAGTTCACTAAGCTAAACTTAATCTCCGGAATCTATGTCAAAAAACTAATTTTTCCCTAATGCATCACTTTAAAAAAGACATCAGAGTAAAAATTAGACTCGTCGCTTAAAAGGATAAAATTTTCATTACGCTAAGTACTTATATCAACTTGGTTGCATATGATGGCAACAGTCATCCGGCTTTGTAAAGGGTAAAACTGGTTAAAACTACAGTCCTACTAACCATGATACTGAGAGATATTCTTTCGCTATACACCCTCTGAATTAGAGCTCACATTATATTCGCTTAGCGCAAAGAACTTCACTTGGTAAAGCTTGTAGCCAGATACTGATGTTAATCTGCATCGTAAGCGTTCGCATACAACTGGGAAGTAAGCTCAGATAGGATTAAAACACAAATATGTCAATAAAAATGACAGTTTAAATCAACTATAGAAAAAAATGTTTAGCATTTTCTAAGCTTAAATTAGCAAATGTTTCTCTTGAGTGCAGGCTGAAAAACGCCTGCAGCGAGCTTTCGGTCAGTTGGATGTGGCGGTGATAGACTACCCTAGGCTAGGCAGCTAGTTGATGAGCACCATCCTTCGCTCCAAAGACAAACCGAGCTGTTTCTGATGCTTGCATAAAAAAATTTGTAAATATACATACGACAGATTAATAGATGTAACGTAAAGTCAAGAATCAAATGTAGGCGAAGCATTTTGGGCTTAAGGAACAAGATGGTATCAACCATTGTTATATTGAAGTCGAAAAACGCTTGATTTAGTCATACTGTAGGGGAGAGTATCTACATTTTCTGAAAAGAAAAATTCAGAGAACATCTCTCCACCCAAATCCAATCATAGCACAGAAACAGATTTAGAGAAAAAATTGAATAATTTTGTGATTTCTAAGTGTTTTCTATATCTAATTTCTTGACAAGAGCTATCGCGCCAGAATTTAAAATTTCCAAAATCTTTTGGGAATTAGAATAAGGAAACGTTTCTTATTTTTCATATGGAGTCTAGGTCTCTGCGATGCACTGTAACGAACAATATTGTTACGGATGTATCTTGCTTAAGTTTTAAAATAAAATAATTAAGCAATAAAGCGAACTACTGGGTATGTTGTTTACGAACTGCGTGGCCTGCTAAGAAAACTTTGGTACAACAACAAATTTCTAGTTACAAACCGCGTAGAAATTTTATACACGCGAACAGCAACAATGTGATATGCTGTTTCCTAACTGCGTGGCATGCAAACACGAATTTCTGTTTACTAACTAAACGCGCAAGACAACAACAAACATGTATAGTGTTTACCATCTGCGTAGTTTTCTAAGAAAACTAATCTACACGAGACAACAATAAATATTTTAATATAAATCCCAAGCAGAAACCATATCAGCATAAAAACAAAAATTACACACAGACATACAGGCGCCTATACATGACTAAACAACATGCAACAAAAAAATGTGATACAAAGGGAGTAGAAGATTGTTAACTTTTTTAGACTTTAAATGGACAAATATAAATAGGGCTGCATCTGAGTGGATAGTCAATCAGTGTAAAATTAAGCCTCTTGAAGAAAAGACGTGCAGCTTAAGTAAATTGCTCTGTAGTGTCAACCTTGTGTAGTTAAAGTAATAAACTTGTTATTAATTTAAAAATTCTAAAAACTGGTGTTATTTTTTTTTGCAATTAAGAACTCACAACACAACGTTTATAAAAGGTAACAATAATTTAATAAGAAACTCAAGCACATTTTGAGAATTATTTTCTTTTTTTGTTATCAAATCCTCCACTGTGAGTTAAGAAAGCCATGTTTAAAATATGCAGTATTGAAAAAGGATCATTTGTAAATTTAACCACTATTTCTGATAAAGGAATCATTTTCATGGAATTTTATCTCAAATAATTCAGCTGTTTGAAATTTCTTTGTCCTAAATGTCCTAGTGCAGGATAGAAGCACAATGATCGTTTCTTTCTACTCCTTCTCAGTGTACCAGCTGCTGCAGAAGCCAGTATAGGGCATTACCAAAGATTATAGATTTATAAAGATGTTGCACTGCGAACATTTTACATAAACAGAAATTTTAAGCGTCTATTGAAGGGAGAGAGAAGAGAATACTGTCTTTGAATTGAGCAAAACCATTAATAATAGAAAAGAGAGTAGTATTTTTTATACACAGAAACACACATTTATTCATGCATGTGTGCATATGTTTCCCATGAATACTTGTGGTTAGGGTGTGCGTGTATTGTTTTTGGTATTTTTTTGCAGAGTAGCGAAGTATTCACTCACTGTTCATACATGTAGGAATATGTACATTTCACTTTTTAGCCGCTTTTTCTCATACATGTGTGAGAGACTACAAAATATTTTGTGTTTTCTCATTTGTGAATGCGACGATTTATTTTTTTTTTTCTATTCATAAGTGAAAAAATGAGAAACACACAAGTGTTCATTTTTGAATATTCACAATTTTGATCATTTTTCATGAATGAAAAGGTCGTAAAAATATGTGCGTTAAACATTCGTGTACATAAACGCACATATTTGATAATGCGCAATTGTCGGCGTATGCAGGAAAAAAAATGTTTTTTTTTTTATTTCTTTTAGAATATATTGCAATATTGTATTTTGAATTACACGTGTTTTTACTACATTTTACGGTAAACTGCGATCGTAGGTAGAAAATTTTTTTACGTTCATTTATGAGAAATTTTTTAAAATTTCAATTATCATAAATGAACATGTACATTTATGAAAAATAACAATAATGAGAAATAGCTAATTTATCATTTATCACATATGAATAAGACTAATAATTCTTGTTGTTCGCATTCATGTATGAAAATAACCAGAACATTTTTTGTTGTTCGTTTAAGAGTGTGAAAAAAAATATAAAATTTTAGATTTCTCATTTATGAAAAATATCATGAATGTTGATTTTTGACTGTTCATAAATGAAAAATTCTGATCCCTGTTTTTTTGTATTTCACACATGTTAAATTCTGTTTTAAAACTAAAAATGAATTTAGCTTTACTAGCAACTTTATTAATATACGCAGCACACAGTTTATGTGAATGTTCAACATAAATATGAAACGAACATGATTTTTTTTCGTTATTGTAGGGCAAATATACTTACTTTATTTTTGTATGAATGATAGTATTTACGTTCACACCGAAGTCATGTTGGTATTATTTATTTGTTTTTTAAAATTAATTCAACCGCGCACAACTTTCGGTACGAAATCCAATAAGAGGGAGATATAATAAAAGACATGTAAATATAGTAAATATTTTGTATGATTTTTAATTTCTATTCAAATTAGTGTTTTAAAATTTTTACTTTTACAATATGTGCTGGTTTATACTAATAAGTTTCCCATAAACTTCCAAAATCTGAGTCACTTTCATAGTTTTTTGTGTGGATATACATTTCCAATAGATACGTTAGAATTTGTGAAGGTTTTATTGTATCCATTCTACATTTGCTGCATGATATTTGTTGCGCTATATATCCATTGGAATATCGGCTTGAAGTAAGTTCTATTGATACATTCGGAGGGTTGAAACAGTCGGCACTTTTATCAAAATATTCTTCATTATTCTGATATATGTCTACGATATCTATCACAGAACATTGATTATCAGCTGATACAGTTTCACTATATTCGGCGGAGCTTTGAAAATCCACCGTAAAGAATATTGCATCGTCGTTTTCACAATTTTTAGACGAAATAAACTGGCTTATTTTTAAAGTTATCAGCTTTGACATTGCGATGTTAAATCCGTTAACTGAAGGGTTCTTACAGTGTCCGCCTTTGGCGCGAACATATGAAAATACGTTTTCTAATGGATCCTGATTAAACCGGCTAGTTAAAATAGTGAATAAATTAGAACTTTCTTGAAACATTTCTTCACTTAAAAATAATATGCCCCTTGTGGTTTGAATAAGACCGCGGATGGAAAATATTTTATTGCCGACATATTCAATTTGTTGCGTGTATGTTATTAGATCCTGCAATACCACCCAAGTATTATTATCAGGGTTCAGAATTTTTCATTTATGAACATTCAAAAATCAACACTCATGATATTTTTCATAAATGAGAAATCTAAAGTTTTATATTTATTTTTCACGCGCATAAACGAACAAGAAAAAATGTTCTGCTTATGTTCATACATGAATGCGCACAACAAGAATTATTAGTCTTATTCATATGTGATAAATGATAAATCAGCTACTTCTCATTAATGTTCTTTTTCATAAATGTACATGTTCATTTATGAACGTTGAAATTTTATAAAATTTCTCATAAATGAATGTGAAAAAATTTTCTACCTACGATCGCAGTTTACCGTAAAATGTAGTAAAAACACATGGTTACATATTAACACACAATACAATATTGCAATATATTTTAAAAGAAATAAAAAAAAAACATTTTTTTTCCTACATACGCCGACAATTGCGCATTATCAAATATGTGCGTTTATGTACGCGAATGCTTAACGCACATATTTTTACGATCTTTTCATTTATGAAAAATTATCAAAATTGTACATATTCAAAAATGAACACTTGTGTGTTTCTCATTTTTTCACTTATGAATAGAAAGAAAAAAATAAATCGTCGCATTCATAAATCAGAAAACGCAAAATATTTTTCAGTCTCTCACACATGTATGAGAAGAAGCGGCTAAAAAATGAAATGTACATATTCATACATGTATGAACAGTGAGTGAACACTTCGCTACTCTGATTATTATTACGCTTTACACCACGCTTTAGAGGATTAGGATCACTAAAATTTTTACTATTTAATTTTACTTAAATTAACCAGAAGAAAGGCTTGCCATTTACTTTTTTTATCATATTCCTAAAAGAACAAAAAAGAACCAATGTAGCAAACACTGTCTTAATGAAAATATTGGTTAATAAGGCTTCTAAAATTCGTCGACAGTCTAAGCTGTTTTATTTTTACAATAAAAAAACTGTATGGTTTTGCTACGGCAACACAGAAGATCCAATTTGTTTTGTATACAATAATATTACACGAATTTGAAGAGCCCAGCAAACATAATATAAAAACGTTGATGTACGTTGTTTATTACTAATCGGATTTATAGTATATAATTTTAGCTTACAATTGAAGGCTAAGTTTAGAATAATTGTTTTGTTTTTCTTGTTTACAAAGTCAAAAGAAATTAATGCTAGTGAACTAATAAAAGGCTTGAACACGTAATATTATTTTTAATTAGTTCATATGCACTTATCTGAAAGCAAACCTTTTTGTTTGTTGGGCATAATATTGACAATGCAAACACACATACACACATAAATAATGTTCGTAAGTATGAATTGCTTTTGCTGAGAGTTTATTTCTATTTTGGTAATTTGCTCTCCCTTGATGAGATTTCGCTCATTAGTAATACACAAGAGGATTTTCCGAAAATCCCTTCAATAATTTAGCAGTGGCAGAAGAATGTATGGCAGTGCAACATCTTTATAGATCTATAATCTTTGGTATTACCATTCTTTTAACCTGAGTTCGCGGTGTTCAGTTCTCAGTAAACATGGTAAGCATGTCTCGTGGCATATTCTAGATATCCAACATAAACTATCGAGAAAGATAGAACATTTCACGGAAAAGGACTAAAATGCTTTGAGCTGTATTCTGATTTAAAAAATCTAAACTCCAAATTTGAGTATTATATCGGGAAAAATGGCATTAGGAAAAAGTAATTCACTAAATAAATGCATTAGGTTGAATTGTCATTTATTTCCGCTTCGGCAAATACAACGATATGCTAAATTGCTTATCCTAAAGCAAATTACAACTGAAAGCCTATTGCCTATTATAAACCAGTTTGTTTTTTATTTTTGCTTTTTTTCAGTTTTTAGCTCTCTAGGGAATTAAGATTACATTCATTTACAATCTGTAAATGTTTCTTTTACTTGATTGAATTTAAAAAAGAATAAAAAATAAAACAACAATTAATGAACTTCCGTATAATAGCGAAAAACCTGAATCACATTTTTGTTTTTTCATTAAAATGATTACGTGCTGTGTGTTTATAACAAATCTTGTTAATAAAATTATTATGTAAATGCGGTTGTGAACATAATTTGCAGAACAGCGGCAAATTTGTATGGAAAAAAGTATGTAAAACAAGAATAGAAAATTGCTTTGTTTATAAGTGCCCAGGAAAATTTAATGGGTAAATATAAATTGTGTAGTATACTTTAAGGATCATTAAATAAAGAATTTATGTCTTTCTACAACACAAATCAAAAATCAATTCGACCTATAGGCGGCTCAAATGTAATTTTCATTTAAATTTTTGAATTCTCTCATTTCTGTATACAATAAGACATTTGAAGGTATTAAGTTTTGTCAGCAAGACACTTCATGCTTGTGTTTTCAGGAGGCGCATAATTGTTGCAGTCTGTTTTAAAATCCATAATGAGCAATAAGTCCGTGCTCTTAATGTACATCCTGCAAGTCGGCAGCATCTTGCTGATAACTAATCATGTTAAAGAGGCCAGTATTTGTATCTATGTATCCAGTCTTTTGTCCTGGCATGGCTGTTTCGATGGACGATATTTTTATTGGCAACATTATGGGGTTCTTCATCCTCAGATTAACGTTCAATATTTCTTTTTTTATCTATAGCTGCTAGTTGTTTAGCTAATGCCATTTTAAAACTTAGCAAGTCATCGGTATTTTTTCGAATTTAAGAATTAATTTTGCAATGATCTCTGTACTGCAGCATACGAGTTCAATGAAATGGATAAAAACTTCTAACGTCCTTGGGTGCGTGCTGGTTTTCTGTGCCCCAAATGCAAATGAAAAATTATAACACTTCAAATAATTTTGACTAAAACTCAAATTAGCTGACAAAATTGCTAGAAGGCTCTTGTCCTTTTCCTTTTTAATAAAAATTGCAGGAAAGAAGTCTTTTATACTTGCTTGGAATGGCCATGTATCTCCTATTGTTATGGATATATTTTATATTTCGAACTTTCTCTAAGAAATTGATCCCTGTAACGTCAGTTGATTATGCTGGGCTAGAAAAACCGAATTAAAAAAATATAAAATGACGGAGAAATAATTCGACCATTTAATAAAAACCATCTCCCTTGAAAGTGACTGGAATTTAATTTGCAGCAAGTTTATTGGACACATGAACGAGTAACAAGACATCTTAAAAAGAGAATAATCTTATGAGTGCCCTTAATTAAATATGCTGGTGTGTGTGTTCAAATTATATTCAGCCTCTAAGAACTGTAGAAGTCATAAGCAAATAGAAACTTTATGTAACCATATTCCATGTAAGCATTTGCATAATTATAAAATTTTCTTTTTTGTTTTGTCATTTTGTTGTTGTCATTTGGTTTTTCTATGGTGCACGTGGAATATTTTAGTAAGACCAGGTAGCAACAGTAGTGGTCGTAAAAAGAACCAAAGTCACAGCTGTTTGTTGTGGTTAAAAGCTTTGAATTTTTGTTTTGTAAACGTGTGTGGTATTTTTTTTGTTGTTACGTTTCGTTTCGTTTTGTTTTACCCTTCACCAAATGTGGTAATATATGAGTTTATCAATTATTTGTAATAACGCTATAAGGCGTTCAAATAGTTCAAAATAAATTATGGCGCTTAATATTGAATGGTACATAAGACATACGTAAAACGGTTGTTAACTATAACATAGAATAGCAGCAGTGACTTTTGCCTTCGCAAAGATATGAGAGAGGGTCAAAAAGTCCTTAAGATATTGAATTTCGCACCTATTAATTGAAATGACAACACTGTTCCTGTCCGCATACTGCTATCTGAGTTTGAAGAAGCTGCATCATTTAATTTGTATATGACAACCGTTAATAGCAGACTACCGCACGTTATAAGAAGAAAATTAAAACAATTTTGTGTTTCCATGGTAAAAATCCATGAATTGGACCACGAGTGGCTTCCTCATCTGCCCTATTCTCCATATTTCGCCCAAAGTGGCTATTTTTTGTTTCTTAACTGAAAGTAATGAGCTGTCGGAAAGAAATTTGACTCTAACGACGAAATTATTTTACAAAAAAAAGCCAATTTTGATGATCTAGGCCAGTGATGGGCGAACTTTTTGGGTGGCGGGCCAATAAATTAAAAAAAAAATCTTGCTGCGGGCCATTAAATTAAAAAAAAAAACATACATTAAAAAATTATGGGGTTGCTGACAACCGTTAATAGCAGACTACCGCACGTTATAAGAAGAAAATTAAAACAATTTTGTGTTTCCATTGTAAAAATCCATGAATTGGACCACGAGTGGCTTCCTCATCTGCCCTATTGTCCATATTTCGCCCAAAGTGGCTATTTTCTGTTTCTTAACTGAAAGTAATGGGCCGTCGGAAAGAAATTTAACTCTAACGACGAAATTATTTTACACAAAAAGCCAATTTTGATGATCTCGGCCAGTAATGGGTGAACTTTTTGGGTGGCGGGCCAATAAATTAAAAAAAAAATCTTGCTGCGGGCCATTAAATTAAAAAAAAAAAACATACATTAAAAAATTATGGGGTTGCTGACAACCGTTAATAGCAGACTACCGCACGTTATAAGAAGAAAATTAAAACAATTTTGTGTTTCCATGGTAAAAATCCATGAATTGGACCACGAGTGGCTTCCTCATCTGCCCTATTCTCCATATTTCGCCCAAAGTGGCTATTTTTTGTTTCTTAACTGAAAGTAATGGGCCGTCGGAAAGAAATTTGACGACGAAATTATTTTACACAAAAAGCCAATTTTGATGATCTCGGCCAGTAATGGGTGAACTTTTTGGGTGGCAGGCCAATAAATTAAAAAAAATCTTGCTGCGGGCCATTAAATTTAAAAAAAAAACATAGAGGGTCATTCATTAAAAAATTATGGGGTTGCTGTTCAATTAAAAGTTCGGTTTAAGCTAAATATTTATTAGTTATTTTAAATAATATTTTAAAACATCATAAAAATTTTATAAGATACGGTTTATTATGATTTTAAGATTTTGCAGATGTATGGGAAGCATGGATCTGTTTCTGACTTGACATAATTTCCTCAAAATCTGGTTCCAGCTAGGAGGATGCGACTTTTAATAAATTAAATAGACTCTCGCCTGACAATCGGTTTCTTATTGAATTTTTTCTGTCTGCATTTCATTACTGAAAAGGCCTGTTCACATAAATATGAGGAAGCAAACATTGCCATAATTTTCTGCGCATGAATAATTAGCTTTGGAAATTCATCTTTTGGTAAGGATTTATAGAAATTAAGCTTATCTGTGTTTAAAAATAGCTGCTTTAAATTATTATTACATTGCAATTCTATAATTTCCAATTGTAAATCAGATGGAACATTGTCAGGATAAACATTAAAAGGCGTTGAAAAAATATCTAAACATGGTTGGATTTTTTTAAAGTCAGCAAATTTGGCCTCAAATTCTGAATACAGTTTTAATAAAGATTGTGAAAAGACTTTTAATTTCTTTTCACTCACAGGCCTCACAGCCAAAGAATTAAGTCTTGGAAAATGAGTCAAATCATTTTTTCCAAAATATTTAGAAAATATAAACAATTGACTTTTAAAAGACCTCAAACTGCCCCAAGTTTCATCTATAAATTGATTTCTTCCCTGTAACTTCTTGTTCAGTTTATTATAGTGCTCGAGTAAATCCGTGAAAAAAGAAAACTCGATGCACCAATTCTTATCCTCCAATATTTCCCACTCATCCTAAATTTAAATTTTTGTTTTTAGAAAAACTTTAATTTCTTCGAGAAGACTCTAACTCTCTCCTCCAATATTTCCCACTTATCCTAAATTTCAGTTTTGGTTTTAATTTTTTTGGTTTAATTTCTTCGAGAAGACTCCAAACTCTCGAGAAGGCATGCCCACAACTCAGCCACCTGATCTTTGTGTAATAAAGTACATCTGAAAATTCTACATCAACTTCTGATAAAAACTCTTGAAATTGTCGATGTAACAAACCACGGGCTCGAATGGTATTAATTAATTTTAAAATAATATTAAGTACGTGGTTAATATCCAAGGCAGCCTTGCAAAGAACATCTTGGTGGATTATACAATGTAAACAAATTGTTTCGCTTTCAGAATTCTGACTTTTATAAACTCCTGCAAACCCCGTATTTCCGTATTTTTTCCCACCATGTTAGGTGCTCCATCAGTTGTTCAATTACTTAATTTGGAAATTGGGGCATTAAGAGATTCCATCCCCTCTCTAAATTCATATATATATTATTTTTCCTGTCGTCTTTCCTTTCAAAGATCTCAAACAAGCAAGTTCTTCGGCTATTACAAAGTTTTCGTCGACTCCTCTGATAAAAATTAGAAGTTGGGCTGTACTCCTGTCAACACTCTCGTCCATAGTGACTGAAAAATACTTAAACTTTTGAAGACGTCCATCGAATTGATTGGTTAAATTAGAAGAAATCGCTTCAATTCTTTTTGTGACCGTTCTACGTGACAGCCCTGTAGATTCAAAATCTTTTACCTTTTCTGGACATAATACTTTTCCAATGCTAATTAACACATGCTTAATAAATTCTCTTTCAGAAAACGGTTTTTTACTTTTTGCTATTTTATAGGCAACAATGTGACCAGCTAACGTGGAGGATCCCTGGACACTTTTTCTTCTTTTTAAAAAAACATTTGCTGACTGGATATTTTTCTTTTCAATTCCTCTGAATGAACTTTTTTGTCTTCATCTGTCATTTTATAGTACTTCGACCGAAGAAGATGTTTTGAATTAAAGTGGCTGGCGAGATTATAATCTTTTAGTACAGCTACCGGTTCTTGGCAGATAAGACAAATAGGTTTTTGGTTATATTCCTTAAAGAAGTACTTCCATGTCCACTCTTCTGGAAATACTCGACATACCGAATCAATTTTTCTCTTTCTATTTTCGATTGACATTTATGGGGGTAAAAAACTTAGACTATTTTACTATTGCACTTATATTTAGAATACACTTTGTTATTTTAATTACACAAATAAAACTGTACGCTGGCAACTTTATAATTTTACTTCACAATTTATTCTTTACGTCACGAGATTTACACTTTTACTGATTGCCGATTAATCCGTCGCTGGCCCTTTTATATTTGTTGCGCATGTTGTCTCGAATATTCAAGAATCTTCTAGGTCTCACATATATTAGTTGTTGTTATGTTATACGTTCAGTTTTCTATATTAGTTGTTTTTGTTTCATTCTTTTTAAGTTTCTTCTTGGAATATTGCATCAGAAAGTTGTTGTTGTCTTGTGTGTACAATATTTCCCAGAAAACTACGCAGTTTGTACACAATATAATATGAAAACATCGCATTTTTTTGCTAAAATTGTCAATTTATATCTTTTTTGAAACATAAGGTAAATTTATTTTTTGGGCATAATTTTTTAAGAGGTGATTAATTTTTTTTTTTTTTAAACGCTCGGCGGGCCGGATGTAACCCGCTGGCCTTAGTTCGCCCATCACTGATCTAGGCAATTCGCATTTTTCGGAAATAATAAAAAATTGGAGAATCGTTAGCCTAAGTGTTAGAACTCAAAGGGAATGGATGGAAAATAAAATAACTTTAATTGCCGGAAAGCAGTAAACCGCCCGAGCTCGACGGAGTATCCTTTACTATGCCGAAAATATACTTTGAGCTCGAGCGGTTAAAAAGGATTTAGCAGATATCAACGTCAACAAGTCCTCTGGACCGGATAGAATTCCAGCACTAGTCTTAAAATATTTCTCTTCGACGCTATTGCATCCGTTAGTAACCCTTTCAGCACGTTGTATCATGCCGGTGACCTTCCAAAGAATGAAGATAGAAACCCTGAAAATGACCGCCCAATTGCAATTTGTTCTGCAATTGCACTTTCTAAAGTGGTGAAAGTCTGATAAATTTTTATCTTGTGAGGTACCTGGTATGGAAAGTGCACAAGTCAGAACTCTGATTTAATCAAATGTTTAAACTTCTAGCCCTTTTCAACTTAATCCTACCGAGCCTATCAGCTTTATATTTTTTAAGGTGTACTGCACATTTAGTTCGTAATGACCGAATATAACAACTCATACACTTGATTTTTAATGGCAACATTTAACAGTAAGAGATTTACGTACTCGCAAGAATGAGTTTATGTAAAAATAATTTTTAAGGATTTCTGGTTTTTAAACAAATACTATAAAAGGAAAACTAAAACAAAAACAACTGATTTAGTATTCTACTTTTGGAGTGACAATTCACAATGACAAGAATGAAGGATGAGAAATGACTTGAGGAGAAGTAATTTATTGGTGTGTAAAAAACACTAACAAGAAGAAACGCTTAAAATGTAAAAAAACACATATAAATGTTTTGGAATTTGGAAATAAGAAAAAATAATTTTTGTTGTTGTTTTGTTGTAATCTGGAATGGTTATGACATGAATATGTAAATCAACAATACTTTTTTTGCTTAAAATAAGGACACACTAAGCTTTCTATGATTTAAAAGTGAAAACGTAAAATTGTTAGTTAATTCAATTTGTAAAATATAATTTAAATTAAATTTATTAAATTTATTTTAAGTAAAAAAACACCTTGAAGTTGTTGTTGTTGTTGCGTACTGAATAATAAATAATCAAAAGTTTTTCAACAAATAAAAAACCAAAAATTTTAATTAAGATGATTCAAAGCTTTATTTCATTGCGAATTAAAAATGTCCACCGAACCACGGTGACATATGACGATTCTTTCATCTAAGTTCTTAATCACTTTTTAGCAAAATGGCGGTGCTATTTTGTTAATCACGTGACATTTTGAGCTTTAAGGCTGAAATCGATTCGATTGGCTGCATTACGACTCTGTCCTTAATATAGCCCCAAAAAAATAATCCAGTGGTGTTAAATCACATAATCTGGCTTGCCACTTAACTTCTGATTGTCATGAAATTATACAATCGTGAAATTTGGTTTGTAACGCATTGATCGTTTCATTGGCTGTGTGATATGTGGCAACGTCCTGTTGAAACCAGATGTAAATGATATCCATGTCGTCAATAATAGGCCAAAATTGAGCTGTTAGCATCTCGCGATAGCGTGATCCATTGATCCGTATTTCCAGCCTCATCTTCAAAAAAAAACGGCTACATAGCGCACCATACAGTAACACGCTTAGCATGCAAAGGCGTTTCAATGATCGCTCTAGGATCTTCAGAAAATTGGCGCCATCTGAAAGAATGATTTTTTCAGAAAAACCAGGCGGTTGTTCCAGAATGAATTGACCGAATCTACGGCGATGTAAGTAGTCGGACGGCTTGAATTCCTGTAACAATTATACCTTGTGAGGCTTCGAAGTCAAATTCTCACGCAAAATTCGCTACGTGGTTTTTTTGGATAAACCCAATTGTTGAGAACGTCGTAGATTTTGTATTAAACCTGTCGACTAAAATTTAAAGACCAAACTCTCAATAGCGGTCTCAGAAAGACGATTATGAACCACCATTTTCACAGTGGATTTTGATTATTTTAATGTGAAATTGAAGTCATTGTAACAATTGCCCATGGGATCTACTATGAATATGTCAAAAAACTAAATTTCAAAACTATGATGTTGTTAGCGTTGCCACAATTGAAAATCAAAAACCCAATACAGCGTCTCTGCAAAACAAATCGTCCGCATATTTGTTTATGAGTTTTAGTTTCTATTGTGGTATCTAGCAACTCTTCCATAACAATTGTCTGCAGTTACTGGCGAAACTGGTGAGTCCTCTCTCTACTTTGTTTACTTTTTCACATTATTGGAAATAATACAATATTTTTATTAAGGTTTTCTGCAAAAGCATTAATTCGATTCGTAGGGTATCGAGTAACAACATTAGAAAATTTTGTATTATCGAATGTGTTTTCGAATCGAAAACCACAATTAGGCCCCAGATTTCTAAAGTCGACTTTTAAATATGTACCTGAAATATGGAAATTCTTAAAACTCGACAACTTTAGACAAAATTATTTCTGAACCGGTGGTTGTAATACGTAGATTTTAATTTACAGATGTTCGAAAACTCATATGAAATGGAGTGAGTTGAATATCACTAAAATGATTAAATATTTAAGCATTCATTTAGCGTCATAATTTTTAAGGGACAGGACTAAATCTAATTAACATTTTTCTGTCACGGCCGTTATAATAAAATAATTAGTATACCTCTAAAAAATAAAAATTATTCGCAATGATAATTATTGATTTTCGTGCAGGCCGAGATTTAAGCAAAATTCAAAACTGCCAAGCAATGAATTGTTCTTTTCTTTTATGATGTTTTTATTTAGAATAACTATACTGTGAGTGTTAGACAGCGTAAACGCTCAAAAACCACAAGTTTAGTTATTTACTTACTCTGTCTGTCATCAATTGACTTGCTGAGAGAGATCATCATGTCACTTACGTTGATAACATTATTACACGCAATCTGATACAGTAAATAAATGTATTTGCAATATTGTCTTTCTATAATATTCTTTACGTGCAAATGACGAAGCAGTAAATAAAATAAAACTCATAGTGACAATGGGGATGTTTATTAAAAAAAAAATATATATATATACACTTAAGTCTTTTAAGGTGTAAAATGTGCACAGTGTCACATTTCACTATAAGGTGGTCAAAACTCTTCAAAAAAGTATATATGTTTTCGGGTAACCAATTAAAAATGTTTTTTTATAAAAAAGTTAACACACAAGAACCTCATAATCCTGAAATGTTAATTTTTATTTCGATTATTTCTCTCCGAGCAGAGTGTTCAAAAACCGGGCTTTTTTAAGAAAAGCTGAAATTCAATATTTTTTACCTTTTATGAACGTTTTGTTGTGAGTTATTGATTGCAAAATAAAGAACACCAGATTTTAGAGTTTTTAAATCAATTACAAGTTTATTTACTTTAACTACACACAAAGTTGACTTTTACAGAACAATTTACTTAAGATGCACGTCTTTACTTCACGAGGTTTATTTTTTCAACTAACTAACTAACTGTCCACTCAGACGCTGCCTTTTAATAATTATCCACTACAGGTCTAGAAAAATTAAGAATCTTCTACTCCCTTTGTATCACATTTTGTTGTTGTTATGTTATTCATTCACTGTATAGGCGCCTGCAAGTCTGTGTGTATATTTGTTTTTGTTTTTTTGCTGATAAAAGTTTCTTCCTGGAATTTATTTTAAGATAGTTGTTGTTGTTGTCTTGTATTTGGTTTGGGTGGTTTGGCATTTTCAGCAGTTTATAGGCAAATGGAATTTTTTAGGTGCTCGCAGAATTTTGTTTTTAAAATTCTAGGACGTTTATTGACAAACAAATTGAGTTTAAAGATTTTCTGGAAGAGTTTAACATTATCGTCAATGGTGATGTGCAGGAGCTGTGATAGTTAATATCACGGCGCAGCATGTATGTGATAAGTTAAATGGACACGAGGCGTAATCTAACGGTGGTCTTACCACTGGGTGTAGACAAAAAGCGTCCACCCTTAGCCGGAATTTCTGAGTGTGATGCGTGCCCCCAAACCTTGCTAAAGAGTTGAAGACTTCCCAACTCCTTGTCCTGTTGCATGCGCAACCTAGGACATTGGATGTTAAACTTGCATTAACATCTCTTCCGAACTTTCTTCAAAACCCGATTCAACCAACAGACATCACCTTGCTCCTCAACCCATAAATAGAACAGGGCCACAGAACACAGCTGGCAACTGATATTCCCACACATGAGTTTGGTTTAGTGTGGACAGGCACATTCCAACTTAATGTGAGGTGTCCGATTGCATGCAGAAGGCATGGCAAAAACGACACTTTCAAACACACTACAATTCCCTTGGTACCAGTATATGTCTACTTAGTCCACTGGTCGCACTTCGACTTCGGCGACTAATGCGACTTCGACTTCTCGACATATCAAGATGGGGAAGAAAACGATCAAGACTGCGCGCCCCCGGGAGTTGGGGGGAAAACGGCGCAGTATGTCACATAACTTGTATTATAATTGATTTATTGAAGGAAACGTTTGGTAACCGCTTAATTTCACATTTATTACTCGGCGAAATAATGCCGCTAGACTATTCTCTGTGGAGATATGTACGCCGACAAGCCCGAAAACTATTGATTACTCGGAGGCCAACATTTGTCGCTTTTTTGTCATATTTAAATTATGATGCAATAATCTTTCGACTAAAGTCAATTTAATGTCAATTTAAAAAAATCATCTTTATTTTGTTCCACTTCACAGTTCTATAACTCTCTCCTCTTTTATTTTCGCTATTACGAGTTTAAAAAATAAACTTATAAATTAATGCTTTATTAATGCAAAAATTATTGCTGTACGAAAAAAAAGTTCCGCAATTTTATGTGAAAAATAATATCTGCCAATTGTCCACTTTTCGCCAAAATGGCGATCCTATTTCGGATTTTAAGTTTCAAAGCTGAAATCGATTCGATTGGCTTACATAGCCCCACAAAAAATAATCGAGTGGTGTTAAATCACACAGTGGCCAGCCAGTCACTTAATTGCTGATTTTCGTGAAATTATGCGATCGGGAAATTTGTTTTGCAGTAAATTGATCGTTTCATTGTCTGTGTGACATTTTTTTTTTCATATATAAAATATTTATTGTATCTTCATACATAATATAAATTATCAACAATTTTTCAAATCTTAAATCTAAATGTATAATCATTAGGCCCGACCAGTGTCAGACATAATTCTGGTGACAGCAATTAAATAATATCTTAACAAATTCTCACAATCAAATATAAATATAAAAATTTTTAGTAATTAATTTTAAGCACTAGGTCTTATTTAATAAAAATTTTTTTTAAAAACTTTACTTTATAAAATTTTTTATTAAATAAGACCTAGTGCTTAAAATTAATTACTAAAAAATATTAAAAAAGGTCAAAAAATTATAACTATTATATAAATATAAAAAAAAAAATAAAAACTATTTTCAAGAGATTCCATTTCCATTTGGATGGTTATTGATAAATGCCCCTGTGTCTCTCCTTTTTAATCGGATATGACCTCTAAAATTCAAAATATTCCGCGCAAGAGGATTCGGGTGGCACTCGAGCTTAGTTAAATATTTGCCGGCGTATTGAGCAATTTCAGCAGTCACGAGTGGAATATCCAAATCGCGATGTATAAATTAATTTCGCATGTAACATGGAGCTAACGTAATTAATCGTAGTATTTTGTTCTGTCGGTGTTGCATTTTTTCCACATTTGAATCTGAAGCAGTGCCCCATAGTTCAATTCCCTAGCACCATGTGTGACACGTGACACCTTCCTGCCGAACCCACATGTTAGTGATACCCACGACTGCAATAATAGGCCACAATGCAGTTGTTAGCGTCTCGCGATAGCTTGATCCATTTCCAGCCTCATCTTCGAAAACAAACGGCCCAATCACATCTCACAATCACATAACACAGCATGCAAAGGCTTCTCAATAATCGCTCTAGGATTTACAGAACCCCAAATATGGAAATTTTGCTTGTTGACATACCCAGACAAGTGAAAATGGGCTTCGTCTGAAAAAAAAATGATTTTTTTAGAAAAACTAGCCGCTTATTCCTAAATGAATTGAGCGAATCTACGACAATGTGAATGGTCGGTCGGCTTCAATTACTCCACCAGTTGAATCTTGTAAGGCCTCAAAGTCAAATCCTTACGCAAAATTCGACATGTGGTGATTTTGGGTAACCCCAATTTTCCAGAACACTATGGCTCACAGCTGCGATGTTTTCAGTTGAGCGCCCCGATCGAACACGCGTTGGTTTTCACACATTTTGTATTGCGCCTGTCGAGTCAAATTTAACGTTTAAATTTTTAGGCGGTCTCAGAAGGACAATTATATTATCAAAGGATATCACGAACTTTAACTTTAACACTATTTTCATCGTGGATTTTAATTATTTTATTGCGTTTTTCGGGTGAAATTAAATTTATTGCAGCAATTGCTAATGCCCAATACTACGAAAAAAAAACTAAATTTTAAAAGTATCATGTTGCTGGTGTTGCCATAATTTAAAAACAAACTTCTTGTTGAAAAACCCGATATTTATGTATTTTTTTTAAAACTAATTAAGTCTTTGAAAAAATCAAATAAAAATAAATTTTGTTAGAATAGAAATATTTACCTCGGCATTATTCCGGTAATTATTAGGTAATGAAATGAATAATTTAGCTTAAAATAGGTTTTTTATATTTTAAATAATTGAATTATACTTAACGAAATTGCTAGATTTTTAATCGCAATGATATTTGAAACTTAAAATGTGTTAAAAATTATTTATTTTTAGTGCAGGCCAATAGAACCAGGCCAATAAAATAAAAATCTAAAATTTACATTTCCTCTGTTTAATCTCATTAAGTTTTCTTTCAAATGTCATAACTAAAATAATAACCACATTTTAATGACCAACTGTCAATAACAAATAAGAAAATGTAATGGGAGCTTCCAATTACTTTTAACGGTCGTAATATTTACAATTAATAACCTACAAACTCGTATGTTTAACTATACAGTGTTGTATTGTTTAACATGTATTAAACTATGTAGGTATGTATGCATGTATATAGTAATTTTATGATTATCCGTCCCCAATGTGGCTTTACAATCTATTACGGCAAAGTTTCTATGTGTAAGAAACCTTTAAGCAACAAACAAAATACAAAAAAAAAATAAAAATTAAGAAAATAAACACTAAAAAGTTTCGTTAAAAGTACTAAAGAATCATCACAACACAATGGGAAGTTTACCTAATCTACATGAACTCGAACAAATAGAACGCAAACGCGAAAAACGTCGTGAAAGAGAAATGCGTGAACAGTTGGCGAGAGAGGCAAGTCGTGAGAGAGAGCGTTTAAACCAAAGAAAGGTAAGTCTAAGAGAGAAATTTATTTAGCCGTAGATGGAAAGCGTAATAAACAATGAACCTAATGTAATGAAAATGTAAACAAAAGAAAGTCACTATTTATTATTTTATTATTAAAATAATATTTTATTAATTTGCTGGCCAGCAAAGCTTGGCTTATGTTATTTGTTACATTTTAAGGTTTAAAGGACTTGCTATTACCATAACAACTCGCATATAAAAAATTGCTATTCAAATCAATTGCTCATTTTCCATCAGAACTATATACAGTATCGAACAAAACTAAAGCACAAACATTTACTTCTAAAAAAGCAATGTAATAACATTAACAAAGAACGTTTATTTTTTTATTATTACTTTTTAAAAATATATTAAAAATTAAAAATAAAAAAATTAATTTTAAAGCAAATACTCCAGAAAGGCAGCCATACAAATTTAGCACGCAAATGCTCGATGTTGTTTCTTTTGTTCTAAAAAAATGAAATGAAAGCAATTACAGGCATACCTCGTTTAACGCTGAGGTTGCGTTCCTGAAGATTGAGCGTTAACCGAAATAGCGTTAAAAAAGGCACTATTTGCATTAAAATATGGGGTTCCGTTTTTTTGCTGCCTTGAAGTAAAAAATGACAAATAAGATGGGTATTTTATTTAAAAATATATTTTTTATTTAATGTATACTTTATTTTAAAATTAGAAATTAAATTATAATTCAAAATAACAATATTGCAATAAAAACACAAATAAAATGATAAGTAATATATAAAATAAGTAAATATATTATTAAATTTTATATTATTTTCAGTTTTATTCGACCTTTTTTTATAATTTCTATTAAATTTTAATCTTTTTACTCGGTCCTTAAAATTAAATTAAAGCTTCTTCAGGAAGAAGCTTTCCAAAGGAAAGCGAAATATTGAAAAAAAAAAAGAATAAGAAATCGTTATAATTTAAAGGACCGAGTAAAAATATTAAAATTTAATAGAAATTAAATTTTATATTTAATTATTTTTTGTTAAATACAAGTCTAAGGTTGTTTGCTTTTGAGTGTTTCCTTTTTTCATTTAATAAATCCGTGTAGGGTGATAAAGTGTTCGTTATTTTCCGTTTTATCGCGCAGGATCTTTCAAAATTCGGATCATTTTCACTTAAATTTTCTAATGCTTGTTGGATTATTCTTAGATTGTGTTCTAAACATTTTTTTGTTAGAATATATTCGGGCGGTTCTTCCGATTTTGGCGCAGACTCCGCACTTTCTGCCGGTATTTGGGATAAACTAGCGATTAGACCATGATCATCACTATCTATTAGTTTTTGTACATTTCCCTCATCAACTTCCTTAAACCCAATTTCATTTGCTATTGTAGTTATTTCGGTAATAACTTGTGGTTGTTCATTAATTATTTCAGCTCCAACAGCTGTTCTAATTAGCAAGATGTTCCAACAACCTTTAAGACAAGTTTGTTGTATTTCATTCCATGATGAACCGATATTTTTGATGGCATTCATGATATTAAATTTCTTTCAAAATTCCTTGATTGAACATTGATTGCTGTCAACTGCTTCAACTAGTTGTTTAAAAGTTTTTCGAATATAATAGGCCTTAAAAGTAGCAATTACTCCTTGATCCATCGGTTGCAAAATAGATGTAGTATTTGGAGGTGTAAAAATTATTTCAACTGGTAAACACGTTTCAAGTTCAGCTAAATTTTGTGGGTATCCTGAAGCATTATCAAGAATCAGCAATGCCTTTTTTTCTAATCCATTGTTTTCGCAATACAATTTAACAGCAGGGCAGAAATGTTCTTGATACCATTCTTAAATAATATTGCAGTCATCCATGCTTTTCTGTTTGTCATCCAAATCACAGGCATTGCTTGTTTAGAAACTCCTTTCGTGGCTCTAGGATTTTCAGAATGGTAAATTAGCAACGGTTTCATCCTGAAATCTCCACTTAAATTTCCACCAACTAATAACGTTGAACGATCTTTTGCAGCTTTGAAACCAGGTGCGAATTTTTCTTCTCTAGAGATGAATGTTTTTGATGGCATCTTCTTCCAAAAAAGCCCAGTTTCATCAAAACTAAAAATAAGCTGTGGAAAATAATTTTTTTCTTTTATAATATCATTTAAGATTTTTTTGAAAGCCTCTGCAGATTCTTTATCGGCACTAGCTGATTCTCCGGCGAGTCTGATGCTGTGTAAATTTGCACGAAGTTTAAATTTATCAAACCAGCCTCGATTTGCAACAAAACTCTCGGTTGTAGAGTTTTCTCCAATTCTTTTTAAAAGATCTAAATACAATATCCTTGCCTTTTCCATTATGATGCACTGGGTGAGCGGCATATTTCTCTGTGTTTGATCATCAATCCAGAATGTCAATAATTTTTCCATTTCTTCTAGTTGTGGGTTTCTTGTACGAGTCACTTTTTTGGCAGATAATGAAGTTGTTGTAGAAAAAGATTTGTTAATGTTATCAGAATTTTTAAGGATAGTTCTTATGGTTGATCCAGCCAACCCAAGGCTGGAGGAAACTTCAGACTGCCGTTCACCGTTTTCTATACGCCTTATAACATTCATTTTTAACTCCAACGACACGCTTTTTCTAGATTGTTTAGCACCCATTCTTTTCTCAGCCATCTTTTATGATATGCAAATATTTTTTTTATTTAATGAATTTTATTAATTTAATCAAAATTACTAAGTCTGTACCGGACCATATCACTATTTCCAATGACTAATTTAATATGAGACAAAATTTCACAAATTATTTATCCTTGTAGGGGAATTCCCAGAATTAGGGAATTTTTTTAGCCTACTTTTATTTAAAAACAAAACGAATGGAAAAAATTCAAATTATGTATAATTTCTGCTGCTTTTTATGACGACTATGTTTCGAAAAATGACAAACAATTTTAAAAAATAACGACAAAAAATTGTTTTTTGAAGAGCGTTATAACGAAACAGCGCTAAACGAGGTAGCGTTAAGCGAGGTATTTCTTATAAGTTCATTTGAAGCATGTATAGAGAATACATGCATTTATTTACAAGTTATTTCTATGTTTTCAGAGTCGCTTTGAAGTTTTTTGGTGTCGTCTTAATCCATGTATTCAATTAAGAGCTGATTTATTAAAATCAGAACCGATTTTAATAAAGTTCAATGCAACAAAATTTGGTATTAATCACAGAAGTATAAACCGTTTTTGTTCCTCAGGCTCAACGACTAAAGTACATAAATTTGGATGCCCACAAAAAACAAACAAACGATATGAGCAGGCAATAATACGTCTGATTAAAAAGGATCCATTCCTATCCTCGTCTCCCCACCCACCCCCCTCTCCTTAAGACCGCAGTCTTGATAGATATCTTCTGCGTCTTGAAATGAGCCTTCGGGAGTAAAAGACGGCATAAGTCGCCTGGGCTAGCAAGAGCCTGAAACTGTAAAAGACATAATACTCTCGCAGTCCAGTGACTTATTATACGCACACTGGTGCTACTACCACTACTGTCCTGGTTATTGCTGAGGCTCCCCAGGGAGCAACATTGTGGCTGTAGTTTAATCGGGCTCTGAAGAAAGTTCTGAAGAGATATTAATCAAAAAAATTAGCACCCAACGTCCTAGCTTGCACATGCAACAGGACTAGGAGTTGGATAGTCTCCAACTCTTCAATAAGGATTGGGGACACGAACCTGCTACCGTTTACTCAAAAATTGCTACTAAGGCGTGTATGCACCTAATCTATATGCATTTTAGGGTATGGCTGGAAATCTTTCCTACACCTAGTGGCAAGACCACCGTCAGCCTTGCGGTCAGATGCTACTACACAATTATCACTAGACCTTACTCAAATAACCTTTTAAAGACAGGCTGTAGTGGAAGGTACCATAAAATTTTATAAAAGTACAAATCAGAACTTTTTTTCACTTTATTGAATTTGCAAAGGAACACTGCCACACTTTGCTTCGATCACCAAGGGATTTTAGCCCATATTTTGTATAGAAAAGTCAAAAGTCTTATACCGCAAGTCAAATTAATTAAAAAAGAATAATATTGAACCACCACAACAAAAAAAAAAACAACAAAACTTAAACAACTTTTACAACAAAACGCAAGAACCATTAAGAAGCCATTGTTTTGTTTTCACTTTTGCGATAAGCTATATGAGCTGTAGTGAAATAGCCATATGGTTTCTGGTATGCTTTCCCCACAATAGTTCATTTCAATTTTTGCATAATAATTATCTTATGAGAATATCATCAAATATTTATATTTAAAGAAATCTAGCACAATTTATCTATTGCAACTTAATTTAGCTTTTAACAATTTATTGAAAAATACCAGTTCATGCTTCAGTTTTGTCCGATACTGTATATACAGTTGACTATTCAGGCGTAAACTGTATGTATGTATTTTGTATGAATGAAAGTAACTATGCGTATGTTCATGGTTACATCTAAGGCGTTATGGTATGACACATTTAATTTAACCTTAGGAGTTCAAAATATTACATTATAAACGCTCCCTGACTAGCATAATCACCAGTAGAAAGCTTCAGTAGACTATAAAAAAATATGAATATTAAAATGAATAATTACTAGCAAAAGAATGGAACAAGGAAATACCGGGATATTTGCCTGAATATTTAAAAATATATATATATAAATTTGTTTTCCTCTATTCCGCCCAAAAATGTCACAATAAAATATTGAAAATTTGCCTATTGCCTATTTAAGTTGTAAGATAAAATTTTCCGCGCAATTTTTACATTAGCCATAATTTTAAGCGTTATAACAGGTCAACACTAACAAGAATAAAAGAAAATTTATACTGTTGCCATTCCTAACTTCTCTTTATTTATTTCGGTCGCTCTTTTTCTCTCTCCCTCTCCCTTTTTTTCTTATCTTCACGCTCGTTTTCCCTCTATCTCCCATTTGTCTACTCTTAATAATTTAAATAAAAAATTCTCTTAAATCGTGAATTTATCTTCCCCTAGCACTCGTCTTACCATCCTTATTTGATGGCTGGTTTGGGTGTAGATACAAATGTAGCACACTCCACAGCAGCAACTAGTGGTGCCGCCCAAACAACTGGCCTTACAATTGGTGGTGCTGCCCTACTAAACTATGGTTCAGGAATTGGTTCGGGCAAAGGTGCATTAGCTTTAAAACATCATGGACACCAGCATTACCGTCATTCATTGACAAATCGACATCGTGTACTGCGTTCACGCAGTTCAGGTGCAACACACAAGTTGTGGGATGAACAAGCTTTAGAGGTGAGTGTTTTATTAACTACGGCTGATAAATATGTACGAAAATTAATTTCGTGCCATTGAGATTTATAAATTTTACTTTATCAAACTCAAAGTACTTAAAGGCTAAAAGCTTTAAAAAATTTATATTTCCAAGGTCTATTAAAAAGCCGGGCAGATGGCATATATATAGTGCGCCGCCCTCAATGTGTAAGATCAAATATAACGTATAGTACGAGGGCTGTAAAATAGTATGACTGGCATTGTTGTGTTCGATCTGAAGGCGCTGAGCTTGGAGGGGCGACAGATGAACATGTGTGCGGGTTTGGTCGTCAGTAGCGTTTTTGATTTTTTGTGCAACAGTTTTTTCTGTTGTGTTGTAAAAATGAGTGGCATCAGTTTCAAACAACGGTGTGCTTTCAGGTTTTTTTTCCAGGCTTGGGCACAGTACAACGGAAACTCTTGCTAATTATCAGCAGGCCTACGGGATAGTGTTTTGTCAAGAGCCTAGGATTTCGGAGGTTTAAGGCATTTTTATAAGAAATATGAACCACAAAGTGGAAGGTCTTCATCTTTAAGAACCCATTAAAATGTCGGCAGCATCCGGGATCTAGTGCATTCAGATCATCAGTTGACAGTCGGAATGGTCGGGAAAGAGTTAAATTTAATTCATACAACTGTTCACCAAATTTTGACCAACAAATTTGGGATGAGAAAAATCTGCCCAAAAATGATTCCAAAAAACCCTTTCGTAAAACCAAACGGACGTCAGAAAGAAAAGCTGCCCTAATTTTTTGCATTCAATTAAAAATTAGCTCCATTTTCTGGAGCTTGTCACTACTAGTAACGAGTCTTCGGTGTTGACCCAGAAATCAAGTGCCAGAGTATAGAGTGGCATTTGTCAACCTCTCTAAGGCCTAAAAAACAACGCATGCTTATTGATTTTTTCAATATCCACGGAATAATTCACAAAGAGTATATTCCTCAAGGTAAAACAGTCGATCAACACTTTTACCAGAAGTTTCTGGAAAAACTTTGAATAAGGGTCATTGGTGTGAGACCAAACCATCAACTCGGTATTGCATCACCATAACGCTTCTTGTCACAGCAAACTAAGTAATGAGTTTTTGGTCGGTAAAAACATTCCTGTGGCTCTTCAGTCTCCATATTCGCCTGACTTAAGTCCTTAAGGTAAAAAATCATCTCAAGGAAACTTATTTTGGGACAATCAAAGGCATTCAAAAGACTGTAACTGACCAGCTAAAGGCTTTTCCAGTATCAGTGTTGCGACAGTGTAATAATAAAACTCAGTTAACCTTTAGTTATTTTGTCTGATCTGGTTTTATTATCTAAAATTACACAAATGTTGTCAAGTTAAAAATAAAGAAATTCAAAAATATTAAAATGAAAAAAGAAAAGGAAACTTACTTTACTCTGTCCCACTCGGCGTTCTTATTGGCATTGACGTTATTTTCAAAAAGGCTTCAAGCGGTTACTTAACATTGGTACCTTTGTACCAAGTGAATAAGTCCATACCAATTATTGAGCGCAGAGTGTTGCCACATGCAAACAAATGATATAATAAAAATACAATAATTAAAAGACAAAAATTTGACTCAATTCTCGACAATCAGTGTTCCAGTACTGCTATATAGATTTAGATGAAAGTCATTTTGAGGGTTGAGTTATTGTAATTTTATTCGAATGAAATGAATTTAAATAATCGGTCTCATTACTTAATTTACAGAACCCATATTTTGCCGATTTCTTCTATAAATATCAGCTGACTTGATTAATTGTAAAAAGTAAAATTTCAAAAGATGGATTTATCCACAAGTTATCTGGAAACCTCTTAACATTCAGATTTTAGTGTCAGAAACAATAGACTGAAGATGGCACTTCGTTAAATCATTTTCCGTCATGCAAAGGAATTTAGATGAAAATTAATTTACTATTAAATGATAAAACTGTATATCTATAGGCTTTACACCTGTCATGAATGGTATTATAATAAAAATAGGAAAAATTTTTAAATATTACCAAATCAATCACAGCAGCACTATTGCACCAACTTTGCCATCCCTGATAATAATATAAATATTGTCAAAGTATTTGTGTTGTATTTATGAATGAATTTATACTAAATCTATGGCAAAAAGTACCATTCCAAAATAAAAAACAACTCTAAATTTAGCTGTCATCTAAAATTTTAAATAAATAACCATTAACATCAGTATACTATACGGATATTGAATCAATTACATAGCAAGTGTAAGAGAATTTATAACGTATACAAATATAAAAAGCAACAATATTTGTTTTTATTTAAAACAAATATTGTTGCACAGTGTAATAGAAAAAAACTTAAAAATAATTTATTTTATGTGCAAGGCCTGGTTTTTTTTTAAAGAGAAGTAGCACTTCAGGCAACAATGCCTATTTAGTCAAGTACCGTGCTACATTCTTTAGGAAAAGGATAGAGAAGAGATGAGACAGGTGGTGAAAGTAGAAGGATAGTTACGGAAATTGGCTGTCGTGTAAGACAGCACAGTGACCATGCCAGCATCACTGACTATGCCTTCATCACTGAGCAGCCCCACTGAGCAGCAATTTTTATTTTTGTAGTAAAAAAACCAAGATCTTTGTTGGGAATCGAACCCACAACCCCCAGTCTTATAAGCTAGTACACTACCCACTAGCCTAAAGGGGCACATAAACTATCAGAACCCGCGAAATCAAAATTCAACTGTGTTTAAAAAAATTTCATTGATTTCATTTCAAATGTAGGGTGTCCCGTAATTATAAATATTTTTTTGTGCCAGTTTATTTCTTTTTAATTTTACTTTTTACTGAGGCTACAACAATTTTTTACTTAATTTTTTAATTTTCTGTCTTTACTACTCAAACACTCAATATTGCATGCTTACGCATACATCTGTGTTCGGAAATAGTGCTGCACCTATTACTATGGGTGATATAAGTATTAAGGAAACGGAAGCTCTTGATGTTCTTGGCAGGAAGATTTAGTGTGATGTTTGTTGGACTAAGCACATTTTTTAGGTTTCTAAAAAAGCTTTTAAGTGCCTCGGTTTTCTAAAATGGTGTAAGAGATACTTTATTCCATCCGATCTTTTTACTATTTATACCACCTATATCCATCCAAAAATGGAATACAACTCCCATGCATGAGCAGATGGCCCAAAGTCTATTTTGGAGTTGCTCGACCGCGTGCAAAAGAGGGCCAAGAGGCTCATTGGAGAAAGAGAGTATTCAACTCTCTTGATTCTCGAGAGCAGTGATGGGCGGACTTTTTGGGTGGTGGGCCAGTAAATTAAGAAAAATCGTGCGGCGGGCTATTAAATTAAAACAAAAAACATAGAGGGTCATTCATTAAAAAATTATGGGGTTGCTGTTCAATTAAAAATTGTATAAGATACGATTTATTATGCTTTTAAGATTTTCCAGATGTATGGGAAGCATGGATCTGTTTCTGACTTGACATAATTTCCTCAAAATCTGGTTCCAGCTGGGAGGATGCGACTTTTAATAAATTAAATAGACTTCCGTCTGACAATCGGTTTCTTATTGAATTTTTTCTGCATTTCATTACTGAAAAGGCCTGTTTACATAAATATGAGGAAGCAAACATTGCCATAATTTTCTGCGCACGCTTAATTAGCGTTGGAAATTCATCTTTTGGTTAGGATTTATAGAAATTAAGCTTATCTGTATTTAAAAATTGCTGTTTTAAATTATTATTACATTGCAGTTCTATAATTTCCAATTGTAGATCCATTGGAACATTCTCAGAATTAACATTAAAAGGCATTGAAAAAATATCTAAACATGGTTGGATTTTTTTAAAGTCAGCAAATCTGGCCTCAAATTCTGAATACAGTTTTAATAAAGATTGTGAAAAGACTTTTAACTTCTCTTCACTCACAGGCCTCAAAGAATTAAGTCTTGGAAAATGAGTCAAATCATTTTTTCGCAAACATTTAGAAAATATAAACAATTGAGTATTAAAAGACGTCAAACTGCCTCAAGTTTCATCTATAAATTGATTTCTTCCCTGTAACTTCTTGTTCAGTTTATTATAGTGCTCGAGTAAATCCGTGAAAAAAGCAAATTCGATGCGCCAATTCTTATCCTCCAATATTTCCCACTCATCCTAAATTTCAGTTTTTGTTTTTAGAAAAACTTAAATTTCTTCGAGAAGACTCCAAACTCTCGAGAAGGCATGCTCACAACTCAGCCACCTGATCTTTGTGTAATAAAGTACATCTGAAAATTCTGCATCAATTTCCTAATAAAAACTCTTGAAATTGTCGATGTAACAAACCACGGGCTCGAATGGTATTAATTAATTTTAAAATAATAAATATTAAGTACGTGGTTAATATCCAAGGCAGCCTTGCAAAGAACATATTGGTGGATTATACAATGTAAAAAAATTGTTTCGCTTTCAGGATTCTGACTTTTATAAACTCCTGCAAACCCCGTATTTTTTCCCACCATGTTAGCTGCTCCATCAGTTGTTAAATTAATTAATTTGGAAATTGGGGCATTAAGAGATTAGATTCCATCCCCTCTCTAAATTCATCATAAATTATTTTTCCTGTCGTCTTTCCTTTCAAAGATCTCAAACAAGCAAGATCTTCGGTTATTACAAAGTTTTCATCGACTCCGCTGATAAAAATTAGAAGTTGGGCTGTCTCACTCCTGTCAACACTCTCGTCCATAGTGACTGAAAAATACTTAAACTTTTTAAGACGTCTATCGACTTGATTGGTTAAATTAGAAGAAATCGCTTCAATTCTTTTTGCGACCGTTCTACGTGACAGCCCTGTAGATTGGAAATCTTTTACCTTTTCTGGGCATAATACTTTTCCAATGCTAATTAACACTTCCTTAATAAATTCTCCTTCAGAAAACCGTTTGTTACTTTTTGCTATTTTATAGGCAATAATGTGACCAGCTAACGTGTGGATCGCTGGACACTTCTTTGATTTTTAAAAAACATTTGCTGACTAGATATATTTCTTTTCAATTCCTCTGAATGAACTTTCTTGTCTTCATCTGTCATTTTATAGTACTTCGACCCAAGAAGATGTTTTGAATTAAAGTGCCTAGCGAGATTATAATCTTTTAGTACAGCTACCGGTTCTTGGCAGATAAGACAAATAGGTTTTTGGTTATATTCCATAAAGAAGTACTTCCATATCCACTCTTCTTGAAATACTCGACATTCCGAATCAATTTTTCTCTTTCTATTTTCGATTGACATTTATGGGGGTATTTACAATAGACTTTATTATTTTAATTACACAAATAAAACTGTACGTTGGCAACTTTATAATTTTACTTCACAATCTATTCTTTACGTCACGAGATTTACACTTTTACTGATTGGTGATTAATCCATCGCTCACCCTTTTATATTTGTTGTGCATGTTGTCGCGAATATTCAAAGATCTTCTAGATGTCAATGTAATAGTTGTTGTTCTGTTAAACGTTCAGTTTTCTATATTAGTTGTTAGTGTTTCATGCTTTTTAAGTTTCTTCTTGGAATATTGCATCAGAAAGTTGTTGTTGTCTTGTGTGTAGAATATTTCCCAGAAAACTACGCAGTTTGGACACAATATAATATGAAAACAACGCATTTTTTTGCTAAAATTGTCAATTTATATCTTTTTTAAAACATAATGTAAATTTATTTTTTGGACATAATTTTTTAATAGGTGATTAATTTTTTTTTTGAAAAACGCTCGGCGGGTCGGATTGAAATCTCTCGCGGGCCGGAAGTGGCCCGCTGGCCGTAGTTCGCCCATCACTGCTCTAGAGCATGGACGCAATGCTGATTGTATTTCACTGTTTTTTCGTTACTACAATGATATGTGCTCTAGAGAAATTAGAGAACTTGTTCCCGTTACACGTTTTTGTTTTGAGAGCGCATCCATTTGTGGTTGATTGGCCAACGAATCGCACTATGCATTACAGAGATAATTCATTTTTTAGCCAAACGGTTCGTATGTGGAATAAACTTTCTCCAGAGGTCTTTCCTGACACTTTGAATATAGGAAAATTTTAAAGCGAATGCCCATAAACATTACTCGCTCTTTTCTCTTCCTCATAACTTAATTTCCTAGTTCTAATACAATATATTGCATGAGTAGAGGTCATCCCCTGAGAGCTCGCCCGGGAAAAAACAAATAAGAGACACATCTGTACAACTTTACAAAAGATATCCACACTAACTTATCTACCGCGTGCCCACACAATAATTGCTCTTTTCGTAATCCACCACATTAACTTAACAATAAATTTCTGGCTCCTGCTAGCCTATGACTGATGTCACCTTTTACCCCCGAAGTTACATTTCAAGGTAAGAATGTGGTCGTCAAGACCGCGTACCCCGGGAAGAAGCAAGCCATGTTAGGGGGAGCATTGAGTTTTTAATCCTAAAAGAATCGATTTAAATCGAAAGCATTTTCAAATCGCTTAATTTACTTTCCAAACGTAGAGACAGAAGAGGGTTGGATACAGAATCTCACCTGGCGCTTGCGAACTAATGAAAAAATTGCCATTTAGATTTTCCATTACTGACTGCAATTCGGTGGATGAGATAGTTTTTCACTTGATCCGACAATATTATACATTTTGCCGGTTTCAACAACTCACTACATTTAACAATGGTGTTGTGCTATAACATTCTAATGATATAAAATTTAATTATCATTTCAGCAACTACCAGCACATTCTCCCATATCTACTAGATCGCATCGTATCAATCCAGTATCTTCATATCATGTACAGGCTGCCTTGGCAGCGTCACGACGTAGAGAATCACTTAATAGTTCCATAGGAGCAACATCCATAAGACGTTTAATAACGCTTAACAATAGGAATTGCCGCCACAAAATACCAGCTCATGTCCGACAAAAAGTATCAAAATCATTTACCTTATTAGCTGTGGCTCATGGTGCTTTATGTGCTGTTTTGGTACCAATATTTGGTTTACAAGGCTCCAATTCGGTATGGCATCACAGAGAACAGTGGCTGCAAGTAGGACCTAATATTGGTTCATTACTGCTCAGTGCTGGGCTGTTGACGTCGGCAGGTATGTGCTTGGCGACACCCAAACTTATACATAAATTTGGCTATTCCACACTAATGAATGCCAACTATGTGGCTGTGTGCTTGTTTTTATTATGTCATTTATATCCTTCAATTTATACACTGCTACCTGCCTACATACTATTCGGTTTGACATATACTCCATCGTTTATAAGCAAAATAGCTGTGGTAGTGCATTATGGCAGCAAATTAAGCTGTTCCCAACATGAATGTACATTGCTAACAACGCATGCCTTAGATTCGTGGGAAGAACATAAACTGTTTTGCAATCGAGATCAAAAGGTGCGCCGTTTGGCCAGATGGTTTTATGCTTCGAAAGATTTTGGCATAATTTTAGGAGCTCTTATTGCCTCAATGGTATTGTCGTGTACTTCAAACGATTGGAATTGTTCAAACACGAATACGAAATTTTTGGCCATGACAACAACCACTAGCACTGAATCGTCAT
The DNA here is from genome assembly GCA_030448955.1 of Trichopoda pennipes. Classification (NCBI taxonomy): domain Eukaryota; kingdom Metazoa; phylum Arthropoda; class Insecta; order Diptera; family Tachinidae; genus Trichopoda; species Trichopoda pennipes. The sequence goes on along the minus strand of JASKUP010000056.1, from coordinate 8,211,090 downwards.
CGGCTAAATCTTTGCCAACATTCAATTCTAGTGTTCCAGTGTCGGCGGCTTTTCAATCATTTGTACCCAGTACACCTTACATTTGGCATCACGTTACTGGCTATAGAAGTGGCTACTACAATTTAGATGAACATGGCAATCGTATATGCGGTGCTGATATGTGCCCACTTTGGCACGCAGAGTATTATGTAGTCAATGCCACCTTATACGCTCCCTTCATAAACGAAAAACCCAGAGATGGCAGTTTTATTTTAATTATTATTTATTTAATTTTTGCTTTAGTGGCTTTGATATTATCCATATGGATGGGTAAAATTCAGGCTACCTTTCGCCATGAATGTATTAAGGGCATCACCGATACTCTGCTGTTCGCAGGTCCTTTGGCTTATTTTATTGGCACGGAACAGGCCTACATTCTAAGTGACTTTTTACGGGTGAGTCTCATCTTTTCTCAACAAACGGTATCTCTAAGAGTTCTTATTTATTTTAATTTGTAGGCTTTCGTTTCCTGTTCTTTGGGCATAAGTATGGTGCCGGGAGCCATGATTGGCATGGGTATAATGCAACTGATTGTTTCGTGTACGTTAAGTATGCTGTTAAGGCATACAAAACGTGTTGTAGTAATATGTGAGTATAATCAAAATTCCTTCTTTTACATAAGTCATCGTTAGACAGTATCCACAATAGGTTAGCAATGGAATATTTCGAAACTAAATCTGCAATTTGCACGACTATTGGACAGATTCATAAGAAATTATAAAATATTTTTTTAATTATGTTTTGTGTTGTGCCTCTATTACTACTGTTTACCTTGACTTATTTACTTTTTAAGGCAGAGCTTTAAGGGTCATAAAATGCCTAATCAACAAATTTTTCTCCTTTTTAGTGGCTGGTTTCATCTTTCATTCCTGCCTGCTGTTGGCTCTCTCCACCTGGAAACCCTCTAGCGATGATAGTGCATTATTTTATGTCTTGGCCGCCTCGTGGGGTGCCTGTAATGGTATGTGGGAAACTTTACTACTGGCCTTGGTAACACTAAATCATGCAAATCACGTAGCAGAAGTTACATCACCCTTACAATCATTACGTTTTCTTGGTTTGGGTATAACATTTGCAGCGCATGGCTTTATGTGTGAAACACCAAAAATCATAGCATTAGTCATCATACTTGTGGTGAGTGTGTTGCCATATGCAATGTTGGAAATACGTTTAGAATCGCAACGTAAGGCTCAGCTAAATCAATTATGACGTAACTTATTTACTTAGTCAAGAAGGTACAGCACTATGGCACGAACACATACAATGTAAATATTGAAAGTTTAACAACGTCAAGCTTTAAAGGGGTGCCATAGTTTGTTAAAAAGAAATTTTATTATAAGTTTTTTTTTTTTTTTTTGTAATGAAGGTAATTAAATAATTTAGTACTTAGTATTTATAGTTAGTAATAATTATTTATTAAAAATAATTTAAGGTAAAGCCATGCGCTTTAGGACCTTAACTAAATGAAAATGGTAAGGTCACTTAAATTTTGTTCTGTTTATGCAAGGCTACTAAAAGTTTATTAATGATGCCGTAACCTAAAACGATTTTCACTTAATTTGTCTTTGATTTATTAAGTAGCCAAACCTCGGATAATGCGATTAATCCATTCCGCAAGAAATCGCAGAAACCAAATTTACCTAAAACGAAACACTGGCGTCTTATAAAATCTATTGAAGCCTTCCTCAATTTAAATATAACAAACGAACAAAAAGAGTAAAATTCTAACTATTTTAAGCACACTGTCGCTGAAGTATTCCAAGTAGCGTCCATCACTAGAATTTTCATTAGAGCTAATCGTTATACACTTCAGTTCATTTAAATAACAACAGCAAAAAATTTGTATGTTACTGCGGATTTTTAATCAACCAAACAAAAGAAAGATATAACATTTTTTTTTTTTAGATATTTTGTTTTATTTTTTATTATTACTATTGACAATTTTTTTAAATTTTTGTTATTAAAAGTAATTAATTAATGTTGAAAAAAAAACTTGCTAAAAAATTTAAAAAAAAACTAGTTCATTTGAATAACAACGCAAAAAAAGTTTGGAAAACATAAAAAAATATTCAGAAAATTAGGTCTTATTGCTAAGAAGTTTCACATGTTCTCTAACAATTAGTAAGATGTGTTGCCACCATGGTGCTTTATAACCTCAAATATGCGACTTGGAATGGAATCGCAGAGAGTTTTAAGGTAATCTAGGAAAATCTCGTCCCAAGCGGTCTCGATGGCATTGACCAATGATGGAACGTCTTCAAATTGCTTACCTCCTTCATAAACCTTCCGCGAAATCCATCCCCAAACGTTTTCCACAATGTGTAAGTCTGGTGAGTAAGGTGGCCATTCTATCAGCGTCACATTTTGGTCACTTATCCAGGCTTTTGTCGCTCTAGCATTGTGTATCGGAGCGTTATCCTGTTGGAAAATCCAACGCAAAGGTCCAAAAATGTTGCTGCATTCCTCAAAAGCTTTTTCTAGAATGTTTTTATATTGTTCTGTGTTCAGTTTTGTGGTTTTAATTTGCAGTTTTATACTGCCATAGTATGATATGGCACCCCATACCATAATTCCACCAATGCGACTGTGTCGACGGCTTAATATTATTTCTTCTTTTCTCAGGTCATTGTAATAAAAATTATACCCCTCAGGACCATCAAGGTTAAATTTTTTTTCGTCTGAAAAGACAACCATGTGCCATTCTCTTTTCCACGTCATGTGAACTTCAGCAAAATTCAATCGTTTCTCTTTGTGAATGGCTTTTACTGCAGGTTTTTTTCTTAAATTTCATTCTCTGAATATGAGGAGAATTTACTATCAAGCGCCGAACAGTCGAAATACTTGCTGAAACTCTGGCTTTCGCCTTAATTTTTGGTACGGAATCACAGAAATTAGACGCAATTCTTAAAACTACACGCTTGTCTGTTGGCGTTAAAACACTTGCTGGTCTTCCTTTCACGTTTTTCCCATAAGAATCCCGACTTTTTATGTAATTGAAGACAACACGAGCACTTCTTCCGATTTTCTCTCCAATTTTTCTAAAGGACAACTTTTGTTCAAAATAGGCTTCAATTTTTCCTCTTTCTTCTAATGATAATGACTTTCCTCGTCCCGTTTTAAAATTTTTTTATTTTATGAAGTGCAATTTGTCAAACTAAATAAGACTGAAAAATCTGCGCAGCCTATTCGCTTTAGAATATTAAAAATTATCAACTGTTGTTGTTCATATGAACTGTTTTAAAGTAAATTTTTTTTGCCATTCCAGTAGGCTTTGACCGCTACATTCGTAACGGGACTTTTTTCATTCTTTCTTTACCCATTTTTTTTAACCAGTGTGGTCACTTAATATAATATGAAAGCACATACAAAGCGATTTGTAGTACATTTATCTAAATATCAATTCAATTTTTCGTAATGACTATCACTGTTGTTATTTAAATGAACTGCAGTGTAGATTTAACCTTTTGTGTGAACTAATTTATTATTAGACTTGTGGTGGCGTGGTAGGGTGGCTCTGTTTAATTACACCTCCTGATATTCTGGAAAAACATCATTTAATTCACAGTGGAGCTATAGTGCTGTTTCCATATCTGAATCCATATTTCGAATTCCTTCTGTTAATCACTTACAGCCTTAAGGATTTCACTAATATTTTTTAATAAGGGGTTTATTTTCCTCACAGTCACTTTCGCAATAATTTTCTTTGCCATTACCTCCAATAATGAATAAAATAATATCGTTGTTAGATAATGGCTCTTCTCCGAGTAATTCATCTAAGTCCACCTGATTTAGAGAATCCATTGTGCCACCAATTTCCAAAATAATGGGGATATTTCAGCTTCCGCATTGCTGCCAATACAGTGATAGACATTCGTTTGACCGCATCATGTTTTTTTTTTCTATTTTAAAAGAAACTAAAAGGGCTTTAATATTTTTTTTAGCAAAACGATTAAGTGATTTATTAAAACTTAAACATATTTCATATTCATAATACGTAATCAATAGAAAACTAAAAAATTAAGAGACATTCGTTTGAACGCAGTTTCCTTTAACTAAAAAAAAAAATAAAATATTAAAAGTTATTATGCACTAATATTTAGTAGGACCACCTTCACTTCGAATGACCGAAAATATTCTATTCGGCATTTAGTTTACAAGGCTACGAAGAGTTTCAATTTCAATACCCAACCAGCATTCTTTGATTTTTTCTTTTTCAGCTCATTAACAGTCAAAAACTGCCTTCCTTTTTCGTATACCTTAGCTGCATGGATTCCCCATAAGTTTTCGATTGGGTTACAATCGGGACTGCACGCCGGCCAAGGAAGTAAGTCAATGTTATTGGTAGAAAACCATTCCTTACATTTTTTCAATACATGTATTGCCGCGTTGTCCTGTTGGAATATATCACTCATTGTCAGAATTTTCGTCAAGTTTTGCAATAAGGACATCTTCCAGAAGTTCGAGGTACATTTCTGATTTCATTCTGGTGGTTATAAAACAATTACTTAGCTTGAACCATAACGCTTCCACCACCAAAATTTCGCTTTGATCGCACTACGTTCGATTGACTCAAATCATGCCAATAACAACTGTAGCAATCTGAACCATCGAAGTTAAATTTTTTTTCATCTGAAAAAATAACTTCTTTCCATTCATCAGTCCATGACATGTGTGCTTGGGCAAAGCTAAGACGTCTCTCCTTGTGTACTTTAGTTAGTCGTGGTTTAAATTTCATTTTTTTTCCATTTTGTCGATGGGGTCGCATTCAAAACACGGGCTATGGTTCGCGTAGTAACTGGAAGATCAAGTTTGTCCTTTATTTCCCGACAGGATAAGCGATTTCGAGTTGCTTCATGGCAAATATATCCTTTTTGACGGGTCGTAATTTTGGATGATCCCTTCGTTGGAGCCTTAATGCCATACTTTTTGCCAAGTTTTAAATAATTTCTTATTACCCTTTCAGAACGCATTATTATTCTAGCAATTTTTCGAGTTGATAACCCTTTTTTCTTTGTGTTATCCATTAAATCTTTTTCGGTATCATTTAACCGCCTTCCTGAGCCCATATCTAATCGGTTTAGAAAAATTCTGCAATTTGTTTTTTATTTTTTATATTTGAATTAAATTTTTTTATTAAATTAGTATGAAAACACGTGTTTACAAGTCCAAATTCACTAATTAAATAGCATTTTCTCTTAATGCGTTTAAACGTTTGTCTCACGAAAAACAGCAACAATTTTACAAAAGAACACATATTGTCTATTACACTAATAATTGTTATTGTTTTGTAAACTGCGCTTAATAATGTAAATAAAAAAACAGAAAAAGAAATAACTGTTCTCATAAAGAGTTTAAAAAAAATAACTTAAAAATAAAAAAATAAGTGCGGCCAAACGAATGTCTATCACTGTATAATTGTTTTTAATTTAAAAAGGCGCATAAAATTTAATTCCTACAAAATGAATTCACATAAAGCGTGAGGTTTTGACATAAGGGGTTTTTTATCAAGAAGTTTGTTTTCCAAAACAAAATAAAACAAAACATTTAGATTAAAATATTTCAAATTTTTATTGTATTACGTAGAGAAGAGTTTGGCAATTATGAATGAAAAATGATATCGGAGAAATATCCACCACAACCACGCTGACAGATGTCGAATATTTCATCAAAGTTTTTAATCTTTTTTTTGACAAAATGGCGGTCCTATTTCCTTAATCACATCACGGATTTTGAGCATAAGACTGAAATCGATTCGACTCTATCCTTAGCATATAACCACAAAAAAAAATCCAGTGGTTTTAAATCACACAAGCTAGTTCGCCACCTAACTGCTGATTGTCATGAAATTATGCGATCGGGAAATTTGGTTTGCAATAAATTGCTCGTTTCATTGGCTGTGTGGCAAGTGGGACCGTCCTGTTAAAACCACATGTCTTTGATATCCACGTCGTCAATAATAAGCCAAAATTGAAAAAAAGGCCCAATCACGCCTCCAGATGGCGCACCATAGTGAAACGTCGCTCTAGAATTTTCAAAAGCCCAAATGCGGCTATTTTGCTTGTTGACATACCCTGACAAGTGAAAATGGGCTTCGTCTGATAAAATGATTTTCTCAAAAAAAGAAAAAAACAACCGGCTATTCCTGATTGAGCGAATCTACGACGATGTGAATGGTCGGTCGGTTTCAACTCCTGCATTAGTTGAACGTTGTAAGGCTTCAAAGTCAAATCCTTATGCAAAATTCGCCATGTGGCGGTTTTGCACCCCCCGGGGGCACATTTATGGTCTTTATAGTACGTAACAGCTATCTAGACCTATGCAACTGGGGGAAAAAGGGAGCCCAGTCCCCTGTAGACAGGCAGGGAGTCAACTGGAAACTCTACTTTATTTCCACGGGAATCAGTAAGCCGCAGAGTTCATTATTTGTCTCTTTAGACTTATAATAGTTCTCTGGCTGATCTGTTGGCCCCTATATTGGAGCATAGTGGTGGTTGTGGTTTTGCGGCCCCATAAGGGAAGAATGAATATTATGGTGGCCAGGATCATCTCGCTGATAATGACACGCAAAGTGAATGATCCAGTCCAGTGAGCATGCTAGACATGTGTTCTGGACAGGAGTTGGAAAGCCTCCAACTCTTTAGCAAGGTGTGATGATTTGCAGCCCTGCTCTGGAATCATTAAAGTTGCAACTAGAAGGTTTCTGTTGCATAGAATTATAGCTTTCTAGGACGAGCATGACGTTCCAAATCATGCAGTGGTTAGATCCACCATCTGATTAAGGCTTCATGGCCAGGTGTGGATGTAAATCGAATCACACAGTTGTGGCGGTTTTGGATCACCCCAATTGTTAAGAACATCAAGGAATATTTTATAGAGGTGTAGAATTTTAAGTTGGCAATACTTTTTTAACCAGCGGCTTTTTTTTCAGCTGGCAGCTAATTTATATTGGGTTTGGTTTAAAATTTTAACATGAATAAACTGACGCCTTAACAACGCTTCCAAATTGTTTGAATTTATTTCGAAAATCATGGTTCAATTCGAAATGCTCGATTTCATTAGTGAATATTGTTCAGTGATGAAACTAACTAGACTGTACTCTAGAACACGGCTTGATAATGATGCCATCACATCGAAAGCGCTCACCAATCATACCCAATAAACAACCAACAATGACGGTTTACTGAAAGGAAAGGAATGACAACAGTTTTTCCTTTACTGGCGGAAGAAATCCAAACAACTTAAGCTAACTTTTGTTTGAATGGATACATCAATAAGCTAAACTGCCGTTTTTGGAATAATGACAATCTTCAAGTGTACATTGAGACACCATTACATCTAGAAAAACCGACAGTTTAGTGTGCTTTACAGACTGGCGGAATCATTGGTCCGTATTTCTTTAAATACGTTATCGTCAGTGGTGATCGCTATAGGGCAAAGTTTTTTCTTCATCAATTAAACAGGTGTGATGTGCAGGATTTATGGTTTTAACAAGACAGTGCAACATCACACAGCTCGTGTCACAATTGATTTATTTTAGGAAACGCTTGGTTACCGCATAGTTTCACGTTTCTGACCCGTAAGTTAGCCCCTCTATTGTGGGGATATGTAAAGACACGTTTTTACGCCGATAAACGCGAAACGATTGATCACTAAGAGGATAACATTTGCCGCATTATTGCCAATATACGGCCACAAGTGTTGAAAAAAGTCATAGAAAATTATACCACCAGCTATGGTGGTCATATACCACAAATTACATTTAAATTCAGCCTTGTTTTATTCCATACCTTAAAAAAAACCCCTTTACAAAATCTCTATTTTGATATTAAGTTGTTTGAATTTGTTGCGCCACTAAATGAAATACTGTTGTCATTCCACGGCAAGCGCTTTCATACCAAACAAATAGTCAGCAAAGACGAAAAGAATTGAAGAGAGTCTTTATTTTTTCAAAGCTTTTTTACAAAAATATGACATTTTAAAAAAGTTGTCCACCCACACCGCCCATAGGAAAATCAATTTTAGACTTTTTCTCATCGATTACACTGAATCAAATGCTCCAACATGACCTGTCTTAACGTTCAAATTAACTGTTCGCCCTTGAATGTTTTAGCAAAAAAAAAAAAAAACTTACAAAATCTATTTTTTTTATATTTAAATTTTAACCATAAAATGTTCATCATTTATAATGACTCATTCATAATGACCTTACCATTTTCACTGATACTATCAAAACTGTAGAGGCGTAATGAAGATCAAAGAACTGCATATTAAAGAAATATTTGTTTTATTTGTAACCATTTAATTTAAATTAAAAAAATTCTTAAGAAATACTAATTACAGGAAAATAAAATATAAAGAACCAATAGAAGTTGCTGGCAAAAGTCATTTCAAATATTTTTCACTTTAATTTTTAAAGCACCGCGTTAGTTCCACTTAATATGGCGGGCGTAATATAGGCCGAGTAAGCCAACGGTCATTACTCTTCTTTTCTATTTTCGCTTTACAAATTGTTAAAAGCAGTAATAGTACTTAGATGCATTGGCAATTGTTACAATGAATTTAATTTCGCACGAAAAGCGCTTTAAAATAATTAAAATCCGTTATGAAAATTGTGGTTCTGTTAAAGTTACATTTCGTAATATTCATGATATTTTTGGACAAAATAATCGTCCTTCTGAGACTGCTATTAAGAACTTGGTCGTTAAGTTTGAGTCGACAGGCTCGATACAAAATATGCGAACACCGATGCATGTACTACCGGATCGTTTAACTGAAAACATCGCAGCTGAGAGCGACAGTGTTGAAACAGATTTAAATTTGTCAATTCCTCGACGTTAAATGAAAAATGATATCTGGCAAATGTCCACCACGAACACGCTGACAGATGTTGATTGTTTCATTAATGTTTTTAATCACTTTTTGGCAAAATGGCGACTCTGTCCTTAACTTAACCACAAAAATGAATCCAATGGTATTAAATCACACGATCTGACTGTTGTGAAATTATGCGATCGGCAAATTTGGTTTGCAATAAATTTCTCATTTCATTGGTTGTGTGGCATGTGACAGACACCGTTCTGTTGAAACCATACGTCAGTGGTATCCACGTCGTAAATAATAGGCCAACATTGAGCTATTATCATCTCGCAATAGCGTGATCCATTGACTGTTACGGCAATTCCAGTCTTATCTTCGAGAAAAAACGGCCCAATCACGCCTTTAGACTGTAGAGTGACACGTTGAGATGCAAAGGCTTCTCGCTCTAAGATTTTCAGAAGCTCAAATGCGACAATTATGCTTGTTGAGATACAATAAAAAGTGAAAATGGGCTTCGTCTGAAAAAATTATTCTTTCAGAAAAACCAACCGGTTGTTCCCGAATGAATTGAGCGAAACTACGGCGATGCAAATGATCGGTCGGCTTTAATTCCTGCACCAGTTGAATCTTGTAAGGCTTCAAAGTCAAATCCTCACACCAAATTCGCCACGTGTTGGTTTTGGATAACCTCAATTTTTGAGAACGTCGAAGAATTGACAAATTCGGATTTGCTTTAGCACTGTGATTCACAGCTGCGTTGTATTTAGTTGAACGAGCCTATCGAACACCCGTTGGTATTCGTTCATTTTGTATGGAGCCTGTCGACTTAAATTTAACGACCAAATTCTTAATAGCGCTCTCAGAAGGACGAAAAATATCACGAATTTTACGAAATATAACTTTAACAGAATCACTATGTTCATAAGAAATTTTAATTATTTTAAAGCGATTTTCGTGCGAAATTGAATTGATTGCAACAATTGGCCGTGACATCTGCTACGTATATGTTAAAAAACTAAATGTCAAGACTATCATGTTGTTGGTGTTGCCACAAACAAGCTTCTTGTTGAAAAACCCAATATTTTTTTAATCATTTTAATATCTGATGATTTTTTTGGCATTTTCTAACTCCGTTGAAAAGTTCGAAGATATTCTATCTAATCCAGCAACCCTGGTAGCAACGTCGGCTGTAAAATGTTTTAACCCTTAAAAGCCTGATTTTCTTTAAAATATAAAAACTTGTGTTGATGGATTTATTTTATTTATTAGATAAAGCAAAAAATAATAAAAACCAAAATTAATTCATTTTTGTACACTTTGTTCAAAAATTAAAGCAGGTATCAATTTTGATACTTTAGGCATTTGGGGAATAAAAAAGTCTTTATAATTTTAAATATACTTAAGCATGAAATGATGTTAAGCATTGGTTCTTTTTATTATCGCATAAAGACACATTGCATTTTTTGCAAATCTAGGAGGTAAGTTTCCTGCAATTGTTATATTTACATTTGTTACGCAAGTCCATAAATGCTTTTTCGTGTCTTATACGATCATAACGTATGTCACTGGAAGGCACCACTTGTACTCCCGATCGAGATCTTTTGGATGTCTGGGGCTCTTCCTCTCGTCCGTTGATAACAACTTCTTGGTTGGTCTTCCTCTTTTGTTGTCGGGCCGACATAAGGTATCATCGAGTTCGGCTCTGAAGTCAGCTAACTTCATTATGCCCTTCTGAGATCTGCCTTTTATTATATTGGTGTTTTTATATAGTACCCAAGCATTTATCACAGCCATGTCAAGCGAGTGATAAAACAGGCTCATTGTCCATTTTCTAGATTTTATGCGTATACGATATCGGCCGATAAAGCTATCCATTAAATCCACGCCTCCCATATGGGCATTATATTCTTTTATAACGCGAGGACAAGACACTTGAATGTTAGTTTTAAGTTTTTAGTCGTAGCGGGATATAGTACCTGCTGGTTCAGCGCGAACGTAAGTGGAAAGGAGTAAAACTTGTTTATTATCTTTCCAGCTTGTTGCTGAGAATTCCACACCGTCAAAAGTGGTAATATTTTCATGGTAAGTTCCCCTAGGTACAGCGGGCTTTAAAATATCTTTTTTCTCTGGCAATTTGCAAGACTTTCCAAGGCGATTTCTTTGCCAAGGCAATAAATACCGATTTTGCTTAAATAATGTAGAAGCGGAACATTTGTGTAAAAACTATCAAAATAGACTACTATATCGTTTACGTGTTTTGGAACGGGTCGCAATAATCGCACAACTGTATTTGATACAGCTTCAAGGTCTGGCTCGCCGGGTAAACGTCCAATATTTTTAGCCCCTGAGTACACCTCAAAATTGTATGCATGCCCCGAAAGAGAGCATAAAACATACAATTTAAATCCCCACTTATGTGGCTTGTTAGGCAAATATTGTTTCATAAAATGCTTAACTTTTGTGGCGCACATTTGTTCATCCAGTGACAGTCGATGGTCAAATGGTACAGAAGCAAATCGTTTATTCAAATGATCTATTATTGGCCTTATTTTATGCAACCTATCATGCTGAGGATGATCAGTAGGTAAATGCTTGTTATTATCATTCATGTGAAAAATTTTCCTGATTTTGTCAAATCGAAACGATTCATTGTTTGTGCTATCGGCTCAAACTTTACATTATTTGACCAGTACGATCTAACAGAAAAATAATGGTAAACACTAGTAAAGATAAGAATCCCAAAAAATTTCCGTAGATCCCAGATAGTAACAAGTTCCGAAAAATAAGGATTTTTTTCAACAGCATCATTGTTTGAATTTTAACATTTCCTCATCCAAGAAATAAGAAGAGAACTGAAAAGGTGTTTCCAATTCAAGTATTTCAGCTGGATACTCTGTGTTTTCTTCATACATAAACGCATTTTGAACAGTATCCATATTTGCTACTCTCCAAATTGTATTCCGGGGGTTGAAGTTCGAGTTTGTTTGAAACGAATTTTGTTCTACGGACTCTAAGTGTGGATTCTCTGAAAATGTGTTTGGATCTACATCTAAATTAATATCAGCGGGAAGATTTTCTGCGTTATCATCTACTTTCAATTCCATTTGCTGCTCTCTTTGGGTGGGAAAATAGTCGATGTCATCCTCATTGTCAGTAGTCTCATCCTTTGATATATCACCATTTTATAGTTTTTTTTAAAAATTCTTCGATTTCATGGGGCTTCATTATTAAATTTTATTCCGATGGAAAACTAAGCAGGAAAACAAACAAAAAATGCAAGCAAAGCCAAAACAAAAAATACCAGCCAGAGCAGATTTTACATTGCCTGTAATGCCTGCAGTATCAGAATTGATACTCGAAAAAATAACGGAATTTTTCTCAACAAAACAGGCACTTGCTAAAAACATCAATATTTTAGCAAAAACAACATACTTACCAACCTCAAATATATTTTTACTTGTAGATAAAATGAAATGCGAAAAATATTTTCTGCTTTGAAAGTCTTCAAAACACTCATACGCGTTTCTTATGGGGGAAATACCAAATTGCATATAATTGAAGCAATGCTACCAACTGTTATTTATTTGATAAATTGTAACTATGAGAACACTGTACACTGTTGCCATTTAGAATGTAAAATTAAAACAAATTGGATAATTGCAAGTGTACAAGCCGATTTAAAGTCAGGTATCAAATTTGAATTTGAAACTTTAGGCTTTTAAGGGTTAAATTTTCTCTTCTATTTGACCAGGAGTTTGTTTGCTAAGAAGTGCCAAAACTCAAAATGTTTTCCTTAGAATTTAAGAAAAATCAAACAAAAGAAAAATAATAAAAATAAATAAATAAATATTTAAGTTGATATTGTACTCTCGTAACATGTTGCATATCGGTGTTATTAATTTTACAATTTTTACAAAATAAACAAATTATACTTGTTTAAAATTACAAAAACACACTTTTTATAAAAGAAGTATTTAATTTGTTTTTTTTTTTCACAAATATAAAATATAAAATAATAAAAATAATATAAAGGAAATGTTAGACAAGATTTATCAAATTTTAATAAACAGGCATTCATGCAATGTTACCGTATTATTATAGCTGCAAGGCGTCACTGCTGGACTTTAATACGCTGTTAAAATTTATATATAAATCCAAATTCTGCTAATTACACTTTAAAATTATCATTTTTATTTTATTATCCAAATAAAAAATCTAAAAAAATAAAATATATGTGTAAATAAAATAAAAATAAAAATTTTATTTCTATCTTATAACAAATAATAATGATTCACAATGATCATTTACAACAATGTTAGTTAACATTTTAAATCAATACTATTGTCAATAATATTTATAGGAAGAATTCAATAAATTAAAAAACAAAATTATATAAAACAAAAATATAATGATAAGAAACAAATTAGAATTTTTACAGAGAAGTCCCTACAAAAACTAAACATTTTTTTAATCACAAACATGTCTGAATGTTTATTTCAATGTTGGCTGATTTTTGTTAACAACAACAACAAGAAAAATAACTTTTTGTATTATAATTATTTTATATAAAAATAAATGATAAATAAGTAAATATAAATTTTAAATTAAATATATAAAAATAATTAATAATTTTATAAATGTTAAAATTATTTATGCCAATAGTATAATTAATTATTAAAATAAAAAATTTTTAATAAAGTAATTGTTGTTAAAAAAAAAAATTTAAAGCTGATTATTAATTTAAAAACATATATAAAAACAAAGTTTTAAAGAACATTAAGTTTAAAGTGGACTATTATTTTAAGAAAAGTACTAAATAGTTAGACTTTTACATGAAAAATGTCCCAGAAAACTTAGTTTTTTCATGACAATAAAGGAACTTTTTGTAACGAACTTTTTGTGACAAAAAAAAACGTTCTTTTTATAGCCGAATGCATACTTTCGTCGCGAAAAAGAGATTTAAAAATCGAATTCTTTTTAGGTGGAGGTGGAAGAAATTGCATTCTAAAGAAAGTTCTTTCAATAAGAGAGATTTTTTTATTAAACAACAATCTTCTTCACTGCATAAACGATTTTCTCACATAATTAAAGAACAGGCCTGTTACGAAAACTGCATTTTAGCAATAACAGAATCCAATGTTTTATAGAAAAGCGACTTTTAGAATTATTTTTATTGATAAAAAAAAACAAACATTTTTAAAGAAATTGATTTTGGTTGCTTTTTTGGCAAATTATTTTTTAAAATACCCGCTAAACCACATAGTTCATATATTGCTGTTGCATATTCATGACGAGTATTAGATAAATCCCCTCTTCCGTATCGGAAGACTTCTCTTGCTTCTCATTACTTTCCACATGAAATTCTTCCTGAATCCAGTTGTTTATGTCAGCATTCGTGAGAAGATGGTCCGTACAAATTTGAGCTACAAGTGGATCATAAGTTGAAAGGTCTTCATTTTCTGCTTGAATTATTTTGTAAAATAATGGTCTTTCTACAAGAAGTTTGTTTCAGCACGACCATGCTGACAGATGTCGATACTTTCATCAAAGTTTTTAACCACTTTTTGGCAAAATGGCGGTCCTATTTCGTGAATCGCATCACGAATTTTTAGTTTTAAGACTGAAATCGATCCGATTGGCATCGTATATACTCTGTACTTAATCCTTAATCCTAGCCACTTAGTTGCTGTTTATCGTGAAATTATTCGATCGGGAAATTTGGTTTGCAATAAATTGTTCGTTTCATTGGCTGTGTGACATGTGGCACCGTCCTGTTGAAACCACATATTAGTGACACCGACGTAGTCAGTAATAGGACAAAAGCTAATTGTTAGCAATAGCGTGATTACTTAACAGTTACTGCATTTCCAGCCTCATCTTCGAAAAAAAAAACAACGGCTTCTCAATAATCGCTCTAGGATTTTGGTACGCCGGCGGTACGGCGGCAATTCTGTTTGTTGATATACCGTGACAGGTGAAAATGGGCTTCGTCTTAAAAAATTATTTTTTCAGAAAAACTAGCCGGTTGTTTTCAATGAATTGAGCGAATCTACGGTGATATGAATGGTCGGTGGGCTTCAGTTCCCGCAACAGTTGAACCTTGTAAGGCTTCAAAGTAAAATCTTTACGCCAAACTCACCACGTGATGGTTTTTGTTGAGAACTGCGAGGAATTGACAAATTTGGATCTGCTTCAACACTCTGGCTCACGACTACGATGTGCCAGAACTAGGAAATTAGGTTGTGAGGAGGAGGAAAGAGGGAGTAGTATTGGTGGTTATTCGATATGGACTTTCCTACGTTGAAAATAACAGGAAGCACTTCTGGAGAGAGTTTATTTCACATACGGACTGTTCTGCTAAAACTAAAAAACAAATTTTCCTGTAGTGCGTTTCACTGGCCAATCGACCACAAATAGATGCACTCTCAACCCCATCGAGTTAGACGTAAATGCATACGAGAAACGGGAATAAGTTCCCTAATTTTATTAGAGCACTTATCATTGCAGTAACGATAAAACAGTGAAATACGGGGAGGAGGAAAGAGGGAGTAGTGCTTGTGGACATTCAAATCGAACTTTCCTACATTAAAAGTGACAGGAAAGACCTCTGGAAGGAGTTTATTGTACATACACACTGTTGTGCTAAGAAATGTTCATGTAACGCGTAGTGCGATTCATTGGCCAATCAACAACAAACGGATGCCCTCTCAACGAAAATAGAATTAAACGGTAAAACGTGTGAATAACGAAAACAAAACTCCCTAATTTCTTTGGAGCACCTACTTTAAACATTGAAATTTATCCACATTTTGTCGATTCTTTTGAGAATCAATAGAGTTGGATACCCTACTGTGTCCAATGAGCCTCTCTCCTGTACGCGGTCGAGTAACTCCAAAAAAGACTTTGGAGCGGCGGCCCATACATGAGAGTTGTACGAAGATCGGATGGAGTAAAGTATCTCTTACACCATTTTAGCGAACCGAGGCACTTTAAAGCTTCTTTAGAAACCTGAAAAATGTGCTTAGTCCATCGAACATCACACTGAATTTTCATGCCAAGAACATAGAGAGCTTCAGTTTCCGTAATACTTATATCATCCATAGTAACAGATGCAGCATCATTTCCGAACACAGATCTATGCATATGCATGCAACATTGCGCCTTAAGAGCAATAAAATCGACTCTGTTCATATGATCCCATTCTGAGATTGTTGCGAGATCGTGATTGAGCGTATTATTCATGTTCCTCTAACTAATTCAGTCAATTAAAAATGGTGCTGTGATCTGCGAATTTTAAAATTTAAGCCACCGAGATATAGTTGCGAATAACGTATTTGCGCTATATTAAAAAAGTTTTTTTTTATGCAAAGAACTTTAATAGTGTTGGTTAAAAGAGGACTTTATGTATAAAAAATAAAAATTTTTATAGAGAAAAAATAATAAAAAGTAGTCTTTTGCAAAAATTGATTTTTTTAGCAGAAACCTGAAAACATAAGAAAAACAGACAACGCCAGAAAAGTAACTTTATAACGTAAAATTTATAGTAACATTTTCTGTAGTGATTAATGGGACTAAATATAATTGGGACACTGTACAAAAGTACAAAATAATATTTCCTGTGATAAGCTGAAACTTTTTCGATTTCTTTCTTTTTTTAACACAGTTTTTGTTTTGTGGGAAAAGTACGTTGCAACAAAGCTAACGAAAAGGTAACACAAAAATGAATTTTCTTTATCAAAAAAAAATTTTTTAGAGAGGAAACTTTTTGTGAAAAAAATAATGCGTTCAGTAGTGCAAATACAGAAAACGCAAAAAGATTTTGTTAGCGCCAAAAATAAAAATTTATTTATGTAATTTTAATTTAATTATTGCAATGCTTTAGGATATACAATATTTTTAGTTTGCCCATCAGAAGCATACACATATAAATCGGTGGGTTTTACTGCACGCGAATATGCAACATAAAGCTGTCCATGCGAGAAACATGGATTTGCTAAATTTAAGCCGCAAACTTGCAGAACAGTCAAACTTGTTAACAGTCATCGCAAACGCTAACCGAACATAAACTGCAATCGTTTAAAATCGAATGGTAAATCTGTTGGTATCATTGGAATGCGTGGCAAAAGTACATCTGTCCCTTTATATTTTCCTGTTATAATGGTCGCTTCTATTAAATTATTTCTCAGTTTTTTTACTGCAAGTCAAGTGCCATTGCATTGGCAGTAAAATAATGGGCAGTGTTTCGCGCTGAACAGCAGTCTCGGAAGCCCTTGATGTTGAGGTTCGAGATCGCTGAATTTCTAGGCGTGCTTCACGTTGCTGTAAATTCTCTGCAGCTCTAGAGGTTGAGGCTCGAGACCGATCAATTTCAAGGTGTGCTTGACGTTAGTTAAAAAAATAATTTAAAAAGAAAACTGCAACTTCTGTCTAATTCACTATTGCAAATGCGTTAAGGCAAAAGTAAATATGCAGTAAGGTTAGTACTCCCCTTTTTTGTTTTAAACCAATAAGAATTCAGTTCTGAACCGCATGTAATTGGCTTCATGCCCCCCTTTTTTATTTTAAGACGAATCAAAAAGCAGCAATTACATAATCAGCTCTTGTCGCAATAAGAGAATGAGAATGGAGTTACCCCACTCTGTTTTAATGAACATATATTACAAAATCAGCCGTTTTGCAGACAGTTGTGGGAGGAAGAGAATGGGGCTACCCCACTATTTTAATTAATATGTATTTCAAATTTGAGGTAAAGCCGTTAATAAACGTAGTAACAGTAGGTGCAGAAGTGTGCATGGTCGAAAAATATTATCATGTAATAATTATTCCTGAGTCAAAGAATTTATTATTTCGTAAGAATATCCTATTGTGAAAATTTAATGACGATCGATCCTGTAGTTAAGACTATATTACGATTTTTATTTGTCCTAAAAAGGGGCGTGGTACCACCCACTTTTCTCCTGGTACGTATTCCTTATTATGCCAATACCATATGTACCAAACATCATCGACGTAGGTCAAAAAATGCCCAAAATATGGCGATTTAAATTTTTGGGTTATATGGGAGGTGCCACGCCCCTTTGTTTAATCAAAGCTTCATATAGCCTACTATTCTTTCCAGAGTCACAGTAACATGCTGTGAAAATTTCAGGAAAATCGGCCCAAGGGTTTGGCCTCCTATAAAGCACAAACAAACAAACAAACAGACAGACAGACATTCATTTTTATATATATAAATTTAAGGTTTGTTAGAAACTATATTATTTTGTAATAAAATCTTTGTAATAAAATCTTCGCATGATTTAATACTATTATTTTTGAGCAGACACCACATTCTCCTGAGGAATTGTATCAATAACGTACTTTTCGTTGAAAACTGATCACACCTCGAATATTGAAGCATACATTTTATTTTCATTTTTCGTTTTATTTTACGCCACTGTGCTGGGTTTATAATAAAGTATGTATGTTCTATTTATTTCTTTATCTTTTATACAGTATTATATTTCGCGATCAGTAAAATGAAATTTAGTCGCTTGCAAATCGTTGAGTACACAAAAGTGTTTTATAAAAATTATTAAATGTTTGTTGGTGCTAAAGTACACATTTATGATAACAGATTAATAAATAAAAACTTTAATTAAAATCAATAATAATGGCAACTGAAAAAAAGATATTGAATGAAAAGCTGGCACATCTAACACAGTGGTTTGAGGAAAATCCAAAACTACCCAAAGAAATAAGTATGAAAACTGATAAATATGGTGCTGAATTTTATTATTTTGATTAGATATTTTATGTTTGTGTTAAATTAAACGATTACGTTAGTACGTGCTTAAACTGTGTGTTTCGATGTTTGTTTTTGTAAAAGGGTGTGAAAAAGTGAAAAGTTATTAATTTCTCGGAATTATCTATTGGGATGTTAAAAATGAGGCAAAAATGATTGTCAAGAAAAATCTGTTTGGAAATATCACGTTCTTCAACAAGGAGTTTGTTTTTCAATTGTGACAACGCTAACAACACGATAGATATTCGTAGTAGAACTTAATTTCGCACGAAAATCGCTTTAAAATCATTAAAATCCACTATCTATTTCGTGATATTTTCGGACAACATAATATCAATACAAAATGTGCAAACACCAAAGCGTGCTTGAGCCGTAAGCCACAGTGTTGAAACAAATGCAAATTTGTAAAAATTCACCATATGGTGAATTTTTCGTAAGGATTTGACTTTGAAGACTTTCAAGGTTCAATTGCTGTAGGAATTAGAGCCGACCAACCATTCACATCGCCGCAGATTCGCTCAATTCATTCAGGAACAACCGGCTAGTTTTTCTGAAAAAATTATTTTTTCAGACGAAACCCATTTTCACCTGTCAGGGTATGTCAACAAAAAAAATTGCCGCATTTGGGCTTCTAATTCCTAGAGCGATTATTGAGGAGCCTTTGCATGCTCAACGTGTCACTGTCGATTTGAGTCGACAGGCTCGATACAAAATATGCGAACACAAACGCGTATGGATTTGACTTGAAACTTACAAGGTTCAACTGGTGCAGGAATTGACGCCATAGATTCGCCCATTTTCACTTAGCAATGTATGTAAACAAGCACAATTGCCGCATTCTGAAAATTCTAGAGCGATTATTGAGAAGCCTTTGCATGCTCAACGCGTCACTGTATGGTGCGCTATGTGATCTGAAGGCGTAATTGGGCCGTTTTAATTTTCGAAGATGTGGCTGGAAATACGGTAACGGCCAATGCATCACGCTATCGCAAGATGCTAACAACTTAATTTTGGCCTACTATTAACTACATGCATATCACTGCATGCACATGCATTTCAACAGGACGCTGCCACATGTTACACAGCCAATGAAACAATCAATTTATTGCAAACCAAATTTCCCGATCACATAATTTCACGACAATCAGCAGTTAACTGGCTGATCAGATCGTAGGATTTACCACCGCTGGCTTATTTTTTGCGGGGCTATACTAAGAACAGAGTCTATACTGAGCCAATCACATCGATTTCAGTCTTAAAACTCAAAATCCGTGGTGTAAAATAGGAAATAGGTCCATCCCATTTTTTCAAAAACTGATTAGAAATTTTGTTGAAAGAATCGACATCTGTCAGCGTGATCGTGGTGAACATTGTCATTCATAATTCCCGAAATTTTCTCTTCGTAATACAATAAAACCTTGAATCATCTTAATTAGAAAACAGAATTCTTGTTAAAAAACCCTTAACATTATATTATTTTCCAAGAAAACACCCATTTATAATTTATTTATAGCTAGCTGGCCCAATAGGAGTTGTTCTATCTAAATTGTAATAAATTCGTTTGTGACTGTTATAAAGATTTGTATTTTGAAACTAGTTTTAACATGTTTTCTTTTGAGTTAGGATCACGGAGATTCGAAAGGTGTTTTATTTACATTTCGACTGTAAGAACGACGTAGGAGTAATAAACCAAAAAAATGTTTTTTTGTTTGTTTCCACTATTTCGTTCATTCCAATACTTTATGATACACGACATTATTTGTTTTTCACGTAACAAACAAAGCTGGTGATTTTCCAACACGTGAACAGGCGACAGACCATGCAAAAACATGGATTTTCCAAATTAATGCCTCAAATACTCAATGACTGGTTTTGTAATTCGGTTAATTCCAACGAGTATAAAACCCCGATTGGATAGTTAATGCCGTTTTTTACGTCAATAATTTGCTAGCAATTTCACTTTTTCACGACCAACAAACAACAAACATTGCGTATATTAGATATGCCGAAAAATTGGGCATAGAAATGGGCGTTAAACTTGTACATGTATATTTTTGGAATTTAAGACTTTATAAGACTCCATATGTTTAAGCGGAATTTGTAAAAAAAAACAAAAATATAAAAAATGTAAAATCACTAAGAAAATCACAATTTTGGTTATTCCGAAAATTTTCAAGCAACTTTTACTTCCCACAAAAACCTATTACACACATTCAAAAAATTAAGCGAATTAAGCGAAGTAAGCCATTTTCAAGTTATGCTCTTAGCAACGGACACCATTCCATTTTTATTCATATAAACAAGTATCCAAAAGTTACAAAAAAATACTTTACAAAACCCAGCCGCCATTGTAGACCAACCATTCTACTGTTTTCTATAAACGAAATTTTAAATTTCTTTTCTTCAAACAGTTGTTAAATGAAAACAGTACTCTGGAACATATGTTTTTACGCTGAGAAGATTTGATAATTTTGAAATAAAAGTGTTGTGTGATTTATTAATTGTTGTTAAATTAAAAATTTGAAAGTATTAAATTGTCTTCAAAGCTAAAAGTGAACAAAAGTCCCATATTGACAACATTGAAAATACATCCGCTAATGTCCATTAGATCTATCAAAAATCGTATGCATAAAACGAATAAAATATGTGACAGATATTTTGACAGATTATCCGATTTACTAATTTTTTAATAAAATATAGGGTGTTTTTAAAGAAGTATAAAACTTTTAGTTGGTTGCACTTTTTTTAACTGGCGGCTATTTCGTTAGCTGTCAAGTAAATTATGTTTAGTTTGGTTTGGCATTTCAACATGAAGAGAAGAACGCATGACGACCGACCGATTTCAAATGGATATGTGAATAAACAAAACTGCTGTATTAAGAATGGTGATAATCCTCTAGTGTATGTTGAGACACCGCTACATCCAGAAAAATTGATTGTTTGCTAGTCAGAATGTTACAGTTAGTGGTGACAGCTACAGTGCCGTGATTACAATATCATGTACAGGAGCTATGATTTCAACTAGACGGCGGAACATATCACACAGCTGGTTCCACAATTGACGTATTTAAGGAACCTTTTAGTAACGTTTCGGATCCATGAATTGGCATCTGTGGGGATTCGTGTTAAGATTTACGTCTGCACCTAGCTGTGTAAGCCAAAACCAAATAGCTGAACTCTAGGGCTTTACTGATTCTTGTGGAAATATAGTGGAATTTGCCAGTTGGCTCCTGCTAGCCTTGAAGGGGACTGGGCTCCCTTTTACCCCCGTTGACACATGTAATGACGATGAGATTCCGTCAAAACATATCAATGTGCCCCCGGGGGGGTAAATCTGTGGGAATTACGTGATAAGATATACATCTGTACCTGGCTATGGAGCCTTAATCAGATAGTGGTCAAACCACTGGGAATGAAAAGCAAACGTCATTCACGCCCTAGGAAGCCGAAGACTAATTCTAGCAACAGGTCTCTCCTAGTTGCAACTGGAACTAGGAAACCACCGGGCTGCAAACCACCACTTCTTGCCGAAGAGCTGGAGACTTTCCAACTCCTGTCCAGAACACATGTCTAGCATGTTCACTGGATCTAGGAACATTCCAGCAGGTAGGTGTTATTAAAGGTGAAATGAACCTGGCCACCATATAAAACTGACCTGTCTGTTATGGGGCCGCGAAACCACAACCACCACGATACTCCCGAAGGGCCAGCCTTAATAATCAGTCAGAGAAACAGCTAAATGCCTAAAGAGACAAATAGCGGAAACTCTGCGGGCTACTGATTCCCGTGGAAATAACGTGGAGTTCCCAGTTGATCCCTGCTGCCTTCAGGGGACTGGGCTCCCTTTTTCTCCCAGTTGCACAGGTCTAAATAGTCGAGCGTTCTATAAAGACCATAAAGATGCCCCCGGGGGAGACATCTGTGGGAATATGTAAAGTCGCTAGTCTACGCTGATAAGCCAAAAACGATCGACCACTTGGAGAACAACATTCGCCACTTTATTGTCGACATACCGGTACCAATGTTTGAAAAAGCCATCGAAAATTTCACATTAGACTACGTCTAAGTCAGCTGTGGCAGTAATATACCAGAAGTCATATTTAAATAATAACGTCAGACGATTATCTTTTGAAGAAAGTAAATTTCAAGTAAATTTAAAAAAAATTTAAAATTTTATGCCTCTATGAAAGAACCCTATATATGATTACAGTTGTATCTATTTGTTGTGACAGTGTGGCAGGATTGCAATATTTCTATGTAAAAACAGAAATCCATCGTACGATTTGTACGAATTGGACTCGCACATAAACAACTTCGTGTCTAGTGTGGATCACCTTTTTATAATTTGGTAATTCAAAAAAGTTAAAACTTTAATAGATACATACCTTTTCTATGGAGCTACCCTTTAAGTTTTAGTTTTATTTCTAATACTCTTCATTATAGCAGCCATACACACTATTTCAATTTCAAAAATTTCATCTGCGATTCCAAAATAAGCTAAAAGTACATTCTTATTGGAGGCACCCTTTAATTTTTTACGTTGTAGTTGACGTAGCATTAATAACGGTTTAAAAGAAAGGTCAGATACATAAACATTACATCAAAAGGAGACATCTTTAATTTATTTTTATTTGGCTTTAAAGCGCACACAATTTACATATTCTGTGTAAATTTAAAGTGTCTACCTTGTCTAAAGACAAAGGCATATTTAGTAAATAGCGCCTTCTATGAGTTACCCTTTGATTTTTTATTCTATATTTATACTTTTTATAGAATATTTCTATGCAAATTTCAAAGAAATAAGGTTACATTCGTTTAAGCCCATTATTTCTATTGAGGACACCCCCTTTAACTTTTGTTCAAGGTTACACTTGGCGAGTCTTCTTTGTGCTAAAAATTTGCTTACAAATGTTCACGTTTTGCTTGCATGGCTCACGTGGGGAATGACCTTAGTGTTTTATTTACTGGCGAAACAAATCCAAACAACTTAATATTAAATTTTTTTTAAGCTTTATTAAATGTGAATCTCTTGCCTTTGGGCATGATGTAAAGAGTATTTTTACTAGCAGCTTGTATAGTTAATTATCAGCCCCGTGAAACGTTTTCTCGTTTTGCAAAATTGCAAAAATACAAAACGTATAGAGACATAAAGATCGTATCGTTAGACTAATTGATAGGCTAAGAAAATTTGCATATCAAAAAAGTACTATAACGAAACGTTATAAGGTTTACATCAGCACCGACCGCGTGTTCGTATATGATGGTGGACTGAACCACTTTGGGTAATATGTAGCGTGCACCCACGCCCTAGGAAGCCGATGGATATCTCTATTCAACAAGTCATTCCTAGTAAAAATATCGAGAGCGCGGAGCAGGGCCAGCACCCCCTCTCTTTGCTGAAATGTTGGAGACTTTCGAACTCCTGGTCCTGCTCACTGGCCCCGGATCATTCACCCTATGGTCTTGGTCAAAAGTGAGATAATCCTGGCCTTTTGTTTGGGTACGGTTTTCCGTCGACCCTCGTCAAATTTAGTTTCGGCCGTTTGCCATCTTCAGTGTTCTTTTCGTACTAGTTGCGTTCTATTGTCAGTTGTGTTTATATAGTTCGTGTCCTTTCCCTCCCTTGCCTGCATCTCTTCTTTTTCGTTTGTCCCTTTTTACCTGATTTGTCGCTCCCTTTTTTTTTTTTTTCTAACTAAATCCTTTTACGGTCATGCTTGCTGTCCGTTTTTGCTAATGGGTGAACCTATTGGGTTTTTCCCTCTTTTCCCCTTTCATGTGACATAATAATCTGTAATTGTACGTTTATGATGTTCTTTATTGCTTTGGTCTTGTGCACCTGCGTAACGTTTTTGTGTTGGTGTAGTGTTTGTTTTCCTGTAAAAATGTTTCAACGGTTCAAATATTGTGTCCGAAGCAGTGTTTATTTGTTCATTTATTATTCGTCTGTCAAATGTTTTTTGTTTGTATGTTTTCTAATACATTTAGTCTCCTTCCTTTGTGCTGAGTATGAAGCAGTTTAACCGTTGTCTTTATATGTCCTGGTGTACATTTGTTGTTAAATATATGGCTCGCAAAGTTTGATTCTGGAGTTGATTTTGGTTCTCGTAGTTTTTTGTTATAGTCTCTAATGTGTTCCCTAAATATGGTCTTAATTTTTCGTCCTGTTTGCCCGATGTAGCTATAATGGCATGTACAAGTTAATTTGTAGACTCCTTGCTTGTCTAGTATATTTGCCTCGGTTGTTTTATTCCGTAGATTGTTTCTTGTTCTGAATGCGGTATTGATGTTGTGTTTTCCAAAGAATTTCGCCAGTTTGTACGTTGATTTTCCCATATATGTTAATGTAGCCCATTTTTTCTTCTCCTTCTCCTGTTCTTTGTTCGTTCTGAATTGTTTCTTGATGTTATCTACGAGGCGCTTTTTGTATCCGTTGTTTTCCACTATGGTGTATATTGTTTTCATTTCCTTCATGTACATTTGCCGCGTTAGTGGTGTTCTCTCGAGTCTTGTTATTAACTGCCTGATTGCTGCGTTTTTGTGTTGCTGGGGATGATTTGATGAGTTGTGTATTATTGTGTCCGTTGCTGTTGGTTTCCTGTATATTTCATATTCGATTTTGCTCGAGATTATGTTCCCCTTGATCGTTAGGTCCAGATAATCAATTCTCCCATCCTCTTCCATGTGTCTCCCATTCAAGTAATCCAGAATCTGCTCATCGTTATTTCCTTCTAATCCTGGCCCCTTAATCACTTTATGAGGGCCTGCGAAACCACAACCACTACGATACTCCCCAAAGGGCCAACCTCAATAATCAGTCAGAGAACAGTAACAGCAACAGCTGAACTCTGGAGCTTACTGATTCCCATGGCAATAAAGTGGGAGTTGTCCAGTTGGGTCCTGCTACCCTTTAGGGGACTGGACACCCTCTTATCCCCAGATGACACAAGTCTTAATGGTGAGTTTCCATTAACACATATCGATGTGCCCTTGAGGGGAAAATACTATAACGAAAGTAAGATTTTAAATCCCTTTAATATCTGTCACAGCAAAGCGGAACGTTAATTTTGAGTTTTTTTGTTGAGTTCAGGCAACAATGCCTATTTAGTCAAGCACTGTGCTACATTCTTTAGGAAAGGGATAGAGAATAGATGAAACAGGTGGTGAAAGTAGAAGGTTAGTCGGAAATTGACTGCTGTATATAAGACAGCACAGCGACCAGTGACTATGCCTTTATCGCTGAGCAGCCCCACCGACAGTCAATTTTTATTTTTGTAGTGAAAAAAAAAACCAAAAAAACCAATGGGAATCGAACCTACAACTCCCATATTTACAAGCTAGTACACTACCTACTAGCCTACAGGGGTACCTTTTTGTTTGAGTTTGTCAAGTTGATGATGTCTGCATGTTAGAGTAGCAATCATGGCTCAATTGCTTGTTTTGTTTCTGTAACAGTTCTGCTGCTGTAAAGAGTGTGAATGTTCCACTTGGTAAAAAAGCCTTCGCGCTATAAAATCTCATAGTGGACGCAAAACATTGCAATCTAGATGGCAGAGGTGATTTAAGGTGCAAATTCAAGTAGTTGAAATATTCGCGGAGTCACAGAGTAAGACACATCAGGCAAAAGTTAAAAGAAAATATTAAAAATGAATTGCAAGAAGAAGAAGGGTAAAAAAGTGACAGTTTTTGAATAGTGATTCGAGCTCATACTCTGAGTTAGGATTTATGAGCAGGAGAAGAGGATCAAGAAAGATGTCATCCATTAATTCAAAGAAAGAAAGCTTAGAAAGCGAAAGATGTGTTCAGAAGCAGAAGAATTGTAAATTAAAGAACGCTCTTGCTACTTGGCTTCTGAGATAAATCAAGGGTGGGACACTCCTTTCGAAATAATATTTAGGTGTCTTACCCATCTTTTTTAATTTTGCGATTAGAATTCATTATATTTTTAAAAACATTATCTTTAGCGCTTCCCAAATTTCAGCAATATTTCTTGGATTCCTTCACGTTTTAACAAAAATCGATTATTTTTTATATTTTCCTATTTCAGACATGACGTTATTAAAACGATTTTTAAAGTGTATGAATGGTGATATAGAAGACACTAAAAATCTATTGGAAGTGAATTATCAATTAAGAAATAAAAGTGCACATATTTTCGTACATCGGGATCCAAATGACGAGTTAATTAAAAACTCATATAGCTTGGTGTAAGTAACAGTTTTATGATAATAAAGCTGAAGAAACTCAGCTAATTCCAAAAAATAAAGGGTAGGCAAATTTGACGCGAATCTGTCAATTGATTAAACTTCCTTCGCAGACGTGATATCCTTTGACATTTATTTAGTAAAGAGTTGAAACATTTTAAGTATGGAACGTTACACTCTTGATCACAGAATTTTAATTTACTATTAAAGTAGTCAAAACGTGACTGCAGCAGTTCGTGAATAGCGGAGCTTTTACTTAAACAAACCAGAAATAACTGACGTTCTGAAAGATGAAATTCAGCGCTGCATTAAGGAGATAAGGAAAGCTTTGTTGCAAAATGTGTCTCAAAATTTTGCGAAAAAAGTGCACGTCTTTCGATGTGCTAGACCTGTGCATAATTGCCTGATATCCTTTATTAATTCCCAGATATCTACTATCCTTCCTAAAAAAATTATTACAATCTAACAGTTACAAATAACAGTTCATTTATCTTCTTAAATTTAGTGATATGGTACCGCTTCCAGGGGTAACGCCAAACAATTATAAAATTCTATGTTTTCGCCTAAACGATAGTGATGCCAGATTGGTAAGATTCTCTCTAGGTATACTTAAATTTTCTGCCCCATCGCATTTTTTTCCTTTCTTGTCACATTCCAGCAAAATAGTTTACAGGAATCTAAAGTATTTTTCTTAATGGCAGATTCACGTTTTACATACTCTGATGTAGAAGAAGAGTTTCAAAACGATACAACAGTAGAGGAGGATATGGAATCTTTGGCAAGTGGTGAAATTCACATTGTAGATGTGGCGAATTATACTTTGCGCCATATGCTGTCTATGTCATTATCGATCTTGCGTACCTACATGACATTTTTACAGCTTGCCTATCCGGTGCGTTTAAAGGCCATGCATGTTATAAATTGTCCCCCTTTTTTTAATCGTATGATGGCGATTACACGCCCATTTATAAATGAAGAAATTTTTAAAATGGCAAGTTTTATATTTAAAAAAAATATTGAAAATTATATTCTTTGATATTTGAAATAAAAAAAAAAAAAACATTATTTCAGATGCATTTCCATACGAATGGTATTGAAAGTCTTTATGAGCACATACCCCGTGACATGCTACCATCTGAATATGGTGGCAAGGCTGATCCTTTAAGCAGTATAAAAACAAAATGGTGGAATATTATAATGCAAAAAAGGTTATTTTTATTCACAATCACTTTAACTTGTTTTAAATCAAAAGTTTTCTTAAAATATTTCAGAGATTATCTTATGGATCCTAATCACTGGGTTATTAAAAAAAGTGAAGCAAAAACTGGCTGGAGCTGGTGGTAAATTAAAATTTATTTAATCAACTGTAAAAACTATATATTTGTAATCAAACATATATAATTTTCTACAAGCAAATAAGAAACAAACACCTCGAAGCATTAAACTTGAGGTTGGATAACAGTTCGTCTATCTTTTCTATGTCCGCTATACGATAAGAAAATATTAAATTGTAAATTAAAGGGTGTTCCACACAATAGGATATCTGAAGACCATAACCGGCAAAATTTTAAAATTTTTATAGAATAACCATTTACAACTCAAAACTAAAGGATGTTACCATAGTGGCATTATTTTCACATAGTTGTCCTTATATTTTAAATCTCGTGCAATCGGAGTATTTTAAATCGCTGAAATTGTGGGTTTACTATTCGTACATATTACGTGCCTGCCTTTTTACTTTGAGGTATATTCCATAACAAGCATAACTTCTAAGGATTCCGCTATTAATATACAACAATGTTTAGGACCAAGGTCGTTTAGAATAGCTTTATGATTACATTCACAATGCCAAAGGAATTATAAAGGATTTTTCAATAAGAAGTTTGTTTTCTAAAAGAAAAAATTTAGATTAGGATGATTCAAATTTTTATTGTATTACGAAGAGAAATGTTGCACATTTGATGAACGAAAAATGATACCTAGCAAATTTCCACCACAACCGCGTTGACAGATGGCATTTCTTTCATCAACATTTTTAATCACTTTTTGGCAAAATGTCAGTCCTATTTCGTTAATCACATCGCGGATTTTGAGTTTTAAAGCTATAATCGATGCAAATGCCTCCCTTTAGATTCTGTCCGTACCATAGTCCAACAAAAATAATCCAGTGGTATTGAATCACACGATCTGAGGGGCTATTTAATTGCTGATTGTGGTGAAGTTATGCGATCGAGAAATTTGCTTTGCAATAAATTAATTGTTACATTGGCTGTGTGACATGTGTTACCGTTGTGTTAAAACCACATGTCGTATATAATATGCCACAGTTGAGTTGTTAGCATCTCGCGATAGCGTGATCCATAGAGTGTTACCGCATTTCCAGCCTCCTCTTCGAAAAAAACTGCACAGTCGCGCTCCAGACCACATAGCGCACCATACAGTGACACATTGAGCATGCAAAGGGTTCTTAATAATCCCTCTAGGATGTTTAGAAGCCCAAATGTGGCGATATTGCTTGTTGACTTACCCTACAAAGTGAAATGGGCTTCGTCTGAAAAAATGATTTTTTCAGAAAAACCGGTCGTTCCTGAATGAATTGGGCGAATCTAAGGTGATGCGAATGGTCGGTCGGCTTCAATTCCTGCAACAGTTGAACTTTGTAAGACTTCAAAGTCAAATCCTTACCCAAAATTCGCCATGTGGTGGTTCTGAAATACGCGTTAGTGTTCGTACAATTTGTGTAAAGCCTGTCGACACAAATTTAAGGACCAAATTCTTAATAGCGGTCTCAGAAGGACGATTATATTGTCCGAAAATATCATGAATTTTAAGAAATGTAACTTTAACAGAACCACCATTTTTATAGGGGATTTTATTTATTTTAATGCAATTTTCGTGCAAAATTGAATTCATTGTAACAATTGCCAATGCATCTAATACGAATACGTCAAAAATCTAAATGTCAAAACTATCATGTTGTTGGTGTTGTCGCAATTGAAAAACAAACTTCTTGTTGAAAACCCCGATATATGAAATTCTGTTTATTGTAATTAAGAATATCGAATAAAATTGAACACTTGCTGATAAGTTAATTGTTTGTTATATTTTTGAAAATCGAGTATTAGGAGCTACCACGGTTCCTTTTTCAGGAGAATTTTTAATGGCTGCGGTGATTCTTTTTACAAATGATTCACGATTTATGGTATTTTTACGAATTTAACGAGCTTTATGCGTTTTATTTGAAATTTATTATTTATTTATTTATTTTCTATTAAATTTTAATCTTTTTACACGGTCCTTTAAATTATAACGATTTATTTTTCTTTTTTTCTCTCAATATTTCACTTTCCTTTGGAAAGCTTCTTCAGGAAATTATTTTTTATATTTTCAAAAACAAAAAATTATAACAATTTGAAAAGAAAAAATTTTTGAAAAACATTTGGCAAAACATATAAAATTATTTTCTTCATACATACAAACATACAAAAATTAAAATTTTAAATATTTAAACACACAAAAACAAGGAAACGGAAACTAAATATAAATTCTTTCTAATGAAATAATTATAACAAATTTTGTGTCTTTTGTATTAAGTAACTATAATTCTGCGCTAAATTGTCTGTGTCTGTTTTGAAATTTATTCTCCTTACATTTGGTACATTAAAAATTTCTAACATTTCTAACATATAACGTCTCTTGTAGTTTTTTTCTATATCTAATACTGATGTTTCATCAAACTTTGGATAATGATTATATTTCTTACAATGTGAAGATAAGGATGTCTTCTGTGTTGAAATATTCCTATATTTTTGGTCACATCTATGACCAGCTAATCTTGTTTTAAGTTTATTCTTTGTTGTCCCAATATAAACTTTGTCACAGTTCACCTGGTCATTTCCTCCACATGGTATCCTGTATACTACATCAGATATTTCCATTTTTCCTATTTTATCCTTCATATTGCTAAATAATCTATCAGTGTCATATATTTTAGACTTTCTTATTTAAAATAATAATTATTTGAAAAAGAAAACTTAACGATTTCAGAAATTCGTGCTGACGATTTCATATAAAGTTTGTGTGGCAACTATGACGCTGATTAACATTAAAATATTTTACATTTAAAAATAACCAATAGAATTGCGTTTAAAGTTTGAAGTTTTGAACTTACAAATTTTGCTTTAACAATTGCAGCATTCCTTTCATTTAACCGTGTGTCATTTACTAAAATATCAAGATGCAATTTCGTAATTTAGATACAAAGGAATACGAAGTGTTTGCAAAACAACTGAATAAGCAAAACACAGAATTTAACAAAAAGCAACAGTTTCAGTTGAGAGCCAGCTATTGATTGCGATAGAAGTATTATTTTATATGTTGTGCCAAATAAAAAATTTTATTAAATCGTTTTTTGATAAAATAAAATAAATATACAAAATATTATTGTCTTTATTATCTACACAAAATCCAAGCATGGCTAACAGCAGTGATGAAAACTATAAGAAAACAATTGATAGTTTGCAGAAATGGTTTGAAGAAAATAAAAATTTACCCAAACACATTGGTAAGTTGCTTAAAAGAAACAAAAATAAAAACAACATTTTACTCTTTATTGTGTGTAAGTGTTGTGTCGTTATTTGTCAACAAAACACAAGACTAACGGCAAAAACTAATTAACCGCCAAAACAAGTTTAATACTTTTGTGTAAAGAGTTTTTCAACAAAAAGTTTGTTTTCTAAAACGAACTAAAACCAAAAATTTAGATTAAGATTTAAGTTTTTATTGTATTACGGAGAGAAAAGTTCGGCAATTATGACTGAATAATGATATCTGGCAAATATCCACTATGACCACGCTGACAGATGTTAATTCTTTCATCAAAGTTTTGAATCAGTTTTTAACAAAATGGCGGATCTATTTCGGTAATCACATTACGGATTTTGAGTTTTAAGGCTGATATCGATTCGTTTGGCTTCGTATAGACTCTGTCCTTAACGTAACCCCACAAAAAATAATCCAGTGGTGTTAAATCTGGCTGCCCACTTGTTCTGAATTTATGCGATCGGGAAATTTTGTTTGAAATAAATTGAACGTTTCATCTTCACGCTTACAATGTTCAGCTTGTTCAAGAATTAAAGCCGACTGACAATTTCTTGCCTCGAAACTTTGTTAATTGGCTGTTGAAAAACTGGACAAAAACAATACATTTTTTTGTGGTCACAATTTGCTAATGTTGACATCAGTGACCTTTGATTTCAGCAAAACGGCGCTACACAGCCACCCAAACACTTCAGTTATAGCTCGAGAAATTTCCCGATTTACGACTTGGCGATGTCAATTGGCCGCCTTGTTCTTTCGATTTAACGCCGCTGGGTTACTTTCTCTGGGGCCATTTGACAAACCGGGCTTACATGAACAAACCACAAATAATTGATACTCTGAAAGATGAAATTCGGCACTGCATTTACGACATAAGCGAAGTCTTGTTAAAAAGAGCAAATGTCTGCCGTTCGACATCACATTATATTTTTAATTCCCATTTGAGTGATAATATTTACATTTGCACCGGCAGTGAGCCATAATCAGATGACGGATGGTATGTAGCGCCATCCTCGGCCTAGAAGGCCTTCAGATACGTATATCCTCCGGTCACTCCTAGTTGCAATTTCGAAAGCCCGAAGTAGGCCGCAGCCTTCACTCCTTGCTAAAGAGTTGGAGGCATTCCAACTCCTGATCCAGAACGCATGAAGCTTAAAATAATTAAGAACACGACGGCATTCATGCTTACTGGACCTGAACCATTCATTGTGTTCATTGTGAATGATCCGACCCACAAACTCAAACGAGGGTCTCGAAACACACAGCCACCACGATACTCCCAAAACGGCCATAACCTCAAGAATCAGCCAGAGAACAGCTAAATACCTAAAGAGGAACTCTGCGGGCAGCTGATTCCCGTGGAAATATAGTGGATTGTCCAGGTGACTCCTACTAGCCTTGAAGGGGCCTGGGCTCCCTTTTACCCTGCAAGACACTAGTCTAGATGGAAGTAGTAGGATCCATATCATGATGATAATCACACAGCTTTACTCAATGGTCTCTTAGAACCACATTGTACTATATATTTGCAGCAGAAGCTTTTGTGTCTGTCAATTTGCAATAAAACTGCTGACTAGAGATTTAAATTTATTACTTTGTATTGCTTAAGATTAAGTGAAATGGGTTTCAATATTTTATTACTAAAATATAGAAATCTATATACTTTCAGCATGTCATGGACCTTGGCACATCATATTTTAGCGAATCAGAAATCTATAGATTTACCTACATTCGGTATCCATTTGAGACTTTTAAATTCAGTACACTTGAAATGATACCACTTAGATAAAGTATCACACTAAAAGTTTTTAAACTCGTCATTTTCAGCCTCGGTGTCTAAACCCCCATCACAAGGATTACATATTTGCCTCTGCTTTCCTTTTTTTGGGTTTTGCTGGCTTGTTTTTATTTTCGCTCTTCCTTTTTATGGCGCTCTAATTCTTCAGCTTCAGCAATCTTTTTACTTTCTTTCGTTTTTATATACTCCCTCCATGGTAGAGCGACAAAAATACTTGGTACTCTTGTTTTGCAGACGGCTTTTGAAAAATAAAAACGGCTTTCAATGTAGGCTGGCATTGATGTGTTATTGTTTTATTACTGTTGGTAAACCTAAACAATTTGAGTTAACCAAGTTGTTTGAAAACGCAATTTTTTAAATATTCCTTGTTCACCTGTAGGTAAAGAGCTTATAGATTTAAAGAAAACTATAACTATATAACTCGATAAGTAAAGCTGCTCTAGAGGGAAATAACGACTGCCTGCACTTAATGAAAATTGGTGGGGTTAAGAAAATAAAGATAAAAAAGCCTAAGAAATAGCCAGAATACAGTAAAATTTTTAAATAAATAAAAATAACTTTTAATTTATAAACATTAAACATCTGTAGACATTGAACAAGAAATGACAATTTTATATATCGGTTTTCCTGCTTCCCTAGACAGAATACCTACTAAAAGCGAACTCCATTGCACAACTCTTAAGAACTTTCGATGCATACTTAGTTCCGTTACAGCCAGTGATTAACTATTTTATATGCATTAAACTATCTTAATACTTTAATGGATTGTACAATAAATTTTCAATCCATGTTAGAACATTTTAATGCACAATAAATAACCATTTAAATTTAAGCTCAAAAATAATTTCTTTCCTTTTATGCAAGTAGTAATGATTGCTGTTTCTCTATTTTGACCATCCTAAAAAAAGCAATTTATTACAATATTTCTATTGCAATTTGTTTAAAACATGAAACTTGTTGTGAATACATTATTGCTAATTTAAATGTTTTGCTTCAACTGCTATTAGTAAAGGGTTTTTCAACAAGAAGTTTGTTTTCAAAAACAAAAAATTTTGGTTAAGATGATTTATTGTATTAGGAAGAGAAAAATTAATGAAAAAGGATATCTGGCAAATGTCCACCACGACCATGCTGGTAGATGTCAATTCCTTCATTAAACACTTTTTGGCAAAATCGCGGTACTATTTCGTTAATCATCATAGCCCTATAAAAAAATAATCCATTGGTGTAAATCACACTATCTGGCTGGCCACTTAACTGTGGTCGCCTCCAGACCACATAGCGCACCGTACAGCGACACGTTGAGCATGCAAAGGTTTCTCAATAATCGCTGTAGGATGTTTAGAAGCGCAAATACGGCAATTTTGCTTCTTGAGTGAAAATAGGCTTCGTCTTAAAAAATGATTTTTTTTAGAAAAACCAGCCGGTTGTTGAGCGATTTCTATGGTCGGTCGGCTTTAATTCCTGCACCAGTTGAATCTTGTAAGGCTTTGCCTTGTGCAAAATTCGCCATGTGCTGGATTTGGATAATCCCAATTTTGTGAACGTCGAGGAATAGAAAAATTTGGATCTGCTTCAACACTGTGGCTGGCTTACGGCTGCGCTGTTTTCAGTTGAACGACCTGGTCGAAGTGTTCGCACTTTTTTTATCGACACTGTCGACTCAAATTTAACGACCAATTTCTTAATAGCGCGGTCTCAGAAGGAGGATTATGTTGTCCGAAAATATCACGACTTTTACGAAATGTAACTTTAACACAACCACCATTTTCACAGTGGATATAATTATTATAATGCGATTTTCGTACGCAATTGAATTCATTGTAACAATTGTCAATGCATCTACTATGAACATGTCAAAAAACAATATGTCAAATCGATCACGTTGTTGGTGTTGCCACAATTAAAAAACAAACTTGCTGTTGAAAAACCTGATTTTAAGTTAAATAAAATTAATCGTTAACACAGGTATATATTTTTTGTTGTTTAATTAAACCATTTGTAATAATTATCACATCTCTTTATATTTTAACCGACTGATAATTTGAATTACAAAATAAAAGTGTTCGCTTCCCAAATATTCTTCCTCGTCATTGTAATTGTACAAGTTCTTTAATTTGATGTTGATTTTATTACCAAAAAATCCTTCTACCCAAGCATTACTCGCCAATCAGATGCAGTAGAATCAGCAATTCTGTTAGGCCTTTAAACAGTTTTGTTTCAGCTGCACCTTGATATGTATAAATATTTGTAAAAAAAATATACTTCTATGGATGGATCACAATCATAACCTTGAGATATTAAGGCCATTACAATTAATCATATTTTAAAAATGTTTCATATTAAACAATGCAAAAATGTGTAGCCATATTGAAAGGTTTATTTTTAATTAAATATTTTGAATTATAGTAAAGTTACAATAATATTTTCAAATCCTTGAAAAATCCGTTAAACATGTATAATTTACCCCAAACAATTCTTAAACATCAAATAAGATTTTTATCTCCATTTTGGAGAAATACCTCTTTATCTGGCAACACTGATTTAAGGTGCGGTGCTAGAACTGGCGTCTTGACATTGTAAATTTCTTATTTTGTAGTTGCCAAAAAGAATGGCAACTGGTACTTACAAAAATTAACAGGAAGTAGGGTATTACTAAGTGCACTTTTTGGCGTTTGTACTCATCATTAAGCAAAGCGTAATCATTTGCATTTATTTTTGACTTCACAGGCACACCACAAGTATATATCAAATATAAAACTGGCACCAGTATACTATAGCACCGGGATCGATGGCTTCAGGATACCCTTTTGCATCAATAAACTTCCGACGAACAATACAACTTTCTAAAAGCTTCAAAATATTGATTGGTAGATATGTCTTCAATTTCAAAACTAGGCCTTTATGCTATATATTTGGATTGTTGGTTTACGTGAATCCAATAAAACTATGTAATCTTGTGAATTCTTATTTTTCTTTATTCACTTAAATTAATGTTAAAATAAAGTTTTATATTTGAGACGTAGCCAACACGTCTATCATAGTTAACAGCACAAAACGGAAGAGAAAACAGAATGCATGTGCACGTTGTTCTAGGTCAGCAATGATAATAAATACTTATTAATGACACAAAAAGGCTGCCACATATAATTACATTCGCAAATCAACAACATTTGTACACTAATGTTTGGTGAAAATATGGATTTCAAATGTTCAGCCTCCTCCTACCGAAATTTGCGATCTTTTAAGATTCCTAGCAGCACACTACAATGAGTAATGTGATTCACTGATCACCTTCAAATAATAGAGAAATAAAACACTTCATTATGGATTACAAATTGTTCGGAGGATAGATCAAGTAAGGTTTCACCATTAATGAAATCCTTATAAATATTTTTCATAACGATATATCCTGTGATTTGTTTTATATCAGTAGGGTAGAATGCACTCTAAACAGTCGCTCCAGTCCCTCTTTTTATATTCTGATTTTAACCGGAAATAGATTTATCATAGTTTTCACCCTTCAAACCTATCTCCCGGTCTTTTTAGTTTAAAAAATGTCTCCTTGCATGTCCAAAAAAACAGAAAAATAATGACCAACAATGATTACCAAAATCTGCTATATTCCGAATTTTTTTAAATAACTAATTTTTCGACAATATTAGTGAAGTTTAAAGTTATCTGCTCGTTAGTGTCTGTATTGTATCTCGCGTGTATAAATGCCTATTCCTTAATAAAAATTTCCAAGAACTATTTTCTATTTGCAGAGCGTGTCCTCCTAGAACGTTTCTATTTATGCATGTATCTAGATGTAGAAGAAACTAAAAGGCTTATCGAAGTAAATTACACAATCAGAAATAAATTTTCCCATATTTTTCTAAATCGTGATCCTACGGATGAAGATAGTCGAAGAACATTTGAATATTCGTAAGCAATACAAGGTTACGAAGCCCCTTTAAGTAATCAATAAAATTTATTTTTTTTGTATTCAAAATCTAGAGATATGGTACCTTTACCCAGTCTAACTCCTGAAAACTATCGCATTATTTGTTTTAGACTGCGAGATCCAGATCCAAAAAAGGTATTTACTTAAAAGAAAATAGTTCATTAAATACACTAATTTTTGTTTTAAAAGATGCATTATACGGCAGACATGAAGGCTCTTATAATGATCACTGATTTTCGTTTTTCAATGCCGGATACTAGTAATTCTAACACGCTTTCCGAGGGAGAAATACAAATTTTTGACATGACTGGTTATAGCATGAAACATGCATCACGTTTATCAATAGCAACATTACGTATATATATGAAATTTTTACAGCAGGCACTTCCAGTACGTATCAAAGCCATGCACATGATTAACTGTCCCTCATATTTGGATCGTTTGATAAGTGTTTTTAAACCATTCGTCAACAAAGAGATTTTTAATTTGGTAAGTTTATTAATATTGTTTTTAAAGAATTATAATTATTCTGAATACCAATTTATAGATGCATTTTCATACAACAAGTATTGAAACTCTATATGACTATGTGCCCAAGGAATTACTGCCGCATGAATATGGTGGTCAAGCTGGCAAATTGACAGACATAAAAGAGGATTTTATGCAAATATTTTTAAAGAAAAGGTAGAAACAACATTTTATTATTTAGCTGTTTAATTTTAAATATTAGAATTGTTGATTGTAATTTTATTATAATTACAGAGATTATCTAATGGACCCAAATCATTGGAAAATTGAAGCTTCATAGTTTTCTAAAACAGTTTTCTTAAATAAATTAATATTATTAAAAGTTTCTTAATATTGTTTATTGTTTGTTTACCTACATTTATTGGAATTCGATTATTGAAACATCTGCACACTATTAAAAAAGGCCAATTCAACAGATGGTCTCTGCATATTTTGTTTTCAAAAAAAAATTATGGAATTAGGACATAAGTTTTTGCTTGCCATCATGATACTAGATATCATTAGAGGAAGAAGCGATCAGCAACGCTATTTATAGAATGTTAACACTGAAGCCACCCTTCACGATTTGCGCTCTCATAAGTATATACTTCATAGCCCTATTATTTGGGAATCCATGTAGTTCGTTATATAAAATAATGAAAGCGGCGCCCGTTACTTTGACATAGTTTGTTTACTTTTTTTGTACTGCAAAAAATCTACAAAGAAACTTTATTACCGACCAGCTAAAAAATATTGTAAAGTCTTTCCAGAAACAAGCTATACAGTGATCGATTCATATTTATGTCCTCTATCGATCGGATATAGCCATATATGTACACGCGCTATCGTTTTTTAGTTATTACTGAAAAACAGAAAAAAATTGGCGATTTTTTAAAAATTTTAAAAGTTTGCCGCTTTATAACTTTTTCCGTACAGTCTTTTTGGAAACAAACCATATTACTATCGAACGTATATAGTCGTATATGTGCACGCGGAATAGTTTTTGAGTTATTATTGAAAAACCAAAAAAATTTGACGATTTTTTTTAATTTTTTAAAGTTTGCTGCTTTATAACTTTTTTCGTACAGTATTTTTCGATTGGTATTTTTATTCTCTATTGAACGTATATAGCCGCATATGGGCACGCGGAATAGTTTTTGAGTTATTAATAAAAAACAAAAAAAATTTGACGATTTTTAACAATTTTAGAAGTTTGCTGCCTTATAACTTTTTCCGTAAAGTCTTTTTAGAAACAAGATATATCACTGTCGATTTGTATTTTTATGCTCTATCGATCGTATATAGTGCTGTTTGTGCACGCGGAATGGTTATCGAGTTATTGATGGAAAACTGAAATCATGAATGTTCAAAATAACTCCAAATAATTTAAGCTCCAGTGCTTTCGTTTATTCACAAAAAAAAGGGACAACTGTAAAATCTAATTCTGTGGTCTACAAGCTTTTTATTTTATATCTTTTAATTAAAATACAATTAAAATTAACTATTAAAAATCGAATTCGAAAATGGCATATTTTTTACATAGTTTGTTTACATATTTCTTCTTGCACATGGCGTTTGTTTCCATTTTTCTTGGAAATAGTCCGTTCTGTGCAACTCTGCGAAAAAGTTTGCCGTTTTCTCAGAATTTGTTATCTTCTCCTACGTTAAATGTAGATAGGTACTGTTGTTCGTGCCGCCTCTGTGTACTCAGGGATTTTGCCATGTAAACTAAGCATTGCACTTGACATGCGAAATCAAATTCATTTGGAAACAAGAAATTAATATCATGTTCATACTGCAAAATTAACCACTTATTTCGGTCTCTGTTAAGAGAACAGCGCACCGCGATGTTCACACGACTTGTTTCGTTTTGACGTTTAACTATTATATACACACACATATATACTTAGACCCCTTTCACACAGGCAAACTTTTCTTTGCAAAGTTTTGATTTTATGTGAGAGCGAGGGAGAAAGCACGATTTAGTGTACAGACTTTGATGTACTGGCAAAGTTGCTTTGTTTTTCTTTCGTCGCTTATACACAGTTGTACTTATACACAGATTGCATAAAGCACCAAGTGACTAAAGCAAAATTTGTAAAAGAAAACTTTTTGTGTTTGAACACCTAAGAAAGTTTAAAAGAAAATTAACAAAACTTTGTCAAAGTAAAATTTGCCTGTGTGAAAGGGCTCTTATATCGCTGTTTGTTTAAAATTGATAAAAATGGTAAATGGTCATTTCATTTTTTTAAAATAACCTTGCACGCATTCACGCACAACACTGTTTTATTATTTCCAGTTTTATATATATGGATGTTTACTTTGCATTTCTTGTTTTAATTTTTTCATTGTTTACAGCATAGATAATTTTCTATGGTTTACAGCTTACCCCAATTAATTAGTGCTAGAGTGAGGCCAGCGTTTTGTCTTGCTCTGGAATTAGATTTAATTTTACAATGTAAAACAAAACTCACCTTAGTTATAGTACACTTTTATGCAACTATGTAATTCACATACATGAAAGAATCAAAACAAATGTAAAATATTTTGATAACAGCCTAAACGGTAACAGCACCACAAGAGAATTTTTTGTCCATTGGACCGGATTTTGTGTTGAAATATCTGCAAAATGGTCTCCGTAATGAACACCTTTAAATTGGTACAAAAACTAAGTGGCAATAATCCAGCTCTCTTACGTCATGTGGCCAGAAACAGTAAGTGTGGTTTGCTCTAAGTCGGTAGCAAAGAATATAATTACAAAGTTTACGTAACTGCAAATATTATCCTATTTTCTCTTTAAACATGGACAGTGGCCGGCTGGAATAAGGATTACAAACCAGGCCCTATGCCCCAAACTGATGAAGAATATTTAGCTGCCGCAAAGAAATACATGTTACTGCCGGAAGAATACAAACCTTACCCTGACAATGGTGCAGGCTATGGTGATTATCCCCAGCTAGAGGGTGGCTTAGGTGTTGAAGCCCGTGATCCTTACTATCCGTATGATTTTCCAGAATTGAAACGCAATTTGCATGAAACTGTAAGTAGGCTTTTCAAGTAAAGCAATTTCATGATAAAATTTTTATGAATCGGGTTATTTTCTACTTGCAAGAGTTTTATAATTAAAAAAGTGCATAGGAAAGTAGAAAAATATGTTTGAAGTTTTAAATATTGCTTATATTCTATTAAGA
The DNA here is from genome assembly GCA_030448955.1 of Trichopoda pennipes. NCBI lineage: Eukaryota > Metazoa > Arthropoda > Insecta > Diptera > Tachinidae > Trichopoda > Trichopoda pennipes. The sequence continues at coordinate 8,170,205 of JASKUP010000056.1, read as the reverse complement.
TAAAATCATAGTTTTATTTACTAATGGTTTAAGCTTTATGAAAAATAGATGCTAATTATTTTTAATTCCCCTTCCACTGTTTAGCTACATGCCGACGCTGATTTATACGGTGAAGATCGGTGGTCCCAACCTGAACCTCCTCGTTTCAAAAACAGCACCTACTGGTTAAGCTTCTTGGGCTGCATGGCTGGCTGCTTCGCTTTGTATTATTTTTTGGAAAACTATAAAATGTATCGTCCTGTTGCTGTAAAACAATATCCTGGAGATGGCCGTAAACATTATACATTTGAAATGGAATAGATTTTATTTCAATAAATCGGCATAGTTAAATGGCACCGTTGATTCTAATTTAAGTGTTTGAACATAAAAAAATTGTTAATGTTAAAATGGGTCAATGGTGAAATAAATTCGATAAAAAATGTGAAGACACAATTTATACACCTAAAGAATAATTTTTAATTTAATGTAAATTTCAGATGGTGTAGAATGGTAGCATAAAATATAAAATTTACTTAAGACTTCGATAAAATTTAATTAAGAATTTTGCTATAAGAAATGTTTTTTCATTCCGGAAGTTTTTGAATTCGACAAAGATTTTTTAATTAATGTTTAAGACTTTTTTTTCTAATTCCGGCAGAATATTAAATTAAGGGTTTTTTGTAAAAATGTCCATGGGAAAAAAGGAATCTTTTGAAAACTTCTTGATAAATTGTCCCTTTTAAAGACAAACTCGAATTATGAGAAACATTGTATGTTCTCTCAAATTATATACTTGAGAGAACATACCTTGGTCACTGCCTTCTTAAATATGTGTACCAGCAGCACGTACTGCATGTATCTATTAAAGTTTATGTCATAGAAAACATGTTCAGTAATAAAAGAAAGAAGCTTCAAAATGTTTGGGTATTTTTTTGCAACTTATAAGAAACACCGGACTACATCGGATTTGCCTACTAATAAGAACACTTTTATTCACGCCCAAATTTGAGTTCAATTTTAAATTAAAGTTCTGCACTTCTGGGTCTATCTTATTATTGGTGAAAGTAGGGTTTCTACTTTGTTGGCATGCAGTAGACCTTTAAGGATATACAGCCACCTTGGACTGTTGCTGGAGTATATGATGGTACTAGACGCTTTGCTTTTAAAGGAACCGAAACCGGAAGCACCGTCAACAGCCAGCCCTCTTCTGGTTATTAATGACTCCCTTCTGATAGTTACGGGATGACTGTGATTTCAGGGGTTTATGTTGATGCAATACAACAGAATTTATCAATTGCACGGTATAAGTTTAGGTACAAACAAAAAGTTAGAACATAGTTTTGCCAATCATAATGTTATTTGCTATTCACGTTGCTGCTATGCTTTCCGATGGTTTTGGTAAGCTAATGGATCATCATCATTCCCAGTGTTATAAGAACACGGCATTTTGTGGCGGGTTTCCAAGCTAGTTACAACACAACGTAAGATGAGCTTCACTATGATAATGAAATGTTTATATTAAGAAAAATCCACTGTTCTAAAGGGAAATTAAATTTTATCGCAACTAAATTTTTAGACTTGTGGCAACTGAATGACATATGAAGGGTTTATTTCTCAAGACTTAAGTGCTGTTGCAAATATATAAAAGCATCCTAAAGAATTTATCCGATACATTGTAAATAAAAACAAAAAACTTCAAATAAACTTTTAACAAAATGTTTTGCTATATTTTATATTTATTGATTTGTATTTATTGCTAAATTTAATTTAATTTGTATTTTTTTTATAATTAGTTTGTTGAATATTTTTTATCAATATAATTTCTATTTTTACTGTATTAAATTAATATATTAAATTCATGTTTTAATATTTATTGATCGATATCATTTTTAACTTAAATTTAATAATAATAATATTTTTTTGTTATATTCGCTTGATTTTTAAACGTTATAATTTGTAAGAATAAATTCTTGATAAAAAATTGTTTTAAAAACATTTTCATAGTTTCAAGTTATTTTTTTAGTGGAAATAAAAATTTTATTAATTTTTTGTTATTGTATAGTTGCATAAATTGTATTGTTAATTATTTTTATATTTTCCTTTTAAAATTTTTGTTTGTTTAGTATAAAAAATAAAACTATATTTTATTCAAGTTTTTATTGTTATTAAATATTAGCATTTTTAAAAACTATTCCTTTAAGTTGTTTTGTGTGTTTAAAAAAAGGAAGTCAAACATAACATTCATTTATTTATTTTTTTTTTAATTTTGCGCCAAATAAATAAAAGTTTTTAAACAAATAAATGTAACTTTTTTTTTAAATTAAGAGAAATGAAATCGTTATTTTACCAAATTATGTATACTAGTGTGTCGATTCAGAACTTGAAGAGCAATTTATAGAAATATAATTTTTCAATATAATAAAAAAATCACCCTTCAAATGTTTGCTGGGTATATGTTACGAAGATGATTTATTAAGATAAGAATATTCTACTTTAATATCAACCCATATTGTTGTTGTTCAGTATAGGCGCCTGCTTGGCTGTGTGTTTTGTTTTCGGTTGTTCACTTAGACCCCTTTCAGACAGGCAAATTTTACTTTGACAAAGTTTTTTCAATTTTCTTTTAAACTTTCTTTGGTGTTCAAACACAAAAAGTTTTCTTTTACAAATTTTGTTTTAGTCAATGTAATCTGTAATGTAATCTGTGTATAAGTACAACTGTGTATAAGCGACGAAAGAAAAACAAAGCAACTTTGCGAGTATATCAAAGTCTGTACTCTCAATCATGCTTTCTCCCTCGCTCTCACATAAAATCAAAACTTTGCAAAGTAAAATTTGCCTGTCTGAAAGGGGTCTAAGTGAACAACCGAAAACAAAACACACAGCCAAGCAGGCGCCTATACTGAACAACAACAATATGGGTTGATATTAAAGTAGAATATTCTTATCTGTGCGAGAACCGCTTAAAGCAACTATATAAGCACCACTTGCTGGACAAATTAATTAATTCAAGACGAGTCATCAGCACAGGCTGTAGTCTGTGGTCATCAGTTAGTAAAGACAACAAAGTTACCATCGTGTTTATTTTGTGGGTATTGAAAATAAATAAATCGTTTAACTTAATTTAAAACTCTAAAGTACTGTGTCATTATTTTGCAATAAAAGAACTCAAAATAACAAAACGTTTAGTAGAAGGAATAAACATCACAACATTAACAAAAATGATTTCGCTTATTTTTTTGTTTTTGATGTGTGAAATTAGTCTGAAAAATATTTTTATAGAAAGAAAATTGAATTATTTCGAAATAACTAAAATTGTTTTACTATGCAATTGTAAATGTTTTATATATTTTTATATATTCCACGCAAATTAAATATCTTAAGTGCGGAAAACATTTCTGGTGGCGATGAAGAAGTGAAATTGCGAGCGAATTGACTTATAAATCGGTGGATTCAATCTTCAACTCAATAATCGTATTGTTGAGAAATACCAACCAACTACTACTTTGCACTTGGCTGGCGGTGAAAAAATTCATGAACAACAACTCTTAAGGGAAAAAGGAAAAAAAAACATAGTCATTGAGTGTTTGCGGTATTAACCTGTATTCGCCTGTTTCCCAGTGGGAAAAACATCAGTTTTGTTTGTTTATAAATGGCGTATATTATAAACCGTTAGAATGAATAAAATGGTAAAAGTAAACCGATTTTTGTCTATACTTTTCCAATTGCTATTGCCTATTATCTTCTATACTCTTGTACGTAATGAAAAGCAAGGCCAACCAACTTTGGGAGCAAGTAACGATTAAACTGGACAATAGATCTATTTTTTCAATTTTCTTTATTTTGCTAACTTTTTTATAGTGTTGTAAAATTTTCTGCATTAAAACGATTCGTATCGAGTTACGGAATAAAAAAAATTTGTATTATCGAAATTATTTTTCATCACGAATGCCAGAATTGAACCTGAGTTGTAATACACTTTCAGTTCAGATGAAATTTGTGAGTTGTACCTAGAAAATGATTAATACCTATTGTTCATTACCGTTAACCTGAGATTTAAAGACCTGAGTGAAGCATTATTTATGTTTGACTGAAAGGGGTAGAAATTTTTTCTGGGATAACTAAGAGCAGATTTCAGTAAGCTTAAAGTAATGAAATGAGTGTACATTCATGAGTCACAAAAGCAGCGTTTTCAAACAGCTGTAACTGCCATTATAGTTGTTTCAAAAATATTTTTGAGAAACTAAAAGCTTAACAAGCAACTAAAAAATAAAAATCACGTTAGTTTTTCTGGAAAATTTGCTGCAATTATAAATATAATATATTATTTTATTTAAAAAATTCTTAAAATAATTAATTTTTAATTTAAAACAAATTGCTTAAAAACTAAAATGAAAAAAACTAATATATGCAAATAGGATAAGAGATGTAGTGCTATACTAGTATATTAAAAACAATTAAAAAAATATTTTTAAAAAACTTTGTAAGATTAAGCTCGTTTTCAATAAACAAAAAAAGAATACAATATAAATACAAAAATTAATAAATTAATTAATAATAATAAAAAATATAGGGAAATAAATGTTACAACGCAATAAGCTTTAATTTAAGAAAAATTAATTTAAATTAAAAAAGAAAAATTAAATCAATAAAAAAATATTACAATTATTTTTTATAATTTATATTTGATGTATATTTATTTCTTTATTATAATTATTGATAGTTGGCTGTTTTATTTTTAAAAATAAATTTCATTAAATTTTGTTAATATACATTTTGTTTTTAATTTATTAACAGTTGATGATGATGCTCGATTATCAATTTCACTACAACACTACTCAAATTTTTTAATATACATATATATTTGATTATTATTTATATATTTTTTTTTTCAATTTTAATGTTTAGTTGGAAAAGTTGATTTAATTTTTTTGTTATAATTATTTCCAATCAAAAATTAATCGTAAAACAATAATAATTTTAAGATATCTCCACTTATAGAAAATTTAAAGCGCAATTCATTTATAATGAAATTACAAAAAATAGTAGAAAAGTGTATATTTAGGGGCCTCACAGTCACATAAAAAAAAAATATACATAAAAATGCAATCCTGGGGGATTACGCTTAATAGGAATTGAGTTTCGAAACTGGTTTCTTTAACGAAATAAGCTGTGCCTTCCCTGATCGCACAAAGAAATTTTTCAAAAATAATAGCAAATTAGACAAAACTGTTAAACAAAACTATTAGACAGTTGAACGTTCAAATTACGCTATTACCATGTTTCTTAACAAACATGCAATTTTTGATAAATCTAACACGATTAGGAATTTTTCTTATTTAATTCGTGGAAATACGCTCATAAACTTTAAGCTTTGTCAACAGGATCTAATTAACGCAGGACAATAATTAAATAAGAAACGAGGAGGAATTAATAAAGATCCCAAAACGGTGGATGTATACTTATAGTTCACACTATATATAATATTATTATGAGAAATATATTAATTTATAAAGCTTTAACAACAAAATTAGAATTAATTTCCTTTTGTTAACATAAGCAATATAACTATTTTGAACCATTTTAGATTTTGTAAAACAAAACCAAATTAAAATTTTATTTCTTCAAAAAAGAGTAAAGACCTAAAATAGTTGCCCGATTAAGAATTATTTTTTATTTCCAGAAAGAGAATTTGTTGTTCACCTTTATATTTCAGTATTCTACTTCATCGTAGTATTCATTCTTTATAAAATTTGGTTGAAATTTGTATGCCAAACTGATAAGCAAAATTATCAATTTAAAATGCAACTCTGCTCGCAAGGAAACGACTATTTTGAGTTCTTCTAAAAGATTAGAAAACCCAATATATAACCTGAAAAAAAATTTGTTATATCTCTGCAATCTGCACATATGTGCTTTTAATTAAACACCTGATAGTGAATCATGACCTTAAATCGCCCGCGTATTGAGAGAAATCTATTTTAATTCACAAAGTTATCTTAAGTTATTGGGCAGATATCATTTAATACAGATATGATAGAAAAATGTTTAAATAGAACTCAAATACTTAGAATTAGTATTTGTTGTAATAAATAATTGGAGTAATATTGAAAAAATAATTATAATTTATAAGTAATTTATTGATTAAACACTGATAAATTGTTTATACTCTTTTTACTGTTCCTGAAGATGAAATAAAGATAAACTTAATTTTTTTTATAAAGACCTTTTGCTTCATCTATAAATTACTTATAAAATATTAAAAAGTTCAAATAACTATAATTATTAAATTATATTTTTTATAAATTATATTGCATATGTATGTATTTGTCGTGTTCTTAGATTTTATGATGGTTGAAATCACCACAAAGCACAATTTAAAATACAGATTCAGCAACTGGTAGCTAACTATAGCTTGCGGAGTGTGGCTTTTTCATGAAAAGCCAAAGCCACTGTAGATGAAGTGTGGAAGGGCATTGCAGACAGCTTAAATAGCCGTGACCCAACAACACGCACTTCTAATGAGTTGCAGAGAGAATATGGATTCAATATAAAGCAAATTCGAAAGAGATGGCTTTGGCTTTTCATGAAAAAGCCACACTCCGCAAGCTACAGTTAGCTACCAGTTGCTGAATCTGTATTTAAAATTGTGCTTTGTGGTGATTTCAACCATCATAAAATCTAAGAACACGACAAATACATACATATGCAATATAATTTATAAAAAATATAATTTAATAATTATAGTTATTTGAACTCGCCTGTGGCGTTATGGAAACATTGGATGTAAGGGAACTAATTGAAATCGATTCAAATATTGATAAGGAACATCAAAAAGATTTCAAATAAACTAAAACGAGCAACGTACACCCATAGAAAAATAAATAGTTTGGCAATAAAAGCAACAAATTTGAAAAAAAAAACAGTTTTCCAAGCCACTTGAGCTGACAAAAAATGGATAAGATTGTCTTCTCCTTTCAACCTAATAACACATAGTGGACGTATTTAATTTTCACCATGAATATAAACTGCTAGTAATTTTCAGAATTAAAAATAATCAAACTGCACAAATATTGAGCGAACTATAATCGCAAAACTTTCATTATTTTTTAAAAGCATTATATAATGCTTTAATCATAAACAGAAGCAAATTCAATTGCTGCATTTTATGCAACCATTGAAGTGTTACAAAATTGCATGTTTTCTTAAATCTTGGCATAGTCCTCGTCTGAGCTTATTTATGTTTTAATTAAAAAAAATGCGTCGCAAAATTTTAATGAAACAGTAACAAAATAAAATTCATTTTCGGAAATGCTGTGGTGTTTTGGAAGAACGCAAGCCATGCCCGACATACAGAATAACAATTAGCGTAGAGCAGACGCAATAGAAGTGTTGTTTAAAAACGAATTACCTGAAAACGGCAATTCAAAGACGACCGTAGATTTCACCACAGCTACAATCTATTGGGCTCTATTAGATAGCATTGATAAGGGGCAAGAGCTTGCAAAACCAGATATCGAGCTGTTAAATCATTTTGTAGTATAGATAGCTGCGTAGACTTGTTTAAGCATATATTAACTAAACAAGTATTCGTGTATGTGAAATTATAAGCAGAGCTACACAGTAAGAAGTACTAGACAAAAAATTGAAGAAGTAAAAGAATAAGACTGGAGGATAGAAATGAAATATATCAACTTAAAGGGCCAACATCTTCTTACAGTGAACATGATAATTCTAAGGGATTACAGTTATCCCTTAGATCCTTTCTAATTGATGCCACTTTATGTACATATTGTTCTCAATTTTCTCAATTTTACCTTGAATAATCGAAGCAATTGAACTTTGGTTACTTTACGTAATAGAGCCATTAAGCACTTGGAAGTTTAATTTTACATTTGAGATTTTGAGCATTGAGAGAAATCCCAGTAACTCTAATAAAGCATTTTTCCCCATAGGGCTGCTAATTTTTAAAATATCTATACTATTTGTATAAAACCAGTTTACTTTTGTTTTGAATTTAACTTGAAAATGTTTAATATAAAAACATATAAATATAATTCACTATATCTCCAGAATTTGAATAAGCCTCTTAAAATGTTTTGTTTTTATTACATCCTTTCAATAGTTTTTGTTTTCATAAAAATGCTATTCGTTTTAAAATTTATATAATAAACAAAGAATTAATTAATAATTTATTTATCTAAATTACAATTGATAATTAAACTTACAGAAAAATATTTATTTTTTGGAAACTAAAAATTTACTAAAAATTAGCTTGAGTAGTGTGTAACAGTTTTTAAAATTTAAATTAAATAGTTCAGTTTTGAGTTTTTTCTTTTTCTTTTTTTTTTTTTAATTAACAATATGATTTGTAGTTTGTTTTCTTTTTTATATAGTTGAGCTTACTACAATTAGATAATAAATCTGTTTTTATTTTTAGTTTTTAATATTTTATAGTTATTATTTATAAAGATTACTTACAATTATTAAGATATTAAAAAAAGAACAATGGTTTGAAAATAATATTTTAGATTAATTAATTTATGATACTAGAGAAAATAAACACATTCAGTTATTTTGCTTTTAATAAATTAAACATCATATGCTTAATTTTAATAACAATGAATAAACTCAATTATGCTGCAATTTTATTTGTATTGTGTTTTAACGAAGAATGTTTTGGTTTAATTGTTTGAAAATTGTAGAGCTTGTTTGGAGTTGAAGTGCAAAGTACTTGCGATATTTTAGGAAATATAATAGAATTCACTTCTAAAACTGGGTATTAATTCTTCCCCTCGTATACGAGCGAATTTTTCGAACTTACGAGTTTTTTGTTTTTGGGATTCTCTAATTTGTTATCAAATAACTGGTATCGAAATTTCGAATGATGGCTCATGCATACCATACCGTATGCAAAATGCAACTCTATTTGTCCAGAATTAATTTTTTGAAATTTTCGTAAAAATTTAGCAAATTAGAAAACAAATGTGCTTTTTCCACACACATGCAAGAGCGAAGAAAAGTTTGTCTTATAAGTCTTAGCAGAAGTGCTTGACTTTAGCCATCCCCCTCTGCCCATATGTACAATTATTTTCACACAGCAAATTTCAAAATGCAACAGCCTTCAACACTTTCTTAAAAAACAAACAATTACAAAAATAATTGTTAAAATTGATCCTGATTGGGTCGCAATAAACGAAGATATATTCGAAAGAATGAAAATTAAAGCGCTTAAAGAAAAAAACAAATCGACTGCTACGTATCAAGGATCATAACCAAGAATAGCTCTAAGTGATGGTATTGTACGAGGCAAACTCTCATGTATTTAAGAATTCCATAACTCCTTAATTCTGCCGGGTGAAAACTAACTACATGCAGTTAAATTTTATTATTTATCTTAAGAACCCTTAAAAAAGAAAACGAATTCAATTAACACTTAAATACAATCAAAGTACCTTGATTAGAATAACTGTTGTTAGCAGGTAATCTTACTTTTACACATCATCTGGCTTAAACGAAAAAGATGTTTATACATTATGCTCGAAAGATAATCGCATTAGGTTAACTGCTGTTGCGAGGGCCACAACCCACAAAATAGCAAATCGGAAAATAAAGTGGTTTTTCAATTTTAAAATACAAAGACAAAGTAATAAAAAGAGAAGAAACATTAATAATATAAATTCAGTTTAAAAAGTGGAATATTAGAAAATAGCATACCTGCTAAAAGGCATATAAAACTTGCTTTTTTTACTTTAGGGGTTTTCAAATGTTTTTGAGATCTACAAATAACAAACAAAATTACTGTGATACTACAGAAAATTTCAAAAGAAAGAAAATCTGAAACGATTTGGATTGCTATATATTTGCAATTTATTTATAGCTGAAGTAAGTGCATTACTGCATTACTGTACAACAAATTAGAATCACAAAGCGGCTTCATACTGTAGGTTTCAGGAGTGTAATTGAAACTAAAAACAAATTTCAAACAAGCTCTACAATTTGTACTGATTACCAATTCTTGTTTTAAGTAACTTTTATTAATGCATACGTTACGTTATTGTTATTAATTAAATTTTATGTTTTGTGTGCAATATTTATTATCTGTTTTGTTTCTTTTTTTTTGCTCATAAATGTTAAGGTACCATTGCTTAATAATAATAATAATAATTGTTTAAAAAATTTTTTGAATTTTTCTTTCACAGTCTCCTCTGTTATATTTAATTTTAAAATGTATTTAATTTGTTAAACTTATTTATGCATATACATAGTTTACATTTATTGTTGTTATTGTTGTTTTTGTTTGCATTTAATATTCATAATGATAATAATAATTATAATTTATCAAGTATTATTTAATTATTAATAATAATATTCACATTTATCACGTTTACTTTACATTATGTTTAAATATGATTTTCATTTGATTTTATTTAATTAAGTATATTATTTCTTATACGAAACTATTTTAGATTTTCTTTAGTTTTCATTTATCATTTCTTGTTGTTCATCATTGTTTTAAGTAAAAAATATTTTTTTTATTTATTTAGTTAATAACGAAAATATATCTATAAAAAACAGACAGACTTTAAGCCATTTAACTGTTTTCTAATAGTTTTTTTTATACTGTATTTTTTTTCCTTTAGAAAAAAGCTGCTTTTTATATCGCATTAGTCTATTAAGTCTGAACTGTTGTATTTTTGCTTTTTATTATTTGTTTATTTAGTAAATTTATGAGGTCAAAGGTGACATGCCAATTTGACGGGGGTCTGTGGGTGGCACAACACCTAATTCAAGATTTTTAATTAATAACTGTAACCAGTGTTTAGTTGATTTATCATCTTGTAGACAAACTGAAAATGTGGCATCACGCAATTGATCCGGAAGACATTGTCTTAAAGCCTCTCGTGCTCTTTTTAAATAAAGAGAAAAAAATGTAAATAATTAAAAAAATATATATATATAAAACTGTTAACTTACCTGGGATTGTCTGATAATCTTAAATAGCAACGTACAACGTGTTTTAGCAGACGTGCTGAAGGCTCCTTAGCTAATTGTATTACCATTTTACCCTATAAGAATTTAGACAAATAAAAAAAAAATTAAAATAAAAGTTAATATTAATTCTGTACAACACTAGTCACTAGTCTAACACGTATCACAAAAAAAAAAATGTATTAAAAAAAGTTTTATTTAATTTTTATAAAATTATCGCATATTAGCGCAATTTTATTTCGTGCTTGATTCCTTTAAATAAATATTTCATGATATTCTCATAAAATATTTATTACAAAAATTTCTATTAAAAATAAACATTTTATGTTATTTTCATAAAACATTTATCCAAATAAATATAAAAAATAAATTTGAAATGTTGTGTAATGGGGGAGAGCATATCCATATTGCAATTTCACTATTGCTCACATAGCTCATCAGTGAATTTTACCCCAATATTGTATTGAAAAACCTAAGAGTCTTATATCCAAAGCCAAACTGATTTTATGAAAATTTTTTCATAAAATCAACATAGCATAGACAGCAAGATTTAAAGACACTTCCATACAAACACTATAAAACATTTCAAAAACAACAAAAAACATTGTTTACTTTCAATCATATTGAAGAAGATTCCGAATAATTATAGATTACTAATTATCGCATATTGTTAATAACTATTACAGGTATTGCTTCCAGATGAATTTCGGGTTATATTTTAGAAGGAAATCGGATGGGCAAATTTGTGGTTAGGAAAAAAAATTGTCTGTCAAATGATTAAATTTTAAGAATGGAATTGTCATCCTTTTCATTTATTTAGTTAAAAAGATGGGAAATTTTAAGCAGAGAACATTGCACTCTTGCACAAAGTAATGAATAAAATGGTGAAAATTTCACTGTATCACTTTCTGAAACTCAAGCAGTTTTTCCTCGTAATCAAAGTCTTTCTGCGGTCCCTGTGACACTGTTGTGAACCTCGACGAATTGATATTCCAGGCTCATTCTCAACACTTTGCTATACAACGGCTATGTTTGTACCATTACGGCCACTACGAGCATATTGTTTTGGTCTAGTATCAGCCTCGAGTTTTTGAGATTTACTTAGGCAAACAATCTCTAAAGGAGCCTGATTACGAGGAAAAGCTGATCGAATTTTATGCAGTGCTACAGTGGAATTTTAACCACTTTGGTATCTTTTTCACAATAATATTTCTTTGTTGAAGAGTGTAGCATTCCCCATTTGTAATGTCCTAACTTTTCTTTAAAGCCGACATGGTCACTACGAGCTTGTTGTTTTGGTCTATTGTTAGCAACAATACTATGAGCTTAGAATTTAGAAATTAGGAATTGGCCATGTGCAAAATCAAGAAACAAATTCAGAAGGCATTGTTGTACTTTTTTTTTATAAAATCTGAATATTAGAAAACACTCTGTGAAAACAAGCCAAGTTGCGAATTAATTGTTTTATTCAACTTACCAAAATAATAGCGACATGTGAAAATCGTTCATATGTCTGGCAAACATACGACAAACCACTTTCATCTAGTAAAATTTTTTGCAAAATAAAAGTAGCCACAGTTTTACTCAGCTCTGAGCCAAATTCCATAATGCGTAGGCATAAAGGAATGATTTCAGAAGTTAAAAGGAAAGTTATCACTTCTTGTTCATCAGTCTAAAATTTAAAAAAAAAAAACAATATATATATTTTTGTTATTTAAATTCAATTCAAAAACTTAAAGAAAGCTAAAAAATTAAAAGTTATTTACAAGCAAACAACATACCTTAACGAGCGCACCAATAACACCCAAACTCGTTAATCTTAAATATTCGAAAGGACGCGTTTTTGAAGTTGTTTGCAAAAACGGATATAGGAACAGGGGTATCTGTGCTTGCAAAAATACCGTTCGAGTATCGGGATGTGATGCAACACATTGTAATAGTGCTAACGCATTACAGACACGATTTGATTGATGAGCGGTTAATGTGGCAGGATTTATTGAAGGATATATATTAATGATTTCTTGTAGGAGGGCAGCTATTGTACCAAAGCTATGCCATAGCATTGGTGCCAAATCCGTTACCGTTTCGCGTTTTTTACTCAACTCCAGTAGAGCAGCTTCACGCGTTTCTGGATGTGCCAATTCATTTATCCACTGAAAAACCTATAAAATTAATGAATTTAGTTTATAATTTTTTAATTATTCAAAGTACGATTATTTCCTATAAGGTGTTTTTATAGAGGTATAGAACTTTGAAATGGAATAAAACAAATATAATTTCTTTATAATTTAAATATAATTTCTGGTATATGACCGCACTCTAATCTGGAGGTTCAATTTTCGATAACTTTTTTCCACCATTTGTAGTTCTCTTAGTGGCCAGTCTTTTCGGGTTTATCGATGTAGAATACAGACACCGTCCCAAACGCTTCCTTTAATAAATCAATTGTGGCACTGGCTCTGGGACATCATGGCTGTGTTTGATTGATGAACGAAAAAGTCAGTAATTATGGCGCTATAGCTATCACCATTGACTGTAAGATTCTGACCAACATCGTTTTTAAAAAAAAAGTACGAACCAATCATTTAACCAGCCCATAAAGCGCACCAAACAGGCTGTGTTCTGGATGTGACAGTGACAACATACACATGAAGGTTATAACGACAAATACGGCAGTTTTGTTCGCTAACGTATCCATTCAAACACAAGTGAACTTAAGCGATAAATAAGATTCACTTACGAAAGTGTCGGGATCAACGACAATCTTGTTGAAATGCCAAGCCAAACTGAACAAAATCACTTATCAGTCGTCTACTTAAAGTTCTATACATCAAGAAAAACACCCTTTACAGTTAATTTTATATTTTTAAAAATTAAGGTTTGGCTATTTTTATGACAAGGGAATAAAAAACAAATAGAACCTGATAACAAATAGTATTGATAATACAATTTTGTTTATTTAAATTAAATTTTAATAATGATCATAATTTATTTCTTTTCCTTTAAAAGGAAGAATAATATTAAATTCATATTAGACGATACTGAAAAAGAATAAAATTCACAATAAAGCGGCTTTCAAATATTGGACAAGGCCAGGAGGGTTAAAAATTACCTAGAAAATTCAACTCAATTCTTCAATAGACGTATTCTACTGGATTTTTTATTTCAAAGGATCTAAAAGTAAGTGCCAAATAGAGCTGAAAGATGTTTCACAATCTAGACCTGTATACCAAAGCTACAGTGGCCCATTATGACAGCTACTAGAAAACCTGAAAACTTGATCCCGAGATATCAACATTTGAAATGCAGTTTTTCTACAATCGAACTAGAGACAGAGAAAAAAGTAGTCCCTTTAAATTATCGGACAGGCAAAATACCACGTCAAACTTAAATTACTTGAGAGCTGACAAAATGGCCGCCAATTAAAGTGTTGCCAACTTAAAGTTATATACCTCTATAAAAAAATCTACACAAGTGAAAACACCAGCCGATTCGAATTTTGATTTTATTTCCATTCGAAAATAGCAATATCGAAAATTTGGTTTCAGGACACCAAATGAAACTAATATTAGTTTACAAAATCGATCGATTCTATGACAGCCTTGATCATTTACAGATAAAATTAAATTTATGGATCAGGTGGATAATTTTGAAGGACAAAACATTAAAAGTAACTATTAAACATGGTGGCCGTTGAGGGTTGTATGTCAACGTCAGAGTATGAAGCTGATCGACTATTAGTGGTCTAACAGTTTTATGCAACTACAAATTTCATGTATCAACATATATTTTTAATTACGATACAATAACCTGCAGTAATATTATGGAAATTAAAAATTTTTTATCAGCTTTTAGCTAAGCCGTCGCTGCCATCAATATTTCAACGATAGTCGACATTTAGCAACCACCCAGTATATTCTGCCTAACTGCCAGTATCGATTTACCATCGACTTCGCATTATAGATGGAGTTATGAATGCGCCTCAAACAAAACAAAGCGTTAAATGAAAATTTGTTGCTGAGTGTAGAAAAATTGGTCATATAAGATATACTATTTGAATTTGACTAGGAAAATGACCACAAACATATGCATTTACTCGAAACGTCAACACAGTTCGCCCGTACACACAGCATCGGCCAACACAAAAAAACACGAACTTTTACTTCTGAAGAAGCAACGTAATAAACATTAACATTAAACGAACAACCAGCATATTAAAAATTAAAGTGCAAAATGTTGATTACTTGTTGATAAGATGGCAATAAATAAATATTCAGTGCCTTTAAATGAAAAAATTATGGCTTATCTTAATAATGATAAAACCATGACATCCATTGCAACAAAACTCGGTGTTAACCTCAGTGTTAAAAACAGAATTATAAGCCGTTTTCGTTTCAAGGGCCGTTGGCTACAGTATACAAAGGTGAACACCCATACAAAACGAGCAAACAAGATGCCCAGGCAATGATTCACATGATGCAAAAGGATCCATTCATATCGTCAGAGGTTCCCCCGGGGGCACATGATAGTCTTTTTGGAGCCTACTATTCCATCTAGACTGGTGTCTTGCGGGGTAAAAGGGAGCCCAAGCCCCTTAAAGGCTAGTAGGAGCCATCTGGACAATCCACATATTTCCACTGGAATCAGTAAGCCCCAGAATTCACTATTTGTCTCTTTAGACATTTAGCTGTTCTCTGGCTGATTATTGAGGTTGGCCCCTGTATGGGAGTATCGTGGTGGTTGTGGTTTCGAGGCCCTCGTGAGAGTTTGTGGGTCGGATCATTCATAATGAACACAATGAATGGTTCAGGTCCAGTGAGTATGAATGCCGCCGTGTTCTTAATTATATTAAGCTTCATGCGTTCTGGACCAGGAGTTGGATAGTCTCAAACTCTTTAGCAAGGAGTAAAGGCTGCGACCTACTTCGAGCTTTTGAAATTGCTATTAGAAGTGACCGAAGAATCCACGGATTCGAAGGCCTTCTAGGGCGTGAATGGCATTGCTTTTCATTCACAGTAGTAATGGCCACCATCTGATTATGGCTAACTGCCGGTTCAGATGTAGACCTTATCACATCATATCGTAAAAAGGTCCACAGTCTTGATATGTGCTCAAAGTAAAAGGTGGCACCAGTCGCATGAGCTAGCAGGAACCCTAAACTGGAGGAGGCATAGGACTCTCGAAGTCCGATCAATGAATTTATAGACGCACACTGATAAAACGGCCCCTAAAGCTAGGGCCTTGTTCTGATTATTGGTAATGCCGCTAGGGAAGTTACGTGATGGCTGTTGGTTAAAATGGGATGCTTTTAAAAGCAATGTCCTAACTGGCGCATGCAACAGCACAAGGAGTTGGATAGTCTGAGGCACAACCTTGCTACCATGCACTCGAAAATTGCTACCAAGGCGTGTATACTTCCTTAGACGCGGGTAGGCGTTTTTCCCACATCCAGTGGTAAGACCACCGTCAAATTAAAGTCAGTCCAAGAAACTTTCAAAGATGGGCTGTAGAAGGTGGCATAAGGTGACAAAAGTGCAAGCAAGTCCTTTATTTCACATTAAAATAGTGTTGCCAGGATTGAATTTGCAAGGGAACACATTAATTTTAGCACTATACAATCGAAAACCGCACTTTTCTCCGATGAATCGAAGTTTAATTTGAAAAGTTCCGATGGATAAATGTTAGCTAGAATATCCAATAGACAATACACATTATATAAAAGTTACTGTTACGCACAGCAGAGGAAATATTTGGTCTGGGGATGTCTGCCAGGCTATGATATAGTCCCGATTCAAAGAATAAATGAAATAATGGAAAGTTTCGTTTATAAAGACATCTATCAAAATATCATGCTTCCAAATACAGAGGAGACGAAATGTCTCTCAAGTGGAGGCACCAGCACTATAACAACTCTAATTGTGTTAAAAGCAGCCAGCCAATCGCCGGATATCGAAAATGTTATTATAGATCGAAAAATAGCCCTCGATAACAATAAAAATATGGATAAGCCCTTAAAAAACACAAAAAAAAGTCTGGAATGGATTTTCTTTAAAGCTATTTTCCAATTGATTCAATTCCAGGTTATAAAAATAATGGATACGACATGAAATATTGAGCCTTTTTATCACCTTTATTTTGTCACCTTAAAGTAATACTTTTCACTGATTTTCTTTGATCTTGAATGTTTTTAATAAAGAATCAATGTTATTTTTGTTTTAATTTACGATTAAGTTGAAAAATTTCTTTTTTTTTTAGTAAATAAAAAATGATTTTCTATTACAAACTAATTTAAATTTCTAATAATTTTTTAGAAAGTAGCAGTTCGTACTTTAGTTTTCTCCGATACTGTATATAAATGTTAGAAATAAATATAGACATATACGATGCATGTTATGAAGCATTTGCGATTACATTTGGAGAACCAACTCAAAAATTATTCCATTTCTAACAAAAGTGGTCGGTCTCATGAAAGCAATTAATTGCGTTAATGATTATGTGTCGATTAGTCGCGCTATTGGCAAAAACCTAGTAAAATCAATGCCACTTTGGGAGAGAGAGAATCCATGTATCCGATGTAAATTTTATGCCAGCTTTGAGACTAGAAATTGTTTTTATATTTTCTACTATTTAAAAACAACTGTTAAAACAAAAAAAATAATTTATGGATTGTGCTAACTCTTTATTGTTCCACTGTTAGAAATTTTATCAATCGAACTTATCTATCAGGGAGAAATCCTTTACTGTATTGCCTGCATATTATTAGAAACCATATTTTTTAATATTTCAATTTTTATTAAAATTTTAGCAATGCCTCAAAAAAGCGAACGCTGATTTTCTAAATTCCTTATCAGGTATTACAGCTACGAGTACAAGTGTACCTAACAATTAAAATCAGGAATAATAAAAAAAGCCAAATTATTCAATAATAAAAAATTAAAAAATACCAAGGCTCTATTTCTTTATTTTATTTTTTAGCATAAATAAAACATTTAACCAAAAGCAAAAAAAATATATTACTAATCGTCGCTGTCTTCGTTATCCATATAATAAAAACAACAAATAAACATTTGTGGGTAAGAGTGAATATGTGCGAGAAATATTTGAGCTTATAATTTAAAATAATATAAACAAAGATAAAAAATAAAAATAAAATCGTAAAAAAACAAAATACTTTTTTTTGTATTAAAACAACATTGAGAATGGTAACAGTAGTGAAAAAAATAATAGCACCGAAGCTAACAGATGTTTCTCTTAAAAAACCAAAATATTAGAAACATTAGTTCTATTACAGAAATTGCTTCTGCTCTATTACAGAAGTACTTGCTTCGTTACTGCATAAAATATAAATGTGATGGACATTTAAATTGATTAAAATAAATAGTTAAATTAATTAAATTTATTTCAAATAAGATATTAACCCACTTGATTCTTTTTTGTGCACCGTTAAATCAAATCTTTTTTTATTTTTAAAAGCATTTAAAAAGTAGTTAAACAAAAATAGCTTAAACAATAATGATACAGAGATCATTATCCTAATGCAATTGCTTTCAAGTTATTTGGAACCAAATGCTTCCTAGGACCACGTTGTTTTTATGAGGGAAAAAGTTTTTTGTGTCTCTCATCTTCTTTTAACTATATTTTTTCTATTTTATCCAAGTTCTAAGTGATTTTAAAGTATTAAAAAAATATAAATTTGCTGGTTTCTTCAGTATATCCAAATTTCGCAGCTTCTAGACTTTTCTAGGAAGTAATCGAAAGGAACTTAATATGAAACAAATGTTGCCTGGATTAGCAGACTGAAGCTAAATTTGTGGACATTTTTAAGTTCGCTAAATTTGTTCAGTGAGTGTCTTTTTTCGTAAATAATGCCTAATAGCTGTTCTATCTTCGAATATGTTTCACATTCTGTTTTCATAACTCTGTGATGTTAAATAGTCACATTATATTTTTAAGATTGTTATAAATAGCTAGTTATTGCTAGACCACCTATTCAATTAAGGTTCAAACTTCCGGAGTTGTTAAGCACTATTGGAAAGTTAAAAACCAAGAAAGCTCCCGGCTTTGATAAAGCAAGCAACAAAATGCTTTTAGAGATGCCTCTCGTTGCTAAACGAATAATCCTTTTCTTATTTAATGTCGTTTTACGACTTGAATATTACCCTCCGGCATGGAAAGTTGCTCTGGTAAGGATGATACCTAAACCGGGAAAAGATCCGTCCAAGGTGGACTCATATAGGCCCATAAGCCTATTACCAACTCTATCCAAATTGTTCGAGAAACTACTGATGGTGAAATTGACACCGATTCTGAATGAGAATAATTGCATTCCAAACCACCAATTTGGATTTAGGAGACAACATAGTACCATCGAACAAACTCACAGACTTGTACAAGCCATAAGAAAGGCATTTGAGGATAAGAAATACTGTTCGGCACTTTTTATCGATGTATCACAAGCCTTCGACAAGATATGGCATCAAGGCCTTTTGTTTAAAATAAAACAAACCTTACCAGTGAATATTCACAACCTACTGCGGAATTATGTTGTGGGTCGTCAGTTTATAATAAAACATGGAGCTTATACAAGTTGCCCCCAACCAATTATAGCTGGAGTACCCCAAGTTAGTATTTTGGGCCCAATCCTGTATTTAATTTATACAGACTTGCAGATTTGCTTACAAATAGTGAAATACACATATCAACGTTTGCAGATGACACCGCCTTTCTTAGCACCCATAGTGACCCAAGACTTGCTTCGCGACAACTGCAGGACCACATAACACAACTGGAAGAATGGACTAAAAAATGGGGGATAAAGGTTAATGTGTACATATAACATTCACATTACACAGTGAATCGTGTTCCCATATCCGTATCAACAACCAAGTGGTACCCCAACACGTCTACGCTAAATACTTAGGTATTCACTTGGACCGGAGACTTACTTGGAAACATCACATTGAGGCAAAGTTAACTCAGTTAACTCAGCCTTGATTGCAAACTTTTAATTTACAACACAATTTTGAAACCTATATGGAGTTACGGGATTCAGCTATGGGGCACTGCTTTCGCTTCCAATATTTAGAAAATTCAACGTCAGCAAAACAAAATCCTTCGAATGATAACTGCCGCTCCTTGGTACATTAAGAACTCCAACATTCACCAGGATCTTCAAGTCCCGACGGTTAAAACCGAGATTACAAAACATGTTACTAGATATTTAAATAAGTTGGAAACACATCCGAATCCGCTTGCTCGAAGTATGCTTCAGCATCGTGGACACACTCGATTGAAGAGGAAGGACACTATTGCTCTCGGACGAAACCATTGAGAACTACTAGTATATATGGATAAATTTGAAAACTACTCTATTATTTTTTGTCTGGCAATAGCTAGTCTTTTAATTTACTATTTGGATATTTAAGAATTGCTTACTTATTGTTAGTTCATATTATGAAGATACAATAAATAACATAGAGTAGGAAAAAAAATATCAGATTAATAGATGCGACTGCGATTTGAAGCCAATGAATATCCTCAATATTCATTTTGCACTCTCAAATAAATGGTATTCGTTCTACAAACGAGTTGAGAAACGGCTGTTACGAAAATTTAAGTATTAATTTCTCACCCACGATGACGAAACGGCTCACAACTGTTTCTGACATAATATATTTTGAAACGGACAGTGAGTTGGTTGGGCTTTTGGTATTTTGGGTACTGAACAATTGGAACTTCTTTTACATAAGCATCTCCTTCATATAAAATGGAATGTACCCTCTTAATTGTGATTAAATTAATGACGAGATATTTGATGACATTTACTTAAGTACGCAATTATGAAGCGAAAACCAGACTGTTTGACCAGAACGTTACAGTTAATGGTGACCGCTATAGAGCCATGATTGCTGACTATTTCGTTATCAATTGATAAACTATGATATGTAAAATCGTTTGGCCAC
The DNA here is from genome assembly GCA_030448955.1 of Trichopoda pennipes. Classification (NCBI taxonomy): domain Eukaryota; kingdom Metazoa; phylum Arthropoda; class Insecta; order Diptera; family Tachinidae; genus Trichopoda; species Trichopoda pennipes. The sequence continues at coordinate 8,149,272 of JASKUP010000056.1, read as the reverse complement.
GCAGATAAGCCCGAAACGATTGTCTGCTTGGAAGGCAACGTTTAACACTCTGTTGCTGATATACGGCCACAAATGTAGTAAAAAATCATCGAAAATTGGACCTCCAGATTAAGCTACGTCCAAGCCAGTGGCGGTCATACACCAGAAGTAATACTGAAATTATAGTGCCTGAATTTCATGTCAATTTAAAAAATTTATTTTTAATAAATAAATATTTACTAAAGGTCTTTTTAATTAAATTTAACACGTATATATTCAATATTTCCCTTTCCCTTGGAAAGCTTCTTCAGGAAATTAATTTTTATAAAACAAACAATTTTTATTTTATATAAATTAATTTTGCTGAAATAGCAAGGCAAAGCGAAATTTGAATATATACATATGTACGTGTTATATTTAATTAAAAAGCCCTTTATAAAGATAAATACTTATTTATTAAACAAATAAAAGGTCGAATAAGAATAATAATTAAAAATAATTAAATTTATTTTTGTTTTATTCCAAAAATCTAACTTCTATAAAAAAATACCCTTTATAAGGCGTTCCAATAGCAGCGATGATAATTTTAAATATCTCTCAGTCTTAACTTATCCATTCATCTACTATAAACCTTTACTTAATTCTTTAAGTCTTTCTACCCTTGGTTAGATAAAATGTTAATGACGATCGAAAATTCTGCATAAACACTATTACCCAGAACGGCTAAGAGTAATAAAATGAAATGTGTTTCTTAGCAGTCTTTAGACTGCTTGTCTCTCTGCCTTTCATTCACAAAAATTATTTATATTTTTTATCACCCCCTTTTATTTCTTCAATACTGTTAACAAACCTATTTAAAATAAATGCGCAGTTAACAATTTGACTGAAAGGAGTTTCCAAAAAAAAACAAAAAAAAAACACAATTACAGAAAATAAACTAAAACAAGAAAATAAAATGGAATAAATTGCTTACAAAAACATGTTATTGTAACCTTAGCCTCACCACTACTCTCCATCATACAGTACTCACATTTTTGCAAGACTTTTTAAGTAGATGGAAGCAAAAATATTTAAACAAAAATGTTCATTAAATAAAAGAAATTGTAGATATGTATTTATGTATGTATGTATGTATATGTAAATTTAAATCTGTACTTTGCCCGCTTTAAAGTTAGTTGAAGGTTACAATATTACGACTGTTGGCCAAAAATCGAAACATAACTTTAATTACACTTAGAGGCTGACGATTTTTTCCACGAAAAAACATCTTCCATCTAAATGGGGCAGAAGTGTTTTTAATGGAAAGCAATTGAAATAAATAGTAAAGCGTGTTGTTTTATAGAGGTATAGAACTTTGAAATGGAATTAAACAAAGATGAATGTTTTAAATTGTCTTGTGGCATTATAATTTAAATATGATTTCTGGCATATGACCTGGCTTTCACGATTCCCGATTCGCCAACACTTGCGGGAAAATATTATCATAACGCGGCGAATATTTCCCTCTAAGTGATTAATCCTTTCGGGGCCCCAATTCATGGATCCGACACTTGAAACTATGCAGTTGCGTTTCCTTAAATAAATCAATTTTGGCACGAGCTGTGTGACATGTTGCGTCGGAAATAGTTAGTAACGATTAGTATATGTAACGATTAGATCATTTATTTAATTTCGTTACAAATTGAGCTCAAACCAAAAACAAACAAAAAAAACGAGTGCGACTAGTTCGGAAAGGTTGCATTAATATCTCGTACATGCCTTAGACTGAAGACTTAATTTTATAACAAATCGGTTCAACGTCAAGTTCTACAGAAGACTCTTTCAAGCTTAAGAATTAATTATATTAGTTTCATATAAAAGGATTTTTTAACAAGAGATTTGTTTTCTAAAATAAAACAAAAAATTTAGATTAAGGTGATTCAAATTTTTATTTTATTACAAAGAGAAAAGTTCGGCAATTATTAATGAAAAATTATATCTGGCAAATGTCCACTACGGCCACGCTAACAGATGTCGTTTTCTTCATCAAAGTTTTTAATCTTTTTTTTGGCAAAAATGGTGGTCCTATTTGGTAATTAACATCCCAGATTTCGAGTTTTAATGCTACAATCAATTCGATTGGCTTCGCAAAGACTCTGTCCTTAACATAGCCCCACAAAAAATTATCCAGTGGTGTTAAATCACACGATCTGGCTGGCCACTTAACTGCTGATTGTCGTGAAGTTATAGGATCGGGCAATTTGGTTTGCAATAAATTGATCGTTTCATTGGCTGTGTAACATGTGGCACCGTCCTGTAGAAACCACATGTCAGTGATATCCATGTCATCAATAATAGGCCAAAATTGAGTTGTTAGCATCTCGCGATAGCGTGATCCATTGACCTTTGCTGCATTTCCAGCCTTATCTTAAAAAAAAACGGCCCAATCACACCTCCAGACCACAGTGACACGCTAAGCATGCAAAGACTTAAGCAGTAATTTTGCTTGTTGACATGCCCTGACAAGTGAAAATGGGCTTAGACTGAAAAAATTATTTTTTCAGAAAATCCAGACGTTTGTTCCTGAATGAATTGAGTGAATTTAAATGAGCGATTTAAATGGTCGGTCGACTTCAATTCTCCTGCTTCAAAGTCAAATTCTTACGCAAAATTCGCCATGTGATAGTTTTAAATAACCTAAATTGTTGAGAACGTCGAGGAATTGACAAATTTGGATCTGCTTAAATACTGTGGCTCATGGTTGCAATGTTTTCAGTCGAACGACCCGGTCGAATATTCGCACATTTTGTATCGAGCCTTTCGACTCAAATTTAACAACCAAATTCTTAATAGCGGTCTCAGAAGAACGATTATATTATACGAAAATATCACAAATATTACGAAATGTAACATTGATAGAACCACCACTTTCAGAGCGGGTTTTAATTATTTTAATGCGATTTTCGTGCAAAATTTAATTCATTGTAACAATTGTCAATGCATCTACTGCGAATACGTCAAAAAGCCAAATGTCAAAGCTATAATGTTTTTGGTGCTGCCACAATTGAAAAACAAACTTCTTGTTTAAAAACTCGATGCTAACCCTAAAAATTACTTTTTTTTAGTAGATAATACTAAAGGAAATGACAAACTATCCTACACAATCGTGCCAGTCATTCACAAGAAAGTGTTTAGAAATTTTATTTTACGTAATAAAAAATTACAAGAAAAATTGTGTTTGTGAACTTAAGCCTGACTAGAAAATATTCGTTTCGTTGTAATACTAAAATCATTTCACACATTAAAAAAGCAAAAATGTATTAGTCATCAACATGTCAAAATTTGTATAACTCTGTTATCATCGTCGTCTCTTAGCAAAAGTATTGAAAGAAAGGGAAAAATACAAAATTTGCATCCACATTTGTCTCTTTTTTTTGAGAAGAAGATTTTGTTTCTACAATTTTCTTAAAATTTCTTTTGAAACTGAAATCGTGTCCACACGCTAAAACTTTATTTCTGCCATCCCCATTTGTTTTTACTTTAAATTGCAAATGACAGAACGAAAGAGAATTGTATGCAAATATATGATACAGTTTATCCCTTTCTCATTTTCCCCTGCACGCCAACACCCGCAAACTTAATAATTGCGTAACAAAAATTGCAAAGTATGAACGGGGACAGACATGGATATATAAGTACATAAGTAAGATTATATTTCTAATTTAATCGCACAAGTTCCAAAAATTACTTCGAAAATACTTTTCAAAAATACAAAAGCTGCTTAAAGTGAATGTTATCGAATTAATTGAAGCAACAAAAAAAGTGTATTAAATAATTGCAAAATTTATAGATTTTTGTTTTGTTGTTTCATTAACAAACCGGTAGGCAAAAGAAAAACAAATTGCAAAAATAAATGTTGCTTATTTAAGATTGTGTTTACAGTAAAAAATAAAAAAAAAAAAGTATTTTTAATTTGTTTTTATAAAAATAAATATTTATGTAAGAATGAGTAAGTGAACAACAGCTGTTGTCACCCACTTAACCAAATGTCTGCAAAAAAAAATATCATGTCTGCTTTTTATTTAAAGTTGTTATAATGGCAAAGAGCATCTAACATATTAAGCAAATGAAATCTTCCATGAAATCTTGCATGAAATGAAATCTTCCATATTCATAGTCTTCGGTCCAATTATTCCCACAAAGGCTTGATGTGGTTTAGGTTTGGGGACTGCGGAGGCTGTGGCAAGATGTTCTGTATTATATGCAAGCCACATTTTCACGCCAAAGGCTGAAAAGTTGAGGCTATTATAGTGCTGGAATGTGAATGATTGCAGTAGCTTCAATTTTTCTGCTCTTTTTTAAATATTTTCTTTCTGAATGTTAAAACAAACAGTCTTGTTGATTATTCCACTTATAAAGACAAGTTTCCCAACACCTCCTGCGGATATGCAGTGTTAAACCATTACTTTACTGTCGATGTAAGATTTTGTGGCCTTGTTTGGCTTTCTCTATGCCCTGGGATATCCATCATGCCAAAAAAAAAATATTAATTTTAGAGTTTTAAATTAAATTAAACGATTTATTTACTTGCAATACACACAAAATAAACACGATGGTAACTTTGTTGTCTTTACTTAACGATGACTCAACTTGAATTAATTAATTTGCTCGGCAAGTGGTGATCATATAGCTTTTTAAGCGATTCTCGCATATATTATCATTCAGTGTAGGCGCCTGCTTGGCTGTGTGTTTAGTTTTTGTACTGTGTTAGTTGTTTTTTTTTATTGTTTATCTTATTTCGTAGAATTCCTTAACAGCTTGCTGTTGTTAGCTGGCGTGTTTACGATTTTTTAGAAAATGCACAGTGAGTCGTTTCATTCTCTTTTTTACTATAATTCTTTTAAAACGTAACAAATCATCATCCATCATCATTAACAAATCATCTTCGTAACAATATAAATATTTTTTTTGACAGATTATTGAAAAAAAAAGTTGAAAATAGTTAAAAACTTATAACTAATTGTGCCTATAATTTTTACCCTACCATAAAATAGCCTTTTTAATATAGTTTTTGTTTTAATTTTGTTCAAAAAGGTAATTTGTTTAAGGTTAATTGTTTTTTTATAAATAACTATTTTATATTAATAAAATATTCATGGCATGCTTTGGAGTACGTAAAAATGTACACTTTTTGTAACTTAGGTGGACGATATAACAATTTTCAGATAATTTTTACCAGGCTAATTTTACTCTTATTTTTAAAATTAAGAGAACAAAGATTCTGGCTAACAACAATTGTATCAGTAGTGTATTTGTGAGCTAGAAAAAATACAACTTAACAAAATACTTTTACTTTTATCTCAAAGTAACAATATTATAGTTTTTATTATTTATGGTTATTTTTCATTATTGTAAAAAAACAACCTTATCATTTTACCTAACACAAAATATAGTTTATAGTTTAAGTACTTTTATCTTTAAAGCAAATGTTACAGTTTATAGTTTTCCTTAAGTGGTGTAACAAATAACACAACCTAATTGTATTTGATTTTTATTTTGTGATATTATAATAGCGGGTGATATTATTATAGACTGGTGCAAGCATAGCTTTTATAGAAATAGATTTAAGTATATTCTGGACGACAATGGACTGAAGCAGATAATAAGCGAATTTACAAGAGCAACACAGAACTCAATAACGCTAATAGACTATGTAATAACAAATACTCGAAACATATAGGAACATATTAATACTTCAAATAAAATATCGGACCATGAGGCCATAAATATAATGATAACTTGTGGCAGAAACGTGACTATTATAGAAACAAATTGAACTATTTTAATACAACAAAATCCAAGAAACTCAAGAAACACAGCAAATTAATAGTGAATATGACATAAACTATAAAGTAAATTTATTTGATGAAAAGATGGAGAATGCAGTAAAAAAATTAACTAGAGTGAAAACTATTAGAGAAAATACAGAGTGTATGTGGTTTAATGAGGAAATAAATCGAATGAAAGAAGAAAAAAATTAACAGATACCAAATAGCAATTTACGAGAACATAAATGAAGCGTGGTCGAATTATAGGCCGTAAAAATCCAAAACGAAAAGAGAAAATATATAAATAATAAAATAACGTTAGCCAAAGATCAGAAAGAAATGTGGAGGCAAATCAGAAATGTAATCTTGAAAAAATCAGAATCTGTGATAATAATACATTAGAATATAGGAATGAATATAAAATAGCAGATAATTTCAACAAATTATGTGCAATATATTCACAATCTACCTTTGAAAATTTTTCAATTTAAATTTCGCGTAATATCTTTGGAAAATTTGGAATAAAAATAAGTCGAACTTTAACAAAACAAATCGTAGAATGATAATTGATAACTGGAATATAATAGGAAAAATAATGCTTGACATTATAAATACATCTTTACAAACTGGCATATTTCCTGAAAACTGGAAAACTTCAATGATAACTCCAATTGAAAAAGTTTTAAAAACGAAACAATGTGAAGAATTTCGACCTAGTAATGCGTTAAAAACATGCGAAATGATACTAGAGATGTTAGTTGGTGGTGAAACAACTAGAAAAACACATGGAAACAAACAAATTTTTATCAAAATATCAATTAGGATATAGGAAACAATTCTCATGTGAGACAGCCGTAAATTATGTAATTAATAAGTGGAAGAAAGTTGGGAAAAACAAATGTGTTGTTGGAATATTTCTAGACTTTAGAAAAGCTTTTGAAACTATTGATGATAATATTTTGCTGTAAAAACTGTTTCATTACGGCATCAGAGATACAGAATTGAGATGGTTTCAATAATATCTAACAGGAAGGAAGGAAGTTACAAAAGTAAAGTGCCTCAAGGATCAATGTTGCGTGCATTATTATTTATAATATATTTTAATGATATGCCAAGCGTATTAGAAAGATGCCAAATTATTCTTAATGCGGATGACACGCTAATTTTTGCAGAAGGCGAATCAGATCAGCACTGCTAAAATGACTTAAATTATGATATAGAAAATATAAAGAAGTGGCTGAATATGAACAAGCATAAATTAAATGAGAGTAAAACTAAAATATTAGAAATAAATGCAAACACGAATGTTGTTTTTAAAATAAATGATCAAGTGATAGAAAAAGTTCGCGAAATAAAATATTTGGGAATGATTATTGATAAAGAACTAAAGTTTAACACCTATATAGGACTATATTTGTAAAGAGATTGCGAAAAAAAATACATTTTTTTAAGAGAAGAATAAGGAGAAATAACAGTTGAAACGGTGATAAACATTTATAATACAATAATAAAATCGCATTTTGAGTTCGGTTTCACGAGATTATATATTCATGCTGCACTAGACAACTGCAAAACATAGCCATGCGGACAATACTGAAATGCAATAGATACACATCGATTAATTTCATGCTAAGCGCGCTGAAATGGTTGAACAGGTTGAAGGCAGAGGATTGCAATCAACACACTAAAAATTAAAACGGGCCAAACACCAGAAGATTTAACGGAACAAATATCGTATGTAGGGGAAGTTCAATTATATCAACTTAGAAATAATAACATCTTTAGGATTGAGCGGGTAACAACGACTACAATGCAAAGAAATTTATTTTACACGGACTTACAACTCTACAATAATCTTCCGACCCATATGAGGGATGAACAGAACCCACAGCAATTTAGAAGATATATAGCAAACTTTGTTAAATATAACTTACTGTGATATATACACATCTATCTATGTTTAAAAAAGTATTTTTAATACTAATAATAATCTTAAATAAAAAAAATTTCAAATCTCTTACATCGGACTTAGAAATACACATTTTATGTAAATTTGAAGTGTCTGTGTATAAGACATTACATACACTTGAACTAGCGTCATCTGTGGGTATACCCTTCAATTTCTAATTTTAAATTTTGTACTTATTGTTATAATGAACTTAGGTAATATTTTAAAAATAAAGCTGTATATGCTCGTATTAAATTATATCACCTGTACGGACAGACAGCACTCAATTAAAAATTTTAAACAATTTTCGCTGTTATAGGGGGCATAGTAATACACATTCTGTGTAAATTTTAAGTGTTTGCCAATAACTGTTTTAAAGATGAGCTATGAGGACGATTCAAAAGGTAAGACTGTATAATTAAAATAGCATCAGCAACGGACACCTATTATTACTGGTCGTCTTGTATAAACATCGATCTAGACATGATGATTTGCGAGAACATACTTGCTATATTCCGCTGCGGGTTTTTTGTTCCTTAGGGGGAGTTCGGATAAGAGTTTGTTGAGGCGACGTTGTTCGCTATCAGCGAAAAGCTCAATTATCTTTGATTTAACGCACTCGTACCTATCGGTCGCAAAGTGGTAATTGCGTTAGATAATTGTGATATATTTGCTTTAACGTATTCCTGTCTATCAGCGGCAAAATGGCAATTACGTCAGACAATTGTGATGTTATATTTGGGTTCGATGCTGCAAGATCGGTTACAATTTTTTATTTGTCTCCCATCACGCCAGATGCCGCGAACCAAAAGTTCATAGGCACTGGTAATCTAGGATACACAACTGAAACATTCCCGGGTAACGTCTGCTATCGTTGGAGGCTTGCAATGATCTGTCGTCCGTAGACCTTGTTTAAAAATGCCGCTAGGCTTTTTTCTATGCCAGTAAAATATGCACTTGCTTTTGATTATAATAATTAAGAACATCTTAATGTCATCAATTTAGTTAATGTGTTTTTAAATATTTATTTCATTAATTAAATTTTATTCTTGTTTTACTTTTCTTTAAACAGTAACCGATTTATTAATAAAAAAACATGTTGCTTCCTACAAAAAAAAAATAGAAAAAAAATCGATACATATTTTTAGAGTTGTAAAAGTTTGTGAATACTCGAGTAGTAATAGTGCTGTCATATGTATGTCACAAAATGAGCATACAGTGTTATGTTTACTCCTTTTATAAACGTTTTGTGTTTAAAGTTATTTCATTGCAGAAAAATTATAGAAAACACTTTAGAGTTTTAAATGAAAATACAGGATTTATTTAAACAACCTATACATATTGGCGTTTATACACACAAAAATACGCGATTAAAACTTTACCATTTTAACGCATTAAAGCCGCTTTTTTATATTTATGTCTTTACTCGACAAGGTTTACACTTAAAATGACTTTATTGCCCCACAGAGGGAGCTTATATATTTTGTTTTGAGCGGTTCTTGCTCACTCTCACATAAAAGCCTCTACCTGTTGGTTCTAGAGTTTTCTTGTATTGCATCAATTTTATGTAGAAGTTTTGCATTTGTGGCGTCAATTTTATCACTATTGGCCGTAGAACTCTCTTAAATTGAGTCAATATTGGCACTGTTGGTTCTAGAGCTTTCTTGAATTGCACTGTTGGGCATCTTTCCCATCACAGCGGCAAGCATTGAAATCTAATGCTTTTTGATATTTCCTGCCGGGGTACATACCTCAACCTCTTCATTTTTTACCATTTATTTTGCAACTCCACCTTATTTCCTGCTGTCGGCAGATCCTTATTCAGAACTTATTCAGCTTATTAAAATTTATTCTTTTTATTTTGCAATTTCACTTCGTTTATTCCTTTAATAAACGTTTTGCTTTTAGAGTTATTTTATTGCAAAAGAATTATAAAAACACTTTATAGAGTGTTAAATAAAATTACAGGATTTATTTAAACAAATTATTCACTACCTCTTTACTTTACACTTTACCACTTTAGAGCCTCAAAGTTGTACGCACTTTAACTGCCTTTATTGCCCAACAGATGGTGCTTATATATTGTTTAAGACGATTCTTGCATATGCGAGAAAATTTTATTCCATGTTAGTTGCTTTTGTTTTCTGTTTGTTTATTTTATTTCGTGGAATTTTAAATAGGCACATTGTTGTTGTCTTGTGTTTACAAGATTTATTGGAAACTACGTTATTTGTAGAAAGATACAATAGGTCATTTCATTTACTTTTTTAGTGATAATTATTTTATTTTAAAACTTTAACTTAGCAACTTCCTAACAATAGTATAGCAGTTCGTTTGACAGTTAACAACATTTTGCACATATGTAATTAATATGAATAAACAATGAATAATTACGTTATAAAATAAATTTTCTTATTCATTTAAATATTATTTATTTTATATTGAAATAATCAATATTATAAATTGTAGTTAACTTGTTTTACAAATATTTTCTCATACAAGGAATTTCGGACCGAAAATGCTGCCTAACCACAAATCATAACATGAAGTCACTTTCTTTGGGTGAAACGGTTCTTCGAGGACTGTTTGCGGATTTTGTAAGCACCATATGTGGCGACAAATTTATTTTCTTACATAACCGTCTAATTGAAAATAATCCTCCTATCACGAAAGAGCATTTTGTTGAAAAACGCGTTGTTTTTGTTCAGTTTTGCAAACAGCCAGTTCGACGCAAGTTGAGTTTTGTAAGCGTCAAGATGATTATCAAAAAATTCAAAATGGTGGGCAAACGCCTCTAGTGATATATAATTGTTTCAAACGTCGACGAGTTATGGTTCCAGGCCCATACTCAATAGTTTGCTTTACAACGGTTATGTGTATATTACTACGGTCACTACGAGCATATTGTTTAAGTGTGTGAAGTTAGCTCCGAAAGTTAGCTTCGTTTTGTCAACGCTGTTATAGTTTACATAGCTTTCACTCATGAAATGTTAAGTTAACAGAGTTGAATTATTTTAACATTTTGGTACGAAAATGAAATAAATAATATAAAAAGCAAATATATTTGTAAAAATTTTAACTTTATTTATTAATAACAAAAGAAAAAAGTCAAAATAAAACAATTTAAGAAAAAGAGAGTGAAAAATGCTTGCATTTTTTATTTCTGTACAGTAATTGTACGGACATTTCAAAAGTGCCCAAAAATGGGTCAAAATTGGAAAGGTGCGGCTTTCGCCCCCTATAGTCCGCTAAGCCGCACCTTTTCGATTTTGACCCATTTTTGCGAATTTTTGATATGCCCATATGGCAAAATGCATATTTTCACAATTTTCTGAATTCTATTACTAAAAACCTATATTAATTCTGAATATAACCTGTACAGTTCTGAAATCTACAATGGCATGGCTTTCGCCCCCTATAGTCCGCTAAGCCGCACCTTTTCGATTTTGACCGATTTTTGCGAATTTTTGATATGCCCATATGGCAAAATGCATATTTTCACAATTTTCTGAATTCTATTACTAAAAACCTATATTAATTCTGAATATAACCTGTACAGTTCTGAAATCTACAATGGCATGGCTTTCGCCCCCTATAGTCCGCTAAGCCGCACCTTTTCGATTTTGACCCATTTTTCCGAATTTTTGATATGCCCATAAGGCAAAATGCATATTTTCACAATTTTCTGAATTCTATTACTAAAAACCTATATTAATTCTGAATATAACCTGTACAGTTCTGAAATCTACAATGGCATGGCTTTCGCCCCCTATAGTCCGCTAAGCCGCACCTTTTCGATTTTGACCCATTTTTGCGAATTTTTGATATGCCCATATGGCAAAATGCATATTTTCACAATTTTCTGAATTCTATTACTAAAAACCTATATTAATTCTGAATATAACCTGTACAGTTCTGAAATCTACAATGGCATGGCTTTCGCCCCCTATAGTCCGCTAAGCCGCACCTTTTCGATTTTGACCCATTTTTCCGAACTTTTGATATGCCCATAAGGCAAAATGCATATTTTCACAATTTTCTGAATTCTATTACTAAAAACCTATATTAATTCTGAATATAACCTGTACAGTTCTGAAATCTACAATGGCATGGCTTTCGCCCCCTATAGTCCGCTAAGCCGCACCTTTTCGATTTTGACCCATTTTTGCGAATTTTTGATATGCCCATATGGCAAAATGCATATTTTCACAATTTTCTGAATTCTATTACTAAAAACCTATATTAATTCTGAATATAACCTGTACAGTTCTGAAATCTACAATGGCATGGCTTTCGCCCCCTATAGTCCGCTAAGCCGCACCTTTTCGATTTTGACCCATTTTTGCGAATTTTTGATATGCCCATATGGCAAAATGCATATTTTTACAATTTTCTGAATTCTATTACTAAAAACCTATATTAATTCTGAATATAACCTGTACAGTTCTGAAATCTACAATGGCATGGCTTTCGCCCACTATAGTCCGCTAAGCCGCACCTTTCCAATTTTGACCCATTTTTGGGCACTTTTGAAATGTCCGTACAATTACTGTACAGAAATAAAAAATGCAAGCATTTTTCACTCTCTTTTTCTTAAATTGTTTTATTTTGACTTTTTTCTTTTGTTATTAATAAATAAAGTTAAAATTTTTACAAATATATTTGCTTTTTATATTATTTATTTCATTTTCGTACCAAAATGTTAAAATAATTCAACTCTGTTAACTTAACATTTCATGAGTGAGAGCTATGTAAACTATAACAGCGTTGACAAAACGAAGCTAACTTTCGGAGCTAACTTCACACACTTATATTGTTTTAGCCTATTATCACTAACAACACCGTGAGCCTCGAATTTGGCGATTAAATTACGTACAGCAGTCTCAAAAGAAGCCCGATTACAAGGATAAGCTGCTTGAATTTTACCAAGTGATGTAGTAAAATTTTTACCATTTTGATAGTAAATTTTCACAATTAAAGTTTTTTGCTCAACTTTTTACTTTTACGCTCTCGACATTTAATTATTTGATAGATATTTACTTCCTTACCTTAAATTTAAACGCCCATTATTTGTTTTTAATTTAATTAAATAAATACATTTATTACTTTTGTTAAACTTTGTTTTTCGTTTCTCTTTCTTTTTTCGTTTAAAATAAGTTTTTTAGTGGAAAATATGCAGAAAAACTTTTTACACAGTTTTCGCAATACACTCAGTTAAGGCAACAGCCCAAAATTTCTATTGGTTGCATTAACCAGTTTGCGCTGCACATTGAAACAAACAACAAACTCGATCTCGAAAAACACTGGCAAGAAAGCCACAAGCCAATCGATCATTCGAATGACAAACCTATTAAAGAAAAGCCAATGTCAATTTAATATCTTTTATATCGCTGTTACTTTATTCGAATTGCTCTTATTTGAATCTTTATTTATTTAATCTTTTCTGGTCACCTCTAACTAATATTTCGACAAATAACATAAAATATAAAGAAATTCCTCAAAGTTATTCACATAAAATAATAACTATAAAGACAATAAAACACTGCAATGGTGCTGTACATTCAAAGTAACGGATGGATTATTTTATATCAAATTCTTTTCTTTTTCTTTTCTCTAAACAAAATATCGTTAAAGCTGAACAATGATTTTTACGCTGATGATCTTTTACAACATGAGTTTAGTATTTCAAAAGAATAGTTCTGAATGTAAAATAAACAAAAAAAAGGCGACCGACCGCATCAAGTGTAACTAATCTTTGCCACCACGACTCCATATACAAAAAAAAAAAAAAAAAAAAATATATATTTTTGGCTTCAAATAAATAAAGAGATATTCTGAATTGAAAACGAATTTAAGGTTCTTCAAAATGAAAACGTAAAAATAATTACAAGAAGCAAAATGTTGAAAGGAAAATAAGATAATTTTTAAATGATTAAATAAAGGGCACAGCGATCGACAACAGCTGTTGAAAAAAAGAGGATTTGGTTTCAGTTAAATGAAGATTTCAAGTACAAATTAAGAAACAAAATAAAAAAGAAATTTACAATAAGGGTGGGCTTACAACACAATGTAATGCCTTCAAAATAATGTAAAAACTCGTTTAGGTTTCTAGCATATTTATTTAAGTGGCTTAAGTGTTGCACAGGCAATTTAAAAAGTCTTTACAAAAACATGCAACTCAAAATTATTTGTTTTCAAGTTGGAAGTTTACAAGTGTGAACAGTCGCGTAAAGAAGGCAGGAATTTCAAGATCACGCAACTCTTCAAAACAGTTATTATCTGGCATATTTCCACCTTTTTTACAACCGATATTTTCTCTTGCAGAATAGGGCGATGCGAAAATTTGCTTAAATTAATTCTACAAAGGCGGCGGATTGTACTCGCACACTCACATTTAATTTTTTAATGAATTTATCAAATTTTCCACAATAATTATTATTGTTACGTTTATTATGTTTTTAATAAACGTTTACTTTATTGCAAAATAATTACACACAACTTTTAGGGTTTTAAATTAAATTACACGATTTAATTAGACCATTCATTATGTACTATTCGCTTTTATAGAGAAAAATACACAAGATGGTAACTTTAACATTTTAACGACTAAAATCTGCTATATCAACTATTGTGTCTTCACTTGATCCACGTTCACCATTAGACTGATTTACTCATAAGAGAGGGGGCTTTCATACTCTCTTTTGAGGGTTTCTAGAATTACCTAAAGAAAAAGCCCCAACTCTTCATATTTGGTTATCACGTTTACTACACATGCTGTCGTTATTATTGTTCAGTGTAGGTGTTTGATTCGTTGTCTTCTTGCCCTGTGTTGTTCTAATTGTGTTTTTTATAGCCTGATTGTTAATCTTAGTTGGTGGCATCTAAATGTAGCGTGTTGTTGTTATTTTGTGTTCATAAGTTTTCTTAGAAACTTCTTGATTTGTGAAAAGCTACAATAGGTCATTTCACTTTACTTTTTGTTAGTGATAATTATTTTTTGATAACTTTAACGCATCTTCGTAACAAAATATACAAAACTAAAGCGATTCAAAAGGTAGCACAACATAAGAAATATAATTATAGGGGGACACCATATAAAAAGTAATTTTATTTATTTATTTTTTTTTTTTTTGTTATCAAGCGTTTTATAATATTAAAATCCAATAAAACGTGCTATACCATAACGTCTTAGATGTAATCATGAGCATACCTATAGTTGCTCTAATCAAGCACACTAAAAAGCATACGGTTAATACCGCAATTCAATAGTCAATTGTATATACAAAACTAAAGCAAAACTTTGTACATTTCATTTACTAAAAAAATTGTTTAATCTAAATTGTAAATTAAAGCAAAAGTGGCATTGATTCTTTATTTTGAACGTTTAAAATCAAATCAGTAAAAGCCACTAAAAACTGGATAAGTAAGTGGTAAAAAGACTCAATATTATTTTTTATAACTGCGATACATTGAATCAATTTTCGCGTTTTCGAAGAGCTCATCCATATTTTTGCAATTATCGTTATCAATTTTTTCGAACTAAAATGTCCAATAGACATTCTCTGGGATTAAGATCTGGTGATTGTGAACTACTTTAAAATGTTAATTGTCTGGCCAACGAAACACTCATATTTCCGTTTACGCATAAAATGCCAGATGGCTGGTGCCTAGCCACATGAGTAGACACGATCATAATGAAAAAAATACCTTAATCCGAATGAACAATAACTCACCCGTACAGTCCACAATACGGCTTGACAATGATGTCATCATTCATCAAACAAATAGCCAGCAATGAGGGTTTACATTGAAGAAAATGACAACAGTATTTCCTTTACTGGCGGAACAAATCTAAACAACTTAATACCAATAACTAGTTTCTCTATACACACTTTAAATGATCCTTTGAAGTGTTGTTATTTTTTTAGAACGAAAGAAGCGGCATTGAAAAATTTATGTGCTTTAGTTGCAGCACATTTCTGGAGTATTTGCATAATTTATGGTTTAATTAGAACTACAAACAAACATTTTCTTATTTCAATCAATATATATAAAAATTGATATTTGTTGGTTGGTAAATGATAAACTTCTACATCGCGTAACGGATCGTGAAAAAGTTTGACATGTATAAGTAATTTTTCATAGACTATCAATTTTTTTGGAACTCGCCGCTAGATGGCGCGGTAGAACAATTTTTTGAAAGCACTGTTCAATAACGCTGCGCACGCCTAAGTTCGTTAATTCTGATTCTGTCAAAACATTGGAAAAGCGACAATACAGCAACATGGTTTTTTGTTGGCCTTACAATAAAACGGACTTCGACGGCAGTAGAAAATAATTAGTGATTTTTGTTGTCCTCAATAATAACAAATTGTGATTGCGACTTTGAGAGTGATTAGTTATTGGTGAGTCAATTTGAAATGGAAAAGCATTTTAATTCGAATTGTTTTCAGTGCTGGACGGCACTTTTTATAGGCGCTGTATCATACAAAATTAAACAATTAAGTTTTATGCGATCGCTGCAGTGTAAAACTGATTTCGACGGCAGTGAAAGTGATTAGTTATTGGTGAGTCAATTTTCTTCGTTTGTTTAGAGGCGCTGCATCATATCCCGATTATTTCCAATAATTTTAAGAATCACAACTGGCTTTGCGAGCGGGCTATCTTAACTCCGAAGAATGATGACGGCAATCTCATCAATCATAAAATTCAATTCAAAATTTCTGGAGCGGTCACGCAATACAAATTTATTGACACACTTGCAGAAGAGGACCAAGCTGTCGAATTTCTTAATTCATTGGAGTCTCCTGGAATGCCAACGCATGTATTGGCGTTAAAAATTGGCTCGCCAATGTAGCTTCTTCGGAATCTCAACACGCCCAAGTTGTGTTACTGAACCAGAGTTAACGTAAAAAAGTTGATGCCGCATGTGATTTGCCCTTCATATCCAAGCGAATTCTGTTTTTTTGTGCACCTCGCTTTTGCAATGACAATCAACAAATCCCAAGGAGAGTCACAGCGAGTTGCCGGTTTGCATTTAGAAAATCCATGTTTTTCTCATGGTCAACTCTGCGTCGCTAGCTCCCGAGTTGGAATGCCAAAAACTCTATACAACTACGCACCAAACAAGAAAGCTGTAAATATTGTATATCCACTTGCGTTACAATAGATTAGTCTTATTATCAGAAGTTCCTTTCATCATATAGAGAAAATATTTTTTATTGATATTTATTAAAATATTGCTATTAATAAAATCTATATATTTTTTCATTAATTCTGTATGGCTCATCTTTTATTTTTCCCTAGCACATACTAGATTCTTGAGGCAGGGTGGTTAATATGTGCGATGTAAGTTCTTTTAAAGATAATAAAATGTTTCGTTTAATAAACCTTCTTGTTAATGTTATTACATTGCTACTTTATAAGCAGAAGTTCGTACGTCAGTTTTATCCGACAGAATATGAATATAAATTTGTCAATAACTCGGGCAACGGCTGAAGCAACAAAACAACTTTAATGGTTGTTTTGTCATCCAATTGTCGTGAAGGCGACAATCCAAAAGCAAACATGAATGTTACTACCATTCAAATGTCATAATTCAAGTGTTTTAAAGTAAAAAAAGAGAAAACCCCGAGTTTATCATAATGGGAGCATTAGAACTCAATTAACTGGCAATTGGCAGACTTCGCGAACTAAATCCTACTTTTTTCTCCAATATCGAACTGCTGCACTTTTTTCTACCATCAAAGACATTTTATATTTATGTATGTATGTCCATACATATATTGTCTTTTATTAAATTTCAAAAGGTCCAAAGGCAAAACATTGTAACTCTTTATTGATTTCAATTTCTTTTTCCAATTTTATCTTTGAGCAACTATTTTACAACATACTTCTCAACATTGAATATCAATTTCTTTGAACATAAAAGCACGTGTGTTTGAAATGACAACAAAACGAAATTCTGGGTATTAGCAAAAAGCAGACGCCAAACAATAATTTAAGCCAAAAAATAAATATCATAATCATAATAATGCTTAAGAATTAGTTATTTGTCTCGAAAATAAGATGGGCAATGTTCGACCTTGTTTTGTTAATTGTTTATCACATCGAAAAGTGCTCATACTTAAAATAATGTCTATACAGTGATAAGATAAAATTCGTACAACTTTGTTTTTCATTATAAAGCTCCACAGAAATAAAAAAATTTGAGCAATAAATATGAATCTACAGTTTAAATTGCGTTAATTTTTAATTACTTGATTTAAAAATAAGTTGGAAAAAAACAAATATCATAGCCAAATTTCAAATTTGCTTTGTGAAAGATATTTGCACAGTTCTTGAGAAGGCTGTGGATCGTTTAGAAGGTTTTCATAAATTATATTTAGTAGATTGTGATTGTAAGGTATGTCAAAGGTAGAATAAGAATTTGTTATGCCAGAGTCATAACAATGTTTTCTCGGGACGGCAACTGGAAACAGGTTTATACTAGTGATGGTGTCGAGTAAACCTTTCAAAAATTAGCCAATCACTTCATGAAACAATATGCTATTAAAGAGAACTTCAACGTTAGTATAAGAAATGCTAGCAGATATTAGTCGTCTTCCAATTTGAATACAGACTAGTAGTAGGTAGACTTGTGTAGTGTGGAGCATTGTAGAGATAGAATTTTATTCTCCTCTTCTTTAAAAGCATCCTTACGAGAAATTTTAGAATCATTTACAAGCAGCAAGAAATTCTTTTAAATATTTCGAGCGGAATATTAAACTTTATTTGAAGGGATAAATTTAAATCTAGAAATATAAAAGAAGCTTGTGTCTTATAAACTGCCCAAAATAATATCTGAAGAGCGTATATCCTTGCTCAAGCAGACAATTATCTATTCAGACTTTTAGCAGGACTGAAGAAAAACTGTAATGATCAATGTAGCAATATATAAAGAATTTCTTAAATTAATTTTTTTCAAAGAAAAAGCCGAATAGGGTAAGTTCAGCAGGCAGCTGTGTTTTCACAGCCCACTAGGATCCCTTTATGTTATCTGTACAGTAGAACAAGGAAGGAAAAGCGAAGAAGAAAATCGGGATGTAAAAGAGGAGATAAAGAAAAGAAACAAGTGTCAATGACACATTCATCAAGGATTTCCCCCTTCTATGCAATACAATTGCCAAGAGTAATCCCTTGTCTCCTCATTTTAAAATGACCGTCGATTACTCCGCCTTTGTATCCAAGGACCCACGGCATTCAGAGACAAAGCTAAACGTGGTAAACACATCTTTGAGAGATATAAAAGCGGTACAGAAAAAGAGATTCTTATTAAATATTCTATGGAACATATAAGCGCAATTTTATTTCGTGCTTGATTCCTTTAAATAAATATTTCATGATATTCTCATAAAATATTTATTACAAAAATTTCTATTAAAAATAAACATTTTATGTTATTTTCATAAAACATTTATCCAAATAAAAATAAAAAATAAATTTGAAATGTATTGTAATGGGGGAGAGCATATCCATATTGTAATTTCACTATTGCTCACATAGCTCATCAGTGAATTTTACCCCAATATTGTATTGAAAAAACCTGCGAGTCTTATATCCAAAGCCAAACTGATTTTATGAGAACTTTTCATAAAATCAACATAGCATAGACAGCAAGACTGAAAAGACACTTCCATACATTTCAAAAACAACAAAAAACATTGTTTATTTTCAATCATTTCTACATAAGGGTTGCCATTGGAAACCATTCATATGCAATTTGAAAATTCCAGAAAATAAAAAAAAAATTGTAAATAATTTTACAAAATTCCAAAAAAGCAACGAACACATGCAATGGAACCTTAACCAGGACATCACTCTCCTAAGTGTGTGAAATTAGCTCCAACAGTTAGCTTCGATTTTGCCAACCCTGTTATAGCTTACATATCTCTTACTCATAAAATGTTAAGTTAGAGAAAAAAAAACTAATGTGAAAACCAAATATATTTATAACGATTTTTACTTAATTTATTCATAACAAAACATAAAAAGTCAAAATAGAACAATTTTAGAGAGAGTTTAAAAAATTCATGAATTTTTTTTTTAAATGTCCAAAATTAGGTCAATATTGGAAAGGTGTGCTGACTACAAGCGGCGAAAGCCATGGCATTGCAGAACTGTAGAAGTTTTATTCAGAATTTGTATAGATTTTTAGTAATAGAATTCAAAAAATTGTGAAAATATGGATTTTGCCATATGGACATAAGTCGCATTTTTCATTTTTTTACCCATTTTTGGGCATTTTTAAAATGACCATATGGCAAAATGATTATTTTCACAATTTTCTGAATTCTATTACTAAAAATCTATACAAATTCTGAATATAACCTCTACAGTTCTTTCTCTACATGCTTTCGCTACCTGTAGTCCACTAGGCCGCACCTTTCCAATTTTTAGCCAAATTCGGGCATTTTAGAAATGTCTGTACAGAAAAGGAAAAACTGAATGCATTTTAAACTCATTTTTCTTAAATTGTTTTATTTTGACTTTTTATGTTTTGTTATGAATAAAGAAAGTTAAAATTTTTATAATAATATTTGCTTTTTGTAATAGTTTTTTTCATTTTCGCACCAAATCGTTAACTTAACATTTCTTAAGCGAGAGATACATATGTATGCAAGCTATAAGAGGGTTGGCAAAAACGAAGCAAACTGACGGAGCTATCTTCACATAATACTTCGCTCTCCTAACAGCTGATATTTCTGTCTGTACAAAACTGCAGTTATTTGGAAGTCTGAAGTTTATTGTTATCACAAATTCCTCTATTTAAACTCCTCCCCCAACTCTCGTTCCTCTCTTAGGTCCATCAGTATAAAAAAGTAATAAAAAAAATATTTAAATTTAATACTTAAGTAATATGGCATAAAAGTAAACAAAAGTAGTGAACTTAAAGAAGTTTCTGTGAAACCCAGACACTAGGATTAATTAAAAAAAATTGAGGATTTACATATACATAATTATAATATACAAAATTGATGTGATCAAAGCTGAAATACTTTTGGATATGTGTGAAATATTTTTATTTCAATTACAAGACATTATTTAATATACATAGATACAAATGTAGTATGTATTTGTCTTAATTTATTTTATATACAATTTGTATTTATGTTATTATTACACAATATCCTTTCGTCTCAAAATGGCTGATTTTTTTAATAAAAACAAAAACAGTACACAATATATCACATTAATCATCCCCGTTTCATACAGTGTGTACAACACTGTATGGAAAAAAACTACGCTTGCAATAAAACTATATAATAACAATAAGAAAACAAAACCTCAATTAATATACAACTACAACCATACAAAAGCATTCTAAACTAAAGAAAAATAAAAACAAATCAAAATAATAGATTAATTAGACAAACATGTTGTCAATTGGGACAAAGATAAAAACACTTAAATGCAAACTTATACAAATTGTGTAATTAAAATTTAAGAGTTTCTAGGAAAAACGTGCTTTAACTATTTAAAAATTTAGCAAAATGTAAAAAATACAGTTTTTCGAAGCGTTTTTAATTTTATATTTATTTAATAGAATATATTCTTAGAAAAGTACACATTTTTTGCAAAATTATTTAAAAAAATTGTCAACACCACTTTAAAAATACATAAATAAATTGTTTTTCTGGTATAAAAAGTCGACTCTTCTTTTAAATACGAATCTCAATTTTTCAATTAAATTTTTATTCAAATTATTTTAGCTATTGTCTTTTTTGTTGAATGTTGCCTTACATCATCAAAAAATTTTGGATAATCCAAGCCATTACCTATAGACTGGAACTTTGATGTTGTATTAGGCGGAAAATAAATCAATTTTACGTGGCCTAATAGTGATGGATTATTGTGCACCGTGCATTTGTCCAAAAACAATTTAAGCTATAGAGCGTAGAGCTAAAAAAATCAAAATTCCATTGAAATAATTTTAAATTATTGAGGGGACCAATTACATACATATATTAAGTGTTTTTGCGAGGTTCAAATGAATGAGTTTCAAATTATCTAAAGTCGACTGCATTTATATTTGGGTATTACAAAAATTTTATAGAATTGTGTATTAATTTGTTGGCATCTTTATGGAATCTACACTGTTTACCGATTTATTTTCAGTATTTTCAGTATCTATCATTCACACCTGCTGTGAACATTTTTTCCCTGTTTTATTTGCTAAGAAACTCCACACTTTTATTTTACGCTCGATATTTTGTCACTGTTTTCTTTGATTTGTTAAAGCTGAAAGTCCATACCACGCGTTCTACGCGCACACGCTTTGTATGCGTTTGGTGCTTTTTACGCGTTCTACGCTTTTCAAACTTTAAGTTACATGCAACGCTTTTTATGCGCCAAGTGTGTTGTTATGATCAGCTGTGGTGTAAATAATTTTATCTCATAAAAAAAAATTTTGCAAAAATGAAAACTGAAATTGAAATTTTTCAAGAATTTACAGCATTTATTAAATTTGTGCATATGATATTTTGTGTAATGAGGACCTATGGAAACCTTCAAGAGAAAAGAAGACGCTTTTGGGTGCATCCCTTGTTGTTGGAAAGGGAACTGAGTGGTTTTTTTGCACAAACATAAAAAAAATCAAAATAACATAAATAATACGACGTCAAAATCAGCTGAAATTTTGTCATGGCGCTTGCGACGCTTAGAAAAGTAGAAAGTAAACCTACTTCATGCGTTCTATGCGTCATAAGCATTCTATGCGATGTGCTGTGTAACTTGTCGCATACAACTACACTGATTCTACTTTTTTGACAGACGCGACAAAGCTTGTACGCGTAGAACGCGTGGTATGGACTTTCAACTTAAGTGTTCATTTATTTTAATAAGAATTAACACACATTTAACATACATTTAACTGAATATAAAAATATTAAAAAAAACGCTGGTTGTACACTACTATAGATTGTGTTCTAAGCAGTTGTTGTTTTTGTTGTTTGTGCTGACTATAGTTAAGTCCGGTGGTGTGTAGTGTTTTTAAATTGCTTGCTTTTTCTTAATGAAGGTTTTTGCACAATAATCAGGTCGTTGATACTTGCATTATTTTTATTCACATGAATGAAATCTATAATTATTGATATTAAATAGATAAATATTTATTTATAAAAATACAACAATATACAATAGCGATATAAACATCAGCAACCATTTTTTATTTTTACTCTCATTCCATAACACCTGGTCACCATTATAAAAAACATGAATTCGATAATAAGGGCAAAATAGAAATAAAAGGATAACCAGAACGTAAGAAAATAAAGGGAAATAAATAAAAAGTGCCAGAAAGAAGCAGCTGCCTTGGTAGAAAAATAAAGACTGCGAATATTTTTTATCTTAGTAATTACAATTTTATTACGGCTTACCTTTTCCTGCTCGCTTTGAGGAGTTATACACGCGGGACTTGGCTGAGCACTCATTATTCACACCTTTTTTCTATTAATGTGAAGAAACACATAAAAAAATAATTAATTACTTGATTTTTTTTATTTATTTAATACTGTGCCAGAATTTTTTGTTTCTTTTCCTATTAAAATAATTAATTCAAATTATCACCTTTTCACGACAAATAATATATTTAAATATTTTATGATTTTCGTATATATATATATTTTTTTTCTTTGTTCTCATATGTATATTTAATTTTCTGCACGTAGTCTCAATTTTTCACGAAGACTACATGAGGAATATTCCTTTACTTAACTGAATTTTATTGATAATTGGCAGTCATAAACTTACTTTTAAAACACTTCTTTTCTAAATTTATATATTTTAAAAATATTTTATGGCAATTTTAAGACTGAAATTTCAATTATTTGTATAACAAAATCACAAATATGCCTTTCCTTTTATCAGAGTTTCACTTTTTCTCTAGAGATCTTTTTTCGGAATATATTTTTCTTTTCGCTTTGCTGCTTCAAAATGCTTCCTCTTTTTTGTTCATGTTATGCGCAAATGTCATATGGTTTCGCATTGATAAGTTGCTGAATGATTATGGCAGAGTTGTAATTCTTCTACTAATTGTTTTTTTATTTATACAGCCAAATACTCTGTTTTTAACATATTCAATGTTTAACATGAAAAGTTTATTGCACAAATATTATTTATTTTTTTTATTATACAGCTATTTGTTTGTCTAAAAAGTACTTAATCTTTCATTAGTCATGTTAAGTTGTAACTCCAGTTCTCGAGAAGAGAGGCTTTTTTTAAATTGAGAGTATTTACAGAATAAATTATTCTTTTTCTTATATTTATATTTAAATATTTTCAATTTATTTCGCAAAATGTTTGCTTATATTGTTGTATAAATGGTGCTTTAGTATAGTGTAGATATATTCAGAACACACAGAGCAAAAAACGCCCACTTGAACTACCAGTTTTCATTCAACACTACATTAACCAACAATATGAAATAACATATTGTTTTTAGTCGTTTTCAAAGTTATTTCTTTCTATGACCAATCAGGTGGTAGTGATAGCAAATTTATGAATTTTTGCGGATAGCATGAATGCCACACTTTAAGACTTATTAATAATTAATTCAAACCCCATATCCAAAAATATATAAGTTTTTATACATGCGTTTTAATAGTTATGGCTCCGGCGAAAATAGGTGATTTACTATCATTTCCTATATTATATATACTGTTTTGCTTATTAAATCATACCAAGGGTTCAAATTAAAAAAATAAGTACTAAAAATAGGCTATTTTGTTAATACTTACCCGTTATATATACATTCTATTTTTCATAGTTTCATGGGCAAAGTGATGGTTTCGCCATTTTTATTTTTACTAAAAATATTGTGCGTAATTTTTTATGTTTCTTGTTTGAATACTTTCACAGCTGTAAATCATGCCGATTAACAGTTAAAGCATATATAAATAAAGGCTTTTTAATAATTTAAGATCCTGTTGTTTTTGAAGGTTTACTAAAATACTAGTTTTTTTAATAATATAGTGTAAGGATTTCATTATATTCTTGTTTATTTATATCCTTTCAAATTAAGTTTTACGAACATTTTGTTGTTTGGCTATTTCTAGCCAAATATAAATATTAAGGTCTGGCAATTTAAAACTTTGCATTGGTTTGACAGTTTGTTTGATTCAAACTAATTCTGGTTCACTTATAGCAGAAGCAACGTAATATTTTGGATTGTTTTAAATTTTTATTAAAATCTGAAATTGGCTTAAAAAATCTTAAGTAAATATATAAAATAGCTTCAGGAAAACAATAGGTAATCTTTTATTTGCAAATTAATATAAGAAAACAAAATTTGCTATAAAGACCAAGAAAACAAAGTAAAGTATAAAGAAAATTGAAAAACAACACAAAGCCTTGTGGTTATTGCTGTAAGCAGAGAAAAGATAAAGAAATATATTCCAAAATATTTACATATACATATGAATGTGCATAAAATTGTACAACTACAATATATATATATATATATATATATAATAAATTCTATAGCAAATAATTGTTCTTGTGTTCAACGCGAATAATTTTATTTTCTTAAAATTAATTCATATTTCGTTTGCAGATGTGAGCACTGTACACGGTCAAGCAACCAACCACAAACAACATAGTAAGAAAACCTTATCAGAAAACAAAACATTTCGAGTTGTGTTTGTTGAACCAAAAAACAAAGTTTTTTATTATAAAATTGCATCAAGAAAGATAAACCCAATACGTCAAGATGAAAATCACTGTAACAACCACATCAGATAAAATCTTTTTTCTTGATGTTTCGGAGGATTTAGAATTGGAAAATTTTAAAGCCTTTTGTGAGGTGGAATCTGGTATTACCGGATCAGAAATGGTGGTAATTTTCAATGGCAAAGCATTGGTAGACAACAAAAAATCTTTGAAACATTTCGGCATAAAAGATGGCGATTGTGTCATGTTACAAATTAAACGACCACCAGCTGCTACTCGTGCTACTCCAATGGATATGGGTAAGTATGCATAATTTTAAATAGTTTTTGCCTTAAAGAAAGCGTAATTGTACCAGCTCAATATATATGTAGGCGCAGCATATTTCCAAATATGTACAATGTTATGTGCATTAAAAAAAACTATATGTGAGGTGTATACACATTTTATACATTGTGCTCTTATCGTTGTTATTGTTGTGTTTTTTGTTACACAGTTTATTTTTATTTGTCATCCATTTATTTACGACTTGTTTGTCCATTTGTCTCATAACTACGGAGAGTGTTGCATGTGTTTGTTGTCTACTGCTGTTGTTTGTTTTGGACTTTCAGAACTGGGTCAATGCGCTTAAATGTGCATTTACATTATTTTATATGCAATTGTATTATTTTGTTAATTTTATTCTTAAATATTATTTTAAGCCAAATAGTTAACCATTTTTGTGTGTATTTAATTATATATGACTGAGTTCAATCTTCTCTGTAATCGTACAAAAAATCTGAATATATTCTATATTGCTATAATCCCTAAGAATAAACCCATTCAGTTTAGCCACATACATACAAAATACAAAAATATCCTGTTGACTTTATACAGTCATCCAATCACAAATTGCAAGGATTACACAAAGTAAAATCATTCTGATGTTATATCCAAGCCGCTTTAGGAGATAACATGTACACGGATTGAGTTCGTATACAACTCGTTTATTTTTGCAGTTTTAAGCATGTTCTTGATAAAGATCAGTTTTTTTTTGTGTTGAGTTTGGCCATTGTGCCTTTATTTTTTCGTTTAATTGAGGTTAGGTTTTAAAGGCAAACAGAAAAATGAGCAGCCGCGTACAGATTCGATTCCCTAACTTGCATAAAAAAGAGAAGGAGATGTATGTGCACTTAGCGGTATAATGCAGCGATGTATAGGCGAGGTGCACATGGCAATAACTCCAATTTGCGTCTCCTTACGAAAAGATGCGATTCATCTAGCTCCGCTACAAACAAAACTATCTGGCCCGGCAATCGTTTTGCCTTCAAGTTTTATTTCTATTAAACGTTATCGTTATTCCTTATAGTGGACTCGGCGAACTTTGTATCGAAGGAGTTGCCCTACATGATTTTAAATTGAAATATTTGAATTATATTTCCCCTCAATGAAGTTACTGACACAACACAATCTAAGCGTTTATGTAGTGAACTTCAATACACCACAACCTTTGCACACAATCTCCATTGTACCGATTTGAAGGCAAGGGTGCGAGAAAATGTGCAAATTTTCCGCCTTGATTTAGATGTTTACATGGTTGAATTGATTGATTTGCTCGACGATTTCTTATTGTTAGGCGCTTGTCTTTCTTTTGTGTTTGTGGTGCACGAAGTCGCTTAGCGCTGTTCTCGTACGATTTTTTGTTCATCCGCATTCAATTCATCGGCGATCTTCTGGGTCGCAGCATTGTGAAATACACATAGAAATGAATGTCCCAAAAGCAATTAAGGAAAGACATCACAAAATAAAACTTTCGTTGGGAGCTTGCCGTTTGAAGTGCGATTCATCGAAATCGACGTAGGCGTTATACGCGTGGTAACTAACGTCACTCATTTTTAAATATATAGATTATATATCCCATTTATTTTTTAATTTTTTTAAAGAGGCGAGCCTAGATTATACCAAGCAAATAAAAGAAAAAAATCATGGTCATACCTTTACCAACCGACTTTACTGATTTTGCACCATTAAAAGTTAATTGAAAATGATTAGAAAAAAGTTTAGCCATTAGGAGGTCTTTTGAATAATTTTTATGTATAGTTTTTATATCACATACAAAAATTATTAGTGTCACTCTGTGTAGAATAAATCAAATAATTTTCCACGATTTATGACCTCACACATTAACAACTTCAAAGGTGTGTTATACAGTATTCAAATGTATTATGTTTAATTTTTTTTTTGTCTACCAGTTCATTGTTAAGGTCAAGGATTTTTACTGCGAAGTTTAAATAAATAAAAATACACAAAAAATATTTGCATTTTGCTTTCTTTAATAAGTTTTGTTTACAATGAAAACAATAATCACATAATTAAAACAATCCAAAAGTAGCAGTAATAGAATTATAAATTAAATTGCAGATGAGGCTGCCATACGTGATTTGGATTTTAGCACTATTAATATACCTGGATCGAGTTCTGCCAGCAGTATTCTGGAATATAATGACTCAGATGAATTCAATGTTAACTATGATGACGATCCGGCAGCTGTACGTAAAATGTTTCTTGATAACCCTGAATCCTTAGCGTTATTGAAACAAAATAATCCTCGCTTAGCTGATGCTCTTTTATCGGGGAATTTGGAAAGCTTTAAAAAGGTTTTAAAAGAACAAATCGATGCTCGCAAAGAACGTAATGCCCAACGCTTACGTATGTTAAATGCAGATCCCTTTGATCCTGAAGCCCAACGTATGATCGAAGAAGAGATTAAACAGAAGAATATTCAAGAAAATATGGCTGCAGCCATAGAATTACATCCCGAAGTGTTTGGCATAGTAACAATGCTGTGGGTTCTTAAAATAAATCAAATTCTTTTTAAATTTATTTTATTTCTTTATTATTATAACTTTTTTTTAGTTACATCAACTGCAAAGTGAATGGAGTACCTGTTAAGGCTTTTGTGGATTCTGGTGCTCAAACTACCATCATGAGTTCGGCTTGTGCCCAACGTTGTAACGTCACACATTTAATTGATGTCAAGTAATTTTTAATAAATTTTATTTGTAGAATTATTTATTAATTTTTTTCTATTTTTTGGTGTTTTTGCAGGTGGAGTGGAATTGCTAAAGGTGTTGGCACCCAACGTATTATTGGACGCATTCATATGGGCAAATTACAAATTGAAAATGATTATTTAGTTTCAAGCTTCACTGTTTTGGAAAAACAACCCATGGATATGTTGTTAGGCTTAGATATGCTTAAAAGACATCAGGTAATTTTATTGTACTGGTACTTTAATGAGAAGTATTAATTAGATAAAAATTGGCCAGTTTATTGATATTTAGGTTTTTAAAAATTTTTCTACAAGTAATTTAAATGATGAAAGTTTGTATTGTTGTTGCACAATTACGCCTAAATGGCCAAATCGATGAAATTTGATACGCAGATATATCTTTGCATAGATAAATTTCCAAGCTATGGTTTATGAGCCGCTTGATCTAGTTGAAATTTAGAATGGCTAAAAACTAAATTCAATCATTCTTTCAAGCAATAAAATAAAGAAAGAAGAAATAAAATTATATAAATTTAAGCTAGAATCAGGCAATTCTATTATTTAATGTTTAAAAAGTATTTGAAAATTTGGGCCACAAGGTCGGCATAATCGCGATTAGAAGCTTAAATTAAATAAATTTAAAAAATTGTCAATATCAATTTAGCGACATACGTGTTTTTAAGTTGTCATTAGTTGGCTAAGTTTCGATTTATAGGCCTTTTATCCTCCATGGCAAAATAAATCAGTCGATATTTATAGTTTTTTTTTAAAATTTTTTTTGCTCAGACTTAAGACTCTAACATTACTTGTCACCTTTTTAATTTAAAATCCATTTCTTAATTAATTTTTATTTAAATTGAAAAATAAACAATTTTATTTTTTGGAATCATTTTTTTCAAAATGTTTACTTTGTGTTTGTATAGAAGAAGTGTTTTTGTTTAAATGAGAACTCTCATTTATCAATTTGGCTTACGATATAAAACTCTTGAATTTTCTTTACAAAATTTGGGATAAAATCTACTGAAGATCTATATGAGCAGTAGTAAATATGTTTTCCGCCGGAGTAATACATTTTAAATATTTTATGATATTCTCATAAAGGAATCAAGCACAATTTAACGTAGATTTCTTTTGTGGTAGTAAATGGCTTTTATGAAAAAAGAAATGGTGCTCAATGCTAAGCGCATCACTTGAAAACGGCTGCACCGATTTAATTGAATTTAGAAAATTTTAAAATACGGAAAAAATTATATTGTATTTTTCTATGGAAAGTTGCAGTTCTTCTTACAAAATTCGCTCAAACTTAGTACGAATAACGTCTTAAGTTCGGAAAATATAGATGCACAAGTTTAAATGACCACAGCTATTTCTACGTACCACATTTTCGGCATACCTTGTTGGTCGAGAAAACGTGAAAATGCTAGAGAATTGATGACGTACAAATTGGTGGACCCCATTAGTAATTTACATGAAATCTTAAAGTATCCAACCGAGTTTTTAAATTCGCTGGAATTACCTTGTTTGCCACCACACAATCTCCAGCTGGATGTCAGATCAGCAATAATAATGTTGAAAAATATCAATAGCATCCGGCTGGCCGTGAAAAAGATGATCAAAAACGTCATTGAAGCAATAATTTTTAACGGAAAACGCAGAGGAAAAAACGCTTTAATACCACATATTCTCATGAATTTAAACGCATGCAGTTTCCAGTGAGGCTTTTGTTTGCGGAATAAACCTGGAAAGCCTGTATATCGCCTGTTTCCGTGTTGCAAAATTATTAACTTTGTTTGCTTACCCGCCAGACAACTAAAACAAATGTCGTGTTTCAGAAAGCATTGGAATAAACGAACGTCGTTCTTACAGTCGAAGTGTAAATAAAACACCTTGCGAATCCCTCTCGAATCAAAATAAAATATGTTCAAAATCTTATAAAAATAATTAAAACAATAAAAAAATTATGTATTTAAGTTTAGACAGAACAAGGTCTGTCTGTCGGGTCACCTAGCAATAATAAAATAAAAAAAAAAATTAATATTTCCAAATTTTTAACTGTACGGCCTTAGAAATTAGAAAATTGTTCGAACTTGACAAATATGGCGCAATTAAAAAAATAATACAAATTTATATAAATATTTTCAGTGTAACATAGATTTGCAGCGTAATGTGTTACGCATTGGCACCACTGGTACGGAGACACCCTTCTTGCCCGAAAGTGAACTTCCCGACTGTGCTCGCTTAACTGGTAACTCAGAAGATAGCCTTAAAATAATGACAGACTCAAGCGAAGATCAAGCCATAAAAGCTGCCATAGAACAAAGTAGACTTGAAGCTGGCGGTTTAGGTAAATTAAACAACTAATATTCAATTATTTAACAAATATTAATGCTCTTTATATTACTTCACCCTAAGCCTGCACCTCCGATTCACTAAACGCAAATGCTACCG
Source organism: Trichopoda pennipes (assembly GCA_030448955.1). NCBI lineage: Eukaryota > Metazoa > Arthropoda > Insecta > Diptera > Tachinidae > Trichopoda > Trichopoda pennipes. The sequence goes on along the minus strand of JASKUP010000056.1, from coordinate 8,118,356 downwards.
GTGACAAATTTAGTGAAAATGATATCCATGACATCGTTAAGATGGGATTTAAACGTGATGAAGTTATAACCGAACTGCGCAGAAATAATGGTAACAAAACTCAAGCTCTTGCAGCGCTCATAGCAAAAACTTTAAAATTTTAAAAAGACAAAATAGACTCATTTAGGAATTTAGTTAAAAACGAAATTAAATATTTAAAATATTTAAGTTGAAATTTAAAAAATGAACAAGCTAATTTGACAAAATTAGACACAATATTGAAAAATGACAAAGGATATAAGATCGAAAAAATAGAACTTTAATTGAAATTCAAAATTTAATAACAATAAGAATAAACACTTATTAATATTAAAGCCTACCATTTTAATTACGAACTACCTCAGGCTGGAAGCATTTCTTATATAAAAAAAATTAAATAAAAGAAACATTTAATGAACATTTTTTGTTTATAAAATAAAAAAAAAAATACACACACATATAAAACGTTTGTTAATCAAGTCATCAGGTAATAAATAAATGACTAGAAAATTTAACAAAAGAACCAACAACAAACAACAGTAATAAAACAATGTACTAAAAGTCATAGCATAATATTTTAAGAACAATAACAACAAAAACTTCAACGAATCAAACAAGATTTTAAAATTATTATTGCAAATATTCTTAATTTCTACATTAGAAATAATTTTTTGTTATCATTTTCCATTTTATTAGAAAATTAATGTTCACAAAATCCGCTTTGCTGTAGAACACAAGGAAAATTAACATTAGTTCTTGAAGATATATTTGGATTAAGTATTTTATGCTTTCTGAAAAATATATAATTATAACCTTAAATTGACCGTTATTATAATATGTTTAACAAAGTTTCTTGCTATTTGCAACGTTCCAGATCCTTTTTTTAAAAAGTTCCGAAAGGCATTTGAGCTTGTCTAGTTTAAGCTCTCACACAAACGAGTTTGTCCTAAAATAGGCTATTTATCAAATTTTTTTAGCACTGGAATTTTGCTAATCACCTGGTTTTAAGTTACTTTTTTGTAATGTACGTCACTAATTCTTCTTCTCTTTTTTCGTTTACATGACAGCTCTAAATGATCAGAAACTACTTATAGACACATGCAAATTTTCCTCCTGCATTCTTAAAAAGTATTTTTTTACAATCAAATTATACAGTGAACATTAGTTTTGTCGCTGTTTTTCTATACTTGTTGCAGTAATTTTGTAAACAAGATGTGTTTTTTATTTATTATTATTATTATTTTTATAATTTTTGTGTATTTAGAGTTTATTTTTCCTTCAGTGATAAATACAGAAGTCCGTGCTTTAGTTTTGTCTGACACAATATATTTTTATATTCTATAACTCATTTTAAGCCCAACAATGAAGTTAACCTGTTTAATAAAGTTATTATTTAAGCTTAATTGAGAAATCAACTATTTTTGCTAATTTGGAAAATTTTAAATTACAGTTTCGGAAATTTTTAATTATTTCTAAAAATCATGCGATTATGGGTTTAAATATTTTTTTTTGCAGGCATAACTTTTTAAACACAACTAATACTTTCTCGTTATGTTAATCAATAATTATCTCAAACATGAATAAATCTTCATGTCAATTAAGAAAATATCAAAGTGTCACATGGGTTCCACTTAATAAAGATAATATATTTTGTGATTTTCCGAAATTTTGATTATGTAGTATTATTCCTTTCCTAGAAATATGTCAAAAATTATCTACTTTTATTTGAAACTAAGCAAATATTCACAACCATTACTCAAGTTTTTTTACTGCAACGAAGCACAATTACATATATTTCGTTGTTATATTTGCATCGTAAGCACAACTGGCAATGCTCATCCTGAATCAAATAACTTATGTACATTTAAGATTTTAAGTTTTACATTCAGCGTTTTCAAATAGAAACTTTTTAATCGTTTAAAATGAATTATAGTTTTAACTAATAACAACTAAAAAAAGCCTTTTTTAATTTCAAATAAAAATTTGCTGAAATTAATAAAAAAAGGAAAAAATAATTTATCTTCCTGTACACAGAGTGGAATCAAAATGTGTAGTATTCAATATTCCAAGTATTTTTATTTTTAATTAACTGACCCGGCAAACGATGTCTAAATTTAAATAAAGTTGTTTGTGAATGTTTTGAAAATGTTTATTTTTACAAGTTTTTTAACAGGTTTTATTGTGAATTGTGATCACAGAGTTTCGAAGAACGGAGTTTAAGTAACCAACTGAAAATTTTTTTGTTTGGATTAGTTCACTTTCACCATTTCGTTCATTTCAAAGCTTTATGACATACGACAGTTTTTGTGTTGTTGTATGGCGCTGATAGTTTTCCAACACGATCACAGGCGACATACGATTAATCATGCGAAATAACTTGATTTTCCAGGTTAATGTAGTAAACATTAGATGACTCTCCTTGTGATTTGTTTGTACGTCATCAATTCGCTAGCAATTTCACTTTTTCAAGAACAACAAACAACAAAAATTTTTACATGCATATTCTCTGAACTTAAGACGTTATTCGTGCTCAATTTGAGAAGAATCTATAACAAAATGAAAAAATATGTAAAATCTTACAGAAAGAATTTTGAAATTTTTCAATCAACTTTTCGAATATTTCGTTCTTTCCAATAAAAACCTTTTTTCAAATTATCACACACATTAAAAAAAAAAATAGTGAAATCAGTCAAGCTTTTCTCAATTTATGAGCTTAGTAATGGAATAAAATGGTATTCTTATTTATATAAAATTAAAATCAAGAATAGAAAAATAATTATCGATATTTGCTATTTAATTTTTAATCTAAAAACAAATAAAATATTCTGAAGTAAAATATAAAAATATTTAAATAGTCCGTTTTCAAATAAAGTGTGCTAATTTGATTACTTTTGCTTTTTTTTAATAAAAATAGTTTTTATTTAAAATTTCATAAATTTTTAAGCATATGCCACATGATTATACTTATATAAAAATTACAATAAATGAATTTGTACGTTTACTTTTCAATATTTCGCCACACCCTTGTATGGCACCTTCAGGAAAATTTCACGAAAAAATTTTATTAGAATTATATAAAAACAATTTTAATAATAAAAAGAAAAAAATTATATTTTTATTTTAATTAAATATGTTTTAATCTTTTTCCATAGGAAAGCGAAATATTGAAAAAATATATCGTTAAAATTCAATTAAAAAGCCCGTTTAAAAGATTAAAACATATTTAATTAAAATAAAAAAGGTTGAATAAAAAATAAAAATATTTTTATTTTAAAAATATTTTAATATTATTTACAAAAATTGTATGGTGTTTTATCTAATTATTTAAAAATTACTATTAATAATTTAAAATTTTAAGTTTTATTTTATATAAATGAATTCCTAGGCAGTAAAGACAAAACAAAATATCATTAATCTGGTTAGAGTTTCCAGCTGTAAAATAAAATAACGAAAACCTTAAAATATAAGAATTTGGTGACTGCGTTAAATAATTTAATTATAAATAAAATATAGACACACACTCACATATTTGTTTAGTTAAGAAATATTTTTTAATGTTTACTATTTAAATAAATAAATCTAAATTAAGGGAAGTAAGTTTTAATAGCATTTTGCATTATAAGGAAATATTAAATGGAAATATAAACAAGTAAGAATGTCACTGCTTTCTTATGTAGTCTCCCAGGACAATTGACAAAAATGTGGCAGATTAAATGGCTAAAAGAAAGAAAAAGTTTTCTGAAGAATTTTGTGGAAACGGTTGTTAGAAGTACAACAGAATATCACGCCCTTTCGTTTTTTTTTATAGAAAATGGAAGAAAACATAACTTCACTTTATTCTATTTGTTTCTTTTTCTTATTTTTTGATTTAGTTTTTCGATCATTTGTCCAAATCTAAATAAGCTGTCAATTAAACTAATGTGAATTGAAAGGAAATATTGGAAAAAAAAATTTAAAGTAAGTTACAACGCTATTGCAAAACAAGAACTTAATAAGCATAACGATAACATAAATAATAAGTTCCATCTTTGAAGATAGAACTTGCACTAACTTCATCTTATTCTATTTGTTTCGCCTTTCGTAAACCATCTCCTTCCTTCCTTTCTGTTCTCTTCTTTTTTACTTTACAGAAATCAGTTGGCTTCCCCAGGCCTAAGTTAACCTAATATAAAAATTATTAGATTAGGCAAACAGTCAACTTGGGGGTATAAAAAGTAAATCTTTCTCCTGCCTGTAAAAAGGAAAAGAAGAGAAAAAGTCAGCTGAAAAGAATGAATAAAAAATAGACTTAAAAGACTAGGGGCTGAAGTCGTAGGGTGGAGAAGAAAGTGCTCCAGAACAGTGGGGTCTTGAAAAAAAAATTATTTTAGGCGTTCATTCCATTTATGCGACTTGGTTGCCATATATGGTACTATACACCTACAACCAAGAATGATAATAATTCTATATCCAAAGAATTTGAAATTTTTCAAGGCGATTGGATTTTTTAAGGAAAATACTTAACTCAAAGTTTATCAACATTTTCCGAAAATGAAGTGCACAACATTTAGTGTCATAAGGATAAGGCTAACTAGAATAGCTTTTTAAACTGTCTTCAATTGAGCAAAGAAAATTGAATATGGCGTTACATATATCGGGTGTTTTATAGAGGCATAGAAATTTAAATTGGCCACACTTTTTTGTCAGCTGTTGATTTATGTATGTTTAATATTGTTTTCGAATTCAGCATGAATAGATTGTCGTCCCAACAGCACTTCCAAATTGAGCCCAAATAAAGATTACCGCCCCCGTCGTTGATTTGCTATCGTTTAGCAATGAATCGCACTTTTACTTTGAACGTTTACCAAAAAACAAAATTGCCGTGTTTGGAGTGACGATAATCCTCAAGTTCATATTGAGACACCATTACATCTACGAAAACTGAGTGCTTGGTGTGCTTTATCCATACTTCTTTGGTGTCCATTGGTCCGTACTTCTTTAAAAACAATGCTGGCCAGAATATATCTTCCCAGCCGATAATTGAAATTAAACCAACTTTTTTTATGTTTTACATAAGAAAACTTCTTTTCTTTTATTAAAAAAGATAAACCAGTATTTTACAGTCAGTAGAGTTACATTAAAAGTGTTATATGTTTATAAATTACTTTTAAGATTTATTTTTTATTTTTTTGCTTGAATTTTGAATTTTAATTTATTTTACTTGCGTTGTTCAATTAACACAAGAATAAACAAATTTTTAGAAACTACACAACTGCTTTAAATAATATTAAATCTTTAAACAATTGCAAATTATTCCTCGTCCTCCTCATCATCGTTCTCGTCATCGTCTTCGTCGTCATCCTTCTTCGTGGGACGACGCCCTCCTTTATGATTAATTGATTCATTTTCAGGATCAAATTGCATGCCTTCTTGATCATCTTCCTCTTCTTCATCATCATCACCACCAACTTCAGCATTTTCAGCCTCAGCTCTTTGCAACCGACGTGCTAAATCAGCCTCATCAATGGCAGTAACTAGTTTAGGTGGCATTATAACCTTGAATTCTCCATTGTATTCAGCGATTTTAGCTTTAATATTATCAATGGCCTGCTCTAAAATCTTCAGGCCTTCAGCTTTTTTAGTAGTTGAAGTGGTCATAACATAACTGTTTAAGGAAGCAATAAATGCATTAAATAAATTTTTTTTAATGATTCTACTTACAGTGGAGGTGCAATTAAATTTATTCGAATGGGTAAATCTTCTGCACTTAGTTCTAGGCCCTTGTTTAAGGAAGCTTTAACAGCATCAATGCCTTCATATCCGTAACAGGAACATTCAATATCAGAACGTATCTTAACTGTTGGTGACACTAGCTTGCGCTTAACATTGTTCAACAAAACCTCTTTTGTCTTTTCATCTAAATCACATTCATCGAAAACAGTGGGATCCGTAACAGATTGTTTAAAAATATCGTAGGCAGCCGCTTTGCTGTTATATTTCTTTTCAAAATGCCAAGCAGTCTTTTGGTACAACTGTTCCAGTTGTTCACTTGATTCATAATTTAACAAATTTGCTACATGACGCAGTAATAAATCAACAGCCTTTGCTTTGGCAAAACGTTCAGTGCACTTTTCTACATCTTCTGGCGACACCCGACGTTTAGACAAATCTATGTAGCCCTTATCCTTGTCCACACGAATGACAACAACGGGTTCTGTTTTACCCACACGAATTAGCTTGTTGATGGAACGTATACGACGCCTGGACAATTCAGACAGCAAAATCATACCCTCTATGTTATTGTATTCCAACAAATGCACATAAGCACCCATTTCGGCAATTGACAGTACGTTGACCATAACCACATCTTCCACTTCCGGATATTTTTCACTATAGAAACGCGAAGTTAAAGCCATTTTTACACTTTAAATACGTTTTTAAAACTGTTATTCTTAACAAATCACTTTAAATCTCATGCAATTTTGCTGAAAAATTTCCTTTTGTACTACAAAACGTGTACAATTTACGGATGATTTTTTAGAAGAGAAAGATGGCATATAAATGTCATTCTCTTTTGTTTGTTAGTTTCTTCTTAATTAAACAGGCGGTGTTTTTGAAGGTGCCAGATCTTAGAAAGCAAATTAATATATATTAGGCAAGCTCTTACGTTCAAAAAAATCGACAAGTAATATATCTACAAATTGTATAAACGAAAACGTAGAATGTCATTTACAATACGTTTTAATTGATTTAAAAAAAGTTTTGTTCAATTACCAACGACTTCACTTTTGGTATAACTTTCTTAATGTTATTTTAATGTATCAGTTTTACGATTCCGTATCCAAAATACCTTATTATCTTATCGTCTTTACCACATTGCCTCTTCGTCTGTCACAGTTCTCTATCTCTGGAACCGTAATCGGTCGTTTTCACAGAAGTCTTATTGCTAAAGCCCTTATAACAATTGGTACTAACTATGAGAGTATCTCGCGCTTGACAAATATATTTAGTAATTTATCGGTACTAAAATTTTTGGTTTTTTATTTTATTTGTTTCTTAGTTAAATTGCATTTTTAAAACTGATGTTTATCACCTACAATTGCAACAGTTCTGCTAAATTTTAATTACAGAAAGAAAAGTCACTAAGTTATTTTCACGAATCCCGGGATTCGGGATATATCATCAATTCTGGAACTTTCAAGATGTGTTGTTTGGTGTCTCTACTCTAAAGCGATGTTTAATCAACAATTTGCGACAATTTGAAACAAATGACTTAGCGAAGTTTATTTACATTTTAAACAGTTCAAAAAGTAAAACTAAAATATAAAACAAAGCTCACGTTCATATTTACATTATTTTTATAATTTTAGTGAAGGGCCATTTATTTACTTTTCTTTGATCAATATTTAATTACTGAAAATATAAACATTAAATTTGATATAAAAAATCAACTCTAATGCACTTTGATAGTTTGATGTTAAGTAAGATTGAATTGCATCAGGTTTAGACACAATATAACTATTTCATTTTTGTTTGTTGGGTTACACATTTCACTCAGACAGTTGTCTTTCATCTATTTGACAATTTGGGAAGCCCTCAAATACCGAAAAATATTTTTTCAACAAAAGGAACATCATAGTTAAACGGAATAAAATAGATATATTTTATATAAAATAAAAACATTTTTTTTTAATTGAACCAAATTACAAAATAATATAAATGTTTTGATAAAAGCTAAAAGGAATTATATGTATGTAAATTTGGTAACAAAAAATTACACAAAAAAATAACAAAATTTAATGTGCGCGCGCAACGGCGCCCCCATTACAAAGATTGGGAGTGCTAAATTGACAAATAAGTGCAAACAAAAATAATACAAAACAAAGAACAAAATATAAGCAATTTTTATACAAAATTAAAAAAATTATAAACAAAAGGATAAAAGATAATATCCAAAGTGAATACAACCCTGTCGGCTCTTTTTTCTTGTATAGAGTTTTTGTTTTGTTTTGATTAAACAATACGCCGTGTAGTATTTGGAGGATAAAAAGAGTGCACTGTATATTATAGGTGTAAGAATAAAAAATCAAAAGAAATTGTCAAAAACGAAGAAGAAGCAGTAGCTAATTCGCCGGAATTAGTAAAATTTACGATAAGACAGAGACGAACAGAGTGTTGTTAAGACCATCCGAAAAAATAAAACATGGCTGGAAGAGGTGGTTTTGAACATCCTAGGTAAATATTTAGTTATTTTGTGTTAAATTAATAACAATTTTCTGTTCAAATTAAGTAAAATGTGTTAAGTAAAGATCATATTTGAAAGTGTTTATAAAGATATTGAGGAAAACCAAAAGTTATTCGTGTAAAATTGATAGAAAAATTGGTGACTTTTTGACTGCTTGGTGTGTGAAATTCTTTTCGCCTTTGAGATGGCAGCTTTTAATACAAAGTTGCCGTACGATATCAGCTTATTTTAATGATCTTATTTTGCCAAAAGAAAAAAGGTGCATCAATGAAATATATAACAAATATTAAAAAGCTACTTGTGGAAATATATAGAATTTAAAGTTAAAGTAATGACAAAAAAATATGCTTGTGGGGAACAGGTCTTCTTTTCATGAAGCCAACAAATTCTAAGTATAAAAAATGTGTTTTTTTTGCTCTGAAGCTCTGCTGAAGAGGACTGAGCAGCCGGCGTGCGCACTCTCTGTTAAATTGCCAAAATTATTCGCCTTGCATTTTGTTGCATGCCATCCATCCATTTTTTGTGTTGTCTATTATTATTATTATTATTGTCTACAGTCTATCCTGCAGTAGGAGCTACGTATAAAGCCAACTGAATGGTGGTTCCTCGTATATAAACTAATATCGATGCAGCAATGCGAATAATATAAATTGTTTGTGCGATTATAAACCCATTTTTTAAATTCCGAAATTTATTTTTCCTGATGTACTACTTTATTCCAAGAAATTTTCTTAATATGTACAATATGTGTTCCTAAGATACAACCTGCGAATTTTTCAACAAGATATGTGCTACCGGAACTATATGGTTTATGAATACTTTAGATCTTACTACAGTTTAGTTTTAGTGTTAAAATCTTAAATCGTAGTATATTTTTCACAATTGGATCAATTAATATTACTTTCTCAAAACATAAAAACAGCAAACAGTATTGTTTAGTTTTTGTTTTCGAATATGTAGAAACAGAATTATAGTTCACGTTTTGAGTGGCGTTTGGTTAGACAACTTATAACCTGTTTGGGATCGTCATTCGAAATTTTACGCTAGTTAAATTCAATATCCTTGAGAGTTTCCGAAGTTCTTTAATGCCTGCTCTAGACGTACACTTTACTTTACATAAATAGGTTCAGTGTTTTACCAATTAATTTAAGCTTGCTGCTCTCCAGGTAATTCATCGATAGAATTATGTTGTACATACTTTTTATTAAAGGCTTACCAATTGCGAAAAGGAATGTAAACAAAAAAAGTCGAAAAAGTTTTATCAGATTTAATCTGTGCTTGTTTTTATAATTTGTCAAGAAAAATGTGAATCTTTTTTGTGTCAGTTCAATAGGTGCAGTGTTTAAAAATTGACGGAATGGTAATTTGTGTCAATTTTAAGTATAAAAATAGTTCAGCATTTTTTAAAAACAAAAAACCAAAATAATTTAATGTCGGTTTTAGTTGGAAATGGGCCGTGGTTAATCATTAACGGTGGAAGAGAAGGCAAAAATTGATGCCTACGATAATCGAGGTCTGTCCGGCCGCCAAATTTCTATAAAAGTTAATAAAAGTGCTAGCGTTGTGTGAAATTACTTAAGATATAAAGAAAATTATGGCAAAAACATGAAGGACAGGCAAACAATGGCCACATCAGCTACGGAAAGGCGAAACATTGTAAGAATAGCCTCCAATTCTAGTGACTGCTGCAAAAATCAAAGCAAAAAATGGTTCCAGCGCTAATGTTTCTACTGTTAGAAGGGCAATAATTGCAGCAGAACACTTAAAACAAATGAAATTGCAGAAAGAACGACCATTAAACCAACAATGTAAAAAATTACGTTTGGATTTTTGCAAAGAACACATAACTTGGAAGAGTGAGAGGAATAAAGTAGTTTTCTCAGATGAGAAAAAGTTTAATTTTGATGAATCCGATGGTTAAACTACTATTTCCATGGTTTGAGGAGGGAAGAACGTTTTTGAGCCCGTCGCCATAGTCGAATAGGTGCTGTTATAGTCTGGGCTGTGATATAGTACTATGGAGCCATAAACTTCGATTTTCAAACTACGAAAATGACAGCAAATTCATATAAATCTATTTTACAAGAGACGTCTGCAAAATTTAAAGCGTTGTTTGGACCCATCCCATGGACTTTCCAACGGGATAATGCTCTTATCCACAAGGCAAGGATTATTAAAACGTGGATTCGCGAGCAAAATATCGAATTGCTGCCACGGTCACAATACTCCCCAGACTTAAACATAATGGAAAACGTGTGGGGATGGTTAGCTCGGAAAGTGTACGACTCTGGACGGCAATTTGATGGCCCACAATCTTTAATTCCAACAATAAAATCGGCATGGTCTCAAATTTCCTTACAATATTTATCGCAACTGTATAACTCTCTTCCAAATAGAATTTATGAAACAATTTTGTCGAAAGGGGGGAAGTACACATTTTTAAAAATTTATAAAAAATAAAATTAATAAACAAAACTTTATTGTTTTCGTGTTTTTTTTTATTTTTTTAATTTTTTTTCTGTTTTTTTTTTCATTATGCACCTATTCAACTGACGCAAAAATAATTCACAGTTTTCTTGACAAATTATAAAAAGAAGCTCAGATTAAATTGAACGGAACTTTATCGACTTTTCCTTGTTTACATTCCTTTTCGCAAATGTACAACATAATCCTTTCGATAAATTATCTGGAGAGCAGCAAGCTTAATAATCGACCAAATTGTCTTCTCAAGTTATCAAAAAACTTGGATGCATAGAGCAAAAATATAAATTCTAATGCTTCACTGGTGTAAACTTGTTTACAGCACATGAAGTAATGTATTTGTGCGATTTGCTCCAAATTTCGTATTATTGTTTTAAAGTCTCCTTAAAAAAGACACCTATTTCATTTCAAAAATGAAATAAAGTTAGGAAGAAAATTGGCTTAAAACACACACTTGTTTTTTGACAACTTTAGCTTTATTAATACTAATTTAAAGTATAAATATGGGAATTAATAATAAAGAATATTGCCGTGCAAATGTCCACCTTTTAGTCCGTTGGCAGACGTTTGTACATTTCACAAAACTGTTAAGCAAGTTTTGCAAAAACGCTTCACTTATCTCGTCAATGCAGCGCCGAGTTTTATCTTTAGAGCATTAGTTGTTTGTAGCGGAAATTTGATATCACCAAATTAATAAATTGCGCAACCGGGAAATTTCTAATGCAATAACTTCATTGTTTGGGTGGCTGTGTGACTTCTGGCGCCGTCAATGATGTCAACATTAGTTGGACCACAAAAAACTAGTTATTAAATAGCGCAGAAAATTCACGGGACGGTGTGTCTTTGCTCATTTCCAATAATGCTGCATGAGAAGAAACCGCATCCTACGGTCGCTTTTTCAGATGTAAGGGTTTTTTGAGGACTGTTTGTCTAATTGAATATGAGCCTGATCACTAAAGATGATTTTTTTGGAAAATGTGTTGTTTTCGTTCGTTTTATAATTATCCAGTTCGCAAACGTTCAATGCAAACAAAGGCCGGTCTTGGCTTTAATTCTTTTTTATTGCTGCATGAACGAGTTGAACTTTATAAGCGTGAAGATCTTTATGCAAAATGTTTCGCAAAGTACATCTAATGATGTACTGATGTAATGATTCCAACATATTGCTATGAAGCGGCTATGTTTGCGTCGCTACGACCACTACGAGCCTACTGTCTTGGGCTATTGTCAGTAAGGAAACCGTAAGCCTATGCTTTAGAGGGCACCTAATTACGAGGAGTAGCTGCTCGAATTTTACGAAGTGATACTATGAAATTTTCACCATTTTGATAGTAAATATTCACAATTACAATTCTTTGCTCAAAAGTGAGTGTAACGTTCCAAAGCGTTAGATTTCCCCAACTTTATGGTAAATATATTTATTTGTTTATATTTATTTACTCTTCGACTGTAAGAACGACGTTCGAGTAAAAAAATAGAAAAATGTTTTGTTTCAATTGGTTCACTTTCACTATTTTATTTATTCTAATGCTTTATAATATACACGACATTTTTGCTTTGCTGTCTGGCGCGTAAACAAAGCTAATGAATTTCCATCACGGAAACAGGCGGCATACAATTGACCATGCGAAAAGTTTGAAGTTTTTAGCAAAAAATGCAGCAAACGCTTAATGAATGTCCTTGTGGATTTTCTATTCTCGTTGCGAATGCAAGCCTCACTGGAAACTGCATGTACTTTCCCTTAAGAATTGTTACTTCGACGACATTGCTAACAAGTTTTTTTACTGCCAGACGGATGGTTGGTTGATATTTCTTAATATTATAATGAGTGATACTACTTTCAGCTGTAAACGATCACTTCTTTATTATCTTCACACATGATATATGAATAACAAAAAATTAAAATAAATTTGGACCGAGTGAAGGAAATAAGTAGCGTCTCATATAGCCTGACACTTAAAATCATTGTATATAGTTGTCGTGAGTGTAATAGCTACAGTCTATGGCTACTTCTATTTAGTAGGTCTTTTTACAGACCGTCACTTAGGCAGAACTCACTTAGGCAGAACTCACTTAAGGTTTTGTTATGCATGCGCCCGATAATTTCTTTTTAATTTTTAAGCTCACATAATTTCTGTAAATCGATAATTGTTGCATTGTTTTTAGTACCTTTTTCTTGTGAACTACACAAGCAGAAGAACAAGTAATTGCCGATTATAAATTATTCTTAAATTAAAGAAAAGTAATTGTAAACTTCTATTAAAATAGCTTGAGTATATTTATTAATTCTTAACACTTTTTTTAAGTAAATCTAACCAAACGTAAATGCAAAAACACAAATCAAATAGTAAACTTTTTTATAAATTCTTTGGTGGAAAATTGATCGTTTTACTATAAAAATAAAAAATTTAAATTAAAATTTAAACATTTTTAGCCGATCGGTTTAAAATCACAAAAATCAAATTATAACCAACATAATCTACATAATCTTGCAATCATGTTTGAATTCACATCGTTTGATAAACGCCTTGAAACGATCCGACTGCTACATATCTCCGAATATTTACCGGATTGGAACATTTTGGAGGGTGTGGTGCAAAATTATCCAATGTCATGTAAAGATTTCTTTTATTCAACCTGTAAAATGATATGAAACTGAAAACAAACGATCCTTAAAGATTGTAAGATTTAAATAAATCATTATTGTTTACATACAATGTTTCAACCATATCCAATTGATTCGATAACTCTCGCAAATATCGTTTCCTAACTCGTTTATCTTTTCTTTTTTCTTTTTAAATCTATTATGGAAAACATTAAAGCTCTAGGCATTTTAATTTGTTTTTAATATAGACTATGTCTGTTGGGTCATTTAGTATTAAATAAGCGCAAAACGCTTAAAATTCTTTGTGTTCTGAAAAACGCAAATAACATCTTGCGTTTTGAAGACACAAAATAGGTGTTCTGACAAACGCTAACGCTTAATACTTGCGATTTCAACTCGCAAGCATTTACTGAAGTGAACTGATTGAGTTTGCTTATACAAAAAACTCAAGACAAAATAAAATGGTTCACAATTAAATTTTAATGTTTTCTTTTTATTTCAACAAAAATATAAAACAATTTTACAATATTTAAATTAAAAATACCAATTTTAAAATTGCTCTTTTTTTTGTTAAGTTCCTGTGTGAATTGATTACTTTAAAATGGGGATTTGAACAAACAGCTGATTAGAAGATTAACAAGAAAAAGAAAAACAAATCGCCAGCAAAACGTACGATTTACAGAACATCTAAAATTGAAATTGGCGTTTTTAAGTCGCCTGGCGATTTGAAAACCTTGCGATTGTGGGAACATGTCCGAAAATAAAATTATCTTATTTAACTAAAGAATATATCAGAAATTTTTCTGTGATGTATTTCGTATTAAATATAACGGAGTGTGAACATTTTTCACCACAATCCCTGTAGCCATTTTTAGTTATGTCAGATAAAATGTGTAGTCAACCGAAATCGATTTGTTGTAGCCTTGCTCCTGGTACCGATTCAGGTACTTTTTTCACTTGTGATAGGTTAGACGGCTTTTGCTACCCGAGATTTAGAGCTCATAGGCTGACAGTTAAACGAAAATTACGGGAGGAATTGAGAGAAGATAAACTGCTTGGCGTCACGTGTATAATTTCGGAAGAATCAGTGAAAACAAAGTACAACATTGCAATGTTTTCAGAAAAACTACTTGTCTCATCAATTATATTTATTTTAGTGAATATAATATAATAATAATAATAACTTTCATTTATTTTTTTCTTCTAAGAAACTATGGAGATCGTGGTGGCAAGCAGCTGCCTACTGAACCACCATACATTGCATATGTAGGTAATTTACCCCAACGACTCGTACAGGGTGATGTTGGGAAAATTTTTAAAGATTATGACGTGAAAAATGTACGCTTGGTTAAGGATCGAGAGACGGACCAATTTAAAGGCTTTTGCTATGTAGAATTTGAGACACTGGAAAATCTAACACGAGCATTGGATTTTGATGGTCGCATACAATTAGATGAAGGTTCAGCGCCTTTAAGAATTGACATTGCTGAGCGGAAGAAAAATGATCGGTTAGTGAATAAGATATAATATCTCTAGAATATGCTAAACAGAAATAATAATATTTAACTGTTTATTTCAAATAGCAGCGGGGGTGGTGGTGGCTTTAATAAACGTGGTCCTCCGAGACAAGGTGGCGGTCACCAGCAGAATTATAATCGCGGCGGTGGTGGAGGTAATCGGGGTGGTGATCGTGGTGGCGAACGCGGTCATGATCGTGGTGGAGATCGGGATAATAGAGGTTCGTACAATGATAACCATGGTGGTCACAATGATAGAAATCGTGGAGGCGGCGGTGGTATGAATAGAGGATACAATGGTAAATTATAAGTTCGTCTTATACGAGTATTTACTAGCAAACAATTTCCAATTTTAAGTTTACATTACTTTAGTAGCTTTCTCATTCAGATTCAATTAATTTTTCGTTCTTACTTTCCCAGAAGTTGCAACTATTTTTTATTTTATCTTATTTAGAGTATAATCTACCTATACATATTCGTACAGCTTTGGTCGCACTCACACAACAAAACAACAATGCATGCCAAAACTTGTGTTCCACTTTCAACCTACCTTCCTACAAAAAAAAACCTCCTCAAGAAAATTATTTTATTTACTATTTTTCAAATAAATTGCAATGATACGTTTGAAAATTTTCCAATATTAATATGTTTTAAAATTACTTCTCAGATCGTCCCGCGAACCGTGGCCGTTATGGTAATTTCAATAACGATGACCGCTATAACGATCGTAATCATCATGATCGTAATCATCGCGAAGGCAGCTTTGGTGGCCAAAGTCGAGATGGTGGCGGTGGCAATAATGAACGCTTCAATAGTTTTAGCAGAAATCGTGGTGGTGATCGTGAACAACGTGGAGGCGGTGGTAGCGGAAATTTTAACCACAATGATCGACCTACATCGGCTTCAACCTTAGGTAATATAGAAACAATTTTTTTAAGTCTTTTTCGTCTAATTATAAAGCGACAGATTTTTTGTTAGAAAATCTTGAGCGAATTAAAAATCAATTTTGGAAAAATTTTACACCAGTTTGCTTTAGGTAATCTGTTATTAGCAAAAAAAATTCTCTTTAAAACATTTTTTACTTGAAAAGAAGTTAGTTAGAGGTAGAGAGGTAGAGAGAGAGAAAGAGCGAAAGAGAAAGAAAGAAAGAGAGAACGTGAGAGATACAAATTATAACGATGCGGAAAATTTTACAAAAATTTTTAGCTGACGGGAAATTCTGTTTTAAATTCCGTTAAAGAAATGCAAAACTGTTATCTTAAAGAAAATATTATGGTTACAGAAGATTACTAAAAAATGGCGAACAAGTTTTTTTTTAAACAACGAAAGAAAAAAATAGTGTTAATCGAAATTCGAAATATTCCTGAGGAACAGTATTTCCAAAAGCATTTTCAGCTTCCCGAACATTTTTTAATAAATACCGAAAACTTTTTTAAGGTTAGGTTCAGCAGGTAGCTTAGAAATTCTGGGAGGATTTGGTTTATGCAAATTTTACCTACCAATTCTTTCCATTAAAATTTTAACACGTGGAGAAACTTTTTAATTTTTCTTAATTTTTAAAATGACATTTCCTGTACATAGAATTTACAAAAGTAAAAGACTTTATTCTTTGGAAAATCTTTGGGCAAGTTAGAGATTAGATTTTTCTTTATGAATTGTTAAAATCATTTATAATATAATTTTTAAATTTAAAATACGCTTTAATATATTTTTGCCTATTTTTTAATAGATGACAGTGAAAGACCCCGACTTCAACTAAAACCCCGAACCGTAGATGCTCCCATTAATGGGCTGGCGGAAACGAAGCAGGCTGCGGCTATATTTGGCGCTGCTAAGCCACGTGAAGAGAAATTAAAAGAAATTCAACAAGATAATGCTGGTTCGCCAAAAGAAGACAATTGAAAACGTTAAATGAAAAAAAATATAACAAACTATAAAATATAAACAAGTTTTTTTTTTGAAGAGATAATACCAAGAGGATTATATGCAAAGAGATACACACGACGACTACTAACCAACCAATGAATAACCACTTTATGCTAAATAAACAAAAAAATAAATACCAAAAAACCATTTTACGAACTTAAAAGAGAGAAATATTTGAAAGAAAAATTATTTAAGACACGACAAATAAAACGTGAATTTTGCAAAAAATAAATAATGACTTTATTAACAAAAAAAAATTATATAAGTTTTTAAAAAATGATAAATTCAAATTATTTTTTAAGAAGACAAGAAAAAATATTAATGAGAAATAATAAACTTTTATTTAATGTGAAAATTAAAATTTCCAAACGAAAATAGATACGAAAAAGAGTTTAAAACAATTGAAATTTTAATAAATTAAAAAAAAAAATTTTAAACATAAAGAAAAAAGAAAAAGGACTTCTTCATCACTTATTGAAAACAAAAAAAGTGTGTAAGTGTAAATAAGAGAGAGCGGCAAAATAAGGATTTAAGTTTTCAACAGCTCTGATAAAAGTTTTAAACATTTTTTTTACTAAGCAACAATATTGAATACTAAATACTGAAATTAATTCTCTTTTAAAAAAAATATATCAGTAGCACCAGCAACAACAACAATAACATCAAGCAAAAAAGCCAGTTTTTTGTTCTTAGTTTTTTGCACATCTCTTTAAACCAACTCCTCCTTATCCTAAAAAACAAAATTAATTATTATAAACAACAAAAACTACTTTTAATTAAACATAACTTTAATTCATATATATTTGCATTATATACATACATATACGGTAAAAGAAAAAAAAAAACAATAAAAAAAACAAATAAAATAATTTAAAAAGGTAAGTATTGTAAAAAAAAAATACTAAAAACTGAAAATTTATGCAGGCTAAAGTTATAGATTTCTAATATTAAAAAAAAACTCAAAATAATAGTTTAAACAAATAAAAAAACAAAAAAAAACATATTTTGTAAAATTCTATAATAAACTTTTTTTTGAAAAAGGTCTAGAATACATTTACAAAAACAAAAAAGCCCCCCTCCCCCCACTACTCAACTTTAATTTTTAATCGTTTAAATAGTAAAAATAAAAAAATTTTTAAATTAAACTCATTTTGAAAAGTTTTAAAGCTGTTTTTATACATAATTTTTTGTAAAAAAAGGAACAAAATTTGATTATTCGATATATTTTCAAATTTTAAAATATCAATTTTACATTTCCATTCATTACCCACAAGAAGTCCTTTTTTGAATTGTCTCTCTCTTTTTATTTAACTTTTAAATCTCTTTACACTTATAATACCTCTTAATTATAATATTTTTAACATCTTTTGTTTTATTATTATTATTATTATTATTATTTAAAATTTAAAAACACAAACATTTTAAGTAACTCTGTTTAAAAAACATTAAACAAACAAGGAAAATTTCACAATATATTTTATTATTAACTAAAATCTCAATATTTTTGGTTTTCAAAACAACAAATTTTATTTGAATTGATAAAAAAATTAATTACGTTTAACTTTTAAAAGCAACTTCCTTTTAGAAATAATTTATTGTTTTGTTAATTTTTCCTCTTTAAAAACACAAAATCAAAACAATTTTCATTTCTTAACTCTCTTGTTTTATTTTTTTCCAATTCTCGCTCTTTTTATTCTTTTAGCTATCGTTTGTTTCTTTTTTTTAACGTCAGCTTATGTAGTAGTTTAACGAGAGAAGAGAAAATTTATATAAATTAAATAAAAAGAACTAAGTAAGAATTAAAACAAATAATAATAATAATAAATTTACTTATATATTGCATATAAAATTACTTTTTTGTATAAGAAATAAAACAAAATAAACAAAAATTTAGTATATTTATATATACTTTAAAGTAATATATTAATAATAATAATAAAAAAATGCATACATTTAACTTTATGTTTAATAAATTAATAAATAAAATAATAAAACATAAAAAATCAAAAACAGATTTTCATTTTTATATGTTTGTTAAATGTTAAATATTTTTACAAAAATATTATGTAGATGCGGGATGAAAGAAAAATAAGGAGCGTAATAATGCATTGGTCTCTTGTACTTTTACTTACGTACGTTTGTAAATAAAAGGTTTTTCAACATGAAGTTTGCTTTCTAAAACAAAATAAAAAAACAAAAAAATTTAATTAAGATGAACCAAATTTTTATTGTATTACGAAGAGAAAAGTTCGGCAATTATGAATGAAAAATGATATCTGACAAATGTCCACCACAACCACGGTTACATATGTCGATTCTTTCATCAAAGTTTTTAATCACTTTTTTTTTTTTGGCAAAACGGTGTTCCTATTTCGTTAATCACGTCAGGGGTTTTGAGTTTTAAGGCTGAAATCGATTCGATTGGCTCCGTATAGTCTTTGTCCTTAACATAGCCCCACAATAAATATTCCAATGGTGTCAAATCACACGATCTGGCTGGCCACAACTGTTGATTGTCCTGAAATTATGCGTTCGGGAAATTTGATTTGCAATAAATTGATCGTTTCATTGGCTGTGTGACATGTGGCAGCGTCCTGTTGAAACGACATCTCAGCGATATCCACGTTGTCAATAACGGTCCAAAATTGAGTTATTAGCATCTCCCGATAGCGTGATCCATTGACCGTTACCGAATTTCTAACCTCATCTTCGAAAAAAAAAACGCATCCAGATCATATAGCAACACTATACAGTGACACGTTGAGAATGCGAAGGCTTTTAAAAAATCGCTCTAGGATCTTCAGAAGCCCAAATGGGCCAATTTTGCTTGTTGGCCCATTTGGGCTTCTGAAGATCCTAGTTGCGCGAATCTACACTGATGTGAATGGTCAGTTAACTTTACTTCCTGCACCAATTAAACCATGTGAGGCTGCAAAATCAAAATGTGGTTTTGGATAACCTCAATTGTTGAGAACGTCGAGGAATTGACAAATGTGTATCTGCTTCATCACTGACTGCGATGTTTTCAGTTGAACGACCCGGTCGAACGCCCTTTGGTGTTTGCACATTTTGTATGGAGTCTGTCGACTCAAATTTAACGACCAAATTCTTAATAGCGGTCTCAGAAGGAGGATTATGTTGTTCGAAAATATCACGAATGTTATGAAATGTAACTTTAACATAACCTTCATTTTAATAGTGGATTCTAATTATTTTAATGCGGAATTGAATTTATTGTAACAATTGCCAATGCATCTACTACGAACACTTTAACAGACTAGTAAATGTTAAAACTATCATGTAGTTGTTATAATTGAAAAACAAGCATCTTGTTGAAAAACCCGATACTTCAGCATGATTGGACGTTTGTAGATGCTTTCATAATTCTCGTTCATTGAGAAATTGTAATTTCTTTTCGACAACTGACGATCTCTTATTCTTTTTTTCCTTCCCAAGCGAAGACAATAACGTTAAAAAGTTTTTTGGGCAGCCAATGGTAAATAAATGCATGCATGAGTATGTACGTTGCTTATGCAAGCATGTGCTAATGCTGTCACTTATTTTCCATGAAACACGCACGCTAGAATTGAAATTAGTAGAAATGTTAAGCTTTTTCGGATGACCTACGTTTGAATATCGATTTGCTTGAACTACACTCACTGATGGCAGCGCAGATAATTCATGGTGACGGCATTTCTTGTTCATTTTCTAAAAAATAGAGATCGATGATGCCGCCTGACCACAAAACGCATCACAAGTTCACTTTCTGTGGGCCACATATGCCACAAATTTTGTTTGCTTAAATAACCACTTAATTTTAAATGAGTCTTATCACTAAGATGATTTTGTTGAAAATTGCGTTGCTTTCATTCGTTTTTCAAGCTGTCAATTCACAAACGCTTGACGTAAACAATGCTTGATCGACTTTAATTCTGGAAGGAGTTGAACTTTTTAGTATAACGGTGAAGATCTTTATACAAAATATTGCACAAAGTGCCTCTAGTGATTACCAATTGTTGAAAACTTCGACGAGTTGATGTTCCAGATTCATTCTCAACACTTTGCTGTACAGCGACTGTGCTTGAATCAGTACGGCCTCTAAGAGCGTATTGTTTTGGTCTATTGTAGCAACAATACCAGGAGTCTCAAAGGAGCCTGATTTCAAAGAAAAGTTTATGAAATTTTACGAAGTAACGCAGTGAAATTTTCACCATTTTGCTAGTAAATTTTCACAATTAAGTTTCTTTGCTCAAGAGAGTTACGTTCTATGTTTAAAATGTCATAACTTTTTACTAAATAAATGTCAAAGGATGACATCTCAATGCTTGACATCTAATCATTTGATACACAATTTACTACCTAACCTCAAATTTACCCACCCATTATATTCTTTGGTCTTGGTTAATAACAGTTTGGCCGGGTATCAAATCACCGCAACGATATCGAATGAGAATACGATAAGTATCGAAAAGAATCACGGCATGCGATATACATAGTATTGCAGTTTTTAAAGAAATTTAACATACTAAAAGAAATTCTACCAAATAAGATAAACAAAACACATAGCCAAGCAGGCGCTTAACTGAATGATTATAACAATAATATGGGATGATGTAGAATATTCTTATATGTATGTGCGAGATTTGCTTAAAACAACTATATTCGCACCACTTGCCGGGCAAATGAATTAATTCAAGTTAAGTCATCGGTGAGTAAAGACAACAATATTAGCATCGTGTTTATTTTATGTATATTGAAAGTATATAAATCGTTTAACTTAATTCAAAACTCTAGAGTACTGTGTTATAATTTTGCAATAAAAAAAAATTCAAAATAACAAAACGTTTATTAAAAGTAATAAACGCAACAATATGATTTTTTATAATTACTTTAACTTTAATAAATATCTTTTTTCTTTTTTAAGATCTTTTTTATATATTTTTTCTTCTCAAAAAAAATATATAAAAAAGATCTTAAAAAAAGAAAAAAGATATTTGTTAAAGATAAATAAAAAAAGATCGGTTAAAAAAAACTATAATAATTACTTTAAACTATAATTAAAAATGCATTTAATTTTGTATATTTATTGTATATTTGTGTGATTTTATTATTAAATAAAATAAAGTTATTTTGCATTTACAAATAGATTTTCCACATTTTTATTATAATTTTATCATTGCAAAAAATTTAATTTTAAAAATTCTATGAAATACTATTATTTTAATTTAGTCGGTTCTAATAGAATATTTAAATTTTTATTCCAATATCAAAATACATTTATAGCAGTTTTATGATTTATTCTCTCCACAATTATTTTTTTTTTATATTCTTATTTATTATAAATCGTTAATGAGAAAAATATAAGGAAAATAATATTTTTTAACAAAATAGTGAGTGCAATAACCAAGTAAAAAATTAAAGAAAATTAAGTAAATAAATAATTATAATAACTGAATAAGATATAATAGGTGTGCTGTCTTACTTAGTAGTTTTGCAAAATTATACAGAAATGATTATTTTAAGCTTCTAAAAGTGATAAGTGATACCGATTTATGCTTCTCTTTGTTAAATGATTGATAAGGGAAATAAATATTAAATACAGAAATAAGCAAAAGAGCAGAGGAGAAAGAGAAGACTAAAGATTGGCTTGTCTGTAATTAAAATAAATGATTTTGTTCAAATTTACCATTTCTATTAAAGAAAGACACGAGATTTTGGTAACACTTACTTCATTTAGCAATTGAACTAAAATTTAATTAGTTAAAAAATTTGGTCAATGTGAGACAATTATTATGTTCGGGCACAGGAATTATTAATATAATTAATGTAGCCACAATCAACTTTGGGTAATCTGGTTATGTGTCTTAAGCCGGATAGTGATATTTATGTGAATTTTGATTTAAAACTATTTTTTTCATGATTTTGCACAATTATTTAATAAAGTGACACGTGGACTTAAACACGAAGGTTTATATCGATGGACCTCCCCTTTAAATTATTAATTATTTTAATTAATATGTCCACCTTATAAGAGTAAAATACAACTCTGTACAGAGCGCCCTTTAATTTGTAATGTTATTTTTGATAATGTTTACTAAATAAAATAACAAATTTGATTCGAAAATATTATAACAACATTTATGGTCTCCGCCTTGAAAGTTTAAAAGACAAGGGAATACCCTTTAGGGGGTAGAGGGTGGACACCTCTTAAAATTTAACTGATAATTGCTGTTATTTACTTTTTAATATTTATTACTTCTCACAACTATAATTAGGGTTGGAAAAAACACGAATCATGTGTAACAAATGTAAGGAAAAATAATGCTACTATTGGTTATTTTGGTGTGTTGTTTAAGCTTTGATGCTTGTGTTTATTGATTTTTTCATCCACTCATTCTCAGTTGGTCAATAAAAATATTTCTATTCAACTATAATAAGCAGCTTTGGCTTTTCTAAAATGTGGTTAAAGATTCCCTGACGATTTGACTTGAACAATCAATGAAATGGCCATGGAAACTAGTTTTATCACCAACAATCAAATTGATTAATTTAGTGCTTTTATTTAAAATAAATTTGGCACACTGAAAAATTAACTAATATTTGACTGATTTTCAATATTGATTGTTGTAGCGACAATATTAATAGATACAACTGTAATGCGGTTACACAAATAGATGGACGGTTGGCACAACCGCTACACATTATAGGGATATTTATAGGGGTATTCCTTGTATGTGAAACCCTTGAATAATGGGATTTGATTTACTTTCGGCTAGAGTGCTAAATTATGGCATTCGATATCGATTGAAATTGAAAATTTTGAACGATAACGAAGGCGATTATGCTTTCCAGAAATTTTAAATATGTGGCTTCATTTGGTTTACATTACGGAAAGAATTATATTATTTTTAATTGTTTAAAAATGACACATTAACGAAAACTTGAAATTAGTATTTGTCAAAAATGTCCAACTTTAAAAGGATCCATTAAATTCGTGTCGAAGAAAATTTGTAGTATCAAATTAAACACTATCCGAGCTCATTTAGTCTTAAGTTTCTTGGTACCGTTCACTACTTCTAATTACATTATTTTAAGAATTTTTCTCATTTAAATATATTTAACATTCAGATGG
Organism: Trichopoda pennipes; assembly: GCA_030448955.1. Classification (NCBI taxonomy): domain Eukaryota; kingdom Metazoa; phylum Arthropoda; class Insecta; order Diptera; family Tachinidae; genus Trichopoda; species Trichopoda pennipes. Next base: position 8,094,453 of record JASKUP010000056.1, on the reverse strand, counting down.
CGTTATTATACCCATCTCTGCCATACAGCAGAGAAATAAAATTGTAATTAAGAAAATTAAATTATGAAAAAGGTGCTGTAGGTAAAAAAAAAATCCTTATAACTAAAAACAAAACAATATTTGAACTAAATTAATCATAATGAATTTTTTGCTAAATAATATAATTTTTTATTTTTAACATAATTTTGGTGTGTGGCGTCTTGTGTGTAAAATGTTTTTATTTCAAATAAATTGGCTTAACAAAAGTTATTTTGCTTTAATTTGTGGTGTTAACTGGTAAAAAGTTAATCGTTTAAAGGAAAAAGTAATATCGCAAATTATTATTATTATTATTTGTTCAAAACTTGAAAGATGTATTCACCCCACACAAATGTACTGATGATGTTAATTTGCTGAGCGTAGTTGCATTACCCCCTCGACCCTTAAAGTTTAGGTTGCGTGAGGTTCAAAAGTTAATTTCTAAGATAAAACCGAAAAAATTTCCTGGTATGGACGGTATAAGCAACAGAATGTTGAAAGAGCTCCCCAGTATTGCAGTCAGAATCATGCTATTTATTTTTAATGCCATTTTACAGCTTGAATACTATCCTGACCACTGGAAGATTTCCAAAGTTAAAATGATTCCAAAACCGGGTAAAGACCTAACCAAAACCGAGTCATATAGGCCCCTAAGCCTACTACCGACTATTTCAAAGGTTTTTGAAAAGTTGCTTATGAATAAATTGTCTCCAATGCTAAGGGATAGTGGGTGTATCCCAGACCATCAATTTGGTTTTAGAAGTAGACATAGCACAATTGAGCAAACCCATAGATTGGTTCAGGTGATAAGAAGGACTTTTGAAGAGAAGAAGTATTGTTCAGCTATTTTTATTGATATTTCTCAGGCTTTTGACAAAGTTTGGCATGAAGGTCTATTTCTGAAACTGACCACTCACTTGCCTTGCGATATAAGCAACCTATTAAAAAGCTACATAATTGGAGGAAAATTTTCTGTTGTTGAAGAAGACTTCGTTAGTGTATCCAAACCAATTTCCTCAGGCTTACCACAAGGTAGCATTCTTGGACCAGTTTTATATTTGATATATACCTGCGATATGCCTGTAAGTGAAACTGTCCACACTTCTACGTTTGCTGATGATACAGCGTGTTTAAGTTCGCACGAAAACTCCTATCAAGCCTCCATAAATCTTCAGCAACATGTAACTCAGTTGGAGTTGTGGTTAAAATTATGGAGAATTAAAGTGAACGTTCAAAAGTGCATTCATGTGACCTTTACCCTGCGAAGAGATAATTGTTCACCCGTTCGAATCAATAATCACATTGTTCCTCACCATACTTATGTGAGATATCTTGGTATACATCTTGACCGTCGCCTTACATGGAAATATCATATTGACTCAAAGCTAACACAAATGAAACTTAAGCTAACACAATTACATTGGCTCATTGGCAGGAACTCGAAACTTAGCCTAGATTGTAAACTTCTAATTTACAAGAGTATTTTGAAACCAATATGTATAACGGAATGCAACTTTGGGGCACTGCCTCAGCTTCAAATGTGGATAGAATTCAACGTGAACAGAATAAAATTTTACGGTTAATAACTTCCGCTCCATGGTACATCAGAAATTCAAACATACATTGTGATTTAGACATACCGCTGGTGACTACAGAAATCATCAAATACGCAGGCAAATACTTAATGAAGCTTAAAGACCATCCCAATTCCCTTGCTCGCAATATCTTGGATTATAGTGGACATAGCCGATTAAAAAAGAGGGATACCGCAGCTTTAATCCTCAATGCTACAGATGACACATCTTAGAAATATTTGTTTTGTTTTTTTTTAATGTCAATTAATGTCAGATTAGTTCTGACATGGTCGGGACTAATGTGACTTTTTTTTAGAATTTAAGATTTTAAAACTTATTGTTAGTTCAGTTTCTTGAAGATACAATAAATAATTATTGAAAAAAAAATCTCAAATTATAGGGGCATTGCTAAGCTTAGTACTCTGCCAAAACTTTTGGAAAAAACTATTACGTATCAAATTTGTCATCAAGTGTCATCAATTTTATTGCCTGCTCAACATGGTTTTCGAAAAGGTTGCTCAACAATTACAAATCTCTTATATTTTACAACTGTTATTAATCGTGAATTTGTTAAAAAAAAAGACAAACTAATGTTATATACATCGACTTTAGTAAAACCCGTGATAAGCTCAATCATAAGCACAAGTTTAAATGCTTTCAATACAGAAATTTTTCCTTCAAGAATCTGACATCTAAGGCGATATGTGTATGTTAAATCTGGTGTATCACAAGGTAGTCATCTCGGATCGTTGTTGTTTTCTTTGTTCATCAATGATTTACAGTAAGAAAGTTTTCAAATATCCTCATGGTATGCCAATGATGTTAACATTTTTTTTAATTATAATTATTATCCGGATCATAACTTCTTGCAACATGATTTGGATCCAAAATTAATCTTATGCAGTTCAATTATAAAAAGTGCAGCGATATGTGTTTCTTTCGGAGAACAGATTTTAATGTTTAGTATGTCTTGAACCATGGAATGTTGAACAAAGTTGAAGCAGTTTCTTTCTGTTCTAGGTGTCTTACTTGATCCCAAACTGAATTTTATACAACACATTTCATTTACAGTAAATTAAGTCCGATCTGTCTTGGGATTTATAAAACGTTGAACTAAAGAGTTTACTGACTGTTGTATAACGATGCAATTGTATACACCTTTAGTTAGACCTATTCTGGAATATGGCTTTGTAGCTTGGGAACCAACCTATAATGTCCATATTAATACTATCGTATCTGTTTAGAAACAATTTTTGATCTTATGACTCTGTGGCTAACATTGCAATATGCGTAATGTACCATCTTATAATAACAGACTTGCTTTAGTTAAACTTCCGACGCTTAAAAGTCATAGAACAATGTTGAATGTTAGTTTCGTCCTTAATCTTATTAAAGGAAATGTGTTCTGTCAATTTTTAATAATTAATATCTGTTTTAATGTTTCGCTACGTAATTTTATCCCGTTATCCATACAAGTGTATAGAGCTAACTATGCTAACTGGGATTCGTTATTAAAGATTTTTGCTGAATTTAATAAATATTATAAATTTTTATTATCAGAACTAACATACTGTTAAGAAAAATATTGTTTTTTTTTGAATAATTAATGATGGGAAAATGCATTAAATACTGTAGTCGGTAAGGATATTCAATCTGTAGACTAAGATATATATATATATATAAAAAAAAGACAAAAAATAAATTGGCTTTTAATAAGAACATTACAACTTTTTGCAAAATAACTTCCAACGAAATATGGCTCCAATACGAATATAAAGCAAGCCTCTCTTTTGGGACCCCTTTAAAAATTATATAATGAGATGAGATGAGATGTTTTTTGTGCGAAATCAGTTTAAACAAAAAAGTTCCCGATAAAAAACTTTTAAGGAAGTTGTTACTCTTTACTATTATAAAATATAAAAATATAATAGGGACAACGTGTGATTAGATTTACATCCGCGCCTGGCCATGAAGCCTTAATCAGATGGTGGATCAAACCACTGCATAATTTGGAACGTCATGCTTGTCTTAGGAAGCCGAAGCTATAATTCTATGCACCAGAACTTTCTAGTTGCAACTTCGATGATTGCAGAGCAGGGCTGCAAATCATCACTCCTTGCTTAAGAGTTGGAGACTTTCCAACTCCTGCCCAGAACACACGTCTAGCATGCTCACTGGACTGGATCATTCACCTAGCATGTCATTAACGGCGCAATGATCCTGGCCACCGTAATAACCATTATACTGTTATGGGGGCGCGAAACCACAACCACCACGATACTCCCATATAGGGGCCAACCTCAATAATCAGCCAGAGAACTATTAAATGTCTAAACAGACAAATAATGAACTCTGCGAGCTTACTGATTCCCGTGGAAATAAAGTGGAGTTTCCAGTTGTACCCCTGCTGTCTTCAGGGGACTGGGCTCCCTTTTTCCCCCAGTTGCTCTGTGTCTAGATAGTCGAAGTTCTATAAAGACCATATATATGTGCCGCCGGGGGGTATATAATAGGGACAAGTGTAGTCAAAACGCAGGTATTGAATATGCATGTCCTGCAAAATTAAGACATTTTGAAACAGCGTTATCATAAAACGAATTAAAGCTGTTTGGAATTACACGAAGCATTCGATTAAATGATTTAAAATTTAGATTCGAATACCTTTCAGGTGTGTGTTTATGCATGCGTTATATGATTTATATCAGTACCTAGCTGTGTAAGCCATAATCTGATGGTGGATCAAACCACTTAGGTAATACATATGTAGCGTCACCCTCGCTCTAGGAAGCCATCGGATATCTCTATCCTCTAGTCACTCCTAGTTGCAAGTTCAAGAGTTTTGAGCAAGCTGCAACACCTACTTTTCGCAAAAGAGTTGCAGACTATTCAACTCCTCGTCCAGAAGACATGACAAGCATGCTCACTGGAACACGATCATTCACCTTGTGTTACGTCAAAATTGAATGATCCTGCGAAATCACAACCACTAAGATGCTCCCAAAGGGCCAATTTACCTCAATAATCAGTCAGAGAACAGCTAAGAAGCTGAACTCTGGGCCGTACTGATTCCCGTGGAAATAACGTGGAGTTGTACAGTTGGCTCCTGCTAGCCTTCGGAGGATTGTACTCCCTTTTACCCCCGGTGACACGTGTAATGTTGGTGAGATTCCATCAAGACATATCAATGTGCCCCTCGTAGGGGGGGGGGGGAGGGGGGAGGTGCGGTTGTGCATGATATATAGATTTGTTAAAGGACGTTGCGAACAATAACGTGTCGGTCACTAAATTTAAAGATGATAGAAAATAATTAAAAGAAGAAAGTAAAGAATTTAATTTTTTTGAATCATTTTAATTTAATCTACATATGTACGTCAATTTGATGCCATTAAAAATAAATATTTTATGATATTGTCATAAATATTTATAAGGAAAAATCAATTTGGGTTCCGCAGAGAACATAGTACAGTCCATCCACTGATAAGAATTCGGGATTTAGTTAAAACGAACTTTAACCTTCAAAAATCTACTGACACGACAATTTTGGATGTTAAAGCCGCGTTCGATTCAGTCTGGTTTTCAAAATGATAAATTTGAATTTTCGAATCGCGCTGGCAAAAATAATTCAAAGTTTTCTCACCGCTCGTTCTTTTAAAGTTCACATTGGTTCAAGCAAGCTATTCCATAATGGCTGGTTGTGTCCCCAAGGTTCATGCCTATCACCTATCCTTTTTAATTTATACACATCTGACTTTCCCCAAATTGATTGTGGCACCTTATCCATATTTGCAGACGATACAGCGATATTAGGTTCCGAATTCCGGGCTGTTGATATAATGTCTAACTTAGACAGAGCGTTATTTGAGATTTTATTGTATTTCAGTAAATGGAAAATTGCTTTAAATTACGAAAAAAAAACACAAGCGATTTACTTCACTAGGAAACGTAAGGAATGTTACACACCACAGACAAATATTACTATAAACAACAATTCTATTCAAAATGGGAACCGAAAGTAAAATACCTAGGAATTATGCTCGATCCGAAAATGAAGTTCAAAGATCATATACTTTATGTGGTAGATAAAGTTAATATATTCTTTTGTTTGGGTACGGTTTTCCGTCGACCCTCGTCAAATTTGGTTTGTGAACAAACCGGTTTCGGCTGTTTGCCATCTTCAGTGTTCCTTTCGTACTAGTTGCGTTCTATTGTCAGTTGTGTTAATATAGTTCGTGTCTCCCTTCGTGTTATTGCGTTCGTCACTTTCTGTCTTGTTTGCCTGCATCTCCTCTCTCCTTTTTCGTTTGTCTCTTTTTACCTTATTTGTCGCTCCCTTTTTCATTCGTCTTTTTCCTAAATAAATCCTTTCATGATCATGCCTGTTGGCCATTTTCGTTTATGTGCGAACCTATTGGAATTCCAATGTGACATAATAATCTGTAATTGTACGTTCAGGATGTTCCCTATCGCTTTCGTCTCATGCACCTGCGTAACTTTCCCGTGCTGGTGCAGTGTTTGTCCTCCTGTAAAAATGTTTCAACGGTTCAAATATTGCTTCCGAAGCAGTGTTTATTTGTTCATTTATTATTCGTCCGTCAAATGTTTTTTGTTTGTATATTTCCATGTTCTCTAATACATTTAGTCTTCTTCCTTTGTGCTGTGTATGAAGCAGTTTAACCGTTGTCTTTATATGTCCTGGTGTACATTTGTCGTTAAATATATGGTTCGCAAAGTTTGATTCTAGAGTTGATCCCGGTTCCCGTACTCTTCCGTTACAGTCTCTAATGTGTTCCCTAAATCTGGTTCTGATCCCCTGTCCTGTTCGCCCGATGTAGCCATAATGGCATGTAATATATTAACCCGTATCTTATACCCCTTTATAAATCTCAGCATTGCTAATAAAAAACTCATTCTTAAGTCCATTTTTCATTCTGTAGTATACTATGCAGTTCTCGTTTGGCCTATTAGCGCTGCTTGCCATATCAAAAAACTGCAAATAGCACAAAATAAGAATATAGAAACTAATATTCAACTTGCCTTGGCAGTTTTCAAATACGCGTCTTCATGATGTTGCAGACTTAGAATTAGTTCTAGACAGGATAAATAGACTTATGCTAAATTTCAATACGAAATGTCTGAATTCTGAGTATGTTCATATTAATGAGCTAGTACCACCTGCGAATTCATCTTGTCAATAGTTAAGTAGTTTTAGTAGTTTTATATAAAAATCAAAAAGGTTTTTTGCCAGATTTGCTCCTCCAAAAATTATGTCAATATGTATATATGTATGTATATATATAAAATTCTTGTAAATTTAAAATTATTATGAAGTTGAAAAAGAAATCTCTTGAACACTTATACAAGTATTTTTTATATTTAAACGACAATTTAAATATTATGGGTAAATAAATGAATGAATGATAATTAATAATAAAAAAATTTTAAATGTATTGTTATAATATTTATTATATTTATTATTCCAAAAATATTTTAAATGCATTATTGTGGGGTGGAAGGCATATCCATTTCACTACTGATCATATAGATCATTAGTGAATTTTATCCCAAATTTTGTAGAGAAAATTCAAGAGCCTTATATATCTCAGGCCAAATTTATTAAATGGGAGTTTTCATTGAACCAAAACAGTAAAAAGACAACAAAACTAAAAAATATTTTTATACAAAAGCGCAGCAAACATTTTAAAAACAAAAACACTTTTTATTTTCAATCTTTCAATCACTGATAAGCTATATGAGCAGTAGTAAAATAGATGTGCCTTCCACCCTACTAAAATATTTTTTGAATAATAAATATTTTATGAGAATATTCTAAAATATTTATTTTTAAAGGAATCTAGTATAAATTAATGCAGTTTAAGAGAAGAAAGAATAACTATTATATTATATTTATTTTTGTTATATTTAAAGGAAAATTTGTCTGCAGAGCAGTGTAATTAATATACCGACTTGCAGTTATTACTTATTTTAAGGGTTAAAGTTTAAGATTAAAGCATGAATCGCTAAAACTAAAGCCAATTTATTGAAATTATTTATTTGTAATCAAATTTTAATTTATATCGTTTAAAAAAAATTAAAACATTTTGTACACTTAAACACAACACACACTCTCACACACATTAATTACGTTTCGACTAAACTTTGCTTTTGTTACATTATTTCCAAATAAAATTTAAAAGATTTTACAAAAATGTTCTTATGTACTAAAATATTAAAGAATAGTTTTCTCGTTTTCATAAATTTTGTTTAATTTATCGTTGTCGTCATTATCATTAGCCAGAAGGAAAAAAAGTTATCGTAGTTGTTTTCAAGCCATTGCCAAATCATCAAATCCTGGAGCCGTTAAATGAGCTAAATCTCACGCTTTGGCACCCGGTATTTTTGATAGAACCTTGGAAAGATCAACACCAGTAAGGGCATTAATAGAGGGTGGTAATTGTGCCACAAGGCGAGTAACATCGTTGGTAACGTTATCATTGCCGCCTATTAAAACTATTTCATCAGTTTTCGCTAAAGGAGCGGCAACTTCGGCAGCAATCTGTTAATTAAATACAAAAATTAATAAAATAAATTTGCGCAAAAAAAAAATATGTAAAATAATTAAAGAACCTTAGGCAGTGATTCTAAAACCATATTCATTATGGCAGCATCTCCATATTGTTTATAGACATGGGCCTTCATGCGCATACGTTCAGCTTCAGCCTTGCCCACCAATTCAATGGCATGAGCTTCAGCAGCACCAATTTTACGTATCTTTTCGGCTTCAGCTCGGGCCATTTCAATAGTTTGACATCTAAACAAATTTTAAAGAAAAAAAAAAAAACAATAATAAAGGGTTTTTCAAGAAGAAGTTTGTTTTCTAAAACAAAAAATTTAGTTTAAGATGATTCAATTTTTTTTTTGTATTAAGAAGACATAAGACATAATATCAGGACATCGTTAGACACAACTAACAATTTTAATTCCAGCGAAGTATGCAAACTTACTTGTACCTGTAAACATACTTCTACAGGATAAAGTGAACGATCACAGAATATATATACACTCATACAAACGAAAAAGAGAAGACTTCAACTTTGCATTACATCTTAACACTCACGGAAACAGACCAAGGGAAATAGATGATCATAATTTTTATTGTATTACGCAAAGAAAAATTTGGTAATTATGAATAAATGATATCTGGCAAATATCCATCACGTACATGCTGACAGATTTCGATACTTTCATCAAAGTTTTTAAAACACTTTTGGCAAAATGGCGGTCCAATTTCTTTAATCAAATCATGGATTTTAAGTTTTAAGAGTAAAATCGATTCCATTGGCTTCGTATAGACTCTGTCCTTAACACAGCCCTACAAAAAATAATACAGTGGTGTAAAATCACACGATTTGGCTGGCCACTGCAATCGGGAAATTTGTTTTGCAATGAATTGGTCCTTTGATGGGCTGTGTCAGTGATTTCCACGTCGTTAATGACAGGCTGAAATTGAGTTGTTAGTATCTCAGGATAGCGTGATCCGTTACCGCATTTCCAGCCTCATCTTCGAAAACAGAACAGCGAAAGACCACATGGTGCACCACACAGTAACATGTTGAGCATGCAAAGGCCAAATTCGGCAATTTTGCTTGTTACATACCCTGGCAAGTGAAAATGGACTTCGACTGAAAAAATGATTTTTTCAGAAAAAGCAGCCAGTTGTTCCTGAATGAATTGAGTGAATCTACGGCGATGTGAATGGTCGGTCGTCTTCAATTCCTGCACCAGTTGAACCCTGTAAGGCTTCAAAGTCAAATTCGCCTTGTGGTGGTTTTGCCCCCCCCCCCCGGGGTCACATTTATCGGTCTTTATAGAATACTTGAAAAAGGGAGCCCAGTCCCCTGAAGTCAGACAGGGAGACAACTGGAAACTCCACTTTATTTCCACGCGGATCAGTGAGCTCGCAGAGTTCATTATTTGTCTCTTTAGACATTTAATAGTTCTGTGGCTGATCATTGAGGTTGGCCCCTATATGGGAGCACTGTGGTGGTTGTGGTTTTGCGGCCCCATAAGGGTTTTTATAATTCCCTTATGGTGGCCAGGATCATCTCACTGATAATGGCACGCAAAGTGAATGATCCAGTCCAGTGAGCATGCTAGACATGTGTTCTGGACAGGAGTAGGAAAGTCTCCAACTCTTTAGCAAGGTGTGATGGTTTGCAGCCCTGTCCTGGAATCATTAAAGTTGCAACTAGGTGGTTCTGTTGCTTAGAATTATGCCTTCGGCTATCTAGGACGAGCATGACGTTCCAAATTATGTAAAGTGGTTTGTCCACCATCTGATTACGGCTACATAGCCAGGCGCGGATGTAAAACAAATCACACTCTGTGGTGGTTTTGGATAAACCCAATTGTTGAGAACGTCAAAGAATTGATAAATTTGGATCTGCTTGTGGCTCATGGCTGCGATGTCTTCAGAACAGACGTTGGTGTTCGCACATTTTGTATCGAACCTGTCGACTCAAATTTAACTACCAAATTCTTAATAGCATTCTCAGAAGGACGATTATGTTGTCCGAAAATATCACGAATTTTTCGAAATGTAACTTTAACAGAACTACCACCATTTTCATAGTGAATTCTAATTATTTTAAAGCGATTTTCGGGCGAAATTGAATTCGTTGTAACAATTGCTAATGGACTACGAATACTATGAATACGTCAAAAAACTAAATGACAAAACTATCATGCTGTTGGTGTTGCCAAAAGAAAAGAAGTTTTTAAAATTGAACTTAAATTCACTTACTGTTTGCCCTGTGCTATTGTTTGTACTCGATATGCTTCAGCTTCGGCGGGTAATTTTACAGTACCAATCAATTCTTTATCTTTACGTTGCACCTCTTGTGATTCAATTTCAATTTGTTTACGTCTCTCAACCACATCAATTTGTATTTCTTCGTTACGTATCTTTTGACGTATTTTGGCAGCCTGCAGCTCGTAAGCTAATTGAGATTCCGCTTTAGCCGTATTTGTTTCTTGATCGAAATTGGCCTTTTGCAATTTAAAGAGACGTGCGTTGTCTTCTATTTTAGTATCAGTCGAGTATTTAACGTCCATAGCACTTTTTTCACATTCAGCTTCACGTATGCCGGCATCACGATTAGCTTCGGCTACCCCCGCATCGGCATCACGCTTAACAATAGCGGTTTGAGCTTTGCCAAGCGAAGCTAAGTATTGTACGTCATCGTAAACATCTTTGATGGTAAAAGAGAGAATTTCGATTCCCATGCGACCGACATCAGGTGCGGCTACTTCGCGCACTAACGCTGCGAATTGATCGCGATCTTTGTATACTTCTTCGACTGTAAGAGTTCCTGTAAAGAAATTAGTGGCAACAATTTTTATTTTAATATTTTTAACAAAAATGTACGAGTGGTAGATACGAGGTGTGTTAAGAAACTTTTATAATTAATTTTGTGCGTTCTTGATATTATTAATCCTATTTATTAATATAAATTCTATTAATATAAATTTCCTTTAGATCCAAACTAGTAGTCATAGTAAACAGTGGGAGATTTGGTTATCAAATGGATACACTTCTGTAGATGTAAATTGATTTTTTGCTGTATGAAGGAATCCAATGTACTAAAAAAGATTTTGGAACGTGCTTAAATGAAATTTTTAAATTTTAAAAGTCGAATATCTCCTAAACTTTAGAAGATAATACATATTTTTTTACAGCTCGATAAGAGATATCACTATAATTTAACATATTTAACATCACTTTTATTTGGGTACGGTTTTCCGTCGACCCTCGTCAAATTTGGTTTGTGAACATTATTTCAATTAAGAAATAATTTTTTCATATATTATCCCAATAGCCCAACTTTTTATCCTTATCAAAATAATCGTAACTCATCTATTATTGACTTAGTATTGACCAATATCACAGCCAACATCACTGTTGAAGTCCTTGAATTTGATATCCCATCTGACCATAGACCCGTTGTCTGTAAAATTGGAAATGCAATATCTTCTGAAGCACAGACTACTTATTATAATTACAAGCTAACTGATTGGGTTGCATTTAGAAACGCAATAAATAGTCGTATCACTATAAATACTGAAACCTATAATTCAAAAACTGCAATTGATATGGAAATTGATAAGTTTGTTCGCACGATCTTAGAAGTACGGAATCACTGCACTCCAATTTTTCGTCCCTATGGAAAAACTAACTTACCTTCAGATGTCGTTAGTCTAATTAGAACGCGAAGAACCTTCAAAAGGAAAAGCCAACGGGCAAGTAACATATCTGAATCTAATTTTTATGAACAGAGTGTAAAACTTTTAACTATTATGATCAATAACAAAATCAATACACTTCGTAATTATCAATGGAATAAAACACTGTCAAAGCTTAGGCCGGGTGACAAGTCTTTCTGGAAAATTTCCAGACGCTTAAGAGGAAAACTTAACAACAAAGTTCCTTTTTTCAACCTGGGCAACAGAAAAATTATAACAGATGAGGAAAAAGCCCAACTACTGTCGGATACTTTTTCGGCTGCAAATGAGCTCACATCTACATACAAGCATTCAATTGATAAATCTGTTAACTCCAAAGTGAATCGATTTAAATCATCTTACATTGACAATGAAAACCTGTCTTTTATTTCGCTTAATGAAATAAGTTTATTAATTTCTTCGCTTAATGATTCAAAATCACCTGGTCTTGATGAAGTATCTAACCTACTAATAAAAAATTTTCCGCCCAAAGCAGTTCATTTACTAAGGATAGTTTTTAACAGTTGTTTAAAACTCAACTATTTCCCCTTACACTTCAAAAAAGCAAAAGTTATTGCGATTCTTAAGCCAAACAAGCCTAAGCATAGTCCCAACAGTTACAGACCCATTAGTTTGTTAAGCAATTTGGGAAAATTGTTTGAAAAACTAATTCACAAACGAATTTGCGATGTCGTTGAAAATACCTCGATAATAGCTAAAGAACAATTTGGTTTCAAGAAAGAACATAGTTCAGTACACCAAATAAATCGCATTACAAATAAAATAAAAGCGAATAAGCGAAATAAGCAGTCTACAGGCCTAATTCTTCTTGATATAGAAAAAGCATTTGATACCGTCTGGCACAACGGCTTAATTTTCAAATTGCTCCAGACTAGTATACCTAAGCATTTGTGCAAGCTTATTGCAGATTTTCTTAACAAGAGAACATTTATTGTTGCAGTTAACGGTGCAATATCGTCACCAAAAACAATTTCTACTGGATTACCACAAGGTTCAATTTTATCACCTTTGTTGTATTCAATTTATACTTCGGACTTTTCACCGCCCTCGTACTTGAAAGTTGCCTACTACGCAGACGATACCGCTTTAATCACGTCTAGCAAACTGACAAAGGCATTATTAAAGAAAATGGAAAAAGGATTTGCTTCATGCATAAAATATTTTTATAAGTGGAAAATTAAAATCAACTCTAACAAAACTCAATGTATCATATTTCCTTATAACAACTCCCCCAAACGATTACCAAGTCGACAAATTAGGTGTGGAAGTGAGAGCGTTTCAATAAGAAATGATGTAAAATATCTTGGCGTATGTTTAGATAAGAAACTTAATTTTTCAAGGCACATTGACGAAATCGGCAAGAAATCCCTAAAAGCCATCAGAGCTCTGTGGCCTTTACTGAATAGACGCTCTTCACTTGGCCTTCAAAATAAAAATTTAATTTTTAAGAGCGTGATAAGACCAACCTTAACATATGCATGTCCCATTTGGTATACAGCAGCAAAAACTCATTTGAAGAAACTTCAGATAATACAAAACAAATGCCTCAAGATTATACACAACAAACATTGGAGACACTCAACGCAGCTTCTTCACGACCAAACGGGATATGAACGAATTGACGACTTCATAAAGAGACTCAACACTAAATATTTTGAGAAAATAGAAAATTCTTCTTATCAGCTGATAAGAGAATGTAGAGAGTCGGCGTAAAGGTTTTTAAAACAACAATCACCAAATTGGATATGATATGTATGCAATGTGTTGTTGTATTAGACAATACAATTGTATTCATATATATTTCCTAACTATATTTGAACATCTTTCTTTTTTGGTATATAAAGGTTTTCCTATTTTTCCTTTAAAAAGAATAAATACTTATAACTGAACTTTTCAATATCTGTGATTAAAAACATAATTTGCTGTAATATCTAAGATAATATCTCAAAACTGTAAATAAATATGTAAATAGCATTTAATTTAATAAAGATGAATTTGGAAATGAAAATGAAAAAAAAAAATGGTTTGTGAACAAACCGGTTTCGGCTGTTTGCCATCTTCAGTGTTCTTTTCGTACTAGTTGCGTTCTATTGTCAGTTGTGTTTATATAGTTCGTATCTCCCTTCATGTTATTGCGTTCGTCACTTTCTGTCTTGTTTGCCTGCATCTCCTCTCTCCTTTTTCGTTTGTCTCTTTTTACCTTTTTTGTCGCTCCCTTTTTCATTCGTCTTTTTCCTAAATAAATCCTTTCATGATCATGCCTGTTGTCCGTTTTCGTTTATGTGCGAACCTATTGGGTTTCCCCCCACCCCCCTTCCCATGTGACATAATAATCTGTAATTGTACGTTCATGCTGTTCCCTATCGCTTTCGTCTCGTGCACCTGCGTAACGTTCCCGTGCTGGTGTAGTGTTTGTTTTCCTGTAAAAATGTTTCAACGGTTCAAATATTGTGTCCGAAACAGTGTTTATTTGTTCATTTATTATTCGTCCGTCAAATGTTTTTTGTTCGTATATTTCCATGTTCTCTAATACATTTAGTCTCCTTCCTTTGTCCTGTGTATGAAGCAGTTTAACCGTTGTCTTTATTTGTCCTGGTGTACATTTGTCGTTAAATATATGGTTCGCAAAGTTTGATTCTGGAGTTGATCCCGGTTCCCGTAGTCTTCCGTTATAGTCTCTAATGTGTTCCCTAAATCTGGTCCTAATCCCCTGTCCTGTTCGCCCGATGTAGCCATAATGGCATGTACAAGTTAATTTGTACACTCCTCGTCTGTCCAGTATATTTGTCCCGGTTGTTCCATTCCGTAGTATTCCGCCTAGGTTGTCCCCCGTTCTGAATGCGGTATTGATGTTGTGTTTTCCAAAGAATTTCGCCAGTTTGTGCGTTGATTTTCCCATATATGTTAATGTAGCCCATTTTTTCCTTTCATTCTCCTGTTCTTTGTCCGTTCTAATTTGTTTCCTGATGTTATCTACGAGGCGCTCTCTGTATCCGTTGTCTTCTGCGATGGTGTATATTGTCCCCATTCCCCTCATATACATTCGCCGTGTTAGTGGTGTCCCCTCGAGTCTTGTCATTAGCCGCCCGATTGCTGCGTTTTAATTATTCGTATACACGAGTTGTGCATTGCGATGCAGGCTCCCTAAGCAGAGTGTAAGGACCATATATAAAACGTAAATCGATTAAACTGATTCTATAGCTGTGCAAAGTTTTAATGTATTCGAACTGTGCGCCGCACAGTGGCTCAGAATCGTATTTCATTGGCCAAAACTCTGTAACTTTTTAATTAACAAAGATTTTTTAGAAATTCTTTTTTTAGTCAACAGATAACATCTTAAGCATTCATCGAGTTTAGGTTTTATTAAGGTCGGTACAGCGCGCTGCACCTAAAATTATGCTAAACAATGCTTACATACTTTCTAGTTTTTGGTCAATTTTAAAATAAAACAGTGTAACTTAAGTTTTCTTAAAATATATATATTTGTTTATAGTCATAAGTAGATTGTAAATAAATAAATAAATATTTAATATTAATATTTGTATACTTTATTTCATTCAAATATTAAATGCAAATCATAATTATTATTCATTTTGCTGGAATATTTCCTGTAAATATTCTATATTCTGCTCTGTATTACTAGTGTCCTGTAGCAATGCCGGCATGTAGGTCTGAATGATTCATTTTCCATTGACTTCGAATGCTAGAGATGAAGGGATCTGACGTTGTCAATAATATATGAAATAAATCTTTATTTGTAGAACTTCGTGACCTTTTTTCTAGTATTATGTTCTCTGTAAAATCTATAATCCTTATTTCTACTTTCCTAATTTCCTCTGATAAATCTCCAATTGGTAATAAATGGAGCTTAATGACATATTTTCTATGGTAAAGAACTTTGTGCACTGTTGCTGACATATTTCTATAATTGTATTTGAATGTATATATAGCAACGGTTTCCTTGGCATAATCACCAAATTTTCTAGCATTAATTTGTTCATTGCACGCAAGTACTTTAGTAGGTGCCCTTATAGGCTAGTAGGTAGTGTACTAGCTTGTCAGTATGGGGGTTGTGGGTTCGATTCCCAACGAAGACCTTATTTTTTTCACTACAAAAATAAAAATTGACTGTCGGTGGGGCAGCTCAGCGATGAAGGCATAGTCACTGGTCGCTGTGCTGTGTCTTATATGGCAGTTAATTTCCGACTATCCTTCTACTTTCACCACCTGCTTCATCTCTTCTCTATCTCTTTCCTAAAGAATGTAGCACGGTTCTTGACTAAATAGGCATTGTTGCCTGAAGTGCTACTTCTCTTTCACAAAAAAAAAAAAAAGTACTTCAGTAATTGTTTTAAATCTTGAAATAGCATCTATATCAAACCCTGTTATACCAGATGTAGTTAGTTTCGGGATCCATAAGGAATCTTTTTGCGGTATTGCCATCGTTTGTATTGACTGATCCTTGTTTCGGTTGATCTTAAATTAACCCATATTTGAGATATGCACGTTGAACTTGTTTCTTTTGCAATTTTCTTTTCTCTTTGTTGGTGTCATTATTACTTACTGATCCTGAAGATCCGAAGTGCAAATCATAGCTAATTTTCAGTATGTGTTCCATAAACCTTATCCCCGTATGTAGCGGTGATAATCTAAATTCAAATGCATCATACTATCTACTGACTTTGTCGGTTCTTGGTTTAACCGGCTTTATATGTAATACAGCTGGATGAAGCTTTTGTATCAGTCAAAACCTGGGCAGTTTTTCCGTCTATCATTGAAAGTATTTTTTTTTTTTTTGTTAAAGAGAAGTAGCACTTCAGACAACAATGCCTATTTAGTAAAGTACCGTGCTACATTCTTTTAGGAAAGGGATAGAGAATAGATGAAAGAGGTGGTGAAAGTAGAAGGATAGTCGGAAATTAACTGCCGTATATAAAGACAGCAACAGCGACCAGTGACTATGCCTTCATCGCTGAGCAGCCCCACCGACAGTGAATTTTTATTTTTGTAGTGAAAAAAAAACCAAGGTCTTCGTTGGGAATCGAACCCACAATCCCCATATTTACAAGCTAGTACACTACCTTCTAGCTTACAGGGGCATCTATCTCTAACTCTAATGGCTTTAGTGCTGAAATTTGAGCTCTAATGTCACTTACTTCATTCTTAATAGTATCACGAGTTTCTGTTTTATTCTCAAATTTTATTGGTCTGCAGTATTTCATAGACGATGGAGTATAGTTTTTCTACATATAATTTGTTTGCATTATGCTGGGCGAAGGTTCCGAGTCTTCTAAGTTCTTTATTATTCGCAATGGCACAAATGACAGCATGAACATATCTGTGTCAGAAATATCTTCAAATAAAAATTTGTTATATTGTTTTTGGCCAAAAGATTCATCGCATCCCCATTTACAAAAAAAATCAAATTCACTTTCCATGTTTTTTCAACTCACTTCCTTTAAGTGATTGTAGCAATCTTTCGGCTGTATGATCAAGTAGAACTTGCAGTTGTAACTGTGCCGAAATTGGTGTGATTTTGATAGATTCCTTTGGTGGATAACGTTTCTTTTTAGCTGCAGTTATGCGATGATATGATGGATATAAATTGTACTTTATATATCTGTACTTTACTGAAATAAATTTTAAACATTTTTTCCTATAATTTTTAGCAGGTAATTGAAACATCTGTGCAAAAAAGCATGAAAAATTCTGGGAAGTTTTTCAACCATTTGAAGAAATATTTATACCACTAACAACTTTCCTCTCTTTCTCCCTACGTTTTGCTATTTGCAATTTGTATTTATGACAGTGAATGGTTTCTAAAGTAAATTTACTAGCAATTTTAATAGAATTTTGTTTGTAAAAATTTTGAGTATTTTCATTAAAATAAAAAAAAAATGTTCTACAGGCGGGTCCGGGCGGATGCTTAAAGAAAACACTTCTGCCTTTCTTTGGATGGTTTCGGTTTTTTGTCCTTTAAAAGTTATACACTATTAAACTTTAAATTTTACGAATGTATAGTGGTTTCAAATTTATTAAATAACACCCTAACTACAAATTATACAGGGTGCTCAAATACCATTTGTGAAAAACAACAGTCCACCCAACGTAACAAAAAATAACCGCAGCCCATTATCAATAACAGTTTTCAAGAAATCGTAATTAATATGAGATCAAATATTACAAATTTTTTTTATTTCTAAATTAACTTAAATTCTTTGCTTTTAGTAGCATGCCACGCTTACTACTGTAAATATTTTGCCAAAATTTTTTGGCTACCTAAGTTCTGATCTATTTCCTTTCTGATGGCATAAAAATTTTAAGAATCCATGTCAAGAAAAAATATAGGTTTTGGCCAATGAAAATTGATTCTGAGCCACTGTGCGCCGTCCACGTTAATATTTCTAAAATGAAAAGTGGGACAACAGAATATTGTTCCGTTCCTTTACCGATTTATTCTTGATAGACCAATCTGAATAAAAGCCAAGCGTAACGCTGCAATGCCATACTTAAATAAAGGGTCCGCCAAATATTTTTTTCTAAATGCTATAAACTCCTGAACCAATTGAACTTTGTATGGCGTCATACCAAGGTCTTTATGCAAATTTCGGCTCAATGATGTCTCTGAAATGTTCAATTGTTGAGAACGACGATGAATTGATGTTGATGGCGCTTCACGCACACTTCTGCCACAGCAGCAATATTCTCGGGTGTACGCACTGTTTTTGGCTTTTCACGCTTTGGTTTGTCGATAAGGATGCCAGTTTCTTTCAATTTTTTCACAACATAACGAACACACGGAGCTGACGGTGCTTCCCTTCTTCCAAAATCCGTGCGCAATTCTGCAACACTACCATGATTTTCAAAGTAATGTCGCAATATTTCCCAGCGTTGTTCAAGCGTATACACAACCATATTCATTCAGCGGAAGGATAAAACTAATTATCTAACAAATCAAACATGAGCTAGTGTTGCCATTCACGAAATGAGCACTAGTTGAAAAAGAAAAAAACGTTAGATTGCGGACCCTTTAGGAGTATCAAAAACTTTGAATGCTGAATAGTAAACTCACTGAAGAAAAGATGAAATCGCTAGATTGATCTAAAGAAACTTAGTTGTCATAGTTTTATAAGGAATACAAAAGCCTTTCTGAAAAAATAAACACACAAGCAGCCAACTTCATTGCTTAACGCGCTGTCAAAAGCGGATTTTATAATTGCACTGAGTTGACGCCGTGCTGCTTGAGTTCGCTTTATACATTTTATATGCATGAGAATTTTTGGCAGATAGTCGTCATGCTAATTAAGGTTTGGCTGTAAGTTATCACGATTATGTACGGTAGGCCCTTTTAAGAACTTTTTACAATTTTGGTTAAGTCTGGTAATTCTTTTGCAAGCCTTGAAAAGTGAAATATTTCGCTTAAAGTTTGTTTTTTTTTTAAAGAAAAGTAGCACTTCAGGCAACAATGCCTATTTAGTCAAGTACCGTGCTACATTCTTTAGGAAAGGGATAGAGAAAAGATGAAACAGGTGGTGAAAGTAGAAGAATAGTCGGAAATTAACTGTCGTATAAAACAGCACAGCGACCAGTGACTATGCCTTCATCACTGAGCAGCCCCACCGACGGTTTATTTTTATTTTTGTAGTAAAAAAAAAACAAAGGTCTTCGTTGGGAATCGAACCCACAACCCCCAGACTGACAAGCTAGTACACTACCTACTACCCTATAGGGGCAGTTGTTTCTAGAGCAGCAGAATATTATAATTAATGGAATACGCGCAATAGTTAAAAAGAGGCCTTATAAATTTCTCATTCAGTTTATAATTTAGCATGTTGTTGTTGTTCTCTGTTTATAAGATTTCTCAGAAACTTCTTGATTTGTTTACAGACACAATAGGCGCACTTTACTTTTTTTTTTTAAATAATTATATTTTTATAACTTTAACTATACATCTTCCAAACGATATTATACACTTTTTCTGGGTCGGTGCTTTTAAGCACTCTCAAACACTTTTACCAACATCCAAGCAGTGCAACAACTACTTTTCTCTCCTCTTAAATAGAATATCCCTTTGCACTTTACTTACTGATCTTGGCCTAAAAAAATATTTTTTAAAACTTTATTATTAAACCAGCTGTGCACTAACGAATGTAAAGTCAATAATTTAAAGGGAAAAGGGAAATTCAAGAGAAAAAATCAATTTCACTGTAAGGGAAATTTTTGCTCTACGAAAAAATTGTAAACGATTTCAACTTGCGGAAACAAGGAAAACATTTTAGGTAAATGATATTCATGATAGGGGTATACGAGGTTTGTTAATTAAGTTTTGAGACTGGTAACGTTACGTTCGATCAGGCAACACTGAAGGCGCTGGGCTTGAAGGAGCGGCAAATGAACATGTGTTTTGCCTTCGGTGAGAGATTGACATCGCTCGAGTCACTTGGTCGTCAGTAGCGATTTCTATTATGAGACATTTTTTTCTGTTGTGTTTTACAAATGAGTGACATCGGTTTTGAACAACGGTGCGCTATCAGGTTTTGCTTCAGGCTTGGGCATAGTGCAACGGAAACTCTTGCTAAACTTCAGCAGGCCTACGGAGATAGTTTTTTGTCAAGAGCCCAGGTTTTAAGGTGGTTTAGGGCATTTGTAGAAGGAAATGAATTGATTGAAGATGGACCACAAAACGGTAGGCCTTCATCTTCAAGAACCCATGAAAAGGTCGACAGAATCCAGGATCTTGTGCGTTGAGATCGTCGGTTGACAGTTACAGTGTTCGGGGAAGAGTTTAATTTGACTCACACCACCGTTCAATAGATTTTGACCAATTAATTGGGAATGAGCAAAATCTGCGCAAAAATGATTCTAAAAAATCTTTCGCAAGACCAAAAGGACGGTAGGAAGGAAAGTGCCTTGATTTTTTGCATGCGATTGAAAATAAACAGAATTTTCTGAAATGTGTGAAATTACTGGTGACGAGTGTTGGGTGTTTGAATACAAGTCAGAAACCAAGCGCCAGAGCATGGAGTGGCACACTTCAATCTCTCTTAGGCTCAAAAAAGCAAGGATGGCAAAAGGAAAGATCAAATGCATGGTGATTTGTTTGTTCGATATCGATGTTCGGCAATCGTTCACAAAGAGTATGTATCCCCAACACTTTTACTGAGGGGTTCTTGAAAGACTTCAAAAAGGGTAGTAATTCGTATGAGACCAAACATCAAGAACAACTGGTTGCTGCATCATGATAATATCACACAGCAATTTCAATAATCATAATTTTGGCTAGTAAAAACATTCCTGTGGCTGCTCAGCCTCCATATATGCCGGACATAAGTCCATGTGATTTTCTCCCCTTCCCAAAGTTGAAAAATCATCTCAAGGAAACTCATTTTGGGACAATCGTCAATGTTCAAATGGCTGCAAACGACCAGCTGAAGGCTATTCCAGTATCGGGATTCCAGCACTGCTATAAGGAATGGAAGAACCATCTCCAGGGCCATGTGCCTTTAGACGGAAATTATTTTAAGGATGACAATATAAAATTGTAATTTTATTTGAATAAAAACAACTTAAATAATCAGTTGCATTACTTAATTTACAGACCTCGTATATGTATGTATATACATAAATTTTATCAGGTACATCCTTTAGATAGAAAACAAAAAGGATGACACTGGAAAACTAAATAATTTAAGAATTGTCGGACAGAGCATTTTTAATGTTTTATATTTAAAATTAATTTACCTTGAAACCACAGCATATGTTAGACCCAATATCAGGGTTAATTTAAATGTTCCCATCCAAATTAAAGACATTTTTCTTAGAGAAATAATTATTTAATTTCAGCACCACAAACTATTTTATTATTTAGAAAGTTATTTTTATTAAATTTGTAATGTGTTACAATTATAAATTATTAATTAAGTAAAAAAAAAATAATGAATCATTTTTTGTTAAGTTTTTATTTATTAATTATTTATTTTTAATTTTTCCTGCGTTATTTTACTTAATTAAAATTTATTTGAGTTATTTTTTAAGTTTTAGAATATTATTATTTCATTTAATATTTTTTAATAAGATTTACAAATTTTTTTAACGAATTCCTTTGTAAAGTTTTAATTTTTAAATATTTTTTTTGTTATTTTTTAATAGCGCGCCCGTATGACTTCAAGTACTTCATAAAACCAACTAACTGTAAATATTAACTGATTTTTAAAATACTGTGATTTTAGTTTATTTGCTCTTAATATTATTATTATTATTATTATTATCTGTATTATTTTTGTTATTAGTTATGTATCAAATCAAAAACTTTCGCTCTGTTATCTCGATGACACGAACAATTTAAAAAAAAGAGTTTTTATCGCCAGCTTTATACTTCAAAGTTTTTGACGTCATTATGCTGTAGGTTAATAGTTATGATAAGCTTTAATTACGTTTAACTGATTAAAAAAACAAATATAAAAAATTAAGCATTTCCACAGATAATTTAAATTTCTACTGCCTTTTGCGTCATTTAATGAAGTAAAACGTTAAGTAATGGTTCTTGTAAAATTTGGCATCACTGTTGCAAATGGTAGCTGCTCTTACATAAAATGAAAACAACATAAAAATTTTGTCAATCACTACTGTTCCAACGTTACATGATCTGCTGATGAACTATCGAATTTTTAATGCTTCAAAAAATTTTTGTTCGCATATAAATTTTAATCATGTAACCGCGTTCCCATATAATTTTTTCTCATAACGGTGCACAGTGGTTGGAAACGTTTTTTTCTTGAAAATAATTCGGTAGCTCATGAACCAGTTAAGATATCCTAATTTCATATTAGCCAAGCAAAGATATTTCTGAGTGAAGTTACAGACGATCGGCCCCCTAGGGTAAAGGGGTGGGGGGGGGGGGGGGGAGGCTACTGTTTGGTACCTCGGCCATAAAATTTTTTTGTAAATGTCATAAAAAGTTAATTTATTACTCAATTGTTAAGAGCTTGTTAAGAACTTAAGTAGACCTTGAAGATATCTAAAAAAAATGTGCTTTTATATCTAGAGTAGCTGTTTTAGTCTGGGAGAAAATCGGGCTAGAAAAATATTGTTTTTTCGATTTTGGCCGACCTTTACTTAGTATTTTTGATGTACTGTACTTATTTATGTTCCGACTTTCATTCTAAGATATTGGCTGTATTTTTGACAAAATTTCTAATAGAACAGTAGTAAGTTTGGTTTTGATGGTTTCGTTCATTCTGAATTGGAAAAATGTAAAAACTGCCGTTTTTTTTTTTTTTAATTTCCCCAAAAAGGGTGGTATGAGTTTTTTTGGATTGTCTTAAAGACAACCTAGGACAAATGCGAATAAAAGAAAAATTGCACAAAAATTGTAAAGGTTCACCCGCCAGCCCTATCCAAACATAGCCAATTTTGAAATAATTTTACATTAACATTTTTCGGAATGTAAAGCACTAAGCAGATTATTAAAGCTCCATACTCAAGAAATGATTTGCCATCCATCTAACAAAGCTAGGGATACCAATTAAAAAATAAAAACCCATTTTTGGAAAATTCATGTGGTAAAATAAAACTAAAAAAAAAAAATAATTTTTAAAATAAAATTTTTAAAATAATTATTAAAATATTTAAATAAATTAAAATATTAAATTTAATTTTATTTTACCATTTCAATAAAGGCTCTTTTATTTATATTGCTTAAGAATTTTCTAAGAATATGTCCTGGATCCGTTTAGATTTTGTGGCAATTCAAATTCTATATTTTATTCTTCAAACATTCATTTTACCGTGAAACTATGAAATGACATCTAAAAATGCGACGCGTGAAAAAATTTTAGTAAATTGTTAATCTAGAAGTCATAACCATCTACTTGTATAAAGAGCACATACTTAAGTTGTAGGAACTTCGCAAGCCTCGCCTGCTATTTTAGTTTTTCTCTTTTTTCTATGTTAAAATCAAAAATGTGTAAAAATATATTTTGTGTAATAAAGCCTGATACTCTGTTCATAATTCCGTGCGAAATGCTGTCAAAGCCCATATAAAAATAATTCGTAGGAAATAAATAAGAAATAATGTTACTCAACTAGTACTCTGTTTATTTTTGAAAAAGTCACAAAATGTTTCTGGCCGCATGTTTCTCTAAATGAAAAACGTTTCAGGCAACATTTTTTTTCAACTACGAAACAATAGGTCTGTCTGCGTACTTTTCCAGTAGCAAATATTCAGTCAATTTTTTTTTGGGAGGGTAAGAACAATGTTACTCTATCGGCTGAGAAAATCTGAAAAAGTACGCAGACAGTATCCAGTGAAATTTTGCAAGAAAACAGCTGATGGATGTGTAAACAACTGAAACTTCTGCTGCTTATATCACTTCTGCCATCTCCTATCCACTAACGCCACGGTCGTACTGTATATTTAAACGTTTCTACCATGAAATAAAATGTTTTGTTTATTATAATTTATTATAAACATTAAAAATAAACACATTTGTAACTCCTTTCCTCTGCCATTGCTAAATTTTAATTTTTATTTTCACTTCACAATAATTATTCAATTCAAAAACTATATGAAAACAGCTGTTCAAAGTAGTTGCAAAATCTTGCAAGCAGAAATTTCTCCAGTAACACTTTACAAGTTCTCTGACTTACAACTGTCAAAAAAATGATCTTTTTAGCACTCTTTTGCAAGAGATTTTGAGTACGCAGACAACATTTTGCAAGATTTTACAACATTTTGCACAAATTGATGCAAAATATGTGTATGCAGACAGACCTAATATGAGCAGTACTTTTTTGCGCACGGAATTGTGAGCAACAGCTGATTAGTTAAGTATTTGAATTTTTAATTTTAAATTTGTTGTGGCAAAAAGTAAAAGTATGGAGAAAAGCGTAAATTTATTAAAAAGTGAAAAAGAAATAATACAATTTAGTGACACAGAAAAGCGTATCCTTATTTCTGCAGTAAACAAAAGAAAATTTATTTGGGATAAGTCCCAAATGATATATTCTAACCGCAGTGCCGGTTAGATATTGCTAAAGAGATTGGAAAACCTGGTAAGGATTGAAATATATGTGCTTATGTATGATCTTTTTTGATTATTATTAGATGAAGCATGTAAGCAAAACTGGAGGAGTATTTTGAGTAGCAAACGGTATTACAACCAAAAACGAAAAGCATCAAAAAAATCTGGCAGTGGATGCGACTTGCAGTTCTCTTTAGACGAATCTCAGGATCCGTGGAAGTTTTCTGAGAACTTCACTGAGACGTCGAAATATTGAGAACGTAAGTGTTATTATTGTATCTTATTGTTGCTTATTGTAACTTTCGTAAGTAATGAAAATTTTGATTGTAGAACCAGTTGCTCACAGCTTTTAAGCACGCCAGATCGGCAGCCCACGCAAGATATTTTACCTGATTCTGAGATGCTGTCTATTATGCCATCGGAGAAAAAAACAACTTATTTATATGTAAGTAGGCATCAAGTCTTTATTATTCGAATTTACAACGTAACTTTTATTAGAGTTTTACACATTTTTATTTTGTTTTAGCAAAACACAGCAGTTTCATTGAAAAACGTTTTTTTGAAGTGAAATGTGAGCAGGTGTCTTAAAGATGGTAGATGTGATGACAACATTGGCGGATATGGCAAAACAACAAAACCAAAATAATTTCAACGCGCCTTTCCTCAATTATATTAATTCCTTGTAGTTAAAATTTTCAATGAGATTGGCGAAAATGTACTATGAAAAATTATTGTTATGCTTTACGATGAGATCTCTGCTCAAAGACTAATTAGCAACTAAGCAACTTAATTTTAATATTAATGCATAATAGTAATTTTTACATAGTATATTAAGAGTTTTCAAGTTTTTTAAAGACTGGCCACACAAAACAAAAGGCTGAAATAAATATATGAATTTTTTTATAATAGCCAAAGTTTTTCTTTGCAAAAAAAATATTGTCTTACGTATCCACCTTATTAAAAGTTATTTAATAAAAAAATATTTTTTTTGTTGAAAAACAGATCTTTTTATTAAAGCATTTTGGTAATTTTAATCATTTTTAAAGCCTCTTTAGTGAAATTATAAATTTTTTATTTCGTAAACTATTTTTAATTAGGAATCTCCTCCAAAAAAAGCGAATTTTCGCTGCCAAGTAACAGATGTCGGAATTAAAATAAGTCATAATTTTATTGCGAACAACACGGTCTGATTCATCTTGTCTGCCATAATGCGCAACATTAATATTAGATAAAAAGAGAGAATCAGCTGGCAACATATTGTGTAAATTTTCAAGCGAAATATCAAATGTTGCTCAACATTTTTCGCAAATTAGAACAGAGTACTACAGAGTACTAAGCTTAATGGTAAATGACATCTAAAAAATGCGACGCGTGAAAAATTTTAGTAAATTAATTAACCTAGAAGTTATAACCATCTACTTGTATAAAGAGCACATAATTATGTTGTAGGAACTTCGCAAACCTCGCCTGCTAATTTAGTTTTTCTCTTTTTTCTAGGTAAAAATCAAAAATGTGTAAAAATATATTTTGTGTAAAACTGAAAAACGGAACATTGCATGAAAAATGTGTTTATACACATGAAAAATGTGTTTATAAACATCAAAAATGTGTTTATACACATTTTTCATTTTTACATATAAAAAGAGAGAAAATATTTACTTGAGTTCAAAAACTCTTAATATTTGAGTAATAAATAAACTTTTTGTGACATTTCCAACAACTTTTATGCCCGAGGTATCCAATTCGGGGGAAAACCCAGAAGAACCCCTTTATCCTAGGGGGGCGATCATCCGTAATTTTACTTGGAAACACCTCGGCTAGGCCTCTGTGAAATTTAATTAGGAATATTGTAAGTGGTTCATAACCCACCGAATTACTTAAAAAACAACGTTTTCCAACCACTGTGCGGTGTTAACCACTTAACATTATTTCAAGGTCCATTAATATAACTTGCCAATAGTTAAAGTTAGAATATTATCGGATAGATAATTTGTTTTTCGTTCTTTAAAGTGCCTTTTAAACTAAAATCGTTCAAAACGCTTAAGAGGAAATATTTTTACCTTTAACTGTTAACGCAAAGTTTATCTTTTAATTTATTTTCTATTTTTTCTTTTATTTATAAAAAAAAGTCAAATTTGTTTATAATTTTGCAACTAAACAAAGAATTAAAAGTGCAACGTTGCCACATATATTCATAAGAAACAATATAAATTTTCAAAAGTAGGCGGTTTTTGCTCTGGTACTATCATATTTTCAAAAAGGACTAATTTTGTTTTAAAAGGGCACCTTAACAATGAATAACAGTTAAAGTTTACTCTATTCTTGACTTTATGAGTAACAACTTTAATGACGAATTTTAATGTGCGGCTCAATTTTAAACAACGCCCTCTATTGAATAACTAACAAGTAACCTTTGTCGTGCTTAAAGATTCAAAACAATGATTATGACCAGCAGAGAAATCTATAAGATACCAATAAAAAGTGTTTATAAAAGTCGAAGATAATGCGTGATAAGGTTTACATCTGCACCGACAGTGAGCCATAATCAGATGGTGGCCATTACCACTGTGAATGGTATGTGGTGCCATTCTTGTGCTAGAAGACCTTCGAATCCGTGCATTCTCAATTCTTCACACGATTGCATTCATACTCACTGGACCTGAACCATTCATTGTGTTCATTATGAATGATCCGACCCACAAACTCTCACGAGGGCCTCGAAACCACAACCACCACGATACTTCCATATAGCGGCCAACCTCAATAATCAGCCAGAGAACAGTTAAGTGTCTAAAGAGACAAATAACGGAACTCTGCGGGTCACTGATTCCCGTGGAAATAAAGTGGAGTTTCCAGTTGTACTCCTGCTGACTTCAGGGGACTGGGCTCCCTTTTTCCCCTAGTTGCACAGGTCTACATAGTAGCTCTGCATGAATACCACATATGTGCCCCCGGGGGGTAGAGTCGAAGGTAAGAAAGAAGTCATAATCAAGGGCGGTTATTTATAAAGGCACTTTCGGAAAGTAATTCTAAAAATATTTCAATCTAGAAATCTTTGAGCCTTCTGTTTCCCAGGCCGATGATTAACTAAGAGTTTGAAATAATCAGTAAAGAACTGCCAAAACATGGCAATCAGACTAGGAAAATATAATGACCTACAAAAGTTTACAAGTGATCAACCTAAACACTTTTTTTAGAGTTCCCTTGATCAAACTATCATTAGTTGAACTGGATTGCAGAGAGACATATATCATCATCTAATAATTAGTTTGAATTGTGATTAAACTAAAATTTTATCGATTCATCACGTGGTATTCTGCAAAAGTTTTAGAAAAATTATTTAAAATTTTTTTGATAAAAGAAATCCATATTAATTCTTATAGGAATATATTTGGGGTCTGAATATCATCAAAGTCGGTATTTCTCTTTAGCCCTGACTGAACAGCAAACATATAAATATGCGAGAGTTTAAATTTTCAAACATTAATAAGAATTGTGTTTGGATGTTATTGTTTCTTTTTAGAATAATTTAAACTTGCAACCTTGTGTTTACAACCACCCAAATTGGACTTTAGAAGACCCACAATTTAATTTTAATTATCGTCTACAAAATTTAATGCTTTTATCTTTGTTTCTTATTGGCAACACTTTTTTAACTGGCAGCCATTTTGTCAGCTGTCAAGTGATTTATGTTTAGTTTGGTTTGGTACTTTAACATGAATAGACTGACAACTGAACAACGCTTCCAAATTGCGCAAATTGGGGCCAAAATAATATTGCCGTGATGATAATAAGACTTAAGGCCCAACTATAATACGCATAAGCTGGCTTAAGCAAATGTCAAAAATTAATTGAAAAGTCTGTCAAATGCTTTAGCGAATCATTGAAGACTTTTATGTACCCATATTGTGCTTACATGACTACAGAAATGATTATGCACAGTTGTACATTTGTTTTATTCGTACTTTTGCAAAAAAAAAAAATAATTTTGTTCTAAATAAATGAAATTTATTAGCAAAAAGGCGTTTAAAAATTATATTTTGTATACTTAATACTATCCTTACACAAATTAATAATTTTTTGTTAATAGTTTTAAGAAAATTACGAAAAAAAAATTACAAATATATCGCTGTATGCTGTATTTGAGCCAAAAGTACTAAAAAATGCAATTATGTGCATCATTGAATTTATAAACAATAAAAAATTTAATTTTTTTGTTAAAAAAATGAAAAAGAAAATAAAATGTTTGAAAGCCCTCCTTCCTTTGAATTGCCGTTATAAAAAAACGCTTTACTTTTGTCATATAAGCTATTTTTTCTTTGCACATTTTCTATTAAATTCAGATAAAATATTTTTTGCCCTCCATTTAAATTTGTTTACTTATTTGTATATAACACAATATAAAATCAGCTGTTTCCGTACGGAATGTGCGATCAGTTTCGTACTTTGCTTAAGCAAATGACATTTGACGAAACTTGAAGAAAAGTTTTGTTAAGTACATTATAGTTTGCCACATAAGATTATTAGTTGCTTAACAGTTGCTTAAGTTGCCTTAAGCCAGTATATGCATAATATAGTTAGGCCAGGCCTTCAATTGTATGTTAAGACATTGTTACTTAAATAAAAACTGACTGCTTGTTATGTTTTATGGGCTGGTAAAATTTCTGCTCCGTACTTCTTTAACAAGGATGCTGGTTAGAACCTTACAGTTAATGGTGCCCGCTATGGAATCATTATTATTAACTTTTTAGTTCATCAATTTAAAAACCATGATGCGCAGTAGCTGTAGTTTCAACAATACGCCGCAATGTGTCATACAGCTCGAGCCATAATTGATTTATAGAAGGAATAGTTTGGTAAGCGTATATTTTTATGTTCCGGATCCGTAAATTGGCCTCCAAGTTTTTTGTGGGGACATGTGAAGTTGCTAGTCTACACTGATAAGCAACTGACCACTTGGAAGGCAACATTAGCCGCGTTATCGCAAAAATAAGGCTGTAAATATTGGGAAAAGTCGTCAAAAATTGAACTTCTTTCAAATTAGACTATTAAACAAGCCGTTGCGGTTATATTCCAGAACTTATTATTAAATTATAATACCACAAGATTACCTTTCGATTAAAGTTAATTTTTCAATTTAACTTTTTTTCCCCATTTAAAAAACCCTTCGGGGGCACATATATGGTCTTAATGGAGAGCAACTATGTAGACCTGTGCAACTGGGGGAAAAAGGGAGCACAGTCCCCTGAAGTCAGCAGGAAAATCCACTTTATTTCCACGGGAATCAGTAAGCGCCAGAGTTCCGTTATTTGTCTCTTTAGACATTTAACTGTTCTCTGGCTGATTATTGAGGTTGGCCCCTATATTGGAGTATCGTGGTGGTTGTGGTTTCTCGGCCCCATTACAGACAGGTCAGTTTTAATGGTGGCCGGGTTCATTTCACCTTTAATAACACCTACCTGGTGAAATGTTTCCAGATCCAGTGAGCATGCTAGACATGTGTTTTGGACAGGAGTTGGATAGTCTTCCAAGTCTTCAGCAAGGAATCATTAAAGTTGCAACTATGAAAGACCTGTTGCTAGAATTAGTCTTCGGCTTCCTAGGACGAGCATGACGTCCCAAATTATGCAGTGGTTTGACCACCATCTGATTAGGACTACATAGTCAGGCGCAGATGTAAATCTAATCACACAGGTCCCATTTCAAAGTTCTTAATTTCTATACAACATCCGTATTGCAGCGATTTTTGGGAATGTTGCGTTACCAATTAGTATAATAACAATGAGGCTCGTAAAAGCGGTTAAAAAAAGGTGTCTTAAATATGCCAACTCACGTCATTATTTCCAGTAACAGGGCCAGTTTTCCTCCAAGACTTTCATTAAACTAGTTCCGATGGTAAAAATTTCATTAAGTAAACTATTCCGTTTTGGAACAAATACAATATTTACAAAGTATCGTTTTGTATTATTACGGATTTGATCTTTAACAGCCCTTTATTTACAAAAATTAATTTTGTCTGTTACAAATGTTGTATTGTGTCTTAAAAGGTTTAAACTTTCGTCATTAAGGCGCATAATTTTTGTTTGGTGTATAAAAAGTCACAAGCCACAAGTTCAAATCTCATTAGAAGCTTGAATATAAAGAACAATTTTATTTTTTACTTCTCGCGACGGATAAGTTTATTAAAGGTGACTAAATGGTAAACAAAGTTTGAATTACCCGAGATCTTGATTACTTGAGGACTTGGCAAGGAAGTGTGTATATTAAATAAGCCCATAAGAAGCTGTAAGAGGCTTATTGGTTAAGTTAGGAAATGAGAAAAGACTATCAATTGCTGTGTAGAAATGCTGAAGGCTCGCGTATATTGTATTGTGTAACAGCTGGGATTGTCAAACCTTGACGATTTTTTAGCTAGTGAAGAAAATGAAAATTAAATACAATGAGTGACAGTCAGGGGTAAGCTGCTTGTAAAGGACTGGTTTGTAAAATAGGATATAAGGGTTGTTCTGCTTAAAAGCACATCAAGCAGGAGAGAACTGGTATTATCGACCAAATAATAGCAATTTTGTCTAGACTTTTAACTGAATTAAAATTGTCGGCTATTAACAATAATTATCCTAAAATAGTATGCTGTGATTTAATAATATCTCCATTCTATTCTTTTAAAATTTAAACTTTTTTGACTAATAAAATACAAGTTAATCTAGGCTAAATAGCGAATAATGACCTTTTTCTTCATATCTTATCTGTATAAAATTTTTATAAAACAGTTAAACTTTAATTGGTACTAACATGCAAGTATGAGTATGCTAAGGTACTTTACATGTTTTATTAACTATTTGTTTTAGAAAGATTTCTGATAAAATGTCTCTTAGAAGTGTTCAAACAGTTAAAATATAATTAAAATTCATGCATTGCGTGTTTTAAAATTTATTTACTTTTATTTTAAAAAAAGTCTAGAATGTTTAACATCAGATTTTTCCTATTCGTACTAAAATATAAGAATTTTAATTTCTGTTTATAATGGGTGTTTTTTTTTGTAGAGGTGTAGAATTTAAGTTGACAATCTTCTTTTAACTATCGGTTGTCAGCTGTAAACTGATTTTTGGCTTAATGTGGCACTTCAACATGAGTAAACTGACGCCAGAACAACGCCCCCAAATTGGACCCACTGGGAGATTGCCGTTGATCCTGATTTTCATAAGCGAATTTTGTTTAGCGATGAAGTTCCCTTTTGTTTGAATGTATACATCAGTGACGATAATAATATTCAAATGTATGTTGACTGTTTAAGGTGCCTAATGTGTTAAAGAAATCATTAGTCTGTACTTCTTTAAAAATGTTGCTTCAAGGTGGTCATCTGACTGTAATCACCCTAACGCCATGATTACTTATTCATTCTTATTCATTTATCTATTGAACAACACAGATATGCAGACTGTGTTACAATTGATTTATTAAATATTTTAGTAGCCGCAGAGTTCCACGTTTGGAATCCGTAAATTGGTGTCAAAAATCGTGCGATATAATGCAACTACACTATTCTCTGTGGGTATAAATATGCCCGTCGATTCGTCGATAAATATGCTCGAAATGACTGACTACTTGAAGGACAACATTCGTTGCCTTACTGTCGATATACCGTCACAAATATGAGAAAAAGTAATCGAAAATTAGAACCCCCTATTAGACTACATCCGAGCAAACTGTGGCGATCATATACCAGAAGTTATATTTGCTACACCAAAAGTAAATTTCATAACAATTAAAAAAAAACATCTTTGTTTTATTCTATTTGAAAGTTCTATACCTCTATAAGAAAGACCCTTTAAAAGTTAGTAAATAGTAATATTTGCTTACGTGTTTCGTTGAAAGAGTTGTTTTTATATTAATTAAATTTTAAGGTTTTGCACTTAAAAGCAGAAAACTTGATGTTAAGCAGTTTATGCTAAAGGTCAGTGATGGGCGAACTTTTTGGGTGGCGGGCCAATAAATTAAAAAAAATCTTGCGGCGGGCCATTAAATTAAAAAAAAAAAAACATAGAGGGTCATTCTTTAAAAAATTATAGGGTCGCTGTTCAATTAAAAGTTCGGTTTAAGCTCTATATTTATTAGTTATATTACGTAATATTTTAAAAGCTACGGTTTATTATGATTTTAAGATTTTCAAAATGTATGGGAAGCATGGATCTGTTTCTCACATGATATAATTTCCTCAAAATCTGGTTCCAGCTGGGAGGATGCGACTTTTAATAAATTAAATAGACTCTCGTCTGACAATAGGTTTCTTATTGAATTTTTTCTGTCTGCATTTCATTACTAAAAAGGCCTGTTCACATAAATATGAGGAAGCAAACATTGCCATAATTTTCTGCGCATGATTAATTAGCTTTGGAAATTCATCTTTCGGTAAGGATTTATAGAAATTAAGCTTATCTGTATTTAAAAATAGCTGCTTTAAATTATTATTACATTACAATTCTATAATTTCCAATTGTAGATCAGATGGAACATTCTCAGGATTAACATTAAAATTATTATTATTATTTATTAGTAGTATTTTTTAATACTTTCATATAGCAATATACATTCTTTCGCAAGTTACATCAAATCTGCTCCCAATTAAATATTTTTTACAAAGGTTACAATTTTTCTTCTAAATACATTCGAAATAATTTCATTTTTAATATTATTTGGCACCATGTTGTATAGCTTCAATCCTTTGTATAACAGTGATCTTCGCATTGTATTATTATCTGGTCGTTGTAGTCTAAAATCTGTAGCATTTCTCAAGTTGTATGGTTGAATATCACCAATGTATCTGAGTTGTTCCACTAAATAATCAGGCGCCTCTTCCGTTTTTATTTTCTGAATAAAATGAATTGTGTTCAATTCTAATCTTTGTCTTATATTAAGCCATTTGAGCGTATTCAACATATGTCCCACTGAGGTAAATCGATTGCATTTGATTATTGCGCGCATTGCCTTATTTTGTAGTTTCTGCATCCTTGATACCTGCTGTTCTGTACAGCATGTATATAACACAGTAGATCCAAATTCAAAATGTGGTTTTATCGTTGTATTGTATATGTTTATTGTCGATATAAGTGATATTTTGTTCCTTATACGTTTAAAAAAAAGACTTTGAAAAAATATCTAAACATGGTTGGATTTTTTTATAGTCAGGAAATCTGGCCTCAAATTCTGAATTAAGTTTTAATAAAGATTGTGAAAAGACTTTTAACTTCTCTTCACTCACAGGCCTTAAAGTATTAAGTCTTGGCAAACGAGTGAAATCATTTTTTCCCAAACATTTAGAAAATATAAACAATTGAGTTTTAAAAGACCTCAAACTGCCCCAAGTTTCATCTATAAATTGATTTCTTCCCTCTAACTTCTTGTTCAGTTTATTATAGTGCTCGAGTAAATCCGTGAAAAAAGCAAACTTGATGCACCAATTCTCCAATCCAATCCTCCAATATTTCCCACTCATCCCAAATTTCAGTTTTGGTTTTTAGAAAAACTTTAATTTCTTCGAGAAGACTCCAAACTCTCGAGAAGGCATGCCCACAACTCAGCCACCTGATCTTTGTGTAATAAAATACATCTGAAAATTCTCTTGAAATTGTCGATGTAACAAACCACCGGCTCGAATGGTATTAATTAATTTTAAAATAATATTAAGCACGTGGTTAATATCTAAAGCAGCCTTGCAAAGAAGATCTTGGTGGATTATACAATGTAAAAAAATTGTTTCGCTTTCAGGATTCTGACTTTTATAAACTCCTGCAAACCCCGTATTTCCGTATTTTTCCCACCATGTTAGCTGCTCCATCAGTTGTTAAATTATTTAATTTGGAAATTGGGGCATTGAGAGATTAGATTCCATCCCCTCTCTAAATGCATCATAAATTATTTTTCCTGTCGTCTTTCCTTTCAAAACAAGCAAGTTATTTGGTTATTACAAAGTTTTCATCGACTCCTCTGATAAAAATTAGAAGTTGAGCTGTATTACTCCTCCTGTATCACTGTAACACTCTCGTCCATAGTGTCTAAAAAATACTTAAACTTTTTGAGACGTCCATCGAGTTGATTGGTTAAATTAGAAGAATTCTTTTTTTTGACCGTTCTACGTGACAGCCCTATAGACTCGAAATCTTTTACCTTTTCTGGGCATAATACTTTTCCAATGCTAATTAACGCATCCTTAATAAATTCTCCTTCAGAAAACGGTTTGTTATTTTTTGCTATTTTATAAGCAACAATGTGACCAGCTAACGTGGAGGATCGCTGGACACTTCTTTGATTTATAAAAAACATTTGCTGACTAGATATTTTTCTTTCAAATTCTTTCTTGTCTTCATCTGTCATTTTATAGTACTTCGACCCAAGATGTTTTGAATTAAAGTGCCTAGCGAGATTATAATCTTTTAGTACAGCTACCGGTTCTTGGCAGATAAGACAAATAGGTTTTTGGTTATACTTCATAAAGAAGTATTTCCATGTCCACTCTTCTTGAGATATGTACTCGACATTCCGAATCAATTTTTCTCTTTCTATTTTCGATTGCCATTTATGGGGGTATTTACAATAGACTTTATTATTTTGATTACACGAATAAAACTGTACGTTGGCAACTTTATAATTTTACTTCACAATTTATTCGCTACGTCACGAGATTTACACTTTTACTGATTGCTGATTAATCCATAGCTGGCCCTTTTATATTTGTTGCACATGTTGTCTCGAATATTGAAGAATCTTCTAGATCTCACATATAATAGTTGTTGTTATGTTATACGTTCAGTTTTCTATATTAGTTGTTTTTGTTTCATTCTTTTTAAGTTTCTTCTTGGAATATTGCATCAGAAAGTTGTTGTTCTCTTGTGTGTATAATATTTCCTAGAAAACGACGCAGTTTGTACACAATATAATATGAAAACATCGCATTTTTTTGCTAAAATTGTCAACTTATATCTTTTTTAAAACATAATGTAAATTTATTTTTTGGGTATAATTTTTTAATAGGTGATTAATTTTTTTTTGAAAACGCTCGGCGCGCCGGATTGAAACCTCTCGCGGGCCGGATGTGGCCCGCTGGCCGTAGTTCGCCCATCACTGCTCTAGAGCATGGACGCAATGCTGATTGTATTTCACTGTTTCATCGTTACTACAATGATATGTGCTCTAGAGAAATTAGAGAACTTATTCCCGTTACACGTTTTTGTTTTGAGAGCGCATCCTTTGATTGGCCAACGAATCGCACTACGCATTACGTTACGTATGTGGAATGAACTTCCTCCAGAGGTCTTTTCTATCACTTTTAATATTGGAATATTTTAAAGCGAATGCCCATAAACATTACTAGCTCTTTTCTCTTCCTCATAACTTAATTTCCTAGTTCTAATAGATAGATGTTTTTATGTCTTTGTCTCTCAGTTCACATATTTAGTTATTTACTAAAAAATGTACGAGAAATCGAATTGCTCTGACAAAATTTTAACACTTTTATATATTTAAAACTTTTGGGTTAATTTTAAACTATTTTAATGTTATATTAGGATTTCCAAGCTCTTTTAGTACTCTTATAGTACGGCTTCTTATTCCTTTACTTAGACTTTTTAGTCTTATATTAACTGCTAAGTCTAATGTTAATGTTTCTTAGTCTTATACTAAGACATCTAAATATTAGTCAAAGAATACTTTGTTTTACACTAAGACTTCTAATTCATATACGAGTACAAAGCCTTCTAGGTCTTACTAACTTCTAGTGTTATTATAAAATTTCTTAATTTTTTATTTAATTTAATACTGAGATGTCTTAGTGGTATTTTTGAGTTGTAAAGTTTTATAATAAGACTGTGAAGTCGTATAATAGGACCATAAGTCTTATAATCTATAATATAAAAATAAGTCGGGTTTTCCTTCCTGACGCTAAAACTTCAGAAAGCACGAACCAATTTCCACGGTTTTGCATTCGTTGGAAAGGTCTCGGGCTCCGTGAGGTTTATCGCAAAGAAAATTCAGGAAAAATTTAAAGAGAAAAGCAGGAAAACAGGAAAATAAATTTTTCACATACAGCGCCATCTATGATACATAGCATGTACTACAACGGCACCAGTACGTGGTGTGTGAGTATCCCTCACGAAAATAAGCAAGTTTTATTTTAAGTAGATGGCGCCGTGCGCTAGGTCGCATGTATACTGTTCATTCTAGAAATGATGAATGTTTTTATTTGCGACTGCTGTTGGTAAATGTAAGTGGACCAAAATCATTTGCGCATTTGAAAACTGTGAATGGCCACCACTGCCAAACATATCGAGAAGCATGTCAACTATTGGGTTTGCTGGAGAACGAATCTCATTGGAATTTAATACTTGCGGGTTCAGTTGTTTCATCAAATGCGTACCAAATACGATCGCTATTCGCTATTATCATCACCACATGTTTCCCTTCACAACCAATTCAGTTATGGAACAAATGCAAAGACGACATATGTGAAGATATCTTGCATCGCTTGCGCATTCCAACGAATAATCCCGACCTGCAAATAACCGATGATATATATATAATAAAAGATAAATTCTGCTGCACAATTTTCCAAACAATTGTTAGCTGTTGGAAATGGATAAGTTCCAGTTGATGCGACAGCTGGGTTAATTACTCTTATCAAAGAATAATGATGTTGTACATGCACTTAATTTCACCATTCAATCAAAAATCGATGGCGATTTGGTGACACACAAATCCGTTGATTCCATAACCTATCCCGATGATGCAATAAATTATCTTACGGAGTTTTTGAACTCTCTGGAATTATCAAGATTTTCACCACATAACTTGCAACTCGAAGTTGGTTCAGTTATTATGATATTGCGTAATTTGAATCGACCGCGACTTTGCAACGGTACTCAAGTTGCGGTGAAAAGACTTATGCCGCATTTGATTGAGGCAACCATTATTAACGGAAAGTACGCAGGTAAACGATTGTAATTTCCGGTTCGCCTTGCGTTCGCAATGACGATTAACAAGTCGCATGGCCAATCGCTTAGTGTTTGCGGGATAAGTTTAGAAAATCATTGTTTTTCACATGGGCAGCTATACGTTGCGTGTTTACGAGTTGGGAAACCGACCAACAGACCAAAAAACAAAAGATGTGGTCTACCAAAGAGCACTTCAATGAAGCGGTTAATTTGCGGACACGTATAACGCTTCGATTCAGTATTTACTTTGGATTCACTTTCATTTTTTACTTAGAGAAGTGCAACTAAATTCCACTTTATTTTTGTAATCGAAAGAGTTCGTAACTGTTGTGCAATGAAATAAAATTTTTCCTTTTCAAATATAAAACAAAAAAAAAAATTTTTTTTTATCTTTTAATCCCCAAACGAAATGTTACAAAAAGCGAAGCAATCTGGTGGCAAACGTGGCGAACGGGTTCACCATGTCTGCTAGTAAGTTTATAAAACTAAGTTTCTTTATTAAGATTTATATCTTATACTCATTTATAAGACTATAAAGCTTTATAAAATCTTATGGCTATAAAGTTGTATGTTAAAACTAGAAAACCCTATTCGCTGTTTTTGGCTTAAATTAAACACTCTTGATTTGATGCTAAAATTTCGAAGCGTTATATTAAGACTTTTAAAACTTATAATTATACTGGTCTTATACTTAAACTTCTTATACTTTAACTTTCAAAGCTAATATTAAGACTTTCAAGTTTTATAATAAGTCTTCTACATCTTATACTACACTTTACTTTAAGTCGGCATATACACACTATTAATTCCATGTTTTCTATCCAAGTTTTACTCTAAAATTCTTTGACTTATAAAAATTAGTACTAACTATTTAAAGGTTCGCTACTTTCAAATTCCAAGTTACAGCATAAGGCTTCTTAGTCTTATAGAAATAATTTAAATATGTATATTTTGATTTAAAGGTGGTGCATTAACTTTTAAATTTTAAATTAAGGCTTCCTTAATTGAATTAAATATATATAACGGTATTTATTATTCACTTAACAAAATATTTCATCGAAATAGTACCAAAATGAATGGTACTTTAAAAGTATTAAAGCATTTAAATTTTCCTTTAAAATTTTAATTGAAAAAACTTTTTCTTTATAATAAAGTTATATATTTTCTCTCATTCTCGAACATTTGTTAAACGGTTAATGTTTAACAAAAGTGACAGTGTTACTATAAATGTCGCAAGATTGCAAAGAAAATCTTTTAAAAAGTATGTTTTTTACACAGATCAGTACATTTATAAAACTTGATGACTCTTAATTAAATTTTCCCTCTTTTGTCTTTCGTTAGAAACAAATGACAATAAATTGAATAAAAACGCAAAAATGGTGTTTAAATTGGTAAAGAAAGGAAAGAGAGAGAGAGAAGAACCACTATAATAATAATAATAAAAAATGTACTTTAGAATATACAAAACAGCATATTGACAGCTGGTTTAATTTAGCTATCAACCTTTAATATTGTGGAATAGAAACGAAGGAAAGAGGGAAGGAGGTGTTTCAAACATGGCAAATGATTGCTTGAAAGAAACCCGTACTGCTTGCAAAACGATGGATAAAACAACTTAATTCATTTATTCTTTATTAAATAATAAAATATTTTGGAATTGTTCACCCAACACGAAATTAACTAAACTAATTGTTGAAAATAACACTTTTAGTGTATTAAACAATAAAGTACAATCAAGAACAAATACCTCATGGGGAATTTTGCGTAAGGATTTGATTTTGAAGGCCTTACAAAGTTCAACTGGTGCAGGCATTGAGGTCGACCGTTTATTCACATCGCCTAAAGATTCGCTTAATTCATTCAGGAACAATCGGATGG
Organism: Trichopoda pennipes; assembly: GCA_030448955.1. Classification (NCBI taxonomy): domain Eukaryota; kingdom Metazoa; phylum Arthropoda; class Insecta; order Diptera; family Tachinidae; genus Trichopoda; species Trichopoda pennipes. The sequence continues at coordinate 8,054,679 of JASKUP010000056.1, read as the reverse complement.
TTTTTCTAAAAAAATATTTTTTTAGACAAAGCCCATTTTCACTTGCCAGGGTATGGGTATTTGAATAAGCACAATTGCCACATTTGGGCTTCTGATGTGGATATCATTGATATATGGTTTCAGCAGGACGGTGCGACATGTCGCACAGTCAATGAAACGATCAATTTATTGCAAACCAAGTTTCCCGATCGCATAATTTCACAACAATCAGTTAAGTGGCCAGTTAACTTAACACCACTGGATTATTTTTTGTGAAGCTATATTAAGAACCGACTCTTTACGGAGCCAAATGAATCGATTTCAGCCTTAAAACTTAAAATGAGTGATGTGATTAATGAAATAGGACTGCCATTTTGCCAAAAAGTGATTAAAAACTTTGATGAAATCATCAACATCTATCAGCGTGGCCGTGGTGGATATACGCCAGATATCATTTTTCATTCATAATTGCCGAACTTTTCTCTTCGTAACACAATAAAAATTTTAATCATTTTAATCTAAATTTTTTTCTTTTATTTTCTTTTGGAAAACCCTCTATTTTAACAATGTGTGAATATCTTATGTAAAATAATAGTAATCCCACCCCCGTACCCAAAAAGCCATTGAGTCTGTGCAGCTCAAAGTTAAAGAGTAAATTTATTTATCTAAGGAAATATTTCTGATAAAGAATTTTTAATTTATTGATGCCTTTTTTGTGAAACATTTTCAGGATATTAATTTTTTATTAATGAAATTCCTACACATAGTTGGACGAATAGGAAAACTAAAGCAAATAAAGTTTGCATAACAAACATTAAATAAAAATTATCTTTAAAGAATAAACACTAGAGGAATATTATCTGCTGTTGAAAGCCACAAACCGCTTTAGTTTGCATAAATTTTTCCCTCACCTCTTCTTAAACGATAAAAGAAAAAGTCAATAAAACTTAATGGTGTTCCCAAAGAGATAAAATCTTTAGAAAATCTAGTTTACTGGTCTACTGCTGTGTAATCAACCATCACACAGCGTGTAATTTGAATTTTGTTTACAGGACTTTACTAATACTGCGCCGCTTCAACGAAATACTTATAAAATTCTAAAACAATCTTTAGGAAATAATCTAGAGGAATAATTTTTTTACTTAGAGGAGTAAAAGTTGAACAAATATTCTTTACATTTTTATTCTTTACATTATGTAAAGAAGCCTATTTTCACTTGTCAGGGTATGTCAAAAAGTAAAATTGGACTTCTGAAAATCCCTTGAGAAGCCCTTGCATGCTCAACGTATCACTGTTGGTAGGATATGTGGTCTGGTTGCGTTATTGGGCCGTTTTTTTTTCGAAGATGAGGCTAGAAATGCGGTAACGGCCAATGGATCACGTTATAGCGAGACGGTTACAACTCAATTTTGGCCTACTATTGACGACGTGGAAATCAATGTCATGTGGTTTCAACAGGACGGTGCCACGTATTACACAGCCAATGAAACGATCAATTTATTGCAAACAAAATTTCCCTATGGCATAATTTCACGATAATCAACAGTTAAGTGGCCAGCCAGTTCGTGTATGTAACACCACCTATTCTATGTTAAGGATAGAGCCTATACAGAGCTATTCGAATCGATTTCAGCTTTAAAACTGAAAATCGGTGATGTGATTAACAAAATAGGACCGCCATTTTGCCAAAAGGTGATTAAGAACCTTGATGAAAGAATCCACATCTGTCGGTGTAGTCGTGATGGACCACCGAACTTTTCTCTTTGTAATACAAAAAAAAAGAAGAAAAAAAATCGAATCATCTTAATCTAAATTTTTTCTTTTAGAAAGCAAACTTCTTGTAAAAAAACCCTTTACTTTCTGTTTTTATCGGTTTTCACATATACATTCTACTTTAATCTCATATAGTTGTTGTTATCATTATTTAGTGTAAGCGTATATTTGGCTGTGTATCTTTTTGTTTTGTCTTATTGTTTTCTGTTTGTACATTTTATTTCGTGGAATTTTAAATAAGCATGTTGCTGCCGTTTTGTGTTCATTAGATTTTTTTAGAAACTTCTTATAACTTTTTCGTTTATTGTTTTTAGTGATAATTATTGCTTTTATAACTTAAACTAACAAATTGGTCGAAATATCAACTTTATCTTCGATTAAAATAAAAAATATTCTCCAATTTTGTTTCGCAGTTTAACTGCTTGTGCGATGATTTTTCGAACATTCCTGGCGTGAAAAATGAAAAATTAATGAAAAATTCATCATGCAATTTATAAACCGAAATCAGAGGATTATTCCATGTCCACTTTATTTTAATGCTCATTGTCGGCAAAGGAGACAGACAGTCTTTTTTTGTACTGTCATGGATTTCAGACAATTATATAGGCTTTCCTAAAGAAGATTTATGGCGTCTTTATTTAAGATTTTCTGGGACACATGACAACAATCGTTGATAAAAATCAAAAGGAATCTCTTGAAGAATCACGATTTGTTTATCCAACTATTTTTGGCACATCAATTTAAATCGTGAAGACCTTCTTTGTCGGTTTAAAAATCATGTTCTAACAGCGTTGCCAGAACCTTCAAATTAATTTTTTAAATATTTTGTTAAGAACGCCTTTTACACGTATCTCAAAGAGAAAGAACTGAAGAGTAATGATAGAATGATAACTTTTACACGGTTTACAGCAAATTGCGCTGCTGCTCTTTAATAAATGGTTCAGAACGTGAGAAAAATAATAAAATTTTTGCTTAAGAAAAGCCTTTTGGACCATGTTATTGGAAGCAGAGGTTCTGTTAAAAAAAACCTTTTAAACGTTTTAAACATTTGGAATAAAATAACACATAGCACAATTGTAAAATGCTGCGGTCAAATCATGAAAACGAATTGACACTGAATATGGTAAGAGCTGGTGCAATTAATGAACAGTTGAAATAAATTCTTGGAAGTGTTCAAAACATTCAATTTGATGACGAAGTGGCATTAGAACAAAGTGAAACTTAAGACGAAAATGACAATGTTGTATTAGATTCAATACTTTCAAAAATAAAATCTCAAAATGCTATAGAAGGCTTGAACGTTTGTCTGTAATGGGTAGAGGAGGTGTTGCAAAAGCTTCGAGAAACTGCAATTAAAATACTGCAATCCAAAAAAAGTCGAACTTTTACATTAAAACACACTTTTTCCACTAAAACATGAATTTTCAACTAAAGGGTTTACCAACAAGAAGTTTATTTTCTAAAACAAAATTAAACAAAACATTTAGATTAAGATGATTAAAATTTGTGTTGTATTACGAAGCGAAATTTTCGGCAATTACGAATGAAAAATTATATCGTCCACCACGATCACGCTGCCAGATGTCGATTCTTTCATCAAAGTTTTTAATCACTTTTTGGCAAAATTGTGGTTCTATTTCATTAATCACATCACATCACGGAGTTTGAATTTTAAGGCTGAAATCGATTCGATTGGTTTCGTATAGATTATGTCCTTAACATAGTCCCACAAAAAATAATCCAGTGGTGTTAAATCACACGATCTGGCTGGCCACTTAATTACTGATTGTCGTGAAATTATGCGATCGAGCTATTTGGTTTGCAATAAGTTGATCGTTTCATTGGCTGTATAACACCACATGTCAGTGATATCCACATCGTCTATAATCGCTCAAAATTGAGTTCGTAGCATGTCGCGATAACGTGATCCATAGATCGGTACCGCATTGCCAGCCTCATGTAAAAAAAACGCTCTAGTATTTTCAGAAGCCTAAATGCGGCAATTTTGCTTGCTGATATACCCTGACAAGTGAAAGTGGGCTTCATCGAAAAAAATGATTTTTTCAGAAAAACCAGCCGGTTGTTCCTGAATGAATTGAGCGAATCTACAATGATGTGAATGGTCGGTTGGCTACAAATCCTGCACCAATTCAACCTTGTAAGGCGCAACACTGTGGCTGCGATGTTTTTAGTTGAACGACCCGGTCGAACACGCGTTGGAATTCATACATTTTTTATGGAGCCTGTCGACACAAATTCTTAAAAGCGGTCTCAGAAGGAAAACTTCACGAAACTGTCATTGCAACTACCATGAACACGTCAAAAAACTAGATGTCAAAACTATCATGTTGTTGGTATACCCACAATTGAAAAATAAACTTCTTGTTGAAAAACCCGATATAATATAACAAATTTAAATTTATATTAGAATGAGTATTTTTTATTTATTTTGCAAAATATATATTTATTTTTATTGTCTATTTTATTAATAAATGCATTTATTTCAGAAGTTACCAGTTATTTAATAAAGATTTTATTTAGTACAAAATAAGCTTTTTAGTCGGAAGCAGGCATAGAGATTTTTTATTCGGTTTCCGCAACATATTCAGTTTTCGCAATAGCTCAAAAATTTCTATTGGTGGCGTTAACCGAGTCTACGCTGTATTTTTGTTAAAAAAGTTGTTTTTAATTTGCCTGATTATCCGTTTATGAAACAACACTCCTGTGTCAATTTAAATGGTTAAAAAAAGGGGCAGTGACTGATTTTTTACAGCGCACAGAAAAATAGAGCTTGCATATCATTTTTTATCTGATGCGGCATTATACCCTCAACAATGAATAAGCAAACATTAATTTCACAAATTTCTTCTTCTTCTTCTTCGTATTTATGGGTATGATGTTTTATTCGTTTACGAATCATAACAAAACGTAGCAGCATCTTTGTTTACAAAAAATCTTTTTAAACCGTTTTTTATTAAAAATGTTCTTCTTAAGTGTCAACAAAAAATAACAGTAAAATCTATACAGTTGAATGGTTGCGTTGTGGGGTTGGGTTGGGGAGGGGATAGTTTTTTATTCAATAATTTAGAGATTATAAAATAGAATTTATTTTTATTACATTAAAACATTAACGACTGTATGCATAAAAACTTAAAGCAGGTTTAACTGTCGTTGTTAAGCACAATTTCCTAAAGTTGTATTCAAAAAACGCTTTTACCTTAAAATACCTTTGTTAACTTTAAAGTAGGAAAAACCTACGTTAAGCCTACAATAAACTGACAGTTCAATTTTATTATTGAAAGTTCAAAAACAAAACAAATTGTGTTTACAATAAACTGAGCCGTTTAATTTAAAAGTGGCATAAGTTACTTTTTTATTGTCATCTTTTTATTTTAAATTAGTTTATAAAACATTTTAATTTTTAGCCATTTCAACTGTATTTAGTTTTCTTTCTGAAATGGATTTTTCTAATGATTTTGTTGATATAAAAAAAATCTTTTTTCTCCATGTTGTGTACTGTGAAGGGTATTTTCGTCAGGGGGCTATTACTACTATTACTATTTTGTCCTTTACATAAGTCACTATGTGCAATAACATGCTTTTGAGTTGTGACATTCTTAGATATTTTATACAACACGAAGCAACCGCCTGAGAATAAAAAAATAACAAAATAATGCTAATTATGTATAGTATAATATACATAGTATAATATACATAGTTCAGTAAACTGCACTATTCTTTCGTACTAATAAAAATAAGTCCAATCATCACAATAATACTTCACACACACATATTACATGTTTCCATTTCTTTCACACTAAGCTCGGTAATTAATTTCCTGAGTACAGCGACTAACGCCACTTTCAAAATAAGCATTTTTGTTACACCGTTAATTATCAACACTCCTCTCAAACAAATCTCAATACTTCTTAACTTATTAATTTCAAATTTATTAAAAATGAAAAAAAAAACTGTTCAGTTGTGACTTATGCCACTTTCAATGTAAACGGCTCAATTGACAATGGTACTTTGTTATTCCAAAAATTTTTAAAAATGTTTATTAAAACAAATTGTAGTATACAAATAATAATAAAAACTAAAACATAACATGCCATTTAATATAAAACATGTTAACATCTTTATTTTATATTTTACAAAAATATAATTATAATTAATAATAAATATCTTTTTTCTTTTTTTAGATCTTTTTTTATATAAAAGAAAAAATATATAAAAAAAAAGATCTAAAATAAGAAAAAAGATATTTATTAAAGATAAAAAAGATCGTTTAAAAAACTATAAAAATTATATAATTAATAATTTTAAACAAAAGTTTTATTGATGTACATATAATCAAAACAAAGCTCGTTATCCGAATAATTATTTTTTTAATATGAACAAATTCTTTGTAAGTTCTTCGTAAGCCTTGCAAAATAATCTTTTTTGGGTGCTTTGCTTTTTATTAAAAAGATTAATAAAAAAACAAAAAAAAAATATGTTGATTTTGCTGAAAACAATAAAAACATTTTTTATGGATCTAACTACCGGGATAAATAATATTCATTTTTATACATCGTTAACTACAATGTGACAACTGAAAATAGTGGCACTGCCAGAATCAAAATACTAATTTTACTAAAGCATACATTAGCTAAAGTACTGTTTATGAATACAATTTTTTAACAAACGCCTGTTAGCCTTAAAATGTTTGTTAACGAACGTGTACTTTACAGCTCAAGTAAGCGTTTTTTATGCATACAGCCGTAAATCTTTAAAACAGTTTAAAGCTTTGTGGGGTTTGCGAAGAAGACCGGGAAGAACACAAAAACTCTGTGAGAAAGTTTGATTTTAGTTCATTAACAGTTCTAAATTAACAGTTCTACAAGATTCATTTCCATGATAGTAAATGGTTTAGAACACAGTTTCTGATTCCTTATAGGAAAATAAAAAAGTCTTGGAATTACGATGGTAGTTCTGTACTTCTGCGACTTTTTGGAGAAATAATAGATTTATTGAAAAAAAGTGGTTTTCTTTGACCTCGGTATAATTTAACGCCTTTCTTTCTGCATTTTCTCCTCAAGTAAAATTATTTATAAACTCTAACTCTTCACACGCAGCAAATAATCGTAGGCGGTAAAATTTGAGAAGTTTATATGTGGATGAGATGACGTGATAAGTTTTACATCTGCACCTAGCCGTGGGCCTTAATCAGATGGTGGCCATTACCACTGTGGATGACATGTAGCGTCATCCTCACCCTAGAAGGCCTTTGGATACGTATATCCTTCGGTCACTCCTAGTTGCAACTTCGAAAGCCCGGAGTAGGCTTTGCTAAAGAGTTGGAGACTATTCAACTCCTGGTCCAGAACGTATGAAGCTTAATATAATTAAGAACACGACGGCATTCATACTCACTGGACCTGGACCATTCATTGTGTCCATTGTTCAAACTCAAACGAGGGCCTCGAAAGACACAGAGAACAGCTAAATACCTAAAGAGACAAATAGCGGAACTCTGGGGTTCAATGAATCCCGTAGAAATATAGTGGATTGTACAGTTGACTCCTACTAGCCTTGAAGGGGACTGGGCTCCATTTTACCCCGCAAGACACAAGTCTAGATGGTTGTTGTAGGATCCATAAAGACTATCATGTGTCCCCGGGGGAAATGTGGATGAGATAGCACTACATAGCCCAACTTAGGATTATGCTCAAAATGCAAAAGCTTATCCATAAGATAACCCTTGCAAAGTCGCCAACTTTATAGCCCTAAATATTGCATTGACCCAGAACTTAGCACAGATTATCCTATACCTAAAGTAGCCTCGATTTAGAAACTTAAATGCCGCCTGGTTGTCCCAGAAAAATATTCTAAAGCTAACTGCATGGCCTTTAAGACTGTCGGAATTTTATGCGACTTATTTATTCTAGTTGTTAAAATAGAAGAATAACTTTTATGTGATTTTCAGCAAACTCTGCTGCTATTCTTTAACTTCTTCTCTCATTAATAATCGCAATATCTGTAAAAAAACACTTCAAAGAGTTTGCCAATTGATAAAGGAGCGTTCGTATTGGGGATTTCTATAAAAAAAACATCTTGTCATATTCGAGTTCAGTAATCATATTCAACAATTCTTCCGCTTTAGTAAAAGCTTTTCGTTTGTTTGTAGTGATCTATCGATCCGATTCTGGATACTAGCACGCACTCGTTCTCTCATTCAGAGTTTGCCAGTTAATATTCGAGTTCAGTAATCGTGTTTAACCGCTTTAGTAAAAGCTTTTCATTTCTTTGTAGTGATCTATCGATCCGATTCTGAAATTTTTTTCCTAACTACCTACATGGCCTTTAAGAACGTCGGAATTTTATACGACTTCTTTATTCTAGTTGTTAAAATGTGGGTACTAGCACTCGTTCTCTTCTTCATAATCGCAATATCCGTAAAAATGTAAACACTTTAGAAAGTTTGCCAGTTGATATTCGAGTTCAGTATTCATATTTTATCATTCTTTCGCTTTAGTAAAAGCTTTTAATTTCTTTGTAGTGATCTATCGATCCGATTCTGAAATTTTTTTCCTAACTACCTACATGGCCTTCAAGAACGTCGGAATTTTATACGACTTCTTTATTCTAGTTGTTAAAATGTGGGTACTAGCACTCGTTCTCTTCTTCATAATCGCAATATCCGCAAAAATGTAAACACTTCAGAAAGTTTGCCAGTTGATATTCGAGTTCAGCAATCATATTTTATCATTCTTTCGCTTTAGTAAAAGCTTTTCATTTCTTTGTAGTGATCTATCGATCCGATTCTGAATTTTTTTCCTAACTAACTGCATGGCCTTTAAGACCGTCGGAAGTCTATACGACTTCTATATTCGTTAAAATGCGAGTACTAGCACTCGTTCTTTGATTTATAATCGCAACATCCGTACAAAGAGTTGATAAACGAGCATTATTGTCACATTCGAGTTCGGTAATCGAATTCAACCATTTTTCTGCTTTATTAAAAGCTGTTCGTTTGTATGAAGTGATCTATCATCCGATTCTGAAATTTTTTTCCTAACTACCTGCATGGCCTTTAAGACAGTCGGAAGTCTATGCGAATTATTTATTCCAGTTGTTCAAATGTGGGTTCTAGCCCTCGTTCTCTTATTCATAATCGCAACTTTGGTAAAAAAAGTTTGCCAGTTGATAAACGAGCATTCTTATCATATTCGAATTCAGTAAACGAATTCAACTATTCTTCTGCTTTAGCAAAAATTTGTCGTTTATTTGAATTGATCTATCGACTCGATTTTAAAATTTTTCCCTAAGAAGCAGTGATTACAAGTAGAGTACCCTATACAGCGGAAGAGTATTGACTGGAATCTTTGACGTATTAATCAAACATTAAAAAGATTAATCTAAAATTAATAGAACAACAAGAACAACAACAAGTAGAATTTTTTAGACTTTAGTTAAGGAGCAATGAGATTTAGTCCTTAGATTTATCAGAAAGGGCATGTGAAATTTATTATTATGAAATTATGTTTTAGATTTTTTAAAAAGTTTGACCGATATGTTAGTCTTTTAAAAAATTCCTGGGCAATGAGAGTTGCATTTTTAGCACCGTCTTTCTTCTGTGACACTGACGACAGAAGCATCATATTTTCTTGTGAATAGACTATCCCAATGTGCACCATAGATAAACGTGGGTTTGAAAACAAAATTTTTTTGGTCTCAAATATTAAAGATACAATAAATAATTTCAAATAATATCGATAAATAAAATAATAACATTTAGGTTTTTTGTTTATTTGTAAGGTCGTGCATTAAGTTCTTTTTAATTTGCGCTTAAACGGAAGTATGACGCTAATAGTTCAATAAAATTTGACATTCAAAAGTGAAACAATTATTTTCATAGTCCATAACTTAGCTTTGTTATGGTAACTAAGGAAAAGTGTGGATAAGATAACATCAAAACATTTCACATTTATGCTAGAGCTGAAAAAAACTCAAAGTCTTTTTCATTTAAAAAGTGTATAACGTTAACTATGTGTTTTAAAATATTTAATGATCCATTGTATCAACGTATAAAGTAATTTTTTTATTATTTAAAAGTTACAAAAAATATGAGACATACAATAATAGTCAGTCATTTATACATATGTACGAGGTGTGATCAAAAAATAACTGTTATTTTCAAATTTCATGAGTTACGTATGTTCGATTTTCGCATTTTTTTTGTTGGTACACATGTCTGTTATATATGTTGAAAATATCAGCCATTTTGCATTGACAGAAGCCCGAGAAGATGTCAATAACGACGCTCGTCCTGGTCGCCCAAGCACGTCAACAACATATAAAAACTGTGAAGAAAATGATTTTGGATAATCGTCGAATCTCTATTAGAGAGGTTGCTGATATTGTTCGGCTCATCCCAAGCAATTTTTATGGATGTTTTAGGCATGAAACGTGCGGTAGCGAAGATTGTTGCAAAATTGCTAAATTATGAGCAAAAACAACATCGCTCAGAAGCTGTTCAACGTCGTCAACAGCGATCCAGAATTGCTTAAAAAGATCATAACTGATGACGAATCATGGGTGTATGACTATGGCATTGAAACCAAAACAAAATTATTCCAATGGAAGCGTCCAAAAGAGTCAAGACCGAAAAAAACACGTCAAGTTCGGTGAAATTTGAAGGTTTTGCTCACTGTGTTCTGCGATTGCAATGGCGTGGTGCATCATAAATTCTTGCCACAAGGTTGTACGTTTAATAAGGAATACTGCCTTGAAGTTATTCGCCGTTTGCATGAAGCAATTCGTCAGAAATGCACAGAATTGTGGAAAAACTAATCACAGGTTTTCCACCATGATAACGCATCAGCTCGCACATCGATACTTGTGCGTGTGTTTTTATCCAAAAACAAAACCATAATCCTGCTCCAACCATTGTATTAACCGGTCTTGGCCCCCACTGACTTTTTCCTCTTCGCAAAACTGAAGACACCGATCGTTTTGCTACGATTGAGAAAATAAAAGAAAAATCGATACCAAAAAGCGCGTTTCAGAATGATTAATAAATAAATACTTTTTAAAAAAATTTAAAATAACTGCTATTTTTTAATCATACCTCGTATATGCCGTTTAAGTTTTGATTTATTGCCAAAATTAAATTGATTTTTGTAATAAATTTTATTTAATTTAATATTTGAAATGCATTTGAGAATTACGATTAAGAAAATTTTTAATACAATTATTCCATCCACAAATTATCAAGATAAAAATGTTCAACTTATTATTACACATCAGTCATAGCAGGGATTCAAATATCTGAAGTCTCTCTAACCATGTCAGTTATGATCGACATAATAAAGGGTGGAACGATAAGGAAGTAATGTAAATTAGAAATATCGGAATTAATAATGAAATATGATGTCGGGCTAATGTCTGCCTCTAGGATTTCGTCAGACTTCCGCTCTTTTCACAAAATTGCGAAGCACATTTTGCAACAAATCTTCGCTTATCGCGTCAAAACAGTTGTTTGTGTTTCTTTCAAATGGCGCCAGAAAAATGAATTCAGCGGCGTTAAATCACAAGCGGGCCAATTTACATCGCCAAATTGCGAAATTACACCATCGGAAAATCTCTCACACAATAACTAAAGTGTGATAAGAAAGTAAATTGACTTAAAACACACACTTTAAATTTTGACAACTTAAGTTTTATTGATCCCAATGGAAAGTAGAAATATCGGAATTAATAATAAAATATGATGTCGAACTAATGTCCGCCTGTAGAATTTCGTCAGACGTCCGCTCTTTTCATAAAATTTCGAAACAGATTTTGCAACAAGGCTTCGCTTATCTCGTCAAAGTAACGCTGAGTTTAATCTTTCAGAACACCAGTTGTTTGTGTTTCTTTCAAGTGGCTTAAGAAAAAATAATTCAGCGCCGTTAAATCACAATTGCGAAATTACATCACAGGGAAATTTCTCACGCAATAACTAAATTGTTTGGGTGGCTTGTGGTGCCTACTTGCTGAAACTAAAGGTGACTGATATCAATTGCGATCGCAAAAATTGGTTGTCGTGGTTTGGTAGTGCAGAGATTTCACGGTGACGGGGTTTCATTGCTCATTTTCGAAAAAGTACGGACCGATGATGGTACTCTTTGTGAGTACCATATACGGTCCCGATTTGTATAGGTAAACTTTTTTTGGCGATGAAGCTCACTTTTATTGGAATGGATATCTGAATAAACAAAACTGGCATATTTGGAGTGATGATAAGCCTCAGTTGTATGCTGAGATACCGTTACATCTAGAAAAACCGACTGTTTGATGTGCTTTTTGGGTTGGCGAAAGATTTGGTCCGAACCTCGTTAAAAACAATGCATGTCAAGGGTGACTGCCTTAAAGACATTATTACTGACTTTTTTGTTCATCAATTGAAAAACCATGATCTGCAGCAGTTGTGGTTTCAACAATACAGTGCACCATTTCATACAGCACGTGTCACAATTGATTTATTAAAGGAAAAAGGAAATGTTTGGTAACCATATACTTTCACGTTTCTGACCCGTGCCTTGGCCTCCAAGAACGTGCGATTTAACACCGCCAGACTATTTTCTGTGAAATCGCTAGTCTACGCCGATAAGCTCAAAACGATTGACCACTTGGAGGACAACATGCGCCGCATTTTTGCCAAACAGTCATCGAAAATTGGCCCTCGAGCCAGCCGTGACGGTAATATGTCAGAAGTCATATTTAAATTGTACTGCCACAAGATTATTTTACGAACAAAGTTAATTTTTTCCGACATAGAAAATTCATTGTTGTTTTCTTCTATTTCAAAGTTCTAGACCTCTATAAAAATACACTATACAATTACAAGTTTGTTATAAAAAGCCTGGCGTAGCAAAAGCTCTCTGAATAATTGTCAAAATCAAAATTTACAGACGTTTGACGAAAACAATGGTGGGTCGGCCTTAACTATTAAAACAGTTGAACTTTATAAGCGTGAAGATGAAGATTTTTAAGCGAAAAGCGACTCTAGTGATGTCCAACTGATGCGAGCGTAGACGACTTAATATTCCAGGCCCATTCTCAACACTTTGCTGTACAATGGTCACTATGAACGTATTGTTTTGGTCTATTGTCAGTAACAATTTCCTTATCTCGAGGTAAGCTATTATTGTAATACAGCGATTAAAGTGATATAGTGAAATTTATATAATTTTGAAAGTAAATTTTTACAATTAAAAATCTTCGCTCAATAGTGTAATGTACCAAGCTTAAAATTTCCCAAATTTTTACTAAATACATGTCAAATGATGGCAGCTCAATTCTTGTGTTTTAATTATTTGACAGACAAATTTACGTTTAAGTATCTTTTAAAAGTAAAAAAAATCAGTTTCGAAAAATCTTGCTATTAACTATAAGATTCTCACCTAAACAATCATTATTTAATAATATTTTTCGAAAAATACCACTATCTTCATTTTTATAGGCCTAATTAACCTTGGCTTTTCCAATTGTCTAGACAAAACTTGAAGGCTTTCAATATTTTAGCTTAGTTTTCAAGATGTAGAATAAAAATATTATTTTCTAATATCCACTAAATCATCATATTGTTATGGATAAAGTAAACAACTGGGTATGCTGTTTACTAACTGCGTTGTTTGCTAAGAACACTTATGCACGCAAGACAACAACAACTTTCTAGTAACAAACTGCGTGGAAATTTTATACACGCAAAACAACAACAATCGGGTACGCAGTTTATTAATGGCGTAGTTTGCCAAGAAAACTTATGTACACAAGACAACAACAAACATCTTAAAAGAAACTTTAAGAGCATAAAAACAAAAATACACACAGACCAACAGGCGCCTATACGTTGAATGAATAATATAACAACAACAAAATGTGATACAAAGGGACTAGAAGATTCTGAATTTTTCTAAACCTCTAGTGGAGAAATATAAAAGGCAGCGTCTGGGTGGATAGCTAGTTAATTGAAAAATAAACCTTGTGAAGTAAAGATGCGTATTTTAAGTAAATTGTTCTGTAGTGTCAACTTTGTAAGTAGTTAAAGCAGAGTAGCGAAGTGTTCACTCACTGTTCATACATGTATGAATATGTACATTTCATTTTTTAGCCGCTTCTTCTCATACATGTGTGAGAGACTGAAAAATATTTTGCGTTTTCTCATTTATGAATGCGACGATTTATTTTTTTCTTTCTAATCATAAGTGAAAAAATGAGAAACACACAAGTGTTCATTTTTGAATATGTACAATTTTGATAATTTTTCATAAATGAAAAGATCGTAAAAATATGCGCGTTAAGCATTCGCGTACATAAACGCACATATTTGATAATGCGCAATTGTCGGCGTATGTAGGAAAAAAAATGTTTTTTTTTATTTCTTTTAGAATATATTGCAATATTGTATTTTGTGTTAATATGTACCTATGTGTTTTTACTACATTTTACGGTAAACTGCGATCGTAGGTAGAAAATTTTTTCACGTTCATTTATGAGAAATTTTATAAAATTTCAACGTTCATAAATGAACATGTACATTTATGAAAAAGAACATTAATGAGAAGTAGCTGATTTATCATTTATCACATATGAATAAGACTAATAATTCTAGTTGTGCGCATTCATGTATGAACATAAGCAGAAAATTTTTTCTTGTTCGTTTATGCGCGTGAAAAATAAATATAAAATTTTAGATTTGTCATTTATGAAAAATATCATAAATGTTGATTTTTGAATGTTCATAAATGAAAAATTCTGAACCCTGAGTTAAAGTAAATAAACTTGTAATTAATTTAAAAATTCTAAAATCTGGTGTTATTTATTTTGAAATAAAGAACTCAGCAACAACAAAACGTTTAGAAAAGGCATAAACGTAACAATATGATACAACTCGTGTCACAATTGATTTATTGAAGGTAAATGCTTAGATTCACAATTCGAACACGGGACAAAGGGTAAAAACCTCTCATCAGAAATCATGTTTGTCCATATCCATTGGAGATTTTGCAACTGGAGCTCTTCTTAAACTTAGAAGTCTTAATATATTTAGTGTCGCAATTATAAGCGATAAAGGCGAGACAGTTTTCTGGCCCTTTTTTAATTAAAAATGCTGCAGGCAACTTATAAACCAAATTCAGAGTTGTATTGTACGTCTACTTAGACTTCACTTTAATGTTCATTGTCGAAATTATAATCTCAGCGATGAAGGTGTCATGAGATATAGATTTTGGATTAACTACATAATGAGATATGAACAAAGAATTTTAGTAGAGTTTTTCGAAATAATTGCAAATAAAGGAGGCCCTTAAAGATTAACGATTTGTTCGCCCAATAAACAACAAATTTTTCGCACATAAATTAGAATGGTGACTACCATCGTTGTCAGCGTTCTGTATAGATTTCTGAGCAGGGGTCGCACAACAATATTTGCCTTCAAGTGTGGTTTTTGTTCGAATCCCACTTCATTCTCAGAGTTACCACTGTGGTGACTTAATAAATTTAGAAACACCTGTTTAGTTTTAATATGAGATGATGGCAACATTATCTTGTTTGTGTTTATTGTCATAAAAATTGTCTCAATATTCCAGGCCTTTTATGAATGCGAGTATAAATCAGTAGATTTTGGAGTGCTTATTCTTGTTGAATAAATTTTTCACAAAAAGATAAAAAATATCAAACTGGCTATATGATCTCTTTAAAAAATTTTGTGATTAAGATTTCATATGAAGGTATTTTTCTTTCTTTTTTATAAAAATATATTTTTCGAAAAAAAAAATTTTATAATTAATTCTTCACAAACGTATGTATTGATTGAAAAATTTAATTTCAATATGTTACATTATCTTGTTTCTAAATAAATGCTCACAACTGTAAGTGCGAATAAATTTTGTCGTTATTAGGTTACTTTACAATTTTTATTAATTAACGAAAAAGCTTTCGTTGCAGTTTAAACTTGTAAAACTTTTTATTATTTATTTAATCATAGATCTTTAAGCAATTTAAATTGCAGATTTTGTTTTATTCAACTAAAGTAGAATATTCTGATGTAATTATACATTTATTCGTATTACATTTTCAAACGCGCACTTTGTTATTTTGTTCACGAGCAAACAGTTTAAGGTCTAGTTGAAAACTGATTTTTCTTAGTAAAGCGCGCCAAAATTAAACCTCAATTTTTACTGTTTTTTATTGTTGCGACAAATAGTCAGCCACCCACAAACATTTGTATGGTGGCATTCTCTTTAAGAGAATATGTTGTAATAGTCAGGGATGGTAAAATTGCTGCATATAAATAATTCGTACAATTCGTTTGGTGTAATTTAATTATTTTTTGTTAATATTATGTTGTTAAATTAGAGTTCTTAATAAAACAATAATCAACAATTAACTATTGATATGAAATAATAAGAAGTAGCTGATGTCAGGTAAAATTTCTGTTGGAAACAGGCATACCTGCAGATAAAGGCATTTAATTCATACAGTTACTGTGTTTATCCTTAGAAGAGGTAAACTTCAAGCTTCCACTTTAGCAGATAAAAAATATTTTTTATTGCTACGACTTTTTAAAGGGACTTCTGCAGTAGTCAGTTTTCCTCAATTCAAATTCATATACGTAAAATTTCTAACATCATCATAATAGTAAAGTTGCTTCTTGTCCAAGCTAAGTGGCAGATCTTGTTAGTGATTTAAAAGAAATCTTATATCAGACATTTGGCATGCATCAAATAGCTGATAGTTATCTGAACACCGCGCGTAATAGTAAAAGTGCGTTTTCACAGAGTAGAGCGATTTATAAATATTGCTAGAGTGTGCCATATTTGGCCAGTTAAGCAGCTATGGAGTAAGAGCTATTACTCAGACTTTAATATTTATTATAATGGAGAAAAGCTTTTGTGAATATAGACTTTAAGAACACATTTTTACAAAAACACATTTCTAATTAACACAAAAAATAATTTAGATTTACAAAAAAAACTTGTTTGGATGTTTTTAATAAAGTTATAGAACTTTAAGTTGGCAACGTATTTTAAAATTGGTGGCCTTTTTTCCAACTGTCCAGTGATTTATGTTTAGTTCGGTTTAACATTCCAACATGAATAGACTGACTTCTGAACAACTGCTCCGAATTGTGTAAATTGGTGCCAAAACAGTATTGCCGTGGATCCCGATTTTTATAAGCGAACATTTTTTTAGCGATGAAGCCTACTTTTATTTGTATGGATATGTCTGGCGTATTTGGAGTGATGATAATTCTCAAGTGTATGTTGAGACGCCGTTACATCTACAAAAACTGACTATTTAATGTGCTTTATGGCCTGGTGGAATCATTAGTGCGTACTTCCTTAAAAAACAATGCTCGTCAAAAAGTTACATTCAATGATGACTGCCGTAAAGACATTATTACTGACTTTTTAGTTCATCAATTGAACAACCATGATGGTGTAGGAGCTGTAATTTCAACAACACGGTGCACCATGTCATACATCACATGCTACAATTGATTTATTGAAGGAAATGTTCGGCAACTACAAAGTTTTACGTTTCGAAACCGTGACTTGGTCTTTAAGATCGTGCTACTTAACACCGCTAGACTTGTTTTCTGTGAAGCCGATAAGCTCAAAACGATTGACATTTTGGAGATGACAAATGTTGAAAGGATATATCGAAAATTGGACCTCCAGATTAGACTACGTCCGAGCTAGCCGTGAGGGTAATATATCAAAAGTCATATTTAAATTGTATTGCCAGAAGATTATTTTTCGAATAAAGTTAATTTCTTTCAATATAGAAATTTCATTATTGTTTTATTACATTTCAAAGTTCTACACCTCTATAAAAAAAGACAAGTTTGCTATACCATCCCTGACGTAGCAATTGCTCTCTGAGTAATTGTGAAAATCTATGCTGCTGGTGTGTATCTTAAGTGGTGATTTCTTTGCTGTTTTTTTAAATTATGTGTGACAGTTTTACCATTACAGCGTGTATGAACAGCTTGCAAATAGTTGAACTTGAATTTAATAACTAATTTGCCATAGTTTCACATTTGTGATTAAATCGTATTTTTGCAAATATAACCTCTTATTTAATTGTTTGAGCGGTTAAATAAACATTCGATATGAAAAGAAACGTTTTTGTATTTTTGGTCAAAAACACTTAAGTAATTCATATGGACTTAACTTAAGCATTAAATTCATATGGAATGTGCCATTAGTTTTGTATTGTGCTTTAGTAAATGACACTTGATGAAAAAAGCACACATTATTTATATTGTTACAAAGATGATTTGTTAAATTTTAAAAGAAAATAACTATCCGTAAAAAAAGTAAACAAAACAACCCACTGTGCATTTTACAAACTGCGTTGTTTTTTAAGAAATCTTATACACGCAAGACAACAACACGCTTATAAGAATTTCTACGAAATAAGACAAAAAACAGAAGACAAAAGCAGTTAACGCAGAACATAAACAGAACACACAACCAAGCAGGCGTCTACACTGAATGATAATAACAACAACAATATCAGGTGGTGTTAACGTAGAATATTCTTGTACGCTTGAACCAGCTATATAAGCACCACTTGCCGGGCAAATGCATTAATTCAAGTTGAATCATCAGTGAGTAAAGACAACAAAGTTACCGTAGGGTTTATTTTGTATGTATTGAAAGTAAATAAATCGTTTATTTCATTTTAAAACTCTAACGAGCTGTGTTATTATTTTGCATAAAAGAAGTTAACATAACAAAATGTTTATTAAAAGGAATACATAAATTTTTGCACTTGCTTAAGCTGCACATTATAGTTGGGTCTTTAGCTATATCTCGATATATTTTTTTTTAAGAAATATCGAATATTTCTACATGAATATGTAAGTGACTACGTTTCAAAATTTATTAATTTCGGTGCGGCAGTAAATTATCGTTTCCAAATTTTACTATCATCTGGATTCTAGTTTTAGTAATAGATTTTTTTCAAAATTTATTAAAGTCGGCGCGGCAGTAAATTATCGTTTCCGAATTTTACTCTCATCTGGATTCTAGTTTTAGTAATAGATTTTTTTGGATTTTTCAACGAGTTATAGTTTTGACATTTAGAGTTTTGACGTATTTTTAGCAGATGCATTGGCAATTGTTACAATTAATTCAATTTCGCTATGAAAGTGGTGAGATCGCTATCAAAAATTTGGTCGTTAAATTTGAGTCAGCAGGCTCGATACAAAATGTGCAAACTACGCGTTGGAGTACGTTCGGATCGTTCAACTGAAAGCATCTTAGCCGTGTCCCACAGTGTTAAAGCAGATCCAAATTTGTCAATTCCTCGACGTTCTCAACAATTGGGGTTATTTAAAGCAACCACATGGCGAGTTGTGCATAAGAATTTGACTTTGAAGCGTTACAAGGTTTGACTGGTGCAGGAATTGAAGCCGAACGACCATTCATATCGTCGTAGATTCGTTCAATTCATTCAGGATCACCCGGCTGGTTTTTATGAAAAAATTATTTTTTCCGACGAAACCCATTTTCACTTGCAAAATTGCCACATTTGGGCTTCTTCTAGAGCGAATTGCATGCTCAACGTGTCATTGTATGGTGCGCTATGTGGTCTGGTGGCGTGATTGAGCCATTTTTTTTTTGAAAGATGAGGCTGGTAATGCGGCAACGGTCAATGGATCACGCTATCGCGAGATGCTAACAGCTCAATTTTGGTTTATTATTGACGACGTGGATATCCATGACATGTGATTTCAACAGGCCAATGAAACAATCAATTTATTACAAACCAAATTTCCCGATCGCATAATTTCACGACAATTAGCAGTTAAGTGGCCAGCCAGATTGTGTAATTTAACACCACTGGATTATTTTTTGTGGGGCTATATTAAGGACAGAGTTCTTACGGAGCCAGTCTAATCGATTTCAGTCTTAAAAGTCAAACTCCGCAATGTAATTAACGAAATAGGACCGCCATTTTCCCAAGAAGGGATTAAAAGCTTTAATGAAAGAATCGACGTCTGTTAGCGTGGTCGTGGTGGACTTTTGCTAGATAACATTTTTTATTCATAATTGCCGAACTTTTCTCTTCGTAATACAATAAAAATTTGAATCATCTTAATCTAAATTTGTTGTTTTATTTTGTTTTAGAAAACAAACTTCTTGTTGAAAAACCCTTTACATACGACAGTCATGAGAACTAGCTTTAAAAGAGGGAGGGATTTATATACATATAGTCTGGTAACTCGAAAGTGTATTACTTTTTAGGTAATTGTCATTCATCAATATGCCAGACATTTGGCGCAATTAGCGATGTTAAAACTTAATTATACTATTCCGGGCCTCTTAAGCTGATACTTTTGCACTATTTGATAGAATTTTTTTCACGTCAGTAGGTGGTTTAAACGTTTGGCGAGTGATGCAGGTCCTTTCTTTATCGTCTAAGGCTCAATAGACCCTACGAATATTGCTGTTTATTTATTTTCGTCACCATATTCCAGCAACAGTTTCTTTCTTTGGCGAATTTAACTGATGGAGTAGAACACAGGTAGTGTTTATGCCTGGTATTTTGTTAGAAGCAGAAGTGAATTATTCTCGATTACAAAGAGGCGTTAGCAATAATTTTTCCGGTAAGAATATTTCAACCTTTATGTGCAATTTTTAGTAGCAGTAGCAGCAAGTAGGATATAAAGAAGGTTTAAATTGTTACCAAATATCTAGCTGCATTTCGAATTCCATTAAAATCGGTTCACATATTTAGCCGTGACTAATCCACCAGCAAGCAAATAAATAAACAAACAAAGATTTCTAATTTATAATAAATTTATTTGAATAAATAAATTTTGTCTTAAAGCCTCCAGTTAATGCCAGTGTCATTTGAATAAATTTTTAGCTTACAAAAATTTGAAACGCAAACAAATAATTAATAATTCCAAATAGTTATTTTGTTGTTATCGTAAATAGCTTTTCGAAAAATGTTTTCCAAGTTTTACAGTCTCCTTACAAGTGTGGTTTATGGTAATTTTATAAATTTGTACGCAAATAGCTTCCTTTTGGATATTTATGGTTGTGTTAATGTTTTTTTACAGTGACTATTAAAGCAGAGTTAGCAAAACGTTTCTGTAAACAAAGTGAGTAATTTCTCATATAAGAGTTTTGTGGTGATATTGCTTTAAACAGGATGAGCAAAAGTTTATAATATTTTTTATAATATAAAATAACAAAAACTTAACTTGTTTAAAATCATACAAAATGTGATGATCTCGAAAACATGCGGGTGACTGTCAGAATTTCTAAATATTTTCTTACATTCGTAGTAACCAAAGTAAGGCGATGCGATTTCAAAACTACTAACAAAAAGTTTGTTTTTCAATTGTGATAACACTAACAATAATTTCGCACGAATGAATTCAATTCAACTATGACAATGGTGGTTCTGAGCGAACACCAAAGCGTGTTCGACCGGGTCGTTCAACTGAAAGCATCGCAGCCGTTAGCCACAGTTTGTCAATTCCTCGACGTTCTCAACAATTGGGGTTATCCAAAACCAGCACTTGGCGAATTTTTTGTAAGAATTTGACTGTGAAGCCTTACAAGCTTTAATTGGTGCAGGAATCGAAGCCGACCGACCACTCGCATCGCCGAAGATTCACTCAATTCATTCAGGAACAACCGGCTGGTTTTTTTTGAAAAAAATCGTTTTTTAAACGAAGCCCATTTTCCCTTGTCAGGGTATGTCCCCTGTCTGGGTATGTCAGCAAGCAAAATTGCTCGTTTGGGATACTAAGAATTCTATATTATTAACTGAGTCTGCACCGTATTTTTATAAATATGTACGTGACTTTCAGAACACAATGCAATTAATTAGTAAATATTTTTCTAATGGCGCCTGCTGTCCTCATAATAGCGGGAATGCGGCCGATAGATTTGCAGGCGATAGAACGGGAGAGAATCTACTACGCTAAACGGAATAACTCCCTATCAGCATCCGAAGTGGCTGCCATAAAACGGGAAACCATGGAGAAATGGCCGATGCGATGGAGAAGTGAGAACTATGGTTTTGCATAAATGGATATGCAGGGAGAACGGAGAGGTAAATTATTACCTAAACGAAGATGCTATCTGGACACGGTTACTTCTGTAAGTACCTGCACGATATGGGGAAGTGCAGGACTTGCTTCTGCATTTACGAGGATGATGATGTGGTAGACGACGCCGACCACACTTTCTTCAAGTGCCACCGCTGGTATGGATACCGCGCGGAGATGGAGGCACAAACTGGGCGAACGACAGCAACGAATATAGTGGACAAAATGGTTAGCAGTCGCGAAAACTGGACTGCCGTAGCAAACTATGTGGAGCAGGTACTTCGCACGAAGAAACGTGACCTAGGCATGGTGACGGTGAACCAGGACTAATTAAGTGCTCAAAGTGGGTACCTGGACGCAGGCTTAGTACGGCAAGGCCAGGCAATCCGGATAGGGATCCTCCCCGAGGTCATGCGAGAGCGGTACCGGGGAGATAAGCATATCCCAGACTTAAGGTGGGTTTTTAGCCGGTAGCCGTAACGGAGTCCGGCATACGGCGGAATGACGATTCTCGCCAGATACGTAATGTATTTTCCCATCTTAAACCCAAAAAAAAAAATATCCTTAAAATATATTTTTGTTTTTATAAGTTATGGGATAGAGTTCAACTAAAAATTGCTTGTTTCTTTATTAAAGTTTATTCTTTTATAAATTGTTGTACGTTTTTGAGCTTTTGTAATTAATATTTATATTCTACCTTCCAAAGCTGGGTACTGTGTAATATTGGTTGCTTAAGCTTTGTTTCCCTGTGTATAAAAGAAACTTAATTACTTGAACAAATAATTCATAAGCAGATTTAACAAACCACATTTGAATTGAACACGTGTAAAGTAAAGTCCTTAATCACAGTTTCCTAATGGCTGGTTATTGATTTTTTTAACCTAATTTCGTCAGTTGAGGCATTTTTGACAACAAATTAATAATGTATTAATTAAATAGAAACTGTTTACATGTATATTAATATTTTGTTTGTCCTTTTGCCTTTGGCGGTAAATAAAACCACAATTGTCCTTTTTGAAATCGCGTTTAGAAAAGCACTATTCAATAAATTCCAAAATGACAAAAGGATTATGCCAAATTATCTATAAGAAGATGAAGAAGAAGAAGAAGAAGAAAGAAAAATACTTCTTCCCGAGATATTTATCGCTTAAGCCTGATACTCTGTTCATAATTTCGGGCGAAATGCTGTCAAAGCCCATATGAAAATAATTCGTAGGAAATAAATAAGAAATAATGTTGCTAAACTAGTACTCTGTTTATTTTTGAAAAAGTTACGAAATGTTTCTGGCCGCATGTTTTTCTAAATGAAAAACGTTTCAGGCAACATTTTTTTTCAACTACGAAACAATAGGTCTGTCTGCGTACTTTTCCAGTAGCAAATATTCAGTCAATTTTTTTTGGGAGGGTAAGAACAATGTTACTCTATCGGCTGAGAAAATCTGAAAAAGTACGCAGACAGTATCCAGTGAAATTTTGCAAGAAAACAGCTGATGGATGTGTAAACAACTGAAACTTCTGCTGCTTATATCACTTCTGCCATCTCCTATCCACTAACGCCACGGTCGTACTGTATATTTAAACGTTTCTACCATGAAATAAAATGTTTTGTTTATTATAATTTATTATAAACATTAAAAATAAACACATTTGTAACTCCTTACCTCTGCCATTGTTAAATTTCAATTTTTATTTTCACTTCACAACAATTATTCAATTCAAACACTATATGAAAACAGCTGTTCAAAGTAGTTGCAAAATCTTGCAAGCAGAAATTTCTCCAGTAACACTTTACAAGTTCTCTGACTTACAACTGTCAAAAAAATGATCTTTTTAGCTCTCTTTTGCAAGAGATTTTGAGTACGCAGACAACATTTTGCAAGATTTTACAACATTTAGCACAAAATGATGCAAAATATGTGTACGCAGACAGACCTAATATGAGCAGTACTTTTTTGCGCACGGAATTGTGAGCAACAGCTGATTAGTTAAGTATTTGAATTTTTAATTTTAAATTTGTTGTGGCAAAGAGTAAAAGTATGGAGAAAAGCGTAAATTTATTAAAAAGTGAAAAAGAAAAAATACAATTTAGTGACACAGAAAAGCGTATCCTTATTTCTGCAGTAAACAAAAGAAAATTTATTTGGGATAAGTCCCAAATTATATATTCTAACCGCAGTGAAATATATGTGCTTATGTATGATCTTTTTTGATTATTATTAGATGAAGCATGTAAGCAAAACTGGAGGAGTATTTTGAGTAGCACACGGTATTACAACCAAAAACGAAAAGCATCAAAAAAATCTGGCAGTGGATGCGACTTGCAGTTCTCTTTAGACGAATCTCAGGATCTGTGGGAGTTTTCTGAGAACTTCACTGAGACGTCGAAATTGAGAACGTAAGTGTTATTATTGTAACTTATTGTTGCTTATTGTAACTTTCGTAAGTAAGTGATGAAAATTTTGATTGTAGAACCAGTTGCTCACAGCTTTTAAGCACGCCAGATCGGCAGCCCACGCAAAATATTTTACCTGATTCTGAGATGCTGTCTATTATGCCACCGGAGAAAAGAACAACTCATTTATATGTAAATAGACGCCAAGTCTTTATTATTCTAATTTACAACGTAACTTTTATTAGAGTTTTACAGATTTTTATTTTGTTTTAGAAAAACACAGCAGTTTCATCGAAAAACGTTTTTTTGAAGTGAAATGTGAGCAGGTGTCTTAAAGATGGTAGATGTGATGACAACATTGGCGGATATGGCAAAACAACAAAACCAACATAATGTCAACGCGCCTTTCCTCAATTA
Source organism: Trichopoda pennipes (assembly GCA_030448955.1). NCBI lineage: Eukaryota > Metazoa > Arthropoda > Insecta > Diptera > Tachinidae > Trichopoda > Trichopoda pennipes. The sequence goes on along the minus strand of JASKUP010000056.1, from coordinate 8,030,011 downwards.
TATTAATTCCTTGTAGTTAAAATTGCCTAATGAGATTGGCGGAAATGTACTATGAAAAATTATTGTTATGCTTTACGATGAGATCTCTGCTCAAAGACTAATTAGCAACTAAGCAACTTAATTTTAATATTAATGCATAATAGTAATTTTTACATAGTATATTAAGAGTTTTCAAGTTTTTTTAAAGACTGGCCACACAAAACAAAAGGCTGAAATAAATATATAAATTTTTTTATAATAGCCAAAGTTTTTCTTTTAATAATAGTATATTGTTATATTATTCTTTGCAATAAAATCTATTGTCTTACGTATCCACCTTATTAAAAGTTATTTAATAAAAAAAGATTTTTTTGTTTAAAAACAGATCTTTTTATTAAAGCATTTTGATAATTTTAATCATTTTTAAAGCCTCTTTAGTGAAATTATAAATTTTTTATTTCGTAAAATATTTTTAATTAGGAATCTTTTCCAAAAAAAGCGAATTTTTGCTGCCAAGTAACAGATGTCGGAATTAAAATAAGTCATAATTTTATTTCATCAGAACAACACGGTCTGATTCATCTTGTCTGCCATAATGCGCAACATTAATATTAGATAAAAAGAGAGAATCAGCTGGCAACATATTGTGTAAATTTTCAAGCGAAATATCATATGTTGCTCAACATTTTTCGCAAATTAGAACAGAGTACTAAGCTTTAAGTTATAGAAACAAGCAAGAACTAACTAAATATTTCAACAATATATTAAAGTAGGGAATGGGTATTAACTTTTACATTATTATTATTATTATTTTATCTATGCGAGTTTTGGCATTTAGTTTTTTGACGTTTTGTAGTAGATGCATTGGCAATTGTTACAATGAATTCAATTTCGCACGAAAATCGCATTAAAAGAAATAAAATTCACTATGAAAATGGTGATTCGTAAAATTCGTGATATTTTCGAACAACATAATCGTCCTTCTGAGACCACTATTAAGAATTTGGTCGCTAAATTTGAGTCAACATGCTCGGTACAAAATGTGCGAACAGCAAACCTTGTTCAACTGAAAACATCGCAGCCGTGAGCCACAGTATTGAAGCAGATCTCAATTTGTCAATTCCTTGACGTTCTTAATAATTGGGATGAAACAAAACCACCACATGGCAAATTTTGCTTAAGGATTTGACTTTTAAGCCTTACAAGGTTCAACTGGTGCAGGAATTGAAGCCGACCGACCATTCACATTAAGCCGTAGATACGCTTAATTCATTTAGGAACAATAGGCTGGTTTTTCTTTAAAAAAACATTCTTTCAGACGAAGCCCATTTTTACTTGTCGCTTCTGAAAATTCTAGAGCGATTATTGAAAAACCTTTGCATGTTCATCGTGTCACTGTATGGTGCGCTATGTAATCTCGAGGCATAATTGGGGTGTTTTTTCGAAGGTGTGGCTTTGGGTCATGCCATCGCGAGATGTTAACAACTTAATTTAGGTCTATTATTAACGACATGTGCTTTAAACAGGTCGGTTTCATATCTCTCACAGCCAATGAAACGATCACTTTGTTGCAAACCAAATTTCTCGATCGCATATTTTCACAACAATCAGCAGTTATGTGGCCAATCAGATCGTGTGATTTAATACCACTGAATTATTTTTGTGGGGCTATGTTAAGGACAGATTCCATATGGAGCCAATTGAATAGATTTTAGGTTTAAAACTGGAAATTCGTGATGTGATTAACGAAATAGAACCGCCATGTTGCCAAAAGTGATTAAAAACTTTGATAAAAGAATCGACATCTGTCAGCGTGGTCATGGTTGGACATTTGCTAAATACCATTTGGCATTCTAAATTCTTGATTTTATTTTGTTTTAGAAAACAATTTTCTGATTGAGAAACCCTTTATTATTAAGTATTTTTAGCTTTAAAGTGAAGTTGGTTGCACAAAACTAGCAGGGCTGGTAATATTAATGACATGGTTGCCACTGTTCGAGTTTGGCTTGTGCAATATTTTTGTACCAATTGAAGTATTTTAATTTTTCAATTTTAAGCATTTTCTTTTTATTTTCGCAGTCGGTAAAAATGTGCAAATAAACTTAGTTTTCATTAGTGTCCACTGACAGCGTATGGGTTAACTTCAAAATTAAATAGCTTTTTAAAAATGACTTTTTATAATGTATAAACGAATAAATATTTTTCTTAATCGATGTACTCTACTTCCTTTGGGCATTTGTTAGTTTGTTGTTGTAACGAATTTATTCAAGGCTGATTGGTATTTTTAACCTACTAAATAAACAATAACTTTTTGAATTTTTTATGGCCTAATTTAATTGTAATTTAATTTGTCTGTGCTATCTATCTATCTCGCATGTTCAGTTAATGACTTCAATATAGAGAACATGCGTTAAACTGATACTTGTCAACTTATTGTTGGAAATTTTTTACACCAATAAATACTTAAAGTACTTAACAGAATTATTAATTTAATGGTAAATTGACTATTTTAAAAGTATTATACAATAAAAAAAAAATATATATATATATATATATATATATATATATATATATATACATATATATAAAGGGTTTTTTATTAAGAAGTTTGTTTATTAAAATAAAATAAAACAAAAAATTTATGAATGAAAAATGATATCTGGTAAATGTGCATTACGACCATGCTGCCAGATGTTGATTCTTTCATCAAAGTCTTTAATAATTTTTTTGCAAAATGGCGGTTCAATTTCGTTAATCACATCACGAATTTTGAGTTTTAAGACTGAAATCGATTCGATTGACTATGTCCTTAACATAGCCCCACAAAAAATAATGCAGTGAACAGCACTGTTAAATCACCCGATGTGGTTGATCACTTAACTGCTGATTGTCGTGAAAATATGCGATCGAGAAATTTGGTTTGCAATAAATTTATCGTTTCATTGGCTATGTGACATGTGGCATCGACCTGTTTAAACTACATGTCAGTGATATCCACATCGTTAATAATAGACCTAAATTGAGTTGTTAACATCTCGCAATAGTATTGGCCACCACATTTAAGTCACACCTTCGAAGAAAAACACCCCAATTATTTCTATTATCACTGAAAAATTAACCTCAAATGGTCTTTATATATGTAAGCGATTATTAGGCTTTCGTGTTAATTGTTAATAAAAAGCGCGTAAGTTACACTTCTTTTTAGTTTGAAAAACTTTTGGTACTTTTAAGTTGGAGGTTAGCAAAGATGGGTTCATAGAAAATTAGGAAAAAAATTAACATTTAACAAACAATTAATCACGGAAAACTTACATTAATGTATTTATTAACATATTAAATAATGAAAAAAACCCGTAGTGAAGATAGGCTGTTCATGGAGCTATTGCTGCCCAAACTCCATTTGATAAGTGAGTGGTGTATGTTAAGCATAACTTCTAAATAAAATATTTTTTGTACTGAATTTTATCTTTTGAAATAACATTCCATATGACTAGACTTGGAAGTTTTATAACAATACAGAATAATTTTCATTCGACCAATTTATTTACATTAGGTTCTGTGTGATATGCATGTGTGTGTGTGTAAACATCATCAATTTACTGCAATGATTTTATAACTAGGAATCAATCAATATTAATTTCGTTACCTAAGTGCACAATAGCTTTTGTAGTTGTGCTGTTCATTAATTAACATATTTATTTGTTTTTGCTTTCGGCTAGCTGACGGCTTGTATTTTTTGAAAGACTATTTATTTGAGTTTTTTTTTCGAATATTCGGTTTTTTTTCGAAAAGTTTTTATTCGAGTTTATTTGTTCGAATAATAAGATCATTAGTTAAATTTTTTTTTATTTTAATTTTTGCAATATTCATTATTTACTGTTCGTACATATTTATTGAAAAATTATATAATAAAATAAAAAACTTGAATAAAAGCTCGAATATTTTTTTTTTCAATTTTTTTATACGAATAATATTTTTGGATATTCGAATTGAGTAAATATTTTACAATATTTAGCGGTGATTTTAAAGATACATATGTATATTGTAAATTCTTATATATGTTTCCTTTTTTTAATGATATTCGGTTTTTTTCGAAAAATATTTATTCGAGTTTTTTGTTCGAATAATATTTTTTTTGTATTCGAATTGTGCAAATATTTTACAATATTTATTGGCGACTTTAATTATTTAAAATCTTTATATCGGTTTCCTTTTTTAACGATGCCCATTTATTTCGATTAATTTAATTGATCGGAAATCCAGATATTTTACAGAATAGTGTGGTAAATGAATTTCAGTAAAGGTTAAAATATCCCTAAAAAGTGTAACTTTTCTCAAATATCTTTATTTTGTTAACATTACGCAAAATATTATTTTATATGAGAGTTGTTTTTCTTTAAAATGTATGTTAAACTCTTGTTATTTCTCTCTCCGTTCTTTCTGGCTGTTGTGCGTTTGGTGTAAACGGCTTACATTGTTTGCTTAACTCAAATGAACAAACAACATCATGTTTTGAAATAGTTATTACTTGCGTATATTTATTCGAGTTTTTATTCGAATAAAGTTTATTCGAGCATTTTATTCGAATAATATTTTTTACTGTTTTCGAATCGTGCATATTTTTATCAATATTTTTACATATCCGAAATCGTTAACAGGAAAGACAATATAACCGAAAATAAGTTGAAACTTTGGGCCAAAATTGGGGTGTCAAATTTTAATAGTGTTTTCAAGCTCTTACCAAGAAGCAGGAGTATAGTACGGCTAGTTTAATATCCTAATGTAGAATTCACATAACATAGTGATAGATAGTGATGGGATAAGTATACTACAGTTGGCGACATTGTATCAATTTTATATGAATCTGGCTTTCTTAACCAATATTTTCTATTTCACTTCTTCACTATTTTACCTCTTTTTACTGAAAATTGTACGAAAACACATTTTTTCAAACCTAGTACGTACAATTTATTGTACATTTTACGATGCCATTCTACACAATCGAATGGGTCAGCTTGAAAAGTCATTAAATTATTTGTGAAGAAATTGTGTGGAGATTATTGTAGATTATCACAATATCGATGCACTTATATATATTGCTACCTTCACTTTTTTTCTTCTGTTTGGTTAAAATCAGTTTAACCTAAAAATGGAGTGAAATGAAGTAAAGTGAAATGAATGAAAAATGACTGGCTAAAAATACAGAAGGGAAACATTTTCTTGTGGTATGTCAAAGTATACGAAGTGATTGTAGGAATTATGTTTTATCATGTTTAATTCATTTTATATAAAAATTGTTTTTCACACAGATTCTGTGTTTACTTAACACTGACTTAGCTTAAGTAATTTTTCTTCACTTTAAATGAAGCAGTAGTCATCACTTTTTATTGAAATAATTTAATTAATAACTTCTGCTAAATAGCACGGAAGGAAGTAAATAAATAAAAGAATAACGTTAACAATTTGTGTGTCGTTAACTTATGCTCCAGCTTTATTTATTAGAGGACTATATTAGCACAAGAAAAGTTATTTAAAAGCATATACGATATTGTAAAGACGATAATAGATAACAGAACCACTTCAGATTTAATAACCACTTTTAAATATTATCTAATGGATACGGCATGGGAAACCTAACTTCCGCGAACTTCATGAAAATATTCATACCAGATCTCGAATCACTACACATAAAGACACTTATGCAAAAACTCAGAATACCTCATTACTATAGATCAGTGATGGGCGAACTTTTTTTGTGGCGGGTCAATAAATTAAAAAAAAATCTTGCGGCGGGCCATTAAATTAAAAAAAAAAAAAAACATAGAGGGTCATTCATTAAAAAAATATGGGGTTGCTGTTCAATTAACAGTTCGGTTTAAGCTAAATATTTATTAGTTATATTACGTAATATTTTAAAACAACATTAAAATTTTATAAGATACGGTTTATTACGATTTTAAGATTTTCCAGATGCATGGGAAGCATGGATCTGTTTCTGACTTGACATAATTTTCTCAAGATCTGGTTTCAGCTCGGAGGATGCGACTTTTAATAAATTAAATATACTCTCGCCTGACAATCGGTTTCTTATTGAATTTTTTCTGCATTTCATTACTGAAAAGGCCTGTTCATATAAATATGAGGAAGCAAACATTGCCACAATTTTCTGCGCATGATTATTTAGCTTTGGAAATTCATCTTTTAGTAAGGATTTATAGAAATTAAGCTTATCTGTATTTAAAAATATCTGCTTTAAATTATTATTACATTGCAATTCTTTAATTTCCAATTGTAGATCAGATGGAACATTCTCAGGATTAACATTAAATACAGTTTTAAAAAAGATTGTGAGAAGACTTTTAACTTCTCTTCAGTCACACGCCTCAAAGAATTAAGTCTTGAAAAATGATTCAAATCATTTTTTCTCAAACATTTGAAAATATAAACAATTGAGTCTTAAAAGACCTCAAATTGCCCCAAGTTTCATCTATAAATTGATTTCTTCCCTGTAACTTCTTGTTCAGTTTATTATAGTGCTCGAGTAAATCGGTGAAAAAAGTAAACTCGATGCACCAATTCTTATCCTCCAATATTTCCCACTCATCCCAAATTTCAGTTTTGGTTTTTAGAAAAACTTTAATTTCTTCGAGAAGACGTCAAACTCTCGAGAAGGCATGACCACAACTCATCCCCCTGATCTTTGTGTAATAAAGTACATCTGAAAATTCTCTTGAAATTGTCGATGTAACAAACCACGGGCTCGAATGGTATTAATTAATTTTAAAATAATATTAAGTACGTGATTAATATCCAAGGCAGCCTTGCAAAGAACATCTTGGTGGATTATACAATATAACAAAATGGTTTCGCTTTCAGGATTCTGACTTTTATAAAATCCTGCAAACCCCGTATTTCCGTATATTTTCCCACCATGTTAGGTGCTCCATCAGTTGTTAAATTAATTAATTTGGAAAATGGGGCATTAAGAGATTCCATCGCCTCTCTAAATTCATCATAAATTATTTTTCCTGTCGTCTTTCCTTTCAAAGATCTCAAACAAGCAAGTTCTTCGGTTATTACAAAGTTTTCATCGACTCCTCTGATAAAAATTAGAAGTTGGGCTGTATCACTCCTGTCAACACTCTCGTCCATAGCGACTGAAAAATACTTAAACTTTTTAAGACGTCCATCGAGTTGATTGGTTAAATTAGAAGAAATCGCTTCAATTCATTTTGTGACCGTTCTACGTGACAGCCCTATAGATTCGAAATCTTTTATCTTTTCTGGGCATAATACTTTTCCAATGCTAATTAACACTTCCCTAATAAATTCTCCTTCAGAAAACGGTTTGTTACTTTTTGCTATTCTATAGGCAACAATGTGACCAGCTAACGTGGTGGATCGCTGGACACTTCTTCTTTTTTAATAAACATTTGCTGACTAGATATTTTTCTTTTCAATTCCAGTGAATGAATTTTCTTGTGTGCTTGGATTCTCCGACGGGGTAAAAATTTCTTTTGTTTGGGTACGGTTTTCCGTCGACCCTCGTCAAATTTGGTTTGTGAACAAACCCGTTTCGGCTGTTTGCCATCTTCAGTGCTCTTTTCGTACTAGTTGCGTTCTATTGTTAGTTGTGTTTATATAGTTCGAAGGGAGACACGAACTATATAAACACAACTAACAATAGAACGCAACTAGTACGAAAAGAACACTGAAGATGGCAAACAGCCGAAACCGGTTTGTTCACAAACCAAATTTGACGAGGGTCGACGGAAAACCGCACCCAAACCAAAGGAATTTTCTTGTCTTCATCTGTCATTTTATAGTACTTCGACCCAAGATGTTGTGAATTAAAGTGCCTAGCGAAATTATAATCTTTTAGTACGGCTACCGATTCTTGGCAGATAAGACAAATAGGTTTTTGGTTATATTCCATAAAGAAGTACTTTCATGTCCACTGTTCTTGAAATACTCGACATTCCGAATCAATTTTTCTCTTTCTATTTTCGATTGACATTTATGGGGGTATTTACAATACACTTTATTATTTTAATTACACAAATAAAACTGTACGTTGGCAACTTTATAATTTTACTTCACAATTGATTCTCTGCGTCACGAGATTTACACTTTTACTGATTGCTGATTAATACATCGCTGGCCCTTTTATATTTGTTGCGCATGTTGTCTCGAATGTTCAAGAATCTTCTAGATCTCACATATAATAGTTGTTGTTATGTTATACGTTCAGTTTTCTATATTAGTTGTTAGTGTTTTATGATGTTTATGTTTCTTCTTGGAATATTGTATAAGAAAGTTGTTGTTGTCTTGTGTGTACAATATTTCCCAGATAACTACGCAGTTTGTACAAAATATAATATGAAAACATCGCATTTTTTTGCTAAAATTGTCAATTTATATCTTTTTTAAAATATAATGTAAATTTTTTTTTGGACATAATTTTATTAATTTTTTTGAAAAACGCTCGGCGGGCCGGATTGAAACCTCTCGCTGGCCAGATGTGGCCCGCGGGCCATAGTTCGCCCATCACTGCTATAGATACATAGATGACATCATATGCATCCTCGAACAAATTCTAACAGACTTAAATACAGTCCATAATAAACAATGGAAAAATAATAAAATAAAAATTTGGATTATCTTGACAGTAAAATTACACTGAGGAACTGATTGTTTAATATTTGACATTTATAGGAAACCAACTACGATGGACACTACCATTTACACCACCTCGAACCACCCTACCCAACATAAACTACCAGCATTTAGGCATATTGTACATTGACTGAAGATGATCCCACTTATCTGAATAAGTGCAACAAATAACTCGACTTAATATACACCCTAGCCAAAAACAACGGCTACAATTGACAAACTACTTAGTCAACATAACACTAAAACCAGAAATAAAGAATACAAAGAGACAACCGGTACAATACGACAACACACTTTTACTTAGATAAGACCAGAAATATATATATATATTAACTAACCTTTTACATAAAGAAGGGTTACTCTAAAACGTAATCTCAGGACATCGACAAAAACAAATTTGCTTCCAGCGGAATATACAGACTTACTTGCACCTGTATACATTCTTATATAGAACAAACTAGACGAATACCAGATTTACAGAACCCATACGCTGGTACAAACGAAAAGGAGAAGACTCTAATTTTGCATTACACCTTGACACGCGCGGAAAATAGCTGAATGTATGACATTACTACATCCTAGCAAAAAAGGACGAAGGCTAGACATTCTTAAAAGCATGGAAATTTACAAAACAAAAACTTTTAACAGTGAAATTGAAAACGATCAAATAAACACGATTCGAACTAACGAAAAACAACCTCAGACGGGCATATCTATCTGGATAATAATAATAATAATAAAAAACGGAAATATTAGATTAGCCCCACATAAAATGCCAGGCGACGGGCAATCTACCTACATGAGTAGCCACGATCCTAAGGAAAGAACTAGCTAAACCCGAACACTGACTAATTAGTACAGTCTAGAATACGGCTTGTTAACGATGCCATTACATCGAAAGCGATCGCTGATCATACCGAACAAACAGCCAGCAATGACGGTGTACACCGAAAAGAATGACAACAATATACACTTTTTAAATTGTGTTTACTGTAAGTAGATATTGCCATTGTTTTATTGTATTGCTACAAAACACGCGTTCCGCAATCAAGTTCAAGTTCATCAAAAAAATATATACCAATACTAGGTGTGCTTCGAAACAAGTTAAGTTTAAAAATTTTTATAACTACCGTGAACATTAATTGTATTTTTTTTTCTTTTTAAAAAGAGAAGTAGCACTTCAAGCAACAATGCCTATTTAGTTAAGTACCGTGCTACATTCTTTAGGAAAGGGATAGAGAAGAGATGAAACAGGTGGTGAAAGTAGAAGAATAGTCGGAAATTAACTGCCGTTTATAAGCCGTATATACAGCGACCAGTGACTATGCCTTCATCGCTGAGCAGCTCCACCGACAGTCAATTTTTATTTTTGTAGTGAAAAAAAACCAAGGTCTTCGTTGGGAATCGAACCCACAACCCCCATAATATTACAAGCGATTTGTTGTGTCGGTACAACTATAGTATGTACCATATCAATTTGGCCAACGGAAGCCATATACTTGTTAGCTGCCGTTAAACTTATTTATGAAGAAAGGTGCCCCTGTAGGCTAATAGGTAGTGTGCTAGCTTACATGACTGGGGGTTGTGGGTTCGAATCCCAACAAAGACCTTGGTTGGGAATCAAACTCTCGGTGGGGCTGCTTAGTGATGAAGGCTGGTCACTGAGCTGTCTTATACGACAGTTTATTTCCGCTGCTATCCTTCTACTTTCACCACCTTTCGCATCTCTTCTCTATCCCTTTGTAGCACGGTACTTGACTAAATAGGCATTGTTGCCTGAAGTGCTACTTTACTTAAAAAAAGGGGCGGCATTATCTGTATTGCGTATGGAAAGGTGATCCATGTGACAGCACTTTTTGATTATTAACGATCATAAGAGTATTGTTGTCTACAAAGAGGTCAGGAAACCTCGATAGCTTATGAAAAGCTTGAAAATATGCAACTGCAGTAAAAAAAGGAAATAATAGCTAAATTTCGTTAATCAAAACTACAAATCGCTTCGAGAAATGGTATGGTGTCCCAAGTTTTCGTAGTAGTACATTTCCATATTTCTAAAAACTTTATGCAGCCAGATACTAATAATGATCAAGGTGTTCATAGTGTGAAAAACGATACATGAGCACAATTTCAGATATATTCTGACTAGGATGAGAGCTGGAGGAGATAATACTTGTAGGTGGTGAACGAAAGATTGGCGTAAGAAAAACGATAGATAGCACGACATTTTGTTATAACCAAAAACGTCGTTATTATTGCTTGACTTTTTTTCTTCGGTAAGGAGTGCACGGTGGTCAAAAAAGAACCCAAAAAATAATTAATATAGTAGAGTTGTGACATCCTGATAACATTTTTTTTATAGGGGCAATATAATTTAAAGATCACTTTCAGCTTCCGGTGATGGATATTGAAAAATAACTCCATTAAAAGAAGTAACTGCAAAGTTACCATGAGTAGTAATTAAAAAAAAGTAGGCGAGCAAATTAGGACAGCAGGGCATAAATTTCAGTTATTAATTTATTGGGACGGCACGGTTATTAGCTACACTAAGCTAGACTTGCTTTACGAGACTTGCTACCCCCCGGCGGCACATATATATGGTCTTTGGAGATAGCAACAACTTAGACCTGTGCAACTGGGGGAAAAAGGGAGCCCAGTCCCCTGAAGTCATCAGGGGTATAACTGGTAACTCCACTTTATTTCCACGAGAATCAGTAAGCTCGCAGATTTCCGTTATTTGTCCCTTTAGGCATTTATCTGTTCTCTGACTGATTATTGAGGTTGGCCCCTACATGGGAGTATCGTGGTGGTTGTGGTTTCGCGGCCCCATATCAGTCTATGGGTTTATGGTGACCGGGTTCATTTCACCTTTAATAACACCTACCTAGTGAAATATCCCAGATACAGTGAGCATGCTAGACATGTGTTCCGGATAGGAGTTGGAAAGTCTCCAACTTTTAAGCAAGGAGTGATGATTTGCAGCCCTACTCTGTAATCATCGAAGTTGCAACTAGAAAGTTCTGTTGCATAGAATTATAGCTTTGGCTTCCTAGGACGAGCATGACGTTCCAAATTATGCATTGGTTCGATTCACCATCTGATTAAGGCTTCATGGCCAGGTGCGGATGTAAATCTAATCACACACGTTAACGAGGCTGGCATATTAGTAAAGCTAGAGCGACTTCGTGTTCACATAGTTTGTCGAAAACTATCTCACATTTTCAAAAATTGTTCAATTTTTCAAAAAAATTTTTACTAATAAAATGCTTGATATTCAAGCAAATTGCTCGTGCTTCTTAAACACACGTCGTATCTAATTGAAAACCATTTCATTTAAGAAAAGTTTGTCTTCTGTTATCTGTTAAGTTCTCTAAAAAAACAAAGTAAACAAAAAAATTAAAGTTCATTTTTAATATTTTTTTGTTTACTTCTGCTTTAACTATTATTCATTAAATAAACGAAAAACAAACTTTCATAAAAATTTATTAAAATTATTAATTAATGCGTGACAAACAGCATGACGGTTTAAATAGATTTTAAAAGGTCTTTTACTTAAAAATAAAATTATTTTTAAAACAAATTAAAGACCTTAAGAAAAAATTATACAGCTGAACTTCACTTAACATTTGATTGTCTTATGACGAGTTTGCTCCAGTAGTTTAGTCTACAGCAGCTCTTTAGTGGATATTTATTCAAAAAGTTATAATCAAAAGTAGTTATATAGGGGTTTTCAACAAGACGTTGGTCTTCTAAAACAAAATAAAACAAATAAATTATAAGCAATTTTATTTTTCGTGCTTGAATACTTTAAATAAACATTTTATGATATTCTCATAAAACATTTATTCCAATAAAAATAAAAATTTTTGAAATGCATTACTGCGGGGGAGAGCACATCCATATTGGAATTTCACTATTGCTCAAGTAGCTCATCAGTGAAATAAGTTAGTATTTGATTGGTATAAGAAACCAACATCTTCAGGAAGAATTATTAATTTTTATTCAAAACATCCGAAAAAAATGATAATTAACACAGCGAAAAATATGATAGACAGAATATTGACTATAAGTGATAGAGAATTTCATTTGAACAATAAGGATACAATAAGAGATATACTTAATGATAATGATTTTCCAGTAGAATTAACTAACAGATTAATTAGACAATTTGGTAGTTATAGGCATAATTTAGGAAATACTACGGCAGAACCAAGAAATTATAAATCATTAACTTATGTTCCTGGAATATCAGAAAGATTAAGAAAGTCGAAAATATATGACAGAGATAAATATATAATTGCACACAAAACATATAACACATTAAATAAATTATTTTGCAGTATGAAAGATAAAATAGGAACAATGGAAATATCTGATGTAGTATACAGGATACCATGTGGGGGAAATGACTAGGTAAACTGTGGCAAAGTTTATATTGGGACAACAAAGAACAAACTTAAAACAAGATTAGCTGGTCATAGATGTGACCAGCTAATCTTGTGACATTGTAAGAAATATAATCATTATCCAAAGTTTGATGAAACATCAGTATTAGATATAGAAAAAAACTACAAGAAACGTTATATGTTAGAAATGTTAGAAATTGTTAATGTACCAAATGTAAGGAGAATAAATTTTAAAGCAGACACAGACAATTTAGCACAGAATTATAGGTACTTAATACAAAAGACACATAATTTGTTATAATTATTTCATAAGGAAAAATTCGTTATTTAATTTCCGTTTCCTTGTTTTTGTATGTTTAAATATTTGAAATTTTAATTTTTGTATGTTTGTGTGTATGAAGAAAATTATTTTATATGTTTTATCAAATGTTTTAAAAAAACTTTTTCTCTTCAAATTGTTATAATTTTTTGTTTTTGTTAAATATAAAAAATAATTTCCTGAAGAAGCTTTCCACAGGAAAGCGAAATATCGAAAAAAAATATATATTGTTAATTAAAAAAGACCGTTGAAATAGAATAACAGATATTTATTTAATTTTCGTAATAAATATTTCGTGAGAATATCATGAAATATTTATTTAAAGGAATCCAGCACGGAAAATAAAATTGCTTATATGGAAAATGATTCCGAATAATTGTAAATTACAAATAAATTATATTAAAATGATTCAAATTTTTATTGTATTACGAAGGGAAAAAGAATCGACAGATGTCGATTCTTTCATCAAAGTTTTTAATCACTTTTTGGCAAAATGGCGCTCCTATTTCGTTAATCACATCTCGGACTTTGAGTTTTAAGGCTGAAATCGATCCAATTGGCTCTGTATAGGCCCTGTTCTTAACACAGGTCTACAACAAATAATTCAGTTGTATTAAATCGCACGACTTGCCTGGGCACTCAACTGTTGATTGTCGCTAAATTATGCGATCGGAAAAATTGGCTTGTCATAAATTTATCGTTTCATTAGCTGTGTGATATGTGGCACTGCCCTGTTAAAACTACATGTCAGTGATATCTATGTCGTCAATAAGAGGCCAAAATTAAATTGTTAGGATCTCGAAAAAAAACGACCAATCACGCCTCCAGACAATAATCGGATTTTCAGAAGTCGCATTTGGAAATTTTGCTGACAAGTGAAAATGGGATCCGCCTGAATAAATAATTTTTTTTCAGAAAAACCAGTCACTTGTTCCTGAATGAAATGAGCAAATCCACGGCGATGTGAATGGTTGGTTGGCTGAATTTCCTGCACCAGTTAAACCTTGTAACACTTCAAAGTCAAATCCTTACGCAAATTACGTCATGTGGTGGTTTTGGATACACCCGATTGTTGGGACCGTCGACGAATTGACAAATTGGTTCACGGCTGCGATGTTTTCAGTTAAATGTCCCGGTCGAATACGCGCTAATGTTCACACATTTTTTATCGATCCTGTCGAATCAAATTTAACGACCAAATTCTTAATAGTGATCTCAGAAGGACGATTATGTTGTCCGAAATTATCACAAATTTTACGAAATGTAACTTTAAGAGAACCACCATAGTGGATTTTAATTATTTTAATGCGATTCTCGTGCGAAATTATTTTCAATGCATCTACTACGAATACGTCAAAAAACTAAATGTCAAAACTATCATGTTGTTGGTGTTGTCACAATTGAAAAACAAATTTCTTGTTGAAAAACCCTATATAGCAATGGAGGTGGATGATATGCGTGATAAGATTTACATCTGCATCTAGCCGTGTGGGCCAATATCTGATGGTGGATCATTACCACTGTGGATGAAATGTAGCGTCATCCTCGCCCTAGAAGGCCTTCGGATACGTATATCTTCCGGTCACTCCTAGCTGTAACTTCAAAAGCCCGAAGCAGTCCGCAGCCTGCATTCCTTGCTGAAGAGTTGGAGACTATCCACCTTCTGGTCCAGAAAGCATGAAGTTTAAAAGAATTAAGAACACGACGGCATTCATACTCACTGGACCTGGACCAATTATTCTGAATGATCCGACTCACAAACTCAAACGAGGGCCTCGAAACACACAGCCACCACGATACTCCCGAAGGGCCTACCTCAATAATCAGTCAGGGAACAGCTAAATTTCTAAACAAATAGCGGAACTCTGAGGCTTTACTGATTCACGTGGAAATATAGTGGATTGGCCAGTTGGCTCCTGCTAGCCTTGAAGGGAATGGGCTCCCTTTTACCCCCGCAAGGCACATTATAAAGACTTATAATGTGCCCCCGGGTTGGATGATATGAATGTATCCTGTTTATTATTGCGTGATCATCTTGCTTGCTTGTTTTACCTGGGCGTCCATCTCTATGTACAGTAGCCAATGAGCCTGAGGAACAAAAAAGGCTTATTATTATGGAAATAACACTATGAAAAATTCCGCGTTTTTGTTGCAACAAATGTCACAGGTTCACCCTTATTAAAATCGGCAATGATTTCTTCTTTTAAATGTATTCACTAAATATTTATTTCCTGCCATTGTATTAGCAAGTCGCCCAAAAAACACCAAAGCGACTATGAAAGCACGGAGACAATTAGAAAATAAATGCAATTTTCTGTATATCCGCTTCAATAAAAAATAAGGGCAATTGTTGTTATTAAAATAATAAAAAAAAACTAATTTGCGGTTATGTGGGATGAGATAAGCGATATAAAAAATTTACGTGATATAGCTTTGTCGCTGAATTTCTGGAATATTTGCATAAACACAAATTTTTTAAATTGGAACTACAAATACAAATTTTTTGCTTTAATTTTTAATACCTGTGATGTGAGTTAATTAAAAGTTAACCATATTTTCCGCCAAATAAACGATCCTCTTATCAATGTTATTACGGAGCTCTTAGTGTGTTAAATCAACTCTTAGTTAATGGATATAATTTTTTGTTTTAAAATAAGACTGTGGTATCAATTTTATCAAAATCAAATCAAAATTTTGATTTTGTCGGGCAATCTGTTTAATTTCTGTATGAATCTATGCCTCGTTATTAAATTTAAATAGATAAATAATATGAAGCCAATGAAATAACTTACCCAATATGGCACGCAAATGTCCTTCAAGTGTTTGCAATATGGTTTGCTTGATTTCACTAACACTCTTGCCCAAAAATTGTTCACTGGCCGTGCCCAAAAGTTCGTCAGCCTGATGATGAAAATAATAAACATTCATCATCTGCTTATTAAAAAAAAATCATCCATTGATTTAGTTTTGTTTTTGTTTTGTTTTGATTTTTTTGTTATTTGTTATTTTGAAGTTATAGAAGATGATGATGTAGAATTAATTTGTTTTTAGTTTTTAATTTTTGTTATTTATTTATTTATTTATTTTATGTATGTGGCAAATGAAGATGATGAGAGTCAACACGCAAAAAAGAAATTTACGAACGAACGATGTTACGAATCCATCAAAAAGTTAAAAACGCAAATGAAATCAAACGAAACCATTTTGTTAATTAAAAAAGGAAAAAAAGAAGAAGGATTAAAAAATATTAATATTATATATTTTTTTTATATTATATTAAGTATTAAAATATTTTTATATATTTATTTTATATACATATAAGATAATTTACATATTAAATGAATTTTTTGGTTATTTTTGTTATTATAAGAAATTATATTTATTATACACATGAAGATTTTAAGGATAATAATATGAGTCTAATAATAATAAGGATAATCACAGTATGTATTTTTTCCATCGTTAAAAGTTGTAAATTTTGTTAGAGTACATCATAAATACCTTTCTTCGGTAAAGGTAAATTTTAATTTGATTAATTTTAAGTTTAAAATTATTGGAACCCATTAAAAAATTTCCCAGAAAAATTTCAAGTATTGACTTTTCTTTATGGTAAAAAACTTTTGTGTTGTATGGTATCATTAAAAACGGAGTATTTAAGGATGGAAGCAGTCGATGTATCGGGTTTTTCAACAAAAAATTTTTTTTTTCAATAATGCAACACCAACAACATGAAAGGACAGCGCTTTCACGGAGCTAATCAAATCGATTTCAGCTTTAAAACTCAAAATCCTTGAAGTGATTAATGAACTAGGATCGCCATTTTGTCAAAAAGTGATTAAAAACTTTGATGAAAGAATCGACATCTGTTAGCGTGATCGTGATGGACATTTGCCAGATATCATTTTTCATTCGCAATTGCCGAACTTTTCTCTTCGTAATACAATAAAAATTTGAATCATGTCAATTTAAATTTTTTGTTTTATAAAACAAATCTCTTGTTGAAAAACCCTTTATATGAAAAAAAACTATGCTTCTTTTGGAGTTAATTTTGTACATTTCACCTTGCAGCCTAGCGCCAGACATTTTTGCACCCACAGGTTTGAAATTCCCAACAATAGATAATGATAAGTAAGGGTACCATATTCGGCTTTGCCGAATCTTATTTATACTGTTAAAGTCTAGTTTTTCTACTGGAATATGTCTTTTCATAAAACTAACTGACTTATAAGTGATAGTACTTTTATATATTATTTTGAGGGATTAGAATCCCTTCATTAAAAAAGTTATAACTCATTATTGTTGGAAGGTTATGCAATCGGATTTACTAGATTTGCTGTCGTTGTCATTATTCAGCGTAGGTGTTTGTATAGTTGTATGTTTTTATAGTTCGTGAAATTTAAATGTAGCGCGTTGTTGTTGTTTTTATTCATACATTTTTTTTTGAAACTTAGATCATTTTTGGTTTTTTTTAGTTATAATTAGCATGTTATAACTTAAACCAGTGATGGGCGAACTTTTTGGGTGGCGGGTCAATAAATTAAAAAAAATCTTGCGGCGGGCCATTAAATTAAAAAAAAAAAACATAGAAAGTCATTCATTAATAAATTATGGGGTTGCTGTTTAATTAAAAGTTCGGTTTAAGCTAAATATTTATTAGTTATATTACGTAATATTTTAAAACAACATAAAAATTTTATAAGATTTTAAGATTTTCCAGATGTATGGGAAGCATGGATCTGTTTCTGACTTGACATAATTTCCTCAAAAATTGGTTCCAGCTGGGAGGATGCGACTTTCAAAAAATTAAATAGACTCTCGTCTGACAATCGGTTTCTTATTGAAATTTTTCTGTCTGCATTTCACTACTGAAAAGGCCTGTTCACATAAATATGAGGAAGCAAACATTGCCATAATTTTCTGCGCATGATTAATTAGCTCTGGAAATTCATCTTTTGGTAAGGATTTATAGAAATTAAGCTTATCTGCATTTAAAAATAGCTGCTTTAAATTATTATTACATTGCAATTCTATAATTTCCAATTGCAGATCAGATGGAACATTCTCAGGATTAACATTAAAGGCTTTGAAAAAATATCTAAACATGGTTGGATTTTTTTAAAGTCAGCAAATCTGGCCTCAAATTCTAAATACAGTTTTTATAAAGATTGTGAAAAGACTTTTAACTTCTTTTCGCTCACAGGCCTCAAAGAATTAAGTCTTGGAAAATGAGTCAAATCATTTTTTCCCAAACATTTAGAAAATATAAACAATTGAGCTTTAAAAGACCTCAAGCTGCCCCAAGTTTCATCTATAAATTGTTTCCTTCCCTGTAACTTCTTGTTTAGTTTATTATAGTGCTCGAGTAAATCCGTGAAAAAAGCAAACTCCAAACTCGATGCACCAATTCTTATCCTCCAATATTTCCCACTCATCCCAAATTTCAGTTTTGGTTTTTAGAAAAACTTTAATTTCTTCGAGAAGACTCCAAACTCTCGAGAAGGCATGCCCACAACTCAGCCACCTGATCTTTGTGTAATAAAGTACATCTAAAAAATTCTGCATCAAATTCCGATTAAAACTCTTGAAATTGTCGATGTAACAAACTACGGGCTCGAATGGTATTATTTAATTTTAATATTAAGTACGTGTTTAATATCCAAGGCAGCCTTGCCAAGAACATCTTGGTGGATTATACAATGTAAACAAATTGTTTCGCTTTCAGGATTCTGACTTTTATAAACTCCTGCAAACCCCGTATTTCCGTATTTTTTCCTACCATGTTAGGTGCTCCATCAGTTGTTAAATTAATTAATTTGGAAATTGGGGCATTAAGAGATTCCATCCCTTCTCTATATTCATCATAAATTATTTTTCCTGTCGTCTTTCCTTTCAAAGATCTCAAACAAGCAAGTTCTTCGGTTATTACAAAGTTTTCACCGATTCCTCTGATAAAAATTAGAAGTTGGGCTGTATCACTCCTGTCAACACTCTCGTTCATAGTGACTGAAAAATACTTAAACTTGTTAAGACGTCCACCGAGTTGATTGGTTAAATTAGAAGAAATCGCTTCAATTCATTTTGTGACCGTTCTACGTGACAGCGTGAAATCTTTTATCTTTTCTGGGCATAATACTTTTCCAATGCTAATTAACACATCCTTAATAAATTCTCCTTCAGAAAACGGTTTGTTACTTTTTTGCTATTTTATAGGCAACAATGTGACCAGCTAACGTGGTGGATCGCTGGACACTTTTTCTTTTTTAAAAAAACATTTGCTGACTGGATATTTTTCTTTTCAATTCCAGTGAATGAGTTTCTTGTCCTCATCTGTCATTTTATAGTACTTCGACCGAAGAAGATGTTTTGAATTAAAGTGCCTAGCGAGATTATAATCTTTTAGTACAGCTACCGGTTCTTGGCAGTTAAGACAAGTAGGTTTCTGGTTATATTCCATAAAGAAGTACTTCCATGTCCAGTCTTCTTGAAATATGTACTCGACTTTCCGAATCAATTTTTCTCTTTCTATTTTCGATTGACATTTATGGGGGTATTTACAATACACTTTATTATTTTAATTACACAAATAAAACTGTACGTTGGCAACTTTATAATTTTACTTCACAATTGATTCTCTACGTCACGAGATTTACACTTTTACTGATTGCTGATTAATCCATCGCTGACCCTTTTATATTTGTTGCTCATGTTGTCTCGAATATTCAAGAATCTTCTAGATCTAACATATAATAGTTGTTGTTATGTTATGCGTTCAGTTTTCTATATTAGTTGTTAGTGTTTTATGATGTTTATGTTTCTTCTTGGAATATTGTATAAGAAAGTTGTTGTTGTCTTGTGTATACAATATTTCCCAGAAAACTACGCAGTTTGGACACAATACAATAGGTCTATATCAGTTGTTTTTGTTTCATGCTTTTTAAGTTTCTTCTTGAAATATTGTATAAGAAAGTTGTTGTTGTCTTGTGGGTACAATATTTCCCAGATAACTACGCAGTTTGTACACAATATAATATGAAAACATCGCATTTGTTTTGCTAAAATTGTCAATTTATATCTTTTTTAAAACATAATGTAAATTTATTTTTTGGGCATAATTTTTTAATAGGTGATTAATTTTTTTTTTTTTTTTGAAAAACGCTCGGCGGGCCGGATGTGGCCCGCGGGCTGTAGTTCGCCCATCACTGACTTAAACTAAGCATCTTCGTAACTAATATAATGAAAATGTTTTTAGTGATTTTCCGATAGTGGGTTGTTTATTTGTCAATTTCAATGTCTCGTGTCTGCCCACTAGAAGCCGTCTGCGTTACCATGCCTCTTGTAATTGAGCTTTATGCTTAACACACTGTTTGCCACCAAAAGGTCCCTCCTAAGCTTCTTTATTTATTTGACGTTCTTTGTTCATTGCCCTCCAAACATCAAATTCCGAATTTTCGATGATGATCGATTTAAGGAATCAAAAGATAACCTGCAAAAAAAGCCACAACATCTTCTGAAAAATATATGAAAAATGGAGGCCATCCCTTTTTCCGCTATACCGCGGTTAAAAACGTTCCTTTTATTAAGTCACTTGTGCAACGACATGTTGGTTTGTACTGTTGAAGCTGCAACTTCTGCACTTCATGTTCGTTCAATTAATGAACGAAAATAGTCAATAATCACAGCTCTATAACAGTCACCTTTGACTGTAACGTTCCTTTTAAAGAAGTACGGATCAATGATTCCACCAGCCATTAAAACACACCAAAAAGTCATTTTTTCTGAATGTAAACGTGTCTTAAGGTACTTTTGAGCACTATCATCACTCCAAATATGTCAGTTTTGTTTATTGACATATCGATTGAAACAAATTCGGATAAACGGCAATATTATTCCGAATCCAATTTGCACAATTTGGCAGCCTTGTTCAGGCGCCAGTATATTCATGTTGAAATGCCGCAAATTGAAAAGTGTTGCCAAGTTAAAGTTCTATTCTTTTATTTAGTAATAATTTAGGAAAATCCTATACCTAATCTTTTCACCTATGGTGACAGTGTGAGAAAAAAGTCATGTAATTGAAGAAAAGTCCGTAAATAATGGATTGCGAAACAATTGTTATATTGAATTTGACTGCGTCACAAAAATCTGACTGTAATAATTAACTTTCATTTTTTACTATTAGTAAACGTTTGTTTTTCTTATATTTCTCTAAATGTTTATTAATTTGGAACTGTGATTATCCCTAATATTTTTTTTTACATTGAAAGCTTATTTGTTTATACTTAATGCTGGTTTTTAAACAATTTTTCATTATAAAATAAAGAAGCAGAAAGACATGAAAAAGAAAACAGAGAGATAATTTTGCCAATAATATAAAAACTAAAATTACTAGAAAATAACGCAAAAGAAAAACAAAAACTAAATCAATATAAAAATATAAAAGAAAATCAAAATGATTGTGTTTTTTTTTTTTGTTTTCGTTTAAGAAAAATCATACCTCTTCAGTTTCATAAGACTTTGCATACGAGTTTGACTAAAGAAAATAAGAAAAAAATAAGAAAATCAAATCAATACTTAATGTTAACTAAAAGTTTTAAAAATTAATTAAATATTTAAGTGATTTTTTATAAGCTAAATTCTACATATTTTATCACAACAACTCAATTTCAACAGTCAAAATATGTGATCCTCAAAAACTTTTATTTAATGAATTTTTGTTTTTCAATAAAGCTTTTTTAAATTTTAAGTTATTTAAAAAAGTTTTTACTGATCTACGAAAACTTATAATAGCTTTAACTAAATGCGAAGTTTCTTATGATATAAAAATAAGAGCTTTTTTAATATAAATTTTGTGGAGGATATATTGCGGTTAGGAAATTTAAATGAAGTGTTGCCGAGCTTTTTCTTAACTTCTCACTAAAAATCATAGACAGAAACAGTTTTATATCAACAATGCAAATAATTTACTTTCCTTAATTAAAGCTTAAACCTCTAGAAAAAATGATGTATTAAGTTATTTTGTAAAATAATAAAACTTTAACACTCATTAGTATCACTAGTCACTGTTGTTTTTCTATATCCAAGCTAGTTTACACCCTATTTATTCACAAATGATATTACTACTGATAAAGAATTGAAATTTAATTCTCAATTAGTTGTGGAAACTTTTAACACAATAAGAACTCTTATCGGCCTGCCACCTAACGAAATTGCGCCCATTTACGCGATTGACTTTCAAATTAATAAAAAAAATTCGAAATTTCATATAAACTTTAATTTTTTTTTTCATTCGGACTTATACTCAGAGAAGGACCCCTACTCATGGAATGCATTGTACGGAAACTAGGAAATAAGGTTATGGGGAGGAGGAAAGAGGAAGTAGTGTTTGTGGACATTCATTTTGAATTTTCCTACATTAAAAGTGATAGGAAAGACCTCTGGAAGGAGTTTATTCCACATACGAACTGTTCTGCTAAAACCCGAATTTTTCCTGTAATTACGCATTACAGGGAAAATTCACTGATAAATCGACCACAAATGGATGAGCTCTCAACGAAAATCTAGTCAAACGCAAAAATGTACGAGTTTCGGGAACAAGTTCCCTAATTTC
Organism: Trichopoda pennipes; assembly: GCA_030448955.1. Classification (NCBI taxonomy): domain Eukaryota; kingdom Metazoa; phylum Arthropoda; class Insecta; order Diptera; family Tachinidae; genus Trichopoda; species Trichopoda pennipes. Next base: position 8,007,030 of record JASKUP010000056.1, on the reverse strand, counting down.
GTTAGAGCACTTACCATTGCAGTAACAATAAAACAGTGAAATACAACCTACATTGGGTCGATGCTCTAGGGAATTAATTGAGTTGGACACCCTACCGTTCCCAATGAGCCTCTTGGCCCACTCCTGTACGCGGTCGAGCAACTCCAAAATAGACTTTGGGGCGCCAGCCCATACATGAGAGTTGATATCCATCTTTGGACGTATATGGGTGGTATAAACAGTACGAGGATCGGATGGAGTGAAGTATCTCTTACACAGTTTTATAAAACCGAGGCACTTGAAAGCTTCTTTAGAAACCCGAAAAATTTGTTAAGTCCATTGAACATCACACTGAATTTTGATGCCAAGAAGATCCAGAGCTTCCGATTCTGAAATACGTATATCATCCGCAGTAACAGGTGCAGCACACAGAATCTATGCGTAAGCATGCAACATTGCATCTTAAGGGAATTAAAATCCACTCTATTCGCAACTACCAAATGAATACGAATGGTAAATGGTGCTGTCATTTGCGCAAGAAAAATAAGAAAAAGAGTCGGAGAAAGAACGGAGCCTTGCGGTACCCCTGAGTTAATCTTGAACTCGTCTGATGAAATCCCATCTATAATAACTCGTATAGTGCGATTCCTGAGAAATAAATCTGGAAAAATTATCACCGGCACCAAAAGCAGCAAGTTTTGACAGAAGTGCATCATGCCACAGCCTATTAAACGCCTTGGAAATATCTAGAACCTTACTCTCTCCGAAATTTCGTTATAAGATTTACATCTGCATCTGGCCGTAAGCCCTAATTAGATGGTGGTCAAAATACTGAGAATAAAAAACAAACGTCATTCGCGCCCTAGGAAGGCCATCACAGAAAATTGACCTGATTATTAGGGGGCCGCGAAACCACCACCACCACAATACTCCCGAAGGGCCAACCTCAATAATCAGTCAGAGAAACAGCTAAATGCCTAAAGAGACAAATAGCGGAAACTCTGCGGGCTACTGATTCCCGTGGAAATAACGTGGAGTTCCCAGTTGTACCCTGCTGACTTCAAGGGCTCCCTTATACCCCGAGTTACACAGGTCTAGATAGTCGAAGTTCTATAAAGACCGATAAAAGTGCCCCCGGGGGGACTCTCTCTGAAATGATGTATAGAGTTGCTTCATTATTTTAATAGGAAAGCCAGCAAATCGCCCGTAGAGCGCCCCCTACGGAAACCATACTGTCGGTCGCTAAATAAGCTGTTGGACTCCAGGTATCTCACAAGATGAAAATTAATCATCGCTTTAGAAAGTGCAAAACAAATTGCAATTGGGCGGTCATTTTCACCTTTTTTGGGGATTGGCGTTACATTAGCAACCTTCCAACACTTGGGAAAGCCACCTGCATGATACAACAAGCTGAAAAGGGTTGCTAACTTTATGTAATTTTATTTAAAAATTTAATGCAAGAAGCCCTTAAGGAAATACCCTTTAAGTAGGCATTTTTCATCTGAACTATGATGTACGCAAATAAGAAAAGCTAAGAAAAATCCTTTAAGGAATTGTTTAGAAACTTTATTGCTAAAGAATGCAAATTGGCATTCTGCAGTTGGGCTTGCAGCCTCTTACTCCTGTCACAAGTTTTTTGGCTTAAAGAGGATGCTTTAGGTAGTTAAAAACTACATTGCTGTAGAACGTTGAATTTTTGGATTTAAATCTTTAACATGGCTGACTGATCCAAACAAACGTAATTAATGTCGGACTGCAAACTAGTATTTAGAGGCGCTGCTGTTAGGCTGCCATATCTCCCGGTATTGCAGCCAAGCTCGAAGCACTTCGAAGATAGGGATCGGAAACATGCAGCTAATCAAATACTTTATGCCTATTGTATCGGATATTGGACCAGTCCTCAATCTATGTGTGAGTTAAAAATTCCTGTACCCTTTATGATTGTTTAAAGTGTATACTGACATTTTAAAGAAAAATTGTTATATGGGTTGTAGTTTCTGCTTAGATAAGCTCAGGATAATTATCGCATATTGACTATCGGATAACTATTAATTATATAAGTTATCCGGCAAACATGTAAATAATTATGTGAAAACAGTATTTAATGAAATATTGTACACACGTACGTTCTTTTATAAAAACAAAAAAAAACTGTATCGCTGAATGTATGGAAAGTATAAATATAAGCTGGACGTTCGCTGAATAATATTGTTCAAATTTTAAGAACAGAAAATATATGTTTTTAACATCCCATCTATGCAAACGCATTCTTTTTATATCTTCTTTGATATGTTATGGCTTTAGGTTTTATTTAATACTTCGGAGGATAATCGACAAATTCTCTTTTCACCTTAGAGTCATTTGTATTAAACGCAAATCACTCCTGGCATCCATATCTAAAATGCTAATATTCGAGATACAGCTAATGCTGGATATTTTATTTTTATACGAAATGTTTTACCCATCGCAATATTTTGCAAGCACCGAATGCAAAAATATTTCTCTACGATTATTTAGGTTACATGATATCCGCCATTACCAAACCACTATGGCCATCCTATAATAAATTTTCTTGGAGGATGTTTTAAAACTGCTTTTCCCCCATCGTTTTAGATTTATGGAATATAATTTGCTTTTGCTCTAGCAAGTACCCAGATAAAAGTGCTCTCTCTTTATTTCCCTTTCTTTCTCTCGTTAACCTCAAGTGTTGGAATTCTGTTAGTCTGTGTGTCAGTTATACCTCGACTTTCTTGGTTTGGTCGTGCTCGATATGTTCAAATAAGAATACAGGAACTTTTTTATGGGTTCGCTTCTTGATGGAGCAATTCTTTATTTATATATATAATGTCGTTTGGGTCGGGCTTCGGCTACAGTAAATAAAATTTTTTGTTAAAATCCTTATTTTAGCCGGTGGAAACTGTGTGATTCGATTTACATCCGCACCTGGCCATGAAGCCTTAATCAGATGGTGGACCAAACCACTGTGTAATTTGGAACGTCATGCTCGTCCTAGGAAGCCGAAGCTATAATTCTATGCAACAGAACTTTCTAGTTGCAACTTCGATGATTCCAGAGCAGGGCTGCAAATCATCACTCCTTGCTTAAGAGTTGGAGACTTTCCAACTCCTGTCCAGAACACATGTCTAGCATGCTCACTGGACTGGATCATTCACATAGCGTGTCATTAACGGCGAAACCACAACCACCACGATACTCCCATAAAGGGCCAACCTCAATAATCAGTCAGAGAACAGTTATGTGTCTAAAGAGACAGATAACGAACTCTGCGGCTTACTGATTCCCGTGGAAATAAAGTGGAGTTTCCAGTTGTACCCCTGCTGACTTCAGGGGTCTAGATAGTCGAAGTTCTATAAAGACCATATTAATGTGCCCCCGGGGGGATTAGCCAGGGGAAATGTGTGATTTGTTTTACATCTGCACCGACCGCGAGGTCATAATCAGATGGTAGTTAAACCACTTAGTTGATTGGACACCAACTACGCCCTAGAAGGCTTTCAGATACGTATATCCTCCAGTCACTTCTAGTAGCAATTTAGAAAGTCCGGAGTAGGCCGTGCCCTCACTCCTTGCTGAGGAGTTGGAGACTTTCCAACTCTTGGTCCAGAACGCATGAAGCTCTTATTTATCAAGAACACGCCAGCATTTATACTCACTGGACCTGAACCATTCATTGTGTTGATTTGAATGGTCCGACCCACAAACTCTCACGAGGGTCCGAAACCACAACCACCACGATACTCCCATATAGGGGCCAACCTCAATAACCAGTCAGAGCACATCTTTGTCTAAAGAGAACAAATAGTGTACTCGGGCAACTGATTTCCCGTGGAAATATGTGGATTGTCCAGGTGACTCCTACTAGCCTTTGAGGGGCCTGGGCTCCCTTTTACCCCGTAAGACACAAATCTAAATGGAATAGTAGGTTCCAAAAAGACTATAATGTGCCCCCGGGGGGATTAGCCGGGGGAAAGTTTGAGTAATTAAAAAATAAAAACGCAATAAGTGCCTTATAGCAATAAGTTTAAATTCTAGTGTCAACTGAATATCTAGGACAGCCGTTAAGTCTAAGTCCAAGTGAAATAAAATATTAATATTAAAACCATCTAATTATGCACCTTTAGAAGTAAAATAAATTATTAGTTTTTTTACAAGTTTAAAATGGTTTAAAGCCGCTGTCTTTAAAATATACCAATTTATTTATTAGAGATAAGCTAATAAAAGATTTCATTTATTGAAAGCTCTGTTAATATGTATATACAGCAGTAGTTTATGTACAAAAATTCAAGCATACTTTGAGGATCAAATAAATGAAGTTTTTTCAGTTGAGATGTGATTTAAAAATTACAAAATTTATAATTTGATAATAATAAAGTGAGAGTAAATAATAAATTTAAATATATACAATAAAAGACTTCCAAAAGGAAATGCCTATTACTTTACAAGTTTAAGAAAATAAGCAGGTGGTGTTTTCAATTAAACTAAATTAAAACATACAAAAATTATTGTCTGGAAAGGGAAAAAATAAATAAAAAATAATTTTGAAAATTAATTTTGTAAAATAAAAAGGGGACATATTTTTTTATATATGAGAAATTAAATATTTATGTTTAGCAAAGAAATAATATTTTTTTTTCTAAACAAACTTACTTTTGTTTTTATACATTTTGTAGATTTTAAAAACTATAATTTAAAAAAAAAAGAATATAAATATAAAACAGAATAATATAAAAAATATGTTTAATTTATATCATACTGAATTTAATTAAATATGGTTAAAAAGCAAAATAACATGCGACTTTTACAAAAATGTTTTATCTTATTTTTTTTTTAGTTATAAAAATTAAGAAAATCATTTTTACATTTTTAAATAAATTAAAATAATTAAATTAATAATTTTATATTATAACCTATAAATAAGATAATTTTGTTTATAATAATAAATAAACTATTTCGTATTAATAAAAAAAGAATTTTGTACAAACCTTCATTATTTTGCATTGGGCCACACCGGTAACTGTCAATGGAACACCTTGGGCTGTTTCAACATTTTCACACATTGGATTAAGGGTCATTACATTAAGCGAGAGACGCTGAACATCTGTTACAAGCCACCAAGCCCAAGCCCAACCACCCACAATTGTACGCTTTTTAGTTGAACCGCAACAGCCACCTGTAAATATTAACCGTTGAAATATTAATAATTCTGAATAAAAATTACGACCAGATTCAACTTATAACAGCAAAATAAAAGCTTCAAAAGTAAATAATTATCAGAAAAAAGGAAAAGAAATGGCACACTATGCTTGAAGAAATATTAGGTCTTCCCCAAACGATTTAATGCTATTGAACAGACAGTCAGCGAGTTTGATGCAAAATTGTTCGACCTAGACAGGAAAATGGAGGAAGAATTACATGAATTAAAAACACAAATAGGCGATCTTCAAATTCGAGAGGGATAAATGAGAGTTGTGTCTGAGCACGCCAACAAAATAAACATTCCGAGTTTTGACGGTAGCGCAACTTTTAATGTGTTTAAGTTTCAATTTGCAACAGTGGGCAGCAAAAATGGATGGTGTCCCTGTAGGCGGCTAGTAGGTAGTGTACTAGCTTGTCAGTATGGCGGTTGTGGGTTCGATTCCCAACGAAAACCTTGGTTTTTTTTCACTACAAAAATAAAAATTGACTGTCGGTGGAGCAGCTTAGCGATGAAGGCATGGTCACTGGTCGCTGTGCTGTCTTATACGACAGTTAATTTTCGACTATTCTTCTACTTTCACCTCTTCTCTATCCCTTTCCTAAAGAATGTAGCACGGTACTTGAATAAATAGGCATTGTTGTCTGAAGTGCTACTTCTCTTAAAAAAAAAAGAAAATGGATGGAGCAATGAAGAAAAATCTATAGAGCTAATTCTGGCCTTAAAGGGTGAAGCGGCAGCAATCCTCGAAAGGTTACCAGCTCGTTGCAGAAAAAACTACGAGAACATAATGGCGGCCTTAAAACACAAGTACGGTGGCGAGCATAAAAGAGATCTCTATAGCAGGGCACAGAAGGCAAATGAGACGCTGCCAGATGTTGATTTTGCAATAAAGGAATTCAAAATAACAGAACTTTTATTAAAACAAATAAAAGTAATAATATGAATGGCAGCTACTAATTAATATGGAACGACTTGCTTTTTACTTATTCAATAAGATTTTATAATTCATTTGACGTAAATGAAATTATCTATGGAAACGTTATAGACGCATTCTTAAAATTTAACAACAATTATAAATATTCTAAATTAGAAATTAAAGGGTGTTCTATATGTGGTGTAATTTGGAATTTTCACAGAATGTTTATAGATGAATTTGTTATGAAAAGGAAGCCGGAAAGTACATTGAAATGGAATAAAAGAAAAATGAATTTTTTAAATTGATATGGAATTTACTTTATTCGAGAGCCAATCTTCTGGCATTATAATGTAAATATGACTTCTGGCTGCAAAGTAGAGGTACAGTTTTTAATGACTTTTGCAATATTTGTGACCGCATAACCGCAAAAACGAGGCGAATGGTGTCTTCCAAGTATTTAATCGTTTGGAGTTTATCAACATAGATTAGATTTGCCCAACGGCAAAAACGAGGTGAATTTTTTACTCCAAGTAATTAATCTTTTCGGACATATCACAGATTGATTGAGAGAATCCTCATAGAAAATAGTCTAGCGGCGTTGAGTTCTTGGAGGCCAATGTACTTGTCCAAAACGTAAAACTATGCCGTTATAAAACATTTGCTCTAATAAAACAATTATGACACGAGATCTGCGATATGTTGCGCCGCACACTGGGGATTATTGTATGGAGGTGAGGAAAAAAATATATTTGTCAAAAAATGTAGTGATTTCATCACAAATTTAGTTTTATTTATATAGTAATACAAAAAAGTAAAAAAAGTAATGCAATGTAAAAAGCCATAACCAACAAAACAATTAAAATGATTTTTTTGAATTTTTAATTTATTATTTATTTTTAATCTATTTTTAGTTTATTATTCTAAAAGAGCTTTAACTGCGTCGCTTGTAACACTATGCTTTTTGTGCCCAAATGAAGGCGTCAAATGTGAAATCATGGCATCTGAATGTTACCATCGTTCGGTGCGTAATATCTTCTTCGTTCGTGGCAATTCGACTGCATTTTCTGGAGTGTCTAAGGCGATACTTTTTATAGTCTTTGTTACGACTTTCCTAAGTCTCTTCGGATAGTAGGCCTACAGGAAAAATACACTTTTCAATTATATATTTTCTATGAATCAGAATTTTGTGAAGTGTAGTTGGGGGATATTGCACCACTCGTACAGTGCAACAAACTCTTTTGCCGTCTCCAAACAAAAATCAACAAATTTTTTTGGATCTACTACCTCAGTGATTGTTATAGCTTCGAGAATTATTGAAAACCTCTTGATTATGTTTTCATCTAGACCCGTCATTTCGGAAATCAAAACAGGATTAGCAAAAATCTTCGTGACGTATTTCCTGAATTTGTCGTACCAGTGCCTACTTAACAGGTTGATAACCTGTATTTCAATTTTCTCTCCAAGTTTACGCTTTTTCAAACATTTTTGGGCTTCTTGTGAGTGGACTGCCCACGTTTAAATTCAATATTATAAGCCACATGTAAAAGACACTCCATCAGCTTTTCATTTACGGGAATAGCTTGAACTATTTTGATTTTATTCATCTTGGATGTTGTGGCTCCACAAATGAGAGAAGAAAATGCAGCTGGTGTTTCTGTTAGCGATTGTGCTGTCTTTCCGTCAATGATTGTAAAATATAATTCATGTTTTACTCTAAAGTTGCGATTATTCACTGTTAACTCAAATTCTTCTAGTTGAGATATCTCCTCATCAACTCTTCTCTTTTCTTCTCGTATAACTTAAGGTGTCTCTTTAACGTCTACAAAAACTGTAGTGTTCTACAATACTGTATAGAAGAAGGTTAATTGTTGTTCCATACTAATTTATTTATGCCATCACTTAATGATAATTTAAGTGGTACAACTGATGTCATGTATAAATAAAAGTCAGAAATTTGTGCATATCTCGAGCAAATTTTTTAAATTTACACCTTTACTTAGTTGTTCATAAAAGCGAAACGCGCTCATCGATTTTCATGAGTTATGTTTCATTTTGTTCATAGGTTATATGACTTCGCGTGGAAATAATAGGACTTGACACTTTTTTTAACGTTTTGGATTTTTTATGAATTAAACAAAAAAATAAACTTTTTAGCTGAAAAAAAATTTACTTTTCTTCATACATTTATTTATAACTTCGAAACTGTTGCTTATGTAGCGAAACGTTATACAAACACATGAAAGTACTTGTAATTCTTGATTTTTCTAAATTTGTTTAAGTAAAATCCGACTAGTGGTTCTTGAGTTATGTTAACCAAAATGGTTTATCAGAATTGAATTGCGAATCAATCAACTGAAAAATGTTGCACTGTGTAATGCAACAAATTGAGAGGTGGCACCTGGTGGCACTTGAAATTGATTAAAAATGTAAAAAGAGATATTAGCGGTGATTTTCGACTGCAGGAAAGTAACGCTAAAATTGTAGGTCCAAATGTTTGGAGAAAAAAGGGATTTTTTTATATGTTCATAAAAATAAGCAAACAAAAAAAAACTTAAGTCTCTGCAGAGTTTATTTTTTCAATTTTAGTATACTGAAATATCGTACTTTAAATAGAAAATAAAAAGAAAACGTTAGCTCACATAATAAAATAATATACCTTTTGAAATTCTTAGGTTTAAATTAAGTTGATTCAGTAAAACATACAAGTACTGAGTTGGGACGGCTATAAAAAAAAAACTAGCAGTCAGATCGGGGTAATTCTTTTTGATTTGATTGTACCCTTAAGTCTAAAATTTTAAAATATCATTGCATATTGCATGAAGAGAATGATGACAATTTGACTTTTTTCCGCAAAATCCCCAAAGTGCGCCGTCTTGTTGTAATTATAGCTCCAGCACAGCAAGGTAGTTCAATTAATGAACGGAAAAAGTCAATAATAGTGGTTTGATAGCGATCACCATTGACCAGCATCGTTTAAAAAAAAGCGCGAACCGATGATTCCAGCATGTTTTAAAGCAAATGAAAACGTCAGTTTTTGCGAATGTAACGGTGTCTACATATACCACATACAGGCTTATTATCACTCTCAATGCGGCATTTATGTTTATTGACAAAATTCGTTTATGAAAATCGCGATTAACGGTCCAATTTGCACAATTCGGGAGCGTTGTTTAGGCGCTAGTCTGTTCATGTTGAAATGCCAAACTAAACTAAGCATAAATCACTTAACAGCTGACAAAATGGCCGCCAGATAAAAAGTATTAGCAACTTAAAGTGCTGTACCTCTATAAAAATACCCTATGCAATACATATACGAATGTTTATATACTATATAAAATAATGGGTGTATAAAGTAGAATAAAAAATGAAAGGGTGTCTCAATAGCTGATGTTGTTCGATGTATAACTTTATGTTTTTTTGTTTTTAAAATTACAAACAGACAATTTTTACAAAAAATATTTTATGTTATTTATTTGGAAAATTTTTATGTTATTGCCAGTGTCAAGTTTTTTAGTATTTTGTGGGTTTCTTAAATTTGGTGATTTTTAAGGTTTTAATTTATTGAGGTAATTTTCCGTGAAATTTCGTTTTGTTTTTATTGAATATAAAGAAAAATATTGTCAAGAAATTTTCCAACATTTTAGTAAAAATTCATTTTTGAATATTTTTAGCGAATTTTGGAAATTCTAATGAAATATTCATAATTTTTTTGGAGTTTCGGACTTAAGATGAAATTTGTATTATTTTTTGCCAAAAGGTTCATTTTTTATGAATTGCATTGTTCAAGTCTTGTTAAAATGTTTCTTTATTAAAAATTGTAAATTTTCAATGTTTCAACTTTTTTTTTTAAAAATGCAATTTAATATGTATTATTACCAAGCTGATTTGTTAAGTTTTAAAAGAAAATAATTATCAGAAAAAAAGTAAAGGAAACTGGGTAGTTTTCTAAGAAATTTTATACACATATGCTTATAAGAAATTCTACTAAATAAGATAAATAAAAAAAAGCAGAACCAACTAACACAGAACAAAACACACAGCCAAGCAGGTGCCTAAATTGGAAGATAATAAAAAAAAATATGGGGTGATGTTAACGTAGAATATTCTTATATATGCGAGAACAGCTTAAAGCGACTAAATAATCACCACTTACTGGGCAAATGAGTGAATTCAAGTTGAGTCATCAGTGAGTAAAGACTGTGTGTATTGAGAGTAAATAAATCGTTTAACTTAATTAAAAACTCTAAAGTACTGTATTATAAATTTGCAATAAAAGAACTTAAAACAACGAAACGTTTATTAAAAGGTATAAACGTAATAATATTTTATGTATAATTGAAAGTAAACTGGAGAATATTTTAGAAATATTTAATAATGCATAACAAATGTACATATACACACATATATTAATACACAAGTAAGTAGCCCGACAAGCATATAATTACAAAATTACTGTCACATTATGACAGCAACAACTGCAAATGTTGTCAAATTTTGTCAGTTTTAAAGAGAAAGTTTTAAAATTAGGAAAAAGAGAGTCTTGTGACAGTAATTGTTAAAGTCATTAACATGTTTATTTGCTTAAACATATGTGAGTAAAAAATTAAAGAGAATGACTTTTGTGAGCATAAGTTTTCATTCAAAAATATGTGTTTTCTTCTTCTGTAATATATTTTTGCCTCTTTTTCTAAGTTTTCAACATACGTGCTGCTTAACACGCACGCTCATCGATTTATAGAAAAATATAATTTGTAATAAAATTAATATTTGAGTTTAAAAGAAATTACTTAGAGATAGAAGAGTGTTGATTTAAACTAAATTAACCATGTGCTTATTAAACGACAGAGACATAGAGGCGAGAGCTTCTTTCCCCAAGTTTTTAGACGTTTTTGTTTGTAACAAACTGTAGTGGCGAAATAGTAATACTTAATGAAGAACTGAAGATATAAATTATTCAAAGCTAAAAAAGGTTTGAAGTTGATAGATTGTGCTAAGTTAACTAAAGTTATGCACATCAATGTACTGTACATAAATGTAACTCTACTGTAAATATTTTTTTTTCAATAATTATTTATTGTATCTTCCCGAAAAGAACTAACAATAAGTTTTAAAATCTTAAATTCTAAAAAAAGTCACATTAGTCCCGACCATGTCAGGCCTAACCTTTTGGGCAAAAAAGAAAATTGTTTAAAAAAAAACAAAGCAAATATTTCTAAGATGTATCGTCTGTAGCATTGAGGATTAAAGCTGCGGTATCCCTCTTTTTTTAATCAGCTATGTCCACTATAATCCAAGATATTGCGAGCAAGGGGGTTAGGATGGTCTTCAAGCTTCATTAAGTATTTGCCTGCGTATTTGATGATTTCTGTAGTCACCAGCGGTATGTCTAAATCACAATGTATGTTTGAATTTCTGATGTACCATGGAGCGGAAGTTATCAACCGTAAAATTTTATTCTGCATACGTTGGATTCTATCCACGTTTGAAGCTGAGGCAGTGTACTTCCATGTCCACTCTTCTTGAAGTACTCGACATTCCGAATCAATTTTTTCTTTCTATTTTCGATTGACATTTATGGGGGTAAAAAAACTTAGACTATTTTACTATTGCACTTATATTTACAATACACTTTATTATTTTAATTACACAAATAAAACTGTACGTTGACAACTTTATAATTTTACTTCACAATTTATTCTTTACGTCACGAGATTTACACTTTTACTGATTGCTGATTAATCCATCGCTGGCGCTTTTATATTTGTTGCGCATGTTGTCTCGAATATTCAAGAATCTTCTAGATCTCACATATAATAGTTGTTGTTATGTTATAGGTTCAGTTTTCTATATTAATTGTTAGTATTTTATGATGTTTATGTTTCTTCTTGGAATATTGCATCAGAAAGTTGTTGTTCTCTTGTGTGTATAATATTTCCCAGAAAACTACGCAGTTTTTTTTTTTTTTTTTTTTTTTTTTTTTTTTTTTTTTTTTTAAAGAGAAGTAGCACTTCAGGCCTATGTAGTCAAGTACCGTGCTACCTTCTTTAGGAAAGGGATAGAGAAGAGACAGGTGGTGCAAGTAGAAGGATAGTCGGAAATTAACTGCCGTATAAAGACAACACAGCGACCAGTGACTATGCCTTCATCGCTGAGCAGTCCCACCGACAGCCAATTTTTAATTTTGTAGTGAAAAAAACCAAGGTCTTCGTTGGAAATCGAACCCACAACCCCCATACTGACAAGCTAGTACACTACCTACTAGCCTACAGGGGCACCTATTTTGTACACAATATAATATGAAAACATCGCATTTTTTTGCTAAAATTGTCAATTTATATCTTTTTTAAAACATAATGTCAATTTATTTTTTGGGCATAATTTTTTAATAGGTGATTAATTTTTTTTTTTTGAAAAACGCTCGGCGGGCTGGATTGAAACCTCTCGCGGGCCGGATGTGGTCCGCGGGCCGTAGTTCGCCTTTCACTGCTTTATAGTGTATCTAAAGTAAATGCCACAAAATAAAAACTTTTAAGCAATTTTTAGTCAGGCTTAAGTCCATAAATTTTAAATTTCTTAATTTTTAAAAAATTAAACATTTTTTGTCCAAAGTTGTATTGATTACATTTCAGAATACTAAAATATATATAGACACCAACAGAAAATTATGCTTTTTTTGGAATGCTACATCTGTCATCAGCAGTTTCTGTCTTTCTAATTTGAAAATTTAGAGACATGCGGAAAAATTAAAATTTTTTTAAGCCAAAATTTACATTTCGTAATAAATTTACTAATAAAAATTTTTTTATATATTCACGTTGTGCTGTTTCTTATGTGCCACACTGTATTAATGTTTAATTTTGTTTGTAAAGAGTGTTTTACATTTTCCTTAAATAAATTGAAAAGAGTTTATTTCTTTGGCATTTAAGGAAAAGTAACTCTCTATCTCAACTCTTACTTAAAGTAGTTTGGTTTAAAGTTTAACCATTCAAGCCTTCAATGAATTTAAAAACACAACCAGTTAGCACAAAGGCTTGCAAGTGAAACGAAGTTTAAACGGAAAAGAAGAAATTTGAAAAACAACTTTTGTTTAAGAAGAAGATACGATAAAAAGAAAGTGAATTAAATATTTAAGTTTTTGTGTTTCTAAAGTCTAAAAGAAGTGTTAATGCAATTGTACTCTGACAAGTATTAAAAAATAAATTTACTTAATTTCTTAAGGCTATTACAACGTAAAAAAAAGAACTATTAAGTAAGTGTGAAAAATAATAATAAAATAATAAAGTTATAGAAACAAATATTTGGTAATAAAACAAGCGCTCATGATGATGGTGTTGCCCATGAGCAGTTGAATGAGTTAACTCACGTTAAATGTTTTGTGCTAAAAATTTTATTATATTGTTAATTGTTATAATATTAAATTTGCATAACGTAACAAAGCAGCATATATATGTATTAAAAAATAAAATATTAAAAAAGAAATATAGAAATTTTCTAACAAAAATTTAGTGAAATGCAAAGTGAGTCATCAATAAAAGCAAATAAAAAATTTAAAATCAAATCAACAAAATATTTTTTAACTTCTTTATTTACTGTATATTTAAAGGTTTTAAAAATAAAACTACAATTAAACAAAAAGAAAAAGAGAAATTCCAGAACTTTTAACACACCAATCAAAGTCAACATTCGCTAGACATTTTTTTTGTAAAACAAAACTTTCTGTTACACACTTTACACCCAGCGAACATACGGACGTTTAACTCTGTCTCTGTTTAATATTAAATAACTTATTGTACAATCAGTGATTTATTTCGCTAATTGTTGCGGATTTTTTTTTTCAAATCCTAATTAAAACCCATAATAATTTTACTTTCTAAACAACTTCAAAAAGAAGACTTAAAATATGAAACAGAAATTAAACAAGAGTGAAATACAACATACATACTTATACTATCGTATATATCGGGTGTTTTTTATAGGAGTATATAATTTTAAAGAAAAGACTGACGCCAAAAGACTAATGCTAGAAGATTCTCTTTCGAATTTCATATCAATTAAAAAAAAATACATCTTTGTTTTATTTCATTTAAAAGTTATATACCTCTATAAAAAACACGCTTTAGAACAGAAATCTAGCATGGGTTTGGCTAAAGTGAAGGAATTGTTTACGATTTTAGCAACTTCAATCGCCATTTTTTTAAAGTATACATTGGCTCACAAACACTTTGATAGCCTTGCTAATCCTGGTATCTATAGCAATCGTATGCTTAGTTTTAATAATACATACGGCTGATAATACTACTCTAATTAAAGTATTTTATTTTTCTTTCAGTGCAGAGTCTCTTTTTAGATAGAGATATGTCATTTTAAGAAATTTCTAAAAATACTTCGCAAAGTAAAATTGCTAAAGTCCTTTAAAACAGATTTTACTGTTTCTCTAATTCGAATCTTTATTTCGTCATTTTATTAAGCATGTGTGGAAATTCACTAAAAAATTTAAATTCACAACGACGAGGGTCGACGTAAAACCGTACCTAAATAAAGATAATTTAATAAAACATAAGAAGAGTACGAATTGAATTACGCCTTGATAATTATGTTTCCACATCGAAAGCGCTCGCTGGTTACACCAAACGCCCAGCAGCCAAAAAGAACCGAAAAAAATTACAACAGTTTTCATTTGCTGGCGGAAAAAAATGTGAAAAAAATATAAACAACATAATGCCAAATACATGTCCACGTGATTAACGGCTGTATGCATAAAAACTTAAAGTAGGTTTAACTGCTGTTGTTAAGCACAATTTCCTAAAGCTGTATTCAAAAAACGCTTCTACCTTAAAATACCTTTGTTAACTTTAAAGTAGGATAAACCTACGTTAAACCTACAATAAACTGACAGTTCAATTTTATTATTGAAAGTTCAAAAACAAAACAAATTGTGTTTACAATAAACCTAGCCGTTTATTTTAAAAGTGGCATAAGTTACTTTGTTATTGTCATCTTTTTATTTTAAATTAGTTTATAAAACATTTTAATTTTTAGCCATTTTAACTAGTCTGTATTTAGTTTTCTTTCTGAAACGGATTTTTCTAATGATTGTGTTGAAATAAAATCTTTTTTCTTCATGTTGTGTACTGTGAAGGATTTTTTCGTCAGGGGGCTATTTTGTCCTTTACATAGGTCACTATGTGCAATAATATGCTTTTGAGTTGTGACATTCTTAGATATTTTATACAACACGAAGCAACCGCCTGAGAATAAAAAAATAACAAAATAATGCTAATTATGTGTAGTATATTAGATATCACTATAATATAGTTCAGTAAACTGCACTATTCTTTCGAACTAATAAAAAAAAGTCCAATAATCACAACAATACTTCACACACACTTATTACATGTTTCTATTTCTTTCACACTAAGCTCCGTAATTAATTTCCTAAGTACAGCGACTAACGCCATTTTCAAAATAAGCATTTTTGTTACACCGTTAATTATCAACACTCCTCTCAAACAAATCTC
Organism: Trichopoda pennipes; assembly: GCA_030448955.1. Taxonomy (NCBI): domain Eukaryota; kingdom Metazoa; phylum Arthropoda; class Insecta; order Diptera; family Tachinidae; genus Trichopoda; species Trichopoda pennipes. Next base: position 7,991,399 of record JASKUP010000056.1, on the reverse strand, counting down.
AATACTTCTTAACTTTTTAATATCAAATTTATTAAAAATGAAAAAAAAAGAAACTGTTCAGTTGTGACTTATGCCACCTTTAATGTAAACGGCTCAATTGACATTTATACTTTGTTATTCCAAAAATTTTTAAAAATAATTATTAAAACAAATTGCAGTACACAAATAATAATAAAAACTATAAACATTTTTACATCTTTATTTTATATTTTACAAAAATATAATTATAATTAATTATTTTAAACAAAAGTTTTATTAATGTACATATAATCAAAACAAAGCTCGTTATCCGAATAATTATTTTTTTAATATGAACAAATTCTTTGTAAGTTCTTCGTAAGCGTTGCAAATTAACCTTTTTTGGGTGCTTGGCTTTTTATTAAAAAGATTAATAAAAAAACAAAAAAAAAATATGTTGATTTTGCTGAAAACAATAAAAAACATTTTTTATTGATCTAACTACCCGGATAAATAATATTCATTTTTATACATCGTTAACTACAACGTGACAACTGAAAATAGTGGCATTGCCAGAATCAAAATACTAATTTTACAAAAGCATACATTAGCTAAAGTACTGTTTATGAATACCATTTTTTAACAAACGTCTGTTAGTCTTAAAGTGTTTGTTAACTAACGTGTACTTTAAAGCTCAAGTAAGCGTTTTTTATGCATACAGCCGTAAGGATCTAAAGTTTATTTCTTAATACTCTGCTAAAATAATTGAATTTATTTTCTCCTTGGAATCTTCTGATAGTCTGACAGATATCTTTTTACCAGCTCAAAAATGCAAGATTATCTCGACGAATATTTTATTTTCCTTGTAAAAGATGTATTACGCTTTTGGTCACTGTTGGATTCTTCTTGGGTTTTACGTACACGTTCGTTTGCTCTATGGATGCGTCGTACCAATTTGTCTTTTCCTTTCTGCTCATTTTCTTCTTATTCCTATTTTCTTTTCTTAAAAGCTTTTCACGCTCTAGCTTCTCGACATGTTCTCGTTCTCTTCTTTCTGTAACTTCACGTTCTCCTTGTTCATAAAGCTTTAGTTTCTTTTCTCTTTTTTCTAAAGTTCCCGATCCCGATATTTTTTTACCCGTTGTTCTTCTTTGCGAATATGGCTTTTTTCACATTCTTCCTTTTCTGATTGTTCATTTTCAAGTTTCTCTTTTTCCAGACAATTATTTTCTAGCCTTTCCTTTTCTTCCCATAGTTTTTCTTTGCTTTCTCTTTCCTCCCACTCACGTTTTTGTTGCTTTCATAGGTCGTCATCGCTTCTCTCTTGTCGTTATTTGCATTATTTTTTGCTTTTACTTTCCTCCGCATTACTCAAGTCAAGTAGCAGGTGCTGCAATATTTGAGAACCCTTTAAGATGTTTCTTTACGGATTCCTGTAGCATATTTGTTATTTGACGAAAAATCATACCCTTTCCACGACATGTAAGAATAGAGACGATACAAAAAGTTTAAAAGTTCAAAAGACAAAAAGGGAGAATTAACGATCCACTGAAAAACGAACGAAAATGCTCTAAATGAGGCTTATCTCAGTGAACCCAATACGTTTCCCATATCGTGTAACGTCTTCTTGAGAATTAAACCGGTTTTCAGTACTTAGGAATTATTCAAGTGTCAAGTTCGATACCCTCTACGATTTTTGTAAATTTAAAATTTGCTGCTTTCTATTATACAAACAGTTGAAAACGGACATTCTTAAACTTTTTTTAAGATAATTTATCTGTTTAAATTTTAGGTTAGCTGGGTACCTCGTGATACCTGGCTTCAGAAATCTTTTTGAAGTTGTTTAGAAATCTATGCCTTGTGTTAGATAAAGTGAGCTATGCGCTGAGATAACGGACTGACTATTCTTACAGTTGCGAAAATGAGTTGTAGAAATAAAAAAATAAAAAAAATATTTTAATTTATTTTTGTTTTATTTAAATATAAAAGGAAATTTTTAAAAATATCTTAAAATATATAATTCTACTGTACGTGTGTTGTGACTGAACTTCTTCTAAAGGGCTGAACCGATTTGCATAAATTTTTTTTGTATGCGTTTTGGTGGCGCCCGGGTGGTTTAGATTTACAATTCGGTCCAATTAGACTAACCACAAATTAAAAATCTATCTATTATTTCTGCTCCTGGTAACGGTATTTGCACAAAATTTGGTACGTCGGTTTGGTATGCATTTTTTAAGTGCTGCTGCAAATATGGGCGGGATTGTAAAAAGGGGCGTGGTACCACCCATACAAACCACAAATTAAGAATCCAATATTTCTGCTCCTGCTAATGGCATTTAAACAGAATTTGGTCTTTCGGTTGAGTGAACATATTTTAAGCTCTGCTGCAAGTATAGGTGGGTTTTGATAAAGACGCCTGGTACCTCCCATAGAAATCTTCTACTGTACGTGTGCATATCACTGAATAAAGTTTTTTTTGCATGCGTTTGGGTGCCACCTTGGATGGTTTACATTTACAAACCAGCTTGACAGATGGCGCTGCAGTCGGTATCCAGGTTATTTAACTACACGACTGGATTGACTTGAATGAATTTTTGTGTATTCATTCATTCAATGCATTTAATTTTCATGTGCGCCGTGTTTTCATATTATATGGTATCGCATTTACGTAAATATTGAGCGTTGTTTACTTCAAAACTACACACACGCCATAAATCCGTCGCCAGCCGCCAACTGCCTCCAATGTGGTTTGGCGGATGACGGTGAAAGGCCCAAGGTAACATGGACTCGATTACTGCCACCGTTAAAACAGTTGCGGTGGGCATCGAGCTTATTTGTTTGCGTTTCTTCTTTGCGATCTCACATATTCGTTCTGAATGGGTCAGCTAGCATAAATATATTTTTGATCACCTATAGAACCATCTAACCCCACCGGAATATAACATTTTACAGATATATTTTTGATGTTTCAAAAGCTACCGATTAATTGTCAAAACGAATATTTTTTTTGTTTTATTTGTAAGTTATTCCCGAGTTAACGTAGCTCTCAGAATTAAGGATTATAATTTATTCAAATATGTTTGTTATAGTAAAACTAGAATGATGTGCCGTAGTGTAAAAATGAATGCGTACAAATAAATACGAATATTGTATTTAATCGGTACTTCTATGATAATAACAATTTTTAAATAGTTTATCTGTCATGTCAGATGTTATTGCTTTATGGTTAAATTATTGTTTTGTTCCTATTTTCAAAATAATACTTTTTAATTAATGTGTCTGTAAATTTAAAGGCTTGCCATACAGTTATCACCAATGCTGCTATAAATAAAGTGATAAAATTAATAAGTACGCTGATTAGAGATAAGACTATGTGATACGATTTGTATAGAAAAACCTGCAGAGACCTCTTTCGAAAACTCTTTTAAAAAATAATATTTCTCTGACAGATTGTAAATATAAAATTTTGTGCGTTTCAGTTAGAGAATTTGCATGGAAAATGTTTATGTGGTAATGGTTTGTTGATTTTACGGTCTCATTAAATATGTCGGCATGTGCATCTATACGCTTTGCTTTGTGTGTGTGTTTAACGCCTTCATGCGTTTTATATGCTTAGTAACGGTCAAATATTGGTTTTGTTTTTATAGGAATTTGTTTTTATACCCTACTAAAGGTGTAGGTAGTATTGTTTCTATAAACAAAAACGTGACCTGCATGTATTATATTTATATACAGTATTGGACAAAACTATTATTTTGGAATAAATTGTTAAAAAGCCAAATTAAATAGTAATAGATAATAGTTATTTGTTTACTAAAAAAAATACAAAATTTAAACTAAATTATAAATTTAAACAAAAATAGCAATGACTCTACATTCAAAGCATCTAAAAGTAAAGAAAATCAGTAAAATAGTATTATTTTAAGGCGACAAAACTAAAGCACATGGCCAACACTGGGTGAGTAAGTCATAACGAATACTCTATACTTAATAGCGTATCCAACTGCCATACATCTTCGAAGCATTAAATCAATTAAATTGGATAATACCTCTGTTACGGATGTGTCTTGCTTAAGTTTTAGAAGAAAATAATTACCTAAACTACTGGGTATTTGTTTACTAACTGCGAGGCTTGCTAAGAAAACTTATGCACAACAACAAAATTTCTATTTACAAACTGCGTAGAAATTTTGTGCACGCAAATAATAATTTGATATGCTGTTTACTAAGGCAACAACAAATATTTTTAAATAAAACCCAAGAAGAAACTTTATCAGCATAAAAACAAAAACAAAAATACACACAGACACAGACCTGCAGGCGCCTATACAGTGAATGAATAACATAACAACAAAATGTGATACAAAAGGGCGTAGAAGATGCTTAATTTTTTTAGACTTCTAGTAGACAAATATAAAAAGGCAGCGTCTGAGTGAAGAGTTAGTCAGTTTAAAAATAAACCTCGTGAAGTAACCCTGTTCTGTAGTATCAACTTTGTGTAGTTAAAGTAAAAAACTTGTGATTAATTTAAAAACTCTAAAAAACTGGTGTTATTTATTTTACAATAAAGAACTCACAAAAAAACGTAACAATATTTTTACAGTTTTCGTGGTAAATTTTTCAATCTTCGAATTTCCCATCACATTTAGATGTGCGTTTAAGGCCGTTATCGTGCTAAAACTTCTCCTTAAGGGTTAAATCCTCCTCTAGAAGCGTGGCATTTTATAAGATTTCTTTATCAACAATCTATTATCCCATTTATTCTATGAATTGGAGCTATGTTGTAGCCTGATACCTCGGCCATGTTTTACTGTAACTTATAGATAACGTGGATTTATACGTAATCCTATTAGTTTTTTAACTGACTTTAAGCCATCGAAAGATTAAGCCATTTTGAAAGATCTCTTCATCAACAATCCATTATCCCATTTATTCTATGAATCGGAGCTATGTTGTTGTCTGATACCTCGGCCATGTTTTACTGTAACTTATAGATAGCGTGGATTTATACGTAATCCTTTTTTTTTTTTATAAGAGAAGTAGCACTTCAGGCAACAATGCCTATTTAGTCATGTACCGTGCTACCTTCTTTAGGAAAGGGATAGAGAAAAGATGAAACAGGCGGTGAAAGCAGAAGGATATTCGGAAATTAACTGCCGTATAAAGACAGCAACAGCGACCAGTGACTATGCCTTCATCGCTGAGCAGCTCCACCGACAGTCAATTTTTATCTTTTGTAGTGAGAAAAGCCAAGGTCTTCGTTGGGAATCGAATATCGTACTTTTACCACCTGTTACATCTCTTCGCTATCCCTTTCCTAAAGAATGTACGGTAGTACGGTACTTAACTAAATTGGTATCGTTGCCTGAAATGCTACTTCTCTTTAAAAAAAAATCTTAAAAATAGCTGCAGTTGATGTTATTTCTTTCTTTCAGAACGAAAGAAGCAACATCGAAAATTTGTGTGCTATAGTTTTGTCGCTCCAAATCTGGAGTATTTTACAACTACAAACAAACATATTTTTATTTTAATTTTTGAAATGTGTGATAAAAGTTCTTTAAAAGATAATAATATTTTTTGTCAAATAAAACTTCTTGTTACATTGCTTCTTTTGAAACAGAATACTAGTTTTGTCCGATACTGTATATTAAAATTTATGAAGTTTGCTATACTGTATCCAATTAAAGATGATATTGTTTTTATCAATGTTTAATCAAATTGTGTGATATTTGTTAAACAAAACTTTAGTTTTTATAGAACCCGTTATTTTTGTTGGATGTTGTTTGGTCATGAATGCCATTGCGGAAAGGACTGGTCGCAAAAGTATTTTCATAGAATTAGATATGCTACATAGTATGTATGTATGTTTTGCATAGGAGAGTTGCATCTCGTCTCACTGAATTAAACCGGTTCATTATGTTGTACAGCGGAATATCTTCTAAATCTTGAATAAATGGCTACGAGACATACAGATACTGACGTTAGGTCTGGTTTTACCACTGGGCAGAACCATATTATTTCTCTCTGCTAAAGAGCTAAAAACAATCTTCTCAAAGATTTGGATTTAAACTATAGCTACCAAAAACCGGTACAGATAAATGTATTTTGAGCCGTATTTCATACGCCTCGGATCAGTGGATCAGGGGATCTTACCACTGGGTGAATACAATTCATTTAACAGCGCTCTCAGAGTGCACGGCGGACCAATAAGGCAATTTTGCTTGAGAGCTAGAGAAACATCAAAATTCCATCGCACTGCCGCCCTAAATATTTAATTCGTCTCTCCATTTTTGTATTGAAATAAATTTCCTAAGGTATTAGAGGAGGTATAGTAAATTTAAGGCCTGCTAGAATTTTGCTATCAATAAGATATGTCTATTGACTGTGGAGATATGTTTAAAAAAGGCCAGCGCCTCTATTTATTTTCAGCTTGTTGGCTTTGCTTTATCGTATTAAAAACTAAACTGGTTGACTACTTTTAAAGCCTTTTCCTCAGATTCTTACATTTTCCCTTGCAGTCTTGATAATCACTTTTAACCTCTGGGGGTAAAAGTTGGTACCAGTCGTTTTGGCTAGCAGGCGTCTGAAACTGGGAGATAAGAACTTTCGACCAGCGACTTACCAACTGGTACTACGAGAACTGGTAGTCCGCAGGGCTACGGCCCTGTTCGGTCCCTTCGGGAGTAACATGATGGCGGTGTTTTAGATCTATGCCGCAGGAACGTTTGACTTTTTCCTATCGATATACTGTTGCATTCGCGATAGAACATCGTCAATAGTGTGACGGGAATTTAGATTGCCTTCGAATCTCAAGAAAGGAATGGGGGCACGTCTCTGATTGCGATGCTTCTGAAGTTGCCATCCGGGGTATTGCCATGTGTCTTTGGAGCATTGCATTGAAGGTACTGACGTTAATCCGTATCACATTTTGTTATTTTCTTGCTTTGAAATGCATGAAAAATAAAGTTTTGGCAACGGACCCCAATTTAATTTGATTACTCCCACATTTATTTTAATAAAAAGATTACAGAAGACTGGGCCTCAATAGCATAAAAAGGAATAATCGAAATACCTAAAAAAATATGGATGGTTAAGAGGACCTGTTGGTGGGAAATATTCTGCTATGAATCCAAGCGGCTTGTAGTGAGCGAAGAACGGTTTTCGAAGTCTACAAATAAACAATCCTAGTAACAAAACATTAACAACAGCATCTTTATTCTATCGAGGCTATAGTCCCCCAAAAAACCTATTTTCTAAAGAAAATAGTTACACAATTCCTTAGGTGGAAGATATATAAAAATTTATTACGAGTAAACGAGTCTGGAAGTGCCTGCTGATGAACTAAGTCTAACTAGCTCATGTAAAAAGTAACAACCTATCACCAACTAGCGAAAGAATTAGAAAATGGTAAATTATCGGCAAATAATTTTTAAATACACCCATGAAATAAAAATAATACGAAGTGGAATGAAATCTTTGATGTGAAACATTTTCTTTGTTTTCTTTCTTCTCCCGACCAGCAATCAGGGGATGGCGGACCCTACACATGTAATGCATTGTGCCACATCTAGGAAATTAGTTTGTGAGAAGGAGGAAAGAGGGAGTAGTGTTTTTGAACATTCGATTTGAACTTTACTACATCGAAAGTGACAGGAAAGACCTCTGGAGGGAGTTTATTCTACATACGGACTGTTCTGCTAAAAAACGCATATTCGCTGTAATATGTAGTGCGATTCAGCGGCCAATCAGCTACAAATGGGTACACTGTCAAAGAAAATCGTGTTAAAGGCAAAAATGTGCAAGTAACGGGAACAAGTTCCCTAATTTCATTACAGCAGTTACCATTGTAGTAACGATAAAACAATGAAATATAACCCACATTGCATCGATGCTCTGGATTAAATAAAAATAGATTTTGGGGCGCTGGTCCCTACATCAGAGTTGTATTTCATTTCTGGACGAATAGAGGTGGTATAAATAATACGAAGATCGAATGGAGTGAAGTATCTCCTATACCGTTTTAGAAAAATGAGGCGTTTGAAAGTTTCTTTAGAAACCTGAAAAATGTGCGTAGTCCATCGATCATCGCACTGAAGAATATCAAAAGTTTTCGATTCCTTGATACTTATGTCACCCATAGTAATAGATGCAGCACCATTTCTGAACACAGATCTATGCGTTAGCATGCAACATTGAATCTTACGGGCAAACGGAGATTGTAATTGAGCGTATTATTCATATTACGCTTTTTGAAAACCACCTCCAAGTAGTACGACCTACTACTACATGACTGATAAATAGTGCTTTCACTTGCGAATGATAAATAGTGCTGTTACTTGCGAAAGAGTGTATAGGGTGGAAAATTAGACAAAGAAGGTCATTTAGAAAAATAAGAAATTAGGTAGGAGAAGGAACGGTCTTTATAGAATACTTGACTATTTTAACCTGTGCTGTTGGGGGTATAAGAGAGCCCAGTCCCCTGAAGACAGCAGGGGTCAAATGGAAGCTCCACGTTATTTCCACGGGAATCAGTAAGCCCCAGAGTTTCCGCTAATTGTATTTTTAGACTTTTAGCCGTTTCTCTGACTTCCCCCCGGGGGCACATGATAGTCTTTTTGGAACCTACTATTCCATTTAGACTGGTGTCTTGCGGGGTAAAAGGGAGTCCAGGCCCCTCAAAGGCTAGAAGGAGTCACCTGAACAATCCACATATTTCCACGGGAATCAGTTGCCCCAGAGTTCACTATTTGTCTCTTGAGACAATTAGCTGTTCTCTGGCTGGTTATTGAGGTTGGCCCCTATATGGGAGTATCGTGGTGGTTGTAGTTTCGGACCCTCGTGAGAGTTTGTGGGTCGGATCATTCAAATTAACACAATGAATGGTTCAGGTTCAGTGAGCATGAATGCTGTCGTGTCCTTGATAAAAAAGAGCTTCATGCGTTCTGGACTAGGAGTTGGAAAGTCTCCAACTCTTTAGCAAGGAGTGAAGGCTGCGGCGTACTTCGGGCCTTCGAAATTGCTACCAGGAATGACCGGAGGATATACGTATTCGATGGTCTCCTGGGGCGTGGGTGATGTCCAATCAACCAAGTGGTTTGACCACCATCTGATTATGACTATATAGTCGGTGCAAATGTATATCAAATCACACACTGTTTCTCTGACTGATTATTGAGGTTGGCCCTTCGGGAGTATCGTGGTGGTTGCGGTTTTGCGGCCCTAAGCATAAATTGATTTTGTGGGCCAGGATCGTCTCGCCTTTAATAACACCTACGGGTGAATGATCCGGATCCAGTGAGCATGCTAGTGATGTGTTCTGGAGCAGGAGTTGGATAGTCTCTAGCTCTTCAGCAAGGAGTAGTGGTTTGCAACCCTGCTTTGGAACCGCTGAAATTGCAAATAGGAAAGACCTGTTGCTAGAATTAGTCCTCGGCTTCCTAGGGCGTAAATGACGTTGCTTTTCATTCCCAGTGGTCTGACCACCATCTGATTAAGGCCTACGGCCAGGAGCAGATGTAAATCTTATCACGAAATCTGCCCGTAAATTAATCTTGAATTCGTCTAATGACATTCCATCTATAGCAACTTGTCTAGTGTCTAGTCCTGAGAAAACTCGATAAAAATCAAAAGCAAACAGTTTTGATAGAAATGCATCATGCGCCCCCTATCGGAACCATACTGTTTATACTTGCTTATGCAACATAGGATATTTTTAAGTCGACTATTATTAAAAAAACCCTTCCATTTTGGTGATTGAAAATGGTCAGAAACTAATTTCTTTGCAGCAAAATGTATTCAAATACTTGTTTTTCTTAAAAAAAAAAACACAAACCTTGTTTTTAATTTAAAACTAAAATTCTTAAAGCAAACTTGTGTTACGTAACATAAAATTATTGAATTCTTTAACTATTTACAGCGTCACAGTTCTTTTATGGAAATATTTTTTTTTACAGAAATTATAAATGATTTTATACCTTGAACTTGACTTTTACTTAAGACGCTATTTGATTTCTTGGAGTTTTTGTTTTTGTATTATAAACCTGTTGCTACATTTTTTTATACCACCAACAACAACTATAGCCAGCTAGTATTTTCTTGTTTTTACCGGTAATTATCGTCATTTGCATTATTATTACAACATCCAAAGACTTCATTCATGTAGCATCCATGTCTTTGAATTTGAAACCAGTTTTTCCAAGTTTTCTTTCGAGAGTTGTAGTCATAATTAAAATATCTTTTATTTGTAAAAGCTTTTAAATTTTTTGTTTTTAAATCTGTTAGAAAATTGCTTTAGCATTACACGCTACATTTATATTTTTCTTCTCTTATTGAAAGTTATTCCCAAAGGTTAAGAGAAACTTTTCAGAAAGAGTGATGTTTAATCCACATAAGCACTTGAGAGAGTCATAGTGCCGTTTTACACGCAGAAGGGGTATAACGGCTTCACTTTCTTTCTAATGGAAACATCAAAAGTTGAGCAACAAAAGTTGAAGCGTGTAAAACGGTACAAAGAGCGCGAGGAGAAATTTAAAATTGTTTATTTTTATTCGAAATTCGTCATTGAATCATACGTTGCGAAAAGTCTTTAAGTCTAGTGTATCCAACTACAGCTCAAAATAAACGCTGATTTTATTGAACTTTTCAACAAGAAGTTTGTTTTTCAATTGTGGCAACAACATGATAATTTTGACATTGTTACAATGAATTCAATTTCGCACGAAAATCGCATTAAAATAACTAAAATCATTTATGAAAATGGTGGTTCGGTTCGTAAAATGCATTATATTTTCGGACAACATAATGGTCCCTCTGAGAGCGCTATCAAGAATTTGCTCGTTAAATTTAAATTGATAGAATAAGTTTGCTGGATACAAAATGTGCGAACACCAACGCGTGTTCGACAGGATCGTTAAACTAAAAACATCGCAGCCGTGAGCCACAGTGTTGAAACATATCCAAATTTGTCAATTCCCCGACGTTCTCAACAATTGGGGTTATCTAAGGCGAAAGTTCCATAAGGATTTGACTTTGAAGCCTTACACGGTTTAACTGGTGCAGGAATGGAAGCCAACCGACCATTAACACCGCCGCAGATTCGCTCAATTCATTCAGTTATTATCGGCTGATTTTTTTGAAAAAATCATTTTTTCAGACGAAACCCAATTTCACTTAATGTTAACAAGCAAAATTGCCATATTTGGGCTTTTGAAAAGTATAGAGCCCTATGTGGTATGGAGGTGTGATTGGGTGGCTTTTTTTTCGAAAATGAGGCTGGAAATGTGGTAACGATCAGGCTATCACCAATTGCGAATAACTCAATTTTGGCCTATTACCAACGACGTGGACATCACTGACATGCGGTTTCAACAGGAATTTAGTGGAATTCAGAAATTCATTCCCCTTCCGTCATGCATTTGTTCCCGAAGGGGAATAAATTCCCGAATTCCACTAAATTCCTGTTGAAACCGCATGTCAGTGATGTCCACGTCGTCGGTAATAGGCCAAAACTATTCCCGAAGGGAAATAAATGAATGACGGATATGGTGCGTGTCAAAACATATAAAAAAAAATCGTATGATATTGTTACGGATGCGTCTTGCTTAAGTTTTAACAGAAAATATTAAAGTAACAAAGTAAACGAAATAACTGAGTTTGCTGTTTACTTATTGCGTAGTTTTCTAAGAAAACTTATAACAATAAATTTCTAGTCACAAAATGCGTAGAAAACTTAGTAACTTAAAATAAATTGCATTAAGAAACTTTAACAGCATAAAAAAAGCCTATTCATTGAATAAATAACTTAACAATAACAAAATGTGATACAAACGAATTAAAAAATTCCTAATTTTTCTAGACCTCTAGCGGACAAATATAAAAGACAGCATCTGAATGGTTATTTAGTTAATTAGTTAAAATATACACCTCGTGAAGTAAAGACTTGCATCTTTAGTAAATTGTTCTGTAGTTTTAACGTACAAATTTTACTTTGTGTGAAGTTAAAGTAAATGAACTTGTAATTAATTTGAAAACTCTAAAATCTGGTGTTATTTATTATTGCAAAAAAAAAGAACTCAGTAAAAACAAAACGTTTATAACAGTTATAAACGTATCAATATTTTCATTATTTTTCTTAAAAAATACTCTAATCTTTAGATTAGATGGCAACCCCTGTGTATTTCTTCTTTTTTACTTTTGTATTATTGTGTAACTATTGTGAATTTTTCCTTCTTCCTACAACCTATAAGCAAGTAGGAAATTTAGTTTATTGTTAAATTAAACAAAAATCCTTATTAACGTTCGAAAAGGTATGAATGATATGACAATATTCTTTTCCGCACATTTTTAAACATTTTTCAACCAATTAAAAAATAAACCACGTATTTACCCACAAACCTGAATTTATTTTACGCTCTCACTGTCATGTAATCGTTAATTTAAATTTAATAGTTTTTGGCATAACTGAAACTTAAGCGCCTCTTTCTTTCTAATCAAAGCAAAAAGGCATGGCGGTTGTTGTGGTGTTGACGAAGAAGTATTTATATTTGAAACGACAAGTTTTGTTGAAGCATCTAATAATTTAAAAAAAGTAACTGTAAACAAGTGAAGAGCTGTAATGTGTCATTACATTTGCTGCCGGTTGCACGTATTGTTACCCAATTTTTATTTTTGGTTGTTATAAAACAATACCTGGTGATGAAACTAAGCCTTAACAGAGGGTGATTTTTTGTGAGTTTGCTTTAAGATATTCAGTAGTTTGAGAATAGTTCCATATAAACACACTTGCAAGCAAAAATTCAGCAAATTTTGTTTGTTTGTGGGTGACATGATGGTATTTCCCAAAACAGTTGGCAAGGCTGGGCCACTGAATTAAGAGCATAAAAATTATTATGTCACCAACAACAAATTCATTTTGCAAATACAATAAATAAGAAGAAACAACAACAACAATCATATAGTTTTTTTTAGTTTCCTGGATAATGCAGCTATTTAAGGGATTTGTTTTCGTTCCTTGGTTTCACCTACATCCGATTGATATCCCTTTGAGGATATATGCTGCTAATACGATTATCATTATTAAGGTCTGCATGTAATTTTTGTTACAAATATTATAATTTAAGTGTGGCTGGGCCTAGAAGCTTAAATACTATCTATACAATAGCACTTCAAGATATAATACAACTTCTTTCAATCTTAAATTAAAATTAAGGGCGGTAAAATTTGATAAATTAGCGTCTTAAAAATAGTCCGGTGTCACTAGGCCTTAATTTACCAGTGATAAGACTTAAAAATATTTGGATATTTTCTAATGGTTATTAGCGGTATCACTAAATTAAAGGCGCTAAAATTTGATAAGAAGTGTTTGTCAAAATTGGCCACAAAGGCTCTCCCATTTACATCAAAATATGTGATTAACAAAAATTTGGATATTTTCTAATGGTTATAAGCGTTAAACACTCTAGTTTCGATATGGCCATTATCCGGTACCACTAGGCCTTAATTTACCACTGATTAGAAATAAAAATGTAGTATACATGAATATAATTTCATATACTCCATCAAATTTCTAGTTTTTCCAGCTAACGAAATGTATCTTAAATGCTCTCTTTCTCTTGCACTGATATATAAGAGAGTAGGTGCATGAAAGTGTGTGAAGTTAGCTCCGAAAGTTAGCTATGTTTTGCCAACGCTGTTATATTTATTTGTTTTGAGGTCGGTTTTTCTATGTCACGAACCAGCACTCAGGGGATGACATTGAAAGTGACAGGAAAGACCTCTGAAAGGAGTTTCATGCCACATATAAACCTTTCTACTAAAAAGCGAATTTTTCCTGTAATGTGTATTGTGATCAGTGGCCAATCGACCATCTGTGCGCTCTCATTGAAAATCGATTTAAACGCAAAAAATTGGAAGTAACGGGATCAAGTTCCCTAATTTCTCTAGGACACTTGCCATTGTAGTAACCATAAGACTATGAAATACAACTCACCTTGCGTCGATGCTCTAGAGAATCAATAGAGTTGAATACCCTACCTGTCGCCTATGCACGCGGTCGAGCAACTCTAAAAAAAACTTTGGGACACCAGCTAATACATCAGGGTTGTATTCAATTTTTGAACGGATGTATGTGGTATAAATAGTACGAAGACCAGATGGAGTGAAATATCTTTTACACGGTTTTAGAAAATCAAATCGAGGCACTTGAAACCTGAAAAATGTGCTTAGTCCATCGAACATCACACTGAATTTTCATACCAAGAACATCAAGAAATTCCGATTCGTTAACACTAATATCCTATGGGTGATATTAGTGATATATGTTTACAACCATTTCCACCATGGCATTTTTTTTAAGAATTATTTAATCATTATGACGGCCTGTAATACTTATCGCCTAGTTTTTTTTTTTTTTTTTTTTTTTTAAGAGAAGTAGCACTTCAGGCAACAATGCCTATTTAGTCAAGTACCGTGCTACATTCTTTAGGAAAGGGATAGAGAATAGATGAAACAGGTGGTGAAAGTAGAAGGATAGTCGGAAATTAACTGCCGTATATAAGACAGCACAGTGACCAGTGACTATGCCTTCATCGCTGAGCAGCTCCACCGACAGTCAATTTTTATTTTTGTAGTGAAAAAAAAACCAAGGTCTTCGTTGGGAATCGAACACACAACCCCCATAATTTTACAAGCTATTTGTTGTGTCGGTATATACCATATCAATTTGGCCAACGGAAGCCATATACTTGTTAGCTGCCGTTAAACTTATTTATGAAGAAAGGTGCCCCTGTAGGCTAGTAGGTAGTGTGCTAGCTTACATGACTGGGGGTTGTGGGTTCGATACCCAACAAAGACCTTGGTTGGGAATCGAACTGCCGGTGGGGCTGCTGGTCACTGAGCTGTCTTATACGACGGTTTATTTCCGCTGCTATCCTTCTACTTTCACCACTTGTCGCATCTCTTCTCAGCGATAAAGCTGAGCAGCCCCACCGACAGTCAATTTTTGTTTTTGTAGTGAAAAAAAACCAAGGTCTTCGTTGGGAATCCAACCCACAACCCCTATACTAACAAGCTAGTACACTACCTACTAGCCTATCACGCACCAAGTGTGTGAAGTTAGCTCCGAACGTTAGTTTCGTTTTGCCAACGCTGTTATAGTTTACATATCTCTAACTCATTAAGTTAACAGAGTTGAATTATTTTAACATTTTGGTGCGGCTTAGCGGACTATAGGGGGCGAAAGCCATGGCTTTGTAGATTTCAGAACTGTATAGTTTATATTTGGAATTTGTAATAGAATTCAGAAAATTGTGAAAATATGCATTTTGCCGTATGGGCATTTCAAAAATGCCTAAAAATGTGTCAAAATTGGAAAGGTGTGGCTTAGCACCTATACTAATTCTAAATATAACCTGCACAGTTCTGAAATCTGCAATCCCATATCTTTCGCCCCCCTATAGTACGTTAAGCCGCACCTTTCCAATTTTGACCCATTTTTTGGCATTTTTGAAATGTCTGTACAATTACTGTACAGAAAAAAAATGCAAGCATTTTTCACACTCTTTTTCTTAAATTGTTTTATTTTGACTTTAATCTTGTGTCATGAATAAATAAAGTTAAAATTTTTACAAATATATTTGCTTTTTATATTATTTATTGCATTTTCGCACCAAAATGTTAAAATAATTCAACTCTGTTAACTTAACATTTCATGAGTAAGAGGTATGACTACCTTTGTCACATCCTTTAAAGCTAATTTCAGTTTTCATTCTTAGCGTTATAGTAAAGCATACTTTATGTAAATTACTAATGCGTGCCTAAAGCGATTTAACAAATAAGATCAAATACCTCTAAATCAGAACTTAAAGGGGGACAGATTTTAATTTTTATTTTGTGCTTAGCAAACAGAGCAACTAATATTTTTCAATTGTCTGTGTATAACTTTTTAAGAGATAAACTTTCAAACTTTTTTGAGTTTAGATTTTTAATAAAATTTTTCCACATTTTTGGAAAAAATTTTATTTCTACAAAAATATGTAAAACTCACTTAACATAAGTGAGAAAATGCCCTTTTTTGAATTTATAAGTATATTCTCTAAATAGTACAGATCTGTAATTATAACCTTTCAAAGTTAGTTAAAAAATGACGGAGTTCTTAGAAAACATGATTTAAGTCGATTAAAAATGCTCAACGAAGACAATGACGCAAAACTTATTTACACAGTCGCATTATAGCGTCGTATACGTGTGACACCAAACACTTAAGAAATCACTTTGCAAAGTCATAATTGATTAAATAAACATACAACACGTGTATTATATGTATAAATAATTATTGACGCAATAAACACAACAACAGCTGCAGTGAAAAGCAGCTTGTTAAATACTGCCAAAAATTGTATTTATTTTCGTTATTTGTTTTTGCTAAAAAATTAATAAATTTTAGTTTTTATCAATTTCTCAAACGATAATTGCATAATTTGAAACTTTTTTCTTTTTTTATTTTATTATTTACAGTTAGATTTTGGCCATGTTTTCTACCAAAAAGTGAACTTCAAACTTCTCCAATTGATAGCGTTTATCAAAAACAAAAAAAAAAAAAAACAAAACTTTAAAAATTTCCCATCAAAATGAGTGCAATAGCCAGTGCAGCGGGTGTTATAGGCGGAGCTGTTACTGCGGCTACCAGTAATAGCTGGTTTGTACCAATGCTAGTGGCAGCCATTGCTTACTTTCAATATGAAGAAATAATGGATCCAGAATCGAAGCCCAATGACACTCCCGGTGATGAGATAAGAGATCACTACGATTTTATTATAATCGGTGCAGGGTCAGCGGGAGCAGTAGTGGCCAATCGTTTAACGGAGGTGGAAAACTGGAATGTTTTGTTGCTGGAGGCGGGTGGTGATGAAACGGAAATTTCTGATGTTCCTTTGATGGCTGGCTATTTGCAATTGAGCAAAATGGATTGGAAATACAAAACGGAACCATCGGGCACTTCATGTTTGGGTAAGTCTGGCAACATTAATTCAACTATTCCATTTTAAATAGACAGATTTGTAATCGTACTTGAAAGGTGTTTATTCAGACTAACTATCAAAAATTGAAGGGCCATATTCTTAATGGTCAAAATTATTGTTTCACTTAGCAGGGGTTTAAAAAAAAGGGGTAAAATTAAGTAGCTTTTTGCTTTAAAAAATTGTGCAAAGATTTATCGCTTCTCTTGTTTTTTAAGACCATTAAGGCAAACTCCTAAATTTCACAAATTGGTACTTATGTTATTTTAAATAAATGCTAAGGCAAATCCGCAGCAATAAATAAATGGTACTTTTTAACTCTGGTACTTTTGTTGTTTAATTTTAAAGAAAATCTAATATAAAGCAAATGCCTTTTCAGGTTTTTATTTGGCGAGAAGCAGCGAGCATAAGCAGCAAATATCATAAAGAGTTTTCAATAAGAAGTTTGTTTTCTAAAACAAAGATAATTAAAATTTGTATTGTATAACGAAGGGAAAAGTGAGAAATGATATTTGGCAAATGTCCACCACGACCACGCTAACAGATGTCGATTCTTTCAGCAAAGTTTTTAATCAATTTTTGTCAAAATGGCGGTCCTATTTCGTTAATCACATCACGGATTTTGAGTTTTAAGCCTGAAATCAATTTGGTTGGCTCTGTATAGACTCTGCCCTTAACATGGCTCCACAAAAAAAAATTCAGTGGTGTTAAATCACACGATCTGGCTGGCCACTTAACTGCTGATTGCCATGAAATTATGCGATTGGAAAATTTGGTTTGCAATAAATTAATCGTTTTATTGGCTGTGTGAGATGTGGTACCGTGTTGTTGAAATCACATGTCAGTGATGTCAATAATAGGCCAAAATTGAGATTTTAGCACCTCACGATAGCGTCATCCATTCTCCGCTACTGCATTTCCAGCCTCCTCTTTGAAAAAACGGCTCAAATATACCTTCAGACTAGATAGCGCACCATACAGTGACCCGTTGAGCATACAAAGTCTTCTCAATAATCGCTCTAGGATTTTCAGAAGCCCAAATGTGGCAATCTTGCTTGTTGACATACCAGGACAAGTGAAAATGTTCAAGAAAATCAGGAGGTTGTTTCTGAATAAATTGAGCGAATCTACGGCACACGGCTTTCCTGTTCCTGCACCAGTTGAACCTTGTAAGGCTTCAAAGTCAAATCCTTACGCAAAATTCGCCATGTGGTGGTTTGGGTAACCCCGATTGTTGAGAACGTCGAGGTATTGATAAATTTGAATCTGCTTCCACACTGTGGCTTACGGTTGCGTATGTTCAAATTCTTAATACCATTTTCGTAGTGAATTTTAATTATTTCGCGATTTTCGGGCGAAATTGTCTTCATTGTAACAATTGCCAACGCTTCTATTACGAATACGTCAAAAAACTAAATGTCAAAACTATCATGTTGTTGGTGTTGTCACAATTGAAAAACAAACTTGTTGTTGAATTACCCGATATTAATGCTAAGCATCCAAAAAATACTTCAAATCTGAAAATAGTGCTGAAATCTTAAAGTGTTTGTAGAAACTGGTTAGAAAACGTACTTAATGGCAAGCTTTCCTGGTACTTTTTGAATTTTTTACTAAATGAGAAACAAGATGTAAATTTGTATACATTTTACAAGAATATTTTTTTTTCAAAAAAATGAGACTGCTATTTTACTCGTGTTTAACGTGTGATTAGATTTACATCCGCGCCTGGCCATGAAGCCTTAATCAGATGGTGGATCAAACCACTCCATAATTTGGAACGTCATGCTCGTCCTAGGAAGCCGAAGCTATAATTCTATGCAACAGACTTTCTAGTTGCAACTTCGATGATTGCAGAGCAGGGCTGCAAATCATCACTCCTTGCTTAAGAGTTGGAGGCTTTCCAACTCCTGTCCAGAACACATGACTAGCATGCTCATGCTAAAGGTGAAATGAACCCGGCCACCATAGAACCATAGACTGATATGGGGCCGCGAAACCACAACCACCACGATACTCCCATATTGGGGCCAACCTCAATAATCAGTTAGAGAACAGTTAAATGTCTAAAGAGATAAATAACGAACTCTGCGGCTTACTGATTCCCGCGGAAATAAAGTGGAGTTTCCAGTTGTACCCCTGCTGACTTCAGGGGACTCGGCTCCCTTTTTCCCCCAGTTGCAGAGGTCTACATAGTAGACCATATATGTGCCCCCGAGGGGGTACTCGTGTTTAACATTGAATAAAGTTTGATCTGCCAGATCATTGAAGCATTAGACAGGCAAAACTTTTGTGCTTAATTAAATCTCTAGCGCAAATCTAGCTGGCTTCAAAATTTTGTTTATGAATGCCCGGGTTCTGTAAGCAAGATGGCGAGATATATATATATATATATATATATATATATATATGTTAACTGTTTGCTGTTCTATCTGTGGTATTTTTATCTTATAATTATTAATTCTCATTTAGTTAAACAAAACTATAGAAAAGATTTTTTAACTAAAAAAATTTTGTATTTCATTTTCTAGCTATGAATGGCGGTCGCTGCAACTGGCCCCGTGGCAAAGTGTTGGGTGGTTCCAGCGTACTTAACTACATGTTATATTTACGTGGTAGTAAGCACGATTACGACAATTGGGAAGCTCAAGGCAATTCTGGCTGGGGTTATCGTGATGCTTTGTATTATTTCAAAAAATCAGAAGATAATACAAATCCCTATTTGGCCAGTACACCTTACCACTCTACAGGAGGCTATTTAACAGTAGGTGAGGCACCTTATCATACTCCTCTGGCAGCCAGTTTTGTAGAGGCTGGTGTAGAAATGGGCTATGACAATCGAGATTTGAATGGTGAAAAACAAGCTGGTTTTATGATAGCACAGGGTACCACCAGACGCGGCAGCCGTTGTAGTACAGCAAAAGCATTTTTACGGCCAGCCAGATTAAGATCTAACCTTCATATATCCATGAATTCCCAGGTAACGCGTATAATGATTGACCCTGTTAGCAATTTAGCTTTTGGTGTAGAATTCGTTAAAGATCAAAAACTTTATCACGTCAAAACAAAAAAGGAAGTAATATTGTCTGGCGGTTCGGTTAATTCCCCACAATTACTGATGCTATCGGGCATAGGTCCCAGAAAGGAATTGGCAAAACATCGCATACCGGTTATTAAAGAATTAAATGTGGGTGAGAATTTACAAGATCATATTGGTTTGGGTGGCTTAACGTTTTTGGTTAATCAACCGGTGTCTATAGTGGAGAATAGATTCCATTCCATGTCCACGGTAATGCAATATGCGGTATTTGGTCAAGGTCCCTTGACTATATTGGGCGGAGTAGAAGGTTTGGCTTTTGTTAATACTAAATATGCGAATAAGACCACTGATTGGCCAGACATAGAATTTCATTTTGTATCTGGATCTACCAATTCGGATGGTGGCAATCAATTAAGAAAAGCCCATGGCTTAACAGATGCATTTTATCGTACGGTCTTTGAACCGATCAACAATCAAGATGTATGGAGTATAATACCCATGTTGCTGAGACCACGAAGCAAGGGCTCTATAAAATTAAGATCCGGAAATCCATTTGATTATCCTTACATAATACCCAATTATTTAACCGATGATTTTGATATGAAAACTTTAGTGGAAGGTGTTAAGGTGGCTGTGGCACTTTCACAAACCGCAGCCATGCAAAGATTTGGCTCCCGCTTGTCAACAATAAAATGGCCTAGTTGCCAACATTTACAAATGTTTACCGATAGCTATTGGGAGTGTATGATAAGGCATTATACGGTAACGATTTATCATCCGGTAGGCACTTGCAAAATGGGCCCTTATTGGGATCCCAATGCTGTAGTGGACTCTCAATTACGTGTTTATGGCATACGAGGCCTGCGTGTTATTGATGCCAGTATAATGCCAACATTAGTGAGTGCCAACACGAATGCTCCCGTTATAATGATTGCTGAAAAAGGTTCGGACATGATAAAAGAGTTTTGGATTAAGAACACAGTGCTCTAAAATAAGTCATCAAATTAAAAAACATGAAATATATAATTTTTCCTTGTAGCAGTATATGAAAGCCAAACGAGTTAGAAATTTTAATTTATATCATACATAAAATAGTTATAAAATTAGTTTATAGTATATGAGATTTAACAGTTGGAATAATTATTTAAGTTTATTAGTTTTAATAAATTAGAAATACTTTTTTTTTTTTTATTAAAAAACACTTCAAATAAATAATTAATAAGAAATCATTTAATTTAATCAGTCAATCGCTCAAATGGTTGGTAAGAAAAACTAATATTTTTGTATTCATTTAAGTTATTAGAAAAGGTATAAGTTTGATGATTAAGCAATAAAACAAAAACTGAAATGGCATTGAGAAATGTTTGTTTTTTGAAATAACAAATAATAGTTTATTAACCTCATATAAAAGTATGTGAACTTATAAAACTAAATTAATTAATTAAATAAAGTGCCCTACAGTATGTTTTTCAGTTTTTTTCAGTTAGTGTTGACTTAAATGCACTTAAAATTACTGGAATTACGTCAGTCTCTATAAGGCCCTTCTCTGAAGGGTAACTCAAAGTGGCGGCTGTTTAGAGATTATTTTATGAAACCGCTTCAT
Source organism: Trichopoda pennipes (assembly GCA_030448955.1). NCBI lineage: Eukaryota > Metazoa > Arthropoda > Insecta > Diptera > Tachinidae > Trichopoda > Trichopoda pennipes. The sequence goes on along the minus strand of JASKUP010000056.1, from coordinate 7,969,789 downwards.
ATTTTAGCTTGACTTTCCCCCTCATCATTAATGCCCAGAATAATAATGGAAAATTTTTATTAAAAATAACCCCATTCAAAATTCGCTGAAATATAACACAGTGTGGCTGTGTCCATAGTAATGCAAAATATATATACAACAACTGAGTATTACTTGTAATGAAACTATCAGTTAACATTATCGAAAGCTATTTTCTTTAATAATATATCATTATAATTCAATTTTTTCACTTTATTTCTCGAAAACATATTATAATTTTATTGTAATAGTGGCTTATGATTCTAGATAGGTTGAGGGGTATTGCGAATCAGAAATGTGGCTTAAGGATTTGTCATATAAATGCTCAGAGTCTTAGGAGAAAGATTGAGTTCGAGTTCGGCTACATTTTCGGTAACTCGATTATTGACATTATTTGCATTTCAGAGACTTGGTTGAGTTCCGATATACCCGATTCTTTTGTGTCCTTGAGTGGATACAATCTCTGTAGAGTTGACAGGATGGATGGTTATGGTGACGTTGCAATTTACTTGAGAAAGAGTATTGCTTTTAAGGTTGTACAAACATCGAAAGAGAACTTTGACATTGAGAATATGGGAAATACCGATCGGTTTCTCGATAGAAATAATTTGATAACGGACAGGCAGTCTGGATTTAGAAGGAATCACAGGTGTGTTTCTGCATTACTGGATGTCTCCGAGGATATCCGGATGGAAATTGATAAGGGTAATATTGCGTTTTTGCTTCTTTTAGATCACTCTAAAGCTTTTGACACCGTCGAGCATAACCTTCTCTGCTACAAACTCCATAACTTCTTCCATTTCTCATCCTCCGCTATTCGCTTAATATCAACTTATCTATCCAACAGATTTCAATATACGCAAATACTTGATAAAAAATCAAGCCCTAAGCCTTTGTCCAGAGGCGTTTCGCAGAGGTCAATTGTTGGAGCGTTACTGTTCTCTATGTATTCTAATGATCTTCCCGGCATATTGACGGATTGTAAAATCAGGATGTACGCTGATGATGTCCAACTATATACATGCTGTGATATTGATATGGTAGAGCAATGCATAACTTCGCTGAATCGACAATTACATGGTATTAATACATGGGCTTCTGCAAACGGCTTGACTATAAATCCTTTCAAGTCTAGATGCGTCGTTATGCACTTTCATGTCGTTATGAGACTTTCACGATTCATAATTAGACCTGACATTTATATAGGCCATCAGAGAATTGAGATAGTTCCATACGCTAAGAATCTGGGTGTTTTCTTTAATAGTACTCTCACTTGGTCTGAACATATTAATTACGTATGTGGTCGTTCAACGTCCATGCTGAGGACAATATGGTCAACACGAGATTATACCCCGTTGAGAATTAGAATACTAATTGCGAAAACGTATTTGATCCCTGTATTGTTATACGGATGTGAACTCTTCGCCAGCTGCGACTCAGTCAGTAAAAGGAAGCTAATGGTCACCTTTAACAACGTTGTTCGATATGTCTATTGTTTGGATAGACGTTCTAGAGTTTCAATGTTTTCGAGAGAATTGTATGGCGTCTCCTTTTGCAATTTGCTTAATGTTAGGGTATTAGTCTGTTTCCATAAAATAATATACACACACCAGCCGGATTATCTTTATAGAAGATTAACTTTTGCAGAAGGCTGTAGAGGTAGGAGAATAAGGACACTTGGGTACAGGAGCTTAGTGTCAAAATGGCATTTCTATATATTTGCAATATCTCTCTAGAATTCGATTCCTCATACGTTACAAATATTAGGTAACTCACAAAAATTTAAAAATTATATTTTGATTTTTTTTCTCGGCTTTGATAGTATTTATTGTTTTGTTTATGTAGAATTGTTTGGTATTGTTCGTATTGAATTATTATATTTACTCAAATTATCTTCCATTATGTTCCATTTTAATACATTTTATTTTAATTTTAATAATTTTAACATTAGTAATTTTGTAATTAATTCAGTTCCACACTAAAAAATAAGACTAAAGGTCTTAAGTGTGGGATGATACGTATGAATAAATAAAATGAAATAAATAAATAAAGGACAATTCAATATAAAGGCAACTTCGTTTCGCAGCGATGCGCATCTTCTTCATCATTAATGACCAGATGGCGTTTTTACTATCGGCACATTTGTTGCCTGTTTTTCTTATCTGTGATTCCAATTATAACATTCTTCTACGCAATACATTCACATTTAAGGAAAGCCGACATCTCCCTTATATCTGCATCCTCTAGACGCTGTCTATAAGAATTATTTTTTTTAGCTTTTTCCTCAATACAGACAATACCTATAATTAATGTGCCCTCTTGACAAACCTAATAGTTATCGCGTAAAATTTATATCGATTGTATTGCAGTATCATCTTCGCTTTGGCAACACTGTTTCAATTTCTCTCACGGAATCTAATCATTTAGGCGATATGGCTTGCTTAAATTCTGCTTCGCATTAGTTAAATATAAAAACGGAGTATTTTTTACAGCGCAACTATTATTTACTGGAAAGCCCTTTATTATAGGAGCCTACCTAACGGCTATACTTTTTGCTCTTTATTTGGATCAGCTACAAGTAGTTATATTTTTCACTTCAAGCCATAAATATTAGTACAGGCGTGATAACATTTACGTCGGTACCTAGCTGTGTAAGCCATAGCCCGACGGTGGATCAAACCACTTGGGTAATATATAGCGGGGCATTATTTGCAATTTCGAAAGTTTCTGAGAAGGGCCGCCAACCCCCACTTCTTGCAGAAGAGTTGGAGACTATTCAACTCCTAGTGCAGAATTCATGATAAGCATGATCAGTTGTTCTTAGTAGAGGTTAGATAATCCTTGATCCTAAATCATTTCATGAGGGCGGCGAAACCAGAACCACCACGATGCTCCCGAAGGGCCAACCTCAATAATCAGTCAGAGAACGGCTAAAAGGCTAAAAAGCTGAACTCTGGGGCCTACAGATTCCCGTGGAAATAACGTGGAGTTGATTTCATGCTAGCTTTTAGGGGACTGGGCTCCATTTTATCCCCGTTGACACATGTAATGAAGTAGAGATTCCGTCAAGACATATAGATGTGTCCCCGGGGGGTGCGGGGGAATGCTAGTACACAAAAAAATTGGTTACGTTTTTATTGGATTACTTAAAGGCTACAATTCTTAGAACAGCTTATTTCAAATGGCTTCCATTTGCCTGTCAGCACAACCTAAAACGATGTGGGCACTCAACGATCACGAGACGCACTTCAAACATGGGGAAATTGCCTGGAGTGGCAGCTGGCCAATCATTCGTTATTTTGAAGTGCGGACCGCTGATTTTGTGAGTCGTTGTTGCTTTGTAAGCAGAGGCTTGCTGGCAAGTCCATGACATTTTGGTTAATATTAAGCCTCTAAGGCTTTGCAATGGATTCCACGACGATGCATTGACATATTTTGGCCGATATTTTTACTTTTTTATTTTTTTGGTAAATATGAAGCTTGATAACGCCATCGCAAAGAACTCCGCATCATACCACTGCAGGCACGGAATGGTAGTGTTTTTGAACCCTCATAATGAGTTGGAATGCTTCTCTGAATGACCGAACATATATACGATCGTTCTGTTCATTGAACGTTTCTTTTGCGGTGAAGAGTTTCTTATCAGTAAGGAATTTGTCTGTAAGCGTTTTTGCTCTAACGGTGAGTGATACCTACCTGTAACAATGATCTAAAGATATCGCTTTTTTCCATGTTCATTTTAGTAGGCCAACTACAAGAATACTATTTGTGATGTCGCCTCATTCTATGATTGCAAGCCATTAATGTCAAAAAAATTTTTAAATCACAAGGAAGCGGAGATTTAAACGGTCAATATGAAATGGATGTGGTCAATGTTGCCATTTGTAATGAGTGGGTACAGTTGTGCACTGTTTTTTTTTTTGACTTAGTAGAAGGGATAAGAAGCTTACGGAATCAACCAGCATTGCTAAAAAAAAGAAGCTGGCCTAATAAATCAAGAGATGCCTGTGTTATTTTGAGCTTTTTCTCTAAGCGCTCTGCTGAGATTGGCTGCTGAACTGCATTACGCATTAGAAAGGGTTTGTAGAGATTTATGATTGTTATATAAAGAGCTCATTAAGAATTTGAAAACAAGATGGTTGAAAAAAAGGCGAGAGCCGCTTAAAAATTTAAAAGCATTAAAACCTTTCTTCTTCCCTTATTTCATCTTTAGCGAAAGTCTGCGCCTACGTAAAAGGTTTCTCGCCTATACTTGTTCATTTTTGGTAGCAAATAAATTCTGCGTGTTGATTTCTATTAGAAATTATACTTTTCGATATTAAAGAAGTGGGCTTCTTAGACTTAGTTCACTCGCGGTCTGTTATAGTTCTGACTGAATAATAATTTGCAGTGTTTTTGAGCGATTAAAGAACCGACTTCCATATTACTGGTTTGCTAAAATACTATCTAGATTTTAACACCTCTCTCGAGCTGGATAGCTTCGGGGTTGGTTTTCCCATGCAGCAATAAATCAAAGTGACAGGAATAGTTCCACAGAAACAAAAGTTTTTTATTTACTCTTCTTTCTACAGTGATATCCGGTGCGGCAATCATTGAAATCTTCCTGCATACTTTGGGCAGATTAGGGGGTTTCGCATTAGAAATTTTACTTTTTAGTATTAAGAAAGTGATCTTCCCAGAATGAGGTTAGTTCCGATCTATAAAATACATTGCGGATAAGAAGGATGTACGTTTTGTGAGGGCCGCTTAGCTCCAATAATACTAGATGATTAAACTAGTTGGATACTCGGTAAAAGTTACACCTTTTAAGCATTGAAAATCCGTCCTTCTTTGTATGAGGTCGGTTGCAATGTTCACTATGCTAAGCCTGCAATGAAGCCATTTCCGTTAAAAGTGTTCTACATCGGCTGTAGGGTAAGTAATAGATTTTTAAAAATTATTTCCAGGGGAAATTTGTGATAATTTCTTTAAATTGCATTCAAATAAAATAATATTAAATTTTAATACAGGCAAATATCTAAAATTGCTTAAATTAGAGTTGCATATAAATTTGTGGATTTAAAATATATAGAAGGGCAAATAATTATCAGCTATGATCCCCTGGGGCACCCTTTAACACTAATTTTAGTTTACATTCTATTCGCTCCATGGAAATAGCAGATACGGCCATATTCTTAAATTCAAAACTTCAATGGGAACACCCTGTCATTTTCTATTTTAGCAGATATAGTAACCAATATTCTGCATAAATTTTATATTTTTTAGGAAATAAATGCAAATACTTTAATAACATCGACTAATTTAATTGTTAAGTTTAATTTTTCATAATATTTTTTTATTATTGGGAGCTTTGGATACTTTGGGAAAGTTTGAAATTTTTGTACCTTACTGCTCAGAGGACATATAAAAATTGCGTATGTTAGATGGGGGCAACCTTTGTTTTTACTTTTTATAAAAAATGTTTTTTTTTATATAATTTAATAATTAATTTATATTGTTACGTTTATATATATAGGGTTGTTTTAAATGCTAATAATAATAATGATAATAATAATAATAATAATAAACAAAACTACACAGCTTCGGCAGTGTGGCACATAGCGGCGTCCTGTTGAAACTAAATATTGCCAATATCCCCCTCTTCAATTTTTAATTCGTTTAACATTGCCCGATAACGATCGCCTTTAACTATAACGGCCACTCCTGAAAAATGGCCTAATTATGCCTCTGGACCGAAATCCGCACCAAAGAGTGACACGTTTTGGGTGCGTCGGCTTTTCAATGTATGCGTGCGAGTTTTCTGTTCCCCAAATGCGACAATTTTGCTTGTTTACATACCCGCCAAGATCAATGAGCTTTATCTCAAAAGATGATTTTTTTTTTTGCAAAATCGGCATCTTCTGTAAGTCGATTGCAGGCCCACTTAGTCAAATCAAACATGAGCTATAAAAAAAAACTTTAGATTGCGGACTCTTTATCTTCTTCATTGCAAAATAAATAACACCAGATTTTAGAGTTTTTCAAATTAACTACAAGTTTATTTACTTTAACCACACACAAAGTAATATTTGTACGTTGGCACTATAGAACAATTTACTAAAGATGCAAGTTTTTATTTTACAAAGTTTATGTTTTAACTAACTAACTATCCACTCAGATGCTGCCTTTTATATTTGTCCGCTAGAGGTCTAGAAAAATAAAGAATTTTGAACTGTTATGTTATTCATTCAATGTATAGGCGCATGTTAAAGTTTCTTCATGGAATTTATTTTGAGATAGCTGTTGTTGTCTTGTATGTATAAGATTTCTATGCAGTTTGCAACTAGAAACTTACTGTTGTCTAGCGTGTATGTTTTCTTAGAAAACTACATAGTTAGTAAGCAGCATAACAAGTTATTTCGTTTACTTTATTACTTAATTATTTTCTGTTAAAAGTTAAGCAAGACGCATCCGTAACACTATGATTAAAAAAGCATTCTAAATTAAATAAACTGAAAATTGCTGAGCTCTTCCTTTTTTTGTTTTTGAAGTGGATTAAAAAGAACACCTTCAAAAGTAAATTCGAAATTACGTAGAATTTAATGTGAAAAATAAAATTAATCAATAAAAATACAATATACTCAACACCATCTCCGATGATAATCTTAATAAATAAAAATTCAATTTTCCGCAATGCGTACACCGTTAAAGAGCCTTAATGCACTTGATTTCTTATCATTTTAAAATTAGTTCAATGGCGTAAAATTAACTATAAATTTTTCTAATTTTTGTTGAGTAAATCAGTAGTATTCTAAACTTAAACTTGATCAGAACTTAAATAAAATAAAATAAATAACTTTCAAGAAAATAATTATTACAAGTTCAAATGTAATAAAAAAAAAACTAATACGTTTGCAATACCAACAACAACAATAAATTATATAAATACATTGTTTTTTATTTTTTTTTCTGCTCAAAGTCATTGGAAATCAATTTTGTGTGAAAAAATATAATTTAATCAATTTAGTGCATTATCACTACTTAAAAAAAAATACAATTTATAAAATAAAAATCTTTTTTTATTAAAAAAAAAACACTCATGTTTCGTTAATATAAAACTTAATTAAATTAATTAAAATTTTAATTGTAAGTGAAGTTATTGAACTTTTGATCAAAAAAAAGAAAAGCTTAATATACAAAACTTGAATATATTTTGAAACTTTAAAGCATGATGAAAAACAAATTTAAGAGGGAGAGAGATAGAAAGAGCGAGCTGGCTTTTTATAATTATTAAAAAAAAAAGAAATAAAAACTTAAAGTTTTAGAATGAATTTACTGCCAAAGCAGCTACAAGTTAACTTTTGAAAATTTTTATAATTAATTTAAGTCTATTGTAAAGAAGTTCAAAAATGCATTATATTTAGTTACATTGCAGACAGAAGAGCAGATGTAAAGCAGATATAAAGCTCCAGCAGTTTTTCTATAGAAATTTAAGAATTCCATGCATTTATTAAATTTTTAATGGAATTTACAAAAAGAAAGAATTATCAAAACGTCGGATTTTATTTATATAGGGGTTTTTTTATACAGGTATAGAAGTTTGAAAGGGAAGAAAAGAAAGATGAATTTTTTAAATTCACATGAAATTGAAAGATAATCTTTCTGCATTATAACTTAAATATGACTCTTGGCTGGCTCGGACGTAGTCTAATTTCGAGGTTTAATTTTCGATGACTTTTTACAACATTTGTGGCCGTAATTTGGCAATAACGCGACGAATGTTGTTCTCCAAGTGGTCAATCGTTTCGGTCTTACGAGCATAGAGTAGCGGCATTAATTCGCATGCTGTTGTAGGCCAATTCAAAGTCAGTAATCAAGACCTTATAGGGGCTCGGCAACGGCCTGACCAGCAGCCTTTATAAAGAAGTTTGAACCAATGAATCCACCATCTCGGCCTCCAAGTGATCCATTGTTTATGACGTATCGCTGTAGATTTCACATATTCCAACAGAAAATAGTCGAACTTATATCACACGATATTGCAGGCCAATTCACGGCTCCCAAACGTGAAATTATGCGGTTATCAAATCAATTGTGGCACAAGTTGTGTGACATATTGCGCCGCCTTGTTGTAACCAGAACTCTTGCACATCGTGGTTGTTCAATTGATGAATGATAATCATGGCTCTACAGCGGTCAGCATTGACTGTAATGTTCTAACTAACATCGTTTATAGAAGAACGATGCTAGTCAGTTTTTTTTTAAATGTCACGATGTCTTGAGCATTATCATCACTTCATTCAAACAAATCTAAGTTGTTAAGCCGCGAACTTAACAAAATTCACTAATGTTAATCGAGAACAACGGCAATCATGTAATTTGGTTGAAATTTGCATAGTATGGCGATAGTCTAAGGTAAACATAAATTACTTGACATTTTCAGCTGACCGCTAGTTGCTAACTTAAAATTCTATACCTTTATAAAACGTACTCCATCGAACATGTTGAATCTGTTAACACTTCTGGGGAATCGCGTAAAGGCCATTGTTGGGTAGAACAAGGAATTTCATGTCTTACACTGTATAAGATATTAATGAATTTGAGCCTGTCAGTAGAGAAACTATAAGATCGTATTGACTAAAAAATTAGAAACAATATTATTTGAAAATGAAACTGAGAAAGTCATTTTAATTTTTTTAAGGAGCTTTAAAAGCTTAATTGTGTTTATTTTGCAAATACAACAAATGAACTGTTATACCCACTAATCTTTCATTAGAATTATCACGGCCACCTCAATAAAATTATTTTGTGACAATAGCAATGATTTTCTTTTTGATAGTGCACATTAAATTTTAGCCTCCACTGTTTACATGCTAGAGATTAATAAACAAAGCTTTAACCAGAAAGCTTTGTTACACAGTGGTTAAGTTGTTAACAAAATGAGAACATAATTTTAAATATTTAATTGATAATTGAAGAGCAGCAACCTGAAATATGCAAACAACTTAAGTGGTTTTTGTTATTAACAAAATAATGCGTAATTAAACAATTTGAATTTCCTGGTAAAAAAGTGTTCCAGCAACAAATTAATGCTTTTTTAAAACATTTTGTGGACAAAAAAATATTCAGCAAAATTTATCTCATTATTATACAATAACTATATTGCCCAGGTTGTTTACTTTTTATTTTTTTTTTATTTTTGTTTTTGTTGTGTAAAATAAATATTTAAAAATTGTTAATTGTTAATTTGCGGCTATTGAGTTCTACAATAAAACAGCAGTATCAGGTTTAAAAATGAACTGGTTGGATGGTAAGCAAAGTGATATTTGTTTTGAAAATTAACAAAAATTTAATTCATTTTTAATTTCTAAGTTTTCGTTAGACAGCTTTTGTTCGTTCTTCTGATCAATATTCATGCCGTTGAACTATTTGTGCTGAAGGGAATTTGTACGAAAAATGGTTCAACAACTTCTAAGCTGGATTATGTGAATAATTTGCTGCAGGAACTTTTTGATACGTTGACAAACAAAAAATTGGAATTGGAAGATGCTGAATTATGGCCGCAAGATTATGCTGCTGAATTTAAACAGCATGGTCCATTTGAATATGATTATATAGTAATAGGAGCTGGCACAGCTGGTTCGGTATTGGCCAGTCGTTTAAGTGAAGATCCTCATGTAACGGTTTTAGTTATAGAGGCAGGCGGCAATCCGCCCATACAGTCGGAGGTAATTGAAAAACTAATTAAATTAATTAATATAAAAATTATTTGTTTATTATTTAATATGATTATTTTTAAGATTCATACGCTTTCGCTGACATTATTAAATACCCCATATACCTGGAATGACTATGCCGAACCAAATCCTTCATGCTGTCAAGCTATGAAAGATGAACGCTGTTATTGGCCTAGAGGGCGCATGATTGGTGGCACGGGTGGCATAAATGGCAATAACTTTTTCACAGGGATTGCCGAAGATTTTGAGGAATGGCAACAGCAGGGAAATAAAGGTTGGTCTTGGCATGATGTATATCCATACTATGCAAAAGCTACAACACATATAGGAAATGAAACGTGGCCAATAGGTTCCTTAATTCTAAATCATTTTCAACGTTTGGAAAACTATCAAACGCTTACAGATCTTATGATTAATGGCACCAATGAAGTGAAACAAATTTCTGAAATCAAAAATTCTCTTTACCTGCCAAACATACTGGCCACAGTAGATCAAGGCAAACGTATGAGCACGGGTAAAACATATTTGGGTAGAGTTTCTGCTAAACGACAGACTTTGAAAGTTGTTAAATACAGTGTGGCCACAAAAATTCTATTCGAAAATGGCAATAAGGCTTCAGCAGTGGAATTTGTTATAGATAATACAAAAACATATCGAGCTCAAGCTAAAAAGGAAATTATAGTAAGTGCTGGAACCTTTAATTCTCCTAAACTATTAATACTATCTGGTATTGGACCTAGTGAGCACTTGCAACATTTACGCATTCCTCTGATTAAGGACTTGCAAGTTGGGCAAAACTTACAAGATCATGGCATGATGCCTTTAATATTGAAATTTACTAAAAATATACCCGATACCTCAGATGATATTACAGTCCATTCACTATACGAATATCTAATGTTTCAGCAAGGTCCTCTGGCCAGCAATCCAGTTTTAGTTGGCCTCATTAACACTCTAAGACAGACAATATATACATCAGATATAATGTTGGTAACACATTTAAGTAAGCCCACCAAATATTCCAATGTTTTTGAATTTTTACAATTCAAAGATAATTTAGTACAAAAATTTCTTCAACAAGTTGATAATCAAACTATTTTGGAAATAGAAGGTCTTATTATGAAAACTAAATCAAGAGGATTTGTTAAGTTAAAGTCTACAAATCCAAAGGAAGGACCTTTAATTCATAGTAATTTGGCCTCAGCTGAAGAGGATCAACAAACACTTTTACGTTTTATACGTTTTGTACAAAAGCTGACAGAAACTATGACATTTAAATATTATGGCTTAGAATTAATCACGATACCATTAGAAGAATGTGATAAGTTTTCATTCGATTCCAATGACTATTGGTTATGCTATATAAAATACTTTTACATAAGTGCTTGGCATGCTGTAGGTACTTGTCGCATGGGCCCTGCTACAGATCCTTCAGCGGTAATTGATGATCATCTAAGGGTTCATGGCATAAAAGGTTTAAGAGTTGTGGATGCCAGCATTATGCCCAATATTACTAGCGGCAATACAAATGGTGCCACCATCATGATTGCTGAAAAAGCTGCTCAGCTAATAAAAGATGACTGGCTTAACAATACTATTTCTTAGAATAATATTTAAATTGAAATATATTTATCGAATCGTTGTTTATTGTAAAATAAAGTTTATATTAAAAAAAATTATATTTCTAATCTGACTTCCTTTTTCATGCAGAACTTTCATTTCACGTATATTTTCATGTTTTTCAATATCTTTTATATGCATCGAATTTTATCAATTCTACGTGATATTTTCTGTTCTTTTTTTCAAAGCTCCGCAAATATTTTACATTCACTTCTTCTTCTTCGTCTTCTTATTTCGAATTTAAGCCAACGTTTGTTTTTATAATTCATTTCTCTTTAATCTTTGTATTGTTGGATCGACTTTGGTCGTTAAATTTGAGTCGACAGGTTCGATACAAAATGTGCGAACATTAACACAAGTTCGACCGGGTCGTTTAACTGAAAACATTGCAACCGTGTGCCACAGTGTTGAAGCAGATATAGATTTGTCGATTCCTCGACGTTTGCAACAATTGTGGTTATCCAAAACCACCACATGGCAAATTTTGTATAAAGATTAGACTTTGAAGCCTTACAAGGTTCAACTTGTGCAAAAATTAAAGGCGTTTGGACCATTCACATCACCATAGATTCGCTCAATTCATTTAGAAACAACAGACTGGTTTTTCTGAAAAAATCATTTTTTCGCCCATTTTCACTTATCAACAAGCAAAAATTGACGCATTTGGGCTTCTGGAAAACGTAGAGCGATTATTAAGAAGCCTTTGTATGCTCAACGTGCCACTGTATGGTGCGCTGGAAATGCGGTAACGGTTAATGGGTCATGCTATCGCAAGATGCTGTGAACTCAATTTTGGTTTATTATTGACGCCGTCGATGTCCTTTAAAAGGACGGTGCCACATTGCAAACCAAATTTCCCGATCGCATAATTGCCCCTGTAGTCTAGTAGGTAGTGTACTAGCTTGTAAATATGGGGTTGTGGGTTCGATTACCAACGAAGACCTTGGTTTTTTTTACTACAAAAATAAAAATTTATTGTCAGTGGGGCTGCTCAGCGATGAAGGCATAGTCACTGGTCGCTGTGCTGTCTTATATACGGCAGTTAATTTCCGACTATCCTTCTACTTTCACCACCTCTTTCATCTATTCTCTATCCCTTTCCTAAAGAATGTAGCACGGTACTTGACTAAATAGGCATTGTTGCCTGAAGTGCTACTTCTCTTAAAAAAAAAAAAAAAAATCAGCGGTGAACTGGCCAGGCAGAACGTGTATGTAGGGCTTTATTAAGGGCAGAGTCTACACCGAGCCAATCGAATCGATTTCAGCCTTAAAACTTAAAATCCGTGATGTGATTAACGAAATAGGACCGCCATTTTGCCAAAAAGTGTTTAAAAACTTTGATGAAAGAATCGACATCATCAGCGTGGTCGTAGTAAATATTTGCCAGATATCATTTTTCATTCATAAATTTTTTGTTTTATTTTGTTTTACAAAACAAACTTCTTGTTGAAAAACTCTTAACATTGAAATATTGAAAGTTATTAAAGTTAAGAATAGACTGGAGTTCTTAGAGGTTGGCTTGTATGGACTTTAAAAGACTTTCATCGAAATAGGCTGCGATATACGTATTGTGTCTATGTAACATGTCATCTAGGTGGCTCTTGTATTATTGCAGGTGAGCTTTCGCGTTAAAATATTGGAATAGATATAACTTTCGAATTCGGCTGCAAAGTGGAATATTTGACTCAGAGAGAATAAAAGAAACTTAATCAGTTTTCATGCTTGACCTTTATTTAGTTGCACAGTTTTGTTGGTCACCTTGCCATCCTTTATGGTAACGAAGATAAACTCTTCGGTATAATAATTATAGGTTGTTTTTAGGGAGTCTTTAGTAATATTTATATTGTTACATTTATACCTTTTATAAACGTTTTATTGTGAGTTCTTTATTGCAAAATGATTAACACCAGTTTTTAGAGTTTTTAAATAATAACAATTTTATTATTTACTTTTAACTACACAAGGTTGACACACAACAATTTACTTAAAATGCACGTCTTCACTCGCTGAGGTTTAATTTTACACTGATTGATTATCCACTCAGAGGCTTTCCCTATTTATACTTGTCCAATTAGAATCTAGAAGATTTAAGAATCTTCTACTTCCTTTGTATCGCATTTTGTTGTTGTATGCTGTTTATTCGTTGTATAGGCGCCTGTATGGCTGTGTGTATAGTTGTTTTTGTTTTTATGCTGATAAGGTTTCTGCTTGGGATTTATTTCAATACATTTGTTGTTGCTTTTGTAAAATAAAGGGTTTCTTAGAAAACTACACAGATGATAAACAACTGTATGTTTGTTGTTGTAAAATTAGTGTTTATCTTGCGCGTTTAGATGATAAGCAGCACACTTGTATTTTTTTTTCTTGAATGCCAGGCAGTTAGTAACCAGCATATCAAATTGTAGTTATGTGTGTGTGTGTGAGTATAAACTTCTACCCAGTTTGTAACCAGTAGTTTGCTTAATTGCAGGGTTCAGAATTTTTCATTTATGAACATTCAAAAATCAACATTCATGATATTTTTCATAAATGAGAAATCTAAAATTTTATATTTATTTTTCACACTCATAAACGAACAACAAAAAATGTTCTGGTTATTTTCATACATGAATGCGAACAACAAGAATTATTGGTCTTATTCATATGTGATAAATGATAAATTAGCTACTTCTCATTAATGTTATTTTGCATAAATGTACATGTTCATTTATGAACGTTGAAATTTTATAAAATTTCTCATAAATGAACGTGAAAAAATTTTCTACCTATGATCGCAGTTTACCGTAAAATGTAGTAAAAACCCATGGGTACATGGGTACATATTAACTCAAAATACAATATTGCAATATATTCTAAAAGAAATAAAAAGAAAACATTTTTTTTCCTGCATACGCCGACAATTGCGTATTATCAAATATGTGCGTTTATGTACGCGAATGCTTAACGCACATTTTTCTACGATATTTTCATTTATGAAAAATTATCAAAATTGTAAATATTCAAAAATGAACACTTGTGTGTTTCTCATTTTTTCACTTATGGATAGAAAGAAAAAAAGTGCGGTTTTACACACATCAACTTTTGTTGCTCAACTTTTGTTGTTTCCATTAGAAAGAAAGAGCAGGCTTTATACCCCTTCTCTTTCTTTCTAATGGAAACAACAAAAGTTGAGCAGCAAAAGTTGATGTGTGTAAAACCGCACAAAATAAATCGTCGCATTCACAAATGAGAAAACACAAAATAATTTGTAGTCTCTCACACATGTATGAGAAGAAGCGGCTAAAAATTGAAATGTACATATTCATACATGTATGAACAGTGAGTGAATACTTCGCTACTCTCCTTAATTGTTTTATTTACAACTTAAGCAACACACATTCGTAACAATATGACGGAATGATCTCTTTTGGCAAGAGACATAGAAGGAAAAAGAATTCCCTTACTCTGCTACTAGCTAACCGTATCGATAGCTTTCGTGCGTTCCTTAATCTTTAGCTGAGCGCAGATCATCAAATATAATTTGACTGCCCCTAAAGCAGTTAGTATTTTGACTATTAATTAACAAAACGTCACCAAAAATTATTTTTTTTACATTTATAGGCTATTAGCGTAAAGTAGAATCAACGAGGAAAGAAATTGAACAGCATTTGTTAGTTTTATTATAGAATTTTTTAGTGCAGTAGTAAAATTTGTTTCTATTCCTTTATTCGCGAAAAATTCTCACGTAAGTAAAGTTATTTTATTTATATTTAATACAGTTATAGTTTATCTTTTGTTTAGAATAAAATCTTTTTTAATTTGATGTATATAATATAAATCTTCATATTTGGTAACACTGTTCACATTAAAATACATCGCTGGCGTAGTGAAGAATTTTTATTTTTTCAAGTGGTTGCCTTGTCAAATTTCTATCCATAATTTTCTTAATCCCATTGTTTGTGGGATTATGTAAAGCCGCCTTTAATAGCTTCAAAATATTTCGAATTACATTTTTGTTCTTTGCTTTTATGAAAATTAATTTTCTTACATTTTTCATTTCGTCTGATTTCTAAGCCTGTTACAGTTTCAATCGCAAGCAGTGTGCTGTAATCAGTAAACAAAGAAGCTTTAATAAAGTTTACATTTCTACTGTTAAAAAGCTTTATTTGAGTTTCCTTGTAAGAAACTTTCATGGTGATGTTAAATATTTGATTAAATAGCTTCTGTACAGTGCTGTTAATTTACTATTTAATTTTAATAAAGCTTATCAAAACTTATTTTTTGCATTCCGTACCTAACGGTGTAAAAATTGTTACAGTCACCCTATCACTAGGCAGACATGTCACGCTAAGGCAACAAGCCGAAAAAATTTATATTAAATACGGTAATAATATGGAAGGCGGTAGCTCATAAATAAGAAATAACTCAGCAGGTGCACGCACTAAATTTATTAATTTATAGAATATTTATCGACAACTGTATTATGGCAATAAAAATTAAGCAATAAATTTATTATATTGTTACGTATGCGTCTTGCTTAGGTTTTAAAAGAATATAATTAAGTAATAAAGTAAACGAAATAACTGGGTTTGCTGTTTACTAATTGCGTAGTTTTCTAAGAAAGCTTATGCAAGCAAGACAACAACAACTTTCTAGTTACTTAGAAAGTCGAAAACTTATACACACAAGACAACAACAATTTTCTCGTAACAAAGTGCATGGAAACGGTATACACGCAGGACAACAACAACTTTCTTAAAATAAATTTGGTGAAGAAACTTTAACAGCATAAAGACAAAAACACACACAGGCCAACAGGCGCATAGAGGCCTAGAAAAATGATGTACAGCATTCACTCAATGTATAGAATTGAATTAAAAGCATAACAACAATAAAATACAAAGAAAGTAGAAAATTCTTCATTTTCCAAGACCTATAGCGGACAAATATAAAAGGCAGCATCTAAGTGGTTAGTTAGTAAGTTAAAACATAAACCTCGTGAAGTAAATTATTCTATAGTGCCAACGTACAAATCTTACTTTGTGTGTAGTTAAAGTAAATGAACTTGTAATTAATTTGAAAAACTCTAAAATCTGTTATTATTTATTTTGCAATAAAGAACTCAGTAACAACAAAACGTTTATAAAAGGTGTAAACGTAACAATATAATAAAAAGTTATAACATATAACGTCATAAATTTATGACGTTATAAAAATATTTTCGATAAATTTTCTATTTCATAGAAAAATTATTTTTTTTAAAAGTTTGTAATTGTGATTTCTTAATAAGTTATTTTAAATAATAATTTAACATTTATTATATTATAAAATAAATTTTATGATACAAAATTTATTTTATTTAATTTATTTTATTTTATAAAACAAATTTTATAATATTTTTTTATAAAATAAATTTATTGATAGCACGTCTATTGAAACCTAGCGTTATCGGTAAGGTATTAAAGTTTTATTTTTCTAGTTTCTTCAAAATTAATTTATCGAAATATTTATGCTAACGATTTAAAGTTATAATTTTCATTATAAAATAGTTATGAACCATTTCTGAACCATTTAAATATACCAATAAATACTCATTTTGATTGTGATCGATAATTTTATATTAAATAATTTTTTTGATAAATTTTCGATAAAACAATAAATCTACCGTTCAATTGTCTACATAAATAGGCGCCTATCGATAAATTATTTTTTTTGTGGAAAATGTTTACATTAACTATTTTATAACTAAAATTATGAATTTATATTGTCATGGTAAATATTTCGATATATTAATTTTTTTTTTAAGAAACTAAAAAAAATATATTTTCAGTACCATGCCGATAACGATAGGTTTCAATAGACGTGCTATCGGTAAATGTTCTTTATAACGTATCAATCTGGAATTAATATTGTTACGAAGATGATTTATTAAGTTTAAAAGAAAATAATTAACAAAAATAAAAAAAAATTAAACGTACCACTGTGCATTTTACAAACTGCATTTTACAAACTTCTAAGAATTCTTTTACACAGAAAACAATAACATCATGCTTAATAGAAATTTTACCAAATAAGTAAACAATAGAAAATAAAAACAACTAACAAGAGACCAAAACAAAATACAAAGCTAAAGCAGGCGCCTAAATTGGAAGATAATAATTAGAACAACATAGGGTGATGTTAAAGTAGAATATTCTTGTATATGCGAGAATCGCTTAACACAACTATATAACCACCACTTGCTGGGAAAATGAATGAATTCAAGTTAAGTCATTAGTGAGTAAAGACGACAACAAAGTTACCATCGTGTTTATTTTGTGTGTATTTAAAGTAAATAAATCGTTTAACTTATTTTAAAATTCTAAAGCACTGTGTTATTATTTTGCAATAAAAGAACTCAACTCAAAAATAACAAAACGTTTATTGAAAAGGCATAAACGTAACAATATTAAAAATAACTTTTCTTACATAAGTCACGTGATATTGACTTGTTTGTAAGACATCATAAGTCACGTGGAGTCCTATAGTGACGTGATTTAAACATACAACAATGGCTTCAGCCTTTTAATTGTTATAGACAGACATTGAGGTTTTATGCAGAGTGTGTATAAATATGTGCACTATAAAAATAAGTCTGAACAATAAATTAAAAATTGAAAAGGAGAGGTCAAGATTTTAATTAATATGAAAGATTGATTTGTGCATTTAATTTTCCACACCAATAACAAAAATTATAAAGTCAAAATTTAACAGGTTACCCATACATAAAAGTCAAATTAACGCTTCGTTGATTTATTTCTTTGAAAGTCAATGTCCTTAATGTTTCTTCATGAAAGCTTTCTTGATTTTTAAAGCTGCTTTTGTTTTTTATGTGCAAATAAATAAATTAATTTGGCTTAATTACCTTTTTGTTATTTAATTTTTTTTGTTAAGAAAGAACAATTATTTACGTATTTTTGTAATCGTAATTTTTAACGGAAAAAAATTAAATATTGCCAGAACGTAATGGAACAGTTTTTGGATTTCTTTTAATTCTTTTTTATCAATAAAAAATATCCTCCGATAATGTTGAGATTAAAAGCGGATTTTTTTAAGTTTCTGGCAACTTTACATTTAAACAATAAAAAAGAGACAAAACAACTTACCAGAGTTTAGGATTTCATACGTCTTTAATTACCTGTAAATACAAGAAATCACAACTGTATTAATCATAAGGGCATAAATCAGAAAACGGATATTTTATTCTATTTATAAACGTTTTGTTGTGAGTTCTTTATTGCAAAATAAATAACACCAGATTTAGAGTTTAAATTAAATAATACAAGTTTCTTTACTTTAACTACACACAAAGTTGACACTGACTAACTATCCACTTAGACGCTCCCCTTTTATATTTGTCCATTGAAGTTCTAGAAAATTTAAGAATCCTCTACTCCCTTTGTATCACATTTTGTCTTTGTATGTTGTTTATTCAATGTATAGGCACCTAAATGGCTGAGTGTATTTTTGTTTTTATACTGATAAAGTCTCTTCTTGGAATTTATGTTGTTGTGTAGATAAGTTTCTTAGAAAACTACGCAGATGGTAAACAGCATATAGATTTGCGCGTATAAAATTTCTACGCAGTTAATCAACAGAAATTTGTTGTTGTCTTGCATGCCACACAGTTAGTAAACAGCATATCAAATTGTTGTTGTTTGCGTGTATAAAATTTCTATGCAGTTTGTAACAAGAAATTTCGTTGTTGTGCATAAGTTTTCTTAGCAAGCGACGGAGTTAGTAAACAACATACACAGTGTTTAGATTTATTGCTTAATTATTTTATTTTAAAACTTAAGCAAGACACATCCGTAACAATATTGTTATGTTATTCCTTTAACAAACGTTTAGTTTACCGAGTTCTTTTATTGCATAATAATTACACACAGCTTTTAACGATTATACACGTTTATATGCAAAAATACACGATGGTAACTTTTTTTCTTAGACCAGCACTAGGAAATTAGGTTATGGGAAGGAAGAAATAGGGAGCAGTGTTTGTGGACATTCGATTTGAATTATATAAATTGAAAGTGTCAGGAAAGATCTTTGGAAAGAGTTTATTCTACATGCGAACCGTTCTGCTAAAAACGAATTTCCTATAATGTGTGGTGTGATTCACTAGCCAATCAACCACAAATGAATGAGCTCTCAACGAAAAACGAGTTGAACGCAAAAATGTGCGAGTAACGGGAATAAGTTCCCTAATTTCTCTAGAATGGCTCTTGCCATTGTAGTAACGATAAAACAGTGAAATATAACCCACTGTCCCCAATGATTTTCTTGGCCCTCTCTTGTACGCGGTCGAGCAACTCAAAAACAGATACATGAGAATTGTATTCCATTTTTTAGACGAATATAGGTGGTATAAATAGTACGTAGGTTGGACCCCCCGGGGGCACATATATGGTCTTTATGGAGAGCAACTATGTAGACCTGTGCAACTGGGGGAAAAAGGGAGCCCAGTCCCATGAAGTCTGCAGGGGTGCAACTGGAAACTCCACTTTATTTCCACGGGAATCATTAAGTCCCAGAGTTCCGTTATTTGTTTCTTTAGACATTTCACTGTTCTCTGGCTGATTATTGAGTGTTAGATATTGTAATAAATTATATTGTAATAATTGTAATTTCAGCAGCTAGGCAACCCTCTAGCTGTCATAGAATGTAAGAATAAAAACAAACGTGTAGATCATAAGAATAAAATGAATTCAATAAAGAGTTACTTAGAATTGTAAGCTTGAACTGAGCACACGTTGTTTTTACTTCGATTAATATTGTTGGCCCCTATATGGAAGTATCGTGGTGGATGTGGTTTCGCGGCCTCATAACAGACAGGTCAGTTTTAAGGGTGGCCGGGTTCATTTCACCTTTAATAACACCTACCTGGTGAAACGTTCCCAGATCCAGTGAGCATGCTAGACATGTGTTCTGGACAGGAGTTGGATAGTCTCCAACTCTTTAGCGAGGAGTGATGATTTGCAGCCCTGCTCTGGAATCATTAAAGTTGCAACTAGGAAAGACCTGTTGCTAGAATTAGTCTTCGGCTTCCTAGGACGAGCATGACGTCCCAAATTATGCAGTGGTTTGACCACCATCGGATTAAGATTACATAGTCAGGCGCAGATGTAAATCTAATGACACAGTACGTAGGTTGGATGGAGTGAAGTATCTGTTACATCTGGAAAAATTGTCACCGACACCAAAAGCCGCAAGTTGTGACAGAAGTGTATCATGCCACACTCTATCAAACGCCTTGGAAATATCCAGAGCCACCAGCCTACTTTCGCTGAAATGATGTATATAGTTTCACCATTGCTCCCCCCATGAAAATCATACTGTTCGTCGCTAAATAAGCTGTTGGACTCCAGGTACCTCACAAGTTGAAAATTAATCATACTTTCCATCACTTTAGAAAGTGCAGAACAAATTACAATTGGGCTGTAATTTTCTGGGTTGTTAGCCAAACCTTTTTTGGGGATCGGCTTTACATTAGCCACTTTCCAACACTTTGGAAATAGACCGGCATTATGCAATGTGCTGAAGAGGGATGCTAACGGACGCGCTAGCGTCGAAGAACATTGTGCTGGAATCCCATTCGGCATAGGAGACTTGTTAACGTTGAAGTCTGCTAAAACCCTTTTAATCACTCCAGCTCGAAAGAATATTTTCGGCATGGTAAGGAATAATCTGTCGAACTCGGATGGTGGTTGACTGCTTTGCGGCAAATGAGAGTAACTAGCAATTATACTAGCCAAAAGGTTAGCTTTGTCAACCGGGTAAGAGAATATTTGGACATTCTTTAAAAGAGTCGGAATTGAAGAACTAGTATAATCCGTTACTCTTTCGAGGAAAAGTTTTTGCTATCCCAAGGAGTAGCAAGAACTTTAGCACGTAGATGCTTCTTGTACAGATATTTTTTGCGCCTTTGTATATTGGCACACGAAGATCTCACCTTTTTGCGTAACGAATCAGTAGTTTGCATTTTATATTCTATACCAGATACCGAAAGCCTCCTTTCTTGATCTGACTGCATTTTGCGTGTGATAAAACCAAGACTTCGATGTGGTTTTAAACGAAATTTCTTTGGATGGCATAAAAGTTTTCACTTTACTCTTTTGTAGTGATAATTAATTAATTAATTAAGCATTCTCATTATTATTAAAAAAATTCTCCAACGATATGCTGCAATTTGAGCTAGAAATACGTTTTGGAATCTGATTTCGGGAAAAGTTATGAAAAAATGATTTCGCTAAAGTTTAGGAATTTTTGGTAATTTTGTTTTTGTTTTCGTGTCTTTTTTAGATTAAAGTTTTACTTAAATGCTTCATTTTCTGAAAATTTTGGATTTGCGGAATTTCGAAAACTCTTATCAAATTTCGATTATCGATTTAATAAATTTTTTTTATAAAAATTATGCAATTTTAGATCAAACTTTTATTTTTTGTGTGAAATTAAGATTTGTAGTCAATATGAGCGAAACTTTTTAAGCGAAAAATTAGGGATTCTGATGTTCATTTTGATACAGGTTGTCCGCCGGGAAGGTATACTAATTTGTTTTGCTGCCATTTTGGTAAATATTAATCTTGACAGTTCATAATTTGGCAGTCGTGAAGTAGACACGTGGCAAATTTATTATGAAAAAATATTCGTTCAAACATTTTATCAAAATCAGTCATCGATTACTGTGACGATGAGAAATTTACGTGAAACTTTTGGGAAGAACAACGTGCCAACAAAACGCAATGTTTATCGTGTAGGGAATTATTTCGAAGAAAGAGGATCTGTAGATGATAGGCCCAAGCATGGACCACAACGTATTGCAAGATCGAATGAAAACCTTAATGTTGCTCGAGAAAGTATTCCAAACAATCCATCAACCTCAATTCGACGCCGTACTCAGGAACTTGGTTTTCAAAGAACAATTGTGACCACAATTTTGCACATTTGACACAAGAGCGTCTTCAACAAGACAATTTACGATGCCGTGAATATGCCAATAGGATGTTACAGCTCACCAACCCTGACTTTCCTGAAAAAATTATAATTAGTGACGAGGCGCATTTTCATTTGTATGAATACGTGAATAAAAAGAATAATCGGTTCTGGGGAATGAGAAACTCTCAAATTTTTCAACAGTCACCTTTGCATCCATTAAAAGTGACAGTCTGGTGTGCATTTTGGTCAGGAGAAATCATAGGATCTTACTTGTTTGAAAATGAAAACAGCGTAATGGTAACTTTGAATGGGAAGCGATATCGTGATATGAATTAACACTTGTTAATGGCACAACTGCATTCTTTGAACTTGATTAAAAAGTGGTATCAACATGACCGACTATACACAGTGACGCATACAGTCAAAATTACAATGGAACTACTGCGAGACCTCTTTCCACAACAACTTATATCAAGAAATGATGTTGTTAATTGGACTCCACGGTCGCCTGATTTGACTTCTTGCTACGGACTTTTTGAATATCTAAAATGCAAAATTTATGCAAAGAAACTAGAGAAGCTTGAGCACCTCAAACAACATATTTGTGATGGAATTAATGAAATACCGCGTGAAATGTGTGAGAATGTATTTAAAAGGGCTCACTTTTGTGAGGCTAACAGAGGCGGGCATTTATTTGACATTCTCTTTCATTTAATCAAAAATTCATTCTCTTTCATTTAATCAAAAATTATAAACAAAGTATATACTCTTCCGGCGGACACCTCCCCCCGGGGCACATGATAGTCTTTATGGAACCTACTATTCCATTTAGACTGGTGACTTGCGGGGTAAAAGGGAGCCCAGGCCCCTTCAAGGCTAGAAGGAGTCACCTGGACAATCCACTATATTTCCACGGGAATCAGTGGCCCGCAGAGTTGCGGCATTTAGCTGTTCTCTGGCGGATTATTGAGGTTGGCCCTTATATGGGAGTATCGTGGTGGCTGTGTGTTTTGAGACCGTCGTGATAGTTTGTGGGTCGGATTATTCATAATAAACACAATGAATGGTTCAGGTTGAGTGAGTATGAAGGCCGTCGTGTTCCTTATTATATTAAGCTTCATACGGTCTGGACCATAGTGGTTCGACCGCCATCTGATTATGGCTCACTGTCAGTGCAGATGTAAATTAAATCAATTAAAGAAAATTGTGATTTATTTCTTGATTTTGCGATTTTGTTAAAATTTATCACTTTCGAATGTTAAGATGTGGGTTCTCCTGAAAACTTGCATATGCATTTTTATGAGGTCAAGCCAGAAGGCTAAAAAATTATTAAAAACTCGTTATCAGGTAGAAATCTGTTGAAATGGTAGCGGGGAACAAAAGATACCCTAAAAAGGAATATTATTTCTTGGTATGGATTGCTCTAAAAACTAATGGAAAATTGGTTTGAAATGGAAAATGGTGTTGACCAAATACCACTAAAGAATCATGAGATTTTCAAAATTATCGATTGAAATAAACCGGTTCGATTTATTTAAAATTGTCTCTCTAGTATATGTTAACCAATTACTGAAGCATTAAATAAAAGACATAAAAAATATTAACAATTAAGTAAAAAAATTAATTCACACCATGGAAAAGAAAATAAATAAAGAATGGAAACAAAATGCTGATTAAAGAATTTCCAAGATACAACAAAGTTCGTAATGACCCCAAATAACACACAAAATAATGTCGAAGCTGCAAAAAATTAGACCAAAAAAAAAAAATATTTTGAAATCAATTATTTTACATTCGAATTAGTGTTAAATACATTTTTGAAGCAGCAACACGTGAAAAATATAAATGTTAATAAACTTTACTAATTAATTTACGTGGTTGTTAAAATAATAATTATAAATCAAGAAAAGCAATGTTAAGCTATGAAGGTCTTGCCACATTTTGGCGTTTCCTTTTAACACTGGGTCCAAGTGCTGTTGTATTAATGATGCTTTTAAAGGGTATTAAAGAATATCGCCCTGATATAGTGGATATTGAAAATCGTGTTAGATCGATACATGTAAGTGAATTGCGTGATAGTTATGATTTCATAATTGTGGGCGGTGGTTCAGCGGGTTGTGTTTTAGCCGCCCGTCTATCGGAAGTAAAACAATGGAATATTCTGTTATTAGAGGCGGGCGGAGATGAGCCAACAATTGTCGATGTGCCCCAACTATATCCATTATTTCAACGCAGCCCTTGGGATTGGAAATATAAAACAGAACAATCAGATCGTTTTTGTTTGGCCATGCAAGACCAAAGATGTGGTTGGCCTAGAGCAAAATTACTGGGAGGCTGTAGCTCTATTAATGCTATGATGTATATACGCGGTAACCGCAAGGATTATGACCTCTGGGCTGAGCTGGGAAACGTTGGTTGGAATTATGATAATATTTTGCACTATTTTCGCAAATCGGAAGATAATCGTGTTGCTGGCTTTGAGCATGATCCCTATCACGGTCATGGTGGGCCTCTGACTGTAGAAAACTATCGCTTTCCATCACCATTATTGGATATATTTTTAGTGGCTGCTAAGGAGTTAAATTTGGCAAGTAAAAAATATTGATAAATATAGGCTACATTTCGGCCAAAGATAGAATAGTTTGCATTTAAAAGTTTTGTGGTCTAAATTGTACTTTATGGTTAACAATTTAGTCTGAAGTGTAGTCAAGCGTAGCCTAGTTTATGACTCATATTTGAACTTGAACTTGTTCATAAGCATTATTCTTTAGGTCTAGTCTGTAGGTTAGTCTTTAAGTCTAGACTATAGACTAGTCTTTAAGTCTAGACTATAGACTGGTCTTTAAGTCTAAACTATAGGCTGGGCTTTAAGTCTAGACTATAGATTGTTCTTTAAGTCTAGACTATAGGCTAGGCTTTAAGTCTAGACAGTAAGACTAGGCTTTAAGTCTAGACAATAGACTAGTCTTTAAGTCTAGACTATAGACTAGGCTTTAAGTCTAGACTATAGATTGGTCTTTAAGTCTAAACTATAGGCTGGGCTTTAAGTCTAGACAATAGGCTAGTCCTTAAGTCTAGACAATAGGCTAGTCTGTAAATCTACACTATAGTCCAGTCTTTAAGTCTAGACAATAGACTAGTCTTTAAGTCTAGACTATAGGCTAGGCTTTAAGTCTAGACAGTAAGACTAGGCTTTAAGTCTAGACAATTAGGCTAGTCCTTAAGTCTAGACAATAGGCTAGTCTGTAAATCTAGACTATAGTCTGGTCTTTAAGTCCGGACAATAGACTAGTCTTTAAGTCTAGACAATAGGTTAGTCTTTAAGTCTAGACTATGGGCTAGTCCTTAAACCAAGGCTATGGGCTAGTCTTTAAGACTAGGATATGTGGTAGTCTTTAAAGTTTAGGTAATGGGATTGTCTTAAAGTTTTGACTATTCGTTATTATGTAGCCTTGTGTTGTAGTTTAAATAATATTTCGGCTTGAGGTTTATAGACTATAGAATGCAATTTTACTCAAGCTCAGAATCTGCTACTTAGTATAATCTATAGTACAGACTGTAGTCTTATCTAGAGACAAGTTTAGTCTGCTCTAGTCTAAAGTATAGGGTGGCTGATCATTTTTGCTACATTAAAAAACTCAAATAACTTTTTGTAAAGTTTATGTAATTTAATTTTTAGTAATTGATTTGAAAAATAATACATTTCTATTCAAGTAATTTATGAAGTTTTGAAAATAATTGAATTGAAATGACCTCTATCCTCGGTAACACATGTGCGACATCTTATCAAAAAGTTATTGATTACTGCCTGGAGTGTTGCAGCGGGAATTGCCGCAATTACCGTTCGAATGGATTGCTTTATATCATCCAAATTTGTTGGGTTTCTTTTGTAAACTTCTTCTTTGCAATAACCCCACAAAACAAAAAAGAAAATCAGGTGCAGTGAGGTCAGTAGACCTGGGAGGCCAACGGAATATGAAGTTTCTTGAAATCAGTTTATTGGGGAATTATTGCCGCAGTTCTGTCATAACAGGCGTTTTCATTCTCTGATGCCATTTGTATGATCTTCTCACAAAATTCCAAGCGAATCGGGAAGTCACTTGGGTTCACTTTGTTTGTTAATTGCAAAATTGTCTGCAGTGGCTGTCTGCTGACATCTATTTGAACAGACCAGCTCTTTGTCGAAACTCGAAGACTGGATTGTATGGCAGCAGCTGCAGCACCTGCTGCAGCGATAGTTTCCTGCATCCGAACTGAGGGATCTCGATAATAAGACCTCCTTGCTATTGTGCCGCGGTCGGTAAAATTCTTCATGAGCCTCATTATAGTTAATCTACTAGGAGGAGTGCCACCAAACGTGCGCCTCTATTCTCTTTGGACGAAAATAACGGACTCTAAAGCGTGACAGCTTGTTTCATTGTTCCAATTCTCGATTTTAGTTAAATTTAAAGATCAATCTCTAAAATAGTACAAAAATAGAGCAGATGGTAGCAGCTTTCATCCACAGCCACCTTGTATAATTTAAAATCCAGTATTTTCTCTAGACAATTTTTGGATCCAAAGTGGTTCGAATTTTTTTCCTTTTTTTAAATTTGCTTTTGACTAGTGTGCTTTTCCACAGCTCAATCCCTATAGGGATTTTAATGGCCGTTCTCAAACCGGATTTGCTGCCCCACATGCCACACTAAGAGATGGTTTACGTTGCAGTACTAATAAGGGCTTTATTCGCCCTGTTTGGAGACGATCCAATTTGGATGTTTTACTTAAAGCCTTTGTAAGGAAAGTAATAATAGATCCAAGCGAAAAGCAGGCCAAAGGTGTTATATTCGAATGGTTCGGCTTTGCGTATGAAATAGAAGCTACACGAGAAGTTATATTGTCAGCCGGTGCAATAGCTAGCCCTCAGCTGTTAATGGTGTCGGGAATAGGACCCCAGCAACAACTTATACAAAATGATATTGATGTTATAAAAGATCTGCCCGGTGTAGGTGGTAACCTACAAGATCATATTTCTACAACTGGCAGCCTATATCTCATAGATAATAAAATTACGGGTCATCGTTTATCATTTATAGTGCCAGAAATGCTTAATGCCAAATCGGTTGATTCATTTTTACAACAGGCTGATGGCTTTTTTTATGCTATGCCGGTATCAGAGGTAATGGGCTTTTGGCATAGTAAATATCAAGATCCTAGAACTGATTGGCCGGATGTACAATATTTTTTGGGCAGTTATGGTTATGGCACTGATGGTGGTCTTATTGGCAGACGTGGCGCAGCTATATCATTCACAAATTATGCTCAATCATTTGAGCCAGTTATATATCAGGACAGTTTTATTATAACTCCATTACTAATGAGACCGAAAAGTCGTGGTTGGTTGGAAATTGTATCCAATGACAATAGAATATATCCCAAAATATATCCAAATTATTATGATCATCCCGTGGATATGGCGATAATGGTAAAATTTGATATGGTTTTTGAAATGAAAATATTTTATTTATTTATTAAATCGTTTTTTTTTTGGGTCAGGTGGATGCATTAAAATATGGCCATGAATTTTCTCAAGCTCCCATTTTAAGGCGTTTGAATGCTACTCTTAATAAATATGTTTGGCGCAACTGTCCAGATGTTGAATATTTAAGTGATGCCTTTTGGGAATGTTTGGCTCGTCATTATAGCCAGACTATTTATCATCCAGTGGGCACTTGTAAAATGGGTCCTTACAACGATCCTTATGCTGTTGTTGATCCTCGCTTAAGAGTTTATGGCATTAAAGGACTGAGAGTGATTGATGCCAGTATTATGCCCACCATAACAACGGGTAATACTAATGCACCCACAATTATGATTGCAGAGAAGGCAGCCGATTTAATTAAAGAGGATTGGTTTCGTTATAGACGATAATAATTTATTTCTGTTGAAATAAAATGACAAAAATGGAAATTTTGTTTGAATATAATTCGTAATTTAATTATAGATACGAGTATAACTAATTAGATACGACTCTGAATTATTATGGAATATTTTGAAGCTTTAAATTAGTAGTTATTGGCTCCTATTAAAGATTTTATTTGTTTACAAATTTAAATTTTATTAAATTTTTAATTGACTCAAGTTTGTATTTGTTAAATTAAAAATATTGTATAACATAGTTTATTATAACAATTAATTATATGTTTAATTGAAAGAGAACACAAACGAATTTCGAATTAAATAAATGATTCAAATAATATAATATTTAATTAAATATGTATTAATATTTTAAATGGTCTTTTTAAATTAAATTTTAACGATTTATTTTTTCGATATTTCGCTCAGGAAATTATTATTATTTTTTTTTTTTAATAAAATTCCAATTAGTATGATGCAAAAATTAGCAAATTGTTAAAAAAATTAAACAAATGCAGTTTGAAATGCAACACTGCGAACAATTCATTTATAAATCACTATTTTATGGCAACACTGTTTTGTCCAGTAATGCAATGAAATTTTTGTACATTTATGAAGACGCAAACGTTTTGTTAATTGAAACAATTTTAGATTCTTAGAAATCACAAATTGAAATAAAACTTGGACTGGACGTTTTGGAATTTCATTGCAAATTATCATTTGAAAATTAAGCACCAATTCTGGTTTAGAAAAATTAATGTGATAATCGGTCTTTCTTATGAGGTGTTTGTTGTAATAATAACGTTGACTTGCATTTAAAGGGAGATGCCATCAGGTTTCCAAAGTCGGCGGCTTAACAAAACCAAATAAATGAGGAATTTTTATATTAGCGTTTCAATCCTTTCCCTTTTTTATTTTAGGATATATCGATGGAAAGCATTATCCAATTTCTCAATGAAAGATGAAATATTCAATTATTGCACAGGTAAATGATTAACTTTTCATTAACTC
The DNA here is from genome assembly GCA_030448955.1 of Trichopoda pennipes. Classification (NCBI taxonomy): domain Eukaryota; kingdom Metazoa; phylum Arthropoda; class Insecta; order Diptera; family Tachinidae; genus Trichopoda; species Trichopoda pennipes. The sequence continues at coordinate 7,940,576 of JASKUP010000056.1, read as the reverse complement.
GGGAGTAGTTTGGTGCCCCTGTTGGCTAGTAGGTAGTGTACTAGCTTATAAGACTGGGGGTTGTGGGTTCGATTCCAAACAAAGACCTTGGGTTTTTTCACTACAAATTTAAAAATTTGCTGTCGGTGGGGCTGCTCAGTGATGAAGACATGGTCACTGTGCTGTTTTAATTTCCGTAACTATCCTTCTACTTTCACCACCTGTCTCATCTCTTCTCTATCCCTTTCCTAAAGAATGTAGCACGGTACTTGACTAAATAGGCATTATTGCCTGAAGTGCTGCTTCTCTAAAAAAAAAAAAGAAAAATCTACTCGGGAATAGTTTCTAAGTAGAAACGTTTTCCAAGCCATTGTAGACACTTGTATAAAGTTTATAGATGCCTTCATGGGCCGCGCAGGGAAATAAAAAATATTCCTTCTAATTACTACTTGCTGGGTGACACATTTTTTATCGGTATAATGAATTTTTTATGGGTTGTTGTGGACCCGGAATTTAGTGTTAAAAAAAGAATGGAAAATTGGTGTCAAGTTCTTTGATTTCACTTTCTTTTCTTTTGCCTTTTGTTTTTTTGCTTGGTATTGGAAACGTATCTCTGGGAACAGCTTTTTTTATTCTATCATTCCAGACTTTTTCACTGTGCAAACATACAAAAATCATAAAATATCATATTGATATACTGCTACGTTTATTACTTTTAATAAATGTTTTATTATTTTGAGTTCTTTTATTGTAAAATAATAATACAGCTCTTTAGAATTTTAAACTGAATTAAACGATTTATTTATTTTCAATAACACAAAATAAACACGATGGTAACTTTGTTATCTTTACTCACTGATGATACAGCTTTAATTGAATTCATTTGCCCAGCAAATGTTTTAAGTCGCTCTCACATATACAAGAATATTCTACTCATATTGATTTTGTTATTATCATTTAGTTTAGGCGCCAGCTTAGCTGTGTGTTTTGTTCTATATTAGTTCCTTTTGTTTCCTGTTGTTTATCTTGTTTGGTGGAATTTCTTATAAACATTTTGTTGTTGTTTTGTGTGTATAAGATTTCTTAGAAAACTACTGCACAGTGGATCGTTTCGTTTACTTCTTTACTGATAATTATTTGCTTTTAAAGCTTAATAAATCATCTACCTAAAAATGTGTTACGTTGAAAAATACCATTAATCTTTGTTATCTGTAGGTGACACTATGTATTGTTGGTTTAAATACAAGTCTGAGATAACTTGTAATTAGAAATTTGTACATTAAAAATTATATGCTTTTTTTTATCAAAAAGTTTTTTAAGGAAATTTAATCCAATAGATTAAATAAATAAATAAATATTCTTCATTCTAAGGTTCGGTGTGTTGGCGGCATGTTAACGGTTGAAGGCTTCACGCAATAAATGATAAATTTTGAAAATTAAGAATGTGAAAAGAGAATTATTTATGCATTCTTACTAATAATAAACGTGCGTTGTATCGCCATAAGATCATTTTTCAACATGTTAATGAGGACTTTTCAAAAATCATTAAATTGGATTAGCCAGCCAGTTTATACAGTGGCAAATGCAGAGCATGAACTTAAAGAAGAATATAAATGAAAAGGAAATAAATAGTACTGTTATGCCGAGAAAGTTTCTCGTGACGACAAAATATAAAATTTTTTTTTTTTTTAAATTTGGGAAATCATTTGTAAATCTTTTTTATATATAAAAATAAGTCGGATTTTCCTTCCTGACGCTATAACTCCAGAACGCAGGAACCGATTTCCATGGTTTTGCATTGGTTGGAAAGGTCTCGGGCCCCGTGAGGTTTATAGCAGGAAAAATTTCAAGAAAAAAGGACGAAAACAAGGAAAATCATTTTTCACATACAGCATCATCTCTGATAAATAGCATGTACTACAATAGCACCAGTATGTGGTGTGTGAGTATCCCTCACGAAAATAAGTACTTTTCATTTTAAGTAGATGGCGCCGGTGCGTGACACATTGTTTGACAGCTACACATGCGCATGTGAAATTGAGGTTAAAGTTATTCGTTTCCTAACACTTCAATTGGAAACCATCAACTCAATCACGCGTATTGTGCAAATTTTTATTCAACTTCAAAAGCATTCATTTGTCCTTAAGGTGGTAAGTTGAACTGTGTACAATGCGTGATTTGATTTACATCTGTACCTGGCAGTTAGCCCTCACCAGATGGTGGTCAAACCACTGTGAATGGTATGTAGCGCCATTCTCGCCCTAGAAGGCCTTCGAGTCCGTGCCCTCCCCGGTCACTCCTAATTGCAACTTCAAAAGCTCGAAGTAGGTCGCAGCCTTTACTCCTTGCTAAAGAGTTGGAAACCATCCAACTCCTGGTCTAGAACGCATGAAGCTTAATATAATTAAGAACACGTCGGCATTCATACTTACTGGACCTGAACCATTCACTGTGTTCATTTTGAATGATCCTACCCACAAACTCCTACGAGGGCCTCGAAACCACAACCACCACGATACTCCCATATAGGGGCCAACCTCAATAACCAACCAGAGAACAGCTAAATGTCTAAAGAGACAAATAGCGAACTCTGCGAGCTCACTGCTTCCTGTGGAAATATGTGGATTGTCCAGATGGCTCCTACTAGCCTTTGAGGGCCTGGGCTCCCTTTTACCCCGCAAGACACCAGTCTAGATGGAATAGCAGGCTCCAAAAAGACTATCATGTGCCCCCGGGGGGAAGCGTTGAACTGTGTACATAATGTGGATCTTTCATTTGAGGTTACATTCACCAGTCTGTCCATAGTACAAAATGCCGAAAGGACGACGTGCGAACATCGGCCGCCGCAAAAGACATGCAAGACAGCAACAAGTGTATTCACATAACTAAAGCGAAGAAAGACAAAATATAATAAGAGAAAATATGATGTGCTTAAATTTTCCGACGGGGCTAAAATTACTTTTATTTGGCTATGGTTTTTCGTCGACCCTCGTAAAATTTGGTTTGTGAACAAACCGGTTTCGGCTGTTTGCCATCTTCAGTGTTCTTTTCGTACTAGTTGCGTTCTATTGTCAGATGTGTTTATATAGTTCGTCTTGTTCGTGTTTCCCCTCGTGTTATTGCGTTTGTCGCTCCCTTTTTCATTCGTCTTTCTTCCTAACTAAATCCTTTTACGATTATGCTTGTTGTCCGTTTGTGTTCACGTGTGAACCCATTGGGTCTTTCCCCCCCTCCCTCCCCTTCTCCTCCCTTCACCGATTGAGCCAACGCGTGAGCATACAAAGATCATTGGCATCATACAAGCGCTCGGCATTCCAATATGATCCCACTGCAAACTACAGTGATGATGAGAATTTAGATATTGGACCAATGACGTAGTATCATTCGAGAAGGCGGCTGGCTTCATGCCGACTTGCAAGGTACAAGATTTTATTCAACCAATCACTCACAGCAATCAATCACAACAGTACAATCAATTACAACACGTAATAACTACACATACACCACACACTACACCAGTGATGGGCGAAGTTTTTGGGTGGCTGGCCAATAAATTTAAAAAAATCTTGCGGCGGGCCATTAAATTAAAAAAAAAAACATAGAACGTCATTCATTAAAAAATTATGGGGTTGCTGTTCAATTAAAAGTTCAGTTTAAGCTAAATATTTATTAGTTATATTACGTAATATTTTAAAACAGCATAAAAATTTTATAAGATTTTAAGATTTTCCAGATGTATGGGAAGCATGGATCTGTTTCTGACTTTACATAATTTCCTCAAAATCTGGTTCCAGCTGGGAGGATGCGACTTTTAAAAAATTAAATAGACTCTCGTCTGACAATCGGTTTCTTATTGAATTTTTATGCATTTCATTACTGAAAAGGCCTGTTCACATAAATATGAGGAAGCAAACATTGCCATAATTTTCTGAGCATGATTAATTCGCTTAGAAAATTCATCAAAATAGCTGTTTTAAATTATTATTACATTGCAATTCTATAATTTCCAATTGTAGATCAGATGGAACATTCTCGGGATTAACATTAAAAGGCATTGAAAAAATATCTAAACGTGGTTGAATTTTTTTAAAGTGAGCAAATCTGGCCTCAAATTCTAAATACAGTTTTAATAAAGATTGTGAAAAGACTTTTAACTTCTTTTCGCTCACAGGCCTCAAAGAATTAAGTCTTGGAAAATGAGCCAAATAATTTTTTCCCAAACATTTAGAAAATATAAACGATTGAGTTTTAAAAGACCTCAAGCTGCCCCAAGTTTCATCTATAAATTGATTTCTTCCCTGTAACTTCTTGTTTAGTTTATTATAGTGCTCGAGTAAATCCGTGAAAAAAGCAAACTCCAAACTCGATGCACCAATTCTTATCCTCCAATATTTTCCACTCATCCCAAATTTCAGTTTTGGTTTTTAGAAAGACTTTAATTTCTTCGAGAAAATTCCAAACTCTCGAGAAGGCATGCCCACAACTCAACCACCTGATCTTTGTGTAATAAAGTACATCTGAAAATTCTGCATCAAATTCCGATTAAAACTCTTGAAGTTGTCGATGTAACAAACCACGGGCTCGAATCGTATTAATTAATTTTAATATTAAGTACGTGGTTAATATCCAAGGCAGCCTTGCAAAGAACATCTTGGTGGATTATATAATGTAAAAAAATTGTTTCGCCTTTAGGATTCTGACTTTTATAAACTCCTGCAAACCCCGTATTTCCGTATTTTTTCCTACCATGTTAGGTGCTCCATCAGTTGTTAAATAAATTAATTTGGAAATTGGAAATCATAAATTAACTTTCCTGTCGTCTTTCCTTTCAAAGATCTCAAACAAGCAAGTTCTTCGGTTATTACGAAGTTTTCACCGACTCCTGTGATATAAATTAGAAGTTGGGCTGTATCACTCCTGTCAACACTCTTGTCCAAAATACTTAAACTTTTTGAGACGTCCATCGAGTTGATTGGTTAAATTAGAAGAAATCGCTTCAATTCTTTTTGTGACCGTTCTACGTGACAGCCCTATAGATTCGAAATCTTTTACCTTTTCTGGGCATAATACTTTTCCAATGCTAATTAACACATCCTTAATAAATTCTCCTTCAGAAAACGGTTTGTTACTTTTTGCTATTTTATAGGCAACAATGTGACCAGCTAACGTGGAGGGTCGCTGGACACTTCTTTGATTTTTAAAAAACATTTGCCGACTAGATATTTTTCTTTTCAATTCCTCTGAATGAACTTTCTTGTCTTCATCTGTCATTTAATAGTACTTCGATTCAAGATGTTTTGAATTAAAGTGCCTAGCGAGATTATAATCTTTTAGTACAGCTACCGGTTCTTGGCAGATATGGCAAATAGGTTTTTGGTTATATTCCATATAAAAGTACTTCCATGTCCACTCTTCGTGAAATACTCGACATTCCGAATCAATTTTTCTCTTTCTATTTTCAATTGACATTTATGGGGGTATTTACAATACACTTTATTATTTTAATTACACAAATAAAACTGTACGTTGGCAACTTTATACTTTTACCTCACAATTTATTCTTTACGTCACGAGATTTACACTTTTACTGATTGCTGATTAATCCATCGCTGGCCCTTTTATATTTGTTGCGCATGTTGTCTCGAATATTCAAGAATCTTCTAGATCTCACATGTGTATAATAGTTGTTGTTATGTTATACGTTCAGTTTTCTATATTAATTGTTAGTGTTTTATGATGTTTTAGTTGTTGTTCTCTTGTGTGTACAACAAAAAATGTGGTTTACCAAAGAGCACTTTATAACGATTTTCGATTCAGTATTTACTTTGGATTCACTTTCATTTTTTACTTAGAGAAGTTCAACTAAATTCCACTTCATTTTTGTAATCGAAATAAATTCATTGTTTATTGTTGTTTATTGTAAAGTAAAATTTTTCCTTTTCAAATATAAAACAAAAAAAAAAAAATAATTTTTCTTCATCTTTTAATCACCAAACGAAATGTTAAAAACAACGAAGCCATCTGGTGGCGAAACGGAGTTCGCCAGGTTAGCTAGTTTTTCATAAAATATTTATACGCACTATTCTGAGTGATAAATGCTATTTCAAATTATTTATTTTTATTAACCATTGAAGTAGCAGTAGTAGGGTTAAACCTTAACTTTTGAAGGTTTTATTTACCCAAGTGTGAATGCTTGATTAATTGCCACGCCCCTTTGCAAAAGATTTGCAAACGATACGAAATGAAAGCAGCTCATTTTGCAAGAACAAAATATTTTTTTTGTAAAAATTTTTAAATAAAATAAATCAAATAAAGTAATTAAAATGTTGTATACGATAAGAAAAGTAGCAGGCCAAATTTCGATGCGTTTTTTGAATTTTGCAATTATTCATCCAGAATTAATCATTTCAAAATATTTATAAAAAAAAAAATATTTTAAAATAATTTGATGTCGACAGCCAGAATATATTTTTAATAAATTAGCACTTTTATTTAATTTATTGTCGGCAGTTAATTTCCTTTACAGGCTGTTAAATTAATTATTAAATAATTGGGTATTGCAAGATTTAAAAATAAAACACAGTATGACTAAAATAAAACCAAAGATAATTATAACAATTGATGTTATCGGCAGGCTTAAGTTGCTGAAGAATATTCTATGTAAAAATATTAATACAAGACACGTAACTATTTTCAAAATGTACATCGAGGATGTTTATTTCAATTTAAATCCTTTTGACAAAATGACATAAGCAAAATTATTAATAGAATAACGTTTAATAGCATCCTTTCAATTTATATAACTATTTATCACTAAAGTTTAAATGGTACATACAAGCAACTAATGACAAGTGGTTACTTTGATACAAGAAAATTACATAATGTCAATAAATATTTTCGAAAACAATTTTTTATGTGATCAAATGCCTGATTTTAAAAATAAAACAGCTCTGGCAAATAATAAAAAAATTGAAGGAAAGAAAGAAAGAAAGAGAAAAATGCAAACAAAATCACACATAAATTACGAGTTTTACCAGTTTCCAAGTATCCAGAGCCAGCTGTTAAGGCAAAAGAATCAATAAATTTATTTGTCAGTTGGTTTCGCATGGATAACAGCTCTTTATATGGCAACAAACACATTGGCATCAATAACTTGTACTTGTTGTTGCAAATGTTAGGAAAGAAACAAAAAACAAAAGTTTTCCATTTATTCGTATAAATAAAACAGGTGTCCCAAAGTAAATTTTCAAATGTTGGTTTATTAAGAAAACCTCAAACGTGTGTTAAAATATTCAGTTCAATAAGAAAACTCTACACTTAAACATCAAACGCATTAAGATGGTGGTGGATTATAAAACGTTTCTTATCATTTTTACATTGTGTGGTGTTTTAATTGCATTTAGTGGTGTAGAATGTTCGACACGGGCCATAATACAAAATAATATTGTACAATCGCAGCAATTGAAGAAAAATTTGGAAACTTTAAGAGGCCATTTACAGGATACTATTGAAAAAATAGATCACAATATACGCGCTCGGCAGGCAGAATTTGAAACGGAAATACAAACCCCTGATGAGGGTAAGTGATGTGAAATGAGTGTGCCTGAGGAGATAAAATAAACTAAAAAATTTGCAAAAAAATTTTGATAAAAATTGTTTATTTCAAGGAAAGTGAACAGTTTATAAAACCGTCGTCCTGTCCTGTCTGTTTCGTTTTCAAGTGTCGAAATTTTGCTTCCTTTCTATTTAAATACTTTTGATTTAAGAAATACAGGTTCTTTCCTTCAAAGTACTTTAGATGAAGAAAAGCTAAATAGTACTAAAAATACTACCTTTTTAAATTTCAAAAACTTCTTTCTTAATACTTTAGATTTAAGAAAAGATTACTTTTAAAATAGTACTAAAAATACTAAAGGGTCTGCCAAACAACTTTTTTTTTTATTGTTTTAAATGCTATAAACAAATTCTCAAATTTCTTTTTTTATTTGAAAGTACAATCCTTCCGGTTAATAATGGAAAATAATTTCATTTAAATGGCTGCTGCGGCTGGTCATGCAGTAGCCTACACGATCGGTCCAATTTGTAAGCACATAATCGATTGTGTGCAGCTGTATTGCACCAATGGCTTCACGAATATTGTTCTTTAAAGCGCCAAATGTCTCTGGCTTGTCGGCGCAACACTTATCTTTGACGGCACCCCACAAATAATAGTTCAACCGTGTCAAATCGCAGCTCCGAGATGGCCAAACGACATCAGCTCTGCGGCTGATAATGCGATCTTCAAAAATAGGGCGCAAAACAGCGAGTGTAGCTTCTGCTGTGTGGCACGTAGCACCCCGTCCTGTTGAAACCAAATGTTCTCAATATCCTCCTCTTCAATTTTTGTGAACAAAAATTCGTTGAACACCGCCCGATAACGATCGCCATTGACTGTAACGACCACTCCTTGGCCATTTTAGAAGAAAAATGGCCCAATTATGCCACTGGACCAAACTTCGCACCAAACAGTGATTCGTTTTAGGTGGCGACGGCTTTTCAATGTATGCGTGCAGGTTTTCTGTGCCCCAAATGTGCCCCCAACGAAGACCTTGGTTTTTTTTTCACTACAAAAATAAAAAATTGACTGTCGGTGGGGATGCTTAGCGATGAAGGCATAGTCACTGGTCGCTGTGCTGTCTCTATACGAGAGTTAATTTCCGCCTACCCTTCTAATTTCACCACCTATTTCATCTCTTCTCTATCCCTTTCTTAAAGAATGTAGCACGGTAGCACGGACGAAAAGATTTTTAAAGATTAATAAAGATATTATACTTTTACTCAGGATACTCTTAGAGGATAAAAACTCATACCGGACAATAAGGACTGATCCAACATTTAAACTGCAGAACGTGATAAGATTGTCATCAGTACCAAGCAATGTGGCCATAACATGATGGTGGTTTTACCACCGGATATGGGAAAAAGCGTTCACCCATGCCCTAAGAAGTCTACACACTAGGTGGATATATGCTTTAGTTGAAATTTTTGAGTGCACAGAAGCAGAGCTACGCCCCCACTCTTTGCTTAAGAGTTGGAAAGTATCCAACTCCTGGTGCTGTTTCAAGCGCAATTAGGACATTTCTATGGATATTAACCTTTTCTTTTCATTAACACCTTTTCGGAACTTTCTTTAAAGCCTAATTTAAACCGTAGGCACCACGTTGCTCCCCGAGGGGCCCACCAATAACTAGAACAGGACTGTAGCCCTGCGGGCAATTGGTTCCCGTGGTACCAACTCATGTAGCATGTTCACCGCTTAATCATTCATGAGAGCCTTAATCATGCACGATACTCCCCGAAGGGCCAACCTCAATAATCAGACAGAGAATAGCAAAAGCTGAACTCTGGGGCTTACTGATTTTCGTCGAATTAACGTGGAAGTTGCCCAGCTGGCTTTTGCTAGCCTTTAGGTAACTAAACTCCTTTTTATCCCCAGATGACACATGTCTTAATGGTGAGATTCTATTAAGACATATCAACTTTGCCCGCCTGTGTAAGAGGCAGGTTAACTACAGAGGGAAAAAATAACAATCTAATTTCAAAGCTTTATGGGGATAATCATATAGACAAGATACAAAGGTATGATCTACTATGCTCATCTGTGATGGCTCCCAGAATTTACGGTTTTTCTAATATTCATAAAGAAAGTACTCCTCTTCGCCCAATTGTGCCCTCCCCCTCCATGAATGTGCCTTGCTATCAATTGTCAAAATACATTGGGGAAATAATTGGCAGGATTGTATCTTTTAAGTACAATATCGCAATTCAGCTCAATTAAGAGAACAGCTAAAATCAATAAAGCTGCAGGATAATGAGGTCCTAATATCATAATGCTAAAATGGAACATAATTGACACTTTTACTAGCATACCAAGATCAAAGTCAAACAATTAGATGCCTTGTTGCGTACAGAAAACGAAGATGACACCGAAATTGGTGGAAACACTGAAGAAAACATGTCATTGACATGACAAAATACTGTTAAACAACGAATGATGATGAAGACTCGGTACATGAATATGAACAAGCTACGAAAAAACGAAAAGCGGAAAAGTGATTAAAAGGCACTGAAAAATATTTTTTGTTTTCGCTCGGACCATTACTCAGGGGATGACCAGTTCTCATGCAATGCATTGTACCATTACTAGGAAAATAGGTTATGGGGACGAGGAAAGATATTCGGACATTCGGTTTGAATTTTTCTACATTGAAAGTGACAGGAAAGACCTCTGGAGGAAGTTTATTCAACATACATAAATGTGTCCGTCTGAGGGTATTTTCCTCTTTGTTTGTGATTATTTTAAATAATTTTATTTTATGAGGTTTTGAACACTATTCTAAATTAAAATCACAGAGATTTGAGAGGAATTTTATTTACAATTCAACTGTAAGAATGACGTTCGATTGGTTCACTTTCAAGATTTCGTTCATTGCAATGCTTTATAATGCATAACTTTTTTTGTTTTGTTGTCTGGCGCGTAAATGAACAAAGCTAATAGTTTTCCAGCGTGGGAACAGTGACATATAATGGACCATATGAAAAATACGGATTTTCCAGGGTAATACCTTGTTGAATGTCCTTGTGATTTGTTTACTGTCATTAGGAATACAAGCCTCACCGGAAACTACATGTGCTTAAATTCAAACGGCATGTTGGTCGGAATCATTCGAATGCGTGGTGTAAAAACGTTTTCTCTCTGTACTTTCCCTTAAGAACTGTTACTTCGTTAACGCTGTTCATTATTTTTTAATGGCCAGCCAGGTGCCATTGCTATGACGTGGTTGGTTGATATTTCTCAACATGATTATTAATCCGGTCCTGTTGATCCGGATAATCCTAGTAAATTCAAAATCTTAGTTAAGTAGATGATGAAATCACGTCATCACATCATAATTAGTAATGGAATCCTCCGATTTGTACGTCATCAATTCGCAAGCAACTTCACTTCGTCACGATCAACAAACAACAAAAAAATATATATAATAGGTGGGCGTATAAAGTGGGTGTAAAAGACGCTAATTATAATAAGTTTAATTTTTTTATCCAAATTTCGAATTTATCTGTTTGAAACAAAAAAAAATAGTGAAATCGCTTAAGCCGTTCTCAAGATATGCGCTTAGAATTTTTTAAAATAAAATTTATGAACATTTTAAATAAAAAAAAAATAAAATTTCTTAAATAATTATTTTTTAACTTTTATTCTAGAATATCTGGAAGCTGCTTTAGGATCTCAGCGTAATAATTTGGTTGGTGCCGCTGCAATACCACAAATACCACTGCCCGTACAAAACTTGCGTAGAAATCAAAATAGTGGGCTGAGACGTTAGAAGCGGAATGGTTCAGATTCGAAAGAAAACATGTTTTAAATGTTATTTAGTATTTAAATTTTAGCTTGCTTAGTTAATTAAGTGAAAAGATTGCTTAAACATTTTCTAAATCTCATTACGTCATCTTTGAATTACACAAGGCTACGATATCGTTACGTTATATTGGCAAATAAAGTTATAGAAATGATGTAAAGAAAACAGCCAAAGATCTATTATTCGTTTAAGAAAATATCTAAAACAGTAGTTTTACGAGGGGACTTAAGAGAATTTTACGGAAATTTTAAAAAAGTATTTTATTTCTGATTTGCATTCTTCTAGAAATTTTATAAGACTTATCTCGTAATACTGATAGTTTAAAACGTTTTTGGGAGATTCTCTGTTGGAGTTTGACTTATGGCATCGATTAATTTCGCTATAAGCTCCTTGATGGGTGACTAAACGATTGATTGATTGATTGATTTGTGAATTTCTGGTAAACGTACAAATAAGTAGGTCAAACGAGATTGTATGGTATCGAAAGTTATGGTGGGTTCAGTATGACTGCATATAACTACAAATCCGCTATGGATCCGCCATTTGACCTTGTGTTGAAATATTACATTTTCCGTATAATTATTTGTATTAAAGTTGCCAGATTGAGGAGGTGGAGTGGATTATAGAGTACCTCGTTTACTTTTGTCCAGTGCTCGTTTCTAGAAGGGTGAGTTTTCACCGAGAGTTCGAGCTTAATAATCTTGCCAACCTATCGGGTTTCTATCTGCTTTTTTAACAAGAAATTTCAATTGTGGTAACAGCAACAACATGATAGCTTTGACATTTAGTATGTTGTAGTAGATGCATTGGCAATTGGTACAATGAATTCAATTTCGCAAAAAAATCGTGTTAAAATAATTAAAATCCACTATGAAAATGGTAATTCTGGTAAAGTGACATTTCGTAAAATTCGTGATATTTTCGGATAACATAATGCTCCTTGTGAGATTGCTATTAAGAATTTGGTCGTTAAATTTGAGTCGACAGGTTCGATACAAAATATGCGAACACTAACGTAAGTTTGATTAGGTCGTTCAACTAAAAACATCGCAGCCGTAAGCCACAGTGTTGAAGCAGATTTGTCGAATTTGTCAATTTCTGGGCGTTCTCAGCAATTGGGGTTGTCCAAAACCACCACCTGGCGAATTTTGGGTAAGAATTTAATTTTGAAGCCTTACACGGTTCAACTGGTGCAGGAATTGAAGCCAACCGACCATTCACACCGCCGTCAAATTCATTCAGGAAAAACCGGCTGATTTTTCTGAAGAAATCATTTTTTCAGACGAAGCCTATTTGCACTTGTCAGGGTATGTCAACAAGTAATATTTCCGCATTTGGGCTGCTTGATATCCTAGAGCGATTAGTGATACGACTTTGCATACTAAATGCGTCACTGTAGGTAGATGTGTAGGCATGATTGGGCTTTTTTTCGAAGATGAGGTTGAACTAGAAGCTGGCTGAAGTCGAAGGCATAAAATTAATTCCATTTTAAAATTTCTCCACAATAATTGTGTCACAATAATAACTGAGCTAATAAACATGTAACTGCGCCATTATTAAAATATCATTTGGAAATTTACAAAAAGTAGAAGGCGAAATGTGGGATAATGGTTCCCCCGAGCTTAGCTTGAAAGGCATAGGTGTAAAGCAATTTGTGCATGTCGAATAATGTATGAAATTAAGTAAAATATCGCGATTCTCGTCTATCATTGGGAAAAGAAGCGCGGCTGCTCTACTTTACGATTGTCATTTTTGTTTAAATTAAAAAAAAAAGTACCACATTGTAGAAACAAAGAAAAACAGGTATCGAATTAAGTTACTAATTCTTTTGTCTGTCTGGCATTTAACTTAAAACTTAAAACGAATACGATTTAAATTGTTTAAAAAAAATTATAAAAACATTCAACAGACTGAACTCAATACGAAATACAACAAACATAATTATTTAAATATTGAAAAGGAAAAAAATAATGTACAAAAGCGGTGTTTGCAAAAAGCGTTATCAACCTGTCAAGTGGGAATAGCAGAACAAGTTAAATACGAATATAACGACGAATGAAGTTGAATCTTAAAATAAATAATTGTTTAAAAACATTTCAACTTTTCAACGTTTAGAGTTCAGATGGACTTTATTAGAGCTGAAACATTAGCGTCCCAGTGTCCTATACCCAGTGTGGGTATAATGAATTCATTGGTGACTCTCTTAGTGCAAAGTTTATATACGGCTCAGTGTAATATATCGCGTACGGACTTTTGGCCGCCGGATTATGCTGAGACAGCATTAAAGTTTGGTTTAGAGGTTTATGATTTTGTGATAATAGGAGCTGGCAGTGCGGGCTCCATTGTTGCCAGTCGTTTAAGCGAAAATCCTAACTGGAAGGTGTTAGTTTTAGAAGCTGGTGGTGATCCGCCCCAAGAGTCAGATGTAAGTAGAATTTGTAAAATTGGCTAAAAACACTTTTCAACAAATTACCCTTTATCCTCTTGAAAGGTTCCCAGCTTCTTTTTTGGCATGCAAAACACTAATTATACTTACAGCTACCGGCCGGAACCTACATTGCGTTCCTGTAAGGCTTTCGAAAATGATAGATGCCATTGGCCACGCGGCAAAGTAATAGGAGGTACTGGTGCCATTAATGGTATGGTTTATTTGCGGGGTAATCGTTATGATTACGATCGTTGGCTAGAGGAAGGCAACCATGGTTGGGGTTATGATGATGTTCAATCGTTTTTCGAAAAGTCTATAAGACCGGTGGGTAATGATACACATCCCCAAGGTTATCTTACTCTCAATGAATTTCCCCGCTTTGATGAGGACATATTTTCTATGATTTTTAACGCTACCGCTGAGTTGGGCATACCAAGAGTTGAAGAGTTCACTGAAGGCAATTATATTGGCTATAGCCATTTGAGAGGAACTATAGAAAATGGCCTTAGAGAAAGTACTGGTAAAAGACATTTGGGGCGAGTATCCGAGCGGCCAAATTTAACAGTGATTAAAAATGCACAAGCAACCCAGCTTATATTTGATTGCACTGGCCAGAATGTTCAGGCCGTGGAATTCTTAATAAAACAGCAACAAAAGCTTAGAGTGAAGGTAGGCAGAGAGGTTATTTTATCAGCAGGCACCATAGATTCACCTAAATTATTAATGCTATCGGGTGTTGGGCCAGAACACATACTTAAACCTCTAAATATACCGGTTCAACAAAATCTACCAATTGGCGAAAATCTACAAGATCATACAGTTATACAATTGTATTTAAGATTGCCAGGTAATCCGCCAGATCAAAAACGTTTGCTAGACAGTATTTATCAGTACCTAATACACAAACAAGGACCTTTCACATCCCATGGCACTGCAGCCTTAACAGGTTTCATTAACACAGACTCTACACTTAATACTCCCTATCCTGATATGGAATTTCATCATTTTACTACCAGACGAGGTGATGTTATGGGCTTGAATACACTTTTAAATGGTTTCCGAATTAAAGAGGAGTTTAAACAATTTTTTAGACAGAATATTGAAAATTTCGATTTAATGATTATTTTTGCAGTATTAGCCCATCCTAAGTCGTTAGGAAATATAACAATAAAATCTTCATCAATTCAACAACCACCCATTATTAATGCCAACTATTTAAGTGCACAAGAAGATGTAGATGCTTTCATAAGGGCCATGAAATATTTAATGACCTTGGAACAGACTAAAGCCTTTCAGGAAAAGCAAGTTGAAATAATACGAGTACCCATTAAAGAATGCGATCAATATGACTTTAAATCAGATCAATATTGGAAATGTTATTTCACTTATTTTGCAACCACTTGTTATCATCCTGTGGGCACGGTTAAAATGGGTCCTTCGTATGATGAAAGTGCCTGTGTAAATCCTAGATTGAAAGTAAATGGTGTTAATAATTTACGAGTCGTAGATGCTTCAATAATGCCTCACATTCCAAGTGTCAATGTTAATGGTCCCACTATAATGATTGCAGAAAAGGCCAGTGATATGATCAAGGAAGATTGGTCAGAGACTAGTTGGGTTAATGAATAGCTAAAGGGGATTTTTTTTAACTAAACTAAGCGCTGCACCAATATAGAGTAAAACGTTAAATAAACAGATTTTTGGAATAAAGTGATAATTTTTATATGTGTATTTTGTTTATTACAAAAATATTTTGCGTTTTATATAAGCAGGACTACAATAAAAGGCGCTTTTATAAGTGCTTTCGACTTTAGCTCACTGTAAAAATGTCAAAAAATTGAAAAGTAGTTTCTTCTTTCTGACGTTTGCTGTCGTTTCGCTCTGTTGGTTAAATATAATCCCTATTTTATCATTTTGGCTTGAGTTTCCTACACAAAATTTTTGAGGAAAAATTTATTGATGATCTATATGAGCAGTAGTGAAATGGCCATGTGGATATGCTTAACCCACATTTCCATTTCTGAATAATAAATATTTTGTAAGAATATTATAAAATATGTATGTTTAAAGGAATCTAACTTAAAAAGGATTCCAAATAACAAATTTTTATTTTTTAAGCAGCAGTTTAACCTCTGGTACACAACTAAAATTATAATTATAAATGTAGTTATAATAATTAAACTGTAATTATTAACATGATTAAAATATATTTGTAATATACATAATTATGATTACAGTCTATTGTAATTATTAATTAATTATTAGATTATAAGTATATAGTTGGAAGCATATAATTGTAATAATAGTTATACGTTTATAATTATAACTTAAATTTTAAATTCATAATTATATAAATAAATATATAAGCAATTTTATTTCGTGCTTGATTCCTTTAAATAAATATTTCATGATATTCTCACAAAATATTTATTACAAAAATTTGTATTAAAAATAAACATCTTATGATATTCTAATAAAAAGAATGTGAAAATAATGGAGAAGACAAAACTGGTCTCTTTTGACGTAAAGGACTTGTATCCATCAATTCCGGTAATGGATACATTGAACATTGCTCATAGGACAGTAAAAAACAAAATGGAATACAAGGAACTAGCAATACAACTTACGGGCACACTAAAAGCGACACTAGAACAGAATTACTTTAAATTTAACAATAATATATATAGACAAATAACAGGACTAGGGATGGGAAATCCAATATCTGCCACCCTCATGGAAGTATTTATGCAGAACTTAGAAGAGGAATACGTAAAGGAATTAAAAACTAACGATGAGCAAATTCTGGATTACTTGAATGGAAGATACAAGGACATAAAATTTACAATGGAAAAGGAAGAGGAGGGGAGAATTAATTATCTGGACCTAACGATCAAAAGGAACATAATCTCGAACAGAATCGAATATGAAATATACAGGAAACCAACAGCAACGGACACAATAATACACAACTCATCAAATCATTCCCAGCAACACAAAAACGCAGCAATCAGGCAGTTAATAACAAGACTCGTGAGAACACCACTAACACGGCAAATGTATATGAAGAAAATGGAAACAATAGACACCATAGCGAAAAACAACGGATACAAAAAGCGCCTCATAGATAACATCAAGAAACAAATTGGAACGAAGAAAGAACAGGAGAATGAAGGAACAAAATGGACTACATAAACATATATGGGAAAATCAACGTACAAACTGGCAAAATTCTTTGGAAAACACAACATCAATACCGCATTAAAAACAAGAAACAACCTAGGCAGAATACTACGGAATAAAACAACCGAGGCAAATATACTAGACCAGCAAGGAGTGTACAAATTAACTTGTACATGCCATTATAGCTATATCGGGCAAACAGGACGAAAAATTAAGACCATATTTAGGGAACACATTAGAGACTATAACAAAAAACTACGAGAACCAAAATCAACTCCAGAATCAAACTTTGCGAACCATATATTTAACAACAAATGTACAATAGGACATATAAAGACAACGGTTAAACTGCTTCACACACAGCACAAT
This sequence comes from Trichopoda pennipes, assembly GCA_030448955.1. NCBI lineage: Eukaryota > Metazoa > Arthropoda > Insecta > Diptera > Tachinidae > Trichopoda > Trichopoda pennipes. The sequence continues at coordinate 7,923,221 of JASKUP010000056.1, read as the reverse complement.
GGAAGGAGACTAAATGTATTAGAAAACATGGAAATATACAAACAAAAAACATTTGACGGACGAATAATAAATGAACAAATAAACACTGCTTCGGACACAATATTTGAACCGTTGAAACATTTTTACAGGAAAAGGAACACTACACCAGCACAAAACGTTACTCAGGTGCACAAGACCAAAGCAATAAAGAACATCATAAACGTACAATTACAGATTATTATGTCACATAAAAGAGAAAAAAAGAAAACGGACAACAAGCATGATCGTAATAGGATTTAGTTGGGAAAGAAACGAATGAAAAAGGGAGCGACAAATTAGGTAAAAAGAGACAAACGAAAAAGGAGAGAGAGATGTAGGCAATAAAGACAGAAAGTGACGAACGCAATAATACGAAGGAAGACACGAACTATATAAACACAACTGACAATAGAACGCAACTAGTACGAAAAGAACACTGAAGATGGCAAACAGCCGAAACCGGTTTGTTCACAAACCAAATTTGACGAGGGTCGACGGAAAACCGTACCCAAACAAAAGTAATTTTAACCCCGTCGGAGAATCCAAGCACATATCATATAAATTTAATTAAAATTAAATTATAATCTATATATATAAATGAAATGGTCGATGTATGTAATGAGTTGGCGTGAGAACGGCTGGAGCGAATTGGCTGATTTTTGTTTTACTCGATTCGAAATTTTCAGGAGATGGTTTGTATGAAAAAAAAAACATTATAAAATTTTCCGGAAAACTTAGAAAATTCATTTATTAATTTTCTTCTGTTGTTGTTGTAAACACAAATAAGTTATTCACAACTCGACATGTTCGTTCGAACTGGTTTGATGAAGCTTATGATTGTTTGTATGCTAATGATTTTGCTAAAAAAGCCCGTAGATCAAGTTAAAAAAAGACAAAACAAAAAGAAAACAAAATAAAAGACCAAATAAAGAGGCAACATCTTCAACTTCGGCGAAACCAAACATTGTTCAAACATGTCAACAGTCAAAAATGTATTTTTATGTTTGAAGATTTTTTTTAGTTCATTACAATGCATGGATCTTTTAGTGATAATACCGTTACAATTTTGGGGAAAAAAATCTTACTTCAATTAAAATTCGCAATAAAATCACATGTACATATGTATGTAAAAAGATTTCATGCTTTTCAATACTTTGAAATATGTATATTGTATGGAAAAAATAAAAAGTTCAAATTCTTTGGTGAATTTGTTTTCAATTTAGTGAAATATGCATTTTAAGTTTTTTTTTTTAATATTTTTCCTTAAAGTGATTAAATTTATATAAAAAAAATATATAATTACATATATAAAAAATTGACTTACATATGCACATTTACATACATACGTTTTCATAAACATCAGCAAGCTTTGCTTATGTTACAGAATTTGCCAGGAGAGCCCAACGAACATGATACCTTTTCAATAACTAGACTTTATTTCGAAGTAATTTTTCTTCGCATGAGAAAATTTAAAGAGATATTTTAATTACAAAAAACTTATTATTAAAATATTATAAATAGAATATTTTAGTCATTTCATTATCTGTATAATAGTGTATAATGTTATATGTTAAATATAATGTTTTGTGGATTCTATTAGTAGACTAGCAAAGGATCGCCCTGTATTATTATAATTTAATTTTTTTAAGGTACGATAACCATTAATATACCTTTTGAAGGATATGATAAACATAATTAAAAATATATTGGCGATAGTGATACTAATTGTAGATTGAAATTAGGGATTCGAAAGGAATGACTTTTTGTTGTTTAAATTTAACCTAGAGAACTCAGTTCATACGTTTTAACATTATTTAAAAGAACACTAAACTCATTTTATCTTGAATTAAATAAAGCTTGTATTTCTAAAAAAAAAATTTATAAATATTAACTATAATTATTTTTCATAATTATTGCATTAAAATTCAGTAGTTTAAATAAATATAAAACAAGTTTTAATAAATTACATTAATAAAAAAGATTTAATTATTCGTTCCATAACCATAACTACATAATACAGCTGTTCAAATTAATCTGTTGAAAAACACTGTATTCGATAATTGTTGCCGTGACGTCATAGCCATAACCGCAACCTGAAATATCAAATGAGTTTGGGTTGTTATTTTTACCATAACCCAGTGATTGAATAATAAATTAAAAAAAAATCTTGCGGCGGCCATTAAATTAAAAAAACATAGAGGGTCATTCATTGAAAAATTATGGGGTTGCTGTTCAATTAAAAGTTCGGTTTAAGCTCTATATTTATTAGTTATTTTACGTAATATTTTAAAACAACATAAAAATTGTATAAGATACGGTTTATTATGATTTTAAGATTTTCCAGATGTATGGGATGCATGGATCTGTTTCTGACTTGACATAATTTCCTCAAAATCTGGTTCCAGCTGGGAGGATGCGACTTTTAGTTAATTAAATAGACTCTTGTCTGACAATCGGTTTCCTATTGAATTTTTTCTGCATTTCATTACTGAAAAGGCCTGTTCACATAAATATGAGGAAGCAAACATTGCCATAATTTTCTGCACATGATTCATGAAATTCATCTTTTGGTAAGGATTTATATAAATCAAGCTTATCTGTATTTAAAAATAGCTACTTTAAATTATTATTACATTGCAATTCCATAATTTCCAATTTTAGATCAGATGGAACATTCTCAGGATTAACATTTAAAGGCATTGAAAAAAATATCTAAACATAGTTGGATTTTTTTAAAGTCAGCAAATCTGGCCTCAAATTCTGAATACAGATTGTGAAAAGACTTTTAACTTCTCTTTACTCACAGGCCTCACAGCCAAAGAATTAAGTCTTGGCAAATGAGTCAAATTATTTTTTCCCAAACATTTAGAAAATATAAACAATTGAGTTTTAAAAGACCTCAAGCTGCCCCAAGTTTCATCTATAAATTGTTTCCTTCCCTGCAACTTCTTGTTCAGTTTATTATAGTGCTCGAGTAAATCCGTGAAAAAAGCAAACTCCAAACTCGATGCATCAATTCTTATCCTCCAATATTTCCCACTCATCCCAAATTTCAGTTTTGTTTTTAGAAAATCTTTAATTTCTTCAAAAAGACTCCAAACTTTCGAGAAGTTATGCCCACAACTCAGCTACCTGATCTTTGTGTAATAAAGTACATCTGAAAATTTTGCATCAACTTGCGATAAAAACTCTTGAAATTGTCGATGTAACAAACCACGGGCTCGAATGGTATTAATTAATTTTAAAATAATATCAAGTAGGTGGTTAATATCCAAGGTAGTCTTGCAAAGAACATCTTGGTGGATTATACAATGTAAAAGAATTGTTTCGCTTTCAGGATTCTGACTTTTATAAACTCCTGCAAACCCCGTATTTCCGTATTTTTTCCTACCATGTTAGGTGCTCCATCAGTTGTTAAATAAATTAATTTGGAAATTGGAAATCATAAATTATTTTTCCTGTCGTCTTTCCTTTCAAAGATCTCAAACAAGCAAGTTCTTCGGTTATTACGAAGTTTTCACCGACTCCTGTGATATAAATTAGAAGTTGGGCTGTATCACTCCTGTCAACACTCTTGTCCAAAATACTTAAACTTTTTAAGACGTCCATCGAGTTGATTGGTTTAATTAGAAGAAATCGCTTCAATTCTTTTTGTGACCGTTCTACGTGACAGCCCTATAGATTCGAAATCTTTTACCTTTTCTGGGCATAATACTTTTCCAATGCTAATTAACACATCCTTAATAAATTCTCCTTCAGAAAACGGTTTGTTACTTTTTGCTATTTTATAGGCAACAATGTGACCAGCTAATGTGGAGGATCGCTGGACACTTCTTTGATTTTTAAAAAACATTTGCCGACTAGATATTTTTCTTTTCAATTCCTCTGAATGAACTTTCTTGTCTTCATCTGTCATTTTATAGTACTTCGACCCAAGAAGATGTTTTGAATTAAAGTGCCTAGCGGGACTATAATCTTTTAGTACAGCTACCGGTTCTTGGCAGATAAGACAAATAGGTTTTTGGTTATATTCGATAAAGAAGTATTTCCATGTCCACACTTCTTGAAATATGTACTCGACTTTCCGAATCAATTTTTCTCTTTCTATTTTCGATTGACATTTATGGGGGTATTTACAATACACTTTATTATTTTAATTACACAAATAAAACTGTACGTTGGCAACTTTATAATTTTACTTCACAATTTATTCTTTACGTCACGAGATTTACACTTTTACTGATTGCTGATTAATCCATCGCTGGCGCTTTTATATTTGTTGCGCATGTTGTCTCGAATATTCAAGAATCTTCTAGATCTCACATGTGTATAATAGTTGTTGTTATGTTATACGTTCAGTTTTCTATATTAGTTGTTAGTGTTTTATGATGTTTATGTTTCTTCTTGGAATATTGCATCAGAAAGCTGTTGTTGTCTTGTGTGTACAATATTTCCCAGAAAACTACGCAGTTTATACACAATATAATATGAAAACATTGCATTTTTTTGCTAAAATTGTCAATTTATATCTTTTTTAAAACATAATGTAAATTTATTATTTGGGCATAATTTTTTAATAAGTGATTAATTTTTTTTTTAAAACGCTCGGCGGGCCGGATTGAAACCTCTCGCGGGCCGGATGTGGCCCGCTGGCCGCAGTTCGCCCATCACTGCCATAACCACATGCAGTTGTCTGTTGAATTGAGGTATTAGTTATTTGTTGTGTTCTTTTTTGTCATGGCCACTATATTGGACTTATGATTGTAATTAATTTCTTATGTTGTACAATAAATGATTGATGTGACCAATAATCGACAACAGTAAATATGGCTATAGCCAGTGGCATTGTTTAGAGGGATTACCAATACCTTAATTTGAAAGAAAATTTTTCAGAAAACGTGTAATCGAGAAGAAGGTCCCTTATTTTATTTAAGGTAAAAATAAATTACAAATTGCAGCGTTAAGAACTCTGAGTATTTAAAATTATTTAAAGTAATATTTTTATTTAAGGCAGAGAAAGACTGTTTGAATAAGACGTACAGTGGAAAATGTTCTTTCGAGTGCTAGAGACTTCCTTTGAAGTACTGCAGTGTCATCTATACTTAGGTTTGGTTATAAGATGCTGTTTAGCTAGAAAATAATTGGATTATAGTTGTTAGATTTGTTAAGAGAATCTGGGTATCTGTGTTGGATGTTTTCATAAATCAAATTCGGACTATTTAATAATTTTTCATACAAAAGCTTTACAAACGAATATTTTCAGAATATCAACTATGTATACGGGTTATAGGATTCCAGAATTTAAGGCTACACTTAAGATAATTAACTCATAAGCTCACTCACTCACTGTTTTGCTATAGAATTGGTTTACTGTGGTTGAAAAATTCATGATTCGTATGGAGGATTGAGTGTTGAGGAGTAATACTTGAAATTTGTTTTTTAAGGATACAGAACTTTAAGTTGGCAACACTTTTTTAGCTGGCTGCCATTTTTTTCAGCGTTCAGGCGATTTAGGTTTTGTTTAGTTTAAAATTTCAATATGATGAAATTGATGTCTGCGAAAAATTTGTGCAAATTTAGAATCAAAACAATATTGCCGTAGATTCCGTTTTCCACAAGCAAATTTTGTTTAGCAATGAAGCTCACTTTTACTTGCATGAATACGTCAATAAACATAATTGCCATATTTGGAGAGATGCTAAACCTCAAATGTGTGTTGAGACACCTCTACACGCAGAAGAACTGACTGTTTGGTGTGCTTTATGGGTTGGGTGAAATGCTGCTGAGAACGTTACAGTCAATGGTTGACCGCTTAAGAGCCACTTACTGACCTTTTCGTTCATCAAATGAACAAGCATGACATGCAGTAGCTTGAGTTTCAACAAGACGCTGTTACACAGTTCCTGCTACAATTAATTTATTAAAGTAAATGTTTATTTACTGTGGGGATATCTGAAGTCGCTAGACTACGCCGATAATCCCCAAACGACTAACCGCTTGGAAGACAACATTCGCCACGCTATAACTGATATGTAGTTACAAATGTGTCATCAAAAATTGGTGTTCCTGATGAAACTACCTCGGTGGTGATCAAATGCCAGCAGTTATATTTAAATTTTAATGCCTAACGATTATCTTTCGAATAAGGTAAATTTCATGACAATGTAAAAATGTTTTATATCATTTTATCTCTTTATAAAAAAACGCTTTTTATATTTCTTCGCACTATAACTGTCATTAAGCGGCAATTCTTAGTCAGCCGTCAAGTTTTACGATTCCTACCAATTCTTCATTTCTGTCATGTTTTCTAATAATTTCCGAAATGCCGTGGTAAGGTCTTCGATAATTGCTTTTGTGACCTCTTCAAGGTAACGTAATATTTTTTTACCAGCTTGCAACCCGTTACCACAATAACAATTCTTCAGTTGGCATTTATATCAGGCAGACAAACTTCTACTGGTAGCAAATTTTATTTTATTGCATCATATCGAGTTGTTCAGATTTAAAAGCATTACAAATATTTTTATTTATTTTTGTTTTTTTTGTTTAATAGCTTAAGAAATTATTAAAAAATCAGTTACACTGTATAGAATACATCAGCCAGTTTCTGCATTTGTTATTATTAAAATACTCGTATTCATACTTAAAACAAAAAAGTGGCCAACAATAAACCTGATTAATTTAATTAATTCATTATTTTAATATTTAGTTTTACAACAACACAAACAACAACTTTGTTATGAATTGAATTCAAGTATGGTTTTGTGGAAGTGCAAAAGCTCACAACTAGCAGTTTGTGCTCTAAATAAAATTATTAAGAAACGATAAAAAAGAAACAACAACACAAACATTGTTTAGGCATAAACAATTAAGTAAAACAAAATTTTTTTGATGTTATTTTGCTTTTTTTTAATTTTCAAAACCTGTGGCATCCATGTGATTTAAAATGTTAAATTCTTTTGCCTCCATAAATAAAAGTGAAATGGTGTCCGTTGCTAAGTGCATAACTTAAGAATGAGGTTGACTGACTTCAGTAATTTTTTTGTTTTTGAAATGTGAGCATGAAAGCCTGCAAAAAGTTTTCATGAAAAAATTAATTGGAAAAGTTGCCTGAAAAATTACAAAAAGAAAAAATCGGAAAAATAATTTTTTTTTATATGGGATTTACCATTTTTCCAATTTTTTATAGATTCTGCTCAAACTTTATGCGAATAATGTCTTAATTTCGGAAAATATTTCAAGTGCAAGTTTAATTAACCACGCCCATTTTTACAATTTGTTATCACAAGTAAACTTATTTAAATTTGACAGGACAACGTCTGTCTTGTCAGCTAAATAAAATATAGAGCTTCTAAACTATTTGTTGTTGTAATAATAATCTGTTATTTTATGATTTATTTTTAAAACAAATAAAACAGCAAACCTGTGGTAGTGTGCTCCTGGGCGTTCATTTCATAAAGACAAATGTATATGCTAAAATCTATTTAACGCGTTAAGTATTCTGTGCAAAATTTGTTTCGTCAAAAAACTTGCATTCGCGTAGAGCTCTAGGTAAGATTAAATTGAAATTGTATTTAAATATTCATGTTTGCATGCTGCAAACTAAGTTCCCTTCTGGCTACACAGGGAACTTTCACATGCTGTTTCACGTTGGGTCAGGGTGGTATTTTAAAGAAGCAACTTTCCTTTCTCGTAGATTTTTAAGTCAAAGCACACATATAACATAACAAATCATTTTAGATTGTCACTGCCAGCATATATATTGGGCCTCATTACCAGGAAGTATTATAAGTCGCCGAATGTCAACTGATATTTTTAGGTCATTCATTCAAATGCAGCAATTTGGGCTTCGTCTAAAAAATGACTTATTCAGAAAAACCAGCCGGTTGTTCCTGAATGAACTGAGTGAATCTACAGGGATGTCGGCTTAAATTCCTGCACCAGTTAAATCTTGTAAGGTTTCACAGACAAATCCTTATGCAAAATTCACCATTTCGTGGCTTTGAAAAACCCCAATTTTTGAGAACGTCGAGAAATTGACAAATTTTGATTACCTTCAACATTCGATGCTTTCAGTTGAACAAACTGGTCGAACACGCCTTGTTGTTCGCGCATTTTCTATCGAGCCTGTCGACACAAATTTAGCAACCAAATTTTTAATAGCGATCTCAGAAGGACGATTATATTGTCCGAAAATATCACGAATTTTGCGAACTTTAATAGAAGCACCACTTTCATATTGAATTACAATTCTTTTACTACGATTTTAGTGCGAAATTGAATTCATGGCAACAACTGTCAGTGCATCTACTACAAATATGTCTAAAACTAAATGTCAAAACCAAACTTCTTGCTGAAAATCCCGATATATAGAATATATTTTTTGAACAGAATTTGAAAAATTTTTGTAAATATCGAAAAAATTGCGTTTTAATTGCTTAAAATCAAATGTCACATTTTTGACAAAAACATCCAGTATGTGTCGATAGCACGGTGTTGAACTTGAATATCCCAGACACGTCACAGTTCGAAAAAAACTAGATGTTTAAAATAAAGTAATTGATTTAAGTGTTTGTAGTGGCAGGAGAATTGTATCGGAAACTGAGTTAGTCAGTTCTTCTGTGATCAAAATATAACGTCTTCATTAAAAGTCGGCATGTAGCCAAACTTAGTTTGTGGGAGTTTTTAGGGCTTTTAAATTTTTGTAGGGGTTTTAAAATCAAGTCTCATGTTGTTAATGAATTTTCTTAAAGGGAACTGTTTTTGGCTTTTCAAAATATTTAGATAAACGTTTCCTGAGGAACTGGCGAACAAATAAATTGTATTTTTATTATAAAATTTCATCTGTTGTTTTTCAATTTTATAACTAATTGATCTTCTCATTTAAACATTGAGTTCTTTTTAACTTTGCATTAAACAATTATAAATTTAAAGCCCATTAAATGCAAAATTATAAATAAAGAAGCAAATTAAATTATTTACAAATTTAATTTCAACACTATCAAGTTTTAATTAATTTGTTTCAACTTCAAAAATTACGATAAGCAAAAAGGTTAAAAAATTGTGTTATTTACACAATAGTGTTTAAAAATTAAAAGAGGGCTTACGAGGTCACTAATATTTGTATATTAATAACTAAACTTTGCAATTGAATTAAAGAAAATGCAACAAAAGCAACAGTAGTATCCCTATTCAGCAAATTATGGTTCAAAAAACGTAAAACTAAGGATTCCAGATGTAATGGCAGCCTAAGCAACATTTGCTCCCGGCGTGAAATAATTTTATTTACTCATTTCCAGTGGAAATTAAGAATAAGCAATGGAAAATCGATGAGGAGTTGACACTTGATGAATCAAGTCAAGTCGAAAATGGCTATTACTGGCAATAAATTGTTAGAGGAGAAAAATGAAATGACGATATCTAACGCCGAGTGACTGACTGGCTCAAAGAAATCCAAGTTATAACTGATTTACGCAACAATTTTAAGATGAAAATCATATTAAATCTTGTGTTCACCTGGAGTATAACACAACAATTAAATTGAATCCTTATCAAGTCCATCTAAACAGAGTAATTGAAAACCATTAAAAAAAATTGCTGTTTTGTAGGTAACAGGAATTCAGAGTTATTTCCCAATATGCTAAGAATGCGAAATTAAATCCCGACTTAAAATTTCACATTATTGTTGTTGTTAAAGTTTTTTTTCATCACAAATAAAATTTGTGAATTATGAATTTCATTTTAACTTTGCTGAAGGTTTAACTATTAAGAGAAACTTTATGGAAAACCCCGGCTCTTTATGTTGTGCTACCATATAGGCCAGATATTTTTCCTCTTAATATAATTTGTTTGTTTAAATTTTAAACTAATTGTCACGATACGATGTATATTTGTAATTTCTGTTGAAATATTGAAAATAAAATTAGTTGATAATTAAATTGCGCTGCATTTAAATGTTAATTAAATGAAAAAACAAACCGAACACAAATAATTAAAATTATATTTTTTTTATATTTAACCTTTAAAACACATATTGTGAATAATTAATTATTACCGTTGCATAAGTTGAAATAGGGCGAGAGAATTATATTTGTTTGTGTCGAAATTTATTAACCCTTCACCATGGATCTTAACAAATATTTCGTTTAAATATTTGATATTTTGGCAGTGTTATTTTTCTATAAAATAATTGAATATAACATTAGTCACTCTGTGGTCCTCCCATTTCATTAAGGATAGATTTTATACCATTTAGGTTGCAGTTGTCATTCTGTTCAAATTCCTTTGAGTTACGCCTGGACTAAAAATAAACTATACATATCAAAGTAATAGAAAAGCGTAAAGAATCGAAAGAGCGGTTGCTTATCCGCATATTAGACATTTATCGACCGCTTGTCCTTATTTTTAAAAACAATGATAAGCATAATACTGTGTGGGGCCCTAACAATCTCAATTCCATGACACACACGCGGATAGAAGGTAAAATAGACAGAGAGACTACATTACAATTAACTTTCCTTTAAATATAAAATCCTACATCCAAAAAAAAAAAAAAAATCGTTGTAGGGTATTGAAGAAATTACAAGCGGAACGATAAAATAAAATTAAAATATACCCGATCAAAATATTTTGAAAAGTATAAAACAAAGTTTTAATTGTTGTGTTAGCACAGTACTGTTTGAAAACTAAAACAAAGAGCCACGAAGTCACTAGTACTAAAGTAAGTTTTCAATATTTAATGAAAGCGCAGCGAGCAATTTATAAATTTTAAGTAACAAGAACATTTTGCAAAGAAAAAGCTTTACAAAAAATGGCAGATGCTATAACAGCCCCACAGTGTCTTATACCTAGTGTGGGTGTGATGAATTCTAGCATCTCCTATCTTGTCTACCATAAGCTGAGATAGACTGCGTTTTCTTGTTTGGAGTGACTTCTGAAACTAACCTTTCCATATTTTACAAGGTGCTATTATTTTCCTATTTAAGCGTATCCTCTCCATCGTGTTTGAGACTTCAATAGTATCACATCAACGTTAGGTGAGCATTCGTGAAAAAAGTTCCCTTCTGGCTACACAGGGAACTTTCACATGCTGTTTCACGTTGGGTCAGGGTGGTAGTTTAAAGAAGCAACTTTCCTTTCTCGTAGATTTTTAAGTCAAAATACACATATAACATAACAAATCATTTTAGATTGTCACTGCCAGCATATATATTGGGCCTCATTACCAGAAAGTATTACAAGTCGCCGAATGCCAACTAATGTTTTAAGCATCATCTTTCTCACACTGACTGTCTAATAGAGCTGTAGTAAAGTAAAAGGTAAATGACAGAAGTATTGCCTAACTATTGGTGAACATTTTTAAATAATGCTGCACTCAACCGACAAATTGTTAAATTTATCTATAAAAAGTTCATCAGAGAAGTCTCTAAATCCACTACTACAGATATCTCCATATCACTTCTCTATAAGAGTCGTAGTTTCAATACTCCTTCGAAGTTTGCATTAGCGAAAAGTGAAAAATTTCTAAGAACAGAGACAATAAAATTTAAACTTTCTCTCTGGCGGTGGTCTATTGATTCCCAAATATTAAGAGAACTTTGCAGCCCTGCAAGAAGATGTTGATTAATTAACTCAGTACATAGTGCCTGATGATAGACTATCGCCCAGGAAATTAGAGATCCATATGTGTGATATCCAAGTTCAATTAATCCATCCCGGTAATTGCTTTTAAATTTTAACCTTATTTTGCGACTCCACTGACTTGAAAGCAAGTTTTGCAGGAAACAATTAGCAATTCGAAGTGTCTCTATACAGATAATTTTGTGACGTAACACTCTCATTATATACATCAAAAAAAAAACCGCTAACTGACACTACTGGTAATATACAAACCTTTGAAAAAGTCACTTTAAAACAAAACTTTTCATCATTTTTATGAAAATTGGTCGCATACAGGGATTGCAAAAGAGATAAAAAAGGGTTTTTTCAACAAGGGCTTTTGTCTCCTAAAACAAAATAAAACAAAAACTCTAGATTGAGAGGATTTCATTAATCACATTACGGATTTTCAATTTTAAGTCTCATCTCGATTCGATTGGCTGCGTATGGACTCTGCCCTTAATATAGCCCCACAAAAAATAACCCAGTGGTCTTAAATCATACGATATGGCTGGCCACTGCTGATTGTGGTGAAATTATGTGATTGCAAAATTTGCTTTGCAATAAATTGATCGTTTCATTGGCTGTGTGACATGTGGCACTGCCCTGTTTAAACCACATATCAGTGATATCGACGTCGTCAATAATAGGCCTAAATTGGATTATTAGCATCTCGCGATAGAGTGATCCATTGACCGTTACCGCATTTCCAGCCTTATCTTTGAAAAAAATAAAATATTGCCCAATCACGCCTCTAGACCACATAGCGCACTATACAATGAAGAGTTGGGTATGCAAAGGCTTCTCAATAATCGCTGTAGGGTTTTCAGAAGCCCAAATGCGGCAATTTTTCTTTTTAACACACCCAGACAAGTGAAAATGGGCTTCGTCTAGAAAATGATTTATTCAGAAAAACCAGCCGGTTGTTTCTGAATGAATTAAGTAAATCTACAGCGATCAATTCATGCACGAGTTGAACCTGTAAGGCTTCAAGGGCAAATCCTTATGGAAAATTGTTGAGAACGTCGAGGAATTGATAAATTTGGATCAGCATGAACAAGGCTACGTTGCTTTCAGTTGAACAACCGGGTCGAACGCGACTTATTGTTCGCGCATTTTTTATCGAGTCTGTCGACACAAATTTAGCAACCAAATTTTTAATAGTGATCTCAGAAGGACGATTATATTGTCCGAAAATATAACGAATTTTGCGAACTTTAATAGAAGCACCACTTTCATATTGAATTACAATTCTTTTACTACGATTTTAGTGCGAAATTGAATTCATGGCAACAACTCTCAGTGCATCTACTACAAATATGTCTAAAACTAAATGTCAAAACCAAACTTCTTGCTGAAAATCCCGATATATAGAATATATTTTTTGAACAGAATTTTAAAAATTTTTGGAAATATCGAAAAAAATTGCGTTTTAATTGCTTAAAATCAATTGTCACATTTTTGACAAAAACATCCAATATGTGTCGATAGCACGGTGTTGAACTTGAATATCCCAGGCACGTCACAGTTCGAAAAAAACTAGATGTTTAAAATAAAGTATGTAATTAATTGATTTAAGTGTAGTGGCAGGAAAATTGTATCGGAAACTGGGTTAGTCAATACTCTTCTGTGAGATCAAAATATAACGTCTTTATTAAAAGTCGGCATGTAGCCAAATTTAGTTTGTGTGAGTTTTTAAGGCTTTTAAATTTTTGTAGGGGTTTTAAAATCAAGTCTCATGTTGTTAATGAATTTTCTTAAAGGGAACTGTTTTTGGCTTTTCAAAATATTTAGATAAACGTTTCCTGAGGAACTAGCGAACAAATAAATTGTATTTTTATTATAAAATTTCATCTGTTGTTTTTCAATTTTATAACTAATTGATCTTCTCAGTTAAACATTGAGTTCTTTTTAACTTTGCATTAAACAATTATAAATTTAAAGCCCATTAAATGCAAAATTATAAATAAAGAAGCAAATTAAATTATTTACAAATTTAATTTCAACACTATCAAGTTTTAATTAATTTGTTTCAACTTAAAAAATTACGATAAGCAAAAAGGTTAAAAAATTGTGTTATTTACACAATAGTGTTTAAAAATTAAAAGAGGGCTTACGAGGTCACTAATATTTGTATATAAATAACTAAACTTTGCAATTGAATTGAAGAAAATGCAACAAAAGCAACAGTAATATCCCTCTTCAGCAAATTATAGTTCAAAAAACGTAAAACTAAGGATTCCAGATGTAATGGCAGCCGAAGCAACATTTGCTCCCGGCGTGAAATAATTTTATTTACTCATTTCCAGTGGAAATTAAGAATAAGCAATGGAATATCGATGAGGAGTTGACACTTGATGAATTTGTCAAGTCGAAAATGGCTATTACTGGCAATAAATTATTAGAGGAGAAAAATGAAATGACGATGTCTAACGCCGAGTGACTGACTGGCTCAAAGAAATCCAAGTTATAACTGATTTACGCAACAATTTTAAGATGAAAATCATATTAAATCTTGTGTTCACCTGGAGTATAACACAACAATTAAATTGAATTCTTATCAAGTCCATCCAAACAGAGTAATTGAAAACCATTAAAAAAAATTGCTGTTTTGTAGGTAACAGGAATTCAGAGTTATGTACCAATATGCTAAGAATGCGAAATTAAATCCCGACTTAAAATTTCACATTATTGTTGTTGTTGTTAAAGTTTTTTTACATCACAAATAAAATTTGTGAATTATGAATTTCATTTTAACTTTGCTGAAGGTTCAACTATTAAGAGAAACTTTATGGAAAACCCCGGCTCTTTATGTTGTGCTACCAGATATTTTTTCTCTTACTATAATTTGTTTGTTTAAATTTTAAACTAATTGTCACTATACGATGTATATTTGTAATTTCTGTTGAAATATTGAAAATAAAATTAGTTGATAATTAAATTGCGTTGCATTTAAATGTTAATTAAATGAAAAAACAAACCGAACACAAATAATTAAAATTATATTTTTTTTTATATTTAACCTTAAAAACACATATTGTGAATAATTAATTATTACCGTTGCATAAGTTGAAATAGGGCGAGAGAATTATATTTGTTTGTGTCGAAATTTATTAACCCTTCACCATGGATCTTAACAAATAGTTCGTTTAAATATTTGATATTTTGGCAGTGTTATTTTTCTATAAAATAATTGAATATAACATTAGTCACCCTGTGGTCCTCCCATTTCATTAAGGATAGATTTTATACCATTTAGGTTGCAGTTGTCATTCTTAAGGTCCGTTCAAATTCCTTTGAGTTACGCCTGGACTAAAAATAAACTATAAATATCAAAGTAACAGAAAAGCGTAAAGAATCGAAAGAGACATTTATCGACCGCTTGTCCTTATTTTTAAAAACAATGATAAGCATAATACTGTGTGGGGCCCTAACAATCTCAATTCCATGACACACGCGGATAGAAGGTGAAATAGACAGAGAGACTACATTACAATTAACTTTCCTTTAAATATAAAATCCTACATCCAAAAAAAAATCGTTGTAGGGTGTTGAAGAAATTATAAGCGGAATGATAAAATAAAATTAAAATATACCCGATCAAAATATTTTGAAAAGTATAAAACAAAGTTTTAATTGTTGTGTTAGCACAGTATTAAGTTTCTCTTAATAAAACAAAGAGCCACGAAGTCACTAGTACTAAAGTAAGTTTTCAATATTTAATGAAAGCGCAGCGAGCAATTTATAAATTTTAAGTAACAAGAACATTTTGCAAAGAAAAAGCTTTACAAAAAACGGCAGATGCTGTAACAGCCCCACAGTGTCTTATACCTAGTGTGGGTGTGATGAATTCTAGCATCTCCTATCTTGTCTACCATAAGCTAAGATAGACTGCGTTTTCTTGTTCGGAGTGACTTCAGAAAGTAAACTTTCCATATTTTACAAGGTGCTATTATTTTCCTATTTTAGCGTATCCCCTCCATCGTGTTTGAGACTTCAATAGTGTCACATTAACGCCAGGTGAGCATTCGTGAAAAAAGTTGCATTCGCGTAGAGCTCTAGGTAAGATTAAATTGAAACTGTATTTAAATATTCATGTTTGCATACTGCAAACCAAGTTCCCTTCTGGCTACACAGGGAACTTTCACATGCTGTTTCACGTTGGGTCAGGGTGGTAGTTTAAAGAAGCAACTTTCCTTTCTCGTAGATTTTTAAGTCAAAATACACATATAACATAACAAATCATTTTAGATTGTCACTGCCAGCATATATATTGGGCCTCATTACCAGAAAGTATTACAAGTCGCCGAATGCCAACTAATGTTTTAAGCATCATCTTTCTCACACTGACTGTCTAATAGAGCTGTAGTAAAGTAAAAGGTAAATGACAGAAGTATTGCCTAACTATTGGTGAACATTTTTAAATAATGCTGCACTCAACCGACAAATTGTTAAATTTATCTATAAAAAGTTCATCAGAGAAGTCTCTAAATCCACTACTACAGATATCTCCATATCACTTCTCTATAAGAGTCGTAGTTTCAATACTCCTTCGAAGTTTGCATTAGCGAAAAGTGAAAAATTTCTAAGAACAGAGACAATAAAATTTAAACTTTCTCTCTGGCGGTGGTCTATTGATTCCCAAATATTAAGAGAACTTTGCAGCCCTGCAAGAAGATGTTGATTAATTAACTCAGTACATAGTGCCTGATGATAGACTATCGCCCAGGAAATTAGAGATCCATATGTGTGATATCCAAGTTCAATTAATCCATCCCGGTAATTGCTTTTAAATTTTAACCTTATTTTGCGACTCCACTGACTTGAAAGCAAGTTTTGCAGGAAACAATTAGCAATTCGAAGTGTCTCTATACAGATAATTTTGTGACGTAACACTCTCATTATATACATCAAAAAAAAAACCGCTAACTGACACTACTGGTAATATACAAACCTTTGAAAAAGTCACTTTAAAACAAAACTTTTCATCATTTTTATGAAAATTGGTCGCATACAGGGATTGCAAAAGAGATAAAAAAGGGTTTTTTCAACAAGGGCTTTTGTCTCCTAAAACAAAATAAAACAAAAACTCTAGATTGAGAGGATTTCATTAATCACATTACGGATTTTCAATTTTAAGTCTCATCTCGATTCGATTGGCTGCGTATGGACTCTGCCCTTAATATAGCCCCACAAAAAATAACCCAGTGGTCTTAAATCATACGATATGGCTGGCCACTGCTGATTGTGGTGAAATTATGTGATTGCAAAATTTGCTTTGCAATAAATTGATCGTTTCATTGGCTGTGTGACATGTGGCACTGCCCTGTTTAAACCACATATCAGTGATATCGACGTCGTCAATAATAGGCCTAAATTGGATTATTAGCATCTCGCGATAGAGTGATCCATTGACCGTTACCGCATTTCCAGCCTTATCTTTGAAAAAAATAAAATATTGCCCAATCACGCCTCTAGACCACATAGCGCACTATACAATGAAGAGTTGGGTATGCAAAGGCTTCTCAATAATCGCTGTAGGGTTTTCAGAAGCCCAAATGCGGCAATTTTTCTTTTTAACACACCCAGACAAGTGAAAATGGGCTTCGTCTAGAAAATGATTTATTCAGAAAAACCAGCCGGTTGTTTCTGAATGAATTAAGTAAATCTACAGCGATCAATTCATGCACGAGTTGAACCTGTAAGGCTTCAAGGGCAAATCCTTATGGAAAATTGTTGAGAACGTCGAGGAATTGATAAATTTGGATCAGCATGAACAAGGCTACGTTGCTTTCAGTTGAACAACCGGGTCGAACGCGACTTATTGTTCGCGCATTTTTTATCGAGTCTGTCGACACAAATTTAGCAACCAAATTTTTAATAGTGATCTCAGAAGGACGATTATATTGTCCGAAAATATAACGAATTTTGCGAACTTTAATAGAAGCACCACTTTCATATTGAATTACAATTCTTTTACTACGATTTTAGTGCGAAATTGAATTCATGGCAACAACTCTCAGTGCATCTACTACAAATATGTCTAAAACTAAATGTCAAAACCAAACTTCTTGCTGAAAATCCCGATATATAGAATATATTTTTTGAACAGAATTTTAAAAATTTTTGGAAATATCGAAAAAAATTGCGTTTTAATTGCTTAAAATCAATTGTCACATTTTTGACAAAAACATCCAATATGTGTCGATAGCACGGTGTTGAACTTGAATATCCCAGGCACGTCACAGTTCGAAAAAAACTAGATGTTTAAAATAAAGTATGTAATTAATTGATTTAAGTGTAGTGGCAGGAAAATTGTATCGGAAACTGGGTTAGTCAATACTCTTCTGTGAGATCAAAATATAACGTCTTTATTAAAAGTCGGCATGTAGCCAAATTTAGTTTGTGTGAGTTTTTAAGGCTTTTAAATTTTTGTAGGGGTTTTAAAATCAAGTCTCATGTTGTTAATGAATTTTCTTAAAGGGAACTGTTTTTGGCTTTTCAAAATATTTAGATAAACGTTTCCTGAGGAACTAGCGAACAAATAAATTGTATTTTTATTATAAAATTTCATCTGTTGTTTTTCAATTTTATAACTAATTGATCTTCTCAGTTAAACATTGAGTTCTTTTTAACTTTGCATTAAACAATTATAAATTTAAAGCCCATTAAATGCAAAATTATAAATAAAGAAGCAAATTAAATTATTTACAAATTTAATTTCAACACTATCAAGTTTTAATTAATTTGTTTCAACTTAAAAAATTACGATAAGCAAAAAGGTTAAAAAATTGTGTTATTTACACAATAGTGTTTAAAAATTAAAAGAGGGCTTACGAGGTCACTAATATTTGTATATAAATAACTAAACTTTGCAATTGAATTGAAGAAAATGCAACAAAAGCAACAGTAATATCCCTCTTCAGCAAATTATAGTTCAAAAAACGTAAAACTAAGGATTCCAGATGTAATGGCAGCCGAAGCAACATTTGCTCCCGGCGTGAAATAATTTTATTTACTCATTTCCAGTGGAAATTAAGAATAAGCAATGGAATATCGATGAGGAGTTGACACTTGATGAATTTGTCAAGTCGAAAATGGCTATTACTGGCAATAAATTATTAGAGGAGAAAAATGAAATGACGATGTCTAACGCCGAGTGACTGACTGGCTCAAAGAAATCCAAGTTATAACTGATTTACGCAACAATTTTAAGATGAAAATCATATTAAATCTTGTGTTCACCTGGAGTATAACACAACAATTAAATTGAATTCTTATCAAGTCCATCCAAACAGAGTAATTGAAAACCATTAAAAAAAATTGCTGTTTTGTAGGTAACAGGAATTCAGAGTTATGTACCAATATGCTAAGAATGCGAAATTAAATCCCGACTTAAAATTTCACATTATTGTTGTTGTTGTTAAAGTTTTTTTACATCACAAATAAAATTTGTGAATTATGAATTTCATTTTAACTTTGCTGAAGGTTCAACTATTAAGAGAAACTTTATGGAAAACCCCGGCTCTTTATGTTGTGCTACCAGATATTTTTTCTCTTACTATAATTTGTTTGTTTAAATTTTAAACTAATTGTCACTATACGATGTATATTTGTAATTTCTGTTGAAATATTGAAAATAAAATTAGTTGATAATTAAATTGCGTTGCATTTAAATGTTAATTAAATGAAAAAACAAACCGAACACAAATAATTAAAATTATATTTTTTTTTATATTTAACCTTAAAAACACATATTGTGAATAATTAATTATTACCGTTGCATAAGTTGAAATAGGGCGAGAGAATTATATTTGTTTGTGTCGAAATTTATTAACCCTTCACCATGGATCTTAACAAATAGTTCGTTTAAATATTTGATATTTTGGCAGTGTTATTTTTCTATAAAATAATTGAATATAACATTAGTCACCCTGTGGTCCTCCCATTTCATTAAGGATAGATTTTATACCATTTAGGTTGCAGTTGTCATTCTTAAGGTCCGTTCAAATTCCTTTGAGTTACGCCTGGACCTAAAAATAAACTATAAATATCAAAGTAACAGAAAAAGCGTAAAGAATCGAAAGAGACATTTATCGACCGCTTGTCCTTATTTTTAAAAACAATGATAAGCATAATACTGTGTGGGGCCCTACAATCTCAATTCCATGACACACGCGGATAGAAGGTGAAATAGACAGAGAGACTACATTACAATTAACTTTCCTTTAAATATAAAATCCTACATCCAAAAAAAAATCGTTTGTAGGGTGTTGAAGAAATTATAAGCGGAATGATAAAATAAAATTAAAATATACCCGATCAAAATATTTTGAAAAGTATAAAACAAAGTTTTAATTGTTGTGTTAGCACAGTATTGTTTCTCTTAATAAAACAAAGAGCCACGAAGTCACTAGTACTAAAGTAAGTTTTCAATATTTAATGAAAGCGCAGCGAGCAATTTATAAATTTTAAGTAACAAGAACATTTTGCAAAGAAAAAGCTTTACAAAAAACGGCAGATGCTGTAACA
This sequence comes from Trichopoda pennipes, assembly GCA_030448955.1. Lineage (NCBI taxonomy): Eukaryota > Metazoa > Arthropoda > Insecta > Diptera > Tachinidae > Trichopoda > Trichopoda pennipes. The sequence goes on along the minus strand of JASKUP010000056.1, from coordinate 7,903,013 downwards.
GCCCCACAGTGTCTTATACCTAGTGTGGGTGTGATGAATTCTAGCATCTCCTATCTTGTCTACCATAAGCTAAGATAGACTGCGTTTTCTTGTTCGGAGTGACTTCAGAAAGTAAACTTTCCATATTTTACAAGGTGCTATTATTTTCCTATTTTAGCGTATCCCCTCCATCGTGTTTGAGACTTCAATAGTGTCACATTAACGCCAGGTGAGCATTCGTGAAAAAAGTTGCATTCGCGTAGAGCTCTAGGTAAGATTAAATTGAAACTGTATTTAAATATTCATGTTTGCATACTGCAAACCAAGTTCCCTTCTGGCTACACAGGGAACTTTCACATGCTGTTTCACGTTGGGTCAGGGTGGTAGTTTAAAGAAGCAACTTTCCTTTCTCGTAGATTTTTAAGTCAAAATACACATATAACATAACAAATCATTTTAGATTGTCACTGCCAGCATATATATTGGGCCTCATTACCAGAAAGTATTACAAGTCGCCGAATGCCAACTAATGTTTTAAGCATCATCTTTCTCACACTGACTGTCTAATAGAGCTGTAGTAAAGTAAAAGGTAAATGACAGAAGTATTGCCTAACTATTGGTGAACATTTTTAAATAATGCTGCACTCAACCGACAAATTGTTAAATTTATCTATAAAAAGTTCATCAGAGAAGTCTCTAAATCCACTACTACAGATATCTCCATATCACTTCTCTATAAGAGTCGTAGTTTCAATACTCCTTCGAAGTTTGCATTAGCGAAAAGTGAAAAATTTCTAAGAACAGAGACAATAAAATTTAAACTTTCTCTCTGGCGGTGGTCTATTGATTCCCAAATATTAAGAGAACTTTGCAGCCCTGCAAGAAGATGTTGATTAATTAACTCAGTACATAGTGCCTGATGATAGACTATCGCCCAGGAAATTAGAGATCCATATGTGTGATATCCAAGTTCAATTAATCCATCCCGGTAATTGCTTTTAAATTTTAACCTTATTTTGCGACTCCACTGACTTGAAAGCAAGTTTTGCAGGAAACAATTAGCAATTCGAAGTGTCTCTATACAGATAATTTTGTGACGTAACACTCTCATTATATACATCAAAAAAAAAACCGCTAACTGACACTACTGGTAATATACAAACCTTTGAAAAAGTCACTTTAAAACAAAACTTTTCATCATTTTTATGAAAATTGGTCGCATACAGGGATTGCAAAAGAGATAAAAAAGGGTTTTTTCAACAAGGGCTTTTGTCTCCTAAAACAAAATAAAACAAAAACTCTAGATTGAGAGGATTTCATTAATCACATTACGGATTTTCAATTTTAAGTCTCATCTCGATTCGATTGGCTGCGTATGGACTCTGCCCTTAATATAGCCCCACAAAAAATAACCCAGTGGTCTTAAATCATACGATATGGCTGGCCACTGCTGATTGTGGTGAAATTATGTGATTGCAAAATTTGCTTTGCAATAAATTGATCGTTTCATTGGCTGTGTGACATGTGGCACTGCCCTGTTTAAACCACATATCAGTGATATCGACGTCGTCAATAATAGGCCTAAATTGGATTATTAGCATCTCGCGATAGAGTGATCCATTGACCGTTACCGCATTTCCAGCCTTATCTTTGAAAAAAATAAAATATTGCCCAATCACGCCTCTAGACCACATAGCGCACTATACAATGAAGAGTTGGGTATGCAAAGGCTTCTCAATAATCGCTGTAGGGTTTTCAGAAGCCCAAATGCGGCAATTTTTCTTTTTAACACACCCAGACAAGTGAAAATGGGCTTCGTCTAGAAAATGATTTATTCAGAAAAACCAGCCGGTTGTTTCTGAATGAATTAAGTAAATCTACAGCGATCAATTCATGCACGAGTTGAACCTGTAAGGCTTCAAGGGCAAATCCTTATGGAAAATTGTTGAGAACGTCGAGGAATTGATAAATTTGGATCAGCATGAACAAGGCTACGTTGCTTTCAGTTGAACAACCGGGTCGAACGCGACTTATTGTTCGCGCATTTTTTATCGAGTCTGTCGACACAAATTTAGCAACCAAATTTTTAATAGTGATCTCAGAAGGACGATTATATTGTCCGAAAATATAACGAATTTTGCGAACTTTAATAGAAGCACCACTTTCATATTGAATTACAATTCTTTTACTACGATTTTAGTGCGAAATTGAATTCATGGCAACAACTCTCAGTGCATCTACTACAAATATGTCTAAAACTAAATGTCAAAACCAAACTTCTTGCTGAAAATCCCGATATATAGAATATATTTTTTGAACAGAATTTTAAAAATTTTTGGAAATATCGAAAAAAATTGCGTTTTAATTGCTTAAAATCAATTGTCACATTTTTGACAAAAACATCCAATATGTGTCGATAGCACGGTGTTGAACTTGAATATCCCAGGCACGTCACAGTTCGAAAAAAACTAGATGTTTAAAATAAAGTATGTAATTAATTGATTTAAGTGTAGTGGCAGGAAAATTGTATCGGAAACTGGGTTAGTCAATACTCTTCTGTGAGATCAAAATATAACGTCTTTATTAAAAGTCGGCATGTAGCCAAATTTAGTTTGTGTGAGTTTTTAAGGCTTTTAAATTTTTGTAGGGGTTTTAAAATCAAGTCTCATGTTGTTAATGAATTTTCTTAAAGGGAACTGTTTTTGGCTTTTCAAAATATTTAGATAAACGTTTCCTGAGGAACTAGCGAACAAATAAATTGTATTTTTATTATAAAATTTCATCTGTTGTTTTTCAATTTTATAACTAATTGATCTTCTCAGTTAAACATTGAGTTCTTTTTAACTTTGCATTAAACAATTATAAATTTAAAGCCCATTAAATGCAAAATTATAAATAAAGAAGCAAATTAAATTATTTACAAATTTAATTTCAACACTATCAAGTTTTAATTAATTTGTTTCAACTTAAAAAATTACGATAAGCAAAAAGGTTAAAAAATTGTGTTATTTACACAATAGTGTTTAAAAATTAAAAGAGGGCTTACGAGGTCACTAATATTTGTATATAAATAACTAAACTTTGCAATTGAATTGAAGAAAATGCAACAAAAGCAACAGTAATATCCCTCTTCAGCAAATTATAGTTCACAAAACATAAGACAACAATAAAACTAAGGATTTCAGATGTAATGGCAGCCGAAGCAACATTTGCTCCCCAATGTTCTACACCCAGCGTGGGTGTGATGAATTCTTTGGTTTCTTTGTTGGTACAAAGTATATTTGCGGCTCAGTGTAACATTAGCCGTCCTGAATACTGGCCACCAGACTATGCAGAGACTGCCTTAAAATCCGGCTTAGAGGCTTTTGATTTTGTAGTGGTGGGAGCTGGTTCTGCTGGCTCTGTTGTTGCCAGCCGTTTGAGTGAAAACCCAAATTGGAAGGTGTTGGTATTAGAAGCTGGTGGAGATCCTCCCCAGGAATCAGAGGTACTTTGTTTTTTTTTTTTTTTTTATAAGAAAAATCGCCTGTTGCTAATATATGAAATTTTAAGGTACCCAGTTTATTTTTTGCTGTACAACAATCGAAGTTTACTTATCCTTATTATGTCGAGCCTAACGGCCGTTCTTGTAAGGCTTTTAAAAATAGCCAGTGCCACTGGCCTCGTGGCAAAGTAATTGGAGGCAGTGGTGCCATAAATGCCATGTTGTATGTAAGAGGCAATCGTTTCGATTATGATCGTTGGCAACAAGAGGGTAACACAGGTTGGGGTTATGATGATGTGTGGCCATATTTTAAGAGATCTATAACACCGGCAGGCAACAATACTCATCCTCAGGGTTATACGAGTCTTAATGCATATCCATTTTTTGATGAGGATATTTGCTATATGCTTTTAAATGCCTCCAGCGAACTGGGCATTCCCACGGTTGAGGATTTTAAGGAAGGCAGCTATATCGGTTATACTCATTTGAAAGGTACAATAAAAAATGGCCGTCGAGCCAGTACTGGCAAAGGTTATTTAGCTAAAGTTGCTCAACGAACAAATCTAAAAGTGATAAAAAATGCTCAAGTCACAAAATTGGAGTTTGATGCTACAGGCCACAAAGTTGAATCGCTAGAATTTGTATTGAGGGAACAGAAAACTTTAAAAGTTGAGATTAAAAAAGAGGCCATAATTTCAGCTGGTACTATAGACTCGCCTAAGCTATTAATGCTTTCAGGTGTGGGACCTGAATTAGTGCTTAAGCCTTTAAACATACCAGTTCTACATAATCTGCCCATAGGGGAAAATTTACAGGATCATGTATCGATACTAGTATTTGCTAAACTTGCAGGTGCGCAGCCTCAACAGGAAAATATTTTGGATAGCATTTATCAATTTTTAATACACAATCATGGACCTTTTACATCAGTTGGTACGGCGCCCTTAACGGGTTTCATTAACACAGAATCATCACAAAAGTCATCACCATATCCCAATATAGAATTTCATCATTTAATATTTCGAAGAGGTGACTTAAGCGGCTTGGAAACGTTCTTGAATGGTTTAAATGTTAAGGAAGATTTGAGAGCTTATTTTAAGGACACCTTAAAAGATTATGATCTTATGGGCATCTTTACAAGTTTAGCTCATCCAAAATCGGTGGGAAATATAAAACTTAAATCATCTTCACCTCAAGAACCACCCATAATTTATCCTGATTATATGTCTGATCCGGAAGATGTGCAAGTTTTATTACATGCTATGAAGTATTTAATGGATCTTGAAAAGACTAAGGCTTTTCAGGAAAAGCAAGCCCAAATTATGCATATACCAATCGAAGAGTGTGATCAGTACGAATTTAAAACGGAAGAATATTGGAAATGTTATTTCAACTATTTTTCTTCCACCATGTACCATCATGCGGGTACAGTTAAAATGGGTGCTGAAAATGATGATACAGCCTGTGTTAATCCTAGACTTCAGCTTAAAGGTGTTCAAAACTTGCGAGTTGTTGATGCTTCTATTATGCCTTTTGTTACCAGCGGCAACACAAATGCTCCTACAATTATGATTGCTGAGAAGGCAATTGATTTTATAAGAGAAGATTGGTCATGTGATGAAACGGTTAATGATGATTTGTAGTCGTGCGGTGAAATTTTTAATACGGCTTGTTTTTACAATATTTAATTTTATGTAATTGATAAAATGCTACAACTCTTATTAAGTTGAAAATTACGAAAAAAAAAACAAATAAAATGTATTTAGATTTAGTACAATTTGCTTTGACAGAAAGTACAGAATACTTTTAATGTTTATTAATACGCTTGCTGTTTCAACTTTAAATGGAATCCATCTTCCAACACGTTTCATTATTAATAGCAACACTTTCGACATATTTTTTTATGAAGAAACAAGAATAATAAAAATGGAAGAGAATATTTTTTGTGAATCGAAAGCAACACCAAAAATCGCTCAAATCTAAATTGAAGAATTCTCTTGAATTATTTTTTGACTTTTTATTTTCGATTAATTTTTTATTTAAAGAAGTGTTTCTATATCTTCGTTAGAAGAAATAGCAAAGAAAAATGCTTAAGCTAAGAAAAAACAAATAGGGTTTTGTTAATTCACAACTTTGAGTTGGCAACGTTGTTTTGCTCAGCATCCGATAGACTCACGCCATTATCGGAAACTATTACATCCGCAGAAGCTAACTGTGTGCTAAACTTTATTGGCCGGCAGATATGAAGACTTCGTTGTTTAAATTTTTTTGCTCTTTTTATGCTCTCCATCAATTCCTTATGAAAATTTCAATGCTATAACTCATTTGAATCAAAACCGTGCCACAGTTCAAGTAGCTGCCAAGGCCAAAGTACTCGTTAGTAATGTTAAAAAATGCTATGGTTTGGAGCAGCCACTCTTTCAACCAATTTCCTGATGCCAGCTATGCTGCCGTCAATGTTGGCAGAGCTAAAAAGTCTGCTGCTGCAGCTGCAGGTGATGATGAGTTCTTAAAGTGATTATTTGTGGAGACCGTCCTGAAGTTCGGTGCTACTGGAATTGCTATTTGCAAAATGTTTTCTGCAATGTCAGCTGCCAAAGCTGCTAACGATCATATGCATGATTGGAGGAATGGTACTGCTCCAGGACATTTCTTTTCAATTGTTATTGCAGATGGCAGTTACGGCGCTCCAAAGGATTAGTATTTTAAAATTTGAAGAGGGCTTACGACGTCACTAATATTTGTATATAAATAACTAAACTTTTCAAGTGAATTGAAGAAAATGCAACAGGGAGTTTAACTTAAAGCAACAATAATATTTCTCTTCAGCAAATTATAGTTCAGAACATATAAGACAACAATAAAACTAAGGATTCCAGATGTAATGGCAGCCGAGGTAACATATGCTTCCGGCGTGAAATAATTTTATTTACTCATTTCCAGTGGAAATTAAGAATAAGCAACGGAAGATCGTTAAGGAGTTGACACTTGATGAATTTGCCAAGTCAAAAATGGCTATTACTGACAATAACTTGTTAGAGGAGAAAAATGAAGCTATGACGATATCTAACGGCGAGTGACTGGCAGGCTCAGAGGAACCCAAGTTATAACTGATTAACGCAACAATTTTAAGATAAAAATCATGTTGAATCTTGTATTCACCTGGAGTATAACACAACAATTAAATTGAATCCTTATCAAGTCCATCCAAACAGAGTAATTGAAAACCATAAAAAAATTGCTGTTTTGTAGGTAACAGGAATGCGGAATTATGTACTAATCGACTAACAATGCGAAATTAAATCCTGACTTAAAATTTCTAATTATTGTTGTTGTTGTTAAAGTTTTTTTACATCACAAATACAATTTGTGAGTAATGAATTTCATTTTAACCTTGCTGAAGGTTCAACTATTAAGAGAAACTTTATGGAAAACCCCGGCTCTTTATGTTGTGCTACCATATAGGCCAGATATTTTTCCTCTTAATATAATTTGTTTGCTTCAATTTTTAACTAATTCTCACTATTCGATGTATATTCTTAATTTCTGTTGAAATATTAAAAATAAAATTAGTTCGTGATTAAATTGTGTTACACTTAAACGTTCATGAAAAATATAAAAAAAAATTGAACACAAACAATTTAAATTTTAAAATTTTTATGTTTAAAATTCGAAACACATATTGCGAGTAATTAATTATTACGGTTACATAAGTTAAAATAGGGTGAGAGAATGATATTTGTTTGTGTCGAATCTTATTAACCCTTCACCATGGATCTTAACAAATATTTCCTTTAAATATTTGATATTTTCGCAGTGTTATTTTTCTATAAAATAATTGAATACAACATTAGTCACTCTGTGGTCCTCCCATTTCATTAAGGATAGAATTTGCACCATTTAGGTTGCAGTTGTCATTCTTAAGGGCCGTTTAAATTTCTTTGAGTTACGCCTGGACTAAAAATAAACTTTAAATGTCAAAGTAACAGAAAAGCGTAAAGAATCGAAAGAGACATTTATCGACCGCTTGTCCTTATTTTTAAAAACAATGTTAAGCATAATACTGTGTGGGGCCCTAACAATCTCAGTTCCATAACACACACGCGGATAGAAGGTGAAATAGACAACGAGACAACATTTAATTAACTTTCCTTTAAATATAAAATCCTACATCAACAAAAAAAAAAATCGTTGCAGGGTATTGAAGAAATTACAAGCGGAAGGATAAACTAAAAACAGTTGTTATTTCTAAATAAACTTAAAATGTACCCTATCAAAATGTTTTGAAAAGTATAAAACAAAGTTTTAATTATTTTGTTAGCACAGTACTGTTTGAAAATTAAAACAAAGAGCCACGAAGTCACTAGTACTAAAGTAAGTTTTCAATATTTAATTAAAAAGCAGCGAGCAGTTTAATTTTAAGTAACAAGAATATTTTGCAAAGAAAAAGCTTTACAAAAAATGGCAGATGCTATAACAGCCCTACAATGTCCTATACCTAGTGTGGGTGTGATGGATTCTTTGGTTTCTGTGTTGGTACACAGTATACTTACGGCTCAGTGTAATATAACCCGTCCAGAATATTGGCCACCAGACTATGCAGAGAATGCTTTGGAATCCGGTTTAGAAGCTTTTGATTTTGTAGTAGTGGGAGCTGGTACCGCTGGCTCTGTTGTGGCCAGCCGTTTGAGTGAAAATCCCAATTGGAAGGTATTGGTATTAGAAGCTGGTGGAGATCCTCCCCAGGAATCAGAGGTATACAGTATAAAAACAATACAAAACTTTATTAATTGACTAAAACTTTTAAATCTCCAGGTACCTAACGTACTTCTTGGTCTACAACATTCGAAATATACTTATGCGTACAAGGTGGAATATAACGGGCGTTCATGTAAGGCTTTTAAAAATAATCAATGCCACTGGCCTCGCGGTAAAATAATTGGGGGCAGTGGTGGCATTAATGCCATGTTATATGTAAGAGGCAATCGACGTGAATATGATCGCTGGCAAGAGGAGGGTAGCAAGGGTTGGGGTTATGATGATGTGTGGCCTTATTTTGAAAAATCTGTGAAACCAGTGGGTAATAGCACTCATCCTCAGGGTTATGTGAGCCTCAATGATTATCCCTTTTTTGATTATGACATAGCCAATATGCTTTTTGAAGGCACTGGCGAAATGGGCATTCCCAAAGTTAAGGAGTTTAAAGAAGGCAGTTATATAGGCTACACTAATCTAAAAGGTACTATACAAAATGGCCATCGAGCCAGTACTGGCAAAAGTTATTTAGCTAAGGTTGCTCAAAGATCGAATTTAAAAGTGATTAAAAACGCTCAAGTTACGAAACTGAAATTTGATGTTACCGGCCGCAAAGTTGAATCAGTGAAATTTGTGTTAGGACAACATAAAACACTAAGAGTTGAGGTTAAAAAGGAAGCAATCATTTCAGCTGGCACTGTGGACACGCCTAAACTGTTAATGCTTTCAGGTGTGGGACCTAGAGCAGTATTGAATCCCTTAAAAATACCAGTTCTACATAATCTTCCGATAGGAGAAAACTTACAAGATCATTTAACGAATTCAATATTTATAAAACTAACAGGACAGCCGTTTGAGCGTAAAAATCTATTGGACAATATCTATCAGTATTTAATACACACTGAGGGAACATTAACAACGACTGGTATCAATTCCATAACGGGCTTTATAAATACACAGCCAGCAGAAAATTCACTTTATCCAAATTTAGGATTTCATCATTTAATATACAGAAGAGGAGATTTTTGGAGCTTGGAAATGTTTTTGAATGCTTTAAATTTTAAAGAAGAGTTGAGGCCTTATTTGAGAGAAGTCTTATACGATCGTGATCTTTTGGTCATCTTAACAAGTTTGTGCCATCCAAAGTCGGTGGGCAATATAAAACTTAAATCATCTTCACCACAAGAACCGCCCATAATTAATCCCGATTACATGTCAACTGAGGAAGATGTAGCAGTTGCATTAGATGGTATGAAATATGTAATGGGTCTAGAAAAGACAAAAGCTTTTCAGGAAAAGCAGGCCCAAATAATGCATATACCGCTTGAAGAGTGTGATATATACAAATTCAAAACGGAAGAATATTGGAAATGTTATATCACCTATTTTACTTCTACCATGTACCATCACACGGGCACAGTTAAAATGGGCGCCGAAAATGATGATACAGCCTGTGTAAATCCTAGACTTCAACTAAAAGGTGTACAAAATGTACGTGTTATTGATGCTTCTATAATGCCTTTTGTCACTAGTGTCAATACAAATGGTCCCACCATTATGATCGCTGAGAAAGGGGCTGATTTTATAAGAGAAGATTGGCAAAATTTTAAAAAACTTCAAAATCATGACTTGTAGTCGTGTAAAATACTTTAAATTGTTTATTTGTTTAGATTTGTTTTTTGTTTTTGTTTTTGTTTTTGCGTTTGTTTCAACAAGTGGAAATGTAAAAATAATTAAATAAAATAATTTAAAAGATAAATTTGTAGTTTGCTAAAAATTGCTGCTGTTGGAAATTCGTTTTTAAAATTTGTAGGAGTTTTTTTTTTTTTTTTTAAATAAAATATTAATAACAGCTTTAATACATTTAACCTATTACCAGATAATTTATTGAAATAGAATTTTCTCTCTTAATTGTTATTTTCTGAATTTAAGGCTTGTGTTGTACGTTTCCTAAATGACTAACAGGAATAGTGGCCTTAAAAATGCATATGCTAAAAATTGAGATTACAAAGAGTCGAAAGGTGTTTTATGTAAACTTTAAGACTGTGAGAACCATGTTCGAGTAACAAAGCAAAAAATCTTTTGTTTCGATTGTTTCGCTTTCACCATTTCGGTCAGTCTAATGCTTTATGATAAAAGACATTTTTCCTTTTGTTGTTTGGGACGTAACAATACATACAATTGACTATTTTCATTATAATTCCGCAAACATTCAATAACTGTCCTTCTGTTTTGCTTATTGTCGTTGCGAAAGCAAGCCTCATCGGAAACTGCATGCGTTTAAATTCAAACGGCATGTCATATCTTGATTTTTCGACTTCTTAGAGGTTTTGTGGTATTTTGATTAGTTTTCAATTTATAAACGAGTGGGCCAAACACAAACTTGATTTGTCGATTAGTGCTTCAGGTTTTACATTACCATCTATACTGCTCATAGTACTTCTTTCAGTGCAGACAGAACAAATAAAAGGTCTGAAAAGGTTCTGCATAGGCATAAAAGTGTGAGATAAGGAAAGGTTATGACTCAAATATATGTTGATGAAAATATAGTGTTTCAAATTGAATGCCCACCAACACTACGTCATCTCCTTTTCACGACCCAATTCTATCACATTTCTTTTGCTATCGTATTAAAAAATATCCTAAACATTTTCATATATAAATTTTGGACCTAAACAATATAAAACTATAATTTATTTCATTGATTTTATACATTGAATTTTTGAAATGAAATTAATGCGTTGTAAAATTGTACAAATGTTGTAACAAATGTCACATACTTACATATATGTGATAAGAGTTTTATATGGCACGTACATACTATTTATAACGTTCCATATGTATGCATGTATATACATGCCTGTACCTATGTATAAGTGATATGAGTTTTGAGGGGAAATGCTTTCACATAATAACTTAATCAAACAAAAATTTTTTTGGAAAAATCAGATATCGGGTGTTTTTTATAAAGTTGGCAACACTTTTTTAGCTAGCGGCGATATTATCAGCTGTTAAGTAATTTATGTTTAGTTTGGTTTGGCATTTGAACATGAATAGACTGATGTCTGAATAGCGCTACTGAATTGTGCGAACTGGACTATTGCTTAGCGACGAATGGATACGCTAATAAACCAAGCTGCCGTATGTTGAGTGATGATAATCCTCAAGGTTATGTTGAGACACCGTTACATTCAGAAAAACTGACTGTAATATACCTTATGGGGTGGAAGAATCATTAGTCCGTACTTTTTTAAAAACTGATGAACGAGAGATCATCATGATTTGCAGAAGCTGAGGATTCAATGAGACGGAGCAAAATGTCACACAGATTGTGCCACAATTAATTTATTGAAGGAAATTTTCGTTAACATGTTTCAGATCCGTGAATTTGCTTTCAAGATCGTGTGATTTAAAGCCGATAGACTAGCTTATGTGGGGATATGTGAAATCGCTAGTCTACTTCGATAAGCCCAAAATTATTAATTGACTACTTGCAGAAAAAACATTTGCTGAATGTTGGGAAGAGTCATCATAAAACTGGGCCTCCAATTTAGACTACGTCCGAGCTAGCCGTAGCCAAAAGTCATATTTAAATTCTAATGCCAGAAGATTATCTTTCGAATAAAGTAAATTTTATATCAATTTCAAAAATTCATTTCTGCTTTTTTCCACCTCAAAGTCTTATATCTTATTTAAAAAAAACAACAGGGGCATTAGGTGCCCCTGTAGGCTAGTAGGTAGTATACTAGCTTGTAAGTATGGGGGTTGTGGGTTCGATTCCCAACGACGAGCTTGGTTTTTTTCCACTACAAAAATAAAAATTGAGTGTCGGTGGGGCTGCTCAGCGATGAAGGCGTAGTCACTGGTCGCTGTCACTGTCTTATATACGGCAGTTAATTTCCGACTATCCTTCTACTTTCACCCCCTGTTTCATCTATTCGCTATTCCTTTCCTAAAGAATGTAGCACGGTACTTGACTAAATAGGCATTGTTGCCTGAAGTGCTACTTCTCTTTAAAAAAAAAACATCCCACTACATATAAATAGCTATGTATTCACTACATAGCAGCACTTCGAGATACACATCTCACAATGAGCCAGAGACTCACGGATGCCAGGAAACTACCTCTTAAAAACTAGCTAAATATATATACTTCAAACAAATGAAGACACATGTGACGTCGCTTCACGGCGAACGTGTAAAAATTCAAAAGATTTTTAACAAACAATTAATAGATGTATACATACACATACACACAAGTATGTAAATGAATAAATCTTCAAACTATTTTTAGAACTCTGTGTAAATTTAATAATTTTAAGTTTTCGTTTAAGCAAACACTGCGAGTAGTTGCTGCGCTTTAATAACTTGAAATAAAAACAAAAATATTTCATTTTAATTATTTTGCTGATTGTAATTTAAAATAAAGGCCCCAAAGGTACTGGTAGGTGTAGTTGCATATAAATAATTGAAGCAAGCGCTACGAGCTATTAACTATTAAGCAACGAAAAATATTTGAAAAAATTCCACATAAAAAAAAATTCATATAAAAATAAATCAAGATGGCGTATGCCATGATAGACGAAGGAGCATTTGCCCCCCAATGTCCTATACCCAGTGTGGGTGTAATGAATTCTTTGGTTTCTCTGTTGGTGCAAAGTATATTTACAGCTCAGTGTAACATTTCTCGTCCTGAATATTGGCCGCCAGACTATGCAGAGACTGCCTTAAAATCTGGTTTAAAAGTTTTCGATTTTGTTGTAGTAGGAGCTGGTTCTGCTGGTTCCGTTATGGCCAGCCGTTTGAGTGAAAATCCCAAGTGGAATGTTTTGGTGCTAGAAGCTGGCGGGGATCCTCCCCAGGAATCAGAGGTCTGCAGTGTAAATAAAAAACGAAAAATATATATTAATTTAAAACCTTTTGAATTTCAAGGTGCCCAGCATGTTTTCTGCTCTTCATCATACGAAATATACTTATCCCTACAAGGTAAAGCCTAATGGCCGTTCTTGTAAAGCTGCTAAAAATAACCAATGCCACTGGCCACGTGGGAAAATAATTGGAGGCACTGGTGCCACAAATGCCATGTTGTATGTAAGAGGCAATCGTTTTGATTATGATCGTTGGCAGCAGGTGGGTAACAAGGGCTGGGGTTATGATGATGTGTGGCCCTATTTCGAAAAATCTATAACACCAGTAGGCAATGAAACTTGTCCTATGGGCTATTTACCCCTCAATGACTTTGCTATATTTGATAAGGACATTTCTAATATGATTTTTAAAGGCTCCAGCGAAATGGGCATTCCCAATGTTAAGGAGTTTAAGGAGGGCAGCTATATAGGTTATGCTAATGTTAAAGGTAATATAGAAAATGGTCTTCGCGCCAGTACTGGTAAAGAATACTTAGCTAAAGTTTCGCAAAGACCAAATTTGAAGGTGATTAAAAATGCCCAAGCTACGAAATTAGAATTTGATGCTACAGGCGAGATGGTTGAATCAGTGGAGTTTTTATTGAGAGAACAGCAAATTCTAAAAGTTAAAATACAAAAAGAGGCCATCATTTCAGCGGGCACTATAGATTCGCCTAAACTATTAATGCTTTCGGGTGTTGGACCTGAGTCCGTGTTAAAGCCCTTAAACATACCAGTTCTACATAATCTTCCCATAGGAAAAAATTTACAAGATCATTTGATGATTCCAGTGTTTTTTAAACTAACGGGCCAGCCGCTGGCGCATAAGGATCTGTTGGATAATGTCTATCAGTATTTAATTCATAGCCAGGGACCATTAACCTCAGCAAACACGAATTCTATAACGGGTTTTATAAATACAGATCCTATGTCAAGGTCACCATATCCCAATGTAGAATTTCATCATTTAACATTTAGATGCAAAGACTTTACGGGCTTGGAAATGTTTTTAGATGGTTTGAATACTAAAGACGATTTGAGGGCCGATATTAGGGAGGTCTTAAAGGAGTATGATATAATGGCATTCCTAACAAGTTTAGGTCATCCCAAATCAGTGGGAGATATTACACTTAAATCATCGTCTCCTCAAGAACCACCCGTAATCAATGCCGATTATATGTCTGATCCGGAAGATGTGGAAGTTGCATTACGTGCTATGAAATATTTAATGGGTCTCGAAAAGACAAAGGCTTTTCAAGAAAAGTCGGCCCAAATTATGCATATACCGCTCAAAGAGTGTGATCGATACAAATTTAAAACAGATGAATATTGGAAATGTTATATGACCTATTTTACTTCGACCATGTACCATCATGCGGGCACAGTTAAAATGGGTGCGAAAAATGATGATACAGCCTGTCTTAATTCTAGACTTCAACTAAAAGGTGTTAAAAATGTACGTGTTGTTGATGCTTCTATTATGCCTTTTGTTACCAGCGGCAATACAAATGCTCCCACAATTATGATCGCTGAGAAGGCAGCTGATTTTATAAGAGAAGACTGGCCATGCTATAGAAAGTACAACTATCACAATTTGTAGTATTGTCGTCCAGTCTTGTTATTATATTTCTATTTTTCATCATTTTTTCCCAAAAAAATTGTTGTAAACGAAAATGCATTGCTTCAACAAATTAAAATGCATCTTTTAATTTACAGCTGCATAAAGTACGTTTTGAGAGTTTAGATCGAAAAAGTATAAATATATTTAGTGAAGAATACTTAATCAATAATAAACGATTGGTCAATGTTTAAATTCAATGTATACATGACATAAGCAAAAAAATATATCCATCGTTCCAAATTATATATCGAAGTGACCCATATAAACGATTAAAAAGTGCAAAAACAATGAAAATGTTGGTTAAGAAATTTATTAAGTTGGCGTTAGAAGTAAACAAACCATCTCATTGGCATACTTAAAGAAAAGATAAATTATAAACTTACAAAATACATATGTATACGGTACGTATTACACAAGACCTTGTTGAAATACTTAATGTCATTAAGATAACAGGAAACATGCGATTCGTTTACTTTTGACATCATTTATGCCTCGAGAAACCTTAGTTATCCTATGCGACACACTAGACAATTTATACGATAAGCAATACGTCATCGATTTTATAGATATTGCAAAGATGAATAACATAGAACTACTTTAGATTTAATAACCAATTTTACAAATTACCTGACAAACTCGGCATGGGAAAGCCAACTTCAGCTATTTTCATGGAAATATTCATGCAATGAAAAAACACAGAATAACGCATTACTATAGATACATAGATGACAGAACCAAAGAGAAATTTGCATTATCTTGACATCACAATAACACGAGCAACTGGCTGTTAAAAATTTGACATCTATAGAAAACCAACTACGACGGACACCACCATTCACATCATCTCGAACCACTCTACCCATCATAAAATAGCAGCATTTAGACATATGATACGTAGGCTGAAGATATTCCCAAAATGCTCCCAATAACTACAACGAAGACATTGGCAGCGGCTAGAAACCAACTACTATCGCTAAACCATTTTAGCACGCAATATATAAAAGGATTTTTCGATTGTGGCAACACCAACAATATGACATATTCGTAGTAGATGCATTGGCAATTGTTACAGTAAATTTAATTTCGCACGAAAATCGCATTAAAATAATTCAAATCCACTATGAAAATGTTGGTTATGTTAAAGTTACATTTCGTAAAATTTGCGATATTTTATCTGATAAAATAATCGGCCCTCTTAGACCGCTGCTATTAAGAATTTTGTCGTTAAATTTAAGAGGACAGACTCGATACAAAATGTGTGAATACTAACGTATGTTTGCGTTTTCATGTTAAAGCAGATCCAAATTTATCAGTTCCTCGCCGTTCTCAACCAATGGGGTTATCCAAAATCAAGGGCAAGGATTTGACATGCGTGTTCGACTGGGTCGCTCAACTGAAAACATCGCAGCCATAATCCCAATTTATCAATTGATCGACGTTCTTAATAATTGAGATTATCCAAAACCACCACATTTGCGTAACGATTTAACTTTGAAGCCGACCGACCATTCACATCGCCACAGATTCGCTCAATTCATTCAGGAACAACCGGTTGGTTTTTCTTAAAAAACTTGTCAGGGTGTCTTAACAAGCAAAATTGCCACATTTGGGCTTCTGAAGATCCTACAGCGATTATTAAGAAGCCTTTGCATCCTCAACATACTACTATATGGTGCGCTGTGTGATCTGGAGGAGTGATGGGACCATTTTTTCCCGTGGATGAGGCTGGAAATGTGGCAGCGGTCAATGGATCACGCTATCGCGATATGCTAATAACTCAGTTTGGCTTATTATTGACGATGTAGATATGACATGTGGTTTCAACACGAAGGTGCCACATGTCACCTAGTCAATGAAACGATCAATTTACTGCATACCAAATTTTCCGATCGCATAATTTCACTACTATTAGCACTTAAGTGGCAACACGATCACACGATCTAGTGATTAAACACCACAGGACTATTTTTTGTGGGGCTATCTTAAGGACAGAGTCTATACGGAACTAATCGAATCAATTTCAGGCTTAAAACTCAATATCCGTGATGTAATTAAAGAAATACGGCCGCCATTTTGCCAAAAAGTGATTAAAAACTTCGATGCAAGAATTGTCATCTGTCAGTGTGGTCGTAATGGATATTTGCTAGATATAATTTTTTATTATATTTACCGAACTTTTCTCTTCGCGATACAATAAAAATTTAAATCATCTTAACTAAAATTTTTTGTTTTATTTTGTTTTAGAAAACATACTTCTTGTTGAAAAACAGGGTGGTACTGGATAGGGGTATAGAATTTTTAAATGGAATGAAGCAAAACTGAATTTTTGAATTGTCATGAAATTGATTTTATTGGAAAGATAATCTTCTGGCTGAATTATGGAAAAATGACTTCTGACATACGAGCGCCATGGTTGGGTCGGATAAAGTCTAATCTGGAGGTCCAATTTTTTATAACTTTTCCGATATTTGTGGTTGTATATCGGCAATAATGCAACGGATGTTGTTCTTCTAGTGAGGTAATCGGCGTAGACCAATGACTTCATATGTCGCCACAGAATAGTGTAGCAGCGTTAAATCGCTCCAATTTGGAGATGAAATCATGGGAGCGAAACGTCAAACTATGCGGTTACCAAACATTTCTTTCAATAAATCAATTGTGGCATAAAGTATGCGACATGTTGTGCCGTCTTATTGAAGCCACAGCCCTTGCACGTCATACTTGATGTATGAAAAAGTCAGTAATGATGGCTCTATAGCGATCATAACTGAATGAATGAAAATTTAGATAAACGGCAGTCTTGCTATAAGCCTAATGTGCACAGTTTGGAAGCGTTGTTCGCATGCCATTCTATTCATGTTGAAATACCAAATCAAACTAAACATACTAAATCCCTTAACAGCTGACGAAATAGACACCAGTTAAAACATGTTTTTTATACCTCTATAAAAAACACCGTAAAATATATACTCCTATGACAAATAAATGTTGAATAAATTCTAAGCAATTACGTTATTAATAAATATAAATATAAATAAATATTTAAATTCTGTAGATAAGTAAGCATACTTTTAGAAACAAGTGATTATTACATCATATTTTACATCGCATATTACAGCTTTATGCTCACAAATTTATGGCTCAAGTGTTTGATTTCTTATTTGCTGAATGAGAATTTTAAATAGGTCACAACAAAGAGATTATTACACAAATTTTAATTATTTTAAGTATTTGCCTGTTTATCTATGAAAATTTATAAAAATAAAAATAAAATAAAATGCTTCTTTAACTCCCACTGGCGCAAGAAAGGCCAAACTGATAAAAAGTCAAACAAACAATAACAAGTCGAGAAGAATTTAAAAATATTTACCAACGCATTAATTGTTTTGTGGGCACAGAGTAAAGATGTCTGCTGGATCGGCAGACGCAGCTGTATTTACCGCGCAATGTTCTGTACCAAGTGTGGGTATAATGAATTCGTTGGTCTCCTTGTTGGTACAAAGTATATTTGCTGCTCAGTGTAACATTTCCCGTCCTGAATACTGGCCACCAGACTATGCAGAGACTGCCTTAAAATCCGATTTAGAAGCTTTTGATTTCGTTGTGGTGGGAGCTGGTTCTGCTGGCTCAGTTGTTGCCAGCCGTCTAAGTGAAAATCCCAATTGGAAAGTGTTGGTTCTAGAAGCTGGTGGAGATCCACCCATAGAGTCAGAGGTATGAATTTTTTTTTTTTAAAGCAAATTACTTTCAATAAAAGTTTTCATTTGTAGATACCCTATTTCTTTTGGACTATACAACATACGAATTTTACTTATCCCTATTTTATAGAACCCAATGGCCGTTCTTGTAAAGCTTTCAAGAATAACAGGTGTTATTGGCCGCGCGGTAAGGCTATAGGAGGTAGTAGTGCCATAAATGCTATGTTGTATGTAAGAGGCAATCGTTTTGATTATGATCGATGGCAGGAACAGGGTAACACCGGTTGGGGCTATGATGATGTGTTGCCGTATTTTGAAAAATCTGTTCGATCAGTTGGTAATGAAACTTATCCTCAGGGTTATGTAGTTTTCAATGATTTTGTTCGCTTTGATGATGATATTTCCAATATGCTTCTAAAGGCCTCCAGTGAAATGGGCCTTCCCAATGTTGAGGAGTTTAAGGAAGGTAGCTATATAGGCTATTCTCATCTAAAAGGTACGGTAAAAAATGGCCGACGAGTCAGTTGTGGCAAAGGTTATTTAGCTGAAGTTGCTCAACGACCAAATCTAAAAGTGATAAAAAATGCTCAAGTTACGAAATTGGAGTTTGATGCTACAGGCCGCAAAGTTGAATCGGTGGAATTTGTATTGAGGGAACAGAAAACTTTAAAAGTTGAGGTTAAAAAAGAGGCCATCATTTCAGCAGGTACTATAGACTCGCCTAAACTATTAATGCTTTCAGGTGTGGGACCTGAATCAAAGCTAAAGCATTTAAATATACCAGTTGTACATAATCTTCCAATAGGAGAAAATTTGCAAGATCATTTAACGATACAAGTATTTGTGAAGCTTGCAGGCCAGCCTTTAGATCCAAAGAATATTTTAGACAATGTTTATCAATTTTTAATACACAACCAAGGGCCTTTCACTTCAGTTAGCACTGCTGCGTTGACGGGTTTTATTAACACAGATACATCACAAAAGTCGTCGCTATATCCAAATATAGAAATGCATCATTTAATATTTAGGAGGGGTGATTTTATGGCCTTAGAAATATTTTCGAATGCCTTAAATATTAAAGAAGAATTAAGGCCCCACTTCAAGCAGGCCCTAACACAATGTGATATTTTGACAATTATCGTCAGTTTAGCTCATCCCAAATCGGTGGGAAATATACAACTTAAGTCAACTTCACCCCACACACCACCCATAATTAATCCAGATTATATGTCCCAGCCGGAAGATGTGGAAGTTTTATTAAGTGCTTTAAGATATTTAATGGATTTGGAACAAACCCAGGCCTTTCAAGAAAAGCAATCACAATTTTTGCATATACCAATTGAAGAGTGTGATAAATTCAGTTTTAAATCTGAACAATATTGGAGATGCTATATCACATATTTTTCTTCCACTTTATACCATCATGTGGGCACAGTTAAAATGGGCCCGGAAGATGATGACACAGCCTGTGTAAATCCTAAACTTCAACTAAAGGGCATTAAAAATGTACGTGTTGTTGATGCTTCTATTATGCCTTTTGTTACCAGCGGCAATACAAATGCTCCCACAATTATGATCGCTGAGAAGGCAGCTGATTTAATAAAAGATGATTGGCCATTAGATTAAATTATGTAATTCATAAAAAAATGTTAAATTAAAATGAAATTAAACTAAATATCATTAGAAATCAGTTTTTTTTATTTATCTTTATTCTGCAAAAAAGAGACAATCGGAGGAATCGCCTAAGCTATATTTAAATAAACGAAAACAAGTGCAAAATTATGACAAAGCTTCTACAAGTAACCGCTATGCTATGATTCAAATTGATGATGATGATGATGATGTTAACAATAGTGATGACAAAAGAGTGGTTGCGGAAACAACAACAACAACAAGGACACAAAATATTCCCAAGCCACCGACAATATACATTCCTGATGTTATTGACATTAAAAAAATGCTAAGTAATATAAGTACTATTATATCTAATGATCAATTCATTTATAAGTCACTTAGAAATAATCAAGTTAGGCTTATGGTAAAAACTGTTGAGTTATACAGGAATTTAATCAACTTACTTAGATGCTCATAAATGAAACAGGAACGCACATTTAGGGTAGTTATTAAAGGCCTTCGCCACTCTACTCCAGTTGCTGATATAAAAGCTGAGTTATTAGCATTAGGACATCAAGTTCGCAGCGTAACAAATGTTAGAAGTCTACTTACCAAGGGACCATTGCCCATGTTTTATGTTGATTTGGATCCTAATCCAAATAATAAAGAAATTTATAATATCAAGCATATAAACTATGCTATAATAACAGTTGAAGCCCCAAAGAAAATAATGGACTTAATGCAATGTCACAGGTGCCAACTTTTTGGACATACGAAGGCCTACTGCAAAAGGCCATTTAACTGTGTCAAATGCGGTCTAAATCATGCGTCGGCCGATTGTAATAAAAATGCGGATACACCACCTTGCTGCTATCACTGTCTGAGAGATCATACCGCTAATTACAATGGATGTCAGGTCTATAAAAACATACTTCAAAAAAGATTGCACCAGGGTTATAACTTCCCCAATCATCGGCAACAGATTAACGTCTATCCTGAGGAATTCCCGCAAATCAACAGTAATAATGCATTCAGTAAATCGAACTTTTCCAATAATAATAAATCGTACTCAGAAGCGTTAAAAACCAATAATAATAACAATAATATTGCCATGGAAAGAATTGAATCCATGTTAGCAAACCTTCTCAATATGATAACAATGCTTGTCTCAAAACTATGCAAATAAATCTCCGTATTGCCATATGGAATGCCAATGGTCTTATAAATAATATAAGAGAAATTGAGACTTTCATTCATTTACAACATATAGATGTAGGAATGAACACCAGACGGACTAAGCGGTCACCTGAGGGTTAAAATACATAAACGCATAGACAAAACCAACATAGGAGAACAATAAAGACTAACGACAGAGCTTTGGCCATGCACAAGCAGAACAACGGGACATATTAAAATACAACAGAAACACAGGGACCAAACCAAAAGAAAAGAACAATAAAAGACTAACGACAGAATTTTAGCCACGCACAAGCAGAACAACGGGACATATTAAAATACATAACGCACAGACAAAACCAGAGAACAACGTTTTAGTAAAGAAAAGATGTATTTAGTTTTTTAGTTTTGCAATAACCATAGAAGGGCAAACAACCCCTTAAAATCAATAAAATTTAATCAAATAAAAAAAAAGTTCATTTTAATTAAGTAAGTAGGTAATTAAACCAACATAGATATTTTCTTAATATCTGAAACTCATTTTGCCAAAAAAAAAGTTAATTTAAAATAAAGGATTATGATATAGTTTCTTGTAGTCATCCTGACGAAAGAGCTCACGGTGGCTCTGCAATTTTGATAAAATCTTCTTTGAAGTACGTCCCCCTCGACAGCTATAGAATGTCACATTTACAAGCTGCTGGTATTGAAATTCAATCCGGCAACTCTAGGTTTTCTATATGCTCCATATATATTCCACCAAGGCATACTGTTAAATGTCAAGATTTAACCAATTTTTTCGACACACTTGGAAACATGTTTATGGTAGGTGGTGACTTCAACGCTAAGCAGCAGTGGTGGGGCTCTAGGCTAGCTAACCCAAAAGGCAAAGAACTATACAAAACTATAACCAACAAAAACTTCTCAGTTTTAACCACAGGAAGTCCAACATACTGGCCTAGTGATCCCAGAAAAATTCCAAATTTACTTGATTTCGTTGTGTACTCAGGAATTTCAAGCCATCTTTTAGATATTTTAGGCACTGACGAGCTGAGTTCCGATCATTCCCCTCTCATTGTGAATTTCATGGTTGAGCAATACCATGGATAAAAAGTTTAGAATTATATCACCTAAAACTGATATAAATTATTTTAAAAATTGGATACAAGCAAATATAAATCTAAACGTTCGAAATAAAGATGGAAAAGAACTTGACGATGTCGTCGAAAACTTTACAAACCTGATCCATGAAGCTGGATTTCTAGCCACCCCTACTGAGACTCAAGAAAATGCCCGAAACAAAGTAATAGTATAAAAATAGAAATTATAAATCTTATAAGAGACAAACGAAGGTTACGGAAAATATGGAAACGTACTAGCAATCCAGCAGACAAAACCAATTTGAACCGAGCAACAAACGATTAAGAACGACGTTTAGATGATAACAAAAATGAACAATTAAGGTTTTATTTGGAGAACCTTACTACCTCATGTGACAGAAGGAACGAACATAATTTATGGAATGTCACAAAATATTTAAAAAGGCCAACTAAAAGAAATGTCCCTATAATGGACCAGAATAAAACTTGGTGTAGATCGAACTATAACAAAGCTTTTTCTTTTTCTCAATATTTAGAAAATATTTTTAAACCGTTTACCTTGTGCGAATCTGGAGACGCTGATATTACTTCGGCCTTCTTGGACATACCGTGTCAAATGAACTTACCAATTAAGCACATATCGCCAGATGAAGTCAACCAAGAAATTTTAAAATTAAACAACCGAAAGAGTCCGGGCTATGACAAAATTTCTGTAAATGACATCAAAAATTTGCCTAAAAAAGCCATTATTTTTCTAACAACAATTTACAGTTCGATACTTAGACTTAATCACTTTCCAACACAATGGAAATGTGCAGAAATAACGATCTTTCATAAGCCTTCTAAGCCTGAAAATGATATTAAGTCTTATAGACCAATAAGTCTTTTGCCTACATTCTCAAAAATTTTTGAAAAATTGTTTTTACATAAACACCAAGAATATTATTCCTGAGCATCAATTTGGATTCCGTCACAAGCACGGTACACCTGAACAATGTCACCGAGTCGTAAATACTATTAGAAATGCTCTAGAAACGCAACAGTACTATTCTGCTGTCTTTTTGGATGACAAACAAGCCTTCGACAGAGTATGGCATGTAGGTCTTTTGTACAAACTAAAAATGCTTATTCCAGCACCATTCTTTTTGGTCCTTAAATCCTACCTACAAATTCGTTATTTCTACGTAAAAATAAATGATGAAACTTCGAATATTTGTGACTTAAAAGCTAGTATTCCTCAGGGAAGCGTACTGGGCCCAGTTCTATATACATTATATACGTCCGATATGCCGTCAAATGAAAATGTTACTATTGCAACGTATGCGGTTGACACAGCCTTAATGGCGAGTAATATTTCTGCATTAGAGGCCTCAAACCAGGTTGAAAATCACCTAGACAGTATGGCGAACTGCTTTAAAAGATGGAATATTTCAATTAATACTGAAAAGTCTAATTATATTACCTTTACGTTAAGAAGAGGCATTTCTCCTCCGATCTTCCTGAACAATGAAGAAATGCCAAAAACTGATTGTGTGAAATATCTTGGCAAGCATCTTGACAAAAGACTAACGTGGAAGCAACATATAAAAGCAAAAAGGGATTACCTGAATGTTAAAACAAAGCGAATGCATTGGCTGCTGGGACAAAAATCAAAATTAAGTTTAGAAAACAAAGTACTTCTATACAAAACTATTTTAAAACCGATATGGACATACGGAGTTCAACTGTGGAGCACTGCTAGCAACTCCAACTTAGAAATACTTCAACGATATCAATCAAAAACTCTAAGAATGATAGTAGATGCTCCATGGTTTGTGACAAATGACACAATTTATAGAGATTAATATATATCAAAGATCGAAGATGAAACTAACGTTTACAGCTCAAGGTACCTTGAAAGACTTAGTAACCATTCTAACCCGCTTGCTATTATTTTACTAGATGGTAGCGAGGAATAACACAGATTAAAAAGACTTCATGTGCTTGACCTTCCGTTTAGAAAATAGGGATGTGAATATTTAAAATAGTCAATGTAAATATGTAAATATAGAAAATGAATTTGTGTACATACAAACATATAATTGCATACTTATAATTGTACTCAGATTAAAGGGCACTAGTAATATGTCTTTAGCCTTAATGTAGGTTAAGACTCATGTGAATATTTATATTTCTTTTAATTAATTTGCTTATTATTAAAAAATAGATTGCAAATAAAAATATGAGAAAAAAAATATTTGAATTTTTGTGAATTTTCCTTTTGTCAAAATGGAAAAGACAGAAAATACATTTAAAATTTCTGAAGAAACATTCAGTTCAAGGTTACAAATTTAAAATCGGAAATATATTGTATATGTGGCTGATAACACTCACCCTTGTAGTTCTCCAACAGAATTACTTTGTGGACTAGAAAAGTAATCTGCAATATTTATAATAGATAATCTGTCGTGAAAGCTTTGAATGATTATCTGTAGGCAAGTCGATAGGTTAGCAAAACTCTTTGAGCTTATAAAGAAGACCATCGCGTTAAATCTCTAGTCCATTATTCCCTTTTCTTATTTTTTTTTGTTCTATTTGATTTTGTTTCTAAGTAAAGAAATGTACACCGTATACCGAATGTAATTCTGTTTTGAGCTGTTTAGTTTGCAGTCCTTTTTATATCTAATTTATATTCAGTTCAACCTTCTATCTTATTATTACTTATTACTAACGTATTTGTATATGTGACGAATCAAAATTCTTGAGAGTTGTGTGTGTGTGTGTGGGTTGGTGGGTGTAGGTGTGCGTGTGTGTACAGTGTATTTGAAATAGAAATATTTTTTTTTGTGTTTTTCCCCCATTCTATCCTTACACTTAAGATCATTACACTCACAAATTCTAATCACATACTCTATATCCCAAATCCTCCACTCACCGATAAGTCAGCCCTTGTCATCTAATGATTTCATCACACACACATAAGGTTGTAACGGTGAAAGTCGTACCTCGTTTTCACCTACACGAGATCACCACTTTATTCATACTTTTCTTTATGTTAAAATGGATTATTATTATTATTCTTCTTATTATTATTTTTATTATTATTTTTATTATTATTCCTTATTGTTATTATTTTTATTATTATTTATGAATTCATTAATTACTTTAAGATTTATGAATTATTATTATTTAAATTAACGGTTGGGAACGTAAGAGCGCCACCTGTGAGTCAGAGACAACAGGATCAACAACACAGTCAGCTGTGATGTAGATAAAAACTCACCGCTGATAGTTGTCATACGGCCATGATGGATAATATGTGTGTGTGTGTGAATATGTGTAGCCACGCACATGTATATAAGGCGGAACATTTCATTAAACGAGATCAATTGGCAGGAAGATCGCCTGCAGATAAGAAGTCTTTTGGACAGGAATTTAATATTCCGCAAAAACTTCTTGCCCGCAGACAGCCCGCCTGCCGATAAGAGATCTGTTGGACAGGAATTTAATATTCCGCAATAATCTCTTATCGACAGTAAGGCTACAAGTGGTGGAAGTTTATCTTCTACCGGGGATTAGCTTGACCGTGCGACTGAGGCTGTGGAGGAATTTAATATTCCCGCAGTATCATTTCACCCTGCCAAGAATTCCCCGCGATCACTGCTGCGAAGATAGTGCTTAGTTTACCGCCGCGGCCACCTGTGCCGCCGCCATCTATACCGCTGCCGCCTCTACCGCAGCCATCCGTGCTGCTGCCGTCTCTACCGCAGCCATCCGTGCCGCTGTCGCCTCTACCGCAGCCATCCGTGCTGCTGCCGCCTCAACCGCAGCCATCTGCACCGCAGCCATCCGTGCCACTGCCGTCTCTACCGCAGCCATCCGTGCTGCTGCCGCCTCAACCGCAGCCATCCGTGCCACTGCCGTCTCTACCGCAGCCATCCGTGCTGCTGCCGTCTCTACCGCAAACAACCGTGCCGCTGCCGTCTCAACCGCAGCCATCTGCACCGCAGCCATCCGTGCCGCTGCCGTCTCTACAGCAGCCATTTGCACCGCAGCCATTAATGCCGATGCCGCTTCTCTCGCAGCCATCCTTTCCGCTGCCGCCTTTACCGCAGCCATTTGTACCTCTGCCGCCAGGACCACTACTATGTCCTGCAGCCAGTGTCGCCGCCGCCCGTACCGCTGCCGCCAGTACCAATACTAGGTCCTGCCGCTGCCGCCTGTACCTCTGCCGCCAGTACCTCTATTAGGTCCTGCCGCCAGTGCCGCCGCCGCCTGTACCGCTGCCTCCTGTACCGCCGCCTGTACCGCTGCCGCCTGTACCTCTGCCGCCAGGACCACTACTATGCCCTGCCGCCAGTGTCGCCGCCGCCTGTACCGCTGCCGCCAATACCGCTGCCGCCTCTACCGCAGCCATCCGTGCTGCTGCCGTCTCTACCGCAGCCATCCGTGCCGCTGTCGCCTCTACCGCAGCCATCCGTGCTGCTGCCGCCTCAACCGCAGCCATCTGCACCGCAGCCATCCGTGCCACTGCCGTCTCTACCGCAGCCATCCGTGCTGCTGCCGCCTCAACCGCAGCCATCCGTGCCACTGCCGTCTCTACCGCAGCCATCCGTGCTGCTGCCGTCTCTACCGCAAACAACCGTGCCGCTGCCGCCTCAACCGCAGCCATCTGCACCGCAGCCATCCGTGCCGCTGCCGTCTCTACAGCAGCCATTTGCACCGCAGCCATTAATGCCGATGCCGCTTCTCTCGCAGCCATCCTTTCCGCTGCCGCCTTTACCGCAGCCATTTGTACCTCTGCCGCCAGGACCACTACTATGTCCTGCAGCCAGTGTCGCCGCCGCCTGTACCGCTGCAGCCTGTACCGCCGCCGCCTGTACCGCTGCCGCCAGTACCAATACTAGGTCCTGCCGCTGCCGCCTGTACCTCTGCCGCCAGTACCTCTACTAGGTCCTGCCGCCAGTGCCGCCGCCGCCTGTACCGCTGCCGCCATTCCCATTTAACAGCGCCATCTTGACCGCCGCTGCCTGCACCGCTGCCGTCTGTATGACTGCTGGTGTCCCTACCGCTGCCCATTGCCTCAGCGAGCTGACTCCCTGTTCTTCGGCTACAATTCCCGACCGTCCACTACAACAAGCCACCTTGTAAAGATTAGTGAATAAATAAATCTGGTGTTAAGTTTTATAAAGTTATAAAACATTGCGTGTCATTCATTCTACGGTAATAAACTATTAAAATTTGCAACGACCCTGGCCGCCGCTGTCGCTATCCCAGCAACCAGCGGAAACGTGTCGTTACAAGGTCATTGCACTCACAAACAAAATAAATGTTTAACACAAGTTATCTATTGACACCTGCAGTGACTTCTACTTTCCACACAACCAATATGCCAACCAAGCTCATTGCACTTACAAATTCTAATCACATACTCAATATCAACGCATAAATTATCTCTTAACACCTCCACTCATCAATATCTCAACCCTTCTCATCTTATTAATGATCATTAATGACGATCATTAAAGACCCATGTCAATCTATTTAATTTCTTTCGCATGACATTTATTGCTTTCGCATGACACTAATTACCCATGTCAATCTATTTAATGGCTCTCGCATGACACTAATTACCCAAGTCAATCTATTTAATGGCTCTCGCATGACACTAATTACCTATGTCAATCTATTTAATGGATTTCGCATGACATTTTTACTTTCGCATGACATTTATTGCTTTCGCATGACACTAATTACCCATGTCAATCTATTTAATGGTTTTTGCGTGACAGTTATTGCTTTTGCGTAAATCCCATACCTTTTCAATAGAAAGTGAAGCAGAACTCTCAGTTCCTATATAATAACAAGTCGAGAGGAATATAAAAATATTTACAAACGCATTAATTGTTTTGTGGGCACAGAGTAAAGATGTCTGCTGGATCGGCAGACGCAGCTGTATTTACCGCGCAATGTTCTGTACCAAGTGTGGGTATAATGAATTCGTTGGTCTCCTTGTTGGTACAAAGTATATTTGCTGCTCAGTGTAACATTTCCCGTCCTGAATACTGGCCACCAGACTATGCAGAGACTGCCTTAAAATCCGGCTTAGAGACTTTTGATTTTGTAGTGGTGGGGGCTGGTTCTGCTGGCTCTGTTGTTGCCAGCCGTTTGAGTGAAAATCCCAATTGGAAAGTATTGGTTCTAGAAGCTGGTGGAGATCCACCCATAGAGTCAGAGGTATGCCTTTTTTTTTTAAAACAAAATACTTTTAATAAAAGTTTTCATTTGTAGATACCCTATTTCTTATGGACTATACAACATACGAATTTTACTTATCCCTATTTTATAGAACCCAATTGCCGTTCTTGTAAAGCTTTCAAGAATAACAGGTGTTATTGGCCGCGCGGTAAGGCTATAGGAGGTAGTAGTGCCATTAATGCTATGTTGTATGTAAGAGGCAATCGTTTTGATTATGATCGATGGCAGGAACAGGGTAACACCGGTTGGGGCTATGATGATGTGTTGCCGTATTTTGAAAAATCTGTTCGACCAGTTGGTAATGAAACTTATCCTCAGGGTTATGTAGTTTTCAATGATTTTGTTCGCTTTGATGATGATATTTCCAATATGCTTCTAAAGGCCTCCAGTGAAATGGGCCTTCGCAATGTTGAAGAGTTTAAGGAAGGCAGCTATATAGGCTATTCTCATCTAAAAGGTACGGTAAAAAATGGCCGACGAGTCAGTTGTGGCAAAGGTTATTTAGCTAAAGTTGCTCAACGACCAAATCTAAAAGTGATAAAAAATGCTCAAGTTACGAAATTGGAGTTTGATGCTACAGGCCACAAAGTTGAATCGGTGGAATTTGTATTAAGGGAACAGAAAACTTTAAAAGTTGAGGTTAAAAAAGAGGCCATCATTTCAGCAGGTACTATAGACTCGCCTAAACTATTAATGCTTTCAGGTGTGGGACCTGAATCAAAGCTAAAGCATTTAAATATACCAGTTGTACATAATCTTCCAATAGGAGAAAATTTGCAAGATCATTTAATGATACAAGTATTTGTTAAGCTTGCAGGCCAGCCTTTAGATCCGAAGAATATTTTAGACAATGTTTATCAATTTTTAATACACAACCAAGGGCCTTTCACTTCAGTTAGCACTGCTACGTTGACGGGTTTTATTAACACAGATACATCACAAAAGTCGTCACTATATCCAAATATAGAAATGCATCATTTAATATTTAGGAGGGGTGATTTTATGGCCTTAGAAATATTTTCGAATGCCTTAAATATTAAAGAAGAATTAAGGCCCCACTTCAAGCAGGCCCAAACACAATATGATATTTTGACAATTGTCGTCAGTGTAGCTCATCCCAAATCGGTGGGAGATATACAACTTAAGTCAACTTCACCCCACACACCACCCATAATTAATCCAGATTATATGTCCCAGCCGGAAGATGTGGAAGTTTTATTAAGTGCTTTAAGATATTTAATGGATTTGGAACAAACCCAGGCCTTTCAAGAAAAGCAATCACAATTTTTGCATATACCAATTGAAGAGTGTGATAAATTCAGTTTTAAATCTGAACAATATTGGAGATGCTATATCACATATTTTTCTTCCACTTTATACCATCATGTGGGCACAGTTAAAATGGGCCCGGAAGATGATGACACAGCCTGTGTAAATCCTAAACTTCAACTAAAGGGCATTAAAAATGTACGTGTTGTTGATGCTTCTATTATGCCTTTTGTTACCAGCGGCAATACAAATGCTCCCACAATTATGATCGCTGAGAAGGCAGCTGATTTAATAAAAGAAGATTGGCCATTAGATTAAATTATGTAATTCATAAAAAAATTTTAAATTAAAATGAAATTAAACTAATTATCATTAGAAATCAGTTTTTTTTATTTATCTTTATTCTATCATCTTTACAATCAAAGTATAAACAAATTCTTTATATTTGAATTTTTGTGAATTTTCCTTTTGCCAAAATGGAAAAGACAGAAAACACATTTAAAATTTCTGAAGAAACATTCAATTCTTATTCTTCAATAGACTTAATTTTTTGAGCTGATGAAGACTTTAAGGTTACAAATCTAAAATCGGAAATATATTGAGTATGTGGCTGATAACACTCGCCTTTGTAGTTCTCCAACAGAATTACTCTGTGGACTAGAAAATCAATCTGCAATATTTATAATAAATAATCTGTCGTGAAAGCTTTGAATGATTATCTGTAGGCAAGTCGATAGGTTAGCAAAACTCTTTGAGCGTATAAAGAAGACCATCGCGTTAAATCTCTAGTCCATTATTCCCTTTTCTTTTTATATAGGCTTTTTCGTATCGCGCATTTCTGCACGACGTGGCAGTTGAAGAGGTCGGCGTCGTAGAAAATTATACAAAATTTTTTTTTTCCTTTTTTTTTTATTTCTCTTTGTTTTCTGTTTTAATTTGTAATTATCTCTCAGCTGTGGATTTTTAAAATAAAAAGTCAAAAAATGTCAAAATGAACTTGGAGCGAAAAGAAAATATTAGAACTTTTTAGTGATGAAGTTTTTTTAATGATTATGCTATTGATCCATGGGAATCGATGAGGTTGTCTGAAGATGGTGTCGATACGCAAAATGAAGTTTAAGAAAATAGTTTTTCGGGAGATTTGGAAATGCTGAATACCGAAGCTAAGTGAATTGAATTTTTACTGCAAAATCAGGTATCGAGCAAAATATTTCACCAGACATATTCTGTTTGCATATGCGTGATAAGATTTACATCAGTACCTAGTTGTGTAAGCCATAATCTGTTGGGTGATATGCGTGATTTGATTTACATCTGCACCGACTAGGTAGTCATAATCAGATGGTGGTCAAACCACTTTGAATGATTTGTAAACGTCATTCACGCCCTAGGAGGCCATCGAATACGTATATCCTCTGGTCACTCCTAGTAGCAATTTCAAATGCTCGAAGTAGGTCGCAGCCTTTACTCCTTGCTAAAGAATTGGAGACTATCCAACTCCTGGTCCAGAACGCATGAAGCTTAATATAATTAAGAACACGACGGCATTCATACCCACTGGACCTGAACCATTCATTGTGTTCATTGTAAATGATCCGACCCACAAACTCTCACGAGGGCCTCGAAACCACAACCACTACGTTACTCCCATATACGGGCCCACCTCAATAATCAGCCAGAGAACAGTTAAATGTCTAAAGAGACAAATAACGAAACTTTGCGGGTCACTGATTCCCGTGGAAATATAGTGGATTGTCCAGGTGACTTCTACTAGCCTTTGAGGGGCCTGGGCTCCCTTTTACCCCGCAAGACACCAGTCTAAATGGAATAGTAGGTTCCAAAAAGGCTATCATGTGCCCCCGGAGGGGCTGATGGGTGATATGTAGGGTCACCCTTGCCCTGCCAAGCCGTCGGATATCTCTATCCTCTAGTTACTCCTAGTTACATCTTGGAGAGCTTGGAGCAGGCTGCCACCCCCACTCCTTGCTGAATAGTTGGAGACTATCCAACTCCTGGTCCAGAACACATGAAAAGCATGCCAACTGGATTCGGATTATTTACCCTGTGTTCTTGGTCAAAAGTAAGATGATCCTGAAACCACAACTACCACGATGATCCCGAAGGGCTAACCTCAATAATCAGTCAGAGAACATCTAAATAGCTAGCTCTTGCTAGCCCCTAGGGGAAGGGGCTTCCTTTTACCCCCGGTAACACATGTAATGACGGTGAGATTACGTCAAGACCTATCAATGTGCTTTCGGGGGCTGTTTGGTGGGGGGGGGGGGGGGCTGTTTGGATATATATTTGCTATTTGTAAACAATAATATCATTAATTTATTTGACAAAAAAAAAAAAACAACCAATACACTCAACAGCTTTTGGACGAAACCACTGTAACCAGATATTCTAGGAAAAGACAATGGGTGCCGACATTAAAAACTTTCAGATTATTTGTCAGAAGGTCACCTATTTCAGTTTATCACTCCTGGTAAAACAATGTTCTGAAATCGGTTTCAGTTACTATTGATCTTCATCCACTTTGCGGATAATAGTTGTATCGACTTGAAAAAACTCCTGATCATTAAATAAAAAAAGTTTTTGCATCAAGGGAAAATCGTTATATTTCCATATGGAATAAATTTGTATAAACTTTGCTCTGCTAAAGAATTTACCTGGTCAGTGAAAATATATTGTAGTAAATCAGCTACTGGGTTAAGAGAAGGAAGTTAGTTTGATAAACAATTTTTTTGTATATTTAATCACTTAATTGAAAGGAGAAGCTCGTATACTATAGGTTGGCAGCTTTTATACCAGCTACGAACTCGCTCGCTAAATGCTAAATAATAAAAGCCATCTTGTCGTCACTCTCCGTACAAGTAAGTGATATTTTTCAAAAGAAGTGATGAATTCTGCACTTAAAAAAGGTAAATTGGTGACCCAAAAATATGAAAACCGAATAGTAGTGCTGAAATGGAAGGATAAGCGAAATGTCAGAGTGCTTTTAGTAAAGCATTTTCCAGCGATTCAAATCAAGAAGATGATCCAAATGTGACATCACGTGCTTGTGTTTTGTGTAAAAAATTCGTAGATACCAACGTTTGCTACGAACTTTGATTTTCTAGTAGCCCATAACAGAGTCTAGCAGATCAATACCACCCGTATGGCGATTGTACTCTGCTACAACAAAATATATTTTTTGCCGACTTATCCCACTTTCTAACTTCACTTGCTGGGTATTTTCCTGCAAAATTAGATGCTAAAGTGACGATTTTACTCTCTCCAACTAACCACAGCTATGTCTACTGTGTTACAGTTATTGACTTGTTCTATGGACGTTTTTTAAAAAACGTTTTCTTCTGGAATCTTGCAATTGGGAGTACGGGGTTTTCCTATAGTCTCTAAAGCAAATGTTCTGCAACTAGAAAAGTATTCAATGAGCGTAATCGATGTGTAGTAGTTGTACCATATTAGATGATTACCCTAGGCTAGTTAGCTGCACATCTATTATCTCGTGCGCTATAAATTTCGAACTTCTATCAGTACTTAGTTACACCACATATGACGAACAGCTTGAATCGATTTAAAGGGTTTGTCTGGCAAATACTGCTTTAGAGCACTTTGAGCTTTTCAAATGGAACTTTTTTGAAGTTGGTGTTGAGTGCTTCTGTCTGAATGAATGATTTTTGTACAAACGACCAGAATTAGTATGGTCGCATGGAAGATTTTACTATTGCCATTGAAATAATTCAAATCTTTTCGACGGCATCGTATCTCCTACTGGCTTAAAGCTCATTACTTTTAAACCCAAACATTTGTATATTTGCATGCGAACAATTGATATGTCATATATAACACCAAAAAATTCCCCCCGGGGACACATTTATATGTCTTGACAGAATCTCACCGTCATTACATGTGTCACTGAGGATAAAAGGGAGCCCAGTCCCCTAAAGGCTAGCAGGGAGCTAACTGGACAACTCCACGTTATTTCCACGGGAATCAGTAAGCCCCAGAGTTAAGCTTTTTAACTTCTTAGCCTTTTACCTATTCTCTGACTGATTATTGAGGTTGGCCCTTCGAGAGTATCGTGGTGGTTGTGGTTTCGCTACCGTCATGAAATGATTAAAGGGTCACGATCATCTCATCTCTACTGAGATCCGAATCCAGTGAGCATGCCTGTCATGTGTTCTGGACCAGGAGTTGAATAGTCTCCAATTCTTTAGCAAGGAATGGGGGTTGGCGGCCCTGCTCCGAATCTTCCGAAATTGCAACTAGGAATGACCTGTCGCATAGAGTTATGTCTTCGGCTTCCTAGG
Source organism: Trichopoda pennipes (assembly GCA_030448955.1). Classification (NCBI taxonomy): domain Eukaryota; kingdom Metazoa; phylum Arthropoda; class Insecta; order Diptera; family Tachinidae; genus Trichopoda; species Trichopoda pennipes. The sequence goes on along the minus strand of JASKUP010000056.1, from coordinate 7,868,860 downwards.
GCGTGGGTGCACGCTACATATTATCCATCGTCGAGTTTTTTGTTTTTTGTTAAGAGAAGTAGCATTTCAGGCTGCCGTGCTATATTATTTAGGAAAGGGATAGAGAAGAGATGAAACAGGTGGTGAAAGTAGAAGGATAGTCGGAAATCAACTGTTGTATAACACAGCACAGTGACCATGTCTTCATCACTGAGCAGCCCTACAGACAGTAAATTTTTTTTGTAGTGAAAAAAACCAAGGTCTTCGTTGGGAATCGAATCCACGACCCGCAGAATCACAAGCTAGTACACTACCTACTAGCCTACAGGGACAGTTATGGGTTAAACAGCTAGCTACAGACGTAAATCTTATCACGCATAACACCAATAAAATGACGTATTACTTGACTTGTCACACACGGAGTATAAATTCATATGGTCTCTAATGAGGTCGCTAATGTACTCAGCAAACAGATACGAAAAGACCTCAAATGGAATATCCAAGGAAACTACATCTGGAGGTAAATCCTCTGATCAATGAAAACGAAATTGGTTTATCATTTAGGTGCAAGTTCTTCATTTTCCATTTGATGTTAGTAGCACGCTTACATGTGTATACCTCTGATGATGCTGCTAGTAGCAATTGGATTCAGTTTTGGATCTGTCACAAAATGCGTATTTATGAATAAAATTGTTAAGATTCTGGTAGTCGAGCTTCAATTTCCAGTCAGGTGGCCAATCAAGTTTTTCTTCAAAACTTGCATGTGTTTGCACCGCCATCATTATCAAAAAAATCAACGCCATCTTCACTCTCTTCTCATTCTGCTATTAGATTTTCCAGATCCTTGGTGGTCAAATTATGTGATTTACGACTCATTTTGAAAAAATGAAAATAATACTGGCTTTGAACAGAACTAAAAACAAAAACGTTTTCCAACACTCAATGTTTTGCATGTACACAACAAAACAGGAGGTCTATGACACCAAAAATAAAATATGTTCTTTCAACAAGGAATGCCAATTTCAGTTACTAAATATCAGAACTTTACTAAGAAATAATCTTTAGAAAACAAATAAAAACCGCGTGCTAAAATCGCTACTACAATGAAATAGTAACGAAATCTTATTCGTCTAGTAAGCTAATATAATTTTGAAAGATAGAGCTGTAAGAAAACATGTTGAGTAGTGAAATAGCCAAAGAATACCACGAAACACAGAGCAGTATCTAACAACAAATACTGAAGTAAAAATGCTTAATAAAACGTTGAAAAACTCCAAAGCACCTGGTTTGGATGGAACAAATGCCATTATGTTAAAAAATATGACAGATGAGTTTTACACCGTAATGGTGTTTAAAAAATGGATATTTTCCTAAGCTTTTTAAAACAGCAAAAGTAGTGCCGATACTTAAGCCAAAAAATGATGCCGGATTGCCAAATAGCTACCGGCCTGAAAGTATGCTAAGTTGTCTTGATAAAGTATTTGAGAAAATCATACTGAACAGACTGAACGAGTTCACTGAAAATAATAATATAATACTAGATGAACAGTTTGGTTTTAGAAAACAGCATTCGAGAGTACACCAGGTAGAACGAATCGTAAAACTTATATAAAATATAAGTAATAAAAACCAGCATAGAAGTACAGGAATTGTTTTTCTGGACATAGAAAAAGCTTTTAATTCTATATGGTGTTGCGAGTCACCCTCGCATAATTGACTAATTATATTATTATTATTTGTCCGCCACAGTTCTTCCATAGATGACTATGGCATCGAGATAGACAAAACAGTCCAAACCCTGAAGACCCGTTAATATTGAGTTCATTACCCTCTGAAAAGTTGCTGGAGCTCCCGTCAACCCGAACGGCATTTTGTTATATTCGAAATGACCCTTGTCAGTGCTAAAGGCCGTTTTTTCTTTATCCTTCTCATCCAGTAGCACCTGATGATATCCACTAGCCAAATCCAACGTGGTAAAATATCTGCTGTTCCCCAGTTGATCCAGAATTTCGTCAATCCTTGGAATAGGGAAAACTTGCTTGATTGTAGCTTCGTTCAGTTTTCGAAACTAAACTTCCTCTGGCCGTCTTGTGATTTTTTGGGTACTAACAGTAGTGGTGAATTCCACGACGATATGCTGGGGCTAATAACGCCCTCTTTTAATAATTCCGATACTTGCTTGTTAATTTCGTCCCTATGTGCGTGTGTTTTCCAACCACCTCCTAAAAGTATTTTCTTCTTATTTATCGACAGACCCTATAGTGTTAGCTGAAATAATACCTATAGAAGCTGTGCCTTTGAGACTGGAAGTACAAGAGTTGAGAAAGGCTATCGCCGGCTTAAAACTTAAAAAATCACCTGGTATTGATAAAGTTAGTAATAGGATGCTTCTGGAGCTACCAAATGTAGCGGTAAGAATCTTATTGTTTATATATAACGCCATTTTGCGCCTCAGTTTTTACCCTCAGAAGTGGAAGATTTCGAAGGTGATAATGATTCCCAAGCCGGGCAAGGATCATTCTAAAATAGATTCTTACAGGCCAATAAGCTTGCTGTCCAATTTATCTAAACTGTTCGAGAAACTTTTAATAAATAGAATGTATCCCATATTGATCGAAAAGAAGTGTATACCGGATCACCAGTTTGGATTTAGGAAAAAGCATAGCACAATAGAGCAAACGCATAGACTTGTTAATGCTGTTAAACAAACCTTTGAAAATAAACATTACTGTTCTGCTCTCTTTATTGATGTTTCCCAGGCCTTCGATAAAGTTTGGCACGAGGGCTTAATTCATAAACTAAGGCAGAAATTGCCTCAAAATATTTCCACATTACTGGAAAGCTACTTGAGTAGCCGTTTATTTGTTGTAAAGCACGAGGAGTTTTTGAGCCCACCACAGCCAATTAGAGCCGGAGTTCCTCAAGGGAGCATCTTGGGTCCGATTTTGTATTTATTATATACCTCAGATATGCCTACACGGGACGACGTTCACGTTTCAACAATTGCTGATGATACTGCCCTGCTTTGTGTTCATGTAGACCCACACGAAGCTTCACTACGTCTTCAAAGTCATGTGTTCCACGTCGAAAAATGGTTAAGAAAATGGGGAATAAAAATTAATGAACAGAAGTGCATTCCTATTACTTTTACATTACGCAGGAGTACATGCCCATCTATCACAATAAATAATCAAACAATACCTCAACGTTCGGTCGTCAAGTACCTCGGTATGCACCTTGACAGGCGTCTAACATGGAAGCACCACATAGAAGCTAAACTTATGCAAATAAGACTTAAAACTGCTCAATTAAACTGGCTAATTGGTCGGAATTCTGTTCTCAGTCTTGACTGCAAACTTTTGATCTACAAGTCTATTCTAAAGCCAATATGGAGCTATGGAATTCAAATGTGGGGCACTGCCTCAGTGTCAAATGTCGAATGGATACAAAGAAGCCAGAACAAAATCCTCAGACTCATAACTGCTGCCCCATGGTATGTGAAAAACTCAAACATTCACAAGGATTTGAAAGTGCCCTCTGTAAGAAAGGAAATACAGAAGTACGCATCCAAATATTTGAGAAAACTGGAATTTCATCCAAATATTTTGGCACGTGATATATTAAATGATAGAGGCTACAATCGTCTGAAGAGGAGAGACGTTAGGGCTATTAGTATAAGTAATTTCTAGTGTTTTCCTTTTTATTTTTTTTTATTTCTTGTTAACTAAAATTTTTTGGCTGGCATTGGCTAGACATAAAGATAGTTTTTACTTTTAGATTTAAGATTTATCTACTTATTGTTAGTTCTATTAATTTAGAAGATTCAATAAATAATATTATGATACAAAAAAAAAATGTGCATGTGGCTATATGTACTGTTTTTGATTAATAGCTGGCTGGTCATACTTTGTTGGTATTTTATGTTTTATTAGTTTTGTATAAGGTAGCCTGTCAGTTAGTAGCATGAATACATCCTGCTATTGTTCGCACATTCTGCTCAATGAGGCCCGTTCTTCTTCATTCCAAGTTTTTCCTCTCATTATTATTTCGTTTAGTTCCCTTATTCGTTCTTCTTTATTTGAAGCAGGACTTTCCTTTATTTCAGAAATGTCAACCAATAAGCGGGAACCAGCACCTTGCGATTTCAAAACGGTAGTTACAGAGGAACAATATTTGAAGCAACTACAATCAGCATCGCCTATAGCTGTTGCATCAGACAAAAACAAATTATCAAGTTTACCAGCTAGTCGCACAGAAGCAAATACACAGCTTTGTGCAGGAAAATGGTACAAAGAATGCCAGTCAAGTACCGATGGAAATTCAATTTATGCTACAAGAACTTAATGTACAGCCAGCAAATAATTAGCACATTCGAAGACAACAAATTCAATAACGGCTATCATTACACATGGAGAGATACTCAATAGAGCGTTCAACAAGTCATCAGGACGTTGTTACTTGAATGAGGACACTACAAAATCAATACTTTGCAAAACGCTCGAATACTTCGCTAACGCTTTTATGGAGAAAGCAAATTAATAAATATGGCAATTTAACCAGTAGCAGTGCCTTAAGTAGCAACGTGTCCTCAATGTGCTCTTCAGTCAAATGTCATCAAGTGAATCACATCCCATAGCTGCTATTGCCGGTTCCATCAATCATATGTCGCACTTTTTTAGTAACAGTTTCAAGTCAGTTTGACTTAAGCAAGCCAACATAATCTCAAGTTCAGAAGCACCGGTTCAGAATCGACGAGTATCAACTTTTCAAAGGGGGGAGGGATGTTGCGAGTCATCCTCGCATAATTGACTAATTATATTATTATTATTTGTCAGCAAGTTTATTTTAGTTTATTGTTCTTATTGTTATTATTTCTTCAGTCAGCAAGTTTATTGTTAAAAAATAGTATAAATAATAAATAAGTGTTAGATTAAGAATGATTTGTGAAGTACAGCTTACCGTAGCAGTTAGAACCCACAGCTCAATAAGAACTGTGAGACTAAGCGAAAGTTGGGTTACAAGTTAATAAAGTAGCGGCCTGCGAATCCTACGGGACCCTCCAGGTTTGTTAGCAATTGTAACTAAATAACCTCGCCTTTTTTTCTAACCCTGCGAATCCTACGGGACCCTCCAGGATTAGGACCATGACGGCAACCACTCTGGCAGATGTCGATTCTTTCATCAAAGTTTTATAATCACTTTTTAGCAAAATGGCGGTTCTATTTCGTTAATCACATCAGGGATTTTGAATTTTAAGGCTGCAATCGATTCGGTTGGCTCCGTGTAGACTCTATTCTTAACATAGCTCCACAAAAAATAATCCAGTGGTGTTAAATCACATGATCTGGCTGGTGAAATTATATAATCGAGAAATTTTGTTTGCAATAAATTGATCGTTTCATTGGCTGTGTGACATGTGGCACCGTTTTGTTGAAACCAGATATCAGTGATGTTCACATCGTCAATAATTGGCCAAACTTGAATTGTTAGCAACTCGCGATAGTGTGATATATTCAGCGTTACCCTATTTCCAGCCTTATATTCGAAAAGAAGGCCCAATCACGTCTCCAGACCACATATCACACATGTCAATGATATCCACGTCGTCCATAATAGGCCAAAATTGAGTTGTTAACATCTCGCGATAGCGTGATCCATTCATCATTACCGTATTTCCAGCCACATCTTCGAAAAAATAAAACGGCCCAAACATGCCTCCATACTGCACGCTATGCAGTTGAACATGTAAAGGTTTCTCAATAATCCCTCTAGGATTTTCAGAGGCCCAAATGCGACTTATCTGTTTGTTGACATACCCTGACAAGTGAAAAAGGACTTCGTCTGAAAAAATGATTTTTTCAGAAAAACGAGCCAGTTGTTCCTGAATGAATTGAGCGAATCTATGGCGATGTGAATGCTCTGTAGGCTTCAGTAACTGTACCAGTTGAGGCTTGTAAGGCCTTAAAGTCAAATCCTTATGCCATGTGGTGGTTTTGGTTAGCCCCAATTGTTGAGAATAACAAGGCACTAAAAAATTTGAATCGGCTCCAACACTGTGGATCACGGCTGCGTTGCTTTCAGTTGCACGACCCGGTCGAATACGCACTGGTATTCGCATATTTTCTATCGAGCCTATCGACTTAAATTTAACCACCATATTATTAATAGCGGTTTTAGAAGAACGATTATGTTGTGCGAAAATATCACAAATTTTCACGAAAATGTAACTTTAACAGAGCCATTTTCTGCGTAATTGATTTTAATTATTTGAAGGTGATTTTCTTAAGAAATTCAATTCATTGTACACATTGTCAATGCATCCATCTTGTGTGTATAAGATTTCTTAAAAAAACTATGCAATTTTTAAAACTCACAATAGGTTTTTTCGTTTACTTATTTACTGCTCATTCTTTTCTTTGAAAACTTAAACTTAAAAATTTTTTTTTAAAACTGGTGTTGCCATAATTGAAAATTTAAACTGCTTGTTGAAAAATCCGATATATTCTAGGGAAAAAAATGAAGACTAGACGACTAGACAGACATTCCTGGAAACATAAAAATCTACAAAACAAAAATTTTTAAAAGCGACATTATAAAAAACAAAAATAATGTCATCACATCGAAAGCGTTCGCCGATCAAAGCGAACAAACAGCCAACGATGAGGGAAAGGAACTACAGGAATGACAGCAGCATTTCACTAACTGGCGGAACAAACCCAAACGACTTAATGCGTGACTAATAACAGCAATAATTTAAACACCAAATTTATTGATTTGAAATTCGCTTAGAATTTTAAATAAAACAACAACAAAAAATTGTGTGTAAGTCTTCAGGGAATTTGTTTTACCCTTTTCCGAGTTCATAAATTTGCTTAAATTATTTTATTATTATTTTATTTATTTTTCCTTCTTTCTTGATTGCAATGCGATATATTGATGTTATTGTGGAATAACTTTATGACATTATGAATGCAACAAATTCCCAAAATCAGCAATCAGCAATGTAAAAGAGTTATGATATGCCATGACTTGTTATCTATCATTCCAAACTCAATTTCAAGAATAACAATTGAAAATAATGAATGAAATTTCGGGGAAAATTGTATAAATTGTAATTGTATGGAGGAATAAATTCTGCTTTGAAGCAAATCATTAAGATTTGTATATTGTATACGTTTATACCTTTTTTATAAACGTTTTGTTGTTTGGCATAGCTCACACAAGTAGAAAGCAGCGAATCCTACGGGACCCTCCTGCTTTACTACAACAGGTTGGTATCCAAAAGGATACATCAACAATGGCATGATGGGCTAGTATATAAACTTAATATGTTTGGATACCCAGGCTATTTGCAAAAGATAATACAAAGTTTTTTGAACGAAAGAACATTCGTTGTTAATATGGAGAATAAACTTTCTTCCCCGCGGCTCATTCCTGCAGGACTACCACAAGTATCATCTTTATCGCCTACACTATACTCTATTTTCATCTCGGATTTCAAGAGAACAGTCAGCTGCATTATACGCAGATGATACGGCAATAATAACAACAGGGATAGTCTCCAATGCTATTATCAAGAAAATGAAAAATGAGCTATTACACGCTGAAAAATACTTCTTTAGGTGGAAAATTAAGACTAATGAAACAAAAAACACAAGCTTTAATTTTTTCGTTCAACAAATCACCTAAAAGAACACCTACTCTCGCTTTATCTCTTGGTGCAACAAAAATACCTCTCAGAGAATGGGAATAGAGCTAGATAAAATGTTTAAACATCACATTCTTCAAACGTGTGAAAAGGCTGAAAACGCTAAATAGGAAAAACAAAATATTACTTTACAGAATGTGTATACGGCCAATTATGACATATGGATGTCAAGTATGGTCAAAAAGATGTGCCAAAACATAATTGAAAAAGCTCCAGGTCATACAAAACAAGAATCTGAAGATTATATTCAATCTACCGAGACGATACTCAACAAATAGATTACATAGAATATATCAGGAGCAAATGTTTGTAACAGTGATCAATAATATCACAGAAAGATTTGAAACCCGCAACAGGATTTCAAATTCAATGTACCAGTGTTCGAATCTAGGATTAATAATAAACCGCCTTGGTATAATGCCAGATTATGCCATCTAAAAAATATTAGAAACAAAGCATATTCTAATTTCAGAATTTCGAATAGTGACGTTGACCACAAAAAATTTTCTTTAGCGCGTAATGAATACAATTTCTTAAGAAACTTTCTTTACAGCCAGTATATATTTGAAATTGAAAACAAAATTAAGTCCAATTCTTCGGCTTTCTGGCATTTTTTAAGCGGTAAAAGAGAGAATAATATTACCCCAAAACGTATGTGTTATGATAACATGCAATCGTATGATGTATTAAGTACGTGTGATCTTTTTTCAAAGTAATTTCAAAGCACATTCGTTAAACCTGCTTGTAATGACTCCAGCTACCATCTCGTAGATAACAAAAGTGGTGGAATCAATTTTAATATAACCATTGCTGATGTGTATTATGCTATAAATGATTTAGGGAATGATACCAAATGTTCAGTTGGAGATTATCCTTCTATATTTTTTAAAAAGTGTTCAGCTAATATTGCAGTCATAATTACTAAGCTTTTCAATTCGTGCCTTGAACTTGGTGAATTTTTGGATTGCTGGAAGCTTTGTTGCATTGTTCCAATTTTTAAATCTGGAGATCGTAGCTTAGTTACCAATTATAGGCCCATAATTAAACAAAGCCCATTTGCAAAGATATTTGATAATATTTTAAAGAGTAAACTATTTGAGCATGTTAAGAGCTTTATTTCCGACCGGCAACACGGTTTTATGCCGAATAGGTCTACAACGACTAACTTACTATTATTAAGCCGTGATATTGTATCTGCTATGATGAGTAAGCGCCAATGCGATGTTATTTACACTGACTTTGCTAAGGCATTTGATACAGTTAGCCATCATCTGTTACTGCTCAAGCTTTGTACATTTAGTTTTTCGAAAAATATTTTAGCATTCTTTCATAGTTTCTTGACTAATAGAAAACTTAAGGTTAAAATTGGTAATTCATTCTCTTCTGATATAATTGATGCCTATTCAGGTATTCCTCAGGGAACGCATATTGGTCCGTTACTTTTTATAATTTTTATTAATGATTTACCATTGAATTTTAAGTTTTCCAGCTGTCTTTTATTTGCTGATGATTTGAAATTGTTTTCTACTATTGGCGATATTGGTGACTGCGAAAAGATACAGATTGATCTTAACAAACTGTCTGACTGGTGTTTTGAAAATGGCATACGTATTAATGTTTCAAAATGTTGTGTTGTCACATATGATTATATTTCGGGTTCAATAAATTTTGATTATACTCTTGGTGGTTTCCTGCTTAAACGTGTAGCTGAAGTTAAGGACTTAGGAGTCATTTTTGACACTAAATTAACATTCTCTAAGCATATCGACTATGTTATTTCTAGAGCTTATAGTATGCTTGGTTTCATTAGAAGAAATTCTAGAGATTTTAAATATGCATACGCCCTCAAGTCTTTATACATTTCCTTGGTTCGAAGTATCTTGGAATATTGTTCCATTGTTTGGAATCCTAGTCATTTAGGCCCATCAAATCGTATTGAACGAATTCAGAGGATATTCACTAAGACTGCTTTAAAATTGATTTGGCCACATGAACTACCTTCTTATGATGTTAGGAGGAAAATGTTAGGCTTACAATCCTTAGAGGATCGTAGATCTTGCTCCTCATTATTATTTGTTTATAATATACTATCTGACAATATTGATAGCCCGGAAATTAAAAATTATTTTACGTTATACAGTCCTCCTAGGGACTTGAGACATAATCGCATGTTTGAAGAATGTCTTTTCAGAACGAATTATGCAATTAATGAGCCGATTGCAAGATGCTTGCATTTATGTAATAGTTTTAACCCACATTTAAATTTTAATGTCAATTATAATATGTTCAAGCTTCTTTTATTCAAACATTATAATTAATATTGTAAAGTAATCTGTAGGAATTTAATTCTGTAGATGAAATAAGTAAAAATAAATAAATAAATAGAAATTCTGCCTTGATAAAAAATTTGTAATATTATATTCTTCTCCAACTTTATATAAAGTTGACAGAAGACCTAATGTAAAAATTTCTTTTAATTCCTATTAGGTTTTTTTATCTAAATATCTTTTTCCTTATAATGTAAATAAAATCTTTTAAATGTCTATTTTAAGTTAATTTTGTATCATTTATATTTGCTGTAATACTCAATAATGTAATAACTCAAAATGGGTGTATAAGAAATTTGTATATATTTTTAGCTGTGATGATGATAGATTAATAAAATATTATAATAATAATAATCTAATCTTATCTAGCGGAAAATCTTGCTAAACAATATTTAACGTTATTTGCATTTTAAATATAACAAAATAAAAATAAATAAAAAACTTAAATAATAATTAAATAAAACAATTGTCAACAAATAGTTTGAAACTTAAATTGTGGCTGTTTCACTAATACGGTTATAAAGCAGGGATGGTAAACGCAATTTTAAAGTTATACGGTGTATTGGTATTTTGTTTAGATGTGCTTTTCAGGGTAAATTTTTGAGATATAATTTTTTGGATTTTCTTTTATTATTTACGAAAATAGAATATTTTTAACTATTAATAATACTAAATATTAAGAAAAATTTGATTTTTTTTTTTCGTTCGGACCAGCACTCAGGGGATGACCCCTACTCATGCAATGTATTGCACCAGAACTAGGCAATTATGTTATGGGGAGGAGGAGAAAAGAGGGCGTAGTGTTTGTGGACATTCGATTTTAATTGAATGTGACAGCAAAGACCTCTGGAGGGAGTTTATTCCACATACAAACTGTTCTTCTGAAAAACGAATACTCCCTGTAAGGCGTAGTGCGTTTCACTGGCCAATCGACCACAAATGGATGCGCTCTCAACGATAATCAAGTTAAACGCAGTTTTATTCAAACTATTAAAAATTTTTTAATGTATCGATACTTTTTGGTATGGCAGTTTTAATCGATAAATCGATAACTTTTGTTGTATATGCCAAAAGAAGCCTATAACTTTGAAACAAAATAAAATAAAAATAAACTCTTTAAAACATTTCACATGAAATTATTTTATTCGAAAGATAATCTTCTGCAATTATAATTTAAATATGACATCTGGCTTATGACCACCATGGCCGGCTTGGACGCACTGTAATCTGAAGTTTCAATTTTCGATGTCTCTTTTTAACTCTGGCGGCCGTAAAGTTAAATGACGAATGTTGTCCTCCAATTGATCAATCGTTTCGACTTATCGGTGTAGACACCGATAATCATAGCAAATAGTCTAGCGGCGCACACTGGAGATTTTTGTATGGAGGTGAGGAAAAAAAAATATATTTGTCACAAATTTAGTTTTGTTTTTATAGTAATACACAAAAGTAATCAAAATAAAGAAAGTTAGAGAAATGTCGTTCGTTACTAAGAAAAAAAATTAAATGATTTTTTTTTAATTTTTAATTTATTATTCTAAAAGAGCCTTAACTTTGTCGCTTATAACACCATGCTTTTTCTGGCTAAATAAAGGCGTCAAATGTGAAATCATGGGATCTGATGTTACCATCATTCGTTGCATAATATCTTCTTCGTTCGTGGCAATTCGACTGCATTTTCTGGAGTGTCTAAGGCGATATTTTTTATAGTCGTTGTTACGACTTTCCTGAGCATCTTCGGATAGTAGGCCTACAGGAAAAATACACTTTTCAATTATATTCTTGCCATGAGTCAGAATTTTGTAAAGTGTTGGTGGGGAATATTGTACCACTCGTACAGTGCAACAAACTCTTTTGCCGTCTTCAAACACAAATCAACAAATTTTTCTGTGTCTACTTCCTCGGCGATTGTTATAGTTTCGAGAATTATTGAAAACCTGTTGATTATGTTTTCATCTAGACCCGTGATTTCGGACATCAATGCAAGATTCGTAAAGAATCGTCATGACGTATTTCCTGAATTTGTTTTAATTTTTGAATTTAAGTTTATGCTTTTTCATACATTTTTGGGATTTCTTGTGAGTGGACAGTACCACGTTTAAATTCAATATTATAAGCCACATGTAAAAGACACTCCATCAGCTTTTCATTTACGGGAATAGCTTAAACTATTTTGATTTTATTCATCTTGGATGTTGTGGCTCCACAAATGAGAGAAGAAAATGCAGCTGGTGTTTCTGTTAGCGATTGTCCTGTCTTGCCGTCAATCATTGTAAAATATAATTCATGTTTTACTCTAAAGTTGCGATTATTCACTGTTAACTAAAATTCTTCTAGTTGAGATATCTCCTCATCAACTCTTCTCTTTTCTTCTCGTATAACTTAAGGTGTCTCTTTAACGTCTACAAAAACTGTAGTATTCTGCAATACTGTATAGAACAAGGTTAATTGTTGTTCCATACTTATTTATTTATGCCATCACTTAATGATAATTTAAGTGGTACAACTGATATCATATATAAACGAGAGTCAGAAATTTGTGCATATCTCGAGCAAATGTTTTTAATTCATATCTTTACTTAGTTGTGCATAAAAGCGAAACGCCTTCATTGATTTTCATGAGTTATGTTTAATTTTGTTCATAGGTTATACGACTTTACGCGAAAGTAATAGGACTTGACACTTTTTTTACAGTTTTGGATTTTTTATGAATTAAAAAAAAAAATAACTTTTTAGCTAAAAAAAATATTTTTTTTCTCACACATTTATTTATAACTTCGAAACTGTTGCTTATGTAGCGAAACGTTATACAAACACATGAAAGTACTTGTAATTCTTGATTTTTCTAAATTTGTTTAAGTAAAATCCGACTAGTGGTTCTTGAGTTATGTTAACCAAAATGGCCTTGAGTTGCGAATCAATCAACTAAAAAATGTTGCGTTGTGTAATCCAACAAATTGAGAGGTGGCACCTGGTGGCACCTGGTGGCACTTGAAATTGATTAAAAATGTAAAAAGAGATATTAGCGGTGATTTTCGACTGCAGGAAAGTAAAGCTAAAATTGTAGGTCCAAATGCTTGGAGAAAAAAGGGATTTTTTTATATGTTCATAAAAATAAGCAAACAAAAAAAAAACTTAAGTCTCTGCAGAGTTTATTTTTTCAATTTTAGTATACTGAAATATCGTACTTTAAATAGAAAATAAAAAGAAAAACGTTAGCTTACATAATAAAATAATATTCCTTTTTGAAATTCTTAGGTTTAAGTTAAGTTGGTTCAGTAAAACATACAAGTACTGAGCTTGAGACGGCTATAAAAAAAACTAGCAGTCAGATCGGGGTAATTCTTTTTGTTTTGATTGCATATGGCGTGAATAGTATGTTGACAGTTTGACTTTTTTCCGCGAAATTCTAAGTGTGCGGCGTTAAATCGCACTATCCTTTAGGCATCCGAAATATAAATGTGTTTACCAAACGCCTCCAAACAGCTAGTTTTTCTGGATGTAATGTAATGTTTCAATAAACACTTGAGGATTATCAGCACTATAAATACGGTAGTTTAATATATTAAGCTTTATCGCTAAACAATAATCGCTAATGAAAATCGGCACCAATGGCAATTTCGCTTTAGGCCAAATTTGCAGTTTATTCATGTTAAATTACCAAAAAAAAAACCAAGCACAAATCAGTTGATAGATAATGAAATGGCCACTAAATAAAAAGTGCTGTAACTTAGGTCGGTGCTGTTGCAAGGACAAGGCTGGATGAAATTTTTTAACGTTATGATTACTGCTTCGTGCGGTTAACTTTAGCGAACGCAATAATTTTGTTGAAAAGTTGATGATATCGTCTTAACTAGCAATAGAATTAATCGATTTGTGTGTAATTTTTGCTAACAATTTCATTTCTTCACAACCAAAAAACAACAAAAAATATATATTTTAGATATGCTGAAAAAGTGGGCGTGCTGAATTAAACTTGTAAATGCATATTTTGCGAACTTAAGACATCATTATCATCATAAGACGCTCATTTGAGCGGAATCTCTAAAATATAAAAATGAAATGTAAAGTACCACATCCAACACAATTTTAGTTTTTTCTTAATTTTTAAATTCTCAAAGGCAATTTTTCAATTTTTCTTTCCATAACAATCTTTTTCGAAATTAATGAAATCGTTCAAGCCGTTTTCAAGTTATACGCTTAACAGCGGAAACCATTTCGTTCTAAATATTGAAAATGTTGTTATTCGGATTTATATAATTTTACGATTGTAGTGTTTTTGTGTTAGTTTTCTGTGGGGCTTTCCGCCAAATTTAAAGATAAATTTAAGATAATTTTAGCATTTACTATTTATAATTATTTAAAAACTTGGCAGCACAATTCTTGAAGATCAGAGTAGTACATTATCTCCAAAGAACACTTACGATCTCATCTTGATTACATATTGAATATCAATTATGTTTGGGGGGTGGGGTGCTTTTTACACTCTTTATTTTACTATTCCGGTGTGCACCTTCACTTCCTTTAATAAAAATTAATATTGTCATTATTATAAATATCAAGTCGTGTCGTTTATGAAGTTACGATAACAACAGTTGTCATAGAAAATTATGTTAAACAGAAAATTCGAATTTTGAATTTATCCCTTACTCTCTCTCCTTCAGCTTTACATTGCTTCGTACAATTCGTAATTGCATTAACTTTGCCATCCCTGTTCTAAGGTGTGTTAGAAAGATAGCTTTTATTTGAAGCTTTTCATTTGCTTATTAATAAAAAGCTATTTTTTTCAAATACAATTTAAAGTGCAATTAGGGTGTTCCCTGAAAATAAAAGTTGTCCTCGATTTTTTAAGATACAAAGTGAAATGCTTTAAAATTTTACGATAATTTTAGAATTCTAAACAAACAAATTTTAATAAATAATAATACGAGTAATATTTCATAATCAAATAGTTTTAAATTATTGTAATAAGATGACGTTCAAGGCAAGCAGAAAGCTAGAATAAATATGTAAGTATATGTATGTACGAATAACAAAGAGAAAAATGTAAAGTTGCCATACATTTTTACTGAAATTATTGGTTTTTGGAAAATCGAAAACCCCTGCGCTTTTAAATGCTTTTTCAATAATTCTGTAATATACAATTAAAGTAATAGCCCCTGAATGACATCACTTACATATATTCAAGGACTGGTTTTATCTAGAATTTGTTTCCCTCGAAGTTAATTTTCACCAATTAATAAAAGTAAGTAAACATTTTTTACGTCTCACATTTTCTTGGCTTGAAACGATCTACTACAAAAAGAAGTTTTCTAAATAATGCTACGTGTCACCACGTTGAGGAATGATAGTTAAATTATTTTGTTTGCTCGGACCAGCATTCAGAGTACGATCCCTACTCGTATAATGCATCTTACCAGAACTAGGAAATAAGGTTATGGGTAGGAGGAAAGGGGGAGTAGAGTATATGAACAATCGATATGAATTTCCCTACGTTTAAAGTGACAGGAAAGATCTCTAGAAGTAGGGATAATAAGAACTGTTCTCTTAAAAAAAAATTCACCTGTAATGCGTAGTACGATTCACTGGCGAATCGACCACAAATGGATGCGCTTTCAACAAAAATCGGGTCACTTAGCCCTCTCCTGTAAGCGGTCGAGCATTTCCAAAATAGATTTTGGGGCACCGGCCCATACATGAGAGCTGTATTCCATCTTTGGATGGATGTAGGTGGTATAAATAGTACGAAGATCGGATGGAGTGAAGTATATCTTATACCGTTTTAGAACGCCGAGGCACTTGAAAGCTTCTTAGAAATCTGAAAAATGAAAAATCACCTGCAAAAAAATAAATAGGGTTAAGTGTTTGATAAAGAAGGCCATTTACAAAAACAAGCAATAGAGTAGGAGAAAGAACAAAGCCTTGCGGTACCCGTGAATTAATCTTGAACTCATCGGATGAAATTCCATCGAGAAAACTCGATATAAATCTATAGAAATTGTCACCGATACCAAAAGCAACTAGTTTCAACAAAAGTGCATCATGCCACACTCTATGAAACCCCTTGGAAATATCTAGAGCCACCACCTGACATTCTCCGAAATGATGTATGAAGATGCACCACTTTTCCGACAGGAAAGCGGGCAAATCACCCGTTCAGCGCCCCATAAAGCAACCATATTGTCGTTCGCTAAGTAAGCCGTTGGACTCCTGGTACCTCACAAGAAGAAAATTAATCATACTTTCCATCACTTTATAAAGTGCAGAACAAATTGCAATCGGGCGGTAATTTTCAGAGTTGTTAGCCTCACCCTTTTTAGGGATTGGCGTTACATTAGCAACCTTGCAACACTTTGGAAATTCACCGGCATGATACAAATTGTTGAATAAGGTTGCTAACGGATGCGCCAGCGTCGAAGAGCATTGCTTCAAGACCAGTGCTGGTATCCCATCCGGCCCAGCAGACTTGTTAACGTTGAGATCTGCTGAAAGTGTTTTAGCCGCTCGAGCGGCTATGCCCGTTACTTCGGCATAGTAACGGGTACGCTTTAGAGCTCGGACGGTGGTTGAATTATTTTCAAATATACCAGCCAAAAGGTTTGCCCTATCAACCGGATTAGTAAATATTTGAATTCTCCTTACTCTCTTAATAAATGACTTCAAGTTTTTGCTATACCTAGGAGTGGCAAGAACCTTAGCACGAAGGCGCTCCTCGTGTAGATTTGTTCGCGCCGTAGTACATGGGCACACGAAGATCTCGCCCTTTTGCGTAGCGAATCAGTTTCTGCGCTTTAATTATAGCATTGAATATACGTCTCGCAATTAAACTGAAGTGTGCAACATCCGAAAATGTCTTGCTCGAAAGGAGTAAGGAGTATAACATGTCCGTAATTATTTTATAAAATATAAGTCAGGAATAAAACGCAGAACTTTAAATTATTGGTACACTTGTTACTCAAGTTGGTAGAGAACAACTTTTCACAAAGAAGAAGTATAAAGTAATAAGCAAATGGAATTATTAGATGTGGAATCGCAAGATCTAAACAATAGTGATCATAAAGATAACAAAATTTAAGTAGATCGATGTGAATACAATGGACTTTGGAAACTAATGAGTCGACAACAGCACTGTGTGAACGAGATTCAGGTGGATGATGGCCGCAACGTAAAACACGTGTCATTGTTAATTCCTTTATCTCAAATAACCACATGACCTTATATAAACCGGTGTTTTGTAAAGCCCCTTAAAAAAAAGGGTTTTAAAAAAACCAAAAATCGTTCACCGCTAGAATTTTGCTTAGTGCTCACTTACGTGACTGAAAGTAACACTAAATTAAAAATCCTTAAGTTTATATAAATATAATAAAAAATAATAATACAATTTGTATGCAAGTGCCCTCTTACGACTAAAAAGCGAGTTAATTTTGTTTTATGTTCCCAACTACTTTTAAAAAGGGACACCCTAATTGTTAGGTCATTCGATGACAGCAACAAAAATGCAAATATAATGCAAATTTCAATTTATATATTACGTTTTCACTTAAGCGTTATTTGAATAGCCCTATATAAAGGCTAGAATAATAGAAAAATATTTTTAGTTCTAAAGAAATAGTACTTTTTTGAAAAGCATTTTTTGTTTTGTTGAAAATTAATTTAAAGAAGAGTGGAAGAGTGGAAGAATGTTTTAGTAATATAAACCAGCTATGGAGTTTTTATCTACAAAATGTGCTGCTAGGTCAGCCGGTCTAGCTAATGCATTAATGAATTTGTTGCTGCAAACATTAATAACAAAATTTTGTGCCTTAAGTGATCAATCGCAGTGGCCGAAAGATTATGGTGATGAAATTACTAAAAGAGGTACTAAAAATAAAAAGTTTCTAAATGAATGAAATTAAAAGTGCTAAGCTTTAATTACAGATCTAATTTAATAATACTTCTTTTGTAACTATAAAATTAACTAAAAATTTAATTTATTAATAATTTGTGTTTAATCGAATGAACCGGATTTTTTGAAATTGAACCACGTATATCCGTACAGAGTTATTTAGAATGTGTAAGAAATAGTAAGGGAAACATTTGGTACTTAATCTTTATAGTGAAGTAGTCTATAATACTATTTTAAAAAACTCAACCTAGACGGAGTAAATGTCTGTTGAGTAGGGTGTTTTTATGGCAAAACCGATCTAGAAGCACTACCAAAAATACACAAACCAAACACACCGATGGGAGCTATAATTAATTACAAATCTGCAAAACAATACTAAAAAACACCTTAGGCCTGCAATATAGGCATACAATAGCCAATACTACAGAACTGATTGATAAACTGGAGAAAGTGAAAATAACGGAGAACACAAAACTGGTCTCTTTTGACGTAAAGGACTTGTATCCACCAATTCCGGTAATGAATACATTAAAAATTGTTCATAAGACAGTAAAAAACAAAGCGGAAAACAAGGAACCGGCAATACAACTTACAGGCACACTGAAAGCGACACTGGAACGGAATTACTTTAAATTTAACAATAGTATATATGGACAAATATATGGACAAATAACAGGACTAGGGATGGGAAGTCCAACATCTGCCACCCTCATGAGGGTATTTGTGCGCAACTTGGAGGGGGAATACGTAAAGGAATTAAAAACCAACTTTGGAGTAATATTCTATGCAAGATATGTCGAAGACATCATATGTATACTAGAGGGGGATGACGATGGGCAAATTCTAGATTACTTGAATGGAGGACACGGGAACATAAAATTTACAATGAGAGAAGAAGAGGAGGGGAGAATTAATTATCTAGACCTAACGATCAAGAGAAACATAATCTCGAACAGAATCGAATATGGAATATACAGGAAATCAACATCAACGGACACAATAATACACAACTCATCAAATTAACCCCAGCAATACAAAAACGCAGCAATCAGGCAGTTAATAACAAGACTCGAGAGAACACCACTAACACGGCAAATGTATATGAAGAAAATGGAAACAATAGACACCATAGCGAAAAACAACGGATACAAAAAGCGCCTCATAGATAACATCAGGAAACAAATTAGAACGAAGAGACAACAGGAGAATGAAGGGGGAAAATGGGCTACATTAACATACATTAACGTACAAACTGGCGAAATTCTTTGGAAGACACAACATCAATACCGCATTCAGAACAAGAAACAACCTAGGCAGAATACTACAGAATAGAACAACCAAGACAAATATACTACACAAACAAGGAGTGTACAAATTAACTTGTACATGCCATTATAGCTACATGGGCAAACAGGACGAAAAATTAAGACCAAATTTAGGGAACACATTAGAGACTATAACAAAAAACTATGAGCATCATATTCAACTCCAGAATCAAATTTTGCGATTCATATTCATATTCAACAACAAATGTACACTAGGACATATGAAAACAACGGTTAAACTGCTTCATACACAGCACAAGGGAAGGAGACTAAATGTATTGGGAAACATGGAAATATACAAACAAAAAACATTTGACGGGCGAATAATAAATGCACAAATAAACACTGCTTCGGACACAATATTTGAACCGTTGAAATATTTTTACAGGAAACCGAACACTACACCAGCACAAAAACGTTACGCAGGTGCACAAGATCAAAGCAATAAAGAACTTCATAAACGTATAATTACAGATTATTATGTCACATAAAAAAGAAAAAACCCAATAGGTTCACACATAAACACAAACGGACCACAAGTATGATCGTAAAAGGATTTAGTTGGGAAGAAAGACGAATTAAAAAAGGCTGGGGCACATAGAAGCCGTCATACGTTGTATTTTTCAACTGACAAGTAAGTTGAAATACACGTTTTCTTATCAGCGTTGTCACAATCAATACGTCTCCGGCAACGCAAAGTACGAAAGTTGGCCAACTTTTAACTTTTGACGTACGTTGAGTACTTTGACATTTTTCATTTGCTTCTTCTTCTTCTTTTTGTTTTTTTTTGTGTTTTCGCTCTATTGTAGTAAAATATTTTTAAAATAAATTATAAATAATAATAACAATAAATAATGGAATAAATAATGCAAATTATTACTAATAGAAAGTCTAAGATGCCGTCTAACTCCATTTCAAATGTGCACTTTAATAAAACTTTGCTGCAAAAGAAAATATAAAATAAGAAAAACAAAAAACAGCTGATTTCTTATCCGTCAACAAAGTACTCATTGTGCCAACCTCATCCGTCGTTCAGTTGAATACGTCAAAGTATAAGGCATGACGAATTCTATGTGCCCCGGCCTAAAGGGAGCGACAAATTAGATAAAAAGAGACAAAAGGAAAAAGGAGAGAGAGATACAGGCAAAACAGAGAGAAAGTGACAAATGCAATAACACGAACAAGACGAACTATATAAACACAGCTGACAATAGAACGCAATTAGTACGAAAAGAACACTGAAGATGGCAAAGAGTCGAAACCGGTTCGGCTCACAAACCAAATTTGACGAGGATCGACGGAAAATCGTACCCAAATAAAAGTAATTTTAGCCCCGTCGGAAAATCTAAGCACATATACTATGCCCTACTTTAGAACTGGGATGAAAAGGAGAGATAAGGGGAGCAACCTGTATGAAAAAATATTTCTTTTTTTTTCAATAATTATTTATTGTATCTTCAAGAAACTGAACTAACAATAAGTTTTAAAATCTTAAATTCTAAAAAAAAGTTACATTAGTCCCGACCATGTCAGAACTAACCTTTTGGGTAAAAAAAAATTGACATTAAAAAAAAACAAAACAAATGTTTCTAAGATGTGTCATCTGTAGCATTGAGGATTAAAGCTGCGGTATCCCTCTTTTTTAATCGGCTATGTCCACTATAATTCAAGATATTGCGAGCAAGCGGGTTAGGATGGTCTTCAAGCTTCATTAAGTATTTGCCTGCGTATTTGATGATTTCTGTACTCACCAGCGGTATGTCTAAATCACAATGTATGTTTGATTTCTGATGTACCATGGAGCGGAAGTTATCAACCGTAAAATTTTGTTTTGCATACATTGGATTCTATCCACGTTTGAGGCTGAGGCAGTGCCCCAAAGTTCAATTCCTTAAGACCATATTGGTTTTAAAATAGTCTTGTAAATTAGAAGCTTACAATCCAGGCTAAGTTTTGAGTTCCTGCCAATGAGCCAATGTAATTGTGTTAGCTTAAGTTTCATTTGTGTTAGCTTTGAGTCAATATGATGTTTCCATGTAAGGCGACGATCAAGATGTGTACCAAGATATCTCACATAAGTATGGTGAGGAACAATGTGATTATCGATCCGAACGGGTGAACAATTATCTCTTCGCAGGGTGAAGGTCACATGAATGCACTTTTGAACGTTCACTTTAATTCTCCCTAATTTTAACCACAACTCCAACTGAGTTGTATGTTGCTGAAGATTTATGGATGCTTGATGGGAGTTTTCATGCGAACTTAGACACGCTGTATCATCAGCAAACGTAGAAATGTGGACAGTTTCACTTACAGGCATATCGGAGGTATATATCAAGTATAAAACTGGTCCAAGAATGCTATCTTGTGGTACGCCTGAGGAAATTGGTTTGAATACACTAACGAAATCTCCTTCAACAACAGAAAATTTCCGTCCAATTATGTAGCTTTTTAATAGGTTGCTTATATTACAAGGCAAGCGAGCGGTCAGTTTCAGAAATAGACCTTCATGCCAAACTTTGTCAAAAGCCTGAGAAACATCAATAAAAATAGCTGAACAATACTTCTTCTCTTCAATAGTCCTTCTTATCACCTGAACCAATCTATGGGTTTGTTCAATTGTGCTATGTCTACTTCTAAAACCAAATTGATGGTCTGGGATACACCCACTATCCCTTAGCATCGGAAACAATTTATCCATAAGCAACTTTTCGAAAACCTTTGAAATAGTTGGTGATAGACTTATGGGCCTATATGACTCGGTTTTGGTCAGGTCCTTACCCGGTTTATGAAAAAATATAAATTTTTTTTGCACTGACCGGCGAGCGCTTTCGATGTGATGACATTATTATCAAGACGTGTTATTGATTGTACTGGTCAGTTAGTTTTCGGATAGGTCTATTACTGACGAAGTAGATATCATTGACATGTAGTTTCAACAGGATTAATTTATTGAAAACTAAATTTCTGGATCGCATAATTTCACGACAATCAGCAGTTTAGAGGCCAGCCAGATCGTGTGATTTACAACACTGGTTTACTTTTTGTGGCGCTATGTTAAGGACAGAATCTATATGGAGCCAATCGAATCGATTTCAGCCTTAAAACTCAAAATCCTTAATGTAATTACCGAAATAGGATCAGCATTTTGCCAAAAAGTGATTAAAAATTTTGGTCGACATCTGTCATCAAGGTCATAGTGGACATTAGCCAGATATCAGTTTTCATTCATTTCATAAAACAATAAAAGCTTAAAACATCTTGATCTAAAATTTTTTTTAGTTTTACGAAGAAAACGGTATAAAAACAAATATTTTATATCTATTTAATAAAGGGTGTAACGAACTGAACATGCTTAATCATTTTATAATATGGACCAGATTTAAAACATCTCATAAAAAATTGTTTTTTATGTATTTTATTTTATTGCCTCGCTGTGCAATCTGAATCAGAATTTCAGGCAACATTTTTGTGACATGACTTTGTTTAACAAAAATTAAATTAAATTAAATATCGATAGAGCGAATTTTTAGTTTGGATTGGATTTTTGTTATACCACTCCTACAATGGAATACTCCATTTTGATAAGGAGTGACAATGAAACTGCTAAAAACAATATACAACTCAATTCTTTTAGGCAACAAAAAGGCGAATCTAAAAAATGCTTAGATATTCTGAAAGAAGTGTACTAGACAAACTTAATAGAATAGTTTTAATACAGATCCGTACAGTCGTTTAGCTTCAAAATTTTAAAGTGCAACACCAATAATTTCTCTCAAAAATTGTTTATTTAAACTTAAATTTTTAATTCTAGAACTTGAAAACTTGTTATAATAAACTTAAATATAGTCAAGAGTGTTTTAGTATAAAACCAGCCTATAGTTGTGAATAATTCAACTATACACCGCTTGAGGGCTTTCATTAGTTGGCCAATCTTCTCTAATAAATTCAGCAGCTCTTTCGGCAATCATAATTGTTGCAGCATTTGTGTTACTACTGATAATGAAAGGCATTATAGAAGCATCAGCAACACGTATATTTTGAACATCTTTTAGCTTAAGACGCTGGCTTACACAGGCCATGTCATCATTATCAGGACCCATTTTTGCAGTTCCTACATAACGAAACATTGTGGAGGAAAAATACTTTATAAAACATCTCCAATATTGTTTGGATTTGAATGTCAATATGTCACACTCCTCGATGGGTATGTGCATAATTTGAGCTTCTTTTTCTTGAAAGGCTTGAGTTCGTTCCAAACTCATTAAATATTTGATGGCATCTAATATAACTTCTATATCTTGCGGATGGGACATATAATTTGGATTGATTATGGGTGGTTCTTGAGGAGCAGTCGATTTTATTTTTATATAACCCACTGATTTGGGATAAGATACTGTTGTAAAGATGATCAGCAAATCATGAGTTTTTATGGTCTTTCTAAAACTGGTGCGCAAATATTCCTTTACATTTAAACCATTGAGGAGCGTTGCTAAGCCCATAACATCACCTTTTCTAATTAGCTTGTGATGGAATTCGATATTAGGATACGCAGATTTTTGATCAGCTTTCGTATTGATAAAACCGGCCAGGGGAGCAATGCTGTTCGCAGTTAAATAACCCCGATGGTATATTATATATTCATAGAGAAAATCCAAGACAAAGTTCTGATCGAAGTGCTTTGGCTTTAATTTCACAAATATTTGAATCGTTAAATGGTCTTGTAAATTTGCACCTATAGACAGATTGTGTAGAAGTGTTATATTTAAAGTTTTTAAAATTAATTCAGGTCCCACACCCGAGAGCATTAATAGTTTAGGCGTTTCAATGGTGCCTGCTGATATAATGACCTCCTTGTTGACCTGAACTCTAAGAGTTTTTTGTTGTCTTAGTTTAAATTCTACTGCTATGACTATCTGGCCTGTAGCATCAAACTCCAGTTTAGTAGCTTCAGCATATTTAATCACATCTAAATTTTGTCTGTGCGAAACTTTGGCTAAATGTACTCTGCCAGTGCTGGCGCTGCGGCCGTTTTCTACTGTACCTTTAAGGAAGGAATAGCCAATACAGCTGCCCTTATCAAATTGAGCAACAGTGGGAATATTTATTTCTTGGGAGCCCTTTAAAAGCAAATTGTAAATGTCCTCATCAAACAAATCAAAATCATTGACGACTACATAACCCTGTGGATGTGTATCATTACCCACTGGTTTTAACGATTTCTCAAAATAGCCCAGCACTTTATCGTAACTCCAATCAGTGTTGCCCGCCTCCTCCCAACGATCGAAATCCAAGCGATTGCCTTTCAAATACATCATTTCACTTATGGCACCACTTCCTCCTATCACTTTACCGCGAGGCCAATGGCACTTGTTATTTTTATAGGCCTTACAAGAGCGGCTATTAGGCTCTACAAAGTACGGCTGAGTATATTTTGAATGGTGTAACGCATAACAGAATTCAGGGATCTTTAAGCACAAAGAATTTTTATAGATTTTTTTATTTATCGCAATAATTCATATTAAAAAAAAAAAATATTTTATACCTCGGCCTCTTGTGGAGGATCCCCACCGGCTTCTAAAACCAACACTTTCCAATAAGGATTTTCACTTAAACGACTGGCCACAACGGAACCAGCTGTACCAGCTCCCACAACTACAAAGTCATAATCATCCAAGCCATTTTTCACAGCAGAGTCTGCATGATCTGGCGGCCAATTTTCTGCATGCGAAATATTACATTGGGCCGCTAATATTGCTTGTGTCAATAGAGTAATCAGAGTATTCATGCCACCTACACTTTGTGTAGAACACTGTGGATTATATATTCCAAAAGCTGCCGCTGCACCTGTCATCTTTGTGCATCAAAACGATAATGCCCGTCTTCATATTTCTTCTTACTTTTATATTCGTTTTCTTAATTATACTTTTCATTTCAGCTTCTAAGAGTTGCAGTGTAGTCATTATGTTCAGTCAGAAGACTGTTGTACTTTTATTGGTATTTGCTTTTCCTCTTATCAATTTTAACAAATTAAGCAGGAAGAAGTAAATGTAATGGCTCATTTGTCTCGCTATCCGTTTTTATGCCAGACTATAACTAAAGCTCATCAAATTGATTTATTTATCTATCTTTTCAGTTTTAAAGGTTTTGTAGCTGGCGGCAACATGAAAATGTCTGAGTGACCTAAACGATCCTTAGTGGTCGATCCTAAGGATGGGTTTTAAATCACTGTAGTGAAAATTAGGCTTTACAAAGGGTCCGCAATCTAACTTTGTTTTTTTTCAACTAGTGCTTATTTCGTGAATGGCAACACTTAGCTCATGTTTGATTTGACAGATAACTGTATACGCTTGAATAACACTTTGCTTAGTGGGTCTGCGATCGACTTACAGAAGATCCCGATTTTGCAAAAAAAAAACATCTTTTCAGATGAATCTCATTGTTCTTGGCGGGTATGTAAACAAACAAAATTGTCGCATTTGGGGTACAGAAAACCCGAACGCATACATTGAAAAGCCGACGCACCCAAAATGAGTCACTGTTTGGTGCGGATTTTGGCCCAGAGGCATAATTGGGCCGTTTTTCAGGAGTGGCCATTACAGTCAATGGCGATCGTTATCGGGCCATGTTGAATGAATTTTTGTTCACAACAATTGAAGAGGAGGATACTGGCAACATTTGGTTTCAACAGGACGGCGCTACGTGCCACACAGCCAAAGCTGTGTAGTTTTGTTTACAGCATTTTACACAAAAAAAAGTTATTTGGCGGACCCTATATTATATTTCATTAGCACATCCCCCCGGGGGCACATGATAGTCTTTTTGAAACCTACTATTCCATCTAGACTGGTGTCTTGCGGGGTAAAAGGGAGCCCAGGCCCCTTAAAGGCTAGTAGGAGCCACCTGGACAATCCACTATATTTCCACGGGAATCAGTAGGCTCGCAGAGTTCGCTATTTGTCTCTTTAGACATTTAGCTGTTCTCTGACTGGTTATTGAGGTTGGCCCCTATAAGGGAGTATCGTGGTGGTTGTGGTTTCGAGGCCCTCGTGAGAGTTTGTAAGTCGGATCATTCAAAATGAACACAATGAATGGTTCAGGTCCAGTGAGTATGAATGCCGTCGTGTTCTTAATTATATTAAGCTTCATGCGTTCTGGACCAGGAGTTAGAAAGTCTCCAACTCTTTAGCAAGGAGTGAAGGCTGCGGCCTACTTCGAGCTTTTGAAATTGCTACTAGGAGTGACAGGAGGATCCACGGATTTAAAGGCCTTCTAGGGCGTGAATGGCGTTGCTTTTCATTCACAATGGTAATGGCCACCATCTGATTATGGCTCACTGCCGGTGCAGATGTAAACCTTATCACATCATTCCATTAGCACAGCCACTAATAAGCGCATTAATATTCAATCCTATTTACCGTTTTCTCTAAGATATAATCGTCTCAGTGTTTAGGCCTCCCCGGGGGCACATATATGTGGTCTTTATAGAACTTCGACTATCTAGACCTGTGCAACCTATGGGGGAAAAAGGGAGCCCAGTCCCCTGAAGTCAGCAGGGATACAACTGGAAACTCTACTTTATTTCCACTGGAATCAGTGACTCGCAGAGTTCCGTTATTTGTCTCTTTAGACACTTAACTGTTCTCTGGCTGATTATTGAGGTTGGCCTTTTATGGGAGTATCGTGGTGGTTGTGGTTTTGCGGCCCCATATCAGGTCTGTTGTTTAATATGATGGCCAGGATCATTTCGCCGTTAATGACACGCTAGGTGAATGATCCAGTCCAGTAAGCACGCTAGACATGTGTTCTGGACAGGAGTTGGAAAGTCTCCAACTCTTGAGCAAGGAGTAATGATTTGCAGCCCTGCTCTGGATTCGTCGAAGTTGCAACTAGAAAGTTCTGTTGCAAAGAATTATAGTTTCGGCTTCCTAGGACGAGCATGACGTTCCAAATTGTGCAGTGGTTTGATCCACCATCTGATTAAGGCTTCATGGCCAGGCGCGGATGTAAATCTAATCACACGTCTCAGTGTTTAGTAAATAAACTTAATAGAACTTCTCGACTACGAACGCCTTTCGCTAAGTGTTGTTGTAGAATCTTGGCTCAAACGGTTATAAAGGTTTTAACAGATTTTAACGTCAACAAGTCTCCTGGAATGCAATTTGTGAGAAACCTGGAGTCGAACAGCTTACTTAGCGACTGACAGTAAGATTACCGTATGGAGTGCTCTACGGATGACGTTCCTGTCGCAACAATGATCCAACTCCGTACATCATACAGTGAAAGTAAGGTGGTGGCTTTAGATATTTCCAAAGCGTTTGATAGATTGGCATAATCGAAACTTGTTGCTTTTGGTGTCGGTAACAATTTTACCAGATTTATATCGAGTTTTCTCAGGAATCACTCTATACAGTTGTTATAGATGAGATTTCTTCAGACGAGTTCAAGATTAATCCTCAGGTACTGCAAGGTTCCGTTCTTCCTCCTACTCAATTTCTTATTTTTCTAAATGACCTTCTTTGTCAAACTTTCAATCCTATTTACTCTTTCTCCGATGACAGCATAATTTGTCATTCGTGTTCATTCGGTAATAGACAGAACCAGCTGGAGGTGGGTTCCAAAAGCCAGAACATGAATAATACGCTAAAACATGATCTCGAAACAATCTCTAAATGGGGTCGTGTGAATAGAGTTGATTTTAATGTCCGTAAGACTCAATGTTGCATGCGTACGCATAGATTTGTGTCCGGAAGTGGTATTGCATTTGTTACTATATGTGTGATATAAGTAATTAGGAATCGAAAGCTCTTGATGTTTTGGCATGGAAATTCAGTATGATGTTTGATGGACCAAGCACATTTTGCAGGTTTCTAAAGAAGCTTTTCAGTGGCTCGGTTTTCTAAAACCGAGTAAGACGTACTTCACCATTCGCTCATCGTATACAAAATCGAATACAACTCTCATGTATCGGAAGGCGCCCTGAATTCTATTTTGGAGTTGTTTAACGGCGTACAAAAGAGGGCCAAGAGGCTCATTGAAGACAGTTGGGTATCCAATTCTATTCTCTAGAGCATCGTCGCAATGTGAATTGTATTTCACTATTTTATCGTTACTACAACTGAGTAAGTGCTCTAATGAAATAAAGAAACTTGTTCCAATTACTCTCACGATTTTGCGTTTAACACGCTTTTCATTAGGAGCTCATCCATTAATTTGTGCTCGATTTGATGGTAAATCACAATACGTATTACAGGAAAAATTCGAAAATTAGCAGAAAAGTTCATATGTGGAATAAACTCACTGCGGAGGTCTTTACTGTCACTTTTAATGGGGGATAATCAAATCGAATGTCCACAAACACTACTCCCTCTTTCCATCTCCCTATAACTTAATTTCCTAAGGTCATTCCGTGAGTGCTGCTCCAAGAAAAAAAGTTGTTCGCTTTCGTAATGCTTCTGACTTTAACCTTGAAAATACTTAATTTACACTCTCTTGAAATCAACTTTCAAAATTCATCTGAGGAGCAGAATAAAGGAAAAAAATATGCTAAGACGGCAACATAAGTCTTGTGCTCCTGTGGGCTAGTAGGTAGTGTACTAGCTTGTCAATATGGGCGTTGTGGGTTCGATTCCCAACGAAGACTTTGGTTTTTTTTCACTACAAATATAAAAATTGACGGTCGGTGGGGCTGCTTAGCGATGAAGGCATAGTCACTGGTCGCTGTGCTGTCTTACACGGCAGTTAATTTCCGACTATTCTTCTAATTTCACCACCAGTTTCATCTCTTCTCTATCCCTTTCCTAAAAAAATGTAGTACGATACTTGACTAAATAGGCATTGTTGCCTGAAATGCTACTTCTTTTTAAAACAAAAAAAAAAAATCTTGTGCAAGTATCTGTATCCGTATATATTAGAATAAGGTACCCAGGAAGCAGCATATTGAATGGAAAAGTCGTGACTGGCCTCAGTCAAGCAGAAATGAGATAATAATTTCAACCATTATAGGCAAACGATGGAATTTTATACAGCGTAACTAATGCCATGTTTGCTTTAAGAAGGAGTAAGAAAATTAATATAAAAGTTTATATAGGGTGCACCAAGAGTAACATGATTGGTACAAAATGTGTATGATACGGACAAATTTATTAATGAAATTAAATTCGAACGCCATTCAGAATTTTTCGTATTAATAATTTTAGCAAATGAATATTTGCATTATTTGCTTTTACAAACTCTGTGTAAAATGCAAAATAACTTAGCTTCTTTGTGTAAAGTAAAATTCATTAACTAAATTAAATCCCTTAACAGAATAACCACTAACGAAGAGTTAAAATTAACATTTTAAATTAAAAGTAAAAACATGCGTGCAATGCACATTTTCACAGGATCGCTAAAGCTCTGTCTTTTAAGTTCCAAATAATGGGTCTTTTTAAGTTCCAAATAAAAAAACACTGAAAGAAAAATAGTTCTAATTAAAAAACTAAACCTTTCTACAAAGTTAAAAAACAGGAATTCTAAGTCCTGGTTTAAATTGTGATTTCGATGTTATCTGATATACTACTGTTACGGATGTGTCTTGCTTTAGTTTGAAAAGAAAATAATTAAGTAATATAGTAAACAACTGGGCATGTTGTTTACTAACTGCATGGTTTGCTAATGCCTATGCACGCATGACAACAACAACTTTCTAGTTACAAACTGCATAAAAATTTTATACACGCAAGAATTATTAGAAAACTTATGTACACAAGCCAACAACAACTATCTTAAAATAAATTCCAGCGAGAAACTTTATCAACATAAAAACAAAAAGAAAAATACACACAGACCTATAGGCGCATATAGATTGAATGAATAATATTACAACAACAAATTGGTATACAAAGGGAGTAGAAGATTCTTAATTTTTCTAGACTTCTAGTGGACAAGTATAAAAGGCAGCGTCTGAGTGGAAAAATGAACCTCGTGAAGTAAAGACATGTATCTTAAGCATATTGTTCTGTAGTGTCAACTTTGTGGGTAGTTAAAGCAAATAAACTTGTAATTAACTTAAAAACTCTAAAATCTAGTGTTATTTATTTTGCAATACAGAACTCACAACAACAGGTTTATAAAAGGTATAGACCTAACAGTAAGTTATCATACTATATATACTATAATATATTATCATACTTTTATTACATACTATTACGTAAGTTATTACGCAATTTTTCATAAATGAAACGCTTGACATTATGAAATATTACTTCATGAATAATAATTTGAAATTCGAATTTATTTTTGAATTCCTAAAATATAAAAATAAAATCTTACAAAAAAATCGCTCTAAAGAAAGATGATATTTAAATTAAAATAAAATTATATTAAAATTAAATTATAAAGTTTAAATTATTTACAATTAAATTAAAATATGAATTTTCTAAATTTCGAGATCTATGAAGAAATTTAAAAATATTATAAAAGAAAATTGCAAACTACAGTTGAAATAAAAATAATAAACATAAAATTAGCAAAGATATGAAGGTACGTGTTCCTGTTATTTAGCCGCCACTGGAAAACTTAAGGAAGGAACCGAAACAGGAATTGCTCTGCTTCAGTGTCCTCTCTAAACGTTAGGAACAGATTGTCAAATAATTCCTAATTTACTGGGCTGGCGATAAAACCAATAGCAAAGATTAAACTAAAGCGTAAAATGAAGAAGGTTTATCATGGAGTAGTTGATGGCGTAAGTAATGTAGGAACACTCCAATCCCACCAAAAACTCACATAAACAGCACTGAATTTAATTATTACAAAACGAAATCATCTCACACACAAATGACACATTAAATTCTGATTTCCAGGCTCAAAAACAAAATAAAGAAAATATTCATAAAAAATTGAATGGGAAGTGAATGAATCTGTTGCTCATTTATAAATTTTTAAGCATTTTCAGTTCTTTACTCCCGCCATTAAATAGATAAAAATATTTGCTTTTATACTTAAATTTGGTTTTCGTACAAAAATTTATACGATTTGTGGCAAAATATTAACAAAGTACTTAAGTACTCACTTGCAAATTGCGGTTCATTTAAAATTACAATTGCTTAGTGTTTAATGTGTTGGGCTTGAGGCTGGAATTCAACTTCAAATGGAATATACGCGAGAACGTGTCGTTACACGTTCTCGCGTTATGCTGGGGTAAAGCTCGCGGCGTCCAGGGTTCGTTACAAAAATAAAAAATGTTGCTTCACTGATAACACAAGACACACTTTTGTTTTACAAAAACAAATTTCTTTTATTATAATTCACTCTTAAGCTAAGTTATAATTACACTGCACCACTACTAAGCACGCCAACGACGATCAACCGCTTCGTGGCCCTCAAGAGTTTTCGTCTCCGCTCTCCGTCGGCTTGCCTACTGCTTCTCACACTGGAGTAAATAAAATTCTGCTCCAGTCCGAGCAGAACAGTTGGCCTGTCCACCAATTTGTGACTTGTCACGGTTGTCACGAATAAGATTCTGAGACAACCTTTCAACGTCGCAATTGCTGTTAGCCTGTTGACGATCTTGTCCGTCTTGTTCAGCTAGGGCGAATAAAATTCTGGCCTTGCTGAACAAAGCGCGGCCTGGCTCTGGGCTCCGTCACCTGGGCGAATAAAATTCTGTCCAGGTGAAGCAGCGACAGCACTTACTGGGCACGCCCACGACGATCAACCTCTTCGTGGCCTATTGACGATCTTGTCCAGCTAGGGCGAATAAAATTCTGGCCTTGCTTAACAAAGCGCGGCCTGGCTCTGGGCTCCGTTACCTGGGCGAATAAATAAAAGACTATTTTAATTAAGTTGAATAAAATTCTAACTCACTTAAAGAAGTCTTGCCCGGTTGCTTGCCCGTGGCTAACTCTTCTCAAATACGTAATTATCTCGCTTTTATATGTTTCTGCCAGGCACACATACACACCCATACCACTAAACTACAGCTGATTGCTACTGTTTTAGGTTGTGTTTAATGGTATGTTCTTCTCACGGATGTATTCTCGTGTTAATAGATGGCGCTTTTTAACGGCTAATATTTGTCTTTAAAATTAATACATTATGATTTAAAATATTTCATTAACAAATAATAAATATAATTTGAAAATATGACAAGTATATAATAGAATTCATTTGATAATAATAAAAAAAAACAGTAAAAAAATTAATAAATGTGACAAATAAATATAGAGTTTAATTGCTTGTGATCTAATTGCTATGTGATCCAAAAACAAGCCTGCCGACTTTTGGTCGTCACAATATTTATATGTGGATATATATATCTATCTTCAAGTTTGTGATTATGTGAGAACGGAAATCCTATAATGTCTTTTTGAAACTAATGCAGTGAGTGACATAAAAGTTCTTGGGAATAAAGAGGAGGAGCGAGAGGCGATGTAAAAACGAAACTCTCTTTGTCATATTTCTTATGCAAGACCAGTACTTTAAGCTAGAGACAGCGTATATAAGCAACGACTTTAAGATTTATTTAAAAAATTACACTAAATAACACAATCCCAAAATAATATGAACACAAGGAAGCCGATAAACACAGCCAGTGCAGGAAACTAATGAAATCTAAATAGCATTTCTTTATGGCAACAAAATGTTGTTAAGGATGATAACAAGAACAGTTAAGAGATAAATAAAGTACAACGACTTTTGGAACAGAAAAAGAAAACAAAACAAAACAAAACAAAATTAACTGCAAACTGAAAAACGAAATAAAATATAAAAATGCTAAAAATGTTATTCATATCGGCAGTAATAAATTGGAAAGCCAAAAATAAAGATGACCTTTCGTATGGCAGTGGAGGGAACATTTGCTACGCAATGTTCTATACAAAGTGCGGGTACAATGAATACATTGGTTTCCTTTCTGGTACAAAGTATTTTTGCGGCCCAGTGTAATATTTCAGGATTGGAAAACTGGCCGGCAGACTATGCAGAGACAGCCTTAAAATCCGGTTTGGAGGCTTATGATTTTGTAATAGTGGGAGCTGGTTCAGCTGGTTCTGTTATCGCAAGCCGTTTAAGTGAGAACTCTAGCTGGAAAGTATTGGTTTTAGAAGCTGGCGGTGATCCGCCACAAGAATCAGAGGTACAAGAATCAAAGAGTTAAGAAAAAGAAAATTTATTTACTAATAAAATTTGTTATTCTTTCAGCCGCCGTATATGTTTTTTAATCTGCAACACTCCAAATATACTTATTCGTATTTTGTGGAGAGAATGAACAGTGCCACTGGCCACGTGGTAAGGCTATAGGTGGCAGCGGCTCCATAAATGCAATGTTGTATGTAAGAGGCAATCGTTATGATTATGATCGCTTGAGTAGCTTAGGAATTAAAGGTTGGAGTTTCAATGAGGTTCTGCCATATTTCCAAAGATCTATTACACCGGTGGGCAATCAAACTCTACCTCGGGGTTATGTTAACGCCAATAAATTTGAACACTTTGAAGAGGATATTTGCCATATGATTTTAAACGGTTCCAAACAGTTGGGCATTCCCACCGTAGAGAAATTCGATGAAGGCAGCTATATTGGCTATTCCTATCTTAATGGCACTATAGAAAATGGGGCAAGGGCTAGTACTGGCAAATCATATTTAGCCAAAGTTTCTCATCGAAAAAATTTAAATGTGATAAAGTATGCTCAAGCTACCCAACTGGTATTTGATTCAAGTAATCGTCAGGTTAACTCAGTGGAATTTCGGTTAAAAGGGCGAACCTTTAAAGTTCAGGTTAAAAAAGAGGTTATAATTTCAGCTGGAACTATAGATACCCCAAAACTATTAATGCTTTCAGGTGTGGGACCTAAGCATGATTTAAACTCCTTAAACATTCCAGTTAGACACGATTTAGCTGTGGGTGAACATTTAGAAGATCATTTAATGATTCAAGTATTTTTTAAACTTATGGGTGAGCCGTTTGATCACCAGAAATTTTTAGATAAAATCTATAAATTTTTAATACATCGCCAGGGCTCTTTAACCTCGGTTGGTTCTTTATACTTAACCGGATTTATCAATACCAAACCAAATAAAAGTTGGCTTTATCCCGATATTGAATTTCATCACATAGTGATTAGAAGGGGCGATGTTATGGCGTTAGAAAGTGTTTTAAATGCCATAAATGTAAAGGATGAATTTATGCCCAGTTTTAGAAAGGCAAATAGCGAAAGTGATATAGTGATATTTCTTACCCTACTAGCCCATCCTAAATCGGTGGGGCGTTTAAAATTAAAATCCGCTTCTCCTGATGATCCACCTATAATAGATGCCGGTTATATGTCGGTTGCTGAAGATGTGGAAGTTTTATTACGGGCCATAAAATATTTAATGAAGTTAGAACAGAGCGAAGCCTTTCAACAAAAAGATGCCGAAATTGTTCATGTACCGATCAAAGAGTGTGATCAATTTAAATTTAAAACTAAAAAATATTGGAAATGTTACATGACCTATTTTTCTTCTACCATGTATCATCATACGAGTACTGTTAAGATGGGTGCCGATAGCGATAAAAAGGCCTGTGTAAGTTCTAGACTTAAATTAAGAGGTGTTGAAAATGTACGCATTGTTGATGCTTCTGTTATGCCTTTTGTTACCAGTGGCAATACAAATGTGCCCACGATTATGATCGCCGAAAAGGCAGCCGATTTTGTAAAGGAAGATTGGACAGACGTGTGATAATAAAATAATCAATAGTTTTTAATTGCATATAGAATTAAGGAAAAATAGATTAATAAGTTTAACTAAAATAAATATTTTAATAATAGATTTTTAATCTGCTAAAGTTTATAAGTCGTGGAATTTTAACAAATTTCTATTGCACTGAAATTAAAAAAAAAAAAAATTGTTGAAAGAGCTTGTAAAAAAGTTTAGTCTTTTTTAAGGAAGATAACTTTAAAGTTTATAATTTTTTTTAAAGGACTTTTATAAAGGACTGTTAAAGTGCAAAGAAATTTTACCGGATAAAAATTTAGTCTCACCAGGTTTTACTTGCGTGAGGTGCCGCTTCGGAGAATTCCGAAAAGTACAAGCTTCAAACTTATACTAAGTTCCCACTTGTGTTTTTGAACGCGTTTAAGCAAAATGTTTTTAAATTTAAACACAGCCGTTCACACTATAATTGAGATGTTTAACACTGACGTTTTATCTACTTTTTTTACCCTAAAAATGATTTCTTATTTTTTGTAGTGAAAACAGCCAAGGTTTTAGTTGGGAATCAAACCGAAAGCCCCAGACTGATTAGATAAGTACACTACCTTCTGGCCTACAGGGGCAAAAACGCACTTAGCACATCCCAAAATTAGAGTTGCATTTGCCATTTACGTGTTTAACGACGTGTTTAAATCAAAAACAACTCATTTGAGATGTTTAACAAAACACGTCAATGTATGGTAAAACACCTCAAATTCGCCGTGTTTAATGCTTAAACACGATTGAGATGTTAAACACGCTAGGTGTGAACTTAGTATTACTGCTAATTGGGTGGTAGTCAGCTGTGCACGTGTTTAGTTAGTAGCTATTCTCCCGAGAGCGAAGTTGACCAAATCATTTTGCAAAAAAGCGTTGTTTTAAAAAAGTGTTAAAAAACATTAATATAATTAATTCATCTTAAAACCAAGTTCAACAACTAAATATTGAAAGGTAAGTGAGTAATTTAAAAAAAACCCGGCATAAAAATATTATTTAGTTTGTAATTATTTGGTAATTTTCCAAAATAAAAACTTATTTTTGTATGCACATTCTAAGATGCGCCCAAAAAGTCTGACTCAGGCTGAAATTGAAAAATTTGCCAACTTTGATTGGGATGATTCGGAGGACGAGGAAAATGAAGAAGAAAATGCAAATATGGACAGAATTATAGAAGAAACTTTGAACAATTTGGATAACAGAGCTGAAATATGAAAGTTGGTTTGATTGACCAATTTATTACAACCGAAAATGATGAAAATTTGAGTGAAAATGAAAACGTAGTACAGAAGGTGATGGAAAAAATTGATTTTCAGAGTTTGAAGTGGAGGAGTGCAGAGTTTATGGAAAGCGAGACCAGCTGGAAAAGTAAATTATGCATCAATGCGGTGAAAAAGCCTATTGAGTATTTTAGTATCTTCTTTGCGGATGAACTGTGGCAGAAAATATGTGAGGAAACAAACTTATATGCTATGCAAACAAAGGGTACAGAATTGAAATGTACTGTGCCTGAAATAAAAAGGTTTGTTGGCATTCTATTATACCTTGGCGTGGGCGGCCAGTTTCAAACTAGCGGCCGTTGCAAGTGCATTACCAAGAAAGAGATTCGAAAAAAATTAAAAAGGTTTTTCCACTTGAACAATAATGCGACCCCCCGGGGGCACATAAATATGGTCTTTATAGATTATTCCACTATCTAGACACAGTGCAACTGGGGTATAAAGGGAGCCCAGTCCCCTGAAGACAGGCAGGTGGTCAACTGGAAACTCCACTTTATTTCCACGGGGATCAGTGGCCTGCAGAGTTCATTATTTGTCTCTTTAGACTTATAATAGTTCTCTGGCTGATCATTGGTGTTGGCCCCTTATGGGAGCATCGTGGTGGTTGTGGTTTTGCGGCCCCATATCCTATGGTTTTCTATGGTGGCCAGGATCATTTCGCTGATAATGACACGCTAAGTGAATGATCCAGTCCAGTGAGCATGCTTGACATGTGTTCTGGACAAGGAGTTAGAAAGTCTCCGACTCTCTAGCAAGGTGTGATAGTTTGCAGACCTGCCCTGGAATTATTCAAGTTGCAACTAGGTGGTATCTGTTGCTTAGAATTATGTCTTCGGCTATCTAAGACGTTTGTATAACGTTCCAAATTATACAAAGTGGTTTGTCCACCATCTGATTAAGACTTACGGTCAGGCGCGGATGTAAAACAAATCACACTCTGAACAATAATGCGAAAGAGCCTCAGAAGGGAACACCCGAGTACGACAAGTTATACAAAGTTCGGCCTTTGTTGGACTCCATAAAAAAAAAAATTCAATGAAATTTCACAGGAAGAATGTCAAAACATTGATGAGCAAATGCTTGCATATAAAGGTATCTTATTATTTGTAAACATATGTAATACAATAGTATAGGTTAACATAGTTTGAAACAATATCTGCCAAAAAAAATCCCACAAGTGGGGTTTGAAAATGTTCACTAGAGCTGGTGTATCTGGAATATTTATGATTTTACTCTCTACATTGGAGAAGGAACGTGCAAGTCTTATGGATTGGGAATATCATCAGACATTGTGCTATTTTTATCATCCAATATGCCAGTAAATCAAAATTTCAAACTGTTTTTTGACAATTGGTTTTCTTCAATAAGCTTGATGATTGCTCTAAAATAAAAAGGCTTATTAGCCGTTGGTACAATTAGAAGTAACCGATTGAAAAATTGTACTCTCAGTAGTGAGAAGGAACTTCAAAAACGAGGACGAGGATCAAGCGAATTGAAATATGAAGCAACGCACAACTTGATTGTTTGTCGTTGGTATGATTATAAGAGTGTACAGAGTGTACAACTGGTTTCAAACTATGCAGGTAAGAACCCCATGGGAGAATGCAAGAGATGGTGCCGCAAAGAGAAGAAGTTTATAACTATACCTCGTCCAGGTATAGTCGAATGCTACAACAAGCACATGGGAGGGGTTGATCTTGCGGACATGCTGCTTGAATTGTACAAAATCAACCACCGCTCAAATAAATGGTACATGCGCATAGTGTACTGAGTAGTGTAGTGAGTTGATGGTTATAATCATTGGCCGGAATGGGGAACAAAAGGCAAACGTAGACTATGCAATACTGGGTTTCCAAGCTGTAAATTCAGCAAATACCATGTGCACTTGTGCTCCAATCCTCAAAAAAATTGTTTTGTATCCTGCCATACATAAATTGAAATAAACGGCATTTGAAAAAAAATCAACTTGTATTTAAATTTATAACACCATTGCCCAATGTTGCCTATACGCAACATCCTCTAGCTCTTGAACCAGGACACCTAGGACACTGAAATTTTTGTCAGCTGATATTGAGGTCAACTCTATCTTATATGTCTACTCAAAGAAATTTTAGCCATGCCCATTTCAATTCGGGCATGAGAGGGCTAAACACGCTAGCTGTGAACATAGTATTAAGTTAGAAACTACTTTTTTATTTACAAAATATTTCTGTCCAACTATTCAATACGGAGTTTTACCACAAAATCTAGCCATGAAGAAAGGGATAGTGAGAGATAGATAGAGAGCGACAGAGAAATATTAGAGTTGCACTCACTTCTCAAGAAGTTTTAAATGGAAGCAATAAACTCAAAAGTAAGAAGAAGGGAGGGATAGTGA
The DNA here is from genome assembly GCA_030448955.1 of Trichopoda pennipes. Classification (NCBI taxonomy): domain Eukaryota; kingdom Metazoa; phylum Arthropoda; class Insecta; order Diptera; family Tachinidae; genus Trichopoda; species Trichopoda pennipes. Next base: position 7,830,269 of record JASKUP010000056.1, on the reverse strand, counting down.
CCAAACTGAAAATACTTGCTTTATGATTAATGAGAAAAGAAAATGGCTGCCATAAAAGTTTAATCAAAATTTTTTAGGGACAGTTTATTGGCAGTTCGTTGAAAACCGAAATCTAAAAATACCAAAGAAGAAAAATGACAAAAAAGGAAGGAACGGTTGTGTTTATTATTTTCTCTTCTAGTATTCTATTGGTTATTATGACCATTAGAATACTATTGAAATTGTTTTTAAGTTAAAGTTAAACAGTTTAATACGCGAAAGAGATGACAGAGTAGAATCCTGAATTTCTAGGAAATATTATCAACTATAATCCAAGATGACAGATTTGATAATACGGCGGAATTCATTATATGAATATAGTGAAGTTTGATAATAGTGCAGTTTATTTAGAATTAGAAGGGAACTACAATTAAACGCTGGGCATTTCTTTTCGGATATCCCCCCCTCTCTCCGGGGGGCATATTTATCGGTCTTTATACAATACTTGACTATCTAGGCCTGTGCTGCTGGGGGTATAAGGGAGCCCAGTCCCCTGAAGGTAGCAGCGGTCAACTAGAAGCTCCACGTTATTTCCACGGGAATCAGTAGCCCGCAGAGTTCCTCTAATTGTCTCTTATGACTTTTTGCTGTTTCTCTGACTGACTATTGAGGTTGGCCCCTCGGGTATATCGTGGTGGCTGTGGTTTTGCGGCACCATACAGGTATTGATTTATGGTGGTCAGAATAATTTCACCTTTAATCACACCCACCTGGTGAATGATTCTAGATCCAGTGAGCATGCTAGTCATGTGTTCTGGACAGGAGATGGATAGTCTCCGGCTCTTCAGCATGGAGTAGTGGTTGGCAGCCCTGCTCTGGAACCGCTGAAATTCAAAGCTAGAATTAGTCTTCGGCTTCCTAGGACGTGAATGACGTTGCTTTTCATTCACAGTTTGTTTGACCACCATCTGATTAAGGCCCACGGCCAGGTGCTGATGTAAATCTTATAACGAAATTCCTTTCCGGATGTATACAGTATCAAGCACAATCCTTACCAAGTTTAACTAAACTATAAAAGTAACACTTTTCTGTGCTAGTAAAAAACACATTATTTGGAAGTCCGTTATTCGGAAGCTATGGGTTTACTCAGAAATAATTACCTAAGCAAAAATTTGTTCCAATATTATTGTACAATATAATTGAAATTTTGTGAGAATTAGCCGGCAACTCTATTTTTATTAAGGTCTGGACGATTATGATTTTGTTGTGGTTGGTTCTGGCAGTGCTGGATCTGTGGTTGCTGGGCGTCTTAGCGAAAACCCTAAATGGAAAGTTTTATTATTGGAAGCAGGTGGTGACCCACCTATAGAAACACAGGTAAGCTTTTTTATGCAATGTAGAGAATTTAGAAAAAAAAAAAAACATCAAACAGTTTGTAGGTTGGCACATGGCCACACAATTTTCCGACTGGGATTGGCAATATCACACTGAACCGAATGGAAAAGCATGCATGGCTATGGAGGGTGAAAGCTGTCACTGGCCACGTGGTAAAATGTTAGGAGGCACTAACGGCATGAATGCAATGATTTATGCCCGCGGAACCAGGGCAGATTTTGATGACTGGCGCAATCGCGGCAATCCTACCTGGGGCTATGATGATGTTATGCCCTATTTTCGTAAAGCAGAAGATTTACGTTCAACCAGAAAGGGTTATAAACCAGGCGATCACGGTGTTGGTGGTCCCATGGGCCTTAATAATTACATATCCGACAATGAATTTCGTGAAACTATTAAAGAGGGTATGGCTGAAATGGGCTATGGTACAGCTAATGATTTTACTGAGGGTTCTTGGATAGGACAAATTGATATATTGGGTACTCAGGATCAAGGTAAACGTATAACAACAGCTAAATCTCATTTGCATAAGGAACGGGAAAATTTACATGTCATACGTTATGCCCATGTAAAACAAGTTAATTTGGACAAGGACAAAAGAGTTATAGGAGTAACTTTTGTATTGAAAGGTAAAAGAGAATATTCAGTTAAAGTAACTAAGGAAGTGATATTATCTGGTGGAGCCGTAGGTACCCCACAAATGTTAATGCTGTCCGGTAAGTTTTATATATTTGAATTTCGGAATATTTTCGTTTTTAATTTATTTTCATTTTGCTTAAAGGTATTGGACCTGCTGCTCATCTTAAGAAGTTGGGAATACCCGCTGTGATAGATCTACCCGTAGGACAAAACTTAAAAGATCACGCCAGCTTACCAGTGGTTTTTCAAATTGACAAATCAACAGCTCGTAAACCAACTGAAGAGGAACTGGTAGACGCCATGTATAATTTAATAATGGGTCGTTATAGCAAACTTTTACATCATGAAGCTACAGCTTTGACAGGTTTTTTAAATACCACCTCTTTACAAGGTCCCAATCCCGATATACAGACCACCAATTTTTTTAGTCTAATGCAATCGCCGGAACTTAAAGGTTATATTAAGGCTACAGGTTTTCAAGACAAAATAGCAGCTTCCATTCTAAAAGCTAATGAGAATTCGAATACATACATCACCTATCTGTTGCACCTAAAACCCTTCTCTGTTGGACACATAGAACTTAGAAGTGCAAATTATTTAGATAAACCACGCATATACGTGAATTATATGTCCGACGAGCGTGATGTGGATACTTATATAAGAGCTTTGAATATTTATACAAAGCTAGCGGAAACTAAAGCTTTTCGGAAAAGAGAAACTTCTCTGCATAAAATTGATTTGAAGGCTTGTAGTTTGATACCCTATAAGTCTGATGATTATTGGCGTTGTTATATTAGACATATGACCACCACAGTTTATCATCCTGTCGGCACCACTAAAATGGGATCCCCTAATGATGCCACAGCTGTAGTCGATTGGCGTTTACGTGTTTATGGCACAAAAGGTTTGCGCGTTGTGGATGCTAGTATCATGCCCGATATTGTAGCGGCCAATACTAATGCCGCCATTATAATGATTGGTGAGAAGGGAGCTGATATGATCAAGGAGGATTGGGAGAATAATAGTGCTCATAATGAGTTGTAAAAATATTATAAAAAAAAATTCTTATATAAGGTTAATGAATAAATTTTATAAAGTGCGAAATATAGATTTTGAAGCATGAAATCGGGAATTAGCTTTTAGTTTTTGAGAAAACATTTTTGGAAACGAAACCTTAGTGAAAACCATAAAAATGTTTTAATGGTTTAATGGCAAATTAGATAGACAAAATAAACTTTATTTGCTTTATAAGTATCAGTTCTTAAGGCGTTAGAAACTTCAGACCGTTTGAAACAAAATTATTTTGACGGTTTGGTTGAAACCTGAAAGGTTTCGTCGAAGTAAGTGGAATGAAGATATGGTGAAAACTCACTTAAATAGAAAATAAAAATTTTATTTAGATATAGCAAACAAATTTGAACCTAAAATTCGAAAATTTACAATTCTTAAAAAGTGCGTGTTAAATGTATCAATAGATCATTTGTCGTTATGGCACTTTAAAAGAACGATTAAAATTTCATTTGCAGAACTGCACTTAAAGACAAAGCAAAGGATTAGTTTCAAATGATTAGTTTCAAAGCGGTAAATTGAATAGCCAAAAAGAGAAAATGGCACAACTGATCATATTAAAATAGCTTGCCAAGCCCACACATTAAAATTCCATGAACTAAGATTGAAAGCACACAAAACCAAACAAACGCCTACACTGAAAAATGATAACAACATTGTAGATTTTTTCTAGTGAATTCCAGAATCCCTCTAAACAGCATACAAGAGCTCTATATCTTTCCAGTCAGTCAATCTAATAATTAACGTATTCAAGTGAAGACACAACAGTTGATAAAGCGGCAAAGTTAATGTGCTACAGTTAGTAATTAGTCAATAAACTAATATTTTATTAAAGGAATAAACACTTAAAATTGATAGAAATAGAACCTGAAAACACAGGTTGGAAAACGAAGAGACATACTCCACACTTAGCGGGTGAACACGCAGAATGTCATTTTTCAAAACAAGAAAGAAATTGTTTCGATTCTTAAACCGTTTCATTTCTTATGCTCTGAAACCAGTTGTATTTAACAAACAAAATTATATTTATGGTTTCTAATTTATGTTAAGGTCATTTGGGTTTGCTAGTCGAAATATTTTGTTGGAGTTATTCACGTAACGTAATAGGATTGTAGGTCTGATATCCCTTAAAAATACTGCTTCTACCTATATTTACATAAAATTGATATTTTATAAAAAAAATCTGAAATGCGTATTATAACAAAAATTTTATTAAGTTAGCAGCACTATTGTTACTTTTTAATAATTATAAGCTTTCGAAAGCTTTTCGCAAAAGTTTTAAATTTTGGTTAGCCAATTCAACAACCGCTTGTTACTAATGGCTCCTAAGCTATAATTTAAAGTTCAGCAATCAAACATAAAATTTATATAATCCATAATTAAGAAGGAATTTAGAAAATTGCATTTCAGAAACAATTTATTTAGGACCATGCTTTTATTTAAACTGAGACCGCGTATTATACACAGTGATAACTTTTCCTTAAAAGCTGCTTCATCAATTGTTATGCCTTCAATTGAACACGTTTACCATTAGACCAGTGATGGGCGAACTACGGCCGCCGGGCCATAACCGGCCGGTGAGAAGTTTCAATCCGGCCCGCCGAGCGTTTTTCAATAAAAAAAAATAAATCACCTATTAAAAAATTATGCCCAAAAAATAAATTTATGTTTTAAAAAAGATATAAATTAAGAATTTTAGCAAAAACATGCGATGTTTTCATATTATATTGTGTCCAAACTGCGTAGTTTTCTAAAAAATATTGTACACACAAGAGAACAACAACTTTCTGTTGCAACATTCCAAGAAGAAACATAAACATCATAAAACACTAACAACTATTATAGAAAACTGAACGTATAACATAACAACAACTATTATATGTGAGATCTAGAAGATTCTTGGATATTCGAGACAACATGCGCAACAAATTTAAAACGGCCAGCGATGGATTAGTCAGCATTCAGTAAAAGTGTAAATCTCGTGACGTAAAGAATAAATTGTAAAGTCAAATTATAAAGTTGCCAACGTACAGTTTTATTTGTGTAATTAAAATAATAAAGTGTATTGTAAATACCCCCACAAATGTCAATCAAAATTGGAAAAAGAGAAAAATTGATTCGGAATGTCGAGTATTTCAAGAAGAGTGGACATGGGAGTACTTCTTTATGGAATATAACCAAAAACCTATTTGTCTTATCTGCCAAGAATCGGTAGCTGTACAAAAAGATTATAATCTCGCTAGGCACTTTAATTCAAAACATCTTGGGTCGAAGTACTATAAAATGACAGATGAAGACAAAAAGTTCATTCAGAGGAATTGAAAAGAAAAATATCTAGTCAGCAAATGTTTTTTAAAAATCAAAGAAGTGTCCACGATCCTCCACGTTAGCTAGTCACATTGTTGCCTATAAAATAGCAAAAAGTAACAATGTGTTCATTAGCATTGGAAAAGTTTTATGCCCAGAAAAGGCAAAAGATTTTGAATCTATAGGGCTGTCACGTAGAATGGTCACAAAAAGAATTGAAGCGATTTCTTCTAATTTAACCAATCAACTCGATGGACGTCTTAAAAAGTTTAAGTATTTTTCAGTCACTATGGACGAGAGTGTTGACAGGAGTGATACAGCCCAACTTCTAATTTTTATCAGAGGAAACGATGAAAACTTTGTAATAAACGAAGAACTTGCTTGTTTGAGATCTTTGAAAGGAAAGACGACAGGAAAAATAATTTATGATGAATTTAGAGAGGGGATGGAATCTCTTAATGCCCCAATTTCCAAATTAATTAATTTAACAACTGATGGAGCACCTAACATGGTGAGAAAAAATACGGAAATACGGGGTTTGCAGGAGTTTACAAAAGTCAGAATGCTGAAAGCGAAACAATTTTTTTTTTCACAAAAATCAGGTGGCTGAGTTGTGGGCATGCCTTCTCGAGAGTTTGGAGTCTTCTCGAAGAAATTAAAGTTTTTCTAAAAACCAAAACTGAAATTTGGGATGAGTGGGAAATATTGGAGGATTGGATTGGAGAATTGGTGCATCGAGTTTGCGTTTCTCACGGATTCACTCGAGCACTATAATAAACTGAACAAGAAGTTACAGGGAAGAAATCAATTTATAGATGAAACTTGGGGCAGTTTGAGGTCTTTTAAAACTCAATTGTTTGTATTTTCTGAATGCTTGGGAAAAAATGATTTGACACATTTTCCAAGGCTTAATTCTTTAACTTTCTGAAGAGAAGTTAAAAGCCATTTCACAATCGTTATTAAAATTGTATTCAGAATTTGAGACCAGATTTGCTGACTTTAAAAAAATCCAACCATGTTTAGATATTTTTTCAATGCCTTTTAATGTTAATCCTGAGAATGTTCCATCTGATCTACAATTGGAAATTATAGAATTGCAATGTAATAATAATTTAAAGCAGCTATTTTTAAATACAGATAATCTTAATTTCTATAAATCCTTACCAAAAGATGAATTTCCAAAGCTAATTAATCATGCGCAGAAAATTATGGCAGTGTTTGCTTCCTCATATTTATGTGAACAGGCCTTTTCAGTAATGAAATGCAGACAGAAAAATTTCAATAAGAAACCGATTGGCAGACGAGAGTCTATTTAATTAATTAAAAGTCGCATCCTCCCAGCTGGAACCAGATTTTGAGGAAATTATGTCAAGTCAGAAACAGATCCATGCTTCCCATACATCTGGAAAATCTTAAAATCTTATAAAATTTTTATGTTATTTTAAAATATTACGTAATATAACTAATAAATATATAGTTTAAACCGAACTTTTAATTGAACAGCAACCCCATAACTTTTTAATGAATGACGCTCTATGTTTTTTTTAATTTAATGGCCCGCCACTCAAAAATTTCGCCCATCACTGCATTAGACTGTTTAAGTCATAAGCGAGGAAACTTTTATATACAATTTTAAGGAGCTCAATAATTAACTAAATGCCGTCTCACGGAAAATCGAGTTAAACCCAGAAGCGTGCGATTAACGGGAGCAAGTTCCATTAGAGCACTTACCATTGTAGTAACGATAAAACAAGGAAATACATCCCATACTGCGTCGATGCTCTAGAGTATCAATAGAGTTGGATACAATGCTCTCCCCAATTAGCCTCTTGGTCCTCTCCTGTAAGCGTTCGAGCAAGTCGAAAATAGACTTTAGGGCGCCGGCTCACAGATGAGAGTTGTGTTCCATTTTTGGACGGACATAGGTAGTATAAATAGAATGAAGATCGGATGAAGTAAAGTATCTCTTACACCGCTATAGACAATCGAGGTACGTAAAAACTTCCTTAGAAACTTGAAAAATGTGCTAAGTCCATCGAACATCACTGCTGAGCTTTCGATTCCGTAATACTTGTATCACCCATAGTAACAGATGCAGGACTATTTCCGAATACAAATCTATGCCAAAGTATGCAACGTTGCACACTGGGGATTTTTGTATGGAGGTGAGGAAAAAAAAATATTTGTCACAAATTTAGTTTTGTTTTTACAGTAATACACAAAAGTAATCAAAATAAAGAAAGTTAGAGAAATGTCGTTCGCTACCTGCAATGTGAAAGCCATAACTAAGAAAAAAATTTAAATGATTTTTTTTTTAATTTTTAATTTATTATTCTAAAAGAGCCTTAACTTTGTCGCTTATAACACCATGCTTTTTCTGGCTAAATAAAGGCGTCAAATGTGAAATCATATGATCTGATGTTACCATCATTCGGTGCATAATATCTTCTTCGTTCGTGGCAATTCGACTGCATTTTCTAGAGTGTCTAAGGCGATATTTTTTATAGTCGTTGTTACGACTTTCCTGAGCCCCTTCGGATAGTAGGCCTACAGGAAAAATACACTTTTCAATTATATTCTTGCCATGAGTCAGAATTTTGTAAAGTTTAGGTGGGGAATATTGTACCACTCGTACAGTGCAACAAACTCTTTTGCCGTCTTCAAACACAAATCAACAAATTTTTCTGTGTCTACTTCCTCGGCGATTGTTACAGTTGCGAGAATTATTGAAAACCTCTTAATTATGTTTTCATCTCGACCCGTGATTTCGGACATCAATGCAAGATTCGTAAAGAATCTTCATGACGTATTTTCTGAATTTGTCGTACCAGAGCCTACTTAACAGGTTGATAATCTGTATTTCAATTTTCTCTCTAAGTTTACGCTTTTTCAAACATTTTTGGGCTTCTTGTGAGTGGACTGTACCACGTTTAAATTCAATATTATAAGCCACATGTAAAAGACACTCCATCAGCTTTTCATTTACGGGAATAGCTTGAACTATTTTGATTTTATTCATCTTGGATGTTGTGGCTCCACAAATGAGAGAAGAAAATGCAGCTGGTGTTTCTGTTAGCGATTGTGCTGTCTTGCCGTCAATCATTGTAAAATATAATTCATGTTTTACTCTAAAGTTGCGATTATTCACTGTTAACTAAAATTCTTCTAGTTGAGATATCTCCTCATCAACTCTTCTCTTTTCTTCTTGTATAACTTAAGGTGTCTCTTTAACGTCTACAAAAACTGTAGTATTCTACAATACTGTATGGAAGAAGGTTAGTTGTTGTTCCACACTAATTTATTTATGTCATCACTTAATGATAATTTCAGTGGTACAACTGATGTCATATATAAACGAGAGTCAGAAATTTTTGCATATCTCGAGCAAATGTTTTTAATTCATATCTTTACTTAGTTGTGCATAAAAGCGAAACGCCTTCATTGATTTTCATGAGTTATGTTTCATTTTGTTCATAGGTTATACGACTTTACGCGAAAGTAATAGGACTTGACACTTTTTTTTACCGTTTTGGATTTTTTATGAATTAAAAAAAAAAAATTTTAGCTAAAAAAAATATTTTTTTTCTTCACACATTTATTTATAACTTCGAAACTGTTGCTTATGTAGCGAAACGTTATACCAACAAATGAAAGTACTTGTAATTCTTGATTTTTCTAAATTTGTTTAGGTAAAATCCGACTAGTGGTTCTTGAGTTATGTTAACCAAAATGGCCTTATCAGAATTGAGTTGCGAATCAATCAGCTGAAAAATGTTGCACTGTGTAATGCAACAAATTGAGAGGTGGCACTTGAAATTGATTAAAAATATAAAAAGAGATATTAGCGGTGATTTTCGACTGCAGGAAAAAGTGCAGGTCCAAATGTTTGGAGAAAAAAGGGATTTTTTTATATGTTCATAAAAATAAGCAAACAAAAACAAACTTAAGTCTTTGCAGAGTTTATTTTTTCAATTTAGTATACTGGAATATCGTACTTTAAATAGAAAATAAAAAGAAAAACGTAAGCTCACATAATAAAATAATATTCGTTTCGAAATTCGTAGGTTTAAATTAAGTTGATTCAGTAAAACATACAAGTACTGAGTTGGGACGGCTATAAAAAAAAACTAGCAGTCAGATCGCAGTAATTCTTTTTGATTTGATTGTACCATTTAGTCTACAATTTCAAAAAATCGTTGCATATTGCATGAAGAGTATGTTGACAATTTGACTTTTTTCTGCGAAATCGCCAGTGTGCGTTGTGGCATTAAAATCGACTCTATTCATACGACCCTATTCTGAGATTATTGCGAGATCTTGATTAAGCGTATTATCCATGTTTCGCCTTTTGGAACCCACCTCCAACTGATTCCGTCCACAACTAAATGAATACGTATGACAAATAGTGCTGTCATCTCCGAAAGAGTTAATAGGGCTGAAAGGTTGACAAAGAAGGTCATTTAGAAAAATAAAGAATAGAGTAAGAGAATGAACGGAGCCCTGATTAAATCCCATCTATAATAACTCGTGTAGTGTGATTCCTGAGAAAACTCGATATAAGTCTGGAGAAATTATCACCAACACTGAAAACATCAAATGCATCATGTCATAGAGTGTGAACTCTATCAAATGCCTTGGAAATATTTAGAGCCACACACAGAGCTCAATCGACTGTGTACATTAGGAAGAACAAACAAGAATTACAAACTAAAAACTGAGGTGAATCTAACGTAAAGTAATGAAAGATAATGTAAACGATCTTAAAGACTTTCATGAAATTATATTTAATAACTTGTTGGCTAAAAAGAAAAGCAAAACATAAAATCATATAAAATGATTTCCTAGAAATTGTCTTTCAAATAAATGACTATTGACTATTTTGTTATTTTTCGTTTAATTTCTTTGCAATCGCTTTCATATGTGTTATATATGACTGATACCAAATCACTGTTATAGAAATTAAAATATTTAGCTGCTTCGCTTTTGATCAGACATAACATCGTAATAATTTTTTTAATACATATTTTTTCATAAAAGTTTTTTTTTTTTTAATATAAATTTCTTATTCATTTTATTTTATATTATTTAGTATTATTTTTTTAAAGTTACATGCGTGCATTTTTGTGTTTCTTGACATAATGCTGCATCACTCATTTATCAAATTGTATTGATTATTCAGTGCTTTTGTCAAAAGATTGTTGTGCCACAGCTAACAAAACACTCACCTGCAAAGAAATTGAGATTGAAAAAAAGACAATTAATTGTTGCTTAAGAAATAAAGTGGAAAAAATATTTTTAAACGCAAGTGGCGTAAATAATTGCAAAGTAATTTCATGTGTACAAAAAAAAATTTTAAAAATAATTTAATAATAATAAAAATTTAATAATAAAGTGCGGGTGGATTTTACTCCGTGGCGTATAGAGAGAACACTGAAGATGGCAAATAACAGAAGCCGGTTTGATCACAAACCAAATTTGATGCGGGTTGACGTAAAATCATACCCAAATAAAGTAAACCCCGTCGGAGAATATACGCACATCTTTTATTGAAGACCCTAAATTGGCAATTGTTACAATGAATTCAATTTTGCGCGAAAATCGCATTCAAATAAATAAAATCCACTGTGAGAATGGTGGTTCTATTAAAGTAACATTTCGCAAAATTTCTGATATTTTCGGGCAACTTGATCGTCCTTCTGCGACCGCTATTAGGAATTTGGTCGCTAAATTTGAGTCGACATGCTTGTTGGACCGCGTTGTTCAGCTGAAAAAATCGCAACCGTGTGCTACAGTGTTGAAGCAGATCCAAATTTATCAATTCCTCGACGTTCTCAACAATTGGGGTTATTCAAAACCACTACATGGCGAATTTTGTGTAAGGATTTGACTTTGAAGCCTTACAAGGATCAACTGGTGCAGGAAACGAAGTCAACAAGAAGTTGGTTTTCTACACCAAAATAAAACAACAAATTTAGATTAAAATGATTAAACATTTTATTGTCTTCGTAATGAAGACAAAAGTTCAAATATGAATACAAAATAATATCTAGTTAATGTCTATTACGACCACGTTTTTAACCACTTTTTGGCAAAATGGCGATTCTATTTCGATAATCCTTAAATTTAACAGAACCACCATTTTCATAGTGAATTTTAATTCTTTGAATACGATTTTTGTGCGAAATTTAAACTTAAGCTAAATGTCAAAACTATCATGCTGTTGGTGTTGCCACAATTGAAAGAGAAAATTCTTGTTGAAAAACCCTTTATATTTTTTTTAAAGCGAAGTAGCACTTCATGCAACAATGTCTATTTAGTCAAGTACCGTGCTACCTTCTTTTTAAGAATGAGATAGAGAAGAGATGAAACAGGTGGTGAAAGTAGAAGAATAGTCGGAAATTAACTGCCGTATATAAGACAGCACAGCGACCAGTGACTATGCCTTCATTGCTGAGCAGCCCCACCGACAGCCAATTTTTGTTTTTGTAGTAAAAAAACCAATGTCTTCGTTGAGAATCGAACCTACAACCCTTATGCTGACCAGCTAGTACACTACCTACTAGCCACCCCCCGGGAGCACATATATGGTCGTTATGGTGAACAACTATGTAGACCTGTGTAACTGGGGGAAAAAGAGAGCCCAGTCCCCTGAAGTCAGCAGGGGTACAACTGGAGACTCCACTTTATTTCCAAAGGAATCAGTAAGCCCCAGAGTTCCGTTAGTTGTCTCCTTAGATATGTAACTGTTCTCTGGCTGATTACTGAGGTTGGCCCCTATATGGGAGTATCGTGGTGGTTGTGGTTCCGCGGCCCCATAATAGACAGGTCAGTTTTAATGGTGGCCGGGTTCATTTCACCTTTAATAACACATACATGGTGAAATGTTCCCACATACTAGACATGTGTTCTGGACAGGAGTTGGATAGTCTTTAACTCTTTAGCAAGGAGTGATGATTTGCAGCCCTGCTCTGGAATCATTAAAGTTGCAATTAGGAAAGACCTGTTGCTAGAATTATTCTTCGACTTCCTAAAACGAGCATGACGTCTCAAATTATGCAGTGGTTTAACCACCATCTGATTAAGACTACATAGTCAGGCGCAGATGTAAATCTAATCACACACTACCTACTAGCCTAGACATGAAAAACTGTTTCTGCCTCTACAAAACCGAATTGAAAATAATACAAAAATTTAAAAATAAAATTATCTTTCTTAATAAATTTAGAAATTAAGGTATACGCAGACTTCAATCGAAATTATTATTACACTTAAAATGTGCTGGCAGGCTAAATTCGAGTGGAATGGTGCATCAAAAACATTGCAGCTGAAGTTAAAACTAATATGCGTTTGTTGGAAATATATTAAAATCGAATAAAAAGAAGATTATTACCAACGAAAATGATTAATGAAATTAAAAAAGAAGGGTTTTGAAACGTTTCACTTTAATTAGAAATCTAATTTTAAAAATATAAAATTTCGGGGTAACTCATCTATTGTTAGAAAAGAAAAATAAAATTGGCGGGTAAGGCACTTGATACTGCGTATAAAATTTTATCTTTTTTTTTAAACAAATATACTTAACGATTTTGTTATCCTTTTAATTATTAAAATTGGAAAATAAAATCTGAAGGATATTGCGAAAATTCGGGATATTGTTCTTGAATAATTTTAAGAAAAAACGATCAACGGTGGTAATTGCTTAAAGCTATTGGGCATCTGGTAAACAAGGCAAGTATCTGTGTCCCTATATAAGAATCGGCGGTTAAGCATATTTTCACAATACTAAAAACACTAATTAATTCGCAGAAATGAAAACATTTTGTGACGAAAATATTGCTACAGATGCGTCTTGCTTAAGTTTTAAAAGAAAATAATTAAGTAAAAAATTAAGCGAAATAACTGGGTATGCTGTTTACTAACTGTGTAGTTTTCTAAGAAAACTTATATACGCAAGACAACAACAACTTTCTAGTTACAAACTGCTTAGAAATCATATACACGCAAGACAACAACAACTATCTTAAAATAAATTCCATGAAGAAACGTTAAGAGAATAGAAACAAAAAGAAAACTACACACAGACCAACAGGCGCCTATAAATAAAAATAACAACATGGAATAGAAGATTGTTAATTTCTCTAGACCTTTAGTGGACAAATATAAAAGGCAGGGTCTGAGTGAATAGTTAGTTAAATAAAACATAAACTTCGTGAAATAAAAACTTGCATCTTTAGTAAATTGTTCTGTAGTGTTAACGCACAAATCTTACTTTGTGTGTAGTTAAAGTAAAAAACTTGTAGTTAATTTGATAAACTCTAAAATCTGGTGTTATTTATTTTGCAATAAAGAACTCAGTAACAACAAAATGCTTATAAAAGGTATTAACGTAACAATAGTTCAAAAGTAAAAACGAACTGACTTTATGCCGAGTGCAAAGAAGCAGTTATTCTTCTAACACAAGGAATATTAGATAGTCTATTTTACACATTTTTTGATGCTGTGGCCTGCATGGAAGATTTGTGAAATAAAATATATAATTTGGTCCAAGAAACTTTCCATTTTATCAAACATCTAAGTTTTTTTTTGCTATTTTATATTAAATTAGGGAATTAGATTTACTAAAAACCATTTCAATTTTGCAAAAATTTATTTGTTTGAGTTTCTCATTAAAACCAATAATGCTTTTTTTCCAGTAAAAAGGTAAAATTGTTATAAAACATAATACAATGGCACGAAATTGCTTTAAATTATGAAACATTTTTAAGAGGATTTGGCAGCAAATCTATTCATTCAATGGCTTTGGTAAGTGTGCAGCTCTTAATGTTAAAATTATTTTCACTTAAAGGCCAATAAAAAATAATCTCAAATCTCAAGTAAATTAAATAAATCAATAAAAGTCTATCAAATATAGGGTGTTTTTTTTGTAGAGCTTTATAAATTTGAGATGGTATAAAACAAAGATTAATTTTTAAATTGTTATTAAATTTACTTTATGCGAAAGATAATTACAATTTAAATATGACTTCTGGCATATGACCCTCACGACTGGTTTGGACGTAATCTAATTTAGAGGCCCAATTTCCGATGACTAATATTAACTTTTGTGATCGTATATCGGTGTTAATGCCGCGAATGTTGTACTCCAAGTCGTCAATCGTTTCAGGCTTATCGACATAGATTAGAGATTTACATATGCTCACATAAAAAGTCTAGTGGCATTATATCGTATGATATTGGAAGCCGATTGGCGGATTCGAAACATAAAACTATCCGATTAACAAACGGTTGCTTCAATAAATCAATTGCGACATGAGCTATGTGATATGTTGCGCCGTCTTGTTGAAACCACAGCTCCTGCACATCATGGTTGCTCAATTGAGCAAACGAAAACCTCAGTCATCCTGTCTCTATAGCGATCACCATTAACTGAAATATTTTGATCTTTGAAAAGAAGTACGGAACATCGATTTGACCGGACCACAACGCATACGAAAGAGTCAGCTTTTCTGGATGTAACATTGTCTCAACATACACTTGGCTAATATCATCACTCCAAATGCTGCAGTTTTGTTCATTGAAGAATCCATTTCACCGAAAGTTTCATCGCAAAACAAATTTCGCTTGCGAAAACAGGAAATGGCTATTTCAAATAGAACCGTAATTTTTAAAACAAATTTGCATAATTTGGAAGCCAAATCTTTTGACAGGTGTCAAACTGGCCGCTAATTAAAAAAGTATTGCCAACTTAAAAATCTATACTTATATTTTTTATCTTTTATTAGTTTGTATATTTAGTCTATGGATTAATCATCCCTACAGACATTAAAACAGTAAATTATAGTTGTATATAAAACTTAAATTTAGTTATTCAAATATAAAAGTAGATAGATAACATTTAACACCACTAACATATAAAAAAAAATCAATATAAATTATTTGGGTTTGTTGCGCCGATGAATGAACCAATGTTTTTTAAATCCTCCTCTTCTTCCTTCTCTTAATCCTTCCCGGCTGTTTCTTTGTGAATGGCGAGTGCTTGCCATTCGTGATAATGCCACGATAATGATGTATTTACATCGAAAGCGCTCTCCATTCACAAACAAACAGCCGGGAAGGACGTTAAGAGGAGGAATTAAAAAACAATATCCCATATAAAATTTATTAAAACCAGTGCAAATTCTTAATAATTTAGATGCCCCTGTAGGCCACTAGCTTATCAGTCTGGGGGTTGTGGGTTCGATTCCCAACAAAGACCTTGACCGTTTTTACTCCAAAAAAATTAAAATTGACTGTCGGTGGGGCTGTTCAGTGATGAAGGCATGGTCACCGGTCGCTGTGTTAATTTCCGATAACATGGGCCTTCTAGAAATGAATGCTGCCCCGGTAGGCTAGTAGAGGTAGTGTACTTAGCCTACCAATCAAGGGGTGCTTGTTTTCACTACAACAAAAAAGACTATGTAACTATCCTCCTACTTTCACCCTCTGTCTGATTTCTTCTCTATCCATTTACTAGAGCATGGAGCGCGGTTGTGATTAACTAGGCATTGTTGCCTGAAGTGTTACTTCTCTTTAAAAAAAAAATTGATCAAAGTTAGTACAATTTGATCTGAATACTTTAATTACCAGTGGTTCAAATAGCGCGTAGCATGAAATGGAAATTTTGTCTATAGGTCTGATGAGAGCAGTATAAAGATGCTTTGTGATATATGGATTACTAAACTCCTTCGTCCAGCATTTTATAAATCCCAGAACTGCACGTGCTTTGTTAGTGGCTAACGAAATATCTATCTTCTTCTATATATATAAAAATAAGTTGCATTGTGTTAGTAATTGATGTTCTCTGGAATACGTGAACTGATTTTGTTTCTGCAAGGTTCATATAAAAGGTATCTTCAATACCAAGGTTTTTATGTATAAACGGTCTCTGTATGTGTATTGGTTCATGAGTTATAGCCATTTTAGTGAACACTGCATTCATACAACTCTTACTGCATTTTTTAAATTGTGTGAAGTTAATGCTTTGGCCGGAACGTTATTGTATGCAGAAGTACCAACGTATTTTACGCGGAGTTCCAACAGCACAAGCAAGGAAATCGTGTTGATGGCCAACCAAATTTATATTCAAATGATACTTTGGGACATTTTTATACTGTTCACCCAAATAACTCTAAATGTTTTTATTTACGTTTGCTCTTAATAAACGTTCGTGGGCCAACATCATTTCTACAGTTAAGGGCAGGCAATGAAGTTTTGTGTACGACATATTGACAAGCGTGTCAACAGCTTAATTTGTTGGAAAATGATATTCATTGGGAACAAACACTTGCAGATGCAGCAGTTGTCGCTCATCATTATCAAATTCGTACTTTGTTTGCAATTATTTTGTCTGCCTGTATTCCATCGAATCCATCTGAATTGTGGACAACATTTCAAGACTGTCTGTCGGCAGATATTTCGTTTCGAGTGCGTCAAGAAAATCGTAATCCTTCAATGGATTTTACGCCGAAAATTTACAATGATGCATTGATTTGTATTGAAGATTTCTGTTTGTATATTGCTAACAAGACATTATCAGAATTCGGAATGCCATCACCTAATCGCGCAATGCATGACGATCGCAATGAATTAAATGCTTTTGTTCACGAAAATCTTTTGACATTGAATGCGAATCAAAAAAAATGCGTACGATATTATTATGCAAGCTATCAATAGTGAAGCCAGCGGATTTTATTTCCTAGATGCACCAGGAGGCGCCGGAAAAATATTTTTAATTTCATTGTTGTTGGCAACGATGCGGTTCCAGAATAAATTTGCATTGGCGTCTTCTGGCATTGCAGCTCCTTTGTTAGATGGTGATCGGACAGCACATTCTGCTTTGAAATTGCCACAGAATTACCAAGTTAATGAAACTCCCATATGTTACGTTTCAAAAACATCTGGAATGGCAAGATTATTGAAACGTTGCAGTATCATTATTTGGCATGAATGCACTATGGCGCATAAGAAATCTGTTGAAGCTTTGAAAAGAACAATGAAAGATCTCCGAGATAATTCAGAATTGTTTGATGGTGCGTTGATTTTATTGTCAGGCGATTTTGGGCAAACATTGCCCGTCATTCCTAGATCGACAGCTGCCGATGAAATTAACGTCTTCATATTTATGGAGATTTGTTAAAACATTGAAACTTACTGCCAATGTTCGTGTTCAGTTGAAGAATGATCCATCTGCTACAAAGTTCTCTAAGCAATTGCTCAAAATTGGGAATGGTGCAATGCCTGTTGATGACACTGGATTGATAACATTGCCAAATGATTTTTGCCGTTTCGTACAGTGAAAAGGGGAATTGATTGAATGTGTTTTTACTAACATAGCACAGCAATATACAAGCCATTCATGGTTGAGTGACAGAGCAATTTTAGCAGCAAAAAACAAGGATGTTACTGAATTAAACATGGCTATACAATCAAAGATTCCTGACGAATTGGTGTCATACAAATCTGTGGATACTGTTACCAATGAAGAAGATGTTGTGAATTATTCAACAGAATTTTTGAATTCGAATAATTCCGTCTGATATGCCAATTGAATTGAAATGACTTCAGTTTCCTGTTCGCCTTGCGTTTGCGGTTACCATAATAAGGCGCCAGGCCAAACCTTAGGAATTTGTGGAGTGTATTCAGAGTATCCAGTTTTCTCACATGGACAGTTGTATGTAGCCTGTTCGCGCATTGGGAAACCATCGGTTTTCTATATTTACACCGAAAATGGAAAAACAACAAATGCTGTTTACCACAAAGCATTACAATAAAAGCAATTTATCACTGATTTTAATGAACTCGAATTGATTTTTTTTATTTTCTTTTCTGCACTACGAAGTGTGCAGGGGGTTCGCTAGTGCTGTATAGAATTTAATTTAGAATCCAGTAAAATACCAAGATCTGAAACTAAATTTAGTTTTTCAAGTTCGTAACTGTTCAAAGTATATTGCACGTTTGTATAGTATTTTTGGAAGTATTAACTCCATAAGATTAATTTTATACCAGGAATTAAATGCATCCAAGTCCTTTTGCAGGAGAATATGATCAAAGTGACGATTTTATATTCGAAATATCCTCAGGTCATCTGCATATAATAGAACATTGGAGTATTTAATGGCATTGGGGAGATTATTAATAAATAAGGAAAATAATAAAGGACTCAGATGGCTATCCTGCGGTACATCAGGTGAAGCAAAAATTTCTTTAGAACTAAAGGTGTTACAACGAACTTTTTAAGTTCTGTTTGATAAATATGAATTAATCCACATAAGTAAATTGTTTGTGAATACCTAAAGGTAAAGTTTCCCTAACAGAAGTTTGTGCTTGACCTTATTAAAACACCCTTTATTTAATTAAAAGCAGATAAAAATAAAACAACAATTTTATTGATGTGACTTTACAAAATTAAATATTGAACAGACAAATTAAGACCTTGAAAAGAAAATGTTATTTCAACAATATTAACAAAAAAAAATTATATGAATTCAAATCGTTGATAACTTCAGCAAATGCTTTTTGAAAATGTTAGTCAAATCTGAAAGGTTTTTAAAACATACAGCGAAGAAACAAGTGAATATAAATACAAGACAATTGTGTTACAACCAGCATTTGATATCATTAAATTACTTTTGACAAAAGTCACTAAAGTGTAGTAATTAAAACTAAATCGTACATTATAATTAAAGTGTTTTCTTTAAAATAATAACTCATGTGGGTATATGTTACCAAACAATTAAGATTTAATTTAAAAATATAAAAATAAAAATTTTATGTTGGTAGGAGTGTGTAATTTTTCCATGAATATTTTTTTGTACTTGACAATAAATGGGGTTATCTCTGCTATTAAATAATTTAGTAATTTAATATAAAAAGAGAAAATAAAAAGACAATCATAATGCATAATGCAATCATAATGAATTCTATTTTGGGTCGATCCCTTGAAAACATCACAGCCGTGAGCCACAGTCTTGAAGAAGATAAAAATTTGTCAATTCCTCGACGTTCTCAATAATTGCGGTTATCCAAAACCACCGTATGGCGAACTTTGCATAAGGATTTGACTTTGAAACCTTACAAAGTCAAACTGGTGTAGGAATAGAAGCCGAACGGTTATCCACATCGCCGTAACACTATTCAGGAACAACCGGGCAGTTTTTCTGAAAAAATCATTTCTTCAGACAGGGCCCATCATTTTCACTTGTCAGCGTATGTCAAAAAGGAAAAATGTCGCATTTGCGCTTTTAAAAAATCTAGAGCATTTGTTGAGAAGCCTTGGCATACCCAACTCGTCATTGTATAGCGCGCTATGTAGTTTAGAGACGTAATTGGCCCATTTTTTTTTTCGTAAATTAGGCTGGAAATGCGGAACTGGTCAATGGATCACGCTATCGTGATATGCTAACAACTCAATTTTGGCCTATTGCTGACGGATATCACTCACATGTTGTTTCAATAGAATGGTTCCATATCTCACTCAGCCAATGAAGTGATCAATTTATTGCAACTAATTTCCCGATCGCATAATTTCACCACATTTTAGCAGTTAAGTGGCCAGCCACATCGTGTGATTTAACAGTACTGGATTATTGTTTGCGGGGCTACATTAAGAACAAAGTCCATTCGAAGCCAATCGAATCGATTTGCACCATTAAAACTCATAATTCGTGATGTGAAACAAGACCGCCATTTTGCCAAAAATTAATTAAAAACTTTGAATCGACATCTGTCAGCGTGGTCATGCTGGACCTTTGCCAGATATCATTTTTCATTCATAATTGCCGAACTTGTCTCTTCCTAAAACAATAAAAATTTGTATTATCTTAATCTGAATTTTTTGTTTTATTCTGTTTTGGAAAACAAACTTCTTGTTGAAAAACCCTTTATTTGTTATATGTATTTTATTTAATAAATGTGTATTAATAAAAGAATTTAAGTTGATGCTTTAAAATTTAAGAGAAGAGGTTCTACAACAATTCGTTTAAGCTAAGTTATTTAGCATTTCGCACGAGTATCACGTTTTAAATACCTTTCGTTTTTCATTCAGTATAAAATCTATGCTAAGTTTATCTCTTTGTTTTCTTTTTAAGTTATTCATTACAAGTTGAATTTTATTTTTTCGAAACAATATGTTGTGCTGCTGAATCCACCCCACACGCGAGCTTATGAATAATTCTTTTTTTGCGAAATATTCGTACGTGCATTAATTGATAAATACAGTTCCAGCATTATTAAGTCACAACTTTTGTGAGGGAGATAAAGAAATTGATGTCACAATGCCATTTTTCCAAAACAATATAATAAAATGCAGGTGAAAGGTATTGTGTCATTGTAACGATATTTACAACATCATGGAACGTCAGGTTTTTGTGTTCGTTTTAAAGGGTGTTTTTTTTTTTTAAACAGGTATAGAATTTTGAACTATTGGCCACTTTGTCAACTGTTAGGTGATTTATGTTTATTTTGGTTGGACATTTTAACATGACAACCATTTTTTATTGTGCATATTGGGCGCAAAACAAAATTGTTATTGATCCCGATTTTCTTAATCGCATTTTGTTTAGAAGTGAAGCTCACGTTTATTTGAATAGATACGAGGGCTGCTATTTATATTTGTGGCCTAAGAATGAAAACACAAGCATTAAAAGACAAAATTTATTTTGTTTTTTTTTTCAAACTATTCTCCATGAAGATTTATACTCTTCTGCATGCGTTGGAACCAATTTTCAAAACACTTTTTCCACTCCGATTTAGGTACTTCTAAAACATGGGTTTTGAATGCAGAAACTGCTTCTTCAGGTGTAGGAAACCGTTGTCCACGTAGTTTTTTCTTGATGTTCGAAAACAAAACGAAGTCATTAGGTGCCAAGTCAGGGCTGTAAGGCGAATGACCCATCAATTCAATGTTTTTCCCTGTCAAAAACTCCATAGTTTCAGCCGATTGGTAACAGCTCGCGTTGTCGTGATGCGGAATGATGCATCTTTTCTTTGACTTTTGCCGAAGTTTCTCAAAGACTTCTGCCAAACAAATAGTGGTGTACCATGCCGTATTAACCGTCTTACATTGCTCTAATGGCACAGTCGTTACATGACCGGTAATGCCGAAGAAACAGGCAACCATTTGCTTTGATGTGCTTCTTCCACAAACAACTTTGGTGGGATTTCGCTCGTCTTGAAAGACTCATACGGTGGATTGCTGTTTTGCTTTAGGATCATATGAGTATATCCATGATTCTTCATTATTATAAACTGCTTTTGATGCACCTTGAGCGAATTTCTGCAACATTTTCTTGCACCAATCAACACGAGCATCCTTTTGTGCGTTTGTTCATGCAAGATCTTATTGATGCTTGTCATTCTAATCCCTACAGATGCCTCAATCTTGCGATATGTTACATGACGATCATGTGTTTTCTGGCACAACAACCGTTGTTGAACGACCTTCACGGGATTCGGCCACGATTATATTCGTTATACCAGTTTTTAATGGTGCTGTAAGAAGGTGCTTCATTACCATATAAGGAATTAAGACACTGTTGTCGTGTCAGGCCACGTCGAAAGTTATGAAAAATTATTGCACGAACATGTTCACGAGTTAATTCTATTTTCTCCTAAGATCACTTTTTCAACCTGCTATCTAACACTAACAACAATAAAATGACAAAATGTTTTGGTTTGTTTGTTTAACAATGTGAAGGTTACATTGGAAACATCAGCTGGTAACTAGCAACAGTCAGTGTTACCAGGCCAGAAATAGAAATAGCAGCCCTCGTACATCAATGAACAAAACTGCCATATTTGGGGTGATGATAATCATCAAGTGTATGACATGAGACATGGTTACATTTACTGTTCACTGACTTTTTCGTTCATCAATTTAATAAACATGCTGTGCAGGAGCCGAAGTGTCAAGAAGACGGCGCAACATATTATGCAGCTCGTGTTACAGAAAGTGATAGGATTAACGTCAGCGGCTGGTCGTGAGCCCTTCAGCTGAAGATGGTATTACCACTGGGTATTAAAACAAAGTCCACCTATGCACTAAAACGCATACACACTAGGTGAATATACGCCTTAATAGCAATTTTCAAGTGCATGGTAGCAGGCCGTGCCCCCCCCCCCCCCCTCTTTGCTGAACAATTGGAGACTATCAAACACCCAGTTCTTTTGCATACGCAAGTTAGGACATTTGGATGTTAACTTTTTGTCTCTCTTTGGAACTTTTTTCACAGCCCGATTAAACCACAGCCTCCACTAACAATCAGAACAGGGCCGTAGTCCTGCGGATTCCCGTGGTATAAGTATGTGTCTATAAAGTTACTGGTCGGAATTTGAGAGTCCCATGTTTTTTCCAACTTCAGGCTCCTGATTGCCCAGGCGACAAGTACCGGAAGAGATCCATCAAGACTGCATGCCCCCGGGGCAGACAGCTCAGCACGTGCCACAATTGATTTATTGAAGGAAACGGTTGGCAACCGCATAGCTTCACGTTTCGATCCCGTGAATTGGTCGCCAAAGTCGTGCGAGTCGTCGCTAGACTATTTTCTATAGAGATAAGTTAAGTTGCCAGTCTATGCTGATATTGAAAAAAGTAAATTTTTGACCTTCAGCCATGACTACTTTGAACGAGCCAGGCAAGGCAAGGCAATCATATGCCAGAAGTAATATTTAAATTAAAATGCCAAAGTAAATTGTATTTCAATTTAAAAAACTTCATCATTGGATTATTCCATTTCCCTATAAAAAATACCCTACATATATAAAATATAAGCAGCAAATTATTAATTTTTGTTTCAAATTATAGCAATTCAATATGCCACCCATAGTGCTTAACAATATTCAAATAAATTTTTTCTTCACCGAGAAACTTTCTTTCATCAGTTTAAATTGTGGTTACTAAATTTGTCATTTATTTACATTTATCACAGTGGGCTTTATGGCTTTTATTTGATATATTTAATTTAATTTAATTTAATTAATTTAATTTTATTTTTTTTGAAGTGATTACTAAAGCCCGCAATTGTTTAAATTTCTTAAAACAATTAAAAGCTTAGTTTTTTACAAAAGCATCCTCCTCATAGTTGAGGAATTAGTTTTACCTAAATATGGGTTAAGACAAGGTTCAATTTGTCATAGTTTGGACTGTCTTAAAGAAAACAAAAACACACTTTTATAGAATGTCTTATAAAATTGTTTATGTTCACACAAACATACATGAACAACTACTCATGCCCATCTGCTGTTGTGCTTACAATTGTGGGCTCCCTCTTTGAGTGCATTTCATTTGTAGCATAGCAGAGGCATGAGTTGATTTTTTTTTTTTTTTTTGGTTTCTTGTGTAATATGATTTAAAATGGAGTTAAAGTTTCACGTTGAGTCTTAACAGCTTAAATGTAAATGAAAAAGAAAAACTCAGTTAATGACAGACATTGAAAGCAGACAGTTTAAATGGTGCGCATGCCTACGAGTTGGCCGTTTAAAAAATATAAGCAAAATGCCACTTCACTTTGCCATAATAATTTAACGAAAGTTGCAAAAGTACAAAGCAAAAAAGAAAAGGAATTATGTGTAAAAAGAAATAATTTCAAATACGTGAAAATATCTATGCAGTAAATGAATTTGAAATTAAATTAAATGCAGAAAAAAAACACACACACAAAAATATGTGTTGAAAGAGAAAATTAGAAAAGCTTGAATTATTGATTAAAAGAAATTATATAAATTTATTAAAATAAAACAACAAAAAAGAAATTAAAATAATATTGCTAAAAAAGAAAATAATATGGTTATTGTGGCCCCTTTAGGTGCAGCAGCCGCCTCTGTGGGCGGTTTAATTTTCAAAGCCAGCTCAGCCTCAACAGCAGCTGCCTCAGCTGGTATAGCGGCTATTAGTGTATCAAAATTAGGTCTTGCCATAGCAGCTGCCATTAAAGTGGCAACCACAATTATTGGTGTGGGCAAACTTACCATAATACCCATCCTTATAGCCGCCATTGCCTATTATAATTATGATTTATTTGATCCTGAAAATCGACCATTTAATGTTAAGGAAATTGAACGTGCCTACGATTTTATTATAATCGGTGGCGGTTCAGCGGGTACAGTATTAGCCTCACGTCTCTCAGAGATATCACATTGGAAAATTTTACTTTTGGAAGCCGGTGGCCATGAAACAGAAATATCAGATGTTCCATTATTGTCGCTCTATTTGCATAAAAGTAAAATGGATTGGAAATATAGGTGAGTCAGCAGAATCCATTGTTATAAATTTGTTAATGATTGAAAGAATATTTAGTTTTTCTTTATCATCATCATCCTAGAGAGAATATGTCTTTTTACATTTTTTAATTTAACGCCATAACCTCACTTTTACTTTTAGTTTGTAATTTTAATCATTTTTTGATCGATCTTAAATTAGGTTTTAATAACTTAAGAGTGCCAAATCTGAAACTTTAACAACTTTCACTATTTACTTTTACGTTTGTGCTCAATTTGAGATAAAAAAAAAATGGCGGAATTAAAATGAAACATAATTTTATTCTTGCCAATTTGAAGTGAATTTTTTTTTTAAATAAAAGTATAAAAAAACTGTTTTAAAAACAAATAAAATTCTCTATGTGGGAGAAGACATCTTTAAATCCAGCTCTGGATAAAATATTTTTGCATCAATAAAAATTAAAAATTAAATTATTTGTATTTATTTTTTGGTTCTTTTTAATAAAATTGATTTGCTTATAAATTACACTGAACAACAAAGTTTTTGTTTCGGGGTTGAAATTAACTGATTTTAATGCACTTCCACGTGTTAAAATTATTTATTATATATTAGCTCGTAGTTTCAAAATATATATGTATATATAGAGTTTTCAACAAATGAAATATTTCATCACCAACAGTTGGTACACATAACTTCCCTCTCTTCAGCTGTTCATAAGCAGTTTGTCAGTTGTACGCGCCTGGTTGCTATTGAAATTATTGTGTGAAGTTGATTTTAAAATTAATTTAACTGCTGATCTGAAATGCCTCGCAAGTGTGTGAATTCCGTCGATAGCTTTTGCTATATATGTGGTGAAATAACATTTTTGGCTAAGAAACGTAAAATGACACCTATCGTTAAGACTGCCTATGAACATTATTTTGGTGTAAAAGTTGGGGACCATGGGCTCCTCATATATGTTGCAATTCTTGTTCCATCATATTGCGAGAGTGGCTGGTAAATAAAAACCGGGCAATAGGCTTTGCTGTACCTATGGTTTGGCGTAAGCCTACCAATCATACAGACGACTGTTATTTCTGCTTAACTCCTCCCATTAAGCATGTTTTATCTATGAAGATAACAGTTACGGTTAAATTCCCTAATCTCTCATTTGCTCTTCGGCCTGTACCACACTCAGACACTTTGCCTGTCCCTTCTCCATACCAAAACTATGAAATTCTAATGGAAGGTGATAAAGACTGTGTAGAAGGAACAACCCATCCTTTTACATCTTATGACCCTGATTTTGAGGTAAGCGATAGGTCTAGTGATCCGCAAGCAGAGTTGAGTGATCTTATACGAGATCTTGGCTTGTCTAAGGAAAAGGCTGAGCTTTTAGGGTCAAGACTACAACAGTGGTCTCTTCTAAAACATGATGTGAAAATATCTCAGTGCAGACAGCGTCAAAAAGGGTTTCTTTCTTTATTTTTTTGAGAAGAAAGAAAACCTTGTAGTTTGTTCTGATGTTAATGGTTTGATGAGCTGCTTGAATTTGCATTACACTCCATCTGAATGGAGACTGTTTATAGACTCTTCAAAACTAAGCTGAAAAGCTGTATGGAAATCAGCTACCTTCTATTTCTATAGGTCATGCAGTTCACATGAAGGAAACTTATGTAAATATGAAAACACTTCTCCAATCAATCAAATATGAACAACACAAGTGGCAAATCTGTGGTGATCATTGCTATACTCCTTGGAATGCAATTGGGGTTCATCAAGTACTGTTGTTGTTTGTGTCTGTCTCACTATAAAATATAAAAAAGTGAACTGGCCTACACGAGACCTAAACCCTAATGAGAAAAATGTAATTGACGAGCCTCTTGTAGATGCTAAGGATGTTCTCCTTCCCCCATTACATATTAAGTTGGGCCTAATGAAAAACTTTGTCAAGGCCGATGGACCAAGAAGGACAAGCTTTTAAGTACTTGAGAGCAAAGTTTCCCAGGTTAAGTGATGCAAAAGTCAAGGAAGGCATATTTATTGGGCCTCATTTCCATGAAATCGTAAATTATTCTGGTTTTGACATGATTTTAACAGGAAGTGAAAAAAGAGCTTGGAAGTTGTACATGGGTTTTTAGGTAAGAAAAGAGATGATAACTTCACAGCATTGGTTTAAGAGCTTCTTCAAGCTTACCACACTAACTTGGATGCAACATGTCCTTAAAAATTCATTTCATTCTTCACTCGCATCTTAATTTCTTTCCACAAAACTGTGCAACTAATAACAATTTTTTATTGTCATTTTCGTTTTTATCACCACAAAATTAGTAGAAAGTGACTAACTTAGTGTAGGAAATATTCAAAAAAATTTTTTTTGTTGTGCAGTGTTATTATATGATATAATAATTATATTTTTTATTTTTTATAAATTTGCTATAGATAATCATAATTAGTTGAAAAACTTTATCTTGTTAGATGTCACTGAAAAATTATCATTTGAAATCAAAGCTCACTAGAATACTTAAAACTTTTGAAGTTTTTACACAACTAAAGGCCGTGTCAGATAAAACTTTTGCTTTGCGTTGCGTCAGAGTTTCGCTTTGACAAACACGGCCTTAAATGTTTCGAGAAATTATAAGATGTTATCAGGTATAGGAAGATAAAAATTTAAATAAATTAGTCCCAAAAGTATTTAAAAAAAAATTATTTCGTAACAAATATTCACAGCTTGACCAACCTAAAATATTGCACAATATTTGTAAAACACCAATCAATAAAATGTGGATGTTAATTTTAAGTCACAAAATTAGTTTTAATAATTAACATAAACAAATAATTGATTTAAGCAATTTTCAAAATCGTTATTTACATAAAAACAGGGCAATCGTAGGTTTAAGATTTTAGCACTTGACACAGCGTTGCTTAACTTTGCAAAATCAATTTGCATAATATGATATTATTTTTTGTTTGATAAATTTGAAATTAAATTTAAATACAAGATAATGCATTCAATTGCGATGAGGTAGTGTTATCTATAAGCAAATGTTAATTGCTTGTTAATGCTGATGCGTTTAAACAGCAAATCAAAAGACTTAAAAGACACACTTGTTTCATTGCTATCACATGAACGACTTTTAAATTGACTTTTCTTCTTTATACATAATTAATTTAATCCCGCGTTTTCTGGATCTTATTTTACAGCCTTTATAGGGATCTGATAACCTATTTTCACCACCTTGTTCACTACATAGCACCTTGTTCACCATAGTAATTTCGAAGATAAAAATATTAAAGATCTTAGAAAAGGTGCAAGATATCAAGGTCTGAGACAAAGATTATGCAAATATAAAATTTGATTGATTAGATTTGCACGTTTCATAGTATCACACTTTTCTTAATACAAGTGAATTTTTTTGTTATTTTATGTTTTAGTTGGGCTATCAAGTCTGTATTTTATTTTCTTCATCAAAAGTAATTTACATTGATATGTATTATGCTCGCTATTTTCGTTTTAATTCATACTGGATGTCAACATAAGTTATATAGGGGTTTTCAACAAGAAATTTGTTTTTTAATCGTGGCAACTATACCAACAACATAATAAATTTAAATATTTAGCTTTTTGACGTATTCGCAGAAGATGCATTGGCAATTGTTACAATAAATTGAACTTCGCACGAAAATCGCACTAAATTAATTTAGAGCCACTATGAAAATAGTGGTTTTGTTAAAGTTACATTTCGTAAAATTTGTGATATTTTTGGACAACATAATCATTCTTGTGAGACTGTTATTAAGAATTTGGTCGTTAAATTTGAGTCGATACACTCGATACAAAATGCGTGACTACTAACATATGTTTCCGTTTCCGTGTTGAAGCAGATCCAAATTTATCAGTTACTCGCCGTTCTCAACCAATGGGGTTATCCAAAATCACCACAATGCGAATTTTAGGCAAGGATTTGACATGCGTGTTCGACTGGGTAGTTCAAATGAAAACATCGCAGCCATAATCCAAATTTGTCAATTGATCGAAGTTCTCAATAATTGGGGTTATCTAAAGCCCCAAATTGGCGTAACGATTTGACTTTAAAGCCTTACAAGGTTTAGCTGGTGCAGGAATTGAAGCCGACCGACCGCCCATTCACACCACCGTAGATTCGTTCAATTTATTCAGGAACAATCGGCTGGTTTTTCTGAAAAAATCAACAACGAGTGATTAGATTTACATCTGCGCCTGGCCATGAAGCCTTAATCAGATGTTGGATCTAACCACTTCATAATTTGGAACGTCATGCTCGTCCTAGGAAGCCGAAGCTATAATTCTATGCAACAGAACTTTCTAGTTGCAACTTCGATGATTCCAGAGCAGTGCTGCAAATCATCACTCCTTGCTTAAGAGTTGGAGACTTTCCAACTCCTGTCCAGAACACATGTCTAGCATGCTCACTGGACTGGATCAATCACCTAGCGGGTCATTAACGGCGAAACGACCCTGGCCACCATATTAAACAATAGACCTGATATGTGTTCATGTAGACCCACACGAAGCTTCACTACGTCTTCAAAGTCATGTGTTCCAAGACGAAAAATGGTTAAGAAAATGGCGAATAAAAATTAATGAACAGAAGTGCATTCCTATTACTTTTACATTACGCAGGAGTACATGCCCACCTATCACAATAAATAATCAAACAATACCTCAACGTTCGGTCGTCAAGTACCTCGGTATGCACCTTGACAGGCGTCTAACATGGAAGCACCACATAGAAGCTAAACTTATGCAAATAAGACTTAAAACTGCTCAATTAAACTGGCTAATTGGTCGGAATTCTGTTCTCAGTCTGGACTGCAAACTTTTGATCTACAAGTCTATTCTAAAGCCAATATGGAGCTATGGAATTCAAATGTGGGGCACTGCCTCAGTGTCAAATGTCGAACGGATACAAAGAAGCCAGAACAAAATCCTCAGACTCATAACTGCTGCCCCATGGTATGTGAAAAACTCAAACATTCACAAGGATTTGAAAGTGCCCTCTGTAAGAGAGGAAATACAGAAGTACGCATCCAAATATTTGAGAAAACTGGAATTTCATCCAAATATTTTGGCACGTGATATATTAAATGATAGAGGCTACAATCGTCTGAAGAGGAGAGACGTTAGGGCTATTAGTATAAGTAATTTCTAGTGTTTTCCTTTTTATTTTTTATTTCATGTTAACTAAAACTTTTTGGCTGGCATTGGCTAGACATAAAGATAATTTTTACTTTTAGATTTAAGATTTATCTACTTATTGTTAGTTCTATTAATTTAGAAGATTCAATAAATAATATTATGATACAAAAAAAAAAAAAAAAAAAAAAGACCTGATATGGGGCCGCGAAACCACAACCATTACGATACTCCCATAAAGGGCCAACCTCAATAATCAGCCAGAGAACAGTTAAGTGTCTAAAGAGACAAATAACGGAACTCTGCGGGTCACGGATTCCCGGTATGACAACAAGCCTTCTAAAGATCCTAGGGCGATTATTCAGAAGCCATTGCATCGTCAAGGTGTCACTGTATGGTGCACTATGTGGTCTGAAAGCGTAACTGGGCCATTTTTTTCGAAGATGGGGTTGGAAATGCGGTGACGGTCAATGGGTCAAGCTATCGTGAGATGCTCACACATTTCAGTTTTGGGATATTTTTGACGACGTGGATATCATTGACATGTGGTTTTAACAGGACGGTGGCACATGTTACACAGCCAATGAAACGATCAATTGATTGCAAACCAAATTACCCGATCGCATAATTTCACGACAATCAACAGTTAAGTATCCAGCCAAATCGTGTGATTTAACACCACTGGATTATTTTTTGTGAGCCTATGCTAAGGATAGAGTCTATATGAAGTCAATCGAATCGATTTTAGCCTTAAAACTCAAAACCCTTGATGTGATTAACGAAATAAAACCGCAATTTTGGCAAAAAGTGATTAAAAACTCTGATGAAAGTATCGACAACTGTCAGCATGGTCGTGTTGGACATTTGCCAGATTGCCGAACTTTTCTCTTCATAATACAATAAAAATTTCAATCTTCTTAATCAAAATTTAATTTAAGACCAGATTTTACTTCAGATATCCGGTATTGAATGAACGCGTTATATTGTTTAATTAAGTTAAGAGTGGTGATCGTATTTATTGTGCGCAGGCGAATGATGCATTATGTAAAAAAATTATGCTAGTGAATGATAGCACATTTTAACATCTTAGTTAAAACGGGTGTTTTTATAGGGGTATAGAGGTCTGAAATGGTTTATTTAATTAACATGGTTTTTTTTAATTAACATGAAATTTATTTTGTTCTTTTGTCATTGTAATTTAAATATGACTTCTGGTATTTAACCCCTAAGCATTTCCCTTAATAAATTAAATGTGGACTGTGAACTGTAGGACATGTTACAGAAGCACATTATGGTTTAAATTAATTACACTTATGAAAGAAAGAGTCAGTTATTATGTCTCTAGAGCAGTGGCCGTTGACTGTACCGTACCGATCAGCATATAACAATAAGTCCACCTACTTATAAAGTACACACAAACAGTCAGTGTTTGCAGGATGTAAAGGTGTCTTAAATAACTACACTGCAAATACGGAAGTTGTATTTATTGACGTATCCATTCAAATAAAAGTGAACTTCATCGCTAAACAAAATTTGCTTATGCCAAGCGGAATCAACGACAATCTTGTTTTGGGCCCAATTTAACTTAAAGTTCTATACCTATAGAAATTATATATATTCGATTCAATTATATTATAATATTATATTATATTATATTATATTATATTATATTATATTATATTATATTATATTATATTATACTCAATTTTATTTTTATTGTTTTCATTCCCAAAATTAATTCGGCCATATTCGGCCATATAACAAAACATCGTTTCACCTCTTGTGCCTGGCGTGTGCTGTTACTGTTTTTCATAATTAAGTAATTAAATGACTATTAGTTGCTGATTTGTTTTACTAGACAAATTTAATTTGATAATCAACTGAATTATGTGCTAAAGCAACTAAGCAGACACGTAATTATTCACTTAAATAAAAATTATTACAAAAAAATAGGAAGTGGCTTTTAAGAAAAGCTTTGCATCACAAAACAATACAAATTCGAGTTTGCAAACCTTTTAGCTGCTGGTAATTTAAATAAAATATTTTCTATAAGAAATTAGAAAAGAAAATTATACAAAAATTTTTTTTATAACTATTTTTGTTTCTAAATAAAAATAAAAGAAACCAAAACAAGTCCTTATAAAAAGAGACATTCCGTTTTCGCTTAACATAATTTATCAGGCAATTGAGCGCCTGTAGTTTTTCAAACATGTTCAAATTTAAAACACGTTTTTTCTATAAAATTTTAAAATGCATCAAAAATTTTAGTAATAAAATGAATATTTGAATTCGAAAATAACTTAAAAACTGTTTCTAAAGACTTTATAAAGGGTGCTTAGCATTTTGTCAGTTGTCGACTTATTTATCTTAAGCTTGGCTTGGCATTTCAACATGAAAAGATTGATGCCAAAACAACGCTCCCGAATTATGTTCAACATAATCGTCAATCAGAGCATCAAATAATTGTATCAACAATGGAACATTCAAACCGTGCAAACTGTTTTTGGGATGAGTGGGAAATATTGGAGGATACAAATTGGTGCATCGAGTTTGCTTTACATGTTACGGGGAAGAAATCAATTTATAGATGAAACTTGGGGCAGTTTGAGGTCTTTTAAAACTCAATTGTTTATATTTTCTAAATGTTTGGGAAAAAATGATTTGACTCATTTTTCAAGACTTAATTCTTTGGCTGTGAGGCCTGTGAGCGAAGAGAAGTTAAAAGTCTTTTCACAATCTTTATTAAAACTGTATTCAGAATTTGAGGCCAGATTTGCTGAAAATGTTTCATCTGATCTACAATTGGAAATTATAGAAGTGCAATGTAATAATAATTTAAAACAGCTATTTTTAAATACAGATAAACTTAATTTCTATAAATCCTTATCAAAAACTGAATTTCCAAAGCTAATTAATCATGCGTAGAAAATTATGGCATTGTTTGCTTCCTCATATTTATGTGAACAGGCCTTTTCAGTAAGAAACCGATTGTCAGACGAGAGTCTATTTAATTTGGCTGGAACCAGATTTTGAGGAAATTATGTCAAGTCAGAAACAGATCCATGCTTCCCATACATCTGGAAAATCTTAAAATCATAATAAACCGCGTCTTATAAAATTTTTATGTTGTTTTAAAATATTACGTAATATAACTAATAAATATAGAGCTTAAACCGAATTTTTAATTGAACAGCAGCCCCATAATTTTTAATGAATGGCCCTCTATGTTTTTTTTTATTTAATGGCCTGCCGCAAGATTTTTTTTAATTTATTTGCCCGCCACCCAAAAAGTTCGCCCATCACTGTTCTAAATCATACATTAGCTAAAGTACTGTTTTTGAATACAATTATTTAAGAAACGTTTGTTAGCCTTAACTAACATGTACTTTAAAGCTCAAGTAAGAGTTTTTTATGCATACGGCCATAATAATTTATTTTCAAAATATTTCACTTCTGCGCCAAAAAAAATCTTTGTAGAAATTTTCTGACAATCATCTGGTGAAGCACAGTGCAGTGAAAATTGATTTTTTCACCAAATTTATATAAATAGTTGGGAATGTATGGCATCCAAGCGTAATATTTAAATTGAAATGAAACTTCCGTAAAAACTTCTTTTTAGTGTAAAAAACAGCTTTCTGTTTTCTTAAGAGATAAAGATTTTTTAATTTATCTCAACTTATTGAAGCTAAAGTAGCCTTAGGTAGAATAAGGGAACATCCCAACTGTGCAAATTAGATGTTTATATTTTACTAGCGTGCCCGTGACTTTTTTGCAAGTCATTTGTGTTTTGTTTTTTTCTGCAGCGTTCTGTTTTGTGTGCGCCAAAAAATTAATCAAAAAGAACACAATTTCTTTTTTTTTCGTTTTTATGTTTTTTTAATAATTTTATCTTTTTCACAATACAATATTTTTTTTGTGTTATATAACATGTCTTATTCTATTGCAATGCTTTTACATATGCGGCATTCTTCGATCGATTTTGGTTCACGGTATAGATCAACAAAGCACGTGAACATATAATTGACCATGCGTAAGACAGGGATCATTGCAAAAGCAACACGTATGGGGAACTGAAGCCATTTAAAATCAAACGGCAAATCTGGAGGAATCATAGGAATGCGTGATATCAACACATCCTCTCCCTTGTATTTTTCATTTACAATTTTTGCTTCAAACACATTTTTCATGACTTTTTTGACTACAAAACGTAACCCATTGCAAAGTCGTGGCTGGCAGATATTTGTAAGCAACATAATTGGTACACCAACTTTCACTTGCAGGAGGTGGGGCGGCAGTTTAGGTAAGTGAAGCGAATTTTAAAATTCGACTGGGTAATTTACAACATCGTCTTGATTGATAACAGAGCCAACCGATTTTTATGTAAAAATTTCCCCGGGAATGTCATTCAAAATTGTCACATTGATATTCGAGACATCTGAACTTTTCACAGCTAAGATAGCTCCTTCCCCCAACCAATCATAGTTCCTAAAATTTTGTGGAACTATGATTGGTTGGGGGAAGGACCAATTCTTGTTTTGATTGTGCAAAGTGGCAAAAATAATCTGGAAGCGTAATCATTTTGTGGTGGAAATGCGCCATTTCCAATATCTAACAATTGCTTTGAAAAACGTTCGGCTGGTGGATCATTTTGCAATTGAACACGCAAATTACACACACTCAAAATATGTAACAGAATATTGAAAACAAAATTCTCTATTTGTGTGCACATCCCCCCCTTTTGTATGAACATGAGCATTTTTCGATTTGTATTGCCGACGCATTCTGTGCAGGCACACAGACACACAGCAACGTGAAAACGAAAACACACATTTCATTTGATACAAAACATTGAGTCGAAATATGCAATGGAAAAAAATTTTGATTTTTTGGAAAAATTTGTCTTGTTTCAAACACGCACTGTGAAACAAAGATGCAAACCAGCGAACGACCATTACGAAGGTACTGTGAAAATTTGGTGGAAATCCGACGGCGCATCTCGACAAACACTGGCAACTAACGGACACCTATTTTGGGCTTAATTTTTATATATATAGATTTAATAGAAAGAACTAGTTGTGGTTCAAATTATATCAAAAGCAGCTAAACCCTGCGATCGAATTGAGCAACAAATATTCAAAAATTCAAGCATTAAATTTTAATTTTTTTTAAATTGCTACTTCCATCCATCCATCCATAAATGGCTCTTCACAACCCTGCTGGGTCTTGGGCCGAGATTAGAATAGAGTTCCAAGCGCTTCGATCTTCTGCGCTTCTTCGCCAGTTTTGGACTCTCAGATCGGCGATATTTCCCTGGACCTGATCTTTCCAGCGGAGCTTTGGTCGCCCCCTTCTGCGCGCACCTTCAGGGCCGTATTCAAAAACTTTCCCTGCTGGAGCGTTTTCATCCATTCGAACTGTATGTCCCAGCCTCCTCCCGGGGGCACATTTATCGGTTCTTATAGAGTACTCAACTATCTAGACCTGTGCAACTGGGGGAAAAAGGGAGCCCAGTCCCCTGAAGGCAGACAGGGAGTCAACTAGAAACTCCACTTTATTTCTACGGGGATCAGTGACCCGCAGAGTTCATTATTTGTCTCTTTAGACATTTAATAGTTCTCTGGCTGATCTATGAGGTTGGCCCCTATATGGGAGCATCGTGGTGGTTGTGGTTTCGGACCCTCGTGAGAGTTTGTGGGTCGGACCATTCAAATTAACACAATGAATGGTTCAGGTCCAGTGAGTATGAATGCTGGCGTGTTCTTGATAAATAAGAGCCTAATGCGTTCTGGACCAGGAGTTGCAAAGTCTCCAACTCTTTAGCAAGGAGTGAAGGCTGCGGCCTACTTCAGGCTTTCGAAATTGCTACTAGAAGTGACCGGAGAAAATACGTATTCGATGGCCTTCTAGGGCATGGTTGGTGTCCAATCAACCAAGTGGTTTGACCACCATCTGATTATGGCTATATAGTCGGTGCAGATGTAAATCAAATCACGCTTTGTATGTCCCAGCCAGCGCAGTCTTTGTATCGTAATGCGCTTCACAATATCAATATCGGCCTACAGTTCATACAGCTCATGGCTCATGCGACGCCGAAAGTCCCCGCTAACGCAAACAGGTCCATATATTTTTCAAAGAATCTTTCTCCCAAATACTCCAAGCACGAATTCATCTGCTTGCGCGAGCACCCATGATTCTGCACCATACAGAAGCACAGGTAGCACAGGTAGTATGAGCGTCTTGTAGAGTGTTAAAATTGCTATTTAACTTAGTTAATTATTTACAAGATAATGGACATATTATAATTAAATTTCATTTAATTAATTTCTTATAATTTAATATTTGTTTTCAACATCATTAAATTGCAAGTCATGGGATGAACATAAGTGTTGACTTGTAAAATAAAACGTTTGCGAACTAAAATTGTTTATGGCCAGACTTGTGTAATAAAGTTTAATTACAAATAACCTTGAGCTGATCATATTTTTTCTTCTCAAAGTTTGTTAATTTTTTTTTTAATGTAAAAACTTTGTTTAATCAAATTGCAATACTTTTTGTTTTTGTTTTTGTTTTTGTTTTTGTTTTTATAAAAAAATTATTTTTTTTTTTTTTTTTTTTGCTTTATTTTGATTATTTTTTATAATCATACACATGTTGTAAGTGTATTGCCTTTATCGGTTAATTAAAGTTAATTAAAAAATATACATTGTTATTGCCGATAACGCTGTGCATCCTTACCAAACAGCTTTTTAAATATTCAGCTGTTTACTTCTTAATTTTTGTGTTTTTTAATACGATGATGATGATAAGGTAACTTGGAGCTTTTGATTTTTAAGCTAGACTCTACTTTAGACTGAGTACAAAAAATTTTCGATAGCCACAAAAACTTGTCTTAAAACCTCATGCTCATGTAAGCACTTAAAAAATAAAAATATTTACAAATATTATGCAAGCAATTAATTGCTGGGCTTTACCAAATATAATAATTTATAAGTTAAGCTAAAGATGTTTTGAGTAAAACTCTAAAAATATTTTGACTTTTTGGTAAATTATTGAGTGTAAGGAAAATTGAAAGACGTTCCCTAACAGCTGTGCTATTAAAGTTTATGTTTAAGAAATAGAATAAACTGTTTTTTAAATAACAATAATATATTTTGGTTTTATTGTTTCCTTACAAAAATTCTAATTATTAAAATTTAATCATTTAATCGTCTATCCAAGATCGATAATAATAAAAATAGAGAAATAGAGATCACATTTAATATCAAGCAACAAGTCTCCAGTTTTCATCAGTCATCAAGCAAAAGTTATTTAAAAGCTAAATGACTTACTTGGAGTCAATTCCCAGAAAGTTTTTAATTGCTTATACACTCCCCGCCACATGAATAGGATGTCCCTTTTTCTATTAATTTCTGCGTTACTAACTTCTTAACTACAAAACTTATGAACGTATTTTTTTTTAACTATTGAAAGCACATTTGATACCCTGTGGAATGTACCGGGCTCGTACTGACCCAAAAATTATTTTTATTATTGAATATGAAGAAAAATTTTCTAAAGATGTGGAACGGAGTCGTCTAAGGATATCATTTAATCAATGGTAATTGAAGACCAATCAGCTTTGATTGCTTTGTTCTGCTTACCGGACGCCCAAGCCTTTCGAGCGAGCCAACCCCAAAAATGTTCTATAATATTCAGGTCTGGGACGTATGACGGCCAGTCAAGTGTTCTAACATTCTGGACACAAATCCATGACTTCACTGCCCTGGCGGTGTAAATATGACCGTTGTCATGTTGAAACGTCCACTGTAGGTTTCCGAAAAGCACGCTGAAGAATGGAAATGCTCGTTTGCAGCAATTCGCATTCATTTTAGTGGTCAGAAATTGCAACTCACACGTACCATAATAAGAGATACTGGCTAAGACTGTAAGAAGCCCCTTCCCAACTATGTGCGCGATTTAAATTATGTTTTTAAATTATGTTTTTCTTTCCGCAAGTCGTGAAAATAATAATTAAAACCATCTGTACCCTACAGGTTAAATTTGTTTTTTTGCCAGAAAAGACGACATGGTACCACACGTCATATGACTGCGAAAGTATGACAAGCATATTTCCTTTGCAAGCCCCTGTTGACGGTGGTTTTTTATTTAATTTTAGCCGCTTCAAATGTGTAACTTTGAAAATACAGTTCTCACACTGGCGGAAACACTAGATTTAGCTCTTGTTTGGGTTACAGTATTGTGGGAATTAGAGTCTAAGAATTGTTCGCTTATCAGTAGGTGAAAGCACGCTTTTTGTATGGCCTTTCTCATTTTTTTTTGGTAGTTTTTCATAATTTTTTAATAAAATTAGACATGACATGGCGATTTCTACCAATTTCTTTGGCGATTTGATTAACAGATTTCCCAGAATCATCAAAAGTTTGTATTTTTATTTATATTATATTTTTATTTAAAAATTTTATAAACACAACAACTAAAGTGAGACTGTACTATTCAAATGGCGCCAAAAATTGCAAATATTTCGATTGCCTATAAAAGAAAACCTAAAAAACTAAAGGTACTTAAAAAAAAATAACAAAAAGGCTCTCAGAGAGAACAAGTGTAATTTAACGAATGAGAGAATAAAAGAAACTTACAAAAAATTGCACGCTTTTATTCTTAAGCAACTATTTAGGACAACTATTAGGGGAGTCCTATTCAAGTGGCAAGGAGTGTATATAGCTCTGACTAAAACTTTAAAAAAAAATATATGAGGGGGGTTTAAAAATTCCTAGAAGTGTTTTAGCTTAAATTCAAACATAACTCACTCTTTTTCTTAAATTTTTTATTCCTTTGTAACAGTTGCAAAAAGTTGCATTTCAAAACAAAATTATTTGAAATTATTTTTTTAAGTACAAAAACACATAATCCATTTCCAAAAAGCACCATTTTCAAAATTATAAAAAGACTTTTTTATATAAATATAATTTTTAAGTACAAGATCAAATAAACCTTTTTTTGTAATATTGTTCCAAAATTTCATTGGTAGTTAATACAACTTTTGAAAATATATAACTATTAGATTTTTTAAAAAGTACCTTTTTCCAAGAGTACTTATTATAGTGCTATTAAAAAAAAATTTGCATAAAAAGTAGTTTTGTGTAAGAATATATTTTTGTTAAAAGAAAATTTTTGAAGTCTCCACTTAAAAAAAAAAATAAACGTTTGTGAAATTTCAGTAAGAAAGTAAATGTTTTCGTAAAAAGTACCTTTTGCAAAAGTATCTTTAAAATATTTAAGCTATTACACACAATTCGTGCTTAAACGAAATACACTTTTAAACATCCTTTGTGCACGTTTCCTTTTTTTCACAAAAAAAAAACACGCCCCCTCTTTTACGCAAATTTAAAAAAAGTACTTTTATCAAAAAAAAAAAAAAAAATTTAAATATTAGTTTTCGCTTAAAAAAGTTTGTATATAACAGATAACGTAAGCTTCGCCAATTTTTTTTTACTTTAACTATTTTTAATTTAGTACCTTTTGAAAAAAGGAATTGATTTGATGATTTGCATAATAAGCTCCTTTTGGAGGCAAACAGAACCTTTTTGAAATATACGTCGTAAATAAATATGTAAAAAATATTCACTATTTTGTTTTTAGCAAAAAGTAATTTAAACTAGTACTTTTAATTTGAACGACAATCTTTAACAAAATGAATGCTTTATGAAGATATCCATTTATAAAAAGTATCCGTAGCAAGCAAAGCCGTTTATACAGTAGAAAGGACGTTTTGTAAAAGAATTTGTGAAACAGTTTCTTGTATATAAAGTAACCTTTACTCTAGGTACCATTTATACAAATTATTAATTAAGGATGTGTTTTTTGTAAAAAGTATTATTTCAGCTTAAAACATGTTTTGTGTAAAAGTACTTTTAACAAAAATTTATGTTATTAAAGGTACCAAACATAAAAATGATTAATTTTGGTTAAAAAATATTTTGTGTAAAAGTACTTTTAACAAAAATTTATGATATTAAAGGTACCAAAAAAAGTACTTTTTTACAATTACCATTTAATTCTATTGTGCTAAGAATAAATATAAGTTTAAATACTCCCTGAAGAAGCCGGGAAATACCGGCGAAACGTAGGAGAAAAAAGATATGAAAATGTTTTCAATCTTACTTCAAAAGTACCTTTTTGTCTTGTAAACAACAAAGCAAATTTTGTAAATGATATTATAAAAAAGTATTAAAAATGACAGTAGTTAGTTTAATTAAAATAAAAATATAAATTAGCACTGACTAATAATTGCAGTGCTGTCTTTAATGACAAGGTCATGCATAGAAAACACTGTTTTACTGCCATTCTTCATTTTTGGCTAAATTAAAATTAAACAAATTCCTATATATATACTAGTATATTTTTATACATATATAGTTTTCTCTAAGCTACATATTAATTTCTCAACTGTTAACTTAATTGAAGTTATTCATGTGTTATTTTGACATATTTCGTGTCTGTATATTTTTAAAATATTTCAAATAATTTAAATAAACAAAAGAACTTTCGCTTTCAGTAAATTAGTTTATACATCAATGAAAAATATAGCCATAAGCGATAAACTGTTAACTGCTCATTTAACTGTTAAAAACACATATTAGTGTTTATTTTGCTTAATACGAAAAACTAGACAAAAAATAATAATAATTTGAATATTATACGCAGAAACCTTGAAGGCCATTTCGTAATAGCATCATTGAGTTGCGTTACAAAAATAAGATATTTTTTTTTGTTTTGCTTTGCGTTATTTAATTAACTGAAATATTTATTTTCTATAACATGTGTTTTTATAGCCTTGACACTAGTTGTTGTTAATGTTATCTCTATAACAGTTTAAGTAGATCTTCAATAATTATTTAAACACAAAATTTTTAATGATTAATTGCTTGAAGAAATTGCTGCTGTATATGAAGAATAGCTGGATTTTTTTGACACACACACTGTAATACAAATAAAAGTCATGTGCGTAAATAGACACGTAGCTTGTGTAAAAGTCCCCTGACTAAGTTATCTGAAAGAAAATCAATTAGAGCGCATTAAATTTTTAATTACATTAACAAAGCAGCCGATATCTGCTGTTGTGAACTTGCACTGGTTATGCGTTTGTGTAGTAACACGTAAAAACATCTTGTGTAAAGGCAGCTTAAAGGCCCAACTATAATATGCATGAGCTGGCTTAAGCTAATGTCAGAACATGTACGAAAAGTCTGTCGAATGCTAAAGCGAATCATTGAAGACTTTTACGTGGCTATAATGTACTTACATGAATACTGAAATTATTATGCACACTTGCACATTTGTTTTATTCGTATTTTTGCAAGAAAATAATTTCGTTCTAAATAAATGAAATTTATTAGCAACACGGCGTTTAATAATAATATTTTGTATACTTCATTAATTAATTAAAACAAATTTATAATTATTATTTTCAGTTTTATTCGACCTTTTTTTTTAATTTCTATTAAATTTTAATCTTTTCACACGGTCATTTAAATTATAACGAAATTATTTTTTTCTCTCAATATTTCGCTTTCCTGTGGAAAGCTTCTTCAGGAAATTATTGTTTATATTTTCAAAAATTTGTTCTTTTTAAATTGTTATAATTTTTGTTTTTGAAAATATAAACAATAATTTCCTGAAGAAGCTTTCCACAGGAAAGCGAAATATTGAGAGAAAAAAATAAAATCGTTATAATTTAAATGACCGTGTGAAAAGATTAAAATTTAATACAAATTTATAATTTTTTGTTAATAGTTTTAAGAAAATTACGAAAAAAAATTACACATACATATCGCTGTATGTATTATTTGGGCCATAAGTACTAAAAAATGCAACTGTGTGCAAATTGTGTGATAAAAAAATTAAAAAGAAAATAAAATGTTTAAAGGCAAGCGTTCCTTTAAATTGCCGTTATAATAAAACGCATCTCTTTTGTCATATAAGCTATTTTTTCTCTGTAAATTGTCGATTAAATTCAATGCCCTCCATTGGAATTTGTTTACTAATGTATCTATAACACCATATAAAATCAGCTGTTTCCGTACGGAATGTGCGATCAGTTTCGTACTTTGCTTAAGCAAATGACATTTGACGAAACTTGACGAAAAGTTTTGCCACATGTGCTTATTAGGTATTTGCGCAGTTGCTTAAGTTGCGTTAAGCCAGTTTATGCACAATATGGTTGGGCCTTAAATGTGTAAAAAGAAGTTTATGTCTTAAATCTTTTAATTTGCAAGAGCCTAGGAAAAAGTTTGTGTTCAAAGTCTATTGTAAAGGTTGTCTTTATAGAGGTAAGACTTCAAAATGGTATTAAATAAAAATGCGTTTTTTTTTAAATTGGCATGAAATTCTGGTATTATAATTTCAATATGACTTCTGGCATTTGATCGCCACGACTGGCTGGACTACTTTTTCCAGCATTTGCGGCCGTATATCGAATGTTATCTTCTGTCATTAATTGGTCTTACCAACATGGACAAACGACTTCACATAACCCCACAGAATATAGTCTGACGGCATTAAATTACACGATTTTGGGGGCCAAATATGTGTCGGAAACATGCAGCAAGTCGAATACCAAAACGTTTCGCTTAATAAATCAGTTGTGACACGAGGTGCATGACATGTTGTGCCGTCTTGTTGAAACCACATCACATTGAAACCAAATGTCAGTAATTATGGGTCTATAGCAGTCACCGTTAATATCATTTTTAATGAAGTACGGACCAATGATTGCATCAGTCCGTAAAGCATACTAAACAGTTAGTTTTTTTTCTGATATAACGGTGCCTCAACAGACACTAGAGAATTGAGAATCATCACTCCAAATAGGGCAGTTTTGTTTATTGTTAGTTTGGTTTGGGTATAATTTGCACAATTTGAAAGCACTGTTCATGCATGAGAGCTGATAAAGTGACCGCCAGTTAAAAAAACGTGTTCTCAACTTCTACATTTCTATAAAAAAGCACCCGTTATATGTAACAAAAATATTCTAGGGAAAAATATCGACACGGTTTTTTTTTAGATTATTGAATGAGTACAGAAATGTAACAAAAAGTTTGTATCGTAAGCACTGTGTTAAGTACTGTTTTACACAAAACTGAAATAAAAATTATTCATTTTACGTATGACTTCTAAATTGAAATTGTTTTGATTTTGTGCTTGTTTTTTTTTTTGATAATTTGGCTTCAACTTAATTGCATTTATGAGCAAATTGTTTTAATGCAACATTTTTGTCGTAATTAATTTTTAAAAAATTTAACGGCAAATTTATTTTGTTTTTCTATGAAAAGACCTTGACAGTGACTTAACAATTGTTTACAAACTTCATTGTAGATAAGTGTTTTTAAGTTATTTTATGTTTAAGTTAACGCTTACACTTAGCTAAATTTTGTTTAAGAATTTCAAGAAGATTTTCTTCATTCTTTTTAAAAGTGTACAACTGTTAATTATACTGAACTTGTAAATTTGGGGTTTCTAATCATTTTGCCAAAAACAATCCAAAATCAAAATTCTAACTAAATTTCTTAAGATCGAATCTCTCATTTGTAAGGCTGACAAAGAAACATATTGTCAGTTAAAATTGTTATTTAAGTACTAAAAACTAGCAGTCCTCAAAAATGTTTATTAAAAATTAAGTTTTGAAAATATAACAGTCGTTAAAGTACTCTGTGAAAAAATAATTTTTTAAAAAGTACCTTTTGCAATAGTAATGTTTGGAAAATTTAACTTATTCTGCAAATATATTTTACAAAGCACTTTTTGAAATAAGTTTAAGTATTACATTAAGTTTGTTAAGTTTATATATTACATTAATGTACATTTTTATAAAATTCATTTTTAATTAGTAGGTTATGTAAAAATGAGACTTTATAGAAAGTCTACTATTTTCCAGAAATGAATTTTTTCGGCACTTTTGAAAAGATTACTTCTAAAAAATTGCAAATCATAAGCATTCTATCGCTAGGTACATTAATTCCAAACCAAAAACCGTTTTGCAAAAGGTACGATTTTCTTAACAAAACTTTATAATAAAATTTTTTCACAAAGTATAAAATTTAAAAACGTATTTTTTAAAGAAAACTTTTGCTAATTATAAGTCTTTTATTTAAAGTAAATTTTATTTATAACAAATCAGTATTAAAAGTACTTTTTAAAAAAAGTACTTTTTTAAAAAAGTACTATTTAAAAAAGTACTATTTAAAAAAGCACCTTTTCTAAAATATTAAAGGAAATTTTGGATAATTAAGCTTTTTCGAAAATATGTTTCGTAAAAGTTGCAAAAGAATATTGTAAAGAAATTATTGCTTGAAAAAGTAGCGCGAACTAGTCATTTTAGTAAAATAAGAACTTTAATATTAATATTTTTGGAAAAAGACTGTTTTTCAGAAGGTAAAATTTTCCACTTTTCGATACTCAGTGACTTAAAATAATCTATTTCTTTCTCTTTCTCATAAAAAGTACTTTTTGTTTTAAACAAAATTTTGTAGACAAACAATTTTGTAAATTTAAATATTGCACAAAAGATTTTTAATTTAACAAAATGGTA
The DNA here is from genome assembly GCA_030448955.1 of Trichopoda pennipes. Taxonomy (NCBI): domain Eukaryota; kingdom Metazoa; phylum Arthropoda; class Insecta; order Diptera; family Tachinidae; genus Trichopoda; species Trichopoda pennipes. The sequence continues at coordinate 7,785,887 of JASKUP010000056.1, read as the reverse complement.
CTGAGAATTAAAATTTGCTAAAAGTACTTTTTTAATAAAAATCTTTAGTAAGGACGCTTGACAAAATATATGATACTTTGAAAAATCTTCACTTTTAAAGATAATTTGTAATATACATTTTAAATGAGTATTTTTAGCAAAAAGTACTTTTTGAGAAAGTACTTTTTGAGAAAGTACTTTTTGATAAAGCACTTTTCGTTAACAGTAATTTATAAAAACGCGCTTTTCCTTAAGAGTACTTTTGGAAAAAGTATTTTTTTCTAAAGAGTACTATTTCAGAAAGTGCTCTATCTAAAAGTTACTTTTTTGCAAAAAAAAAGTTTTTTTTTTACGAAATAAGAGCATAATAAAAGACGGAAAATATTAAAAATTCGCTCCGCATAAAATTCCAGGTGGCGGGCATTCTACCTACTTACCCGAACACTGACTCACCAGTACAGTTTACAACACGATTTGAGAATAATGCCATCACAACGAAAGCGTTCGCCCTTCATAACGAAAAAACAGCCATCAAAGTCGAAAATGAACAAATTCAAACAACTTATTACCAAATAACACCAGTTTCTTAATAGATCATTTATGAAAATAGAACACCACATGAATAACGTACTTTTTATAAAAATATGCTTTTTTCAAATACTTTTTCAGTTGAATCTTCTGAGATTTCCAATACAAATAGAATTTTGGGGATTTCAAAAGTTGGGTCTTATCTTGGGTAAATATGTTAACTTGAGACAAAATTAATATTATGCACAAAGTTTATTTGCGTTAACATAAATAATGGATTCAAATTATTTAAGAAAATTATAACAATCATAAAACATCAGAGTCTGTAAACAAAATTAGATCGCTGAATGAATAAGATCCATTTTCCTTATATCAATTTATGTAGTTTTACAACAGTTTTCGTGCAGTTATATCGGGCTTTTCAATAAGAAGTTTGTTTTTCAATTGTGGCAACACCAACAACATGATAGTTTTGATATTTGGCTTTTGAACGTTTTCGTAGATGTACTGGCAATTGCTACAGTGAATTCAGTTTAGCACGAAATCGCATTAAAATAAGTAAATTTTACTATGAAAATGGTCGTTCTGTTATAGTTGGATTTCGTAAAATTCGTGATATTTTCGGACAACATAGTCGTCCTTCTGAGAATGCTACTAAAAATTTGGTCATTAAATTTCAGTTGACAGGCTCAATACAAATTGTGCTAACACCACGGCGTGTTAGACCGAGTCGTTTATCTGAAAACACCGCAGTCGTGAATCACAGTATTGAAACAAACCCAAATTTGTCAATTCCTTGTCGTTCTCAACAATTGGGGGTATCCAACACCACCACATGGCGAATTTTGCCAAGGTTCAACTGGTGCAGGAATTGAAGCCGACCGACCGTTTACATTGCCGACCGTAGATTTGTTCAACTCATTCAAGAAAAACCGGCTGGTTTTTAATTTTTGCAGACGAAGCTAATTTTCACTTTGTCAAAATTGCCGAATTTGGGCTTTTGAAAATCCTAGAGCGATCATTGGGAAGCCTTTGCATGCTCAACGTGTTACTGTATGGTGCATGGTAACAGTAACGGTCAATGGATCACGCTATTGTGAGATGTTAACAACTCAATTTCGGCCTGTTATTGACGATGTGGATATCACTGATATATAGTTTCAACAGGACGGGACTAAATATCACACAGCCAATGAAACGACCAATTTTTTTGCAATTCAAATTTCCCGATTGCATAACTTCATGACAGTCAGCAGTTAAGTGGCCAGTCAAATCGTATGAGTAAGCTCCACTGTGTTTAATTTTTTGTTAAGGACAGAGTCTATACGGAGCCTATCGAATCGATTTCAGCCTTAAGACTCAAAATCCTTGATGTGATTAATGAAATAGGACCGCCATTTCGCCAAAAAGTGTTTAAAAACTTTGATAAAAGAATCGACATTTGTTAGCGTGTCGTGCGGAACTTTTCTCTTTATAATACAATCAAAATTTAAATCATTTTAATCTAAATTATTTGTTTTAGAAACAAATTTTTTGTGGAAAACCCCTTAAGTTCTTGCTTAAAAAATAAATAGGCATTATCGTTATTTTTTTTTTTTGTTTTTCCCCTATTCAAGCTCCGCTGTGAGGTACAACAAAAAAAAACAAAATTAGGCTGTGCTTAATGAAATTATTGGAATTTACCGCTTAAAAAGAAAGTTTTATTTTATTGTATCTTAAATTATTTAATCGCGTATGTGCCCATTGGAATACGAAATTAAAGACTTCTTTTTATTAATTTATGTAACTTAACTATGAAATGATTACAAAGATTTAAAGAAAACACATTCCAAAGTGACAACAAATTGTGATCATCGATGATAACTAAAACGTTTAAGACATTAAAAATGAATTCATTCGTCGTTTCTTAGTTGTTTTAATGAACACCAAATTTACATTTGTTTAATTAAAACGAAAAATCTCAAAAATAATTTAAATATTTCAGACATGATTTTACAGAAATATATGTATATATATTTATATATATATATATATATATATATGATTTAAACTTGTTTTTTATTATTTCATTTTGATACCCTGACCTGTAAACCTAAAGTCTATTTATTAACGTAAAATCATGTTTGTTTGCTTAATATGTCTGCCTGCATTATGTCTATCAATATTTAACTAACCTTGTATAGTGTTAAGAAGACAAAATTTAATTGTCATCTCATTTTGCTTTAACGTTTTCCCCCCACATATTAACAAGTCTTGCTTAAAGTTTGCTTAAGAGTGTTCATGTTGTGTTTTCATATTATTTGTTAAAAAAACAAGTAAATCTGTTTGATTAATAAGTACTCGAGCACAAAAAACTGATAATAAGGCACTGAAGCATAACATTATGATTATGATTTTATTGCTGTTGTTTGTATTTGGTTGCAAAAAATTTTTCACATGCCGACTGTGTTTGATCAGTTTGCACATAAACACATTAAAATAAAGTCACTTGTTGTTGCAATATTATTATGAAAATGTTTTTGTGCAAAAATTAAAAAAAAAAAAAATAAATAAATTCCCAAACAAAACAAAACAAAAGGAAAACGATCAATAAAAAATAAAATAAAATATTTTCCTTATGTTTTGTGTTATTGCTGTGAACGATCAAAAGACTTAAGAAGGAAACTTGTTATTTATTGCATTAACTTACAATTAGTGAAAAGCTGAGAGAAACAGAGAGAGAGAGAGAGAGAGAGAGATTGAGAGAAATTAAAAGTATTCATAGCACTGAGTGTTATTATTTGTTTTGAAATTATAATTTTTTTAAGAAACTGGATTCAAGACTAGAATCCAAAAGTTAAATCGAAATATCTGTGAGAAAGTGTTAAGATTGTTTTGTCATTTTACATTTAAATAAATATTTTAATAATTTGTGTACAACAAAAACGGGGTGTGAGTTTTCAATTTCAGGCAAAATATTTTTAAAATTATTTAGTTTTTTTTTATTTACTAGCTGAACCCGATGTTCTTCGCTACCCCCCACGTTATAAAATAAAATTAAAAGTAATTTAATATTAACAAACATTTATTTATGTAATTTTAATTTAATTATTGCAATGCTTTAGGATATACAATATTTTTAGTTTGCCCATCAGGAGCATACACATATAAATCGGTGGGTTTTCCTACACGCGAGCATGCAACATAAAGCTGTCCATGCGAGAAATATGGATTTGCTAAATTTAAGCCGCAAGCTTGCAGAGATTGACTTTGAGTTTTGTTAACAGTCATCGCAAACGCAAACCGAACAGGAAACTGTAATCGTTAAAAATCGAATGGTAAATCTGTTGGTATCATTGGAATGCGTGGCAAAAGTACATCTGTCCCTTTATATTTTTCTGTTATAATGGTCGCTTCTGTTAAATTATTTCTCAGTTTTTTTACTGCAAGTCGAGCGCCATTGCAAAGCCGTGGTGGATCGATATTACGCAGTAAAATAATGGGCACTGTTTCGCGCTGAACAGCAGTCTCGGAAGCCCTTGATGATGAGGTTCGAGATCGCTGAATTTCTAGGCGTGCTTCCCGTTGCTGTAAATTCTCTGCAGCTCTAGAGGCTGAGGCTCGAGACCGTTCAATTTCAAGGCGTGCTTCACGTTCTTCATGAGTTTCGTTTGCTCTATTGGATTTCATTTTCATTGATTTTGGAGTACGTGCTGAAAGGGATGATTTTTTTTAGAGGCATTTTTTTATTTATAACTAAGTTTTTAACACAATCGTTTCTCACTTAATTTAAACTATGATTATATTAACTTTTTAAAGTTTTTTTTAAATTTTTTGGTTATAAATTTAATAAAAATTTAGTTAAAAAAAATAATTTAAAAGGAAAACTGCAACTTCTGTCTAATTCACTATTGCAAATGCGTTAAGGCAAAAGTAAATATGCAGTAAGGTTAGTGCTCCCCTTTTTTTTTTTAAACCAATAAGAATTCAGTACTGAACCGCATGTAATTTGCTTCATGCTCCCCTTTTTTTATTTTTAGACGAATCAAAAAGCAGCAATTACACAACCAGCTGTTTTCGCAGTCACTTGTAAGAGAATGAGAATGGGGTTACCCCACTCTCTGTTTTAATTAACATATATTACAAAATCAGCTGTTTTGCAGACAGTTGTGGGAGAAAGAGAATGGGACTGCCCCACTATTTTAATTAATATATATTTCAAATTTGAGGTAAAGCCGTTAATAAACGTAGTAACAGTAGGTGCAGAAGTGTGCATGGTCGAAAAATATTATCATGTAATAAGTATTTCTGAGTCAAAGAATTTATTATTTCGTAAGAATATCCTATTGTGAAAATTTAATGACGATCGGTCCAGTAGTTAGGACTATATTACAATTTTTAATTGTCCTAAAAAGGGCGTGGTCCCACCCACTTTTATTCTGGTACGTATTCCTTATTATGGCAATACCATATGTACCAAACATCATCGACGTAGGTCAAAAAATGCCCAAAAAATGGCGATTTAAATTTTTAGGTTATATGGGCGCTGCCACGCCCCTTTGTCCAATCAAAGCTTTATATAGCCTACTATACCTTCCACAGAGTCACAGTAACATGCTGTGAAAATTTCAGGAAAATCGGGTTTGGCCTCCTATTAAGCACAAACAAACAAACAGACAGACAGACATTCATTTTTATATATATAGATTTTATGATCTATTGCAATTAAAATTATTATATATATTACGGACTAAAGCATTAGTAACTAGAACTATCGGCTGTTATTAACATAAAATATTAATATTATTAATATAAAATTGTTTAAAAAATTATAGCTTGCAAAAGTGGCTCTAGTTTAGAGATTTTAATAAAAAGGGACTTTGATATTTATTCCTTATGAAAAATATAGTTTTGTGATCTTTTTACTTAAAGTTCCATATAAAAAATATATTTTTCATAACAGTTTTCTACATATTGCAAAATATACTACATGAAATTGTTTTACCATTAAAAAGTACTTTAAAAAACTGACGGCCATTATCTGTTGTGACTGACCTGGGATTACCCAGTCTAGAAAATCGATTGTTACGCTGATGTAATTTTCTTTAGAAATTTTACAAAAATGTCCGTTGAAGGCTTACTTTTCAAGGAACATTTTTTAATATTCTTATCATAAAAGAAATGTAAATTTTACATTCTAGAAAAATTATTTACAAATTCTTTATTATTTTCTACAATTTTCATTTATTGAAAGAAAACTCTAAGTAAATTAGAGTTTTTGTAAAAGATTCCTTTTGATAAATGTTTTATTATTTTAAGTTCTTTTATGGCAAAATAATAACACTGTACTTTAAAGTTTTAAAATTAAATTAAACGATTTATTTAGTTTCAATACACACACACACACAATAAACACGATGGTAACTTTGTTAACTTAACTTACTGATGACTCAACTTGAATTAATCAATTTTCCCAGCAAGTGGTGCTTATTTAGCTGTTTGAAGCTGTTCTTGCATATACAAGAATATTCTACTTTAACTTCACTCCATATTGTTGTTGTTAGTATTCTCCAGTTTAGGCGCTTGCTTGGCTATGTATTTTCGTTTGTTCTGTGTTAATTGATTATATTTTCTGTTGTTTATCTTATTTGATAGAATTTCTTGTATGTAAAAGATTTCTTAGATTTATTGTTTTTGTTTTCAGTTCTTTATCTTATTTGATAGAATTCCTTCTAGGCATGTTATCCTTGTCTTGTTTGTATACGACTTCTTAGAAAACTTAGCAGTTTTTAACATGTACAGTGGATTGTTTCGTTTACTTATTTACTGGGAATTATTTTCTTTTAAAGTTTAATATTTTAATTTCGTAACAATATATTATAAATAATAATGTGCCTAAAAACAAACCACTGTGGTACTTCAATAACCGTTATTCAGTGTATTTGATACTGTTATTTACTTTAGTATTTTGTCTTCTTTTATTTAAATACTTTTTGACACCATTTAAGTTCTATGCTTTGAATGCCCTAACAATACAGTTTCTATTGTAAAATACTTCCATCTATTGATTCTTGTATTAAGAAATTGCTATTAATGAGCTCTATTATTGCAAAATAATAAGACAGCTCTTTAGAGTTTTAAATTAAGTTAAGCGACTTATTTACGGTTGTCAATTTCTCCTCTATAAATCGTCTTTTCTGGCTGTTTGTTTTTTGCGAATGGCGAACGTTTTCGATGTGAATACATCGTTTTTAAGCCGCGTTATATTTAATACTGGTGAGTCAGTATTGCCGGTCCAGGCATTTATCCCATTATCGTCGTATCTACCTACGTAGTTAGAATATCAGCCATTTGTCATTCTGTGTGGGGATTAATCTTAATATTTTTATAAGCGTATGTATTCTGTAAATCTTGTTTTTAGTGTTCGTTTAGTCTGTTGTATATAAATATGTTTACTGGTACAAGTAATTCTCTATACTCCGCTGGAATTAAATTTGTCAGTTGTTTCGGTCGATGCCCCGATACTGTCTCAAAGGTTGCTATTTTTAGTGCCGTAAGTAAATCTTCTTTGTAAAAAAGCTTTCTTAATCTATATATTTCTGGTCATGTGTAGGTAAAAGTGTGCGATCGTGTTGCATCGATTGTTTCTTTGTCTTCTTTATTTCTTTTTTTAGTGTTGTTTTGTCAATAGTAGTTGATTTGTAGCCGTTGTTTTTAGCTATGGGGTATATTGCATCGAGTTCTTGGTTGTACTTATCTGATGTTGTATTGCCTAAGAAGTTAGTCGGCAGTAGTGGTGTTGCCCCCACCGTCAAACCCTACTATTAATACAACCCCAAAGGCAATCGATTAAATTGTATCTATAAGTTATTATATGTATTTATAAAAAAATATTTTATGTAAATGCTTGCAACATTATAAATTGAAATTGAGCGCCATTACAATTGTAGTTGCGCACGGAAACGTGTCTATTTTTGTAATATTGGTCTAAAACCAAAGAGTATATAAACTACCAATTACATTTTATACTTTAATCCTTATGTATTATTTTAAGAAGTATCAAAATTTCATGAAGTTTTACCGGTGTTATTATTCTCAACAGACCACAACGAACTACTATTGCTAACAAGTGGGTTTGTAGCAATTATTTTTAGTTATGGTGTAAATTGTGGCGAGTTCTTTGTTGTAATTAAACGGGATAAGTGGGATTATCTTCAGTCTGTGTATCATATGTCTAAAAGATGCTAATTTATGTTGGGTAGAGTAGTTCGAAGTGATGTGGATGGTAGTGTCCGTCGGAGTTGGTTTTCTATAGATGTTAAATGTTAAACATTTAGTTCCTCATGTTATTGTGAAGTCAAGATAATGTAAATTTCTGTCTTGTTCTTTTTCCATTGTGTATACAATGTTATTTGTTCGGCGTTGTCTGGTCATCTATAGTAATAATGGGTTATTTTGGGTTTTCCAGTAGAAGTGATTACTAAATCTAAAGTAGTTTTGTTTTATTATCATCTCTGCAAAATCTATAATTTCGGTAATGCATTGGCTGTCGCATAACTTGTCAAGTTTGTTGCGTAGGATAATTAATGCTTCTTGAGTTGATATTGAGGTATATAGATGCTTGATATCGAAAGAAACACGTCGTGTGTTTTTGGTTATCTTGATGTCTTTAAGTTTTTCGATAAGATTCTGTGTATTACGGTACGTATATGCATTTTGTAAATTTAGTTTTTCTTTGAGAAGAGTGCCAAGTGGTTAAGCTAGGTGATATGCTGGTGCAGGTCTGTAGTTTATCATGGATCTCATTGGTATATTCTCTTTGTGTATTTTTGGCTGTGCATTGAGTTTTGGTGGTCCTGGCTTCATGTTCATGTATTTGTATACTTTTCCGTTAGTAAACGTTTCATTCCGTTTTCATAGGCTGCGTATGTTCTTTTGGAAATATTCAGTAGGTTCATTTTGCGCAGTTGGTCTACTGCATAAATTGTGGTGTTTTGTCTATATAATTCTTTTTGTACATTACTACAGTGGTGTTTCCTTTGTCCATTTTTGTAATTAGTAGGTTATTATCCCGTAGTTTTGCCCTTATTTATTTAACAGTCTTTTGTTCATTTGGATTTGTTTTTATTTTATTGTGTTCTTTTATAATTTTCTCGAGTACGACGGCTCTTCTTTGTGTCTCATGTGTTGTTGTCGGCCGGCTGGTAATTGACTTATTTACTTTCAATATACACTTTCTTTCTTTACTCACAGTAACTTAACTTGAATTCATTCATTTGCTCAACAGGTTGGTGCTTATATAGTTGTTTTAAACTGATCTCGCATATACAGGAATATTCTATTGTAATATTACCCCATATTGTTGTTATTATTATCATTCAGTTTAGGCACCTGCTTGGTTGTGTGTTTTATTTTGCTTTGTCGTAGTTGTTTTGGCTTTGTGTTGTTTATCTTATTTGGTAGAATTTCTTATAAGCATGTTGTTGTGGTCTTGTGTGTATAAAATTTCTTAGAAAACTACGTAGTTTGTTAAAGGCACAATCGGTCGTTTCGTTTACTTTTTATTACTGATAGTTATTTTTTTTTAAAACTTAAAAAATTTATCTTCATAACAATGTTATTTTTAAAATTTACTATACAAATATAATATTTTGTATGAAAAAAAATTTTGCAAAGGAAAAATTTTTAAAAAAGTACTTGTTGTGAATACAAACCTTGTGGTTTATAAAATATACATTGATCTTGAAAGAGGCTTTTATTGTGTTTATTTTACAAAAAATATTATTTTTTAAATGATTCTCATGTAAAAAGAATAATTTGCTTAAATTATCTTTCTTAATTAATAATAATTAAAAAGTACCAAAATTAGTTTTAACAACTAGCGAGTTTTTGACAGAAGTATTTAATGTCTTAAAACTCTTTATGTATAGTAAAAGAATAACTTAAATAATTTTAAAATTACTTTATAATTTAATTAATTTAAGATTACAATATACTTAGTACTATTTTAAAACGATATATTTTGGAAAATTATTTTCGATAGAATGTAACTTTTTTTAAAAGTATTAAATGAAAACTAAAACTTCCATTAATTATTTTTTGTAAAATAACATTTTGTTTTAATAAAAAATAATTTCCAAATGTTTCAATTTCTAAAAGTACTTTTCATAAATAGTCCCATAATAAAATTTGTATAAGTTTTTTACAGATTGTAAAAAAATAACTGTAAAAACTACCTTTCGCTATTTAATTAAGTATTACTCTTGAAAATTGTTTTGTGTAGTTTTTTGAATAGTGTCTTTTTAATAGTGAATATTAAATTGTATAAAGAATCTAACGCAGATAGTATCTTTGCAAAAGGATATTCTTCATAAAACGCACATTTTACAAAAGTTATTTTTTATAATACTTGTACAAAACACTTTTTGTAAAAAGTACTTTATAATAACCAGCTTTTTGAAAAGTACCTTTAAAAAACCAACTTTTGAAAAGTAACTTTTTAAAAAGTGCCTTTTTTTAGTGCCTTTTGTAAAACAAAAAAGAATATTTTCTAAAAGATACTTTTTTTGTAAATGTACCTTATTTTATACATGTAGTATTTTAGATAAAAAAAATTAAATTCTTTTAGAAATGTACTTTCTAGCACGTTGCTTTTGAAAAATAAATATTGATTAATATTAAAGTTTGGTACTTTTCTAAGGAATATTTATTTATCTCCTTAGAACCATAATATGATTAACAATAATTAACTAAGGTGGCTTGTAATATAAAAACTAAGTGTACTTAGTGATAAAAGTATCCAAATAAAGCTTTGAATATTTAAAGTAATTAAATTTTAAAGGTGTAAGACAGACTGGTTTTTGATTAAAACATTTGGAAAATATTGCATAAGTAAATATTTTTAAGTATTTTTGTAGCGGTTCTATTTATTATTGACGAGTTTCCTAATCTCTATGAAATTACAACATTAAAGTCAGCACAATCTAATCCAGTCTTAAATATACGAGGTCTGCAAGTTAAGTAATAAGACTGATTACTTAAATTCTTTTTATTGAAATAAAATTAGAATTTTATATTGTCACCCTCAAAATAACTTCCTTCTGAAGCCACACAGCGCTGTAAATGGGTTCTTCCACTTCAGTTTTGGAACTCTGATACTGCAATAGCCTTTAGCTGATCGATTACAGCCATTTGAATATTTTTGTTTGATCCAAAATGAGTTCCCTTGAGATGATTTTTCGAATTTTTGTGGCTGAGGAGCCACAAGAATGTTTTTACTGGCCAAAAACTCGTTTATTAAAATTGCTTTGTGGCAAGGAGCATTATCGTGATGCAACAGTCAGTTGTTATTTGTGTTTGGTCTCACACGAATGATCCTCTTTCGAAGGCTTTCAACAACCTCCCGGTAAAAGTGTTTATAGACTGTTTGGCCTTAAGCTAAACGATTCTATGGATATCGAAAAAACAAATCAGCATGAATTTGATCTTTGATTTTGCCATCCTTTCTTTTTTTTTGCCTTGGAAAAGTTGGAGTGTGCCAGTCCAAGCTCTGGCGCTTGGTTTTTCGAACGTATTCAAACACCCAAGACTCGTCACTGCAAATGACACATTCCAGAAAATGGGGGTTATTTTCAATCAAATGCCAAAAAATCAAGGCACCCTTCCTTCCTGGCGTCCTTTTGGTGTTGGGAAAGGTTTTTTGAAACCATTTTCGAGCAGATTTTTCTCATCTTCAATTCATTGGTCAAAATCTGATGATTGGTGGTATGACTCAAATTTAACTCCTCCCCGATCATTGTGATTATCAACCGATGATCTGAATGTACAAGATCCCGGATTCTGTTGACATTTTCATGGGTTCTTGAATATGAAGGCTTTCCGCTTCGTGGATCACCTTCAATCAATTTTCTTCCTTTTGAAAATGGCTTAAGCCACCGATAAACCTGGGTTCTTGTCAAAACACTACCTCCGTAAGCCTACTTAAGTTTAGCAAGAGTTTCCGTTGCACTGTTTCCAAGTCTGAAGCAAAACCTGATAACACACTGTTGTTCGAAACAAAAAAATTTCGCTCGACTCGAACGATGTCAAACCCGCACTGAAGGCAAATCACGTGGTCAATTGATGTCCCTCCAAGCTCAGCGCCTCCAGTGTGCCAGATCGAACGTAATGTTGCCAGTTTCTATACTTAATTTACAGACCTCGTAAAAGTTTCTCAACTTTAGTTCAATTCTTTAAAGCAAGAGAAACAGCAAGTTTTTAAATGCTACAAAAAGCAAAAGCACTCAAAGTTGCAACGTACAAAATAGTTTGTAATATTTTTCTTTTACATTACATTTTGTCTGTTAAAAAAAAAGATGTGTTTCCAATGCAACAAGGAAATCAAGCACAACATGTCGATAGTTTTATGCTTTTAAATAAAATTGTCTTTTACAAACAACATTTTTTATCAGTCTGAACACCAGTCATAAATGGTTTTGAAAAATCACAAAAAATACAACTCCCTGGTTTAAACTGGTATTTTAAAGTAGGTTAGTGGGGTTTTTTATGATTGCTAAATGTGTATTTATATGTGTGTGTGTGTATGTGCTTTAAATAAGGATACTTATTGGGTTCGCGTTTGCTTATGTGTCAGAGAACATACAATTTTTTTTCACGGTTACATTTCATTGAGCTTGAAAGCAAAATAGCACAGGGAGAAGTTGCCTTTGTTATTCCATACGAATTAATGAATGACATTTGTAAGCAATTTCACACTTTTCTTATATTTTCTTCATATGACTTTTTAGTTTTGTGTATCAACAATTTCATTATTAATGTCAAATGTATGAGCAGTGTAAACGATAAATCGATTAACTCCATCATTTAACAAAAAATGTAGTTGTAGAAAGGAATGCTGTTTTGGATATCTTTCTTTCACAGAAATAACATTTTCTCTCCTGTTAATGGTCTTATTCGTTTCCAGATGGCAATTTAATTAAACTTTTAATTCATGCAGTTATTTGTTTAATTAAAAGAAATGTGGGTTTCCGTTAAGCAACTCTTTTTTAAATGGCAGCCATTTTTTTTAGCTTTGTTTGAGTTCTATATCCATGAAAATCACACTTTTTATTTGATTCATTTAATTTAATCGCGCTATTAGTTTATAAAAATACTTGTCTATTTCGGATTGCTTTTCGATACTAAGAAATTTATAACCAAAAATCAAAACCAGTCGTTATTAAGATCAAAAAGTTCTTCCTAAATGCCGTATTTATCACACAATCCTGTGGTATTGTACGGGCTATCAATTTCTGACTAGACCAGTGATGGGCGAACTACGGCCCGCGGGCCACATCCGGCCTGCGAGAGGTTTTAATCCGGCTCGCCTATTAAAAAATTATAACCAAAAAATAAATTTACATTATGTTTTAAAAAAGATATAAATTCACAATTTAAGCAACGAAATGCGATGTTTTCATATTATATTGTATACAAACTGGTCAGTTTTCTGGGAAATATTGTACACACAAGACAACAGCAACTTTTTTATACAATATTCCAAGAAGAAACTTAAAAAGCATGAAACAAAAACAACTAATATAGACCTATTGTATTGTGTCCAAATTGCGTAGCTTTCTAGGAAATATTGTACACACAAGAGAACAACAACTTTCTGATGCGATATTCCTAGGAGACACATAAAAATCATAAAACACTAACAATTTATATAGAAAACTGAACGTATAACATAACAACAACTATTATATGTGAGATCTAGAAGATTCTTGAATATTCGAGACAACATGCGCAACAAATATAAAAGAGCCAGCGATGTATTAATCAGCAACCAGTAAAAGTGTAAATCTCGTGACGTAAAGAATAAATTGTGAGGTAAAATTATAAAGTTGCCAACGTATAGTTTTATTTGTGTAATTAAAATAAAAAATCGAAAATAGAAAGAGAAAAAGATTGATTCGGAATGTCGAGTATTTCAAGAAGAGTGGACATGGAAGTACTTCTTTATGGAATATAACCAAAAATCTATTTGTCTTATCTGCCAAGAACCGGTAGCTGTACTAAAAGATTATAATCTCGCTAGGCACTTTAATTCAAAACATCTTCTTGGGTCGAAGTACTATAAAATGACAGATGAAGACAAGAAAGTTCATTCACTGGAATTGAAAAGAAAATTATCTAGTCAGCAAATGTTTTTTAAAAAAGAAGAAGAAGCGTCCAGCGATCCTTCACGTTAGCTGGTCATCTTGTTGCCTATAAAATAGCAAAACGTAACAAACCGTTTTCTGAAGGAGAATTTATTAAGGATGTGTTAATTAGCATTGGAAAAGTATTATGCCCAGAAAAGGTAAAAGATTTCACGCTGTCACGTAGAACGGTCACAAAATGAATTGATGGACGTCTTAAAAGGTTTTAGTATTTTTCAGTCACTATGGACGAAAGTGTTGACAGGAGTGATACAGCCCAACTTCTAATTTTTATCAGAGGAGTCGATGAAAACTTTGTAATAACCGAAGAACTTGCTTGTTTGAGATCTTTGAAAGGAAAGTCGACAGGAAAAATAATTTATGCTGAATTTAGAGAGGGGATGGGATCTCTTAATGTCCCAATTTCTAAATTAATTAATTTAACAACTGATAGAGCACCAACATGGTGGGAAAAAATACGGAAATACGGGGTTTGCAGGAATTTATAGAAGTCAGAATCCTGAAAGCGAAACAATTCTTTTACATTGTATAATCCACCAACATGTTCTTTGCAAGGCTACCTTGGATATTAACCAAGTACTTAATATTATTTTAAAATTAATTAATACCATTCGAGCCCGTGGTTTGTTACATCGACAACTTCAAGATTTTTTATCGGAAGTACTTTATTACACAAAGATCAGGTGGCTGAGTTGTGGGCATGCCTTCTCGAGAGTTTGGAGTCTTCTCGAAGAAATTAAAGTTTTTCTAAAAACCAAAACTGAAATTTGCGATTAGTGGGGAATATTGGAGGATAAGAATTGGTGCATCGAGTTTGCGTTTCTCACGGATTCACTCGAGCACTATAATAAACTGAACAAGAAGTTACACGGAAGAAATCAATTTATAGATGAAACTTGGGGCAGTTTGAGGTCTTTTAAAACTCAATTGTTTATATTTTCTAAATGTTTGGGAAAAAATGATTTGAGTCATTTTCCAAGACTTAATTAATTTTGAGGCCTGTGTGTGAATTGTATTCAGAACTTGAGGCCAGATTTGCTGACTTTAAAAAAATCCAATCATGTTTAGATATTTTTTCAATGCCTTTTAATTTTAATCCTGAGAATGTTCCATCTGATCTGCAATTGGAATTTATAGAATTGCAATGTAATAATAATTTAAAACAGCTACATATTTTTAAATACAGATAAGCTTAATTTCTATAAATCCTTACCAAAAGATGAATTTCCAAAGCTAATTAATTATGCGCAGAAAATTATGGCAATGTTTGCTTCCTCATATTTATGTGAACAGGCCTTTTCAGTAATGAAATGCAGAAAAAATCCAATAAGAAACCGATTGTCAGACGAGAGTCTATTTAATTTATTAAAAGCCGCGTCCTCCCAGCTGGAACCAGATTTACGTAATATAACTAATAAATATAGAGCTTAAACCGAACTTTTAATTTAACAGCAATCCCATAATTTTTTAATGAATGACCCTCTGTTTTTTTTAAAATTATTGGCCCGCCACCCAAAAAGTTCGCCCATCACTGGACTAGACTATCTATCAATTAATGCGCCCCTGTAGGCTAGTAGGTAGTATGCTAGCTTACATGACTAGGGGTTGTGGGTTCGATTCCTAAGACCTTGGTTTTTTTCACTACAAATAAAAATTGACTGTCGGTGGGGCTAGTCAGTGATGAAGGCATAGCCACTGGTCACTGAGCTGTCTTATACGACAGTTAATTTCCGTAACTATCCTTCTACTTTCACCAACTGCCGCATCTCTTCTCTATCCCTTTCCTAAAGAATTGTAGCCTATTAGTTAAGTACCGTAATTAAATGATTAATAACCCTTAATTGTCCTCTTCATCACAGAGCCTACTCAAAAGCGATAATAATGGATTTTGTAGCGTTTTTAGGAAATTAAAATGAATTTTGAATTGACAGACTACTTGAATAAGATTAAATCAAACTCGATTTTAGATTTGGAATTTATTTTTGGTTTCTTAAGATTTAAATCCTCTTTGAAAGTTTTATTTTGGCACTTCAAAGAATAAAAATCGAAAAGCTCTTTTCAATGGCTAAACCAAAAATTGCCTTAATTTGTTCGCAAATGAAGTTAATTTGAGGGCTTTAACTTTAGACCATGTAACCCAAAGCCCAAAAACACAATAGGTATTTTTAATTTCGATAGGGTGGACTAAACTAAATACAAATAGCATGGCAGTTATATGAAATTATATAAGAAAGGGAATGCTTAGAATTGAAATAATAAATATCCCTCCCAAGAATTATGAGTATTTCACATTTCCCCTAGAAATAAAAAGAAATATTATTCACTTCTCTGTGACACTTTTTTTTTCTTAGAACACAACCTCAAAATACTGCCTGCCAGGCTATGAAGGATAAAAGATGCTGTTGGACACGTGGCAAAGTTATAGGTGGGAGTTCAGTGCTAAATACCATGCTTTACATCAGAGGAAATAAGCGAGACTTTGATCAATGGGCCTCCTTTGGCAATCCCGGTTGGAGTTATGAAGATGTGTTGCCATACTTTCGTAAATCGGAAGACCAAAGGAATCCCTACTTGGCTAGAAATAAAAGATATCATGGAACGGGTAAGATATTTAAATGGTATTGTCTAAGAAATAATATCTTAAGATATTCTTTGTTTCAAAATAGGTGGCTTGTGGACCGTACAAGATTCTCCATATAATACACCCTTGGGACCAGCTTTCTTACAGGCGGGTGAAGAAATGGGTTACGATATAGTTGATGTCAATGGGGCACAACAAACTGGTTTTGCTTTCTATCAATTTAATATGAGACGCGGTTCACGCAGTTCAACAGCAAAGTCATTTTTAAGACCGGCACGTTTAAGAACAAATCTTCATGTTGCTCTATTTTCACATGTCACCAAAATCTTGACACATCCTCAAACGAAAAGAGCGACAGGAGTAGAATTTATACGTAATGGACAATTGCAAACAGTTTATGCTACTAGAGAAGTCATTTTGTCAGCGGGTGCCATTGGCTCACCACATTTAATGATGTTGTCAGGCATAGGGCCAACAACTGAATTGCATAGAGTGGGGATACCCTTGATACATCATCTACCCGGAGTGGGTCAAAATTTACAAGATCATATTGCTGTAGGTGGTATAGCGTTTCTAATTGATTATCCCATATCGATAGTTATGAAGAGAATGGTGAACATAAATACAGCTTTGCGTTATGCCATCACAGAGGATGGTCCTCTTACCTCGAGTGTGGGTTTAGAGGCAGTCGCATTTATAAACACCAAATATGCTAATTCTAGTGATGATTGGCCCGATATAAGTTTTATGATGACTTCAGCTTCTGTTATGTCGGATGGTGGTTCACAGGTTAAGCTGGCCCATGGTCTAACAGATGAATTCTATAATGAGGTGTACAGTGAAGTTAGTAATCGTGATGTATTTGGCGTGTTTCCCATGATGTTAAGACCTAAGAGTAAAGGCTTTATAAGGCTAGCTTCCAAAAATCCTTTACGTTATCCTTTGCTATATCACAACTATTTAACACATCCTGATGATGTAGACGTTCTAAGAGAAGGTGTTAAGGCGGCCATAGCCATGGGTGAGACGCAGGCCTTGAAGAGATTTGGGGCACGTTTTTGGTCCAAGCAATTGCCTAACTGTCGACACTTGCCTCACTTTACCGATGAGTATTGGAATTGTGCTATACGCCAATATACCATGACTATTTATCATATGTCTGGCACAGCGAAAATGGGTCCGCCCACCGATCCCTGGGCTGTAGTAGATCCTCAACTAAGAGTATACGGTATACCTGGCTTAAGAGTTATCGATGCCAGCATAATGCCCACCATTACAAATGGCAATATCCATGCTCCTGTGGTAATGATTGCCGAAAAGGGTGCCGATATGATAAAAGAGCTTTGGCTAAGTACAACACAATATCGTACGAGGCGTAATGTCTCAAATAATTCTCATCTTAGCAATATTACTGATACCTCAAATAGTTTAGATTTGAATAATTTTGATGCAGTTTCATAGCAACCGTATTTTTAATTTAGTTCTATTATCCAAATAAGTTATTTAATTTAAAATCTAAATATTTATTAAACTGAAAATGTTTCTAAAATTTTGTTTTAAAGAATTTCGCATAAATATTTAGCTTTTCGCTTTCCAGTGTATTGTTGTGTTTGTTGTAGCAATGTTGTAAATATTTTTTAGTCACAGAAAGTTACAAATTTATTTTTAAGTTATTTTTATTTAATTTTAAGTTTTATTTTAAAGACAAAGAAAAAATAAATTTTAAAACGAAATAAATTAAAGAAAATTTAATTAAACTTATATTGTGCCATGGAATTTATGCTTTTCGAGAGTTTTCAACTTAAAGTATAAACATACGTATACTTCCTTCGTTTCTTTTATCAGAGGCCACAGTATATCAGCTTCTGAATTTTTGCACAAATAATATACTAAATTTTCATGTGGTGTTATCAGGTCTTCTCTAGATTTTATCTTGTGGAGCTTGAGTAGGGGTTTCTTATATGATAATGTCTGCAAATATTCGTCTATTGCCTCAATTTCTTGTTTATTCTAATATGCCATTGCTGCTTGCTAGTGTGGTTTTGAGCCAAGCTCAATTCTCTCGTTCCTTATTTCCAGAGTAACCTTTTCCTCACTAATCAGACTATAAAGTTTAATGCGTGATAAGAGTTACGCCGGTACCTAGCTGTGTAAACCATAACCCAACGGTGGATCAAACCACTTGGGTGATATGAAGCGTGCACACACGCCCTTGGATGACGAAGCATAATTCTATACAACAGGCCATTCCTAGCAGGACCACCAACCCCCACTGAATGTGGTTAGCGACATTTTAAATCACGGAAAAATGATTAAGGAAAAAAAAATTATAACACCTGCGGGGAAGTGTTGTCCTATTCACGCAAAAATGGCTTTTAAATTGCTCTTCCCCTCGCTTATCCGATTATAATGTCAAACAAACGACTTTCGGAAATAAAGCATTTCGTGCTTATGCATGATAGGCGTTATGTCAAACTATAGTCGCGGATTTTAACTGGACTAATTTCTGTAGCTTATATCCTTTTGTTTACAAGAGTTAGCACAAAGAATAATTTTGTGTCCCTAACCAAGTGTCGTTGAGAGAGAGTCCATGGTCAGACTTTAAAAAAAAGACCGCAGTCAAACTGGAGAACTAATACCAGTGAAACGAAAGTCGGCTTCACATTTCTTTTCAGAAATCCATTCTTACCATATGTTATCTGCTATCTATATTTATAGAGTTAATAACTCATCGGCTCTTAGGAAACACCGATAATGAAGTATGGAAATTAATTGTAAGCTAGTGTGTCCAAAAAATAAGTCAGCTTGCTTTTAAAATTAAAAAATGTGTAACAGAAATATCGGCAGACCTGTACGATTTGTCCAGGTTTTAAAAAATGTTATAAAATATCAAAATTTCAGTGTTTTGTTATGAATTGCAAATTTCTTGAGTATGGCACCCAAACATTTTACTACAAAGATGTTTAGTTGAAGTTATAAAAGATTGTCACTATATCATCACTATGTATCTATTAACAAATCAAAAAGTTTATTAAAAGTCTTAGGAATACAAAATAACACCAACAAAAACATGCTGCATTAAAATTCCATGAACTAAGATTATCAATTAGAGAAAAACAAACAAACAAAACACACTGAATAATGATAACGACAGCATGTGCAGTCATGTGCCATGAATGGGAGTTTTGTAGTTAATTATATAATAGCTGTAATGGTATATAAAAGCTCCCTCACTCATGAGTTAGTCAGTTTGGTGGTCAACGTAATCAAGTGAAGACAAAATAGTTGATACAACAGCTTTTATACTTGGGTGGTAAAGTTAAATAAAATGTTGTAATTTAATTTAAAGCTTTAAAAGTTGTTTGTAATTATTTTGCAATAAATAAATAAACTTAACATTTATTAAAGGACTAAAAATCTTCCAATTTGTCTGTACGGGACAGAATTTGAAATTACTTACTTGTTAATGCAACGAACTAATTCAAGTAGAAAGAAATTTATAATTTAAAATGATTATTTGGTTCAGCCTGTTAAGCTAGATAAATTTTCAGCTTAGTTTTCAACCACTAAAACCAAACTTACCACACCTGGTTAAAATATTTCACCACATCAAAGAGACAAAAGCTTACCTAAAATGAAGAAAACGGAAGAGAAGTTAAATTATTAAAGCGGGGAAAGTATTATAAGTAAAAAAAATTAAATAAAAACAAAGTTGCGTTAGTAAAATATTACAATAAAATAATAACAAATAACAGTGATATTTAATACTTAAGCATTATTTTCTTTAACAATTCTAAAATGCCCATAGCCAGAGATGTGCCGCTAAAAGGTTTTTTCATTGATATTTTAAACGAATGTAGAGAACGTTAAGTTCTTTAAAACATGTTTCCAAATTGTACGGCAAACAAATACGATGTTATAGAGCACGAAGTGTTACTTTTTCCTAATTTTTTAAAAAGCTAAACTAAATTGTAAGAAAAAGTGTTTTTGTTTTGGAAGTGTTTGTTGTGTTTTTGAGTTTTGCTGTTTGCTGTGTTGTTTAAATAAGAATTCTCATTTATTCAATTTTGTTTACGATATAAGACACTTGAATTTTCTATACAAAATTTGGTGTAAAATCCACTGATGACCTATATGAGCAGTAGTGAAATGACCATGCGAAAATGCTCTCCCCCGCAGTAACACATTTCAAATATATATTTTTTTGTTTTTTATTAAAAAAAAATATTTAAACGAAATTGTAAATTAATATAAAAACAACTTTGGTTCTTCATTTTGAACGACTCGTCTATATTTTTGCAGTTATCACGGTCTATTTTTCGATCTATACAATCCCATCCGGCATTAACTTTGCTGCCACCGATCTGCTCTTTTACACATTTAGATGAGATGTTGTCATTCCTTTTCGGCTTTGCTGCCTGTTTGTTCGGTATAAATGGCGAGCGCTTTCCTTCTGATGAAATCATTTTAAAGTCGCGCTCTAAACTATACAGGTGAGTGAGTCAGTGATCGAGTTTAGTTAGTTCTTTCATTAAAGTCGAATCTGCTCATGAAAGTAGAATGCCTGACACCTGACATTTTATTTGGTGGTAATTATGAATAGTTCGATCTTTTAAGTAAGTATGTCCCGTCTGAGGGTGTTTTCCATTTGTTGAAGTGTATGAGTTGTGTATGAGTGTATTTAGTTGTGTGAATATTGTGTAAAAACGCTCTGAGACATAATCTCAGGTAATCGACAGAAAAAATAGACAAATTTAGTTTCAGCGGAATATACAAAACAATATTTACAGAACACATACACATATACCAACGCAAAAGAGAAGACTCAAAACAAGAGAAATAGATTAAAGAACTTAATTTAGATATGTGTTAACGGTCGTTGTCATACTGGTATCTCTAATTATGAGACATTTCCTCCTCTGCATGTGGAAATATGGCATTGTAAAATATCTCTTTATAAAGGAGACGATCTACTATTCCAATTTATTTTATGAATCAGGACTATCCCCACATCAAAACACACCCTCCGCCCTGTTTTACAATAACTTTTGTTTAACATGGATTAATATGTTGTCCTTTGGGGTTTCTAACTAATTTGAATCCATCGCAAGCTTCGACTCATCGGTAAAAAGTAGGGCTTTTCATTGCATGGTTGTCCAATTAATTATTTCTGTGTTTTTACCTGCAATAAACGTCTTGTTCTTGGAGTAATGCAGTAACTTTTGTATAACGTGGATTAATACGTTGTCCTTTGGGTCTTCTAACTAACCTGAATTCATCGGAAGCTTCGACATATTAGGGAAAAGTGTAGCTTTATATGGTGGTTTAATTATTTCTTTGGGAATTCAATCCTGGCAAATCTATTTTTACGTGAAATAAAGGCAGTTTCATAAGATTTTAAGTCATTTTCTACAGCCCGTCTTTGAATGGTTCTTAGAGTAACGTCTAGTAATAGTAATAATGTGGCAGTCATTATCTGATGGTGGATCGAACTGCTGCAGAAGCATAATTGTATCCAACATTCCATTGCTAGTTGCAACTTCGAGAGCTTGGAGCAGACCGCCACCCCACTCCTTGCTTAAGAGTCAGGTGCCCCTGTAGGCTAGTACGTAGTGTACTAGCTTGTCAGTATGGGGGTTGTGGGTTCGATTCCCAACGAAGACCTTGGTTTTTTTCACTACAAAAATAAAAATTGACTGTCGGTGGGGCTGCTCAGCGATAAAGGCATAGTCACTGGTCGCTGTGCTGTCTTTTATATGGCAGTTAATTTCCGACTATCCTTCTACTTTCACCACCTGTTTCATCTATTCTCTATCCCTCTCCTAAAGAATGTAGCATGGTACTTGACTAAATAGGCATTGTTGTCTGAAGTGCTACTTTTCTTTAAAAAAAAAAACAAGATACTATACAATTTCTTGTCCACAGCACATGACAAGCATGGACGTGGATCATTAACCCTGTGTTTGGTCAAAAGTGAATGATCCTGCGAAACCACAACCACCACGATGCTCTCGAAGGGCGAACCTTAATAATCAATCAGAGAACAGCTACAAAGCTGAACTCTGGGTCTTACTAATTCCTGTGGAAATAACGTGGAGTTGCCCAGTTGGCTCCTGCTAGTCTTTAGGGGACTGGACTCTCTTTTACCCCCGGTGACAGATATTATGATTATGAGATTCCATTAGGACATATCAATGTAACCCCACATTTATGGTCTTTATATTACGTAACAGCTATCTAGATCTATGCAACTGGGGGAAAAAGGGAGCCCAGTCCACTGAAGACAGGCAGGGAGTCAACTAGAAGCTGCACTTTATTTCCACGGGGATCAGTGAGCCCCAGAGTTTATTATTTGTCTCTTTAGACATTTAATAGTTCTCTGGCTGATCATTGAGGTTGGCCCCTATATGGGAGTATCGTGGTGGTTGTGGTTTCACGGCCCGATAACATTATAACGGTTATTATGGTGGCCAGGATTATCTCACTGATAATGACACGCAAAGTGAATGATTCAGTCCAGTGAGCATGCGAGACATGTGTTCTGAACAGGAGTAGGAAAGTCTCCAACTCTTTAGCAAGGTGTGATGGTTTGCAGCCCTGCCCTGGAATCATTAAAGTTGCAACTAGGTAGTTCTGTTCCTTAGAATTATGTCTTCAGCTTCCTAGGACGCATGTATGACGTTCCAAATTATACAATTGTGGTTTGTCCACCATCTCATTACGGCTGCATAGCCAGGTGCGGATGTAAAACGAGCCGCTCCACAGGCGATTTTGATAATATGAATGGATTTTTTTTAACCATGGAAATTATTGTCTGGTCATCTCGTTGGCTTGTTGTGCATACTACAGCCAATGAACCTGAGAAACGAAAACGGTTTATAATTTTGTATATAACAATGTGCTTAATACCGAGTTTTATTTTCATATACCTTACGGATTCACCATTATTAAAATCAGGCATACAATTTCCTTTTAAATACACTGAATATTATTTATTTCTTGCCGTTTTATTAACACGAAACCGAAAAGAACTTCAAAGGACGGTAACAATTAGTAAACACATCCACACATCCAAATATTCTCTATACAGCCTTCGAATTTATGAAAATTAACGATAATTGTTATTAAAATATCTTAAAAAAATTACGGTAATTTTTGTTATTATTATTTTCCAGTACACACGAAGCAACAACGAAAATTTGTGTACTATAGTTTTGTCACTGCATTCCTGCTCTTACTCCTTTGTAATTCCGATAGAACCATTTCTTGTCAAACATTACATGGTACACAACATTTTTTTCGGTGTATTTTACAACTTCCATTGGGGTCTTGGTGTCCACAATATTTGCAAGTAACGAAGCAGGAATTTCGCCGGCAAAAATTTTCAAATATAAATAAGCAGCATTTCGCATCTAAGTCGATCTTTGTCCCTCAAGGCCTTTAAGTAAACTGAGAAATTTGTGAAGGAAATTAATCAAATAACTTTGCTTCTTTTTTAAAAAGAACTTATTTTTAGTTTCTTTTTTAACAAGAACAGCGTTTTCAATTAATTCTAACAAACGTTTCCACTAAAAGTGTTAAAAATCTATTGCAACTGGATGAAACTAAAGATTCATTTTTTACGCCAGACTGAGTGCTTTAAACAAGAGCATTATCTGATTGACTTTTAATTTTTAGAAAAAATTATAATTAATTGTGGTATCAAATGGAGAGTTTATTTTACAACTGAAGATTTTCAAGGGGTACATGTGTTCTATGGCTTTAAACTAAACTCTATTGCTTTAAAAGTGAATAATACATTTTTAATTCTTTATTTTTTTTTATTTTGAGTTGTGTGCACAAGCAATTAATAGGAGTTTGTACATGACTTTTAGTGTTATAAATTTACGATCAAACATGTAAACAATATAATTTATTACACATAACATTTTATTATATGTATTTCCTTAACTTGCTAACAAAACTAAAGAAAATATATTATTTATAAGTGTTTGAAGTAATAAATTATCCGAGCTTTTTCCTATGAACATTTCAAGTCAAGGTTGGCAAACTTGACGACACCTGCTGCAGAGAAACTATTAAGTAGAGTTAAGCTTTTGCCATCTATTCACTCGTACAGTTAAAACTGCCATTCACATTTGACTCAAATAAAGAATCAAAATTTCTATTAATGAAGCGCCGCGCATCGCAGGAAATAATAAACCTTGTTTTATTCCCTGATAACTACGTTAGTTTCTATTATAAGAAAGTTCAACTAGCATTAATTCTGATCTCCCAATAAGTCTTTTTCTCGACAAGCTTATCGTTATAACACACTCTTATATCAAGAAAATAGGTTCTCATTTAAAAATTGAAAATTTTTCGCTAGGGTACCCTTATACACCTTTTACGTTTAAATTGCTACCGCTTGGCTTTTACTGCTTTTAAATTCAAAGGAAAAATAAAAAAAAATTTCTGTAAAAAGGACCTCCAAAATTTTATTCGCTTTCGATGTAAAAAAATTTTTAAAGTAGACGTCTCTGAATATGTTTAAGAGAGGTATCGCAATGCCTGCGATAGAAAACTTCTTTTATAAGCTGAATCTAATTGAGGCCAGATCAGCATCATAAGCTAGATGGAGAGCTAAACATTACGTGATAAGATTTACATCTGCGCCTGTCCGTAAACCTTAATCAGATGGTGGTCAAACCACTCTGAATGAAAGGCAACGCCATTTAAGCCCTAGGAATCCGAGGACTAATTCTAGCAACAGGCCATTCCTAGTTGCAATTTCAGCGGTTCCAAATCAGGGTTGCAAACCACTACTCCTTGCGGAAGTGCTGGAGACTATCCAACTCATAATCCAGGACGCATGAACCTTAATATAATTAAGAAGACGACAACATTCATGCTCACTCTACCTGCACCATTCATTATGTTCGTTGTGAATGATCCGACCCACAAACTCTCACGAGGGTCTCGAAACACACAGCCAACACGATACTCCCAAAAGCACCATAACCTCAATAATCAGCCATAGAACAGCTAAATGCCTAAAGAGACAAATAGCGGAACTCTACGGGCCACTGATTCCCGTGGAAATATAGTGGATTGTCCAGGTGACTCCTACTAGCCTAGCAATAAACTAGTCGAGTTGGAATAGTAGGCTATAAAAAGACTATCATGTGCCCCCGGGGGAAAGGAGAACTGAACAATTGTGTGATTAGATTTACATCTGCGCCTGACTATGTAGCCTTAATCAGATGGTGGTCAAACCAATGCATAATTTGACACATCATGCTCGTCCTAAGAAGCCGAAGACTAATATTAGCAACAGGTCTTTCCTAGTTGCAACTTTAATGATTCCAGAGCAGGGCTGCAAATCATCACTCCTTGCTAAAGAGTTGGAGACTATCCAACTCCTTTCCAGAAAACATGTCTAGCATGCTCACTGGATCTAGGAATATTTCACCAGGCAGGTGTTATTAAAGGTGAAATGAACCCGGCAACCATAGAACCATAAACTGTTATGGGGCCGCGAAACCACAACCACCACGATACTCCCATATAGGGACCAACCTCAATAATCAGTCAGAGAGCAGTTAAATGTCTAAAAAGACAAATAACGAACTCTGCGGCTTACTGATTCCCGTGGAAATAAAGTGGAGTTTCCAGTTGTACCCCTGCTGACTTCAGAGGACTGGGCTCCCTTTCTCCAAAGACCATATATATGTGCCCCCGGTGGGTAGGGGAACTGAACAGAGTGTGATTCCTTTTACATCCGCACCTGGCTATGTAGCCTTATTCAGATGGTGGACAAACCACTATACATAATTTGGAACGTCATGCTCGTCCTAGATAGCCGAAGGCATAATTTTAAGCAACAGAACCACCTAGTTGCAACTTTAATGATTCCAGGACAGGGCTGCAAACCATCACACCTTGCTAAAGAGTTGGAGACTCTCTAACTCCTGTCCAGAACACATGTCAAGCATGCTCACTGGACTGGATCATTCACTTAGGGTGTTATCAACAGTGAAATGATCCTGGCCACCATTTTAAACAAACCTGTTATAGGGTCTAGAAACCACAACCACCACGATACTCCCATATAGGGGCCAACCTCAATAATCAGCCAGAGAACTATTAAATGTCTAAAGAGACAAATAATTAACCCTACGAGCTTACTTATTCCCGTGGAAATAAAGTGGGGCTTCCAGTTGTCTCCCTGCCTGACTTCAGGGGACAGGGCTCCCTTTTTCCCCCAGTTGCACAGGTCTAGATAGTCGAGTATTCTATAAAGACCGATAAGTGTACCCCCGGGGGGGAGGAGAACTGAACAACAAAATTGCAATCATATTAATACAGCTAATTCCAGTTAAAGGAGGTTTTACCTATTTGAGCAAAATAAGATAAGAGTTTCGCTCGCCGCGCTTTTAAACGTCGGAAATTTTGGCGGAAGACCAGTCAAATAGTGTAAACAGACCACTGGCTGAATAGGTATAAACAAGTTGGAGAAACACATGTAGCGGCAACAAAAGCGGCCTACTCATGGCGAACATCGGGGCCCGCAGTCCAATAAGCCGAAGACTACAAACAGCGTTTTCCTATATGGAAGGAAATATCGGCGCAAACATTAATGGTCAAACCTAGGGCGAAAACTTTACTCTCAATGCAGATAACAGCAGTAATACGGGTCTCTGTTTAGCGGACTCCATCGACACCTGTTATTCTCGTAATAGCCGGAATGTGGTCGATAGATTTAGAGTCAGAAGAGCGCAAGAGAATCTGCTACGCCAGACGGAACCATCCTTTAGCAACATCTCATACAGCACCCAAAAAACAGGAAAGCGAAGAGAAAAGCTTGATGCGATAGAGCAGCGAGGACAATGGGAGATGGACGTATCAAATGATCCCAGTTTTGGAGAAATGAATAGGCAGGGAGAGCGGAGAAGTCAATTTTTACTTGACGCAGATGCTATTTGATTGCGGCTATACCTTACGGAAGCAACTGTACAATATGAGGAAATTCAACACTTCCTTTTGCTTATATGAAGGGGAGGGTGTAGTGGACGACGCTGAGTACAACTTTTTTAGGTGCCACAGGTAGTCTGAATAAAGCACGGAGATGGAGGCGCATATTGCCTGGACGACAACTGCGAATACAGTCGATAAAATGATATGCAGTCGTTAAAAGTGAACTGCTGAGGCGAAATATGTGGGGAGTGCAACCAGCAAAAAAATGTGATCTGGACATGGAGTCGATGAACCAACACTGATTCGGTATTCGAAGAGGGTACCTGGACGCAGTGGCCAATTAGGACCCCCCTGAAGTCATGCGCAACGGAGTCCGGCATACGACGAAACGACGATTCTCGCTCGATGAGTAACGCATTTTCCCCATCTTAAACCAAAAAAGGATTCATCCTGCAGCCGTGAAATATTTTGAACCAGCTAAAGAAAATGTGTTTTGTGATAAGTAGGGCTGGCAATTCTCAAAGGAGACCATCTATATCTCAGTATTCATTTTATCCTCTATAAGCAATATGTGTATGTCGTGAGACTTTTGATTTTCTTAGAGTTATGGGGTCTCCCAATATATGTTTTTCTCGGGGGATAAGTGTGAGCGGCTAGTAGTTTGTAGTAATTTGAAATGCTCGGCCATCGCAAGTGACAAGATAAGCATGTGGAACAGCCGCATGCTGGTTACGAAGGAATTATAACTAACACTAAAGAAAACTGTATATTAAAGTATCCAACAGATGACTGGATTACGTTCAATAGGGTTGACAATATACTTCAAGGCTTGATGGAATTTTCAATACATAATATAATATTCTTTTTCGTTGAAGGGATTCATCTCCAACAAAATTCTCTAGTTTCTGTAGTTGAATGTTTCTTTCAACGTTGTTGTAGCAACATCTTATATCCTCATATTCTCTACATGATTGTCTTCTATTTTGTCTTACAAGAATAAAATGAATTAATTAGTTACGGAACATAAAGTACAATGAATGATATCCAATTTATTAATTAAATAATAAAAACTAAACTTAAATTTCAATTAAATGGAATTTTAGTCGAAATTAGTTTTTTCAACTCTTAAAAGTTTCATTTTTAAACATTTAATATTTCAAAAAAAGGGTTCTCCAACAGTAATCTTTTAGTTTTATGCAGACACCAACGACAAGTAATTGTTTAACAGGAAATAGTTATTGAAACGTCCCCGTCTTACTCAATCGTCTGTTTAACCTTTGCTAGGCGAATTTGAGTTAACTGGGCCCGTAAATTACCCATTGATCAACGAAAGCAATATTGTCATCATAGGTAACATTGCTGCCTATAAAGATATTCTAGAAATTTTGGAACAGGCTTCTGCAAATACTGTAAAAAAATGATGATGTATTCAATGACAAATCGCAAGCAGCGAGACACCGCTCGAAGAATGCCGAAAGTTTTTAGTCGCGCCCGTCTTACTGGGAGTCGTCTGTTGAATGCTAGGCAGAATTCCAGGGAACTCGATAATAACCATATGTCATCTAAAGTAATTAAGTAACCAAATATGACAGTACCAATGATATACAGTTCAAATAAAAGTCATATCTATAAATATCGCCCCAGGTGACCATAAAGATTTTTAAAAAAGCTAAAAAGATTAAATATTGAAAAACAGGCTCCGAAATCCAGAGAGCGGAGATAGGATTTGAAAAGTCAAACCTCCTAGAAAATACTATTGTATATAGTATTAAAAAGGTACTTTTTTTTAAAAGAGTATTCATCGCGAAGGAATATTTATGACACGCAATAATGGATATCCTCAAGATATATTCAATTCCATTTGGAGTATTTTGGTATTTCGAAGGCATTCAAGTCGAATGATAGGATAATGAAAGTAACAAGGCTTCAGAAAGTAAGTTACCGTTGACGCAATTGGAAAGGAGATGCACGAACTAATGCAATATGCGTAGATATTACGAGGGCTGCTATTTCTATTTCTGGCTTAGTAACACTGACTGTTGCTAGGCACCAGCTGATGTTTCCAGTGCAACATTGTTAAACATAACCTCAACCAAAACATTTTGTCATTTTATTGTTGTTAGTGTTAGTGATAGCATGTTGAAAAAGTGATGTTAGGAGAAAATGGAATTAACTCGTGAACATTTTCGTGCAATAATTTTTCATAACTCTCGACGTGGCCTGACACGACAACAGTGCACAGATGAACTTAATTCCTGATATGGTAATGAAGCACCTTCTTACAGCACCATTAAAAACTGATATAACGAATTCAATTGTGGCCGACAATTACTCCAAAACGAATCCCGTAAAGTTAATCCAACAACGTTTGTTGTGCCAGAAAACATCGCAGCTGTGCGTGAGCTAATAAAGCCAGATTAAGGCATCTGTAGGGATTAGTATGACAAGCATCAATAAGATCTTGCATGAAGATTTGCATGTGAAAAAGGTTTGTTCACGTTGGATACCGCATAACCTGACAAACGCACAAAAGGATGCTCGTATTGATTGGTGCAAGAAAATGTTGCAGAAATTCGCCCAAGCTGCATCAAAAGCAGTTTATAGTATCTGCACAGGTCACGAGTCATGGATATACTCATATGATCCTGAAACAAAACAGCAATCCACCGTATGGGTCTTTCAAGATGAGCGAAATCCCACCAAAGTTGTTCGTGGAAGAAGCACATCAAAGCAAATGGTTGCCTGTTTCTTCGGCATTACCGGTCATGTGGCGACTGTGCCATTAGAGCAACATAAGACGGTTAATACGGCATGGTACTTTACTATTTGTTTGCTAGAACTCTTTAAGAAACTTCGGGAAAAGTCAAAGAAAAGACGCACAATTCTGCATCACGACAATGCGAGCTGTCACCGATCGACTGAAACAATAGAGTTTTTGACAGGGCAAAACATTGAATTGATGGGTCATCCGCCGTACAGCCCTGACTTGGCATCCAATGACTTCTTTTTGTTTCCGAACATCAAGAAAAAACTACGTGGACAACGGTTTTCTACACCTGAAGAAGCAGTTTCTGCATTCAAAACCCATGTTTTAGAAGCACCTAAATCGGAGTGGAAAAAGTGCTTGGAAAATTGGTTCCAACGCATGCAAAAGAGTATAAATCTTCATGCAGAATAGTTTGAAAAACAATAAAATAGATTTTGTCTTTAAATGCTTGTGTTTTCAGATCCTTAGGCCACAAATATAAATAGCAGCCCACGTATCCATCCTTTCTGCTGAGGTATTTGGGAGAATTTAAAGAAAAAAATTCAAAATTGCGCAGATATTAATATTGAGCGAAGGAAATGATATTTGGCTCCACTAAAACGAAGCCAATGAATGAAAAATAGTTCTTAATATATTTAATCCCGCATTGGGAACAACGTTTATCCGAGAAAACAATAATTTAAGGTAAAAAGTACCAACCAGTAGCGAGCGAGAACATTTTGAAAATTCTGAATAGTTTGAGTTGCTGCTGTTTGCAAGAAATAATCATTGCGCTAAGTTTAAATAAATGATATGGAAGTAAAGATATGTAACTAGAACAGAATAAAACTGGTGATATGCAAATTTTAAAATCTTTACAATCGGTACATATCGCCCATATTAGGTTTATTATGGTTAAGGGAACGTATTCTGTAATTGTGGTGAGATATCTAAGAACATTAACAAGACCTAACTGACCAGCCATCTTTAGAAGGTAGAATAATGCCTTCAGTCCAATGAATCACGCTAGTTAAAATAAAATGTATAAATATTAATACAAATTGAACTGACATAACTTGATTTCATTTAAATACTATTTCTTGCGTTAGTTAAGCAGCAAAACGACTGTTATATTAATTATAACGCTCTGAACATTTCTATGTCGACGAAAATGGGATACGAACTCACGCGTGCACTGACATGGGAAATAGTTTATTTGGTTTCGATCTCTTTAAAGCTTTTGGTATTGAAATAAAACAATATTAGTATTATGGATTCTGAAGAGCAGCAGTTAGAAAATGTTATTACGAAAATGATTTATCAGTAAAAAAAAGTAAACGAAGCTGTGCATTTTACAAATGCTTATAAGAAATTCTACCAAATAAGATAAACAACAGAAAACAAAAACAACTAACACCAAACAATACAAAATAGGCAGCCTAGCAGGCGCCTAAATTGAATAATAACAACGACAAAAATATGGGATGATATTAAAGTAGAATATTCTTGTTTGTGCGAGAACCGCACCACTTGCCGGGCAAATGAATTAATTGAAGTTGAGTCATCAGCGAGTGAAGACAAAAAAGTTACCATCGTGATATGTGAGTAACTTTTCCGACGGGGTTTAAACCTGATGCGTTGCTCTAGTTTTATCGTAGTAGAATAATTTCTTTATTGAACAGAAAATTCTTAAGTCTACTCAATTTAGCGTATGGGTCGTGCCAATCCTTTTGATGAAAAAGTCTGACAGCTATAATAGTGAGTGTGTACCGTGATTTTAATACTGAAATTAATATTTAGCAGCATCCGTTGCCAAAATGTGAATATCTCTTTCGTTGTATTTTAAAATCTTAATTATCCTCAGATGGAACTTGAAGATGACTCTAAAAAAATAATGGTAACTAAACTGCTCTTGGATCATAAGAGTACAAATGTCTTCCGCATGGTATTTTAAGTTCTCCAGTCGTATTCCAAGAATATATTGAACAGTTAATACAGGATATTGAAGGCGAAAATGATTACAAGTATGGGAAATTATCTCGATGATATTATAATTAATTTCAGTATCGACAATACAGCAAAACTCTGAGCGTCTACCACAGTTTATACTTTTGTTTCATACGATATTTAACAATTATGCAAAAGTGAATTAAGGAAATGAAAAACAAGATCAGTCTTGTTTTGATTAAAAAGCAATTTTTTAATTATTATGCTCGCAACATTTCACTATTAAACGACTACTCTTCTCTAATTATACCGTCTAATTTTAACTAACCCCAGTCCAATGTAATTTCATCCAATTTCTAAACTCGCAAATTGATTTATTTTCAGTGTTGCCTAAAATGTGTTCCGCAAATTAAAGTTTTGCGTTAATTTTGAAACCTCCTAGATTAAATTAATTTATAAAATGAATAATAAAGCAATAAAATCTCATTGGCTGGTTTTTGTTAATTTACGACAGCCAACAACAAAAATTAAACAAAAAAAAAGTTTTAAAAATTTTTAATTAAAATTTTATTGTTGCTCCAAGTACTTAACTTGGAGAAAATTGCAATGGTAGATTTCAAAAATAAATGTATAATTAATAATTACAAAGAGAGCATTTAAAAGATAACTAACTAAATGAAAATTAGTAATTTATAGCTGTTAGTCAGCTTAAAATATCAAAACCACGCATTAGAAAATTTTAAAGGAAAAATTTTTCCAAAGCCTCTGTTTGCACACTTGCCGTGGTGTGTTAATAAGCCAACACATTTTTAAGGGGCTTTTTTGAAAGTGATTGTTATTGTTGCTATTATATTATTAAACAATAAAGAAATTGTAGTTTAAGTAACTAGTTGAAGTGTAAAAATTATTTATTTGTTTAAGTGCACAATGGCAACAATTCGAATGATAAATGGGCACAATGATCTTCTTTTGGTTTTAGCACCATCGAAGGCAGCAAAATTTGTTTTCCAGACAAATTAAAAAAAAAATAAACTAAAATTACGTCATTTTATGCGAGGGCTGTTTAAAATTCACACCACTGTTTCTTTTATCTTTCATTTATTTATGGAATTCTATAATTTGTGTCACTTCCTTCGTAAAGGACGTTTCAATAAGAAGTTTGTTTTCTAAAACAAAAAATAAAACAAAAAATTTAAATTAAGAAGATTTTTACTGTATTACGAAGAAAAAACTTCGGCGGTTATTAATGAAAAATGATATCTGGCCAATGTCCACCATGACCACGCTGGCAGATGTCGATTCTTTCATCAAAGTTTTTAATCACCTTTTGGCAAATCACAGATTTTGAGTTTTAAGGCTGAAGTCGATTGGATTGACTCCGTATAGACCCTGTGCTTAACATAGCCCCCAAAGAGTAATCCAGTGGCCACTTAATTGCTGATTATCGTGAAATTATCAATCGGGAAATTTGGTTTGTAATAAATTGATCGTTGCATTGGCTGTGTGACATGTGGCACCGTCCTGTTGAAACCACATGCCAATGATATCCACATCGTCAATAATAGGCCTAAATTGAGTGGTTGGCATCTTGGGATAGCGTGATTCATTGGCCCTTACTGCATTTCCAGTATCATCTTTGAAGAAAAAAAAAAAAAAACCCGCTTCCACCCCACACAACGCACCATACAGTGCCACGTTAAGCATGCAAAGAATTCTCAATAATCGCTCTTAGATTTTCAGAAGCCGAAATGCGGCAATTTTGCTTGTTGACATACCCTGACAAGTGAAAATGGGCTTCGTCTGCAAAAATTATTTTTTCAGAAAAACCAGCCGGGTTTTACTCAATGAACCTTTTAAGGTTTCAAAGTCAAATCAAAACGTCGAGGAATTGACAACACAACACTGTGGCACACGACTGCGATGTGTTTGGTTGAACGACCCGGTTGCGTTGCTGTTCGCACACTTATTGTATCGAGCCTATCGACTTAAATTTAAATTTATGTTGTGCGAAAATATCACGAATTTTAAGAAATTCGTAACTTTAACAGAACCACAATTTTCATAGTGGATTTTCAAGTGAAAATGGGCTTCGTATGGAAAAATGATTTTTTTAGAAAAACCAGCCAGGTTGTTCCTAAATGAAATGAGCGATTTACGGCATCAGTTGAACCTTGTAAGGCTTCAAAGCCAAATCCGTAAGCAAAATTCGTCATGTGGTAGTTTTAAATAACACAACCCCAATTGTTGCGAGCATCGAGGAATTGACAAATTTGTATTTGCTTCAACACTGTAGCGCATGGTTGCGATGTTTTTAGTTGATTGACCAAGTCGAACTGGCTTTAGCGTTCGCACATTTTGTATGGGTATGAGTCTGTCGACTCAAATTTAAATTTATGTTGTGCGAAAATATCACGAATTTTACGAAATTCGTAACTTTAACAGAACCTCTCTTTTCATAGCGGATTTTAATTATTTTAATGCGATTTTTGTACGAAATTAAATTCATTGTAACAATCGCCAATGCATCTCCTACGAATACGTCAAAAAACCAAATGTCAAAACTATTATGTTGTAGGTGTTGCTACAATACAAAAATAAACTTCTTGTTGAAATACTCTATATTATTAGGAAAAGGCCATTCCGTGCTTCTCGATGAAAGTAAAAAAATGATTCTCATTTGCTAATAAATCACTATTGTTTGTGAGGAAAGTTCACTACAGCAAGGAAGAACAGCTGGGATTTATTTTCAAAAATATGAAAATCTTTTACTGAATTTCGTAGTGGTGACGACGAAAGTGAACGCTTCGCAAAAATGTCAAAAGTCATCGTGCGAGTATATCTTATAAAAGTGATTCATTTGATATATGCTGCGTTGACTCAACTACAATATTTTGCAGTAGGTTGCCACAAACCGGCTTAATGATAAGGAAAGGGTTTCTAGCTCTACTGGAGCATGGACGCAACGTGAGTTATTTTACCGTGTTAACGTTAATGCAATGGATTCTGTTATAACAAAATCAACGAACTTATTCTAGAATATCGTAATTTTATGCTTCTTCATTAAGAGCGCATATTTTGTGGCCATTGAATCTCGCTACGCATTATAGAAGAAACAAAAAATTAATTAGTTGTATTTTTTGGTAAGCATACGGTTATTTTTAAAACGATTACTTTTAAACTGATTACTGGCGTGATTACTGGCGAAGGTTTCCCAAAAGGGTGGAATAGAATCGTTATTGTTTTTCGAGGCAAAAGAAGCTAGGTTTAGCAAAAGAGGGAGCCCTTTATTCAATACAATACCTAGGTATAGATCGTGGCAAAACAAAGCCCCTTGGTCTAGGAACTACAGTCCATTATTTTCTTGTTAAAGTCCAAATGAAGTCAACAAAAATTTTATAGAAATCTATAGACTAAATATATCAGGCGAAAAGGAAAAAGACTAAATTAGAAACAACATTTTTACTGCTGGTAGTTTTAGCTAAAAGGTCTGGCCGCTGAATGAGTTCGAAAGCCATATGAGCCAGTAAATTCTGATACATCCTGTTTATAGCTTAACGGTAGCCGTAGAGGAAAAATAGATTTATGAATACGAGAGGAGAACTATTATATTTTTATGTGAAAAATTTCATAGCTCCATTGCAGAACAGGGGCGCAGCTATCTTTCAATGCAGGATTAAGGCTTAGTTCAATCCTAAGGTTGAAATTAATATCTTTGAGATTATACTGGATGCCCCTGTAGGCTAGTACGAAGTGTACTAGCTTATCAGTCTGGTGGTTATGGGTTCGATTCCCAACAAAGACTTTGGCTGTTTTGTTTTTTCACTACAAAAATAAAAATTGACTGACGGTGGGGCTGCTCAGTGATGAAGGCATGGTCACTGGTCGCTGTGCTATCTTATATACCAGTGATGGGAGAACCTTTTGGGTGGCGAGCCAATAAATTTAAAAAAATCGTGCGGCGGGCCATTAAATTAAAAAAAAAACATATAGGGTCATTTATTACAAAATTATGGGGTTGCTGTTCAATTAAAAGTTCAGTTTAAGCTCTATATTTATTAGTTATATTACGTAATATTTTAAAACAACATAAAAATTTTATAAGATACGGTTTATTATGATTTTAAGATTTTCCAGATGTATGGGAAGCATGGATCTATTTCTGAATTTCCTCAAAATTCTGGTTCCAGCTGGGAGGATGCGACTTTTAATAAATTAAATAGACTCTCGTCTGACAATCGGTTTCTTATTGATTTTTTTCTGTCTGCATTTCATTACTGAAAACGCCTGTTCACATAAATATGAGGAAGCAACCATTGCCATAATTTTCTGCGCATGATTAATTAGCTTTGGAAATTCATCTTTCGGTAAGGATTTATAGAAATTAAGCTTATCTGTATTTAAAAATAGCTGTTTTAAATTATTATTACATTGCAATTCTATAATTTCCAATTTTAGATCAGATGGAACATTCTCAGGATTAACAAAGGCATTGAAAAAATATCTAAACATGGTTGGATTTTTTTAAAGTCAGCAAATCTGGCTTCAAATTCTGAATACAGTTTTAGTAAAGATTGTGAAAACAATTAAGTCTTGGAAAATGAGTCAACTCATTTTTTCCCAAACATTTAGAAAATATAAACAATTGAGCCTTAAAAGACCTCAATCTGCCCCAAGTTTCATTTATAAGTTGAATTCTTCCCTGTAACTTTTTGTTCAGTTCAGTTTATTACAGTGCTCGAGTAAATCCGTGAAAAAAGCAAACTCGATGCACCAATTCTCCAATCCAATCCTCCAATATTTCCCACTCATCCCAAATTTCAGTTTTGGTTTTTAGAAAAACTTTAATTTCTTCGAGAAGACTCCAAACTCTCGAGAAGACATGCCCACAACTCAGCCACTTGATCTTTGTGTAATAAAGTACATCTGAAAATTTTGCATCAACTTGCGATAAAAACTCTTGAAATTGTCGATGTAACAAACCACGGGCTCGAATGGTATTAATTAATTTTAAAATAATGTTAAGTACGTGGTTAATATCCAAGGCAGCCTTGCAAAGAACATCTTGGTGGATTATACAATGTAAAATAATTGTTTCGCTTTCAGCATTCTGACTTTTATAAACTCCTGCAAACCCCGTATTTTTTCCCACCATGTTGGGTGCTCCATCAGTTGTTAAATTAATTAATTTGGAAATTGGGGCATTAAGCGATTAGATTCCATCCCCTCTCTAAATGCATCATAAATTATTTTTCCTGTCGTCTTTCCTTTCAAAGATCTCAAACAAGCAAGTTTTTCGGTTATTACAAAGTTTTTATCGACTCCTCTGATAAAAATTAGAAGTTGGGCTGTATCACTCTTTTCAACACTCTCGTCTATAGTGACTGAAAAATACTTAAACTTTTTAAGACGTCCATCGAGTTGATTGGTTAAATTAGAAGAAATCGCTTCAATTCATTTTGTGACCGTTCTACGTGACAGCATGAAATCTTTTATCTTTTCTGGGCATAATACTTTTCCAATGCTAATTAACACATCCTTAATAAATTCTGCTTCAGAAAACGGTTTGTTACTTTTTTGCTATTTTATAGGCAACAATGTGACCAGCTAACGTGGAGAATCGCTGGACACTTCTTTGAGTTTTAAAAAACATTTGCTGACTAGATATTTTTCTTTTCAATTCCTCTGAATGAACTTTCTTGTATTCATCTGTCATTTTACTTCGTCAT
This sequence comes from Trichopoda pennipes, assembly GCA_030448955.1. Taxonomy (NCBI): domain Eukaryota; kingdom Metazoa; phylum Arthropoda; class Insecta; order Diptera; family Tachinidae; genus Trichopoda; species Trichopoda pennipes. The sequence goes on along the minus strand of JASKUP010000056.1, from coordinate 7,748,243 downwards.
AGTACTTCGACCCAAGAAGATGTTTTGAATTAAAGTGCCTAGCGAGATTATAATCTTTTAGTACAGCTACCGGTTCTTGGCAGATATGGCAAATAGGTTTTTGGTTATATTCCATAAAAAAGTGCTTTCATGTCCACTCTTCGTGAAATACTCGACATTCCAAAACAAGTTTTCTCTTTCTATTTCCGATTGACATTGATGGGCGGTATTTACAATACACTTTATTATTTTAATTACAGATATAAAACTGTACGTTGGCAACTTTATAATTTTATTTCACAATTTATTCTATACGTCACGAGATTTACACTTTTACTGATTGCTGATTAATCCATCGCTGACCCTTTTATATTTGTTGCGCATGTTGTCTCGAATATTCAAATATCTTCTAGATCTCATATATAATAGTTGTTGTTATGTTATGCGTTCAGTTTTCTATATTAGTTGTTAGTATTTTATGATGTTTATGTTTCTTCTTGGAATATTGTATAAGAAAGTTGTTGTTGTCTTGTGTGTACAATATTTCCCAGAATACTACGCAGTTTGGACACAATATAAACATGAATGAAAACATCGCATTTTTTTGCTAAAATTATCAATTTATATCTCTTTTAAAACATAATGTAAATTTATTTTTTGGACATAATTTTTTAATAGGTGATTAATTTTTTTTTTTAAAAACCCTCAGCAGGCCGGATTGAAACCTCTCGCGGGCCGGATGTGCCTCGCTGGCCGCAGTTCGCCCATCACTGTTAAAGACAGTTAATTTCCATAACTTTTACCACCTGTCTCATCTCTTCGCTGTCCCTTTCCTAAAGAATGTAGCACTTGGTACTTGAATAAATAGGCATTGTTGCCTGAAGTGAGACTTCTCTTTAAAAAAAAAAATTATTAGTTACTTTTTAGCCATTCTGTACCAAAGAAAATTGCACGTTAACTTGTGTCATAAAAAGACGGGAATTGGTCGAATATGACTTTATTGGCAACACCTTCACATTGATAATATAACAATCAGGGAAAAATTGAAAACCATAAGATTACCTTAATCAACAGTAGGAACATACATTTCCTAGTTGTTTGTAGAGATCCTCCTGGAGACTAAGGTGGTATTTTAAATTTAAATTGCAAATAAACAGTATAGAAATATTGTTATTACAGCTGAAAGATTTCACTCTCTGCTAAGTCCCCATCCAGATCGGGCTGACTATTTAAAGCTATCAAAGAGTTGCATGTTAAGCAGGCTTCATGGTTCTTTGTTTCAAAACTATGTGATGAGTCCAAAATGGTTTAAATCTTTAGTGCAAGTAGTTCTGGCTGTTGGAAGCCTGTTTTTAGTGCTGCTTGAACGGGTTAGTATAAAAACGTTAAGGGCCATGTCCGATTTATAAAATCAAAATAGTTATTTTGGAGTTACTGCTAAATGCGTTATTTCGATTGGTTTTGGTTGGCAATACTTAAACTTACAATTAGAAATCTAATTATGCGATGGAAGAGATGCATTTTCTGATATATTCCATGTTCAATGAGATCTTAATAATTATGTTAAAATATAGGGAGGTTATTCTCAACTACTTGCAATACCTTTTCGATTTTTCATCCCACTCCTTTAAGTAGTGTAGATATTTTCTTAAAAACTGCATAAAGATCGAAAAAAAACATTTCGTCAGTTGGCAAGACTTCCGCATATTTTTGTAGCAAACACCTTTTCCTTAAACATTTATTTTATTATTATTGTAATATTCCAAATTTTAAAATTTTTAAATATAAGTCTATCAATATTGTGTTAAGATTGTTAAAAACAACCTTTGCAATTTTATAGAGTGGTTTTTTAATCTGGCAAAAATGAATCGGTATTTGTATGTTTTACATCTTCAAACTATAAATTTTGCATACGAACGATAATATTGAATTTCATAACATTGACATTGACAGTGAGCGGTTAGGCCACTCATGATCATATGAATTAGTTTCTGCACTACGTAGGCTTACAATGGTTACTGTACTGATTACAACCAGATTTGTCGTTATTAATTAATTATAATTTTTTTTATTCATTATTAAAGGTATTTTTATACAGTTATAGAATTGAAGGATGGCAATACTTTTTTTTTTTGAATGACGTCTATTATGTCAGCTTTCAAGTGATTTATGTTTAGCTTGGTTTGACATTTCAATATGCATAGCCTGACACCTGAATAACGCTTTGAAATTGTGCAAATTAATTTTGCAATTATGGTTCTGTTCGAAATAACCAATCCAGATTTCATAAGCGAATTTTGAATATTAAACAACACTACCATTTTTGGAACGATGATAATCTTCAAATGTAGGTTGAGACACCATTATATCCAGCAAAACTTACTGGAATCATTGGTCCGTACTTCTTTAAAAACGATGCTACAGTCAATGGTGAATGTTATAGAGCCGTGATGCGTGATAAGATTTACATCTGCACCTAGCCGTGTGGGCCAATATCAGATGGTGGGTTATTACCACTGTGGGTGAAACGTAGCGTCATCCTCTCCCTAGCAGCTCAGCTTGCAACAACTAAACATCCGCAGACTACTTTAGGTCACATCGATTCTGCAGACATTGAATGTATCGTAGCGGAAGGACAAAGGTCTAAAGGAGATTGGCAACAACATGGATCGCCCCTGCAGAGGCAGAGACTTAGAGACTGCACAAAGCGGCTTAGAGACTTGCTAGCATTCGAAAAAACTACATCGTTTAAGAAATATCTAGAGGGCCTCGATGCTACACCTAACTCCAATTATTCTTTATGGCGTGCTACAAAAAACCTTAAAAGGCCCTTTGAGTACAAGCCACCTCTACGTAATGCCAGTGGAGATTGGGCAAGAAAGGACGCTGAAAAAGGCGACTTGTTTGCCGAATATTTGAAAGATGTATTCACCCCATACAAATGTACTGATGATGTTAATTTGCCGAGCGTAGTTGCATTACCCCCTCGACCCTTAAAGTTTAGGTTGCGTGAGGTTCAAAAGTTATTTTCTGAGATAAACCCGAAAAAATCTCCAGGTATGGACGGTATAAGAAACAGAATGTTGAAAGAGCTCCCCAGCATTGCAGTCAGAATCATGCCATTCACTTTTAATGCCATTTTACGGCTTCAATACTATCCTGACCACTGGAAGATATCCAAAGTTAAAATGATTCCAAAACCGGGTAAGGACCTAACCAAAACCGCGTCATATTGGCTCATAAGCCTATTACCGAGTATTTCAAAGGTTTTTGAAAAGTTGCTTATGAATAAATTGTCTCCAATGCTAAGGGATAGTGGGTGTATCCCAGACCATCAATTTGGTTTTAGAAGTAGACATAGCATAATTGAGCAAACCCATAGATTGGTTCAGGTGATAAGAAGAACTTTTGAAGAGAAGAAGTATTGTTTAGCTCTTTTTATTGATGTTTCTCAGGCTTTTGACAAAGTTTGGCATGAAGGTATATTTCTGAAACTGACCGCTCACTTGCCTTGTAATATAAGCAACCTACGGAAAAGCTACATAATTGGATGAAAATTTTCTGTTGTTGAAGGAGACTTCGTTAGTTTATCCAAACCAATTTCCTCAGGCGTACCACAAGGTAGCATTCTTGGACCAGTTTTATACTTGATATATACCTGCGATATGCCTGTAAGTGAAACTGTCCACACTTCTACGTTTGCTGATGATACAGCGTGTCTAAGTTCGCACGAAAACTCCCATCAAGCCTCCATAAATCTTTAGCAACATATAACTCAGTTGGAGTTGTGGTTAAAATTATGGAGAATTAAAGTGCACGTACAAAAGTGCATTCATGTGACCGTCACCCTGCGAAGAGATAATAGTTCACCCGTTCGAATCGATGGTCACATTGTTCCTCACCATAGTTATGTGAGATATCTTGGTATACATCTTGATCCTCGCCTTACATGGAAACATCATATTGACTCAAAGCTAACACAAATGACACTTAAGCTAACACAATTACATTGGCTCATTGGCAGGAACTCGAAACTTAGCCTAGATTGCAAACTTCTAATTTACAAGAGTATTTTGAAACCAATATGGTCTTACGGAATCCAACTTTGGGGCACTGCCTCAGCTTCAGTTAATAACTTCCGCTCCATGGTACATCAGAAATTCAAACATACATTGTGATTTAGACATACCGCTGGTGACTACAGAAATCATCAAATACGCAGGCAAATACTTAATGAAGCTTGAAGACCATCCTAATCGCCTTGCTCGCAATTTAGTGGACATAGCCGATTAAAAAAGAGGGATACCGCAGCTTTAATCCTTAATGCTACAGATGACACATCTTAGAAATATTTGTTTTGTTTTTTTTTAATGTCAATTTTTTTTACCCAAAAGGTTAATTCTGACATGGTCGGGACTAATGTGACTTGTTTAGAATTTAAGATTTTAAAACTTATTGTTAGTTCAGTTTCTTGAAGATACAATAAATAATTATTGAAAAAAAATCCTCTCCCTAGAAGGCCTTCGGATACGTATATCCTCCGGTCACTCCTAGTTGCAACTTTAAAAGCCCGTAGCAGGTCGCAGCCTTCACTTCCTGCTGAAGAGTAGGAGACTATCCAACTACTTGCGCAGGACGCATGATGCTTAATAAATTTAAGAACATAACGGCATTCGTACTCACTAGACCTGGACCATTCACTGTGTTCATTGTCAATGATCCGACCCACAAACTCAAACGAGGCCCTCGAAACACACAGCCACCACGATACTCCCGAAGGATCTACCTCAATAATCAGTCAGAGAACAGCTAAATGCCTAAAAAGAAAAATAGCGGAACTCTGGGTCTTTACTGATTCCCGTGGAAATATAGGGGATTGTGCAGTTGGCTAATGCTAGCCTTGAAGGGGACTGGGCTCCCTTTTACCCCGCAAGGCACAAGTCCAGATGGTTGTGTGATCCATAAAGACTTATAACGTGCCCCCGGGGGGAAATAAAGTCGCGATAACTGACTTTTTTCATCATGATTTGAAGGAGCTGTGAATTTGGAAAGGTGGTACAACATGTCATACAGCTCGTGCTGCAAGTGGTTAATTGAAAGAAAGATTCAGTAAGCGCTTAGTTTCACGTTTCTGTAAAGTGGGAATTGAAAATTTTCTCTTCTTCAGTTAATTCGAAAGTTAGTTAGTGACTGATTTCATTGTGCTATTGTGTTTTTTTTATGAAATGAGGGTATTAATGTAATTTAAATTCCCTTTCCAACTGTAAAACGAAACCACGAACTCGCGAACGACTTACAAGTTATATATGTTATAAATTGAAATCTTTTCTAATAACATGAATTATTTTTTCAACTTCTTTAAGCTTTTAAATTTTGCTAGATCCTCTAGTTAAGCTTTATCTGTTTAAATATTGAAACGGAAGAAACTACATGCGAAACCGGGGAAATAAGAAGAATTCAAAAATAATATCTTGGATTTTTGCTTACGAAACTAAGCAAGTGCTTTTTCCGGCATTGGCTTGGTAGGTAATATGATTAATGTCAGCACCCGGCCACGAGGCCTTAATCTGACGGTGGTCTTAGCACTAACTGTAGGAAAAAGCAACTTATTCACGCCCTAAGACGCTTACACTCTAGGTGCATATGCATCTTAATTGCAATTTTCGAGTGCACGGTAGTAGGGCCGTTCCCCCACTCCTTGCTAAAGAGTTGCAGACTATCCAACTCTTGGTCCGGTTGCATGCGCAAGCAAAGACGTTGGATATTAACCTTTTGTGTTAATATCTCTGCAGATTAAACCACAGCCAGCACATTGCTTCCCGAGGGGCTTCATCTATCGCTAGGCTTTATAGAAAGAACAAACAATTTATTAGTGGTCTTCTTCGCAAGGACGCGGTAATTTTTAAAAAGAATATTATAAAATTGTTAAAGTGACTGCTGGTGAATGTTTCTTAAAACGGTGGAATAGAATTGTAATTGTTTCAAAGCAAAAGAGGAAGCCTTTTATCCAATGGAATACCTCGGCATAAATCTTGGCAAAATAAATCTCTTGGATTAGGAACTACAGTCAATACTTTATTTATATTTCATCCAGTACTACGATTTTCTCGTTAAAGTTCACTGCTGGTAGTTTTAACTAAAAGGTCTGGCCACTGAATGAGTTCTAAAGCCAAGCAAGCTAGTAATAATCTGATCGCCTAATTTTAATATAGTGTAGTTCCGTGCAATGTGGAGGATAAATAGGGTTATGAATACAAAAGGAGGACTACAATATTTTTGTGTGAAAAGGGACACAGCTATCCTCCCATGCAAGATTAAGGTTTAGTCCAATTTTACGATTGAAATTAATATCTTTAAGTTTATTTTTTTTTTCGTTCGGACCAGTACTCACGGAATGACCCGTGAGTACTGGTGCAGTGCATTATACCAGAACTAGGAAAATAGGTTATGAAGAGGAGAAAACAGGAAGTAGTGTTTGTGGACATTCAAGTTGAATTTTCCCACATTGAAGGTGACAGGACAGAATTCTAAAGGAAGCTTACGAACTGTAATGCGTGGTGCAATTCACTGGGCAATCGACCACAAATGGATGCGCACTCAAAGAAAATCGAGTCTAATGCAAAAATGTACGAGTTTCGGGAATAAGTTCCCTAATTTCGTCGTACCATTGTAGTAACGATTAGATAGTGAACTACAACCTACATTGCGTCGATGCTTTAGGGAATCAATAGAGTTGGATACCCTACCGTCCCCAATGAGACTCTTGGCCCTCTCCTGTAAGCGGTCGAGCAACTCCAAAAAAGACTTCGGGGCGTCGGCCCATACATGGGAGTGCTGTAAATAGTACAAAGATCGGATGGAGTAAAGTATTTTTATTTAGGGTATGGTTTTAGGTTGATCCTTGTCAAATTTGGTTTGTGAACCAACCGGTTTTGGCTATTTGCCATCTTCAGTGTTCTCTTTATACTCAGTGAAGTATCTCTTACATCGTTTTAGAAAACCGAGGCACTCGAAAGCTTCTTTAGAAACCTGAAAAATGGGTATAGTTACTTTTGAAGCAGTCTGTACTAAGGACAATTGCACTTCTATTCAATTGAAATTCTATCATAAAAAGTAGAAATTGATCGCATATGACTTTATTGGCAGCGCTTTCACATTGATATAAATCAATTAGGGAAAAGTTTGATAACCACAAGTTCACCCTACGGGCAACTGGTTCCCGTGGTACTAGTGTGTATGTGTGTGCATAAAGTCACTGGTCAGACTTCGATAGTCCTATGTCTCTTCCTATTTCAGGCTACTGCTAGCCCAGGTGACTGATTCTGCCTTTTACCCCCCGGAAGCACATATCAAGATGCAGAAAAGATTAATCAACACTGGGTTTCCCCCGGAGAGGGAGACGGGTAGGTGTTAGCTTGGTGAAAGAACGTGAATTATATTTTAATGGGGTAGCGTTTTCTGGCTTCTTCTTCAAGTTGGGTCTAACAAAGAAATAATTTTGCTCAGCATTTTCATTTTATAAGGAAAGTTCGACACATTGCTGACAAATCGCTGTTACTTGCTGATGTAGTGCATAGAGGCTATATTATTGACGCTGTTACAAGTTTGACTTCATATAAAGAGCCAAAAGTAAAAATATTGTGAATAAGAAAATACTGCAGAGAGTGTTTAGATCGCTTAATGGCTCGCACGCCAATCCTTAAAACCTAGTGTGCATTAAGTAATATTTGTTGACTTCTAAGATTTGGTTTTCGAGTGGCACTACCCATTCTGAGTGGCAATCTATCACTCCAAGGAGATAGATGTGAAATTTCGAAATAGTAATACAATATCGAACGCATGCTACTGGAACTAATGGCCAAGCGACATGAACATTTGATCGGCAAGATTACTTTTAAAAGCTTTTTGTCCAAGCAACCAGTTTGTGATGGCCTTCCTAGAATTTATTATGGCGTGTAGAGCTTTAACGATTTAATTTTATACTATATTACCTACCATAAAAGTACAGGATCTCGTTAATTCGTTAAATATTAAAAGCTTTTTTTTTATCATAAAATAGCAACGATTTAAATGTGACACTCAAAATGTTGAACATTTTTAATAAGAGTTTTTTGGTTTTTATTTTTTGCTATAGAGTCGTTTGTCAGTAATAAAAGAAAAATGTTGCTTTTGCCAACATTGACATTCAAAATAAATGCAAAAAAAAAGAAAAAACTAAAAAGCAAAGAAAAACAGATTGGCCACCATGGAACTTAAATTGCTTCAGTTTTTTATGTTTTTCTTTTATTTTTATATTTGGAAGCAAACTTAACACTCTAGCAATTTTTGCTTTACTCTTTGCAATGAATATTTATAGCAACGTTTACCACCAAAATCATTGCAACATCAGTGCAGTGATACACTTAGGTTTTTGTTGTTGTGGTGGTATATGGTGGTTTAACAACTTTCGTTTTTATTGTGGCACTTTTAAAGCTTCTAGCCTGCATTCAAATTTTGAACACAACAGAAAATTGCAAAGAAAAAACCCCAGCCAAAAATAATTGAAAAATTACAAAAAGAAAATTATTATGAAAAAAGTTTTGCATTTTTTAATAGTCGGCGGTATTTATGTAAATTTTATGCCGCATCATAAATAAAAATTAGATTAAAATCGTTTTATTTAAATTGTGCTACGAACACGAATAAATAAATGTCGGAAGCTGGGCGTAAATGCTAGAAATATATTTAGTAATGTTTCCGCTATGTTATTACGAGGGGTCAGTCAAGCTGGTTTTATAAGATCATTTAGGCAGAGTTGAAAATTCGCGATTAGTTTCAAAAGATGTCTAGGAAATCAAAAGAAAAGTTCGGTTATCCACATCTTGATGCCTGTGTAGACGATACAAATCAAAAGAAATTAATTATCATAAAATTTGCTTTTATAGTCATAAACACGATTAGTAAACAATTAGAATCACAAAAAATGGAGAATATTGCTGGGTATAATTTTACGTAATCCCGCGTTAAATTTGGTTTGTAAACATACCGGTTTCGGCTGTGTGCCATCTTCATACCCCGTCGGTCAATACTCGCACATATCGCCCCCCGGGGGCACATAATAAGTCTTTATGGATCACACAACTATTTAGATTTGCGTCTGGTGGGGGTAAAAGAGAGCTCAGTCCCCTTCAAAGCTAGCAGGCGCCAACTGGATAATCCAATATATTTCCACGGGAATCAGCAGAGCCCCAGATTTTCGATAATTGTCTCTTTAGGCAGGTAGGCCCTTCGGGAGTATCGTGGTGGCTATGTGTTTCATAATATCATCCTCATTATCACTTTCCCATTATCCTTTTCTCATAATCTCGTCCTCATAATCTCATCCTCATTATCACTTTCTCATTATCCTTTTCTCATAATCTCATCCTCATAATATCATCCTCATTACCACTTTCTCATAATCTCATCCTCATAATACCATCCTCATTATCACATTCTCATTATCCTTTTCTCATAATCTCGTCCTCATAATCTCATTCTCATTATCACTTTCTCATTATCCTTTTCTCATAATCTCATCCTCATAATATCATCCTCATTATCACATTCTCATTATCCTTTTCTCATAATACCATCCTCATTATCACATTCTCATTATCCTTTTCTCATAATATCATCCTCATCACATTCTCATTATCCTTTTCTCATAATCTCGTCCTCATAATCTCATTCTCATTATCACTTTCTCATTATCCTTTTCTCATAATCTCATCCTCATAATATCATCCTCATTATCACATTCTCATTATCCTTTTCTCATAATCTCATCCTCATAATATCATCCTCATAATCTCATCCTCATAATACCATCCTCATTATCACTTTCTCATAATCTCATCCTCATAATATCATCCTCATTACCACTTTCTCATAATCTCATCCTCATAATACCATCCTCATTATCACTTTCTCATTATCATTTTCTCATAATCTCAACCTCATAATATCATCCTCATTATCACATTCTCATTATCCTTTTCTCATAATATCATCCTCATTATCACATTCTCATTATCCTTTTCTCATAATATCATCCTCATTATCACATTCTCATTATCCTTTTCTCATAATCTCGTCCTCATAATCTCATTCTCATTATCACTTTCTCATTATCCTTTTCTCATAATCTCATCCTCATAATATCATCCTCATTATCACATTCTCATTATCCTTTTCTCATAATATCATCCTCATTATCACATTCTCATTATCCTTTTCTCATAATCTCATTCTCATTATCACTTTCTCATTATCCTTTTCTCATAATCTCATCCTCATAATATCATCCTCATTATCACATTCTCATTATCCTTTTCTCATAATCTCATTCTCATTATCACTTTCTCATTATCCTTTTCTCATAATCTCATCCTCATAATACCATCCTCATTATCACTTTCTCATTATCATTTTCTCATAATCTTATCCTCATTATCACATTCTCATTATCCTTTTCTCATAATCTCATCCTCATTATCACTTTCTCATTATCCTTTTCTCATAATCTCATCCTCATAATATCATCCTCATTATCACATTCTCATTATCTTTTCTCGTTTGAGTTTGTGGGTCGGATCATTCACAATGAACACAATGAATGGCCCAGGTCCAGTGAGTATGAATGTCGTCGTGTTCTTAATTTTTATTAAGCTTCATGCGTTCTGCACGAAGAGTTGGAAAGACTCCAACTCTTCAGCAAAGAGTGAAGGCTGCAGCCTGCTACGGGCTTTTGAAGTTGCAACTAGAAGTGACCGGGCGATATACGTATCCGAAGGCTTTCTAGGGCGAGCATGACGCTACATTTCATCCACAGCGGTAATGATCCCACACGGATCCAATGGCCCACACCTAGGTGCAGATGTAAATCTTATCACCCATACGCACATATCGAGAGTATTGATCGTAAATACAGGCTTCAATAAACCAATAAGTCAAAGTCGCAAATCTGTTTGGCCAGTAAACTACTTTCTATTAAATTATTCGTACACACTGAAGCGGATATAGTTTTCAGTAAGAGGCTGTCCTATGTCTCTACTAAAAGATTTAACTAAACTAAATCGTTCGAATTTCAAATACTAGTGGATCTTAAACTTCAATAAAGACACTCGTTTATATGGAGCTCTGCATTCTTACTTTCATAAAATCAAACATTATCGTGTAAAACCGACAGAGAAGGGCAACAAAGCTTCAAAGTTGTCTTTCTTAACTTGGTTTCATAGATCCGCAAACCCCGAAGTGGTAGTTAAGAAAACCTTGAAAAAGCTATTACTTATGAAGTAATAGTACTCTAAGGGTGCCCCTGTAGGCTAGTAAGTAGTGTACTAGCTTACAAGACGGAGGTTGTGGGTTCGATTCCCAACAAAGACTTTGGTTTTTTTCACTACAAATAAAAATTGACTGTCGGTGGAGCTGCTCAGCGATGAAGGCATAGTCACTGATCGCTGTGCTGTCTTATATACGGCAGTTAATTTCTGACTATCCTTCTACTTTCACCACCTGTTTAATCTATTCTCTATCCCTTTCCTAAAAGAATGTATCACGGTACTTGACTAAATAGGCATTGTTGCCTGAAGTGCTACTTCTCTAATAAAAAAAAAAAAAAAACAAAAAAAGTTTACATAGTTTTACCAGACTTACTCTGGATATCAGGGCATGAGCATGTTGCCCGAAATATAATTACATACGATTTTGTAATCAAGAAAGCTTTTGAGCATTTCTTCTTCAGAAACTATTTGAGCTAACGCTCATACTAGATATTCTGATGAGATCACCAGAGACCACTCAAAGAAAAATGCGAGAAATAGCAAACTAAAATATATTTACTCTTTTCGTAATTAAGAAAACTTTTCTTTTTAAGACGATAACGTAATATTTAGCCCACCCAGGGACTGTGACACCATCTCTTAGCTAGCCTCTAGGTGTGTGTGTGTGCGAATGTTCACGTTGTTCATGCTGGTCAATTAAGGTTTAGTTCTTAAACTACTAAATTCGCTTCTATGGATGCAAAACACACTTTTCATTTTTTGACTTTTATGAAGGAGAAGTCATTCTATCGTTTAAACCATATTTTAATAACATTCTAATTAAATATCTTATTAATAAATAATTGAAAAAGAAAACCATAATATTTTTCCAAGGCAAATATTTTTTAATTATTATAATTTGAAATACATATTTGTGAACGCTCACTTAAGCAACTTCAACAAAAACTGGTAATTCGAGTGAATTTGAGTTGACTTGGCGACAGTTGATCACAATTACGGTTATTAAATAACCATTAATAGTGAGAAAAATGACACTTTGGGTGGCTTTTAAAAACCAGTTTTTATCATTAATCGTATAAATTAAACGAATAATTTGTAATCAATAAGTGTGATTAAATTAAGTCCATCAACAGAAAGTTAATCATCTTTAAAAACGTATTAATGCGTCGCAACATCTCAATTCAATTCAGTATTCATATGGATATTTTTACCTGGCTAACTTAAGCATGAATAATTAAGGTAAATATAAGATAATAGACCACCTGTGACAAAAGAAAGAATAACCAGCAAACAAAAAAAACATACAAATGCTTCAATAGAAATCATTTTCTGTGACAATTTCCAAGGTTTCTAACATTTCCTTCAGCTAAATGATCATTGAAACTTCGAATTGAATTGAGAAAAAGTCACGTACGAGTATGACAAGCAGTTAGCCAGTGTTTTGTGGATGATCTTTAATGTTCATTAATAAAACTTAAGTTCCAATTAATAAACGAAAAGCTTTAAGAAAAAGCTTTTTTGGCTTTGAGAGAGAGAGAGAGAGAGCCATCTACTCACTTTCTCATGCAAAATATCTGTATTATTTGTTGTTTTGTTTGATAATTTCAAACATCGGTAAAAGGGAAAGTGTACAAGTAAAATGCTTCTTCAAGGTGTCAATAAGTGTTGCCAGATCAGCAGCTGAGTTAAGTTGAAAAACGTCATTAATTAAAATTTTCTTAAACGCGCTTTACAATTAAAAAAATGCGACAGGAATTAATTTTTCCAATTAAACAACAACATTTCCTTGATTTGTCAAAAGAAAGCGGAAATTTAGCAGAATTTTAAGTTTTCCAAAAATAAAAAATATGTAGTTATGCATACACAAAGCGTTTTCCAACAGGAAGTTTGTTTTCTAAAGCAAAATAAAACAAAAAATTTAGATTAAGATGATTGTAATTTTTATTGTATTATGAATAGAAATGCTCGGCTATTATAAATGAAAAAAGAAATCTGGCAAATATCCATCACAACCACGCTGACAGATGTCGATTCCTTCCTTAAAGTTTTTAATCACTTTTTGACAAAACGGCGGTCCTATTTAAGTAATCGAATTTTGAGTTTAAAGAATGAAATCGATTGATTAGCTGCATATAGACTCTATACTTAACAAAGTCGCATAAAAAATAATTCAGTGATGTGAGATCAGACGATTTGGCTGCTCACCTAAGTACTCACTGTGGTGAAATTATATAATCCGGAAGTTTTGTTTGCAATAAATTGATCGTTTTATTGGCTATGTAATATGTGGCCCAGTCCTGCTGCCACCACATGCCACTTATATCTACGTCGTCAATAATAGGCCAAAATTAAGTTCTTAGCATATCACGATAGTGTGATCCATTAGCCGTTACCGCGTTTCCAGCCTCATATTCAAAAAAAGACGGCCCAAAAACGCTTCCAAACCACATAGCGCACCATACTGTGACACGTTGAGCATGCAATAATCGCTTTAGGATTTTCAGAAGCCCAAATGCGGCAATTTTGCTTGTTGACATACCTTGACAAGTGAAAAAAGATATTTTCAGAAAAACCAGCCAGGTTGTTCCCGAATTAATTGAGCGATCTACGGCAATGTGAATGGTCAGTCGTTGAATTTCTAAACCTGTTGAACCTTGCAAGGTTTCAAAGTCAAATCAAAACGTCGTGGAATTGACAACACAACACTGTGGCTCACGACTGCGATGTTGCTAGTTGAACGACCCGGTTGCGTTGCTGTCCGCACACATATTGTATCGAGCCTGTCGACTTAAATTTAAATTTATGTTGTGCGAAAATATCACGAATTTTACGAAATTCGTAACTTTAACAGAACCACAATTTTCATAGTGGATTTTCAAGTGAAAATGGGCTTCGTCTGGAAAAATGAATTTTTTAAAAAAACCAGCCAGGTTGTTCCGGTATGAAATGAGCGATGTACGGCATCAATTGAACCTTGTAAGGCTTCAAAGTCAAATCCGTAAGCAAAATTCGTCATGTGATAGTTTTAAATAACCCCGATTGTTGCGAGCGTTGAGGAAAACTTTGTATTTGCTTCAACACTGTGGCGCATGGTTGCGATGTTTTTAGTTGATGGACCAAGTCGAACAGGCGTTGCCATTCGCACATATTGTATCTAGACGGTCGACTCAAATTTAAATTTAACCAGAACCTCTCTTTTCATAGTGGATTTTAATTATTTTAATGCGATTTTCGTGCGAAATTGAATTCATTGTAACAATTGCCAATGCATCTACTACGAATACGTTAAAAAACCAAATGTCATAACTATCATGGTTTTGGTGTTGCCACAAATGAAAAACAGATGATATCTTGTTAGAAAATCCGACACTAAGTCAGACAATAGGCAATGGGCGTCTAAGCAGTATGATATAGCAATTTTAATGAAAATATTAAAATGCATTTTCATGACTGATTCAACATAAGTTTGGCGTGAAGCATGTACAGTAACGGCCAAAATTATAGCACAAAGTGCTAGTTTTCAAGAAATTTTCAAAAAGTAAAATTTAAATGTAACCGATAACAATTTGCTATTAACTAAAAAAAATTTATTTAAACGTAATTTAAATTTAAAATATGTAAAATCTAAGAAAATCAGTAAAAGTCAATACTGGGTAAATAAAATGTAAAAAGACTTAATATTTTGTGGCGTATACATTTTGTTTAGAACTGCAGCAATCTTAGATGCGTTGAATCATCTCTGAAGAAATTTCATTTCAAATAGTTTCCCACTGGGATTGTGTTAGACGAGTAAAATACGAATTCGCTTTAAATTTATAGGAAAATTACTGCATTTAATTGTCGTTTTACAGATATTGTTCAATAAATTAACGTGTTTTGGTATTTTAATAAAGTTTTTGTTATATTCCGGCTCCGTATGTTTAAGGAGCCAAATTAAACGCTGATCGACTGTCTGTTATCCGCTTGAAATCAGTTTTGTTAAGGCCCTGAAAGAGTTACAGTAACAGCGAGGAAAAGTTGCTTGTAGAATTTAAATAAATTGGTAAAAACTGAAACTGTGATTTATCTTTCCGCTAATACGAACAATGCAGATATAAACTTAATTGGCCACGCCCATTTTAATGGCACCCGGCTGGCAAGCTCATGAACATTATCATCGAAGTAACAATTCTTAGGGGAAAGTACAGAGAAGAAAACGTTTTAATACCACGCAATCGCAATGACAATAAATAAATCACAAGGACATGGCCAGTCCGAATGGTTAATTGTATGTCGCCTAATTCCAATATCAAAAATTATTACTGCCAGAAAACAAAACAAAAAAATGACATTTACTGTAAAGTATTGATATAAACAAAATGGTTAAAATACATCAATAAAAACATCGAACGTCGTTCTTATGGTCGAAATGTAAATAAGACATCTTTCGAATCGCGGTGATCTCAATTCAACATTTTTAAAATTTTATAAAAATAACAATTTTTAAAATATTTAAAAATAAATTTATTTAATTTAGACAGGAATGTGTCTGTTCTTGTAGTGGAAAATTTGAAATCCGGTATCCTAAGTCTCATAGAAATAACTGAAGTATTCAACATTTTTGGGAATGAGTATTTTATTAAATTTTATTTTAGAACTTTTATGAATTTACGACTTTTTTACTTTTGAAGTATTTGGGCCGGGGTCGGGCAGTTTCATTGATAAATAAATAAAATAGACTATTTAGGACTTTAGGTAGTGGTACAGCACCACCAAGGTGAATATTAAAATTTTTACAATTTATTAGTTTTGCATGAAAACAAAAAAATCGATTTATAAAATAAATAGGTGATCACAAAATAAGCTCATTTTCTCGAAATTCTTATTGTTTGCGAAGATATAGCCACTTTAAGATTTTTACTAAATATTCATGCAAAAAACGTTTTTTTTTTATAAAATAAATAGGTGATCGCAAAATAAGCTTGTTTTCTCGAAATTCCTTTATTGACGGAGATATGGCCATTTTAAAATTTTTAATAAATTTTCATGTAAAAATCGATTTGCCGTTTTAAAATTTTTATTAAATTTTCATATAATTTTTTATAAAATAAATAGGTGATCACAAAATAAGCTTGTGTTCTCGAAATTTCAATATTTACGGAGATATAGCCATTTTAAAATTTTTATTAAATTTTCATATAAAATTGATTTTCTATAAAATAAACAGGTGATCACAAAATAAGCTTGTTTTCTTAAAATTCCTTTATTTACGGAGATATAGTCATTTTAAGTATTTTAATAAATTATCATGTACAAATCGATTTGCAATTTTAAAATTTTTATTAAATTTTCATATAAATATTGATTATTTATAAAATAAATAGGTGATCACAAAATAAGCTTGTTTTCTCGAAATTCCTTTATTGCCGGAGATATAGCCATTTTAAGATTTTTAATAAATTTTCATGTAAAAATCGATTTGCATTTTAAAATTTTTATTAAATTTTCATATAAAATTGATTTTCTATAAAATAAACAGGTGATCACAATATAAGCTTGTTTTCTTGAAATTCCTTTATTTACGGAGATATAGTCATTTTAAGTATTTTAATAAATTTTCATATAAAAATCGATTTGCAATTTTAAAACTTTTATTAAATTTTCATATAAATATCGATTATTTATAAAATAAATAGGTGATCACAAAATAAGCTCATTTTCTAGAAATTCTTATTGTTTGCGAAGATATAGCCACTTTAAGATTTTTATTAAATTTTCATACAAAATCGGTTTTTTACAAAATAAATAGGTGATCACAAAATAAGCTTGTTTTCTCGAAATTCCTTTATTGCCGGAGATATAGCCATTTTAAGATTTTTAATAAATTTTCATGTAAAAATCGATTTGCATTTTAAAATTTTTATTAAATTTTCATAAAAAAATTGATTTTTTATAAAACAAATCGGTGATCACAAAATAAGCTTGTTTTCTCGAAATTCCTTTATTGGCGGAGATATAGCCATTTTAAAATATGTATTAAATTTTAGTGTATTTTAATATATTTTAGTGTATTTAATTATATTTTAGTATATTTTAATACATTTTAGTATTTTTAAGTATATTTCAATATCTTTTAGTATATCTTAGTATATCTAAATATTTTAGTATGTTTGAATATATTTTAGTATATTTTAGTGGATTTAAGTATATTTCAATATCTTTTATTATATCTTAGTATATTTTAATATTTTAGTATATTGGAATATATTTTAGTATATTTAAGTATATTTCAATATCTTTTAGTATAGTTTAGTATATTTTAATATTTTAGTATATTTGAATATACTTTAGTATATGTTAGTATATTTTTAAATATCTTTTAGTATAGCTTAGTATATTGTAATATATAAAAGTATGTCGATTCTTTTTACTTGCTTTCGAATATATGGAAACGTATAGTTATCGTTTAAAAGGCACTTATCGATTATAAAATTGAAAAAATTAAAAATCTGGCAGCCTTTCTTAGCTAACAACTTTCGCTCTTCTTTTTACTAGAGAAAAAATATAAACGATTTCGTTTGTTCAAACTTTTATTACCAAACAACATCGTGATGATGTTAGGGAAAAAATGCTAATAAAAAAAAATATAATGAAGTTAACGATACGCTAAAGACAATAATAAAGGTGATGATAATGAAAATAATGATTATTATTAGTTTAAAATAATCGCTTAAAAATGGAAGCATTATTGTGGCCAATATGTTTTTGAAATTGTTAAAGAGCTGTCACTGTTTCGAGAGCTTGAGTAGTGGTAACAACAGTACGGTGAACAAGCGGAGATTTTAGCTAAAACTTGGTAAAAGATATCAGTTCAGCAAAAACAAAAAATTATTCGAGAAAATGCACAAAAACAGTTTAAGGCAGAAAGCCATAAAAATAAGAAAGTCAACCACATAAATGGACTTAATATCCAGCACATAAAGAGACAAATATTAAATAAAATTTTTATTCCAAAAATTACAAAAAAAAGAGAAAAAATAAAAAAAAAACTATAATAAATTTTAAAGAAATAAAATCAATAAATCAAGTGAAAATAAAATAAATAAAATTAAAATTCTCAAACAAAAACAAAATGTAACACAAACGAATCACAAAAAGAAGAAATTATGTAGTCAGTCCTAAAAATGCCGATACAATTTTAAGCATAATAATAGATCATGAATAATAAATAATTGATGAGTTACCTTATATAACAATAAAATAATAAAAGAAAAATGTAAAAATATTCAAAAATTATTTTATTGTACAGTGTTAATTTAATAAATAGCCTAATGTAACCTTTAACAATACAAAATATAATTTCTAATTTCAACCGAAAAATATTATCGAATTTAAATGTAAAATCATAAAATTATCAATGTTAAAAAAACGAAAGTTTATGTCAACAAAATAAAATCTATTTTATTTAAAAAACATTAAATTTTCCATAAATTTATTAGTAATTTTAAACAAACAAACAAACAAATAAATAATAAAACTCATAATCATAATTTAACAAATTTGATTTTAAAAAAAATAACTGAATTTATTAGTTTTAGTTATAAACAGGCCATAATGCAGTTTCATCTTTAACCAATTTATTCAATACAATAACCATTCATCATCAGCATCTGGCTGGAGTTTATGCAACATGTTTATTTATAATTAAAGTTGTTGTGCAACATTTGTAAAAATAACATTTTTATCTTACCTCAATATTGCAAAAAAAACAAAAAAAAAAATTATAAAAAGCGCTACAACTTTTATTTTGTGCTCAAACATTAACTTTAAAAATTTATTGCTCCTACAACGATTACGGTGGTGGCAATTGTGTATAGGAAGCATTACAAAAAATATGGCCGTGGCAAACAATTTATGGAAATTTCTTTAAGAAATTTATAACAAAAATATCCAGGTATTTAAAAAAAAACCAACTAAAAAGAAATTCTGTTACACACGAAAAATATGAAATTTTATTTTATTTGAAATTTTGTTCGAAGGACCATAATAATAAGTAATAAATTTTGAGTTAATTAAACTAAGCGCCACTAAAGGCTTGAAGGTTCTTTGACTTGCCACTTTCAGTACTTTTAAACAGAATACCTTTTAAAACTTTTCAACTGAAATTCTTAAAATCTAAAGCAGCGCTTTCTAAAACATGACTTTTGGCCAAAAAAAGTACTAAATTCATTTAGATTACTTAAAAAATACCGTATCTCTATCCATCTATCTCTCAGAATACATTTTAAAGCTTTCAATATAAAATTGTTAAAATCTGAAGCGGATCGGTGTATTATTACTGCTTTTTTAACTTAACTTTTGCCAAAAAAAAGTACCTACTTTAATTAGATTTCTTTAAAAACACTGTATCACTATCCATCTATCTGTCAGAATACATTTTAAAGCTTTTCACATGAAATTATTAAAATCTGAAGCGAACTGATATATTTTTAGGGCTTTTTTAACTGGGCTTTTAACAAAAAAAGTAACTACTTCAATTAGGTTAATTTAAAAAACCGGTATCTCTTTCCCTTTATCTGTCATAATACAAATTTAAGCTTTTCAAATTAATTCTTAAAATCCAAAGCGGACCGGCATATTTTAAGCGCTTTTTAAACTGGACTTTTGGCCAAAAACGTACCTACTTCGATTAGATTACTTAAAAAAACACGTTATATTTATCCGTCTATCTGTCGGAATGTATTTTAAAGCTTTTCAAATGAAATTCTTAAAATCTGAAGCGAACTGATATATTTTTAGGGCTTTTTTAACTGATCTTTTGACAAAAAAAAGTACCTATTTCAATTAGGTTACTTTAAAAAGAACGATATCCAAACTAAAACAATTGGAAATATGTACATACACTTGTTTTCAAGCCTTTTTTTTGCCGAAAAATTCCGCTATAAAAAATAGTATATTTTAAGAAATAGTACTTTTATAAAATATTAAATTTAAATAACTTAAAGTTTTTTTTTTTTTTTGTTATAAAACTATTTGCTGAAAAACAATATGTTTCATTTAAAAAGTAAATTTAACTTATTTTGAAAAGATATTTTTGTTCAAAAAGTACCTTTTGAAAAAGTACTTTTCAAGAAAGTATATTTTGAAATTACAAAAAAAAATAATAATTTTTTTGAAAAGAGTTATTTAAATATAAAAACATCTCGAAAAGCTGCCCCTTAAACATTTTCACCTTTTTATTAGAAAATACGCCATGAAAAAACTCCTTTTAAGAAAACACCTTTGAAAATAGCTTTCGAATTTTTTAAGAATTTTCTCGTTGTTGTTGTTAAAAAAATACCTGTTTGAAATGTACGGATTTGAAAATTATATTGGATAAAAATATTCCTTCAAGAAGAATACACTTTTAAAAGGTACTTTTTTTAATATAATATACAATAGTATTTTTTGGGAGGTTTAACATTTCAAACAGATAACTTTTTCAAGAATCTTCACTTTCTAGAATGGCTATACTTTTTCAAATAAGTAAATTTTTAGTGCTTCAAATTTTTAAGCATGTTTTTTCTGAGTTTGTTAGCGAGCTTGTTTTTGGTTATTTTTTTTATTCTTCCCCTTCTTTTTATTCGATCAAATACCCTTTAAAAAACTGACGCAGCATCTGTTTTAGAAAGAACCAATAAAAAATAGCATTTTTGTAAAACAAAGTACATTGTGGAAAACAGTTCTTAGTTAAAATTATTAATTTAACGAAGATAATATTTTGAAAGAGAAATGGTACTATTTGGAAACGAACTTTTGAAGAGTTACTTTAATTTGTATTTTGTATTCAAATGAGGGTTCGAAAATAAAGTCATTTTTCAAATTGATTCCTCTTTGCAAAACATACTCTTTTTTTTGAAAATCTGCATTTTTGGAACAAAATCCTTTTTGGAAAAATTGCTTTTTTGGAAAGGTACATTTTTAATTAATTAATTAAAATTTATTTTAATTTCGAAGAATTTCTTTTCCTAAATTTCTTTCTCCTAAAAAAGTTCTTTTTTCAAAAAAAAACTGTAATATCAGAAAAGGTTAAGTATCTTTTACAAAAAAGTACCTTTTTCGAGAAAGGTACCTTTTTATAAAATACTTTTTTTAAAAAAAATTACTTTTCTAAAAAAATATATTTTTTAGACACAAATTAATTTAAAAAAATTAATTTTAAAAAATTAATTAATTTAAAAAAAATTAATTAATTTTAAAAAATTAATTTTTTGAAAAAAAATACCTTTTTAAGAGAAAGGAGACTTTCTTCGAAGTTATTTACTAAAAAATAATATTTTTATTTTTTTGGAAAATAAATTAAAATTTATTTTAATTTCAAAGAATTTCTTTTTCTAAATTTCTTTCTCCTAAAAAAGTTCTTTTTTCAAAAAAACTTTAATATCAAAAAAGGTTAAGTACCTTTTACAAAAAAGTACCTTTTTCGAGAAAGGTACCTTTTTATAGAATACTTTTTTAAAAAAAGGAACCTTTCCAAAAAAAAATAAATTTTTTAGACACAAATTAATTTAAAAAAATTAATTTTAAAAAATTAATTAATTTAAAAAAATAAATTTTTTGAAAAAAATACCTTTTTAGGAGAAAGTAGACTTTCTTCGAAATTATTTATTAAAAATTAATATATTTATTTTTTTGGAAAATAAATTCTGAATTTATTGCTTATCAATAAGAGCAGAATAAATAATTTTTACTCTAACTGGAAATATTACCTGCCTCAAAAGTTAAAAAATGCAATTATATGTTATTCTACGCAAGAAAATTTTCCAGACCAGCTTTGCCAAAAACGTTCATTAATTACTGCCCCATAAACAATTACTTCCTATTGCAATAACAGCACATTAATTTTTGTGTTATTGCTGTTTTTTGTTTTGTTAACCAGCCATCACTCACTCTATTAAAAACTATGTGCATGGTTATTGATCACACATATTTCCGCATTAATTTGACCAACTTACAAACACTGGTGGTAGCTGGCGGGAGAGAAATGAATTATGTGTGTATGGATGTGTGCTTATGTTTGTAACATAGTAAAAATAAAAGAATTTTTCGTTGTTTCTTAGCCAGCTGAATGCAGTGACCACACATTGGCCATTATATTTACCAAATAAAAACTGTTGCTGGAAGAGAGCCCTAACTCCAAATATTAATATTTCTGAGTTGTGCATACAGAAATCTCTATCACATCAAAATTTACAATATTATTTTTAATATTAAACAGTTAAAGACATTTTTCTCTAACGCACTCTCTCTCTCTGTTTCTCTCTCTCTCTCTCTATCTCTGGCTTAATAGAAGACAGTAAAAAATTATGCCTGAAGTAGTTTTTTGAATGGTAGTGAAGCGGCAGCATTCATTGTGTCATACCGCACAGTGGGGCCCTTTAACTTTTTTCATTGCAACAATTATGTTTTAAAGTAATAAAGATATTAAAAAATTTTAGAAAGCATTTAAAAGATTACTCTTCAAGCTTCAGTATACAAGTTTTGCACTGTCATGTATAACAAATCAAAGGCCTAAATACATCACGCAGTCAGTAGGGTGTTGGGATGCATACCTCAGAATTTTCATGTATTATTATTACTGAATGTCGCTGAAATCACCAAACATTTGCGATATGCTGTACTGTGAAATTTCTAAATTTAAATTTTCGTCACTACTTCCAAGGTAATTGGAAACATATCGCACTCTTAATACAAAAGGGTCACAACTGAAAATACTAAAATTTTTAGAAGAGACAAAAAACTGCTTAGTTCATTGTGCTGAAGCAACACACTTAACACGAAAATAGCCATATTTATGTATTTTTCCAGTTAGAGAAGATAGTGGTGATGTAAAAGAAATTGTTGCAGTAGCTAAAGATGTGTACTCTGAATTAATTTATAGAAAAAAAGGCAGTTTTGAAAAATTTTGTGTTATGACCAATTTGTATTTAGGGTGCGATATTCTTTAGACTGAAAATTATACCACATTTACATCTCGTATGTATTTAATTTGGATCTCATTTTTGTGCCACGCTCTGGCATAATCAAGCATATTTTCATACCCATCTGAACATGGCTATGTTAGTTTTAAAATTAATACACGTAATAACAATAAAATTTCTTTTGATTCAAGCATACCATCAAGCCGATTGAATAATTCGAAAATTTTATAAACTTCTTTCTGAGCACTTCGAAATAAATTTGCAAAATCATCAGCTGCATAACTTGGGCATCAACCATGTAGTTGAAAAGATTTTATCCCCAAATATTTTTGTTTAAAGTATACGTGTGACGTGTGTGCTAGTTGGAAATTAATAAAATACTTCATCAAGCATACCATCAAAAAGTTGCTAAGGAAATCTGATCGTGCTTAAAAAGATCAATTATTTTTACGCTTGATAGCAACGTTTACAGCACGTACATAATAGAGAACATTGTTTTTTAGCAAATCAAAGTTCTGTTCACTGAGTCCACAAGCAAGCACGTTCTTAAGAAAATTGAAATATATTAAAAAAAAATTTTTTTTATTGTTACAAAGACTTTCGTTAGACTGATTTCTACGCATTGAGCATAAATTTACTCTTCAATCAAGCATATCATCAATCATATCAATCAAATCAATGAGATGCTCTTATAAATTTGTCATTTTTTTTTGCTAAGTGTAACAGCTTTCAAAATAAAATAACTTGTTGCCATTTCCAGTTTAATAACATTATTCATCAAGCATGTTATGTAATGTATCTTCAAATAGCCTTTGTCGTGGTATGAACAATCGATCATTATAAAATTAGTTAGAATATGATTTGCAGCTCATCGTGATATGAAATGGTTGTATGATAGCCGCAGATTTTCTAGAACTATGATATAATAGCATTTAATATGTTGGAATGTTTGTTGTTATCAAGTCTTTTGTCACATCAACTGCAGTCTAAAGCTTTGTCAAATCGACTTTGGATGACTGTTGTTTTTATTTTAGAAATATTTTACTTAAAACATGTTTGATGTCTTGCTTGATAATCTGCTACCTGATAAAAATATATAAGATATTAGGTTTTACTTTATATTTAACGACATAATCAGTTTAACACTATGATTGATGAACTTCTAGTAAGTTAGTAAGCCGTGCTTGCTGCCACGCCCATGTTAAATATGTAAAAACCGAAAAAAAGCTTGCTTGAGTACAAAACTTATACATAAATAAAAATGTAAGAAATTATGTATTTTAAAGAAGGAAGATGATTGATTTTAAATTACAGCAGGCTTGATGATAACTTAACGAATGCAAAACTCTTAAAAGAGCTTAAATGGGCTTAATATGAGGAATATTAAAGTTTAACCTAACAAACAAATTTACTAAATAAGATTCAAAAATATTTAACAGCATATTTGATGATATGCTTGATGACAGCCTTGTTGACAAGCTTGATTATAAGATTAATAAATAAAGAGTTATTCAACAGGAAGTTTTTTTTTTCTAAAGCAAAGTAAAACAAAATAAAACAAAAATTAAAATTAAAATGATTCAAATTTTTATTGTATAACGAAGAGAAAAGTTCGGCAATTGCGAATGAAAAATGATATCGGACAAATGTCCACCACGACCATGCTGACAGATGTCGATTCTATCATTACAGTTTTTAATCATTTTTTGGCAGAATAACGGTCCTATTTCGTTAATTACTTTACGGATTTTGAGTTTTAAGGTTGAAATCTATTCGTACAGACTCTGTCCTTAAAATAGCCCCACCAAAAAAAATAAGTTGTGTTGCACCACAAGCTCTGGCTGACCACTTAACTGCTGATTGTTATTAAATTGTGTGATCAGGAAATTTAATTTGCAATATGTGTAAACAACATGTCAGTGATGTCTAAGTCGTGAATAATTGGCCAATGGTCAACGTTACCGCTTTTCCATCCTCATCTTCAAAAAAAGAACGATGCAATCATGCCTCAAGATCACATAGCGCACCCTACAGTAACCCTTGAGCCTGCTGAGGCTTCTTAATAATCGCTCTAGAATTTTCCAAGTCCAAATGCTGCAATTTTGCATGTTGACATGCCCCGACAAGTGAAAGTGGGCTTCGTTTGAAAGCATTATTTTTTCAGAAAAACCAGCCGGTAATTCTAAAATAAATTGAGCGAATTTATGGCGTTGTAAATGGTCAATCGGCTTCAATTCCTGCACCAGTTGAACCTTGTAAGGCTTCAAAGTCAAATCCTTACACAAAATGCGCCATGTGATGATTTTGGATAACCCCATTTGTAAAGAACGTCAAGGAATTGACAAATTTATTTTTTGCTTCAACACTGTGACTCACAGCTGCGCTGTTTTCAATTGAACCACCTGTTCGAACACGCATTGGTGTTCGCACATTTTGTGTCGCGCCTGTCGACTTAAATTAAACGACCAAATTCAGAAGAACGATTATGTTGTGTGAAAATATCACCAATTTTACAAAACTCGTGACTTTAACAGAACCACCATTTTCATAAAGGATTTTAATTATTTTAATGCGATTCTCGTGCGAAATAGAAATCATTGTAGCAATTGCCAAAAAAACTAAATGTCAAAACTATCCTGCTGTTAATGTTGCCACAATTGAAAAACAAACTTCTTGTTGAAAAACCATTTCTAAAGTGCTCTTAATAACATGTTTAACATCAAATTAAAATCATTCACTGTTAAAATTTTTGACATGATGAATATAAAAAATAAAAATCTTTTAAAATTTTAATCATACATGTTTGATGAGAGGTTTGAAGTATTTGTTAATTTAAGTTGCAATGATTACTTGTATTTAATTAAGTTATTGTATAACATTTCTATCTGCCAGCCTATAAAAAACAAATCATTATTCATCAATTATATGTAACTCTCTGGCTTGTTAAGCATCTGACACATGATTAATGAGTTATTGTTTGAATTTTACGTTGGTAAGAGTTTGATTTAATGTGTGAAATGTTGAAATTTTCTTAAATTACATTTTGTAATAGTTTTTGCAAGTCTATAAAAATCTTAATGTTAATTTTGTGTTTTTATAGCTTTTATTCAAAAGTTATGCTAAATTCATTTATTTTCCCTTTATTCATAATTTAATTACCATACATTTTTTTAATATAGATTTATTTATTTTTTTACGACTTACATATTTTTACTTATCTGTTGTATTGTAAAAATATTACTTTTCGCTAAGATGAATTCATGATTTTTTTATGATCTTGTTAAAATCATAAACTGTTTTGTATTTTCGATTGACAATTTTTTTGAGGCTTGAAGTCCGTTGAAGTTGGTTAAAACTGCTAACTTTTCTGTCACACAGTTTAGTTGACCAAAAGACTTTAATGCAACGAGTTTCAAACGCGATTTTTATGTTTAAAAAAATATAAAAGTTTATAATTGTTAATGGTAATTAAAAGAAATTAAGAAAACATTTTTTAAATATTTATCAAAATAACAAATTGAAAGTTAATTGCTGAAAACTTTTTAAGCAAAATAAATTACAAATTTTTAAGGAAATTACACAGAAATCAAAGAGAAAAAATCATTTTTAATTACTTTAAATTACTGAAATTGAAAATAGCTTTTAAAATTAAAAACATAAAATAAATAAATTAAAAAAAAAATAAAAAATTCAAGCAAAAATTTCTAAAAATCGTTTAAAGATATAGATAGAAAAATATTCAAAGAATTCTCATGTCGATTAAATTAAACAATAGATCGTCAAAAGCGAAATAAATATTTCTAAAATCATAACAAACATCAAAATCAAATAAACTTTGAACGAAATAATATTGCAAAAACCAAAACGCAAAATTAGTTTATCATGTGTATTATCAAGGAGCTAAAATTTAAAGCCAAAAACTAGACTAAATTTTTTCTTTTTTCTCTCGGACCAGCACTCAGCGGATGACCTCTACTTATGCAATGCATTGTACCAGCACTATAAAGATAGGTTATAAGGAGGAGAAAAGAGGGAGTAGCGCTTGTGGACAATAGATTTTAATTTTAATACACCCTCCTCTGCAGGTAGTTCTTTCCACATACTAACCGTTCTGCGAAGAAACAAATTTTCCCTGTAATGCGTAGTGCGATTCAACCACAAATAGATGCGCTCTCATCGAAAATCGGGGTAAACGCAAAAACGTGCGAGTAAATTCCCTAATTTCTCTAGACTACTTACCACTATAGTAACGATAAAATAGTAAAATACAACCCACATTGCTTTGATGCTCTAGAGAGGCAATGATGTGATAAGGTTTACATCTGCACCAGCAGTGAGCCATAATCAGATGGTGGCCATTACCACTTGGAATGAAAGGCAACGCCATTCACGCCCTAAAAGAACTTCGAATCCGTGGATCCTCCGGTCACTCCTAGTAGCAATTTCAAAAGTTCGAAGTAGGTCGCAGCCTTTACTTCTTGCTAAAGAGTTGGAGACTATCCAACTCCTGGTCCAGAACGTATGAAGCTTAATATATTTAAAAACACGACGGCATTCATACTCACTCGACCTATACCATTCATTGTGTTCATTTTGAATGATCCGACCCACAAACTCTCATGAGGGCCTCGAAATCACAACCATCACGATACTCCCATATGGGGACCAACCTCAGTAATCAGCCAGAAAACAGCTAAATGTCTAAAGAGACAAATAGTGAACTCTGCGAGCCTACTGATTCCCGTGGAAATATGTAGATTGTCTAGATGGCTCCTACTAGCTTTTAAGGGGCCTCGCCCTTTGCGTAGCAAATTAGTGTTTTCGTTTTTGTTTCTACGCTAGATACTGAAATCCTCCCCTCTTGATCTGGCTGCACTTTTACACGTCTGATTAAGCCAAGATTTCGATGTGGTTTTAATCGAAATTTCTTTGAATGGAATGAAAGTTTTTCTTCCAAATAAAATAAAGTTTACAACCATTTCCGCTAAGGCAACGACATTATTAAATTTATTTAAAAAAAATTCTTGATAGTATATTATTTTAATAATTAAAAATAAGACAGTTTTTAATTTAAAATTTTGAAAACCAGCTGATTTGCTGTAACACATCCAGTGTTTTTGTCGAATTCGTTTGTTCTTATTTTTTGTTACAAAGAGAAGTAGGCAGGCAACAATGCCTATTTAGCCTACTGTCTTTAGGAAAGGGATAGAGAAGAGATGCGACAGGTAGTGAAAGTAGAAGGATAGTTACGGAAATTAACTGTCGTATAAGGCAGCACAGTGACCATGCCTTCATCACTGAGCAACCCCACCGACAGTAAATTTTTATTTGTAGTGAAAAAACCAAGGTCTTTGTCGGGAATCGAACCCACAACCCCCAGTTATGTAAGCTAACACACTACCTACTAGCCTGCAGGGGCACCTATTTTCGCTACACTTAATATTAGTTTGTAATTTCCATAGCTAATACAAGTCTGTTATTGTGATTTGTATATTTTTGATCATTGTGAATGACATCTTTACACCAGCATAGCAGCCGTAGTCGTTGGAAGACGGAAGTATCATAGTGTAGTTCTGTTTTCATTAGGTTTGCTGATGTTCGATGTATGTGGTGTTCATTACTGAAATTTTATTGGTTAACTGTGTCACTTTAAATTACGGTAACAGCAAGTTTAAACAGCCTCTTATACTTCTTGTAAAATTCATCATTTTACAGGATGGTAAGTGCAACTTTTGCTAATAAAAAATGTAATCATATCCATCATAGGCCATGCATAACATATCAGACTGTTTTAAACAATAAAAAAAAGTAAAATTCTCAAGATTTGCTCGACCACTAAATATGTGTGGTGTGGCTGTGAATAAAATAAAACTAAAAAAGCATAACTAACACATGCTAAGCAGCTGCTGTAATTGCGTTGCTAGAGTTTTGTTCATGTTTTTCAATTCGCCGATCATGGGTTCACAAAAAATTAAGACATTTAATTTTAGTAGAAAAATGCGATGAATGACCAAGACTATCAATAAGGAAAAATATTGTGGTGGAGAATAGAAAATTGCAATTCAAACATTCCGGAGTCTCAAAAGTCTCAAATGAGCTGATAAATTCAAATAGCAGCCGAGATGGCTACGTCGCTTGTACAATAGAGCAAGGAAATCATTATCCTGACTTTAAGGGAGCATTAGCTAGTACAGAAAAATAATGATTGTTGTTGTACGTACTGTTTAATCGGAATGTCCTTCTAAGGGCAAGGACACACAAAGTCGAAGTAATCATTTCATATACTGTTTAAGTATATAGGCGCCTTTGGCCTTTAGCAGCTTATCTACCGCGACTACAAAACAATTGTATTATTTTTACTAATCGAGTCTCCGGGAAATTTGAACTTCTAATCAACAATAATTATTGTTTCCAAGTCCTAAAATCTTTTACTTTAAAACAAATTTAAGTTTATTTTGTATTCGACAGAGATTGTTTTTGAAGGAGTGTAATTTTTGCTGCAGCAGAGTTATTATAACCAGTAACGCCGTGAAAATTAAATTGGACTTTTTTAAATTGTATAATTATGAATGAAAGGAGTTATCGAGCTTGTATTATACTTCACTCTCTGGCTGTTTTTTTTTTGTTTGTTGTTTTAAAGAGAAGTAGCACTTCAGGCAACAGCGTCTATTTAGTCAAGTACCGTGCTACATTCGTTAGGAAAGGGATAGAGAAGAAATAAAAGAGGTGGTGAAAGTAGAAGGATAGTCGGAAATTAACTGTCGTATAATTACAGCGACCAGTGACCATACCTTCATCACTGAGCAGCTCCATCGACAGTCAATTTCTGTAGTGAAAAAAACCAAGGTCTTCGTTGGGAATCAAACCCACAACCCCCATATTTACAAGCTAGTACACTACCTACCTAACCTACAGGGGCATCTGCTGTATAGGTGTAGGGGCTGTACAGGAACTATAACTGCATAACATGCGTTAATAAGCTTTTGTTCCTTTCGCATACACCACTCTTATTCATAGTGGCAGAAAAATTATTTTTTTTATCTTAGCTAAGGTACAATTCCACAAGTTCAACGACGACTAACTTTTGGCTTTTGAAGTAATTAATACTTCAAATCATTTTTTAAAGCAGAATATATTAAAAATAAATTTCTTGTCAAACAAACAAAGGTAACCAGTCTAGAGGTTAATGGAAGGAGTTTACTGTTCAATTTATATTATGCTCTTTAAATTTATCGTCACATAAACAGGGCTAACACTACTGTACCGATCCACTTAACACGTTGAACATGTCGCTTACGTTGATTTCATAAGAGCAAAATTTTATAGTGCGTAGTGAATCTTACTAGTTCCAATTTATAAATTATTTTTGCAAACTTTGGCAAGTGTTAAGAAATTAGTTAATTATATGTCATGCATACAAAAGTGGCAGTTAAGGCTTTAATTAATTAAAGCCATACATGTTCATTTAAACAACGACCTACTTTTTAATACAATTTAAGACAATTGATTGAAGTTTGGCTTTGTCTATTAAACAAACAAAAAATTCTTTTGGCATTCAAACTATAAATAATTTAACATCGACTAAAGTAAAATAAAATAGTAAAGCAAGTTTGTGTTAAGCTAAATTTTAAATAGTAAATTAATTATTTAACTACAAGGCTCTTTTAAAGCAATCATAATATCTAAACTCTTTCGTGTATATTTTAACTATTTAACTTGTAAGTTAATGAACTTTTTAACAAATTACAAATTAAATATTTTAAATTAAACATTGTTATCTCGACGTTATTTCTTTAATGAAGTCATGAACTTTGCGTTTCGTTTCAAACCACACACAACATGACTAAGAGAAAAATAAATTTGTTTAAATTTGAGAGGGCTTTAAGAAAACATTTCCACATGGCTGCAAATATAGTTAATAATGAAATCAGTCTCCTACAGTAAATATGCATTTAAATAACCACAAAACGGAAGGTAATAAATTAAGGAAAGGCAGAAATTTCAGAAAGTGATTTATGCTGTATAAAATGATCGTTAATGCATCCCTCAAAGCTCTAAACAATGTTTATATCCGATGTAGTTTCTTGAAATTTAAAGGAATTGTAGTACATTCAAATCGGGCTCGAGAACTCCTTTCAGAATTCTACAATTTAAAAAAATTCAATTTTAATTTCATAGCAGCGCTACTGGTAGTAATAATTTTGTAGCAGCAAAAACCACACTCCTTCGAAAACAATCTCGATCTAATGCAAAATAAAAGGAAATTCATTTTCAAGAAGAAGGTTTTAGGATTTAAAAAGAGAATATTGGGGTTAGAGTTATCTAGAGTTAATTGTGGTGCCATGTATGTTGGAGATCAGGGAAGTTTGATTCCAGCCTGATATTGGTTCGTCTTGGCCAGTAATGGGCGAACTACGGTCCGTGGGACTCCAGCCAGCCGAGCGTCTTTCAAAAAAAAATTAATCACCTATTAAAAAATTATACCCAAAAAATAAATTTACATTATGTTGTAAAAAAGATATAAATTGACAATTTTAGCAAAAAAAATCCGATATTTTTATATTATATTGTGTACAAACTGCGTAGTTTTCTGGGAAATATTGTACACACAAGACAACAACTTTCTTATACAATATTCCAAGAAGAAACCTAAAAAGCATGAAACAAAAACAACTAATATAGACCTATTGTATTGTGTCCAAACTGCGTAGTTTTCTAGGAAATATTGTACACACAAGAGAACAACAACTTTCTGATGCAATATTCCAAGAAGAAACATAAACATCATAAAACACTAACAACTAATATAGAAAACTGAACTTATAACATAACAACTACTATTATATGTGAGATCTAGAAGATTCTTGAATATTCGAGACAACATGCGCAACAAATATAAAAGGGCCAGCGATAGATTAATCAGCAATCAGTAAAAGTGTAAATCTCGTGACGTAAAGAATAAATTGTAAAGTAAAATTATAAAGTTGCCAACGTACAGTTTTATTTGTGTAATTAAAATAATAAAGTCTATTGTAAATACCCCCATAAATGTCAATTGAAAATGGAAAGAGAAAAATTGATTCGGAATGTCGAGTACTTCAAGAAGAGTGGACATGGAAGCACTTTTTTATGGAATATAACCAAAAACCTATTTGCCATATCTACCAAGAACCAGTAGCTGTACTAAAAGATTATAATCTCGCTAGGCGCTTTAATTCAATACATCTTGGGTCGAAGTACCATAAAATGACAGATGAAGACAAGAAAGTTCATTCAGAGGAATTGAAAAGAAAAATATCTAGTCAGCAAATGTTTTTTAAAAATCAAAGAAGTGTCCAGCGATCCTACACGTTAGCTGGTCACATTGTTGCCTATAAAATAGCAAAAAGTAACATACCGTTTTCTAAAGGAGAATTTATTAAGGATGTGTTAATTAGCATTGGAAAAGTATTATGCCCAGAAAGTCACAAAAAGAATTGAAGCGATTTCTTCTAATTTAACCAATCAACTCGATGGACGTCTTAAAAAGTTTAAGTATTTTTCAGTCGCTATGGATGAGAGTGTTGACAGGAGTGATACAGCCCAACTTCTAATTTTTATCAGAGGAGCCGATGAAAACTTTGTAATAACCGAAGAACTTGCTTGTTTGTATCTTTGAAAGGAAAGTCGACAGGAAAAATAATTTATGATGAATTTAGAAAAGGGATGGAATCTCTTAATGCCCCAATTTCCAAATTAATTAATTTAACAACTGATGGAGCACCTAACATGGTGGGAAAAAATGCGGAAATACGGGGTTTGCAGGAGTTTATAAAAGTCAGAATTCTGAAAGCGAAACAATTTTTTTACATTGTATAATCCACCAAGATGTTCTTTGCAAGGCTGCCTTGGATGTTAACCACGTACTTAATATTATTTTAAAATGAATTAATACCATTCGAGCCCGTGGTTTGTTACATCGACAACTTAAAGATTTTTTATCGGAAGTACTTTATTACACAAAGATCAGGTGGCTGAGTTGTGGGCATGCCTTCTCGAGAGTTTGGAGTCTTCTCGAAGAAATTAAAGTTTTTCTAAAAATCAAAACTGAAATTTGGGATGAGTGGGAAATATTGGAGGATAAGAATTGGTGCATCGAGTTTGCTTTTTTTACGGATTTACTCGAGCACTATAATAAACTGAACAAGAAGTTACAGGGAAGAAATCAATTTATAGATGAAATTTGGGGCAGTTTGAGGTCTTTTAAAACTTAATTGTTTATATTTTCTAAATGTTTGGGAAAAAATGATTTGACTCATTGTCCAAGACTTAATTCTTTGAGGCCTGTGAGTAAAGAGAAGTTAAAAGTCTTTTCACAATCTTTATTAAAACTGTATTCAGAATTTAGGGCAGATTTGTTGACTTTAAAAAAATCCAACCATGTTTACATTTAATGTTAATCCTGAGAATGTTCCATCTGATCTAAAATTGGAAATTATAGAATTGCAATGTAATAATAATTGTTAACAGCTATTTTTAAATACAGATAAGCTTAATTTCTATAAATCCTTACCAAAAGATGAATTTCCAAAGCTAATTATTCATGCGCAGAAAATTATGGCAATGTTTGCTTCCTCATATTTATGTGAACAGGCCTTTTCAGTAGTGAAATGCAGACAGAAAAAATTCAATAAGAAACCGATAGTCAGACGAGAGTCTATTTAATTTTTTAAAAGTCGCATCCTCCCAGCTGGAACCAGATTTTGAGGAAATTATGTTAAGTCAGAATCAGATCCGTGCTTCCCATACATCTGGAAAATCTTAAAATCATAATAAACCGTATCTTATACAATTTTTATGTTGTTTTAAAATATTACGTAATATAACTAATAAATATACAGCTTAAACCGAACTTTTAATTGAACAGCGAACCTATAATTTTTTAAAGAATGACCCTCTATGACGCAAGATTTTTTTTAATTTATTGGCCCGCCGCCCAATAAGTTCGCCCATCACTAGTCTTGGCTAAAAGGTTTAAAGTAGCTACGGTTTAAACTAATAGGCAGCACTTTAGGAAGCTTTGTGTTGATCCGGATAGAACGTTTGAATATCACATATAGCCTCCAGGGTAGTTTCCTTGAACACACATTCCTAATTTTATTTTTTACAGAGTAAAATAGGACGCCAGCTTTTAAGGCTTATCCCTGTTTTAGAATTAAAAAAATAAACCTTTAATGCCTTATACCTTCGGAAAAAAATGTGAATGAAGGCGCTTGGAAATATTTAATCTAAAGCTGCTAATTTTATGAACATTTTCATATCATGCGTACACATAAACGGCTTGAGAAATCATGGAGTTCTTAGAGGAGGTAAGCCCAAAATTATATCCTTCAAATCTACACAAAGAATTGCGATGACTGGGTTTTAAATAAAAAATAAATATTTGACATAAATTTTTTTCTCGGACCAGCACTCATGCAATGCATTGTACTAGAACAAGGATATTTATTAGGTTATGGGGAAGAAGGAAAGAGAGAGTAGTGTTTGTGAACATTCGATTTGAATTTTTTTACATTGAAAGTGACAGGACAGACCTCTGGAGGAAGTTCATTCCACATGTGAAGCGTTCTATTAAAAAACAAAATTTCCATGTAATGCGTAGTGCCATTCGTTGGCCAATCAACGACAAATGGATGAGCTCTCAACAAAAATCGAGTTGAACGCAAAGCATGGGGTTAAAAGGAACAAGTTCCCTAATTTCTCTAGAGTACCTACCATAGTAGTAACGATAAAACAGTGAAATACAACCTACATTGCTCTAGAGGATCAACTGTGTGATAAAATTTACATCTGCGCCTTGCCATGAAGCCTTAATCAGATGGTGGATCAAACCACTGCATTATTTGGAACGTCATGATCGTCCTAGGAAGCCGAAGCTATAATTCTATGCAACAGAACTTTATAGTTGCAACTTCGATGATTCCAGAGCAGGGCTGCAAATCACCACTCCTTGCTTAAGAGTTGGAGACGTTCCAACTCCTGTCCAGAAGACATGTCTAGCATGCTCACTGGATCTGGGAACATTTGACCAGGTAGGTGTTATTAAAGGTGAAACGAACCCGGCCACCATTAAAACTGACCTGTCTATTATGGGGCCGCGAAACCACAACTACCACGATACTCTCATATAGGGGCCAACCTAAATAATTAACCAGAGAACAGTTAAGTGTCTAAAGAGACAAATAACTGAACTCTGCGGGTCACTGATTCCCGTGGAAATACAGTGGAGTTTCCAGTTGTACCCCTGCTGACTTCAGGGGACTGGGCTCACTTTTTCCCCCAGTTGCACAGGTCTAAGTTTTTACTATCTTCAAAGACCAATAGAGTTGGATAGCCTACTGTTCCCAATAAGCCTCTTGGCCCTCCCTAGTATGCGGGCAAGTGACTCCAAAATAGACTTTGGGACGCCGGCCCTTACATGAGGATTGTATTCCATTTTTAGACGGACATAGCTGTTATATATAGTACGAAGATTGGAGGAAGTATGTCTTACACTGTTATAGAAAATCGGGGCACTTGAAAACTTCTTTAAAAGCCTGCAAAATGTGCTTAGTCTATGGAATATCAAACTGAATTTTCATGCCAGGAACATCAAGAGCTTCCCATTCCTTAATACTTATATCAGCCAAAGTAACAGATGAAGCACCATTTCCAAGCACAGATCTATCCATCAGCATACAATCTACTCATCTACTCTATTCACATGAACCCCACATTCAGAGACTGTGATTGAGTGTATTATTCATGTTCTGCCCGACTGGTTCGTTCTATTACTGAATGAATACGAAGGACAAATTGTGCTGTTATCTGCGAAAGAGTATATAGGGTTAGAAGTTTGGCAAAGAAGGGCATTTGGAAAAATAAGAAATTGAGCAGGAGAAAGAACGGAGCCTTTCGGTACCCCCGAATTAATTTTGAATTCATCTGATGAATCTATAATAACTCGGTATAAAAAAGAAATTCAGAATTCTCAGTTGACAATAACAAATCATTGAAGTCATAGAGTAAATGGCTATAAGGTGGGTCACTGCTTGATGCTTAGAATCGAAGGATTAATATTTTCTACCCACCTGTTTGTTCATTAATGGGAAATGGTAAGAAATGCAATTTGGAAAAAGCGAAAACACAAAATAATTTATTGCTGTCAAATCTATTCTATTCTGTTCTATTTTATTGAATTAAATTGATTTCTCTTAATACGACCATTACTTAGAGAATAATTATTACTCTTGGAATACACTTTACCAAAACATAGAAACTAGGTTGTGGGAAGAAGGAAAGCGAAAATAGTATCCTGGAATATTTGCTACGAATCTTTGCGCTTTGAGTGTGGCAGGAAAGACAGAGAGTTTATTTCATCTTCGAACTGTTGGGCCAAAAAAAAAACTAAATCTCCATAACGGTGCTCCTGTAGGCTAGTAGGTAGTGTAGGTAGTGATTTTTTTCACTACAAAAATAAAAATTGACTGTCGTGGGGCTGCTCAGCGATGAGGGCATAGTCACTGGTCGCTGTGCTGTCTTATATACGGCAGTTAATTTCCGACTATCCTTTTACTTTCACCACCTGTTTCATCTATTTTCTATCCCTTTCCTGAAGAAAGTAGCACGGTACTTGAGTAACTAGGCATTATTGCCTGAAGTGCTACTTCTCTTTAAAACAAAAAAAAAAGCGGCAATTTTACTTGGCCTTTGGTGAAATGAATGCAAAAGGCATATGCCATCATTTGTTCTGTGAAAAGATGTTTAAAAACAAGTTATGCTATCTAATTCCAACAACTACAAGTCACGTTCCTGCTCGTATCTAAATATAATTAAACAGAGTGCTGCACTTCGAAACAAAATATTTTATTTGAGTTCCATTGCAGGTTCCCCCTGCCTTGAATACTTTGCCAAATATTTTGCTCAAGTGTATTTTGCAATCATAGAAAAAACCCCAAAATGCGGAAAAATTGCCACCAAATAAATTTAATACAAAATAAGAGTTTCCATGTTGTTGCAGCAATCGAAGACAATGCGGCAATTGCGTGCAGCAATGAAATAATAAAATAAAATAAAATGTCTTTTTTATTGCCAAACATAGAAACACTGCAATTCGGTATTGAAATGAAAATGTAAATTTTCTGTTTGTCTTATGTGTTTTTCACAAAAAAAAAACAACGCCAAAAATTTAAAATTAAACTTAAAATTGTGCTGCAGGTTAAAGCAGTGGTAAATGTAAAATGCAACAAGTTAAAGGAACTCTTAAAATAGCGATTCATATTCATATTCAAAAAAATATAAATTATAATTTATGGTTACAAAGAAACAGTGTTGGCTGGCATGGTATTCAGCAAACGGAAATAGTTTCATTTTATTTGTTTGCTTTCACAAGGAGGTTTTTAATCAAAAATTTGTTTAAAATGTGGTTTTTCATAAAAATCCTTTATTTATAACTTCTGTCCCCTACGTTAGCAGAGATAGGAGTCTACCAAAGTAAACACCGCTGATGGTTTTGATAAATTATGGACGGCGTCAAGAAATTGTCAACATCTTGTTTATAGGTTAGGTTTCCATAGCCAAGAAATCCATTTGCTGGTTTGTTTGTGTTACCTCCCAAGAAGAAAAAGGATAAAAAGAACCAAATCATAAAGTAAAAGAGGAGTTAAAGACAAGAAACAAGTGTTAAAGAGAAAAAACAGGAGTAGAATCTCGGCGCTTTAGAATGAGAGAATTAAGGACAGCTAGTCAGGGCAAGCAATCAATCAAAGGACTGAGTTGCGGCATTTGGATATGGCTGTACCTTAAGAGAGAACTGATCTTGCCCGTTCGCAATGATAAAACAGCAGATAAGCTACTAAAATACCGTTGACCGGGGTGCCTCAGTCGGAGGCAAAGGAGTCAGTCGAAACACAGGCAAAGAAGGTGTTCAATCGTCTGGTCTTTCTCATCCTGACAGCTTTAGTAGAAATTATTATGTGAGAAACTCATGGAGACCCAGATATCCAGTGCCCGGTAACTATAGCTACAGCCTTCTTCCGAACCAAGGAGAGCTAGATTGTCTTTGCAATTGAGCAAGTCAGCTCTTACCATCTGAGCAACGGCCGATGGTCCACATCATAAAGAACAGATCATAAAGAGCAGCGTCAAAATACTGTCCACAAGCAGATAAGGGGATGCCACAAAAAGTACCAAGTATTGCCCCCTTCTTTATTAGTTCATTCGCAACGCAATTGCCAAGAGTAGTATTAGAATCAAGATTGATATGGTAAACACAAATTTGAGCGGCATGATTATAGTTACACTGTCGGTACAAAAATAGTGTCATTCGGTATTCTATGGCACTTTAACTAGCCTGCCACACTCCTAATATCAGATATTTCTACCTATAAGTTACTGCAGTCACTTGGGAGTTTGAAGCTCATTCTTCCATATAAACTTCTCCCCCAGCTTTCATCCTTCTCTTAGAGACCTAGAAACACAGTGCCCAGTAACTATAGCTACAGCCTTCTTCCGAACCAAGGAGAGCCAGATTGTCTTTGCAATCGAGCAAGTCAGCTCTGACCATCTGAGCAGCGTCCGATGGTCCACATCATAAAGAACAGATCATAAGGAGCAGCGTCAAAATACTGTCCACAAGCAGATAAGGGGATGCCACAAAAAGTACCAAGTATTGCCCCTTTCTTCATTAGTTCATTCGCAACGCAATTGCCAAGAATAGTCTGCTATCCCCTCACCCAGTCGAATGGTCCACCATCACATTCAAGGATGCCCGGTATTTAGAATTAAGATTCGATGTGGTAAACACAACTTTGAGCGGCATGATTATAGTTTCTTTGTCGGTACAAAAATGGTGTCATTCGGTATTCTATGGTACTTTAACTAGCCTGCCGCTCTCCTAATATCGGATATTTCCGCCTATAATTTACTACAGTCACTTAGGAGTTTGAAGCTCATTCTTCCATATAAACTCCTCCCCCAACTTTCATCCCTCTCTTGGAGCCATTAGTATAACTACAAAGTTCTCGAGATGGAGGAAAATGACCCTTTGTCAAATCAAATAGAAACTTCCTTGTGAAGAAGTGTTTTGGGGTGTAATTATCTATAAGATCAGGAATAAACATTTGCGATCCCTGGAAAGCTAACATGTTCCCATACTTTGCGATTTCATGCATTTACAAATTGTTCATGAATTAATTTTTTTTATCACGAAAAATTGCGGTCGGCAGCCACTAAAACCGTGCAGATTTGATAGTCTAACGAGGTTAATTGTAGGATATCGAGGTTTTTACTGCTTAGTATCCCTTCTCAAAATATTTTAAATTTAGATATTGGTCGGACGAAGTCCTAATATGTTACATTTTCTCAAATTTTTAGGAAGGGCGGAAGAGTGGTTAGGAGATATTTAGATTCTGCTCGGTTTGGAAATAGATTGTCACCAGATGTAGTGTGAATTTGTAGGAGTCATAAGTATCTTCTTTATCCTTCCCTGTTAGGCTTCCTCTGTCTCAAATTATTGTTTGTGGGACCGTAGACCCACAGACTGTATTCTGCTATAGCCACGATAATCACAACTTAATAAATTAAAGGGTGTAGCAGACACCTTGAATTTGCACATGGTCAGGGTCAGCTATAGCAAGAAATGCAAAAAAGAAAACTTTAAATAAAAGGGTGCCTCAATAGTGACATAAATTTTGAGTAATTAACCTATGAACCGCAACAGAGGTAGACATTTTAAGTTTAAGCTGAACTTAGAAAGAAAAAATAAGAGTATAAAAATAAGTTTGAACAAGAAACGAAGTCTCCATAAAGTCCGTGATTTTGACCGCTTAGATAGATTTTTATATCAACTATTTAAATATGAATATAGATTACGTATTATGGGACAAGTGATAGAGGGCTGACACAAGAAAGCTGTGAGTATGATACCCAAAAATGCAAGTATTGGGAGAATGTATATCGAAAAAAGGTAGTGATTTCATATTTTAATCCACCCTCTTCACAGAGGGAAGAACGTTTCATGCCATTACGAAATTGGCAGTTATACGCACAAAAGTTATTTGGAATTGTTCTGTTCACAGAGCCAGAAATATTTTCTTCAATATAAACACAAAACTACTTGACTATGGCGGCGTTTTTTTTTTTTTTTCTTAAATTTTACGGCGGCTTAATTTACTTCGGCTGCGGTCTTTGTTTTACTTTGTTATTGGAGTATTATAAAAATAAAACATTTAATCGTAAGAAAAGCAAATTGCAACATATTTTATAGAAAAAAAAATAAAAAAAAAAGAAAAACAAAAAGATATTATGTAAAATGACAATGAACTTGAGAAGCCATGAATATTTATTGATCATTTAAAGTTTTGAGAAAACTCGCAGCTGCATAAGAGTTTTTTTTTTAATACACACTTAAAGACAACATCCGCAAAAGTAAAATATGACCGTTGGTATCTGTGTAATAAAATTTTATTTCGCATTCCTGTCATTTTTTTTATGCTCTAAGAGTATTAAAATTATTGCTATCGATATGATATAATTCGTAATAGTCTCTTGTTAAGCCTTACTTTTGTTGTAAAACCAATGTTAAATGAAATTTTTAGTTTGTCTTGATTGTGAAGTGTAAGCCAGTTTCTTCGAAATAGTTTGCCAAGAAAAACTACAAACGATAAACAAATTGCCATGCGAAAAAATTCAAGTTTTTAATTTAAATCTTAATGTTTAGCTTTCGATATTGTATTACAATAATAGTTGTTGTTGCTGTCAACTATTTATTGACTTAATCTTATTTTAATTCACATGATTAATTTTTAAATATAAATGGTAGTCATGCTGTTTTTTTGGATCATTTCCATTTCCATTTTTCTTTTTTTTTTTTGTAAATTTCCCGCGTGTGTGTGAACCAATTTGTCGTTTTATAAATGCTTAAAAAAATGTGAGTTAAACTTCACAAAAAAGTTTGAAGTTTATGCAAAAGACTATTATTTAAATTTAATTTAATCTACGTTAAATTGTGCTTGATTCGTTTAAAATAAATCACCAAATATTTATTGACCCGGTTGATAAATCTAGCTTTTTGGCTGGTATATTTGCAAGCAATTCTTATTTGCCGAAAAGCAGTCAATTACCGCCGGAGCACGACAGAGTGCCCCTGTAGGCTAGTAGGTAGTGTACTAGCTTGTAAATATGGGGGTTGTGGGTTCGATTCCCAACAAAGACCTTGGTTTTTTTTACTACAAAAATAAAAATTGACTGTCGGTGGGGTTGCTCAGCGATGAAGGCATAGTCACTGGTCGCTGTGCTGTCTTATACGAGAGTTAATTTCCGTAACTATACTTCTACTTTCACCCCCCGTTTCATCTCTTCTCTATTCCTTTCCTAAAGAATGTAACACGGTACTTGACTAAATAGGCACTGTTGCCTGAAGTGCTACTTCTTTTGAAAAGAAAAAAAAAGAGTATCCGTTACTATGCCGAAGATATTCTTTCAAGCTCGAGCTTGTTAAAAGGTTTTAGCAGTTCTCAACATCAACAAATCTCATGGGCTGATTGGGATTCCAGTACTGATCTTGAAACAGTGTTCTTCAGCATGTTGTATCATGCCAGCGAAGTTCCAAAGTGTTTGAAGGTTTCTAAAGCAAAGCCGATCCCAAAAAAGAGTGAGACTAGCAATCCTGAAATTTACCCCCCAATTGCAATTTGTTCTGTACTTTCCAAAGTAATGGAAAGTATGATTAATTTTTATCTTGTATGGTACCTGGAATCCAAAAGCTTTCTTAGCGCCCGACAGTATGGTTTTCGTAGAGGGCACTCTACTGGTGACTTGCTGGCTTTCCTATCAGAACAATAGTGCAAATCTATACATCATTTCGGAGATAACCCCTCCCCCCCCCGGGGCACACAATCATCTAGACTTGTGTCTTGCGGGGGTAAAAGGGAGCCTAGTCCTCTTAGGTTAGCAAGGAGCCAACTAGAAAATCCACTATATTTCCACGGGAATCAGTAAGCCCCAGAGTTCCGCTAATTGCGTTTTTAGCCTTTTAGCTGTTCTCTGACTGATTATTGAGGTAGGCCCTTCGGGAGTATCGTGGTGGCTGTGTGTTTCGAGGCCCTCGTTTGAGTTTGTGGATCGGATCATTTAAAAATGAACACAATGAATGGTCCAGTGAGTATGAATGCCAGATGTAAATCTTACCACATAATTTCGGAGATAAAAAAGGTTTAGGCTCTAGATATTTTCAAGGCGTTTGATAGAGTGTGGCTTGATGCACTTGTGTCAAAACTTGTTGCTTTTAGTTTCGGTGATTTCTTCAGATTTATATTGACTTTTCTCAGGAATCGCACTATACGAGTTTTTATAGATGGAGATGATGATGATGATTAATTCAGGGATACCGCAAGCCTCCGTTTATTTTTCCTATCCTATTTTTTTTCTAAATGACCTTCTTTGTCAAACTTTTAACCCTATAAAATCTTTCGCAGATAACAGCACCATTTGTCTTTCGTAGTCATTAAGTAATAGACCGAACTAGTTAGACGTGATTTCCAAAAGGCCGAACATGAATAATACCCTCAATCACGACCTCGCAACAATCTCAGAATACGGTCGTGTGAATAAAATCTACTTTAATGCTCATAAGACTCCATATTGTATGCCAACACATAGATCTGTGTTCGGAAATGGTGCTGCATCTGTTACTATAAGTATATAAATATGCATTTTACTGCTGATAGCAGCATCAGGCAACTCGTTTATGTAAAGACAGAAAAGAAGTGGTCCCAAAATAAAGCCCTATGGTATTCCTTTATTAACCCTAAGAGGATCAGATTTCCTGTCATATAAGATTGCAAGCCGAGCTTGAGAAATGAAATGGTTTTCGTAGTTTTTCCACCAAGACATTTGCCGACTTAAAATTGGCGAATGTGTGGTGGCAATCCGGGTAATTTCAGCGAGTTAAAAATTCGATTTATTAGTTGATGACATTATCTTAACTAGTAATAGAATCCACCGATCTATATGTCTCCAATTTGCTAGTAATATAACTTTTTCACGACTAATAAAAAGCAAAAAATAAGTATATTAAGTAAGCTCAAAAAGTAGGTGTAAAATGGGCGTGGCCAATTAAACTTGTACCCGCATTTTATCCAAAGTAAAGACCGTTATTGGTAAAAAGTTTGAGCGGAATCTATAAATAATTTTAAAAATTTTTAAATTGCCTGTTAAAAACCCGTACCAAAAGGTACATTTAGCAAAAATAAATCCTTAAAAAGGTTCTTTTTGTAGGCGAAACGTAATGTTTTCTTTTTAAAAAGAAATTTGCTTTTCTCATAAATTAGTCTCCCTATGGCGGCCTTGTAAGAAGATATTTTGTTTACAAATATTTGAATATGTGGGAGGAGACTTTTTACAAAAACAATTTATAGAAAGTACAAAAGTACCCTTAAGTAAAAAGGTACCCTTAATAAAAGTACCTTTTACTATTTTTTTGGAAAAAAAAATTCCTTTTTTACAAATAACTTGAAAATATTATTTAAAAATATT
Organism: Trichopoda pennipes; assembly: GCA_030448955.1. Lineage (NCBI taxonomy): Eukaryota > Metazoa > Arthropoda > Insecta > Diptera > Tachinidae > Trichopoda > Trichopoda pennipes. The sequence goes on along the minus strand of JASKUP010000056.1, from coordinate 7,704,469 downwards.
TCTTTAAATAAATTTCTGTTTTAAAATATTTAAGCTTTTGAAAATAAAAAATCTTTTAGTAACTTTTTTAAGGTACCTTTTAGCAAAAGTACCCAGTGTTAACGCCAGTTTCTTTTTAAATTTATTCCCTTAAAGCTAAAATTATATTATAAATAAACATAAATATATTATTTTTTCTAAAAACAAACGTTGCACAGTGGGACAAAGGTTAAATTGGCAGTTTTAAATGAATGAATTGATTAAAATAAAACTTAACACGCTAGAAGCAGATAAGTTGGCCAACTTAAGCTTTAGGTTTGCGATGAAAAAATGGGCCAACACACACATACAAACTTTACAGGTACAATCTGCTATCGAATATAAGTAACGGGCTATTCGCATATGAAAGTGTCTTTATATTTCAAAACCTTATTTTTGTAAAGTGAGAAAACCAATACCTTGGCCAAAAGAGGACTTTCCTTATGAATGTGTAAATTTTCCACTTTTGTATATAAAGAGATTCAACGAGTTTTATTATTTAGCGAATTTCAATTTTCAAATATATTTTATTAAATGGAAAATTTATGAACTAAAAAAAAAACAAAATCTATTTTAAAAAGCCAACTATTGTTTTGGTAACTCTAAATAATAATGAGTGTCCGAAGGTTGGCTGTTCTAATTTGAAGGATTTTTGAAAATTAAATTTGTTTATATCCGGCGTTTTCTATAGAATTATGAAACTTTAAGTTGGAAACACTTATTTAACTGGCGGCCATTTTGCCAGCTGTCAAGTGATTTATTTTTAGTTTAGTTTGGCATTTCAGTATGAATAGATTGACGCTTGAAGAACGCTTCCAAATTTTGAAAAGTGGGCCCAAAAATAAGGCTGCCGTTGATCCCGAACTGAGGGAAACATTTGGTAACAACGTAATGACATTTCTCGGACCCGTGAATTGTGCGATTAGACTGATTATTTCTATGGGGAAATGTAAAGTCGTTAGTCAACACCAATAAGTCCGAAATGATTGACCACTTGGGGGAAAGCATTTGCCGTGTTAATGCCTATATAGTCCTTAAATATTGAAAAAATGGACGTCAACATTAAACTTTGTCCGAGCCAGCCATGGCAATCATTTGATTGCTAGAAGTCATATTTAAATTATAATTATACCTTCGTACCTCTATAAAAACCACCTTTATATATTTCTTTTGTTCACGCTTATCTATTCCAATTAATAAAATACAAATTCAGATTCTTCCCCGCTATTGACATATAAAATTTTGTTGCAATCAATTCAGCCTTACAATATTGCTGAAATATTTTATTTCTGAACCACTGTGAGCTGCTCCAAAAACCTCTTAAATTTGCGCAATGAAAAGAAAAGGGATCTTTTAGTGGTAAATCTTGACCTGAGTAGCTCTACAAAAGCGCGAAAGAAAGATCGCCTTAAAGAGAGACAGTGGGAGAGAGAGAGAGAGATAAGCCTTTTCGGAGTTGTCAAGCTCAGAGAGCTTTGCATCTCAATTGTGTTAGGAACTTGCAGACTCAAAGAACTATAACTGCAGTTTAATAAAATAAAATAAATAAATAATATCCGATATAAAATTTTAATCGAATGATTGTTTTTCTTTGCAGCTTCCTATATTTCAATTAATTAAAATATGGGACAAGAGATATCACAACAAAACAAATGCAATTCTTCTAAGCGACAACAGCAACCTTTTTCCCTACAACAGCATCCCAACTTTCAAGAGCATCAAGAAAATCATAAACAAAATTATCCTAAAACAAATTCCCACATCAACTCATCCAGCTTTTTAATACCCAAGCCACGTTTTAAGCAACGCAAAGAATTAAGTTATACCTCTTCCAGTATTTCGAACGCCTCCTCCACAGACGACGAATTTTACAGGCGAAGACAAAAGTATAATTTTACTAAGCAAACATATGAAAAGGCGAAAATATCAAAAATATCGAAAATATCACAATTAGGTTCCAATAAATCACTTGATAGTCGCTCCTCAACATCCGACTATCAATCAAGTGCCTTTGAAAACGCTGAAGACTTATATAGAGATATTAAGGGAAAATATCAGCGAAAAAATTCACAAAGTACAGATAGTGGCATTTATTACTCATCATCATATCACTGTACACCCACTAGATTCTCGTCAAGTGGCTCGGTAGCGAGTGGTGGCACTACTTCAATAGTTTCGGTCAAATCAAATAAATCATTGCAAAAGCAAAAAGACTATTTGGATCATCATTTGTATATAAAATCGTATTTAGATATTTTGGAGGAAGATCAAAAGGCCAAGGCTCAATATAAGGTAGCCAAGCCGGGAGGTATACGTAATTATACACCCAAAATTCTAGCCGAATTAAATCTATCGACAAGTGCACCGGAAACAAACGGTTTCACCAAGAAAAAAGTAAAAGTTAAAGAAGATCCTTGGATTTGACAATTACTTCAGAATGGCGTTTGGTACAATGACCTCTTTGCTCGGCATGATACCCCTGTTGGCAATCGGCATGAATTACTATCGCTATCAAAACATCGATCCCGAAAATAAAGTACAAGAGCCTCTAGCAGTAAGTTGTCCTCACTGTTTAAAACAGAACAAAAAAAAAAAAAACATTAAATAATCGAATAAAAACTTTTGCATTTTTTTGTGTAGATCAAACGTGAATATGATTTTGTGATTATTGGTGGTGGATCAGCGGGAGCAGTGGTGGCCAATCGTTTGTCTGAGGTGAAAAATTGGACAGTTTTATTACTCGAAGCTGGTGGTGATGAAAATGAAATTTCTGATATTCCTACTTTGGCGGGCTATCTACAGCTCACTGATTTGGATTGGAAATATCAAACAACACCCTCGGCTACCAGACAATATTGCCAGGCTATGAAGGGTGATCGTTGTTTTTGGCCGCGTGGCAAAGTTTTAGGTGGCTCTAGTGTTCTCAATGCCATGGTGTATGTGAGAGGTTCCAAGAACGACTACAATCACTGGGAGTCTCTGGGTAATCCTGGCTGGGGTTATGAAGATGTCTTAAAATATTTTCTCAAATCTGAGGATGTGCGCAATCCCTATTTAGCCAATACTGCCTATCATGACGTTGGTGGCTATTTAACCGTACAGGAATCCCCTTGGCATACACCACTCTCTATAGCATTTATGCAAGCCGGTGTAGAAATGGGTTATGAAAATCGTGATATAAATGGTGAACGGCAAACAGGCTTTATGATAACCCAGTCCACGGTGAGAAGAGGTTCTAGATGCAGTACGGCTAAGGCTTTTATAAGGCCGGTACGTTTAAGAAATAATCTGCATGTAGTTTTACGTGCCCAGGCCACACGCTTAATAATTGATAAAAACAAACGCATCACGGGTGTAGAGTATTTGAAAAAGGGCTTCAAGAAAACAGTGTTTGTACGTAGAGAAGTTATTTCTTGTGCTGGCGCCTTAAACTCACCTCAGCTGCTTATGCTGTCGGGCATAGGACCTTCTGAACATTTGCAAGAAATGGGTATACCTGTTGTATCTGATCTGCCGGTTGGCAATAATCTGCAGGATCATGTGGGCTTGGGTGGTCTAACATTTGTTATTGATGCCCCTCTGACAGTGACACGTAGTCGTTTTCAAACCATACCCGTTACCATGGAATATATTTTAAGAGAACGTGGCCCGATGACTTTTACGGGCGTAGAGGGTGTGGCTTTTGTTAATAGCAAATATCAGGATCCTGAACTCGATTGGCCAGATATACAGTTTCACTTTTGTCCCAGTTCTATAAACTCAGACGGTGGTGAGCAGATACGTAAAATTTTAAATTTAAGAGATGGCTTTTATAATACCGTGTACAAGCCTTTACAAAATTCTGAAACTTGGTCCATTTTACCCTTACTTCTAAGACCCAAAAGTACCGGTTGGGTACGTTTAAATTCCCTAAATCCGAAACAACAGCCAAAAATTATACCCAACTATTTTGCCCATCAAGAGGATATAGATGTTTTGGTTGAGGGCATTAAAATAGCCGTAAATGTTTCCAATACCCAGGCATTTCAGCGATTTGGTTCCAGACTTCACACTATACCGTTTCCAGATTGCAGACATTTAAAGTTTAATAGTGATGAGTATTGGGCCTGCTGTATTAAACAGTTCACCTTTACCATTTATCATCCCGTTGGCACCTGCAAAATGGGCCCCAGTTGGGATACAACTGCTGTGGTAGATCCCCGCCTGCGAGTTTATGGTGTTGCGGGCTTACGTGTAGTAGATGCTAGTATTATGCCCACTATTGTTAATGGCAATCCCAATGCTCCCGTTATTATGATTGGGGAAAAGGCTTCCGATATTATTAAAGAAGATTGGGGTATTACACCGTTACGTCATCATGGCTTATAAAGAACAACAACAAAATATTAATTCATGTTCCGTTTGCTGTTATTTATTACTTTATTATATTTATTAGCATTATTATTATTTATTATCATTTTAAAATTTATTTTCATGAAAAAAAAACTAACTAGTCAATATTTTGTTTTTGTTATGTGTCTTTTTTAAAAAGAAATAAAACTTTTATTTATTTTATTATTTCTATAACACGAATATAATTTATCTACTTCTTGTATTTTTCATAACTTTTTTAGTTTAAGTTGTAATAATTTAATATTTAATTCATTTTAAAAATAAGTAAATAAAAACTCTAGCTTTGTAGTTAAATTGTATTAAGTCTATTTATAATAATTATCGGTTATACACATATAAAAAAATGTCCGTCTTTTTTATTGCAAAGCATTTATACACAACTTTTAGAGTATTAAATTAAATTACATGATTTAATAAGACGGCTATTCGCTGCTGTATTAACTGTTCTTTCTTCATTTTCACATCACCATTAGACTGACTGACTCAGTAGCTTTTTTATACCGTCTTGAGGGGTTTTAGAATTTACTAAAAATGCAAGCTTTTCAGTTTTAGAAAGTTCCACAATCGCATTTACTACAAATGTTGTCGTCATCATTATTCAGTGTAGGTGTTTATTGTGTTTTCTAATTGTTAATCTTAGTTCGTGAAACTCTAATGTAGCTTATTGTTGCTGTTTATAAGACTTCTTAGAAACTGTTTTGATGTGTTAACAGACAAAATAGGTGATTTCACTTTACTTTCTTTTACAGACAATTATCTTTTTATAACTCAAACTAAGTATCTTCGTACGAGGGCTGCTATTTATATTTCTGCCCAGGTAACACTGATTGTTGCTAGGCACTAACTGATGTTTCCAGTGCAATCTTCAGATTGTTAAACATAACCTCAACCAAAACATTTTTTCATTTTATTGCTGTTAGTGTTAGTGATAGTGATAGCAGGTTGAAAAAGTGATCTTAGGAGAAAATGGAATTAACTCGTGAACATGTTCGTGCAATCATTTTTCATAACTCTCGACGTGGCCTAACACGACAACAGTGCACAGATGAACTTAATTCCTTATATGGTAATGAAACACCTTCTTTCAGCACCATTAAAAACTGGTATAACGAATTTAATCGTGGCCGACAATCACTGCAGGACAAATCCCCTGAAGGTCTTTTAACAACGGTTGTTGTGCCAGAAAACATCGCAGCTGTTAATGAGCTGATAAAGCATGATCGTCATGTAACATATCGCGAAATTGAGGCATCTGTAGGGATTAGTATGACAAGCCATAATAAGATAACATGAACATTTGCATGTGAAAAAGGTTTGTTCACGTTGGATACCGCATAACCTGACAAACGCACAATAGGATGGTCGTGTTGATTGGTGCAAGAAAATGTTGCAGAAATTCGCTCAAGGTGCATCAAAAGCAGTTTATAATAATGACGAATCATGGATATACTCATATGATCATGAAACAAAACAGCAATCCACCGTATGGGTCTTTCAAGACGACCAAAATCACACCAAAGTTGTTCGTGGAAGAAGCACATCAAAGCAAATGGTTGCCTGTTTCTTCGACATTACCGGTCATGTGGCGATTGTGCCATTCCAGCTACGTAAGACGGTTAATTCGGCATGGTAACACCACTATTTGGTTGCCAGAAGTCTTTGAGAAACTTCGGGAAAAGTCAAAGAAAAGACGCATCATTCTGTATCACGACAATGCGAGCTGTCACCGATCGACTGAAACAATGGAGTTTTTGACAGGGCAAAACATTGAATTGATGGGTCATCCGCCGTACAGCCCTGACTTGGCACCTAATGACTTCTTTTTGTTTCCGAACATCAAGAAAAAACTACGTGGACAACGGTTTTCTACATCTGAAGAAGCAGTTTCTGCATTCAAAACCCATGTTTTAGAAGTACCTAAAACGAAGTGGAAAAAGTGCTTTGAAGATTGGTTCCAACGCATGCAGAAGAGTATAAATCTTCATGGAGAATATTTTATATTTTATTTTATATTTTATCTATAAAATAGATTTTGCCTTTAAATGCTTGTGTTTTCATCCTTAGTCCACAAATATAAATAACAGTCCTCGTAACAGCATTTTATTGGGTTTTGGAGACCTACAGGTTTTAGAAAAAGCAATGTACATATGACACTCTGCCTACACGAGAGGATTAAGAAAACATATTGCGAAAAGGTTTAAGCAAGAGCATTAAAACTTGCTTCGTAACAGACCATATAAGAGTGTCAAAGTTTCGTTACGAGAAGAAGCGTTACCCTGTAGTTTTAATCGACTTAAATAATTTTGAAACAAATTCGTACGATTTTCTTTTCATATCCAAATTTAGGGTAGACTTCAATAATTTCAGTTCATCCGAATTAAATTTATTTTCTTTATGAAGTTAAGCTACTGCTACACAAATTATTTTTTTAATTAATGCAGCTGCAGACGTTAGGAATCGGCATTCTAATTTAAACTATGGACACAATGTCTCTTCTGTTTAGTCGAACATTACAACAAAACTTTAATATATTTTCGGAATCTCTACTTTCTTTTAATAAAAATCGGTTTGTTTGTATTTCATTAAGATAACATGGTATCAACACCGTACATACTCTGGTATTGGAACACGTATTCACGTAGACTACAGCTTTATCATATCAATAAGTACACCAGGGCTTATAATAATAAGCTTATAATAATAAGCCCTGGTGCACTTATTGATATGATGAAGCTGTAGACTACGTGAATACGTGTTCCAATACCAGAGTATGTACGCTATTGATACCATGTTATCTTAATGAAATACAAGCATACCAAGTTTTAGCCGCTTCCTAATGGAATCTTACTAATAATATCTCAATTAACGTAGAATAAAAAATTTTGCGTTATCCTTTGTAAAAGTGTCCAACTTTTAAGCATTTTGGAAATAAATATGAGCTTCTTTGCTAGAAAGACACAATAGGCTATAAATTGATGCATGTTATACATTAAAAGGGTGTGGCTTTTTCTTTATAAATTCAATTTTCAATACAGTTACAGAATGTTAGGGCCAATGGTGACTGCTATACAACCATGATTACTGACTTTTTCGTTCATTAGAAATCATGGCGTGCAGGAGCTGTGGTTTCAACAATACGGCGCAAAATATTACACAGCTCGTGCCACAATTGATTTAATAAAGGAAACATTTAGTTAGCGCATAGTTTCATATTTCTGACGTCAAAGATCCTCAGATATACTATACAGATATACGGTATACTATTTTCTGTGGGTACAGGTGAAGTCGCTTGTCTGTGTCGGCAAGCTCGAAACTAGTGACCCCTTGGAGGACAACATTTGCCGCATTAATTCCGACATACGGTCACAAATGTTTGAACAAATCATTGGAAATTGGACCTTGAGATTAGATCTAACCAGCCGTGATTTTCATATACCAGAACTCATGTGTAAATTAAAAAGGCGAAGTTCTATTACCACTTACACCCTTTACAAAGGTTTTAATTTGTTGCTTTGTATTGCTATCGAAGTATGCCGGGTTCTAGTTGGTTTTGAAACATTAATTCTTTATTCTCTAAAACTGTAATTTAAGTAACAAATAGAAAAATTTTTATCCCGAAACCCAACACTGCTGGTGGTTGGGTTTAAAAATAATTTAATTTACATTCGTTTGGTGCACATTAGGAACATGCATTTCATAATTTCTTTTACCCTCCTTAAAGTATGCATCAGAAATTTTATGTAAACTGTTTATAAGAAAAGCAAGCAAAAAAAGTATTCAGTTTTTATAAAATTAAATTTAGGTGGCTTTCCTTGCTAATGGCTGTCTTAAATTACTGCCTGGCATTTTAAAGCTATACGATCACCACCGAAGTTGCCATTGATCGCGATCTCTATAAGCGAATGTTCTTTAGTAATGTTATTATTTATATAACAATAGGGAGAAAATTATATAGACAATAACTTTCTTATTTTTGGAACCTTGAAAGTTACTATGCCTTCATAAGGTGTATCGTAATCCGCAGAAAATACGTTCTAAGTACCTACGATACAAAAAGCTATTTAGAATGTAACTCTGTAGCTGTTCTTTAAACTCTAATCATGGCGGGACTCTTGTTGCAATAGAATTAGCCACTGAGTTTAGATAGGAAACAACTTTTTATCAAGCATTAGGATGGTACTAAAGGTTACTATCCTCCCGGGGCCACATTTAAAAGTCTTTAGGGATCACACAACCATTTAAACTTGTGTCATGCGGAGGTAAAAGGGAGCCCAGTCCCTTAACAGGTTAGCAGGAGCCAATCCACTATATTTCCACGGGAATCAGTAAAGCTCTACAGTTCCGCTATTTGTCTTTTTAGGCATTTAGCTGTTCTCTGACTTATTATTTAGGTAGGCCCTTCGGGAGTATCGTGGTGGCTGTGTGATTCGAGGCCCTCGTTTGAGTTTGTCGGTTGAATCATTCACAATGAACACAATGAATGGTCCGTGACACAATGAATGGTCGGGTGACACGTATAAAAAGAAAAATAACGCGGCGATTGCTGTCCTCCAAAGATATTTTGGATGTAATTGTGTTTAGCACACAGTTTAATATAATTGTCACTCCAAACTCATGGGTTTTGTTTTTTTGACGTATTCATTCAAAAAGAAATTAGCTTCATTGCTAAAGAACATTCGCTTATAAAGATCGCGATTAATGGCAACTTCGGTGGTGATCGTATAGCTTTAATTCCTGCATGAGTTGGGTTATGTAGGACCATAACCCAAGATCTTTCCGCAAAATCTTCCACAAATTAGATAGACACATATGCGAAGCTGAAGCATGCCGGCAGATAATAGACAGACTCGGGTCTTCCTCTAAGTTAGGTTCTATGCACTCTACTGTAGACTATTATTAGCATTTTATATAAACTTGGTATATTTTGGTATATTTCAATATATGTTTGTATATTTAAGTATATTTTAGCATATTTTAGTATATTTTAGTATCCTTTAGTATATTTAAGTACAATTTAGTTTATTTTAATGTATGGCTACGGATGCGTTTTGCTTAAGTTTTGAAAGAAAATAATTAAGTAATAAAGTAAACAACTGCGTATGCTGTTTACTAACTGCTAAGAAAACTCATACACGCAAGACAACAACAACTTTCTAGTAACAAACTGCGTCGAAATTTTATACATGCATTGCTGTGATGGACGATTATTTGCCGTAAAATGAATGTAGTGCGCGATATTTATTACGAGGGCTGCTATTTGTATTTGTGGCCTAAGGATGAAAATACAAGCATTTAAAGACAAAATCTATTTAAGTGTTTTTCAAAATATTCTCCATGAAGATTTATACTCTTTTGCAAATCACTTTTTCCACTCTGATTTAGGTACTTCTGAAACATGGGTTTTGAATGCAGAAACCGCTTCTTCAGGTGTAGGAAACCGTTGTCCACGTAGTTTTTTCTTGATGTTCGGAAACAAAAAGAAGTCATTAGGTGCCAAGTCAGGGCTGTACGGCAGATGACCCATCAATTCAATGTTTTGCCCTCTCAAAAACTCCATTTTTCTAGCCGATCCGTGACAACTCGCATTTTCATGATGCAAAATGATTTGTCTTTTCTTTGACTTTTTCCGTAGTTTCTCAAAGACTTCTGGCAAACAAATAGTGGTGTTACCATGCCGAATTAACCGTCTTACGTTGCTGGAATGGCACAATCGCCACATGACCGGTAATGTCGAAGAAACAGGCAACCATTTGCTTTGATGTGCTTCTTCCACGAACAACTTTGGTGGGATTTCGCATGTCTTGAAAGACCCATACGGTAGATTGCTGTTTTGTTTCCGGATCATATGAGTATATCCATGATTCGTCATTATTATAAACTGCTTTTGATGCAGTTTGAGCGAGTTTCTGCAACATTTTCTTGCACCAATCGACACGAGCATCCTTTTGTGCGTTTGTTAGGTTATGCGGCATCACAGGCAAATATTTATGCAAGATCTTATTGATGCTTGTCATACTAATCCCTACAGATGCCTCAATCTCGCGATATGTTACATGACGATCATGCTTTATCAGCTCATTAACAGCTGCGATGTTTTCTGGCACAACAACCGTTGTTGGACGACCTTCACGGGATTTGTCCTGCAGTGATTGTCGGCCACGATTAAATTCGTTATACCAGTTTTTAATGGTGCTGAAAGAAGGTGTTTCATTACCATATAAGGAATTAAGTTCATTTGTGCACTGTTGTCGTGTCAGGCCACGTCGAGAGTTATGAAAAATGATTGCACGAACATGTTCACGAGTTAATTCCATTTTCTCCTAAGATCACTTTTTCAACCTGCTATCACTATCACTGATACTAACAGCAATAAAATGACAAAATGTTTTGGTTGAGGTTATGTTTAACAATGTGAAGGTTGCACTGGAAACAGCAGCTGGTGCCTAGCAACAGTCAGTGTTACCAGGCCAGAAATATAAATAGCAGCTCTCGTACGAACAGAGCCATGATTTTCAAAATTTGCACAAATTGAAAGCGTTATTCAGGCCTTGCAATGCCAAAACAAGCCAAACGAACCCAAGGAAAAATGAAGGAAATTATATTAAGGTCAAGGAGTAGTTACCAGATACAGACACATTATTGCAGTCTCATGCTTTAGTTGAAACACTCTTTATTCTCACTACTTTGGTTATCAATCTAGAGGATAATTAATAAATATTTTGTGAAAATCTTCTAATAGTCCTAAACCACTCAGTCTCGTAGTTTCCCATTACCTTGCAGTTATACCACCAGGATTTTATTGTTAGTTCTCAAATGTAGAGTCTTACAATTGTAGTTAGTCGCATACTATTCAAGAAATATAAATTGCTGCTTTTAAGCACCATTAAAGTGTGTTGCCAGCAGTAAATGATCTTTATTTATGGTGACAGGTGTGTAACCATTTAAAAAAAATTATTTTTTATTTTTTTTTTTTTTGTAGCAGAAATTACATTAATAATAATAATGATTTTAGTTTTCGTAATTACAGCTATCACCTATTTGTCGTATGTTAGTCACTTGCCTGTACATATTTTGACTTTTAGTTTAAATTTATAGCAAATGACTTATTACACTTTAATGTAAATTACTCACTCTAGACAGTCGTAATAGTTTTTAATAAATATTTTAATGTAAATGACGTTTTTTTTTGGTTTGTTAACTTGTTAATAAAACTGTCACCTTGACATATGACAGTAATGATAGTCAGTTGTTGTCACATTATAAAATTATTACAGCAGTTATTTTGGTTGCCCTTTCATAGCGTCGTTCACCCACTTCCGTAAATAAAATAAAAAGTGTTTTAGACCACAAGTGTTTGCTTTTGCTTTCATTGTTAAAGTATAAGCTTTTATAACTTTAATGGTTTTTAGTAGTGCGATACTATGAGGTTTTGAATTTTAATTAAAACCTATAAAACATAAAATATTATATAATTGTCAAATTTTAATATTTTTTGCTTACTTTTCTGCAGCTCTTGATTTGAATAAAGTCTACATAAATAAATTTTTACCTGCAAAGAAATGAAAAAAATTAATATTAAATAACATTAAGAGAACTTCTGATTAAACTAAATGTTAAATTTATAGCGATAAAGAAATAGTCCGCAGGTAAATAATATACCCATGGGAAAAACATTTTCCTTTTCTGAATTCAAGTTTATGCATATTGTTACTTCTACAAGCATGTATTACGTAACTAACCAAAATGTTTAGAATTACGAAACTCGTGTGTTCTAATTTAATTCTCATTTAGTTGAAAGCATTTTTTGGCTAAAAGACCTGTCTAATATTCGAGTGAAAATAACCTGATTAGCCAAGAATGATAAAACTATAGATTACACCATGCACATGATATTGTTTTTCTTTTATACCAGCACTCAGGAGATGACCCCTACTCATGCAATGCAGTGTGCCAGAAATAGGAAATTAGGTTATGCGGAAAACAAAACAGGAAGTAGTGTTCGATTTGGACTTTCCTACATTGAAAGTGATGCGTGATGAGATTTACATCTGCACCTAGCCGTGTGGGCCAATATCAGATGGTGGCCATTACCACTGTGGATGGTATGTAGCGCCATCCTCGCCCTAGAAGGCCTTTGAATATGTATATCCTCCGGTCACTCCTAGTTGCAATTTCGAAGGCCCGAAGTAGGCCGTAGCCTTCACTCCTTCCTATCCAACTTCTAGTCCAGAACGCATAATTAAGAACACGACGGCATTCATATTCACTGAATCTAGACCATTCATTGTGTTCATTCTGAATGATCCGACCCACAAACACACGCGAGGGCCTCAAAACAGACAGCCACCAAGAACAGCTAAAAGGCTAAACAGACAATTAGTTAAACTCTGGGGCTTTACTGATTCCCGTGGAAATATAGTGGATTGTCCAGTTGGCTACTTGTTAGCCTATTAAGGGACTGGGCTCCCTTTTACCCCCGCAAGACACACGTCTAGATGGTTGTGTGATCCTTAAAAACTTATACATGTGGGGGTATTGCAAGTGATATGAAAGACTTCTAAAAAGAGTTTATTTCACATACGAACTATTCTGCTAAAAAACGAATTTTCCCTTTAAAGCGTAGTACGATTCGCTGGCCAATCAACCACAAATGGATGTGCTCTCGACGAAAATCGAGTTCAACGCCAAACGTGCCAGTAACGGGAACAAGTTCCCTAATTTCACCAGAGCAATGTAACGACACGTTTACGCTGGTTGCTGCGATAGCGACAGCGGAGGCCAGGGTCGTTGCAATTTTGTTTATTACGTACCTTCTTGGTTCGTGGAAAGAATGACACTCAGTGCTTTATAAACGTTATAAAACTTATCACCAAGTTTATTTATTCAACTCTTACAATGTAGATGCTTGATAGTGGACAGTCGGGAATCGTAGCCGAAGAACGGGGAGTCAATTCGTTGAGGCGATGGGCAGCGGTAGGAACATCAATAGTTGTACTGGAGGCAGCGGTAAAAGCGGCAGTGGCACTGGTGGCAGTGGTACAAGCGGCAGTGATAGAGGCGGCAACGGCCCTGGCGGCAGGACCTGGTAGTGGTACTGGCGGCAAAGATGGCGGCAGCACAGACGTCAGCGGCACTGATGGCTGCGGTATTGGCGGCAGCGGTAAAGATGGCTGCGGTACAGGCGACAGCGGAACAGGTGGCCGCGGCGGTAAACTAAGCACTACACCTCGCAGCAGCGATCGCGGGAAGTTCTTGGCCGTGTTAAATAATAATGATGAAATATAAAATTCCGCACAGCATCAGTCGCACGATCAAGCCAATCCCCGGTAGAAGAAAAACTTCCACCACTTGTAGCCGTACTGCTGATAAAAAATTATTGCGGAATATAAAATTCCTCCAAAAGATCTCTTAGCGGCAGGCGGGCTGTCTGCGGGCAAGAAGTTATAGCGGAATATAAAATTCCTCCAAAAGGCTTTTTACTTAAAGGCGATCTACTGATAAGAAGTTATTGCGGAGTATAAAACTCCTCCAAAAGATTTCTTATCTGCAGGCGATCTTCTTGCTAATTGACACACATTCACACACATACACATATCATCCGTCATAGTTGCATGACAACTATCAGCAGTAAGTTTTGATATGCACAACAGCTGAATGCATTAATGATCTTCTGGTTTCTAACCCACAGGTGGCGCTCTGACGTTCCCGACCGTTAATTTAAATCTTATAAATATAATGTAATATAATAATAATATAATATAATGCATAACTCAGACAATACTAGAAATTTGTCTTAAACTAAAGAATGAGTTCAACATCGTACAATAATAATAAGAATAAAAATAATAACAATAAGTATAATAATAAAAGTAATTCATTTTAAATTAAAGTAAATAGGTGTACGTGAATACGAAGTACGACTTTCACCGTTACAGCACCTACTATTGTTTCAATCAATAGAATCAATAGAGTTGGATATTCTACTATCCTCAACGAGTCTCTTGGTCCTCTCCTATACGCGGTTGAGAAAATTAAAAATACATTTTGAGGCGCCAGGCCATACATGAGACTTGTATTCCATTTTAGGTTAGATATAGGTGGTATAAACAGTACGAAGATCGGAAGTATGCCCTAAACCATTGTAAAAAATCGCGGCACTTAAAAGACCTGAAAATGTGCTTAGTTCATCGAACATCACACTGAATTTTCATGCCAAGAACATCAAGAGCTTTCTTATATACCTTTATCACTCTCCCCCCGAGCGCACATGATAGTCTTTATGGATCCTACTACTTCCTTCTAGACTGGTGTCTTGCGGGGTAAAAGGGAGCCCAGGCTCCTTCAAGGCTAGCAGGAGTCACCTGGACAATTCACTATATTTCCACGGGAATCAGTGGCCCGCAGAGTTCCGCTATTTGTCTCTTTAGGCATTTAGCTGTTCTCTGGCTGATTATTGAGGTTGGCCCCTATATGGGAGTATCGTATCACGAGGCCCTCGTGAGAGTTTGTGGGTCGGATCATTCACAATGAACACAATGAATGTTTAGGTCCAGTGAGTATGAATGCCGTCGTGTTCTTAATTATGTTAAGCTTCATGCGTCCTGCACCAGGAGTTGAATAGTCTCCAACACTTTAGCAAGGAGTGAAGGCTGCGGCCTACTTCGGGCCTTCGAAATTGCAACTAGGAGTGACCGGAGGGTATACATATTCGAAGGCCTTCTAGGGCGAGGATTTCGCTACATACCATCCACAGTGGTATTGGCCACCATCTGGTTAAGGCTCACGGCCAGGTACAGATGTAAACTTTATCACGTCATACCTTTATCACCCACAGCCGCATATGCAGCACAATTTCTGAACACAGATCTATGCGTAAGCATGTAACATCGCGTAACAGATTGTTGCGAGGTTATGATTGAGCGTATTATTCATCCGCCTTTTGAAACTCACCTCCAACTGGTCCGGTCTATCACTACATGAATACGAATGACTAATGGTGCTGTCGTCTGCGAAAGAATATATAGAGTTAAAAGTTTGCCAAAGAAGGTTATTTAGAAAAATAAGAAATAAGGTAAGAGAAAGAAGGGCACCTTGCGGTACCACTGAATTCATCTTGTACTCGTCTGATAAATTCCCATCCCTGACAGAAGTACAACACACCACACTCTATCAAATGCCCTGGAAATATGTAGATGAAACACCTTACTTTCACCGAAATGAAGTATGGAGTTGCACCATTTTTCCGACAGGAAAGCCAGCAAGTCACCCGTAGACCACCCCCTATGGATACCATACCGTCGGTCGCTAAGTAAGCTGTTTGACTCTGGATACCTCACAAACTGAAAATTAATCATAATTTCCATCACTTTAGAAAGTGCAGAATTTCAGTTGGGCGGTAATTTTCAAGATTGTTAGCTTCACCCTTTTTGGGATCGGCATTACAGTAGCAACCTTCCAATACTTTGAAAATTCACCGGCGTGATAAGCGTGCTAAAAAGGGCTGGTAACGCGCTAGGGTCGACGACGTAGGTGACGTATTTAGCTCATGCAAAGCTTGCTTATTCAACGTATTTCCAAATCATTTAGGAGTGCTTTGGTATTGAAAACTTTTATATGTATGAGTAATAGTGTGACTTGTTTTACATCCGCTCCTGGCTGTGTAGCATTAATCAGATCATGGACAAACCACAGTTGTATAATTTGGAACATCAAACATGCGTCCTAGGAAGCTGGAGACATAGTTCTAAGCAACAGAACCACCTAGTTGCAACTTTAATGATTCCAAACCATCTACCTTGCTAAAGGTGTTATGGAGCCACGAAACCACAACCACCACGTTACTCCCATATAGGGGCCAACCTCAATGATCAGTCAGAGAACTATTAAATATCTAAAGAGACAAATAATGAACTCTGCGGGTCACTGATGCCTGTGGAAATAAGTGGAGCTTCCAGTTGATTCCCTGCCTGTCTTCAGGGACTGGGTAGTTTTCTAAGAAATCTTATACACACACAAGATAATAACAACATACTTATAAGAAATTCTACCAAATAAGTAAACAGTACTAACTTGAATTCAATGCTTGCCGCTATGATGGCAAAAATGCAAAAAAAGAATCAAAAGCTTCAAGAAATCTCTAGAGCCAACAATGTGTAATTCAAGAAAATGAGAAAATCTTCTCATCTTCTGTATTGTGTAGTTTTTGAACAAACTATGTATGTGGCTTTAATGATAGAATCAATTTGGAACCGAACAGATTTTTTCACCAGATAAATTTTTGCCGGACTGATTTCAAAAATAAATATTATTTTTACGTCGATAACAATTTGATTGGACTGATAAACAATAAATTAGAGAGCTTATACAAGTTTAAATCGTTCAGTTTAGAGCAATCTTTCAATGAATTAGGTCGTTTCGGAATAAAAAAAGTTTGGACATAAAACTTATTATAAAAAGTGGCTACCGGAATGCATAACATCTGAAAAAAAACTTCATGAAAGAGGAGATCTTACAGATCTCAACATAAACAAGTCTCCTGGGCCTGATGGGATACCAGCACTGGTCTTAAAGTAGTGCTCGTCGACGCTAGCGCGTCCATTAGCAGCCCTTTTCAGCACATTGTACCATGTCGAAGAATTTCCGAAGTGCTGGAAAGTTGCTAATGTAACGCCTATCCCCAAAAAGGGGGAGGCTAACAACCCTGAAAATTACCGCCCAAACGCAATTTGTTCTGCACTTTCTAAGGTATTTGAAAGTATGATTAATTTCCATCTAGTGAGATACCTGGAGTCCAACAGCTTGCTTAGTGACCGACAATATGGTTTTCGTAGGGGGCGCTTTACGGGTGACTTGTTGGCATTCTTGTTGGAACAATGGTGTAACTCCATACATCATTTTGGAGAAAGCAAGGTGGTGGCTCTAGATATTTCCAAAGCATTTGATAGAGTGTGGCATGATGCACTTCTGTCAAAACTTGTTGCTTTTGGTGTCGGTGATACTTTTTCCAGATTTTTATCGAGTTTTCTCAGAAATCGCACTATACGAGTTGTTATAGATGGGATTTTATCAGACGAGTTCATGATGAATTCAGGGGTACCGCAAGGCTCCGTTCTTTCTCCTACCTTATTCCTTATCTTTCTAAATGACCACCTTTTTTTTGAACTTTCAACCCAATATATTCTTTTGCAGATGACAGCGCCATTTGTCACTCATATTCATTTGATAATAGACCAGGCAATTTGGAGGTTAATTCCAAAAGGCAAAACATGAATGATACGCTTAATCACGGTCTTGTGACAATCTTAGAATGGGGTCGTCTGAATAGAGTAGAATTCAATGCTCGTAAGACGCAATGTTGCATGCTTACGCATAGATCTTCGTTTGGTAGTGGTGCTGCATTTTGGGGTTACTCGACCGCGTACAGGAGTGGGCCAAGAGGCTCATTGCTGACAGTAGGGTATCCAACTCTATTGATTCTCTAGAGCATCGACGCAACGTGGGATGCATTTCACTGTTCTATCGTTACTACAATGGTAAGTGCTCTAATTAGATTAGGGAACTTGTTCCTGATACTCGCACGTTTTCACGTTTAACTCGATTTTCGATGAGAGCACATCCTTTTGTGGTTGATTGGCTAATGAATCGCACTACGCATTACAGGGAAAATTCGTTTTTCAGCAGAACAGTCCGTATGTGGAATAAGATACCTTCGAAGGTCTTTCCTATCACTTTCAATCTGAGAAAGTTCAAATCGAATGTCCACAGACACTACTCCCTCTTTCCCCCTTCCCGTAACCTAATTTCCTAGTTCTGGCACAGTACACTGCATACGTAGGGGTCATCCCCTGAGTGCTGGTCCAATTAAAAAAAAAAATAATGAGTTAAGATGCTGTGAAAATTCCTGACTTATTTTACGTATAACCGTTGAGAGCTTATTTTTCTGAACAATTCTATGCTAAAGTTGCGTTGAGTAACGCCTTGGTAAATTATAAATAATTTTAAGTTTTTGATGTTTAAATTTAAAATCGCTATAGGTAGACACCAAAAATTTACGGGGAGTATAAATTAATATGTCCACTCTACAACAGCAAAATTAAAAGGTGTTCCCATAGAGATAAAATTTTCATGTACCTATCGTACCTACATTTCAGCGCCAAATGAAGATGTATTAACATTTAAAATTTTGTTGTTGTTTTTAGTGGTTATATAATGGCTACAACTCTTGGAAAAACTTATTCGAAATGATTTTCATTTGGCTTTCAGCACGACATGAAATACATTTCATGCATAGGGAAATTGTCCACTGCACATATATGGACTCGCTTCAACTACTCAATATTTGGGTGCCGAGCAGAGCAAGCCATACCTTTTAAAACGGACTACAACTTGTAAGCCTGTGTCTGGACTACCAGCTGGTCAGTCATTCGTTTATACGACGTGTGGAACGTTTTTAGTTAGCCACAGTTGAGTCACTTTTGCTTTGTGAAATGGAGCACAAAGTCCATGGCTTATTGGTGAATATTCATTTGTTGGAAGGCTTTACAAGGGGTCCAAGACGGTCGATTGATTGATTTCACTTTGTCGCAAAAATGGAGCTTGGTTGCACTATCATAGCACACTTCCTATCATACCATTACAGATGCGGGATGATATCCTATTTAAACCCTTAGGATGAGTAACGCTGTTTCTCTGGATGACCGAGCATACACAAGATTGTTCTGTATATTCAAATCAACGATATTTCTGTCTGTGAGGGTTCTTAGCGTACGTTTTAGCTTTTCTCTTACATTATTCCTTTAATAAGGCGTCGGACAGGTGTCCAGCGTGTCGCTTGTACGCGCTGAGACCCAAATCTTTTTTGATAATGCGAGACATAGATTTATGCAAACTTTGCATTTTATTTTCGCAGCGGTTTTCGGGCGATTTGTTTCTTCACGGCTTTAATCGCTTTCGTAGTTCTCACAGTTCGCGGATGGCTGTACCTTTGACGGCCTCGTACTCTATCAATATTCTCAAACAACTTCATAGCACGACACATAAAATTGCGAGAGGTGCTAAAAAGGTCGAAAGGTCTTCAAGATATGGCCATTTTTCGTGTTGGATTTTAGTAGGCCAAACAGAACAATACGATTTTCAATAAAAAAAAAAATTTTTACGTGACAATGAAGCACAAATGTCGTATCAAATCTTAATCAATGCGTAATGGATGTCTCCAGTGACGCATCCGTAATGTGTAACAGTATTTATGACTTGACCGAGTGTAAGGTCTTATCGTTAACCACTTCAGATAGACGTTTGCCGCTAATATAATGTCTGCTATAATAATAATTTAATTATTATTGAGAAGTGATTTTTACGTCTATGATCTCTTTCACACAAGTGTATGCTCTCTAGAATAAGAAGTATGGAAAATAAAATTCTAAATTAAAGGGAGAATATCGGATATTTGTATATTTTTCATATTGTTAACCCTAAAAGGCAAACAATTATTTTTTCTTTATATTTTTAAAAGAGAAGTAGTACTTCAGTAAAGTACCGTGCTATATTCTTTAGGAAAAGAATAGAGAAGAGATGCGACAGGTGGTGAAAGTGGAAAGATAGTTACGGAAATTAACTGTCGTATAAGTCAGTTCAGTGACCAGTGACTATGCCTTCATCACTGAGCAGCCCCACCGACAGTCAATTTTTAGTTGTAGTGAAAAAAACGAGGTCTTTGTTGGGAATCGAACCCACAACCCCCAGTCGTGCAAGCTAGTACACTACCTACTAGCCTACAGGAGCACCTAATTTGATTTATTTTAAATTTTTGGCAACTAATTTTAAAAACTAAAAAACCGCTAATACATGCTACTGAACTAATGCTGACAGTCAGGTTTGGCTGAACTATTTTATGGATAAATTTTATAAAATTAATTTGTTTTATTTTTTCATGTTATTGTTTTTGGTTTCTGTTTGCGACTTATTAAGTCGTCTTTTCATTGTGTAATTTTTTTGTTTATCATCTTGATTTCAATTTAATCTTAAACATCATTTAGCAAAATCCATCATTCTTCCTACTTTTCTTTATTAAGTCAAGCGTATAAAATTTATATTTAGTGTACTTCCGCTAAATCGTTTAAATAGCTTTAAAGCGCAAAAGCCAAATGTCAAATTAATTTGTAGCATAACATTGAGCATAAAGTCGCAAACAAGATCATATTTATTAAAGAGACAGAAAAATTTTACGTGAAATGTTAAACGTTGGTTCATAGACTTTGCTGCAGGTAAAATTAATTAATTCAAACTTAAGTGAAGCAACAAAGGGACTGCACAGTGAGAGAGAGAAAGAAAGTGTGTTTGGATAATAAATCAACATTTCACAAGCTGGCAAGAAGGATTCAATTAAGTTTCAGTTTACAGAAAGACGTTATTGTAAAACTGATTTCTACATGAACAAATAAACTAGTTTTTAGATATGCTACCCCTGGATCTCTTTAATTGCATTAACATATTCTTTTTAAAAAATTTCGAAATATCATAGGCCGATATGTGTAAGAATTCCAGCTTTTCTTGGTTCCAGAGCCAAATAGGGGAACATTTTGAGATTTTTCTAAAACGATTTGGGAATTTTGGTATTTGGTTGCTCTAAACCTCAGTTTTTCATTCACAGAAACTTAACGAAATATCTAGATAAATTACGATTTTATCGCATTTTATCAGTGATGGGCGAACTTTTTGGGTGGCGGGCCAATAAATTAAAAAAAAATCTTGCGGCGGGCCATTAAATTAAAAAAAAAATAGAGGGTCATTCATTACAAAAATTATGGGGTTGCTGTTCAATTAAAAGTTCGGTTTAAGCTATATATTTATTAGTACCCCCCGGGGGCACATTTATTGTCTTTATAGTACGTAAAAGCTATCTAGATCTGTGCAACTGGGGGAAAAAGGGAGACCAGTCCCCTGAAGACAAGCAGGGAGTCAACTGGAAGCTCCACTTTATTTCCACGGGGATCAGTGAGCCGCAGAGTTCATTATTTGTCTCTTTAGACATTTAATAGTTCTCTGGCTGGACAGGAGTTAAAAGTTTCCAACTCTTTAGCAAGGTGTGGTGGTTTGCAGCCCTGCCCTGGAATCATTAAAGTTAGAACTAGGTGGTTCTGTTGCTTAGAATTATGTCTTCTTATGATTTTAAGATTTTAAGTAATTTCCTCAAAATCTGGTTCCAGCTGGGAGGATGCGACTTTTAATAAATTAAATAGACTCTCGTCTGACAATCGGTTTCTTATTGAATTTTTTCTGTCTGCATTTCATTACTGAAAAGGCCTGTTCACATAAATATGAGGAAGCAAACATTGCCATAATTTTAAAAATAGCTGTTTTAAATTATTATAACATTGCAATTCTAATAATAATAATTTCCAATTGTAGATCAGATGGAACATTCTCAGGATTAACATTAAAAGGCATTGAAAAAGTATCTAAACATGGTTGGATATTTTCAAAGTGAGCAAATCTGGCTTCAAATTCTGAATACAGTTTTAATAAAGGCTTGTAACTTCTCCTCACTCACAGGCCTCAAAGAATTAAGTCTTGGAAAATGAGTCAAATCATTTTTTCCCAAACATTTAGAAAATATAAACAATTGAGTTTTTAAAGACCTCAAACTGCCCCAAGTTTCATCTATAAATTGATTTCTTCCCTCTAACTTCTTGTTCAGTTTATTATAGTGCTCGAGTAAATCCGTGAAAAAAGCAAACTCGATGCACCAATTTTCCAATCCAATCCTCCAATATTTCCCACTCGTCCCAAATTTCTGTTTTGATTCTTAGAAAAACTTTAATTTCTTCGAGAAGACGTCAAACTCTCGAGAAGGCGTGCCCACAACTCAGCCACCTGATCTTTGTGTAATAAAGTACATCTGAAAATTCCGCATAAACTTGCGATAAAAACTCTTTAAATTGTCAATGTAACAAACCATGGACTGGAATGGTATTAATATCCAAGGCAGCCTTGCAAAGAACATCTTGGTGGATTATACAATGTAAAAAAATTGTTTCGCTTTCAGGATTCTGACTTTTATAAACTCCTGCAAACCCCGAATTTTTTCCTACCATGTTAGGTGCTCCATCAGTTGTTAAATTAATTAATTTGGAGATTGGGGCATTTAGAGATTCCATATCCTCTCTAAATTCATCATAAATTATTTTTCCTGTCGTCTTTCCTTTCAAAGATCTCAAACAAGCAAGTTCTTCGGCTATTACAATATTTTCATCGGCTCCTCTGATAAAAATTTAAAGTTGGGTTGTATCACTCCTGTCAACACTCTCGTCCATAGTGACTGACAAATACTTAAACTTTTTAAGACGTCCATCGAGTTGATTGGTTAAATTAGAAGCAATCGCTTCAATTCTTTTTGTAACCGTTCTACGTGACAGCCCTATAGATTCGAAAACTTTTACTTTTTCTGGGCATAATACTTTTTCAATGCTAATTAACGCATCCTTAATAAATTCTCCTTCAGAAAATGGTTTGTTACTTTTTGTTATTTTATAGGCAACAATGTGACCAGCTAACGTGGAGGATCGCTGGACACTTCTTTGATTTTTAAAAAACATTTGCTGACTAGATATTTTTCTTTTCAATTCCTCTGAATGAACTTTCTTGTCTTCATCTGTCATTTTATAGTACTTCGACCCAAGATGTTTTGAATTAAAGTGCCTAGCGAGATTATAATCTTTTAGTACAGCTACCGGTTCTTGGCAGATAAGACAAATAGGTTTTTGGTTATATTCCATAAGGAAGTACTTCCATGTCCACTCTTCTTGAAATACTCGACATTCCGAATCAATTTTTCTCTTTCTATTTTCGATTGCCATTTATGGGGGTATTTACAAGACACTTTATTATTTTAATTACACAAATAAAAATGTACGTTGGCAACTTTATAATTTTACTTTACAATTTATTCTTTACGTCACGAGATTTACACTTTTACTGATTGCTGATTAATCCATCGCTGGCCCTTTTATATTTGTTGCGCATGTTGTCTCGAATATTCAAGAATCCTCTAGATCTCACATATAATAGTTGTTGTTGTGTTATACGTTCAGTTTTCTATATTAGTTGTGTTTTATGATATTTATGTTTCTTCTTGGAGAATTGCATCAGAAAGTAGTTGTTCTCCTGTGTGTACAATATTTCCTAGAAAAGTACACAGTTTGGACACAATACAATAGGTCTATATTAGTTGTTTTTGTTTCATGCTTTTTAAGTTTCTTCTTGGAATATTGTATAAGAAAGTTGTTGTTGTCTTGTGTGTACAATATTTCCCAGAAAACTATGCAGTTTTGGCACAATATAATATGAAAACATCGCATTTTGTTGCTAAAATATTCAATTTATATCTTTTTTAAAACATAATGTAAATTTCTTTTCGGGCATAATTTTTTATTATGTGATTAATTTTTTTTTTGAAAAACGCTCGGCGGGCCGGATGTGGCCCGCGGGCCGTAGTTCGCCCATTACTGCATTTTATCATTTAAAGTTGAAAGTAAAAATTTTTCACAAATAGCTAGTTTTTCATAATTTGCTAAAGTCCCTTTCACTTGAAAAGTTCAAACACAAAACTTCCGAAATTTTCTTTTAATCGGTTTCTTCATTATTTGAGTTTTTTTTTTTACAAAATATTTAATTGCTGCCCCACTGTGAAGCAAAATAAAAATATCAAATTTAGATATATACACTGACTCGCCAGTATAGTTTGGAACACGGCTTGGAAATAATGTCAGCGCATCGAAAGCGCTCGCCGTTCATACCGAACAAACAGCCAGCAAAGATAGAAAGGAATGATAGCAGTACTAAAAATATACGCTGCTTAATTTGTGGCAAATCAAAATTAGCTCGTTTGCAGGAAGTTGAAGGAGAGGCCGATCAAATACTTCTTTCGAAATACTAGTCTAATCTAATTTGGAGGTTTAATTTTTGAGGAGTTTTTTCACTATTAATAGCCGTATATTGGCAATAACTCGCTGAATGTTATACTCTAAGTGGCCAATCGTTTTGGGCTTATCGGCGACTTTACATATCCCGCACGACGATCTTGGAGATATATTTTAGAGTTGGATATGCGCTCACTAAACGTTTTCTTCAAAAAATAAATTGTGGCTCGAGGTGTGTGACAGGTTGCATCACCTTATTAAAACCACAGCTCCTGTACATCAGAACACACTTCTTTCGAAAAAGAAAGTTTAAGCTCTAGTCTAGTCTAATCTGGAGGTTTAATTTTTGAAGAGTTTTTTCAATATTAATATTGAAAATATTGACAATAACTCGCTAAATGTTTTCCTCTAAGGAGCCAATCGTTTTGGACTTAGACGGCATAGACCGGAAACTTTACATATCCCCACAGAAAATAGCGTAGCGATCTTGGTGGCCCTTTCAAGGGTCCGAACCGTAACACTATGCGCTCACCAAACATTTTCTTCAATAAATCAATTGTAGCTCAAGCTGTGTGACATGTTGCGCCGCCTTGTTAAAACCACAGCTCCTGCACAATATGGTTGTTCAACTGATGATGTGTGAAAAAGTTTGTGAACATGGCTCTAAAGTCATGACTGTACTATTCTGACCAGCATCAATTTTAAGAAATATGCCAAAGATATAAAGCACACCAAACAGTTCGTTTTTCTGGATGTACCGCTGTTTCAACATAGTCCTGAGGCTTATCATTACTCAAAATATGGCTATTTTGTTTATTGACGCATCTGTTCAAACAAAAGTACCCCTGTAGGCTAGTGGGTAGTGTACTAGCTTGTCAGTCTTGGGGTTGTGGGTTCGATTCCCACCGAAGACCTTGGTTTTTTTTTACCACAAAAATAAAAAATTGACTGTAGGGCTGCTCAGTGATGAAGGCATGGTATTTGGTCGCTGTGCTGTCTTATACGATAGTTAATTTCCGACTATCCTTCTAGTTTCTCTTCTCTCTTTTCCCTTCCCAAAGAATGTAGCAAGGTACTTGACTAAATAGGCATTGTTGCCTGAAGTGCTACTTCTCTTTGAAAAAAAAAGTGAGGAACGTCCTTAAACAGAACAGTGAAATTGGACTTGCGTATTGCGAACAGAACCATCATTTTGAAAATTAATATACAATGTTTGGAAGCGTGGCTTAGGAGTCAGTCTATGCATGTTGAAATCAAACTGGCAAAATGTTGCCATACCTCTATAAAAACCTCATTTATTAACCGAGGTAAAGGTAGTATAGCCAAACAGTAAACGATACCCAATGCTCGTTTCGTTAAACCTTCAGATCAGTAATTGGCCAAAGAGTTAAGGAAATCGCATAAAAATCACAATTCATCATCAATTAATAGAAGAATTAATAAAAGAACATTCTAAAATATAAATCATAGAACAAATTATTTCGTGTACACTCTTTCTTTAAACTTGCTCATTGCCATCGAGTGTGACAATGATAAATTACTTTAAAAATATAAATGTGGGTTAAATAGCTGGTGATAACTTACTAACAACTGAAGTACAATGAAATATAAATGAATATCTGTTAGCTTGTTTCTCTTACATGATGCCACGAGAGTTATTACTTTAACTATTCAATTAAAATAATTTGGACGTAACAAATTGAGAGAAAATACGTGATAAATAGCACAACTAAATTAAATGAATGCATTTTAAATATATAATCAAACCAACAGATTCAGGCTAATTTGTTGGGACATTAAAAATTTAAGCCAAAACTTTGCAATGACAATTTAAAATTAGTTTTGCTTTAAATTATTTGAAATTTTTAAGACATAAAACATAAAATGAACCGAAATATACAGTTTTTGCTTTTGGCTCACGAAGCAGCAAAAAGACAAATGACGCAAACGAATGTTTTGCTCCGCTATTTATTTTTTAACTTTGGTTGGATAAACATAATAATTTAGTTTTTATCATCTATTACCAGCAAGCATAGGCATTGCATTTCATATTATCACCAGCATCCCCCCAGGGGCATATAAATATGGTCTTTATAGAATTCCACTATCTAGACACAGTGCAATTGGGGAAAAAGGGAGCACAGTCCCCTGAAGTTAGACAGGGAGACAACTGGAAACTCCACTTTATTTTCACGGGGATCAGTGAACCCGCAGAGTTCATTATTTGTCTCTTTAAACATTTAATAGTTCTCTGACTGATCATTGAGGTTGGCCCCTATATGGGAGTATCGTGGTGGTTATGGTTTCGCGGCCCCACAACAGTATAATGGTTATTATGGTGGCCAGGGTCATCTCACTGATAATGACACGCAAAGTGAATGATCCAGTCCAGTGAGCATGCTAGACATGTGTTCTGGACAGGAGTTGAAAGTCTCCAACTCTTTAGCAAGGTGTGATGGTTTACAGCCCTGCCCTGGAACCATTAAAGTTGCAACTAGGTGGTTCTGTTGCTTAGAATTATGTCTTCGGCTTCCTAGGACGCTGTATGACGTTCTAAATTATACAATTGTGGTTTGTCCACCATCTGATTAAGGCTACATAGCCAGGTGCGGATATAAAACGAATCACAGTTTTATTACCAGCACTTCCCCCCGGGGACACATGATAGTTTTTTTGGAACCTACTATTCCATTTAGACTGGTGTCACCTGGACAATCCACATATTTCCACGGGAATCAGTACGCCCGCAGAGTTCACTCTTTGTCTCTTAAGACAATTAGCTCTTCTCTGACTGGCTATTGAGGTTGGCCCCTATATGGGAGTATCGTGGTGGTTGTGGTTTCGAGACCCTCGTGATAGTTTGCGGGTCGGATTATTCAAAATGAACACAATGAATGGTTCAGGTCCAGTGAGTATGAATGCCGTCGTGTTCTTAATTATATTAAGCTTCATGCTTTCTGGACCAGGAGTTGGAAGTCTCCAACTCTTTAGCAAGGAGTGAAGGCTGCGGCCTACTTCGGGCTTTCCAAAATGCTACTATGAGTGACCGGAGGATATACGTATTCGATTGCCTCCTAGGGCGTGAATGACGTTTGCAAATCATTCAAGTGGTTTGACCACCATCTGATTATGACTACCTGGTCGGTGCAGATGTAAATCAAATCACATCAATTATCACCAGCACTTGACTTCTAAGTAGAGTGGCTATTAGTTGTCGGCTTTCTTTTTTATCGCAGTCTATCGTTCTTTTATTGCTTTTATTTATCTAGGATTGCTGTGCGACAAATAATTCACACTTATTATTTACCTGCCTGCACCCCCTCGCAAGGGGCACATTAATATGTCTGAATGGTGACATGTGTCACTGGGGGTAAAAGGAAGTCCAGTAGCCTTAAGGTTGCACAGCTTCCACTTTATTTCCACGGGAATTATTAGGCCCAAGAGTTCAGCTGTTGCTGTTCTCTGTCAGCATATTGAGATTGGCCCCTCGGGGAGTATCGTGGTGATTGTGGTTTCGCAGACTCGCAAATAAAGGGGCCCGGATCATTTACTCTTGACCAAGAACACAGAGTGAATGGTCCAGGTTCAGTGAGTATGCCTTGTCATGTGTTCTGGACCAGGAGTTGGATAGTCTCCAGCTCTTCAGCAAGGAGTAGTGGTTTGCAACCCTGCTTTGAAGCGCTGAAATTGCAACTAGGGAAGACCTGTCGCATAGAGTTATGTCTAGGGAAGACGTGTTGCTAGATTTAGTCCTCGGCTTCCTAGGGCGTAAATGGCTAATGCTTTTCATTCCCAGTGGTTTGAGGATCATCTCATTAAGGCTTACGGCCAGGTAAATCTTATCACGAAATATCACCAAAGTGGTTTGATCCACCATCACGTTATGGCTTAAACAGCTGGGTACTGATGTAAATCTTATCACGTTGCCCTGCCCATGCACGCAGTCATAGTATCTCCTGGTGGTTAAAAGTGGCACCAGGCGCAGGCTAGCAGGAGTCTAAAACTGAGAGATAAGGACCTTCGAATATCAACCAGTTGCTTATTAATTGCTACTACGGTAGGCCGTAGGAATACGGCCCTATTCCAGTTAATGATGAACATTCGTGGTGGCTGTGGTATAAACTCAAAGGAAGGTATGGTTTTTTTCTATCCATTGTGCTGTTGCCTTCTCAACAGAATATCGCCAATGGTGCGGTGGGGGTTTAGAAAGTCTCCTGCTCTCAAGCAAGGCCCGTGCGCTTTAGAGGTGTTGGTAGACGCGATGTATATATCCAGTGATAAGATAACCGTCAGGTTAGGGACAATATGGCTACATACTGACATTAATTTGTATCACATTTTGCCACTGCATGGTCTACTAGTTCAGGCCCCTCCAAGCCTAGTGTGCAAGTAATGTCTTCTTACTAATTTACTTTTGAAAAGTTTTCGTAACCTAACTAACGCGGTTATGAAGCTTAAGACATCTCGATTATATATTATAGATTAGCAATATTAAGGTGTCCCTGTAGGCTAGTAGGTAGTGTGGTATCTTACATGACTGGAGGTTGTGGGTGCGATTCCCAACAAAGACCTTGGTATTTTTAACTACAAATAAAAATTAACTATCGTTGGGGCTGGTCACTGGTCACTGGCTATTGTCTTATACGACAGTTAATTTCCGTAACTATCCTTCTACTTTCACCACCTGTCGCATCTCTTCTCCATCCCTTTTTCCTAAAGAATGTAGCACGGTACTTGACTAAACAGACATTGTTGCCTAGAGTGCTACTTCTCTTTAAAGAAAAAAACAAAATATAAAGTGTTTGCTAGCTATTACCTTGCTGCCTCAACGTCTAACAAAACGTTCTCGTCTATTTCTATCAGTTCTATCCCATAAGTGTTATTTAGTTTAAGCAAACTTAAACTAACTGAACAGACAGCCATATGATCAGATAAGTTCAGGTAAGTCTGTAAGTACTGTAAATCGATAGGAATTCTTTGTTGTCTTAACTTAATTTGTTCTGTCTCCTAGCAGAGAATAAATCTTACTCAAAAATTGTTACTCTCTGATACCGCAACTTATAAGCCTGGTGCCTATCAACTGATTGCCCTTTGCATTCGGTCGGCTGGTTGATAACTAGATGAAAAATGTGCGAGGTAGCTGGCGGGTCGAAGATTCTTTTTAAGTTTTGTTGTCATAAATCAAACGTGTCTTGCACTTTAAGTTTTGAGGATTGTGAGTTCATTAGAAATAGTCGAAGATTAATTAAATTGTTAATTTCTGCGAAAATTTTTCGGGCCAAATAGAATAAATTGAAACGAACACGTGCATTATATATTAAAAAGGGACGCTTTAAGAGCCATAAATTAAACAAGAGAAACGGAAGCCAAGAGTTGTTTAATGAAGAGTGAAGAGTTCTTGGGATGGCAAAAAAATGATAATTGTTTTAAATCACAGTATCCTTTCATTGATAACAAATTTTAGAACAGGCGACGCAAACTCATAATTAGAGGATGCAATCTGCATGCAGTGAGTATATCAAGTGGGCATTGAACATATGACTAGTGGTACTCCGTAAACCATATAACAATTTATAACACTGATGTACTAAATTCCCAAAAGACCCAAATTTTCAAAAATCCTATCAGGGTACTCACTCTCCTTCTAACTATTACAAGACAGCTAGGGTTGCCAGAAACACTCCAACATGGACATTGAAGTTTGTAACTAGCCGATTAAAAAATTCTGGCTTTATTACGTGGTCTTATTTGGGTACGGTTTTCCGTCAACCCTCGTCAAATTTCTTTTCGTACTAGTTGCGTTCTATTGTCAGCTGTGTTTATAAAGTTCGTCTTGTTCGTGTTTCCCTTCGTGTTATTGCATTCGTCACTTTCTCCCTTCTCGTCTGTATCTCTCTCTCTCTCTTTTTTCTTGTCTCCAATATGTCGCTCCCTTTTTCATTCGTCTTTCTTCCCAACTAAATCCTTTTACGATCATGCTTGTTGTCCGTTTGTTTTTATGTGTGAACCTATTGGGTTTTTTGTTTCTTATGTGACATAATAATCTGTAATTGTACGTTTATGAGGTTCTCTTATGGCTTTGGTCTTGTGCACCCGCGTAACGTGTTCGTGTTGGTGTAATGTTTGTTTTCTTGTAAAAATGTTTCAATGGTTCAAATATTGTGTCCGAAGCAGTGTTTATTTGTTCATTCATTATTCGTCCGTCAAATTTTTTCTGTTTGTATATTTCCATGTCTCCCATGTGCTGTGTATGAAGCATGTCCTGGTGTACATTTGTCGTTGAATATATGGTTCACAAAGTTTGATTCTGGAGTTGATTTTGGTTCTCGTAGTTTTTTGTTATAGTCCCTAGTGTGTCCTCTAAATCTGGTTTTAATTACGTGGTCGTTAATATAGCTGCTATTGTATAACGGGCACAAGAACCCAATTCTACTATTCCAAAAAGATAGCAAAAATAGCCTTTTTTCAACTGTACCTGTAGGCTAGTGGGTAGTGTACTAGCTTGTCAGTCTGATGGTTGTGGGTTCGATTTCCAACGAAGAGTTTGGTTTTTTTTCAGTACAAAAATTAAAATTGACTTTTGGTGGGGCTGCTCAGTGATGAAGGCATGATTACTGATCGCTGTGCTGTCTTCTATGACAGTTAATTTCCGACTGTCCTTCTACTCTCACCACCTGTTTCATCTCTTCTCTATCCCTTTCCTAAAGAATGTAGCACGGTACTTGACTAAATAGGCATTGTTGCCTGAAGTGCTACTTCTCTTAAAAAAAAATAACTAAAATCATGGATACATTTTTTAATATTCTTTAGGATAATTTTTTCATTCAAATTTTATACGTTTAATTTTATATTTGCTGGGTTGCTAGCTTGAACTTTAATAAAAATTTATTTTATTATATTGTTGTTATTATAATTCGTTTCAAAATATTTGTAATAATTGCTTATGATAATGGCAGCGTTTTTTTTTTGTTGCTACAAATCACTATAACTTCAATTCAATACCCCGTTTTTATGGCTTCAAGAAAAGAAGAAAGAAAATAAAACTAATAAATAAAATAAATTGGATTAAGAAATTATTTAAAATTAAAACTGTTAAAACATGTTTTTCGTTTATAATAATTTTGTAACGTATTTGGTTTATTTTATTATTCGTATTATTATTATTGTTTTCAGTGAGTATATTAATATATGAAAACATTTGTTTGTTATTTTAGATTATTCGTTATCGTATTTTAAGCCATTCCATAAATTATGTCTTTTTGAATAAATGAAAAATGAGCGCAGTAGACTAAGCTTGTTAAAAAAAGATGCAGTTATTTAGTTTTTTACAATTATAGAACTTTTAATTGGCCACACTGTTTTCT
Source organism: Trichopoda pennipes (assembly GCA_030448955.1). Taxonomy (NCBI): domain Eukaryota; kingdom Metazoa; phylum Arthropoda; class Insecta; order Diptera; family Tachinidae; genus Trichopoda; species Trichopoda pennipes. The sequence goes on along the minus strand of JASKUP010000056.1, from coordinate 7,672,779 downwards.
TTGTAGCCTAATGTGACAGTTAAAAATAACGCACTTCTTTTGAGTTGATAATGTTTTGTGGAAACGTTTAAATTTTGGAAGTTATGCAGTTTCAGACACGCTTTGGCCACCGCGATTGTTGTCATACTTGTTGTTTTTTTTGCAAAACTATTGATCCCTTTAGGAATATGTTTAATCTAAGGGATAAAATACACGATTTAAGTGTTTGCCACTTGAAGCTTTGTTTTGCTTACAGGAACTCAACATAGTTCTTAAATTTGAGTAGTCAAACTTGTATGGGAATTAAGACCCCGAAGATATCATTTGCTGCTTACAGGACAACCCTTATGGATGAATTAACGCCGCTATACCATTTATCAGCAAAAGCAAAAAAAAAAAAACAAGATCGTGGTATGATTACAGAAACTCAATAGTGTTCTCCACAACAATATATTGTTACTTTTATTCTTTTAATAAACGTTTTGTTATTTTGAATTCTTTTATTGCAAAATAATAACACAGTACTTTAGGGTTTTGAATTAAGTTAAACGATTTATTTACTTTCAATACACACAAAATAAGCACGATGGCAACTCCACCATTGTAATACCTTAAAAGATGTTGTATTATTTTATTTATTTTTTTTTTCTCAACAATGTCTCAACTTGAATTAATTCATTTGCCCTGCAAGCTGTGCTCATATACTTCTTTTAAGTGATTCTCGCACACAAAAGAATATTCCACTTTAATTCTACTCCATATTGTTGTTGTTATTAACAAGAGTTTAGCCTGCTTGGCTGTGAGTTTTACTTTTGTTTTCTACTGTTTATCTTATTTCGTAGAATTTCTTATAAACATGTTAGTGTTGTTATGCCTGTATAAGATTTTTTAGAAATCTACGCAGTTTGTAAAGTGCACAGTGGGTCGCTTCGTTTACTTTTGATCAATAATTATTTTTTTTAGCTTGTCACGACACGTTCTCGCGTTTTGCTGGGATAGAGCTCGCGGCATCCAGGGTACGTTAAAATAAATTTTGTTTTACTAATAACACAAATGACACTTTAGTTTTGCTAATAATTTTTATTATAATCCACTCTTAAATTAAGTTAAAATTATACTACTGAGCACGCCAACGACGATGCACCGTTTCGTGGCCCTCAAGAGTTCTCGTCTCCACTCTCCCCCGGCTAGCCTATTGCTTCTCACACTGGAGCGAAAAAGATTCTGGTCCAGTCTTAGCAGAACAATTTTTGACTTGTTACGGCTGTCACGAATAAGATTCTAAATTGGTGTTAGCCTTTTTTTACGATCTTGTCCGTTCTGTCCAGCTAGGGCGAATAAAATTCTGGCCTGGCTGAACAAAGCGTGGCCTTGCTCTGGCCTCCATCATCTGGGCGAATAAAATTCTGGCCAGATGAAGCAGCGACAGAACTTGCTTGGCTGTAAACCTTATCTATACTCAATTAATTCAAAGTCGAATAAAATTCTGACTTTAATTCACTGAGTTGAACCTATTCGCAAGACTATTTTAGTTAAGTTGAATAAAATTCTAATTCACTTAAGACAAGTCTTGTCCGGTTGCTTGCATGTGGCTAAAGGCCGGGGCACATAGAATTCGTCATGCGTTACACTTTGACGTATTCAACTGAAGTCAAAGTAACGACGGATGAGGTTGGCACAATGAGTACTTTGTTGACGGCCAACTTTCGTACTTTACGTTGATGGAGACGTACTGATTTTAACAACGCTGATAAGAATACGTGTATTTCAACTTACTTGTCAGTTGAAAAATATAAAGTATGACGTATGACGGATTCTATGTGCCCCGGCTTTAACTCTCCTCAAGTATAACGCTCTTATATGTCTCTGCCAGGCACATTTACACAACCATACTACTAAACGACAGCTGCTTTCGACTGCTTAGAGTTGTGTTTAATGGTATGTTTTTCTTACGGATGTATCTTTATGTCAATAGATGGCGCTTCTTAACGGCTATAAATTATAGTTAAAAATATTTTATTTAACAATTAATAAATGTAATTATAAAATATGAAAAGTGTATAATGGAATTCATTTAATAATAATGTTGTCTTTTTCAAAACTTATGAAATTCATTAAACAATAGAAATTAAGAAATGCGAAAAAAATGTATAGAGTTCAATTGCTTGTCTTATGTGATCCAAAAACAAGCCTGCCTGCCGACTTTTGGTCGTCACAATATTTAAATTTATATCTTTTCAATTAAATAATTTTGTTGTTGTTATTTGATTTTTAAACAATTTTAAACTTTTTATAGATTTTTCAATAACATAAAAAAATTTTTTTGCCGCCACTAATTTCTGAATATTTTTGAGTGTTTAGCATATGAAAACATTGCTATTATAATGACCGAAAAGAAACGTTTCGCCGAATTCGCGAATATTTGGTTCATCGAAATCGAAATACTTTAAAACACACATAGTACGTTTACATAATAACGAGGTTAAAATTAGCCACGATCATTAACAAAATATGTGACTGACAAAAAAAAGCAAAAAAACTTTTTAAAACTTGACCCCAGATCGAGACTTATTAAATATTTTCAATTAATCGTTCTCAATTTAGTTAACAATAACACCATCTATAGGCGCTAATGTTAAACATACAAACAAATAAAAGCTGCTGTATTAAATATTGTATTCAGTAAGTGAGAGTAGATTTTGATCAATCAATAGCGCCAGTATAATTACAGGCGGGAAATATAAATAAAAATTAATCAAAATAATTAATAAATTATTCACAGGTTTTAAAATCTGAACAACAAAGAACTGCACACCGACTTAATAATGAGCGTTGTTTCCATAGTATGTGCTGCTTGTTAACTGGTGCTACTGCCATATTGCAAAAGGCGTTGCTTATGGAAGCCTACCCACCGTAAGTAATCATCCTTTTGTATCATTGTGACAAAAACTACAATTGTTTTAAGAAAAAAGTCTCAATTCAGTAATTTATGATTTGTGACATTTTGTGCAAACAATTCATGACATTTGACTTTTTATTAAGCTTTGAAACGTATACAAAAATAAAACAATAGTCTTAGTTGAGAGGAAAGTAGGCAGGCACAGTAAACACATTCCTAATATAAACAATATTTGAAATAGACTTAGCAAAATTTACATACAAAGAAATCTACAACAAAAGCATAATTGAATAAAATATTTTATATAATAGCAAATGCCATTTTTAACGAATATAACATCAGTAAATTTATATAAGTGGTCGGCATGAAGAGCTGATGTTATAACTGAATAGGTAATTGTTAAATACGTTTCTTCGTGTTCTAGGTTTCGAAATCAAGACTCAAAATGTTAATTAAAAGAATGAAAAAAATTAATTAATTATTAAATAAAAGGACATTTAAATACATAGAGTAAGAGAGTATAACTAGGATATAAAACAGTCTCTTTCTGTCATATTACGAGGGCCGCTATTTATATTTGTGGCCTAAGGATGAAAACACAAGCATTTAAAGACAAAATCTATTTTATTATTTTTTAAAATATTCTCCATGAAGATTTATACACTTTTGCATGCGTTGGAACCAATTTTCCAAGCACTTTTTCCACTCCGATTTAGGTGCTTCTAAAACATGGGTTTTGAATGCAGAAACTGCTTCTTCAGGTGTAGAAAACCGTTGTCCACGTAGTTTTTTCTTGATATTCGGAAACAAAAAGAAGTGATTAGGTGCCAAGTCAGGGCTGTACGGCGGATGACCCATCAATTCAATGTTTTGCCCTATCAAAAACTCCATTGTTTCAGTCGATCGGTGACAGCTCGCATTGTCGTGATGCAGAATGATGCGTCTTTTCTTTGACTTTTTCCGAAGTTTCTTAAAGAGTTCTAGCAAACAAATAGTGAAGTACCATGCCGTATTAACCGTCTTATGTTGCTCTAATGGCACAGTCGCCACATGACCGGTAATGCCGAAGAAACAGGCAACCATTTGCTTTGATGTGCTTCTTCCACGAACAACTTTGATGGGATTTCGCTCGTCTTGAAAGACCCATACGGTAGATTGATGTTTTGTTTCAGGATCATATGAGTATATCCATGACTCGTGACCTGTGCAGATACTATAAACTGCTTTTGATGCAGCTTGGGCGAATTTCTGCAACATTTTCTTGCACCAATCAATACGAGCATCCTTTTGTGCGTTTGTCAGGTTATGCGGTATCCAACGTGAACAAACCTTTTTCACATGCAAATGTTCATGCAAGAGCTTCTTGATGCTTGTCATACTAATCCCTACAGATGCCTTAATCTGGCGATATGTTACATGACGATCATGCTTTATTAGCTCACGCACAACTGCGATGTTTTCTGGCACAACAAACGTTGTTGGATTAACTTTACGGGATTCGTTTTGGAGTGTTTGTCGGCCACGATTGAATTCGTTATATCAGTTTTTAATGGTGCTGTAAGAAGGTGCTTCATTATGAAAGTTATGAAAAATTATTGCACGAAAATGTTCACGAGATAATTCCATTTTCTCCTAAGATCACTTTTTCAACCTGCTAGCACTAACACTAACAGCAATAAAAATGACAAAATGTTTTGGTTGAGGTTATGTTTAACAATGTGAAGGTTGCACTGAAAACATCAGCTGGTGCCTAACAACAGTCAGTGTTACCAGGCCAGAAATATAAATAGCAGCTCTCGTATATGTAATTTTGTTTAAGCATATTCAATATAAGTGATCGGAAGAATGTCTTTCTCTGAATGAAGTTTTTGATTTAGCTAAACTAAAAACAAAATTTAAAAAATATATTGTAAATTACCTGACGAATTCGGTATAGGAAACCCAACATCAGTTATGTTCATGGAAATCTCATGCAAGATCTCGAATTTAATACAAATAAAGACACTAATGGAAAAACACTATAGATACGTAGACGACGTCATATGCATCCTCGAAACAAGAGAACGTCGAAAAAATTCTAACAAACTTAAATCCAATGCATAATAACATTACATACACCATTGAAAAAGAACAAGATAGATATTTGCAGTATTATGACATCACAATAACATGAGGAACTGACTGTTTAACATTTGAAAACCAACTACGATGGACACTACCATACACATCAGCTCGAATCACCCTAGCCAACATAAACCAGCGACTTACTCCAGATAAGTACAACAAAGAACTCGACGCTGTAGACACTATACCTAAAAACAACGGCTACAAACCCAAAACTATCGACAAACAATACAACACTAAAAACAAGAATAAAGAAGACAAAGAGACATATGGTACAAAGCGATGCCATACTTTTGCCTACACGGGACCAGCAATATGTAAATTAACTAACCTTTTCCCAAAAAAGGTTTACTCACAACATTAAAAACTAGCAACAAACACTCTGAGACATAATCTCAGGACATCGATGGGCATAACTAACAAATTTAATTCCGGCGAAGTATGCAGACTTACTTGTACCTGTAAACATACTTATATAAGACAAAGTGGACGATCACAGAATGTATACACTCATACAAACGAAAAAGAGTAGACTATAACTTTGCATTACATCTTGACACTCACGGAAACACACCAACGGAAATCGATGATTAAAATTTTTATTTTATTACGAAGAGAAAAGTTCGCAATTATGAATGAAAAATGATATCTGGCACATGTCGACTCTTTCATTAAATGTTTTAATCACTTTTTGGCAAAATGGCGTTCCTCGGTAATCACATCGCGGATAACATAGCCCCACAAAAAATAATCCAGTAGTGTTAAATCATACGATCTGGCTGGCAACTTAACTACTGATTGTCGTGAAATTATGCGAAATTCGGTTTGTAAAAATTTGAAGGACGACTATGTTGTTCGAAAATTTTAATAAATTAAACTTCAATAGAATCATATTTTTCATAGTGAATTTTAATTATTTCATACGAAATTGAATTCATTGTAACAATTGCCAATGCATCTACTACAAATACGCCAAAAAAAACTAAATTTCAAAACTATCACGTTGTTGGTGTTGCCACAACCGAAAAAAAAACTTCTTGTTGAAAAACTCGATATGACATTACTAAATCCTAGCAAATACAGAACGAAGACTAGACATTCTTGAAAACATGGAAACCTACAAAACAAAAGCTTTTAACAGTGGCATTATAAACGAACAGAAAAACACGACCTCAGACACAATATTCACACCACTAAAATTATTCATACACTGAAATGAAGGCAAAACATCCTCAGACGGACACACGTATCTGGATAATAATAAAAGACGGTAATTTTAAAATTTAGCCACGCATAAAATGCCAGGTGGCGGGCAATCTGACAATATAATGAACCGTGCCAACTTTATAAGCAGATTTTAGTTTTAAACTCTATGAAATGGCATTTTGTTTTCGACAACATACTGTTACGCAGATGCTTGGTTTAAGGTAGAAAAAGATAAAAATCTCTTAAAAAAAGGAAACTGAAATGACCTATTGTGTCTGTTAACAAACAACATTAAAATTCCATGAACTAAGATTAACAATCAGAAGCAAAAAGACGACGATACACAACCAAACAAATGCCTACACTGAATAATGATAATAACGGCATCTGTAGTAAATGAGATTGTAGAACTTTCTAAATGTAGAGAGTTGGAGCGTTTTTCTCATTAAATTCTAGAACCGCTGAAAACAGTATACAAAGGCTCCCTCTCTTGTGGAAAAAAAATGAAAGATACAAAAGTTGAGCGTTCAACCGTTTAAATGGTAAAGCTGCTATGGTGTATTGTATTTTCGTTTACAAATGAGAACAGTCTAAATTAATCGCATAATTGTCAAACCCTTTCATTTAATACGGATACTAGGAACATTATAAAAAATGTGTCATCAGCCATTTTGTGGCAACGTTGGTGTTTGATTTCGAGAAACAAAATCTGTATTTTGTTGTCATTAGAACTAAAATTATATAAGACATTTCAAATCGATCCGGCCAAGGGAAGAGGAATTAAATTTCTATACTATACCTGAGCAACCAAAAAACGTTTATTTATGTCTATTGTAGCTTTTAATTCACATCCTTTAAAACTTAATAAAGTGTTTTTTTTTACAGAAAATTAATAATTTTACTGCGGCTTAAGTTCACATTTATTTGAATTCCTTGAGAATTTATTAAAAAAAAACATTTTTGTGTTGATTAGAAATAAACAGGAAAAATTAGACAGTAGTAGAATGTATACCCCCCGGGGTCACATATATGGTCTTAATGGAGAGCTACTATGTAGACCTGTGCAACTGGGAGAAAAAGGGAGCCCAGTCGCTTGAAGTCAGCAGGGGTACAACTGGAAACTCCACTTTATTTCCACGGGAATCAGTAAGCCGCAGAGTTCGTTATTTGTCTCTTTAGACATTTAACTGTTTTCTGACTAATTATTGAGGTTGGCCCCTATATGGGAGTATAGTGGTGGTTGTGGTTTCGCGGCCCCATATCAGTCTATGGTTTATTTCACCTTTAATAACACCTACCTGGTGAAATGTTCCCAGATCCAGTGAGCATGCTAGACTTGTGTTCTGGACAGGAGTTGAAAAGTCTCCAACTCTTAAGCAAGGAGTGATGATTTGCAGCCCTGCTCTGAAATCATCGAAGTTGCAACTAGAAAGTTCTGTTGCATAGAATTATAGCTTCGGCTTCCTAGGACGAGCATTTGGAACGCCGTTCCAAATTATGCAGTGGTTTGATCCACCATCTGATTAAGGCTTTATGGCCAGGCGTAGATGTAAATCTAATCACACAGTAGTAGAATGTAATTCAGCGTTTTTTGGATCGGTACATCCGTCATCAGCAATGTATACACAAATTATTTACCATTACTCATCATTAATGTGCATTTGCAATACCAATATTTTTTCTTTGTTCTTTATTATGCGCATATTTAGTATTGTTATCAGCCTGTCATGCGGTGATTTTTATTTTTTCGTATGTAGTTCTCCATATCGCGGCAGACGCTGTTTTAGTGAAAAGAGCATAAATGCGATCTGTGCGTTGCGTGTAATTTATTTTTAAAATTTTTAAAATTATTTTACATTTTATTTACTGTAGTATTTCGCAAAGAATAAACCGAAATTCCAAAATGGTTTCGTAATCTGTTCAATATATAGACGACCACTGCTTGACATTTAAAGTTTAAGCATAAGTTTTTTTTTTTATTTTTTTTTTAAGACTAAAAACTTAAAAATGATCAAAGCTTAAATTGTCGTTAGTGGCATTAAATCGACATTTTATTTCCTTAAACATTATTCATAGATGAACATTAAAATTAAAGTTTATGAACTCTTTAAGTTTTTAGTTAAGAGCCGAGTAAAATAGTATTCACATCAAATTGTCAACACTAATGTGTTTAAAAGAGTTTTCATTTTGGCTAAAAACTTGTTAAAATAAAGAAAAATTTAATAAACCAAAGCGATAAAAGAAGAGGTCGGTTAAGATATTTTGAAAATTATTAAATTGCTACTAAAACGTTACGACTGATGAAGATCATTAGTCCATCATAATCAGTAGTTCATGGTTGAAAATTTTATCAAAGAAATTGATCCAGGCGAAATGTTATTACAGGAAGGCATTATATGTCATAGAGTGGATAAAACCATCAACGTATTAATATTAGAAATTTGGCGACAAGTTGAGTTCGTGAAATGAACCTGCCAATTAGCCTCGGGGGCATATTGATATGCCTTGATGGAATCCCACTATCATTAAATGTGTCACCGGGGGTAAAAGGGAGTCCAGTCCTTTTAATGCTAGCAGGAGCCAACTGGACAACTTCACGTTATTTCCACTGGAATCAGTAAGCCCTAGAGTTCAGCTTTTTGCCTTTTTGGATTTTTAGCTGTTCTCTGACGGATTATTGAGATTGGCCCTTCGGGAGCATCGTGGTGGTTGGAGTTTTGTAGGATCATTCAGTTTTGAGCATAACACAGGATGAATGATCCATGCTTATCATGTGTTCTGGATAAGAAGTTGGATAGTCTCTGACTCTTAAGCAAGGAGTGGGGGTGGTGGCCTGCTCCAAGCTCTCGAAGTTGCGACTAGGAGTGAGTAGAGGATATACGTATCCAACGGCTTCCTAGGGCGAGGGTGACAATACATATCACCCAAAGTGCTTCCCCCCGGGGGCACACTTTTGGATCCCACAACCATCTAGACTTGTGTCTTCAGGCGTAAAAGGGAGCCCAGTCCCCTTCAAGGCTAGTGTTAATACTGAATCGTATTAGCACAACTTTGAGCCGCCGGCACTTAAACCGTGACTCTTGTAAAGCTTGATTTCTTAACGATGAGTTGAGCCGCCGGTACTTGAACCGTGACTCCTTGTAATAAAATCAAATTGAACGTGAATTTTGGTTGATAGCCAATTTTATTCTGACCATTTCAATACAATTTTCTTTCCTTAAATACCTTAAAATATTATACCAATAAAGCAACAAAAAATATAATAATATAAATTATGATTAATAAGCAATAATGGACAAAATAAGTGTGGGAAAAATGACATGAATTAATATTAACAATAATTGTGGAAAATGATCATACCTTATTACCTACTTATGCTTAGTAAACAAATTAAGAAGTGTGAGAAAAGAATTAAACTTTAATAAACAATTATGTTTAGTAAGCAAATTAATAAGTGTGAGAAAAGAATTAAACTAAAATTAACAATTATGTTTAGTAAGCAAATTAATAACTATGAGAAAAGAATTTAATAAACAATTATGTGTAATAGGCAAAGTATAACAAAATTTAAAGTGTGGGAAATTAATGAGTCTTAATAATTATGTTGACGGAAGTGTCAACATGCTCCCCCATGTTGACCGAAGGTCGATGACCAACCTTTGTTACATGATCCTCAGGTGTGTTGCATGTCCGTTGTGACTTGTTGAGTTGCAGAATATGTAGAAACACAGCTTCTTAACACTCGGTAACTTGGAACTGAGAGGTTGGTATTGGGTTGGAACCCCTTTTACTGGCTCTGTACCTGTTGATGATAACAACAACTGTTACTAGCAGCAATGCAAACGCGATGTATCCGATAACTATTCCATGGGTATGAAGACTGTCTTCTTGATTCGGGAGTGTAGAGTTGAATATTTGTGTTAACTGTTTCTGCATTACTTCAAGCTCGTGTATTGTGGGTTTGAAGAGATGTGCGCTCAAATTCATGTTGGCGTATTGCCTTGTCCAACCAATTGCAGGAGTGCCCTGAGTAGGCGTGGTTCGTAGTGATGTGACAATTTGTTGATGACCTTGTATTGTAATAAGATCATTTTTTATAACACATTCCGAACGCAAGGTTAGTAGGCCGCTGGCTTCTAATGTAATGTGTAGCATGTCATTGCCGCATACTGCATTTAATTTTATTTTATCTGTTGTTGCATACATATATTGGTTTGAATGATACAGTTGCTGCCATATGGTGGTGCCTTCAAGTTGTTCAAAATTACATCTTGGGTTGGGTTCGTCATTCAATAAATCAAGTTCACATTTATGGATCATTGGATGACGTGTTGCTTGATACGTTGCTGGTATGTTCGGGCACATTAGTTCGTTAGCGCTCAAAACCCAGCAAGCGTCAACTTCATGTTGTGTCATTGGAAAGAATTCGTCCTTATGCAAGCTGATGGCAAGAAATTGAGTTGATGTTTTAACGGCTGTAAGTGTATTATTTATTGTTGCTACAATTGGAGTAATGCGCATTAGCTGGAATTCTTGTGGATGAGTTAGGGGTAGATCGACGTTGAAGATCACATGGGTTTGAGCAATAATTCCGTTGACCTTGACGAGTTTGTATACTTCAAGTACATTATTTTGATGAATTGGCAACTGCAGATGCGTTGGCAAGTGGCTTCTTATTTTCTTACATTCTTCATTGAGCTGTTGAGGAGTGAGCAAGAGAGGGTTAATTTTGTCATGGTGGCTATCGATAAGAACATCCATAATTGCGGAGTGTATTCGCTGCACATTATTTGTAATTATAAGCAATTGCATGGAAAGCATAAGGATCCGTTGTTCTACGTCAACATTGTATATCATATTGTTAATTTCTTCAAATTTAGCTTGCACACCTAGCTGAGCTGTCTTGATGATGTTAATAGTAGAATCAACTAATGACGTTTGATTTTTTAAAAGCCCTTCTAAGTATTCGTCATTTTTTTCTAGCTTCTTAATTGTTGACGACATTTGTGTTTCATAGTTTGAGTCTAAAACGCCAAATAATGAGCGAGCAATATTTCCGACTAAGTCGATTGCCCCTCTTTTCTTCCTGTTGACCGTGAAGAGATTAAAACCTGCCTGTAATTCATCCCTGGCATGTTCAAAATAGTCTAGAAACATTTTACATGTTGGTTGGTCTATTGTACTTTCACATAGATCCCGAAGCACGTTTGTTCCATTATTTAAGGTATCTAACTGATGATGATATGGTTCGAGATCAAAGTATACTATCATCCTCCAGTTACCAGACATGAGTTTCACTGGGGTTATATGCTCAAAATACATACCAGGTTTGTTTTCAAATTTAGTTATGTTCATTTTGTTACAAAGAACCATTGGCAGAAAGAATAAGGTCAAGACGGTCAATAGTAATGTTGAGTTTAAGCGGGAGCGTTTAGTTGGGATCTCTTCGGCGATGACTGGCCTAGGTTCTTTACTTCTGGTTGTTTGAGTTACCGATGGGGATTGGGTTGTTTCGTCTGGTTGATCCCCTTTCTCTTGACTATTTTCAGGAAATAGTGGAGCCAGTCTGTGGATGGGGCGTTTGAAGATTCCTTTGTGTGTCATTACATCACATACTCTTACTAAACCATCATTACCTCTGTAAACCTTGATTATGCGTCCTAGGGGCCATTGTAGCACTGGAACATTGTCCTCCTTAATTATCACCATGGTGTTTGGTTGAATGTCACTGATTGGGCCCTTCCACTTACACCGCTGTTGTAGCTCGTTAAGGTATTCCTTGCTCCAACGTTCCCAAAAGCTATGTTTAACTTGTGACACAAGTTGCCATCTACCTTGTAAGCCACATTTAGTAGTTCTTGCTTGTACGTCAACGCTTGATGTTAAGGGCTCACCAATTAGGAAGTGGCCCGGAGTTATAGCATTAAGATCATTGGCATCAGATGAATTCGGAGTAAGAGGACGCGAGTTTAGAATTGCTTCAATTTCGACTATTACAGTTTCAAGCTCTTCATATGTGAGTGATGCCGTTGTAACATTTTTCAGTAGCATATGTTTGGCAGATTTCACTGCTGCCTCCCATAAACCTCCAAAATGCGGTGATCTTGGTGGAATAAATTGAAAATCAATCCCCTTTTTGCTGCATGTCTCAATTATTAGTTCTTGTGCTGGTTTTGAATGAATGGCATCAGTCAGCTCGTTCAGTTTATTCCGGGCTCCAACAAAATTGGTTGCGTTATCACAGTATAAGGTTTTGCAATAGCCTCGCCTTGCTATAAACCTTTTCAAAGCTCCGATAAAGGCTTCGGTTGTTAATTCTGTGACCAGTTCTAAGTGTACTGCTTTAGTGGCAAAACAGCAAAAAACTGCAAGATATGCCCTTTGAGGCCGCTTTCCTCTGGTCTTAAAATGCACAAAGAATGGGCCGCAATAATCTACTCCCGAATTCAGGAATGGTCGAGCTGGTTGTACTCGATGTTCTGGAAGGTTTCCCATTACTTGAGTATACAGGTTTGGCCTTGCCTTTGTGCATCGGACGCATCGTTGAACGGTTGCTCTTACAAGGCTTTTTCCCTTAACGGGCCAAAATCGCTGTCTAATCTGTGCAAGTAATGCTTGAGGGCCGCAGTGGTAATGTTCCTTGTGTATTTTCTCTGCAAGAAGTTTGACGAGCGGATCATTACTCGGTAGCATCATTTGATGAATGGCATCGAACTGCTGTGTTGAGGAATTCAAACGTCCGCCTACTCTTATGATTCCCTCTTCATCTATAAACGGAGTTAATGAGCTGTACGGATTTGTCTTGGGTACAAATTTGTCTCTTATAAGTGCCCTTTTGATGTCATCAAAATCGGATGCTTGTATTTGACGCACAATTACCTTAAGTGCTGCGTCGAGTTCCAGGGGCGAAAGCTGTGTATGTGCTGTACGAGATTTTCTTGGTCGTTTACAGTTCCTCAAAAATCGAAGCACATACCCAATTACCCTTTGAACATGCAAAAATGAATTTTTTGACTGTATGGTGTAGACGAGCATGTCTTCTTCGACTTGCCTTTGGGTTGATAACACAGTCGCTGTGTCATGATTATCAATCATTGACTCGTCTTTAGGGGTAGTTGTCCACGACGCCTTCGGTTGATAGAGGAACAATGGCCCATACCGCCACATGGTGCAATTGGATAACTCGCGCGGTTTTATGCCTCTTGATAGAATGTCCGCTGGGTTTTGTTTTGATGGGACATGTTGCCATTGTTCTGGAATTGTTACCCGAAGAATTTTGACAACGCGATGAGCCACATAAACTGGTAACCTCCCTGGTTGATTTTTCAGCCATGAAAGCACGATCTGGGAATCAGTCCAACAAAATGATTTGGTATTGTTTAAGCCCAGATCATCCCTGACTCTTGCCATTAGCTCCGCCGCTAACAGTGCTGCGCACAATTCTAGGCGTGGTATTGTTTGCAATTTTATGGGAGCTACGCGCGATTTAGAACATATAAGATTTACCATTACCGTGTTGTCTCCTTTTACTGTTCGAATGTATACTGCAGCACCATAAGCCCTTTCTGATGCATCAGCAAAAGCATGGATTTCGGTCCTAGTGTCCTGATTGCAGAATATATATCTTTGGAACGTAGTGTTGTCCAAGGTCGATAGATCTTCCTTATACGACTTCCATTCTTTTTCTATCTCCGATGGTAAGTTTTCATCCCATTCAAGTTTTGTTTGCCATGTCTTCTGAAGTTGAATTTTCCCAGTTACCAATACTGGGCCAATGAGACCCAAAGGATCATATATGTGTGCCAAATCGGAGCTCATAGTACGTTTTGTGGTATGTTTGTGTTCTTGAATATTGACCTTTATGCTAAATACGTCAGATTTTGGAAGCCATAGAAGTCCTAATGTTTTGGTGGATTGTAGTTCCTTTGAACCCAAGTTGAGATTAACTTCCTGATCTTCTGCTGCGATCCCGTTTAATAAAGACTTGTGATTCGAAGACCATTTTTTGAGTTTCATTCCAGCCTCGCCTAGGATGGTTATTAACTGTTGTTGAATCATTAGGGCTTCAGGAATTGAATCGGCTCCTACTAGGCCGTCATCAACATAAAAGTCTCGTCGAAGAGATGTGGCTCCGTATGCGTATTGACTCTGATAGTCATCTGCAAGTTTTACTAAACAGCGTGTTGCTAGGTAAGGTGCGGCTCTAGTACCGTATGTGACCGTGTTTAGTTGATAAACGTTTATTGGTTGTTCCTCATTCTCTCGCCACAAAATTAGTTGTAGATTTCGATCTTCCTCACTGACCCATATCTGGCGATACATTTTTTCAATATCAGTTTTAAATGCATACTTGTGCATTCTAAACCGCAGCAGTATTGAAAAAAGTTCACTTTGGACAGATGGACCAGTAGGCATTATGTCATTTAAAGACAGTCCTGATGAGTTATGCGCTGATGCATCAAAGACGACCCTTAATCTTGTTGATGAGCTTTCTGGACGGAGAACGCAATGGTGTGGAATAAAATAGTAGGGAGGAACAATTTTCCTTACATCAATCTTTGTCATGTGACCTAGGGATTCATACTCTCTCATGAATGAAACATACTGATCCTTAAGCGTTGGATTGCCGTTTAATCGCCTTTCAAGCGAATTGAACCTTTTAAACGCCACACCCTTTGATTCTGCCAGCACTGATGGATGATTGTTCAATGGGAGTTTTATGATGAATCTGCCATCTTTCGATCTTGTTGTTGACTGCAAAAAGTGTGACTCGCAGTGTAGATCATCTTCTGTAAGCGTTGTTTGATTGTCGGCTGTTTCCTCAGCTTCCCAAAATTGAGAAACTGCTGCTTCCAATTCTTTTGTGGTACATATTCCACAGAATGAATTTCTTGAAGTTGTTGTGTCAACCCTGCCTGCTGCAACCCACCCAAGGACGGTGTTTTGTAATATTGGAAGGTTGTCTGCTAATTTAATTTTGCCATTGGTGAGTAGTTCAAAAATTATTTCTGCCCCCAATAGGCAATCAATTCGTCCTGGTTTATTAAATTCCGGATCAGCCAAGTGAATATTTTGTGGAATTCCCCATTCTTCAATGTTAAGGATGTGGACTGGTTGATCGGACACAATTTTTGGTAGAATGTGAACATCTACTTCTGCTATATATTCGTTCAATGTGGATTGAAACTGAATGCTGGTTTGATGGTGCATCCTTGTTTTATT
The DNA here is from genome assembly GCA_030448955.1 of Trichopoda pennipes. NCBI lineage: Eukaryota > Metazoa > Arthropoda > Insecta > Diptera > Tachinidae > Trichopoda > Trichopoda pennipes. The sequence goes on along the minus strand of JASKUP010000056.1, from coordinate 7,657,349 downwards.
AAACCCAATGCCCTGCACATTTAGGCACATTTGTCTGGACCTACCGCCCAGCCTTTTCCACAGACGATCCGTTATTAGATTCACTTGAGACCCAGAATCCAAGATAGCTCGGCATACGAATTTTTGGCCAGTTTCAGATATTAGTTGTATACAGGCAGTTCCTAGTAGAACATAATGAGGATCCTTGTTTGTGCGATTCGTTAATAAGCTTATTCTGGTGGATCCTTGATGGTGAGATAATTTCATCTCTGAAGGAATTGACTGCGGAACTGTTGAATGTTCCAAGGAAGTGTCCTTATTGCTTGGTGTATCAGATTTGGTATTGTGTAACAAAGTATTATGTGTCCTCATGCATTTGCTGCAATGCCGTGATTTGCACTCATTTGCCCGATGCCCTGGTTTCAGACAATTGACGCACAGCTGTAAGTCCCTTACCCATTTCCACCTTTGGTTCAGTTCAGCATTTGTGAATTTTCTACATGCGAAGAGTCTGTGTGACTCTCCTTTGCATATTTTACATTTTTCACGTGCTTCGGGTGCTGTTACCGAAGCGCAGGTTCGTGTTGTCGCTCTATCAGCCTTTCCTCGGGCTTCCAGCGATTGGAATCGTCGCTCCAAAAATCTTAGTGCCTCCTCAATTTTGATCAGACACTTATTGTCCGGTAAGCCCTGTTCGAAAGCAGTTCGTGTCTCTTCATCCATTTTATGTAGCAAAAGGTGGACCAGAATGGCATCCCAATGTTGTACTGGTATTTCTTGTGCCTTAAGACCTTGAATGCACTCCTTTGTCACATCGTGGAGTGATTTCAATGATGATGAAGACTCCCTTTTGATTGATGGTTGAGAAAGTAACTTGTTCAGTAAAGTGGATACGAGAAGCCTTGTGTTATCGTATCTACTGCTGATAAGTGACCAAGCGGTAGCATAACTGGTTCCTACTGCAGGTAGGTGTTTGATGAGATTCTTGGGTTCTGCTTGTAATGATGTTGTGAGGTAATGCATTTTCTTAGTGTCGCTTATGGGTGTGTTGTGGACTAGCTCAGAAAAGATGTCCTTGAATTCCATCCATCGTTGATAGTTTCCATCAAAACTTGGTAATTTTATTTTTGGAAGAATTATCTCGACATCCCCTGTTGATGTAGCCCGTTGTGAAGAGACAGGTGGATCAGACTGCATGTGCTTCTGAAGCTCAATCATGGCTGCTTCAACTCTATTCTCCACTTGATAAAATGTTTCGATGTTGTAGTCTTCTAACTCATCACTGTCCGTTGATTCCCATAAGGCTGCGTTGTTGTTTGTCAACTCCACCATGTGCCTTTCGATGATACTCGCCTTAATATTGTAATAAGAAGGATGGTGTTCCAGATGACGTTCTGCCATTATCTCATCGACATTTCGTGTTATTGCTCTTATCAAGGCCCGCTGGTTCCGCAGGATTTTCCTTAATTCAGGTGACATCTGGGGTTGATTGCTCATCGGCCGTTGTTGTTCTTTAGATGTTTGTGCTTCGTCACCTAGTTTTAGTGGCTGCATTGCTCCTTGCTCGAACAACTTGGTATGTTTGACTATTATTTGCGTAATTCTGTTGTAATAGTCTGCTTCAAAATATTCTACATCGAGGGGCTTGTCCACTATTGCTGCAATCATCTCATCATTTTTATGAAAGTTCTCCGCTAACTCCGCTAATTTTTCCAGCCGTTTAGAAAAATACTCAGGAGTTTTGCGCTCCTTGGAATCCTTTGCGAAATTCCTTGCAATCGTTTCAATTTGATTGCCCAATTGGAGCTGTTTGCGCATCAACTCGTCAAACTCCATTTTCTGTGTAGTGATGGGTCGTAAAATTGACAACCAAAAATCACGTCGGGGTCACCAAATGTTAATACTGAATCGTATTAGCACAACTTTGAGCCGCCGGCACTTAAACCGTGACTCTTGTAAAGCTTGATTTCTTAACGATGAGTTGAGCCGCCGGTACTTGAACCGTGACTCCTTGTAATAAAATCAAATTGAACGTGAATTTTGGTTGATAGCCAATTTTATTCTGACCATTTCAATACAATTTTCTTTCCTTAAATACCTTAAAATATTATACCAATAAAGCAACAAAAAATATAATAATATAAATTATGATTAATAAGCAATAATGGACAAAATAAGTGTGGGAAAAATGACATGAATTAATATTAACAATAATTGTGGAAAATGATCATACCTTAATACCTACTTATGCTTAGTAAACAAATTAAGAAGTGTGAGAAAAGAATTAAACTTTAATAAACAATTATGTTTAGTAAGCAAATTAATAAGTGTGAGAAAAGAATTAAACTAAAATTAACAATTATGTTTAGTAAGCAAATTAATAACTATGAGAAAAGAATTTAATAAACAATTATGTGTAATAGGCAAAGTATAACAAAATTTAAAGTGTGGGAAATTAATGAGTCTTAATAATTATGTTGACGGAAGTGTCAACAGCTAGCAAGGAGCCAACTGGACAATCCACTATATTTTTACCGGAATCAGTAAGGCCCCAGAGTTCTGCTATTTGTCTTTTTTAGCCATTTAGCTGTTCTCTGACTGATTATTGAGGTTGGCCCTTCGGGAGTATCGTGGTTGCTGTGTGTTTCGAGGCCCTCGCTTGAGGTTTTGGGTCGGATTATTTGCAATGAACACAATGAATGGTTCAGGTCCAGTGAGCATGAATGCCATCGTGTTTTTAATTATTATAAGCTTCATGCGATCTGGTCCAGGATTTGGATAGTCTCCAACTCTTCAGCAAGGAGTAGTGGTTTGCAACCCTGCTTTGAAATCGCTGAAATTGCAACTAGGAATGACCTGTTGCTAGAATTAGTCTTCGGCTTCCTATGGGCGTGAATGAAGTTGCTTTTCATTCACAGTGATTTGACCACCATCTGATTAAAGCTCACGGCCAGGCGCAGATGTAAATCTTATCACGTGGTTTGATTCGCCGTTGGGTTATGGCTTACACAGCTAGGCACTGACATAAATCTTATCACGCACTTGTCTTGAGACTCCCGATTATATCCCGTATGACAAAGTCACTGATTTTTGTGGTAAACAAATATGAAGTAAAGCCTTGTGGTCACCATTTTTCATATCAGTAGTGATATACTTTCTACCAGAATTCATTAAAGCTTTAAAAAGTATAATTTTAATACGCTGAAGTAAAGGTTGCTGTTGAATTTATTTAGGAAGCCTATTTTTTACTTTTAAACCCCTGTAAAACTCTGGCCAGCACAGTCGAAATTATACTTAAAAAAAAAAGATTAAAATGCCGTGAACATTTCGAAAGGATGAGGAAGCCATTTAGCACAAACTTAGAATATACGAGGGTACGAAAAAAAAACCTTTTTTTAAAATCAATTAACAAAACTTGCAGACCTTCTGTCGTTTAGGAGGGTGTACCTAATCTGGTATTATTAGAAAAGGAGGAGGTCTCCATAAAAAGCTAAAACTAATTGAAACTAATATCTGTACAACTAAGCTCAGGATATATAGGGCGTGAATGACGTTGTTTTTCATTCCCAGTGGTTTGACCACATCTGATTGAGACTTACAGCCAGGTGCAGATGTAAATCTGCAAATATGGCCTAAAAAAAAATCCCGTTCATTCTAATTTTCATATATTTAGCGCTGCAGCTCACTTTTGTTTGAATGGATATATTAATAGGAAACAATGTTGGGACACCATTGCATCCAGAATAATGGACTGCTTGTTGTGCTTTATGGGGTGGGTGGTGTAATATTAGGCGATACAGCTTTCAAAACTATGCTGGCTTGAATAACTTTTTCGTTCATCAGTCATGATGTGCAGGAACTCCAGCTTCAACAAGACGGCGCAACTGACACAGGCTGCATAAATTCACGTTTCAGACTAGTGAATTGTGCTCTACGATTTAATACAGCTAAAATATTTTCTGAGGGAGTAAGTGCTGTTGCTAGTTTATGTCAATAAGCCTGTAACCATTAACCGCTTGAAGAACAACATATACGGCCACAAATGTTCAAAAGTCACTGAAAATTGAAACTCCAGATTAGGGTACAATCTAACCAGTCGTCACGACCATATTTAAATTATAATAGCAGAAGATTATCTATCGAATAAAATAAATTTTATAACAATTTAAAGAATTCATTTTGGTTTTACTACACCTCTATAAAAATAAGCTTTCAATAAATTATGACTCATGAAAGTTTTTGTACTTTGTTGGTTTGTTATTCATGAAACTTAGCATTATTAAAATCATCATCCCATAAAAACTATTAAAGAAAAAATTGGAAATAATATCGATAACAACAATAAAATATTCACAAGTTAGGAAGTTGAAAAATATACTTGATAACATGCAACCTCATGCGAGCACAAACCCAAAAACCTTGACACATATCGCACTCACTACACAAGTAACTGCCAATTGAAGAAGACACACATTTTTCTTTTTTAAATAAATAAAAGCAAACAAAATTTGCCATTAACACGAACGATGTCAAAATATTAGGGGTAAAAAAAATAACAATAATACAGTTGTATTTTTTCTTCGGCTAACTACGTGCTATAGGCAGTGTGGTACGTTAACATAAATTATCAATTTTGTAAAATTTCAAAACTGCTTGGAGGCGAGTTTTTTTAGCAGCTTTTTTATTTACTTCTTGAATTCCTAAGTTATAAGAAGGTATTAGTAAAAACATGTTATATTTTGCTTTTGCACGATCGCACATGTTTTAATGGAAACTTAATTTATACGACTCTTTGTTATTAAAGTAATGAATTTTATCAAGTTTTTGAAATATGCTATTTAACACAATATTATATACACAATGAAAAAGGGCAAGATAGAAATTTGCATTATCTTGTCATCACAATAACACAAGGAACTCACTGTTTTAACATTTGACATTTATAGAAAACCATCTACGATGGACACTACTATACACATCACTTCGAATCACCCTACCTAACATAAACTAGCAGCGTTTAGACACATGAAAATAATCATATTTACTTTAGATAAGTACAATCAAGAACTCGACAAAATATACACCGTAGCTAAAAATAATGGCTACAAATACCCAACACTAAAAACAGGAATAAAGAAGACAAAGACACAATCGATACAACACTTTTACTCAAACAGTACCTGAAATAGATACAAGAAGGTTTACTCACAGCATTAAAAACCAGCAACGTTCTGAGATATAATCTTAGGTCATTGACAGAAACAACTGACAAATTTAAAATTTAGTTCCAACGGAGTATACGGCGGCTGTCAACTTACCGGACGAATACTAAAAACAAGACATACAGAACACATATGCTCATAAAAAGGAAAAAAATAAGACCCTAGCTTTGCATTACATTTGGACACTCACGGACATACACTAAGGGAAATAAAGGGTCCGCCATCTAACGTTTTTTTTTCACTAGTGCTTATTTCGTGAATGGTAACACTTAGCTCATGTTTGATCTGACAGATAATTAGTTTTATCCTTCCGCTGAACGAATATGGTTGTGTATACGCTTGAACAAGGCTGGGAAATAATGCGACATTACTTTGAAAATCAAGGTAATGCTGCAGAATGTGTGTGGGAAAATTGCGTACGGATTTTGGAAGAAGAGAAGCACCGTCAGTTTCGTATGTTCGTTATCTTGTGAAAAAAGTGAAAGAAACTGGCATTCTCACCGATAAACCAAACCGTGAAAAGCCCAAACAGTGCGTTCATCCGAGAATATTGCTGCTGTGGCAGAAAGTGTGCGTGAAGCGCCGTTCTCAACAATTGAACATTTCAGAGATATCATTGAGACGAATTTTGCATAAAGACCTTGGTATGACGCCATACAAAGTCCAATTGGTTCAGATGATTCAAATTTTATTTATTTATTTATTGCGAAGAGAAAAGCAAATATTGATTAAAAATTGTATCTGGCAAGTGTTCACCACGATCACGTTGACAGATATCCATTCTTTCATTAACGTTTTTAATCACTTTTTGCCAAAATGGCGATTCTATTTCGTTAATCACATTAGGGATTTTGTGTTTTATGGCTGAAATCGATTTGATTGGCCTGCATATAGTTTCTCTCCTTAACTTAGTTCCACAAAAAACTAATCCAGTGATGCTATATATCACACGATCTGACTGGCCACTTAACTACTGACTGTCGTAATATTATGCGATCGGCAAATTTGATTTGCAATAAATTTAACGTTTCATTGGCTGTGTGACACGTGGCATCATCCTGTTGAAACCACATGTCAGTCGTCAATAATAGACCAAAATTTTGTTGTTAGTATTTCGCGTTAGCATGATCCATTGACCGTTACCACATTTTCAGGCTCATCTTCAAAAGAAAAAACGTTTCCAGCACGCCGCCAGGCCACATAGTTTACCAAACGGTGACACATTGGTCATACAAAGGCTTCTCAATAATAGCTCTAGGATTTTCTAAAGTTCAAATGCGGAAGTTTTGCTTGTTGACATACCCTGATAAGTGAAAATGGGCTTCGTGTGAAAAAGTGATTTTTTCAGAAAAACCAGCTGGTTGTTCCTAAATGGATTGAGCGATCTACGCCTTCAATTCCTGCACCAGTTGAACCTTATAAGGCTTCAAACTCAAATACTTATGCAAAATTCGTCATGAGGTGCTTTTGAATGAACCCAAGTGTCGATGAATTAATAAATTTGGAGCTTCAGCACTGTGGCTCACGGCTGCGATATTTTTAATTGTACCACCCGGTTGAACACGCATTGGTGTTCGCATATTTGGTGTCAAGCCTGTCCACTCAAATTTAACGACCAAATTCTTAATACGAAGGACGATTATGTTATCACGAATTTTTTTTTTATAAAGAGAAGTAGCACTTCAGGCAACAATGCCTATTTAGTCAAGTACCGTGCTACATTCTTTAGAAAAGGGATAGAGAAGATATGAAACAGGTGGTGAAAGTAGAAGGATAGTCGGAAATTAACTGCCGTATAAAGACAGCACAGCGACCAGTGACTATGCCTTCATCGCTGAGCAGCCCCACCGACAGTAAATTTTTAATTTTGTAGTGAAAAACACCAAGGTCTTCGTTGGGAATCGAACCCACAACCCCCATACTGACAAGCTAGTGCACTACAGGGGAATTTTACGAAAAGTAACTTTAACAGAACCACCATTTTCATAGTGGATTTTAATTATTTTAAGGTGATTGTCGTACGAAATTGAATTCATTGTAACAAAAGCATTGTCAAAACTATCATACTGTGGTGTTGCCACATTTGAAAAATAATTTTCTTGTTGAAAAGTCTGATGAATACCACAGTTACTGGCAATTTTTAAATATTTTATTTTATTTGAATTTTATTAATCATAAATTTATGTCTCATTTAATTAATTAAAGAATAGAAAATTTCGTCGCTTTTATTTTAATGTCAGCAATCAACAGTAACAATAATTAATGTTTTAAAAATTATTTATGCATTTAAGTTTTACTATTTAAATGATATAAAATTTTAACAAAATAATTAAATAGAGCATTAAATAGCGTAACATCAGTTTCTTTTGGTAAAAAATTTATTTGAAGGAAAAGCGTTTCCTACACATTTTTTTATAGACATCTTGAGACTTTTTCTCAGCGATTGTTGTGTGGTTTTCAAAAACTTTTTTTGATTTTTTTTCTTGGTTTATTTCTGCATGTTGCAGTTCTTTTAACGTAACCTGTGTAACGAAGACTTTCATAGTTTTTCTGTTGCTGCTATGAATTTCAAAATCTGTTCATTATGTAAACGTTAAATAAGACGACGTGGTTTGTTTGCTATCGCTGGCAAAGTAAATACTCTGGTAAAGTACTCTTCAATTGTCTTTGTTAGCAGCAAGTAAATATTTAATTCAGTTTTATGTGAGTTATCAGATAGTGGCTGTAAGCAGTCAACATTTGGTGGTAGCAATAAAATAAGATGTTTATAATTTAGGGAGTTCATGTACTTTTATATTTTGTTAGTCAACACACTCTTAGCCAGTATCAAAGAGTTATGTTTCTATTTTAAAAATAAGTTTTTATTTAATTTACGGTCATTTGTGCTTAGAAAATAAATATTTTATGTTATTCTCATAAATTATTTATTATTCAAAAAATAACATATATAACATATATAAAATTCAGTTTTATGTGAGTTATCAGATAGTGGCTGTAAGCAGTCAACATTTGGTGGTAGCAATAAAATAAGATGTTTATAATTTAGGGAGTTCATGTACTTTTATATTTTGTTAGTCAACACACTCTTAGCCAGTATCAAAGAGTTATGCTTCCATTTTAAAAATAATTTTTTATTTAATTTACGGTCATTTGTGCTTAGAAAATAAATATTTTATGTTATTCTCATAAATTATTTATTATTCAAAAAATAACATATATAAAATGTATTATAGCGCATCAGTGTATTTTACCGCAAGAGTTTCATATCTTAAGCCGAATTGACTAAATGAGAGATTCCACTGAACCAATGCAGCAAAAAGACAGCAAAGCTCAAAAACACAGCAAACAAAACAAAACATTTTTTTATTTTCAAATCAAATATTTCTTTTCAAAGAAATCTATTATAAATTAACATGGATTAAATTAAAAATTAATAAAAAAAAAATTTTTTTTCAATAATTATTTATTGTATCTTCAAGAAACTGAACTAACAATAAGTTTTAAAATCTTAAATTCTAAACACAAGTCACATTAGTTCCGGCTATGTGACTTGACAAATATTTCTAAGATGTGTCATCTGTAGCATTGAGGATTAAAGCTGCGGCATCCCTCTTTTTTAATCGGCTATGTCCACTATAATTCAAGATATTGCGAGCAAGGGAGTTAGGATGGTCTTCAAGCTTCATTAAGTATTTGCCTGCGTATTTGATGATTTCTGTACTCACCAGCGGTATGTCTAAATCACAATGTATGTTTGAATTTCTGATGTACCATGGAGCGGAAGTTATCAACCGTAAAATTTTATTTTGCATACGTTGGATTCTGTCCACATTTGAAGCTGAGGCAGTGCCCCAAAGTTGGATTCCGTAAGACCATATTGGTTTCAAAATACTCTTGTAAATTAGAAGCTTACAATCTAGGCAAAGTTTTGAGTTCCTGCCAATAAGCCAATGTACTTGTGTTAGCTTAAGTTTCATTTGTGTTAGCTTTGAGTCAATATGATGTTTCCATGTAAGGCGACGGTCAAGATGTATACCAAGATATCTCACATAAGTATGGTGAGAAACAATCTGATTATTCATTCGAACGGGTGAACAATTATCTCTTCGCAGGGTGAAGGTCACATGAATGCACTTTTGAACGTTCACTTTAATTCTCCATAATTTTAACCACAACTCTAACTGAGTTATATGTTGCTGAAGATTTATGGATGCTTGATGGGAGTTTTCATGCGAACTTAGACATGCTGTATCATCAGCAAACGTAGAAGTGTGAACAGTTTCACTTACAGGCATATCGCAGGTATATATCAAATATAAAACTGGTCCAAGAATGCTACCTTGTGGTACGCCTGAGGAAATTGGTTTGGATACACTAATGAAGTCTCCTTCAACAACAGAAAATTTCCATCCAATTATGTAGCTTTTTAATAGGTTGCTTATATTACAAGGCAAGCGAGCGGTCAGTTTCAGAAATAGACCTTCATGCCAAACTTTGTCAAAAGCCTGAGAAACATCAATAAAAATAGCTGAACAATACTTCTTCTCTTCAAAAGTCCTTCTTATCACCTGAACCAATCTATGGGTTTGTTCAATTGTGCTATGTCTACTTCTAAAACCAAATTGAGGGTCTGGGATACACCCACTATGCCTTAGCATTGGAGACAATTTATTCATAAGCAACTTTTCGAAAACTTTTGAAATAGTTGATAATAGACTTATATGACTCGGTTTTGGTCAGGTCCTTACCCGGTTTTGGAATCATTCTAACTTTAGAAATCTTCCAGTGGTCAGGATAGTATTCAAGCCGTAAAATGGCATTAAAAATGAATAGCATGATTCTGACTGCAATACTGGGAAGCTCCTTCAACATTTTGTTACTTAGGCCGTCCATACCAGGAGCTTTTTTCGGGTTTACTTCAGAAATTAACTTTTGTACCTTATGCATCCTAAAATTCAAGGGTCGAGGGGATAATCCAACTACGCTCGGCAAATTAACATCATCAGTACATATGTGTGGGGTGAATACATCTTTCAAGTAAAAAAATAAAATTTTATAAGTTTTTATTAAACGAACCTAAACTTTTTGCATCTGTAAGCCGAAGAGGAATGTCATATTACAAAGGCAGCTGGAGCGTGTTATTATGGGATGCCAGTTCTGATATCGCTGGAGTTTATATTTCCTTTACAATGAGACTTGTTTGCGATATCGCTAGATTATATGACACAATTAACCTACTACTTCCATCTAGACTGGTGTCGTGTGGGGTAAAAGGGAGCCCAGGCCCCTTCAAGGCTAGTAGGAGTCACCTGGACAATCCACTGTAATTCCACGTGAATCAGTGGCCTGCAGAGTTCCGTTATTTGTCCTTTTAGGCATTTAGCTGTTCAGTGGCTGATTATTGAGGTAGGCCCTTTTGGGAGTATCGAGGTGGCTGTATGTTTCGAGGCCCTCGTGAGAGTTTGTGGGTCGGATCATTTACAATGAACACAATGAATGGTTCAGGTCCAGTGAGTATGAATGCCGTCGTGTTCTTAATTATATTAAGCTTCATGCGTTCTGGACCAGGAGTTGCATAGTCTCTAACTCTTTAGCAAGGAGTGAAGACTGCGGCCTACTTCGGGCTTTCGAAATTGCTACTAGGAGTGACCGGCCTTCTAGGGCGAGGATGGCGCCACATACAAACCACAGTGGTAATGGCCACCATCTGGTTAAGGCTTACGGCCAGGTACAGATGTAAACCTTATCACGTCATAACACAATTTACTTCACTCGTTATCTGTATGGAAGTCAGGTTTTCTATAGCAAACTTTTCGAATATTTTTTAAAATTAAAAAATATGCCACGATGGCAACACAAACGCTGAATTGGAAGCTTTTTGGAGGGTATAAAAGGCAGAGCGGCGAGAGGAAATCAATCAATAACGTTTTGGCAGCCAAAAAATGAAGAATTAAAAGTAAAGTGAATTTAAATTATTGTAAATTGGATTAAGTGATTTTTATTAAATGAACTAAATAAAAAGAATTAGAAATTAAACAGAATATAATTTTAAAACTATTCTGATATGGTTTTTTTAAAGAGGAATTTTAAAAACTATTCTACACAAAAAATGTTCCAATAGTACTATGTAAATTATATTAAATTATTTGGATTTGTTCCCCCAGTAAATTAAATGCTGTTGTCATTTCTTGCCATTATTTCCGCTGACATCGCTAAAAAAAAATCTAAATAGAAATTTTTGTTCATAAAATAGCGACAGTCCATCTTATAATTAAGCAAAATGAAACGTTTAACTCTTTCTGTCAAGTTTTATAAAAGAAGACCATCATGTGTATCCTTTTGTCACGAATTCATTTTTATGTGACTAAACTTTTCACTTTAGTAACAGAAACGAGGTATTAGTTTTTAGAACAAATAACTTTAAGCAAAGTATGTCACGAGTCAGCATTAGGCATAGTGAGGTGGTCGAGCTAGTTGAGGTTTTTCGGTTGAATATGATTTCCCACCTTATTAAAGCTTAAATTAGCTCGACTATTATTTCATATCATTATGTTTTCGCCACCATATAGCTAAATTCAATGCAGGCTTGAATTCTTTATTATAACTTAATGCTAAAATATAGACAACTTAAAAATGATTTATTGTTTCCAAGGCACAGAAAGCTTTCTATTGTTATTGTTTGTTCTCCGGTGTGTTATGGTGGATCCACGTTTCGTCCACTATTACCAAACGATAATTTGCCATCAAGGACTGCTAAACATAAACTAAAAAACGCAGCGTATTTCAATTGAGACATAAGTTAACCAACAGTTGCCTGTTGAGAGGAACAGTATTGCCATTTCAATTAAAATGGGAACAATTAGAAAGTCACATCCGCATATAAAGCCTCTGGACTAAATCAATCCTTATGAAGAGCCTATTTAATGCTGAGTGTAGATGAAACTCAAATATCTATTACACGATGTGCTCTAAGCTACTTTTCTTCTGCTTTGAAAATTATTTTAGTGTAATGTATACTTTTTTCGTCTAGTTTGTTTTTATAAAAAATTTTTGCATATTTAATTTTTGATATAAAAACTATATTTAATTATATCTCAAAAAATTAACATAAAAGTTTTTTTTTTCATGAGTTTTTTATAAACATTTTTTAATATTTTTTTTAAGAAAAAGTTCCATTATATTTCAAAGGCTATTATTCGAATATTTATTGTTTATCAAAACAAAAATTTAACCGTTTCTTCTTACAAAAGTGTATAAAAAAAATATCTTCAAACAAGTTGAGGTAACAACAATTTAATATACTTAACAACAATGTAACAAAGATTGTAGATGAAGCATTTCTTGTACAGAAATTTGTTTGCATAACAATTTGACAACAACAGAAATCTCTCTGTACCCACACATCCACCCAGTCATTTTTCGATTTGTATGTGTGTGTACAGTATCATCCTCTATTATATCGACATTTTATTAACTTAAACAATTTTCAATTTTATTTTTTTACAATTCTTTTCAAAATTTGTTTAGCTTCCTGCTTGTTAAATTGAAAATTTTTACATTGTTTTAACTGATTGAAAAGAAAAGAAACAACTTCCTTCCATTTCCTTTATGATTTGATAATCATTATTTTAAATGACCATTAATTTAAATTATTTAATAAAATATTTCACAACTTCCCCTATAAAAAACAATTTCAAAATAATTTTGTGGAATTTTATAGTTTTATTAATAATGAAAACAAAAAATAGAAATACCAAAAAACAGAAACCTTGAAAATCGAACATTCCATCAAAATATCCACAAAAAATATATTGAAAAATCGGTAGAATCATAAATTTAAAACTAAGCAAAAAACCAAAAATTCACCCCGATATTAAAATTTAGCAAAAACAAAAACATCACAAATAATTAATTTAAAAAAAAAACTCCCACCAATAATATAATATAATTTAATTTAATATAATATAATATAATATAAAAGTTATAATTTTTTTGACTTTTTTAATATTTTTTAATAACTAATTTTAAGCACTAGGTCTTATTTAATAAAAAATTTTTTAAAAAACTTTATTTTTTATTATATTTTCGATATTTCGCCACACTGTTGGTTGGCATCATCAGGAAAAAAAAAATATAATAAAAACTAAAATTTTTTAAAAAATTTTTTATTAAATAAGACCTAGTGCTTAAAATTAATTACTAAAAAATAATATAATATAATATAGTATATATAATGTATATAATGTATATAATAATATAATATATCCCACCACTAATTTAACACATATCACAAAAAACGTAATTTTGCAAAATTTTCAAAATTTGTTTCAACAAAAATCACACACAGCTTCATCACAAAATAAAGTTTTATCACAAAATAAAATTTTTAAATAAAATAAATTGTTGTTACAAAATTTAAACACAATATAAAATTTCATCAAAATAACAAAAAATTGATTTTAAAGAAAACGAAACTACACAATTTTTTTTTTTTAGATTTACAAATTAACGAGATAAAAACCAAAAATAGAATTGATATAATCAAAAACCTAAATTCAGTGAAAAAAAAAAATACTAAATCCAAGAAAAATCTGAAACACATTAAAAAAATAATAGTAAAATACAAAATAATATTTCAGAAAAAAATTGTCAAATTTATTCATTCGAATCGAATCACTCAGCCAAGTATCGCACATTCCCAAATGAAAATATATTATTTTTTATGAAAAAAACTTTATTACAAAATAAAATTTGATTAAAATTTTATCACAAAATAAAATGTCATTAAAAAATTTTATCACAATATAAAATTTCACAAACAAAAACACGAAGCTACAGAAAATTTTTTAGATTTGCAAAAAAACAAAAACTAGATAAAAATCTAAAATCCAAATTCAATAAAAAAATACAAAACCCATGCAAAACCTGAAAAATGTAATACAAAAATACATAAAAATCTTTCACCAAAAAATTCTCAGATTCATCTATTCAAATCAAAACTTTCAGACGAATTTCGAACATTTACAAATGAACTTAATTTTGCAAAATTCATTAAATTTTCAACAAAAATCACAAAAATTCTTTATCACAAAGTAAAGTTGTATCATAAATTAAAATCACTAAATGAGGTTTTATCATTGAACATTCACAAATGAACTTAATTTAACAAAATTCGTTAAATTTTCAACAAAAATCACAAAAATTCTTTATCACAAAAATCACAAAAACTCTTTATCACAAAATAAAGTTTTATCATAAATTAAAATTACTAAATGAGGTTTTATCGTCTAACATTCACAAATGAACTTAATTTAACAAAATGCGTTAAATTTTCAACAAAAATCACAAAAACTCTTTATCACAAAATAAAGTTTTATCATAAATTAAAATTACTAAATGAGGTTTTATCATTGAACATTCACAACTGAACATAATTTCGCAAAATTCGTTAAATTTTCAGCAAGAATCACAAAAATTCTTTATCACAAGAATCACAAAATTTCTTTATCACAAAAATCACGAAAATTCTTAATCACAAAATAAAGTTTTATCATAAATTTAATTTATTAAATGAGGATTTATCATTGAACATTTACAAATGAACTTAATTTCGCAAAATTCGTTAAATTTTCAACAGGAATCACAAAAACTCTTTATCACAAAATAAAGTTTTATCATAAATTAAAATTACTAAATGAGGATTTATCATTGAATATTAAACAACTGAACTTAATTTCGCAAAATTCGTTGAATTTTCAACAAAAATCACAAAAACTCTTTATTACAAAAATCACAAAAAACCCTTTATGACGAAATTAAGTTTTATCATAAAATAAAATTAATAAATGGGGTTTCATCACAAAATAAAATATCATTAAACAATTTTATCACAAATTTTCCATTAAGAATTTAACTCAGTTTTTTACAGAGAAACACACTATTTAAACAGTAGACGAAATCATAAAGCCATAAAGAAGAAATAGGAAGACAAATAACAAATACTCGGAACAAGGCATAATTAAACCATCATACTCGCCTTGAAGTTCTCCCCTATGGGTAGTTCCCAGAAAATGCGATGCTAGGGGAATACAAAAATGGCGTCTTGTTCTTGATTATAGGAATTTAAACGAGAAGATAGTGTCAAACAAATATCCTTTACCGAATATCGTAAATATTTTGGAGAAACTGGGGAAGTGCCCAGTTTTCAAGCGGTTTCCACCGAATCGAAATAGATCCAAAAGATGTCCCCAAAAATGGCATTTACAGTTGAAGAGGGCCACTTCGAATACATAAGAATGCCCTTTGAGCTTAAAAATGCCCCCGTCTACTTTTTAGAGGGAAGTCGCAACAGCGGATATTAAACCAAACCCCACAAAATGAAAGGAAATGAACAATTTTTCAATATCCAAGACACAAAAAGAAATCAAGTCATTTCTAGGCTTTGTAGGATGACACAGAAAATTCGGAAAAATTTTAAAACTACTGAGAAAAACAGCAAAATTGACTTCAGCCAAAACTAAATAAACGCATTCGAAATAAGTAAAAATATACTTTCTAATAATTCAATTCTACATTATCCAGGCTCTTCCAAGGGAATGGCTCTTCCCACAAATGCCAGTGGACTTACGATTGGTGTCATGTTATATATTTTATGATATTCTAGTATATTTTAATTTTTTTTTAATATAATATTGTTACGGATATGTCTTGCTTAAGTTTTAAAAGAAAATAATTAAGCAACTACTGGCTATTTTGTTTCCTAACTGCCTGGCTTGCTAGAAAACTTGTGCAAACAACAACAATTTGATATGCTGTTTACTAACTGCATGGCATGCAAGACAACAAGAAACTTCTGCTTACTAACTGCGCAGAAATTTTTACGCGCTAGACAACAACAAATCTGTATGCTGTTTACCATCAGCGTAGTTTTCTAAGAAAACTTATCTACACAAGACAACAGCAAATATCTTAAAATAAATTCCAAGAAGAAACTTTATCAGTATTAAAAGAAAAAAGAAAAATACACACAGACATACAGGCGTCTATACAGTGATTAAACAACATACAGCAACAAAATGTGATACAAAGGGAGTAGACGATTCTTAAATCTCCTAGACCTTTAATGGACAAATATAAAAGGGCAGCATCTAAGTGGATAGCGAATCAGTGTAAAAATAATTTTCGTGAAGTAGAGAGATGCATCTTAAGTAAATTATTCTGTTGTGTGAACTTTGTGTAGTTAAAGTAAATAAGCTTGTAATTAATTTTAAAACTCTAAAATCTGGTGTTATTTATTTTGCAATAAAGAACTCAGTTAAAAAAAAACGTTTATAAAAAATGTAAAAGTAACAATATTTAAATATGTTTTAATAGATCCGGTTTTTCAACAAGATTTTGTTTTTCAATTGTGGCAACACCAACAACATGAGAGTTTTGATAATTATTTTTATTAAGTATTCGTAGTAGGCACATTGGCAATTGTTACAATGAATTCAATGTAAAAATGGTGCTTCTGTTAAAATTACATTTCGTAAAATTCGTGATATTTTCGGAGATCACTGTTAAGAATTTTGTCATGAGGTGCTCAACAATTGGGGTTATCCAAAATCACCGTATGGTGAATTTTGCGTAAGGAATTGACTTTAAAGCCTCACAAGGTTCAATTGTAGTCGAGTGACAATTCAAATCGCCGTAGATTCGCTCATTCAGTTCATTCAGTTCATTTCCGATGAAGCCTATTTTTACCTGTCAGCGCATGTCAACAAGCAGTTGCCACATTTAGACTTCTGAAAATCCTAGAGCAATTATTGAGAAGCCATTCCATGCTCAATATGTCACTGTATGATGCACTATGTGCTCTGCAGGCGTGATCGGTTCGGTTTTTTCTCGAAGATGAGGCCGTAAATGCGGGAACGGTCAGTGGATCACGCTATCGCGAGAGGCTAACAACTCAATTTCGGCCTTTTATTCACAACGTAGATATCACTGAATGACGTTTCAATAGCACGATTTTAACGAAATAGGACTGTCATTTTGCCAAAAAGTGATTAAAAATTTTGATGACGGATTCGAACGGATTCTGTCATTGTAGTGGTGGTGGACATTTGCCAGATATCATTTTTCATTCATAATTGCCGAACTTTTCTCTTCGTAATAAAATCAAAATTGAAATTATCTTAATATAAATTTTTCGTCTTACTTTATTTTAGCAAACACACTTCTTGTTGAACAACCCTATACATTTTAATATGTTTTAATATATTTTGGCATATTTTATTATATTTCATATTTTTAAGGAATTTTGTAAGCAATATGACATTTAACTTCATTATACTATATTCCAACAAACAAGTAGTCATTCACCCGCAGCAAGACTTAATTCTACACTTACAGAAATTTATAGGCCCTTTTCATCTTTACATCGCAAAGTTGATATTTAAAACAAAAAAATTTAAATGTTACTGATCAAATAGAAAGTGTAAATAAGTTCACTACTGTAGGGTGTGCGTTCAAAAATCTTATTTATAAAATCACACTCTTTAGTTATTTGAAAAAATATGTAAAAACAAAATTATTTCATATTTTGCTGCACAGCTTACAATACAATAACAAAACTAGTTATCATATTTTATTTGCTTATTTATTTTATATTCTCTCACTTAACACTCTTTTTACAATAAATATTTGATTGACAGCATATTGTAAATTGTTTGGTTGTCGACTTATGCAACAAAAAATTTTAAAATATGTTAAAAATAATTTCTTATTCAACCGGTTCTTCTTGTTAATGCAGTGACTATTGAGCATTGCTAAATAAGTTAGTTACATTAAATATACTTTCGATTTAGGCTTTATTTAGGCCAAGGTTATTGAATTAAAAATTCAAATTTAAATTGTATCAGTTTTGAGTTGAAAAACTATAAGGGATAAAAAAAAAAACAAGTTGCGGCAGTAGAAAAATAGTTGTCACATCTTCTGATATTTTGTTAATAACACAAAATAATTATTCTTTTATTGGGAATATTTTGATATCATCGAACATATTTTTAAATAGAAGAAAATCCTTATTTGCTGCCAGTTGTTGTTCGGTGAGTCAGGTAAAAGTAAGTCTTTATACTCCAGTGGAATTATTTTTGTCAGTTGTTTTTTTCGATGTCCTCAGATTATGTCCCAGAGTGTTTCTAGTTTTTAATGCTGTGAGCAAACCGTCCTTGTGAAAAAGGTTAGTTAATCTGTATATTTCTGGTCATGTATAAGTAAAAATGTGTCGTCCTGTTTTTATCGGTTTTCTCTTTGTCTTCTTTATTCCCGTATATCGTTATTGTTGTATTGTCTAAGAAGTTTGTCGATAGTAGTCAGTTTGTAGTCGTTATTTTTAGTTACAGTGTAAATTGACTGTTCGTAACTGTTAAGGTGTAATGCAAAGTTGGAGTCGTCTCTTTTTCATTTGTAGGATCGTATGTGTTCTGTAAATCGGGTTTTTAGTGTTCGTCCAGTGGGTCCTATATAAACATGGTTACAGAAATTAAATTTGTCAGTTGTTTCTATCGATGTCCGGAGGTTATGTCTCAGAGCGTTCCTGGTTTGTAACGCTGTGAGTAAAGCTTCTTTGTCCTGTATTTATTTATTTATTTAATTTAAGTCTATGAATTTATAATTCTTTCAGACTATTAGTACATATTCATTTATATATCTCTAAAACTAATGAAAGCGGAAAAAAAATAAAAAAATATAACAATTATATGCAATTATTTAATGAGATGAAAATATTACATTTTATCAGATTTTCATTTAAGTTATAATCAATACAATAGTATAATTTATTAAAGTGTTTACAACATCTAATGAAAGGATCAGAATTTGCATAATTCGTTCTAAAATATTGAATATCCAATGGATAAAAGTATCGAGTAGGTCGCCGCGGAATACAAAAAGATATATTTTCAATTAAGAAGTTAGAGGAGGTATTCCCATTAGTTGTATTTAAGATGAACATGACATTAAGCATAGTTCTTCGACTTTCCAGATATGTTAACTTGATAAGAGCAAGTCTAGATTTATATGATGGCAAACAGAGCGGGTTCCATTGTAGTCTACGTAAACAAAATAAAAGAAATTGTTTCTGCACAGATTCAATTGCGTTACTGTAAGTTTTGTACTGTAGATCCCATATAATTGACCCATATTCCAGAGCTGGACGAACTAGTGACATATATAAATTTTTCGTGATATAAGGATCTTCAAATTCCTTTGCCCAACGTTTAATGAAACCAAGCTGACATCTTGCCTTGCTCACAATTAGAGAAATATGTTGAATGAAATTTAGTTTATAGTCAAGTATAATTCCAAGATCTGTGATCCTGCAAACATTTTCCAGCTCATTGCCACCCAAAAAATATCTAACGTTTAAATGGTTCCTTCGGAAGAAGCACATATATTTACATTTATCGAAGTTCAATTTCATTAGGTTCAATTCACACCACGAGTGTAAAGAATTTAAATCTGCTTGTAGCAGCATGTGATCATCATATTTATTATAAGTAAAAAATACTTTAACATCATCCGCATACATTAGTATAAAAGAATTTTTGATGACACCAGGTAAGTCTTTGAGAAATAATGAAAAAAGAAGGGGTCCAAGATGGCTCCCTTGAGGAACACCAGATAAAATGAAGATTGGCTTAGAAATCGCATTTTTGTATGCAACATTCTGTTTCCTGTTCCTAAGGTATGAATTTATCCATTTTAAACAATTTTGTATAAATCCCATATAATTAAGTTTCCTGATAAGTAGTCCATGGTTAACCTTATCAAATGCCTTGCTAAAATCTGTATAAACAACGTCAGTTTGCATTTTATTGACAAAACCACGATTAACCAAAGTTGTGAGTTGTAAAAGATTAGTAACAGTAGAACATCCTTTACGAAAGCCATGTTGGCTAGACGATAATATTGAAGACACTTGATGGCACAAATGATCCGTAACTAATTTTTCAAATAGTTTAGGTATAACACTCAGTTTAGCAATTCCTCTGTAATTTCTAATATCATTTTTTTTTACCAGACTTAGACACCGGAGTAATAAGAGAATTCTTCCATACCATAATTGAATAACATTGTAAGAGGAGCTACAAAAGCCTCTGCGCAGTTTATAAGAATGCAACTTGGAACATTGTCTGGTCTACTCTTATAAGAATATTTCAGTTTTTTCAAACCATTAAGTACAGATATTTCATCCAAACATGGCAGTAAAAAAGCCTGACTTCCCTGACATTGTGCATTGGTTGTCTATTAAAGTTAATATCCTGATCATCGGATATTAACTTTAATAGTAGATGAAAAGAATTTTGCAAATAGGTTACTTATTTCAGTATTATCATTTGATTCATATTGATTTAATGTCATAGAAAGTGGAAAGTTAGTAGATTTTCTCTTTATTTTCACAAAATTATAAAAAGACTTAAAATTTTTCTTAAAGTTGTTCTTAATTTTTGTCAGGTAACAGTTATAACGTTCTTGATTTAATTTGTTGTATTCAGCACGGGCAACAGAGTATTTCACAAAGTCTGCAAGTGATCCAGAATTTTTATACTTTTTATATCAATTATTCTTGCAATTCTTAATTTTGGAAAGCAACTTACAATTCCATGGAGGTTCCGATAAATGAGAAACAATTTGCTTTGGAATACACTGATTAAGAATCCAAAAGATTTTACCATAAAATTTCCTAACGATGTAATCAACGACATTGGGCTTATCTTCAGAGATAACGTATGATAACAAATTTTTCCAGTCGGTTTCGTACAGTAGTTCAGTAATTCTTTGATAATTTGCCTTTTGCTATTGAACTGCTATCAGAACACGGCATGTAATTGCATGCATTTATTAAAATTGAAGGATGATATCCATCTTCTGGCACAGTTAATGGATCAATTCGAAGAACCGACGTGTCAATACAGCCATTTATAAAAACCAAATACAAAAGGTTATGGTGGTCATTATATCGCCATTTATCTGATTTAGATTTAAATCCAACATGCAATTAATAAATTCGGTATATTTCATGTATAAGTAAAGGTGTGTCGTCGTGTTATATCGGTTGTCTTCTTGTCTTATTGATCCCTATTTTAAGTATTGTATTGTCTAAGAAATTTGTCGAAAATAGTCAGTTTGCAGCCGTTACTTTTAGTTATGGTGTAAATTATGTCGAGTTCTTTGTTGTACATATCGGGAATAAGTGGGATTATCGTAAGTCTGTGTATCATATGTCTAAATACTGTTAGTTTATGTTGGGTAGAGTGGCTGAGTCATTGAACGGAAAACATTGCAGTCGTGTGCCAGAAATTTTGCTCTGTCAATTTCTGGACGTTCTCAACTATTGGGGTTATCCAAAACCACCACATGGCGAATTTTGCGTAAGCATTCACATCGCCGTAGATTCGCTCAATTCATTCAGAAACGACCGCCTGGTTTTTCTGATAAAATAATTTTTTCAGACAAAGCCCATTTTCAGCTTTGTCAGGGTATGTCAGCAAAGAAAATTTTCGCATTTGGGATTCTGAAAATCCTATAGAGATTATTGAGAAGCCTTTGCATGCTCAACGTATCACTGTACGGTGCGCTATGTGGTCTGGAGCGTGATTGGGCCTTATTTTTTTTTTAGAAGACGAGGCTTAAAATATGGTAACGGTTAAAGAATCACACTATCGCGATATGCTAACATCTCAATTTTGGTCCATTACGTGCCCCTGTAGGCTAGTAGGTAATGTACTAGCTTATCAGTATGGTGGTTGTGGGTTCGATTCCCAACGAAGACCTTGGATTTTTCACTACAAAAATAAAAATTGACTGTCGCTGGGGCTGCTGAGCGATGAAGGCACAGTTACTGGTCGCTGTGCTGTCTTATACGGCAATTAATTTCCGCCTATCCTTCTACTTTCTCTACCTGATTCATCTCTTCTCTATCCCTTTACTAAAGAATGTAGCACGGTACTTGACTAAATAGGCATTGTTGCCTGAAGTGCTACTTCTTTAAAAAAAAAAAAATTATTGACGACATGGGTATCACTGAGATGTAGTTTCAACAGGATTTTGCAACACATCACACAGCTAATGAAACTATTAAATTATTGCAAACCAAATTACCCGATTATATAACTTCACAACAATCCCAGCCAGATCGTGTGATTCAACACCACGGAATTATTTTTTGTAGGGCTATGTTAAGGACTAATTCTATACGTAGCCAATTAAACTGATTTTGGCCTTAAAACTCAAAACCCCTGATGATATTAACGAAATAGAAGCGCTATTTTGCCAAAAAGCGATTAAAAGCTTTGATGAAAGAATCGACATTTATCAGTGTGGTCGTGGTAAATATTTGCCAGATATCCTTTTTCATTCATAATTGCCAAACTTTTCTCCTCGTAATACAATACAAATTTTAATCATCTTAAGCTAAATTTTTTTATTTTATTTTGTTTTAGAAAACACAATTCTTATTGTAAAACCCTTTATATATATTGCAGCAAATATTAAACTTGTATGCGTGCAGAAATTTCCATCTGTATACGATTGTATGAACGGAAGAATTGTCATGTTATATACGAGCTTGCTTTTATTTTATCACTATTTTATTTTCTTTAAAATTGCAGCACACAACTCCAAATTAGCAGATTTACTTCTAATAATAGATGTTATTAGAAGTCGATCTTTTCTCTCGGTAAAGAATTTTTAGTGCAAATGGCTGACTTAAAACCTCTTCCTCTTCATAAGACAATAAAAATTTGAATCATTTAATTGAATTTTTTTTTTATGTTTTAGACAACAAACTTCTTATTGAAAAACCCGTTATTTCATTAATTATAAGAAAACTAACTTTAAAAATCCAAACAATAAAATTGTTGAAAATCCATAAATTTTACATGTGTCTGCTCACGATTAGGAAATACCGCCAAAAGCTAAAAACGTGAATACCACTCAAGTTGCAAGCTAACATGTTTGAGTTGTATTACAAGTAGTTTAATAATAGTAAATGATGGTTGGTTGGTTGAATATCTTTTACAAGTGATTTTGGTAAACTTTAGTAAAAGCTAGTTTTACAAAGATGCTTGACGGTAGAAATTAGTTTTAAACGGAACAGCGTACAGAAAACACGGATCTTAATTACTTTTCATAAAAGAAAAATTTTAAAATGTATAAAAAGTTTTTAAATCATGAGAAAAGAAATTAATTAAATATTTTATAAAAATTTTATTCATAATTAAAACAAAAAAAAAATATATATATATAAAATTAAATAGGCTGCCTTGACCCAGTTTCTACTTTCTAATTATATTTAATATGTGAAATTGTTTTAGTGATGCATTGTGTTTAAAACCTGTTGCAAGCCGAGGCATTTTATTCCAATTGTGCTTTTCCATTTTTTGCTTAAATGCTGTTATTTTAATGAAAACAAAAAAATTAATAAAAAATTAACAAAATAACCCTCATTAAATCTGTTAACCGTTGTTTATTTAGAAAAGAGGGCTCTGCATTTTTGTGTACAAAAGAAGAGTTAATCAAAACACAACAACATTTTTATGCTTCAATCGCCTTAACTGCCACTTAGAAAAAATTATTTAAACTTGTTTTTTTTTTTAAACTTAATAATAAAAAATAAAAATTCAAATATTTTCTTATGTCAAGTGTGGCTGCTTGATCTTGGAAAAAAAAACTAATTAATCCATAAGCAATCCTGTTTTGAAACACGTCCACCAGAAATATCATTATTTGTTTTAATCGTTATTTGGCTGCAGATTGCTGTTGCTGTGCTGGTTGGTGGTTTAAGAAAAATGTGTCACTTGAATTGAGTTAAAGTGAAATTACTTAAAAGTAAGTTAATGATTTAACATTGCAACACGTTTAATTATGTTTTCCTTAGTTATTTCGAAGAATAAAAATAATATAAAAACAATTAAATATTCATTTATTTTTTAAATAAATTAAAAAAAAAAAAACATTTTACTGGAACAGCTACTAATTGTTGGATTTAAAATTTCATGAAAATATTTTCCTTTAATAAGATTCTTTTAAAAAATCTTTCAATATTTATCCAGAGCAATCAATGCTGCACTATTAAAACGAGTATTTGCTAAGATTTGACAGCTGACAGTTGACTTGGACAAAGTTTGGTTTGTTATTTAACAATAAAAAGAGATTCATATCAGTGCAACACCGCCTTCATCTGCCGGTGGTGCTGCCCACCCACACCCTAGGTGCATGCACACCTTAGTCGCAATTTTTGAGTGTACGGTAGCGGGGCTTGCTGAAGAGTTGGAGACCATCCAACTCCTAGTCCTGGTGCATGTGCAAGCTAGGACATTGGATGCTAACTTTTGTGTTAACATCTCTGCGGAAATTTCTTCAAAGCCTGATTAACCCACAATCATCATGTTGCTCCTCCAAGGGGCTTCACCAACAAGCAGAACAGGGCCGTAGTCCTGCAGGCAACCGCTTCCCGTGGTACTAGTGTCTGTAATGATGTGATAAGGTTTACATCTGCATCGGCAGTGAGCCATAATCAGATGATGGCCATTACCACTGTGAATGAAGAGCAACGCCATTCACGCCTTAGAAGGCCTTCGAATCCGTGAATTCTCCGGTCACTCCTAGTAGCAATTTCAAAAGCTCGAAGTAGGCCGCAGCCTTCACTCCTTGCTAAAGAGTTGGAGACTTTCTAACTCCTGGTCCAGAACGCATGAAGCTTAATATAATTAAGAACACGACGGCATTCATACTCACTGGACCTGAACCATTCATTGTGTTCATTTTGAATGATCCGACCCACAAACTCTCACGAGGGTCTCGAAACAACCTCAATAATCAGCCAGAGAACAGCTAAAGAGACAAATAGTGAATTCTGCGAGCCTACTGATTCCCGTGGAAATATGTGTATTGTCCAGATGGCTCCTACTAGCCTTTAAGGGGCCTGGGCTCCCTTTTACCCCGCAAGACACCAGTCTAGATGGAATAGTAGGCTCCAAAAAGACTATCATATGCCCGGGGGGAACCAGTCAGACTTCTAGAGTCATATGCCTCCTCCAGTTCTGGGCTCCTGCTGTTCCAGGCTACTAATACCACCTTTTACCGCCGAAGGCACATCTAAAGATGGGGAAAAATCTTTCTCGGAGGGATTATAAATTAATATTGAATTTCCATGCAAATTTATCTTTAGCGGTTAAAATTCCTTCACTTTAAATAAATTTTCAAATTAACCTAAATGGAGCTTATGCCCTTGACATGAAATTAATCTACAAGGCGTTACGTATGTTAAAACCATCATGGAACCTGCAAAATATTTAATTTTGAATAATCACTTTTATTGCAGCAGCTACTTCTGATTCTGAATAATTGAATCGGAATATTTTGCTTTCTGTGAAACAGCTTTGTTAGCGCGACTTCCAAAGGCCACTTGAATCAGATGGTATCACTGATTTTTTTTCAGTGTAGCATCGACTCTGATTCCCTGTTGTGTTGCCGCCTTCGCCATTTTTTTTTTTTTTTTTTTTATATACTTCTTTTGGTACGAGGACAGCCAAGCAGCTCAGACGAGATTGTCTAAATAATAAAAGTTTCCACAATTTCCTTGCTAAAAAGAATTTGAATAAGCTAATATTTTATAAAAATCAAGTTTTATTGTGTTTATTATTTATTTAAAATCCAGAGGAAGTTGTTGGGCCTGGTCGACTGGCTTTTCAACAAGCTTATTTAGTTACAGTTTTAACTAGTTAACGCTTTCAATGCGAAGACATAATTTTCAACTCATGTTCTAATTTATACTTAAACGGTTTATTTACTTTCAATATACACAAAATAAATGCGATGATAACTTTATTGTCTTTACCCAACGCTAACCTACTTAACTTGTATTAATTCATTCTGCAAGTGGTGCTTATGTAGTTGTTTCAATCGGTTCTCACATATATAAGAATATTTTTACTTTAACATTACCACATATTGTTGTTGTTATTATCATTTAGCTTAGATGTTTGCTTGGCTGTGTGTTTTGTTTTCTGTTGTTTATCTTATTTCGCAGAATTTCTTATAAGCCTATGCTGTTGTTAATGTCATGTGTGTATAAGATTTCTTAGAAAACTACGTAGTTTGTAAAATGCCCAGTAGTAGGTCGTTTTGTTTACCTTTTTACTGATAATTAGTTTCTTTAAAAACTTATCAAATCATCTCCAAAATCATATCTTCGTAACTTTTTCATCGTCGCAGTAAACGAAGATTAATTTTGATAAAATATTTTAAAGATTTAAACACATTGTTTTATCGCATATTTTTCTATAATAAATTTGCCACGTGGTTACTTCGCGACTGCCAAATGTAAAAAAATTCAAAACTAATGCTTCGTGATAGTAGAAGCATTGGCAATTGCTACAATCAATTCAATTTCGCACGAAAATCGGATTAAAATAATTTAAATCCACTATGAAAATTGTGGTTCTGTTAAAGTTACATTTTGTAAAATTTGTGATATTTTCGAAGAACATAATCGTTTTTCTGAGACCGCTTTTAAGAATTTGGTCAATAAATTTGAGTCGACTCGATGCAGAATATATGAACACCATCGCGTTTTCGACCGGGTTATTCAACTGAAAATATCAAAGCCGTGAGCCACAGTGTTGAAGCAGATTTAAATTTGTTAATTCTTCAATGTTATTAGCAATTTGAGTTATCCAAAACCACCACATGGCGAATTTTTCGTACGAATTTGACTTTGAAGCCTTACAAGATTCAACTGGTATAGGAATTGAAGCCGACTGACCATTAAAAGCATTTTTTTAAATGAAGTCTATTTTTAGTTGTCAGGGTATGTCAACAAATAATATTGCCGAATTTGGGCTTCTGAAAATCTTATTGCGATTATTGAGAAGCCTTCTTGTTGAAGACCCCTGTATTAATTTATTATTATTTTTGTGAAATCTTGAAATGTAAAAAACGTCAGGAAATTAAAGACGCTTGCTTCTGGCTATATCTCTACCTCTTTTAGGCCGACGGTGCTGAATTTTTATATCTACTTTTTCGAAATTATGCCGGATATTGTTAGACCTAAATTATTCCTATCTCTTTTAGGGCCTTGGCAAATGTGACTTCAACCAGAAGGCGTAAGGCGGACATCGCGAAACTAACTTCGATATGTTTAAAGATCGAGAATATGGAGTGTTAAAGGTATATTGTAGAAATTTTTTTTAGTGGAAGCCTTACAAAAAAATAAATATCAACATAAAATTTAAATAAACAATTTAATTAAAAAATAATAATTTAAATATGAAAGCTGTTTTGAACAGGCTCGGGTTCGAAGTCAAGTCAGAAAAATGTTTCTGTTGGTTACTAAAATTTTGTTTTTGTTGTTTCTAAATTTTGTTTTGCTATCTAATTGATATCACACTCTTTTGCCGGAACTATGAATCACTTAGCCGGTAAAGAATTACCTACTTGCAATGTATTTGTATATTATTATCCATCCCTACTTGCACATATAATATAATAAGTCATAATATCTCGCATTCTTAATGCATCTCTTAGCGGATGACCTGACGTAATATAATTAAACTTCCCCTAACAATGGATTAAGGAAAGATATTTTTATTTCCTCAAAGTGGAGTCCAATTAATTTGCCCTAACGTGTTATTTGCTGAGTTAGAAGTTCTACTTGGAAAGCTTAAAATTGAAAGCACGCACTCGATTTAAAGTCATACATTTTTACCTCAACAAATGTTCTTAAAAAAAAAACAACCGCAAAACAATTTATGAGGAATTAGAAAACGTGTAAAAAATATTTTTTTTAATCATAAATTTTCTTCCAGTCTTAACTTAAAATGCAATTGCTAATTAATGAAATAACTCTATTTAGGAAAAATTTACGTTTGTATTGGACTTGAGGTTTAAAATATAAAATTGCTATGTATTTAAGCCCAATTGATGAGTGTAAAGCTGAAGAAAACATTAGAGTGAATGAAAATCTTACTAAGAGGGCTGCCATCCCTTTTTAAATAAGATTGAAAGAAAACAAAACAAACTTTCGTTACAGTTTGTTTTATTATAAATATACTCTGTGCACTTTACAAACTGTATAGTTTTCTAAGTAAATCTTATAACCACAGGACAACAATAAGAAATTCTACCAAATACGTAAACAACAGAAAACACAAATAGCTTGAACAGAACAAAACAAAACACGCAGCCAAGCAGGCGCCTAAACTGAATGATAATAAAGTAAACAACAACAACATGGGCTAATATTAAATTAGAATATTCTTGTACAGGGATTTTCAACAAGAAGTTTGATTTCTGAAGCAAAAGATAACAAAAAATTTGTATTAAAATGATTCAAATTTTTATCGTTTTACGAAGAGAAAACTTCGTAAATGATATCTGGCAAATGTCTGCCACGACCATGCTGACAGATGTCAATTCACTTTTTGGCAAAATGGCGGACGATTGGCTCCATATAGACTCTGTCCTTGGTCCCACAAAAAATAATAATAGTCACACCATCTGGCTTGGCCACTTAACTGTTGATTGCAGTGAAATTATGCGATAGAAAAATTTGGCTTGCAATAAATTGATCGTTTTATTTTGCTGTGTGACATGTGGCACCATCGTGTTGAAATCACATATCAGTGATACCCAAGTCGTCAGTAATCAGCCAAAATTAAATTGTTAGCATCTCACAATAACGTGAACCATTGACCGTTACCACTTTTTCAGCCTCATCTTCGAAATAAAACGGCCCAATAACGACTTCAGACCACGTAGCGCACCATATAGTGACACGATAAGCATGCAAGGGCCTTCCAATAATTGCTTTAGGATTTTCAGAAGCCCCAATGCTCCAATTTACTTGTTGACATACCCCATCCCCCAGGGGCACATATATATGGTCTTTATAGAACTTTGACTATCTACACCTGTGCAGCTGGGGGAAAAAGGGAGCCCAGTCCCCTGAAGTCAGCAGGGGTACAACTGGAAACTCCACTTTATTTCCACGGGAATCAGTAAGCTCGCAGAGTTCCGTTATTTGTCTCTTCAGACATTTAATTGTTCTCTGGCTGATTATTGAGGTTGGCCCCTATATGGGAGTATCGTGGTGGTTGTGGTTTCGCGGCCCCATATCAGGTCTATTGTTTAATATGGTGGCCAGGATCATTTCGCCGTTAATGACACGCTAGGCGAATGATCCAGTCCAGTGAGCATGCTAGACATGTGTTCTGGACAAGAGTTGGAAAGTCTCCAACTCTTAAGCAATGAGTGATGATTTGCAGCAGCCCTGCTCTGGAATCATCGAAGTTGCAACTAGAAAGTTCTTCGGCTTCCTAGGACGAGCATGACGTTCCAAATTATGCAGTGGTTTGATCCACCATCTGATTACGGCTTCATGGCCAGGCGCGGATGTAAATCGAATCACACAGTTGTTGACATACCCTGACAAGTGAAAATGGACTGCGTGTGAAAAAATATTTTTTTAGAAATACCAGCTGGTCGTCTCTGAATGAATGAGCGAATCTGCGGCGATGTTAATACTTAGTCGGCTTCAATTCCTGCCCAGTTGAACCTTGTAAGGTTTCCCTATGGACAATTTCCCATGTGGTGGTTTTGGATAACTCCAATTGACACATTTGAATCTGCTTCAACACTGTGGTTCACAGCTGCGATGCTTTCAGTTGAACGAGCCTTTGGAATATGCGTTAGTGTTCGCACATTTTGTATCGAACCTGTCGACTTAAATTTAACGCCCATATTTGTAATAGCGGTCTTAAAAGGACGATTATGTTATCCGAATTTTACGAACCAGCACCATTTTCATAGTGAATTTCTTTTAATTCTTTTAATGTGATTTTCGTGCGAAATTAAATTTATTATTTATACTACGAATACGTCAAAAAACTAAATGTCAAAACTATTATCTTGTTGGTGTGGTTGGCCACAATTAAAAACTAACTTCTTCTTGAAAAATCCAAAATGTTCAAGAACCGCTTAAAACAACTATATAAGCATCACTTGTCGGGCAAAAGAATTAATTCAAGTTGAGTCATCAATGAGTAAAGGAAACAAAGTTGCCATCATGTTTATTTTGTGCATATTTAAAATAAATAAATCGTTTAACTTAATATAAAACTCTAAAGTATTGTGTTATTTTTTTTTTTTTTTTGTTACAAAGAGAAGTAGCAACAATGCCTATTTAGTCAAGTACCGTGATGCATTCTTTAGGAAAGGGATAGAGAAGAGATGAAACAGGTGGTGAAAGTAGAAGGATAGTTGGAAATTAACTGTCGTATAAAGATAGCACAGCGACCAGTGACTACTTTAACGCTGAGCAGCCCCACCGACAGTCAATTTTTATTTTTGTAGTGAAAAAAAAAACCAAGGTCTTCGTTGGGAATCGAACCCACAACCCCCATATTGCCAAGCTAGTACACTACCTACTAGCCTACAGCTCTAAAATATTGTGTTATTATTTTGCAATAAAAGAACAAAACTTTTTGTTTTAAATGAATACTCGTAACAATACAATCCGTTTCAGTAGAAAACTTCATTCATTCATTAATTCATATTAATTTATAAATATTTATTACTTTTACAAAATATATCTTGTGAAATATTTTTAATTTTATTTTCTAACATTTTTCCATTTTATTTTACGAATAATGAAATCGACAATTACTTGCACTAACAATTTGTTTGCTTTTCTTCATTAATTTTTTATAATGGTCATGCCACATTAAAGACAAAAGTACTACACAACATTAAATAATTGTAACAAAATATTTCATAATTTCTGTATGAAATATTCAGTCTAGTTAATAACTACTGGTATTTGTACATTTTGTGGATTTTTCGAATTAGTTTTAATATTTATGATTTTTACTTGCGCTCATATAATTGATTTGCTTCAATCACAGAAAGTATTTTAGGAGACCACCAAAAAAAAATAGTTTTCATTTTCAATTGCTATGTTAATGATTAGTATCTGAGTTTTGCAGTTTAAATTCCAGCACGAAATCGTAGTACACTCGAAAGAAAGTATTAGTAATTTGGTACTTTTATTTAATAATTTTGCATTTGGTACAATTTTATATTGAAGCAAGACTTTCTTTGCTTAGTAAATAGAGACGACCTGAGAAAAATTGGATTTATAATAATAATATGGTTCGCAGAATGCCAAAAAGAAAACAAAATCTTAGAGACGACATTTACAAATGTTATGTGAATAGAAAGATTATACTTTAAAAAAAAATTTTAAGCATGTGGAACCTTAGCAAAGATTCTGGCGAATTGCAGAATATACGTAAGGAGTAAATATTTTAATGAAAATAATATTTAGCAACGCTGCACAGAAAGAGCTTGTATTGTTGTTTTCTGAGCTGATAGGCTTTTACTTCCACCACTAACACCCATACTTTATGGAATGTTGCTGTAGAGGTGCCATGAGTTCAATTCCCAACAACATCTTGAATATTAAGAAAAAAAATTCTTGATGATTAGACGCTATCAGCAAGGAAATGGCATTTCAAAACTTCACAGAGTCTTATTTAACGAGAGGAAAGCAACAACAGAACAATAGCGCTAAGTTTTGAGCTGGTAAAGTAGAGCCTGTTTAGTGCAGTAGGATTCTCGCCATAGTGACAAAATATTGTGGTTTGTTAAATAGAAATAAAGAATTAAAAACGTTTGAAATAGTGTTTTAAGCCTTCACCGAATCTTATTTAGAAAGGAAAACAACAACAGAACAATAGCGCTAAGGCTGGGCTGGTAAAATAGGGCCTGCTTTGTGCAACAAAAGTCTTGCCAAAGTCACAGAATATTACAATTTATTAAAAGGATTGCCAGCTAACCAAGAGATTATGAAAAAAATGGACGCCTTCTTAAAAATAATGTTAACCTATTTAACTGCCAACTCTCTGATTTAGACTAATTATTGAGCGCGCTAACTACATCAGACATGACACACGATCAAGGAATCTTAATGCCGATATAGACTTCAAGAGAACAATCAAAGCAATAACTTCAAAAGATTTGAGCCACGAATCTAATTAATCGTAAATGGCTATTTATGGTTCTTATGAGTTTTGGCACCTTTTAAAGCTTTACATGCACTATTAAGGGAAAAAAATTGTACTCTAATCAAAAGAAACTCCAAGCACTCATGATCCACAAAGTATAGTGAAGTGGCAAAATAATTATAATTTTATAAAAGAAAAGGAAAATAAACCGGCTGGAAGCAACTAAATCTCAAACATAACAGACAATTGCATTTTGGATGGATTCGAACAGAAACCTTATATGCTAAAAAGAAGACAAGGTTTAACTGATAACTCCAATAAAGCTCATTTGGTTCTAAATATTTAGCCACAATACGAATTCTTTTAAGACACTCAAACTTAACAAATGAAGGTCTGCTATGATGGAAATAGCAGTGCTGCATAATTATGGTCGAAATTTAATCAGAACCTGTCCATGTTCTGTATATATTTCCAGGTCTAAAGGAACAATTCAATAATCTCGAATGAAAGAAATTCCTTGCGATTGATACTCGAACTTTGGAATCTAATTAGTTGCTATTCGATCGCATACAGACAGAAGATTATTTAGCACTATTACTTAATTCAATCATTGGCACAATATAAGCTGATAAACATCAGCATTTTTAAGAAGATCAAAACAAAGGGTGTCTCCATACGGCACACGTACCTTCTATATATAAAGGGTGTTTTTTTAAGCCCGATAGAACTTGAAATTGTAAAAAATAACACAAAAAATTAAATTGTAATAAAAATTTCTTTTTTATTCGAAGGATCAATACGTGACATTAACATTTGAAAATGATTTCGGGCATATGGGCACCGCGGCTGTTCTTGACGAAGCGCATTCTGGACGTCCAATTTTGGGCCACTTTTTCGAGCACTGCTGGGCGTATGTCACGAATAACACGAACAATGCGAAAACCGCACCAAACGGTGCATTTTTCTGGATGTAATGGAGTCTGTAGGGTCTGTTGTGGATTGGTCTCACTCCATATGCGGCAATTTTGCTTATTAACAAACCCGTTAAGCCAAAAATGCGCCTCATCGCTGAACACAATTTTGCGATAAAACAACGGGTCTGTTGCCAACTGCTCTAGAGCCCAATCGGCGAAAGAACGACGCATATAATGGTCTCGTAGCTCAATTCCTGCACCAGCTGGATCTTATACGGGTGTAGGCCGAAATCTTTGCGCAAAATTTTCCACGTAGTGGACGGACAGAGCCCCAATTCCTGCGACCGACGACGAATTGATAAATTTGGATCTTCTTCCACACTTTCCTTTACAGCGGCGATATTCTCTTCAGCATACACATTCCTTCGACGTGTTGGTGTTATTGCATCCTCTAGAGAGTATGTGGTACGAAATCTATCGACAGTTCGACGAATGGCTTGTTCAGATGCACGATTATGTACGCCATAAAAATGACGAAGTCGTCTATAAGTTGCGCGAATCGACGACTGATTTTCAAAGTAAATTTGGATAATTTCGTAGCGTTGTTCAAGCGAGAGTCTATTCATGATGATTTTTCAGAGTATACTGAAACAAATAAAAAAAAATGTTTCATCAAAATTTCATTTTTTGTGTTACTTTTTACAATTTAAAGTTCTATCTAGCTTAAAAAAAGTCCTTTTGTGTTTTTGAAAGGTGAGTTCCTTGTCTAAAGTTACTCCAAGATATATTACACTATTTACAATGCTGATATCAGTATCATCAAATTGCAGTCGTCTCGTTGGTAAACTTTGAGGCGATTTATTGAATGGAAAAATAATTGTCTGGGTTTTGTTGCAATTTGGTTTTATTTTTCACTTCTTAAAGTACTTGTTACAGGATTTAAGGCTTAGCTTATTTAAAAGAGCTGAAGTAAGCCTAATGAACGCCATATCGTCATTATAGTAGACTGTATCCACTTCTCTAGGTGGTTTAAAATCTGATGTAAAGATTCAGTACAGTGTTGGAGAGAGTATAGATCCTTGTGGTACTCCCGCAGGGATAGAATAAAACGATGACATACTTTTGTTCACCGAGACAGCATACGATCTATTTTCCAAAAACTGTGAAACAATTTTACAGAGGTACTTTGGTATGTTAGCTGTAACCATTTTATATATAAGACCGTTGTGCCATACAGAGTGTGATTTATTTTACATCCGCACCTGGCTATGTAGCCTTAATCAGATGGTGGACAAACCACTATTGTACAAACCACTATTGGAACGTCATACAGGCGTCCTAGGAAGCCGAAGACATAATTCTAAGCAACAGAACCACCTAGTTGCAACTTTAATGATTCGAGGGCAGGGCTGCAAACTATCACACCTTGCTAAAGAGTTGGAGACTTTCCTACTCCTGTCCAGAACACATGTCTAGCATGCTCACTGGACTGGATCTTTCATTTTGCGTGTCATTATCAGTGAGATGATCCTGGCCACCATAATAACCATTATGCTGTTATGGGGCCGCAAAATCACAACCACCACGATACTCCCATATAGGGGCCGACCCGTGGAAATAAAGTGGTGCTTCCAGTTGACTCCCTGCCTGTCTTCAGGGGACTGGGCTCCCTTTATACCCCCAGTTGCACAGATCTAGATAGCTGTTACGTATTATAAAGACCATAAATGTTCCCCCGGGGGGGGGGGGGGAACACCGTTGTGCCATACAGTGTCGAAAGCCTTTTCGATATCTAGCAGAATTAAGCCGGTAGATTTTCTTTGAAACTTATTGATTATGATTTTATTTTTGATACGCCCAATTTGACTCACCGCGTTATGCTCTTTTTTAAAACCAAACTGTTTTTCTGAAATGATATTGAAATCTGTTGCATATTCCGAAATTCTGGTATGAATTATTTTCTCGAGAAGTTTTCCCAAGTTACTTAGGAGGTTAATTGGTCTTTAGCTGGCAGGGTTATTTGCTGGTTTATTCGATTTCAAAATTGCAATAACCTTTACTTTTTTGAATGCAGTAGGAAAATAGTTCAAACGCAAGCAACTGTTGAAAAAGGAAACCAGCAGCTTTAAGGTCTCTTCTGGAAGTTTCTTTAAAAGTATGTTTGAAACAGCATCAAGACCAGGAGATTTGGAATTTTTTAGTTGACCCATTAATAAAAACAATTATTGTGTTGTCGTATAAAGAATGTTGGTATTGGAAGGATCTTCAGATTTTAAAATACTTGCCACAGAATTAACTCTATGATCAATTAAGGGAGTATGTGTTAATGTGAGCTCATGTGCTCTATAAAATGTTTTAGCAAGTATTTGGGCTCTTTTGAGTGATCTATCAAAAGGTGTGGACTTTATCTGCTGCCTTTGCATCTTAAGGAGCGACTTATTTTCCAAAATCGTTTGTCTCCTGGCTTCATATTCTCCAAAAGTGATGACCATTTTTGGTTCTTTAACATATTTAGCTTTCGGTCAATATGTTTTGTAAGAAATTTAATACACTGATTGTAAAAGCGTTGTTCCGGGCCGCTCTAATTTGTTTCCTTTTAAAAACTTTTCTTTGCCTGATCATATTACTTATATTTCTAGGCATATGGGGGTTATTCCCCACGCCATTTAATGGTGTAGATGCATTTCTCGCTGAAAGAATGAGTTCGGTAAAACAGGCCATTACGTGATCAATAGCAAGTTGAGAACGATAATTTTCAGAACTAACAAGGATGCTTCTTCTAATTATTTCCTGGTAGGCGTGCCAATTAGTGTTAAATGTAGGAAAAGTCGGGGTGTTATCATCTTGCAATCGAGCTGAAATAGAGCAGATAATAGGCCTGTGGTCTGAAGCGATTTCATACTCCAAAACTCTAACCCGTAATGGAAGTGCAACGTTATTTACAACAATGTCAACAACAGACGGGCTGCAGTTTTCCCGATGAGAATATAAGGCTATTGGGCTATTGGGATAATAGACAAAAAAATTCCTCAAATGCTGTTGCTTGTAAAGAGCTCTGCCTGCCGTATTATCATTTAGACAGTTCCAGCATGTTTAGCGTTAAGATCTCCGAGAAAGATAAAATCTTTAAAGAACTTGATATTTAAACCGAATGTGTATTTGCAGCCTTTAAGGAAACAAGTAATAAAAATGTATACTCAATTTTTAAGAATACTCCATACTAAATGTGATTTGACATCTATTAGCATATCTTTTTAGCAGTGAAATTTAGAATTTAAAACTATATTCTGCAGTACAAAATAAAAATTTCAAGTTAAATCAAAGAGTGGCACTTAAAACTTTTTGAAGCGTGGGAGCAAATAATTTTGAAATTTGGGCAAAGTGTCTGTTACCATGGATGTTATAGATTTTTTTAAATAACTAAATTGTTACTTAAATATTTTTTTTTAAAATATTAGCGTTCATAGACTGTTTTACATAATTATTTTGTAAAGTGTAAGCAGTAGAGTATATCATTATTGCAACTAAAAATTATACAAATTCGAGGATAGCACACAAAGCAATTGAAGTTTATATGGAAAATATTGTAAAGGTTTAAGTATATGGTTTTTAGTTAGTCGTAAGTTAAGTCTAGGGCAGATGGCACCATCTTCTTTTTCTAGCAGAATGAGAAATTTAGGTATAACCCAATCTTAACCTCGTGAAAGCACGTAGTTCTTGTCGGAACTCTGGCTTGGGATAGGTTTGACCTCATATGGGTTGATTAATTTGTACACCTTGTTGTAGTTTTCCTAGTAATTTAATTTTTTTTCTGTTTCGTTCAGACCAGTACTCAGGAGGTGACCCTTAATCATATAATACATTGGAAATTAGGTTATGGGAAGGAGGAAAGATAATTTGTTGTCTTAAAAGTGCTTAAAAATAAGTCTATTAAGATCTTTTGGGGATTTTAGCATAAAGGTTGCAGTGTTGTCATTGGCTTCATTATGGAAACGGCAGTATAATCTGGGATCAACATTATATGTGTTTCATTCGGGCATTTAATTATAATGTTACGTATTGATTTATTAAGTTGCCAAAGAAAATATTTATCAATAAAAAAGTAAACGAAACTACTCACTATGCATTGTACACACTGGTTAGTTTTCTAAGAAATCTTATACAAATAAGACAACACCGACATGCTTTTAAGAAATTCTTTCAAATAAGATAAACAACAGAAAACAAAAATGGAATATCTAAAAAATCTTATACACACAGGACAACAACAAGATTTTAAGAAATTCTACAAAAAAAGATAAATAGCAGAAAACAAAAATAACTAACGCAGAGCAAAAAAAAACAGACCGCCAAGCAGGCGTCTAAACTGAATGATAATAACAACAACAATATGGGGTGATGTTAAAGTGAAATATTTTTGTATGTGCGAGAATCGCTTAAAAGAACTTGCTGGGAAATGAATTTGTGAATGGTAACACTTAGCTCATGTTTGATGTGAGAGATAATTAGTTTTATCCTTCCGCTGAACGAATATGGTTGTGTATATGCTTGAACAATGCGGGGAAATATTGCGACATTACTTTGAAGAATGCAGAATGTGTGTGCGAAAATTGCGTATGGATTTTGGAAGAACAGAAGCACCGACAGCTCCGTATGTTCGTTATGTTGTGAAAAAAGTAAAAGAAACTGGCATCCTCATCGATAAACCAAAGCGTGAAAAGCCAAAAACAGTGAATACATTCGAGAATATTGCTGATGTGGTAGAAAGTGTGCGTGAAGCGCCATCAACCTCAATTCACCGTCGTTCTCAATAATTGAACATTTCAGAGACATCATTGAGACGAATTTTGCATAAAGACCTTGGTATGACGCCGTACAACCTCCAATTGGTTCAGGAGTTTATGGCATTCAAAAAAAAAAAGTTATTTGGCAAACCCATGGTTTGATCGAAGTATTAGAAATTTAGGATTGCCGGAATTATGAATTTGCTGTCTATGCTTGCCTTTTTTTTGAAATGACATGGTAAATATACTCCAATGTGATCCTAAAAGCCCATTAAATATATTTGTGTGATCATCATACATGATACCAAAGGAGTTATGTAAATGTGTTTTGAGACAGCTGTGAAAATTAAATTCGATTTATTGTAAATGGCGGAGTTGTTAAACTGTACAAAGTTAATTGTTTGTCATGTTGTAGTGTGTTTGACAGTGTCGTTATTGCCATGCCTTCTGCATGCAATCGGACACCCCACATTCAGTTGGAATGTGCCTGACCACACCAAACCAAACTCATGTGTGAGAATATGCATGCAACGTCAGAATTAAAATAAATAAAATGTTTTTAATATTTATTGTTTGTCATGTCCTTTTAAATCGAATACATTTTAGGAGTCCCCACGATTTTGTTTTCGGGGAAATGTTTATTGGTTGCTAGCTGGCACACCTGTGTATCGGTGACACTTTCCTACACATGTGTAGAGATTTGTGATATTTTGGACGAGTTTGTAAAGATGACATTGCAGCTGTAGTTGAGGTGTTAGCCTTAAGTGGTTTCCGTATTCAGTGACTCTAGGGTATCGCAATTCGGCAAGTGAATTTTTAATATTTGTAGCTGGAACTGCTCCCATTGAATATCTGATGGATGCATGATAAGGAAGTATAAATTAAAATTAAGATGCCAGTAATTTTGAAACGCACCTCGCAGTTAAACTTTTTTATGCATAAAATTAGTTTGCACGAACCACCATATTATGAAAAAATTATACATTATTATTTCATTCATAACAAAAGCAAATAGTCAAATAAATCTAACACACAATGTAACTGCGCAAGAGCTCCCTCCATCAATTATCTTATACGAAGCAAGAGATTCCGGAAAAAAATATAAAATAAAAATAAGCAAAACATAGCGGGCAGAGTTTAAGTGGAAGACATATCTACTGTTTCTGTATTTGAATTTTTCAAGCAAAAGCTTTCAGTTATTTGCGACTAACTTCATTATTATTTCTATGTTTAAGGACGTCTGCTTATATTTAAATATATTCGTTTATTTTAGTTAATTCAATTTTTTTCAATAAAATATTTGATTCAATAATATTCATTAGCTTTAACATGTTTTAATGCTTTTTGTGCAGACGTTCAAATTGGTTAATTTTTTTTTTATTTTTGTAGAGCGTGAATTAAAGGAAGCTCCAATGCAAGATAATTTTTTAATTAGTCTGCATCCGCAGGTCTTGATTTGTTATAGGTTTGTCTGAAAATCTTAATATGTATAACTCTACTGTACGTGTGTTTTGACTGAACTCTTCCTAAACGGCTGGACCGATTTGCATAAATTTTTTTTGTATGCGTTTGGATGGCGGCGCCCTGGATAATTTAGATTACAAACCACAAATTCAAAATCGATTATTTATACTCCTGACAACGGTATTTGCACAAAATTTGATACGTCGCTTTGGTGTGCATTTTTTAAGTGCTGCTGCAAATATGGGCGGGATTGTACAAAGGTGCGTGGTGCCTCCCATACAAACCACAAATGAAGAATCCAATATTTCTGCTCCTGCTAACAGTATTTAAATAGAATTTGGTATTTCGGTTGAGTGAACATATTTTAAGTTTTGCTACAAATACAGGCGAGATTTGATAAAGAGGCGTGGTACCTCCCCTACAAATCTTCTTTATGTATATAATTCTACTGTGACTGAATAAATTTTTTTGCATGCGTTTGAGTGCCACCTTGGATGGTTTACATTCACAAACCAGCCCGGCAGATGGCGCTGCAGTCGGTATCCAGGTTATTCACTACACTGCAACTACGCTGTGTTTTAATATTTTATTGTATCACATTTACGTCAACATTGTTTACTTCAAATATACACACACGCCATAAATTCGTCGCCAGCCGCCAACTGCCTCAATCTGACTTGGCGGATGATGGTGAAAGGCCCAAAGTAACATGAACTCGGTAACTGCAGCCGTTTAAACAGTTGCGGTGGGCATCGAGCTTATTTGTTAGCGTTTCTTCTTTGCGATATCACAAATTCGTTCTTAATGGGTTAGCTAGTAAAATATAAAACCTTAAAGAATACCAATAATAAGACTCTCTTTAATGAGTGCTAATGAAGTAGACTAAAAATCTAACCCAAAACATTTTCGATTCCCTATAAAATGAAATTACTTACCTCATAAAAAGTGTTTTTTAAAGAGCACCCCTCTTTATAGTTCTAAATTTTAAGGTGTACACACTTTTTTACTGGCAGCTATTCTGTCAGCTGCTAAGTGATTTATGTTTAGTTTGGTTTCACATTATTGCATGAATATACCGATGCCTAAACAACGTTTCGAAATTGTGTAAATTAGACCGAAAACAAGATCCCGACTTTTCAACATAGTGCGATTTTTCGTGATACGATTTGCATCTGCATCTGGCCATAAGCCTTAATCAATCAGATGGTGCTCAAACCACTGGGAATGAAAAGCATTAGCCATTTACGCCCTAGGAAGCCGAGGACTAATTCTAGCAACAGGTCTTTCATAGTTGCAATATCAGCGGTTCCAAAGCAGGGTTGCAAACCACTACTCCTTGCTGAAGAGCTGAAGACTATCCAACTCGTGGTCCAGAACACATGACTAGCATGCTCACTGGATCCGGATCATTCACCCATTGGTGTTATTAAAGGCGAGATGATCCTGGCCCACTAAATTAGTTCATGCGGGAGCCGCAAAACCACAACCACCACGATACTCCCGATAATAATCAGTCAGCTAAACAGCTAAAAGTCTAAAGAGACAATCAGCGGAACCCTGGGGCTTACTGATTCCCTTCAGGGGACTGGGTTTCCTTATACTCCCAGCAGCACAGGTCTGGAGGGTTAAGTAATCCATAAAAACCGATAAATGTGGGGGGGGGGTTGTCATAGTGCGATTTAACGATATCAGACTATTTTCTGTGGTGTTATGTGAAGTCGCTAGTCTACGCCAATAATCCCGAATGCTTGGACGACAACATTTGCCGCGCTTGAAAACTCATCGGAAACTTGATCTCCAAATCAGAGTAGATCCAATAGAGCCTCGACGGTCATATGCTATTAGTTGTATTTTAATTATAAGGCCAAAAGATTTTATTTCGAATACGATAAATGCCATGCCAATCGAATAAATTATATTCTCCGTTGTGACACTCTTTGCTATATTTAGAAAAATCTTTTTTTCCGATAACAGGTTTCTTTACTAAATCACCATAGATTTTACGATGACATTATTAGTTTTTGGGGTTTTTACGTTCACTGTGAAATCGAAGAAAAATTAGGTCAAATGGCCAATACCAATTACTGCCAATAAAAAGCAGCATTTAAATTTATTCAAAACACTGGTATCACAAGCAGCACTGCTACAAATAATGACAAATAAAACCATAAACCATAAAATAACGTAATCAATTTTTTCGTTAACATTAAACAGTTTGGAAACAATATAACGACAAACAAACAAACAAATACTAAAAAGATATGACCAAAACGACCTTGAATAAAATTTAATGAAAGAAAAAAGAAGTTTCAAATCGAAATTACAAATCAAAGAAAAGTAAACAAAAAGTGGGGACAAAGAGGAAGTAAAAGTCACGTAGGAAAAAAAAAACTAAACCTACTTCGTCCAACAAGCAAACGAAAGTAAAACTGACTAAATTGAGTGACTGGCTGTTTAAAATAAAATTAAAGAAGACACAAAGAATAATAACAACAATAAGAAAGAATCTATCAGGTAGTCACATTAGAAACCATCATAAGTGGCAAACACAACAACAAACATATAATAGAGATAACACAATAAATAACACAGATGGACAATTTATAGGCATCGATAATGTATGTAACAAAAAAATATTGGGTGTTTTTAAGAAGTTATAGAACATTTAGTAGGCAACACTTTTTTCAACTCAGCCATTTTTCAGCTGTCAAGTGATTTATGTTTAGTTTCATTTGGGATTTCAATATTAATAAGATACTGAAACCTGGACAACACTTTCAAATAGTGCAAATTAGATTCAAAACAATATTGTCATTTGTGTCGATTTTCATAAGGGAGTTATAGCGACGTAGCTTCCTTTTGTGTAAATAAAAAATAAAGTTATTGAGTCATCATTACATCCAGAAAAATTGACTATTTTGTGTGTTTGATGTGCTGTTAGATCCGTACTTCTTTCAAAGCGATGCTGATCAGATTGTTACTGACTTACAGTCGATTGTATCCATTATAGAGCCATGGTTACTGGCTTTTTGGTTCAGCCATTTAAACCACCAGGAATTGTAGAAGCTGTGGTTTCAACTATACGGTGCAGCATGGCATGTAGCTCAGGCTCGTGTCCGTAACCGTGACAGTTTCCCGTTTCGGACCCATAAATTTACCGTCAAGATTGGGCGATTTCACACCGCTCAAATATTTTGTGTGGAGATATGTGAAGTCAATAGTCTATGCTGATAAATGATTGACCACTTGGAAGACAACATTCGTCACGCTACCGCTGATATATGGCCACAAATGTTTAAAAAATTAATTGAGAGTTGGACCACCAGCCGTGGCAGAAATCAAATTTAAATTATAAAAATTTTATCTTTCAAATCAAGTAAATTTCAAGTCAATTTAAAAAATTTTATTCAATTTGAATATTCTACA
Source organism: Trichopoda pennipes (assembly GCA_030448955.1). Lineage (NCBI taxonomy): Eukaryota > Metazoa > Arthropoda > Insecta > Diptera > Tachinidae > Trichopoda > Trichopoda pennipes. The sequence goes on along the minus strand of JASKUP010000056.1, from coordinate 7,614,510 downwards.
CCTCCATAAAAAACACGCTTTGTATGTGTTGTGTTGTGAAAATTTCAGCTTAATAAGTAATTAATGAGAATAATCAATTAAAAAAAAAATTGTAACTAAATTTATGTTTATTATTTGTGTTACGCTTGTCAGCTATTTCGAGCTACTTTTGAAATTGTATTAATGAACTTATTTATTATTATAATAAATTATTTATTTTATAATTTATTTTTACAATAATTTCTTTTTATTTTTTTTATTCGAAAATACAACGTTCAATTAAAAAAACACAAAAAAAAAAAAAGGTTTGAAATATGTTGTGAAAATATTTGAAATTAGCTTTTCCATCCCTGAAGTACTCGCACGCTAATATATGCAGCTTCATATAAAGTTTGTACGCACTTATAGATTTTGAATTTGTATTGAAATCAACGTGTTGTTGCGACTGATGGCACGTGTGGGAAATCCACATTCGCTTGCAATCTAAATATAATTCACATAATTTAGAATGCACTTTTAGTGACGCCATATTTAATTCAATAATAATTGAAAAATAATTATTTTACAAATAAAGCAAAATTAAACATAATTACCAAATATGAAATATTTATTAAAAAAAGAGGATCAACAAAAAAAAAATTTAAATAAAATGTTTTTAAAAAAATATATTCAAACTAGCTGACCCATTGAGAAGGAATTTGTGAGATTTCAAAGAAGAAACGCAAACAAATAAATTCGATGCCCACCGCGACTGTTTTAACGGCGGCAGTAATCGAGTCCATGCTACTTCGGGCCTTTCACCGTCATCCGTCAAAGCACATTGTAAGCAGTTGGCGGCTGGCGGCTGGCGACGAATTTATGGCGTGTGTGTATTTTTAAAGTAAACAACGCTGATTATTTACGTAAATGCGATACCATATAATATCAAACCATAGCGCACAAAAAAATTAAATGCATTGAATGAATGAATACACAAAAAGTCATTCAAGTCGATCCAGTTGTGTAGTTGCAGTATAGTTGAATAGCCTGGATACCGACTGCAGCGCCATCCGCCGGACTGTTCTGTGAATGTAAACCATCCAAAGTGGCACCCAAACGCATGCAAAAAAAACGTTATTCAGTGACATACACACATACAATAGAATTATATACATAAAGAAGATTTGTAGGGGAGGTACCACGCCTTTATTTGCAGCACAACTTAAAATATGTTCACTCAATCGAAATACCCAATTCTGTTTAAATACCGCTAGCAGTAGCAGAAATATTGGATTCTTAATTTGTGGTTTTTATGGGAGGTACCACGCCCCTTTATACAATCCCGCCCATATTTGCAGCAGCATTAAAAAAAATCCCCACCAAACTGACGTACCAAATTTTGTGCAAATACCGTTATCACGAGCAGAAATAATAAATTTTTAATTTATGGTTTGTATGGGAGGCAGCACGCCCCTTTGTAAAATTGGACTGAATTGTAAATCTAAACCACCCGGGGCGACAACCAAACGCATACAAACAAATTTATGCTAATCGGTCCGGCCGTTTAGAAGGAGTTCAGTCACAACACACGTACTGTAGAATTATATATATAAAGAATATGCCGCCGGCAATTCTTTACATATCCCCACAGTAAATAGTCTAGCGGCATAAAATCGTACGGTCTTTGAGGGCAATTTATGGATTCGAAATGTGAAACTCTGCAGTTGCCAAATGTTTCCTTCAGTCCTCTTCAATAGATGAACGAAAAAAGTCACTTCTCATGGCTGTATAGCATTCACCATTGACTATAACAATCTCACCAGCATCGTTTTTAAAGAACTAGGGATCAATCATTTTACCAGCCTAAGAAGCACGGCAAAGAGTTAGTTTTTCTGAATGTGACGATGATTTTATTTCGAATATACTTGAGGGTTATCATGATTCCAAAAACGGGCTGCTTTGTTACTTGAACTAAGCATTCTAAAGAGAGCTTCAGGCTTACCAAAATTCTTTATAGATTTTAGAGTTTTCAAATTAATTACAAGTTTATTTATTTTAACTACACACAACCACTCAGATGCTGTCTTTTACATTTGTCCGCTAGAGGTCTAGAAAAATAAAGAATTTTCTACTTCCTTTGTATCACATTTTGTTGTTGTTATGTTTTTCATTACATGTAAGTTAACAGCGGGCCTGACAGTGCGAATGAAAAAAGTTCGGCAGAGTCAGCATAATTGGCTATCTCGACATTCGCATGGCTTTTGCACGCGCATCCGGCCTAATTACCGTTAATATTGAATGAAATTATATTTTCGATGAGTAGTAAAGCAGAACTTTTGAGGTGGCAGAAGTCAGTTTTTGGAGTCAGTCTTGGTTGCGTGCTCGCTTAGGTCATATTTGTGTTAAAAGTAAAAGATGTGGCAGCCCTTTTGTGTATTTATTATCATTGCTGACCTAGAACAACTTGCACATGCATTCTGTTTTCTCTTCCGTTTTGTGCTGTTAACTATGATAGACGTGTTGGCTACGTCTTAAATATAAAATTTTATTTTAACATTAATTTAAGTGAATAAAGAAAAATAAGAATTCACAAGATTACATAGTTTTATTGGATTCACGTAAACCAACAACCCAAAAAGATATAAATAAAAGTCAAAATTTAAAAAGTAAATTCCGGTGATATTTTATTTAAAAGGCGCAGTTGTTATTTAAAAGGTGCAGTTGTTAGTGCCTCAATTATTTTTTTAAGAAACTCCGGGTAAGATTCCTTAATTTGTATAAGTGCCTGTTGGTCTGTGTGTGTATTTTTGCTTTTGTTTTTATGCTGTTAAAGTTTCTTCATGGAAATTATTTTAAGATAGTTGTTGTTGTCTTGCTTGTATAATATTTCTACGCAGTTTGTAACTAGAAAGCTGTTGTTGTCATGTGTGTATAAGTTTTCTAAGAAAACTACACAGTTAGTAAACAATATACTCCATTAATTCTTTTACTTTATTACTTAATTATTTTATTTAAAAACTTAAGCAAGACGGATCCGTAACATTATAAATTAACAAACAACTAACAAATTTAATTCCAATGGAGTATACAGACGTACTGGACTGGACGAATACGAAAGACAAGGTTTACAGAACACATACAGTCATACAAACGAAAAAGAGAAGACTCGAACTATGCATTACACCATGACACTTAAGGACACGCATCAAGGAAGATGGATGAAAGTATGACATTACTACATCCTAGCAAAAGAAAGTGCGAGGACTAGACTTTCTTCAAAACATGGAAATCTGCAAAACAAAAACTTTTCAAAAGTGGCATTATAAACGAACAGGTCAACATAACCTTAGACACAATTTTCACATCACTATAACTGCTTATGAACTGTAACGAACCAAAAACATCCTCAGACGGCCACACTTACCAGGTGGTGGGCAATCTACCTACATGAGTAGATACGACTCTAACGAAAGAACAACCTAAGCCCCAACGCTAACTCACACGGCTTTATAATGACGTCATTACATTGAAAGCGCTAGCCGGTCATACGAAACAAATAGCCAGCATGAAAATACGCTAACAAGTGCGTTGCAACTTGCAAGTGAAAAAAAAAACCGAGAGATTTATATCACACAATGCAAATTAGTCAGGATGACTGCATTGGTAAAAGTTCGATAGACAAAAAAGAAACAAAGATCATAAGTTTAAATCCCATTAAAGTGTTAAAAGTCATTAAAAGTGTTCATTAAAAAAAAGATTAAATGAAAATAGAATATGGAAGTAAAGTAAATGTATTTAAGTTGCAGCAGGTAAGTTGGTGCAGTCGCAACAGGATATTAAAAGGTCAAGACATACTTCTTATTAGAGATGAGTAACTGTGATGTTAGTAGCTCAATGAAATTGATGTGATTTGATTTACATTCGCACCTGGCCCTGAAGCCTTAATCAGATGGTGGACCAAACCACTGCATATAGGAAGCCGAAGCTATAATTCTATGCAACAGAACTTTCTAGTTGCAGTGATGATTTGCAGGGCTGCAAATCATCACTCCTTGCTTAAGAGTTGGAGACTTTCCAACTCCTGTCAAGAACACATGTCTAGCATGCTAACTGGATCTGGAACAGAACCCGGTCACCATTAAAAAGTGACCTGTCTGTTATGGGGCCGCGAAACCACAACCACCACGTTACTTCCATATAGGGGCCAACCTCAATGATCAGCCAGAGAACTATTAAATGTCTAAAGAGACAAATAATGAACTCTGGGGCACACTGATCCCCGTGTAAATAAAGTGGAGTTTCTAGTTGAACCACTGCTACCTTCAGGGGACTGGGCTCCCTGAAATAAGAAAGAAAGAAAGAAAAATGTTGTAGTCATGGCCTACGACCTTCTAAAGACGCTTGCTAATATAGCAAACCTAAAGAAATCGTAGGCCAAACTTCAATGGACTACGACATTCGGCAATTAAAGTAACGACATAATGCCACGTTTATTCTTTTAATAAACATTTAATTTATTGAGTTCGTTTGTGGGAAAATAATTCACCGTTAGGCTGAATAACTCGTAAATGCGGAAATGTTTATATACTGTTTTGAAGGATTCTAGAATTTTCTAAAACAAACCTGTAATTCTTCACGTTTGGAAAGTTCTATAATCGCAGTAGCTGTTACCTTGCTGGTATCTCTTTTTGATTGTTAATCTTAGTGATTGTGGAATTTAAATGTTACATTTTGCTATTGCTGATTTGGGCAACAGCAAAATGCAACAGATGCAATAGGTGATTTTACTTTTGTTTTAGCGATAACTATCTTATTTTGCATCTTAAACTGAGCATTTTCGTAACAATCTTGTTATGTTTATTCCTTTTCATAAAAACTTTTGTTATATTGAGTTCTTTTATTACAAAATACACAGCACTTTAGAGTTGTATATTAAATTAAGCGATTTATTTACTTTTAATACCTAGAAAATAAAAGATGTTTTATTATGTTATTGTTTTTTTTTTTCAAAGATGTCTCAAGTTGAATTAATTTATTGGCCCGGCAAATGGTGTTTTAAGCGATTCTCAGACATACAAGAGTATTTTACTTCAAAATCACTTTACTTATTATCATTCAATTTAGGTGCCTGCTTGTCTGTGTGTTTTGTTTTTGTTCTGTTTGAGTTTTTTTTTTTTTATCTTATTTCATAGAATTTCTTATAAGCATGTTACATGTTGTTTTGTTGTGTGAGTAACATTTCTTAGAAAACTACGCAGTTTGTAAAATACTGGTTTGCTTGATTTATTACTGATAATTATTTCATTTTAAGATTTAACATATTATCTTCGTAACAATATATGCGAGTGTATGACATTCGCAGCGGAGTTGATTGAAAGTGCTTAATTATTAAGCAAGAAATCATATTTGCTAAATAAGACCGAGTGGTTCGCATCTCTTCACGGTAGCACAGTGTTGTGACGCATTACTAGTAAACAAGAAAAGCTTGCGAAAATAATTTTAACAATAATTTGATTAAAACCTAAAATATTTAGTTAAGTAACCAAAAATCTCCCACATGTTAGAGATATTTTTGTGTTTCTTATTTATTCATTTATGTCTTCTTCTGACTGCGAAAAAAAGAAAATAAAATGGGTCACACTCAACACAAGTGAAACCATAAAGCAGGATTTACAAATAACACACATAATAAATACAACAAATAAAACAAATAATAAATTTACATACAATCTCTAAAATCAAAAATAATAAAACAAGTTTTATTCAAAGTTTATTTAATGGAAGAAACGAAAACTCCTATCGCATCTACCAACAAGACTACAAGACAACTAACTATCTTTGATATGACGTGAAGTATGCGAGCCGCTAAAGCTTGAAACAAAAACTTACACTTCCACATCAATGCACATGCATATGTATGTTACAGTAGCGGACAAAACTAAATTAAATTTTAATTTTAAATAATATTTATTGTACTTAAAATAATTTTTAACTAATTTTTGAAATGGAACTGATATCGTTATCGGAATCCCCCGGGGGCACATTATAGTCTTTTTGGAACCTACTATTCCATTTAGACTGGTTTCTTGCGGAGTAAAAGGGAGCCCAGGCCCCTCAAAGGCTAGTAGGAGTCACCTGGACAATCCACATATTTCCACGGGAATCAGTACGCTGGCAGAGTTCACTATTTGTCTCGTGAGATAATTAGCTGTTCTCTGACTGGTTATTGAGGTTGGCTCCTATATGGGAGTATCGTGATGGTTGTGGTTTCGAGACCCTCGTGAGAGTTTGTGGGTCGGATCATTCAAAATGAACACAATGAACGGTTCAGGTCCAGTGAGTATGAATGCCGTCGTGTTCTTAATTATATTAAGCTTCATGCTTTCTGGACCAGGAGTTGGAAGTCTCCAACTCTTTAGCAAGGAGTGAAGGCTGCGGCCTACTAAGGGCTTTCGAAATTGCTACTAGGAGTGACCGGAGGATATACGTATTCGATGGCCTCCTAGGGCGTGAATGACGTTTGCAAATCATTCAAGTGGTTTGACCACCATCTGATTATGACTACCTGGTCGGTGCAGATGTAAATCAAATCACATCAATCATTATCAGAAGTCTATTTCACGATCTGATCTGCGTGTCTTTTCCAAATTTTATTAGATCCCGTTTTAATTAAATACGTTTGTTTACTTAAGACTTTTATGATTATGCCTTGTGTCCATAACACTTTACCTAGAGTGTAATAAGTCTTTTACCATAACTCTGTTATTGACAATAAATGCTATTTTTCTCAAAAATCCTTCTAAAATTCCTTTTGATTATTTTGTTTGTCTTTTACAAATTCTTTAATGTTTTTGCGTTTTATTTTCAACTTGTTTAACTGCGGTTAATTAGATCAAGTCTAGATCTGATCTTTCTTTTATTGAACATTAAAGCAGCTGGATCAAAAATCAATATAGCGCTCAATTAAAGTCTGACAATGGCGCATTTCTTAAACTACGTTTAAGCGCACTTTTACCAGTTTTTACAGCATTTTCCGCTTAAATATTAGTAACGCGATACCCTACTGTTTATTGAATTCCATTCATTTTTAAAAATTCCTAAAATTTATATGAAACAAACGACGCACCATTGTCTGAAGCTACACATTTGGAAAGTTCGAATCGCGCGAAAAGTTCGCGTAATACTGAAATAACTGCATCACTGTATTTAAACCCATTTAATTACACTCTAACCCAGTGATGGGTGAACTACGGCCCAATCCGGCCCGCCGAGCGTTTTTCAAAAAAAAATAATCACCTATTAAAAAATTATGCCCAAATAATAAATTTACATTATGTTTTAAAAAAGATATAAATCAACAATTTTAGCAAAAAAATGCGATGTTTTCATATTATACATATTGTGTACAAACTGCGTAGTTTTCTGGGAAATATTGTACACACAAGACAACAACAACTTTCTTAAACAATATTCCAAGAAGAAACATAAACATCATAAAACACTAACAACTAATATAGAAAAGTGAACGTATAACATAACAACAACAACTATTATATGTGAGATCTAGAAGATTCTTGAATATTCGAGACAACATGCGCAACAAATATAAAAGGGCCAGCGATGGATTAATCAGCAATCAGTAGAAGTGTAAATCTCGTGACGTAAAGAATAAATTGTGAAGTAAAATTATAAAGTTGCCAACGTACAGTTTTATTTGTGTAATTAAAATAATAAAGTGTATTGTAAATGCCCCCATAAATGTCAATCGAAAATAGAAAGAGAAAACTTGTTTCGGAATGTCGAGTATTTCACGAAGAGTGGACATGAAAGTACTTCTTTATGGAATATAACCAAAAACCTATTTGCCATATCTGCCAAGAACCGGTAGCTGTACTAAAAGATTATAATCTCGCTAGGCACTTTAATTCAAAACATCTTCTTGGGTCGAAGTACTATAAAATGACAGATTAGGACAAGAAAGTTCATTCACTGGAATTGAAAAGAAAAATATTTAGTCAGCAAATGTTTTCTAAAAATCAAAGGAGTGTCCAGGGATCGATTCTCCACGTTAGCTGGTCACATTGTTGCCTATAAAATAGCAAAACGTAACAAACCGTTTTCTGAAGGAGAATTTATTAAGGATGCGTTGATTTGCATTGGAAAAGTATTATGCCCAGAAAAGGTAAAGGATTTCGTAAAACGGTCACAAAAAGAATTGAAGCGATTTCTTCTAATTTAACCAATCAACTCGATGGACGTCTTTAAAAGTTTAAGTATTTTTTAGTCACTATAGACGAGAGTGTTGACAGGAGTGTTACAGACCAACTTCTAATTTTTATCAGAGGAGTCGATGAAAACTTTGCTCGTTTGAGAAGAGCTTGCTTGTTTGAGATCTTTGAAAGTAAAGACGACAGAAAAAAGAATTTATGATGAATTTAGAGAGGGGATGGAATCTTTTAATGCCCCAATTTCCAAACTTATCAACTGATGAAGCACCTAACATGGTGGGAGAAAATACGGAAATACGGGGTTTGCAGGAGTTTATAAAAGTCAGAATCCTGAAAGCGAAACAATTTTTTTACTTTGTATAATCAACCAAGATGTTCTTTGCAAGGCTGCCTTGGATATTAACCACGTACTTAATATTATTTTAAAATTAATTAATACCATTTGAGCCCGTGGTTTGTTACATCAACAACTTAAAGATTTTTTATCGGAAGTACCTTATTACACAAAGATCAGGTGGCTGAGTTGTGGGCATGCTTTCTCGAGAGTTTGGAGTCTTCTTGAAGAACTTAAAGTATTTCTAAAAACCAAAACTGAAATTTGGGATGAGTGGGAAATATTGGAGGATAAGAATTGGTGCATCGAGTTTGCGTTTCTCACGGATTCACTCGAGCACTATAATAAACTGAATAAGAATTTGCAGGGAAGAAATCAATTTACAGATGAAACTTGGGGCAGTTTGGGGTCTTTTAAAACTCAATTGTTTATATTTTCTAAATGTTTGGGAAAAAATGATTTGACTCATTTTCCAAGACTTAATTCTTTGAGGCCTGTGAGTGAAGAGAAGTTAAAAGTCTTTTCACAATCTTTATTAAAACTGTATTCAGAATTTGAGGCCAGATTTGCTGACTATAAAAAAATCCAACCATGTTTAGATATTTTTTCAAAGCCTTTTAATGTTAATCCTGAAAACGTTAAATCTGATCTACAATTGGAAATTATAGAATTGCAATGTTATAATAATTTAAAACAGCTACATATTTTTAAATACAGATAAGCTTAATTTCTATAAATCCTTACCGAAAGATGGATTTCCAAAGCTAATTAATCATGCGCAGAAAATTACGGCAATGTTTGCTTCCTCATATTTATGTGAACAGGCCTTTTCAGTAATGAAATGCAGACAGAAAAAATTCAATAAGAAACCGATTGTCAGACGAGAGTCTGTTTAATTTATTAAAAGTCGCATCCTCCCAGGTGGAACCAGATTTTAAGGAAACAGAAAAAGATTCATGCTTCCCATACATGACCCTCTATGTATTTTTTTTTTAATTTAATGGACCGCTGCAAGATTTTTTTTAATTTTATTGGCCCGCCACCCAAAACGTTCGCCCATCACTGCTCTAACCACTTACTAGTGTAAATTAGTCAGGATGACTGCATTGGTAAAAGTTCGATAGACAAAAAAAAAAAGAAACAAACATCCCAATAAAGTGTTAAATATCACAATTTATAATTTCTTCTTAAATAGCAGTGTGTTCTTTAAAAGGAAGCCGCAGCAGAATATTAAAAGCTTAAGGTGTAATTTTTGTTGGAGATGAGTAACTTTGATGCTAGTAACTCAATGAAATAGGAAAATAAAAGAAAAATGTTTTAGTTACGGCAAATGACCCTGAAGATGAAGATGCCTGCTAACATAGCAAACCGAAAGAAGTCTAAACATTAATGAACTACGAAATAATCACTATCAAGCACCAGCGTTTCATAAAGGAGCCAAAAAAAGCTATCTAAAAAATCTAGTCTGGGCCAGGGAATCAGGTGTAGCGAAGATCTGGCAGGATCGCCATGTAGCGAGGATAAATCAAAAAATGAAAAGAATTGTTTTATTTGTCTTTATTTTTAAAAGTTTATTCCTGAGCTCCTCAATTAGAGCTCGAAGGAATGTTTAATGCTTATTAATAATTATGATTATGATTGCTTTATTCTTAATTTCTACAGCTTATATACTAACAATGAAAATAATCTAGATTCTAGTTTTGAGTGACGTCACTCCATTCTTACTTCATATTCTTATACTTAACTACATACATTAATATAAATATTACTAGGTTATTATAAAATACTGTACAATGACATGAATGTATTTAGTGTAACCATTAACAAAACTGACCTACAAATATAGAGAAACTCAGCGTCATCAAAAATACTTCCGCATGAAGTGTCCCCATTAATGCCCATGCATAATATAGTAACAACAACAATACAGTATAATTAAATTATGCTGATGATCAATAAATTGGTTACTATAAGTTATTCGATAATATTTATTAATACAAATATATTGGCAATTAAGGTCTCTTTGTTTCTCTACTTATGTGTCAATCATGCCAATTGGTTAATCACACTACACAGGCAGATTTTGTCATGTCTTTAAACATGCCTCAGAATTGCTAGCAATTTCTTTTAAGTCTTTGCCCTGATCAGGCCACAACCAACAACATCCACGGGCCATGGCTTTCATTTTTAATACTCTCATATGAGAAGCATGTCACAAATTTGAAATATATCTTGTCAACTGCGCTGGTATAATTGTCCGATAACCCCAAAATAGGTAAGTAACTCTGTCGTATAACAAAATAACGTAACAGTTTAGAATCACAAGTTCTGAATTTTTGTAACAAAATACCTTTTTCTCTTTTCTAAATGATTATTTTGAAATCTAAAAATTTATCCGCTCCTGGAAGATTTTGTGGATAATGTTTGAAAACTCTTTCATATAGAAGTTCGATTGTTTTGAATATCTAGAAAAGTAATCAGCAACGTTAATTGTTGGCTTTATAAGGCAAATATCAAATATCAAAAAAGCAGATAACGTTGGAAGCCATCAAAGGTATTCTTTTTGTTTTTAAGGTTAAAAATATGGTGTAGTGGTTCACAAGGGTGAAATAACGACCATATAACTGTGAAACTTTTTCACTTTAAACAAAATTACCACAGCTTCGCTGTCTAATTGTCGATATTGTTTCGCAGTGTCCATTAAAGATCTAGATGCGAATTCTATGGGTCTCTCTACTCCTTGCTAATCAAGTTGTGACATAACAGCGTTCACACTAACTGAGCTGGCGTCTACCATCAATCGTGTATTTAACTTGTCATTAAAATGGGCTAAACAATTATCAGCTATCAGGAAAGATTTCAGCTCATCCACAGCCAAGGAACAAATGTCGTTCCGTCTAAATTTTATATTTGCCCGAAGAAAGTTGTTAAGTGGATGTAAGCTAAAAGGGGTTAAAGCTCTTTAACATTTATAGGATACGGAATACTAGTTCAAATGAACGTAATTAATTTATGAGTCCATAATGGCTGTTTTCGTAAAACTACTTTTTCCACAAAAAATTGGTCCAATGTTTGGTGAACAGCTTTTTTTCTCAACGTTGTAACGACGTGTTCTTACGATACGTTAGGGTAGAGCTCGCAACGTCCAAGGTTCGTTACAAAAATTTTTTGTTTCCAATTCCAATTTGTTTTTCCTTTTACTAAGAATTTTTATTACAGTCCACTCTTAAATTTAGCTTAAAATTATACCACTGCACTAGTGAGCACGCCAACGACGATTCACCGTTTCGCGGCCTTCAAGAGTTCTCGCAGTTCGATACCTACTCTTCGTCGGCTAGCCTACTGCTTCTCACACTGGAGGGAATAAGATTCTGGTCCAGTCTGAGCAGAACAGTTTGCCTGTCCACCAATTTTTGACTAGTTGCGGTTGTTACGAATAAAATTCTGAGACAACATTTCGATGACTAAATTGGTTTTAGCCTTTGCCACGACTTTATCCGTCCTGTTCAGCCAGGCCAGGCCTAGGGTCATAACTAGGGCGAATAAAATGCTGGCCTGGCTGAACAAAGCGCGGCCTTACTCTGTCCTCCGTCACCTAGGCCAATAAAATTTTGGCCAGATGAAGCAGCGATAGACTTGCTTTGCCGTAGACCTTAGTCATACGGAATTAATTCGAAGTCGAATAAAATTCTGAATTTGATTAACCGAGCTGAGTCTACTCCCAAGACTATTTTAATTAAGTTGAATAAAATTCTAACTTACTTAAAAGAAGTCTTGCCCGTGGCTAACTCTCCTCAAATACTCAAGTATAACGCTCTTATATGTCTCTGCCAGGCACACACACACACACCCATACCACTAAACGACAGCTGCTTGCAACTGTTTAGGGTTGTGTTTAATGGTATGTTTTTTCTTACGGAAGTATCTTCAGATCAATAGATGGCGCTTCTTAACGGCTATTCTTTGTCTTAAAAATAATAACATTATAATTTTAAGTGTTTTATTCACTGATATCATCTAAAAAAAAAAAATAAACCATAAATGCAAATAATAATATTGTTCCTCAAAAAAAATTATGAAATTCATTAAACCATAGAAATTAAGAAATGTGAAAAATATATAGAGTTTAATTGCTTATGTGATCCAAAAACAAGCCCGCCGACTTTTGGTCGTCACAACGTAAAGTAACAATTGCCCAGACTACTGCCTAGGACACTTCAAAACTCCTTCCACTGTCAGGGTCGTGTTTTTAAATTATCTTCAAAGCTTCGTCAATCAAATACATCGCTTTGAGAATTTGTTTGAAGGTTAAATTTTTGTTCTTCGAAGGTTTTTATTGAACGCTCACTGTCATCTTCTTCATTTACAAATTGCAATTCAAGTTGCAATAGTTCTTCGTGAGAGAATTCTTGCTTCAAAATTAGACTCTCTAGCTAAATAAGAAATTTCATAACGAACAGCTGGTTTATCTTCAACGTCTGCAACATTCTGCAGTATTCGGTGAGCACATTTAGATGCGTTTAACCTTCTTCTACAAATCGGAAATAATATCCATGTCCTTCGTAAGGTTGAACTTTGAAAGAAGTTTAAATGTTCGTCGAAGGTAATCACTTTTAAAAGTCGATATTAAACCCTTATCCAACGGCTGAATGACTGATGTTGTTTTAGGCGGCAAAAAAACAAACTTTATATTTTCCAACAAGTCATCAACATAAGCTGGACCAGAGATATATAGATTAACTAAAATTTTTCACAAAGAAAGTTAACTCAAAGCATTAAAAATCAGCAACACTCACGACATGGACAGACGCAACTGACAAATTTAGTTCTAGCGGAGTATACAGACTTACTTGTACCTGGAAACATACTTATATAGGACCAACTGGACGAATACTAAAAACAAGATGTACAGAAGACATTCGTTCATACAAAGGAAAAAGAGAAGACTGACTCCAACTTTGCATTATACCGTGGTGACACTTACTAACACACACCCAGGGAAATATATGAATACATGACATTACTACTTCCTAGCAAAAACAGATAAGACTATACATGGAATCCATGGAAACATGGAGTCCACAAAACAAGAACTTTTTACAGTAACATTTTAACGAACAGGTAAGCGCGACCTCAGACACAATTTTTACACCACTAACACTACTCATACGCTTGAAAAAACGAAAAACACCCTCAGACAGGCACACGTACATGGATAATAATACATGATGGAAATATCAAGAAATTGGATCCGTATAAAATGGCAGTTGGCGGGCATTCTACCTACATGAGTAGGTATGACCTAAATGAAGGAACTACCTATACCCGAACACTGATTCAGCAGTACAGTTTAGAATACGGCTTAAGAATGATGTCATCACATCGAAGAACCTCGCCCTTCGTACCGAACAAACAGCCAGCAAAGACGGAAAGAAACATTGTCTACTAAGAACAAAGTCTAAAAGCTTAAGTTTTTTTTGTTGCAACAACTTCTAATTTCTGGAATAGCACGAGTCAAAACCCAGTTTTGAAATAATCCTGCTTTTTGGTTGTTCGCCAGAGGACAGAAAGCAGATTCTTTAAAAAAACCTTTAATTGCCCTTGGATTTTTCTAACTGATAAATGAGAACTGGTTTAAATTTTAAATCACCATTTGCATTACTATCAAGAAGAAGAGTTAATCCATCCTTGCTAGCTTTTAATTCTGGTGCAGATTGTTCAGTTTTACATATAAAAGTTCTATCAGGAAGACGTTTCTAAAATAACTCGAAACACCGCAACCTCGAAAATCTAACGACGCACAGTTAAAATTAGTTTTAATTAAGCCGCGACGCAACTTCCAAAAAATGCAAAACGAAATGAGGCAAAGCGAGGTATTTATGTACACGAAAAATGCTCGTATGATATATAATACTTCCTAACGATATATGATACTTGCTAAAATTTTGACACACATGTCGGAGGTATTTGCATGAAATTAAAACTACAAGCAAACATTATCCAATGTGCCGCATGGTAGCCATCTGGGTCCTTTTTTATTTTCCTTGTTTGTTAATGATCTATCCAATGCCATTAAATACTCAAACGTTCTATTATATGCAGACAACGTAATGATGTTTCGAACATATAATCGTCACGCTGATCATATTCTCCTACAAAAGGGCTTGGATGCATTTAATTCCTGCTGTAATATTAATCTTATGGAGTTGAATCGTAAAAAAGTTTAAATACATGTGTTCCACAGATGACATACAAACGTGCAATATATTTTAATGGGCAACGACTTTGAGGTACTGAATAAAGTACTTTACTGTATGCTAAATTAAAAGCAAAGCACTTGTAGTTCTGGGATATATAGAAAACGCTGGGCGAAAGATTTTTAACAGGCTGTTGTTGCTGCTGTTGTTAAGCACTATTGCATATTATGGTGATGCCAGATGTATATAGTTTCACTAGTACCTAAAATGAAATTGATAAAACCACCAAAATCTCACTGTGACGAGAAATGAATAAATTTGAGTCTTCTATAGAAGGAAGGAACGAACAATTTCTTTTGTTCGAAAAGAATTTATAAATGGTTAAAGAAAATTAACATATAAAAACTTTAACCTCCAGCAAACTATCGTCATTTGAACACAATTTTTACCCCCAGATTATTATATTTTTTATTTTTACACTATCTCTTTAATAAGCGATTAAGCTCGACTACGCCTTTTCAAAAGCATTTTTGGCTTTTTGTCCCAAAATTCTTCACTTGTCTGAAAATCTTCAAAAGTCGACAAAAAGCGAGAACTTTAGAATCAAGGCCAGTGCTTAACAATGTTCCCTAGCAATCACAAGACCAGGAGTTGGAAAGTCTCCAACTCTTTAGCAAGGAGTAAAGGCTGTGGCCTACTTCGGGCTTTCGAAATTTCTACTAGGAGTGACCGGAGGATATACGTACTCGATGGCCTCCTAGGGCGTGAATGACGTTTGCAAATCATTCAAGTGATTTGACCACCATCTGATTATGACTTCCTAGTTGGTGCAGATGTAAATCAAATCACATCAATATCTTCGAGGCTCCCTCCCGGGAGCACATTTATGGTCAGCAGAAGTACAACTGGAAGCTTCCCATTATTTCCACGGGAATCAGTAAGTTCGTAGAGTTCCGTTATTTGTTTCTTTAGACATTTAGCTGTTCTCTGGCTGATAATTGAGGTTGGCGTGGTTGTGGTTTCGCGGCCCCAAGCATGAATGATTATGGTGGCCAGGATCATTTTGCTGTTAATGACACTCTAGGTGAATGATCTAGTGAGCATGCTAGACATGTGTTCTGGACAGGAAATGGAAAGTCTCCAGCTCTTCAGCAAGGAGTGGTGGTTTGCAGCCCTTCTCTGGAATCATTGAAATTGCTACTAGGCAGGACCTTTTGCTAGAATTAGACTTCGGCCTCCTAGGGCGTGAGTGGCGCTGCTTTTCACTCACAGTGGTTTGACCACCATCTGATTAAGACTCCATTGCCAGGCGCAGATGTAAATCTTATCACCAAAGTGGTTCCCCCTGGGGGCACATTTATAAGTCTATATGGATCACACAACCATATAGACTTGTGTCTTCGGACGTAAAAGGGAAAGGCCAGCAGGAAGCCAACTGGACAATTTCACGTTATTTCCTTGGGAATCAGCAAGCGGCAGATTTCAGCTTTTTAGCTGTTCTTGTGGTGGTTGTGGTTTTGCGGCAGTCACGAAATGATTAAGGGGCCACGATCATCTTATTTTTGACCCAGAATACAGGACCACAATAATGAACCGCATCCAGTGAGCATCATTATATCAAGTGTTCTGGGCCTGGAGTTGGATAGACTGCAACGCTTCAGAAAGCTTCCGAAGTTGCAACTACATAAGTCATTAGAGGATAGAGATATCCGACGACTTCCTAGGGCGAGGTGACGCTACATATCACCCAAGTGGTTTGATCTACCATAAGATTATGGGTTAACAGTTAGGTACTGATGTAAATCTTATTACGCATCTCGCGATAGCGTAATCTATTAACTGTTACCGTATTTCCATCCTCATCTTCGAAAAAAGGACCCACCCATGCCTCCAGACTTCATAGCGCATCATATAGTTCTCAATAATCGCTCTAGGATTTTCAGATGCTTAATTGCGGCAATTTTGTTTGTTGACATACTTTGACAAGTGCAAGTGGGTATCGTTGGAAAAACCAGCCGGTTGTTTCTGAAAAAATTGAGCGATTCTACGGCAATGTGAACATTGTACGACTTTAGAATCAAATCCTTATTTATAAGGATTAAAGCAAAGTTCGTTTGAACAAGCCCAGTGATAAACTTTCCTTAATTCATTATTTATATACGAAAGACTAGTGGCAGCATTTTCAGCTTGGGTACCTAGTGTAAGTTGCACATCGTCTGCGTATTGGTGGATGTGGCACCTTTGCCAAATCATTCACATATGTTGTCCAAAACTATCACGAATTTAACGAAATGTAACTTTAACTTTATGGTGGTTAGGATCATCTCGCCGTTAATGACACGCTAGGTGCATTTATCGGTCTTTATAGAACTTAGACCTGTGCTACTGGGGGTATAAGGGAGCCCAGTCAACTGAAGTCAGCAGGGGTACAACTGGAAGCTCCACGTTATTTTCACGGGAATCAGTAGCCCGCAGAGTTTTCGCTATTTGTCTCTTTAGGCATTTAGATGTTTCTCTGACTGATTATTGAGATTGGCCCTTCGGGAGTATCGTGGTGGTTGTGGTTTTGCGGCTCCATACAGGTCTGTTTTTATGGTGGGGAGGATCATCTTGCCTTTAATAACACCCACTGGTGAATGATCCAGATCCAGTGAGCATGCTAGTCATGTATTCTGAATAGGAGTTGAATAGTTTGCAGCCCTGCTCTGAAATCATTGAAATTGCTACTAGGCAGGACCTGTTGCTAGAATTAGACTTTGGCCTCCTAGGGCCTCCTAAGGCCGACCACTGATTAAGGCTCACTGCTAGGTGCAGATGTAAATCATATCACGAAATATCTTCGAGGCTTATAATGGAATACTTTAATTCCGCCATCCTGCACTAGCAGACTCTAAAAGACAGAAGAATAGTGTTAAATGTCACCTGTGTTTTAAAGTTAATAAAAGAAAATATCTGTTCAGATTTTTTGATTAGCAATATTTCATTTAACATCCCATTTCATGGTTAAAACATTCAGATCAAATTATGCCAACTCTGACCCGATTTTAAGAATTTGTATTAATATGTCCGTATATTCTCCGATGAGGTTTAAGTTATTTGGGTATGATTTTACGTCAACCCGTATCAAATTTGGTTTGTGAACAAACCGGTTTCGGCTATTTATCATCTTTAGTGTTCTCTCTATACAGAATATGATTTTACGTCCACCCGCGTCCAATCATACCCAAATTTTTATTGAGTTTAATATTTTTTTTAAGGATATTGATTTTTCTTTAAATGTTAATGCTGTTAAATGTTATCTAATTTTATATTTGAATAACTAAATTAAAGTTTTATGTGCTATTATAAATTACTGTTTGAATGTCTGTAGGGATCTTGAATCCATAGACTAAATATAAAATAAATAAATAAATAAAATAAATAAATTATTTTTATTTTAATTTTTAATATGATTTATAATATTGCTCGTCAATTAAACCATTGTTTGTGTTCAAGCACAAGTTGGTGAATTAGTTTTGTCCGACACTGTGCATAGTGCACTGTACCTGCACACATTAATGTTATGAATAAAATTCAAATGACGTTCCATTGCTGTTACAATCAGCCAACATTCCTTGTTTGTTACACTCACTGACATATTTGTCATGTTAAAAAACAAAACAAAAAAAATGAGTTTTTATTTCACTAATTTATGCAGACAGATATTTATTATGATGTTATTTAGATGGATGTACGAGTGTTAGTTGGTGTTTCGAAATGTATATTTTACAATTACATGACATTATACTTTTTTTACAATAAACAATTTTAATACATTTGCCATGTAATTTTAAGAAATAATTTTAATTTTGATTGCAGAAAAAAGTGAGAACTCTGCATCCAGCTGTAATTTCGGATATATTTTATTGTGAGAACTAATTTTTTTTTGGACCACTGATCACAGATTTATTGGTATAATTTCCTAACTGATTTTCATTTCGCACACAAAACATCAATTGTTAGAGATTTTATAGATAATTAAACTTTTGTTTTTTAAGCTCTGGGACTTGTAGTTAACAAACAATTAAAGGATTTTGAAAGAAGAAGTTTTTTTTTTAATTGTGGCAACACCAACAACATGCTAGTTTTGACATTTAGTTTGTGACAATGAATTCAATTTTGCATGAAAATCGCATTTAAATAATTAAAATCCACTAAGAAAATTGTGGTTCTGTTAAAGTTACAGGATTTGATTCTGAAGCCTTACAATGTTAAACTAGTGCAGGAATTGAAGCCGATCGACCATTCACATCGCCGTAGATTCGCTCAATTTTTTCAGAAACAACCGGCTTGCACTTGTCGGAGTATGTCAACAAACAAAATTGCCGAAATTGAGCATCTGAAAATTCTAGAGCGATTATTGAGAAGCCTTTGCATGTTCAACGTGTCCCTATATGGTGCGCTATGTGGTCTGGAGGCGTGAGTGAGCCCTTTTTTTGAAGATGAGGCTGGAAATACGTTAACAATCAATGGATTACGCTATCGCGAGATGCGTGATAGGATTTACATCAGTATCTAGCTGTGTAAGCCATAACCCCTTGGGTGATATGTAGCGTCACCTCGCCCTAGGAAGTCGTCGGATATCTCTATCCTCTAATGACTTATGTAGTTGCAACTTCGAAAGCTTGCTGAAGCGTGGGAGATTATCCAACTCCTGGTCCAGAACACTTGACATAACATGCTCACTAGATGCGGTTCATTATTGTGGTCCTGTGTTCTGGGTCAAAAGTAAGATGATCCTGGCCCCTTAATCATTTCATGACTGCCGCAAAACCATAACCACCACGAGAACAGCCAAAAAGCTGAAATCTGACGCTTACTGATTCCCAAGGAAATAACGTTAAATTGTCCAGTTGGCTTCCTGCTAGCCTTTCCCTTTTACGCCCGAAGACACAATTCTAGATGGTTGTGTGATCCATAAAAACTTACAAATGTACCCCCAGGGGGAACCACTTTGGTGATAAGATTTACATGTGCGCCTGGCTATGGAGCCTTAATCAGATGGTGGTCAAACCACTGTGAGTGAAAAGCAGCGCCACTCACGCCCTAGGAGGCCGAAGTCTAATTCTAGCAACAGGTCCTTCCTAGTAGCAATTTCAATGATTCCAAAGCAGCACTGCAAACCACCACTCCTTGCTGAAGAGCTGAAGACTTTCCAACTTCTGTCCAGAACACATGTCTAGCATGCTCACTGGACTGGATCATTCACCTAGCGTGGCATTAACGGCGAGATGATTCTGGCCACCATAATCATTCATGTTTGGGGCCGCGAAACCACAACCACCACGATACTCCCATATAGGGGCCAACCTCAATTATCAGCCAGAGAACAGTTAAATGTCTAAAGAAACAAATAACAGAACTCTGCGAACTTACTGATTCCCGTGGAAATAACGTGGAGCTTCCAGTTGTACCCCTGCTGACTTCAGGGGACTGGGCTCCCTTTTTCCCCCAGTTGCACAGGTCTAGATAGTCGAAGTTCTATAAAGGCCATATAACGTGCCCCCGGGTGGGGGGTTCTTTGGGTGATATATATTGTCACCCTCGCCCTAGGAAGCCGTTGGATACATATATCCTCTACTCATTCCTAGTCGCAACTTCGAGTGCTTGGAGCAGGCCGTCCTTCCAAATCCTTGCTTAATATTCGGAGACTATCTAACTTCTTGCCCACTGGACCTGAATCATTCACCCTGTGTTAACTTCAAATGATCCTACAAAACCACAACCACCACGATGCTCTCGAAGGGCCAACCTTAATAATCCGTTAAAAAACAGCTAAAAAGGTAAATATGCAAAAAGCTGAACTCAGGAAATAACGTGGAGTTGTCCAGTTGGCTCGTGCTAGCATTTAGGGGACTGGACTCCCTTTCACCCCCGGTGACACGTGATTCCCTCAAAACATATCAACGTGCCCCTAGGGGGAGGGCTATCGCTAGATGCTAACAACTCAACTTTGGCCTCTTATTGACGACGTGAATGTCACTAACATGTGATTTTAACAGGACGGTGCCACATATTACGCAGCCAATGAAGCGATCAATTTATTACAAAACAATTTTTCCGATCGCATAATTTTACGACAACCAGCAGTTAAGTGGCCAGCCAGATTGTGTGGTTAAACACCGCTGGATTAGTTTTTGTGAGACTACATTAAGGACAGAGTCTGTATGGAGCCACTTGAATCATTTTCAAATTTAAAATTAATAAAACAGGATCGCCATTTTGCAAAAAGTGTTTAAAAACTTTGATGAAAGAATCAACATCTGTCAGCGTGGTCGTGATGGACATTTGCCAGGTATCATTTTGCAATAATAATTGCCGAACTTTGCTCTTTGTAATACAATTAATATTTGAATCATCTTAATTAAAATTTTTTGTTTTATTTTGTTTTAGAAAACAAACTTCCTATTGGAAAACCCTTTATTATTTGGATTCAAGTTCCTTTAGATTTCATAAAATTAGTAAAATTTTGTAAATTACTACATGACGTTTTCTAAATTTATATAAATTTTTTTTGGCAATTTTTAGGAAGTTTTATTTTTATAAGATTTTGAAATGGGATCACAGAGATTCGAAAGATGTTTATTTAATTTTAAAATATTTCAGTTGGGTCTCTTTCAGCATTTCATTTCGTTCATTCCAATGCATTATGATACAAAACATTTTTTGTTTTGTTGTCTGGCGTTTAAACAAAAAAAGGTGTTGGTTTTCGAGCACGAGAAAAAGCGACATACACTTAACTTAGAAGAGCATGGAATTTCTAGGTTAATGCCACAAACACTTAATGACTGTCCTTGTGAATTATTTATTGCCATTGTGAATGCAAAGGCAGGTTTCACTGGAAACTGCATGCGTTCAAATTCAAACGGCATCTCGGTCGGAATCAAAATACTCCACTGTACCTTCTCTTAAGAATTGCTTCTCTCTGAAGAATTATTTTTCTCTTAAGAATAACTTCGATGACGTTGGTAATGAGGTTTTTTTGCCTGATATTTCTCCACCTTATGATTACCTATTCGACTTTCAATTAAAGATTTTTGTGGTGATAATTCCAGGCTGTCACCGCTACCACTAATGAATCCACCGTTTTGAACGTCATTAATTCATAAGCAATAACACTTCCTCACGATCAACCAACAAGTTATTTCAGACTATTACACAAATTTCCCTTAGAAATGGACACCCTTTAATTTGTAATTATATAGAGGCAGCATTGTTTTGTTAGTTGAGCTCTAGGAAGTCTACTTTACGAAAAAAGAACAAGATTCAGTTTTGGAACGTTTACGATGCAAATGATTTTTAAAAATTCATCGCACTAAAACAGATAATTTTCCATTCAATCATTTTCGGTTTTAAACTACCATTTTTGGGGAAATTTAAAACAGATCACAATTTTTCTGTCTTTAAAGCTCTGTGACATCTATTTTAAGAACCGGATAAGTTAAAAAAATTCAATTCCTTTGGCTAAAACGCCCATACCTGTTAAAAGGGTTAATATATTTAACAGCCTGCAGTCATGCGTTACAAAATTCATTTATTTAGTAACTTTACAACAAAGTTTGAGCAAAGATAAAACCGAGTTTCGTTGCATACTTTTAGGAAGCTCAACAAAGTTCAGTTTAAGGCTGCCAGATTATTTAACAATAAATTTGGAAATTATAACAAATTTTAACTTGTTTTTTATTGACGCAAAATATTCGCGCACTTCCAGAACTTTTTATTGACACTTCTTGGGTCATGCATGCTTTGAAGACCGACCACATAAATAATTTCACGTTATACCGAAATGCACAATATAATTTTTATTAAAGACAGAAACCAGTAGCAAGTTCCTAAAAACAATTTACGAGCAGATCCAATTCTTTATAGTTAAGATATTATAAAAACTTCAAGAGCAGACTATTGTTTCATTACGATTTCTTATGGCATCTTTTTAGCAGTATTTTAGCAGTCCGTTAAGTGTCACATCATAACCGAAGCATGATCTCAAAAAAATAAGATGACGAAGATGTTAAAGTGTATTAGCCTTCATGATGGACGAATGAAATAGCATTCATCACTTTAACGATAACATTAGACGATGATAGTAGGTGAGTGAGATTTAATCTATCTCTAAGCAGCCATAAGTGAAGAGTTTGGTTATGGTCGCTCCCCTACATCCTTCCTATATATAACAACGGAACCTCATAATCCATAAGGAGCAAAGATCTGCCAGCCCGTGCTATATTTATTCTTTGTAACTCTGCTTACAGGAATTGAATATTAATAAATATCTTATCGTATCTTATAACCGAACAAGATAGAAAAAGTAATATTCAATCATTTTAAACTAAAACAAAATGACAAAAAAGCAAAAAAACAAAATTTATAAAACAACAAAAACGAGCATTTAAAAAATTTTTTATTCTAATTTTTCGATATAAACAAAATTATTATTTACAACACAAGTATACTATCAGTTGGGCTTTTATGCTTTAAAATTTTAATTTTCAACGTCTATCCGTTAGAAGAGTTTACATACACAAGAGCTTCTTTCTACATTTGACGGAAGTTGACGGTGTAAATTTAAATTTAAGAATTACATTCGAGAAGAATCTTTTAAAATCGTAGCAGACTCTAAAATATCGTTACGTACTGGGATTAATGGAATAGTCCAAAATGGTAGACGGCTGCTTTTATCGATCTTGGGAAAGGACATTACGTAATAAGATTTACACCGTTAACTAGCCATGTGGCCATAATACGATGGTGGATCAAACCACTTTGGGTGATATGTAGCGTGCACCCACGTAGTAGGTAGCTTATGAATATCTCTATCCAACAGGTTATTTTTAGTTGCAACCTCAAGAGCGCAGAGCAGGGCCAGAACCAACAGTCCTTGCTGAAGAGTTGGAGACTATCCAACTCCTGGTCCAGAACATATTACATAGCATGCTCACTGGATCTGGATCATTTACCATGTATTCTTGAGGTGATCCCGGTCCCTCTATCATTTTACGAGGTGATCCCGGCCCCTTAATCATTTCAGTCAGAGAACAGCAAAAGCTGAACTCTGAGGCTTATTGATTCTCGTGGAATTGACGTAGAAGTTGCCCAGTTGCCTTCCTCTAGCTTTTAAGGAACCGGACTCCCTTTTACCCCCAGATGGCACATGTCTTAATGGTGAGATTCCATTAAAACATATCAATGTGAGGAAGAGAATTTGGGAAAGTAAAACTGCAAAGGAATTAATTGTTGTGCCAGTTTCCAAGATAAGCAAGGTAATGGCGGCAGTTCCATAATGGCTTCAACGGCGGTCATCTAGGTATAACAAAAATGCTGTAAAAGATGAAGCAGCAATTTTACTGGGTATGCTACATCAGCAATCTACAGCTGATAGCAAATTGCAAACAGTGCATTTTGGGCAAGGGTCCAATAAGAGAAAGTCATAGCCAGCTAGAATTTGGCGTTAAGCCAAAACCTCCGCAAACCCGCTGGGAAGGATTATACAAAGTGATCAAGAAATTGAATGACGTGGTTTAGCGAATACAGAGATATCATAATCCGAGGTCCAAAATGAAAGTGGATTCATCTGGAACAGCTGACCAAATATGGCCGAGATGATATTTAGCCTGTTAGCGACGAAAAGGATTAAATGGGCAGCAAATGTTACGAAGATGATTTGTAATGCTTTAAAAGAACATAATTATCAGTAAAAACATAAACGAAACGACCCACAGTGCATTTTAAAAACTGCATAGTTTTCCAAAAAAAATCTAATGCACACAAGACAACAACAACATTTTTTTTATTTTATTTCAAACATATTATTATCGTCACGCTGCGGCACTCCAAATTAAACAATAATTTCTTTTTTATTTCATTTCGGACCAGCAGTCAGGGATTGACCTCTCCCCCGGGGGCACATTTATATGGTCTTTATAGAACTTCGACTATCTAGACCCGTGCAACTGGGGGAAAACGGGAGCCCAGTCGCCTGAAGTCAGCAGGGGTACAACTGGGAACTCAACTTTATTTCCACGGGAATCAGTAAGCCCCAGAGTTCCGTTATTTGTCTCTTTAGATATTTAACAGTTCTCTGGCTGATTATTGAGGTTCGCCCCTATATGGGAGTATCGTGATGGTTGTGGTTTCGCGGCCCCATAACAGACAGGTCAGTTTTTATATGGTGGCCAGGATCATTTCACCGTTAATGACACGCTAGGTGAATGATCCAGTCCAGTGAGCATGCTAGACATGTGTTCTGGACAGGAGTTGGATAGTCTCCAACACTTCAGCAAGGAGTGATGATTTGCTGCCCTGCTCTGGCATCATTAAGCTTGCAACTAGGAAAAACCTGTTGCTAGAATTAGTCTTCGGCTTCCTAGGATGAGCATGACGTTCCTATTAATGCATAGTGGTTCAACCATCATCTGATTAAGGCTCCATAGCCAGGCGCAGATGTAAATCTTATCATGTAGTCAGGGATTGACCCTTACACATGGAATGCATTGTGCCAGAGCTAGGAAATCAGGTTATTGGTAGGAGAAAAGGAGGAGTAGTGTTTAGGGACATTCAGTTTGAACTTTCCTATATTGAAAGTGACAGGAAAGACCTCTGAAGGTAGTTTATTTAAAAGCGAATTTTCCCTTTAATGCGTAGTGCGATCCGCTGGCCAATCAACCCCAAATGGATGTGCTCAACGAAAATCGAATTAAATGCAAAAATGTGCGAGTTTTGGGAGCACGTTCCCTAATTTCGTTAGAGCACTTACCATTGTAGTAACGATAAAACAGTTAAATACAACCCACATTGTGTTGATGCTCTAGAGAATTAATAGAGTTGGATACCCTACTGTCCCAAATGAGCATCTTGGCCCTCTCCTGTACACAGTCGATTAACTGCAAAAGACACTCTGGAGCGCCGGCCCATACATGGGGGTTGTATTACATCTTTGGACGGATATAGATGGTATAAATAGTACGGAGATCGGAATGGAGTGAAGTATCTCTTACACCGTTTTCAAAAATCGAGGCACTTGAAAGGTTCTTTCGAAACCTGCAAAATGTGTTTGGTCCATCGAACATTGCACTGAATTTTCATGCCAAGAACATCAAAAGCTTCCGTTTCGTTAATACTAATATCGTTTATAGTAACAGATGCAGCACCATTTCCAAACACAGATCTATGCGTAGGCATGCGAAATTGCATCTTAGGGGCCTTGAAATCTACTGCATTCGCACGACCCCATTCCGACATTGTTGCGAGATTGTAATTGAGCGCATTTTTGCAAATAAGCGTGTTTAAACGAACGTTCTGGGTTCACATAAGTGAATTGTGTGTGAATCCCAGAAGGTTAAGTTTCCTTAACTTTCCTATCTGGTCACAAAAAGCCTTAAAAAAATGCATGCACCTTTTGCCGTTTCATGTACCAACAGGTTCAATTGATTCTTGCTTTTCAAAACTTCTAAAACTATAAGAATTAAATTTGCTGCACATATCTTTTCGCCATTCGTGATTTAATCTATAGAAAACTGTTTATATTTGTCTTTGGCTGCTTCATGCATTTTTTCTAAAGTTTCCCTATATAATTCTCCAATCTGTCGAGTGCAGGTTTCAGATAAGAACAATTTGGAAGTATTGAAACTCGGACAATTTTTTTTTTTTTTTTTAAAGAGAAGCAGCAATTCAGGCAACAATGCCTATGTAGTCAAGTACCGTGCCACATTTCTTAGGAAAGGGATAGAGAATAGATGAAACAGATGGTGAAAGTAGAAGGATAGTCGGAAATTAACTGCCATATAAGACACAGCAGAGCGACCAGTGACTATGCCTTCATCGCTGAGCAGCTCCACCGACAGTCAATTTTTATTTTTGTAGTGAAAAAGCAAGATCTTCGTTGGGAATCGAACCCACAACCCCCATATTTACAAGCTAGTACACTACCTCCTAGCCTATAAGGGCACCTAAAAAATCTTCTAAATCTTAAATCTGATTTTAGAAACCTTTCAAAATTTAATTTGGCGAAGGTCTTTAATTCGCTTAAGCATCACTCAACGATGAATCTTTTGAATTTGTATATTTTGAAAGGCCTTTCGATAATGAACTTTCAAAACTCTTATTTAAAGAAGAGTTTTTGAAAAAGCTGAACTTAACTAATTCTGTTTTCAAAATATCCATAACAAAAAGATTAACAGTCGTTTCATAGAAAACTTTCCAATTTCTTTGTTAAGGAAGAAGGAAGAGTCTTTCCAAATTCTTAATTTAGAAAGGGTTTTAATAGCTCGAGCATCTCTTTATAATGTATTCTAACAATTTAACGTTTCGTAGGACTTTAAGCAAGTTGCATTACCTTTAAATCCTCCAACAAGTTTGCAAATCCATAAATTGAAAAACTTTTCAAACTCATGGCTTAGGCAAGCTTTACATGAACAGTTGGTGAATCTCTGAATAAAGATTTTTTTAGAAAAAATCATCTCATGATTCAAATTAAATTTAAAATTTGTTAATTATTTTATTGAAAAAGTTTAATAAAACAAGTTAAAGACACTCATCGTTTAGCAGCTTCAGAGTTTGATTTAAGATTTTCAACAACTAAAGACCATCCAAAATCACAACATTTGTATGTGAAATGTGTGTTACGGGTTTATGGTCGTTGTATTAAAGGAAGACATATAAATAAATATTTTTTAATATTCAGAACATGTTTCAAGGTAAATTAAATTATAAAGTTTTATTTTAGTTGAAATCTCAAATCTCAAATTCTGTGTTATTCTATATGCATATAGAAACCAGCTTTTTGCGATATTAGAAAGAACTTAATTTGCAAGTGTTATTTTGCAAATGTTGTGTTTTTTTTTGTGCTTCAGAAATGATAACATCTTTTTTTTAGAATTACCTTTGATAATTATGTGCAATTACGGCCAAACTTTTTTAAGAGCCAAAACATTTTATTCAGAATATAAAGCAAATTTATAAGTTGCCTTCTTTATCGCTTAAAGTGCTATTAAATTTTTAGTTTATTTTCATAAACGGGGTTAAAATACTTTCAAAGATTTTCAAAATTATTATAACAAATAACTGAGTTCATCACCTCTTTTTTTCTAGCAAGCATAGTGATAAACTTACTATTCCTTATTTAAGGACAACTAACTCCCTTAATGTATTGTTTTTTAGAAGTAAAAAAAAATCGAAAAAAATTTTAAAAAACATTTTTTACTCAACAGTTTACCAGCTCTGGCAATAGATGTAAATTAAATAGTAGTATGACTTGCAATATAAAAAAAAAAAGAAAAAAGCAATTCAATCAAGCATTCAGTTTCTGCTTCAATGAACGCTTTAAAACCCTTGAAAAAGTGTGCATCCAAAAATCCTATTACTTTCGGTAACCGTTAGCTAAGAGTGCCTACCATTGTTCAAAGAAGATGAGAGGCATCAACAGAGTCTTTTAAAGGTACTTTTGAATTTTGTTGAATAACTGCCGCAGCTACATAAACGTCTAAACAAGTGACAGCTAGCCTTCAGGTTAATCAGTAGGCACACATTACGATCGGAAGCTGCAGGAATAAGGGAGGGCAGTGATAAAAGAGGATCTTATAGAAAAGTTACACAGGCCACAGACATTACATCGTTCAGCGGGTGCCTTCAGCGATTGGACAAACTCGACCATAAGCAGCACCAAAGTATTTGGCATTGTAGCAACGAAATTCCGAGGAATTCCGATGCCCTTTTGTTATGACGTGATAAGGTTTACATCTGCACCTGGCCGAGGGCCTTAATCAGATGGTGGCCATTACCACTGTGGATGATATGTAGCGCCATCCTCGCCCTAGAAGACCTATGGATACGTATATCCTCCGGTTACTCCTAGTTGCAACTTCGAAAGCCCGAAGTAGGCCTCAGCCTTCACTCCTTACTAAAGAGTTGAAGACTATCCAACTCCTGGTCCAGAACGCATGAAGCTTAATATAATTAAGAACACGACGGCATTCATACTCACTGGACCTGAACCATGCATTGCGTTCATTGTGAATGATCCGACCTACACCCACGATACTACCGAAGGACCTACTTCAATAATCAGGCAGAGAACAGCTAAATGCCTAAAGAGACAAGTAGCGGAATTCTGCGGGCAACTGATTCCCGTGCAAATAAGTGGATTGTCCAGTTGACTCCTACTAGCCTTGAAGTGGACTGGGCTTCCTTTTACCCCGCAAGACACCAGTCTAAATGGAAGTAGTAGGATCCATAAAGACTATCATGTGCCTCCCGGGGGGGGGGGGGGGGGTCCTTTTGTAATCATAGATTCATCACAACATAGCTCCAAGAGATATCAAGTTGGGTATGTCAACTAAAAAGATCATGCAGTTGACAATTGAGAAATTCGCCACCCGAAAAAAAACTTGCGTATTTATTAAACGAACTCATTCTATCGGGAAAGAAATATCAGTTCTAACAGAACAAGTAGTCGGTTAACTTCAGTTTACAAAAGCGATTGCGTTTGGCTTCACACTGCATATCCTCTGAGCTTTCTTTTCAGAAAATCTTCTGTTTTCATGCAGTATGAAATCGCTCAGTTAAACTAAGAGCTGAGAGAAAAAAATTAGAGAGAATCCTCAAGGGAGATAGAGAGAAACCCCTATAAGCAAATGGCTACAGAAGTTGTGTGCCGTGAAGCAGCCGTAAGAAAATTTAACTGGCAATTGGCAAGAGTTCATTTTACTCGTTGTTTGGATTTCTACGAGGGCGAGCCAGTAAGACCGAAACTCTTTGAATTTCCTGCATCTTAATTGAAACGGCATTACTGCTCCTACCAACACGTAACTCTCAATTGGCTCTTAGCTGAATTTGAATAAGCCGCGTTTGAATAGTTGGAGTTTGGTAGAAAATGGAAAAAATTAATTACGTTCTATTTGGTGCTGCTGTTTAGTATCCGGTGTGTTATAATAGATCTACGTAATATGGACAATATTTTGCGCCGTTTCGTAACCGGGAACGAAACGTGAAACCACTACTAGACACCGGAAACCTACCAAAGCCAAACCCGCTTCCGTAATAGGTCCTGAAAAACTGAAGGCAACGTTGAGGTGAATTCTTGGCCTGCTAGATTTGACAACAAGTTGCTCTTTGTCTTAATATTTTTGCTTTTACAAAACGTTTTTAATTTTACGCATTGGTACGACAATTTTGCCCTTCCTGTCGTATCATGTAGTGATTGAGTGATGTCAGTGATTGAGTAGTAAAAATTATGTAAGGCTCTACTAGAAACAAAGGAAAGAATACCTGGGATATCTTTTCAAAACGAAATTTTTGGGCGTTACACACTTTGAGAAAAAATTTAATTTCTGCGACTTACCGTCAAAAATATAAATTAAAATTGTAGATGCGTCAACAAACAAAACTGCTGTATTTAGAATGATAATAATCTTCAATTGTATGTTGAGACATCGTTACTGAGAGTTTGGTGTGCTTTACGGGATAGTTATCTCATTGATCTTTTTCTTTTTAAAAACGATGGTGGTCAGAATGTCACAGTTAATGGTGACCACTCACGTTTACTCAGCTTTTCGTTCATCCATTGAACTACCATGATGTGCAGAAGTTGTGGTTTTAAAAAGACACCACAACATGTTACAGAGCTCTTGCCACAATTTATTTACTACTGAAAACGTTTGGCAACCGCAGAATGTCACGTTTTGCACCAGTGAGCTGGCCTCCAAGATCGTACGTTTTAACGCCGCACACTGGGGATTTGTGTATGGAGGTGAAGGAGAAAATATATTTCTCAAAAAATGTAATGATTTCATCACAAATTTAGTTTTATTTATATAGTAATGCACAAAAGTAATCAAAATAAAGAAAGTTAGAGAAATGTCGATCGTTACCTGCAATTTAAAAAGTCACAACTAACAAAAAAAAAATTTAAATGATTTTTTTAAATTTTTAATAATATTATTTATTTTAAATCTATTTTTAATTTATTATTCTAAAAGGGCCTTAACTACGTCGCTTGTAACACTATGCTTTTTCTGGCTAAATGAAGGCGTCAAATGTGAAATCATGGCATCTGAATGTTACCATCGTTCGGTGCGTAATATCTTCTTCCTTCGTGGCAATTCGACTGCATTTTCTGGAGTGTCTAAGGCGATATTTTTTATACTCGTTGTTACGACCTTCCTGAACCTATTCGGATAGAAGGCCTGCAGCAAAAATACACTTTTCAATTATATTCTTTTCATATATCAGAATTTTGTGAAGTGTAGTTGGGGGATAGCACCACTCGTACAGTGCAACAAACTTTTTTGCCGTCTCCAAACAAAAATCAACAAATTTTTTTGGATCTACTACCTCGGTGATTGTTATATCTTCAAGAATTATTGAAAACCTCTTGATTATGTTTTCATTCAGAACCGTTATTTCGGAAAACAAAACAGGATTAGCAAAGAATCTTCGGGACTTATTTTCCTGAATTTGTCGTACCAGAGTCTTGCTTAACAGTATCAACGTGTATTCCAATTTTCTCTTAAAGTTCACGCTTTATCAAACATTTTCGGGCTTTTTTTGTCGGACGAGTATTATAAACTACATGCAATAGACACTCCATCAGCTTAATACGCGCAGGAAGTGGTGACATACCAAATTGCAGTGCTTGTTCATTTACGGGCATAGCTTGAACTTCGTCGACTTTATTCATCTTGGATGTTGTGGCTCCACAAATAAAACAAGAAAATGCTGCTGGTGTTTCTGTTACTGATTGTGCTGTCTTGCCGTCAGTCATTGTAAAATATAATTCATGTTTTATTTTAAAGTTACGATTATTTACTGTTAACTCTAATTATTTTAGTTAAGATATCTCTTCATCAGCTCCTCTTTTCTTCTCGTATAACTAGAGGTGTCTCTTTAACGTATGCAAAAACTGTAGTATTCTACAATACTGTTTGGAAGAAGGTTTATTGTTGTTCTTTATGTCATCACTTAATGATAATTTAAGTGGCACAACTGATGTCGTATATAAACGAGAGTCAAAAATTTGTGCATATCTCGAGCAAATTTTTTAAATTCACACCTTTACTTAATTGTGCCTAAAAGCGAAACGCCTTCATCGATTTTCATGAGTTATAACTCATTTTGTTCATAGGTTATACGACTTCACGTGGAAGTAATAGGACTTGACCCTCTTTTTATCGTTTTGGATTTTTTATGAATTAAAAAAAAATTAACTTTTTAGCTAAAAAAAATATTTTTTTTTCTTCATACATTTATTTATAACTTCGAAACTGTTGCTTATGTAGCGAAACGTTATATAAATAGATGAAAGTATTTGTAATTCTTGATTTTTCTAAATTTGTTTAAGTAAAATCCGACTAGTGGTTCTTGAGTTATGTTAAACAAAAGGGCCTTATCAGAATAGAATTGCGAATCAATCAACGGAAAAATGTTTCACCGTGTAATGCACCTGGTGGCACTTGAAATTGATTAAAAATGTAAAAACAGATATGAGAAAATATATTAGTAGTGATTTCCAACTGTGGGAAACTATGGCTAAAATTGCAGGTCCAAATGTTTGGAGAAAAAAGGGATTTTTTTATATGTTCATAAAAATAAAAAAAACAAAAAAAAACTTAAGTCTCTGCAGAGTTTATTTTTTCAATTTTAGTATACTGAAATATCGTACTTTAAATAAAAAATAAAAAGAAAAACGTTAGCTCACATAATAAAATAATATTCGTTTTGAAATTCTTAGGTTTAAATTAAGTTGGTTCAGTAAAACATACAAGTACTGAGATTAAGACGGCTTTAGAAAAAATACTAGCAGTCAGATCGGAATAATTCCTTTAATTTTACCATTTAGACTAAAATTTCAAAATATCATTGCATATTGCATGAAGAGTATGTTGAAAATTTGACTTTTTTCTGCGAAATCCCCAGTGTGAGCTGCTACACTGTTTTCTGTGGCGACATGTGAAGTCTCTAATCAATGAAGATAAGCTCGAAAGTATTAAGAACAAGATTTGTCACGATATTGCCAATATACGGCCGCAAATGTTAGAAAACGTTATTGAAAATTTGACCTTCAGATGAGACTGCGTCTAAGCCAGTCGTTTGGATCATTTTTAAATTATATTACCAGAAGATTAACTTTCGAATAAAGTAAACTTCATGCCAATTTAAAAACTTCTCTTTGTCTTATTCCAAAGTTCAATAGCTCTATTAAAAAAACACTCTTCATAAACTTCTCTTTTCCTCAAATCGGTTAAAAAACAATCTTTTTATTCTGTCTTTTACACTTTAGGCTTCCTATAAATTTCATAAACGCCTTTACAACTTATTTAAGAAAACACAAGTCAACCATTTCATCACTAAATAAATATTCATTATGTCTAGCATGGCATGCGTTATAGTACATAACAACATTAAACTGCTTTCAGTAGGCCGGCAGTGTTGTGAACTTTATTTAAAAAAGTTCATTGATTTATTAATGGGATTAATGAATCATCCCATGAGGTATAAGAAAGAATAAATTAAAAAAGTTAACTCTCACTAGTGACTTCCAACTAAAGGTTTAAGTAAGAGACCTTTTTAACTTTTGAATGATGGCGGAGGCTAAACTCAGCTGTGAACAAGCTGGCTTTAAGACACATAAATAATTCTAAAAACCATTTAAACAACTTTTCAAGATCAGTATTTCATGAAAGCGTCTTTCATAATGTGTCGAACACGCAAACTTGGTGAATGAAAAAGTCAGTATTCATGACTCTATAAGAGTCACCATTAACTGCAACATTTCGACCAGCACCGTTTTTAAAGAATTATGGACCAATCATTTCACTAGCCCATAAAGCTGGATATAACATTGTCTTAACATAGACATCGTTTGTCAGTGAGCTTCATTTCTAAACAAAATTAGCTTATGATAATTGGTATGAAATATCGAGTTGTTCAACAAGAAGTTTGTTTTTCAATTGTGGTAACATCAACAACATAATAGTTTGGACATTAGTTTTTTTAGCGTAGTCGTAGTAGATGCGTTGGCAATTGTTACAATGAATTCAATGTTGTACGAAAATTGCATTAAAATAATTTAAATTCACTATGAAAGTGATGGTTCTGTTAGAGTTACATTTCGTAAAGTTCGTGATATCTTTGGACAACATAATCGCCCTTTTGAAAACGCTATTAAGAATTTGGTCCCTAAATTTGAGTGCAAAGGATCGATATAAAACGTGCAAGTACCAACACGTGTTCGACCGACTCGTTCAACTGAAAACATTGCAGCCGTGAGCCACAGTGTTGAAGCAGATCCAAACTTATCGATTCATCGACGTTCTCAACAATTGGGGTTATCCAAACTACCATATGGCGAATTTTACGTAAAGATATAACTTAGAAGTATTACAACGTTCAAATGGAATTGAAGCTGAGCAACCATTCGCATAGCCGTAGATTCGCTCAATTCATTCAGGAACAACCAGCTGATTTTTCTGAAAAAATCGTTTTTTTCAGTCGAAGTCTGAAAATCTTAGGGCGATTATTGCAAAGCTTTTGTATGCTCAACCTGTCAATGCATGGTGAGCTATATGGTCTAGAGGCGTAATTGGGCCGTTTTTTGTTTTTCGAAGATGAGGTTGGAAAAGCGGTAACTTCATTTTGGCCTATTACTGATGATGTAAATATCACTGACTTGTGGTTTCAACAGGACGGTACCACATGTCACAAAGCCAATGAAACGCTAATTTTTTTTTTTTTATAAAGAAAAATAGCACTTCAGGCAACAATGCCTATTTAGTCAAGTACCGTGCTACAAAGGGATAGAAATTAACTGTCGTATAACACATCTCAGTGACCAGTGACTATGCCTTCATCACTGAACAGATCCACCGACAGTCAATTTTTATTTGTAGTGAAAAATAAAACAAGGTCTTTGTTGGGAATTGAATCCACAACCCTCGTTCATGTAAGCTAGCACACTACCTACTAACTTACAGAGGCACCTTTTTATTTTATTTTATTTATTGCAAACCAAATTTCCCGATCGCATAATTTTACGGTAATCAGCAGTTAAGTGGCCAGCCAGATCACGTGATTTAACACCTCTACATTATTTTTTGTGGGGCTATGTTAAGGACAGAGTCTATATAGAGCCTGTTCGGTCACAATTACATTGCATTGATTAACACTTAATTTTTGTATGTCAATTCATTCTTTTAAATGTTGAATCGGTTATCGAAGAATTTCCTTTTGTTGGTCCTTTCTCCTTTTTTTATAATTTATAACTGTACAAGCTTAAATTATTCGATAAGAAACACATTACTACTCATTATCGTTGTGACCATCAAAAAGTGAACATATAACAATCATAGAGTTTAATAAAACAACATTATAAAACCAAAAAACACAATTTTTTTCTTCTTTTTTTCTTGATCAATCAGAGCCAATCAAATCGATTTCAGTCTTAAAGCCTAAAATCCGTTATGAGATCAACGAAGTAGGACTGCCATTTTGCCAAAAAGTGATTAAAAACTTTGATGAAAGAATTGACATCTGTCAGCGTGGTCGTGATGGACATTTGCCAGATATCATTTTTCATTCATAATTTTCGAACTTTTATCTTCGTAGTGCAATATGAATTTGAATCATCTTAATCTAAATTTTTGTTTTATTTTGTTTTAAGAAACAGACATCTCATTCAAAAATATTTACAATCTTGTTTTGGGCGCAACTTGAAGGCGTTGCTCAGACGTCAAAGCATTCACATTTGAAAGGCTAAACCAAACTAAATATTAATCACTAACAGCACTTACTAACTTGAAGTTCTTTACCTCTATAAAATTACCGGGTATAATATTTTATTTGGTATTTTGTACTGTTACGTTTATGCCTTTTATAAACATTTTGTTGTTGCTGATAAGATGGAAAGTTTCTTGGACCAGGTTTTATATTTTGTTTCACAAATCATCAATGCAGGATACTGCATCATAAAATGTATAAAATAGACTATTCTTTGCAGCCGGAATAAGGTCTGTTCGTTTTTACTTTTAAAATATTGTTACGTTTATACATTTTATAGACGTTTCGATGCTTCTGAGTTCTTTATTGCAAAATAAATAGCACCAGATTTTAGAGTTTTCAAATTAATTACAATTTTATTTACTACTGACTACACACAAAGTAAAATGTGTATGTTGGCACTACAGAACAATTTACATCTTTATGCAAGTCTTTACTTCACGAGGTTTACGTTTTATTTAACTAACTATCCGCTCATATCCTGCCTTTTATATTTGTCCACTAGAGGTCTAAAGAAATTAACAATCTTCTATTTCTTTTGTATTACATTTTGTTGTTGTTATTCTGTTCATTCAATGTGTAGGCTCCTGTTAGTCTGTCTGTATTTTTGTTTTGTTTTTGTAATGATAAAGTTTCTTCCCAATTGTTGTTGTTTCACGTGTGTAAAATTTCTACAAAGTTTGTAACTAGAAAGTTGTTATTGTCTTGTGTGCATAAGTTATCTTAGAAAAATACGCAGTTAGTAAAGAGCATACCCAGTTGTTTACTTTATTACTTATTTATTTTCTTTTAAAACATTAGCAAGATGCATCCGTAACAGTATCTATTTTTATCTGAAATCAAATAAAAACTTTCGTAATACGCTGTCTTAAATTAAATTAATTTAAAATGACCTTCTTATTGCATTCTATCAGATACTCGAAAGCAAAGGCCACTATTCGAAATAACATAATTTAATGAACTTGTAGTCATTAACAAGAATGTAAAATAGACTTCTCTTAAGGTTTAGAGGTGTTTAAGCACAGAAGAGTTCTTAACATATTAAATAAACTAATAAAACTCAATTCAAATTAATCGGAATTTAAAAAATTTTATTTAAGTGGGTCAAGTGCTTTCGACAAATGTTGCTGTATGTTTAAGATCAGAGTTAAAACAAACTTAATTCACTTCCGCATAATAAACATTTTTTTTTGTTTATTTAAAAAAAACTTCCGTTACTTATTTTAATTAGTTTCAATTTATTATGACTTGACTTAATCTTGAATTAATTTTTAAATTTAAACTAACGGGGTTTTCCACTCAACGGTAAATAAACTTCAGGTTTTTTTCCATTTAAGATCATTTACAAAATATTTTTTTTACATTCATTTTTAAGTTGCTCATTCCTAAACTTAATTTAAATTGATTTAAATCAATATATTTTAAAGCAGATAAAACCTTAACCCAATAAACTTGAATGAAACTGGTAGTTATTAGGCAACATATAATCGTATGTGTGTGTGTATGTATGTATGTATGGCTGTGTGAACACGTGTACTGCGAAGAGAGTTATTTGTTGGCTAAACTAAAAATGAAAGATGATTTAACTGAGCTTTGTTACCTAAACTTTTTGTTGAACGCACTAGAGTTGGCTGCTTAAATTGGAAAATAATCAATAATCAAGTTTTGATTGTAAAGGGTTTTTCAACAAGAAGTTTGTGTTTCTATAACAAAATAAAATTAAAAATTTAGATTAAGACGAAGAGAAAAGTGCGGCCATTATGATTGAAAAATTATATCTGGCAACTATCCTCCACGCTGACAGATATCAATTCTTTCATCAAAGTTTTTAATCACCTTTTGGCAACATGGTGGTCCTATTTCGTTAATCACACCACGTAGTTTGATTTTTATGGCTGATATCGATTCGATTGGCTCCGTATAGACTCTGTCCTTAACATAGCGCCACAAAAAATAATCCAGTGGTTTTAAATCACGCGATCTGGCTGGCCACTTAACTGCTGATTACCGTAAAATTATGCGATCGGGTAATTTGGTTTGCAACAAATAAAACAAAATAAAAAGGTGCCTCTGTAAGTTAGTAGGTAGTGTGCTAGCTTACATGAACGAGGGTTGTGGATTCGATTCCCAACAAAGACCTTGTTTTATTTTTCACTACAAATAAAAATTGACTGTCACCGACATCTGCTCAGTGATGAAGGCATAGTCACTGGTCACTAAGATGTCTTATACGACAGTTAATTTCCGTAACTATCCTTCTACTTTCACCACCTGTCGATCTCTTTCTATCCCTTTCCTAAAGAAAGTAGTACGGTACTTGACTAAATAGGCATTGTTGCCTGAAGTGCTATTTTTCTTTATAAAAAAAAATTGAGCGTTTCATTGGCTTTGTGACATGTGGTACCGTCCTGTTGAAACCACAAGTCAGTGGTATGCACATCATCAGTAATAGGCCAAAATTAAGTTACCGCATTTCCAGCCTCATCTGCGAAAAACAAAAAACGGCCCAATTACGCCTCTAGACCACAAAGCTCACCATGCATTGACATGTTGAGCATACAAAAGCTTTGCAATAATCGCCCTAAGATTTTCAGACTTCGACTGAAAAAACGATTTTTTCAGAAAAATCAGCCGGTTGTTCCTGAATCAATTGAGAGAATCTACGGCTATGTGAATGGTTGCTCGGCTTCAATTCCTGTACCATTTGAACGTTGTAAGATTTTAAAGTCACATCCTTACGTAAAATTCGCCATATGGTAGGTTTGGATAACCCCAATTGTTGAGAACATCGATGAATTGATAAGTTTGGATCTGCTTCAACACTGTGGCTCACGGCTGCAATGTTTTCAGTTGAACGCGTCGGTCGAACACGTGTTGGTATTTGCACATTTTGAATTGATTCCTTCCACTCAAATTTAGGGACCAAATTTTTAAGAGCGGTTTCAGAAGGACTATGGATTATGTTGTCCAAAGATATCACGAACTTTACGAAATGTAACTCTAACAGAACCATCACTTTCATAGTGGATTTAAATTATGTTAATGCAATTTTCGTACAACATTGAATTCTTTGTAACAATTGCCAACGCATCTACTATGACTACGCTAAAAACTGAATGTCCAAACTATTATGTTGTTGATGTTGCCACAATTGAAAAACCAACTTCTTGTTGAACAACCCGATAATTCATACCAATTATCATAAGCTAATTTTGTTTAGAAATGAAGCTCACTGCCTTATTTTAAGTGATGACAAACGATGTCTATGTTAAGACAATGTTATATCCAGTAAAACAAACTGTTTGGTGTGCTTTATGGGCTAGTGATTTTATTGGTCCATAATTCTTTAAAAACGGTGCTGGTCGAAATGTTGCAGTTAATGGTGACTCTTATAGAGCCATGAATACTGACTTTTTCATTCACCAAGTTTGCGTGTTCGACAAATTATGAACGACGCTTCCATAAAATACTGGTCTTTAAAAGATGTTTAAACAGTTTTTAGAATTATTTATGTGTCTTAAAGCCAGCTTGTTCACAGCTGAATTTAGCCTCCGCCATCATTCAAAAAGTAAACGTGGTCTGTTACTTAAACCTTTAGTTGGAAGTCACTAGTGAGAGTTAACTTTTTTAATTTATTCTTTCTTATACCTCATGGGATGATTCATTAATCCCATTAATAAATCAATGAACTTTTTTAAACAAAGTTCACAACACTGCCGGCCTACTGAAAGCAGTTTAATGTTGTTATGTACTATAACGCATGCCATGCCAGGCATAATGAATATTTATTTAGTGATAAAATGTTTGACTTGTGTTTTCTTAAATAAACTTTACAAAGCTTTTATGAAATTTATAGAAAGCACAAAGTGTAAAAGACAGATCGGTCGGCTTCAATTCCTGCACCAGTTAAAACTTGTAAGGTTTCAAAGTCAAATCCTTACGCAAAATTCGCCATGTGGTGTTTTTGGATAACCCTAACTGTTGAGAACTTCGAGGACTTAATAAATTTGAATCTGCTTCAACACTGTGGCTCACGGATGTGATGTTTTCAGTTGAACGAGCCGATCAAACACGCGTTGGTGTTCGACAATTTCGTATCGAGCCTATCGACTCCAATTTAATGACCAAATACTTAATAGCGGTTTCAAAGGAGACCGGTAACATCATGAACTTTACGAAATGTAACTTTAACAGAACGACTATTTTCATAGTGGATTTTAACTAATTTTATGCGATTGTTGTGCGAAATTAAATTCATTGTAACAATTTCCGATGCAACTACTATAAATACGTCAAAAAAAAAATGTCAAATCTATTATGAAAAACAAACTTCTTGTTGAAGAAGCCGATATTATTTTACAACACAATACTACTGCGCAGCAGCAGGCAGTTAAAACGCGTCTGTGTTGCTGTTTATACTAAATCGTCTTTTCTCCATTTAACATAGATTAAATACTTGAAATAGTTAAAACAACCCACATGGTTTGTTATTGTTATTAGTTTTGATCACTTATTTAGCTTTATTTTAAATAACAGTCAGTCGGAGTCGGTCAGTCGTTTATCATTATTTTAAATTTTACTTTCCTTTAGCTTTAGTCTTTTACCCAACTTTTACTTTTTCTTTGTCTTCAACTTTTGTTTATTTCTCTTTGATTTGTATTTGCAATTTAAAACTTCTTGTTTCTTTCATTAAATTTAATTCAAGGTCGTTGTTGGTCATGCCTTTTTAGGGTTTGCTTGTGCTTTTAATGTTGCCAAACTGTTTACAAAAATTTATTACGTTGTTTTTTTGGGTCCATCTGTTTGTTGTTGTTGTTGTTTGTAGCAGTGTTGCTCGTGGTAGTAGTGCTTTGAATAAATTTCTTATTAGCAACTCCTTCAGTTTTGTAATGGCCATTTGACCAAATATTTCTTAAATTTAGAAGTGACCACAAAAATCAAAACTATGATGTCATCGTAAAATATATGGTGATATAATTAAGTTCTTCGGTTTTCTAAAACGATGTAAGAGATACTTCCCTCCATCCGAACTTCATACTATTTATACCACCTGTATTCTTCCAAAAATGGAAGTATATTTTGGAATTGCTTGACCGCGTACAAGCGAATGCCAAGAGGCTTATTGGCGACTTTGGGGTACTCAACTCTATTGATTTTCTAGAACATCGACGTAATGTAGGCTGTATTTCACTATTTTATGGTTACTACAATGGTAAGTGATCTATAGAAATTAAGGAATTTGTTTCCATTACTTGTTCGTTTTTGCGTTTAACTCGAGGTCTTTCTTATCACTTTCAATCTAGCACAGTTCAAATCGAATATTCGCAAACACGACTGCCTCTTTTCTCCTCATAATAATATAATTTTCTAGCGCACGACAGTATGGTTTCCGTAGGGGACGTTCTACGAGTGACTTTCCTGGCTTTCCTATCCGAACAACAGCGCAACTTCATACATAATTTCGGGGAAAGTAAAGTGGTGGCTCTAGATATTTCCAAGACGTTTGATACAATATGGCATGATGCACTTCTATCAAAACTTATTGCTTTTGTTGTTAGTGGCAATTTCTCCAGATTTATATCGAGTTTTCTCAAAAATCGCACTACACGAGTTGTTACCCCTCGGGGGCACATTTATGGTCTTCATAGTACGTAACAGCTATCTAGACCTGTGCAACTGGGGGAAAAGGGGAGCCCAGTCCCCTGAAGACAGGCAGGGAGTCAACTGGAAGCTCCACTTTATTTCCACGGGGAACAGTGAGCCGCAGAGTTCATTATTTGTCTCTTTAGACATTTAATAGCTCTCTGGCTGACCATTGAGGTTGGCCTCTATATGGGAGTAACGTGGTGGTTGTGGTTTCGCGTCCCCATAACAGAATAATGGTTATTATGGTGGCCAGGATCATCTCACTGATAATGACACGCAAAGTGAATGATCCAGTCCAGTGAGCATGCTAGACATGTGTTCTGAACAGGAGTTGGAAAGTCTTCAACTCTTTAGCAAGGTGTGATGGTTTGCAGTCCTGCCCTGGAATCATTAAAGTTGCAACTACGTGGTTCTGTTGCTTAGAATTCGGCTTCCTCGGGCGCATGTATGACGTTCCAAATTATAAAATTGTGGTTTGTCCACCATCTGATTAAGGCTACATAGCCAGGTGCGGATGTAAAACGAATCACACTATACGAGTTGTTCTAGATGGGATTTCATCGGACGAGATCAAGATTTATTATTCATATTCATTCAGTAATAAACGAACCAGTTGGAGGTGGATTCCAAAATTCAGAACATGAATAATGCACTCAATCACGATCTCGCGACAATCTCCGAATGGGGTCGTGTGAAAAGAGTCGATTTTAATGCCCATAAGACTCAATGTTCCATGCTTACGATCTGTGTTCGGAAATGGTGCTACAACTATTGCTATAAGCAGTATAAGTATTAAGAATCGGATGCACTTGATGTTATTGGCATGAAAATTCAGTGTGATGTTCGATGGACTAAGCACATTTTTCAGGCTTCTAAAGAAGCTTTCAAATGTTTCGATTTTCTAAAGCAATATGAGACAAACTTCTCTCCATCCGATCTTTGTACTATTTATACCACCTTTATGAGTCTAAAAATGGAATACAATTCTCAGGTATGGACCGGCGTCCCGAAGTTTATTGATTTGTATTTCACTGTTTTATCGTTACTACAATGGTAAGTGCTCCAGAGAAATTCGGGACCTCGTTCCAATTAATCGCACATTTTTGCGTTTAAGTCGATTTTTTCTGAGAGCGCATCCATTTGTGGTTGATTGACCATTGAATAGCACTACGCTTTACAGGGAAAATTCATTTCGTGGAATGAACTTCCTTATGTCGAATGTCCACAAACTCTACTCCCTCATTCTCCCTCTCCATAACCTTTTTTCCGAATGTCTACAAATTCTACTCCCTGATTCCCTCTCTCCATAACATATTTTCCTAGTTCTGGTACAATGAATTGCGTAAATAATAGTCATTCCCTTAGTACTGGTCCGGAAATAAAGGCTTATTTACCTTTAATGCACATAAAATAAACACGATGGTAACTTTGTGTTCTTAACTCATTGATGATGATTCATTTGCTCAGCAAGTGGTGCTTATATAGGTGTTTCAGGCGGTTCTCGCATATATTTTAGCGTCACCCCGTATTGTTATTGTTATTATGATTCCGTGTTAGCGTCTGTTTGGCTGTGTGTTTTGTTTTTTTGTTCTTTGTTGTGCGTTGGTTATTTTTGTTTTCTGTTGTATATCTTATTTCGTAGAATTTCATATAAGCATGTTTTTGCGGTGTTGTATAAGATGTATGTATGTGTATAAGATTTCTTAGAAAACTACGCAGTTTTTAAAATTAGTCATGGGTCGTATCGCTAACTTTGTTACTGATAATTATTTTTTTTTTAACTTAAGAAATCATTTTTGTAACAATACTGTGTGTTATAACACTGACCCTTGTGGTACATTTCGTGGGGTGGGAAATTGCTAGTTCATTCATACAACGAAAGATTATTTAAGAAAACACGTTATACAATTTTAGCAAATTAGATGCTTTTCATTGAGACCACGCTACAGAGAAAGAAATACTTATTGTTTACAAAAAAGTATAATAGAGACTAAGAAAATTATAAATTACCTGAAGTAAAAATTTAGTTTTTTATAAGATTGTAGTTACATTTAAAAATTTTCTCTACAACAATCAAAGAAATATTTTTTAGTCATTCTCACCTGTAATAAAACGGAAAAAGAAAATTATTATTATAAAATAATATTAAATAAATATTATTTATTATTATATATAATATTATTTTATTATATATGATATTATTTTAAATTATTTATTAGTATTTTTTGAATGAAATATTTTTTACGAAAACTAATTTCTTCTCTCTCCCTCTATCTCTCTCTCTCTCTTTTCTTACATCTAATTTCAGATTCTCTTTCCTACAATGTGGAAACCTAAAAAGCTTTCAAGCTTTGAGAAAACAAATTGAAATTTTACTCCTCTCCAAAAAAAAAAAGGCTGAAGGCGCTTGCAAAACTCCTGCCCCTAAAATCCAACGAATACTTGAATATGGTATTAAATCTACTCTTCATAACGACTGTGATAAAATCAACCTTTGGTGTGGTAACCACTGGCCTATGGCTCATACCTTTACTGCTTGCCGCCACAACATACTACAAATATGATCATGTTGATCCAGAGTCAAGAGTTTTAGATCAAGATATTATACATGATGAATATGATTTTATAGTAGTGGGAGCTGGTTCGGCTGGTGCTGTAGTCGCTAATCGGTTAAGTGAGGTGCGCAAATGGAAAGTATTATTGATAGAGGCTGGGCCAGATGAAAATGAAATATCAGATGTACCCTCTTTGGCGGCCTACTTGCAATTGAGCAAACTGGATTGGCAGTATAAAACAGAACCTTCGAAAAAAGCCTGTTTGGGCATGAAAAATAATCGTTGCAATTGGCCGCGTGGCAAAGTTTTAGGTGGCTCCAGTGTCTTAAATTATATGCTGTATGTTAGAGGCAATCGTCATGACTATGATCTCTGGGAAGCTATGGGCAATACCGGTTGGAGTTATGATAACGTATTGCCATATTTCAAAAAATCTGAAGACAATCGCAATCCTTATTTAAGCAAAAATCGTTTTCACGGTCGGGGTGGCTTGATGACAGTACAAGAATCACCCTGGCATTCACCTTTAGTTGCCGCATTTATAGAGGCTGGCAAAGAAATTGGCTATGAAAATCGTGATATTAATGGTGAAATACAAACCGGCTTCATGATAGCTCAGGGCACTATAAGAAGAGGTTCACGCTGTAGTACGGCCAAAGCTTTCTTGAGACCAATTCGAAATCGTGACAATTTTCATTTAACCATGAACTCACACGTAACAAAAGTGATCATAGAATCTGGTTCTATGAGAGCTAAGGCAGTGGAATTTGTTAAAAATGGTGAAGTTGTGAGAGTATATGCGAAAAGAGAAATTATTTTATCGGCTGGAGCCATAAATACTCCACAAATAATGATGTTATCTGGTGTGGGACCACGACAACATTTACAACATTTGGGCATTAAGGTTTTGCAGGATTTGCCAGTGGGAAAAAATCTGCAAGATCATGTGGGTATGGGAGGTTTATCGTTTTTGGTGGACAAGCCAGTGTCTATAGTGCAAGACCGTTTTAATCCCACAGCTATAACTTTTCAGTATGTGTTAAGAGAACGTGGACCCATGACTACTTTGGGCGGTGTAGAAGGTTTGGCTTTTGTACATACGCCCTATTCCAATAAGA
Source organism: Trichopoda pennipes (assembly GCA_030448955.1). Taxonomy (NCBI): domain Eukaryota; kingdom Metazoa; phylum Arthropoda; class Insecta; order Diptera; family Tachinidae; genus Trichopoda; species Trichopoda pennipes. The sequence continues at coordinate 7,569,669 of JASKUP010000056.1, read as the reverse complement.
CGATAGATTGGCCGGATATACAATTTCATATGGCTCCCGCTTCCATAAATTCTGATAATGGTGCGCGTGTAAAAAAGGTGTTGGGGTTAAAGGAAACAATTTATCAAGAAGTTTATGAGCCCATAGCAAATAAAGATACCTGGACCATTATGCCCTTATTGTTAAGACCCCGCTCTAGAGGATGGGTACGTCTTAGAACAACCAATCCCTTTGATTATCCAAAAATCAATGCTAATTATTTTGATGATCCATTTGATGCCAAGACCCTGGTGGAAGGAGCTAAAATTGCTTTACGTGTGGCCCAGGCTAAAGTTTTCAGACAATTTGGTTCTCGTTTATGGCAAAAGCCTCTACCGAATTGTAAAAAATTTAAGTTTTTATCAGATGAATATTTAGAATGTCATGCTCGTACAATATCCATGACGATATATCATCCCTGTGGTACAGCGAAAATGGGCCCGGCGTGGGATACTGAAGCTGTAGTAGATCCTAGATTACGTGTTTATGGCATTAGAGGCTTGAGAGTTATAGACGCTAGTATTATGCCCACTATTAGTAGTGGCAATACTAATGCCCCCGTTATAATGATCGGTGAAAAGGGAGCCGATCTTATTAAAGAAGATTGGTTCCACAATCCTGAATATAAAATTGTAAATAAAAGCTAGCGCTTAAAACTGACTTGCATTTTAGACATAAAATAAACACAGTGTTTAACACTAGACATTTACATTTACATTTTTGCTGTCATTCACCAAAGATTGACTACTTGTTATTAATTTTTAATTTGTTATTACTACGACCACATTCAGGGGGCATTCATTAGCTTTAATACAGTTAAACACAATTTTAATAAACGAATTAAGAAACTCAGTGTGTCATAAAAATAAAAATTAATTTTATATTTTAACATTTAAATAATTCACATGTTCTAAAGAAAAGTTGTTTATAAAGTTTTTATTAAATTTTTATTTACTGTAATGTCAAATGCTGCCAGAGTTGGAAAATCTATAATTATTTTTATTTATACAAAATGCGTTGCTTATATTATAAGCCTTCTTAGGAATTGCATGATTTGGTGCAACATTTTTTATCACAATTTAATTAGCATGAATAGATTTGAAAATTAAATAAATTGTCTTTAATTTTCCATTTTGGAAATTTGTTAAACATTTTTGGGAATTGTGGGATTTAAATTAAATGTAAAATTTTTAAATGCAAAATTTCTCCAGTTTAAAAAATACATACTTATTTCTTTAAAGGTTTTGTTCATTTTTAAATTTCAAAATTAATTTCAAATTGAAAATTGTTTTTCCCCAGAATGAAATGTTCCTTTTTTTGGGAATTTTCTGAATCTTTTTGGGAATTGGGAATTTTTGATAAAATTATTATTTAAAACATTTTTAACCAACAAGTTAAGTTTTTATTGGCTTTTAGCTCAATTTCTAATATTATTTTTTTTTCATTTTATTTACAAAAAAATCCGCCTAAAGGTTTCGGGGTACAGAAAATAAATAGCACAGGTCTGAACGAGTTATCTTAAGTGCTAATAAAAATATTTTTATTTCTATTTTTCAACCCCTTAGAAAAATTTGGAGCTATTTAATACAACATACAACTTTACAACTCATTGTGAATTGTCTAATTGATCATTATATTTATTTATTTAAATGATGCTTAGTCAGTTGTTTATATGTTATTAAACTTAATTTAACTAGTTATTGATTTTTCAATAAACAATTTGAAAATTGTCTTTTGGTTAGGAATTATAGTAGCAGTTATATGTATATGGAAATTATTTTTATCGCTGTAATTAGTATTATTTAAATTTATGGTTATAAAATATTATTTATATATATAACTAATGAGACTACTTAATATTTAAACTAAAATAAAGTGTAAAGTAATAAAATAATAATAATGATAATAATAATAATAAAAACTAAATCAGAAGCAATAAAAAACCTAAAGAAAACTAAAAGAACGTTTAATTATGTTTTAAAATGGTAAGTGACTAATAAAATAGTTCGAATAAGTAGCTGAGTGAATAAAAATGCCAGCCTTAATATTGAGTTCACTTGTGTAACTCACTCTTACTTTTTATCTTTGTCACCGGCAATTCACATTAACCAAGATAAAATAAATAAATAAAAATTTTTTTAAAAAACTATTGGGTTTTCCAAACAAGAAGTTTGTTTTTTTAATTGTGGCAACACCAACAACATGATTGTTTTCATATTTAGTTTTTTGACGTATTCGTAGTAGATGCATTAAAATAATTAAAATCCATTTGGTAAAATGATTAATTTTATGATATTTAGTGTTTTCTATTATTTAATATTAAAAATTTATTTAATTAAATTTTGATTGATACACTTAAATTAGACAAATTGGGGTGTTATTTTTAAAGCACGCGTGTTCACAGACGAAAAGCAAAATTGAAAAGAAAGAGATAATGGTGGTGGCTTTTTGTTTGTGTTGTGAAAATCATCAACTTCATTAGCAGCAACTGAATATTTGGTACTTAGGAGTAGTTGGTGTCAAAACAGTGATGCCACATCCACAGTGAAAATTGTGGTTCGGTTGAAGTTATATTTCGTAAAATTCGCAATATTTTTGGATAACAAAATGTGCTTCTAAGACCGTTATGAGTAATTTGGTTGGTAAATTTGTGTCGACAGACTTGATAAAAACTAAGCGAACACTAGGCGCGTTCGCCCGAGTCGTTGAATTGAAATTATGAGCCTCAGTGTTGAAGCAGATCAAAATTTGTCAATTCCTCGACGTTCTCAACAATTGGGATTTGACTTTGAAACATTACAAGGTTCAACTAGTTTAGCAATTGAAGCCGACTGCTTAATTAAGTCAGGGACAACCGGCTCACAGTGGATCATTTTACGAGAAGGCGGCCAAAAGTCCTTTTTTTCATGGACCCCAATTGTAAATTTTTAAAGTTCCTCGAAAGTAGATACTAAAATGCTAAAATGAGAAATTTCTTAGTAAAGTTTTGATTTTTAAACATCCATAACTCTTTTGCTGTACAAGGTTTTTAAACGAAATAAACTTTGTATAATAGCGTGATTTATTAGCTATTAGTATAAGAAAATTGAAATGTTTTTGATTGATTTTTGATTTTTAGAAATTAATTTTTTAGAGGTCCAATTTTTTTCTAAATTCTCTTACTAAATAGAGCATAACTTCTAAAGTTCGTTAGGCTGTTCATTAGCACTGTGTTAAAGCCCTAAATGTCCCCTATACGCCTATACCCCATTATATATTTGGCACGATGCGACCATGAGCACCAGAACAATTTTTCTGGCACAAGGTCGAAAAGTTTTTGCAAAATGGAATTAAAAAATTTTTTTTTGTTGTGCTATTTTGTAAGCATTTTAATTATTTTTCAAATCGCCTTAATGAGAGACGTTATTTAGATGCATATGCGTATTTTTAGAAAGGAAACAAAAATTTTTAGTTCATTCCAAAGTCATGCATAGTTGGTCACAAAAATATTTTGCCTACTTAAAATAATATAAATTGATATAATTTAGGTCACAAAAGTACTTTGCTATAACTGTCACTTCTACTTCAGCAGAAATAAAATTAAAAGACCTTCTTGAACAGACTGCCGAACTGTTGTTAAATACGTTTGATTCTAACCGCTTGAAAAAACTTGAAAATAGCAGCATTACTTTAATTTCTAAATGGGGATGTGATGGATCCTCTGATCAGAGGCAAAACAAGCAATGTAATGCCAAAAATTCATCAGACTCTGATTAATTTATGATATCATTCGTTCCATTGCGATTAATAAAAAGTTATACCGCGTTAGAGCCGTCAACTAGTATAGCCACAGAAATTCATATATGGAAAAATGAAATACCCTCGTCAACAAAATATTGCAGACCAATAAAATTTACTTTCAAAAACAAAACAAAAAATGTCATAACTGAAGTAGTCCGAAAAATAAAATATGAAATTAAAGACCTTCAATCTGTAATATTTCCTGTTGATGAACAGGAAATCGAAGTAAATTTTAAAATGTATCTCACAATGACTGATGGAAAAGTTGCCCAAGCTTTAACTGATACAAAAGCATTATCAAGCTGCACTATATGCAAAAAGTCATAAAGTCAATTAAGCCATCCAGTTCTAGAAGATGAGACTTTTAAGGCAGCATACGAATTTGGATTGTTCCCTCTTCATACTAAAATACGTTTTATAGAGCATATTCTTAAATTGGGTTATGATATGGATCTTGGTCCGTTAGGCGAAAAAATAACAAAAATGAAGAAAAGAGAAACCAAAAAAAAAATATTTAGAACAAGGCCTAATCATCGATTAGCCATAGCAAGGGGAAGGAAACACAAATGATGGAAACACTGCAAAAAGATTGTTTTCAGATCCAGAAACTGCAGCAGCTATCACAGAAGTAGATTTGGAACTAATAAGGAGATTCAGTATTATTTTACACGTTCTAGCATGCATCAGAAAGATAAATACAAAAAATTTGGAGAGTACGCCAAAAAAACAGCTATACTTTACAACGAACAATATTCTCGAAGATATATGCCATCCACAGTTCATAAAATTTTATACCATGGGGAGCAAATAATTCAACACAATATTCTACCAATAGGAGATCTATCTGAAGAGACGCAAGAAAAACAAAAGAAAGACTATTGATTCTTTCCCGAGCACAGCACAAGAAAAATTTCTAGATGTTGTACTAATGAAGACTTGATTGTTATTTTATTATGCACATCAGATCCACATATGACCAATATCCGGCAAAAATGGAAAACTACTTCTATTGAACTAGACGTAGAAACTTCTAGAAGGTGAAATTCAAGGCTATTTAGAAGAAATATTTACTAAAATTGTTCAATTACTAGTAATTTTTCCAAACACACATACAGATAGTATTTCATCCTTTTGTACATTAATACAGTATTACTCAATTTACAATAAAAGTTTACATATACGAGTAGTATTTATGTTTATTTTGGACTTAAATACCTCCTTATCTAAAAAAAATTTAAACCAATGAATATATTTTTTATGTTTTTGCTAATTTTGTTAATCAGCTTATTTTTAACTCAAATTGTTTAAAAAAATCAACCTTTGCCCTTCGTACTAAAAATTTCACGAGGTCAAAGCTTGGCCCTGCCTAACTAAATTTAAGTATAAGTTCTAAACGTGTCTCAAAATATAAGACGTTATGTAAAACAAACTCTTTGAACAAGTTGTAATAGTTTACTTTCGTAACAAAAATCAGCTAAAACTTAGAATGTATTTTTAAACCTATCACAGCTATTTTTCTAACCGGTCGATTTAAAATTTTTATACCTTAAACGAAAGCCTATGATCTCACCTAGTAGACAAAAAAAAACGCGTATCAAAATTACGATCCGTTCAAAAGTTATATATTTTTGACCGCCTTCTCGTAAAATGTTCCCACAGTGCGGCTGGTTTTTCTGAAAAAATAATTTTTCAGACAAACCCCATTTGCCCTGTCAGGGTAATGCAACAAGCGAAATTGCCGTATTTGGGCTTCTGAAAAACTTAGAGCTCAACATATAACGCGCTATGTGGTCTGGAGGCGTGATTGGGTCATTTTTTTCGAAGATGAGGCTGGAAATGCAATAAGTATCAATGAATCACGCTATCGCGAGATGCTAACATCTTAATTTTGGCCTTTTATTGCCGACGTAGGTATCACTGACATGCAGTTTCAACAGGACGTTGCCACATGTCACACAGACAATAAAACGAACAATTTATTGCAAATCAAATTTCTCGATCGCATAATTTCACGACAATTAGCAGTTAAAAGGCCAGCTAAAACGTGTTATTTAACACCACTGGAGTCAATCCAATCGATTTTATCCTTAAAAACTCAAAATTCGTAATGGGATTAACAAAATAGGACTGAAATTTTGTCAAAATGTGATTAAAATCTTTGATGAAAGAATCGTGGTTGTGGTGGACATTTGCCAGATATGATTTTTCATGCAATTTTCTCTTCTAATCATCTTAATCTAGTTTCTTTTGATTTATTTTGTTTTTCGAAAATAAATTTCTTGTTGAAAAATCCTTGATGTCCGATATGCCACTCAGTCTTTAGTAATACAGTGTTGCCATATAATCGTTTGAAAGGCGAAAAGCTATTGGAAAGACATAAAACTAAATTTAGAGCAAAACGAAAGCCTGTGGCCAAAGAAAAAACTTTAGAAATGCCCGTAGCCTCATAAGGCAAGACACAACTTTCTTTAAATGTGGCAAAACTACGAGGTAAAACTCTCATTGAAATTATTTGTTGCTTATTTACTAAAATTCTGTTGTTGTTGTTGTTGTTGTTCGCATCTATTAATCTGTTGTAACCAAAATATGTTTGCTTATAGCAGAATCTTAATTAATATTTTTGTGATCACGACTTTAGTTAAAACGTGCTATTATTTTTAGATAACAGATAAATGCAATTAAAAATATTGTTGAAACTCTTCAATTCTTAGCACACAAAGGAAAACGTTTCGAAAATTTATATTACAGGCAACAATAGCAAATAACAATTTAATATTTTTAAAATTTGTATTTAAATAAGAGTGTTAGTTTAACGTGATAATATATTTTTAGCTCAATTTTTATTTAATTGTTTTATAAAAGTCTTTTATTTTAATATTTGATTTTGGATAAAATTTTATGGCGAGTTCTTTATTGCAAAATAGATAACACCAGTTTTTAGAGTTTTTAAATTAATAACAAGTTTATTTACTTTAACTACACAAAGTTGACACAACAGAACAATTAACTTAAGCTGCATGTCTTTCTTCACGTTGCTTAATTTTACACTGATTTAATATCCACTCAGACGCTGCCCTTTTATATTTGTCCATTACAAGTCTAGGAAATTTAAGAATCTTCTACTCCCTTTGTATTACATTTTGTTGTTGTATGTTGTTTATTCAATGTATAGGCGCCAGTATAACTGTGTGTATTTTAGTTTTTTTTTTATACTGATAAAGTTTCTTCTTGGAATTTATTTTAAGATATTTGTTGTTGTTTTTGTAGAAAAGGTTTCCTAGAAAACTACACAGATGGTAAACAGCATACATGTTTATTGTTGTCTTGCGCGTATAAAATTTCTACGCAGTTTGTAGCTAGAAATTTTGTTGTTGTACCATAAGTTTTCTTAGCAAGCCATGCTGTTCGTAAACAACATACCCAGTAGTCGCAAGACCCATTCGTAAAAATATTTTACTGTTGTGATTTCTTTCGGTGAAAACTGTCATTAACGATTATTTGGTTTGGTACGATCGGCACTGGCTTTCGTTGCGATAACATCAGTTTCAAACCGCATTTTAGATAGTATAGTATAGTATAGTTAGTGTTAGGTCTGTTCGTATAAATAATGTTGGGTTTAGGTCGTTCCCTCATTAGGGTCGTATCTATTTATTCAAGTAAACTCTCCACCATCTGACGGCCTCCTTTTATTATTACTTAGGTAAGTGTGCCTGTCTGAGGATGTTTTTCGATTAGAGTGTATTAGTAGTTTCAGCTGTGCGACAATTGTGCCAGAGATTGTGTTTATCTGTTCGTCACTGTTGAAAGTTCTTGTTTTTAGATGTCCATGTTTTCAAGAATGTCTAGTCTTCGTTGTTTTTTACTAGGATTTAGTAATGTCTCCATGAGTGTCCAGGTGTAATGCAGATTTGGTGTCTTCTCTTTTTGATTAGTGTTCTTTCAGTTTGTCCTATATAAGTATGTTAACAGGTACATTTTTTTCTGCCGATGTCTTGAGATCATGTCTAAAGTAGTTCTATTTTATTATCGTCTTTGCAATATCTATAATATAGGTGATGTATTGCTTGTCGTATTAATTTTCTAGCGTAGCGATAACTAAGGTTTCTTGTGCTGGTATTGCGATATTTAGATTTTAGATGTGAAAGAAAACGAGTCCCGGTTATCTTGATGTCTTTAAGTTTTTCGACAAGGTCTTGTATATTACGTACCGTATATGTATTTTGTAAATTTACGCTTTCTTTGAGTAGAGTGCAGTTTCGTAGATTAGAGTTTTGCCAAGTGATATGCTGGTGTAGGTCTGTAGTTTACAATGAGTCTCATTGTTATGTTTTGCTGTTGTATTTTCGGTTATGCTCTGAGTGTTGGTAGTCCTGGTTTCATGTTTATATATTTGTATACTTTTCCGCTTTGCAGCGTTTTAATAGGCTGTGTATTTCTATTTAGAAACAGTCAGGTGGGTCATTTGTAATATCGGCGCAGTTTGTTTGTTAAACAAATTTTTGTGTTGTGTCTATACAATCTTTTTTGTAGATTAATACAGTCGTGCTTCCTCTGTCAGTAGCTCATTGTCCCGTAGCTTTACCCTTGTATGTCTAGCAGTTTTTGTTCGTTGGAATTTGTCCTTATTTTATTTTTTTCCTTTATCGAGTACGTCGACTACATTGTGTCTCATGTGCCTTGGCGTCTACAATTTGTGTTTCCACTGTTCTTTGTATCTTGTCATAAAGTAGATTATGTTGCAGTCTTTTCTCCATTAGTTTTGTCTCGTTGTCATTGAATTTTTTTTTATTGTTTTTTTTTTTTAAGAGACGTAGCACTTTAGGCAACAATGCCTATTTAGTCAAGTACCGTGCTACATTCTTTAGGAAAGGGATAGAGAAGAGATGAAACAGGTGGTGAAAGTAGAAGGATAGTTACGGAAATTAACTGCCGTATAAAGACAGCACGGCGATCAGTGACTATGCCTTCATCGCTGACTAGCCCCACCGACAATTAATTTTTATTTTTGTAGTGAAAAAAACCAAGGTCTTCGTTGGGAATCAAACCCACAACTCGCATACTGACAAGCTAGTACACTACCTACTAGCCTACAGGGGCACCTAATTGTATGTCTTTTAGGTTTTTGATGCCTGAGCGGGGAATTCTAGTTTGTTGTGATTTTCGGTCTGTTTTGTTAGTTTTGTAAATTTTCGTTCCATCCGTTTGTATTTATCACCCATTTGTTTTTGTACCCTATCGTGTAAATTGTTTAAAAATGGTGGAAATATATAGTGTCGATTATGTTTTGTCAACATGTCAGCTACTTCTAAGTGAGAGTTCCTTGTTAAGTTTGTTTTATTTTTTTTTCTGATGTAAAGTGAGCGTACCTCAGTCTACATCCATGTTAATTGTATTATACGTTTAGCTTGTTTGGGTGGGCTTAGGTTTGGGTGGTGATGTTAACTGTTACGTAGCATGGAGTAACGTTCTTGTCAAGACATTGTTGGTTTAAGCGCATATTTGCAATTGTCTTGTGAAGTTGTAGAGTTTTATTAGCCAGTTCATTACATAGTACCTTGGCCTGACTAGCTGTGTCTGGTATTGAGTTGCTTGGATTAGTTTCGTCAGTAAGTGAAATACTGTTGCCACTCCTTTTCGGTGAAAACAGTCGTGCTGTCGAGTGCTGTCGTTTCAATGACATTATTATAAAACCTCTAGGCCAGAGTTCCCCAAACTTTTTTGTGCCGTAGACCCCTTGCCATATTTTTCCGTGTTGGGTAGACTCCCTACCTCCCTAAATTTCTAACTGTAGTGAAGTTTAGTGTTAAAAACTTAAAGTTAATTTATACATTTATTAATTGAGTTTTAATTAAAACTACTCAAAATAAAATTTTGTATCTGTTATGTAAAATATACATAACATTAAATAAACATAAAATAAACTATAAATAAAATAATATAAGCAATAATTCAATATTTTTAGTGAGAAGGACATTTGGTGTCAATTTTGTAAGGGTTAATCCTAAATCTCCTCGGCTAATGATGTCCAGTCTGTTTTTTTTTTTGTGTTAGGATATTGGTAACAGCTCTGAACCCACTTTTCACTAGATATGACGATGGAAAGAAAATTAAAAATTTCCTCGCTATATTCCATAATATGGGATAAGTAACAGGTATGTTGTTTTGCAGCCAGAATTTTTGATATCCGTTTTTCAACTGAACCTTAAGTTCTTCGTTTGTACTTAGTTCAGTCAGTTCCTTTTGTATTATGACATTCGTTTCTTCTATTTCACCACGGTGGTATTACCATAGTCAAAATATCCTCAAACCTAGATTCAAAATCTGAATAGAGGGCATTTAAATGTTGAACGTATGTTGAAACGTCCTCTTCCTGGCAGCTTGTCTGTGACAAATTGGGGAACTGAGAAAATTCGCCCCGTCCAATATTTTGCTTCATTAGTTTAGCTCTGGCAAGAAAGGCTGATAAGATGGACTTTGTTTTAATCAAATTTAAACTGTCGCCTTGTAATTGCAAATTAGCCATATTAAATTTTGTAAAAAAAATCTGTTAAATAGGCGATGTCTGTTTTCCTCTTCTACCTTTAGTATCCAGAAATTCTAAAATAGTCTCAAAGAGTGCAAAAAATCTTATCAAACATAAGCCTTTCGACAGCCAGCGTATTTCAGTGTGAAGGAGTAATTGATGAAAGTGTTCGTCACACACAACTGCGCAAATAACCGCGTATTCAATGCATTGCTTCGGATTCGGTTTACTGCATCAATGACTAAATGAAGTGATTCATGCAATCTAACACTCAAATGTTTAGCAACTAAATGTTGTCGATGTATGACGCAATGTATTGCTAACACCCCTGACACATTTTGTTTTAAATAGCTTATAAAACCACGATAACGCCCAACCATGGCAGGTGCTTCATCTGTAGCTACTGATATTATATTTGATAAAGTAATTGCTTTTTCAATGAAGTAATCCTTCAAAACATGAAATATTGTTTCACCTTTAGTGTCGGTTATCAAAGTTTTTGCGAAGAGCAGTTCTTCGTATATTTCTTGATCCATAATAAAACGAACATATGCCAATAATAATGTTGCATTATCCGGTAAAGTTGACTGGTCCAGTTGTATAGAGAAATGGGTCGTTTGCAAATAATTACATAAGAAGCTTTCAATATCAGAACTCATTTCATCAATACATCTTTCAACCGTATTGTTGCTTAAGGGAATTCTTTTAATGATATCAGATGCAAGTTTGTGTAAAACAGTTTTTAAAACCTCTTCAACGGCCGGCAAAATTAACTTCTCTCCGATAGTATGCCGTTTTCCGGATTTTGCTATAAGTAACGAGATATTGTACGACGCCCGCAAACCATCATCATTTCTTTTTGACGTCGAAGCGAACATTCTGTCCAGTGTAGGTCTCTTCTGAAGTTCATCTTTGAGTGTTTGTAAGTATTTCAAATCTTTTTCTGTTTTATCAGGGTGGTATCTTCTCAGATGATCTTGCAGTTTAGATGGTTTCATAGCGTCATTGCCCAAAACTTTGTTGCATAAAGGCCACATAGGCAATTGTTTGTCCGGCAATGAGGGAATGAAGCCAAACTTCAAACTGTCTACATTTCTTTTTAGATTCGGACATGGTAGCAGTCATCTGTTGGCAAAATTAAATTTTTTAAATAAGACAGAAAATCCAGCAGGTGTATTTTAAAAAAATTTTTTATTTAGCACGGTTCGAACTATCACAACACACAGCGTACAAACAGCTATGTATTTGTATTCTCTTTCGTTTTCTTTTTGTACATAAATTCAAGCAAATTTACTGGTCAGAGAAATTCTAAATGTCAAAAATTTAAGGGAATTCCCTTTTTGCAATATGTACAAACGTTTAGTAGAAGTTCAAAATATATTGCGACCACAAAGTGAATACCAAGATCCTAAAATTTACACAATTTTATAAACATATATAATACATTTTTTACTTCATTAGGTACTTTTATAAATAATGTATGTAAGTATATGTTTTGATATCATAAGATATGATATGATGTAAGTAAATAGGTATTATCAGTGTATGTGTTGAGATCCACTATCGTGGACCCCCATTTTCATTTCATGGGCCCCCAAATTTTTTTTCGCTGACGTAGACCCCTTGCAGGTTGTCATAGACCCCTAGGGGTCGATATAGACCACTTTGGAAATTATTGCTCTAGGGGTTTCAATCAAGGTTTGTATTTTTTTTTTATTTTGTATTCTCAGTGTAATCATACTCACGCAATTAGAGCACAGACAAATATATATTTTTATCAACAAGTACTTAACATATTTATGGCAATGTTAACGTAATTTTTCTCAGGAGTTCTCTTTGATTTTTTTCCATTATTCAGTTGTTTATTTCTAAATATTTATAATTAATTGTTGCAACCACAATAAATTAAAATAGATTATTTTCGTTTATAAATCGTGCAAAACTATTTTTTTAAATCATAAATTGAAATATAGCGAGTTAGTAGCACAACTACATCCAATCTGATTGTAATGTAGCATGATGCTGGCATCCAGCTTTGGATTTGCAAATAAATTAATGAAATAACAACAAATCTTGATATTAAAAAAAATTATAAAATAACAAATGATTAAATTTAAAAGTATTGTAGTTAAGATAATTGCAGTTAACAAATAAAGGGTGTTTTTTTTGTAGAGGTATAAAACTTTAAAATGGTATAAAACAAAGATAACATGAAATTAACTTTATTCTTTACTCTTTAATCGCCACAACTGGCTGGATTGTAGCCTAATCTGTATGTCCAAGTTTTGATGACTTTTTTTAAAATCTATGGCCGTTTATTGGAAGTGGTCAATCCTTTCGGACTTATCGGCATAGACTAATGGCATTACATATCACTAATGAACCTAATCTAGCGGCCTTAAACTACAAGATATTGGTGGATAATTGACGAGTTGAGAACGTGCAACTATGCGGTTACCAAATGTTTCCTTCAATAAATAGATTGTGGTATGAGCTGTGTGACATGTTGCGCCATCTTGTTGAAAAAAACAGAAATTATGGCTCTATACATGTCACTATTTACTGTAACGTTCTGATTTGTATCGTTTTTAAAGAAGTACGGACTAATGATTCCACCAGCCTATAAAGCACACCAGACGGTTTTTCTGGATGTAACGATATTTCAACATACATTTGAGGATTATAAAATCTCCAAATACGACCACTTTTTTAATGGTTGTATCCATTTAAACAAACGTTAGCTATTTGGTAAAAATTAATGTCGGCTTGTAAAAATCGAGATCAAAGCGATCTGGTTTAAGACATGACCACCTGGCCGCGAAGCCTTAATCTGAGATGGTGATCTTACTACTGTGTCTAGGAAAAAGCATCCACCCAGGCCCTAACAAGCATACACACTAGGTGCATATACCCTTTAGTAGTAATTTTCCAATGGACGGTAGCAGGACCGTGCCATTACTCCTTCCTAAAGAGTTGGAGACTATCAAGCTCCTAATCATGAGCAAGCTAGGACATTTTTGGATGTTAACTTTTATGTAAACATCTCCTCATAACTTTCTTCAAATCCCTATTAAATCACAGCCATCATGTTGCTCTCCGAGGGGCCAGAACAGAACCTTATCTCTGCGGGCAACTGGTTTCCGTTTACCAATGTATGTAAAAAGTCACTGGTCGGACTTTGGCAGTTTTATATCTCTTCCAGTTTCGGGCTCCTGATAGACCAAGTGACTAGTGTCGCCTTTTACTCCCAAAGACACATGTCAAGATGGGAAAGAGATCCATCAAGACTGCATGCCTCCAGGGGAAACCAATGTAATAAGCTGGAAGCCCTGTTAAGACGTTAGTCTATTTATGTTTTTATGCAAAACCAAACTAAACATAAATCGAAGCTGAAAAAAATGGCAGCCATATAAAAACGTGTTGCCAACTTAATGTTCTATACCGCTATAAAAAACGCCATGTATTTCATATCTATTCCTTGAATAATTATTGTAATAATTATTATTATAATTTCTACTATCTTTATGTGATTATTATTATAATTATCAATGTAATTATTATTACCGCTCACATTCTTAATGTTATAATCATTATAATTAGCATTCAAATAATTATAACTCACTGTTTTTATTATTATTATTATTAACTAATGTTGTCATTAAATAACGTTATTTTTGTCATTGTCATTTACGCTTTTTTAGTATTGTTATTATAATTATCAAGATAACTGCTGTAGTGGCAATAAGCAATATTTAAATCATTACCATTTACATTACCATTATCATACCATTTTCATTATAATTATTAATAACCTATTATCACTATTACTGTTGTTAACACTTTCATTACCATTAGCACTATCATAAATATCATTATTATGTGTTTATCATTTACACTATTTTGCCATTATCATAACAGTATTCAATTAAACAATAATCACTATTAGTATCACTGTTATTTTCATTATTATAATTTCATTATTCTTGTCATCATTTATTTTCATTATAATTAACATTGTCATTAGAATTATTATTTTGGCATTGTCATTATCATTACCATTATTTTGTTGTTTATCAATTTTAATTATTTCGTGTGAAAAATTTAACTATACGAGGGCTGCTATTTATATTTGTGGCCTAAGGATGAAACACAAGCATTTAAAGACAAATTATATTTTATTGTTTTTCAAAATGTTCTCCATGAAGATTTATACACTTTTGCATGCGTTGGAACCAGTTTTCAAAGCACTTTTTCCACTCCGATTTAGGTACTTCTAAAACATGGGTTTTGAATGCAGAAACTGCTTCTTCAGATGTAGGAAACCGTTGTCCACGTAGTTTTTTCTTGATGTTCGGAAACAAAAAGAAGCCATTGGGTGCCAAGTCAGGGCTGTACGGCGGATAACCCATCAATTCAATGTTTTGCCCTGTCAAAAACTCCATTGTTTCAGCCGATCGGTGACAGCTCGCATTGTCGTGATGCAGAATAATGTGTCTTTTCTTTGACTTATCCCGAAGTTTCTCAAAGACTTCTCGCAAACAAATAGTGTTGCACAATGCCGAATTAACCGTCTTACGTTGCTCGAATGGCACAGTCGCCACATGACCGGTAATGCCGAAGAAACAGGCAACCATTTGCTTTGATGTGCTTCTTCCACGAACAACTTTGGTGGGATTTCGCTCGTCTTGAAAGACCCATACGGTGGATTGCTGTATTGTTTCAGGATCATATGAGTATATCCATGATTCGTCACATGTGCAGATATTATAAACTGCTTGTGATGCAGCTTGAGCGAATTTCTGCAACATTTTCTTGCACCAATCAACACGAGCAACCTTTTATGCGTTTGTCAGGTTATGCGGCATCACATGCAAATGTTCATGCAAGATCTTATTGATGCTTGTCATACTAATCCCTATAGATGCCTCAATCTCGCAATATGTTACATGACGATCATGTTTAATCAGCTCATGCACAGCTGCGATGTTTTCTGGCACAACAACCGTTGTTGGATCAACTTCATGGGATTCGTCCTGGAGTGATTGTCGGCCACGATTGTATTCGTTATACCAGTTTTTAATGGTGCTGTAAGAAGGTGCTTCATTACCATATAAGGAATTAAGTTCATCTGTGCACTGTTGTCGTGTCAGGCCACGTCGAGAGTTATGAAAAATTATTGCACGAAAATGTTCACGAGTTAATTCCATTTTCTCCTAAGATCACTTTTTCAACCTGCTATCACTATCACTAACATTAACAATAATAAAATGACAAAATGTTTTGGTTGAGGTTATGTTTAACAATGTGAAGGTTGCACTGGAAACATCAGCTGGTGTCTACCAACAGTCAGTGTTACCAGGCCAGAAATATAAATAGCAGCCCTCGTATAACTAATGGTGCTAACACCCCACGATTTCAAAAGAAAATTTTCATTTTTACGGTCCTTTAACATGCCACATATTTTGCTCTCATTTATAATTTCGCGCAAAGTGAGTGCAGAATGAAATTTATTCAACACTTCTTTAAAGCAAGTCGCCAATGTACATGACTAGTTCTCTAAAGTCATACATTTCTCGAGGTTTCCCCCCGGGGGCACATTATAAGTCTTTAGGGATCACGCAACCATCTATACTTGTGTCTTGCGGGGTAAAAGGAAGCCCAGTCTCCTTAGGCTGGTGGGAGCCAACTGGAAAATCCACTATATTTCCACGGGAATCATTAAAGCCCCAGAGTTCCGCTATTTGTGTCTTTAGGTATTTAACTACTCTCTGACTGATTATTGAGATAGGCCCTTCGGGAGTATCGTGATGGCTGTGTGTTTCGAGGCTCTCGTTTGAGTTTGTGGGTATGATCATTCACCATGAACACAATGAATGGTCCAAGTCCAGTGAGTATGAATGTCGTCGTGTTCTTAATTAGATTAAGCTTTATGCGTTCTGGACCAGGAGTTGGATAGTCTCCAACTCTTCAGCAACAAGTGAAGGCTGCGGCCTACTCCGTGCTTTCGAAGTTGCAACTAGGAGTGACCGGAGGATATACGTATCCGAAGACCTTCTAGGGCGAGGATGGCGCTACATATCATCCACAGTGGTAATGGCCACCATCCGATTAAGGCCCTCGGCCAGGTGCAGTAAATATCTCGGAATATACCTTTAAACTCTTCATATAGCTCTCTATCAATAAATATAACAACACATCCTATTTCTCTTTGCAAACCAAGCGAAACGTGTATTCTTAAGAAGGTATGATGTCAAATAGATTCCCACAACAGAGTTTTTATTTTACTACCTGCGTTAAACAGAGTCCTCTATTTTATTAGGGATCTTTGAGATCCGACTACTAAATAATCCCAAACGTATTGCGGCATAAAGGTTTCCGGGTCCTCGGCTTTCAGAGAGAACCAATTTACATAGTTTTTTTTTACTGTACTGACATCTTAACTCCTAAACCAGAAATATGATCATGGCTTTTCAGCCATGACGTACTAATTTTGACGACAATATTGGTGCTTGGAATAATTACACCAAGTATTAGAGCCACCGCCTGGCAGTAACGTAAAATCATGCTACGACATCAGTCTTAGTTTTTAGAACTGCGTGATGAATTGCCGTAGATTAGCGACTTTACATATCCCCACAGAAAATAATCTATCGCGATTTTGGAGGCCAATTCACAAATCCTAAACGTAAAGCTATACGGTTACTAAACATTTTCTTCAATTAATCAATTGTGACACGAGCAAAGTGACAGGTTGCACCGTTTGGTTAAAACCACAGCTCCTGCAAGCGATGTACGAGAAAGACAATAATCATAGCTTTTTTGTGGTCGTTCTGACCAGCAGACTACTATAAAACGTTTCAATATGGCAACATATTAACTTGTCAGGCAATTGTGGCTTCTGGTGAGCGTTTTAATTTAAGAAATGATCAGAATGAATATCCCGATGATTTGGCTAAAAATTGGGTGTCATTAAGGAACGCAGACAACGGTTTCTGCAAAATTGTTCGCAATCTAGATGAATAAGGGTGAAAGGAACATTTGCTCTGCTAATTCCCTAGATTAATGGAACAGCAAATAGCTACAACTGGAATATCCGTTATAAATTGGATATATCTTACGAGGAGTATAGAGGACATAGAGGACAGTTTGGCTTTGTTGTGTTTGTGGGGTTAGGAAGTACTTGGGATGAGATCGCATATTAGAGTTTCCGAGTAAAATCGCTGAACGTTTTGAAAGCTAAGCTAACTGGCTTAAGAAATTGCTCGTTGATAAACGATTTGTTGATGCTGGCAACACCTAAGTTTTAAATAAGCGCGCATAAACGTTGTTGTTAAAACAATTTAAAACTTTAAAGTATTTAACTTGTTAACTATTTTCGTGCCGCATTTTTTTTTTAACACTAATTACGCTTCCCATTCAGTTTAGTTTTTTGTTTCTTATGTGATGGCCCTTCCTTGAACTCTTTGGTAACTATGCACACACAAACAATGAAGTAGCCAAGCAAACACACATGTATGGCTAAGTTTGTGAGTTCTAAACTCACATAATAAACATATAATGACGCCATCAAATAAGACATACAAAAGTGGCATTCAAGCTGCATTGCACACAGTGATCATAGAGGCCCCCTCCAAAATTAAATTCTATTATTGTCATTAAGGCAGCCTAATGTTATTGCTGCCACTATTTACTTTAGTCAAGGTAAACGTATAAAATATATTATTTTTAATTCTTGTTTTCTTTATAGTATGAGCGAACGTGCTGTGGCGTTGGCCTTAAGTAACGGTACCAAAAGCTTTGTTGATTGAAAAGCTTTTTTTCAGATTTTTTGGTTAATTATTTCAAGTGTTTTCATCTAAGGAAAATTATTTTGTTTTAAATTCGTACACAGCAACTTGTTTTGTATGGCATAAAGTAGAAGTAGTTTTAATTGTGGCTGTCTTTGACCGAGTTTTTCGTTAGTCAAAATATTTTAGGAAAATTATTCCACTATTCAGTATAACTTCGCTAAAATTATTGCTAGACTTAAGTAACGTATGCAAAATTGTTAATATTTTTTTAAAATTTTTTATTTTATTTTTAATTTAATTAAGCATTTTAATTATTTTTACACTATTTTTCCTTTTCACTTTTATTTTTTTTTTTTTTTTAGGGGATTCGTTTAATATTTCGGTAGATTTTCATTATATTACGAAGAGAAAAGTTCGGCAATTATAAATGAAAAATGGTATCTGGCAAATGTCCACCACGACCATGCTGACAGATACTGATTCTTTCATCAAAGTTTTTAATCACTTTTGGGCAAAATGGCGGTCCTATTTCGTTAATTACATCATCACCATTCATTTATGGCTGAAATCGATTCGATTGGCTCCGTATAGACTCTGTCCTTAACATAGCCCAAAAAAAAAAATTATTCAGTGGTGCTAAATCACACAATCTAGCTGGCCACTTAACTGCTGATTGTCGTTAAATTAGGCAATCGGTAAATTTGGTTTGCAATTAACCGTTACCGTATTTCGAGCCTCATCTTCGAAAAAAGAAATAGCCCACTCATGTCTCCAGCCTACATAATGCACCATGCAGCGACACATTGAGCATATAAATACTTTCAGAAGCCCAAATCCGACACTTTTGCTTGTTGACATAACCTGACAAGTGGGCTTCGTCTGAAAAAATTATTTTTTCAGAAAAACCAGCCCGTTGTTCCTGAATGAATTGAGTTGGCTTCAATTCCTGCACCAGTTGCGTTGGTTTTGGATAACACCAATTGTTCAGAGCGTCGACGAATTGACATGTTTGTATCTTTTTCAACACTGTGGCTCACGGCTGCTATGTTTTCATTTAAACGACCCGGTCTAACACGCCGTAATGTTGGCACAATTTGTATTGAGTCTGTCGACTGACATTTAATAACCAAATTCTTAATAGCAAGCTTCAGAAGAACGACTATGTTGTCCGAAAATATCAGGAATTTTATGAAATGTAACTCTCCACCATTTTCATAGTGGATTTTAACTATTTTAAAGCGATTTTCGTGCGAAATTCAATTCATTGTAACAGTTATCAATGCATCTACTAGAAATATGTCAAAAAACTAAATGTCAAAACTATTATGTTGTTGGTGTTGCCACAATTGAAAAACAAACTTCAATATTGCAGCCTTTGTTGAAGACTTTCACCCCAACTTAGCCGAGTCTAATCGGCAACTCTAATAAAAGTTAAAGCTGTCATTTGAAGTTAACTGTCGGACAAGTTAAGTGTTATTTTTAAATGTTTGTGTTTGTATTTATTTAAGTTTCATTTTATTTTTCATTTTTATATATTTTTTTTTATAATTAACAATTTCTATGATCCACAATTTAATTACCATTCGTCTGTCACCAAAATAATTTTGTCATTTTACAGGTTTTTTTGTTTAAACACTGTAACCATGATCCTGTTTAATCATATCAGATGCCTTTTCAGCAATCATAAACACAGGACTGTTAGGATGAGCCGCTATAATTTCAGGCATAATGCTGGCGTCAGCTACACGCAAATTCTTAATGCCATACACTCGCAATCGAGGATCCACTACAGCTCTTTTATCACATTTGGGACCCATTTTTGCCGTACCCGAATAATGATAAATGGTTAAGGTCAAATGTCTTAGATAGCATTCCCAATAGGCCCTTGATTGCTGATTACCATATTTACGGCAAGCGGGAATAGTATTTGGTACTATTGTTGCATTAATTTTTTTGAAGGCTGGACGTTTCATTAGATTAATTGTTTTGAAAATGCCACGTAACATTATATCCACATCATAAGGATGATCCATATAGTTGGGATTTATTAAAGGATGCGTGTAAGGATCAGTATTATTAAGAGAAATACGACCACGACTGCGAGGCCGTAAAATCATTGGAAATATCAGAAAAGAATCCATTTGGTTTTTAATAATGTCCTCATATAATGCATTATAAATATCTGGTTTAAGACCCAAGGCTGGCGTGATAGCTGGATTATTATTAATGCCACCACCTACAAGAAACAGTTCAATATCT
Organism: Trichopoda pennipes; assembly: GCA_030448955.1. Lineage (NCBI taxonomy): Eukaryota > Metazoa > Arthropoda > Insecta > Diptera > Tachinidae > Trichopoda > Trichopoda pennipes. Next base: position 7,549,299 of record JASKUP010000056.1, on the reverse strand, counting down.
GGCCAACCATCTGTTCGATATGGATGATCGAGATCATAAAATGCTATGGCTTCAACACCTCCAGGAGAGCCAAACTTTCCAGTCTGACCTACAAAGTCCAGCAGAGTTGTAATTTTTAAGAAATCTGATATCTGCAAACTTGAAACATTTGTCTGAATAGGAATAAAAGTAGCAAAGTGATCTTGCAAATTTAAGCCCACAGCTAAATTCGCTAGAGGTTCAATACCCATTTCTTTTAAATGTCGAGCTGGTCCAATACCAGACAGCATAAGCAGTTGGGGTGTGTTTATGGCACCAGCTGATACAATTACTTCTTTGTTAGCCAACACCTGATATGATTGACCCTGAGATTCAAATCTTACTCCGTAAGCGGTTTTATTTTCCGGATGTATTAAAATTTTTGTAACGAAAGCATTTTTGCGTATCTGTAGATTGGGTCGTTTACGTTTTAAAGGATACAAATAGGCCCTGTTAGAACTCCATCTTTTTGCCTGGTAAGTGGTGCTTTGTAAGTAGGAAACACCTCGTTGTATGCGGCCATTATAATCTCTTTTTTTAAGGCCATCCTCCTGTAAACCATTAACAAAAGCATCAGCTATAGGACTTTTCCAGTCTGTGTAGGATACCTTTACGGGGCCTGTACGTCCCACATAATCTTCGTCCGCATCAGGCACTGTAGAGCCTTCTAATTTTTTAAAATAAGGCAAAACATCCTTATAACTCCAGCCCACATTGCCCAACCTAGCCCATCTGTCATAATCGCGACGATTAGCTCTTGTATATATCATTAAATTTAATACCGAAGAACCGCCCATTACTTTGCCCCGTGGAAATTTACAGCTATTGTCTTCTATGCCCAAACAATATCTGTCCGATGCCAGGGCTCTATACTCCCAATTTATTGCAGGATTTAATTGCAAGAAATATGCTATAATTGGTATATCCATAGTAAGAGTTTCGGGTCCACCCGCCTCCAGTAATAACACTTTCCATTCAGGATTCTCTGATAAACGAGCCGCTAAAACACAACCAGCCGTACCTGCTCCAACAACAATAAAATCATACTCTTCAAGGAATGTTACTTCATTGTCACAACTTTCCAAATTCGAGTCTTCTGTACCGCCGCGTAAATAATCTAAAATAACTGAGATCGGACCACCTGTAGTTTCCTGTGACGAAATTCGATAAAACCATAACAGAAATAGAAATAGCGATATTTTTAAAAACATTTCACTCTATTCTATTATCAGCTTCTAATAGAGACTATTTCTCCAAAACGATTTTTTTTGTAAGAGCCTCCTCCTTAGCGTTAAGGAGGTTTTCACTTTATTAAGCTCCGAGCTTCACTGCCTTCACTACTTAAAGAAAAGATACTTTTTCTTTATTTAAAAACAAAAAATCTTTAATATTCTTTTCGTTTTTCATTAATTATTTTTTTTATTATCGCAAAACGAAATTAGTTAAATATTAAAATGAATAAAGTAAAATTGCTAAATTAGTAATTCTGCAAAAAAAAAAAAATATTAAGAAGCGAATAACATTTTTGTTGTATACTCAACAGCCCAGCGAATAATTTTAAACAGCTTTGATGGTGTAGAAAAATCGGTAATAAGAACAAGGAAAAATTTTACAATTTATGAGACCTGAAACTTTTACTGTGAGTGTGACAGGTAAGACGTTTGCAGAATTTTTTCCACAAACACACACACCCATCTACTCATGGTCCGCATACGTCTTTAGTTTCCTAACCTTTCCTTTCACTGTAGCAAAGTCAGATTTTCGTTGAAAGCTTTAGCCATCGTAACGATAAACATCACTACTAGACCAGACAGCCAGACGTAGCCAACACAAATTGAATTTTGAATAATTGGGAGGGAGTGACTTTGTAATAAGAAAGAAAATTTTACATACGCGAAATTTTCCGAAACTAAGTCCGGTAAAACAGTTGTTGGCTGCTTAATCATATAAGACGATTATCTAGTACTAAAATTATCTTAAATAAAAGTAGAAATTTTATTCAAAGGCGATTTTTTTATACTAAAACAATCTGTCTTATACTAAAACGTTTGCCGTATACTGACACGATGTTTTGATAAATTCGATCAAGGCGATTTAAGGAGTTAAAGTCCTTATAATGAATGCGCAAAACCAACAGGTATGGTTCCACTCTTGCAGACATCATCAAACACCTGCACATTTTACTATGCTCATGAATTAAGGTTACAAAATGCTTAAGATATCATAATCCGGAAAGCATCTATTTAGTATGTATATTTGAGTCCCGTTCATTATCGGAATTAACCAGACACCTCACTCCACGAACTAAGAAAAACATGCATCACCATCCATAGAGTCGAAAGAGCTATGAATCTATCTTACACACTTATGTTCGGGCCTGGTAAGTTTTCCTGATGCCACCCTTCCGTCAATTTCTTTAAGTTTTAGCTTTGCAACCATATTTTCGCTGAAGCTTTGGTTTCGCGGAAAGCGATAGTAGCTACACTTTATTGCTTGCTGACATTATTTATGGTTAGAACTAGCGCAAAATCTGATCGTCTTCAAACCATTAACTTTTAATCCTGTCTAATGAAAACATCTTTGGCAAATTCTTTCGCCTAAACTATTCTTACGACGGTTCAAGAATTTCACCTCTCGCGTCATAATACTAATGCCTCCGAACTGCTTATATTAATCATTACCTCTTGATCTAAAAATCAATGAAAGAAGAACAGGGGTCTTACATTATTATTCCATGCACCAAATATTCAGGCATTTGGAGTCTGCTTCAAGAATCCATCGATAATACGTTCACCTGCATAAGGTACAGAGAGACGTGACAAGATTTTTATCGGTAACGGGCTATATGGCCATAATCCGATATTGGTGGTCTTACCACTGGGTGTAGGAAAAAGCTTCCACCCACGCCCTAAGACGCATACATACTAGGTGCATATATGCCTTAGTTGCAATTTTCAAGTGCACGGTAGCTAGGCCATGACCCCACTCCTTGCTTAAGAGTTGCAGAATATCGAACTCCTGGTCCTGTTACAAGCACAACTAGGACATTTACTTGAATGTTAACCATTTCTATTCATTAACACCTCTTCGGTACTTTATTCAAAGCCCGATTTAAACCACAGCCACCACGTTGCTCCGCGAGGGGGGGGGGGGGCCTTACAAAAAACCAAAACAGGGCAACTGTTATTGTCGGACTTTCAGAGTCCTATGTCTCTTTTAGTAGCGGGTTCCTGCTAAACGAGGCGACTGATGCCGTCTTTTACTTGCGAAGACACATGTCGAGATGGGGAAGAGATTCGTCAAGATTGCGTGCCCCGGGGGGGGGGGGGATAAATAAGGTACAATATAAACTATAGTTATAGATGTATTACCCGCATGAAGAATAATTTCAACTACGAAAGTTTTAACCTTGTTAAAGGTTTTGAAGTGTACTCATTCCAATTACAGGACCTCTAATATGAGTCCTGTATTGTTATCTTTCGTCACCACCTCCCCGGGCTGCGAGTTAGTAATTGACGCCGCTGCTGCCTTCCTTAGATGTGGTAGCCGCTTCTCAGGCTCCCTCTTCGGAATCGAACTCTGACTCTCCATTACGCGTAGCAACCATGGTAGTCCTAGTTACTACCATCAACAATTGATAGTGCAACTATCTTATATCAGTAATAAGTCACATATTAAAATAATGGAAATAGTTCAATGGTAGAACTATTATAATAACACGGTTGAAGTCTATAATATTGCAAAATTCTATGCTAAGATAGCAAAAGTCTTACGGTCAGATGGTGAAAACTTTAAATTAAAATATTACTTTATTTCTGCTCATCACGCCGCACAGAGGGTTAGAATAGCCTGTTTTCTTGGATTATTTCAAAAAAAAAAGTTTATAAGTATCGTCAACATTTTTTTGTACCCGATTAGAGTGTGTAAAATTCTACATTACCTGTCGTTAAAATAAATGTCAAAAGTGCTCTGATGTTTTTGTAGTAAAACTTCAAAAACAAACTTTATAGAAACTTTTGTGCAAAAAAGGCTGAAAAAAGTGTAAACTTTCCCGTTGAAAATTTTATTTATTTTAAAAATTATTGCAAAAGTTAACAATTTTTCGAGGGAACCATCAAGTTCAGATTATTTTGCAAATACTTCGTTAACATCTGTGTATCAAATTGTGTATGGAAGTGTTTTAGATTTTCTTATTTATATTGGAAATGCTGCCTTTTTGTGCCTTTTAGAAGTTATGCATTGTTTAATACAAGAGTTACAGCAGTTAACTCCGTTGAAGTAACTTTACAAGGTCTTCTTAATCACACAGCGGAGCGACTAATAGAACTTCAAGAAACTGTTATTGACTCATTAGGTATTACGAAGTCGAATGTAGTATTATTATTCAAAATGGGGCTTTGATGGAAGCTCTGGCCATAACTCATACAAACAATCCCTTCATTGGATCTGATGCTAGTGATTCATCAGTTTTTTATGTTTGAGGAGAAGGTAATTTGGCAAAATCCACGATCGTTTTCAACTATATTTTGCAGATCCTCGAAAATTTAATTTACCAAAGAAACCGCATATGTGTCAATTAGTGAAAGAAAAGTGTTGAAGAGGAAATACAGAATTTAACCTGTTCAACTGTCACGATTGGTGAGAAAGTTGTACATGTTTTCCACAAATTAATTTTGGCAATGGTAGATGGAAAAGTTTGCAATGCCACATCAGCACAAAAGTGTTACTTATGTGGCGCTACAAGTAAGGATTTTAATAATATAGAAGCCATGATCCAACGACCTGTACATGTACACAATTCAAGATTTAGCCTTATCATTCTTCATGGCTGGATTAGGTTTTTTGAATGTCTTTTGCACGTGGCACATAAAATGCCTTTAAAAAAGTGGCAGGCTAGCACTGATTCTGAAAAAAGAACAGTAGCTGAAACAAAAAAAGAAATTCAGAAAAAATTTAAAGAGAATATGGGATTAATAGTTGACCAACCCAAACCTGGTTTTGGAAACACGAATGATGGGAATACGGCAAGTCGTTTTTTTCAAAACGCTTAAAAATCTGCCAAAATAACACAAATTAATGTTAATTTAATATAAAAAAAAATGCACGTTGCTTACTGCTGCATCCAGTGGCCATGAAATTAATAATGAAAAATTTTAAATATATGCGACTTTTTGTTGAAACGTATTCTTGGTACAATATGCCTCCCACTTTGCACAAATATTTTATTCACGGACCCGAAATTGTGTCAAATGCCATTTTACCTATTGGGCAGTTATCAGAAGAAGCGCAAGAAGCTCGAAATAAAGATTTTAAAAAATATAGGGAGTTTCATTCAGTCGCCAAAAACCAAGACATTTTTAATATGTTTTTGATAACCACTGACCCAATTATTTCAAGCATGCGAAAATTGCCTACAAAGAAGGTTCAAAGCTTGCCAGAGGAGATAATTGATTTAATTGTACCTGCAGCTCCGAACAAGAACTATTTCAGTGATGTTGAAGGTGCTGATGCTGCTGATAATGTTGATGATTAACTTTAAGATGTATAAAATGTAATGTTTAAGTTCTCATACTGTACTCCTTGCACTATATACCTACACTGATATTTGGCATTATTTAATAAAATTATACTCAAATATACTTTGAAAACATTTTTTTTTACTTATTTTAGTGGTAGTAACTGTAAAATATAGAAAAATTATGTGAACAAAGCTTCCCTGATTTGATCCGAAAAAAAATGCTATTCTAAACCACTGTGCGCCGTAGAGATGGATTTTTTTAAGTGTTGTAAGTTTGAGTTTAACCAGCAAAATATTGAGATGATCCAGATTCTTTGAATTAGCTTTCTGTGTGAGAAAGACGAAGTTTGTTTTCTGCTGGTTTTTGCAAAGATTATTGGAGATGGGAATGTCTTTTGTTTAGGAAAATTATAAATGTACTAAAATCAGCAGTAAAACATAGTGATGTACCTTTAAGAGCGAATGGTATTATGCCTCATTCTCGCTGGAGGACAAATAATCAACTACCTACTAAATATCCCCATTGTACGCTATTTCCATGTAAGTAAAATGATATTCAGGGTTGTTGTAGTAGCTGATTGTTGTCAGAATCAGAATTGAAATCGACAAAAAGTTGATTTTGGTGCCATAGAAACAGATGTTATTAGTTTTATGTTCGAATCAGAATTGTTGTCAGAATTTGGTGTCGCAGAATCTGTTTTTATCGTTTTTCTTTTTGGTTTTTTTGGCAGAATCAATCTGATCAACTACCACGGGACAGATTTTCATACGGTTTTATATATTTTAAGCGATTCGCTGTACAATATAAGTAAAAAAGAATTAATTAAATAAAAAATGAAATATGAAACAACTTTTACTTATTTTTTTTTAATACACAAATAGGGGGAAACATAGAAATAACCAGGGTTCAAAATTTTTCATTTATGAACATTCAAAAATCAACATTCATGATATTATTCATAAATGAGAAATCTAAAATTTTATATTTATTTTTCACACTCATAAACGAACAACAAAAAATGTTCTGGTTATTTTCATACATGAATGCGAACAACAAGAATTATTAGTCTTATTCATATGTGATAAATGATAAATCAGCTACTTCTCATTAATGTTATTTTTCATAAATGTACATGTTCATTTATGAACGTTGTAATTTTATAAAATTTCTCATAAATGAACGTGAAAAAATTTTCTACCTACGATCGCAGTTTACCGTAAAATGTAGTAATAACACATGGGTACATATTAACTCAAAATACCATATTGCAATATATTCTAAAAGAAATAAAAAAAAACATTTTTTTTCCTGCATACGCCGACAATTGCGCATTATCAAATATGTGCGTTTATGTACGCGAATGCTTAACGCACATATTTTTACGACCTTTTCATTTATGAAAAATTATCAAAATTGTAAGTGCGGTTTTACACACATCAACTTTTGTTGCTCAACTGTTGTTTTTTCCATTAGAAAGAAAGAGAAGGGGTATAAAGCTTTCTCTTTCTTTCTAATGGAAAAAACAACAGTTGAGCAACAAAAGTTGAAGTGTGTAAAACCGCACTAAATATTCAAAAATGAACACTTGTGTGTTTCTCATTTTTTCACTTATGGATAGAAAGAAAAAAAAAATAAATCGTCGCATTCACGAATGAGAAAACACAAAATAATTTGTAGTCTCTCACACATGTATGAGAAGAAGCGGCTAAAAAATGAAATGTACATATTCATAAATGTATGAACAGTGAGTGAATACTTCGCTACTCTGGAAATAACACGCAAAACGAAATAATTCTGAAATTTATGGAAAATAATAAGGACTTAGCGTGCGGTTATACTAGAGGCGATAAGGTGGTAGTTGAGACGCTTTGGCAAGAGTTGGCTCAATCTCTAAACAGAGCTGGACCTCCCAGTAAGGATGCAAATGGATGGAAAAAGGTACTGCTTAAATATCTTAAATACACTTTAAAACCTTACGCTTTTATTTTTATGCATTGGATACATAGATATGAACAGAATAGAAGAGTGAAATAAAAAAGAAACTGGACCATAACAAATCCGAATCTCGTGCAACTGGAGGAGGATCATTTAACAAATTCCAACTGACACCGACAGAAGAAGCTGTTGTGCGATTATGCGGGATTAAAATGAGTGTTGATGGTGTGCCTGGAGTGGAACTGGGTACAACAAGTGATTCAGAGCTTCCTGTAAACGACGACATTCCTACAACATCAAGTTTCAAGAGAAGATCAGAAACCCCAAAAACGCCAAAGAAAATAAAACCAACAAATACAACATTATTGTTTGAAAAATTTTTAAATGAAGATGGTGGAAAAAAAAACTGAGCTGAACAATAAAATTGAGCAGCTCATATCTGTTGAAAAAGCAGATGTAAGCTGTCTAAGACGTATTTAATGCGCAATAGAAAAAAATAATGAAACTGTGGCCAACTCTATTAATGAATTAAAAAATGAATTCGTAGGTTTAAGTTCCCGAATTTTAAACATTTTAGTGGTAAAAAACAAAATAAAAAAAAATATTAAAATTTAATTCCCAAAACAAAGAAAATTGATCTCAAATAGTCAATTATTTATTTATGTACCTTATAAGACTGCAATAAGTACAAAAACAACTGTGTTATATTCTAAAATAAAAATTAAAAAAAAAAATCAATTGAATTCTATTAAATAATTTAAAATAATTTTAATATTCTTACTTTAATAAAATGAAATAAATAAATTTTATAGCGTGTTTGCGATTTCATCTCTTATCCCTTGTCCTTCGTTTTGAAGTGTCGCTGTAGGCGAAGAAGTATTGTCGTCTACAGGCTCTTTTGCTTCAAAATCAATTTGATCGATTTGGTAAGAAATTTTGTAGCTCCTGCAAATATTATTATAATTTTTATATTAAATTCCATCGATGCAGCCAACTATGGAAGGTATTTTATATTTATTAAAAAAATAACTCCCACATCTTATTTTCTCATTCTTATCCATTTCCAACTTCACCCACTGACGACATACTTACATGCTTATCCAAAGCCTTAAGCACATTGTTTAACACAATTGACACTGTACTTCGCCCCAAACAAACGGAACTATTATTTCCAACTGCCTTTTAATGCGAACCTTCAGCCAAAAAACGCAATGTCCCGGCTAGCTGAATAGCGCAAAAAATATTTGAAGGAGGTAGGTAAAGTTCAACAATGTTCAACAGCATTTGAAAAGCCTGTTTATTCAAACGGAATTAACTAATAAACCTGCAATTTTTTTAAAGTATTTTATGTATTAATACATCTTTGAAAAACTCATTGCATTGTATACTTACGCTGTTTTTGGCAGGTCCAATGGATTGGTGTAATCCCTCAATATTCTTCTTTTCACTTTTTCACTATTTTTTTCCTTTATTAAGAAAAATAAAACTATCGCTTCAACCATTTTAATTTATATAGAAAGATAATTTATCAATTCCAAAATTTGTTAAAATGTAAACAAAATAAAACAGCTGATTCGAATATGGGTTTTATTTAATATCGAATTAATGCAAAACCAAGACACATTCATGACACGAAATAATATCAGAATCGATTTTCAATTCTGATAAATTACAATTCTGACTTGGATTCTACAACAACCCTGATTATTCTTTAAGTTAAGTATTGGTAAACTGAAATCGCTCGTATCGATACTGACAAGGAATTGGAATGTAGAACTTCAGGTTCGATAAGAAATGTGAACTGATTTCCACGAAACTTATGTTTAAAATGTGTCTAAGAATGGCTACGTCGAAATTGCGACTTGATAGTTTTGGAGCTCCATGATTCCTTCTCTCTTTGTTGGTGTTTTTGAATGGAAATAAAGAAGAATTTTATGGGCGAAAACAAGACGAAGAAATAGTTAAATAACTTTTTTTTATTCCAGTTTAGTTTATTCTTTCGCTTTCGCTTCATTTTATTAATGACTATTCACTCTGCTACATCGCACATCAATGTCGAATATTGACTTAAGTTATACCGAAATTATATGAAGCATGAATTTAGTTACTCAATTGGTAGCTTCCAAAAGATATTCTCAACGTTTTAGTGGTACAATAACGTTGAATACTGTTTTCGTATCTCAACTATCTACAAAACAAATAAGAGTGCGGTGAAATATTTTCAATATACTAAATTTATTTTATACTTAACAAATGACTTTGGCTTTTATCTATTAAATAACTAGTTATTGTTTTCTTTTTTAAATCAGTTAATACAATTAACTAAAGGATTTTATTTGACAAAATTAATTGTAGCATTTTATACTTTTTTTATCGATTAAAGCCATGATCTTCCTTAATCATATCAGCTGCCTTTTCGGCAATCATATACACCGGACTGTTAGGATGTCCGGCTATAATTTCAGGCATAATACTGGCATCAGCTACACGTAAATTATTAATACCATACACACGCAAACGTGCATCCACTACAGCTGCTTTATCAGATTCGGGACCCATTTTCGCTGTACCCGAATAATGATAAATGGTTAAGGTCAAATATCTTACATAGCATTCCCAATAGGCCTTTGATTCCAGGTTACCATATTTACGGCAAGCGGGAATAGTACTATTTGCTAGTGTTGCATTGATTTTTTTAAAAGCTGGACGATTAATTAGATCAATTGATTTCAAAATACCACGTACTATTATATCGATGTCATAAGGATCTGAGATATAATTAGGATATATTAAAGGATACTTGTGAGGATCACTATTACTTAGAGAAATACGACCACGACTGCGAGGCCGGAGAATCATGGGAAATATAGTAAAGGCATTGGCGTCTTTGCGAATAATATCCTCATATAGGGCATTATAAATATCAGGTTTAATGCCAAAGGCTCGCAATGTAGCGGGATTAGTATTGATGCCGCCACCCACAAGAATCAATTCAATATTTGGCCAACCATCTTCTAAGTCCGGATGATCGAGATCGTAAAATGCTATTGCTTCAACACCTCCGGGCGAACCTAACATTCCTGTTTGCTTTCCGAAATCCGAGAGAGTTTTAACTTTAAAAAAATCCGGCAACTTCAAACTGGAGGCGTTTGTCAAAAAGGTTACAAAAGGAGCAAAGTGATCTTGTAAATTAAAGCCCACCGCCAAATCCTTCAAAGGTTTAATACCCATTTCCCTTAAATGCTTAGATGGTCCAATACCAGACAACATAAGTAATTGGGGTGTGTTTATGGCACCCGCCGATACAATTACTTCTCGGCCAGCCAATATCTGATATGATTTACCCTGAGACTCAAACATCACTCCGTAGGCAGTTTTATTTTGTGGATGTATTAGAATTTCCGTTACAAAGGCATATTTGTGTATATGCAGATTCGGTCGTTTGCCTTTTAATGGATATAAATATGCCCTGTTAGAACTCCACCTTCGAGCCTGATAAGTAGTGCTTTGTAAATAGGAAACACCCTGTTGTATACGCCCATTATAATCTCTTTTCTTAAGACCATCCTCTTGTAAAGCATTAACGAAAGCATCAGCTATAGGACTTTTCCAGTCTGTGTAGGATATCTTTACCGGGCCTGTACGGCCCACATACTCTTCGTCTGCATCAGGCACGGTAGAGCCTTCAAATTTCTTAAAATAAGGCAAAACATCCTTATAGCTCCAACCCTTATTTCCCAATTCCGCCCATCTATCATAATCACGACGATTGGCTCGGGTATACATCATGTAGTTTAACACCGAAGAACCACCCATTACTTTTCCGCGTGGAAATTTACAGCTATTGTTTTCTATGCCTAAACAATAGCTGTTAGAAGCTTTCGCTCTATAGCTCCAATTTATTTCTGGATTTAACTGCAAAAAATGAGCTAGCGCTGGTACGTCCATTGCTATAGTTTCTGGTCCACCCGCCTCCAATAATAATACCCGCCACTTAGAATTCTCAGATAAACGGGCCGCTAAAGCACAACCTGCTGTACCTGCTCCAATAATTATAAAATCATATTCCTTAAGAAATTTTACATTGCTGTCCATATTTTCCAAGTTCATGTCACCTTGACCATTGCGTAAAAAATCTAGTAGCGTTGTGATGATATTCGTTTCCTGTGGCGTAACACAGCAAAGCCATATAAGAAAAATTAAGGTTCTTGAAAGCATTATAATCATATCCAAAACACCGTTTAACAAAAAGAATTTTCACAACAGCCGCCTCAGCCGTAGAAAGCTCTAGACGTTCTCGCACTACAAACTTAACTGTTTTTGCTGCTTTAGAATAAAATGAGTTTTTCTTTACTTTAAACAGATTTATACAATTTTCTAATATGCCTTTTATACTTGATTAATTATTTTACATCGTTGTTTTCAATTTTAATAATACATTTTATTAAACAACACGAATACAACAACAACAATTACTCTCATCTATCAGTATCTTAGCTCAAAAGTGATGTAAACAATAATGCGCAAAATTGTAAAATTATTAGAGCGATGAATGGAAGACTAAAATGACAAGTAGTTGCAAATTAAATAACACAACTACAATCAATTTAATTTGAAACCATAAGGACATCTTGGAGCCAAAGACCATTATATAGGTTTGGTTTCATTTGCCAGGCGGTTGGATTCATTCGAAACTGTTGTTTCTACATTAGAAAACTGGACATCCAGTGACGTTGATTGCTTATTAATGTGATTTTTCGTTGCTTTTGATGTCTTGAAAATCGTTGGCCACTCTGAGATTCGTTACCCCTTTTCATTTTCATTGTCTCCCTAAGGAGACTTCCTCCTGCCACCCCTGATGCTAAATAATTATTGAGCTACTGAATTTTATTGGCAATCTAAGATTGATTGGCTCCATTAAGGCTCGCCTAATACAATTATCGGTTCTGAGGCCAATTATTCTCTCCTGTAGCTTATTGTTGCCCCCAGGAACTTATTGTTCAAACCTGAAGCTTACTGCTCCTTCCAAAAGCTTACTGACTCTCTTTTCGCTTATTGACTTAGACTTGCTGGCCCTCCTGAAAATTAATGACCTCCTTCCAGAGGCTTATTGACCCTCCAGAGACTCACTCGCTCCCCTAAGATACTGGTCCGCGTGAGGCTTAATGGCCCTCCTTACGTTTATTGGAAATACTCAGGCTTATTGGAACACAGGCTTATTTAAACCTTAGGTATATTGGTCTACTAAGGTTTACTAGCTTTCCACATGTACACTGACCCACCAGAGGCTTACTGACCCCACGAGGCTTACTGACCCCACGAGGCTTACTGACCCTCCAGGGGATTTCTGATCCTCCAGAGGCTTACCGACCCTCCAGAGGTTTACTGACCCTCCAGAGGCTTACTAGCACTCCAGAGATTTACTGACACTCCAGAGGCTTACTAAGCCTCCAGAGGTTTTTTGACCCTAAAGAGGCTTACTGACCCTCCAGAGGTTTTCAGACTCTCCACAGCCTTACTGACCCTGCAGCGGCTTGCTAACTCTCCAGAGACTTACTGACCCTCCAGAGGTTTTCTGACCCACAAGAGGCTTACTGACCCTCCAGAGGTTTACTGATCCTCCAGAGGTTTACTGACCCTCCAGAGGCTTGCTGGCACTCCAGAGGTTTTCTGACCTACAAGAGGCTTACTGACCCAAAAGGCGGTTTCTGACCCACAAGAGGCTTACTGACCCTCCAGAAGTTTACTGACCCTCCAGAGGTTTACTGACCCTCCAGAGGTTTACTGACACTCGAAAGGCTTACTAAGACTCCAGAGCTTTTTTTACCCTAAAGAGGCTTACTGACCCTCCAGAGGTTTTCAGACCCTCCACAGGCTCACTGACCCTCCAGAGGCTTGCTAACCCTCCAGAGGCTTACTGACCCTCCGAGGTTTTCTGACCCACAAGAGGCTTACTGACTTTCCAGAGGTTTTGTGATCCTCCAGAGGCTTACTGACCCTCCAGAGGCTTACTGACCCTCCAGACGCTTGCTAACCCTTAAAGGACTTACTAGGACTAGGACTTAAATTCCACATTTAATAAAAAAAAACATGATTTAATTAGTCGCGTTTATGCACAAAACTGCACGCCGGTAACTCTACCACTTTAACTCATAAAAGCTGCGGTACCAACTGTGATGTCTTCATTTGAACACGTTAACCATTAGAATTACTCGTAAATGAGGAAGCTTTTATTTTGGTTGGTTCTAGACTTTACTAAAATTCTCTAAATCTCGACAATTGGAAAGCTCTAATTGTTAAAATTATAAAAGTTTTGATTGTTAATCTTAGTTCATGGAATTTTGATGTAGCATGTTGTTGATGTTTTGTGTGCATTAAATATCATAGAAACTTTTTGATTCGTTAAAACACACAGTTGCTCATTTGACTTAACTTTTTATAACATAAACTAAGCATCTTCATAACAATATGAATGTGTGGACTAAGGTTATTCAGTTCGCTGAAAATGGTTCGTAACGACCCCTCCCTCGCAAGAAACGATATTATTATTATTTTTTCTCTTGCCAAACGGTTTTGAAAGCTTCGTGGTCCTCATAAGCCGTACTGGTCCCCCAAAAACTTAATAAACTTTTTAAAGCTTATTGGATGCAACAATTTTTTTTATTTTTTAAATATAGTAATGTCAGCTTCCAAGCTGATAGCCGTTTTCGAAACTACAAATTATTGCTCTTAAACGAATAGATAGATTAAACTGAGGATTTTTAGACTTTAAAAAGTCTAATGACTCATATTTAATACAGTACAAAACAATAAAGTTTTGAGGGATCTTTATGGCTGGCAAACAAATTTTACATTAAAGCAAAAAAGGCAATTTAAAAAAATATGTAGAGAACGCATTTACAAGCAACTAAGTAGCTGCGAACAGGTGCAGAGTACAGTCGGGCTTAATTTTACTTTCTTACTTCTTACTCTTAACTCTTTTTTTATTGTCAATTAAAAATGTTTAATCAAAATTTAGATAAAAAATTGTTTGTAGACTTTCTGTAGTTCACGATGTTGTTGATAATGAATGTTAATGAGTTTCTTCGGTCAAGCGCAATTTTGTTCAGAGCATTTTTTGTTGCATTTTTCTCTAGTTGAGCTTTAATTCATTTATAATTGTTTGGAAAATTTACATAAATAATTACAAAAGCAACAAATAAATTTAAAAATAAAGTCATTTAAGAGCTACGAGATGTTACAAATAATCGTTTACATATAAAGAAACTTAAATTAAATCTGCTAAGAACGTAATGGAATGACGTCAAGTGGTAGCGACAACAATCGATTAACGTTTAAAGCTAAATAAAATCTAAAATAAAATTAATTATTACATTGATTTGTGAAAAGTAGCTATGAAAGCATGTGTTTCTCCACCTTTTTAAGTAAGAAGCAATAGTTATTACTTGAAAAAAGTGGAAGACATTCGGCTCGAAGGACCAGCCAGGGCGAAATACAATTGATAACCCTCAGGCGTAAGAACGGCCCCACGATACAGCAATGAGTGTCCTAAAGTTGATAAATTTCCTGGTGGCAAACATGACAACTGGAAATATGGTTCGGTTATGCAAAAAAGATGCTACAAAGGCAGCATTTGTAGCATACAAGTTACCAACACGTGCTGCCAACTGCATATCGGATGTGATTAGCGTGAAGAATGAGCGAAATGCAATTGGTGCCCTTCACATTTTGTTAACCCCCAGGTTTAAACGTAGAAACGTTACTACCAAACAACAATCCTCGTGTGTGCTAATCTGAATAAATTCGTTAATGATATGGCATGGCAGCTATAAATATCGCCTATGCATGAGACATGCTGCAAGGATAGCGTATGTGATATATAAATTTCCAACTATTAGTACAAGAATACATGGTGAAACCATAATAAGTGGCCCCAGCAATAAAGCAAGACTCTGGGATCAAAGTGAAATTTAGTATATTTATTGGAAGATTAAAAATTAGTGACCTTAACTCAAGATATATGTTAGGTAAAGCAGGCCTTGTGATCAACAATGCTCTCGAAACTTATAGTGACACTGCTAGTTGCTCTTATTCTTTGGAGAGAGATTGGAGACTATCTAGAGCATTGCGTCATAAGATGTGATACAGATGAAGCCATGGAAGTTATAACTCTGACGATAGTTTTACCAATTTAAGAGGAGCTCAGCGACTCCTCGAGTGGTAACTTCAAAAGCATAGCAAGTTGGGCAATACATCTACTCCTTGCTTGACAGTTGTAAACTATCTGAACTCCCGGGTAGGTATTGACGTAATTCTATTGAAAATGCAATGTATAAGAAAAGCCACACCTCTCCGCGATTTCTACAGCCGCAATAATTCTTCCTTAGATTTTGTCAGTTATTTTTTTTTTCTTCTTAAGATTCTCAAAATGCAACTCTCTAATTGATGTTAAACTCCACATTTAATAATAAAAAAAAAAAATGATTTAATTAGTCGCGTTTATTCACAAAACTGCACGCCGGTAACTCTACCACTTTAACGCATAAAAGCTGCTGTATCAACTGTGATGTCTTCATTTGAACACGTTAACCATTAGAATTACTCGTAAATGAGGAAGCTTTTATTTTGATTGGTTCTAGACTTTACTAAAATTCTCTAAATCTCGACAATTGGAAAGCTCTAATTGCTAAAATTATAAAAGTTTTGATTGTTAATCTTAGTTCATGGAATTTTATTGTAGCATGTTGTTGATGTTTTGTGTGCATTAAATTTCTTAGAAACTTTTTGATTTGTTAAAACACACAGTTGCTCATTTGACTTAACTTTTTATAACATAAACTAAGCATCTTCATAACAATATGAATGTGTGGACTAAGGTTATTCAATTCGCTGAAAATGGTTCGTAACCACCCCTCCCTCGCAAGAAACGATATTATTATTATTTTTTCTCTTGCCAAACGGTTTTGATTTTGCTGTATCAAATATTTGACGATTATCTTTGGTATTTTATAGTCATCTCTGTGTACATTTGTGTCTATGTGGGAAATTCAGAAGTCCACAGAAAAAAAATTATTTTACGATACAAAAGTATTTTGTAAAATCTTGGAAAGACATAAAAACCAAAACAAAAGAAAACTATTGTTACGTGCTTATCAACACGCATCTTAAACATAAACGATCATCTTTGATTTCACCATAAATCTCAACCAGGCAAAATGTATGTAAATTGCGAATAATATACGAATACACACAACAAAACAAAATCGAAAGTGATAAAAAGCTGACCGCCTGCACAAAACAAGACGCTGAAAACAAAGAACTATTGATGAGAATTGAAAGCAATAAAAGTTTCAAAGTTTGAATCTTAACAATTATTGTTTTAGAATACTCTTCTATATGTAATGCTCTTTGGCCAGTGGTCAAGAGTAAATAATAGGCTGTTGTTGCTGTTGTTGCTGCTGTTGTTAAGCACTATTGCATATATGGTGATGCCAGATGTATATAGTTTCACTAGTACCTAAAATGAAATTAATAAAATCACCAAAATCTCACTGTGACGAGAAATGAATAAATTTGAGTCTTCTATAGAAGGAAGAAACAAACAATTTCTTTTAAACAACTAAAATTTGTAAACAAAGCTTGACCTAAGCAAACTATCGTCATTTGAACACAATTTTTACCCCCAGATTATTCTACTTTATTTTTACACTATCTCTTTAATAAGCGATTAAGCTCAACTACGCCTTTTCAATAGCAATTTTGGTTTTTTGTCCCAAAATTTTTCACTTGTCTGAAAACCTTCAAAAGTCGACAAAAAGCGAGAACTTTAGAATCAAGGCCAGTGCTTAACAATGTTACTTAGCAATCACAAGAATTTTTTTGCATGTCGTAGCTCGATGCCCAAAATGCACTTAAAAGAAATTAGTTACACAAAAAGAGTTAAAGTAGGTTCGCTTGGATAAGGTTATAACACGTGCGTTACGATGTCTGTCTTATTAATTATGTTAGTTGCCGCAGAACTGGGGGAATAGGAACTGTCCGGTAAATATTTAAGAAATAGAAGAGATGAACCAGAAATGTTTTTCTCCTGGCCTGAACATGAATGTTTCTTTTCTATTCACCTCCCTGTTTCTGTTCACCACCCGTGTTAAGTAGCTTACAAAGCATAAAGCGATAATCGACAAATATTTGATACAGCAAAATCGAAATCATTTGGCAACATTAAAAATGATAATAAATGAAAGGGAGGTTTCATTATGAACCATTTTTAGCGAATTGTACGACCTCAGTCCACACATTTACATTGTTATGAAGATGCTTAGTTTAAGTTATAAAATAATATAAATATAAGTGAAATGAGCTATTGTGACTATTAGTAAATAAAAAAAAGCTACATTTAAATTCCAAGAACTAAGATAAATAGTCGGAAAACAAATTACACAACTAAAACAGCACCTATACTGAATATTGTTAACGTCAGCATGGGAGGTAAATGCGACATTAGAGCTTTCCAAATATGGAGAATTAGAGCCTTTTAGTAAAGTTTAGAACCAATCAAAATCTATGTATACAAAAATGGTGTAAAAAATGTATAGTAATTCATAAAATGAAAACGGCTGGGCCGATTTCTATAAAATTTTTTGTCAGTTGTTCGTATTTTCAAGAAGAAGGTTTTTACGGAATTTTGGAAAATGCCTCCGGAAAAGTTGGAAAATTGGAAAAATCCAAAATCGAATTTCTATATGAAATTTTGTTGGAAATTATTTCTTAATGGCTTTTCAAATCAAAAAATTGAAAGTTCTTAGTGTAAATCATGGAAAATTGCGAAAAATGTGAGATGCGGAAAATTGAAAAATCTCTCCGCAAAAGTTGGAAAATTGTCAAAGTCGCTCTCTATACTGATTCCATTCAAATAAATCACATTGAAAATTTAAGGCTAAATTGAAGGCTGAAATTGGGGCAAGGCGATGTTCGCCGGGTCCGCTAGTAGTATATAAAAGCTCCCTTATTTACGATTCAATCTAATGGTGAACTTGGCTTAATGAAGATGCAGCAACTTTTATCCGTTGAAGTGTTTAAGTTACCACGCTGTATTTTTATGCATAAATGCGATTAAGTCGTTTGATTAAATCATGTTTTTTTTTATTAAATGTGAAGTTTAACAGGAATTAGAAAGAGACAAAATTTAATTGCCGACAAAATTTGAGTAAGAATGATTGCATCTGTAGAGATTTTAAGTGATTTATAAAGCCATAGTAAAATATTTCTAAATGAAACAGTTGCACATGCATTGGGTGTCATGACAGAGGCAAGAGCCACGCAATAGATCGCGGCATCTTTGGGATGTTTCGTATTCCTTTTACTTCTTAGTTATAACCAGTGGGCGTTATTGCTTTAGAGACCCCTACTTTGTTAAGGCTTTTAATTCTTGGATAATCTTAGGTGATTTGGACTTTTGGAAGTCTTATGCTGGAATATAACGACTTTTAAGCTCTTACCAGTGGCTAACTACTGGTTTAAGGGAATTGGTGTTTTGCAGGAACTAGGGACTATGGACTAACGCCGACTAATTTGGCTGCTGTAGTTTACAGCCGTATTGCTGGCAAGATGACGGCTTCCCTCTTACTATTGGATTGCCACAGACCGCATTTATGCATAAAAGCGATAAAGTCATACAATTACGTTATGCATTTAATTAAAACTTTAAACATTGTGTGAAGAACTGTGCCTGTAGGCTGGTAGGTAGTGTACTAGCTTATCAGTCTGTGGGTTGTGGGTTCGACTCCCAGCAAAGGCCTTAGCTGTTTTCAATACAAAAAATAAAAATTGACCGTAGTTAAGGCTGCTTAGAGATGAAGGCATTGTCACTGTGTCACTGTCTTATACGACAGTTAATTTTCGATAACATGGGCCTTCTAGAAATAAAAGCTTCCCCGGTAGGCTAGTAGATAGAGTACTTACTTAGCCTACTAATCTATGGGTAGTTCTCTTCACTACAAAATATAAGAGCTTGAAGACTATGTAACTATCCTTGTACTTTCACCACCTGTCTCATCTCTCCTCTATACCTTTCCTAAAGAATGTAGCACGGTTGTTACCTGAAGTGCTACTTCTCTTCCGAAAAAAAAATAGATAAATATACCCTGAGACGGACACACGTACCGGATAATAGCAAAAATTAAAATTAATTCCCACATAAAATTCCAAATGGCTGACAGTTAAACTATGTAGATAAATACAACGATTATGGGATAATTACGTATACTAGAAATACTGACTCATCACTACGTGATACAACGTTATCTGAAGATAATGTATTCCCATCGAAAGAGCTCTCCATTTGCGAACAGACAGCCGGGAAGGACGTTAAGAGGAGGGTGGAATTGAAAACAGTAACTCAATAAACATTTATGAAAGGTATAAACCAAGCAATCAGTATATTGTTGTTATATAAAAAAAATAAACGAAAGGACAATGCGCAAAGCTTTCGCACTAAAGGAAAACCTGAGGTGAATATTTTAAATAACCTAATTTCAAATCAATTAAAAGTTTAGCGGTAACATTTCTGGCAAAAATAAATGTAGGTTTATGTTATATAAACGTAGTCAAGACATACGATTTTTTATATCAAAACCATATTCACTAGAAAGCTTCCAGAAAACTCGCACCAAAGTCAGGCTTTTAACAAATTTTCCAAAGGCCGCATCTACTTCGTAGAGAAGCTATCACCAGTTATACTACCAAAAATCCCGAACTGGCATAAGTAGACACAAACATTGCCATTTTGACAAACTATGAAATTAACTCACTATTTAAAACAGTGATGGGCGAACTACGGCCCACGGGCCACATCCAGCTCGCGAGAGGTTTCAATCCGACCCGCCTATTAAAAAATTATGCCCAAAAAATAAATTTACATTATGTTTTGAAAAAGATATAAATTGACAATTTTAGCAAAAAATGCGATATTTTCATATTATATTGTGTACAAACTGCATAGTTTTCTGGGAAATATTGTACACACACGATAACAACAGTTTTCTTATACAATATTCCAAGAAGAAACATAAACATCATGAAACACTAACAACTAATATAGAAAACTGAACGTATAACATAACAATAACTATTATATGTAAAATCTAGAAATTCTTGAATATTCAAGACAACATGCGCAACAAATTTAAAAGGGCCAGCGATGGATTAATCAGCAATCAGTAAAAGTGTAAATCTCGTGACGTAAAGAATAAATTGTGAAGTAAAATTATAAAGTTGCCAACGTACAGTTTTATTTGTGTAATTAAAAGGTCGAGTATTTCAAGAAGAGTGGACATGGAAGTACTTCTTTATGGAATATAATCAAAAACCTATTTGTCTTATCTGCCAAGAACCGGTAGCTGTACTAAAAGATTATAATCTCGCTAGGCACTTTAATTCAAAACATCTTGGGTCGAAGTACTATAAAATGACAGATGAAGACAAGAAAGTTCATTCAGAGGAATTGAAAAGAAAAATATCTAGTCAGCAAATGTTTTTTAAAAATCAAAGAAGTGTCCAGCGATCCTCCACGTTAGCTAGTCACATTGTTGCCTATAAAATAGCAAAAAGTAACAAACCGTTTTCTGAAGGAGAATTTATTAAGGATGCATTAATTAGCATTGGAAAAGTGTTATGCCCAGAAAAGATAAAAGATTTCGAATATATAGGGCTGTCATGTAGAACGGTCACAAAAAGAATTGAAGCGATTTCTTCTAATTTAACCAATCAACTCGATGGGCGTCTTAAAAAGTTTAAGTATTTTTCAGTCACTATGGACGAGAGTGTTGACAGGAGTGTTACAGACCAACTTCTAATTTTTATCAGAGGAGTCGATGAAAACTTTGCTCGTTTGAGAAGAGTTTGCTTGTTTGAGATCTTTGAAAAGAAAGACGACAGGAAAAAGAATTTATGATGAATTTAGAGAGGGGATGGAATCTCTTAACGCCCCAATTTCCAAATTAATTAATTTATCCACTGATGAAGCACCTAACATGGTGGGAAAAAATACGGAAATACGGGCTTTGCAGGAGTTTATAAAAGTCAGAATCCTGAAAGTGAAGCAATTTTTTTACATTGTATAATTCACCAAGATGTTCTTTGCAAGGCTGCCTTGGATATTAACCACCTACTTAATATTATTTTAAGATTAATTAATACCATTCGAGCCCGTGATTTGTTACATCGACAATTTCAAGAATTTTTATTAGGAAGTTGATGCAGAATTTTCAGATGTACTTTATTACACAAAGATCAGGGAGCTGAGTTGTGGGCATGCCTTCTCGAGAGTTTGGAGTCTTCTCGAAGAAATTAAAGTTTTTCTAAAAACCAAAACCGAAATTTGGGATGAGTGGGAAATATTGGAGGATAAGAATTGGTGCATCGAGTTTGCTTTTTTCACGGATTTACTCGAACACTATAATAAACTGAACAAGAAGTTACAGGGAAGAAATCAATTTATTGATGAAACTTGGAGCAGCTTGAGGTTTTTTAAAACTCAATTGTTTATATTTTCTAAATGTTTGGGAAAAAAATGATGTGACTCATTTTCTAAGACAATTCTTTGAGGCCGGTGAGTGAAGAGAAGTTAAAAGTCTTTTCACAATCTTCATTAAAACTGTATTCAGAATTTGAGGCCAGATTTGCTGACTATAAAAAAATCCAACTATGTTTAGATATTTTTTCAATGCCTTTTAATGTTAATCCTGAGAATGTTCTATCTGATCTACAATTGGAAATTATAGAATTGCAATGTAATAATAATTTAAAACAGCTATTTTTAAATACAGATAAGCTTAATTTCTATAAATCCTTACCGAAGGATGAATTTCCAAAGCTAATTAATCATGCGCAGAAAATTACGGCAATGTTTGCTTCCTCATATTTATGTGAACAGGCCTTTTCAGTAATGAAATGCAGAAAAAATTCAATAAGAAACCGATTGTCAGACGAGAGTCTATCTAATTTATTAAAAGTCGCATTTTCCCAGCTGGAACCAGATTTTGAGGAAATTATCTCAAGTTAGAAACAGATTCATGCTTCCCATACAGCTGGAAAATCTTAAAATCATAATAAACCGCGTCTTATAAAATTGTTATGTTGTTTTAAAATATTACGTAATATAACTAATAAGTATACAGAGTGTGATTTGTTTTACATCCGCACCTGGCCATGTAGCCTTAATCAGATGGTGGACAAACCACTATTGTATAATTTGTATAATTTGGAACGTTGCTCAACCAACCTCAATGATCAGTCAGAGAACTATTAAATGTCTAAAGAGACAAATAATGAACTCTGCGGCTCACTGATCCCCGTGGAAATAAAGTAGAGCTTCCAGTTGTCTCTCTGTCTGACTTCAGGGGACTGGGCTCCCTTTTTCCCCCAGTTTCACTGTGTCTAGATAGTGGAATATTCTATAAAGACCATATTTATATGCCCCTGGGGGGTAACTAATAAATATACAGCTTAAACCGAACTTTTAATTGAACAGCAACCCCATAATTTTTTAATGAATGACCCTCTATGTTTTTTTTAATTTATTGGCCCGCCACCCAAAAAGTTCGCCCATCACTGATTTAAAATAAGACGAGTATTTGCAATTAAATATCGCTTGATTACAACATTTTTTAACTACATCTGGCAACTCAGTTTTGTTGTATATTTTTTGTATGTTCAAATAGTATTACACACATTAAAAGTTTAAGTTCAAACACCAATATCAACACTAATACCAATACAAATGAAATCTAACATCAAAAGCATGTGCAGTGTGACTGGAAGCATTAGTTAGTTCCAATGACTACACAAAAAAAAAAAATGTTGTTGTCTCAAATAGGAACCAGTTTTTGGAATTATGACTACTAGATCGCCATCAACACACGTTTACTTTTCTTTGAATTTATTTAAGTACGAATATTTCTAGTGGAGTTTGTATAGATTTTTCTACACAAATGTTTGTTGCTTCTGATTTGTTCAAATTTCGAGTGCAACAACATAAAATAGTCATTAAGAACTTGTGTTTATTTCTTTTAAGAAGTTTATTCAGTATAGCAACGGACAACGGAGTCACACACGGGCACGGACAGCCAGCCGATTGTCAATTAATTAATAAACGTTACGTCTAGCGCGTGTTCCAGCATTAAAATTTTAGATTTCCAACGTTGCGGTCGTTAATGTGTCGGTCGGTCGTTAAGAATAACGCGCGGTTCTTATATAAAAACAAAAACGTTACGTGATAGTGATGGCATATAAAAAATAATGAAGATTTCTTAATAAATCAAATTCTGTACTTTAATAACAATTAAACATTTTTTTTAGAAAAATAAATAAATTTAAAGAAAAGAAAAGAGAAGAGAAATCCAAAAATATTTCAAAATGTTAAAAATGTGTAAGAAATTTCCCTGTATGGTGATTTTGGCGTTAGCAAGTTTATTACTGGCCATAACATGGGGTCAAGAACGCAATATTATACTCGAAACTATAGAATTTTTAAGACGTGGACAAAATGATGTTAATTTGGAAAATTATGACAATGTGGTTAACATGGAAGGTGAATATGATTTTATTATTGTGGGAGCTGGTACAGCTGGATGTACATTGGCAGCCCGTCTTTCCGAGAATCCCAAATGGAAGGTATTATTATTGGAGGCTGGTGGACCGGAAAGTTTAATT
Source organism: Trichopoda pennipes (assembly GCA_030448955.1). Taxonomy (NCBI): domain Eukaryota; kingdom Metazoa; phylum Arthropoda; class Insecta; order Diptera; family Tachinidae; genus Trichopoda; species Trichopoda pennipes. The sequence continues at coordinate 7,525,117 of JASKUP010000056.1, read as the reverse complement.
ATGGATGTTCCGATATTGGCACATTTTTTGCAATTGGGTGAAATGAACTGGAAATATAGAACGCAGCCATCGGATCATGCCTGCTTGGCCATGAATAATAATAGGTGTAATTGGCCCAGAGGCAAGGTTATGGGTGGTTCGTCGGTCTTAAATTATATGATGTATACGCGTGGCAATCGTAGGGATTACGATAGATGGGCTGAGCTCGGCAATGAAGGTTGGAGTTTTAAAGATGTCCTGCCCTATTTTAAGAAATATGAAGGTTCTAGTGTACCCGATGCTGATAATGATATGGTTGGTCGTGATGGTCCCGTCAAAGTTTCCTATATTAAATGGCGTTCAAAAATTGCCGAAGCTTTTGTGGCAGCAGCCCAACAAGATGGCCTAAAATATCGTGATTATAATGGTCACATACAAAATGGTGTAGCCTTTCTACATACAACAACACGCAACGCTACACGCTGGAGTTCTAATCGTTCTTATTTGTATCCGATTAAGGGTAAAAGAGCGAATTTACATGTTAAGAAAAATGCGTTGGTCACCAAGGTGCTAATTAATGCTCAAACAAAAGCCGCCTATGGCGTAATGGTTCAAATTGATGGTAATGTGCATAAAGTTTTAGCTAAACGTGAAATTATAATGTCGGCAGGTGCCATCAATTCTCCCCAGTTGCTAATGTTGAGTGGCATAGGTCCTGCCAAGCATTTAAGGGAAGTTGGCATTAAGCCCATAATTGATTTGGCTGTTGGCTACAATTTACAAGATCATACTGCTCCTGCTGTCACCTTCACTACCAACGCTACGTCTTTGCATTTTGAAGACTTTGCCGAGCCAACTTTATTAAATTTGTTTAATCGTCAGGAGGGTCCTTATGGTTCTCCGGGTGGCTGTGAAGCTATAGCCTTTTGGGATTTGGATCATCCTCAGCTGGAAGATGGTTGGCCTGATATTGAATTATTTTTGGTGGGTGGTTCCATGTCTTCCAATCCCGCCATATCGCGCGCCTTTGGCCTCAAGAAATCAATTTACGATAGCATATTTGCCGAAATTGAAGATAAAGATTTAAATGCTTTTATGATATTTCCAATGATCTTAAGACCCAAAAGTCGTGGGCGCATTATGTTGAAATCAACAGATCCAAACAAATATCCTTTAATATTTGCCAACTATTTTAATCATCCCTATGATGTGGACATCTCTGTTAGAGGTCTCCTGAAAGCTATTAGCCTAATGGAAAGACCTGCTTATAAAAAAATCAATGCCAAACTATGGGAGCGCAAAATTCCCACGTGTAAAAAGTATCCCTACAAATCGTATGCATATTGGGAATGTTATGTTAAACATTTCACCTTCACCATTTATCATTATTCGGGTACATGTAAGATGGGCCCTATATCCGATAGAGCAGCTGTAGTGGATCCACGCTTAAGAGTTCATGGTATTAGAAATTTACGTGTAATCGATGCTAGCATAATGCCGGAAATAATGTCGGGCCATCCAAATGGACCAGTGTACATGATTGCCGAAAAGGGGGCCGATATGATTAAACAGGATCATGGTTTCATACCTTAAAGTTAAGCAAAAGTGCATGAAGAAAATTTTTAAAAGAAAGAAAAGAAGAATAGAAATAATTTAATAAAGTTATGACACGGGAAAAATTATTAGCCCATATTAAAGGGTTAACATGTTATTAGATTAAGTACTACTGAAAGTTTTAATTAATTCAATTATTTATTTAATAAGAAAGTTTATCGTTTTAATTAATTTATATTTCTTTTAATACCTTTAACTAAATATTGTTCCAAATATTGTAAATCTTTTTTTTTTTCTAAACAGACCTTTATCCCATACAGTAGCGCTTGTTGTAATTTAATTGTTTAGAGTAAATTTAGTGTTAAGATAATCGAACTGAATTATTTATCCGTTAAGAAAAATTGTAAATAAAATAATATATTTTAAAAACCAAATCAATCTAATAAATGTGTTGTTATTTTTAATATGATCAGCTATTTTGATGCGCTCCCTGTAGACAAAATTTTATAATAAGCTGCAATGCGGGTATTTACGAATCTGCCGGGCAATTCTGCGGTAGTCGTCGATGATCCTGACATCGCCTGTACTGTTGTCAGTCGGGCTCGATGGGGGGTTTGTGTTGCCGTTGAGGGCCGTTTCGGTCGCTTATTTTTGGCGAGCATCTACTGTCCGCCTAGTAGTGCTTTGGATCGCTATATAGGGTACATGGATACGGTGTTACTACTTGCGAGTAACAATCCGATTATCCTTGGCTTAGACGCGAACGCATGTTCTCCAATGTGGTTCAGTAAAATGCCCAGGCGACCGTCTGGGTATTTGAACTACACGCGAGGAATCATGCTTAGTGAATGGCTACTCACAAAAGATGTTGAACGAGGCTAGTGAGTTGTACACTTTTAGCAGTCCAAATGGTGCTAGTGATATAGATGTTACTGTTGCAAATAATGCAGCAGTCGCATCTTATATCTTTAGGTGGGCAGTACGCGACAATGGTGGTGAAAGTGATCACAATCGTATTGATCCCTGTAGACAAAATTTTATAATAATTTAAATTCTAGAAATCTCTGAATTGTTGGCGGCAATGACATAATGGCGTTTCTATGTTGTTTCACCTTCTTAGCATCCGAATTTCAAAAAAAAAGAAAGAATTTATTGGGCCCTGCCTTCAACTATGAATAAAAAAATACAGCGAATTTTATTTGGTGATTAGTTTCACTTTTTTTTAAGGGTTTGCGTCAATTAGGAAAACGGTACGGCCGTTTTTTGAAGTGATTAAAATCCTCAAGTATATATTGACACACCGTTCCAGGAAAATTAACTGCTTGCTGGGCTTTATGGGCTGTTTGAATCATTCGTTCATACTTTTTTAAAACCGATGTTGGCCACAGAACGCTACAGTTAATGGTCACCGCTTTAGAGCCATTAATTTTGTGCCACAATTAAGTTATTGAAGGAATTGTTGGGTAATCGAATAGTTTCTTGTTTCGGACCCATGAATTGGCCTGTAAAGTTGTCGATTTAATGCCGCTAGATTATTTTCTGTGGGGATATTTGAAGCCGCTTTTGATCACCTAGAAAACAACATTCGCTGCTTTATTTCCAATAAATGGTAAGAAATGTTGAAAAACTCATTGATAATTATACCTCCAGATTAAACAACGTCAGAGCCAGCCATGGCGTTCAAATGCCACGAATAAAATAAATTCCATGTCATTTAAAAAAAAATGACTCTTTATTTATGCTTTTACATAGCAATTGGAAATAGCACTTATATCACATGTCCTATGACTTCTTTAAATTAAAAATGAAACGGTTGATCACTTGGAGAACAATATTCGGCGCGTTATTTTTTTTTTTGTAAGAGAAGTAGTACTTCAGGCAACAATGGCTATTTAGTAAAGTACCGTGCTACATTCTTTAGGAAAGGGATAGAGAAGAGATGAAATAGGTGGTAAAAGTAGAAGGATAGTCGGAAATTAACTGTCGTATAAGACAGCACAGCGACCAGTGACCATGCCTTCATCACTGAGCAGCCCCACCGACAATGACCTTTTATTTTGCAGTGAAAACAGCCAAGGTTTTCATTGGGAATCGAACTCACAACCCTCGGACTGACAAGCTAGTACACTACCTACTAGCCTACAGAGGTGAAATGGTACGTTTGAAGGTTATTGTTGTCGGGTGAAGCTGACCAAGCCCTGCTGTGGTGATATTCCTCGAATTTTAAACATAAAAATTAAAAAGACAATTTAATTGATCACTCTTTCTTTTGACTGGTTTTATTTATTATTTTCAGTTAAATGTTACATTGACAGTTCCCTTCACAAGATTTTATGTTTGTAATTGAATTAATATTTTTGCATAAGGTGTGGTTCTTTTTTATATCACCACCGTTCTTTTTTCAATGGAAAATAGCCACTTAATGGCGCAAGTATTTTTCTTTCTTTTCTTCTTAGAGATAACACAGAAGTAAAAGACATATAATAAATCGATAAAAATGGTGTCCATCCAGCGATTTTGCTGTGGCGGCAACAAGGTTATCTTTCGAATATAATAAATTCCATGTCATTAAAAAAAAATCCTCTTTGTTTTATTCCGCTTTCAAGTTTTATACCTTTATAAAAAACACTATAAAATAAAGCAGCTTTTATATAGCACTTGGAAATAGCGCTTATGTTTTGTCCCATTTTCTATGATTTCTTTGCATTAAAAATGAAATGAAGGAAGTATGATCGAATGAATCATGCAGTTAGGAATCCGTACAGCATTTCTTTTATTTTCCAACAATTAGTTCAATCAGTCAGTCAATCAATCAAAATTTCATAATTTTTAGTATTTTTATATCAATTCATATTTTGTTTGATTTTAATTAATCTTTAATCTTAAAACAAAAAAAATAAAATAACATTTAAATAATCACGTACAGTTACAATAATTGCAATTACATATGCTTATATTTTTTAAAGTTCAAAAACATCAACAAAAACAAAAAATCTTAAAATATATCAAAAAGAAACTGCATATGCATATAAGCACTAACAGAATATTTTTTCTTCTTTGTTTGTTTTTTCAAAATTTCTTTTAATCATCATTTACTTAACTATCAACAAAAATAAATCGTATACCAACTCTCAAATATAAAACTTTTACAACAAAACTTTGTATTGAACAGTAATCAATTGTTTTGTTTCTGTAATATTATTTTTCTCTACTAAAACAATTACCTAATAATTACAAACGACTACCCAACGCACAAAACAACTGCTAATCTAAATCTAATAAAATTTGTTCTTTATTATGGAGTGTTCCAGTGTGAAATGTGTTAAACCTGAAAATGATCGGACAGTATCCTGTTGGTTATGTCTTAAATTCTATCATCTCAAATGCTGTGGTAGTAATCTTAGAGCAAGGGATGCTGATGCAATCGCGGACGCTCAAAAATGTTTAACCTGGACATGCATACAGTGTAGAAATGTTGGTATTGAGTTTTACCAGCTTTTTAAAAATTCGAAAGCTGAATTTGATAAAATTAACCAGGATTTTCTGTCTCTCCAAACTAAACTTGTCGCGTTTGGAGAACTTTTTTCAAATTATACTAACCTGGATAAATTTATGAATTCATTGCAAAATCTTTCACCAAAACAAAAAAAGAAAAGTGATGTAACTGCAACTACTCAATGCACACACACTGTTGATACAATTAATGATACCAATTCACTATCAATTCCCATTTTGTCACCGAACACCTCAATACCTGTAAATTCGAATACGATACCTTCTGTTCAACACGTAAGTCATCCTACTCAACTGTCAACTGTTCCAAAAATAACAACAGCTGTTAATACTGAAACTACTGATAATACCTCGGATCTTTTGCCCACTACTAGTTTATCGGAAAATTACACTAGTTATGCGCAAACTTTGACATCCCCAAATATCACAAATAACTCTGTAAATCATCTTAAACCTCTAAGAGTTATACTTCCGAGTAAGACAATTTTCGTTTCTCGTTTGGCGGCAGATACTACTGTTGAAGAAATTCAATCATACATTAATTTGAAATATGGTACAAACTTAGGCATCTCAGTGTATAAATTTGCATATACTGAGTCAAGGATAGTGGCATCATTTAAAATTACTGTACCGAATGAGTTGTTTGACCTTGTTATTTCTCCTGAATTTTGGCCCAATGGTACATATGTTCGCGAATTTATATTTAAAACAAGGCAAAGAACTTCTGTTCAACTTCCTACATCTATAACGAATATTTCAAAAAACTAAAAAATGATGCTGTAAATTTTACTCTGGTATATCAAAATGTTCGTGGAATTAATACAAAATTATCTGTTTTATTCAATCAAAGTTTTTCATTTGACTTTCAAGCTATAGCGTTAACTGAAACTTGGCTTAATGCAACTGTTTTAAATACAGAAATATTAGCTGATAATTACAGAATATATAGACAGGATCGTGTAAACAATATGAAAGGAGGTGGGGTGTTGATTGCTGTTTCTAGTTTACTAACTTCTGAAGCTTTATTAATTCCTTCTTTGTTGAATATTGAATTTATTGCTGTTTTGGTAAAACTTAAACACAAGAAAATATTCATTACCTGTTCATATATACCTCCTAATTCTCATGATACAATTTACCAACAACACTCTGAAGCCATAGCGGCCGTCGTGCAAATGACTCATCAGAATGATACTATTATTGCAGTTGGAGACTTTAACATGCCTAAAATTTTTTGGAAATTTTCTAATGATGATGGATACTTTACACCATATTGTTCTGGCTTATGCATAAAATATACTGAATTTGTTGATTGTATGTTGGATTTAAATCTTAATCAGATAAATGGCGTCTATAATGACCACCATAACCTATTGGATTTGGTTTTTATAAATGACTGTATTGACACGTCGGTTATTCGAACTGATCCATTAACTGTGCCAGAAGATGGATATCATCCTTCAATCTTAATTAAAGCATGTAATTACATACCGTGCTCAGATAGCATTTCAATAGTTCACAGTTTATGTTTTAAAAGAGCAAATTATAGAAGAATTACTGAACTACTGTACGAAACTGACTGGAAAAATATTCTATCATACGTTATCTCTGAAGATAAGTCCGTTGTCATAGATCACATCATTAGGAAATTTTATGATAAAATCTCTTGGATTCTTAATCAGTGTATTCCAAAGCAAATTGTTTCTCATTTATCTGGACCTCCATGGAATTGTAAGTTGCTTTCCAAAATAAAAAATTGCAAGAATAAATGGTATAAGAAGTATAAAAATTCTGGATTAGTTGCAGACTTTATGAAATATTCTGTTGCCCGTGCTGAATATAACAAATTAAATCAAGAATGTTATAACTGTTACCTTACAAAAATTAAGAATAGCTTTAGGAAGAATCCTAAGTCTTTTTATAATTTTGTGAATATAAAGAGAAAATCTGTTACCTTTCCGCCTTCTATGACATTAAATGAATGTGAATCAGATGATAATACTGAAATAAGTAACCTATTTGCAAAATTCTTTTCATCTACCTATGAGGATGATCAGGGTATTAACGTTAATGGACAACCAATGCACAATTTGGGAAGTCAGGCTATTTTACTGCCATGTTTGGATGAAATATCAATACTTCATGGTTTGGAGAAACTAAAATTTTCCTATAAGAGTGGACCTGATAACGTTCCTAGTTGCATTCTTATAAACTGCGCAAAGGCTTTTGTAACTCCTCTTACAATATTATTTAATTACTCAATTAAATTTGGTATATTTCCCGCAATATGGAAGACTTCTCTTATTATTCCGGTGTTTAAGTCTGGTAAAAAATGATATTAGAAACTACAGAGGAATTGCTAAACTGAGTGTTATACCTAAACTATTTGAAAAATTAGTTACGGATCATTTGTGCCATCAAGTGTCTTCAATATTATCGTCTAGCCAACATGGCTTTCGTAGAGGATGTTCTACTGTTACTAATCTTTTAGAACTCACAACTTTGGTTAATCGTGGTTTTGTCAATAAGATGCAAACTGACGTTGTTTATACTGATTTTAGCAAGGCATTTGATAAGGTTAACCATAGACTACTTATCAGAAAACTACATTACATAGGATTCACACAAAATTGCTTAAAATGGATAAATTCATACCTTAGTAACAGGAAACAGAATGTTGCATTCAAAAATGCGATTTCTAAGCCAATCTCCGTTTCATCTGGTGTTCCTCAAGGGAGCCATCTTGGACCCCTTCTTTTTTCATTATATCTCAATGACTTACCTGGTGTCATCAAGAATTCTTTTATACTAATGTATGCGGATGATGTTAAAGTATTTTTTACTTATAATAAATATGATGATCACATGCTGCTACAAGCAGATTTAGATTCTTTATACTCTTGGTGTAAATTGAACTCAATGAAATTGAACTTCGATAAATGTAAATATATGTGCTTCTTCCGAAGGAACCATTTAAACGTTAAATATTGTTTGGGTGGCAATGAGCTGGAAAATGTCTGCAGGATCACAGACCTTGGAGTTATACTTGACCATAAACTAAATTTCATTCAACATATTTCTCTAATTGTGAGCAAGGCAAGATCTCAGCTTGGCTTCATTAAACGTTGGGCAAAGGAATTTGAAGATCCTTATATCACGAAACATCTATATATGTCACTAGTTCGTCCAGTTCTGGAATATGGGTCAATTATATGGGATCCACAGTACAAAACTTATAGTAATGCAATTGAATCTGTTCAAAAACAGTTTCTTATATTATATGGAACCCGCTCTGTTTACCATCATATAAATCTAGACTTTCTCTCATCAAGTTACCATCTCTGGAAAGTCGCAGAACTATGCTTAATGCTATGTTCATCTTAAATATAATTAATGGGAATACTTCCTCTAACTTCTTAATTGAAAATATATCTTTTTGTGTTCCGTGGCGACCTACTCGATACTTTTATCCATTGGATATTCAATATTTTAGATCGAACTATGCAAACTCTGATCCTTTCATTAGATGTTGTAAACACTTTAATAAATTATACTATTGTATTGATTATACCTTAAATGAAAATCTGATAAAGCGTAATATTTTGTTCTCATTAAATAATTGCATATAATTGTCTTATTTTTTCTTTTTTTTCTCTTTCATTAGTTTTATATATATATATATATATATATATATATATATATATATATATATATATATATATATATATATATAAATAAATTAAGTACTAATAGTCTGTAAGAATTGTAAATTCATAGACTTAAATAAATAAATAAATAAATAAATAAATATCAATAACAAAAATGGCCCGCTACACCTGCAAGTTTCGACTTCGACTTTTGTGTACAAATGACATGATTTCATGAATTTTGGGACACTCTTTAAAACATATTCTACAATTTGAACTCCAATTTAATTTATTTTTATATCTAACACTTCTAAACCATTGTGCGAGCAGTAAATAAATGCGTTAAGTAGGCATTAAAATGTTAATTAAAGAAACAAATATTTAACCGAGTCACACAAATCGTTTGCTTAACGCAAATGGTAGACAATAGAAAAGAAGAAAAGATAATTTTATTATTAACAATTGATATGCCAATTTAATATTACAGAAATTAAGACAAACTGTTGCTTATAAATTATAAAATGTTCTTTTAAAATCTGGCTGCATTCCATATTAAATAGCACAAGAGTGCAAAAGAAAACAAATTGTATGAATAAAAAATAGGCTGATAAGAGCATAAGAGCGCAAAGTGTTTATCAAAAATCTGAATTAGTTGATGATCATAAAATAGAGAAGCACGCCTTGCAACCCATCATTGGTTTCAATTAGTTTTGCGTAACTCAAAGTTCACATGCTGACTTCGTTTTGTAGTTCCCTATTTAATAGATAAAAACGCAGCCTTATTTTTATCGATTCCATAGCAATATGATTTACACACACACATACATTGCCTTATTAGGGGCAGGTAAATTCCCCTTATAATAACAAGTATATAAAGGTTGTCTCCCATAGAAACTTTATTTTCTTTTAAACCGTTAGCGGCAGACATTTAATATTGTCACAGAGCATAAACTAGAAGATACCTCCATAGAAAACCTAATTTTGACACATACATTATCTTGTCTCTTCAATAATGCATAAACCAACAAGGTACCTCCATAGAAAGCCTAACTTTGACACATACATTATCTTGCCTCTTCAACAACGCATAAACCAAGAAAGTACCTCCATAGAAAGCCTAATTTTGACACATACATTGTCTTGTCTCTTCGATAATGCATAAACTAAAAAGGTACCTCCATAGAAAACCTGATTTTGACACCTATATTGTCTTGTCTTTTCAATAATGCATAAACCAAAAAGGTACCTCCATAGAAAGCCGTATTTTGACACATACATTATCTTGCCTCTTTAATAACGCATAAATCAAAAAAGTACCTCCATAGAAAGCCGAATTTTGACACATACATTATCTTGCCTCTTCAATAACGCATAAATCAAAAAAGTACCTCCATAGAAAGCCTAATTTTGACACATACCGTGTCTTGTCTCTTCGATAATGCATAAACTAAAAAGGTACCTCCATAGAAAACCTGATTATGACACCTATATTGTCTTGTCTTTTCAATAATGCATAAACCAAAAAGATACCTCCATAGAAAGCCGTATTTTGACACATACATTATCTTGCCTCTTCAATAACGCATAAATCAAAAAGGTACCTCCATAAAAAACCTAATTTTGGCACATACATTATCTTGTCTCTTCAATAATGCATAAACCAAAAAGGTACCTCCATAGAAAGCTTAGTTTTGACACATACATTATCTTGTCTCTTCAATCACGCATAAACCAAGAAGGTACCTCCATAGAAAATCTGATTTTGACACCTATATTGTCTTGTCTCTTCAATAATGCATAAACCAAAAAGGTACCTCCATAGAAAACCTAATTTTGCCACATACATTGTCTCGTCTCTTTAACAGTAATGCGCAGCAAAAAAAAACAATAATTACCAGATAAACTATACGAAATCTTCTTCATATGTGAGTCAAACTGTGCCGGAATACGATTTAATATTTTGTTCTTTAAATTTACAGAAAAGATCTTAAAGTTAATTCCAAATGCTAACTATATGGCTATGTACTGTTGTACTGTTACTGTAAAGCATTAAACGACTTCTACGCCAATCAATTACGGACGTATGGAAAGCTTGTCTAGATATGCTTAGAGCTCTTTTCATTACCATGGCAATAAGATACATTGAGCCTAAAAGTCTCTAAGGCTATTTATCTGCCAACTTATAGTTAAGCGGGTAATTGTTAATCTTTAGTATGTTTAGGTTATACCATACGATTCCCAAATGTTTTCTTCATGGCATGAACCGTTTGACATACTGCATCCGTCTTGTTGAAACCACAGCTCCTGCACATCATGGTTGTTTAATTAATGAACGAAAGTTAGTGATCATTGCTCTTTAGCGATCACTGTTAACATTTTGAGCGGCATCGCTTTTAAAAAGGTGTGGAACAATGATTATCATCACACCGAATGCGACAGTTTTTTGTTTAACTGAAGGTCCATAAAATTTGCTTCTGAAAATCGGAATAAATTTCATTCGCCCCTTCACCGAACCTATTGTTAGAGTTGGATTTTGTAAGCAAAAAAACCAAAAGCTATCCGCAAAATCTTCCATAAAGCGAATAGACAATTCCTGTGCGCGATGTAGGCGGGTAGGCTAATTCGAATTGTATTACAATTTAGAGTAAACGTGGCGTTTCATAATTAATGGAATAAATTGCGCTGATGCACGTTTACGCAAAAAGGACATGCGTGATATGATTTATGTCGGTACCTAGCACTTTGGTATTGACGTGATAAGATTTATATCTGCACCTGGCCGTAAGCCCTAATCAGATGGTGGATCATTACCATTGTGGATGGTATGTAGCGCCATCCTCGTCCTAGAAGGCCTTCGGATACGTATATCCTACGCTCACTCCTAGTTGCAACTTTAAAAGCCCGGAGAAGGCCGCAGCCTTCACTCCTCCTGGTCCAGAACGCATGAAGCGCTAATATTATTAAAAACACGACAGCATTCATACTCACTGGACCTGGACCATTCATTGTGTTCATTGTGAATGATCCGACCCACAAACTCAAACGAGGGCCTGGAAACGCACAGCCTCGATAATCAGCCAGAGAACAGCAAAATACCTAAAAAGCGGAACTCTGGGGCTTTACTGATTCTCGTGAAAATATAGTGGATTTTCCAGTTGGCTCCTCTAGTCTAAGGGGACTGCGCTCCCTTTTACCCCCGCAAGACACAAGTCTAGATGGTTGTGTGATCCATCAAGACTTATAATGTACCACTTCGGTGAAGTAATAAGGTTTACATCTGCACCGGCAGTGAGCCATAATCAGATGGTGGCCATTACCACTGTGAATGAAAAGCAACGCCATCCACGCCCTAGAAGACCATCGACTAAGTATATTCTCCGGTCACTCCTAGAAGCAATTTCAAAAGCTCGAAGTAGGTCGCAGCCTTTACTCTTTGCTAAAGACTTGGAGACTATCCAACTCCTGGTCCAGAACGAATGAAGCCTAATATAATTAAGATCGCGACGGCATTCATACTCACTGGACCTGAACTATTCATTGTGTTCATTGCAAATTATCCGACCCACAAACTCTCACGAGGGTCTCGAAACACACAGCCACCACGATACTGCCAAAAGGGCCTACCTCAATAATCTGCCACAGAACAGCTAAATGCCTAAAGAGACAAATAGCGGAACTCTGCGAGCCACTAATTACCGTCCAGGTGACTCCTACTAGCCTTTAAGGGGCGTGGACTTCCTTTTACCCTGCAAGACACTAGTCTAGATGGAATAGTAGACTCCAAAAAAACTATCATGTGCCCCAGGGGGAACCACTTTGGTGATTGAAGTGATTTGATTTACATCCGCACCTGGCCATGAAGCCTTAATCTGATGGTGAACCAAACCACTGCATAATTTAGAACGTCATGCTCGTCCTAGGAAGCCGAAGCTATAATTCTATGCAACAGAACTTTCTAGTTGCAACTTCGATGATTCCAAAGCAGGGCTGCAAATCATCACTCCTAGCTTAAGAGTTGGAGACTTGCCAAAGAGAACTATTAAATGTCTAAAGAGACAAATAATGAACTCTGGGGCATACTGATCCCCGTGGAAATAAAGTGGGGTTTCCAGTTGAACCCCTGCTGCCTTCAGGGGACTGGACTCCCTTTTTCCACAGTTGCACTGTGTCTAGATAGTGGAATTCTATAAAGACCATATTTATGTGCCCGCGGGGGAACCACTTCGGTGATATGTAACGTGCCACCACGCCCTGGGAAGTCGAAGCATAATTCTATACAACAGGTCCTTCCTAGTCACACCTGACGTTAACGACTGCCAGTTAAAAAAGTGTTGCCAACACAAAACTTTGTAAAAACACCCTTTACATTTGTTGGACTGGATTGGAGTTGGAGTTGTTATTTTTTGAATACTTTTGTCGCTCATCTGATGCTGAATGTTACTTCCAGTGAAGGAACTTTTCCAGCTACGCCCCTTATGCTCTGTATGATATACAGTATCATAAAAACTCTTGTAGAGCATGTTTCATTCCTTGTTAGTGTATTTGCTATTTTTGGCGATGGGTATAGGTCCCCCTAGATCCTTAAATCGACACTTCAGTTATTTGAGATTAGAGGTTAAAGTTAATTTGACGACATTTGGGTAATTTTGTACATTTTTTATATTTAATTAAAATGTGATTTTAATTTAATTCAAATATTGAAAACAATTTGTTTACATTTTTTATAAAAAATAAATAAAACTAAGTGGAAAGCGTTTATAAATTGTACCTGCTGATGCCATAGTCATTGAGAGGGCTCAGTTAAATGATAACAATCACCTTTGTTCATTAAATATTATCGATTTATGTACGTTATCAGATGTGTTTATGACAATTGGAATTAATATTATTAAATTCTCAAGTAAATAATTTAAAAACTATTTAGAAAAAGTATTATAGTGACCGGATTTAAACTGAACAGTTCTTCAAATTAATACTTTTTGCTCTTTCAATGGGGGTTTTGATTTTATTATTTTTTTTTTTTTTTGTTGATAAAAATTTTATGTTTATTTGACATTGAGATTGAGATGAGGTGTGCTTTCAGACAAGAAGAAGATCTTTGAAACGCACATAGTTTTGTTTTCAAACACAATTTCTTATTATCTCTTTCCCTTCGTTTTTGATGTCAATATTTTGTACTTTTTTTACAGCTTTATTGTCTCTTTATTTTTGCAATGCTACGAAGTCTGCCTTAAAAATCTTGGAATAAGAAAATCGCATTAAAATAATTAAATTACATATTGAAAAATTCGTGATAATTTCGGACAACATAATCGTCCTTCTAAAACCGCTATTAAGAATGTTGTAGTTAAATTTGAGGCGAAAGGCTCCATACAAACTGTGTGAATACCAACAGGAGGGTCATTCAACTGAAAACATCGCAGCCGTAAGCCACAGTGTTGAAGCGGATCCAAATTTGCCAATTCCTCGACGTTCTCAACAAATGGGATTATTGAAAAGCAGCACATGGCGAATTTTGCGTAAGGATTTGACTTTGAAGCCTAACAAGGTTCAACTGGTGCAAGAATTAAAGCCGACCGACCATTCACATCGCCGTAGATTCGCTAAATTCATTCAGGAACAACCGGCTGGTTTTTTTGAAAAAAAAAAATTTATTAAGACGAAGCCAATTTTCACTTGTCAGGGCATGTCAACAAGCAAAATTACCACATTTGGGCTTCTGAAAATCCTTGAACGACTATTGAGAAGTCTTTGCATGCTCAACGTGTCACTGTATGGTGCGCTATATGGTCTGGAAACGTGGTTTAGCCGGTTGTTTTTTTTTTTTTTTCGATGAGACTGGATATGCGATAACGGTCCATTGATCACGCTATCGCGAGGTGTTAACAATTATTGACGATCTAGATATCACTGATATGTGGTTTGAACAGGATGGTGCTACATATCACACAGCCAATGAAACGTTCAATTTATTGCCAACTAAATTTCCCGATGGCATAATTTCTCGACAATCAGCAGTTAAGTAGCCAACCACCAGATCGTGGACTGGATTATTTTTATATTTTTTTATATTTATTATATTATGGGGCCAATCGCATCGATTGCAGCCTTAAAACTTAAAATCCGTGATATGATTAACGAAATATGATCGCCATTTTGCCAAAAGGTGATTAAAGACTTTGATGAAAGAATCAACGTCTGTCAGCGACCGATAGCTTTTGAGAATAAACATCTTTAAATTAATAAAATTTTAAGTTGCGGGCTTCTTGTCACACAAACTCACGGAAAATTTTTTTTTGCTTACACATCCTAATACGTTTCATCACTAAAAAAAACAATATTGATTTTTTTGAGGTTACAATGGGTTATAAACACAGTAGCTTAACGTTGGACATTGATTCTTTATTATACTTTAAATTATATTTCCTACATTTCCTACTTTTAGACGAATTTGGAGTAGAAATTTGTAATAATAATATTTCAGCAATTATTAACTTATTTCAATGCGAATAATAAATTTATTCAAGGAGTATTATTTTTATACTCGGACTCTACTTTAAAGTTGAAATGAAATTTTTTCATTTATAATTCTCTGTAGACAATTAATTTTTGATTATAATTAATTAAATTAGCAAAGCTAATTTAACTGAATGCCTTAAAGTATGCTACACGAAGAATTTAAAAATTAGTATTAATGACTTCAAAACTTGTATTTTGTGTTAAAACACAAACGCATCAGGCATGGAAAATTTAGTGCTATTGCAAATCAAACTAAATTTATTTTTGTTTCTCTTTTTACAATAATTTTGTAAAGAAACGTCAATAATAGTAAATTTAAAAACTAGAGCAAACGACTAGTCTTCAAATAATAAACTGGGAGAGAGAATACTATATAAGATATTTCAGAGATGTATATATCGAATTTTTACTTCTCTTATTTCTGGGCTACTGTTTTAGGCGATGTGCAACGGGAAATTCGCTTTTTTAGAATTTATATAATCTCAATTACATATGACACCATCGATGATCAGTTATAGTGCGCTAAATTGGTTTTAGTTTTATTTAAGCTGTCAGAAGGATTAACAGCTGTTTATTAAATTTATTGTCTTATCGTTCACGATTTTGAAAAATTACAGTTTGGAAAATAGAAGTTCAGAAAGTGCGATGCCAATAATTTATAAAGCGGTAGATCAAAGAGAATAATTAAAAAACTGGAATTATTACAACAAAATAAATTATCGAGGAGGTTAATGTTCACTGCTCAAACCCTCAGAGTTATTGTGAGGTAAATACATCTGCAAATTTTGCTTTAAAAATTGTATACTAAAGCTTCTTGGATCACATCTACTGTGATGTGAATGGTCGGTGCACTTCAATTGCTGCCCCGGTTAAACCTTGTAAGGCTTCAAAATCAAATCCTTCTGCAAAAATTCCCATGTGTTGGTTTTCGATAATCCGAAATGTTAGAGCCTCGATGAATTGACTACTTGGGATTCGCTTCAAAACTGTGGCTCACGGCTGTGATGTTTTCAGTTGAACGTCCCGGTCGAATATACGTTGGTGTTTGCACGTTTTGTATCTAGCCTGTCAACTCAAATTTAACGACCAAATTCTTAAAAGCGTTCTCAAAACGGACAATTATATTGCCCGAAAATATCACGAATTTTACAAAATGTAACTTTAACAGAACCACCATTTTCATAGTGAATTTTAATTATTTTAATGCGATTTTCATGCGAAATTGAATTCGTTATAACAATTGCCATTCCATCTACTACGAATGCGTTAAAAAACTAAATGTCAAAACTATCATGTTGTTGGTGTTGCCACTATTGAAAAGTAAACTTCTTGCTAAAAAAATTCGATATTAGTAAATACTTCCAAGGAACTACTCAAACATTATTCCTGTTTAATGAAGAACATATTTTTTGGAAACTTAAATTTCTAAAACCGGCTATGCTTCACTACCCTCATAATTTTTGCGAGATAACATAAAAATCTTATAATTATCATTTTTGTATGGGGGCAATCTAAACTTTGGGTCTCTAAGTGGAGCTGCCTATTTTTTATGGGAATCAAATCTATTTGTTTCAAATTTGCACGCTTGCTTTATTCACGTTGATTCCCAAAGCGCTACATACACAATATTGGAAAACTGTTCCTACAGTAGTCCTATAGGAAGCGCAAAAATATATTAACCCTCTAGGCACTTCTACGCAGCTAATAAAAATTGTAAAAATATCAATAAGGTGATGCGTGATAAGATTAACGTCTGTACCTAGCTGTATAAGCGGTGAATGAAGTGTCATCCTCACCCTAGAAGGCCTTCGGATACGTATATCCTCCAGTCAGTCCTATTTGCAACTTCAAAAGCCTGGAGCACGCCGCAGCCTTCACTACTTGCTAAAGATTTGGAGACTATCCCACTCCTGGTCCACAACGCATGAAACTTAATAAAATTTAAGAACACAACCACAACCATGCTCACTGGACCTGGACCTAGACCTTTCCTTGTGTTCATTGTGAGTTATCCGACTCACAAAACTTAAACGAGGGCTTCGAAATCACAACTACCACGATACTCCCAAAGGGCCAACCTCAATAATATCAATAAAGGGATACGTGATAAGATTTACATCTGCACCTAGCTGTGTAAGCCATAATCAGATGGTGTATCTTACCACTGTAGATGAAATGAAGCATCATCCTCGCCCTAGAAGACCTCCGGTCACTCCTAGTTGCAACTTCAAAAGCCCGAAGCAGGCCGCAGCTTTCACTCCTTGTTGAAGAGTTGGAGACTACTTAACTACTGGTCCAGTACGCATGAAGGTTAATATAATTCAGGAACATGACAGTATTTCGTGATAAGATTTACATCTGCACCTAGCCGTGGGCCTTAATTAGATGGTGGTCAAACCACTGTAAATGAAAAACAATGTCATTCACGTGCTAGGAAGCCGAAGACTAATTCTAGCAACAGGTCTTTCCTAGTTACAATTTCAGCGGTTCCAGAGCAGGGCTGCAAACCACTACTCCTTGCTGAAAACCTGGAGACTATCCAACTCCTGTCCAGAACACATGACTAGCATGCTCAACTGTGTGATCAGGTCAAACCACTGCATAATTTGGGACATCATGCTTGTCCTAGGAAGCCGAAGACTAATTCTAGCAACAGGTCTTTTCTAGTTGCAACTTTAATGATTCCAGAGCAGGGCTGCAAATCATCACTCCTTGCTAAAGAGTTGGAGACTATCCAACTCCTGTCCACAATACATGTCTAGCATGCTTACTGGATCTGGGAACATTTCACCAGGTAGGTGCTATTAAAGGTGAAATGAATCTGACTTGTCTGTTATGGGGCCGCTAAACGACAACCACCACGATAATCCCATATAGGGGCCAACCTCAATAATCACTCAGGGAAACAGCTAAATGCATAAAGAGGCAAATAGAGGAAACTCTGCGGGTTACTGGAGTGTCCAGTTGTACCCCTGCTGACTTCAGGGAACTGGGCTCCCTTTTTCCCCCAGTTGCACAGGTCTACATAGTTGCTCTCCATAAAGACAATATATGTGCCCCCGGGGGGTACTAGCATGCTCACTGGATCTAGGATCATTCACCAGGTAGGTTTTATTAAAGGCGAGATGATCTTGGCCACCATAAAAAACAGACCTGTTATGGGGCAGCGAAACCTCAGCCACCACGATACAACTGCGGGGCCAACCTCAATAATCAGTCAGAGAAACAGCCAAATGCCTAAAGAGGTAAATAGCGAAAACTCTGCGGGTTACTGATTCCCGTGGAAATCACGTGGAGCTTCCAGTTGACCCCTGCTGTCTTCAGGGGACTGGGCTGCCTTATAACCCCAGCAGGACAGGTCTAGATAGTTAAGTATTCTATAAGGACCGATAAATGGGCCCCCGGGGAGGATATGACGGCATTCATGCTCACTGGTCCTGGACCATTCATTGTGTTCATTGTGAATTATGATCCCACCCACAAATTCAAACAAGGGCCTCCTTCGAAACACACAGCCACCACGATATTCCCGAAAGGCCAACCTCAATAATCAGTCAGAGAATAGCTAAAAGGCTACAAAGACAAATAGCGGAACTCTTGGGGCTTTACTGATTTCCGTGAAAATATAGTAAATTGTCCAATTGGCTCCTGCTAGCCTATTAGGGAACTGGGTTCCCTTTTACCCCCGAAGACACATGTAATGACGATGGATTTCCTTCAAAACATTTAAATGTGCCCCGGGGGGATCAATAACATTAAATTTTATGACTAGAACTTTCTGCATAACCGATAAGTTTAGAAGCATTGCTCTTCCCGCCTTTAATTTAAAGGCTTTAAAAGATATAGAAGCTCTAAAGGATCTTTGGCGTAATATAGTTGAATAAGCAAATGAAGTTGGTTTTTAGGGTTCCAAATTAATATTGCTACGTCTATCCGTCTGCCGTTCGACTGTATTTCCGTGATAGCTAGAAACTTAACTGCTAAAATTGACAATAAAAAAAATTTAAACTAAAACGTATTCTGATTTGGTCCGTTATAGTCACCAGTATTTAAAACAATTTAATTAAAGGGTGTCGTTGTCTTCAGGTATAAGATATCTTTTTAGCTTTTATAGGTAGACACGTATTGCTGCCTCTGTAGTACTGAGTCGATGGTTGTGTCTACAATCTTTTACATCTGGTGAAAATTCATTCAAATCTGTTATATTCGGATAAATCAAACCAAAGCTACAAAGATACAAGATTCATTGTTGTTGCTTTTAATTTTTCTCACCTACTGTCCACGATTTTTGTGCTTAGGATTCATGATCAATATTGGGTGTTCTTATATAGCTGTATAGCTTTAAGTTGGCAATACTTTTTTAACTGGCGGTTGGTTTCGTTTAGTTTAGATTGACATTTTAACATGAATAGACTGACGCCTGAATAACATTTTTAAACTGTGCAAATTAGATCCAAAACAAGATAGCCGTTGATTCTGATTTTCATAAGCAAATTGTAATTATTGATTGAATTGTATTATTTGACTGGATATATCATTAAACAAAACTATCGTATTTGGAGTGATGCGCAAGTCTACGTCTAAGACACCGTTACATCTAGCAAAGCTGACTGTTTGGTGTGATAATGGAATCACTGGTCCGTACTTTTTTGAAAACGATGCCTGCTGGATAGCCTGTTGCAGTTAATGTTGGGCGCTATACAGCCATGATTACTGACTTTAATCAATTATCATCAATTTAACAACCACGATATGCAGGGGCTGTGGTTTCAAACAGAGGAGGCAACACATCACACAGTTCGGGCCACCATTAATTTATTAAAGCAATTGTTTGGTAAAAGCAGAGTTTCGCGTGTCGGACCCATGAATTAGTCTCCAACATCTTGCGATTTGATGCCGCTAGAGGACAACAATCACCGTCTTATTAACCACAAATGTTAGAAGAAATGTTAGAAAACTATGTCTGAGCCAGCCGTGATGGTCATATGCCAGCAGTCATATTTAAACAATAATGCCTGAAAACTTCTTATGAATAATTTAAATTTGTTATCAACTTAAAAATTCATCATTGTTTTATTCCATTTAAAAGTTCTATATCTTTATATTTTAAAAATTGGTCCTAGACAATTTGTCATAATTTCGCGTGATATACTTCCATTATTTTATATATAAATCAAATTCTTTAAAGATTTTTGATTTTTCAAGGAAATCATCTTTCTTTCCTTGTGTTATTGCTTTACCCTCCCAAAATATTGTTACGGATGCGTTTTGCTTAAGTTTTAAAAGAAAATAATTAAGTAATAGAGTAAACAACTGGGTATGCTGTTTACTAACTGCGCAGTTTTCTAAGAAAACTTATACACACAAGACAACAACAACAACAACAAGTATCTTAAAATAAATTCCAGAGAGAAACTTTAACAGCATGAAAACAAAAATATACGCAGACCAACAAAATATGACAAAAAGGAAGTAGAAAATTCTAGACCTATAGCGGACAAATATAAAAGGCAGCATCTGAGTGATTAGTCAGTCAGTTAAAACATAAACCTCGTGAAGTAAAGACTTGCATCTTTCCGATATGTGCTTCGATTCTCCGACGTGGCTAACTTCACTTTTATTTGGATACGGTTTTCCGTCGACCCTCGTCAAATTTGGTTTGTGAACAAACCGGTTTCGGCCGTTTGCCATCTTCAGTGTTCTTTTCGTACTAGTTGCGTTCTATTGTCAGCTGTGTTTATATAGTTCGTCTTGTTCGCGTTTCCCTTCGCGTTTTCCTCGGGCAAACAGGACGAAAAATTAAGACCAGATTTAGGGAACACATTAGAGACTATAACAAAAAACTACGGGCACCAAAATCAACTCCAGAATTAAATTTCGCGAACCATATATTCAAAAACAAATGTACACAAGGATATATAAAAACAATGTTCACAAACCAAATTTGACGAGGGTCGACGGAAAACCCTGCCCAAATAAAACTTGCATCTTTAGTAGTTCTGGGCGCTAATTACAGGATTCGTGATCGAAATAAATTCGTGTCTAAATTAATTTCGATTGTACGAGTTTTTCTGATGATGGGATTCGGTACATTGCGAATCGATTTTTTAGTAAAGTGTTGTAAAAGATTAAAAAAGAAAGACTTTACCAACACTAGACATAGGTAAACAAAAAACATATGCTTACAAGGCAAAAAATGATTATTATCAAGAGAAGTGCCAATTTCATTTTTAATTTTGAGAGTTTTTCTTTTTGTTTAATCGGTTACAAGGACGCAAATCCATTTTTTTATTCTCCATCATCAAAATCGGACAATGCATGTGATATAAATTTAATTAGAAGACAAAGCTGAGACACAAGTGACCCATTGGGCTTACCGAACAATGAGTAAGTTACAGCCGCTTAATTTGTGTACATTTATTTTATAGGCTAAAAACACGGTTTAGAGTATCAAAGCAAGCTTTGAGCTATCTTTTTGGAGGAGTTGGAGTTTGCTACACATATAACAACTGCCGTACCACTGCCGTTTCCCTCGGTTCCCTTGGCAAACTAATACATTCTTTTTTGGTGTTTCTTCTTCCTCAACTACATTCATTAATTATATGTATGAGACCGATCTGTGCTGTTGTTATGTATGAATGTACCGACATCCCTTAAACCAGCTACAGCAACATCAATGCCTGCTGCTGTCAAAATTTATTCATCAGTTGCGCTTAATTGTTTTTGTTTTTCGAAATGAACTCCTCCAGTTTTCTTGCGTGAACATTTATTTTAAGAAAGCTTTTTCTTAACCATTTGCTTTTGATCAGCATACACCTACCGAAAAACATAAACTTTTTTATTTGCAGCATGCTTTTACATCTTTTAACGGTGCACAGTGGATCATTTTATGAGAAGGCGGCCAAAAGTCCTTTTTTTCATGGTTCCCAATTGTGAAATTTTAAAGTTCGTTCGAAAGTAGATACTCGTGTACCTCGGGAAACAAAAAATTAAAACTTTAGTTTAACTATATCATACTGAACAGGGTGATTCAAAATGAGCATTTTCAGTATTTTGATAAAATTAGGAATTTCTTAGTAAATTTTTGATTTTTAAACATTTATAAATCTTTTGTTGTACAGGATTTTTAGACGAAATAAACTTTGTATAATAGCGTAATTTGTTAGCTATTAGTATAAAAAAACTGAAATATTTTTGATTGATTTTTGATTTTTAAAAATTAATTTTTTAGAGGTTTAATTTTTTTTATAAATTCTCTTACTAAATAGAGCATAACTTTTAAAGTTCGTTGGGGAATGTAAAAGCATTAGCACTGTGTCATAGCCCTAAATGTCCCCTATACGCCTATACCCCATTGTATACCCGGCACGATTCGACCGTGAGCACCAGAATAATTTTTCTGACACAAGGTCAAAAATTGTTTGCAAAATGGAATTAAAAAATTTTTTTTTTCTGTTTTGCTATTTTGTAAGCATTTTAATTATTTTTCAAATCGCCTTTATGAGAGATGTTTTTTAGATAAATATGCGTACGTTTAGAAAGAAAACAAACATTTTTAGCCAAATTCAAAGTCATGCACAGTTGGTCACAAAGCTATTTTTTGATTTAAAATTAACTAAAAATCAGTACAACCAATTGCGGAAGCGAACAAATGAAAAGACTTCTTAGATTTTCCCACATTATAGAGATTTAGTCACTGTCAAAAATGGATGCCTACCTTCACAAACCGCTATAACTGTCACTTCTACTTCAGCAGAGATAAAATTGCAAGCCCTTTTTAAACACACTGCCGAACAGTTGTTAAATACTTTTGATCCCAACCGCTTGAAAAAACTTGAAAATAGCAGCATTACTTTAATTTCTAAGTGGGGATGTGACGGATGCTCTGGTCAGAGGCAATACAAGCAATGTAATGCCAAAACTTCATCTGATTTATTTATGATATCATTCGTTTCATTGCGATTAATAAAAAGTTATACCGAGTTAGAGCCGTCAACTAGTACAGCAACAGAAATTGATATATATGGAAAAATGAAATACCCTCGTCTACAAAATATTGCAGACCAATAAAATTTACTTACAGAAAAGAAACAAAAAATATAATAACTGAAGAAGTCCGAAAAATAAATGATGAAATTAAAGACCTTCAACCTGTAATATTTACTGTTGATGAACAGGAAATCAAAGTAAATTTTAAAATGTATCTCACAATGATTGATGGAAAAGTTGCCCAAGCTTTAACTGATACAAAAGCATCATCAAGCTGCACTATATGCAAAAAGACATCAAATCAATTAAGCCATCCAGTTCACGGAGATAACACTTTTAAGGCAGCATACGAATTTGGACTGTCCCCTCTTCATCGTAGAATACGTTTTATAGGGCATATTTTTAAATTGGGTTATGATATGGATTTTGGTCCGTTAGGCAAAATAGTGAGAAAAAATAAGAAAATTGAAGAAAAAAGAAAACAAAGAAAAACAAATTCAAGAAAAATATTTAGAACAAGGCCTAATCATCGATCAGCCAAAGCAAGGGGAAGGGAACACAAATGATGGAAACACTGCAAGAAGAATTTTTTCAGATCCAGAAACTGCAGCAGCTATCACAGAAGTAGATTTGGAACTAATAAGGAGATTCAGTATTATTTTACACGTTCTTACATGCAGCAGAAAGATAAATGCAAAAAAAATTTGGAGATTACGCCAAAAAAACAGCTGTACTTTACAACGAACAATATTCTCAGAGATATACGCCATCCACAGTTCATAAAATTTTGTACCATGGGGAACAAATAATTCAACACAATATTCTACCAAGAGGAGATCTATCTGAAGAGGCGCAAGAAAAACGAAACAAAGACTACAGATTCTTTCCCGAGCACAGCACAAGAAAAATTTCTAGATGTTGTACTAATGAAGACTTGATTGTTATTTTATTATGCACATCAGATCCATATATGACCAATATCCGGCAAAACTGGAAAACTACTTCTACTGAACTAGACGTAGAAGCTAAACTACTTCTAGAAGGTGAAAATCAAGGCTGTTTAGAAGAAACATTTACTAAAGTTGTTTAATTAATAGTAATTTTTCCAAACACAAGAGTTAAATTTAAAATTTTTCATACAAATGAAAAATATTTTAAACGATATGTGCACATATAGACGTGTAAATAGAAATCCCAAAGTAAGAACAATATTTTAGTTGAAAAATTATATAACTTAAACATCATAGATCGGACCACCAAAAACAAATTGACAACAACGATATCAGTTGCACCAAGAATATATGGTCTCCCGAAAGTTCATAAGGACAATACACCACTCCGACCGATATGCTCATCGATGAATTCACCCTCTTACGAACTTTTCAAATATTTAATCAATATTTTAAAGAATTTGACTTTAGACTCGATTTACAACATTCAAGATGCAAAAGATTTAAAGTCTAGAATTGACAATATAAGAATAGAAGAGGACGAATTGTTAGTTTCATTTGACGTAATATCATTGTTTCCAAGCATTCCTGTTAATTTAGCCATAACAATGATGGAGAACAAATGGGAAATATTGGAACAATACACGAAGATACCGAAGAAATTATTCATGGAGTTATTAACGTTTTGTATTAGAGATTGCAGATATTTTCGATATAAAAAACTTTTTTACCAGCAGAATAAAGGAATTCCAATGGGATCTCCTGCATCTCCTGTGATAGCGGACATCATCATGGAAGAATTACTCAACACAACATTGGGCAAAATGAAAATAAAACCAAGGCTAATGACCAAATATGTTGACGACCTTTTTGCGATAGTTAAAACTATTAGTAGAGTTGAAGAAACACTGAATGCCCTAAATACATTTAATAAACAAATACAATTTACGACAGAAAAGGAAGTTGACAAAAAGCTACCATATTTAATCTCAATAATTATAAAAGAAGGAGAAACACTAAAATTAGACTGGTTTAAAAAACCTATGCCATCCGGAAGATTAAATAATTATTATTCGAAACATCCCCGCAATATAATCATTAATACAGCTACTAACTTTATTACCAGAGTGTTGGATATCAGCAATGTACACTTTCATCAAAGAAATAAAGAAAAGATCACGAACATTCTTATTAAAAATGACTTTCCTGCAAAGACAATAATAAATTTAATAATTCATGTGGAACAAAAAAGAATAAAAATCGATAATAACAAAACAGCTGAAAAACAGACGAAAATCTACAAATCAGTAGACTATATTCCTGGACTATCAGAAAGAGTTAAATACTTGGATATTTATGACAGAGATAAACACATACTCGCAATGAAAACAAATAACACAACAAAGACGTTGTTCAACAACATGAAGTCTAAATTAGACAAAATGGACCAGGGTTCAGAATTTTTCATTTATGAACATTCAAAAATCAACATTCATGATATTTTTCATAAATGAGAAATCTAAAATTTTATATTTATTTTTCACACTCATAAACGAACAGCAAAAAATGTTCTGATTATTTTCATACATGAATGCGAACAACAAGAATTATTAGTCTTATTCATATGTGATAAATGATAAATTAGCTACTTCTCATTAATGTTATTTCTCATAAATGTACATGTTCATTTATGAACGTTGAAATTTTATAAAATTTCTCATAAATGAATGTGAAAAAATTTTCTACCTACAATCGCAGTTTACTGTAAAATGTAGTAAAAACACATGGGTACATATTAAATCAAAATACAATATTGCAATATATTCTAAAAGAAATAAAAAAAAAACATTTTTTTTCCTGCATACGCCGACAATTGCGCAATATCAAATATGTGCGTTTATGTACGCGAATGCTTAACGCACATATTTTACGACCTTTTCATTTATGAAAAATTATCAAAATTGTACATATTCAAAAATGAACACTTGTGTGTTTCTCATTTTTTCACTTATGGATAGAAAGAAAAAAAAAAATAAATCGTCGCATTCACGAATGAGAAAACACAAAATAATTTGTAGTCTCTCATACATGTATGAGAAGAAGCGGCTAAAAAATTAAATGTACATATTCATACATGTATGAACAGTGAGTGAATACTTCGCTACTCTGAGATGGACCAATCAAATATAATGAAATATGAAATAACATGTAATGGAGACGACACCGATATATGCCAAAAAGTATATATTGGTACAACTAAAAGAAAATTTAAGACAAGATTGGCATCACATAAGTCAGACTTAAAAACAAACAACAAAGCATTAAACCACAAAACTGCACTTACAGCCCACTGTGCAACAACGGGACATAAACCAGAATTAAGACGAGTAAGAGTTCTGGAGAGAGAAAATAATTATGCAAAGAGATACATGCAAGAGATGCTCTACATAATAAATATCCCAACAGAGAAACGTATTAACTACAAGACTGATACGGATAATTGTGCCCACATATATCGACATACAATTAACAAACACAAAACTGAAAAGAAAAAAGAAAAAAGAAAATTTTCCAATTATTAGTAAACAGTATGTGACAAAGTTTGGTAACGTGCTCAAAAGTTTTTAACATAAAATTTTTTTAAAAAAATGTAAATATTCATTGCGATATGTGTTTTAAGGTTTTTGATTAGTTATAATTATTGTTGTTAGTGTTTATTGTAGAGAAGAGAAAAAAAAAAGCCCTGAGGATGACCAACAAAGTTGGCCGAAATATTGGATTTTAATAGAAAAATTTTTGAAAAATTAAAAATTAACAAAAAATTGTTTTAAACTTAAACAAATGTTTTAATGTTTTAATTTATTGAACAAGACCTTAAGCCGAAAAAAAGAATATATTTTTAAACCTATTACAGCTATTTTTCTAACCGGTCGATTTTAAATTTTTATACCTTAAACGAAAGCCTATGATCTCACTTAGTAGACAAAAAAAAAACGCGTATCTAAATTATGGTCCGTTCAAAAGTAATATATTTTTGACCGCCTTCTCAAAAATGTTCCCACAGTGCGGTGGACCAAAAGCATTTAATTTATTGATCCCAAAACCTATTAGCCTTTCCTTGACATGGATTTGGTAGAACGCCTTTTGCCAAATTGCTGTGTTTAGACATAAAATCAGCCAGAATTTGTTTTTGCCTAAAATTTGTTTTTGCTGTATTTGACGTAACAATTAATAAATATAAAAACAAAAACAAAACCCTTATAAAAAAATATAAAAAATTTAGCTTTCATTTTCTTTTTATCCAAAGAACTATTTAAAAATAAAATGCTTTCGGAATTAAACTCGCACGGTTGCATTCGAACATAAGCTCGCTATCGAGTGTCATCATTAGAAATATCGCTACAACTTATCCGATAACGAGTGGTAGAATCTCAAAAATAAAAACAAAAAAAATTGCAACTTTGTGGAAATCTCGCAGGTTTTTTTAGGAATATTGGCTTTAAAAACGATAAATAACTTGAAATTCTACCGCAAATAAGTAGATATGCTACCCTTCGAGTATATTTAAGACAAGAGCCTACAAGCCAATTACTTTTCTTGAAAATCTTAACCAATATTTTCAAAAGGATTTTGAGACACCAAATTTAAATTATAATAATTTTTAAATTTTTAATAACTTTTAAAGCGTGTGAGGTCTGTTCTTAATTAACCTCCCCCCCCTCATGAGAAAATTGTTACCTCCAAATACAAACAAAAATAAAATACAGAAATTCGATAAATAATCATCATTATCATCATTGTTGGGACAATCCGTTTTAAGGGTTGCAAAACAAGAGTACTACTAATTTTCAAACCCTGTTATGCGTTTTGTGTTTTTAACTCGTTTACCCAACTTTAGGCAGTAAGTGCTTGTTTGACGAATGCTTTTAAACGCAGTATAAGGGTTTTGTTTTTGTTTTTTTTTTTTGTTTTTTGTTTTTTTGTTTTATCCATCACCGCAACATCTAAGAAATACAATTTGCTGCAAGTGGCTTAAGAGTACTTTGCTTTAACAAACGATGCATGTTTTCTAAAAGAGCAGGCAATAAAATTTTGCATTAATTTTAATTAAATTCAGTTTATTTTCTTAAACAAAATAAAACACCAAATTTAGATTAAGATGATTTAAATGTTTATTGTGTTGCGAATAGAAAAGTTCCACAATTATGAATGAAAAATGTTATCTGGCAAATATCCACCACGAACACGCTGAAGGATGTCGATTCTTTCATTAAAGTTTTTAATTACATTTTGGCAAAATGTCTGAAATCGATTGGATTGACTTTTTATAGGCTCTGTCCTTAACATGGCCTCACAAAACATAAGCCAGAGATGTTAAATCACACCATCTGGCTGGCCACTTAACTGCTGATTGTTGTGAATTTAAGCGATCGGAAAATTTGGTTTGCAATAAAGTAATCGTTTCCTTGGATGTGTGACATGTGGCATCGGCCTTCTGAAACCACATGTCAGTGATATCAACGTCGTCAATAATAGGCCAAAACTGAGTTGCTGGCATCTCGCGATAGCGTGACCCATTAATCGTTACCGCATCTCCAGCCATATTTACAACAAAAAAAAACGGCCTAATCACGCCTCCAACCACACATAGCGCACCATACAGTGATGCATTGAACATGCAAAGGCTTCTCTATAATAGCTTAAGGTTTTTTTTTTGCATACCCTGACAAGAGAAAATGGGCTTCGTCTGAAAAAATGATTTTTTCGAAAAAACAGCCGGTTGTTTTTGAATAAATTGAGCGAATCTACGACGATATGAATAATCGTTCGGCTTGAATTCCTGCACCAGTTGAAACTTGCAAAGCTTCAAAGTCAAATTCTTACGCGAAATTCGCCATGTGGCGGTTTTGAATTACCCCAGTTGTTGAGAACATTGAGGAATTGACAAATTTGGATCTAATTCAACGCAGCGGTTCACGGCTGTAAAGCTCACTTTTGTTTGAATAGATAAGTCAATAAACAAATCAAGCGTATTTGGATCGACGATAATCCTGAAGTGTACATATATTGAGACACCATTATATTCAGAAAAGCTGACTGTTTGGCTATTCATGAGCTGGTGGCATTATTGGGCCGCACTTCTTTAAAAACAATACTGGCCATGATTACTGCCTTTTTAATTTATTAAGTGAAGGAACTGTGGTTTCATTATGACGACGCACAGTGGTTTGAAAACGTTTTTTGTTTTTAATAACTCGGTAACTCATGAACGACTTAAGTTATTCTGATGAAATTTCACAGAGTGAAGTTACTGACGATCGGCCCTCTTTTTTTTTAGAAACAGAAATAGCACTTCAGGCAACAATGCCTATTTAGCAAGTAACGTGCTACATTCTTCTAGGAAAGGGATAGATAGAGAAGAGATGAAACAGGTGGTGAAAGTAGAAGGATAGTCGGAAATTAACTGCCGTATAAGACAGCAGAGCGACCAGTGACTATGCCTTCACCGCTGAGCAGCCCCACCGACAGTCAATTTTTATTTTTGTAGTGAAAAAAAACCAAGGTCTTCGTTAGGAATTGAACCCACAACCCACATACTGACAAGCTAGCACACTACCTACTAACCTAGAATAAGGCCGCGGCTTCTGGGTATGCCCCCGAAGTTAGGTATCTCTGAATTAATTTTTTTTAGAAATATCATAAAAAGTTTATTTATTACACAAATTGCAAGAATTTTTGAACTTAAGTAGACCCTGCAAATATCTTTAAAAAAATGTGCTTACATGTCCGTAACTATACTTATACTTTCACCACCTGCCTCATCTCTTCTCCCTTCCCTTTCCTAAAGAATGTAGCACGGTACTTGACTAAATAGGCTATATTGCCTGAAGTACTACTTCTTTTGAAATAAAATTTTTGAATTACATCAAAATTCCTTAGAGTGCAAAGCTCCCCATATTTTGGCTACATACTCCAGAAAGGTTTCGACATTACCGTAGTTAATAAAGCCAGGTTAAACAGTTTTCTAAAAACAAAAACAATTTTTGGAACATTTTTTCCCGTTTAAGGAATTTATGTGTTAAAATATTATTTGAACATTTCAGTAAAGGCTCTTTTATATATATATTGCTTCAAAATATTTTAAGAATATTTCCTGGCAATTCAAAGTCTATATTTTATTTTATTTTACAAACAACCACTTTAATGCGAAATTTACAGTTTTAAATGCGTCGCGTAAGTAAATTGGTAATCTAGAAGTCATAAGCTTTCCAAATCTACTTGTATAAAGATCCTATACATAAATTGTAGGAGCTTCACAAACCTCGCCTTCAAATGAAGTTGTTTCCTTTTCTCTATGTAAAAACCAAATTTGTAACTTCACTTAAAAATACCTCTACTTGGCCTCTATGCAATTTCATAAGGATATCTTAACTGGTTCCATTAGCCACAGAATTATTTCCAAAGCAGAAAAAAAACCTTTTCAAAGCACTGTGCAACGCACACTGGGGATTTTTGTATGGAGGTGAGGAAAAAAATATATTTTTCAAAAAATGTAGTGCTTTCATCACAAATTTAGTTTTCTTAATATAGTAATGCACAAAAGTAATCAAAATAAAGAAAGTTAGAGAAATGTCGATCGTTACCTGCAATGTAAAAAGTCATAACTAACAAAACAAAAAATTTAAATGATTTTAAATGATTTTTTTTAATTGTTTTACGATTCATAATTTACGGTTTTATAGATTTATAGTTTTGTAAGAGACTTCCACAATTATGGGTTGTGGACAACCAGGTCACAAGAGGGGCAGGACCGCCTATAAGGTGCCCCTGTAGGCTAGTAGGTAGTGTACTAGCTTGTCAGTATGGGGGTTGTGGGTTCGATTTCCAACGAAGACCTTGGTTTTTTTCACTACAAAATTAAAAATTGGCTGTCGGTGGGACTGCTCAGCGATGAAGGCATAGTCACTGGTCGCTGTGCTGACTTTATACGGCAGTTAATTTCCGACTATCCTTCTACTTTCACCACCTGTCTCTTCTCTATCCCTTTCTTAAAGAAGGTAGCACGGTACTTGACTAAATAGGCAGTGTTGCCTGAAGTGCTACTTCTCTTTAAAAAAAAAAAAAAAAATGATTTTTTTTAATTTTTAATTTATTATTCTAAAAGAGCCTTAACTTCGTCGCTTATAACACTATGCTTTTTCTGGCTAAATGAAGGCGTCAAATGTTAAATCATGGCATCTGAATGTTATCATCACTCGGTGCGTAATATCTTCTTCGTTCGTGGCAATTCGACTTGAGGCATTTTCCGGAGTGTCTAAGGCGATATTTTTTATAGTCTTTGTTACGACTTTCCTAGGCCTCTTCGGATAGTAGGCCTGCAGCAAAAATATACGTTTCAATTATATCTTTTCCATGAATCAGAATTTTGTGAAGTGTAGGTGGGGGATATTCTACCACTCGTACAGTGCAACAAACTCTTTTGTCGTCTTCAAACATAAATCAACAAATTTTTTTGTATCTACTACCTCGGCGATTGTTATAGTTTCGAGAATTATTGAAAACCTCTTGATTATGTTTTCATCTAGACGCGTTATTTCAGAAATCAAAACAGGATTAGCAAAGAATCTTCGTGACGTATTTCCTGAATTTGTCGTACCAGAGCCTTGCTTAATAGTATCAACCTGTATTACAATTTTTTCTTTAAGTTCACGTTTTATCAAACATTTTCGGACTTCTTTTATCGGACGAGTATTTGAGTCGACTCTCCCTCGTTTCAATTTAATATTATTAACTATATGCAAGAGAAACTCCATCAGCTTAATACGCGCAGGAAGTGGTGACATACCAAATTGCAGTGCTTGTTCATTTACGGGAATAGCTTGAACTATTTCGATTTTATTCATCTTGGATGTTGTGGCTCCACAAATGAGACAAGAATATGCAGCTGGTGTTTCTGTTAGTGATTGTGCTGTCTTGCCGTCAATCATTGTAAAATATAATTCATGTTTTACTCTAAAGTTGCGATTATTCATTGTTAACTCAAATTCTTCTAGTTGAGATATCTCCTCATCGACCCTTCCCTTTTTTTTCTCGTATAACTTGAGGTGTCTCTTTAACGTATGCAAACTGTAGTGTTCTACAATACTGTATGGAAGAAGGTTTATTGTTGTTCTTTATGTCATCGCCTAATGATAATTTAAGTGGTACAACTGATGTCGTATATCAACGAGAGTCAGAAATTTGTGCATATCTCGAGCAAATTTTTTAAATTCATACCTTTACTTAATTGTGGATAAAAGCGAAACGCCTTCATCGATTTTTATGAGTTATAACTCATTTTGTTCATAGGTTATACGACTTCACGTAACAGTAATAGGACTTGACACTTTTTTGATCGTTTTGGATTTTTTATGAATTAAAAAAAAAATAAACTTTTTAGCTGAAAAAAATTTTTTTTTTCTTCATACATTTATTTATAACTTCGAAACTGTTGCTTATGTAGCGAAACGTTATATAAACAGATGAAC
Organism: Trichopoda pennipes; assembly: GCA_030448955.1. Taxonomy (NCBI): domain Eukaryota; kingdom Metazoa; phylum Arthropoda; class Insecta; order Diptera; family Tachinidae; genus Trichopoda; species Trichopoda pennipes. The sequence goes on along the minus strand of JASKUP010000056.1, from coordinate 7,492,438 downwards.
GTACTTGTAATTCTTGATTTTTCTAAATTTGTTTACGTAAAATCCGACTAGTGGTTCTTGAGTTATGTTAACCAAAATGGCCTTATCAGAATTGAGTTGCGAATCAATCAACTGAAAAATGTTGCATTGTGTAATGCAACAAATTGAGAGGTGGCACCTGGTGGCACTTGAAATTGATTAAAAATGTAAAAAGAGATATGAGACAATATATTAGTAGTGATTTCCAACTCTGGGAAAGTATGGATAAAATTGCAGGTCCAAATGTTTGGAGAAAAAAGGGATTTTTTTTATATGTTCATACAAATAAGCAAATAAAAAAAAACTTAAGTCTCTGCAGAGTTTATTTTTTCAATTTTAGTATACTGAAATATCCTACTTTAAATAAAAAATAAAAAGAAAAACGTCAGCTCACATAATAAAAAAATATTCGTTTTGAAATTCTTAGGTTTAAATTAAGTTGAAAGTGAAATTAAGTGAAACATACAAGGACTGAACTTGTGATGGCTATAAAAAAACTAGCAGTCAGTTCGGAGTAATTCTTTTTGATTTGATTGTGCCATTTAGTCTAAAATTTCAAAAAATCATTGCATATTACATGAATAGTATGTTGACAATTTGACTTTTTTCCGCGAAATCCCCAATGTGCGAAGCAACATGTCACAGAGCTCGTTTCACAATTGATTTATTGAATATTTGCTGTGGGGATATATAAAGATGCTTGTCTATGCCGATGAGCACGAAACGATTGACCACTTTTAGGATAACATGCCACTAACGTGGACATTAGTCAATGACAATTGGACGTCCAGTTTACACTACGTCCAAGCCAGCCAGAAGTCATATTTAAATTATAATGCCAAAAGATTGTCTTGCATATAAAGTAAATTTCATTTCATTTCCATTTTTTAGTTATATACCTCTATAAAAAAACCCCTTTATTTACTAACTCTTAGTAAATATTTTTAGTAAATATAACACATATTTTTTCAGCACCCTTTATAATGAAAAGTTTAAGCAAATAAATACCGAAATGTTGCAAAACATTTTAACTACCTGAAGAGGAATCTGTTATTGGTACTACTAAAATAGGCGTGTTCCACACACATTGATGGTCAAATTGGCGAATATTATTTTTTGTTTAAAGTGTTGAAAATAAAAGATTTTTTTTTATTAGTTTTGAAGTATTTAAATTTCAAGAATCAAAATAAACAAAAGCATAATTAGTATTTATCGCTGAAAAACGCCGAGTTATTATAATAACAATTACAATAACAATAGCGATAACAAAAAATAAAAACAGATGCAAATTTGTAATTAAAATAAAATACACGATTTAGTAAAAACAAACAAACAAACAAACATGGAATTGTTAAGCAAAATTATTCGAAACGATTCATTTATTGTTGCCCGCGTACATGTCCCTGCTTAAGTTATATTTTTTGTTATTGTATTTTTGCTATAAAATATACAGATTTGAATGCAACCGGTTGTACCTAAATGAAAACATAATAATTAAAGAAAATTATTAAATACACTGTTTCCAAAGTAAAACAAAAAAAAAAAATATGTATCATGAAATTTACTTTACTGTTGCACAACATCATTGTACAACAAAAATGTAGATATGTCCGTTCAGACTCTCCTGGTTATCATTTATATATCAAGGTCTATTAATTTAATTTATTCACTTATTTCTTCAATTCATATTTAACATTTTTATTTCAAGAAATTTATTAACGAAATACGAACAAATCCATAGAATTTGTTGTTAAGAACAAAACTCTCTTTATGCCGACCATCGCCTGACACTAATTTGTAAGCAATTGTTTTTATAGATAGAAAAATCAGCTCTTAATGCCTCTAAATTTTAGTTTCACAAATTTTGCTTTACAATCACAAATTTAAAAACAAAATTATATACTGTTGGCATTCTTTTCCGTCTTTGATGGCTGTTTGTTCGGTATGAACGGCGAGGGCTTTCGATGTGACTGCAGTGGGTTTCTTTAATTAAGATCGTACCTATTCATGTGGATATAATAACCGTCACCTGTTATTTTATGCGCAGCTATTTTTTAGTATTTCCTCCTTTTATTATTATTATTACCCAGGTAAGTGTACCCTTCTGAGGACTGGCGGGCCAATAAATTAAAAAAAAAAACACAGAGGGTCATTAATTAAAAAATTATGGGGTTGCTGTTCAATTAAAAGTTCGGTTTAAGCTGTATATTTATTAGTTATATTACGTAATATTTTAAAACAGCATAAATATTTTATAAGATTTTAAGATTTTCCAGATGTATGGGAAGCATGGATCTGTTTCTGACTTGACATAATTTACTGAAAATCTGGTTCCAGCTGAAAGGATGTGACTTTTAATAAATTAAATAGACTCTCGTCTGACAATCGGTTTCTTATTGAATTTTTTCTGTCTGCATTTCATTACTGAAAAGGTCTGTTCACATAAATATGAGGAAGCAAACATTGCCGTAATTTTCTGCGCATGATTAATTAGCTTTGGAAATTCATCTTTCGGTAAGGATTTATAGAAATTAAGCTTATCTGTATATAAAAATATGTAGCTGTTTTAAATTATTATTACATTGCAATTCTAATAATAATAATTTCCAATTGTAGATCAGATGGAACATTCTCAGGATTAACATTAAAAGGCATTGAAAAAATATCTAAAGGAATTTCGCAAAAATAAGCATAATTTGGAATCACCCACAAAAAATCGATTTTTATATAAAAAATTTGACTGAAAACTTAAAATGGCTGTATCTACGTAAATAAGAGGAATTTCGCAAAAATAAGCATAATCTGGCCTCAAATTCTGAATACAGTTTTAATAAAGATTGTGAAAAGACTTTTAACTTCTCTTCACTCACAGGCTTTACAGGACTCAAAGAATTAAGTCTTGGAAAATGAGTCAAATCATTTTTTCCCAAACATTTAGAAAATATAAACAATTGAGTTTTAAAAGACCTCAAACTGCCCCAAGTTTCATCTATAAATTGATTTCTTCCCTGTAAATTCTTGTTCAGTTTATTATAGTGCTCGAGTAAATCCGTGAAAAAAGCAAACTCGATGCACCAATTCTTATCCTCCAATATTTCTCACTCATCCCAAATTTCAGTTTTGGTTTTTAGAAAAACTTTAATTTCTTCGAGAAGACTCCAAACTCTCGAGAAGGCATGCCCACAACTCAGCCACCTGATCTTTGTGTAATAAAAATTCTGCATCAACTTCCGATGAAAACCCTTGAAATTGTCGATGTAACAAACCACGGGCTCGAATGGTATTAATTAATTTTAAAATAATATTAAGTACGTGGTTAATATCCAAGGCAGCCTTGCAAAGAACATCTTGGTGGATTATACAATGTAAAGAAATTGCTTCGCTTTCAGGATTCTGACTTTTATAAACTCCTGCAAACCCCGTATTTTTTCTCACTATGTTAGGTGCTCCATCAGTTGTTAAACTAATTAATTTGGAAATTGGGGCATTAAAAGATTCCATCCCCTCTTTAAATTCATCAGAAATTATTTTTCCTGTCGTCTTTCCTTTCAAAGATCTCAAACAAGCAAGCTCTTCTCAAACGAGCAAAGTTTTCATCGTCTCCTGTGATAAAAATTAGAAGTTGGTCTGTAACACTCCTGTCAACACTCTCGTCCATAGTGACTGAAAAATACTTAAACTTTTTAAGACGTCCATCGAGTTGATTGGTTAAATTATAGGAAATCGCTTCAATTCTTTTTGTGACCGTTCTACGTGACAGCGCTATAGATTCAAAATCTTTTACCTTTTCTGGGCATAATACTTTTCCAATGCTAATTAACACATCCTTAATAAATTCTCCTTCAGAAAACGGTTTGTTACTTTTTGTAATTTTATAGGCAACAATGTGACCAGCTAACGTGGAGAATCGATCGCTGAACACTTCTTTGATTTTTAGAAAACATTTGCTGACTAAATATTTTTCTTTTCAATTCCTCTGAATGAACTTCTTCTTCTTCTTCGTCTTCGTCTGTCATTTTATAGTACTTCGACCCAAGATGTTTTGAATTAAAGTGCCCAGCGAGATTATAATCTTTTAGTACAGCTACCGGTTCTTGGCAGATAAGACAAATAGGTTTTTGGTTATATTCCATAAAGAAGTACTTCCATGTCCACTCTTCTTGAATCAATTTTTTCCTTTCTACATGACATTTATGGGGGTATTTATAATACACTTTATTATTTTAATTACACAAATAAAACTGTACGTTGGCAACTTTATAATTTTACTTCACAATTTATTCTTTACGTCACGAGATTTACACTTTTACTGATTGCTGATTATTCCATCGCTGGCCCTTTTATATTTGTTGCGCATGTTGTCGCGAATATTCAAAGATCTTCTAGATCTCACATATAATAGTTGTTGTTGTGTTATACGTTCAGTTTTCTATATTAGTTGTTTTTGATTCATGCTTTTTAAGTTTCTTCTTGGAATATTGTGTAAGAAAGTTGTTGTTCTCTTGTGTGTACAATATTTCCCAGAAAACTACGCAGTTGGGACACAATATAATATGAAAACAACGCATTTTTTTGCTAAAATTGTCAATTTATATCTTTTTTAAAACATAATGTAAATTTATTTTTTGGGCATAATTTTTTGATAGGTGATTAATTTTTTTTTTTTGAAAAAACGCTCGGCGGGCCGGATGTGACTCGCGGGCCGTAGTTTGCCCATCACTGGTCTAAATATTGTTAGTTTATGTTGGGTAGAGTGGTTCGAGGTGATATGGATATTAGTGTTCATCGTAGTTGGGTTCCTGTAGATGTAAAATGTTAAACAGTCAGTTCCTCGTGTTATTGGATGTTAAGATAATGCACATTTCTGTTTTGTTATTTTTCCATTGTGTACGTTATTATGGATTGTGTTTAAGTCTGTTAGAATTTGTTTGGCGTTGTCTTCTTCGAAGATACATATTTGCAATATCTATAATGCCAGTGATATATTGGTTGTCGTATAAATTGTCTAGTGTGTCGCGTAAGATAACTAAGGTTGTTATATTGAAGTTGAAGATTCGTGCCTTTAACTGAAATAGTATGAAATTTTCGTCTTTGTTTCTCAAAGCTTGTCCAGTAACATTGTCCTCCATGTCATCCAAAGGGCAGCTATTCTCTTTAGCCAATGAAACTTTCTAGAACATTCTGAGATTTTTTTGAAAGTGCTAAATAATTCGAACACAACTAAAAAGTTCGTCTTCAGTTTCACTTTGTTCTAATACAATTTCCTCTATAGTTTGAATGTTTTGACTGCTTTGAATTAATCAAGAATTTATTTCTTCATTTTTAATTTCAGGAGAAATTTCTTGTTGGTTATCCTTAAGTTAATTGTTCATTAATTACATCGGGTCTTATAATACTTAGAGACAAATCGTTTTCATCAGTCCATTCATAATTTAATCGCTAGAATACATTCCAGAATTTTTCAATTGTACTGGGAGTTGCTTTACTCCAAGCATTTGCCGAAAGAGAGCATCACACAAAATAAATAAATCTGTTTTTTGCTCAATATTAGAATCTTTGCTTCAAAAAATATGGGCCAAAAAGAATTTTCTTATACAGAAATTTTGTTATTTTTCAATACGTTTTGATGTATTAAGAAGAATTGCAGTGCAGTTGCCTTTTAGTTTTCCCCTTTACGATGACAAGGCGCATTATCCAAAAGTAGGAAAATATGCAGTGGAAGTTTTTTAGAGCCATATTTCTCAATAATCGTTAAGCAAACGCACTATTATTTTCAATGACTTGCCAAAAGTGCTTTCTACACGTAGAGGATGTGCAACTTACGCCATGTGTATCCCAGCTGAAAATGTTGCCACTGCCTTCATTTAAATAATGAATTAAGGAAAGTTTATCACTAGGCTTGTGCCAACGGACTTTGTTTGAATCCTTTTAAATCCAAGTGTATTGTAATCTCTAGCAACAACTTTTTCGGGCGACATTGTTTTGAATAACGAGAATATTGAAATTGCTAATAAAGCAAACAAAAAAAATCTCGACATAATTTTTAACAACTGGTTGACATGGTCGGACTACGTAAACGCTTTAGTTGATCAGGTGCATGTGAATTTAAAGCATAAGAACTTTGCTCGCCAAAGTGATAGTTTTGACATTTAGTTTTTTGAAGTATTCGTAGCAGATGCACTGGCATTGAATTCAATTTTACACGAAAATCGCATTAAAATCCACTGTGAAAACTGGGGTTGTGTTAAGGTTGCATTTCGTAAAATTCGTGTTATTTTCGCACAGCATAATCGTTCTTGTGAGACCTCTTCGACAGGCTCAATACAAAATGTGCGAATACCAACGAGTGTCCGACCGGGTCGTTCAACTGAAAACATCACAGCCGTGAGCCACAGTGGTGGAGCAGATCCAAATTTGTCAATTTTTCGACGTTCTCAACAAGTGGGTTTACCCAAAGCCACCACATGGCGAATTTAACGTAAGGGTTTGACTTGAAAACCTTACAAGGTTTACCTGGTGCAGGAATTGAAGCTGACCTATCATTCACATCGCTCAATTCATTCAGGAATTCATTTTCACTTGGAGGATGTGCCAACAATCGAAAATACCGCATTTGAGCTTCTGAAAATCCTAGAGCGATTATTGAGACACCTTTGTATGCTCAACGTGTCACTGTATGGTGCGCTCTGTGATCTGGAGGTGTGATTGGGCCGTTTTTTTTCTCGAAGATGAGGCTGGAAATGCGGCAACGGTCAATGAATCCCGCTATCGACACTCACTGACCCGCAGCTGACAACTCAATATTGGCCTGTTATTGACGACATGGATATAAATGATATGAAACGATAAATTTATTGCAAACCAAATTTCCCGATTGCATAATTTCACAAGAATCAGCATTTAAGTGGACAGCCAGATCGTGTGATTTAACACCATTGGATTATTTTTTGTGGAACTATGTTAAGGACAGAGTCTATATGGAATCAAACGGATCGATTTCAGCCTTAAAACTCAAATAACGTGATGTGGTTAACGTAATAGGACCACCATTTTGCAAAAGGTTATTAAAAACTTTGATGAAAGAATCGACATCTGTCAGCGTGGTCGCTGTGAACATTTTTTTTTTAAGAGAAAAATCGCACTTCTGGCAACAATGCTTATTTAGTCAAGTACCGTGTTACATTCTTTAAGAAAGGGATAGAGAATAGATGAAACAAGTGGTGAAAGTAGAAGGATAGTCGGAAATTAACTGCCGTATATAGGACAGCACAGCGACCAGTGACTATGCCTTCATCGCTGAGCAGCCCCACCGAAAGTCAATTTTTATTTTTGTAGTGAAAAAAACCAAGATCTTCGTTGGGAATCGAACCCACAACCCCCATACTTACAAGCTAGTACACTACCTAGTAGCCTATAGGGGCACCTAGTTAAATTACCGCCTATATTACCGAACTTTTCTTTTGATAATAAAATAAAAATTTGTATCATTTGAATCTAAATTTTTGGTTTCATTTTTTTTTGTTTTTTTGTTTTAGAAACCAAACTTCTGGTTGAAAAACCCTTTACAAATACAAATCCCCAAATATTTGTTTGGGAAAATATATTTTTCCCCATCGCCTGGAAAGCGAAACATTATAATACCTCGACATCAACATCTAGTAGCCGCACAGGGTGCCATTATATCAACAACTTAATGGCAACACTATAAATAAATTTAATAAATTCGTACTTACTTTTTTAAGTAACTTTTCTTATTGTCCTTTAAACAGAGACCATACAGAACCCTACTTATTATGTTGTGTTTAAAAAAAAAACTTTTAATTTAATTTGTTTTATTTTTGTTTAAAAGAAAATGCAGCTCATGCACAAGTAAATTGGCGGTAAATTATAAATCTCTTCGAACATTTTTGTTTGCAATGGTAACAGTGTTAACAAAAAGCAACAGAAAAGGAATCTTCTTTAAATAAATAAAATGTGCAGCAAAAAAATGTTTAAGGTTTTAGAGCAGCCAACAAGAGATGTAAGGGAATTATGGCTGTTTAAAACAAAACAAATTATCTGATATCAACGAGCATCATAATTACCAGCAGCAGCAGCAGCAGCGGAGGCAGTATCAGTAAGAGTAGAAGTGAGGGCATTTGTTAAACTTGAAAATAAAAGATTCAAAGTCAACCACAAACTTAGTTACGCAAAGTTACACTCGTGCTCTCAAACGATAATATCAATAGAAAATTACTGCGTCTGCTTTGATCGGTTACAATGCTTGTTCAGAAATAAGCCACACCACACTACACCAAGTGTTTATTTGTAATACAGAAACTCAACCATTAAGACGTTCGAGCGCATTTTACATATAAAATAAAATAAAAAAAAAACAATTTTAATAAATAAACTAATTAATTAAATTTAAATAAACTAAACTAAAGTAGTAAAATCCTTGAAGGGGTCTGTCTGTCTTTCTGTCTGTCTGCCTGGTGTTGGCTGAAATGCTTAGAGTAGTTGTTGTTATTATGCTGTTAATATGCCAACTGCATGTTATATTAGGCCAGCAGAATTTGCAAAACATGTTAAATTTGGGTCTCAGCAACATTTTCAAACAAAATCTTTACAATGATGGTGAGTTTATTGGACGCTTAAAGTGCATTCCATGATTGAATACTAATTATCTAATTAAATGTGTTTCTTTGTTGTTACTTGAGCACCCCGCCAAAATGCCGAATATGATTTTGTTATAGTTGGCGGTGGGCCAGCTGGCTGTGTGTTGGCCAATCGTTTATCAGAGAATCCCAAATGGCAGGTTTACTTGATAGAAGCTGGTGGTTTAGAGGGTATTATACATCAAGTTCCAGCTATGGCGGCTTTTTTACAGGCCACCCATTCCAATTGGGGCTATAAATCAGTGCCACAAAAAGCTGCCTGTTTTGGCATGCCCAACAATGAATGCGCTTTACCACGTGGCAAAGTTTTAGGTGGTACTAGTTCCATTAATTTTATGATCTATAATCGTGGCAATAAGAAAGACTTTGATCAATGGGCTGACTTTGGCAATGAAGGCTGGTCATATGAGGATGTCTTGCCGTATTTCCTTAAATCTGAAAATGCCCAATTACAAGGTTTGGAAAGCTCTCCCTATCACAATCAGTCGGGACCGCTTAATGTAGAGTATGTAGGCTATCGAACAAAATTTGTGCAAGCCTATGTTAAGGCGGCCCAGGAGGCAGGTCATACTAAAACTGATTACAATGGTGAAATGCAAATGGGTGTTTCATTCGTACAGGCCAATACTTTGAATGGACGTCGACATAGTGCCTTTCGTGCCTACATAGAACCCATACGTCAAAAACGGAAAAATTTGCATATCGTAACATTAGCTCGTGTTACGAAAGTTTTAATCGATCCAAAGACTCAACGAGCCTTTGGCGTCAGAGTGTTATATAGCAATACTTTGTTTACCATACGAGCGCGTAAGGAAATTCTGCTATCAGCCGGCGCCTTTAATTCACCACAAATTTTAATGCTTTCTGGGATAGGACCCCATGATAATCTGCACGCTATTGGGGTGCCCATAATAAAAGAACTGCCGGTGGGTAAGCTAATGTATGATCATATGTGTCATTTTGGTCCCACCTTTATTACGAATACAACTGGACAAACCATTTTTACTTCGCATCTTAATGCTAATATTATCAAATCTTATGTCACCGGTGATGCCACAACTATCCTATCCTCGATTGGAGGTGTGGAGGCTTTAACATTTGCCAAAGTACCCAACTCCAAGGAACCGGCTGATATGCCAGATGTTGAGTTCATTAATGTTGCCGGTAGTTTGGCCTCTGATGAGGGTACTGCTCTTGCACAAGGTGCAAATTTTAAAGCCGAAATCTATAATCAAGTCTATAAGCCTCTCAGCGATACCAAACAGGATCATTTCTCTTTTCTCATAATGCAATTTCACCCGAAATCGGTGGGACGCTTGTGGCTACATAATCGCAATCCGCTCGAATGGCCACGCATTAATCCCAAATATTTTGACAACAACGAAGATGTGGAAGTTATTTTGCAGGGTATTAAAGAAGTCATACGCATAACACAAATGCCCGCTATGCAACGTGTTGGAACACGTTTACACAATATAGCCGTACCAGGTTGTGAACAACATCAGTTTGGCTCGGACAATTATTGGCGTTGCTCCATACGTGTCATGTCTTATACATTGCATCATCAGGTGGCTACTTGTCGTATGGGTCCCGCTAACGACAGCACCACTGTCGTCAATGATAAACTACAGGTTCATGGTATTAATGGTTTGCGTGTGGTCGACACTAGTATCATACCATTTCCTCCAACCTGTCACACAAATGCGGCTTCGTTTATGATTGGAGAAAAGGCAGCTGATATGATACGTTCTGCGTGGTCATAAACTTAGTTAAGCAGCACATTTCTTTTCTTTTGTGACTAAAATTTAGTTTTAAATATTTTTCCAGTTTTCGTTTTAAGATATTTTACATAAAAGTATTAATTTATGCATGAGTAGAAAGTAGTTAATTTTGTTTTGAGTTATTGGAAGGCAGGTAAGCGGTAAAAATGTTTATTGTGACATCATCTGTTTGTAATAGCGTGCGGTATAAATGTGTTCTTGTAAGTGGGATTGGTGAGTGAGTGAAGGCATATTTTTAATTCTGCGACAATTTCTAAGTGATTGATATGCCTTGCTATAGACGGCACATATAGACTAAGGGCGAGGACCACACTTGCTGTAACGGTATTACCAATGATGAAGATGAATACAAACTAAAAGTGGAAAACTTAAATTCTCCTGGTCGTGTTCATTACTGTAATCCAAGAAGAGGCTCTCAAGCAAATGATTTTATAGTTTAATACGGCTGATTTGATTAAATTGGAAAATACCCAGCTTAGCCACTCACAATGCATTCTCAACCTTCTGAAGTGACTCGATATCTTCTCGAGTATATTTCAATAAAAGTCTTATTTAAAGGACAGAATTTTTTGAATGACATGCGATCTTCAATATTTATGAGCAAACTAGCAAACCCGGCGAACTCCGTTTTGCCACCAGATGGCTTCGTTTGTTGTAACATTTCGTTTGGGGATCAAAAGATGAGGAAAAATTATTTTTTTGAAAAGGAAAAATTTTATTTCATTGTACAACAGTAATGAGTTCATTTTGAATACAAAAATGAAGTGGAATGTAGTTGAACATCTCTAAGTAAAAAATGAAAGTGACTATAAAGTAAATACTAGATCGCAGCGTTATACGTGTCCGCAAATTAACCGTTTCATTGAAGTGCTCTTTGGTAAACCACATTTTTTGTTTTTTGGTCTGACGTTAACACAAACAAAGCGGATGGTTTCCAACTCGTGAGCACGCACCATATAAAGTAATTTTAACCCCGTCGGAAAATCTAAGCAATTTAAGAATATGCTCTAAAAAACGTATTCTAGTATGAAGAGGGGACAATCCAAATTCGTATGCTGCCTTAAAAGTGTTATCTCCGTGAACTGGATGGCTTAATTGACTTGATGTCTTTTTGCATATAGTGCAGCTTGATGATGCTTTTGTTTCAGTTAAAGCATGTGCAACTTTTCCATCAATCATTGTGAGATACATTTTAAAATTTACTTTGATTTCCTGTTCATCAACAGTAAATATTACAGGTTGAAGATCTTTAAATTCGTCTTATATTTTTCGGACTTCTTCAGTTATTATATTTTTTTTTCTTTTTTGAAAGTATATTTTATTGGTCTGCAATATTTTGTTGACGAGGGTATTTCATTTTTCCGTATATATCAATTTCTGTTGCTGTACTAGTCGACGGCTCTAACTCGGTATAACTTTTTATTAATCGTAATGGAATGAAAGATATCATAAATAAATCAGCGTCTGATGAAGTTTTGGCATTACATTGCTTGTATTGCCTCTGACCAAAGGATCCATCACATCCCCACTTAGAAATTAAAGTAATGCTGCTATTTCCAAGTTTTTTCAAGCGGTTAGAATCAAACGTATTTAACAGTGTGTTTAAGAAGGTCTTGCAATTTTATTTCTGCTGACGTAGAAGTGACAGTTATAGCGGTTTGTGAAGGTAGGCATTCCTTTTTGAGAGTGACTAAATCTCTATAATGTGGGAAAATCTAAGAAGTCTTTTCATTTGTTCGCTTCCGCAATTCGTTGTACTGATTTTTAGTTAACTTTAAATCCAAAAATAGTGCTAACGCTTCTTCTGGAGCCAATTTCTTCTCTTCTTTTGGTGTAGGAATATTTTTTATTTCTTTAAAATGCGCATATTCATCTCAGCAATTTGAAAAAATAATTAAAATGCTTACAAAATAGCAAAACGGAAAATTTTTTCTTAATTCCATTTTGCAAAAAATTTTCGACTTTGCGTCAGAAAAATTGTTGTGGTGCTCACGGTCGGATCGTGCCGGGTATACAATGGGGTATAAGAAACATTTAGGGCTATGGCATAGTGCTAATGCTTTTACATTCCCTAACGAACCTTAGAAGTTGTTCTCTATTTAGTAAGAGAATTGAGAAAAAAGTTGGACCTCTAAAAAAATTATTTTTTTCTAAAAATCAAAAATCAATCAAAAAGAATTCAGTTTTCTTACACTAATATCTAACAAATTACGCTATTATACAAAATTTGTTTCGTTTAAAAAGCTTGTACAGCAAAAGAGATATAGATGTTTAGAAATCAAAAATTTACTAAGAAATTTCTCATTTCAGCAAAATACTGCAAATGCTAATTTTGAATCACCCTGTTCAGTGCGATATAGTTAAAATAAAGTTTTAAGTTTTTGGCTCCCGAGGTACACTAGTATCAACAATTGGGGCCCATGAAAAAAAGAACTTTTGGCCGCCTTCTCGTAAAATGATCCACTGTGCGCCCGCGCGTTAGAAAGTCGAAGACTAATCTAGCAACACGTCATTTCTAGTTGCAGGTCAATTCCTATTCAATAATCAGACAGAAAACAGCTAAAAGGCTAAAAAGCCAAAAAGCTGAACCCTGCGGCTTACTGATACCCATGGACGGTGAGATTCCGTCAAGACATATAAATGTGCCCCGGGGGGTGTTTCAGAATCATATAAAATTTTAATATATTCTTTCAACGTTGCCATTCTGTTTAAATACTCTTTAGCAAAGATGGAATAGACCTTTTCACTGAATTCGCCTTAAATTTTTTTAAATATCACCAAAATCAACATAATGATATTTTGTTAGTTTCTGTTCAGCAATAAAATATTTTTTATAAAACATGAAACTAAAAATACATTGATTCGAAAATAACTAAAATTCGCCAAAAATTTAAATATTTAAACGTAATTTTTATTTAAAACAAAATTACCTTAATTAATAAAAACTACAATAAAATATAAGTTGATAAATATGTTAAATTGAGTTATTTAGACTTTTATTATATTTCTAATATTCTGTAAACATTATTTTTAAGTCATTCGACATGGTTTTCTTCTACTTTGGAATATAATTGCTCATGGGTTTATTTTATACTTATTTAATATAGAATTATTAAATATTGTTACAAAGATGTTTTGTGTGAGTTTTAAAAGAAAATAATTATCAATAAAAAGGTTACGAAATGACCTATTTTGTATTTTACAAACTGTGTAGTTTTCTAAGAAATCTTATACACACAAGACAACAACAGTATGCTTATTATTATTAATTCCAGGAAAGAAGTTAAACAGCAGAAGACAACACAAAAACAAAACACACAGATATACATTAATTATTAGAATAAAAATATGTGATGGTGTTAAATTTGAATATTATTGTATATGCGAGAACCGCTTAAAATAGATATATAAGTATCACCGCTGACAATAGAAGCTTGTCGAAGTTGAAATATCATTGAATTAAGACGTATAGATAGTTAAGCAGCTTTTAGACATTAAAGTGAATACTCACAACATAGTTTATTCAAAGTAAATGAATCTCTAAAGGTTGTTTTATGTATTACGGCTACAAACTCACGACTATCGACAAAATTCTTTAACAATACAACACTAAAAACAGGAATAAAGAAGACCACCGACACAATACGACGGCACACTTTTCTTTTTCACAAAGAAGATTTACTCACGGCACTAAAAACCAGCAAATCTCTGAGACATAATCTCAGGACATCGTTAGAAACAACTGACAAAATTTAGTTTCACTGGAGTATATCTTTATATATATATAATTCTACTATACTATATATAAAATATCACAAATTTTACGAAATGTAACTTTAACAGAACCACCATTTTCAAAGTGGATTTTAATTATATTTAAGTGCGATTTTCGTGCGAAATTGATCACGTAGATGCCAATGCATCTACTATGAGCATGTCAAAAAACTATATGTCAAAACTATCACGTTGTTGGTGTTGACACAATTGAAAAACAAACTCCTTGTTGAAAAACCCAACATTTATTAAAAATAATTTGAAAACAAAATTCAATTTTAATAAATTACTGATAAACTAAGACCCACTCGAAAAAGGGTAACACATAATTGATACATCTTTTGATATTGTTGAAAGACTTAGAGGTTAAAAATGATAAACACTCAATTTAGTTAATTATTCAACCATAAGAAAAATCAAACAAAAAAAATGTTTTAAAAACAAAATTGCAGACCCATATCAAACGAAAGAATGTGGTTGTAGAAACATCAGTAAAAGCTTAAGCTGCCAAGCAAAATAGGGCTATAAAAATTTAAATAGTTAAACTTAACTCTGGAGGAATGAGTGCATTTAAATTTAGTCAATCAACGAACAAATTAATCAACAAAACATTGAAATTAGCAGCTTAAAGAACTTGTTTTATTTTATTAATACTGGCAGAAATAATATTTTTTTTATTTTATGTTTTGCGGTTCGATCAAAGAAACAATTTAACAGAAATTAAATGTGAGTAATAAATTACACAAAAGCACTTGGTTGCTTCTAATTATTATGGATGGTGTTTAAGCTTGTTAGAATTTGTTCGACGTTTTTTTGTTCGAGGATGCATATGATGTCATTTACGTATCTATATTATTGAGTTATGCTGTATTTTTCCATTAGTGTCTTGAGGTGTAGTAATTCGAGATGTGGCATTAAAACTTCCATGAAGATTGCGAAAGTGTTGGCTTTCCCATGTCGAGTCCGTCAGGTACTTTCCATTTATCAACAATTTTAAACCCCACTGCATAAAACTGCAAGTTCTTCGAATGATGTTAAAAATCATGAAAAGAAAACAAAAACCCATACTGCTCTAAAGTTTACAATAATAACAGCATAACTTTATATCTAATACGACCATGATGAAAAACATAAAACACTCTATAATAAAGGGTCCGCCATCTAACGTTTTTTTTTCAACTAGTGCTTAGCTCATGTTTGATTTGAGAGATAATTAGTTTTATTCTACCGCTGAACGAATATGGTTGTGTATACGCTTGAACAACGCTGGGAAATACCGCGACATTACTTTGAAAATCATCTGCAATGTTGCAGAATGTGTGTGCAAAAATTGCGTACGTATTTTGGAAGAAGAGAAGCACCGTCAGCTCCGTATAATCGTTATCTTGTGAAAAAAGTGAAAGAAACTGGCATCCTCATCGATAAACCAAAGCGTGAAAAGCCAAAAACAGTGCGTACATCCGAGAATATTGCTGCCTTTCATCCCCGGAGGCTATAACGTCAAGGTGATCACCAAAACACGTCCACCCATCGATGGAATCTGTGGCCGTCCTATAGAAAGGGTCTAGACTGCAGCAGCAAGCTTAATCGCCATTAGTTTGCAGTTCCTGCGAAATACAGATTCCCTAAAACCAGTAGTTAGCCACTGGTAAGACCCCGAAAATCGTTATATCCCAGCATCAGACTTTTAACAGTTCAAGCCATCTGATATCGAAGAAATATAAACCTTAACTAGGTAGGGAAGAATATTGCTGCTGTGGCAGAAAGTGTGCGTGAAGCGCCATCAACATTAATTCACCGTCGTACTCAACAATTGAACATTTCAGAGACATCATTGGGAGGAATTTTGCATAAAGTTCTTGGTATAACGCCATACAAAGTGCAATTGGTTCAGGAATTGAAGCCAAGTGACCATCCAATGCATTTTTGCTTCGCTAAGTGGGCCTGCGATCGACTTACAGAAGATGTTGATTTTGCAAAATTAAAATCATCTTTTCAGATGAAGCTCATTTTTATCTTGGCGGGTATATAAACAAGCAAAATTGACGCATTTGGGACACAGAAAACCCGCACGCATACATTGAAAAGCCGACGCACCCAAAATGAGTCACTGTTTGGTGTGGATTTAACAACACTGGATTATTTTTTGTAGGGCTATATTAAGGACAGAGTCTATGCAGAGCCAGTCGAATCGATTTCAGCCTTAAAACTCAAAATCCGTGATGTAATTAACAAAATAGAACCGCTATTTTACCAAAAAGTGATTAAAAACTTTGATGCAAGAATCGACATCTGTCAGCGTGGTCGTGATGGACATTTGCCAGATATCATTTTTCACTCATTTAAAATAAAAATGAGCTTCTTTAGAAAACCCATACGCATACATTGAGAAGCCAAAACGCAAACAAAACGAATCACTGTTTGTTGCGGATTTTGGTCCAGAGGCATAATTTGGCCCTTTTTCTTCGAAAATGAGCAAGAATTGGCCGGCGATCATTATCGGGCCAGGTTAAACGAATTTTTGTTCACAAAAATTGAAGAGGAGGATATTGGCAACATTTGATTTCAACAGCACGGCGCTAAGTGCCACACAGCCGAAGCTACACTCGATGTTTTGCGCCCTATTTTTGAAGATCGCATTATCAGCCGCAGAGCTGATGTCGTTTGGCCACCTCGGAGCTGCGATTTGACACCCTTGGACTATTATTTGTGGGGTGCCGCAAAGATAAGTGCTACGCCGATAAGCCAGAGACAATTGGCACTTTAAAGGACAATATACAGCTGCATCATAATCGTGCTTAACAAATTGGACCAATCGTATAGGCTACTGCATGGCCAGCCGAGGCAGCCATTTGAATGAAATTATTTTCCATTATTAACCCAGAAGGATTGTACTTTCAAATAAAAAAAAGAAAGAAATTTGAAAAAATATTCAGTAGTTTTGTTTATAACACTTAAACCAAACAAAAAAAAGTAATTTGGCGCACCCTTTACATAATATAGTACACTTATATTATTTATTATTGTATTATTTAAATTTTATCATTTTCAATGATATGATTTTTATAACATAAAATTGTTATCTAGAAAATTTTTAATTAAAATGTTTTAGCCTTTTAAAAATAATGAATAAACTACTGACTAATTAACCCAATTAAAAAAATTAATTAATTAATAAATGTTTCTTTTTACCATGAATTTGTAAATTCATTTCAATATAGTGAGAGTAGTATAACACAATGCCATGCAAACTAATTATTAAGAATAATTTATTACTCATACAAACTTTGTTAAGTAAAAGTAATCGAACAATAACAATAAATAAATAAATAATTAACAAGTTTGTTCACCTTCTTTATAGAATTATTATTTTGAGAATAAAATACTCATTATTATTTAAAAATGTTATTACGTTACGTAAGATCTGAAAGTTCATTTAAGCGTAATCTGCACGTAAGCTATACACATGCTTTATTAGCCTGTGTTAAAATTATTAACAGAAAATATACGCATACACTATGTTAATACCAATACCAAACAGTGATACATGCACAAAGTAAATTATTTAATAAAATTTTTAAAAATAAATTAATAGTAGGCAACCCTGACAAAGGCCATGATAGAGTATCTAGAAAGATGATCATTATATCTAGTATTTAAGAGGAAATACTTAAAAACAACGAACGTAAGTTCCGAACTAGGACCAGAGTATTAGGAATATGACGATGACAGCTTGGAAACTGAACCTAAGGTAAAGCAAAATCGATCTCGGAAAACAACAATAAATACATAAAGGGTATTTTTATGGATATATAGAACTTTGAAAAGCAATCAAACAAAGCTGAATTTTTTATATCGACACCAAATTTACTTTATTCGAAAGATAATCTTCCGTCATTAGAATTTAAATATGACTTCTGGGATATGACGGCCACGGCTCAAACGTAATTAATCTAACGGTCCATTTTTCTAATAAATTTTCCCACATTTGAGCTCGTTTATCGGCAATATTGTGGCGAGTGTTGCGCTCCAAGTGGTCAATTGTTTTGGATTTATCAGCGCAGACTAGCGACTTCACAAAACCCCTTCAGAAAATAGCCCATCGGTATTCCCCCCCGGGGGCACATTTATGGTCTTTATAAAACGCTCGACTATCTATACCTGTGCAACTGGGGGAAAAAGGGAGCCCAGTCCCCTTAAGTCAGCAGGGGTACAACTGGAAACTCCACATTATTTCCACGGGAATCAGTGAGCTCGCAGAGTTCCGTTATTTGTCTCTTTAGACACTTAACTGTTCTCTGGCTGATTATTGAGGTTGGCCCCTATATGGGAGTATCGTGGTGGTTGTGGTTTCACGGCCCCATAGCAGGTCTGTTTTTAATGGGTGCCAGGATCATCTCGCCAATAATAACACCCACAGGTGAATGATCCAGATCCAGTGAGCATGCTAGACATGTGTTCTGAACAGGAGTTGGATGGTCTCCAGCTCTTCAACAAGGAGTGGTGGTTTGCAGCCCTGCTCTGGAATCATCAAAATTGCAACTAGAAAAGACATGTTGTTAGAATTAGTCTTCGGCTTCCTAGGGCGTGAATGACGTTGCTTTTTGTTCCCAGTGTTATAATCACCATTTGATTAAGGCTCACTGCCAGGCGCAGATGTAAATCTTATCACGTAATCGGTATTTTATGCCACCCCCGGGGGCACATTGATATGTTTTGATGGAATCTCACCGTCATTACATATGTCCACGGGGGTAAAAGGGAGCCCAGTCCCCTAAAAGGCTAGCAGGAGCCAACTGGACAATTCCACTTTATTTCCACGGAAATCAGTAAAGCCCCAGAGTTCAAATTTTTGTCTTTTTAGCCTTTTAACTGTTCTCTGGCTGATTATTGAGGTTGGCCCTTCGGTAGTATCATGGTGGGTGTGATTTCGAAGCCCTATTTTGAGTTATGTGGCTCGGAGCATTCACAATGAATAGTCCAGGTCCAGTGAGTTCTGGATCGGGAGTTGTATAGTCTTTTAACTCTTCAGCAAGAAGTGGGGGTGTCAGCCTGCTCCGAGCTCTCGAAGTTGCAACTAGGAGTGACTGGAGGATATACGTATCTAAAGGCTTTCTAGGACGAGGATGACGCTACATTTCATCCACAGTGGTATGATCCACCGTCAAGTTATCGCTTACACAGCTAGGTACTGACTTAAATCTTATCACGCATTGGTATTTTATTTCCAATATTAAAGTTTGTCAGTTGGTCTTTATTGTTTAACACAACCAAAAGCCATCAAGAATACTTGTCGAAAATTATATATGTAATTTGTTTAAGATTTCTTTGTGCAGGCGGCCCCTCCGATACTTCATTACAGTCATAGAAGTGGATGTGTTATTATTGCAAAAATTGAAAAACGTTTAGCTAAAAGTTTAGTTGCTAAAACCTTCTTATAGGATTTCATTTATTCTTACAAGATTAAAATAGCAACTTGTGCAAGCGGCTGGCGAATCGTTTAGTACAGTGAAATGAAAGCTGATTTTTTTTCCATATGAATAATTGTGATGCACAAGCAAAATATCCGAATTTGGATCACAAAAAAGTCAAGACATTCTATTAAGGATGGGCATTTAAGTTAAGCTACGTAACTGGTCTTTACGTTTTTTTTTTTTTTGAAAAGCTAATGATGAAATATAATGACAGACTATTTGTGGGCTCAACTGAATGAAAGTGCTGTGAACGATATTCAATCACCATTGATTTATTGAGGCAACAATCTTCAATATAAATCACGTTAATTGGATGATTTGATAATAACTGCATTCCAAGAGCATACAAATTAAACATCATGTGATATGTTTATATGGACTCTAGGAATTTAATGGCTTGAGTTCATATCCCAGCTGCAGTCGTTAATATATTAAATTTTTCTGGTGCGTTTGTTAAATTTCTATTTGAAACTGGAATATTAGCGATGGGTTTTCTTCTTCTTGAAAATCATTAGTGCTCCAGCATTCAAAGTACTAAATCTCAAAGAAATATAGTAATGCTTTTTAAAATGAAAGAAAATCCTAATTTTACCTGTACCTTTCATTTTATAAAAAAAGGATTCAGCATTTGCATGAGTAAAACATTAAGTTCAGACATTAATTTCGTAAATGTATTTAAAAAAAAAATGTAATAAAATGGTATTCATTAACCCTACATGACGCATGACGCACATGTATCTGCCCAGATATATTACGAATTTAACTAAGATTTAAATATATTTCTAATTTAGCTAAGGGTTTGAGTCTCCCGGTACCCTCTACAAATATCTGGATATTTTCATCTATACATCGTATAAGTAGCGCATGTATCTGGCCAGAAACACACACATTTTGTATGAAGATTACGGTACTTTTTTGGTATTTGTTATTTTTTTCTGTGTTTGTTTACTCAAAACAAAGGTAGAGACAATAATTTACGGAAGAATTGTTATTTATTCGAAAAAAATGGGTGAAGAAGTACAGTTTGTTTACAATACGCGATATAGTGGTGGTAATGTGAATTTTCATACACGACTAGTAGAAGCTTTGGCCAATGAGTTAGAGCGTGAAAGAGCCGCTGAAGAAGAGGTTGCAAATGATGAGATTGATGACTTCCCAGGAGTTGACGACGATATGGATTTAAATGCCAGACGATGGCGATGCCTCAGATATCGAAAATGATTGTGTTGTCGAAGCAGATGAAGTGTTTGATAGTGACGACGATGAAGAAATTGGAGAACAGAATGCTACCGAGGAATCTTTTACTGGTAAGGAAGGTACTATATGGTGTAAAAATCAACCAAATATTGGAGTTCGTTTACGTCAACACAATATCATGCGTTTTCGACCTGGTCCGTGGGGGAACAAAACAGTGTTCCTATTGAGGTGTTCAAAAAATTTTTTACACCAAATATAACATTCATTATCATTTCTGAAACGAATCGCCATGGAAAAGCTGTAGTCGAGAAGTGGAATGCAGCTAATCCCAGTAAAAAACAAAAAGTTTGGATAGATTTGACCGCAACTGAATTAGACGCATTCGTCGGCATTCTTTTGGCAGCTGGTTATTCCCACAATAATATGCAAACCACAAAAGCTTTGTGGCAGTCAAATAATCTACCCATATTCAGTGCAGCCATGTCCTTATATCGATTCTCTGCACTGGCACGATACATTTGTTTTGATGATGCTAGAACAACGATTGCGCGATGACAAAGCTGCACCCATTCGTCACGTTTGGAATTTTTTTAAATGATAATCTTGCAAAAAACTATAGTCCGCATGGCGGCATAACAATTGATGAGCAGCTGTTCCCATATCGTGGAAAAACCAAATTTACTCAGTACATGACATCAAAGCCAGCAAAATATGGCATCAAAATTTGGTGGGCTTGTGAGTCCAAATCTAAATATCCACTGTAAGGAAAGCTCTACACCGGTCGACAAGAAGGAGAAGAAGAAAGGGAGGTGAATCAAGGTGAAAATGTTTTGATACAACTTGCAAAACCATACAGCAATACTGGCCGTACAATTGTAGCTGACAACTTTTTTACGACTTTAGAAGGAGTAAAGCGTCTGGCCAGAATTGGTGTGGCATTTGTTGGTACCATTCGCTCCAATAAAAGATGTATTCCTAACGAAATGAGAAAGGATCGTTCTCGTCCTGTTTTGTCGTTGTTATTTGGATTCCATGAAAATTTGGTGTCAATTTGCAGCTACGTGCCAAAAAATAAAAAATAAATGTGTTAACCTACTTTCGACTGTTCATTATACGAAACATTGTGAAGGGGAAGCAATGAAACCCGAAGCAATTTTCTTTTACAATGAAAATAAAGCTGGCGTTGATTGTATGGACCAAATGGTTCACATATTTTACTACAAAGCGGTCAACAAGACGATGGACTTTTGCGTTTTTCTGCCACATGTTAGACACGATGGGACTGGCTGCATTTTGTATTTGCAAAGAAGTTGATGGTCTCAGTAAAAATAGTGCTAGAAGAAATTTTCTCACTACGTTAGCTGATACATTGGTTCTTCCAAATATTGAAAACCGAAAGAACAACATTCACACCATCAAACAGTTCAACACTCGTTTGGCCATGGAATTGAATTTTCAAAGACCACTAAATGTAAGTTTAATTGAGCAAATGTTCTCTTCATAACACCTCATTTTCCCCGTTTTTCTTTTTTATTTCAGATTCCAGTAGTAGTTCCTAGCTCAAGTGGTGCAGATACTCTACAAAAGAGAAAAAGTTGTAAGCTTTGTACATTGCGAGATGAAAAACTTTGCCGACTAACTCAGTTTTTTTTTGTTTTTGTTCCAAGTGCTCGAATCCGGTATGCCTACAGCATTCGAAATCAGAGTATACATGTTTTAGTTGCTTACCTGAAGCTGTCTAAGACTTTTTTAGTTTAGAATTAATTAAAACTTACTTTATAACTACTAAATTTAATTGAAATGAACTTTATATCAACTATTTTTTTGAAATTAAATACAAAAATAAAAATGTTCTTCTTTTATTTCTCATTAAAATTTTTTTGCACGGTTAGGCGTGTTTAGCATGTACTAGGAACAAAAAAAAAAAATAGAAAATATATATCTGCCTGGCGTGATAACAATATAACAATGTAATATTATCACTAAAATAGCACATTTTTCATACAAATGTGCTGAAATACATAGTATAATACATAATCCGGCCAGATACATGCGCTACGTACGTGACTATCGGAATATGTGCATGACGGAGGGTTAAAATAGTGTTAATTAAAATTTTTAATTGATACAACAAAAAATAAACATGAGAGCAATTATATTTGTTTTTATTTGCTAGTGAATCATAACTGAAAAGGAATTAAAATTTTAATAACTTTTTTTTTTAATATAAAAATGCTTAAAAAATTAACGAAAAACTTAGTACGTTGTCTTTTCCAAACACAGCTAAAATGAGAATAAGCCATCAGTTGGTACTTACAGTTATTCTCATGGGAGTTGGGTTGTCTCAGGCTTTGCAGGAGTTAATAAATACACTGCTTCAACTGGGCCTAACCAATGTAAAGGAACAAATTTTGAGACCAAATGGTAAACATTATATTTTCCACAAAAAAATTTCCATTTTTAATAAATCAACAGCTTTAAGTCAGGCTCAAGTACTTGACTCTAAAATTGCTTTTTTTAATTAACCTAATTTAATTTCCCAAGTTAGAACAAAAGATTAATAAATTCGCTGGATCTGTTGATTATTCTGCATAAATTAAAAATACGAACTTGGGCTTGACTAAATACATATATACATAAACTATAATTTGTATGATTTCTTAAAATTTTAGTTCCACGCAACAATGAGGTATTTGATTTTATTGTAGTGGGTGGTGGTACAACAGGCTGCGTTTTGGCCAATCGTTTATCGGAGAATCCAAATTGGCGTGTGGCCTTAATTGAGGCTGGTGGTGTGGAAAATTTTATAAATCGCATACCCATTCTGGCGAATTATTTGCAAGTGACTCATGCCAATTGGAACTATAAATCAGTGCCTCAAAAACGTGCCTGCTTTGGCATGTACAACAATGAATGCTTTCAACCGAGAGGTAAAATATTAGGTGGTTCCAGTTCTATAAATTTTATGATTTATAATCGTGGTAATCGCCGAGATTTTGATGGCTGGGCAGCGGCCGGTAATTATGGCTGGTCTTATAATGATGTGCTACCCTATTTTCTTAAATCGGAAGCGGCCAGTTTAAATGGTTTAGAATATACTCCCTATCACAACCGTTCGGGTCCTTTAAGTGTGGAATATATACAAATGCGTACCGATATAGTTCGCGCTTTTGTTGACGGAGCACAACAATTGGGCCTGCCTGAAACCGACTATAATGGCGAATCTCAATTGGGTGTTTCGTATGTTCAGGCCAATACACGTTTTGGTCGACGGCATAGTGCTTTCAGCGCCTACATAGAACCCATCATATTTAGGCGCAAAAATTTAAAAATATTTACATTTTCAAGAGTAACAAAAGTTTTAATAGACACCAATTCCACAGCAGCCTATGGCATAGAACTTATATATGGCAGGCAACGTTATACTATTAAGGCCCGTAAAGAGGTGATTCTTTCAGCTGGAGCTTTTAGTTCGCCTCAAATTTTAATGTTATCGGGCATAGGACCCAATGACACATTAAATAATTTGGGAATAAAAACTATAAAGGAATTGCCAGTAGGCCTAGGATTATATGAACATATTTCACATTTTGGTCCAACGTTTTTAGTCAATACCACCAATCAATCGTTGTTTCCTTCACGTGTAGGTTTAGGTGACTTATTGGGATTTCTAGCTGGGCGACCTGATACGCGTTTGTCTATGTTGCCGGGTGTTGAAGCCTTAGCCTTTATTAAGGTGCCTAACTCTACATTGCCGGCGGTTTGGCCTGATGTGGAATTAATATTTGCCAGCGGCAGTTTAGCTTCAGATGATGGTACCGCCTTAAAAATTGCTGGCAATATAAAGCAACAAATTTACAATCGCTTATATAGGCCGTTGCAATTAACCAGGCAAGATCATTTTACAGTTATAGTAATGCCTTTTCATCCTAAATCTAAGGGCCGTTTATGGCTAAGAAACATTAATCCATTACAATCGCCACTTATAGATCCAAATTATTTTGATAGCGCCCAGGATATAGAATTTATTTTGCATGGTATTAAGGCAGCCATACGCATAGCAGACACGCCAGCTATGCAAAAAATTGGCGCGAAAATTTTAGATACCCCTATACCGGGTTGTGAAGCTTTAGCCTTCGGCACCGATGACTATTGGCGCTGTTCGATACGCCATCTTTCGTATACATTGCATCATCAGGTTGGCACCTGTCGTATGGGCGCCGTAACAGATGCTGCCGCTGTTGTAAGTCCGGAACTGAGGGTTCATGGCATTAGTAAACTAAGAGTGATGGATGTAGGCATTATACCTTCACCACCCACAGCTCACACAAATGCTGCAGCGTTTATGATTGGCGAAAAGGGGGCCGATATGATTAAGGCAGCATGGAGAGATTCATAAAGAAATGTCATTTATTAGCGATTATTTTTTTTTTGTGTTTTTCTAAATATTAAAATTTACTTTTAAGTATGTGTGAGAGGACTAACTTTAACTTAGCATCTTAAAAGGTCATCAACCCTTGCTGTTGTAATTTTAAAACACATACACAGGCAAACTCATAAATAAAATTTTAAATTTTATGTTGCAGAAAGAAAGATTTGTTTTAGATTTAAAATTAACTTTAAGTTAAATAAAATGCTTGTTAATAAATTCATGTCTATTTAGAGTTGGTTTATAGTATTTTATTTAATAGGTCCGTTTAAGAACCAAAAAGTTTTTATTGTTTCTAACTGCATTCTATTTAATTTAGCGGGAATGTCTTTTTTTATACAAAAGCCAGAAAATTAGAATACAATTTGAGAGAGTTCGTCGACTGAATATTAACAAGTTTTGACCGACCACATTTTCATGAACACTTTCAAATCACAAGCTTATACTTATTTTCCTTTCATTTGCAAACTTTTCATTTTTAACCTTGTAAATTTCTTGAGTATTTAAGTAAGTATTGATTATTTGAGCAAAAATAAATAATACTTTAATAAATTTAAATGAGTAAAATCTTGAATATTATAGGAGAATCTTAAATACAATATCAGAGTTGCCAGATTTTTTACGGAATCAACCGAAATCAACTTTAAAAATCGCCAAACATCTCATATAGAATTTTAAGTTAGTTTTTGTCTAAACATAGTTTATTTTAAAAGAATAGTTTTTATAAAACAAAACAGAATATTTTAATCAAAATAACAAAAAACCACCAAAAGTAATAAAAACAGCCAAAAATAAGTTGCGGTAACAAACGATCCTTTTTTTTTATCAATTTAATAAGAAATTAATGATTTCAGTTTGCTTAAGACACAAAAAGAGATTACAGTGTAGCAAAAAGTTTATATTTTACTTCAAATTTTCAGTTCTTGGATTTTGATAAAAAAATAGTAAACAAATGCTCCCAATATGCTCTTAGATGTCATATGAAAATTTTGTGTAGCGCTTTTTTATCAACAATTAATTTCAAAAATAGCCAAAATTGCGAAAATAATTTTTTATTAGTTTCTTTTAAAACTATTTAACTGTCGTTAGAGTCGAAACTACTCTCCACTTTACCTAAACCCGAACACTGACTCGCCAGTACAGATCAGAACACCGCTTAAGAATGATGTCTTCACATCGAAAGCATTCGCCGTTCATACCGAACAAACGGCCAGCAAAGACGGCAAATAATGATAACAGCATTTCATTTAATGGCGGAACAAATTCAAGCAACTTGATACCATGATTTATTAAGTTTTAAAAGAAAATAATTAACAGTAAAAGAAAAGTAAACGACCCACTGTGCATTTGATATCTCCCCGTACGTATGCAGTCTTGATGGATCTCTTCCCCATCTTGACATTTGCCTTCGGGGGTAGAAAGCGGCACTAGTCGCCTTGGCTGGCAGGAGACATAGGACTCTCGGAGCCCGACCGAGAGTTGCACTTGTAACAGGACCAAGAGTTGGGTAGTCTCCAACTCTTAAGCAAAGAATGGGGGCACGGCTACCGTGTACTTGAAAATTGCAACTAAGCCGTATATTCACCTACTATGTATGCGTCTTAGGGCGTGGGTGTACGTTTTTTCCTACCCAAATGGCAAGGCTACCATCAGGTTATGGACACATGGCTAGGTACTGATGTAAATCTGTGCATTTGCAAAACGTGTAGTTTTCTAGAAAGTCATGTACACACAAAACAACATGCTTATAAGAAATTCTACCAAAGAAGTTAACAACAGAAAAGAAAAACAACTAACACAGCTCAAAACAAAACACACAAGCAAGCAACATGATAACAACAACAATAATATTAACTGATGAAGAATAGAATATTCTTGTATGTGTGAGAACCGCTTAAAGCAACTATATAAGCACCACTTGCTGGGGATTGAAATTAAATAAATCGTTTAACTTAATTTAAAACTCTAAAGTACTGTATTATTATTTTAAAATAAAAGACCTCAAAATGCGAGGGCTGCTATTTATATTTCTGGCCTGGTAACACTGACTGTTGCTAGGCACCAGCTGATGTTTCCATTGCAACCTTCACATTGTTAAACATAACCTCAACCAAAACATTTTGTCATTTTATTGTTGTTAGTGTTAGTGATTGCAGGTTGAAAAAGTGATGTTAGGAGAAAATGGAATTAACTCGTGAACATTTTCGTGCAATAAATTTTCATAACTTTCGACATGGCCTGACACGGCAACAGTGCACAGATGAACTTAATTCTTTATATGGTAATAAAGCACCTTCTTACAGCACCATTAAAAACTGGTATAACAAATACAATCGTGGCCGACAATCACTCCAGGACAAATCCCGTGAAGGTCGTCCAACAACGGTTGTTGTGCCAGAAAACATCGCAGCTGTTAATGAGCTGATAAAGCATGATCGTCATGTAACATATCGCGAGATTGGGGCATTTGTAGGAATTAGTATGACAAGCATTAATAAGATTTTGCATGAACATTTGCATGTGAAAAAGGTTTGTTTATAATATCTGCACGGGTGACGAATCATGGATATACTCATATGATCCTGAGACGAAACAGCAATCCACCGTATGGGTCTTTCAAGATGACCGAAATCCCACCAAAGTTGTTCATGGAAGAAGCACATCAAAGCAAATGGTTGCCTGTTTCTTCGGCATTACCGGTCATGTGGCGACTGTGCCATTAGAGCAACGTAAGACGGTTAATTCGGAATGGTAACACCACTATTTGTTTGCCAGAAGTCTTTGAGAAACTTCGGGAAAAGTCAAAGAAAAGACGCATCTTTCTGCATCACGACAATGCGAGCTGTCACCAAACGGCTGAAACAATGGAGTTTTTGACAGGGCAAAACATTGAATTCATGAGTCATCCGCCGTACAGCTCTGACTTGACACTGAATGACTCTTTTTTGTTTCCGAACAACAAGAAAATACTACGTGGACAACGGTTTCCTACACCTGAAGAAGCAGTTGCTGCATTCAAAACCCATGTTTTAGAAGTACCTAAATCGGAGTGGAAAAAGTGCTTTGAAAATTGGTTCCAGCGCATGCAAAAGTGTA
The DNA here is from genome assembly GCA_030448955.1 of Trichopoda pennipes. Taxonomy (NCBI): domain Eukaryota; kingdom Metazoa; phylum Arthropoda; class Insecta; order Diptera; family Tachinidae; genus Trichopoda; species Trichopoda pennipes. Next base: position 7,464,012 of record JASKUP010000056.1, on the reverse strand, counting down.
TAAATCTACATGGAGAATATTTTGAAAAACAATAAATTAGATTTTGTCTTTAAATGCTTGTGTTTTCACATCCTTAGGCCACAAATATAAATAGCAGCCCTCGTAAGAAAACGTTTATTAAAAAGAAATAAACGTAACAATATGGTAATTGCATTTTTTATATATTTTATTTAAAACACACCTATATATTGTGTTCTTTATAGAGGTATAGAACTTTACTCTCGTCAAATAAACAAAACTTTCATACCTGTTGTGATGATAATCATCCAGTGGCTGTTTGGTGTGATTTATGGACTGGTGGAATCATTGGCCCGCCCGCACTTCTTTAAAAACAATGATTACTGACCATTTCGTTCATGTTGTCCATTAACTCAATTGACCACTTGGACGATGAAAAATAATGGAAAAAGTTAACGCAAATTTGATAAGTCCAGATTACACTACATCTAAACCAGCCGTCACAGGCATATGCCAAAAGTGATATTTACTTTATAATAGCAGAAGATTATCTTTAATCTTTGTTTTATTCTATTTCAAAATTGTATACCTCTATAAAAACACACTTTAACTCACTTTCAGTAATATAAAAAAAATATTATCTGTTTAATATTATAAAAAATAATATATAAAATTAAACTTTCATTAAATGTTTGTATATTGTGTGCACTTCATTCTTTAAACACTCGTCAGCGTCTTCCTGTCTGATATACATTGTACCTGAATTAAATTAATTAAACATTTCTTGGAAAGAACTGAAATAAGTGCTATTTATATTCATGTTAATAATAACGCAGTGAAGACGTTTTATTTTTAATTAAATTAAAGCCATTTTTAAAAGGAATGTATTACAACAAGTAAAAAAGGGTAAAATTTTATATTTTTGGGTTTATCAAATCACTTTAGCAATAATAGAAATACAAATACATTTCCAATATAAAACTGGATAATATTGTAACGTTTATTCCTTTTCATAAATGCTTTGTTATTTTGAGTTCTTTTATTGCAAAATAATAACACAGCACTTTAGAGTTTTATATTAAATTAAACGATTTATAGCCATAAAATAAACACAATAGTACCTTCGCTATTGTAACACCTTAAAAGATTATTATTATTTTATTGTTTTTTCTCAACGATGTCTCAAGTTGAATGAATTAATTTGCCCAGCAAGTGGTGCTGTTATGGTTGTTTTAAACGATTCTCGCACATACACGAATATTTTACTTTAGCATCACTTCATATTGTTGTTGTTATTATCATTAAATTTAGCCACCTGCTTGGCTGTCTGTGTTGTTTTGTTCTATTTTATTTTTTATTTTTTTGTTTTCTGTTGTTTATCTTATTTCATAGAATTTCTTATAATCTTATTGCATGTTGTTTTGTTGTGTGTGTAAGATTTGTTAGAAAACTACACAGTTTGTAAAATGCACAGTGGATCGTTTACTTTTTTTACTGATAATTATTTTCTTTTAAAATCTAATAATTCATCTTCGTAACAATATGAGTGATTGAAGTGATTTTGTAGTTTTAGAGTGCACAAAAAGATAAATTAAATACTGCTGACTTTAAGCAATCATTTTGTTGTAATAATTTAGGACAACTTTTATTTGGGTACGGTTTTCCGTCAACCCTCGTCAAATTCGGTTTGTGAACAAACCGGTTTCGGCTGTTTGCCATCTTCAGTGTTCTTTTTTTTAGGACAAAGTTAAGGTGGCCATATTATAAAACTGACATAAGTACTACTACAGCAAAACTTTTTTCACATTTGTATCGACATATTGGTTGCTCAGACTTATTTATTTTATTTATCATCGTATTTATTTCTTAGTCAGCAAAAAGACACAATGTTGCCAGATAAAATCATATTAACCCACATAAGTTTAGAAAGTGACACGATTGGCGAGAAATCGCCATATCTTATGTCATTACAATACCAATTTTCCCACATTAAATCAAGTGCCAGAAGTTATCACTTCTCGTTCCGGTAATAAAAAATAAAATATCATATCGGAATAAAATAAAAATGATTTTTTTTTTAAACTGACACAAAATTAGCTTAATAATCTTCTAGCGTTATAAATTTAATATGACTTTTGGAATATAACTGACATGGCGGTTCGAAAATGGGTTAATCTGGAGGTGTAATTTCCGATGGCTTTCTCTAAAATTTGAGGCCGTATGTCGGCAACTACGCGGCAAATGTTGTCCTCTAAGTGGCGTAGACTAGCGACTTCACATAGCCCCAATGAAAATAGTGTACTGGCGTTACATCGATTTTAGAGGCCAAGTCAAGAGTCCGAAACGTGAAACCGTGTCATTATTAAACGATTCTTTTAGAAAATCTTATTTTTTAGCTTTCTGTCCATTATAACTATTATTGCAGTATTTTGAATAACCTCTATTTGGAGGTACCGTTGACTTTGTACTTTTATCAATTTTCATTGGAACGAGCGAAGGTCGTTCAGTTCAGAAAAAACTTCCTTGCGTACAATAAATTTTATTTGTCAAGACAGCTATGTGATATGTTGCGCTGTCTTCATCCTGCATATTATGGTTGTTCAATCGGTTAACGACGAAGTCAGTAATTATAAGTCTTTAGCGATCGCCATTGACTGTAACACTTGTTATCTGCATCGTTTTTAAGAAAGCCCAATGATTCCATCAGTCAAACAGTCAAGTTTTTCGGGTATAACGGTGTCTCAACTTACACTTACGGATTAGCATCACTCCAAATAAGGCAGTTTTCTTCATCATATCATATCATATTATATTATTCGAATCGTTTTAAACAAAAGTGAGTTTCATCAATTATTCATAAACAAAATAAGCTTATGGAAATTGATCAGTCTATTCATTTTGAAATGGCAGAGCAAACTAAATACAAATCACTTGACAGCTGGCAAAATGGCCACCAGTTAAAAAGAGTGTTGCCTATTTCTATAAATAAGTGTTTATTTAAATCAATTTAAACTGCAGTTTGACATGCTTAAAATACAAAATACTTAAAATTTTTCGGAAAAAGCCATTCGAATAAGGCACCTCAATTCTTGACATTAAATTATTTGTCACCTAAAATATGCATAAATTTTAGCTATATGTTATTTTTCCTGAGAATCTAATAAAAAAAATTTTACATTTAATATTTCGACAATCTTCTTCTAACTTTTAAGACCACTGTCACAGTTTTTTCCACATCTTTTTCATGGAATTTGTTCAATAAATGCGCAAACATCTCCACTCATGCGCTCACTGCGACTGCACAATATATATTAAATCACACGATCTGGCTACCCACTTAATTGCTGATGATTTTCTTTGCTCGGACTAGTGCTCAGGGGATGACCCCTATTCATGCACTGCGTTGTACTATAACTAGGAAAAAGAGTTATGGGGAGAAGGAAGGAGGGAGCAGTGTCTGTGGACATTCGATTTGAATTTTTCTATATACAAAATTTTCTGCTAAAAAGCGCTCTCAACGAAAATCGAGTCAAACCCAAAAATGAAGTTGAGGGAGCACTTACCATTATAGTAACGATAAAACGGTGAAATACAACTTAGATTGCGTCGATGCTCTAGGGAATCAATAGAGTTAGATACCCCATCGTCCCTAGTGAACCTCTTGGTCCTCTCCTGTACGGGGTCGAGCATTTCCAAAATAGTCTTTAGGGCGCCGGTCCATACATGAGAGTTATTTACCATCTTTGGACGCATATAGATGGTATAAATAGTACAAAGATCGGATGGAGTGAAGTATCCCTTGCGCCGTTCTAGAAAAAAAGAGGCACTTCAAGCCTTTTTTAGAAACCTGAAATATGTGTTTAGTTTATAGAACATCACACTGAATTTTCATGGCGCGAACATCAAGAGCCTCCGTTTCCATAATACCAATATCACCCACAGCAATAGGTGTAGCAGTATTTTCGAATACAGATCTATGCGTAGGCATGCAATATTGCGTCTTACAGTCATTAAAATCGACTCTATTTGCACGACCCCCTTTTGGAGATTATGCGATTGGGAAATTTGGTTTGCAATAAATTGATCCTTTCCATTGGCTATGTGACATGTGGCATCGTCCTTATAAAACCACATGTTACTGACATGCACGTCGTCAATAAGAGGCCAAAATTGAGCTGTTAGCATCTCACGATAGTTTGATCTATTAAACGTTACCGCATTTCCAGCCGCATCTTCAGAAAATCACGCCGCCAGACCTTATAGCGCACTATACAGTGACACGTTGAACATGCAAAGGCTTTTCAATATTCGCTCAATACATGTATACCCAATAGCCTGACAAGTGAAAATGGGCATCGTCTGAAAAAATTATTTTTTCGGAAAAACCAGCCGGTTGTTCCTGAACGAGTTGAGCAAATCTGCGGCGATGTGAATGGTCGCTCGGCTTCAATTCCTGCCCCAGTTAAATCTCGCAAGACTTCAAAGTGAAATTCTTGCGCAAAATTCGCCTTGCGGTAATTTCGGATAACCCCAATTGTTGAGAACATCGAGGAATTAACATATGTGGATCTGCTTCAACACTGTGGATCACGGCTGCGATGTTTACAGTTGAACTACCTGGTCGCGTTGGTATTCCTACACTTTGTATCGAGCCTGTCGACACAAATTTAACGACAAAATTCTTAATAGCGGACTCAGAACGACGATTATGTTGCTGGTGTTGCCACAATTGAAACACAAACTTCTTGTTGTAACACCCGATATATAAGAAAGTTAACTGCACTGAAATCCAAGCTTTTTGTTCTACAAAAGCTTTTAATTAACCAGCCTCTTTTAGTTAATCAGCATTTTGTTTTTAACAGCTTTTAATTTTATTGTATTTTATTTTATTTTATTAAAAGAACTAAACAACAAATATAAATATTTAAGATTGAATTTAAAAAATAGACGCTTCCCGTCCAACTCCACACCCCATAATTGTTATATTAAAAATTGTATTTTAGTTGCTTTGTCCGTTTAATAAAAATAGTGTTTTTAGAATTGGAGCGTTAAAAGTACACGTTTACACGTTCGATATTTAGCGAAATGAAACAATAATCGTGTCTCATTGCGTTTGTGGGATATTTGCTGCTTTAAAAGCTAGAATAAAAATGTTTGGAATTCCTGTTGTTGTCTTTAGCAACAAACAGTTCATTTTCAAATAATTCATACAATTAATTAGATTAATATTAATTGTTTTATTTATTGTTGTTATTTAAAAGCATCTGAACATCATCTTCTAAGATTTTTTTTTTGTGTTAAAAACTAAATAAAATAATAATTTTATTTTATTTAATAATTTCTATTGTAAAGCAAAACATCGCGAAGTGAAGTGTTTCAAATGGAATAAAAACAATATTTTTTTTTATAATAACGAATTAAATTGAAATGTTATTAAATAAAACAGTTTTTATAATTATAAGTTTGTGCCTTTTTGCCAGTTCATTGCCAAGGAATACAATATTAAATGATTTGTTACAACTGGGCTTGGATGCTTTTAAGCAAAAACTGTTGCTGCTTCAAGGTGTGTGTTTGATATACGAGGATAACTTAGGAATAACTTAATATGACTGTACAAAATGTAGTTGTTGAAAAAGTGTTAAAACGAAAGAAAAAGAAAAAACAGTTAAAGTGGGCTCTAATAAAAAAAAAAATAATCATTTGTTTTGTGTTTTTTAAAAGCCCTCATAAAATCCATTATGGTAAAAAAAATAAAAATAATTATTCAATTCTTTGCAGTGCCGCGCAACAATGATGTTTATGACTTCATAGTGGTGGGAGGTGGTACAGCGGGCTGTGTATTGGCTAGTCGTCTATCGGAAAATCCCAACTGGCGTGTGGCCTTAATAGAGGCTGGGGGCACAGAAACTATATTAAATCTAGTGCCCGTTTTATGTGGTTACACTCAACTAACAGATAGCGTTTTGAACTATAAAAGTGTGCCTCAGAAACGCGCCTGTTTCGGCATGAACAACAATGAATGTATACATCCCAGAGGTAGTTTATTAGGAGGCTGTAGCTCTGTTAATTTTATGATCTACAATCGTGGTAGTCGTCATGATTTTGATAGTTGGGCTGAAGCAGGCAACTATGGCTGGTCGTACAAAGATGTTTTGCCATACTTTTTAAAATCTGAAATGGCCAGCCTGGATGGCTTAGAATTAACCTCCTATCACAATAAAAGTGGCCCCTTAAGCGTAGAATATGTTAAATATCGTACTGGAATGGTTCATGCTTTTATAAGGGGGGCGCAGCAAGCAGGTCATCCCTATACAGATTATAATGGTGAATCTCAATTGGGGGTATCCTATGTGCAAGCCAATACACAGGGTGGTCGCCGTCATAGCAGCTATCGTGCCTTTTTGGATCCCATTATTTCGAGACGAAAAAATTTAAAAATATTTACTTTCGCCCGGGTTAACAAGGTTTTAATAGAACCTAAAAGTAAGGCTGCCTATGGAGTGGAGTTTATTTATCGCCAAAAACTATACAAGTTTAGGGCACGCAAGGAGGTAATACTTTCAGCCGGTACATTTAATTCGCCCCAAATACTCATGCTCTCGGGCATAGGACCAGAGGATAATTTGAACGGCATAGGTGTTAAGATACTGCAACAGTTACCAGTGGGTATGAGAATGTACGAACACGTCTCACATTTTGGTCCAACATTCTTAGTTAACACCACCAATCAGGCCTTATTTATTAGTCGTTTTAGTATTCCCGATATTTTAGGATTTTTAACTGGTCGGGCGGATACCCGTCTGTCCACCTTGACAGGAGTAGAAGCCTTAACCTTTATAAAGGTGCCAGGCTTTAAGGATAAACCGGATTGGCCAGATTGCGAAATAATATTTACCAGTGGTAGTTTAGCTTCAGATGATGGTACTGCACTAAAAGCCGGAGCAAATATAAAAGATGAAATATATGATCGACTTTATAGACCCATAGCACAAAATCAACAGGATCATTTTACCTTTGTTATAATGCCATTTCATTCCAAATCGCTGGGACGTGTCTGGATAAGGAATAGAAATCCGTTTCAATGGCCCGTGATTGATCCCAACTATTTCGATGATCCCGAGGATGTGGAGGTTATGCTGCAGGGTATAAAGGCAGCCATACGTATAACAGAATCACCAGCCATGCAAGAAATTGGTACACGTCTCTTGGATGTCCCCCTGCCAGGCTGTGAATCATTTGAATTTGCTTCAGATGACTATTGGCGTTGTTCTATACGCACTATGACCTATACGCTGCATCATCAAGTAGCCACTTGTCGCATGGGTCCAGACAAGGATCCTACAGCTGTGGTCTCTCCTGAACTTAAGGTTCATGGCATACGCAAATTGAGAGTAGTGGATGGTAGCATTATACCCTTTCCCCCCACCGCTCATACTAATGCGCCCATATATATGATTGCAGAAAAAGCAGCAGATATGATAAAAGCTGACTGGGGAGGTTAATACATGTTGTTGCAATATTTAGCATTCTTTCTAGTTTAAGTTATATTTTATACCAACATTTTTTAACTTAATAATATTACAAACTGTATTGAGATTCAGGATTCTAAATATTAGAAATAAAAATATATATTTTTTTATTGTTTCAGGCGCAGTTGTTTTTGAGAAAATTATTTAAAATAGCAAAAATTCAAAATTATTATTATAATTTTTTATTTACATTAGTTCTGGTCGTGTTATAAAGATTCATTGTTAGGATTTCTTCTTTACCTAAATTTTATTTATGGGCTTTTCAAATATTTTTTTTTTTTGTTTAAATTTGTTTTACAACACAAAAAAAAATTAAATATAAATTTTAACAAAACACAATTTAAACTCAAAAAGATCCAAAAAAAGATCAGGAAGTATAGTATTTACTAAAGCAAATTTCATTTATTTATAATCTCTGCAGCACTCCTTTAAATGTGATTCAGATTCAATTCCCTGCATATAGAGAGAGGACAAATTTGAGATCGAATTGTCTGTTAAATGTCAAGAATTTAGCTATCATGGTTTGACATGTATTTAGCAAAAGGTTAGTTATTTTAAGCATGGGGAGTTATACTCCAGAGAAAAAAATTTTTATAGCAGATAATTTAATTTGTAAAATTGAAGCAGCATTTCCTCGTAATCAGGCTACTTCTGAGGTCCCTGTGCCTAATTTAATTCCTAAATTTAAGGCCCACGATATTGGTTCTGATCAAAATAATACGCTCTTAATAGTACAAATATGACCGCTGTACAGGACAGTTATGACAATGAACGTGGAATATCAACTCGCCGATATTCACAACAATTGGGCATCACTAGAGGCACTTTGCACAACATTTTGCATTAAGGTGCTCATCTTAACGCATATATAGTTCAACACACTTATTGTTTACATCGAACGTTTTTGAATTGCTTGTCTAAGAAGGTGAACGAAAACAACGCACTTGCATCTTTGGTGTGATTTGTGGTCGGGTGGCATCATCGGCCCATATTGTTTCGAAAATGAGCAAACAAATACCATCACAATTAGTGTCCTTTGGTTTCAGCTTGACGGTGCCAGAAACGCAAACAATTAAGTTATCGCACGATAATTACCCGGTCGCGAAATTCCCTAATTTGGCGAAGGCAATTGGTCGCCTCGTTCTTGTGATTTAGAGCCGCTGAACTTACGTGAACAATCCACAAACAACTGACACTCTGAAAGATGAAATTCGGCGAAATAACGCAGTTTGATTGCAAAATGTGTTTCAAAATTTAATGAAAAGAGTTGACCTCTGACGATGTGCTAGAAGTTGACATTTACCCGACGACGTAATTCGTTATTAATTCTCATATTACTACTTTACAATGGTATCAATAAAACTGAAGTTATCAGAAAAAAGTGCGTGTTTTTAACCCATGTGTAACTTACGTGTAACTTTTGTAGCAAGAACCTGCCTTTAAATTTATCAACCGAAAGAATTACACTTCCAAAATCGGAAAATTATTTTAATTATAAGGATGCTATAATAGATGGACATATCTGATAGGGCAGTGTTTTCAGATCAGGAAATTTTGTTTTCAAAATTTCTTTTAACAAAATGGGGATAACAAATTCTGTTTGGGAATGGAATATTTCTCTTGAAAAATTTTGAATGCTTTGGAGATTCTACGGGAATTTGTATATATAAGATTTTAGTCCTAAAAATTCATTGCATAAAATGTTAAAAACTTTTCCCTCAAATGACAAACAAAAAAATCTGCTCCAAATACATAACTGGATCGGGAAAACAAACAATTTAATAAAATTTTTTAAAATTTATTTTTACGTATCAAGACTACTGCTGAAAGAATATTTTTTACACCAAACAAAACTAGTGTTAACTCTACTTTCATAATCCATATCGAATGCTTATAAAAATAACTTTTTCGACAATGACCCCAAATATTAACAAAATGAGAATTATAATAAACTTTTGAAGCCCGAAAATAATTCCAAAATAATAGTATTATTTTTATATATTTAATCATGAATAAAAACTTTCATTTAGAGGATTCGGTTTAAACAAAGTTGTTGTGATCCTGTTAGTATATTATTTTAAGTTGGCAACACTTTTTAGCCGTGAGCCATTTTATCAGCTTCCAAATGTTGAGTTACCTTTGACGTTGGTGGAATCATCGTTCCGTACTTTCTTAAAAAATAATGGTCAATGGTGGCCGCTAACGAGACATGATTACTAGCTTTTACGTTCATAATTGAACAACCATAATGTACAGCAGCTATGCGAAGCAACGTATCACACAGTTCGTGCTATTTAGAAAACTTTTCGTAACCGAATAGTGTTACGTTTCGGACCCGTAAATTGGCCTCCAATTGTGGGGATAATGAAGTCGCCAGCCTATATCGATTTGTCGGTAACGATTAGCCATTTCGAGGAAAACATTTGACCACAAATGGAAAAATTCATCAAAAGTTTGACCTCCAAATTAGAATACATCTAAGTCAGCCGTGCTGGTCATATGTCAGAAGTCATATTTAAATTATAATGTCCGAAGAGCATCTTTAGAGAAAAGTAAATTTCCTGTCAATTTGAAAAAAGCATCTTTATATTATTCCAAAGAAATATACCTCTATAAAAAACACACTTTACAATTGATGTCAGTTGTTTTCTCTATTTTATTCTGAATTGTATAAAAGATATTACCCTTCGCAAGATGCTTTGCAACTGTACAAGTGTAGCAGTGTTTAGCTGCCCATATAAATGGTTGGTAGCAGCTCGCTATAGAGTGATTCAATGACCGCTACCGCATTTCCAGCCTCATCTGCAGAAAAAAACGGCCCAATCACGCCTCTCCCCAATCATGCAAAGACTTCTCAATACTCACTCTAGAATTTTCAGAAGCCCAAATGCGGCAATTTTGCTTGTTGACATACCCTGGCAAAGTGAAAAAGGGGCACCAGTTGAACCTTATAAGACTTCAAAGTGTAGTCTTTATGCAAAATTCGCCACGTGGTGGTTTTAGATAACCAAAATTGTTGAGAACGTCGAGGAATTGACAAATTTGAATCTGTGTTAACACTGTGACTCACGGCTGCGATGTTTTCAGTTGAACGACCCGCTCGAACACGCGTTAGTGTTTGCACATTTGGTATCGAGTCTGTCGACTAAAATTCTTAATAGCGGTCGCAGAAAGACGATTCTGTTGACCGAAAATATCAGAAACACCATTTGCATAGTGAATTTTAATTATTTTAACGCAATTTTTATTGTAGAAATTGCTCCCCCTCCGGGGGCAGATTGATATGTCTTGATGGAATCTCACCATAAAAAAATGTGTGATATCAGGGTGTAAAAGGGAGTCCAGCCCCCAAAAGGCCACCAGGTTGGCCATTCGGGGTTTATCATGGTAGTTGTGATTTCGCAGGCCCTCATGAAATAATTAAGGAGCCAGGATCACCTCAGTTTTGACTTACAAGACATGGTGAATGATCCGAATCCAGTGAGCATGCTATTTCATGTGTTCTGGACCAAGAGTTGGAAAGTCTCGCACTATATAGCAAGGAGTGGGGGTGGCGGCCCTGCACCGAGCTTCCGAAATTGAAAATAGGAATGACCTGTTGGATAGAGATATCCATCGGCTTCCTAGCGCGTGGCTGCACGCTAAATATCACCGAAAGTGGTTTGATGCACAATCAGGTACTGAGGTAAACATTATCAAGTTGTAGCAAGTTGCCAATGCATCTACAAACTCCTTGTTGAAAGCATCGGTATTGCCAGTATTGATTTAAATACTGGCTCGGGTTTGTATCCCAGCCTTTGGAGACACAATGACTATATCGATGAAAATATGATATGCTTTCTAACATGTTCTTTTTATTAAATTGTGGAATTCAATGTTCAATAAACTACGAAATGATATGCGGTAAGTGAAAGACATGTAATACAATTAATCAGTAGAGCCAATTTATATTTTTTTCCCTCTCCTGTATGTATTTGATAATTGAGTAGCTAGTATAATTGCTCAGATCCAATAGGTTAAAGTATTTACCTTAAGAAACTGAAGCACTGTAATGTTACTTAAGTGACTTGGAAAATCTGGTCAATCTATTGAAAATCATTTTAAATTGGCAGAATTTAGGCAGCTGAAGTATGTCGCAATTAAACAGTGTTGGTAACGAAATTACATAGAGCTGTTTTAGCATGATTGCGTTAATATTCAAAATAACCTACAGAGTAACTAACATGTCGCAACAATATTTCTGACATTTTATCAATTAAACAAAAAAAAAAATTGAATCTCATTTCGAAAAATTCAAATTAGAAGGGGAAAAATCCTCTTTATTAAAAATAAACTTATTCGATGAGAACCATGAAATTTTAAATTAAACTTGTCAAATTTAAATGCACCACTATTTTACTGGATGCCATATCTCTCAAAAAAGTGAAAAACCTTTTTATAAAATAAAAATTCTCTTTAACGTTTATTGTTTTCTTTTCTGTGTATACCACCCCCCACAACCCTTAAAAACTTATACACCTGAGTACACCGAATTCATATAACAAACACCCTTCTGTTTTTACTAAAGTAATTAGAAAACCACATGACAATACTGTTAATGGCAGAATTAGAATGAGGTAAAAGGAAAGAGGAATGGAAAAGATTGAAAGTAAATAAAGTTACATCCCCGATTAAACGCAATGCGCCATAAATTACAAACTTTTTTTGTTGTTGCAAAAACATCATATTGCAAACAAACATCATGAGGGCACGGACATCAAAGTTGTTATTAGAAGAGCAGAAAGTTTAAGTTGATTAAAAAAAAAAACCCCATAAAACACAGGAGACGACAGTATTGAATATACAGATAATTTGCATGGCAAACTGTTTTTTCTTATTCTCAAGAGTGTATTTCAGAAATAGTCTGGACATCTAAAACAATTTTTTATAAGTTTTAACACAATTCGTTTCATAATTATATACAGTTGCAGGCAAAAAAAATTCAACGCTGACCTAATTTTATTTTTAAATTTAACTTCAGTTTAGTTAAAATAATGTTTTAATTTTTTTTAAAGGTGTTTTTATAGAGGTATAACACTTTAAAACTAAACAAAACAACTATACATTTTTTTTATAATTGGCACAAAATTTACTTTATTCACCAGATAATCTGGCATTAAAATTTTAAAATGACTTCTGGCATATGATCACCACCGGCTGGCTCTAACGTAGAGGTTAAATTTTCGATAACTCTTTTTAACATTTGAGGCCCCTATATTGGCGAGAAGTTGGCGAATTTTCTGCTCCAAGTGGTCAATCATTTCGGGCTTATTAGCGTAGCGTAGTCTAGCATGAAGTCACTAAGTCCCAGCAAACAATAGTCTATCGGCATAAAATCATACGATCTGGGAGCCCAATTAGCAGGATCCTTCAATAACGAGGTGTGCGACATATTACGACATCTTGTGGAAATCACAGCTCCTGATTGTTCAATTAATGACCTGAAAAGTCAGTAACCATGGCTCTATAGCTGTCATCAGTTAACAAAAAGGCCCCCAGTTAAACAAATGCTGCGAAAAAAAAAATTTATAAAAACGAAATGGTAAACTGTTGGAAACAAATGAAACTTTTTCATTTCTTCCATGTGTAAGTATAATATCAGCCTAAATTTTCGTCGAGTACTGGTGGAGCGCACTTGAAGGGACAGACAACGAAGCTGCAGGATTTGAAGTGATCTAACTCTTAGATCACACATGATTATAAAACAGAAATGGCCTCTTCACGTTAAGGATCGGATAGATCGTTTCGTATAGCAGAAACTCTAATTGCGAATTAAAGTTAAAGTGTAAACGCGAGAAACAATAGGAATTCTTCTAAGGACTATTAAACTAACGGAAAGGTATATCAAGCTAATGGAACTGAGTAATAACCAAAAAAAAATTATTGCCCAAAAAATTGAACGCTTACAGTTCCAACTTAGTTCAACTAGTTGGCAGCCACCGAGAACATAAGTTCAACTAGAGAGCAACGTTACTCTATTTTAGGGATCACACCTGATGATACTTATACGAACACGTGACTGCCAATGTTAAGCAGGCAAGGTAGAAAAAAGATACAGGTATCCACTCGGGCAACAAATATCTTAATCTCTATAAAAGCCTTGGTGTTAGGTCAAGGCAATTAGATATCATTAAGGCTTTGTTCTTCCCCCTACCCTATTTTCTATTTTTCTAAATAACCTTCTTTGTCAACCTTTCATCCCCTATATAGTATTTCGCAGATGACAGCACCATTTGTCATTCGTATTTATTTAATAATAGACCGAAAAAATTGGAGGTAAGTTCCAAAAGACGGAAACATGATCTCGCAACAATCTCAGAATGCCCGTAAGAAACAATGTTGCATAGATCTGTATTCTGAAATGTTGCTGCATCTGTAATATTCGTATTACGGAATCGAACGCTCTTGATAATCTTGGCATAAAAAGTCAGTGTGATGTTCGATCGACTAAGCATATTTCTTAGGTTTCTAAAGAAGCTTTCAAGTACTTTCAAGATACTTCAATCCATCCGATCTTCGTATTGTTTATACCACCTATATCTGCCCAAAAATAGAATACAACTCTTATGTATGGGCTGGTGCCCCAAAATCTATTTTGGAGTTGTTCAACAGCATATAGGAGATGGTCAAGGGGCTCATTGGAGATAGTAGAGTATCCAAATCTATTAATTCTCTAGAGAATCGACGGGTTGTATTATACTGTTTTACCATTACTACAATGGTAAGTGCTCTAATGAAGACGACTTGTTCCCATTACTCGCACATTTTTACGTTTAACTCGACTTTCCTTGAGGGCGTCATCCATTTGTGGTTGATTGACTCGTTGAGTGAATCGCACTACGCATTACGTGATATAAACCCCCTCCAGAGGTCTTTCCCGTCACTTTCATTGTAAGAAAAATCAAATCGAATGTCCACAAACACTCCCCCCGGGGGCACATTATAAGTCTTTATGAATCACACAAGCATCTAGACTTGTGTCTTTCGGGGGTAAAATGGAGCCCAGTCCCCTTCAAGGCTAGCAGGAGCCAACTGAACAATCCACTATATTTCCACAGGAATCAGTAAAGCCCCAGAGTTCCGCTATTTGTCTCTTTAGGCATTTAGCTGTTCTCTGACTGATTATTGAGGTAGGCCCTTTGGGAGTATCGTGGTAACTGTGTGTTTCGCGGCCCTCGTTTGAGTTTGTGGGTCGGATCATTTAAAAATGAATACAATGAATGGTCCAGGTCCAGTGAGTTTGAATGTCGTCCTGTTCTTAATTATATTAAGCTTCATGCGTTCTGGACCAGGAGTTGGATAGATAGTCTCCAACTCTTCAGCGAGGAGTGAAGGCTGCTACCTACTTAGGGCTTTTGAAGTTGCAACTAGGAGTGACCGGAGGATATACGTATCCGAAAGCCTTCTAGGGCGAGGATGACGCTACCTTTCATCCACAGTGGTAACGATCCACCGTCTGATTAAGGCCCACGGCCAAGTGCAGATGTAAATCTTATCACGTCATATCCACAAACGCTACTCCCTCTTTTCTCCTCCCCATAATCAAATTTAGTTTTGGTAGGGGTCATCCCCTGAGTGCTGATCCAAAAATAAAATCATTAAGAAGGTTGATATTTGGAGTTTCTGAATAAAAGCAATTGAATCACAAGAGGACTTCGTTCATGAATTTCAACACAGACCAAAGTTATGACATGGAAAGTGAGCAGCTGCATGTTAAATGTGGAGGGCATGAATGACTTTAGCCTTAAGCAGATGCTAGCCACTGTACAAAATTCAATGACTAAACGTGCAATCAACAAATGCCAGTAGATGATAGGAAAATGATTGGTCTTTCGGTTGTAACATTTACTTATAACTTAAGAAAGAAACAGGATTTTAACTACCCAAAAAAAAAATATCCTGATGCTTCAGTTTCCCCCTCGTCATGTTACCAGGCAATTGCATATTTTTGTGAACTCCTTTTTCATCTGTATAATAATGAAATTTTGTGACCTTCTAAACGAACATTTTTAGAAATTGAAATTAAAAAGCGTTCCAGTGTCTATAAATTAGAATCATGTAATATTAATACAAATACAAAGATTTTAAAATTCCAAGAGTCTTTTTAAAATCCAGAACATCAACTTAGTTTGCTTCCAAATGGTTACGTAAAACAAATTTTCTTAGAAGGTTTGTGCTTAATACCTCAATATAATGTTGTTATATATAAGTCCCTGGCGAATTACCAAGGCCTTACGTATAAATAATTACTTAAAAAATTTTTAGAAAATTAAAGGCGTAATAACGTAAAATTTTAGATACACAAATACGAAGTTTTTACCTTAAAACCTTTTTTTTATATATATTTTTTGAAGATATAAATGGCGTGTTAAAATTTTTATGATGTAAGAGGTAGCGTAATGTAAATTTATTTTTAATATTGATTGGTATTTCTAAACATAATTTAAAAAAAAAAGCCCATTAACTGTACTGTGAAGTTAACTACGTAAGAAATTATTTAGTTACGTAACATTTTTGATAGAGAAATACGAAGTCTTAAAATCAAAACTACTTTTTAAGAATTGTAATAGTACATCTGTAAAGCTGTTTTGTGTAGATATGGCGTAAAGGATAACATGTAGTAAATTTTAATACCAATAACTAATTTTGGAAATTATAATAGGATAGATGTATAAACGTAGAACGACGTAGTATTTTATATAATAAATAGAACAGTATTTTACATTGTCAAGTATTTTATGTGGGAAAGTATTTTAAGAAATTATAAGAAATCCGTTAAGCATACTTACACGTAGGTGTTTGCGTAAAATGAATTTATTTATTTAAATTAAGTGCATAATAATCTATTATGTCATGGAATAAAATATGAAGCTTGTAATATTGCCATCAGTTCAACATTTTCAGAATTTTTTCTTTCTTTTTGTATACCACGATAACGTAAAGGGTTACGTAAAAATATTATCTATAAAGTTTAATGTAAAAAGAAATCACGAAAACTATACTGAATAATTATTTTAGATGTACAACACTGTAACGAAGAAGCTTTTTTTAAGTTATAAAAAGATAATTATTAATAAAAAAAAGTAAAGTAAAATGACGTATTGAATCTGTTGCCAAATCAGAAAGTTTCTAAGAAATCAAATAACACGTTAGAGTCAAATTCCACGAACTGAGATTAACAACCAGAAGAAAATAGCTAACACAAAACAAAGAGACATAAACAAACATCTTTGCTGAATAATGCTAACGTAGAACTTTCCAAATGTGGAGAACTAGATTTTTAGAGCTTTTTAGTAGATTCTAGAACCCCTGAAAACTGTATATAGAAGCACCCTCACTTATGAGTCAGTCAGTCTAATGGTGAATATAATCAAATGAAGACACAACAGTTGGTACAGTGTTTCGAAGCGTGATTGACCCATTTTTTCTTCCAAGATGAAGCTGGAAATGCGGTAACGGTCAATGGATCTCGCTATATATTTATCCTATTATTGAAGACATGGATATCACTGGCATGTGGTTTCAACAGGATGATGTCACGTGTCAAACAGCCAATAAAACAATTAATTTATTGCATAACAAATTTTCCGATCGCATGATTTCACGACAATCAGCAGTTAAGTAGCTAGACAGATCGTGTGATTTAACGCCACTGGATTATTTTTTGTAGGGCTATGTTAAGGACAGAGTCTATACAGAGCCAATCGAATCGATTTTAGCCTTAAAACTCAAAATCCGTGATGTGATTAACAAAATAGAACCGCCATTTTACCAAAAAGTGATTAAAAACTTTGATGAAAGAATCGACATCTGTCAGCGTGGTTGCGGTGGACATTTGCCACATATCATTTTTCACTCATTTTGAAAAAATGAGCTTCATCAGAAAACTCGCACGCATACATTGAGAAGCCGACGCACCCGAAACGAGTGACTGTTTGGTGCGGATTTATGTCCAGAAGCATAATTGGGCCATTTTTCTTCGAATATGAGCAAGGAGTGACCGTTACAGTCAATGGCGATCGTTTTCGGGCCATGTTGAACGAATTTTTTTTCACAAAAATTGAAGAGGAGGATATTGGCAATATTTGGTTTCAACAGGACGGCGATACGTGCCACACAGCCGAATCTACACTCGATGTTTTGCGCCCTATTTTTCAAGATCGCATTATCAGCCGCAGAGGTGATGCCATTTGGCCACCTCGGAGCTGCGATTTGACACCGTTGGACTATTATTTGTGGGATGCCGTCAAAGATAAGTGTTACGCCGACAAGCCAGAGACAATTGACGCTTTTTTTGGATCTGGCTAGATATTACAAATACCAGTTCTTTTCATGAAAATGTTAGAACTAGTTTTTACACCACATCAAAAAAAATGTAAATTTTAGATAATAGATGCATTTGATATAAACAATGCTACTGAATAGTAACTATTATACTTTTATACTTATAATGTTTCTCAGCAGCTGTTATATGTGCGCCAAAAAATATAAAAATAAAATAATAAACAAAGATAGTGATGATTATATTTTTTTTTTGTTTGTAATGATTTATTTCATAACAATGTCAGTCAGTAACATAACAGCCTATTAACATTTTTACCCCCTTATTGTGATATGCCCGAGGCTAAAGGAAATAAATCTATTCAACCCCCAACTGCAGCGTTTCTATGCTGGAGTTATACCAAATAAGCCCGTAAGAGAAAATCCGTAAAAAAGATAGACAAACATACTCATACTACTCCGGGTTAATGCACTTTTTGAATTAAGCCATGTCCCGTTTGTAAAGCAAAAAAAAAAAAAAAGATGCTTGATAACCCCCCGTAAATATGATGTGGAAAATATGTAACATTTTTCAAATAATATAAAAAGCTTTTTTATATTTAACTAAATACTCTGTAGCCACCACTGGCTACAATTAGAAATGGGTTGGTGGATGTTTACCCAGTTCTCAACCCCTATTTGATTTTATTATGGTTTTTATCTTGTCATATATTTTAGCTTAAAGATTTCATAGTCTGGGAATTGACGGCATGTATGCAAACTCTCACGTGCTTTCACCTTTAAGTTGGAAAAGCAAAAACCAAAAAAAAAAGAAGAAAATAAAAACAAATCAGTTTACTGAAAGTAAATTATTTTTTACTTTTTCTCTTGTTTTTGTATATTTCTTTAGCTGGGTCTGTAGGTTTTTGTTGTAGTAGTACGAGTAGCATCTTCTAACAATTATTTTCCATCAAACAGGGGTTGAACACAGTTGCAATTTTAAGTTTATGCATCATGCTAATTAATATTTATTTAAGAAAATAACTCAATAAAAAAAAAACACTTTTTCTTTTTAAATAACTACACTTTGTGGCATATATCGGGTCTTTCAAAAAGAATTTTTTTTTTTTAATTGTGGCCACACTAACAACATGATAATTTTTACATTTACTTCTTTTTGATATATTCTTAGAGTATGCATTGACAATTTTTACAAGAAATTCATTTTCGCACGAAAATCGCACGATATGTTCGAACAATACAGACGTCCTTCAGAGAGGACGGACTCGAGTCGACAGGCTCGATACAAAATGTGCGAATACCAACGCATGCTTAAGCGGGTCCTTTAACTGAAAACATCGCAACGATAAACCACAATGTTGAAGCAGGTCTTAATTTGTCTATTTCTCGACGTTCTCAACAATTAGGTTTATTCCAAACCACCACATGGAATATTTTGCGTAAGAATTTGACTTTAAAGCCTTACAAGCTACAACTGGTGATGGAATTGAAGCCAACCGACCATTCACATCGCCGTAGATTCGCTCGATTATGCTGAAAAACGAATTTTCCCTGTAATGCGTAGTGCGATTCACTGGCCAATCAACCACAAAAGAATGTGCTCTCATCGAAAGTCGAGTTAAACGTGAAAACGTGCTAGTGTCAGGAACAAGTTTCCTAATTTCATTAGAGCACGTACCATTGTAGTAACGATAGAACAGTGAAATGCACCCCACATTGCGTCGATGCTCTAGAGAATCAATAGAGCTGGATACCCTACTGTCAGCAATGAGCCTCTTCTGTACGCGGTCGAGTAACCCCAAAATAGACTTTGGAGCGCCGGCCCATACATGAGAGTTGTATTCCATTTTTGGACGGCTATAGGTGGTATAGATAGTACGGAGATCGGATGGGGTGAAATATCTTCTACACCGATTTAGAAAACCGAGGCACTTGAAAACTTCTTTAGAAACCTGAAAAATGTGTTTAGTCCATCGAACTTCACACTGAAATTTCATGCCAAGAACATCAAGAGCTTCCGATCCCGTAATACCTAATTCACCCATAGTAACAGATGCAGCACCACTACCAAACGAAGATCTATGCGCAAGCATGCAACATTGTGTCTTACGATCATTGAATTCTACTCTATTCACACGATCCCATTCCAAGATTTTCGCGAGATCGTGATTAAAGGTATCATTCATGTTCTGCCTTTTGGAACTAACCTCCAAATGGTCTGGTCTCTTACGAAATAAATATGAGTGGCAAATGGCGCTGTTATCTGCAAAAGAATATATAGGGTTGAAAGTTCGACAAAGAAGGTCATTTAGAAAAATAAGAAATAGAGTAGGAGAAAGAACGGAGCCTTGCGGTCCCCCTGAATTCATCATGAATTCGTCTGATGAAATCCTATCTATAACAACTCGTATAGTGCGATTTCTGAGAAAACTCGATATAAATCTGGAAAAATTATCACCGACACCAAAAGCAACAAGTTTTGACAGAAGTGCATCATGCCAAACTCTATCAAATGCTTTGGAAATATCTAGAGCCACCACCTTGCTTTCTCCAAAATGATGTATGGAGTTACACCATTGTTCCGACAAGAAGGCTAGCAAGTCATCCGTAGAGCGCCCCCTACAAAAAAACCATACTGTCGGTCACTAAGCAAGCTGTTGGACTCCAGGCTTAAACTTAAATCACGGAGAAGGCGCTTGTGTTCTATGTGATGTTAAAATGCAACTGAGTGACACTTACATGTGTTATTGCTATGCATTCAGAGAGTACTGGTATACCCATCGTATTTCTCCGGTAGTACGATAACTGTGAGTTTGGTATAGCCTTATACTTTCGCTCAGAAATTTGCTCTTGACGAGATTGGGACTAGCTATATCGCGTTTAGTAAAACAGCTTACCTGATTACAAACTCTCAGTCTCTCTAGATGAGTCTACCAAACATGTTATGCTACTGACTTTCAAATTAATCGACACGTTTAATTAAAGACAAAATTCAATTTTTAAGAATTCTTTAAATTTAGCATACGCTTTCTTTATTATATTAAATTATCTTTACAATCGAATATTTGCCTTCTCTGATTCCTTTTGTAATTTAAATTGTATCAAAATTGCCACATAAGTTGTTATTGATAATATCATCTAGAATATAATGGAAATAATATCAAATGAAATTTTATTCTTTAAAATATTTTTTTAAATTTACCAGACCAAAATATTTTAAGTTAATATCGAAAAATCCGGCACAGGTAAAGAGCATTTCCTGATGCCTCAACTGTAGCGAATACTCGCGTATACGAGAGTTTAAAACTGAATTATTGTTTGTTTGGATGTTGTGCAACATTGAGCCCAAGCTTTTATACTGAAAATTAAAAAGTGCTTACTTTAAGTAATAGTTTGTATTTAAGAATAGGCCATTGGAAGACATACCCTGTCAATGCACATCTGTGTTAACCAACATGGAATGAACATTTTGAAAAACAGCAACATTATGTAAAACAAGCGTACTGAAATTATTAAAAATAAAACAAATTCATATTTAATTGGATGGAAAATAAACAGGTGGAAGTTGCCACAATTTGTGAAGTAAAAAGGTAGCACCACAGACACATATTTCTGACAATTGACACTATAGACTCAGTTGTAATAAAGCAAAGTATTTTTATTGTCTTACAAGTTCTAAAAAAAACTGTGAAAGTTTTCTTACACCGTTCAAAAAGCTTGTGAAAAATACTATGAAGCGATAAAGAAAGTAGTGAAAAATATTAAGGAAAATGAATCAATTGGCAACGCAAAATATATATAATCTAATAACAAATAGTCGGTAACAGTGTTGTCCAATTCAAGGCAGTGAATACGAATTGTAAATTTCATGTGAATAGAGTAGAATTCAATGCACGTAAGACGCAATGTTGCATGCTTACTCATAGATCTTCGTTTGGTAGTGGTGCTGCATCTGTTACTATGGGTGGTATAGGTATTACGGAGTCGGAAGGTCTTGATGTTCTTGGCATGAAAATTCAGTGTGAAGTTCGTTTTCTAAAGCGGTGTAGAAGATACTTCACCCCATCCGATCTCCGTACTATCTATGCCACCTATAGCCGTCCGAAACTGGAATACAACTCTCATGTATGGGTCGGGGCAAGAGGCTTATTGCTGACAGTAGGGTATCCAACTCTATTGATTTTCTAGAGCATCGACGCAATGTGGGGTGCAATTCACTGTTCTATCGTTACTACAATGGTAAGCGCTCTAATGATATTAGGGAACTTGTTCCTGACACTCGCACGTTTTCACGTTTAACTCGATTTTCGATGAGAGCACATTCTTTTGTGGTTGATTGGCCAGTGAATCGCACTACGCATTACAGGGAAAATTATTTTTTTACTAGAACAGTCCTTATGTGGAATAAGATCCCTCCGGAGGCTTTCCTGTCACTTTCAATTTGAGAAAGTTTAAATCAAATGTCCTCAGACACTACTCCCTCTTTCCAGCTTCCCGTAACCTAATTTCCTAGTTCTGGCACAATGCATTGCATAGGTAGGGGCCATCCCCTGAGTGCTGGTCCTATAAAAAAAGCCACTGTACTTCCCAAAAGCCCTCCATAAACGCACGCAAGGAACATTACGAGATAATGGTTTCTCCCTGATTTTCGTATGAAGTAGATGGAAACTACAATTGAAAGTTGACGGATGCACACGATAGGACATTCCTTCAGCCTACCTATGTTAGGTAGCAGTAACAAAATTCTAAAAAATGGCAAAATATATCCAAACCCGGGGTGGCTGGATGTGCCTAGATAAGGCTGAGAAGGTTTTGTTTTCTGGTCGCGCCAAGAGTGTGGGAATCTTCTTAAGATACTGTTATCATGCATGTACGATTCGCACAAAAATATTTGTTTCCAGGAAGCGCCTGGAAACAAATGAGACGACTTCATGTCATTTTCTCTCCGTAGCTGTCATATAGAAAATTAAGTCCTCTGGGCCTGGTATATTTGCTGACTGTCTCTCCTCTGAGAGGCGAATAAACAGCATGTTACGCATCCTCGTTTACCCCTGGATCATGCCAGAGAAAGAGGCAAGCTATCGTGTCGCCGTTTGTAGAGGTATTGACGATAGCCTTCATGACCTGATAGAAACTGCGTAGTGTGGTAACCATAGTCTTCTATCGGCCGCGATATCCACGACAGGATGTCAGGGATTAGCCTGTGTGTCCATCTACCTTTCGTAGAATTGTTCCACCCAGTCTGCCATAGAGCCATTGATGTAGCTATTTCTTCGCCTTTTATACTTCGCATCCGTTCGCGAGCCAAAGTTCACCTAAGGAACACCCTTTTAGGTTCGTCTGCCATTATATCAGCAGGTAGCTTTTCGGCCAAGATGCACGCGGTATCATCAGATATCGTTCTAAAGCCGTTTGTAACCCTTATTGCGCAAAGCCTAGGTAAAGATGTTAACATTCTTCTGTTCCTATCGATCCTTAAGGGCTCTGTCCAAATCGGGGAAGCATACAAAACAATCGAGCTGACAGTAATATTCTGCGCCCATAACAAGGATCACCGATATTCGGAAGCATCCGGGACCGTGCCCCCTGTGTCATTGATGCTTTCCTGCTTGCGTACTTGATGTGAGTCTTGAAAGACAGCCGTTGTCCAAAAAAGCGTCAAGATACTTCACAGACTCCTTTGATCTGATCACCTAGTTTCCTATACGAAAATTGGCATATTCCAAATTCTTTTGACGTGTTATAAGGATGGCCTTCGTTTTCAGGCTGAGAAGGTATCGCACATTATGTAAGAATGTTAAGCACTGACTGACATTAGATTAAATTGAAACTTGAACTTGCCATCGTTATTTGTCAATTGATGGTCAGAAATCACGTCTTTACTTAAATCTGGATTTGTGCTCGACATAGTCTTTGATGCATAATTGCTTATAAATAAATGATCCCAATAAATCATAAAAGCTTTGAAAGCTTGTAAACTTTAAAAAAAAAATTATTTTTTAACAGGCAGCCGTGAAAAGTTCAACAGGTTCAAGATATAATTTCAGATACGAATAAAGCTTAACAAGAAAAGATAAGTTATTATTATCGGTCATAAAGCTGTAGTTAAATAATAATAAGTTCCGGAATCATTTAGGATAATACATGCAGGTGGTACATAAAGGCTATTGGAAATCGCTATAGAAAATTAATATTTCTTCTTATGATTTTTTTAGAATATCGCCCCGATATCAAAGCTGGAGATCAGGATGCATTGCTAGAAATTATAAGACCGAAAGGAGTGGCTTAGAATGGATGGAAAATAAACGTAGCGAGACAAGAGCAAATAACTCAAAAGAAGGGAATTATATTAAGCCTAAGACGTCTCTATGAATGGTATGGACATTATCCTTACAACCTAATATAACCATTCATTAGCTAAAGGAGAAGAATTATTGCAGCATCACGAAACTAAGACGCATTTTCGAACTAAAATTTATATATATTTTTAGGGTCAACCTTCTATAATTTTAGAATGGTTTATTCTCATAACCCAAGAAAAGCTACATGAAAAAAGTGAAAAGCGAAGAGAAGAATAGTCTATGGTTGAGGTTAAGTTTTTTTCTGGAGTTCTCGTTAATAAAAGGGAAACCTATAATGTGAAAAAGAAATGCAGATGTTCCAGGTTTTAAGCATTTTAGCGAGTTATCTTTTCTCTTTAATTACTACTACCTACCAAACACCAAAGAATCCGATTCCTCATAGGAAAATGAGCTCACATATGTCCAGTTCATGGTGTGAGTTATGACGATACCGTTATGTAGAAACAACACCAGCATTGGCACAGCAAAATATTCTTCGATATTTGTAACCAATAACCAAATTCGATTCATTAAAAATTGATTCGCCCTTAATTTTTTATGACTTATTAAGATCATAAAATATTTTCCTTCACTTTTGGCAATTTCGTATTTTAAAGAATTTAGAAGGCTTTTTAAGGATGCTAGTAATTCATCAACTATTTGAATAAAAATACAATATTCCACGATTTTCATTTCCAAGGCTAATGTAACATATATTGTTAGTAATTTATCTCTCAGGGTCATAATGCCAGCTACCAGATGATAATTTGCATAACACATTGAAACGCTAAATATAATCACAAATGAGCCAAAACGTCAAAGAGTTGTGTAAAGAAAATGTTGACATCTTTGTTGAAAATTTATATTAGCATCATGTTGGCAGAGCAATAATATATCCCGTTCTAGTTGAGCTATTCTCTTGATCACCACTTTAACATTATTATACTTAAAAAAAACCACCATTTGTATAATCAGTTGTACAATTGCCACTGATATATTAGTGCCAATACTTAACACATTAGTGATGCTATCCAAATCGTTATTTTCCACAACCACATCCACTATAACATTATTGATGTAAACCACCCATAACATCAGTACAAAAAGTATTGCGGAATGTATGACAAAGCATATCCAAATATATTTTATATGCTTCCTTTGGCTGGCCTTAGTATAACCATTTAGGGATGGTGGTAAATTTAAACCCATAAAAGCAAATATCCATTGAAATATAAATAAAGCCCGAAGTAGTTGCGAATTTTGCTTAATATTTTTCTTTAAGTTGTTGTCCATTTTAACGTAGTAACTGTACTAAAGACAATGTTATAGTTGCAAGACATTAAAAAGAAAATTTTATTAATACCAGAATTCTGTTGAAGATAAGGATTTGATAAATGTAAAATATTACACAAATTGCTCTTATATTTTTTTCATGCTCTACTTTCTGGAAGGTTATTAATTGTCAAGTTAATAACATTTATCGATTGTTATTTCAATACAATAAAATAGATTTCCCCCCTATTGCTGGCATTGCTGTTGTTGTTCTACTTTAATAAATTTTTATATACATAATATGACGTTCGATCTTAAATTGCAGCAAGAATGTCATCATAGAAATAGCTGATTGATATTAATGTTGCGCTATATTCCACGGCCAGTATAATAAATAAAAGAACGCAATTTCCCCTGTTTACTTATATCTGTCGCATGGAAATGTGAGTAATTTAATAAAATTCGTTATTATTCTTTTCTGTGTTTGCTGGCTGTTTGTTCAGTAAAAACGGCGAGCGCTTTTGATGTGAAGACATCATTCTCAAGCCGTGTTCTAATCTCTACTGGTGAGTCAGTGTTTTGATTTAGGTAGTTCTGTTGTTAAGCTCGCATCTACTTTTGTATATCGTGATAAGATTTACATCTGCACCTGGCTGTAAGCCAGCAACGTCATGCACACCCGAAGCCGAGAACAAATTCTAGCAACAGGTCATTCCTAGTTGCAATTTCAGCGGTTCCGCAGCAGGGTCGCAAACCACAACTTCTTGCTGAAGAGTTGGAGATTATCAAACACCTGGTACAGAACACATGACTTGCATGCTAACTGCATCCGGATCATTCACCCGTTGGTGCCTTTTTAAAGACGAAATGATCCTGGCCCCCTAAATCAAATTCATGGGGGGCCGCGAAACCACAATCACCATGATACTCACGAAGGGCCAACCTCAATAATCAGTCAGAGAAACAGCTAAAAGTCTAAAGCGACAATTAGCGAAACTCTAGGGCTTACTGATTCCCGTGGAAATAACGTGGAGTTTCCAGTTGACTCCTGCTGCCTTCAGGGGACTGGGCTCCCTTATACCCCCAAACAGTCCCCCCGAGGGCACATGATAGTCTTTATGGATCCTACTACTTCCATCTAGACTGGTGTCTTGCGAGGTAAAAGGGAGCCAGGCCTCTTCAAGGCAAGTAGGAGTCATCTGGACAATCTACTATATTTCCACGGGAATCACTGGCCCGCAGAGTTCGGCTATTTGTCTCTTTAGGCATTAAGCTGTTCTCTGGCTGATTATTGAGGTAGGCCCTTCGGGAGTATCGTGGTGGCTGTGTGTTTCGAGCCCTCGTTTGAGTTTGTGGGTCGGATCATTCACAATGAACACAATGAATGGTCCAGGTCCAGTGAGTATTAATGTTGTAGTGTTCTTAATTATATTAAGCTTCATGCGTTCTGGACCAAGAGTTAGATGGTCTCCAACTCTTCAGCAAGGAGTGAAGGCTGCGGCCTATTTCAGGCTTTCGAAGTTGTAACTAGGAGTGACCGGAGGATATACGTATTCGAAGGCCTTCTAGGGCGTGAATGGCGTTGCTTTTCATTCACAGTGGTAATGGCCACCATCTGATTATGGCCCACGGCCAGGTGCAGATGTAAACCTTATCACGTTATACCCCCGAACAACACAAGTCTAGATAGTTAAGTAATCGATGAAGACTGATAAATGTGCTCCGGGGGCCCCTCCAGGGGCATATAAATATGGTCTTTATAGAATTCCACTATCTAGACTCAGTTCAACTGGGGAAAAAGGGAACCCAGTCCCCTGAAGACAGGCAGGGAGTCAACTGGAAGCTCCACTTTATTTCCACGGGGATCAGTGAACCCGCAGAGTTCATTATTTGTCTCTTTAGACATTTAATAGTTCTCTAGCTGATCATTGAGGTTGGCCCCTATATGGGAGTAACGTGGTGGTTGTGGTTTCGCGGCCCCATAACAGTAAAACGGTTATTATGGTGGCCAGGATCATCTCACTGATAATGACACGCAAAGTGAATGATCCAGTCCAGTGAGCATGCTAGACATGTGTTCTGGACAGGAGTAGGAAAGTCTCCAACTCTTTAGCAAGGTGTGATGGTTTGCAGCCCTGCCCTGGAATCATTAAAGTTGCAACTAGGTGGTTCTGTTGCTTAGAATTATGTTTTCGGCTTCCTAGGACGCCTGTATGACGTTCGAAATTATACAATTGTGGTTTGTCCACCATCTGATTAAGGCTACATAGCCAGGTGCGGATGTAAAACGAATCACACTCTGCTCCGGGGGGGGATATATAATCTACTTATGTAGGCAGCTTTATTTTAAATAACTCAGTCTTTTGTTATTATTTAGGTACGTATGTCAGTCGGAGAGTGTTTTCCATTTGTTCGAGTGTATGAGTAGTTTTAGTGATGTGAAAATTGTGTCTCGAGGTCGTGTTTACATGTCCGTTTATAATGTCACTGTTAAAAGCTTTTGTTTTAAGGATTTCCATGTTTTCAAGAATTTCTATCCTTCGTCCTTTTTTGCTAGGATAATAAACAATTCAGCGGTGTTAAATTACACGACCTGACTGGGTACTTAACTGGCTAATTGTTGTGAAATAATACGATGGGAAATTTAATTAGCAATAATTTTAATGGTTTCATTAGCTGTATGACATTTGTGCCACATGTACTGCATGTCCTGTTGAAACCACATGTAAGTGATATCCACGCTGTCAATAATAGGCCGAAATTGAATTATTAGCATCTCGCGATATCGTGATTCATTGACCGTCACCGCATTTCCAGCCTCATCTACGAACAAGACGGCCCAATCACGCCTCCAGACCACATAGCTTACCACACAGTGACACGTTGAGTGTGGAAAGTCTTTTCAATCATCACTCTAGAATCTTAAATGTGGCAATTTTGCTTGTGACATTTGCTTGTTGACAAGTGAATATAGGGTTCGCCTGAAAAACGATTTTTTCAGAATAACCAGTCAGCGAATCTACGGCGTCAACTCCTGCACCAGTTGAACCTTGTAAGGCTTCAAAGTCAAATCTTTACGCAAAATTCGTGAGGTGGCGGTTTCGTATAACACCAATTATTGAAAGTGTCACGGGAATTGAGAAATTCGCATCTGCTTCATCACTGTGGCCAACGGCTGCGATGTTTCCAGTTAAACGACTCGGTCAAACACGCGCTAGTGTTCGCACTTTTTCTATCTAGCCTGTCGACTCAATTTTACGACCAAATTCTAAATAGTGGTCGACGATTATGTTGTTCGAAGATATCACGAACTTTACGAAATGTAACTTTAACAGAACCATCATCTTCACAATGGATTTTAATTATTTTAACGCGATTTTCGTGCAAAATTGAATTTATTGTAACAATTGTCAAAACATCTATTACGAATACATCAAAAATCTAAATGTTAAAACTATCATGTTGTTGGTGTTGCCGCAATTTTAAAACCCCGATAGAGTAAGTTTAACGACTATTAGAGCTGCTCGATGAGTCAGTGAGTTTGTGGGTCAATAAAAGATGTTACTGCTGTTGTAAGTCCATAACTAAAAACTCATGTCATAAGTAAGCCGAAGGTGGCAATTATGTACCATCCTTAGGCCATATAATTGTTGCACAATTTGTAGCAGAGCAGTGAAATTATGTTTAACTACGTTTCTACGATTATTTTAACAGAGCGTTATTTACAAGAAACGATCTGTTGCAATTCATTATGATAATGAGGTTGAGATCATTAACTCATGCTGTTGACAATTTTTAAATCATAAAGACAAGACAACACACACGCACACACACACACTTACAACATAAACCTAAAATTAAATGTTGCAAAAAAAGCGTTTTCAAGACAACAAAAACAAATATAACTAACCTTTCACAAATCTTTTAAATTATAACTATTTAACAAAAACACTATTTCATTTAAGGGCCATTAAACAATTTTTAATAAAGCAAAATTATTAACAAAATAGTTTTGAATAAAAATTTAATTAAAAATTAAATATAAAAAAGAATTAAAGCGTAAAAAGATTCATTTGTCGACTTGAAATCGTAAGGCAAGTGTCAAGAGTTATCGGATTTGAAATTAATAATTTAAATTTTAGTTAAATAATTTTATATACAAAAAACAAAAAAAAAATGAAAACAAGTATAATAAATAGAAAAATATATAAAAATTATATTAAAATAACTGTGTCAGAGTTTTAAAAATTAAAAATGTAATTAACTAAAATATTAATTTATATTTAATGGTTCAGAAAATAAAAAAGAATTTTATTTGCTGTCGTTAAATAAGAACAGACGAATAAATTATTTTATTCGTCATCTGGTATAAAAATTTTGTGTTAAATGGCAACTCAACCTTAAAACTTGTTTAAAGAACAAAATTCATAAATTTCAATTATGGAAAATTAATTCAATTCAATCGCAATCTGATTTAGTGACAGTTTACTGGTGCTCTTCCGTATGCTGTGCTCTCAATACAAAAATAAAAACTTTCTCAAACGCTTTCAGTTCACCAAAAAGAAAATTGATAGAAAATATGAAAACATTTATAGTTTACCAGATTGTCGGTTGCCCTGGTATGGCTGGCAATAATTTCCGACTAGGGCTTGCCGTCTGCTATCTGTCGGCATATCTGGTTTTTTAACAGCAGCTACAAAAGAAAATCACACCATTTTTATAACGACAAAATATCAAACGAAAGATGATTGAAACCCGCAACAAATCCCACCAGCTCCGTTTTTTTCCACACTCACACACGACAGATCTTCTGGCAATAGCTTAAGCTTCCGCTTGAAGTCATCGGAGTTCATAATGACAATATAATTTGACAATTTAGGTGCCACTGTAGGCTAGTAGGTAGTGTACTAGCTTATAAATATGCGGGTTGTGTGTTCGATTCCCAACGAAGACCTTAGTTTTTTTCACTACAAAAATAAAAATTGACTGTCGGTCGCTGTGCTGTGTTATATACGGCAGTTAATTTCCGACTATCCTCCTACTTTCACCACCTGTTTCATCTATTCTCTATCCCTTCCCTAAAGAAGGTAGCATGGTACTTGACTACATAGGCATTGTTGCCTGAAGTGCTACTTCTCTTTATTAAAAAAAAATAAAATAATTTGACAATTTGTGGATGTCCTATTTGTAAGTTTTAAGTTTGTTTTTGAATTCTGGCAACACCAACAACATGATAATTGTGACATTTAGTTTTTTGACGTATTCGTAGTAGATGAATTGGCATTGGTTATAATGAGTTCAATTTTTCATGAAAGTCTCATAAAAATAACTAAAAATCCACTATGATAATGGTTGTTCCGTTAAAGTTACATTTCGTAAAATTTGTGATATTTTCGGACAACATGACCGTCCTTCTGAGACCGCTATTAAGAATTTAGACATTAAATTTGAGTCGACAAGCTCCATGCAAAATGTGCGAATACTAACACGTATTCGACTGGGTCGTTCAACTGAAAACATCGCAGCCGTGGGCCACGGTGTTCAAGCAGATCCCAATTTATCAATTCCACGAAGTTTTCAAAATTAGGGTTACCCAAAACAAACCACCACATGGCGAATTTTGCATAGGGATTTGACTTTTAAGCCTTACAAGGTTCAACTGGTGCAGGAATTAAAGCCCACCGACCATTCACAGCGCCGTGGATTCGCTCAATTCATTCAGGAACAACCGGCTGGTTTTTTCTAAAAAAAATCATTTTTTCAGGCGAAGCCTATTTTCACTTTTCAGGTTATGTCAACACCGCATTTGGCTTCCGAAAATACTGAAGCGATTATTGAGAAGCCTTTGCATGCCCAAGGTGTTACTGTATGATGTACTGGAGGCGTTATTAAGCGTTTTTTTTTTTCGAAGTTGAGACTTGACATGCGGTAACGATCAATGAATCTCGAGATGCTAACACCTCAATTTTGGCGTGTTATTGACGACGTGCATATCATTGACATGTGGTTTCAACAGGACAGTGCTACATGTCACACAGCTAATGAAACGATCAATTTATTGTAAACCAAATTTCCCGCTCGCATAATTTCACGACAATCAGCGGTTAAGTGGCCATCCAGATCGTGTGATTTAACACCACTGAATTATTTTTTGTGGGGCTATGTTAAGGACAGGGTCTATATGGAGCCAATCGAATCGATTTCGGCTTTAAAATTCTAAATCTCTGATATAATTAACGAAATAGGAACGCCATTTTTCCAAAAAGTTAATAAAAACTTTGATGAAAGAATCGTAATCTGTCGTTCTTATTGAAAAGCCCTTTACAGATATATTAGAGTTCATTGAATCTTGTACATATTGGCCTCTTATATACCTGTACATAGGCCTTTTTATACCTTTTACGGTTTTTGAATAATCAAATTTAAAAACAAAAATCTTTTTTACTATGGAAACAACTATGAATTTTTAACCCTTTAATTTTTACAGGAAACATAATATGATTCATGTAACCATCCTAATGCGAAAAGGAATGCAAGCTAAACAAAACTAAAATCGTATTTTCACATTCACGCAAAGGCTTTGGGACGAATTTTGTAAATTAATTTCGCTTCAAATTTATTGTTGTTTAGTAAAATAAATTTAACCAATTAAAGATGATAACAATTTGTTAACAACGTTTTATTAAGGGTGTATCACAATTGACGGAAGTTAGAAATTTAAAGAAAAGTAAGCGAGAAATATATATATTTTCATTATTAAGCAAATTTATCCCAAAAATTTAACCCTTTTTTGTTACTGATCCTGGTACTTTTAGCATGCATAGAGGATGTGTACAACGTATTGCTGTTTGGTGAGTATTTTGAACTAGAGACTCAAGGTAACAAACTTTTTTCTGCTTAGATTGAAATACACATTTTGTTGCAGGCGATCGTTGGATTATAGAAGATGGCGCCCCATGTCATGTAAATATAGTATTTCCGCAAATGAAACTAATTTCTTTCTTCAATGTCTGCAGTTTTACAAATTACATTACTTGACACATGTTACAGCCAAAGGGTAGCCAATATCTTATACTATTAACTGGTATCAGTGAATTTTTCATTTTTCATTTTTAATAGTTTTATTTGTTTCCAAGTTCTAAACCAGTCAGAAATTTCAAGGATTGTTTTTCCTTGGAAGTACCAAAAAGACCAAATAATACCTTCTTTAATATCTCATACTTGTCTGTAGCTGGAGGTTTCGTAGCCACAAAGCAGTTATAGCTGCTGGCTTTTCAACAATAAGTTTGTTTTCCAATTGTGGCAATACCAACAACATGCTAGTTTTGACATTTAGTTTTTGACATATTCGATGCATTGACAATTGTTGCAATGAATTCAATTTCGCACCAAAATCTTGTTAAAATAATTAAAATTCATTATGAAAATGTTGGTTCTTTAAAGTTGCATTTGAAATTCATCCTTCTGAGATGTTAATTTGATCCGATAGTTCAACTGAGACCTTCGCAGCCGTGAGCTACAGTGTTGAAACAGATTCGAACTTGTCAATTCCTCGACGTTTAAACATTTGGGGTTATCCAAAACCACCACATGGCTTTGACTTTGAAACCTTAAAAGGTTCATTGAGGAAAACCCGGCTGGTTTTTCTAAAAAAAATAATTTTTGCAGACGAAGCCCATTTTCACTTGCCAGGGTGTGTCAACAAGCAAAATTGCCGCATTTGGGCTTCTGAAAATCCTAGAGCAATTATTGAGAAGTCTTGGCATGTTTAACGAGTCACTGTATGGTGCACTTTGTGGTCTGGAGTCGTGATTGGGCCGTTTTTTTGTTAGAAGATGATGCTGGAAATGCGGTAACGTTTAATGGATCACGCTATCGCGAGATGATAACAACTCAACTTTGCCCTATTATTGACGATGTGGATATCAATGACATGTGGTTTCAACAGGAAGATGCCACATGTCACACAGGCAATGAAACGATCAAT
The DNA here is from genome assembly GCA_030448955.1 of Trichopoda pennipes. NCBI lineage: Eukaryota > Metazoa > Arthropoda > Insecta > Diptera > Tachinidae > Trichopoda > Trichopoda pennipes. The sequence continues at coordinate 7,430,605 of JASKUP010000056.1, read as the reverse complement.
TTGTTGCAAGCCAAATTTCCCGATCGCATAAATTTACGATAATCAGCAGTTAAGTGGCCAGCTAAAGCGTGTTATTTTACACCACTGGATTTGTTTTTTTTTTGGAACTACGTTAAGGACAGAGTCTATACGGAGCCAATCGAATCAATTTCAGCCTTAAAACAAGGACAAGTTGCTGATTTTTAATAGAAGCTCATTTGAAACATAAATGGCAGTGGCTCTTAGCCCTTGTGAGAGCTTGGTAAAACTAATTTCAACCCGTTTACGGATATAGCTAAATCGTCTTCTATAGTCCTTATTCTGTTACGAGCCCCTACATAATAAGTGCTACATAATAATTTAAAAATTATATATCACAACTACGTTCCCCTCCGGGGGCACATTCATCGGTCTTTATGGATTACTTAACCATCTAGACCTGTTTTGCTGGGGGTATAAGAGAGCCCAGTCCCCTAAAGGCAAACAAGGTGTCAACTGGAATCTCCATGTTATTACCACGGGAATCAGTAAGCCCTAGAGTTCCGCTAATTGTCGCTTTAGACTTTTAGCTGTTTCTCTGACTGATTATTGAGGTTGACCCTTCGGGAGTATCGTGGTGGTTGTGGTTTTGCGGCCCCCGCATGAATTTGATTATGGGGCCAGGATCATCTCGCCTTTAATAACACCAACGGGCGAATGATCCGGATCCAGTAAGCATGCTAGCCATGTGTTCTGGACCAGGACATGGATAGTCTCCAGCTCTTCAGCAAGAAGTAGGGGTTTGCAACCCTGCTTTGGAACCGCTGAAATTGCAACTAGGAATGACCTGTTGCTAGAATTAGTCCTCGGCTTCCTAGGACGTGAATGACGTTGCTTTTCATTTCCAGTGGTTGGACCACCATCTGATTACGGTTTACGGACAGGCGCAGAAGTAAATCTTATCACGAAATATGACAACTGCGCAACTTATTTCACATTCAGAACATTTGTAAACGGGAAGATAAATGTTAACCTGCAGTCGCTTTTATCGTTACCATAGCCGTAAGGAAAATATCCTTTTAAAACTGTTACTTTCAATCATTTTTTTGATTAGAGCTAAAGGGAAATTCAAGTTTTGCTTAAATTTTGATTTACACTTTATAAAGATCAAAAACCTCATTAAAAGCGGTAAATGCGGTTCTAATTACATATTTCAAATGAAAAAACAAGATCTTAGTCTTAACTGTACAATCGGCGTTTTGTGTTCCATTAATATTAATACGTGCTAACAAACAACAACATCTATTTTAATTTCTTTTATTTAAATAAAACAATTTACTTTAATTTACGTATTTTAAATATAATTTTTTCTTTTAATTCAATTAATGGAATATGAAACCAGTCTTTTAAAATTTGTTTTCAAAATGTTTAATTTTATTTCATTTAATTATTTCAGTTGAAGAGTAAAACAGCTTACAAGTATTGAACGGCTGCTAGAAGAATAATAACATGCTGCTAATTGTATTATTAATTAAATCAGGAATATTTATCAGTGTGTATCTTTTGGCCGGCGTAATCGCTCAGTTGAATGTGTTAGAAAATTTTTTACAACTGGGCTTAACTAACTTTCAGCAAGAGCTGCTGCGTCCTCAAGGTAAGTTTTGTATACGAGGATGAGTCACCTATGTCTTTAGAAAATCGTATAAAAAGGACATCAACATTAGCTTTTGAAAAAACGCAAAATCTTTTAGAATCCTCCACAGCTCTAAAATAATTGAGTCTGTAAATCAAATCTATTGAGCTAAGAAAAATCAAGAATGTTTTTGTGAAGACCTGATGGACACTCCTCGCATAATTATTTCATTGTGATAAGAAGAAAAAAAATAATAATTAAACTCTTCTACAGTGCCGCGCAACAATGATGTTTATGACTTTATAGTGGTGGGTGGCGGTACAGCTGGCAGTGTAGTGGCCAGTCGTCTATCGGAAAATCCCGATTGGCGTGTGGCCTTAATAGAGGCTGGAGGCACCGAAAACATTTTAAATCTGGTGCCCGTTCTTTGTGGTTACATGCAAGTGACAAATGCCATTTGGGACTACAAAACTGTCCCCCAGAAACGTGCCTGCTTCGGCATGTACAACAACGTATGCCTGCATCCTCGAGGTAAAATATTAGGCGGCACTAGTTCTATTAATTTTATGATCTACAATCGTGGTAATCGTCGTGATTATGATAGTTGGGCTGAATCTGGCAACTATGGCTGGTCGTACAAAGAAGTGTTGCCATACTTTTTAAAATCTGAAATGGCCAATTTGGATGGCTTGGAAGTTTCAGCTTATCACAATCAAAGCGGTCCCTTAAGCGTAGAATATGTAAAATATCGTACACAAATTGCTAATGCCTTTATAACAGGTGCCCAACAAGCAGGTCATCCCTATACAGATTACAATGGTGAAGCTCAATTAGGAGTATCTTATGTGCAAGCCAATACACAAGGAGGTCGAAGACATAGTAGCTTTAGAGCCTTTATAGAGCCTATTATGCTAAAGCGTAAAAATTTACAAATATTTACTTTCGCACGGGTTACAAAAGTGTTAATAGATCCATCTAGCAAGGCTGCCTATGGAGTGGAGTTCATTTATCGTCAAAAACAATATAGCTTCAAAGCACGCAAGGAGGTAATACTTTCAGCTGGTTCATTTAATTCACCCCAATTACTTATGCTTTCAGGCATAGGACCTGAGGAAAATTTGGTTCGCATAGGTGTCAATGTTCTACAAAATTTACCTGTGGGCTTGAGAATGTATGAACATGCTTCGCACTTTGGTCCCACATTTCTAGTCAATACTACCAATCAGACTTTATTTCCCCAGCGTTTTGGTATTCCAGAGATTTTAGGGTTTTTAGGTGGTCGTGCCGATACTCGTATGTCCTCCTTAACTGCTGTAGAAGCTTTAACTTTTATAAAGGTGCCAGGCTCTAGACGGCCAAAAGATTGGCCAGATTGTGAGATAATATTTGCCAGTGGTAGTTTGGCTTCAGATGAGGGCACTGCACTAAAAATTGGAGCAAATATAAAAGATGAAATTTATGATCGACTTTATAGGCCCCTATTGCAAAGTCAACAAGATCATTTTACAGTTGTGATAATGCCATTTCATCCGAAATCAGTGGGACGTGTGTGGCTAAAGAATAGAAATCCATTACAGTGGCCCATGATTGATGCCAACTATTTCGATGATCCTGACGATATTGAAATTATGCTGGAGGGTATTAAGGCAGCTATACGAATAGCAGAATCACCGGCCTTGCAAAGAATTGGTACAAGACTTTTAGATACTCCATTGCCAGGCTGCGAATCATTTGAATTTGCATCAGATGACTACTGGCGTTGTTCTATACGTACCATGACCTATACGCTACATCATCAAGTAGCCACTTGTCGCATGGGTCCAGCCCAGGATCCTACAGCTGTTGTTAGTCCTGAACTTAAAGTTCATGGTATACGCAAGCTAAGAGTGGTGGATGGTGGTATTATACCTTTTCCACCCACCGCTCACACCAATGCGCCCATATATATGATTGCAGAAAAAGCAGCGGATATGATAAAGGCTGACTGGGGAGATTGAAGTTAATGAAAAGACAATAATTATTTATTATTAAATTTCAATAAATTAATTAAATTTAATTTAATTGAAATAAAAAAAAAAAGTTTTTTATTCTTTATGAAAAATTTTCATTACAGAAATGGTGATGAAATTTCATCTCATAATTTTTCTATACAGAATTGTTATCAGTTGTAAATTTTCTACTCCTATCGCTATATAATCCAGCTGTTAGTCTAATCTAATCCCGTTCGCTTTTGATATGCCTAACTTTAAAGATTTTAGTTAGGAATTCTATTTGTCATTCTTGAAGGGGGATGGATGCCTTTTTCCCTACTCCTATTATTCCAGTTTTCTTCTTGACTTCCAGCCTTATTTTAAGATAACCGCACACAGATACCTTTCTATACCTAAAAGTGCAATTAAGTCGCCGATTAACAGATTCCGTCAACAGTACAAAAGGGAGAGTCTTTCTGCTTTTGTTGCTGCTATAGAATAACACAGAGTTAATTTAATTATAAGGGATACGTAATTTGTCCTCCTATAACTTTTTTCTTAAACACGCCTTTTTTTCCAACTTCAAGAGCACCTCTAATTTGCTTATTCAAATTTAGGTTTACTAATACCTGGTTTGCATGAGGGGCACCTGTCTCCTCCCACTGTACCTCACAGAATTCCACCATTGCATTAACCAAAGCATGAGCTGAAAATTATTTCTATATCAAAAATCTATCTTTACTATCACCCCCCTTTCCTATACCAAGAAGCTTTAACTATACCTTTCAAAAAGCTTTACAGTCTCATTCCTAGACTAAGAGAGTTACTTATATATCCATAGTCCTGCAGACGAACGTAACTCAAAGGGAAGTCATTTTAATTGTAAAATCTTAACGCAACAACAAAAAGTTAGAAATTAAAATAAAATAAAGACAGCTTCATACCCATTGCTTTAGAAAAGGCCACTGACATTCAATTTTCGACATATGAACACAACGTTTAAAGAATCCACTTAACAAGGACAATGTCTTTTGACTAAGCCAACAATGTTAAGCTGCCAAGGAATATTGATTTTTTTTACCACATTTAACTGCGTGAAAACAGAAATTACAAAAATAAAGGAAAAAGTACTTTACACAATCAACAACATAATGCTAGTTATTGCACATTGAGATGTATGAAGTGGCTATACACAGAGAAAAATAGTTGTTGCAGAAGAGAAATAAATTACTAACAAAATGTTTCTTCTGTCGATAGCATTAAAAAGAGGAGCCAGCTAGAAAAGTACTATTGATGCAAATCAGCTAAATAGGTACTTAAAAAAGTTTTATTTCATTTCGAATAAATCAATGCAAAAATTGCATACAAAATTTTGAAAATGTTTGTGAAACCTTTTATAAGTTAAATCGATTAATAATTTCATTCATATTTTTTAACAAAATGCTCAACTATTTTACATATTTTAATTTAATTAATTTCCAATTTTTTAATATTTTATTTAAAAAAAAAATATTAAGCATACTTTAAGGCTTAAATGAAAAACTTAGAAATCCAATGCTGCCAACATTGCCAAAACAAAAAAAATTTTGTGGCTGGAACTTAACACAAATACCATGCCGCAACCGTTTCATGTGTAAAAGGTGTTCTATATTTAATACAAATTCTTAAGCAAATAGGAAAGCCGTTTTTGTTGTTGATTCATTAAGAACATAGAAGCGGACTTGGTAAAGGATCCGCCATCTAACTTTTTTTTCAACTAGTGCTTATTTCGTGAATGGTAACACTTAGCTCATGTTTGATTTGACAGACAATTAGTTTCATCCTTCCGCTGAACGAATATGGTTGTGTATACGCTTGAACAATGCTGGGAAGTATTGCGTATGGATTTTGGAAGAATAGAAGCACCGTCAGCTTCGTATGTTCATTATCTTGTGAAAAAAGTGAAAGAAACTGGGTTCCCCATCGATAAACTAAAGCGTGAAAAGCCAAAAACAGTGCGTAACCCCGAGAATATTGCTGCTGTGGCAGAACGTGTGCGTGAAGCGCCATCAACATCAATTCACCGTCGCTCTCAACAATTGAACATTTCAGAGACATCATTGAGACGAATTTTGCATAAAGAATTTGGTATGACGCCATATAAAGTCCAATTGGTTCAGGAGTTGAAGCCAAGTGATCATCTAATGCGTTTTCGCTTCGCTAAGGGGGCCTACGATCGACTTACAGAAGATGCCGATTTTGCAAAAAAAAATCATCTTTTCAGATGAAGCCCATTTTGATCTTGGCGGGTATGTAAGCAAGCAAAATTGTCGCATTTGGGGCACAGAAAACACGCACGCATATATTGAAAAGCCGACGCACCCAAAATGAGTCACTGTTTGGTGCGGATTTAACACCACTGGAATAATCCAGTATGTTAAGGACAGAGTCCATACAGAGCCAATCGAATCGATTTCAGCCTTAAAAGTCAAAATCCGTGATGTGAGATTAACAAAATAGAAACGCCATGATTAAAAACTTTAATGAAAGAATCGACATCTGTCAGCGTGGTCGTGGTGAACATTTGGACACGCATACCTTGAGAAGCCGACGCACCCATCCAGAGGCATAATTTGGCCATGTTTCTGCGAAAATGAGCAAGGAGTGGCCGTTACAGTCAACGGCGATGTTATCGGGCCATGTTGAATGAATTTTTGTTCACAAAAATTGAAGAGGAGGATATTGGTAACATTTATTTTCGAAAGAAAGGAGCACCGTGTCACACAGCCGAAGCTACACTCGATGTTTTGCGCCCTATTTTTAAAGATCGTATTATCAGCCGCAGAGCTGGTGTCATTTGGCCACCTCGGAGCTACGATTTGGCACTGTTGGACTATTATTTGTGGGGTGCCGTCAATGATAAGTATTACGCCGACAAGCCAAAGACAATTGACACTTTAAGGGACAATAATCGTGCAGTCATTGGTGAAATACAGCTGCACACAATCGATAATTTACTTAAAAATTGGACCGATCGTGTAGGCCGAGGAAGCCATTTCATTGAAATTATTTTCCATTATTAACCAGAAGGATTGTACTTTCAAATGAAAAAACAATTTGAGAAAATATTCAGTAGTTTTGTTTATAGAATTTAAAATAAACAAAAAGTTATTTGGCGGACCCTTTACAAAGATGATTTTGTTTAAATTGACATGAAATATGCTTAATTCGAAAGATAACCTGCTGGCATTATAATTTAAATATGACTTCGGCTGGCCCCTCGGGGGCACATATATATGGGGTTTATAGAATTCCACTATCTAGACACAGTGCAACTGGGGAAAAAGGGAGCCCAGTACCCTGAAGGCAGGCAGGGAGTCAACTGGAAACTCCACTTTATTTCCACCCTTAAGCAAGGAGTGATGATTTGCAGCCCTGCTCTGGAATCATCGAAGTTGCAACTAGAAAGTTCTGTTGCATACAATTATAGCTTCGGCTTCCTAGCACAAGCATGACTTTCCAAATTATGCAGTGGTTTGATTCAACATCTGATTAAGGCTTCATGGCCAGGTGCGGATGTAAATCAAATCACATCAATGACTTCGACTGGCTCGAACATAATCTAGTCTGGAGCTGCAATTTTCAGTGACTTTTTCCAACATTTCTATATACAGTACACTCGCGATTATATGAATACCCTATTATATGAACACCCCAAAATATGAACACATTTCTTCTTCCATTGATTACTCTAAAATGTGAACTTAGTGTGAAAGCTTTAAAATATGAACAACTTATTTTTGAAGTTCTTCACGGACTTTTATCTAAACAGTGATAAAATCTTTGCAAACAGGGTTGTAAATAGATTCTGGTTCAATATCATAGTAAACAGTATTAATTTTTGTATATATACATACATACATACATTTAAAAAAGCATAAGTTTTAAACTTTAAAAGAAAAATCCGAAGTTTTCGAGCATTTACAAAAAGGAGCAAGTGCTACTAGCTTAGCGAATAAAATTGGGGTGAACAAATCTACAATTTGTGGAATAAAAAAAACAGAAATTTGATTATTAAATGTGTCAACAATACCTTCCCTCGACCTGGAAAAAGAAAGACTGTGTGAGTACCCAAAAATGGAATATGCTGTATACCGGTGGTTTCTGGGTATGAGAGACAAAAAGTTTACTATAAATGCACTTATGTTAAAAGAAAAGGCCAAATATCTTCATAATAATATTAAAGAAAATGCTTTGAAGTTCAATGTCAGCGATGGATGGCTTCAAAACTTCAAAAAGAGATACGGCGTTCGCTTGCTTCAAATATCTGGAGAAAAACTTTCTTTACAGCCCCACTTAGTGGATCCTTTCATAATGAAGCTAAAAAGTAAAATTGAAGAGTCGGAATTGGTCAATGACCAGCTTTATAACTCTGATGAATCCGGATTGTTTTGAAAATTGCTGCCACAAAAGAGCTACGTGTCATCATCGGAAAAAACAGCAAACGCCGCAGAAACTCACCAACTTAAACAGCCTCGGTGTTTTTAGAATTTTAATTGTCTTGTTCCTGTTGATCAAAACGGCATCAAGATTACAAAACCCTATTATAGAAACAGTCTGCTAGCTTCAGATACTGCAAAAGCGGGATGTTTTCTGGATTCTATGAAGTAGACTATACTTAAGGAGGCCATAACAATTTTAGAATCCGCATGTATTCTTCATGGATGGCAATGTATTAAAAAATGTTGGATAAACGTTTTAAATATGATCCGAAATCGAGACGATCCTGAAGATGAAATACCTTTAAGTGTTGTTAGAAACACCCTGATGATGAACTTGGTTGATTTAGAAGAAAGTGCGGCTAATGTTATAAATTCTTTAATGCCTGAGGTTTGTATTTTGGAAAATGTGTATTTAAAACAAAGTAAAGTTTTGACTTTACTATAGGTTGAATTTACGGCTTTGAACATTCAAGAATGGAAGGAGGTCACTGCAGAGCGTAACGAGAGTGAAGAGTAATTTTGAATAAGACATTGGAATGGGCCGAAAGTGAAATGGTTGATCAACGAGATTTGAACCTTTAGGAGGCAGTTAAGAGAGCAAGCCGTTATAAAGGTGGTTGCACAAAAGAAACAGCAAAGAAAAATAATAGATTTTTTCACACCACTTTGTTTTTTTTTTCGAAAGTACATAAAATGTTTATATGTAAAAAGTAACAGATAAAATTTTTACATACATAATAAATTGTTATTTCTTGGGGAAAAGGGAAAATTAAATGTCATTCGTAAATATGAACAATCTTGCAAAAGTGAACTGGCTTGGTTTTAATTAGTTCATATTATCGCGTGTGCCCTGTATTCGTATATAAGCCATTATAGGGAAACAAATTAAAACATAAAACGTTATGGAACGTTTTCTTCATTAAATCGTTTGTGGCACAAGCTGTGTGATATGTTGCGCCCCACAGTGGCACATTCTGTGAGTTGGCGTTCAAATTCTATAATTTTTTGTCAAAGCTACGCAGTTTGTAAACTACACAGCGGATCGTTTCGTTAACTTTTTTAGTGATAATTATTTTCTTTTAAAACTTAATAATTCATCTTCCTGACAATATTATTATATTATTTAATAAAATGAATTCATTCATAAATGAATTCATTTACAGTATTATCTACCATATAACATAAGATAACCTTATGTATAATCCCTTAAAATTCTCACAGTGTATTAAACTTCCTAATTCTCTGTTTTTCCTGTGTTATACTTTTGAAAAGCAACATTGTTTAAATATAAATGGCGCCGACCGGTAAATTTCCTTTTTTATGGTTTCTAACATTTGTTGTTGTTATTATTGTATACTATTCAATTTTTACTACTTGTTTTACGAACTTTTAAAAATGGTCGGGTGAAATGGGGGGTTAGAAGAAGTACATGAAAAAATTATGTAAATAAACAATGTATTTAACAAAATAATAATGAGTACAAATGAGAGTTTGATTAAAAGAGAGGGAGTAAGAGAGAGAGAGAGACAGCGAAAAAACGTATTAAGAGAGGGAGAGTTTAGTTTATACAATATGGAGTATATTAGAGAAAACAAAAAAAATTGTACAGAATTTCAACAGGATATAGGATAGCAGGAAAACTATATTAAAATAAATTATCTACTGTATGCAAGTATAATATACTATTGAATGAAATCTCAAAACTACTTTGTTTTTTTGAAAATTTTACTTTTTAGGAAGCTACGAAATTTCTCATCTATTTCCACAAGCAGCAGCATTGCCCATATTTTTTATGTCACAAGTAAAACTAGTCAATTTTGTTAAATCTTGTTTAAACATCACAATGATGAAGAGTTTAAAAGGCATAACACAGCCGAATATAATACTTTTACTTATTTTCTTTAGTGTATTCTATTCCTCAGAAGTAAATTAATAAATGGAAAATAAAAATAACAAAAAACCTTAAAATTTAATACAATTTGTAAAGCATAGAAACGAAAAGGACATGAATCTTTCTTTATGCCTAAAAGCTCAACACTTTAATTTTTATAAATAAAGGGTTTTTCAACAAGAAGTTTGTTTTCTACAACAAAATAAAACAAACAATTTCGATTTAGATGATTCAAATTTTTATTGTATTACGGAGAGAAAAGTTCGGCAATTATGAACGGAAAATGATATCCGGCAAATGTTCAAAATGGCGGTCCTATTTTGTTAATCACATTACGGATTTTGAAATAATAGTCCCGTGTTTTTAAATCACACGATGTGGCTGGCCGTTTAATCGCTGATTGTCGTGAAATTATGCAATCGGAAAATTTGGTTTGCAATAAATTGATCATTTCTTAGGCTGTGTTACATGTGGCACCGTCCTGTTGAAATCACTTATCAATGATATCCACGTCGTCAATAATATGCCAAAATTGAGTTGTTAGTATCTAGCAATATTGTGATATATGGACCGTTACCGCAACTCCAGTCTCATCTTCGAAAAAAACGGCCCAATTACGCCTCCAGCGCACCATACAGTGACACGTTGAGCATGCAAAGACTTCTCTATAGTCGTTCAAGGATTTTCAGAAGTCCAAATGTGACAATTTTGCTTGTTGATATGCCCTGACAAGTGAAAATGGGCTTCGTCTGAAAAAATTATTTTTTCAGAAAAACCAGCCGGTTGTTCCTGAAAGAATTTAGCGAATCTACGGCGATGTAAATGGTCGGTCGGCTTCAATTTCTGCTCCAGCTGAACCTTGTAAGGTCTTAAAGTCAAATCCGAATTTTACGAAATGTAACTCTAATAGAACCATCGTTTTCACAATGGATGTTAATTATTTTAATGTGATTTTCTTGCGAAATTGAATTGATTGCATCAATTGACAATGCAATGCAAAGGCTTCTCAATAATCGCCCTAGGATTTTCTGACGTCCAAATGCGGCAATATTATTTGTGGACATACCCTGACAAGTGAAAATGGGATTCGTCTAAAAAAATATTTATTCAGAAAAAGCAGCCGGTTATTCTTGAATAAATTTAGCGAATCTACGGCGATGTGAATGGCTGGTCGGCTTCAATTCCTGCATCAGTTGAACCGTGTAAGGATTCAAAGTCAAAGTCAAATCCCTATATAAAATTCGCCATGTGGTGGTTTTGGATAACCCACCCCAATTGTTGAGAGCATCGACTTAAATTTAACGTTCAAGTTCTTAGCAACGGTCTCAGAAGGACGGCTATGTTGCGGAAAATTTTCACGAATTTTACAAAATGTCACTTAAACGGAACCGCCGTGTTCATAGTGGATTTTAATTATATTAATGCGACTTTCGTGCGAAATTGAATTCATTGCAACAATTATACGTCAAAAATCTAAAAGTCAAAACTATCATGTTGTAGGTGTTCAGACAATTGAAAAGCCCGATACATTGTAAATGAAAACAAAAAACAACATTGAGTCATCATAGAAAACATTAAAAATCGAAAAAATCGAAGAAAATCAGTCAAAAGTATTATCTTAAGACGACGTAACTAAAGCACATAGTCAGTACGGGGAGAGTAAATGATAAAAAGACTCAATATTTGAAATGCTTATCCATTCGATTCATATCCCGATACCAAAACATTACCTCGCCAATGTTTCACAGTAACTTTTGTATAACGTGGGTTGTCCTTTTGATCTTCTTACCAACCTTGATCGATCGGAGTCTTAAAAACTACGACTTTCCATTGAAAAGTTTTCCCGACCAGTCTATTTTTACGAAAAGTAAAAAGTATGTTATCACTTTTAAAAGATATTAAGCCACCTTCTATAGCCTGTCTATAGAATACCAAGTTATCGAAGCATCTACTCACTTTTCATTTAAATTATTGACAAAAAAACTAAAGCATATCTTAAGGCTAAAATGAAAAAGATACAATTACAAAATTATAAATATTTGGCCAAGGTTGCCGAAACACCAATTATCTCGGCGCAGAACTAGCGATTTAATTTCTTCAAAAAGGGGCAAAAGACATTTTATAACTTAAAAATAATCCAAACTTTAAGGAAATATTTTCAGTTAAAAGGAAAAGCAAGGTGCTTTTAATTATATTTTTATTATTATTTTATTGTTAAATAATAAACAACTTAGAAGAGGTTTTTATTTGGAAATGTTTTTATTTAGAAACTAACATCCGAGGATTTCCTGACATTTTCATCTTCTTTTGGCAAAAGTCGCTAAATATTAATATTTTAATTTTAATAGAAAACATGTGTCCTTAATTCTACTTAATTAAAAGATTAACTGGGTGCCCATTTCAAATAGATATTTTAATTATAAAATTATTTGGTTTAAAAGGAATAAACTTCTTGGGGACTCCTAAAGTTGTAGTTCTTCTATGATTTAACTTATGTTGGTCCATTTAGATAATTTATGATGACGAAGCAAGGTAATTTTTTTGTTACTTTTTAAACAGATTTTAAGCCATTTGGTCTTACTTTGAACTATACAAAATGAAATTATTATCACAATTTGGACCAGCACCCAGGGAATGACCCCTGCACACGCAATGCATTGTGCTAGACCTAGGAAATTAGGTTATGGGAAGGAGGACAGAGTGTTTGTAATGTTTGTAGACATTCGATTTGAACTTTCCTAGATTGAAAGTAAAAGAAAAGAACTCTGGAGCGAGTTCATTTCATATACGGACTGTTCTACTAATTTTTCCTGTAATGCGTAGTGCGATTCATTATAAAATCAAACACGAGTGGATGCGCTCTCAGCGAAAATCGCGTTAAATGCAACAATACGCGAGTAACGAGAAAAAGTTCCCTAATTTCATTAGAGCACTTACCATTGTAGTAATGATAAAACAGAAAAATATATCTCACATTGCGTCGATGGTCTAGAGAATCGATAGAGGTGGATACCCTATTGTCCGCAATGAGCCTCTTGGCCCTCTCCTGTACGGATCGAGCAACTCCAAAATAAACCTTGAAGCGCCGGCCCATACATGATAGTTGTATTTCATTTTTGAACGGATATAGGTGGTAAAAATAGTACGAAGATCGGATGGAGTGAAGTATCTCTTACACCGTTTTAGAAAACCGAGGCACTTGAAAATTTCTTTAGAAACCCAAAAATTTGCTTAATCCATCGAATATTCCACTGAATTTTCATGCCAAGAGCATCAGGAGCTTCCGATTCCGTAATACTTATATCATCCATAGTTAGCGTCGGTTGTACCTTTCTTGTAAGAGTGGTGCACGAAAGTATTCCATCAGATTTTCTTGCTAATGATTCAGACGATTGTGTACGATAGACAGTCCAGAAGCTCATCGGTGACAGTAAAATATTCAACTTAATTGACTCGCTAGAGAATTATAGCAATATTAGCTTCGTTTTATTCTTTTATAGCTACAACAGCGGAATGTGCTCTGATAAAAACAGGTAAGTTATTCCTGTAATTTCGTACATTTAATACTTTCTTCTTCAAGAGCCTCTTCCTCCATAGCTAATTGGTCAGTATATCACACTAAGCATTAAAAGGAGAATTCGATTCATATGTTTTTTCTGTTACTTTCAGTCTATAAAGATTCAAATGGAATTTGCTTAAATATTACTGCGTTTCAAACCTCCTTCCTTATTTCCGGGTTTCAGCTAAATACACTGCATGATTAGGGGTTACATATACAGGCTTATTTTTGAATCGCAACATACTAACAGCTGAAATTGACAATATCTGGGTCCACTATAAAAAATAGTATAAGCAGGTAAATTAAAACTAAATAGGTGTCTCCATTGAAGTTATGATTTTAAGCGTGTCTTATCGTTTTTACAACAAATGTTGGAGGAATAAATATTTAATTTTCAAGAATGTATGAATCCAGGTTGCAGTTGGCGGATTTGTAGCCAAGTTGCTTGAAGAATTATTAACATTGGAAAAAAGCATAATTTTAATTTTAATTTTAAAAAATAATGTTACTCAATGTAATTTAAAAACATATTTATTTAACGAATAACTTCACTTACCTGATACAATTAAGGCTTGATTTGGTCCTGTTGTATGGATGTTTCCCATTGTAGATATTTATAAAAAAATATGTGTAATTGATAAGTTAATCCTTGGATATGGCGGGATTATTTTTAGAATTGTGATATATAATTGGATTTTTACTAAATTACTTTTAATCGTTTTCTTATTAAATAAACACTTAATGCACTTTTTGACTCTTTTACATGAAATTTTTCACGACAAACTAAAATAAAGAATATTTCACTATTTAATTTCTTTTTATAAAGGAACTTATATTTTTAAGCATCTTTTATAAGATTAATTTTCTTATTTTTAAATTTTATTTAAATAAAATTTGTGCAAATTCATTAAAACGTGAATTGTGTATTAAATTTTTCGAAATGGGAAAACATTCGCCCTAATTTCACTTGCTTTGTAAATTAACTGCTCTGTCCTGCCGGAACCAACAATAATTGAGGTGAAAAAGTTATAGTATTTCTAGCGGCGTCTATAAAAAAATTAACGCCGACGTTTCATGACAACATAGGTTATACATATTGCTTTTTTAACATAAAGCGATAATGTTCATACTTTGCGAAATCGTTATAATACCGGACAACATTTGAATTAAAACTTTTTCGGAAAGTGAAATGGGATAGGACTCTATTTATTACTCAATATAGTCAAGTTGACCTCTACTCGTTTTCTCAAATAATTTTGATACGACTCCAATCTTAGATTTTGAAGAAGAGACTAGTGGAAATTTGCATAATTTACAAAATGTAAAAACTTTAATATATTTTTGTTTAACGACATTTTTATTGCTAACCGAGCTATTTTAATCAAAAATTAATAACGAAAGCAATATATTCCCTTGGTTGCCCATAAAAGCTTTGTAACAATATTTATTAACTTTCCAGGAGAATTAAAAAAATTCAAATATATTATTTATGAAGATATGTATTTTGTTTAAATTTTAAAAGAAAATAAACACAGCAAAATAAGTTAGCGAAATGGCCTATTGTGTCTTTTACAGACTGTGATATTTCTAAGAAATCTTATGCACACAAGACAACAATATGGTTATAAAAAATTCCACGAAATAATTTAAACAACTAACACAGAACACAAAAACTCACAGCCGAACAGACGCCTTAACTGAATGATTTTAACAACCACAACATCTAAAGATGTTAAAGTGCAATATTCTGTTATTGGGTTTTTCAACAACAAGTTTATTTTTCAATTGTGGCAACGCACACAACATGATAGTTTTGTCATTTAATTTTTTGAGATATTCGTGGTAGATGCATTGGCAATTGTTACAATGAATTCAATTTTTCACGAAATTCACCTTAAAATCCACTACAAAAATGGTGGTTCTGTTAAAGTTAGTTTTCGCATAATTCGACATATTTTTGGATAACATAATCGTGCTTAGGAGACCGCTATGACAAATTTAGTCGTTCAAATTGAGTCGCTGGACTCGATACAAAATATGCGAATACCAACACATGTTTGACCAGATCGTTTAACTGAAAACATCGCAGCCGTGAGCCACAATATTGAAGCAGTTCCAAATTTGTGTATTCCTCAACGTTCTCAGCAATTTTGGGTTACCCAAAATCACCACATGGCGAATTTTGTGTAAGGATTCGACTATACAAGGTTCAACTGGTGCAGAAATTAAAGCCGACCGACCATTCACATCACCCTAGATTCGCTCAATTCATTCAGGAACCACCGGCGGTTATACTGAAAAAATCATTTTTTCGGATGAAGTCATTTGCAAAATTGCCACATTTGGGCTTTTGAAAATCCTAGAGCGATTATTGAGAAGCCTTTATATGAGGCTGGAAATGCGGTAACGGTCAATGGATAACGCTATTGCGTTAGATGCTAACAGCTCAATTTTGGCCTATTATTGATAACGTAAATATCACTGACATACGGTTCAAACAGGATGATGCCAGTGAAACGATCAATTTATTGCAAACCAACTTTCCGATCGCATTTTTTTACGACAATCAGCAGTTAAGTGGCCAGCCTAATCGTGTGATTTGGATTAGTTTTTGATGGCCTTTATTAAAGCCAGAGTTTCACTTATCAGGGCATGTCAGTCAAAAAGCAAAATTGCCGCGTTTGGGCTTCTCAAAATCTTAGAGCAATAATTGAAAAAACTTTAAATGCTTAGCGTTTTAGTGTATGGTGCGCTGTGATATTGCGGCATGATTGGGCCATTTTTTTTTTTTTTTTTGAGGATGAGACTGGAAATGCGGTCAATAGATCAGGCTATTGACATGCACATTAAATTTGCATGTCAACACCATGACATGACATGTTATGGGCAGAGTCTTTACGGAGCCAATCGAATTGAGTTAGTTTAGCCTTAAAACTCAAAATCCGTTATGTGATTAACGAAATAGGACCGCCAATTTGCCAAAAATGACTAAAAACTTTAATAAAAGAATCAACATCTTTCAGCGTGTTCATGGTGGACATTTGCCAGATATGATTTTTCATTTATAATTGCCAAACTTTTCTCTTCGTAACACAATAAAAATTTGAATCACCTTAATCTAAACTTTCTGTTTAATTTTGCTTTAGAAAACAAACTTCTTGTTGAAAACTCCTTTATTAAAACAATGCTTCTTTATAAGCACAAATTCGTGCTTTAGTTATGTCAGACACGGTATTTTAAGTCTAAATTGTGTACTAAAAATTTGTATCAAATATTGGTGAATTTAAAGAATTTTATAAAAATAATTTCATTCACTAATACTTTTTAAATCATTTAAACTTTAAACTCTTTATTTATTGTTATTTTCATTAAATGTGATTCAGTATTCTGGTACCGTTTAATTCTCTACAGTACCAGACAGCTCCATTTATTTGAATGCAATTTGTGGGCAAAACGTAAACAAAAACAAAACAACAAATACGTGAATATAAGCAAACACTTAAGAATATTATTAATAAAGAATTAAACAATTTGCATAAGTATGTATGTATGTATGTATGTATGTTTGAAGGAGCAAATATATTTTATATATTTTTTTTATTGTAGCATTACGGTAAAATAACAACAACGAAAACAAAAACAAAAGCATGTGTGCATTAAATAGCAGCCGAAGTTAACTCATAAGTATATTTTTGTATTCACATTTACTACTTGGTTTAGAGGTTTTCGTTTTTTCAATTAAAATTCTTATTAGATTTTTTTAATTCTCATTTATTAGTAAAGATGTATTTTCAATTTTAATTTTTCTTTAATAGTTTTAAAATTACTTTTCTAATATTGTATTTTATATATACATAAACATACAACAAGCACGTCCCCGTTTTTTACACTCGTCTCACTAAATCGCTCGCAAAACTTTTTATTAACACACCAAAAAACAACTTCACCCAACGAACGTAAATTTCACTCTAACAGAAAACATCCACTAGCTCTTTTGAAAGATACTTTGGAGAGCAATAGATTGCTTACTTGCCGGTGGTGGTGGTTGTATTTATTTTTATTTATTTATGACGTCATCCTCAGTAAATCCCTAAAAAACAGATTCTAACATAGAGTCTACAGTGCGCACAATGGAATCTATTGGGCCAGTTCACATTGGATTAATATTTGTTTCGCACAACTTTAGTTCTTTCCAAAGCACACTAGACTAATTATTCTAGCACAAAATTCTATACGTATGCACATCTTTGTGTGTATTAGTGTTTTTTATTCATTTCATGTTTGTTTTTCGTTCGGTATACACCACAGTATACGCATTACAAAATAAATATGGCTGTAAGTGATGATGAAATGTTTGATTCTAATTTTTGTTTATGTAAAATTATTTTTATTCTTAATCAACCTTTTTTATTTTAATTAAATAAAAAAAAAAAATTTCAATTTGTTAATAATTTTTGTTATTAAAAATTAATTTTTCCTGAAGAATCTTTCCATAGGAAAGCGAAATATTGAAAAAATATGTATATCGTTATTAGTTAATTTTCTGTAAAATATAAAAATATTATAACAAAAACTTGAATTCAATAATAGAAAAGATAAAATAGTAAAAAAGATAAAAATAAGTAGCATAAAATCTATTTATCTACTTTTGAATTCATATTCATATTTACACTACAATAGCCAACTGAAGACTAAAAATCGCTCTGCAAAAAAAACACACAAGACCTGTGTTTTCATAAATGCATGTGTATTAGTTTTGTTTTTGTTGTGGGGCGTTGAAGCTGGTAGAAAAATTGTGCGAACCAAAAACTACCCCCTCACCGAAAATGCCGACAAACTGCCATGTTAGACTAGCACAACTAATCCAATGTGAGCTGGCTCATTCAAATAGAGGTTTAATAATTTTTATTTTGTCAAAAACACATCTATAAATTAATACCAAATAAATAATTTGGGCTATTCTGCGTTTCGATTCGAATCGAAATTTTCTACGTCTAGCAGCGTTGGTATTCTGGGTTTGAATTCCGCTCAGTTTCTTTCGATTGTATGTATTCTGCATTACGATCGGAGCTCCGTTTTTCTCAGTTTTTTTTTTGTTAACGGAGGGGTTTTTGTTATGTTTATTTTTAGTAAGAAAGCTTAAAATTGAAAAAAATGTAAGCAGAAAATGAGATAAAATGTTCAGAAACGATAAAAAAAACACTTAAAATTATATTTAATTAATTTATTGAATAAAATTAATTTTTTTTTTGTTTTAAATTGTTAATTTTTGTACTCAAATATGATGTGTTTTTTATGTGTTACAGGTCAAAAACAACAACACTGCGCCAGTATGAAAAATTGGCAAATTGAATGGCATCTTAAGCAGACATTGCATGTGGATAGCACCAGCGTTCAAAGGAAGAAGTGGCAGTGTTCTGGGAAGAAGTTGCAGGAGTCCTCAATGCACTAGGTCCTCCAACAAAAAATGCTTAAATTTAATTATGTATACATACAACTTTTTTATATTAAATTTTACATTTGTTTATGAAAGTGATAACAACTTGCTTATTTTGGTATTTCATTTCCACATTCCACAGTGATGCTATTAATTTTGTAAACATTGTTGTCTCCTTCTTTTTCTTTCGATTCCGTTTTTCTTCAGAATACCAATTTTCGATCGCAACGGAACTGAATGCGGAGATTTAATCGAAACGCAGAATAGGGGTGAATAAAAAATTAATGATAAGGTTGCTGCCATATTTTGAAAAGTCAATGTTTCTGAACTTGTGTTTATATACACACATAGATCAAAATGTTTCTGGTAGCAATTGCTTCCATTTTGTTTATTTAAAAAAAAGCAAATCAAACAAAAAATGTTATTTTAAAATTTTCACCATCTTACTTTTTGTTTATTAAATCGTTTCAAGGTTTTTAAAACCCTCCTGTGAAATAAAAAGTATAAATTTTAAATTACAGGAAGGCCATAACAATACATAGTCATTTACTTTTGGCAGAAACACATTAAATATAGTGGCCACCTTAAATAAAAAACAAGTGTGGCGTCTGATTTTTAAGATGATATCATCGCAATATCCACAGTAGCTTATTAGAAACAAAGCTTTTTCGCAACATTTGTTGAGGCTACGAATTTTGTAACTATTGCAGACTTCAACTTTTTCCAATGAAGGAACGACATTTTGCGTCAATTAGGAAGATAAATATGGCATCATTGAAAGAACTTAAACCCATAAAAAAGGTGCATCATGGTCTTAAGAAACATCCATAACAGAATCAATATACAGTCAACAACAAAAAACTTCTACACTTACCAACTTAGAATAAAGAAAAGCCAAGTAATAAAAAATATGTGAAGAAAGAAAGATTTATTAAACACAAATTAAAGCTTGATATCCATATTATAAATGTATATCAAAATTGGTTTTGTAATGCTTATATTATACTTATATAACGGGAAAAATAACAACATAAAATATGTCAATATTCTTGGACAAAAAAAAAACTTTTGGGGCCGCGAAACCAAAACCACCACGATACAAAGTTCTATTCCTGAAGATGTTTTCTTGTAGAGTGTACGTATCTCAATGAAAATTATTAATAAATTTTGCTTTACCTTTGTGTTATTTAAAAATCCTTGTACAAGTTGATTTCTAGGAAAGTACCCTCTTAAATTAATAATCCGTTTCAAGACTTCGTAAACAACTTTATAACTTGTCTATACCTCGGACACATTATTAATTAAAAGGCCATACATTTCTAAAATAATTCCTTTACATTATCTTTTGCCTGTCATATTTAGATAATTTCTAACTGCCGAAGTACTTTTTTAAATGAAACGGTTTTTCTTATATGTACAACCTTCTACAACATATGCTTGACTCATACAACTGAAAAATACTACTCTGTTCTTAAAAGCCTCTTTTAAACACAACTGCATGTTGCTATAATTAGTAGTGTCATTTTTAGTACGCATTTTTCCAATCGTGTAACCAAGCGTTGAGAGGTCGCGATATTTTCCTTTTGTTTTTTTCCAATGTTATATTAGGAAAGTTTTTGTTAATTTCAGTAGAAAAAACAAAAAATGTTAAATACTAAACAAACGAACAAATAAAACCCACAAACAAGAACTTAAGAAAGTAGCAAACCAAAAACAACAGGGAAACCGGGACGGTAAGTGGAGCTTCTGCTGAATTTTTTTATGAAGGTAGCAGCGACTTTGTCTTCTGCATATGTGTAATGAAGTAAAACTTGGAAAATGGCTGGAGAATTAACAGCAAAAAAAAAAAATACATGGCAAAGTTTCACCATAAAAGGCGGTTAAGTTAGAGAAGCAATAAAAGTTTTAGTTGTAATATAAACAGAAAATAAACATTCAAATGTTTGTGTGTATGTGCAAAAATAAGGTCTTAAGCTACATATTTCATAATTACATACAGTTTACGAAACATTTATTGTATTTCTTTTATTACAGTGTCTCACAGTCTTTTCTTCCTGCCTGCCTGTCCAATAAAATATTTTCTACAAAACTTTTCGCAGATTGTGTAAAAGAAAACTTATTCAAGGTTGTTTGTTATAAGTTGTGTCCCCTGTTAGCACCTGCTTGGCAAAGCTTACAATTTGCACGCTTTTGTAGTTGTACACCATAATGACAGACTATAGCGATCTTGATCGCCAAATAGAGCAATTGAAACGATGTGAAATTATAAAAGAGAATGAAGTTAAAGCCTTGTGTGCCAAAGCTCGTGAAATATTAGTAGAAGAAGGCAATGTCCAACGTGTGGACTCACCTGTAACTGTGTGCGGTGATATACATGGCCAGTTCTATGACCTCAAAGAACTATTTAAGGTTGGTGGTGATGTGCCGGAAAAAAATTACCTCTTTATGGGAGATTTTGTAGATCGTGGTTACTATAGTGTAGAAACATTTCTATTATTGCTTGCTCTTAAAGTTCGTTATCCTGACCGCATCACACTAATTCGTGGTAACCACGAATCTCGACAAATTACACAAGTCTATGGTTTTTATGACGAATGCCTGCGTAAATATGGTTCCACAGCTGTTTGGCGTTATTGTACTGAAATATTTGACTATCTATCGCTATCGGCAATAATTGATGGCAAAATCTTTTGTGTTCATGGTGGCTTATCGCCTTCAATACAGTATTTAGATCAGATTCGTACAATTGATCGTAAACAGGAAGTGCCACATGATGGCCCAATGTGTGATCTGTTGTGGTCGGATCCAGAAGATCAAACCGGCTGGGGTGTATCACCCCGCGGAGCTGGCTATTTATTTGGAGCGGATGTAGTCATGCAATTTACCAGAACGAACGATATTGATATGATATGCCGTGCCCATCAATTGGTTATGGAAGGTTTCAAATGGCATTTTGGTGAGGCGGTGTTGACGGTGTGGTCAGCTCCCAACTATTGTTACAGGTAAGTTATACACACATATGTATAATTTTGGATTAAGTACACCTCGTAATTTAAGAACACAACAATTCATATATTTCACCATGAAATTCGAAGCAAAGTTCCACTGGAAAAACTCCGTTTGCATAAATGGAACAAACCAAATACCATATAAACAAAAAATTATTTCTATGAATAAAAGATAGAAATATGTTAGGCATATATTTACAAGAAAGGCTATTCCACCACGTATTAGAAATGTGAAGTATATGTGAAGATATATTTTTAATTTTGAAAAATAATTGCATAATACTTCCGTAGCTAAGTCCTTACTTGTGCATAGTAAATTTAAATTGCTGTTAATAATTATGTTTGTTAATTTTTAATTGAGTGAGTTAATTTATTTTATTTTTGTGTTCAGGTTTTTGTTTGTTGCGTTAAAAGGAGAAAAAAAGAACCATTAAAAATATATTGCTGCTACGGAATATATATTTTGAAATCCGTATGGCTGTAAATATTGAATGTTTAGCATATTTAGTCATATTAATTCGAGACACTTTGTTAAGATGTATAGGATTTTCAACAAGAAGTTTGCTTTCCAAAAAACAAAATAAAACAAAAAATTTTGATTTAGAAGATTTAAATTTTTATTGTATTACGTCGAGAAAAGTCCGGCAATTATGAGTGAAAAATGATATCTGACAAATGTCCACCGCGACCACGCTCGCAGATGTTGATCTTTTTAAGCGCTTTTTAGGAAAATGGGAAATTTGGTTTGCAATAAATTGATTTTTTCATTGGCTGCCCACTTGAAATCACAAGTCAGTGATAACCACATCGTCAATAATAGGATAAAATTGAGCATCTCGCGATAGCGTGATCCATTGCCCGTTACCACATTTTCAACCTCATCTTCGAAAAAAAACGTCCCAATCTCGCCTTTAGACCACATGCCGTACCATAATATGACACGTTGAACATGCAAAGGCTTCTTAATAATCGCTCTAGGATTTTCAGAAGCCCAAATGCGGTAATTTTGCTTGTTGACATACCCTGACAAATGAAAATGGGCTTCGTCTGAAAAAGGATTTCATCATGATTGTAAGGCCTTAAAGTTAAATCCTTACGCAAAATTTCCCCTGTGGTGGTTTTGGATAATCCCAACTATTGACAACGTCGAGAAATTGACAAATTTGGATCTGCTTCAACACTATGGCTCACTGGTGCGATGTCAGTCGAACACGCGTTGGTGTTTGCTCTTAAGAGCGGCCTCAGAAGGAAGATTATGTTGTCCAAAGACATTACGAACTTTACGAAATGTAACAGAACCACCATTTTCATAGTGGATTTTTAGTTATTTTAATGCGATTTTCGTGCGAAATTGAATTGATTGTAACAATTGCCAATTCATCTACTACGAATACGTCAAAAAACTAAATGTCAAAAATATCGTGTTGTGGTATTGTCACAATTGAAAACCAAACTTCTTATTGAGAACCTCTATAAAAATCAATATATAAAACATATGAAGTTAAAATTAACCAAGTCCTTGTTGCTGTCTAATGGCACAAAATATGCGCGATAAGATTTACGTTAGTACCTAGTTGTGGAAGCCATCACCTGACGGTGGATCAAAGCACTGTGGATGATTTTAGCGTTATCCACGCCCCAGGAAGCCTCCAGTCACTACTGGTCGCAATTCCGAGAGCTGGAAGCAGACCAAAGCCCTCACACCTTGCTGAAGTGTTGGACACTATCCAACTCCTGGTCCAGAACACATGCAACCGCAAGTATGCTCATGAGCCAGGACCATTCATTGTGTTCATATTGAATGGTCCGAACCACACAACTCAAACGAGGGCCACCAAACCACAGCCACCACGATGCTCCTGAAGGGTCAACTTCAACAATCAGTCAGAGAACAGCCAAAAGACTAAAAAACCAAAAAACTGAATTCTGGGGCTTACTGATTCCCGTGGAAATAACGTGGAGTTGTCCAGTTGGCTCCTGCTAGCCTATTAGACGACTGGGACTCCATTTTACCCCCGGTGACACATTTAATGATGGTGAGATTCCGTCAAGACATATAAATGTGGGGGGTGGGCACAAGATATAGAAAGTTAATGTGTGTTACGGGAAGAACCGCAGGGTACAATAGAAAAATATATGAAAGAATTTATTTTTAATTTAGGAGTTTCGCCGATGGTTTGGTTGATTTTATAAATGATATTTTCGTAATTTATTTTTGTGTTTCTTTTTTTTTTCTACAGATGTGGCAATGTTGCGGCAATTTTGGAGTTAAATGAGTACCTGCATCGTGATTTCGTCATTTTTGAAGCAGCGCCTCAAGAAAGTCGAGGTATACCCTCAAAAAAGCCTCAAGCGGATTATTTCCTTTAAACCGCAATTAACATTATCATCCATCTACAAACTTTAAAATATAATGTCGACAACAACAACAACAAAGATAAAGATAACAAAATTTCAAGAAATCTTAATAATTTATCGTTAAGAAATCTATATTTTTGTGGAACTGTAAAAACTTTTACAAAAACAGAAAACAAAAAAAAACTATTATTTAACAAAATTTAATTTAATTTAACAAAAAAATATTCCACTAAAATAAACAGAAAAACTTTGATATAAAAACTGAAAATATTTGAAAAAATACTTTAAATAACAAAACAAACTTTTAATAAATGTTAGTTTTAAATACCTAAGTGTTAAGTTAGAACAACCACAACAGCAACAACAAATACATATTAAAATGAAAACCACTAAAAAAATTATAACAAAGAAGCAAATAAACAAAAAATAGTCTTTTTTACTTTTATTTCGTTAACTTTGGATTTTTGAAAATGAATGAATGATTTTGTATAAAAATAGAAATATTAACGAACAGTCATTTAGTCCTGTAAATTGAGTGGGGTCTCTAGATGTTATGTAAATCTAATGATTTGGTTTACTCGAACTTAACTTGGAATAAAACAAAGACAGCAATTACAAGGAATCATAATGAATAATTAAATATGTAATCAAATGGAAATTTTACTCAAACCTAATATGTAAGACATCTTAAAATGAAATACTACGATTTAAAAACTGCGGAGAATAGTGACATTAAATTTGTTGAATTAATACGGAAAACTTAAAATGTGTATTTTTTTTTTTTGGTTATTTAAACAAACGTTATCGTGAAGATATGCAAAATTGCTGCCTTGTTATCCTTAAAATAATTATGTATATATTAATAAGATTTTTTAAATAGCAAGACTTTGAAATTAAAACATAAAACTCGGTAAACAAAATTTGTAACAGAAGAAAATTCTGAATAATTCTTTTGCAACAGTTTTGATCAAAATTTTAAACACTTAATAAATTTTATATGAATACGAAAAACGAAACAAATCATAAATAACAAAAAAAACAAGTAAATTTTTAACAAAATAGTTGCAACAGATAGACAAGAGGACTTGTTCCTTTAAGTTTAAATTGTAAAATGTTTCAGTTCATTTCTCTCTTGCCAGGGCTTTCTGTAATACAAGGTTCTTCAACAAGAAGTGTGTTCTAAAATTAAACAAACAATTTAGATTAAGATGATTCAAAATTTTATTGTGTTACGAAGAGAAAAATTCTTCAATTATGAATGAAAAGTGATGTCTGGCAAATGGCAACCACGATCACGCTGACAGATGTCGTTTAATCACTTCTTGTTAAAATGGCGGTCTCATTTCGCTAATCACTTCACGGATTTTGAGTTTTAAGGCTGAAATCGATTCGATTAGCTTCGTATAGACTCTGTCTGTTCGTATAGCCCCACAAAAATTAATCGAGTGTTGTTAAATCACATGATCTGGCTGGCCACTTAACTGCTGATTATCGTAAAATTTAGTTTGCATGTCACTGATATCCATGTGGTCAATCATAGGGCAAAATTAAATTGTTAGCGTCGCGCAATGGCGTGATTCATTGACCGTTACCGCATTTCCAGTCTCATCTTCGAAAAAAAACGGCACACCTCCAGACCACATAGCGCACCATACAGTGACACGTAGAGCATGCTTTTCAGCTTCTCAATATTTACTCTTAAGATTTTCAGACCACCAGAATGGGGCAATTTTGCCTGTTAACTTGTGAATAACCAGCCGGTTGATCCTCAATGATCGGTCAGCTTCAATTCCTGGACCGGTTGAACCTTATAAGTCTTCAAAGTCAAATCCTTACGCAAAATTCGTCATGTGGTGGTTTTGGGTAACCCCAGTTGTTGAAAACGTCTATGAATTGACAAATGTCGATCTGCTTCAATATTGTGGCTTACGGCTGCAATGTTTTCAGTTGAACAACCCCGTCGAACATGCATTGGTGTTAGCACATTGTGTATCGAGCCTGTCGACTAAAATATAACTACCAAATTATTAATAGCAGTCTTAGCAGGACGATTATGTTGTCCGAAAATATCATGAATTTTACGAAATGTAACTTTAACACAACCACCATTTTCATGGTGGATTTTTGCCAAAGCATCTACTACGAATACGTCAAAAAAATTAAATGTTAATCGGTGTAAATTTAACTTCTTGTTGAAAAACCCTACATAAGTCAAAGTAATTTGGGAATAAAGTGTTTAACGCAATATAGAAATCATGTACCAGATAATAGCAGCAGCAAGTTCATTTATTTGCGACAAGTCAAAGCTACATAAAAAAAATTTACATTTGCAGCAGCGCGTATATGATTTCTAAGTTGTGCTAAAGGACAACTACTAATTAGGTGATGGTTTACTCACGTGCGAAATGTTTAACCAGATATTAAAAGAAAAATTAAAACAGATTTTTTATAACTGGAGTTTGACATTTGACGCGATGGTGAAAATAAAGAATTCCGGAGTTGCACCTAAAAATATTGTCAAATAACGAAAACTTGATCTCTTCGTTATAAAAGTACGGGGGACGTTATAGAATTTGTGAAAACTTTAAATAATCTGGGAACTCATAGGCATGAAATGATGGCTGTATGTAGTAAGAAGGAAGTCCAGTTGCTGTGAAAAATATAAGTTTTCTTGTCACGTGCAAACTGATTTTACTTAGAGATGAGGAGAGCAAATTTCTCCAACATCACTTAGTTCCAAAATTTCATTAATTTTTTTTTTTTTTTAATAATCGTTAAGCTTTTTTACTTATTATACGTGAAAGCCTAGAAATAACGTGAAACCCTAAAAGAACAAATAAGAAAAGCATATGAAATTTGACATTATTAAATACAACCGGTGAATGAATGAATGAATTCGCATTGTCAAACCTGAACTTCATGTATTTTTTATAAAAACAATTGTTGAATTTAATGCCTTCTGTTATTATTAATTCAAGAAAATGATTTTAAAAATTTGAAAATTTGTAATATTTGTATAAGGAAATAAACTACTTTGTAATATGTGATATGATTAGCGTTAGCACCTGGCCGCAAGGCCTTAATCTGACGGTTGTCCTGCCACTGGATGTATACAAAGCGTGTAACAGCGCCCTAAGACCTATACATAGCTAGGTGCATATACGTCTTAGTCGCAATTTTTGAGTTCACGGTAGCAGGGCCATGCCCCCACTCCTTGCTGGTGAGTTGCAGACTACCCACATCCTAGTCCTGTTGCACCACGCAAACTAGAAATTAACTTTTTCTATGTTAAACATCTCCTTGGAAGTTTCTTTAGAGTCCATAGCCTCACCAATAACCAAAATAGGTCCGTAGTCCTGCGGGCAACTGGTTCCCGTGGTACCAGTACGGGCCTATAAAGTCACTGGTCATACTTTGAGTGTCTTATTGCTCTTCCAGTTTCGGACTTCTGCTAGCCCAGACGACTGGTGGCGCCCTTTACTCCCGAAGGCTCATGTCAAGATCGGGAAGAGATCACGTGGCACAAAATTTCATTACTCTTATTTGTATTATCTAAGCCGAATACTTAGCAGGTGTAGCATGCCGATCCACAGATTTCCATAAGTCAGAAAACAGTGCTCAATTAGCATATGAAGTCTGACATATCGAGCAACGTCAAAAATTAATAAATTTACCGCTGCAAGTGGTACATAATTCATTACTCTTATAGCTTGTTTCCACGACACCTGCTTCGCTCTTCTAAATAAATAGCTTAAACCGAACTTTTAATTGAACAGCAACCCCAAAATTTTTTTAATGAATGAGCCTCTATGTTTTTTTTTTAATTTAATGGCCCGCCGCAAGATTTTTTTAAATTTATTGGCCCGCCACCCAAAAAGTTCGCAAATCACTGCTCTAGACAATCAATAGAGTTGGATACTCAACTGTCCCCAATGGTTCTCGCGGCCTTCTCTTGTAGGAGGTGGAGCAACTGCAAAATAGACTATGGACGCTGTCCCATACATGAAAGCTGTGTTCCATTTTTGGACGGATATAGTTGGTATAAATAGTACGAAGATCGGATGGAGTGAAGTATCTCTTACACTATTTTAGAAAACCAAGGCACTTGAAAGCTTCTTTAGAAAAATGTGCTTAATCCACCGAACATCACACAGTATATTCATGCTAGAAAGTTTATTATATTTTATAAATAGTAACAGACGCAGCCTCATTTCCGAACACACATCTATGTGAAAGCATGGAACATTGAGTCTTAGAGAAATTAAAATCGCCTCTATTGACACCATCCCATTTGGAGAATGTTGCGAGATCGTGATTGAGCGCATCATTCATATTTTGGCTTTTGTAGCACACCTCCAACTGGTCCGACCTCTTACTGGATGAATGCGAATTACAAATGGTGCTGCCATCTGCGAAAGAATATGTAGGGTTGAAAATTAGGCAAAGAAGGTCATTTAGAAAAAGGAAAAGAAATAGGGTAGGAGAAAGAAAAAAATAGAAGCACTTATTTCTTGCAGGCAGCGCAATTATGTATATTATGTCTCATACCATTTGAAGTAGCTGTCAATAGAGTAGCTGTTGTCACAGTTTGTTAAAAGGTACGTAATTGACTCAAGTCATGAATCATCAGTTTTTGTGTAGGATTGTCGGCCGACATTCTAAAATAAATGAAAAATCAATGAGTTAAAATTTTATTAAGAAGGATATAGAGATTATTTGTATTGAAGACAGCTTTTCTTTTTTTCTCCTTTACTGGCACTCATTGCCAGTTACGATTCTCTCAATTTTTCTTTTGCACAATTTTACAGTGTTAGAGAATTCGCGTTAAAGTTTATTTAATTGCTTGACGTGTGCCTGCGTTTGATTTTATGAGAGAAATTGTTCGTTTGTAGAAACGAAGGTAAATAACTTAAGGCCCAACTATATTATGCATATACTGGCTTAAGCCAACTTAAGCAACTGTGCAAATACCTAATAATCATATGTGGCAAACTATAATGTACTTAACAAAACTTTTCGCCAAATGTCATTTGCTTAAGCAATGTACGAAACTGATCGCACATTCCGTACGGAAACAGCTGATTTTGCATTGTGTCATAGATACATTAGTAAACAAATTCCCAGCGAAAAAATATTTTATCTTAATTTTCTATTGAAAACGCACAAAGAAAAAATTGCTTATACGACAAAAGATTCGCGTTTTATTATAACGACAATTTAAAGGAACAAGCATGGAAAGAAGTAGCAGAGAAATGCAGTAAAAGTGGTTATACCTTGAAGAATTCTGGTGGCGTTTTTTATTTTCATACTGGTATGAATTGTATAAAGTTGCGTAGTGCAAACACAGATGGAAGTTAATACGGGAACGTTTCTGCAAGGAAATGAAGAGCATGGAAGCTCCATCAGGCAGTGGAATGAGCTATATTGAAGACACAGGGCGCTACTGCAGCTCTCTCGCGCCCCACCGGTATAAGCAATTATATTGAATATTTTTTTTTTTACTTTTTTACAATGTGAATCTTTATTTTGTGATGCTCGTGATAACGTTGAAGAACTAGACTCAAACTTGGAGTTTAATAACTTAAGGGGCCTTCAAACATTGTAAGTTCTTTTCCACAAAAAAATAAAACAAATTTGCAACTGTGCATAATAATTTCTATATTCATGTAAGTACATTATAGCCAGCTAAAAGTCTTCAATGATTTGCTTAAGAATTTGACAGACTTTTCGTTCAATTAGCTTAAGCCAGCTTTACATATTATAGTTGGGCCTTTATGCCTTTTGCCATTAAAAAAGTATTTGTTGCGGTTTTATTAATGGAATAAATGATTGAAAAATTTTAATTATAAAATTCGTCGTCTTTGCACGGAAGGCTTTGCACTCTACAACGCCGTTAAAAGTTTTCTTTCTTACCGAAAAAGTTCTAAAGTTGTAATTTTTTTGACAGGCGGTTGCATTTTCCAATCATGCTGCATACTTTTTAAGATTTATTGTGGAGCTTTAAATACACTGCATAAGTTACACTGTGCAGCATGGTATATGGACCTGGTCACGTTTGCTTTCGGTTTTGTTATTAAAACTAATTAATTTATTTTTTATTTATTAAATTATAGACAATCACATTAAATCGATCAAAATTGACAATATGTGCAATTTCCTTTTTCAATTAATTATTTTACTTAAAGCAGCGTGTGAAGTGAAAAATGTGTGTTATGTTGTGTTATTAACTATTGTTTTGTGTTGCTGCTACTGTTGTGCGAATATCAAGTCATAACTTTACATTTAATTACCAATAATTTTTATTACACTTAACGTATAGAAGGTTTATAAACTGAACGTTTTTAATTGAAAAGTGGAGACGTACAATTGTCCCTAGGAAAACGAGGTTATGTTTAAAAATTGTTCGTTCAGGTAATTGAACATTAAAAAGGGGCAAATGAAAGGTGTGAAAGTTAAGTGCAAGTAAATGGGCTTAAAACACACACTTTTTTTGACAACTTAAGTTTTATTAACACCACTGTAAAATAGAAATATGGGAATTAATAATGGGCAAATGTCCAGCTATAGCACGTCGACGGATATTCGTTCTTTTGACAATATTTTGAAGCACATTTTGCAACAGATGGCCTCAGGGAAAGTAATCCACCGTCGCTGAATCACAAAAAGGAGACTGTTAATTGACATCGTCAAATTGGAAAATTACGCGACAGGGATTAACGTCGGCGTTATAGGATTAATGTTAGCACCTGACCGCGAGGCCCTAATCTGACGGTGGTCCTACCATTGGTTGTAGAAAAAAGTGTCCACCCACGCCTTCAGAAGATACACACAAGGTACATATTTTGTTTTTTTGTTTTGTTTTTTAGAGAAGTATCACTTCAGGCAACAATGCCGATTTAGTACCGTGCTGCTACATTCTTAAGGAAAGGTATAGAGAAGAGATGAAACAGGTGGTGAAAGTAGAAGGATAGTCGGAAATTAACTGCATAAGACAGCACAGCGACCAGTGACCATGCCTTCATCACTGAACAGCCCCAACGACAGTCAATTTTTATTTTTGTAGTGAAAAACAACCAAGGTTTTCGTTGGGAATCGAACCCACAACCCCTAGACTGACAAATTAGTACACTACCTATATACACATTAGTAGCTTTTTTCGAGAGCACAGTAGCAGGGCCGTGCTTCCACTCCTTGCTGAAGAGTTGGAAACTATCCAACTCCTAGTTCTATTGCATGCGCAAGCTAGGACATTGGATGTTAACTTTTGTAATAACATCTCTTTGGAACTTTCTTCAAAGCCCGACTAAACCACAGCCACAACTATGCTTCCCGAGGGTGCTCACCAATAACCAGAACAGGGTAGTAGTCCTAAGAGCACCTGGTTCCCGTAGTACCGGTGTTTTTGTGGTAAGTCACTGGTCGGACTTCGGGAGTCTTATGGCTCTTCTAGTTTCGGGCTCCTGCTAGCCCAGGTGACTGGTGCTACCTTTTAACCCCGAAGGCACATGTCAAGATGGGTAAGAGGTTTATAAAGACTGTGTGCCCTCAGGCGGAAACCAAGCGTCACTGAAGGAGAAGGAGAAAAGAGGAAGTAGTGCCTGTGAACATTCAGTTTGAATTTTCCCAGATTGAAAGTGACAGGAAAGAACTCCGGAGGGATTTTATTCCACATACGGACTGTTCTGCTAAAAAACGAATTTTCCCTGTAATGCGTAGTGCGATTCACTGGCCAATCAACCACAAATGGATGTGCTCTCAACGAAACTCGTGTTAAATGCGAAAACGTGTGAGTATCGGGAACAAGTTCCCTAATTTCATTAGAGCACTTTCCATTGTAGTAACGATAGAACAGTGAAATACACCCCACATTGCGTCGATGCTCTAGAGAATCAATAGAGTTGGATACCCTACCGTCCCCAATGAGCCTCTTGGCCCTCTCCTGTACGCGGTCGAATAACTCCAAAATAGACTTTGGAGCGCCGGCCCATACATGAGAGTTGTATTCCAGTTTCGGACGAATATAGGTGGTATAGATAGTACGGAGATCGGATGGAGATCTTTTACACCGTTTTAGAAAACCAAGGCACTTGAAAGCTTCTTTAGACACCTGAAAAATGTGTTTAGTGCATTAAACATCGCGCTGAATTTTCATGCCAAGAACATCAAGAGCTTCCGACTCCGTAATATCTATATCACCCATAGTAACAGATGCAGCACCACTACCGAACGCAGATCTATGCGTTAGCATGCAACATTGCGTCTTACGAGCATTAAAATCTACTCTATTCACACGACCCCACTCCAAGATTGTCGCGAGATCGTGATTAAGCGTATCATTCATGTTCTGCCTTTCGGAACTAACCTCCAAATGGCTTGGTCTCTTACCAAATGAATATGAGTGACAAATGGCGATGTCATCGGCATGTCATTCGACAAAGAAGGTTGTTTAGAAAAATAAGAAATAGAGTAGGAGAAAGGATGACGCTTTGATTGTTTACATTTAATAATTTGACAGGCAATTTACTCTTAACCTCAAATTTACCCAGCCATTACTACACAAAAGAGAAGTGAATGTGTATGGTACTGGCAGATTTACATTTTACATACACTAACGTTGCTAATCAAAACTCCTTTTTTTTACTGCACGACTGATGGCAATCCTTTTGCGAAAAGCCTTTCAAATTCACGAAACTTATAAAACGTAAGGACCATTATCTAGAGGGTGTTGCGAATATGTTTATTGTTTGGATATTTGCTGCTTTGCAGTTTTAATGCAGAATTACATTTGTAGTTCAAGACATCTGCATGGGAGAATAATTTATCTCCAAATCTTGTTGGAGGATTGGGAATCTTAACATTTGCTTGTTTGCGAAACATATAGTCTTGTACTCGGACTTGCCTGAAGTAACTGTGTGATTCGATTTACATCTGCACCTGGCCATGAAGCCTTAATCAGATGGTGGATCTAACCACTGCATTATTTTGAACGTCATGCTCGTCCTAGAAAGCCGAAGCTATAAATCTATGCAACAGAAACCTTCTAGTTGCAACTTTAATGATTCGAGAGTAGGGCTGCAAATCATCACACCTTGCTAAAGAGTTGGAGACTTTCCAACTCCTGTCCAGAACACATGTCTAGCATGCTCACTGGATCTGGGAACATTCACTTTGCGTGTCATTATCAGTGAGATGATCCTGGCCACCATAAGAACCATTATAACTGTTATGGGGCCGCGAAACCACAACCACCACGATACTCCCATATAGGGGCCAACCTCAATAATCAGCCAGAGAAATATTAAATGTCTAAAGAGACAAATAATGAACTCTGCGAGCTTACTGATTCCCGTGGAAATAAAGGGGAGTTTCCAATTGACTCCCTGCCTGTCTTCAGGGGACTGGGCTCCCTTTTTCCCCAGTTGCACTGTGTCTAGATAGTGTAATTCTATAAAGACCATATTTATGTGCCGCCGGGGGGAGCCTGAAGTAACTGAGATCACATTACAAATTGCGTGAAAAGGTCTAGAAGTGACTGACGTTCAACGTCTTGAAGTTAAAAAAATATGCTTTTCAAAGCCAGAGGAAAACAACCGTTGCAATTATATCGAAGTTTTCAGCAAGAATTTTGTTTCTCCAGTGTGGCAACACAAAACAATATGACAGTTTTGACATTTAATTGTTTGATGTATTCGTAGTAGATGCATTGGCAATTGTTTCAATAAATTCAATTTCGCACGAAAATCGCATTAAAATAATTTTAATTCACAATGAAAATGGTGGTTGTGTTAAAGTTACATTTCGTAAAATTCGCGATATTTTCGGACAACGTAATCGTGTTTCTGAGACTGCTATTAAAAATTTGTTCGTTATATTTGAGTCGATAATCTTGATGCAAAATGTGCCAACACCTATTCGTTTTCGATAGCAGCCGTGAGCCAGAGTGTTGAAGCAGATCTAAATTTGTCAGTTCCTCGACGTTCCCAACAATTGAGCTTATCCAAAAGCCCCACATGGCATTTTTTTTTTTTATTTTAAGAAAAGTAGCACTTCAGGCAACAATGCTTATTTAGTCAAGTACCGTGCTACATTCTTTAGGAAAGGGATAGAGAAGAGATGAAACAGGTGGTGAAAGTAGAAGGATAGTCGGAAATTAACTGCCGTATAAAGACAGCACAGCGACCAGTGACTATGCCTTCATCGCTGAGCAGCTCCACCGACAGTCAATTTTTAATTTTGTAGTGAAAAAAAAACCAAGGTCTTCGTTGGGAATCGAACCCACTACCCCCGTACTGACAAGCTAGTTCACTACCTACTAGCCTACAGGGACACCTGGCGTATTTTGCATAGAAATTTGGCTTTAAAGCCTTACAAGGTTCAACTGATGCAGGAATTGCAACCGACCGACCATTCACATCCCCTTAGATGCACTCAATTCATTCAGCAACAGCAGGATGATTTTTTCAGACGAAGCCCATTTCCAATTGTTAGCGTATGCCAACACGTAAAATTGCCGCATTCGGGCAGCTGAAAATCCTAGAGTGATTATTGAGAAGTCTTTGCATGCTCAACGTGTTACTTTATGATGCGCTATGTGGCCTGGAGGCGTATTCGGGCCGTTTTTTTTTTTTCGAAGATGAGGTTGGAAATGCAGTAACAGTCAGTGAATTACGCTATCGTGTGATGCTAACATCTTAATTTTGGCCTTTTATTGACGAAGTGGATATCACTGACATGTGGTTTTAACAGGACGGTACCATATGTCACACAGCCAATGCAATGATCAATTTGTTTCAAACCAAATTTTCCGATCGCATAATTTCACGATAATCAGCAGTTAAGTGCTAGCTGTCCATAGCCCCACAAAAAATAATCCAGTGGTGTTAAATCACTGGATTATTTTTGTGGGGCTATGTTAAGGGCAGAGATGAATTTTTTTCAGCCTTAAAACTCAAAATCCGTGATGTGATTAACGAAACAGTACCGCCATTTTGCCAAAAAGTGATTAAAAACTTTGATGAAAGAATCGACGTCTGTTAGCGTGGTCGTGGTGGACATTTGCCAGATATCATCATATCAATAAAAATTTGAATCATCTTAATCTAAATATTTTGTTTTAGAAAACAAACTTCTTGTTGATAAAGCCTTTAAAACACTCTTTGATCTATTTGATTATAGACTATAATTTCTTTCCTCTCCTTATTATTGAAAGATGGTCCTGTGTTCTTAGAACAGGATAACAAGATTTTTAGAAAATATTTAACGAACTGCATTAACTGTCTGCTAACTCGTTAAACTAGTGAACAATGTTGCTGAGTTGTCATTTAAGGCATTGTAGGTGTCATTAACTGTCGCTCGTCTCATGAAAGCTTCAAATAAATTATTGTGTTTAATTTGGAAAACTTAATTGTTTTTTTTTTTTGCCGTACATTTTCTTATAAACAAATTCTCATGTAATTAATTCGATACACAAAAATGTAAATCTATTGAAGGGAAAAAAAAACAAAAAACAACACGAATAATTGGTTTATAATTTTTAAATTAATCGCATCAGAAATAAATAAATTTCAGGAATTTTTTCAACACAAGTTCATTTAGAATTTAAAGTTGTTACGACGAAGTTCACTTAAATTTCAATTAATATTATCCTTTAATCTGAAAAATGAAGTTCCTTGCCGTGTGCGCCTTTTTAATTTTCGCTGTGTCGAATATCCGGGTAAATAAAAAACAAAAATTGAAATTAATTTGGTTTTATTTTAAATTCAAAGAAAGTTTAAGTGTTTTAAAAGTTTTAAAAGTTTTTTGAAGACAATATTTTTTTTATCAGATGATACGATTTTTAAAATGTGAAGAAAGGTGAAAAAGAAAGAGTTTTTAATAGGTCCTGTTTGAACATAATTTGTTTCCATGTGATAGGAATATCAATAGGATCGAGGAGATCGAACTCTTTATAGAGTTTCTTATCGACCATCTTACTCCTCAGTGGGTTCGACATATTTTCTACGCTAGTGGACGAACAATAATATCTGGCAAATGCCCACCACGAGCGTAATCGTGGACAGATGTCCATTCTTTCATCAAAATTTTTAATCACTTTTTGGCAAAATCCGGTTCAATTACGTTAATCACCTCACAGATTTTGAATTTTAAGGGGCTGAAATCGATTCAATTGGCTTCGTATAGACTCTGTCCTTAAAATAGCCTTACAAAAATCCAAAGAAATAAATTCAGTGGCGTTAAATTACACGATCTGGCTGGCCAATTAACTGCTGATTGTCGCGATCGGGAAAATTGGTTTACAAGAAATTTATCGTTTCATTGGCTGTGTGACATGTGACACCGTTCTGTTGAAACCACATCTCAGTGATATCCGCGTCTGCAATAATAGGCCTAAATTTAGTTGTAAGCATCTGTACCTTGAGTATCCCCTCCCCCCCCCGGGGGCACATTTATGGTCTTTATAGTACGTAACAGCTATCTAGATCTGTGCAACTGGGGGAAAAGGGAGCCTAGTCCCCTGAAGACAGGCAGGGAGTCAACTGGAAACTCCATTTTATTTCCACGGGGATCAGTGAGCCGCAGAGTTCATTATTTGTCTCTTTAGACATTTAATAGTTCTCTAGCTTGGCCCCTATATGGGAGTAATGTGGTGGTTGTGGTTTCGGGGCCCCCTAACAGTATAACGGTTATTATGGTGGCCAGCATCATCTTGCTGTTAATGACACCCTTAGTGAATGATCCAGTCCAGTGAGCATGCTAGACATGTGTTCTGGACAGGAGTAGGAAAGTCTCCAACTCTTTAGCAAGGTGTGATGGTTTGCAGCCCTGCCCTGGAATCATTAAAGTTGCAACTAGGTGGTTCTGTTGCTTAGAATTATGTCTTTGGCTTCCTAGGACGCATATATGACGTTCCAAATGAATCACACTATCTATACCTTGAGCATGCAAAGGCTTCTCAATAATCGCTCTGGGATTTTCAGAAGCCCAAGTGTTAAAATTTTGCTTGTTGACATACGCTGAGAAGTGAAAATGGGCTTCGTCTGAAAAAATGATTTCTTCAGAAAAACCATCGGGTAGTTCTCGAATGAATTGAGTGCATCTAAGGGGATGTGAATGGTCGTTCGGTTGCAATTCCTGCACCAGTTGCACCTTGTAAGGCTTCAAAGTCAAATTTGTGAAAATGGGTTTCGTTTGAAAAGTGATTTTTTCAGAAAAATCAGTCTGACTGAATTAAGTGAATCTAAGGTGATATGAGTGGTCTGTCTTGTAAGGCTTCAATGTCAAATTCATATGCAAAATTCGCCATGTGTTGCTATTGTATAACCCCAATTGTTGAGAACGTCGAGGAAGTGACAAATTTATTTCTGCTTCAACACTGTGGCTAACGGCTTCAACGACCTGGTCGAACACGCGTTAGTGTTGCTTACATTGAGCTTATCGATAGCAGTCTCAGAAGGACGATTATGTTGTTCGAAAATATCACAAACTTTAACAGAACCACCATTTTCATAGTGAATTGGAATTATTTTAAAGCGACTTTCGTGCGTAATTATATTCACTGTAAGAATTTCCAATACGAATACGTCAATAAAATAAAATAAATGTCAACACTATCATGTTGGAGGTGTTGCCACAATTGAAAAACAATTGCAAATTCTAGTTGAAAAACCCGACACAAGTATAAAAATCGTTCGTGTTCGTTTGAGAACAAAATTTAAGGTACCCCGATTATATTCAAGATATTTCTGGTTTCCGCATGGTACCTGTCTCCTTTGTTTAGCATTCCTTGTTCGCATCAAAAACAATTCTAGTTTCTGGCCTAAAACTATTCTTTGCCAATTGTTATAAGAGATTAAACTTTAAGCCGGACTGAGAAGAGAGAATTCTAAATCGAATTTAAATTATAAGGAGAGACCACATTAAGCTCCCTGCTAATGAATGTTAATGACAGCACCTTTCACTGAAGTGTTATGATTATCAGGAAGAGGATCAAGAGGATACGAATAAAAGAGACAGGTTTTCCTAACACACTGCTTCCTAAGTCCTGGTCTAAAGATGTTGTTTGCCAATTGTTATAAAAGAACAATTTTTACATCAGAATGTGAAGAGAGAATTCTATGGAGAGAAGATGAATATAATTTATAAGGAGACACATTACACTGCCTATCATAATTTTTGGAGCACTAATGACAGCATCTTTGAAGTGTTTTATGATTACTTGGAAAAGATTAGCATCTCTTCATCATCATTTGGAATTAAGTATTTTAATCATTGTAAGATCGTTAGCATCAGGTACAATTATCGGTTCTGGTCTAAGAATATTCCTTGTCAATTGTTATAAAAGAGCAATCTTCCCATCGGAATGAAAAGAGAGCCATTCTATGGAGAGAAGTGGAATGCAATTTGTAGGGAAGGACCACATTACGCTGCCTATCATAATTTTTAGAATGCTAATGACAGCACCTTTGAATAAAGTGTTATGATTATCGGGAAGAGGATCAAGCACAAACAAATATTTAAATTCAATGCGAAACTCGAATTTCGATTAGAGCACATCCTTTTGTGGTTGACTGGCCAGTGAATCGCATTACGTATTACAGGGAAAATTTGTTTTTCAGCAGAACAGTCCGTATGTGAAATAAGATCCCTCCGGAGGTCTTTCCTGTCACTTTCAATCTGAGAAAGTTCAAATCGAATGTCCACAGACACTACTCCCTCTTTCCTCCTTCCCGTAACCTAATTTCCTAGTTCTGGCACAATGCATTGCATAGGTAGGGGTCATCCCTGAGTGCTGGCCCTATAAAAAAAAATAACAAGGAATTTATGAATACATGAAAAGGAGTTTTCCTTACGCACTGCTTCCTTTAGCCTTTTTTCCAGTTCTGAAACTTGAAAACTTAAAATCGTGGATTGATGGGGTTTTTTTAGGAATCAGAGTGTGAGTTTCGCAGAAAAATGAAGATACGGGTTAATCACAAACTACCTAGAACAAGGCAGAAATAAATAAAAGTCTCTAATTAAGAATGCTTGCTCTCATGTTGGGTAATTGAGAGTTAAACAAATTCATTAAAGGCCGTCTCAGATAAAACTTTGTTGCTTTGCGTGACATTTGAAACTTTAAAGCAAAAGCGTAAATCAAGTGGTGTATGTCACAATAAACTTTGACAACACTCATGATTTTTTTGTTTACGCCCACACACAAATACACAAACACAAATAATAAAAGCCAGGTGTTTGTCAAAGCGCGCAAAAAGTTGAATGTTGGTTAACTTTTCGCTTTGCGCTGCGTCAAAAGTGCTTTATGTGGCAACTTTCATACATTTACGTACATTTTAACTCAAATGTCAAAGCGAAACTCTGACGCAACGCAAAGCAACACTTTTATCTGACACGGCCTTAAGGGTTACTGATATCAATAAAGCAAGTATATCTGGCTTAAGAGAAACTCTTTGAATGAATGCTTAATGTTGTTCCTCAGTTTCTTTGCTCGTTGCACACTTTTTCAAATTCAATTTATATTTTCTACTTTATAAATTTTTTTTTCTTAGGCTGACTTCAAAGCAGACGAAAGTTTTCTTGCCTGTAAAGAGGAAGCTGGTGCCTCAGATGGTAAGAATAGGGATACGGGTATATATTTTCAAGTTACAGGATTTTATTTCTTTAAATTTAATTACAGCTGACTTTGCAGCCATGTTGAAACATCAAGCCATAGAAACCAAAGAAGGTAGATGTATGCTAGCTTGTGTTCTTAAGAAATTAGGCTTGGTAAGTTAAATAATAAAATTAATAAATTTAATTAAAATTTATTAATTAATTATATGTATTTTTTGTGAAATAATATTTTAAGATGAGCGATGAGGGAAAATTAGTGAAAGATACTTCCATAGAATTGTCCAAACATTTAATAAAAGATGAAGAAAAAAAAGCAGCAGCAGCTGAGATAATCGAAGCCTGTGAGGCTTTGGATGTTAGTGATGATCAGTGAGTAAATGCTCTCCCAAATAAATAGAAAACAAATAAATTTATTATTTTATTTTAGTTGTGAGGCGGCTGAAGAGTATAGTCGTTGTGTTACAACTGAATTTGAAAAGAAAGGCATCACCTCGACCGAAGAGTTGGCATAATAAATACTCCAAAACGGGCCACTTAAAAGACAGTCAACGGCATAAATCGTTCTTTATCTTTTGTAAAATGGATTATTCTTTTTAATTTAAACCCATTTTGTTTTTTTTTTGGAATTTGAATTTTAAATGTTAAAAAAAAGCTTAAATATTTTTAATAGTTTTAATTGCAATGAAACAAAAAACTTAAAAAAAAATTAAAAAAATAAAAATAATAAATTAAATTAATAAATTTTAATTTAAATCATTTTTTTTTTTGGAATTTGAATTTTAAATGTTAAAAAAAATTTTTAAATATTTTTTTATAGTTTTAGTTGCAATGAAACAAAAAATTAAAAAAATAAAAATAATAAATTAAATTAATAAATTTTAATTTAAATCATTTTTCTTTGGATTTTTAATTTTAAATGTTAAAAAAAAAATTTAAATATTTTTTTATAGTTTTAGTTGCAATGAAACAAAAAATTAAAAAACAAAAATGAAAAAAATAAAAATAATAAATTACATGAATAAATAATGATTTAGTATTATGTTGTTTATTTTTCCTCCGCCAGTAAATGAAATACTATTTCCTCTCCTATCTGGCTGGTTTGAAGTCAAAGCCGAGCGCTTTCGATGCGAATGCATCATTCTCAAGCCGTGTTGTGGTTTATGATTGATTATGATAATGATTTATTTTGTTGTCTTGGGCTGGTTAAAGGCTCAGAAGAATTTATGTAAAATGCTACAAAAGCCAATTAAAGAATTCCTAGTATTCACATATTATCGCCCACAAAGCAGCTTTAATCCTTTCCCCATAAAACAACATTTCTTAATCAAACTCGGATTTCCCCTATTTTTTTCAAATGGTACAGATATCCCTACACCTTAGAGCACTTTGTCAAATGTGTATTTTATGGGCAATTTTGGGATTTTTCATAAACGATTTGGGAAATTCGGAATTCGTTTTTTCTAAGTCTATTTGTTTTGGGCGTGCTAAAAGCTAAGCCGAATTTATACCAGTTGTATGCGAAGTCAAATTAATTAATGCCCCATACATATTTACATATTCTTGCCCACAAAGCAGCTTTAATTATCTCCCAATAAAAACAACATTTCTAAATCAAACTTGGATTTTCCTGCCTTTTTCGAGGGCCTTAGATATCTTTGAACCTTAGTGCATTCGGTCCCTAGTTTTCATTATATATCCAATGAGGATTTTGTGGGCAATAGTCTGAAAACTCCAATTTCGGGATTTTTTATAAATGATTTGGAAAATTCGGAATTCATTCTTCCTAAGTCAATTTATGTCGTTCTTTTGTGTGGGCTCAAGGGCTAAGGGAAATTTATTAATTTTCGCCGTTGCTGAACAACGGTGAAAGTCATAAACCCTGCCCAAATTTTCTTTTGCGTAGAAAACTAATATTTCATGCAGCACCCCCTCCCTTCGGAGGCACGCAGACTCGACATGGAAGGAATCCATCTCTACATGTGCCTTCGAGGGTAAAAAGCGGTGCCAGTCGCCTGGGCTAGCAGTAACACGAAACTGGAAGAGATATAGGACTCTCGAAGTCCGACTAGTGACTTATTACCCACAAACACACTAGTACACGAGAACCAGTTGTCCTCAGAGTTACGACCATATTTTGGTTATTGACGAGGCTCCTCGTGGGCAACGTTTTGGCTGTTGTTTTATCGGGTTTTGAGAAAAGTTCCAAAGAGATGTTAACAAAAAAGTTAACATTCAATGTCCTAGCTTGCGCATGCAACAGAACTAAGAGTTAAATAGTTTCCAAATCCTTAGCAAGTAGGGGGGGGGGGGGGCACGGCCCTGGTATCGAGCTCTTGAAAAATGCTATTAAAACGTTTATGCACCTAGTGTGTATGCGTTGTAGAGCATATGTGGACGCTTCTCCTGCACCCAGTGGTAAGAACATCGTCATACTAAGGCCTCGTGGCGAGGTGTTAAATTTTATCCTATCACTTTCTATCTGATGCAAACTCCCCCTCCTACCCTGGCACATGCCAGAAACTGGAGGAGAAATGAAATGGACCTGATTCTAGTTATTGGTTAGTCTCCTCGGGAGTACCGTGGTGGTTGTGGTTTAAATCGATTGCCTTTTAAAGCCTCCGAAAGGAAGGGCAATATTTAATGTCCGATGTTACACATGTAGCAGGACAAGGAGTTGTTGGATAGTCACCAACTCTCGACCTAGAAGTCGTTTTTTAGCAGAACAGTCCGTATGTGGAATAAAATACCTCCGGAGGTCTTTCCTGTCACTTTTAATCTGGGAAAATTCAAACTGAATGTTCACAGACACTACTCCCTCTTTCCTCCTTCCCATAACCTAATTTCCTAGTACTGGCACAATGCTTTGCATATGTAGGGGTCATTCCCTGAGTGCTGGTCCGAAAAGAAAAAGTGGGGGAAGCGTCTTGCTGCTGTGCTCTTTAAAAGATGTGTATGCACTTAGGGCGCGAGTTGTCGCCTTCTACTCACTCAGTAAGTCCTATTAGGGCCAAACGGCCAGGAGCTGACTCTAATCTGTATCACATCCTGTCTCATGCAGACCACTCGTGGTAATCAACTTCATACCTTGGCATTGTAGCTTCTGGGGATTAAATTGAAGCAGCAGTTGTCTAGGCTAGCAGGAGCATGAAACTGGGATACCAGAACTTCCGAAGTCTGGCCAATGAGTTACCAACTGGTACCATGGAAACGGGCAACCAACAGGGCTACGGCCCCTTCTGGGAGTAACTTGGAGGTTGTGGTTTACACTGAAATTCCGGGAAGGTTTGCTTTTATCTATCATATGTGCTGTTGCATTTTCAACAAATAGTTTCAAGTGGTCCGGCGGCAGTTTAGATAGTTTTGGGCTCTCAAACAAGTAGTGGGGGTATGGTCCTGCTTGCTGTGCTTCTGAAACTGCCACTCGGAGCATCGCTAATCGTTGGAAGATGCATTGTATTTACCCAGTGTTAAGGTAAGCGTAGGGTTAGGGCCAGCACGGCCAAGTGTTGACGCTAACATGGAAAATATTGCCCTACATTTCGCTACTGTCTATTCTTTTCTGTTTTCTTTAAAGCAAACGTTTGCAAATATGTCTATATTCTGAATAAAAATAAATTTATGTCGAAATAGTTAATATTTGATTGAAAAAAAAATACGAAGCAACAAAGTTAGGAACCAAAGGGAAAGTAAACAAAATTTAAGCAAAAAATCATTCACAATAGAGGATTTTTTAAACACGGATGGCAATTTGAAAAAAAGGAAAAAAAGCATTTCAATCATTCACAATAAGGCGTAATTTACGTTTCCTAAAAAACTTGTTCGCGATTGCAATTTGCGAATCGATATTCAAAGAAGTGAAAGCAGAAATTTCTGACTTCAATTATAGTGTTACCAATCATCTAACCGGGAGTGTATGCAGAATTTCGTTTTTTGCACTAAAGTCTTAATTCTTGAAGTTCATTTGTCAGTACGAAAATACACTCAATGGAAGGTTTTTTTTTTATAAAATCTGCTTATCACCAAAAATTAATAGACGAAGTAGATGTTGAGGAAAAAAGCTTTTTAATTAACTATCGCATGTAGAAAAATATGTGTACAGACGTATATATACAAATGTTTGTATGTAGGAATACAAAAAATATAGTGTAAATAAATTTGATTCAAAAGTGGAAACTTAAATTAATTGCGGCTTAAAATTCTATTTCAGTTGATATCAGTAAAATGGCGGAGAAAGTAATTCTAGCATATTCTGGAGGTCTGGATACCTCTTGTATTTTGAAATGGCTATTGGAAAAAAATTTCACGGTCATATGTTTGATTGCCGATGTGGGACAGGAGGAAGATTTCGAAGCAGTAAAAGAGAAAGCACTTGGAATTGGTGCTGTCACAGTAATCGTGAAAGACGTAAAGGAAACTTTTGTTGAACACTATATATGGCCAGCAGTGCAAATGGGATTGATATATGAGGAACGTTATCTATTGGGAACTGCTTTGGCAAGGCCGTGTATAACAGTGGCTTTAATTGAGGCAGCAAAGCAATACAATGCTAAATATCTTGCACATGGTGCCACAGGTAAGGGAAATGATCAAGTAAGATTTGAGTTGTGTGCTTACGCTTTGATGCCAGAGATAAAGGTATGTTGAGGGAAATATTTTGCACTGTCAATTAAATGTTTATTTTATAAATTT
Source organism: Trichopoda pennipes (assembly GCA_030448955.1). NCBI lineage: Eukaryota > Metazoa > Arthropoda > Insecta > Diptera > Tachinidae > Trichopoda > Trichopoda pennipes. The sequence goes on along the minus strand of JASKUP010000056.1, from coordinate 7,386,012 downwards.
TATTTAACACAGATCATAGCTCCCTGGAGAGACGAAGAATTTTGTAAAAGATTTCAAGGTCGCTTGGACTTAATTGAATATGCCACATTTCATAATATTCCAATAAATGTTAAGGCGTCGGCATCTTGGAGCATTGACGCGAATGCCTTACATACAAGTTATGAATCAGGAGCTTTGGAAGATCCCAGTCATATCGCTCCCGAAACTCTGTACAAAATGACTAAAAATCCTTTAACTGAAGCGCCAAAGCTTCCAACCAGAATAAAAATAACATTTAATCAAGGATTGCCTGTGAAATTAAATGGTGCGGAGCGAACGCCATTGGAAATGTTAAACTATTTAAATCAAGTTGCTGGATCTTATGGCATTGGTCGTATAGATATTGTCGAAAATCGCTTTGTGGGTCTTAAATCACGGGGAGTTTATGAAACTCCTGGTGGAACAGTACTGTTTAAGGCCCATCAAGATTTGGAAATATTTTGTTTAGATAGAGAGGTTTGTTAATCTGCTATATTAATTTTATATACGCAAGATATCCGATTTCTAATTTTTTTAAAGGTTTTGCGCACCAAACAATATTTAAGAGATCGCATGACCGATTACATCTATAATGGATTCTGGTTTAGTCCGGAAGCAACATATATTCGTCGGTGTTTAGAATTATCCCAAATAAACGTTTCTGGCAATGTCACTATTGAAATCAGACCAGGTTATTGTCAGGTTGTGGCTAGAGAATCTTTAAAAACCTCAAAATCTTTATACAATCAAGAATTGGTCTCTATGGATGTACATGGTGGTTATGTGCCAAAAGATGCCTCTGGTTTTATAGCCATACATGCAGTACGTCTTAAAGAACATTTTAGAACTTACGGTTCCTATAATTTGAACAAGTTTTAATTTATAAAACAAAAAGAACATGCCCTTGTTTTCGATAGATTTTATTTAAAGACTCCTAATATTTCCGCCAACTTTGAACATCATCTTCAGGAAACGGCTAAACTGTTTGTTCTAAAATGAGGTTATTTGCAAATAAATATCGAATGTGATTGAGAACTTATTCAGCCGTATGCATAAAAACTTAAAGCAACTTTAACTGACGCTGTTAAGCACAATTTCCTAAAGTTGTATTCAAAAAATGTAGGAAAACCCCACTTTAAACTTAAACCTACAATAAATTGACAGTTCTATTTTATTATTGAAAATTTATAAACACAACAAATTAGGTCTGTCTGCTTACTTGTTCAGTAGCAAATACTCAGTCAATTTTTTTGGAAGAGTAAGAACAATGTTACTCTGTCGGCTGAGAAAATCTAAAAAAGTACGCAGACAGTATCCAGTGAAATTTTGCAAGAAAACAGCTGATCGATGTTTAAACAATTGAAATATAAGGTTTGTTCCCGTACTCTACTTTGGGAGCCCGCGGGTTCCCAAATTTACCCAAAAGCGTTCCCGTACACAAAGTTTGGGCAAGTGAGAGAGAATTTGAGAGAATAATATTCTTCTTCTTTCTGCCCAAAACAGCCCGCACTTTTTCTTCAGGCTGATTTGGTAAGATTGTAAATCAATCAGCTGTTGCATAAAATAAACAATTAAAATTGTCAGCGAACAAGTTTTCTTTAGAGTTGATATAAAACTTTATTGAAGAATGTTGAAAAATGCAAGTAAATGCTTGAATTTTTTATTTATGTATGTATGTACTTATATATCTATGTAAGTATAAAAAATATACTAATGAGATATATATGTGTACATGCACAGATAACTACATATGTATGTATGTACATATTTCCATGGACATAAAACAAGTAAACAATTTTGACATTTTATTTCGGGCTAAAAATTTGGTTTTTAGTGTTCCCGTACTTTTAAACGTTTTAGACTCTAATTAAGAGTATTTTTGCATTACTCTCATTTGCCCAAACTTTACCCAAAAAGTACGGAAACACAGCTAATAAAGCAAAATAATTGTGGCGCATGCCACCGAGAAGACTGACTACAGCTTGTGGAAGACCGTGCGAAAAATGAAAAGCCCTATTACTTACGAAGCTCCTATTCGCCTTCACAATGGAAAGTGGGCCAAAAATTCCAAAGATAAAGTGGAAGAGTTCGCCAACCACCTGGAGAAGGTTTTTATTCCAAATGAAACAGACTCTACGATAACACCAGTTGATATTCAAGAATCTGTGTTAAATCCGGAAAAATGTTGCTTTCCTGCGCTGAAAGCAGTTATAAAGGAACTGAATCCGAAAAAAGCTCCTGGTAGTGACAAAATCACCAACACTATGGTCATGAATCTGCCTAATTCGGCGCTAAGAACTGTTATGTTTATTTTAATTCAATGTTAAGAACGGGTTACTTCCCATCATCTTGGAAACAATCTGAAATAGTTATGATCCCCAAGCCTGGCAAAGACATTACGCAGGTATCATCATACCGTCCGATAAGCTTATTACCTGTTCTTTCTAAAATATTCGAAAGGTTGATTCTAAAATCATTAGCGGCGCATGTTATTTCAAGAAATATAATCCCAGACCATCAATTCGGATTTAGGAAAAAGCACAGCACTATTGAACAAGTACATAGAATCACAAATTTAATTCGAGAAACTTTTGAAAGGAAGCATTACTGCTCTGCACTATTTATAGATATATCACAAGCATTCGACAAGGTCTGGCACGAAGGGCTTCTATATAAAATTTCAATATTTCTCCCGTCAAACGTACTTAAAATGCTCGCGAGCTATTTAACAAATAGATCTTTTGTAATAAGTTCGAAAAATACTTATTCATCGAGCAAATAAATTTTAGCTGGAGTCCCGCAGGGAAGTATACTCGGGCCATTCCTGTATCTTTTGTACACCGCAGATTTGCCCACATGTTCAAACACACACACATCAACATTCGCAGATGATACAGCATTTCTAAGTATTCATAAACAACCAGAATTGGCATCGCAACAACTTCAAACCCATATAAATGAGTTGGAGAAATGGTTACATAAGTGGAAAATAAATGTTAATGCCAAAAAATGCGTTCATATAACTTTCACGTTAAGAAAAGATAATTGTCCAGCTATAATAATAAATGGAGCTAGCATCCCAGAGCAGACCCATGTAAGGTACTTGGGAATACACCTCGATCGGCGTCTCACTTGGGTACACCACATTGCAGCTAAAATTACACAGCTTAAAATTAAAACCACCCAACTTCTTTGGCTAATTGGGCCACAATCTTCACTTGTTTTGGACCTCAAAGTGCTCCTTTACAAAGTGATTTTAAAACCTATATGGTCCTATGGAATGCAGCTATGGGGGTCCGCCTCCGCATCAAATGTTGAAAAACTACAAAGACGACAATCAAAGATCTTGAGAATGATTACGGGTGCTCCATGGTCTATACGGAATCATAACATCCATAAAGACCTCAATATTCCTACCATTCGGGAGGAAATTAGAAGGTCATGCACAAACTACGTTGCAAAAATCACCAGTCATCCGCTTGAGAGGAACTTATTATTTGAGGGCAACAGGCGTCTTAAAAGGGTGCAAACTCTTGATTTGGCAAGACAACAATCATACTGAAAAACGCGTTGAGTACTACAGTGGCAGTACCAACCTAAATCATACATAGATTAAGATTTTAATACATATTGTAAATGTCATACAGACAGATTCAATATTAAAGGAAAAAGAAAAAAAATGTGTACGGAACGTTGGAACGTTTCTACCATGAAATAAAATGTTTTGTTTATTATAATCTATATCTATATATATATAAAAGAGGATGTGTGTATGTATGTAAGAAATGGACTCGAAAACGGCTGGGCCGATTTTGATGAAATTTTCAGAGAATCTTCAGAATATTCAGGCGGGTGACACTGTGAAGTGCGTGGGCGGAGGGGCGTGGCAAAACCCACCAATGACATATACATATTTATTATTTTTTTTTTCTTTTTTATTTTATTTTTTAAAGCCATTGTTATGGTTTTCAAAACGAGATATCAATCTCTTAAATCGGTTATGTAGTTCCGAAGATATTTACAAAAAAAAAACTCACTAATATACACATAATAAAATATCAAAATTTTAAAACTTCCGAAATGTTGAATTCGCTTGAGTTATCTGGACTGCCACCCCACCGCCTACAAATGAAAGTTGGTGTACCAATTATTTTGCTTAGAAATATCTGCCAGCCACGACTTTGCAATGGGACACGTTTAGTAGTCAAAAAAGTCATGCAAAATGTGATTGAAGCAAAAATTTTAAAAGAAAAATATAAGTGTTGAAACCACGCATTCCTACGATTCCTCCAGATTTGCCGTTTGATTTTAAATGGCTTCAGTTCCCCATACCTGTTGCTTTTTAATGATCCCTGTTTTTTGTATCACGGTCAGTTATATGTATCACGTTCACGTGCTTTGTTTTTCAATACCGCGAACCAAAATTGACCAAAAAATGTCTTGCGTGCAAATGACTTGCAAAGCAGTCACGGGCACGCTAGTTTATTATAAACATTAAAAATAAGCACATTTGTAACTACTTACCTCTGCCATTGCTAAATTTCAATTTTTATTTTCACTTCAAAACAATTATTTAATTCAAACATTATATGAAAACAGCTGTTCAAAGTAGTTGCAAAATCAGAAATTTCTCCAATAACATTTTGCAAGTTCTCTGACTTTCAACTGTCAAAAAATTATCTGTGTAGCTCTCTTTTTGCAAGAGATTTCGAGTACGCAGACAACATTTTGCACAAAATGTGCCCCTGTAGGCTAGTAGGTAGTGTACTAGCTTGTCAGTATGGGGATTGTGGGTTCGATTCCCAACGAAGACCTTGGTTTTTTTCACTACAAAAATAAAAATTGACTGTCGATGGGGCTGCTCAGCGATGAAGGCATAGTCACTGGTCGCTGTGCTGTCTTTATACGGCAGTTAATTTCCGACTATCCTTCTACTTTCACCACCTGTTTCATCTCTTCTCTATCCCTTTCCTATAGAATGTAGCACGGTACTTGACTAAATAGGCATTGTTGCCTGAAGTGCTACTTGTCTCTTAAAAAAAAAAAATGATGCAAAATATGTGTACGCAGACAGACCTATTGTGTTTACAATAAATTGAGCCGTTTATTTGAAAAGTGGCATAATTCACCTAGTTTTCGTCATCTTATTTATTTTAAATTAGTTTATAAAACTTTTGATAGGAAATATCATGGTAAATTGCATCCATTAAATTTTTAGCCAATTCACTTTGTTTTGGTCTGTATTTAATTTTCTTTCTGAAACGGATTTTTCTAATGAATGTGTTGAAATCAAATCTTTGTTCTCCATATTATGTACTGTGAAGGATTTTTTCGACAGGGGCCTATTACCCTATAGTAATCATTTAGACTTTATGAAACATTTGTTTTTTTCAAGGCCTTTTCTATGACACCAAAGTGACTATCATTTGATAAGTACGAATGATCCGAAATTAAACATTTGTGAACAAAAAATTAGATTAGATTAATTAGATGAAAATTGTTTAGTCTTCAAAAAACTAAACAATTTTCATCAAAGTTAATGCCAGTTTTATGTTATTATTTTGTCCTTTACATAAGTCTCTATGTGCAATAATATGCTTTTGAGTTGTGACATTCTTAGATATTTTATACAACACGAAATAACTTTCTAAGAATAAAAAAAATAACAAAATAATGCTCATTATGTATAGTAGGCGGGGTCGATTTAAAAACCGCCCCCTGCTCAGTGAAAATCGTATTTTAGGGATCAAAATAAGAAACTTTGCCCGAGGAACCATACCTCTTAAACGAATTCTGATGTTCCAAGTTTTAAGGCAAACTTTTATTTTGGGTCAAATTTTAAAAAATCCGTCTTTGACCCATTTAGAGTGCCATAATCGAGTCCAAATATATGACCGACCCTCACTAACTTTGGAGTGCCGATCAACCCATGCCAGTGGCACATCCCCTGGAACTCCCCTAAGGGGGTTCCGCATTTAAACATTTAAAAAAATCAACATTTTTGGTACTTTACATGAAAAAATCAGCGAAATGGCGCTATGTTTTTTCTTCATTTTTATTTATTTATTTATAATTATAAAAGGTGTTTTTTTAAGCTAGATAGAACTTTAAATTGTAAAAAGTAACACAAAAAATGAAATTTTGATGAAACATTTTTTTTTTATTTGTTTCAGTATACTATGACAAATCATCATGAATAGACTCTCGCTTGAACAACGCTACGAAATTATCCAAATTTACTTTGAAAATCAGTCGTCGATTCGCACAACTTATAGACGACTTCGTCATTTTTATGGCGTACATAATCGTGCATCTGAACAAGCCATTCGTCGAACTGTCGATAGATTTCGTAGCACATACTCTCTAGAGGATGCAATAACACCAACACGTCGAAGGAATGTGCGTACTGAAGAGAATATCGCCGCTGTAAACGAAAGTGTGGAAGAAGATCGAAATTTATCAATTCGTCGTCGGTCGCAGGAATTGGGGCTCTGTCCGTCCACTACGTGGAAAATTTTGCGCAAAGATCTCGGCCTACACCCGTATAAGATCCAGCTGGTGCAGGAATTGAAGCCACGAGACCATTATATGCGTCGTTCTTTCGCCGATTGGGCTCTAGAGCAGTTGGCAACTGACCCGTTGTTTTATCGCAAAATTGTGTTCAGCGATGAGGCGCATTTTTGGCTTAACGGGTTTGTTAATAAGCAAAATTGCCGCATATGGAGTGAGACCAATCCACAACAGACCCTACAGACTCCATTACATCCAGAAAAATGCACCGTTTGGTGCGGTTTTCACGCTGGTGGCATCATCGGACCTTATTATTTCAAAAATGAGGCCGGAGCTCGCGTTACGGTCAATGGAGATCGTTACCGCACCATGATCAATGATTTTTTGTTTGAAAATATGGATGACATTGATCCGGACGAGATGTGGTTACAACAGGATGGCGCTACGTGCCATACAGCGAACGCAACCATCGACTTATTGAAATCAAAATTTGGCGATAAGTTGATTTCGAGAAATGGACCTGTCAATTGGCCTCCAAGGTCGTGCGATTTGACACCACTCGACTATTTCCTGTGGGGCTACGTGAAGTCACTGGTTTATGCTGATAAACCAGTACCAATTGACGCCTTGGAGGACAGCATTGTTCGTGTTATTCGTGACATACGCCCAGCAGTGCTCGAAAAAGTGGCCCAAAATTGGACGTCCAGAATGCGCTTCGTCAAGAACAGCCGCGTTGCCCATATGCCCGAAATCATTTTCAAATGTTAATGTCACGTATTGATCCTTCGAATAAAAAAGAAATTTTGATTACAATTTAATTTTTTGTGTTATTTTTTTGCAATTTCAAGTTCTATCGGGCTTAAAAAAACACCCTTTATGTTCCTGAAGATTTTGAGCTGCTTCGCGCGGGTTTTCGTGCATACTAAGACAGGCTGTATCATCAGCAAATGTAGATGTGTGAATAATATTACTTACAGGCATATCACAAGTATAAATTAAATATAAAACTGGACCAAGTGTACTGCCCTGTGGCACACCTGCGGCAATAGATTCGAGTGGACTCATGAAGTTTCCCTCTGTAACAGTAAACTTCCGGCCAATAATGTAACTTTCCAAAAGCTTCAGAATGTTGACTGGCAGATATGTATGTTTTCAGTTTTCAAAGCAGTCCTTCATGCCACACTTTGTCAAAAGCCTGAGATACATCTATGAAAAGAGCAGAAGAAAACTTCTTTTATTCAAATGTCCTTCTGATGACTTGAACCAATCTGTGCGTTTGTTCAATGGTACTATGGTGACTTCTAAAACCAAATTGATGATCCGGAATGCACCCACTATTTGTTAGGATAGGCGACAATTTACTCATGAGGAGCTTTTCGAAAAGCTTTAACATTGTTGACAACAAACTAATTGGCCTATATGACTCAGCCCTGGTAAGATCTTTTCCTGGTTTCGGAATCATTTTGACTTTGGCAATCTTACAATTTTGTGGATAATATTCAAGTCTTAAAATTGAATTGAATATAAAAAGCAAAATTCTAACTGCAATAACAGGTAACTCAATCAGCATTCTGTTACTGATACCGTCGACACCCGGAGCCTTCTTCTCGTTAAGTTCACCGATGACTTTTTGTACTTCACGCAATTCCAACTTTAATGGTCGCGGAGGTAAGGCAACTACGTTCGGCAATTCAGGAACACCAGTACTTGTACCTTTTTCAGCATCAGTTCTTGCCCAGCTTCCAGTCAAAGTGCGCAGACGTGGTTTAAACTCAACGGGTCTTTTAAGATTTTTAGCAGCACGCCACAAAGAGTAATCAGAGGCTGGTGTGATATCAAGACTCTCCAGGTATTTTTGAAAATATGCAGTTTTTTCTCTGGCTAGCATACCTTGGAGTTGTTTTGCGCATTCTTTAAGCCTGTTTTTAGTTTGAGGTGATTTGTGTTATAACCATTCTCTTCTGTCTCTTCTTTTTTCTCCTACTAAGCGCTCTATATCAGCACAATAAATTTTTTTAAATCCAGTCTGCGATGAGTGGTTGTAGCATGCTCAGCAGCCTGTTTAATAATAAAACATTTTTACATCTTGATTTTATATTTTACAAAAATATAATTATAATTATTTATTTAAAACAAAAGTTTTATTGATGTAGATATAATCAAAGCAAAGCTCGTTATCCGAACACTTAGTTTTTTAAAACAAATATAAACAAATTCTTTGTTAGTTCTTCGTAGGTTTTGCAAATTTACCTTTTTTGGGTTTTTTGCTTTTTATTAAAAAGATTAATAAAAAAAAACAAACAATATGTAGATTTTGCTGAAAACAATAAAAACATTTTTTATGGATCTGACTACCCGGATAAATAATATTCATTTTAAAACATCGTTAACTACAAAGTGACAACTGAAAACAGTGGCATTGCCAGAATCAAAATACTAATTTTACTAAAGCATACATTAGCTAAAGTACTGTTTTTTAAAATACCGTTTTTAACAAACGTCTGTTAGCCTTAAAGTGTCCATTAACTAAGAGGAAAAAATAATAATAAGTGCAAGTTAGGCTCACATACAAAAGGTGCCGTACCTTTTACGGAAGAAGTTTGTTTTTACTAAAAAATAGAACAAAAGATTCAGATTAAGATAATTCAATTTTTCTTATTACGAACACGCTGACAGATCTTAATTCTTTCATCAAGGTTCCTAATCACTTTTTCGCAAAATGGCGGTGAAGATGGTGGTTAAAGACACATTTCGTGAAAATCGTGACATTTTCGGACAGCGTAACCGTCCTCTGAGACCGCTATATAGGAAGTTAGTCGTTAAATTTGAGTTGGCAGGTTCGATACAAAATGTGTAAAAACGAACGCGTCTTCCAATGGGTCGTTCAACTGAACACATCGCAGCCGTCAGCCACAGTGTTGAAGCAGATCCAGATTTTTCAATTCCTCCACGTCCTCAACAAGTGGGGTTATCCAAAATCACCACATGTTGAATTTTGCATAAGGATTTCACTTTGAAGCCTTACAAGGTTCAACTAGTGCGAGAATTGAGGCCGAGCGACCATTTAATTGATTCAGCAACAACTGGCTGGTTTTTCTCAGAAAGTAATTTTTTCAAACGAAGTTCATTTTCCCTTGCAAGCTGCATTTGGGCTTCTGAAAATCCTAAACCGATTACCAAGAAGCCTTAGCATGCTAAACATGTCACTGTATGGTAGTGTATGTAGCCTGGATTGGTAATTGGGCCGTTTTTTTCGAAAATAAGGCTGAAAATGCGACAACAGTCAATGGATCACGCTATCGCAATATTCTAATAACTCAATTTTAGCCTATTATTGACATCGTGGATATCACTGACATGTGGCTTTAACAGGACGAAACAATTAATTTATTGCAAACCAAATTTCCCGATCGCATAATTTCATGACAATCAGCAGTTAAGTGTCCAGCCAGACCGTGTCATTTAACACCACTGGATTATTTTTTATGGGGTTATGTTAAAGACAGAGTCCATACGAGTCAATCGAATCGATTTCGGTCGTGATGTGATTAACAAAATAGGACCGCCATTTTGCCAAAAAGTGATTAAAAACTTTGATAAAAGAATTGACATCTGTCGGCGCGGTCATAGCGGACATTTGCCAGTTATCATTTTTCATTCATAATTGCCGAACTTTTCTCTTCGTAATACAATAAAAATTTGAATGATTTTAATCCGAATTTTGTTGTTTTAGAAAACAAACTTCCTGTTAAAGATGTATTCCGGTTACATACACATTATTTAAAGAAATTGAAAATATTATTTCTTTGGTGTAGCGTACATAAGAATCAGCAAAGCTAAAAATATTTATAATATTGTTACCTTTGTTCCTTTAATAAATGTTCAGTTTATTAAGTTTCTTTATTACAAAATAAATAATTTTAAATTAAATTACACGTTTTATTTAGGCGATTATTTACTTATTCGAGTTTATATATAAATATAAACGATGGCAACTTTAACACTTAAATAAATGAAAGCTGTTGTCTTCATTTGTTCACGTTTACGATTAGACTGACTGACTCATAAGTGAGGGGAGGGAGGTTCCAAAATTTACTAAAAAGTTCTTATTCACCAAATTTGGAAAGTTCTACAATCGCATTTACTACACATGCTGTAGTTATCATTATTCAGTGTAAACGTTTGTTTGCTTGTGTGTCTTCTTCCTGTTCTGCGTTAGTTGCTTATCTTAGTTCATGAAATTTTAATGTAACATGTTGCTGTTGTTTTGTGTTTATAAGATTTCTTTAAAATTTATTGATTTATTACATTAAAAGACTTCTCTTTCACTTTCCTAATTTTTTAGTGACAATTATATTTTTATAAATTATCTTCGTAACAGTTTTATAATTTATTTAAATTAGTATTTTTTAAAATATTTCCCACGCTAAATTTTAATTATTTACTGAATTGTTATTCGACAATGTAAATTTCAGCAATTCAACAATTAAATTTGAAGGGTGCGAAATTACGTTTTAATAATAACACTGGGTAACACTAAAGTTTATACTAGAGATTTTACGTGATGTAAGAGTTAATTTTTATGCTGATTCTAAATTTGTGATTAAATTTTTTATTTTGTGTCTTAAACTCTTGGAAGAGCTGAATGTATGTTTTTGGTATAACGAAAGTAGAAATATTACTTTCGTTATACCAAAAACATTTGGTTGTCGTTGTCGTTTATATAAGGTGAAACTGAAATTTACCTGTGAATATTTGTTGTTCTGCGATGCCATGCTCTATCTTGTCAATTAGTTTAAAGAAATGCTGAATCAGCAGCTACTTAATCTGCAAGTGGGGTAGTAGAGTCAGAAAAGATCATTATTTTTTTTTTCGCTTGGACCAGTACTCAGGGAATGACCCCTACTTACGCAGTACATTGTACCAGAACTAGCAAAATAGGTGATGGGGAGGAGGAGGGAGGGATATACGATTTGAATTTTCCCACATTTTAAGGAAGTTTATTTCCCATACGAACTGTTCTACTAAAAAAAATTAAATTTCTCTGTAATACGTGGTGCGATTCACTGGCCAATCGACCACATATGGATGTGCTCTCAACGCAAAAAGACTCAAACGCAAAAATATACGAGTTTCGGGAACAAGTTCCCTAATTTCATTGTAGTAACGATAAAACAGTGAAATACAACCTACATTGCGCCGATGCTTTAGGGAATTAATAGAGAGGAATACCCTACCGTCCCCAAGAGCCCCTTGGTTCTCTCCTGTACGCGGCCCAAAGTAGATTTTGGGGCGCCGGCCCATATGAGGATTGTATTCTACCTTTGGAGGGATTTAGGTGGTATAAATAGTGTAAAGATCCGACGGAGTGAAGTATCTCTTACACCGTTTTAGATAAGTGAGGCACTTGAAAGCTTCTTTCACTGAATTTTTATGCCAAGAACATTAAGAGCTTCCGATTCCGTAAAACCACCCACAGTAACAGGTGCAGCACCATTTCCGAACACAGATCTATGCGTAAGCATACAACATTGCGTCTTACGGGCATTAAAATCGACTCTATTCGCACGACCCCATTCAGAAATTGTTGCAAGATCGTGATTGAGCGTATCATTCATGTTGTGCCTTTTGGAACCCACCTCCAGAACGTTGCACCTGGAGAACGTTAAGTACTCGTTCCTGTCTTTTGGCTAATCAGAAAAATGTTCCTTTAGCACCTCGACTGTTTTAAGCATTTTATGGAAACCAATAAACCAAAGTTATACAAAAAGCATTTCCGTAAGAATGATGAGACAAAGAAGACATCAGATTAAAGAAGTGCTTAACGATTAAATATTGAATTAAAGCTATTGAATTCCATGAGCAAAAGCACGAAGAACGCATTCAAAACTGAAGTTAAACATTTTGTAGAAAATAATAAAGTTCCATCAAAAAGTTCTATCATAAAACAAGAATGCTGCTTGAAGATGAAGAACACATCTTGAGCGTTTCCCCAAAAATATTTTTTACTTGTAAAAACAATACCAATGAAAGGCCTGCAGCCTGTAGTAGTAGATTTCTTTTTGACACTTAAAAGCGAGCTGCCAGATGTTAAATAAACCATACGTAGCCACATATTTTTTAAATAATTTTCACGATTTATTTGCTAAAATCAAGTGAACCCTGACTGTGCTAAGAAAGCTCAAAGTGATTCAAAAAAAAAATCAGATTTTTAGAGTCGAAATCAGCACGAGAAGTACTCAACCTTAAAAAATTCACTTTTGTTGAACAGTGTGATTGAATCATATATAACATTCAAATAGTAAGTTCCATAAGTTGTTTTATTTCAATAGCACATTAGACATCGTTGTTCACTTGAAGATAAAGTTATGAAAATTTTAGTATTATTACTTCTAACAGTTTAATTGATGGAGAGTTTGCAGGTAAGACATTTAATACTTTCTGACTAAGATCCGTTTTCCTTTCAAGGCATTTTAAGGCTCTTTCGAAAGTTAAAAAAATTGAAGTTTTTTAAAAATTATTTTTTCGCAGTACAGTGAATGTAAAATTTGTTCATAAAACTATCACGTAAAATAAGTTTTAATTTTCTACTTATTACACTTTAGCAATCACTGGATGATTTAATGGAATTAGTAAAAGCTTCAGTCGTCAATTGTTATGAAGATGAAGAGAATAGCAAAAAAATTGAAATAACTGAGGGTAAGTACAAATCCTGCTATTAAATTTTATACTTCAAGCTCTCTCTTTGCTCTTCGGGCAATTTAAACATAAAATTAAAACTAGTTTAGGAATCATCTTGAAAATCAAAAACGACATATGTGGGTATTGTCTTGTGGAATTTTTAAACACAAAGCTTGATGGATACTCACTTGGAAAAATAGGCTTCCCATAACATATAAATGGCCTTATCCGAACTTTTTAGATTAATTATCTCATAAGATGCAATCGATACAATCTTATTCGTTTCTTTATATTTCCAGACCACCTCCTACAAACAAACGACTTCATCTCTAGCAACTTTTCCATTAAATTTTCAGGCGAAAACTGTACCAATTTCAAATTTAGAAATCTGTGATTTTTGGATGAAGTTTGTTAGGATTTTATCCGTGCTTTATCAAAAAATATTTATCACTATTTTAAAAATGATGTCTCTAAAATGTTCAATTGTTGAGAACGACGGTGAATTGATGTTGATGGCGCTTCACGCACACTTTCTGCCACAGCAGCAATATTCTCGGTGGTACGCATTGTTTTTGGCTTTTCACGCTTTGGTTTATCGATGAGGATGCCAGTTTTTTTCACTTTTTTTCACAAGATAACAAACATACGGAGCTAACGGTCCTTCTATTCTTCCAAAATCCGTACGCAATTTTCGCACACACATTCTGCAACATTACCATGATTTTCAAAGTAATTTCGCAATATTTCCCAGCGTTGTTCAAGCGTTTACACAACAATATTCGTTCAGCGAAAGGATAAAACTAATTATCTGTTAAATCAAACATGAGCTAAGTGCTACCATTCACGAAATAAGCACTAGTTGAAAAAAAACGTTAGATTGCGGACCCTATATTAGATAATAGGTTAGAATAATGCCTATTTAGTCAAGTACCGTGCTACATTCTTTAGGAAAGGGATAGAGAAGAGATGCGACAGGTGGTAAAAGTAGAAGGATAGTCGGAAATTAAATGCCGTATATAAAACAGCTCAGTGACCAGTGACTATGCTGTCATCACTGAGCAGCACCACCGACAGTCAATTTTTATTTGTAGTGAAAAAATCCAAGGTCTTTGTAGGGAATCGAACCCACAACCCCTACTCATGTAAGCTACCATACTACCTACAAGCCTACAGGGGAACTTACCGTACACGTCGTCTATGAGACGGCATTTCTGCTGTCTGTTACTTTACTCTTTGAGAGCAAACATTTAAAAAAAAATTACCTGAGTTATTGGGGAGCATGCCAGGGTCACAACATAATGACAGTATACTATGCATTATGATTTACATATATGTATGAATTGATAAATTCACACGAGAGAATTAGCATTTTTCATAACAAAGCCGCTTGGTTCCAATCGATATTTTAGGCGTAGCAAATTGTAATGTAAACAAACCAAATAAAAAAGTAGAGTTTGAGCAAGACTGTCTATACGTAGCGCTTTAGTTTAATTACTCACAATCTTACGTGACAAAAATGTCCCTTTTGTGTAGAAACGCTCTTAAAAGTTATAAGAGAAAAAAAAAAAGATAGTTTCGTAAATCACTGGCTGGCACAACTTAAGATATATAAAAAATATATGGTTCATATATAAAAGTTATATTAGTTAATATAGGGGCTTTCAACAAGAAGTTTGTTTTCTAAAACAAAATAAAGCAAAAAATTTAGATTAAGATATTTCAAATTTTTATTGTATTACGAAGAGACCAAACTGCGGCAATTATAAATGGCAAATGTCGACCACGCTGCCAGATGTCGATTCTTTCATCAAAGTTTTTAGTCACTTTCTTAGCAAAATGGCGGCCCTATTTCGTTATTCACATCACGGATTTTGAGTTTTAAAACTGAAGTCGATCCGATTGACTTCGTATAGACTCTGTCTTTAACAAAGCCCCACGAAAAATAATCCAGTGGCGTTAAATCACGCGATTTGGCTGGCCACTTAACCGCTGATGGTCGTGAAATAATGCGGTTGGCTGCGTGACATGTGGCACCATCCTGTTGAAACCACATGTCAGTGATGTCGGCAATAAAAGGCCAAAATTGAAAAGAAACGACCCAATCACGTGTCCAGACCACATATCGCATCATATAGTGCGCTATATTTGCTATAGGATTTTCAAAGGCCCAAATGCGACAATTTTGCTTCTCAACATACCCTGACAAGTGAAAATGGGCTTCGTTTGAAAAAACTACTTTTTTTGCAAAAAAAAACCAACCGGTTGTTCTAGAATAAATGGAGCGAATCTATGCCGAAGTGCATGTTCTGGCAGCTTCAACTTTTGCACCAGTTGAACCTTGTTAAACTTTAAAGTCAAAGTGTTGTTTTTAAATAACCCAATTTATTGAGAGCGTCGAGGAATTGACAAATTTTGATCTACTTCCACACTGTGGCTCACGGCTGAGATTTTTTCAGTTAAATGATTCGGTCGAAAACGCGTTGGTGTTCGCATATTTTTATCGAGCCTATCGACTTAAATTTAACAGCCAAATTATATAATAGCGGTCTCCCAGTAACAATTATGTTGTCCGAAAATGCTCTGAATTTTACGAAATGTAACTCTAACAGACCCACCTTTTTCATAGCGGATTTTAATTATTTTAATGTGATTTTCGTGCGAATTTTTTTTTTGTTTTTTAAAGAGAAGTAGCACTTCAGGCAACTATGCCTATTTAGTCAAGTACCGTGCTACATTCTTTGGGAAAGGGATAGAGAAGGGTGGTGAAACAGGTGGTGAAAGTAGAAGGATAGATACGGAAATTAACTGCCGTATATAAGACAGCACAGCGACCAGTGACTATGCCTTCATCGCTGAGCAGCCCAACCGACAGTCAATTTTTATTTTTGTAGTGAAAAAACCAAGGTCTTCGTTGGGAATCGAACCCACAACCCCCATACTGACAAGCTAGTACACTACCTACTAGCCTACAGGGGCATTCAATTCATTGTAATAGTTGCCAATGTAACTACTATGAATACAACAAAAACCTAATTGTCAAAAGTATCACATAGTTGGTGTTGCCACAATTGAAAAACTAACTTCTTGTGGGAAAACCTCGATATAATTATTCCAAAATTTGTAGTTTTTAATTTTTCATCTTTAAGATAATTCAGATTAAATGTGGGAATTTTCTCAACTAAATTTTATTTTCATAATTGATGTTTATTTTAGCTGGATTCGAAGATATTGCTAATGGATCGCGTGATGCTGTAAGAAATGCCAAATGTATACGTTACTGTATAATGAAAAAGCATAAGTTGGTAACTTAAAATAAATGGAGATAAAATTTTCCAAATATATTATTGATTAATATTTATTTTTGCAGTTCTCAGACGATCACACACTTAACGAAGTTGAAATTGTAACATTTTTCGAACATGTATTCAACAATGCTATTGATAAAAATCACTTAAAGAGAATAATTGGTGAATGTAATGAAGCTATCGCAAGAGAAACTGATCGTTGTGAGCGTTCTTATATGGCAAATAATTGTATATTGCGGCGTTTAAATGAGAGCGGTGTAAAGGATATATAAGTGAGGTTATGGAAAGCAATTTTAATAAAAAAATTATTAAGCATTTTTAAATATAGAAAGTGAAATAAATATGTAAAGAGTTCTCCAGAGGATGTGAAAGCAAATTGTGTAATGAAGAATTAATTGCATTGAGTGCGTGTTAAAATAAACTTAAATGGTTTCTGCGCCTTCACACAGTGGTTCGAAAACGGTTTTTTTTGTTGGAAATAATTCGATATCTCGTGAATCACTTAAGAATCTTAATGAAATCTCACAGAGGCCACGCAGACGTATTTCTGAATAAAAGTACAGACGATCGTCCCTCTAAAGTGTAAAGCGAGGCTTCTGAGTATGCCCTCAAAGTTGGGTACCTCAAGGATAAAATTTTTTGGAAATGTCATAAAAAGTTTATTTATTACTCAGAGTTTTTCAACTTTAGTAGACCATGAAAATATCTACAAATGTGCTTACATGTCTAGGTTACCTATTTTGGTTTGGGAGAAAGTGGGGTTAGTAAAAAATTTCTTTAAATTTTTGGCCCAGCTTAACCTAGCATTTTTGAAGTCGTGTAATGGATAATTATTCTAAGATTTTGACTGTATTCTTGATTAAATTTGTAATGAAATACTGGTAAGTTTGGTTCTGATAGCATATTTTCTTACTATCCTTACTATCTTAATCTTACTATTCTTACTATCTTACATATTTCCGACTATCCTTCTGCTTTCACCACCTGTTTCATCTCTTCTCTATCCCTTTCCTAAAGAAGGTAGCACGGTACTTGACTAAATAGGCATTGTTGCCTGAAGTGCTACTTCTCTTTTAAAAAAAAAAAATATTTGCTTAAAAAGTTGCATGCCTCTAAATTGGGAAATTTAAAAAATACCGAATTCTTACGACACCCCAAAAAGGTGATATGTTTTTTTTTTTTGCTTATATAATTGAAACCTACTTCGGTACTAGTAAATTTTTTTAGATCAGTATAAGGATAACCTATAAAAAATGCGAATAAAAGAAAAATTGTGTCACAAATGGTAACGGTATACCCTCCAGCCCTATCCAAACACAGCCAATTTTCAAATAAAATTTATGAATTACAACAAATTTCCTCGGAGCGTAAAGCATCGATCAAAAAAAATAAACAGCTCCATCTCTTGGCTACATCCTCAAAGAAGGATTTGATACCCCCATAATTAACAAAGCCAGGGTAACTAGTTTTATAAAAAAAAATAATTTTTGGAAAATTTTTCCCCGTTTAAGGAATTTATATATTAAAATAAAAAAAAATTATCTTACCATTCGATTATAAATATATTGTTTAAAAAATTTTGTAAGAATAACTCAATCCATTTAGATTTTGTGGCAATTCAACTTCTATATTTTATTTTTCAAACGACCACTTTTACATAAAATTTACAGTTTTAAAGCTAAATGGCACCTAAAAAATGTGACGCATAAAAAATGTTAATAACTTAAAATAATCGGGAAATCATAAGCTTTCCACTGATATCATCTGCTTGCATACAGATCATATATTTAAGTTGTAGGAGCCTCACCTTCTAATAAAGTTTTTCTCTTTTTTGTATGTAAAAATGAAAAATGTGTATAAACATGTGTATAAACATATAAAAACATGTGTATAAACACATTCTATGTTCTGTTTTTCAGTTTTATACATCATTAGCATATCTTAAGTTGTTCATGAACTACCAAATTATTTCCAAGAAAAAAAAAACACGTTTTCAAACCACTGTGCTTCACTAGATGGCACATTAGCTTCAATCGTTGGAGCCTGTGAACTAACTCTGCTTATTATGGAATGCATTGTTAAAAGTTAAAGAGTTGGGGCGGCGGTGAATTGTTAATAGTAAAATTTTCATTTCAATTTTTTCAGGCAACAATAGCTATTTAGTAAAGTACCGTGCTAAATTCTTTAGGAAAGGGTTAGAAAAGAGATGTGACAGGTGGTGAAAGTAGAAGGATAGTTACGGAAATTAACTATCGTATAAGACAGCTCGGTGACCAGTGATCATGCCTTCATCACTGAGCAGCCCAACCGACTTGTCAATTTTTATTTATAGTGAAAAAAAAACCAAGGTATTTGTTGGGAGTCGAACCCACAACCCCCAGTCATGTAAGCTAGCTAAATATCTATGACTAAGAATATTTCTTCTATAAAACAAAAAAATCAGAACTTTCATTTTAATTTTCATCAACTGAACGAAAATAATTTATGTGCTGTGCGTTTCAGTGGCATAATGGTTGCAAATTGATAGGGAGACAGTTATATAACAAAGCACCTACATGCGTGATAAGATTTCAGTCAGTACCTAGCTGTGTGAGCCATAACCCGCCAGTGGATCATACCACTGTGGGTGGTATGTAACGTCGCCCTCGCCTTAGGAAGCCGTTGGATATCTCTATCCTCTTGTCACTTCTGGTTGCAACATCAAGACCTTGAAGCAGGCCACCACACTCCTTGCTAGAGAGTTGGAGACTATCCAATTCCTTGTCCAGAACACATGGCAAGAATGCTCACTGAGCCTGGATCATTCATCCTTTGTTAACGTGAAAAGTAAATGATCCTGCGAAACCACAACCACCACGATGCTCCCGAAGGGCCAACGTCAATAATCAGTCAGAGAACATCTAAAAGCCAAAAAGCTGAACTCTGGGTTTTAATGATTCCCGTGGAAATAACTGGGAGTTGTCCAGTTGGCTCCTGCTAGCCTTTAGGGGAACTGGGCTCCCTTTTACCCCCCGGTGACATATGTAATAACGGTGAGATTCCGTCAAGACATTTAGATGTACCACCGGGGGGAACAAAGCACGTACAGGTATATGAAAAAATTTCCACTGCATACATGATTTCATTAACCAGTTGGTTAGTATAATTGGTGAACAATTTTTCTCTCTCCTGTTTTTAAAGGCTCCGCCCATATTTTAGTTTTCCATTCGATTGTCTGTCAAATGGAGGTGACATTGTTAGAATCCTGGAAAATGCTTGAGTAGTGATTATCAAGTACTAAATAATTTCACTCTTTTCTGGACAACGTTAATAAAAATATCATTTTGATTTCTCTGACGCTCTTATTTAAGCATGCCATTGCACTGCACTGGGTTCACTGATTTAATTTAGACTATTAGGAACTCTTAATAAAAAATTAAAAGTGTCTTATGAGAGGTGATACATGAATGATGAAAGGTGAACAATAAAATGTGTATAGTACAAGTTGAAAAATCATACAGAGGTATGAAATATTTAAAATCTTAAAGTTAATTGATTTACAGGGTTTTTCAACAAGAAATTTTTTTTCTAAAACAATATCAAACAAAATATTTAGATTATAATGATTCAAATTTTGTTTTACGAAGAGACAAGTTCGGCAGTTATGAATGAAATATGATATCTGGCAAATGTCCGCCACGACCAAGCTAACAGATGTTGTTGATTCTTTCATCAAACTTTTAATCACTTTTTGGTCCAATGTCGTTGATTACACAACGGATTTTGAGTTTAAAGGCTGAAATTGATTTATTTGGCTCCGTATAGACTTTGTCCTTAGTATAGCCCCACCAAAAACTAATCCAGTGGTGTTAAATCACACGATCTGGCTGTCCATTTAACAGCTGATTTTCGTGAAATTATGCGATCGGGAAATTTGGTTTGCAATAAATTGATCGTTTCGTGGGCTGTGAGTCTTGTTGAAACCACATGTCAGTAATATCCACATGGTTCAATAATAAGCCAAAATTAAGTTGTTAGCATATCGCGATAGCGTAATCCGTTGGTCGTTACCGCATTTTCAGCCTTATAAATCACGCCTCCAGACTACATAGCGCTTCATACAGTGGCAAGTTAAGCATGCAAAGGTTTCCCAAAAATCGCTCTAGAGTTTTTAGAAGCCCAAATGCGGCAATTTTGCTTGTTAACAAGTGAGAATGGGCTTCGTCTGAAAAACTAATTTTTTCAGAAAAACCAGCCGGTTGTTCCAGAATGACTTGAGCGAATCTATGATGTAAATGTTCGGTCGACTTCGGCACCAATTGAACCTTCTAAGTCAAATTCTTACGCAAAATTCGAGCATCGGTTTTGGATAACCCCAAATGCTGAGAACGTCGAGGAATTTTGATCTGCTTCAACACTGTGCCTGACAGCCTTATAAATCATGCCTCCAGACTACATAGCGCATCATACAGTGGCAAGTTAAGCATGCAAAGGTTTCCCAAAAATCGCTCTAGAGTTTTTAGAAGCCCAAATGCGGCAATTTTGCTTGTTGACAAGTGAGAATGGGCTTCGTCTGAAAAACTAATTTTTTCAGAAAAACCAGCCGGTTGTTCCAAAATGACTTGAGCGAATCTATGATGTCAATGTTCGGTCGACTTCGGCACCAATTGAACCTTCTAAGTCAAATTCTTACGCAAAATTCGAGCATCGGTTTTGGATAACCCCAAATGCTGAGAACGTCGAGGAATTTTGATCTGCTTCAACACTGTGCCTAACGGCTGCGATGTTTTCAGTTGAACACATTTTTTATCGAGCCTGTCGACTCAAATTTAATGACCAAATTCTTAATAGTGGTCTCAGAAGAACAATATTTATTGTCTGAAAATATCACGAATTTTACGAAATGTAACTTTAATAGAATCACCATTTTCATAGTGGATTTTAATTATTTTAATGCGATTTTCGTGCGAAATTGAAATCATTGTAACAATTGCCTATGCATCTGCTACGAATGCGTCAAAAAACTAAATGCGAAAACTATCATGTTGTTGGTGTTGCTACAATCGGAAAAAAAAACGTTTTAAATGTTAAAAAAAAGAATACGAGAGTTCCTGATTTGTAATCTATGAGATTTTAGAAATAACATTTTTTTCTGAATTAATTTTTAAATATTTTTTTTTTATTAAAAAGAACTTAAAATGTAAAACAAATACGTTTGACTAAATGAATTAAGAAATGCGAAGTAACTAAGAAGATTTACTTTCCACCTCCACCGCCGCCGCCGCCGCCACCACCACCGCCGCCACCACCGCCTCCTCCACCTCCACCTAAAGGTTGAGGATTTGGTAAAGGTTTAGGATTGGGGTTACCTACAAAATATTCAAAAAATAATTAATAATTAATAAAATTTACAAATACAAAAAACTTATGAAGAGAGAGAGAGAGAGACAGAGAGACGGAGAAAAAAATTTCTTCTTACCCATGGCGCAAGCTATTAAAGCCAAAATCACAATAAACAAGGCGTAGAATTTCATCTTATCGCAGTTCAGATCACAATGATGTAAAATGAATTTTCAATACAAATATTTATACTTTAATTTAAATGCGTTTTTCTTTTTTTTTTTTTTTAACTTTCACGTGCAATGAAATATTCTAAGAAATTTGAGTTAATGAATTTTAATGGGATTTACCGTAAATTAAAATGCTTCACTACAAGGCAACAAAAAGTAAATGAGGTTTTTAGTTATTACAGATAAATTTCTAGCTTATTCAACTACAACTGCTTATGGATGTACTCGTACAATATCAATTTACATTTGAAATATTGAAACTAAATTTAACATCTCTTATCAGTTTCAAGGGTAAGTAAATTATTATTATTTTATTTTGAATGATTGCAAAACGTGACAACTGTTCTACGTACATTCTGGTTTACGATTAGCAAACAAATAGATATGGAAAAATTCCAGTTTGAAATTGCTTTTATAGACAAAAGTGCTGCTAGGCCCTCCTAATCCAGCATTACACTTAGAATTTATGAAAACCTATAGACGCCTTGATAAAAGAAGTCAAATAATTGAATAGGTCCAAATTTACCGTGCACTATATGTGCAAATCGTTTTTGGAAGAAGAAGCAACGATTGAATCGTAGTATAATTCCACAAAATTGTTTTAAAGACTGAAAGGCATAGAAAACTAGCTGTCAATTTTCTTAGTAATCAGAAGCACTTTGAAAACAAACTTTATGGCAGGCCATGAAAACATCACCGCTTTAAATGCCTAGAAAGAGAATTCGCTGAAATTTTGCTTAGTGAGTATCTCCCCGGGGGCACATTAATATATCTTGACGGACCCCCCCCCCCCCCGGGGGGGCACATTATAAGTCTTTATGGATCACACAACCATCTAGACTTGTGTCTTGCAGAGCTAAAAGGGAGACCAGTCCCCTTCAAGGCTAGCAGGAGTCAACTGGACAATCCACTAAATTTCCACGGGAATCAGTAAAGCCCCAGAGTTCCGCTATTAGGTAGGCCCTTCGGGAGTATCATGATGGCTGTGTGTTTCGAGGCCCTCATTTGAGTTGGTGGGTCGGATAATTCACAATGAACACAATGAATGGTCCAGTGAGTATGAATGCCGTCGTGTGTTTAATTATATTAAGCTTAATGCGTTCTGGACCAGGAGTTGAATAGTTTCCAACTCTTCAGCAAGGAGTGAAGGCTGCGGCCTGCTTCGGGCTTTTGAAGTTGCAACTAGGAGTGACCGGAGGATAAACGTATCCAAAGCCCTTCTAGGACGGAGATGACACTACATATCATCCACAGTCCCCCCCCCTGGGGCACATTTATGGTCTTTATAGTATGTAACAGCTATCTAGATTTCTGCAACTGGGGAAAAAAGGGAGCCCAGTCCCCTGAAGACAGGCAGGGAATCAACTGGAAGCTCCACTTATTTCCACGGGGATCAGTGAGCCGCAGAGTTCATTATTTGTCTCTTTAGACACTTAATAGTTCTCTGGCTGATCATTGAGGTTGGCCCCTATATGGGAGTAACGTGGTGGTTCTGGTTTCGCGGCCCCATAACAGTATAATGGTTATTATGGTGGCCAGGATCATCTCACTGATAATGCCACGCAAAGTGAATGATCCAGTCCAGTGAGCATGCTAGACATGTGTTCTGGACAGGTGTTAGAAAGTCTCCAACTCTTTAGCAAGGTGTGATGGTTTGCAGCCCTGCCCTGAAATCATTAAAGTTGCAACTAGAAGATTTCTGTTGCATAGAATTATAGCTTCGGCTTCCTAGGACGCATGTATGATGTTCCATATTATACAGTAGTGGTTTGTCCACCATCTGATTAAGGCTACATACCCAGGTGGGGATGTAAAACGAATCACACTATATCATCCACAGTGGTAATGATCCACCATCTCATTAGAGCTTACGGCCAGGTGCAGATGTAAATCATATCACGTCATATCTTGACGAAATTTCACCGTCATTACATGTGTCCCCTAAAGGCTTGCAGGGAGCCAACTGGATAACTCCACGTTATTTCCACGGGCATCAGTAAAGCCTCAGAGTTCAGCTTTTTGCCTCTTGAGCCTTTTAGCTCTTCTCTGACTGATTATTGAGGTTGGCCCTTTGGGAGCATTGTGGTAGTTGTAGTTTCGTGGCCCTCATGAAATGATTAGCGGATCATCTCACCTCTAATTAAAACAAAGGAGGAATGGTCCGAAACTAGTTAGCATGCTTAACCGGGAACCGGGAGTTTGATAGTTTCCAACACTTCAGCAAGGAGTGGGGGTTGGTGGCCCTGCTCTGAAATTTCTAGGAATGACCTGCTGCTTAGAATTGTATCTTCGGTTTCTTAGGGCGTAGGTGCACGCTACATATCACCCAAACGGTTTGATCCACCGTCGATTTATGGCATACACGGCTAGGTACCGATGTTAATCTTATGACGCATTGCTTAGTGGGGTAATTTGCCGATCGGCTGAAACAATGGAGTCTTTGACAGGGAAAAACATTGAATTGATGGGTCATTTGCCATACAGCCCTGACTTGTCACCTAATGACTTCTTTTTGTTTTCGAACCTCAATAAAAAACTACGTGGACAACGGTTTTCTACACCTGAAGAAGCAGTTTCTGCATTTAAAAGCCATGTTTTTTGAAGTACCTAAATCGGAGTGGAAAAAGTGCTTTGGAAATTGGTTCCAACGCATGCAGAAGTGTATAAATCTTCATTGAGAATCTTTTGAAAAACAATAAATTAGATTTTGTCTTTAAATGCTTGTGTTTTCATTCTTAGGCCACAAATAGCCACAAATAGCAGTCCTCCTATAGATATTCTGTCTATCATATTTTTCGCCGTGTTTATAATCATTTTTCGCGAATGTTTGAAATAAAAATTAATAATTCTGCTAGAAAATGCTGGTTTCTTATACCAATCGAAAACCAACATATATTTCTTTCTTATTATCAATATCTATAAATATGGAAATTTAGATTCCAACTCTCATTCAATCATAAATTTAACATCCGGATTGAAATTATTCAATTTTGACAAAATATCATCAACTGCACCTTCCGAAGTTATACAAAATAAATCATGTGTTAATCTGCGGTTCTATATGCAAATTACTAATACATGAATCTAGTAATTCCTTCGTCACAATATCAGCTATAATAGGTGGTGCTGGAAAGCCCATAGGGAGGCAATCCATCTGCAGATATATCCTATTATCAAATTGAAAATACCTTTTGTCTTCATTACAAAACTTAAGAACACGTAAAAATAATTCCTTCTCAATATTCTTATTTTGTTCTATTGCCATATGCCACATTTTTCCTGTATAATCCTCAAACTTAAACCTACAGGAATACTTGGAAAAAGTGAAACTACATCAAATGAAAACCATATATCATTATCTTGTATATCTATGCTCCTAGGCATCATCTTTAAATTCCAATGAAGTTCTTATATTATATATTGATTGTTCTATTATTACTTTAAGAATATTTGTTATATGTGTGGGGGACTTTGATCTGGTTTTAGTCGAAATTGTTTTGGATGGAATAAAGGTTTCCATTCCAAACAAAATTATGTTTACAACCATTTCCGCCATGGCATTGATATTATTGTCCAAGAAACATAGTTTCCAATTAAATTGCCTAAAAAATTCGTTAAGTTCAGCTCAACGAGCCTTCTCATAAATATATTTTAGACGTTTGGTAGCTGATTTCGAAACATCGTGAAGCTTCGAATATGAAAAGCAGGCGGAGATGGTACAGCGATTGGAGTTGCCGAGAGGTGCACAAACATTAACTTCATACTTTTGAAGGTGTGAAGTTAGAAAAAGGTCGAGTGTATTACTACGGTTCCCATCAACACAAGGAATGTGTGTTGGCTCATTCACTAATTGCGCAAGGTGATTGCGCGCGGCAAATAGCTCAGCATACTGGCCTTCTGTAGTTGTATGGTCTGAATGGTGAAGCCAAGACCAGTTGTGAACATTGAAATCACCAGCAACAACAATTTCACTGTTCGGGCAACTGTCGAGAATCTTCGATATGAAGTCGAAAAAAAAATCGAATCCAGCTAAGGTTTTATCCTTTCCGGTATTTGGGCTTCTATAGAGAAACCCGAAATGCAAGGGGTGTGACCTGATTCTGAATTTAACCCAGAGACAACTAAATTTAGGATCATTCGTGCCCAATTTGGTACACAACTTCATTGCGAATATAAATTGCAAGACCCCGGTAAAAATTAATTAGCGACAGTAGGTGATACCCAGGTAACTGAAAACTCTGTGGTTCAGCGTCCTCAGACACCTGAGTCTCACAAAAGGCTAAAATATCCGGCCGATGGAGACAAATGTTAGCATATGCGGAGAAAAAATTCGGTCTAAGTCCGCGTATGTTGCAGAATTCAATTCTGAATTTTCCCGCCAAGACAATGAAAGAAATTCAAATCTGATTCTTTAACCTACTATACTGCGACCAATGCATTGACCTCAACTTTTTAGACTACTTAGTGATCAGTGCTAGGCCTTCATCACAAATAGTCCATCAAAAGTAAATACAATGGCAACAGTAAAGCATTAACAATTCCAGGTAAAAAAAGGGACAGTTCTCCCATAAACAAGAATAATCAACTTTAAAATCATGCCATATTGTTGTTGTTAATATCATTCAATGTGGGTGGCTGTTTGGCTACGTATTTAGTTTTTGTTTTGTGGTTGCAGTTCTTGTTTTCTGTTGGTTAGCTTATTTCGTGGAATTTCTTAAAGGCATTTTGTGATTGTCTTGTGTGTATAAGATTTTATAGAAAACTGCGTAACATACACATTAGATCATTTCGTTTACCTTTCTATTGGTAATTATTTTCTTTGAAAACTCAAACAAATCGTCTTCGTAACAATATATTTGATGGAATACGTAGTATAGTTAAGTTTTTAGGATGTGATTGACGTGGCATTATATTATAAGCGTAGATTTTTCTCTCGACCACTACTCATGCAAGAACTAGATTGTTGCGAGATTGTGATTGAGCATATAATTCGCCTTCTGCCTTTTGAT
This sequence comes from Trichopoda pennipes, assembly GCA_030448955.1. Classification (NCBI taxonomy): domain Eukaryota; kingdom Metazoa; phylum Arthropoda; class Insecta; order Diptera; family Tachinidae; genus Trichopoda; species Trichopoda pennipes. Next base: position 7,358,940 of record JASKUP010000056.1, on the reverse strand, counting down.
ACACACCCCCACACATATGTTATATGTCCGTAGGCCGGGGAATTAATGCAAGGGCAAATAGGTTTTAAAGGAAAATTCTGCTTATGGATCTTAGGTAATCCATAAAACTTATTTATTACTTTTATTTGGGTACGTTATTTATTTAAGAAGAGAAAGTAATAAAAAACAAAATTTAATTAATTAAGTAAACTTACAAACTTATGATTTTTTTTTTTTTTTGTAATCAATTCCTTATTCATTTGATAATTATTTTACAATATATATAATGCGTCTGCGTGTTAAACACATTGGTGAGGCGTTTCGGAAAAAATTTATTACATGTAGCATTAGGTGTATTTACCAGAAGAATAAATAAAAAAAAAAAAAAGAATAAACTAAAAATTAATAAAATAATAAAAAATTAATATTTTTTAATAATGAGAAAAAATAAAACAACATAACAAATTTTGTAATAGAAAAAAAAAATAATAATAATAACAAATTCTTAAATTGAGATCAAATAATAATTTTTATAATCACTATAGAAGCATTTCCAAATTTTGTAAAAGATGCTCTTTCACATTTTTTTTTTAAAAACGGATATTCGAGCAATATTTCTAATATTCTGAGGAAGTTTGTTAAACTCTGAACTACCAATATTTTCTATTCTCTATTTTGTGGTTTCCAATCGACATCGTACTACTCTTAGATTCATATTATTTCTTGTGTTGAACTCTGTTTGATTTCTTGAAAAAGTAATTGTATGATGTCCAATGTTGTTCATTGATTTAAATACATAAAGTTAAAGTTGCAACTTGTGTAATCCGTGCACAGGAAGAATGGTTAGAGCTATGTTCCTATAGAGAGGTATTGTTGGGTGCATCAAGGGCAAATTAAAAACAGTTTTCAATCCTCTGTTTTGTACTCTTTGTAGGGATTTCAATTCACTAGTTCTTTTATGACCATTTTTGAAAACATTTTTCAAAAATTTTTAGTAGACTTGATTCTGTGGGCTTATGGAGGGTTTTGAGGGATTCGGGATGCATGATTGAGGACTCAATTTCATATGACGGTGATGTTAAACCACTTTTTTGCAACAGGCGATTTTGTTTCGTACAATGATAACTTTAATTTCGATTTTCGAACTTTTTCTGATAGTACATCATCTTTTTCATTTCACTGTATTAATGAAATTGAGCTCATAACTGCATTGTCTAAAGTTAAGTCTTCTTCAGTTGGAAGTGATAATGTTTCCATAAAATTTATCAAGCTAATTTATCCATACATTTCTGAATATATTTTATTCTTAATTAATTCAATTTTAACTACCTCAACCTAAGCGACGGGTGATTCATGGCCCCGATGATTTAAGACCGATTTCGATTCTACCTTCTCTATCCAAAGTTCTTGAACATGTTATGAAGTGTCAAATTCTAGAATCTGTTGAGAGGAAAATATATGATAAGCAATACGCATTTCGTAGAGGTTTTAACACTACTTCTTTGCTTTTAACTCTGACTGATAGCATACGACAAAACGCCAACAGTGATCACTCAAGTGTCCTTATTTCTCTTGATCTGTCCAAAGCTTTCAATTCTATTAACTATTCCATCATGATCACAAAATTAAGAGATGAATTTGATTTCTCGAGATCTGCGTGTAAGCTAATATATTCCTATTTATCTGATAGGTCACAGTATGTTGTTCTAAATGGTATTTAGTCGACATTATGCACTCTGTTGTCTGGAGTTCCTCAAGATTCTGTACTTGGACCACTTCTATTCATGCTCTATGTAAACAGCTTGCCAACTGCTGTCGATTCTAGGATATGTATAACTTTTTTATATGCGGATGATGTATTCTTACTCTTAAATAATAATTGTTCTTCTCCTGAGATATTGGCAAACAATATTGAACTAGGTCTAGATGGTATTTTTGAGTGGACCTCATGTAACTATTTGACAATTAACCCTTCTAAAACTAAGGCGATAATGTTTGGACCTTCAAACCGATTTCTCTTTGAACCGATTGTTCTTTTAAGAGGAATACGCCTTCAATTCTCTGATCATTTAAAATGCTTGGGAATTATTCTTGACTCTAAACTCTCATTTATAAATCATATTGACAGTTTGTCCTGCAAAGTTTTTGGAAGCTTACGTAAAACTTATACGTCCAAATTTTATTTTCCCATTCATATAAGGAAACGATTAGCTAACGCATTATTAATGCCGCATATTTTATATGGTCTTGAATTATTTTCTGGCAGTTGCTCAATCCATTTAGGAAGAGTTAAACGCTTAGTTAATTCTGTGGTGCGCTTTATTTTTAACATTCGCCGCCGTGAGCACATTTCTCCACATGTTCGTGAATTTCTTGGTTGTTCCTTTGATCAATTCGTTATATATCGAAATTTAGTCTATTTCTACAAGATAATAAAAAATTGCAGACCGTTTTCTTTGTACAGCTCATATGTTTTCTCACATTTAACTCGTAATCCGCAACTTATTATACCAAGAATAACGTCTTCGTTTTTTGCAAGATCATTTAAGGTAAGAATATCTCGTTGGTGGAATAATTTGCCATTTTACTTACGCTTATTTTCACACTCGAATAATGTGTTTCGTTTGAAACTTCTTAACTATTACTCCAATCTAAATGTTTGAGTACTTCAGGTCTTGTTACCAAGTTGGACTTTTAAATTTGTAAACTATTTATCTTTCTTTGAATATTGGCCGGGTTAGCCTGTTAAATATATCGATTACTGAATTCATTTGTTTAATTATTTAATAACTTGTTTAAATATAATTCGCAAGGGTTAATATTTTAAATAGTCAGGTGTTTTTAATATATCTTATGTAATAAATTTTTTGGCCCTTAAGGCTTTGTATTACATATTATGAATAAATAAATAAATAAATATATTACTGAAATATAGTTTAAATGACTGTGTATTAAATGACTGCGTATTAAATTTATTTTTAAACTTATATAACAGACCAACTGGCGACAATACTTTGGATTTTAGTTTCCGAATATGTAAGTCCCATGAGAGATTATTCTGTAAATGCCCACCAAGGTATTTCGTTGAATAACATTCGTTTACCTCATTTCCATCTGAATGAAAACTTGATGATGAATATGATACGGTCTAAATCGCAATATTTTAGTTTTTTCCGCATTAAGCTTCAATTTGTTAAGCCTTATATATATTCTGAAATCATTGCTGTATCGTATTCCATATGAGCCTTCATGCTTTTACGGATAAAAAATACTTATATCATCTGCATACATAAACATTTTTTTCCAAATAACTGAAGACTTTGTATATCATAAAACTTTTTTCGCCGTCCACTTCAACATACTGCTTTCTTTTCTCCAAATAACTCCTTAGCAATAACAAGCTTCGTCCATTAACTCCATAATGTTTGAGTTTATTTATCATTATATCGTGATCAACAAGATCAAAGGCCTTAGATAAATCGTAAAATATACCACCAACACCACTGAATCCATCATCCAAACCTTTGCATATATTATTAATTACGTTTGTAACCGCTTCTTCTGTGCCACATCCTTTTTTAAAGCCATACTGCTGACAATTATATAAGTCAATAGACTTCAAAATATAAAGAAAGCTGTTTGAATATTATTTCAAACAGCTTATCAATGGTAACAAAGCAATTGGTCGAAATTTTTCTAGCACTGCAGCTTTGGATTCTTTTGGTATTGGTATAGTTTTTGCCATTTTTAAATCACGTGGATAAACTGAAGTGTCAATCATTCTGTTAAAAATTCTCGAAAGATAAGGACAAATAACATCTTTACATACCGTAAGTACTTTTGCTGAAATTTCATCAGACCCCGAAATTTTTGTAAGATCGAGTTCTGAAATGAGTTCAGCTATTTCCAACTTTGTACTATAAGAAAAATTAAAGTTGCCTAGAGATTGACGTAAAGTTCTCAGATCATTAAACGAGTCATCATGTAAATAATCAATATGCTGTTTTAATGTTTTTGGAATTTGAAGAAAGTATTGGTTAAATTGGTTACTCTTAAGTTGATTGTCTAGAATAAACTCCCCGTCATGATTCTTTATTTTTATTTCATTCTTTAATTTTCTTCCAAGATTTTTATTCAAAAATTTTCCCAATTTCTTCGGCTCATGTTGTATTTAATTCAATTTAATGTAATAAAAATTGTTCATAGAATGTTTGCAAGCTTTTCTGATTACCTTACTTATTCTTTTTATCCTACTTTCAACATCATCACGTCACGCCTTTTTCTCTGTTTCCAAAGATTTTTCTTATATAAAATAAGAGCTTGTATATTCTGATTAAGCCAAGGTGTTAACACATTTTTAATCACTTTTCGTTCGGTTTTCTCTACATTTGTTGTTAGTTTTAACCTTTTTCCGTTGCTTTTATGGTTAATCAAAGATATTAATATACTTTCAATAAAATCCTTACTACAACAAGTTTCAACATTGTAGTAAAAGCTGTAATTAATTTAAAAGGATGTCCCACCATATCCATCTGATCTGCAACAGTGAACAGCAAGCATCACAAAGAGGAATATTATAAATTTGAACTAAGTTTGAATTAAACCACGTTTCTTGAACTGCTATAAATAACACTTGGTAGTTTTCGTAATTTAGAAATTAAATACTTAAATTTATTGAATTTGTCAATAGATGAAATGCTTCTTATGTTTATTGAAATAACATTTAAAATAGGGAACTTTATTCCATTAATTTAGAAAAGATTTAGAAAAGAAATTTATTTAAACAAGATACAAATAATGTTTACGATTTAAAGTTAATTAAATTAACTTATATTAAAATAATAAATCTTATTCATTAAAGTCACCAATGACAGTATACAAAATTATTATTTAAAAAATTCAGTGCTATTGTCATTTGATTGAATCACTTTATTTTTTGCCGCCGCCACCACCTCCGCCTCCATAAAGGCCACCGCCACCACCTCCATAAGGACCACCTGATCCTCCATAGGGTCCACCACCTCCACCTCCATAGGGGCCACCTCCACCACCCCCACCGCCTATAGGGCGACCTCCATTGCCACCTCCGCCACCAAAAAGACCACCACCACCGCCTCCTCTTCCACCTCTAATACCTCCACCATCACCCCCCCGACCATATTGGGCATTACAAATGAAACTGCTGATTAGCAGTACAAACACAACTAAAAATATTTTCATCGTTAAAGCGAAACTTGTGCTCAGAGTCAAACAAAATCTTTTGCTTTTATACTTTTTACTTTGACTAAAAGCCTTCAATATTAATTTTAATTAACATCAGCCAGACAGATGCACAATGAGACAGACCGCCTGATAAATATATTTAGTTAGTTTGCCACTTTATAAATATTTAAACAATTATTGTAAAACGTTCATGTTAAAAATAAAAGCAAATTAAATATTAATTTATTTCTGGAATTTAAAAAACAATCTGCTTAAACAGTTGTTAAAAAATTGTTTTTGTTGTTGGTAGAAGGAGACAGTCACACTACTTTTTTGCTATCAGCAGCTCGAAATCGAGGGCGGTATATTAAAGTACAGATTTTATTATTTCCTTTGCAATAATAATTACCTTAAATGAGTCTTAACTGCTATTAATTTATTTTTTTTTTATTTATTTATCATCAACTGTCTACGGAATTTAACATCCTTGCAGACATTTTAATTAAAATACAATATAAATTATCTTAAATTAATTAATAATAAATACTAGCTTTACATACAACATAAAAATTTGCTCAAATTTAACATACATACAATAAAAACAAATTTTGTAAAGAAAAAAAAATATACATAAATGCAAACACCTAGTTGTTTAGGTAAACTAATAAGTTATTCCTTATTGCGCTTACTGACAAATTGTAATCTATGAAATTATAATATTTATTAAAATCTGAACAAATTCTCCTAAAAGGGTCTGCGTTAGCATAATTGGCTCGAAAGAATTCCACTGCTAAAGGTATAAAATGTCGTGTAGGGCGTTGCGGTACATTTAGAGTAATCCTGTTAATAAGTGAATGAGTAGAAACATCGCCAATTATCACACCAAAAATGAACGAAATATTAAGTGCTGTTCTACGACTCCTTAAAGTTGGTAGCTTAATAAGAGAAAGTCTAGCTGAATAGGCAGGTAAGTCCAATGGGTTAAAGTTCAAACCACGGAGGCAAAAAAGCAGGAACTGTTTTTGAACAGATTCGAGAACATCTGAGTATTTTCTATATATAGGGTCCCAAATGACGGATGCATACTCTAGAATAGGCCTGACAAGGGACATATAAAGGCTTTTGGTAACGTATGGATCATCAAACTCTTTAGCCCAACGTTTCACAAATCCAAGTACACCTCTAGCTTTGTTTGCTGTCAGATTGATATGTGCAATAAAATTGAGTTTGGAGTCAAGTAGCAATCCAAGATCAAGTATTTTGTCAACTTCCTCCAAATGATGGTCATCGATATAGTAGCATGCAGTTATCGGTTTCTTTCTGGCAAAGCACATATATTTACATTTCTTAAGATTTAGCACCATACGATTTATTCTACACCAGTTGTGAAAAGAGTTAAGGTCACTTTGGAGGCGTTGCTGGTCAGTTACTTGACAATAACTAAGAAAAACTTTTACATCGTCAGCATACATCAAAATATTGGATGATTGAATGACATCAGGCAAGTCATTAATAAATAGCAAAAAAAGAAGCGGCCCAAGGTGGCTTCCCTGTGGTACTCTAGATAGAACCTTTATGCATCTAGAGGAGGCGTTATTAAAACGGACCATTTGTTTCCTATTCGTTAGGTAAGAGTAAATCCATTTGACAGTTAAATCGGCAAAACCTATTAATTCCAATTTTTTCTTTAGGAGGATATGATTTATTTTATCAAATGCCTTGCTGAAATCAGTATATATAACGTCTGTTTGTTGTTTTTTTAAAAATCCACGACGAATAATTGTTGAAAAGTGTAAAAGATTTGTTATGCCAGAGCATCCCTTCCGAAATCCATGTTGATTATTGGTTATCAAACTTGATGTATGAAAGCATAAATGTTCAGTGATAATTTTTTCAAATAATTTGGGTATAGTACTTAATTTTGTAATACCACGGTAATTTGAAATATCAGACCTGTTACCTGATTTAAATAAAGGAATAATATAAGAATCCTTCCAGCTTTCAGGAAAAGTACCATATTTTATTGACATGTTGAATAAAATTTCCAAAGGGATGGAAATACTTTCAGCACAATTTATCAAGATATTACTGGGGATGTTGTCAGGTCCACAATTATATGAAAATTTAATCCTTTTCAATTCCTTGGAGATTGTCAAAATATCGATAAGTGGTATATTAATCGTTTGAGATTTTGCAATATTAAATGGGTACTTAAAACATTCATCATAATCTGCAACTGAGTAATTTGTCGAGAAAAAGTCAGCGAATAAATTGCATATAACAGTTTCATCACTAGATTCGGTTTGTTGGAACTTTAAAGTAGAAGGGAATCCATCTATTTTCCTTTTTTGATTAACAAATCTGTGAAATGCTTTTGGATTGCGTTTTAAATTGACTTTCAATTTGTGCATATAAATACTATAAGATAGTTTGTTAAGCGAAGAGTATGTAGCGCGACTAATAGAATACCTTAAATAATCAGTAGAATCACCAGACTGTTTGAATTTTTTATATAGTCTGTTCTTCCTATTTTTAGTGTACGATAATTGTTTATTGTTCCAAGGAGGTCCAACCTTTTGCTTGGTTATTTTTTTCGGAATACAAAGATCCATAAAGGAATACAACTTATTGTGGAATGCTTTAGTCATTTGATCCATATCAGTGCAAGATAATATGTTATTCCAGTTAGTATCCATTAAGAGTTTATTTAATAAACTGTAATTTGTATTCTTAAAACAGAATGTCTTTGTATATAAAGGCACAACAGATTTGTTTGGAATTGAACCCAATATTTCGATGGTAGGATGGTAGATATCCTCGGGTGTTATTATAGGTAAGGAGCGCCTAATATAAAAATTGGTAACATCATTTACGAAAACTAAGTCCAGTAACCTTGAGGAACTATTTGTAATGCCATTTAGTTGGTATAAACCCAAATCGTATAAAGTGTTAAAAAATTCTGCACTATTAGAACCGAACGTAGTTTGAACATAATATTTCTCTTCCGGTAAATAGTTCCACGATATTGAAGGTAAATTGAAATCTCCAAAAACTAAAATTGAATCATCAGTAAATGCTGACCGAGCAATAGATTTAAAAGATTCGGCGTGTAGATTATATATTTGCATTGGAGAAGATGGTGGTAAATAAGAACATGTTATAAACATTCGTTTATCACTGTTTTTTATCAATACAGATATAAATTCAATGTCAGAAACTGAGTCAATTGCAACAAGTTCAGATGACAAACTGCTAGAAACTGCAATAAGGACTCCACCTCCAGTAGTTTTACTGCCACGATCACGTCGAAAGATATTGAATTTATTGCAAAGTATTTCAGAATTTAAAAAGTTGTCGCTAAGCCATGTTTCAGTAAATACCAAGATTTGTTGTTCCAAGTTAAAACTTTCCATATATAACGACGAAAGTTTTGTTCTCAGGCCACGAACGAAGGATAACCTTTATTCAAAATTAAAATTAATTTCTTTTATTTTCAGTCAGCTCGTCATTATGATCTGAACGATCAATCTTTTTGGAGAAGATATTACAGTTTGAAAACACATTGCTTTTCTGAATATCGCAAAAGTATATTGAGATGAATTCTTCTAATCGTACTGTCAGCTTTAATTTAGATTGAGCAGACCGTCTTGATGGGCTCACTTAAGACCGCCTGGTGATATCTTTGCGATAACTACCGAAAAGAAAATAAATATAAGAAGAAAAGAAGGTTATCCGACAGGCAGCTATTTCTCATATAAACAGATAAAGGAACTAATGCTCTCCGAGCACCTAGAGGAACTCTAGACCCATCAGCTTTGTTTAATATTGAGTTCTCTGCTTTTTTTTTATAGAGGTATAGAACTTTAAATTATAAATATTTTTTAATTGGCAGCCATTTTGCCAGCTGTCAAATTATTTGTTTAGATATGTGCGTAAATTTTCCCACGGGGTTTAATTAACTTTTATTTGGGTACGGTATTCCGTCGACCGTCGCACAGAGGAGTATTTGGCCAATCTAGGCGGTCAAAATTATTTTGATTGAATTTTGTATGCAAAATATTTAGAAGAGACATGTTGTGGCATTTAAAATTGTAAATTTATATAAACAAGCAAAAAGACGTAGGGTATTAAGACGGTATTTCCCCAAACCAATAAAAAGAGGATACTTTTCAAAGAAACTCTAAGTCGTGCAGTATGAAAAATTAACAAATAATTCTGTTTTTATTGAAAAGACAAAAATATGATATAAAAAAAATCAATCGGCCACTTCTTCATTGCCTGAGCTGAAAATATCTTCTTTATTTAATTCATAAATCTTGTCTTCGTTGTCTTCGGTTGGGACAAGCAATTCTAAGCATTCCTTTGAGAAAGGATTTTGTGTTTTTTTCGGCTTTGGTCTTAGTCCCGTTAACAGAGGATCTGAAGTTAGCAATAATCTATTAATTATATCTCTATTGCAGGACTCTCTTGAACATTTTCGGGCTTAGTTTTCACGATATTGCCGAAAGTGCTTATTTCTTGCTTCTGCTGCTTCTTCCGATAGCTGTCTTATAGGCAACAAAACGCTTTCGATAACAATTTGGCCATGAACAAGTATCTTGTGCATTGTTGGAGACATTGGGTACCAGGTGTACAGCTTAACATACATCTTCGCTATATCTGTTGTATAGGTGTGAAACTGTTCGGTGTCTATTTTATGGCAACTGGATATTACTTCCAATATAACTTTCAAGCGAAAATGAAGTCTCGATCAACTCCTGTAATTTCTGCTGCCAAATTAGGATCGGAAAAACAGCGTCTGCTTGTGTTACCGTCATTACAGTTTCCCAAAACAAGGTTTAGGAACATCCACAATCAGGCCCATTTTGCTTTTGATTTCTTGCTGGATTTTTATTTTTTAGGTTTTTACTATATCTTTATCCTTTTCTGTTCTTGCTTGCAATTTTTTAAGAGGTAGTTTGTAGGACATATGTAAAATACCTTCAAATAATCGTATCCGAGCGTGGAGAGTCGAAAGTCCGAATGTGAGCGAGCTTTCATTGATTACTCCAGTTTTATTCAAATCATTAAAATCTTTGGAAGTTTTGTTGCAAATATAGCACTTCATGGTGGAACTGGTATTCGTCACAGCGTTGCATACTTTGGCATCGACCATAGTAAGCAATAATTTATGTTGAACGCGAATTTTTATTCCTTTTAGGTCAGCTTCCGTTTCCACCAAGGTGCTAATGGCATTTTGAATATAATTGACTTCCTCATTAGTTACATCTACCGATTCCTTTACAAATCGAATCCGCATCGGTCGACAGTAGCGTAGTGAAGACGGTGTAGGATTTTTCCAGATGACTCTTTTCGTTGATTTTGATATGAGTTGCAATGGGACCATAGCACTTTGAAATATGTTTGAGTCCGAATCAGCCTCGTTTTCAAACCTTTGTTTATATTAAGATTGGTTGGACCTACCATCACAACCCCATTTATAAATAAGCTGCAAGCTTGAAATCTCATCCGCTTCTAAGGAATCAAATACTTCTTGAAGGTACTCTAGAAGTCGAGTAGATGTATGGTTCAAAAGATCTTGTAATTTGATTTCGGCACTGGTAGCACTGATTATACATGCCGACATTGGAGGATAACAATCCCGTTTAGCCTTTTGGAGCAAAGTGTAACACGGATAGAACTTTTTGTTGCTCATTCTAACAACCTCATACTGCCTGCGTGCTAAATTGGCTTCAATGAACAACGAGAGAGCTCCTAATATTGATAATTGTTGGTTACATTTTGAGTTGGATTGACTCTGTTGGTACGCAATTTTATATTTATGTGCGCGACTTGGTAAAGAAGTTACTTCTTTAAGCACTTCGGCAGCATCTCTCGTTCCAACTGACCGTAATTTAATACGAATAGCTACAGCCAACTCTCCCGTATTACTGCAGTTGCGTAAGGTTTCCGTTTTACGTCTTTTGGTTCTATCGCTGGACTCGTCGCAAGGCTTGGTAGGCCGTCCAGCATGATTAACCACTTTTGGTGTAGAAAAAGACTATTTTAACCACGGCTGATTAGCTTTAATGAAAACACTGGCTTTTCTATGGGCTTCAGCCCACTTTTTTTTAAAATCGCTTTTGAATTTGGCAAAACTATTTTTTAACAAATTTATATCTTCTTTAGAATAATTTCCGGATTGCATTTCATGTTTTTCGGCAGCAGCTACATTAGCAATTATTGATAAAATATTGCAGATTTCGGAAATTCGTAAAACGTCTTCACGAACTAAGAATTTGACCTTTGAAGAACTTAGATTTGGAAACAAAAAATTTTGTAATTGCTAAATTTTAAAATTAAATGTATAAAAGAAGTGTTCAACAAAGCAGCATGTACAGTAAAGCATCAGAATTTTTGGTACATTTTTTAGCAGTAGCATACTTCAAAGGGCCATATCCGCAGCCATTTTTTTTTTCAAACCATGAAATATCAATTAATCCAGCCTAGCGAGAATCTCAGTTGCGCTTAGTGGTGTTATACAACTTTATGACTATAGTTAATTTTTTTTAATCAATTAAAATTAACAAAAATACCATCATTTTCAATGTAGCTCTGCCGGTACCAGAATATATTATATTCTTATTGAACTATGTGAATTATATCATATTTACCTGCATTACAATTATCCATTTTAATAAAATTCATAAACTGAAAACACGCTTTCACTCAATTTTTTTCACGTTGACTTGTCTCAAACGCAGGAAAAAAGCATATGCCTACTTAGCAACACGAAACTTTGACTGCGTGGCGAGAGTGAACGAAAGCAAAAACGAATTTAAAAATAACGGGATCTAGTCCAGCATTCTATTCTCTTCACCCTGCGGTGGGTAGTTAAAGAAAAAGTGAGTTTTGAAAATTCGAATTTTGGCCGCTTAGATTGGCCAAATACCCCTCTGTGCGTCGTCAAATTTGTTTTGTTTGGTTAAGCATTTGAACATGAATAGAATGTCGCCTAAAGAATCGTTACAAATTGTGCGAATTAACTTTGAAAGTTATGCTTCTGTTGGAAATCCATATCGTACACCACATCTATTTTACGTCCGTCTTCGTACTACTTTGTCAGTACCTAGCCGTGTAAGCCATAACCCCTGTAGGCTAGTAGGTAGTGTACTAGCTTGTCAGTATGGGGGTTGTGGGTTCGATTCCCAACGAAGACCTTGGTTTTTTTTCACTACAAAAATAAAAACTGACAACGTGTATCCACAGAGTCGTCCCACAGTGGGTACAAAAGAAATCGTTGCTGGTGTAGTGGAAGACCCGAATCATTCTTTCCGCCATCGTGCAACTTATGGAAAAATTTGGTTTGCGCGTTTACCAAACCCAATTTGTGCAAGGCTTGAATCCACACGTTTATTAAGGCCCAAATTCGGTGAATAGGCTTAAAACAAGAGTAACGTCGACTCGAATTTTCATAAGTTAATTTTGTTTCGCGATGAAGCTCAGTTTTGTTTGAATGGATACGCCAATAAACAAACTTTTCGTATTTATAGTCACGATAATCCTTAATTTTATGTTACGTTACTGTTCAGTGTGCTTCATGGGCTGGTGGAATCCTTGATCCATACTTCAATGATGGCCGCTATAGAGCCATGATTGCTGACTTTTTTGTTTATCAACTGAACATCCATGATGTACAGGAGCTGGGATTTCAACAAGACGGCGCAATTTGTCGCATAGGGCGTGCCAATATTGATTTATTAAAGAAAACGTTTGATACCCGCATAGGTTCACAGTTTCGGATCCGTGAATTGGTGAAATTAAAATACGCGAAGATTATTTTTCAAATAAAGTAAATTTCATGCCATTTTAAAAACTCGTCTTTAATGTATTCTTTTGCAAGCTTCTCTACATCTATAAAAACACCCTTTACTTAATTGAGATTTCTAATAACGTCATGCTAACTTAATCGCAATGAATGAATTCAGCAAAAATTATTTATTATTTATTTTGAATTTGTTAATCAAAAAATTTTTTCAATTTGTTTGTTCATTATTATTTTTGTTTTTCCTGATGATGCCAACCAACGGTGTGGCGAAATATCGAAAATATAATAAAAAATAAAGTTTTTTTAAAAATTTTTTATTAAATAAGACCTAGTGCTTAAAATTAATTACTAAAAAATTATTAAATTAATTGTATTTGAGGTTATTCCAGTCATTTTGACTGGTCTGGTAAATCTAGTGTTAAGAATTTGGTTGTTGAATTTGAGTCGATAGGCTCGATACAAAATGTGCGAACACCAACGCGTATTTGACCGGTTCGTTCAATTGAAAACAACGCAACCATTAATATCATCGTAGATTCGCTCATTTCATTCAGAAGCAATCTGGTCTGGTTTTTCTGAAAAAATCATTTTTTCAGACGAAGCCTATTTTCACTTGTCACGGTGTGTCAACAAGCAAAATTGCCACTTTTGGGCTTCCGAAAATCCTAGAGTGATTATTGAGCAGAATGCTCAACGTGTCACTGTATCGTGCGCGATGTGGTATGAGGGCGTTTTTGTGCTGTTTTATCAGAATGTGAGGTTGGAAATGCGGATCACACTATCGCGAGATGCTAACAACTCAATTTTGGACTATTATTGACGGATGGATATCACTGTCATGTGGTTTCAACAAGACGGTGCCACATGTCATACGATAAATAAAACGATCAATTTATTGCAAAACAAATTTCCCGATCGCATAATTGCACGACAATCAGCAGTTACACCACTGAATTATTTTTGGAGGGACTATCTGAAGGACAGAGTCTATACGGAGCCAATCGAAGCGATTTCAGCCTTAAAACTCAAAATCCTTGATGTGATAAACGAAATAGAGCCACCATTTTGCCAAAAAGTGATTAAAAATTTTGATGAAGGTTTCGAACATCTGTTATTGTGGTCATGGTGGACATTTGCCAGATTTAATTTTCCATTCATAATTGTCAAACTTTTCTCTTCGTAATACAATAAATATTTGAATCATTTTAACCTAAATTTTGTGTTGTATTTTATTTTTAGAAAAAAGAAACTTCTTGTTGAAAAACGTTTTATTTGTAATGAGGATAAATTTAAAAAAATTATGCTGACACAGAAAGAGGGGAACAATTAGACGGTCCTTATGGTTCTGATGGCTCGCTAACTTATTTTCGTAGAATAATTTTGATCAAAAAATCAACCGCCATTATTTCTTGCCTTTTTATTTGATTATATTTGTGGCAATCACAATCTGTTGTATATTTTAATTTGTATGAAATACTACAAGAGTAGTAATTGTGAGCGCGCTGTTAAAGTTTCTATTGTTAAGCTTTAAAAAAACGTTTAATTATGAAAGGAATTATGGGATTAAGTTTTTACTCAAATGCTTTTCTATCCTCCTACAAAGTAACATGAAAAAATATTGTGTTGTAAACCTGCTGTACGATTCTACAACTTACCAAACTTACAACAGGATGTGAATTAAACAATTTTTTAAATCCTATTTAAATCTTGACTAATGTTTAAGCACAAATTCCTTATTTTTACGTTTTAGTATCCCTACTTCTGTTACCTAAATAGCAATGCTATTACAACTGCTACAAAATCGTGTTATCTAGTGCAATGGACAAAAATTAAAAGAAGTATTTTGCATTTAATTCTTTTATAAAAATTTTATTAAAATCAATTTATCTATTTAGAACAGTAATTTTTAGCGACCATAGGGATTGTTATTACCACCACCACCGCCACCACCATATGGACCGCCACCTCCACCACCACCTCCAGTAGGACCGCCACCACCACCGCCATATGGGCCACCACCACCACCATATGGGCCACCACCGCCGCCATATTGAGCGCTACATAACAAACTGCAGATCAGCAATAAGCCAAGAATCAATAAATTTTTCATGATTTAAGTTTTGGATTTAAATTTTAGTTTACAAGTTGTGCGCTTTTATACTTTCGTCTCTTATAATTCCAAGTATTCTAAGTTCTGTCTATTATAATTCCAAGTATTTTTAATATTTCTAGATTAAAGTAGTTATACAAACATGATGGTGTGTAGGTGTGTGCATATTTATCAATATTTCAAATCTAAATTATATTTTTCACAGTCTATAAATATTTAAATTATTTTGCTTTAGTTTGCATATTTTTAACCCCGTTGAACCCCCTGTAGATCGTTGTAATAGTGAATTCATATTTCTTAGAAATCAGAAATTGATTATTGATTTTACATTAAGAAAGGGTAGTGCCGTAGTAATAGATATTCTTTAGGAGACTTAAAGTGGGCATATCACTCCCCATGTATATACGATTGATAAAGGAATAACTAGCGAATTATCCAACGCTTTAAGTAAAGAACTTTAAATGCGAAGTATAGTTACAAGATATTTCGAAGCTCTAATGCTTAAGGAATAAGCGGTTTCCAAATATTATCTCTGCAAATAAAAAATAAATTTAAGGCATATTTTGGGGTTAGGGAGAGAGTGTCAGTCTATAGAGTTCATTTAACTTGTGTTTTTGTGTTTCCTTCCAACATTGCTTCAAAAAGCTTACAGCTTAAAAAATGATTGATTTAATGTTAGTGCGCATAAACATGAAGGAACTCGGTGGCCCACCTTATACATTGAAGTCGTTTTTTTATTGTTATTTTGTCGGTTTCATCTCCTACTATTCTTTACAGCTTGTGAGTTCTCTTTATCATGTCATTAAGTCAGGCAATGTTCTTTCAATACAATTGTGCAGGAGATGTCTGCTCTAATTAGCAACAGAGAGTAGAGTGCTACATCTTGTCCAATTTAGGCAATGAGCTACTTAAAACTAATTTTTACAAGAGCTCTACACGTTGCTAGAAGCAAATAATGTCAGCTAACTCCTCCTCTTGCAGTTTTATAACCTTATAATTTTTATAACTAGTTATCTATATACAAAAAATTGATGTTGGGTGCTGCTGTATTTAAACGAAACCTTCGCTAAAATATTTTCGAGCAATAACACCGAACAACAAAGTTTTTGTTTCGGGGTTGAAACTGAAATTTTTTTTTTTTTATTTATTGTATCTATTAAATTTTAATCTTTTTACTCGGTCCTTTAAATTATAACGATTTCTTTTTCTTTTTTTCTTTCAATATTTCGCTTTCCTTTGGAAAGCTTCTTCAGGAAATTATTTTTTATATTTTTAAAAACAAAAATTATAAAATAAAAAAAATAATTTCCTGAAGAAGCTTTCCAAAGGAAAGCGAAATATTGAAAGAAAAAAAGGAAAAGAAATCGTTATAATTTAAAGGACCGAGTAAAAAGATTAAAATTTAATAGAAATTATAAAAAAAGGTCGAATAAAAACTGAAAATATTTATTGTATCTTCATATATAATATGAATTATCAACAATTTTTCAAATCTTAAATCTAAATATATAATCATTAGGCCCCACCAATGTCAGACATAATTCTAGTGACAGCAATAAAATAATATCTTAACAAATTCTCACAATCAAAAAAAAATATAAAAAAACAGATTAATTAGACAATATGGTAGTTATAGGCATAATTTAGGAAATTCTACGGCAGAGCCAAGAAATTATAAATCATTAACTTATGTTCCTGGAATATCAGAAAGATTAAGAAAGTGTAAAATATATGACACAGATAAATATATAATTGCACACAAAACACATAACACATTAAATAAATTATTTAGCAGTATGAAGGATAAAATAGGAAAAATGGAAATATCTGATGTAGTATACAGGATACCATGTGGAGGAAATGACCAGGTGAACTGTGACAAAGTTTATATTGGGACAACAAAAAAATTTTTTTTCTTATTTATATATTTTATTTGCAATCTGTTTACAATCAAACAATAAACAAATATATTAACTACACTTAGAACAATGTAACAGTAGCGTTAAATTCCATTAAATTTAACAATCCAAAATTTAAAAACAATTTTTCAATAGTATAACAATAGCGTTTTCAACAAAATATATACAACTTAAAAACTAAACGGGAGATCAAGTATATGAAGTCTTTTTAATCGTCTTACTTCGTCACCGTCATCCAAAAGAGTTATGGCAAGAATGTTCTCGTGATTACTAAGTCGTTCCAAGTAATTACTGCTATACTTTCTGATTTCATCCCTAATACCCGGGATATTGAGATCATTATGAATTGTGTTATTTCTTATGTACCATGGAGCACCAATTATAAGCCTGAGAGTTTTGGACTGATACTTTTGAATTATGTCAATATTAGAGTAAGAAGCCGTTCCCCATAATTGTATTCCATAAGTCCATACGGGCTTTAAAACAGTTTTATACAATAGTAATTTGTTACTGGCACTTAACTCCGACCTTGGCCCGAGGAGCCAGAACATTTTTTTTGTTTTAATATTTAGTTGTTTCCTCTTTATTTTTAAATGCGTTTTCCAATTTAAACGCCGATCGATGTTAAGGCCTAAGTACTTAACTTCATTTGAGTGAGGTATTACAACTCCATTCAAGTATACAGGCGGACAATCACCTTTATTGAGCGTAAATGTGACGTGGGTAGATTTTTCCGCATTCACTTTTATATTCCATTTTTTTAACCAATTACTTATTAAGTCGAGCTGGAGTTGTATGGTGTTAGATGCAATAGCAGCGGACTCATTAATTGAAAGCAGAGCTGTGTCATCAGCATAGGTTGCGACTACTACATCATTTCTTGTTGGCATGTCGGAAGTGAATAACGTATACAACGTTGGGCCCAGAACGCTCCCTTGTGGGACACCGGCTTTAACATCACCAATTTCCGAGTTCTCGTCGTTAATGTTAACATAAAAAGTACGTTCGGACAGATATGACTTCAACAGAAGGTAGAATGGAGTTGGGAGCAAGTGTTTTAGCTTAAATAAAAGACCGTTATGCCACACTCTGTCAAATGCTTGTTTAACATCTAAAAACGCTGAAGAACAGTACTGTTTGTTTTCAAGGCATTCTCTTATTGATTTTACAACTCTATGACATTGCTCCGGAGTTCCATGTTTGGTTCGAAAACCGAATTGATGATCAGGTATAATATGACAACAAAAAATAAACTTAAAACGAGATTAGCTGGTCACAGGTGTGACCAAAAATATAGGAATATTTCAACACAGAAGACATCCTTATCTTCACATTGTAAGAAATATAATCATTATCCAAAGTTTGATGAAACATCAGTATTAGATATAGAAAAAAACTACAAGAGACGTTATATGTTGGAAATGTTAGAAATTGTTAATGTACCAAATGTAAGGAGAATAAATTTCAAGACAGACACAGACAATTTAGCTCAGAATTATAGGTACTTAATTAAAAAGACACATAATTTATTATAATCATTTCATAAGAGAGAATTTGTTATTTGTTGTTTGTTATTTATTTGTTGTTTTCGTTTCCATGTTTTTGTATGTTTGAATATTTGAAAATTTAAAATTTTTGTATGTATGTATGAAAAAATATTTTATGTTTTTGTCAAATGTTTTGAAACATTTTTTCAATTTGTTAATAATTTTTTTTGTTTTCAAACTTAAAAAATTTTTTCCTGAAGAAGCTTTCCAAAGGAAAGCGAAATATTGAAGAGAAAAAATATATAAAAAAAGATCTAAAAAAAGAAAAAAGATATTTATTAAAAAAATTAAAACTATTTTCAAGAGATTCCATTTCCATTTGGAGGGTTATTGACCAAAGCCCCTGTGTTTCTCCTTTTTTAATCGGATATGACCTCTAAAATTCAAAATATTCCGCGCAAGGGAATTCGCGTAACACTCGATCTTAGTTAAATATTCACCTGCGTATTGAACAACTTCAGCAGTCACGAGTGGAATATTCAAATCGCGATGTATAATTAAATTTCGCATATACCATGGAGCTAATGTAATTAATCGTAGTATTTTTTTCTGTCGGCGTTGAATTTTTTTCACATTTGAAGCTCAAGCAGTGCCCCATAGTTGAATTCCATAGCGCCATATTGGTTTCAGAATCGACTTATACAATAGAAGTTTACAGGTTGGCGGCTACCTGAAAGAAATTATTAGCTAATAAGCTATATGTAGCGCGCCATTTTTCATACAAAGTCAAAGTCAATAATGATTGACTTTCCTATAGATAAAGAACTATGATAGAGATAGTCTCGAGTTAAACTTTTATAAATGCAATATTTGCTACGATTAAAATAGTGGGGATAGTATTTCCTATACAAAGCAAATAAGCAAATAAGGATTTTTCAACAAGAAGTTTGTTTTCTAAAATAAAAATTTTAGATTAAGATGATTGTACCACGAAAAGAAAATTGCCGAACTTATGAATAAAATATGATATCTGGCAAATGTCCACCGCGACCACGCTGACAGATGTCGACTCTTTTATTAAAGTTTTTAATCACTTTTTGACAAAATGGCGGTCCTATTTCGTTAATCACATTATGGATTTTGAGTTTTAAGGCTGAAATCGATTCGATTGGCTTCGTATATACTCTGTCCTTAACATAGCCCCACAAAAAATAATCCAGTGGTGTTAAATCACATGATCTGGCTGGCCACTTAACTGCTGATTGTTGTGAAATTATGCAAATTATGGCTGTGTAACATATGGCATTGTTCTGTTTAAACCACATGCCAGTGATATCCACCTCATTAATAATAGGCCAAAATTAAGTTGGTAGCATCTCGCGATAGCATGATCCATTGACCTTTACCGCATTTTAAGCCTTATCTTCGAGAAGAAACGGTCTAATAACGCCTCCTAACCACATTTTTTTTTTGAAAATTATTTATTGTATCTTCAAGAAACTGAACTAACAATAAGTTTTAAAATCTTAAATTTTAAAAAAAAAGTTGCATTAGTCCACACCATGTCAGAACTAATCTTTTGGGTAAAAGAAAATTGTCATTAAAAAAAAACAAAACAAATATTTCTAAGATGTATCATCTGTAGCATTGAGGATTAAAGCTGCGGTATCCCTCTTTTTTAATCGGCTATATCCACTATAACCCAAGAAGTTGGGAGCAAGGGGATTAGGATGGTCTTTAAGCTACATTAAGTATTTGCCTGCGTATTTGATGACTTCTGTAGTCACCAGCGGTATGTCTAAATCACAATGTATGTTTGAATTTCTGATGTACCATGGAGCGGAAGTTGTTAACTGTAAAATTTTATTCTCTCCACGTTGAATTCTATCCACATTTGAAGCTGAGGCAGTGCCCCAAAGTTGGATTCCGTAAGACCATATTGGTTTCAAAATACTCTTGTAAATTAGAAGCTTACAATCTAGGCTAAGTTTCGAGTTCCTGCCAATGAGCCAATGTAATTGTGTTATCTTAAGTTTCATTTGTGTTAGCTTTGAGTCAATATGATGTTTCCATGTAAGGCGACGATCAAGATGTATACCAAGATATCTCACATAAGTATGGTGTGGAACAATCTGATTATTGATTCGAACGGGTGAACAATTATCTCTTCGCAGGGTGAAGGTCACATGAATGTACTTTTGAACGTTCACTTTAATTCGCCATAATTTTACCCACAACTCCACCTGAGTTATATGTTGCTGAAGATTTATGGAGGCTTGAGAGAAATTTTCGTGCGACACGCTGTATCGTCAGCAAACGTAGAAGTATGGACAGTTTCACTTACAGGCATATCGCAGGTGTATATCAAATATAAAACTGGTCCAAGAATGCTACCTTGTGGTACGCCTGAGGAAATTGGTTTGGATAAACTAACGAGGTCTCCTTCAACAACAGACAATTTTCGTCCAATTATGTAGCTTTTCCGTAGGTTGCTTATATTACAAGGCAAGTGAGCGGTCAGTTTCAGAAATAGACCTTCATGCCAAACTTTGTCAAAAGCCTGAGAAACATCAATAAAAATAGCTGAACAATACTTCTTCTCTTCAAAAGTTCTTCTTATCACCTGAACCAATCTATGGGTTTGCTCAATTGTGCTGTGTCTACTTCTTAAACCAAATTGATGGCCTAGGATGCACCGACCACATAGCTCAGCATACAGTGACACGTTGAGTACACAAAGGTTTCTCAATGATCGGTCTAAGATTTTTAGAAGCCTAAATGCAGCATTTTTTTCAGAAAAATCAGCCGGTTGTTAATGAATGAATTGAGCGACTCTACGGCGATATAAATGGTCAGTCGGCTTCAATTTAGCCACCAGTTAAACCTTGTAAGGCTTTGAAGTCAAATTCTTACGCAAAATTCGCCATACGGTGGTTTTTGGTAGCCTCAATTGTTGAGAAGGTCGAGGTAGTGAAAAATTTGGTTCTGCTTCAACACTGTGGTTCATGTGGTTCGTGGCTGCAATGTTTTCAGTTGAACGACCCCGTGTTCGATTATTTTGTATCGAGTCTATCGACTTAAATTTAACGACCAAATTCTTAATAGCAGTTTCAGAAGGACGATTTTATGTTGTCCGAAAATATCACAAATTTTACGAAATGCAATTTTAACAGAAACAGCATTTTCATTGTGGATTTTAAAAATTTTAATGCGATTTTCGTGCGAAATTAAATTTATGGTAACAATTGCCGATCTACTACGAATAAGTCAAAAAAAAACTAAATATCAACACTGTCATGTTATTGGTGTTGCCACAATTGAAAAATAAACTTGTTGTTAAAAAAACCCGCTAATAATTATCGCCATACTCTCGAACTATGTTAGCTATAATATTTAATGATATTATTTTTAATAACTTTAATTGAAAGGTGTATAGTCGATCCCCACTGTTGTGGGGATAATACTTCCGGAACAAAATAAACCATCATGAACATTTGCCAAGAGAAATATAATATTAAATATTTTTATAAAGGAGCGGAAATAAGTTAAAATTTGGCAGCTAAGAGGCATAGCACTACAACCCTACCCGTTTGCCCCCTCATACAAATAGACTTTGTTATTAGATTTTGGATATAACTTTTTAATAAGACGACATAAGGTAATCAAAAATCCATAAAATTGGCAAAGTGTGCTTGGAACAGCTAGAGAACTGTTATAAGTGGAATCTTTAAAAATTTATTACTCCTATAATACATAGTTGATCATATTTATATAGATCAGATTGGGACATTGAGTTTAGTACCCTCCATACAAACCAAATGATAACTATAAAATTCGTGATAACTATGTAAGTTAGCATCTTTAAACTATATAATAAGGAAAGAAAATGATATAAAATGGGTACATATAAAGGGAGTGACATGTCCCACGTAAAGTCTATACTTTCAGCACTTCTACACATTCAATATTTATGAAATAGGAGCAAAAAAATGTTATATTCAAGGCACGGGATACCGACTCTTTAAATGACTTTCAAAGAGCTTTTATCATTTAATTATAATACAAGCCGCGTAATATCTACTCTGTCTATTGTTACTGTTGTTGTTTGATTTTAATTAAGAAACACAAATAATTTTCTTAACATCATTTATTTAAACATAACAATTTTTCTTAAACTATATTCTTTTCTATTTAAAACTGTAACCATAACCGTTACCACTAGAACCGCTACCTCTGCGACCATCTGAAGTACCATAGCCATAGCCGCCATTACCACCAGCACCGCCATAAGGACCATTAGGTCCTACACCACCATAGCCATAACCGCCATCAGGTCCACCACCTCCTCCGCCACCGCCTCCACCAACATATTGGCCTCTACAAGTTGCTGTAATCAGCAACAAAACCCCCAGGTAAAATAGCGCTTTCATTTTGAAACTTTAACTGTTTGTAAACATGCAATGTCAGTTGTATTTATAGTCTCTGTTTGAAAGTCAAAGTGTGTTTGTTTAAATTTTGTTATTTGTCTGTAACAATTATATTTTTTTACAGATAATCAAAATAATTTGCGTTATAACACATTTGTTTAGTAAAATTTTTGTTGTAAAAAAATATTACAAATAATTTTAATCACCTTTAGTATACTGGGCTATATTATCTATAATTAATTCATTTAATCTGGGAAAACATAAAGAAAAGAAAGTTAATTTTTATAAATATTTTTTTAAATATATCGTTAGAAATGTAATACGTTTTTCCAAAATGTAATCAACTAATCGAATTAAGAATTTGTATTAAGGGTATTATTTTAAAAAAATTGTATTGTTAATAATTTCGAATATTGTGTCTTCGAAAAAATAAATTATTCGAATAAAAGAAATTATTCGAATAATACAAAAATTGAATAATTTTTATTCGCATAAAATTTCTTAAATTAACACAATATTTCTTTAGTCTTTTGATTTACAATAAAAAAATTATTCGCTCAATATCTGTTGAATCGAATAATAATTCACGAAGTTTTATTCGATTAATTAAAAAAAAACGAATTCAATTTTCAATACTGCTGAAGCAAATAGTAAACGTTTTGTTTTTTTCAAAAGTTATTTATCCGATTAAAGGCACACTTAGTCAACTTTCAATTCAAATTTAAAAATATTTTTCGTTTAATAACCGAAAGTATTTTATTCGAATAATTAAAAAAATAATTATTCATTCTTACTATTGAAGCGAACAGTAAACGAAAAATTTTTATTCAAAATTTATTCATTCGATTAATAGCACTCTTTTCTAAGTCTTTAAATGCAAATTAAAAAAAATATTCGTTTAATACCTGTTGAATCTAATAATAATCGAAAGTGTTTTATTCGAATAATTTAAAGAATGTGGATTATTCGTTCGATCGAATTAAGAACAGAAAACAGGTAATAATCGAAGAAGTTTCAAAAGCATTATTTGTTCAATGCTACTGAAGCGAAAAGTAAAATAACAATTTGTATTCGAATATTATTTATTCCGTTAATTCAATACTTTTTTAAATCTTTTAATTCAAAATGCAATTGAATTGAATCGAATAATAATCCAAGAAGTTTTATTTGATTAATTAAACAAAACACTGATCATTTGTTCAATAAGCTATATACGGTTTTCTAAAAAGTATTCGACTAATCGAATAAATAATTTGTATAAAGATTTTTATTTTAAGTAATTTTTATTTCGTTATCAATTTTGAAAATTTTCTGTTAGAAAAATAACAATAAAAGAGATTATTCGAATATTATTAATTTAAACACAATATTTCTTTAAACTTTTGATTTGCAATAAAAAGAAATTGTTCGTTAGGTACCTGTTGAATCGAATAATAATATAAGCAGTTTTATTCGATTAATTTTAAAAAATGGATTATTTGCTTTATAAAGCTAAAACGAACATTTTTCTTTGAAAGTTATTTATTGGATTAATAGCACACTTTTTTTTAAGTCTTTTAATTCAAACTAAAACAAATTTTATTTAACAACAGTTGAATTTAATAATAATCGAACAAGTTTTTCTTCGATTAATTAAAAAAGAATTATTTGATCATTATTATTGAAGCGAACATTAAAAATTCTTTATTCAAAATTTATTTATTCGATTATTAGCACGCTTTCCAAAGTCTTTATATTCAAATTAAAAAAAATAATTGGAAGGAGTTTTATGCGAATAATTGTTCGAAAAATAACAATAAAAAAAATTATTCGAATAATATAAAAATTGAACAATGTTTATTCGCATATTATTTCTTAAATTAAGACAAAATTTTTTTAAACTTTTGATTTGCAATAAAAAAAGCTATTCGTTCAATAACTATTGAATCGAATAATAATCTAAGAAGTTTTATTCGATTAATTTAAGAAAATGGATTATTTGTTCAATACTGTTGAAGCGAACAGTAAACGAAAATGTTTTATTTAAAAAGTTATTTATAGCACCCTTTTTTAAGAATTTTATTGCAAATTTACCAGCTGAATCTAATAATAATCGAAGAAGTTTTATTTGAATAATTGACAAAAAAAAAAAAAAAGGATTAGTTGCTTAACGCTGCTAAAGCGTTAATTTAACAATTTTTATTCGAATATTTTTTGTTCGATTAATATAATACAGAAATTAATAGAATAATGCAAATAAAAAAATTTTTCCTATACCTATTTAATCGAATAAAAAGCCAAGAATTTTTAAGTAAACATATTTTAATCGCTTGATAGCATATTCATTTAGTATTTTTCATTTGGATTAATAAAACGATTTCTCAAGTTTTTTAATTTAGAATAGAAAAACTTTGTGTCCAATACCTTTTCAATCCTTTGTTAATGGAATAATTAACATTTGAAAATTTTTAGTTAAACGATTTTTTTTTAGTTTTTTAAGTAGAATAAAAAAATTATTCGTTCAAAATGTAATGGATTAACTTGTATTGCCCCCAAGCTTTCCTTATTTATGAAAAGTTGTTCATGAATAGCAATGCTTAGTTCACACGAATAATGATTAATTCTTTACAAAGCCCTTAACTAACTTGTTATAATTGGTAGCACTGGTAGTACTGCTAAAACTGGTGGCGGTAAAGTGAAATTATGCAGCAGTTTTCTGACATTTTTAAGCTGATGATGGGTGTGCCGAATTTGTATAACTTTACAGCGGTTTTGTTTAACCTGAATTTTCTTACAGTGCTACTATCGAGATTTAGCTCAGCTTATTACTAAATTATGAAAAATTCGTTTTAACATTTTTGATTGGACAGAAGGAACTTTTTTATTCGACCTTTTTAATTATCAGATAAGGAAGTGTTTTTTTTTAATTTATTTTATTTTGCTTTTGTTTTATTATTTTTCTTTAATCACTTTTATTTAATATTTATTAATTAATAAAAAAATTGTCTTAACTGATAAAATTATTATAGATTTGAATAGATTTTGCATTTATTTATGTTCATTTGATGGATGGAAAACGGGTGGAAATATAGAGACAAATAATTGGCGGTTTACCCCGAACAATATTTTCTGATTAAGGGAAATTAAAAAAAAATTAAATTTTTTTTAATAAATTTTGCTATAAATAGTGGCGTCTCAAGCTATTTCAGTATCATTTCTTAACATGAAATTGTACGCTTATTTTGGTTTCGTTTTGGCTTTAATAGCTGTTGCTCTGGGTAAGTTTTCAAACTGAATTGATTCGCCTTAAAATAAAAATATATTATCTTTTATGTGATTTTTGTTTTTATATTAAAGGTAACCCCAATCCTGAAGCCCAACCTAATCCTCAGCCATTAGGTGGCGGTGGTGGTGGTGGCGGTGGAGGTGGTGGAAAGTAAAGTTTTTCCCATCTTAAATACTGATGACATTTTTTCTCTGTTATAAATGAAGCAAAAAGTTATAATAAAATATAAATTAAAACAATGTTATTATGAATCTTTTAACTATTTCTTTGCTAATGGAAGAGCTCTTGGCTGTAGCGTTTTTGATTGAAAATATGAATTAACCTGTATTTGATGATCAAAAGCACAAACATGAGGTCATTATCGTCATAAAAATTGTTGGCAATCAGATTTCTTATCTTTAATAATAATAAAATTAAAAATAATGAAATTTGTAATTTAATAATTTCAAAATGTTTTCAATAAAATTAATTATACCTCAAGCTTGCTCTTTTAATTAATTAATTTAATTAATTGCTCTGCTCCTCGTTTCTGTAATGTACCCTCTTTTGTTTTACAGCAGCCATAAACAAACCTCCGCTAACAAAACCGCAACAATTAATCACTGTGTGGTAGCTAAATACCTTTTTACTCTGTATACACACCTACACAAACCTACATTACTTTACTACTGATGGTGTGAAAGTAACTTTATTCACCTCAGTTGTACTACACACACACACGGTCAACAAAACCACAGCTGGATTTTATTTTCTATTCAAATTTAAATGAAAATTTATAGAAATTCTATAATTTTCAAATTATAAATTATAATTATAAATTATAACTATAAATTATAGTTTAAAAGAGTTATAAAAACTACATAAACGAAATAGGTATTACCCAAATAAATAAACAAATGATCCAAGGCATCGTGTATTCCAAAAGCAAACAAAAACTTACATTTTTGATAACTAAAATTTGATACAAACAAATTTAAAACTTTAACCCAATAACTTTAGTACATAATCAAAAGAAAGCCCTAAATAACAAATAGCAAAATTTATATTTAATTTTAAGTAAAGAAAATCCCTAAAACTTTAAAACTAGAGAAAATTTCAGAAAGTTTTGTGTATAAAATTCGCCGCAGTGGTGTATAGAGCTCTTGAGTTGTTTTTCATCGCATTAAAACATGAATGAATCTGAAAACTTATAAATGTGTGCATAGAAATCCTTTCTTTTAAAAAAAAAAAAATGTAGGGTTTTTCAACAAGAAGTTTATGTTCTAAAAAAAAATAAAAAAAATATTTTTAGATTAAGAGTCTAAACACAATCATTGCGGTGCGGTGCGATTTCTCGTTGCGGGAGAGAGAAATAAACACAATACACCGGAAGACGGCGGCGGCAAAACTTGTCATTGTTTGTTTACATTTTTTATGAATTTATTTGTGCCTAAATTTTTGTACAATTTGGTGTTTGTGTTAAATATTTTATGATGGCAGTAAATAAAAAAATTCAAGCTATTAAAAACATTGTAAATTTGGTAGAGGCCACGTTTGATTTATGTGTGGAATTAGAAATTATTTTTTCGTTGATGTCCATTTTTACTTTTATGCTTTTGCACCTTTTTTATTGATCCCACAACAATTAATATAAACTTCAAAATCACATGTGTTTTGTTTACAATAATGTTGTGAACACCGCCAATTAATGAAAAACTATGGCAACATCAGAAAGAGAAAGAGTGTAAAAAATTGAGAGAATAAAAAAAACCGCAATGAAATAAAATAGATTTTAATTTTATGCCGCACCGCACTGCGGTTTTTTACTACAAAATCGTATGAAAAAACGCACCGCAATAAAATATCGCAGTATTGTGTTTAGACTCTAAGATGGTTCAAAAATTTTACTGTATTACGAAGAGAAAAGTTCGGCAATTATTGAATTGTATGAAAAATGATATCTGGCAAATGTCCACCACGACCACGCTTAAAGATGTCGAGTCTTTCGTTAAAGTTTTTAATCAGTTTTTGGCAAAACGGCAGTTCTATTTCGTTAATCGCATTACAGATTTTGAGTTTTAACGCTGAAATCGATTCGATTGGCTCCATATAGACACTGTCCTTAACATAGTCCCACAAAAAATAATCCAGTGCTCTTGAATCACACGAACTGGCTGAACAAATTGCTGATTGTCGTGAAATGATGTGATTGGGAAATATGATTTGCAATGAATTGAACGTTTCATTGGCTGTATGACATGTGGCACCGTACTGTTGAAACCACATGTCAGTGATATTCACTTCGTCAATAATAGGCCAAAATTAAGTTGTTAGCACCTCGCGATAGATTAATCCATTGACCGTTATCGCATTTCCAGCCTCATCTTCGCAAAAACATGGTCCAATCACGCCCCTAGACCATATTGCACTCCATACATAACACGTTCAGCATGCAAAGGCTTCTTAATAATTGCTCTAGGATTTTCAGAAGCCCAAATGCTGCAATTTTGTTCGTTGTGAAATGTGAAAATGGGGTTGGTCTGAAAAAATTATTAAAAAAAAACTATCATTATCATCACATTGAAGGCGCTCGCCGGTTACATCGAACAAACAGCCAACAATGACGGCTTACACCCAAGAAAATGACATTTGTAGAAAAATGATTTTTTCAACAGAACTTGAAAAATATACCAAAAAGTAATCGCCAAGTATTTTAAATTTTCGGCAATTTTTATTGTAAGATATTTATTTCAAAAGTGATTGTTCACTGTCACATGTGGCAAGAAATAATCCTAACTGACAGAACTACATTTCATCATAACTCGTAAAGGGCACATGCGATTTGGATAAAACATCAAAAACAAAAAAAAAAAAAAAGACGCAGAAATTAATGACTTCAAATATATTGTTGGAAAATTAAAATATTTGTTTCTTTTAAAAAATTTATAAAAACAATAAAAACGGGAAAAACTAAGAGTTGAAGTAATTAATCTTTAATCATAGTGCGAATCCGTTAACGTGTGATTAGATTTACATCCGCGCCTGGCCTTCATCTGGCCTTAATCAGATGGTGGATCAAACCACTGCATAATTTGGAACGTCATGTTCGTCCTAGGAAGCCGAAGCTATAATTCTATGCAACAGAACTTTCTAGTTGCAACTTCGATGATTCCAGAGCGAGCTGCAAATCATCACTCCTTGCTTAAGAGTTGGAGACTTTCCAACTCCTGTCCAGAACACATGTCTAGCATGCTCACTGGATCTGGGAACATTTCACCAGGTAGGTGTTATTAAAGGTGAAATGAACCCGGCCACCATAGAACCATAGATTGATATGGGGCCGCGAAACCACAACCACCACGATACTCCCATATAGGGGCCAACCTCAATAATCAGTCAGAGAACAGTTAAATGTCTAAAGAGACAAATAACAGAACTCTGCGAACTTACTGATTCCCGTGGAAATAAAGTGGAGTTTCCAGTTGTACCCCTGCTGAATTCAGGGGACTGGGCTCCCTTTTTCCCCCAGCTGCACAGGTCTAAGTTGTTACTATCTTGATTTGCTAATTGATTTCCACTTTCGTGCTTAAATCAATTAAATTAATTGCTGTATTTTTTCGCACTTATTTTGTCTTCGCAACAGTGTGCACTGTGCTGTGTCTGGAATAGTTCAATATCAACTCCATGCTATAGTAATTAAATACAATTAAAAATTTATAAAAGCAAAAGTAAATTAAATTTTAAATTTTATTTTAAAAGCTTTTTAACAGGTGCTTAAATTTTGAAACAGCAAATATATTATGGGCACTTCAAGATGCGGAAAGCTTTACTTGCCACCACCACCACCGCCGCCTCCACCGCCACCGCCCAATGGCTGAGGATTTGGTTGGGCTTCAGGATTGGGGTTGCCTTTAAAATATAAACAAAATTCAAATAAAAAGTAATATATTTTTATTTTAAGGCGAAACAATTCAGTTTGAAAACTTACCCAAAGCAACAGCTATTAAAGCCAATACAAAACCAAAATAAGCGTACAATTTCATGTTGAGAAATGATATTGAAATAGCTTGAGAGGCCGCTATTTATAGCAAAATTTATTCAAATTTAATTTTAATAGTTTTTTATTATTTTGTTAAGGTTGTTGGGGTTAAACCTGCAATCATTTGTTTTAACACTTTCACACATTTTACACCCATCAAAAGAACACAATTCTTAGAAAAAGAAAATGCAATTGGGCATAAATAATTGATTTGAATAGAAAATAATCTTATCAGCTTAGGGAAATTTAGTATTAAAAAGTAATTATTAAATATAACTGATTAAATAAAAATCAAATAAAAAATAAAATAACAATGAAAATCTTCTTTATCTGTCATTTACAAAATTTCCCTCTGTAAGCAAAAAAGACTAAATCGTTTTAATGCAAAGTAAACTGACAAATGGTAAATACGTTTAAAATCACGTTTTTGGTCAAATTTGCTTCAGTGCTTCGAAGTCTTTCAGATTTTAATTTCTATTGTCATTAATATTATTATGACTATTATTATTAGTTTTATTACATTACTCAGTGATAAGTCCAAAGTATCAACAATATAAAAAAATACCCCAAAACTAAGCCCTTTTTTACTATAGACCAGTGATTTCTGGCGGTTAAACAAAAACTCTCCATTTAATATTTTTACCACAGAACCCTGCGTAAATACCACTATTTGCTTTAGGTTAAGGTCCTCTACAAAGTTCACATCCATATAACTATTATCTAGACCTAACGATCAAAGGGAACATAATCCTGGAACAGAATCGAATATGAAATAAACAGGACACCAACAGCAACGGACATAATAATACACAACTCATCAAATCATCCCCAGCAACACAAAAACGCAGCAATCAGGCAGTTAATAACAAGACTCGAGAGAACACCACTAACATGGCAAATGTATATGAAGGAAATGGAAACAATATACACCATAGCGGAAAAAAACGGTAACAAAAAGCGCCTCGTAGATAACATCAAGCAACAAATTAGAACGAACAAAGAACAGGAGAATGAAAGGAAAAAATGGGCTACATTAACATATATGAGAGGATCAACATGCAAACTGGCAGAATTCTTTGGAAACATCAATACCGCCTTCAGAACAGGAAATAACCTAGGCAGAATACTACGGAATAGAACAATCGAGGCAAATATACTAGACAAACAAGGAGTGTACAAATTAACTTGTACATGCCATTATAGCTACATCGGGCAAACAGGACGAAAAATTAAGACCTGATTTAGGGAACACATTAGAGACTATAACAAAAAACTACGAGAACCAAAATCAACTCCAGAATCAAACTTTGCGAACCATATATTCAACAACAAATGTACACCACGATATATAAAAACAACGGTTAAACTGCTTCATACACAGCACAAAGGAAGGAGACTAAATGTATTGGGAAACATGGAAATATACAAACAGAAAACATTTGACGGATGAATAATAAATGAACAAATAAACACTGCTTCGGACACAATATTTGAAACATTGAAACATTTTTACAAGAAAACAAACATTACACCAACACAAACACGTTACGCAGGTGCACAAGACCAAAGCCATAAAGAACATCATAAACGTACAGTTATAGCGTAGACAGACAGGATTAACAGCCTTAATTCGAATTAACTCGTGGATTATCTTCCATATTCCAGTTAAGTTAATCCTCAAAATTAAACAGAATTTATACTGTATTTAGCTATTTCAATTTGGCAGCACTGTCAACAATCAGTCAGCTGTTGATAAGTTGTTTATAATTAAAAACCCAAAAAAATGAATTCAACTTCAAGGTAAGCTTTTTTAACTTTTTTAACAAAAAAAAAATATTAAAATGTGAATGCATTTTTCCAATTTTAAGATCTCTTGAACTTGCTAATAAGACTACTGAATACCAGCTTTTATAATTGTAATAATCTATTGCATCCACTTTTCTCGGTTGAATTTTTATATGACATCCATCAACAGCAACAAAGCATTGCGGAGACCCGAGGCGTTTAAACCCATCAACAATGCGTTTTATTTCTTGTGGATGTGGGGGATATGAATTAATATATGTAGCGAGATTATTACATATCACGTGGCAGAAATCTATAACAATTTCGCCAACGGTACTACGTCCCACAACAAATAAACTACCAGCAGTCCTATATTCAGCTGCTGATCCCAATGTGAACAATACTATTGTCACCCTCTTCTCGATTGAAATACAAAGCGTGTGTGTACTCTCTCAATATTTCGAACTTTTCCACATAACTTCTGGAAATCGCTTCTGTTTACACGAAAGTGTTCTTTAAATGCATTGTCGTCCATTATAAGCACGTCCCACTCCCAAAAAAAGCTGCTGCGATTCTTTAGAAAAAAGCATGTAAATTATATCCACCATGATGAATTAATATTGAACCTACTAATTTCCACTGAGTGTCCAACTGCGATTCCAATTTGTTGCAACATGTACAGATTACTGACTGCTTGTGTTTCAACAATTTTCACATTCTGGAGTGGTTTCAGGAAAAGTATTTTCAGCTTTCTTTCAAATAGATTATGATTTTATACGAACAGCATAGCTGCTAATCTTGTTTTCTGCCTTCTATCCATTTGAACTCGATATATGTAAATGCAAACAAAAATTAGTAAAAAAAACAAATAGCTGTTTGCTTAATCTACAAACTCTCGTCTGACGGAGTAAAATTTTAATCCGGATTAGTAAGTTCACAGATAAACACAAACGAACAACAAGTATGATGGTAAAAGGATTTAGTTAAGAAGAAAGACGAATGAAAAAGGGAGCGACAAATTAGGTAAAAAGAGACAAACGAAAAAGGAGAGAGATACAGGCAAAAAAGAGAGAAAACGACGAACGCAATAACACGAAGGGAAACACGAACAAGAGAAACTATACAAACACAGCTGACAATAGAACGCAACTAACATGAAAAGAACACTGAAGATGGCAAACAGCCGAAATCGGTTTGTTCACAAACCAAATTTGACGAGGGTCGACGGAAAACCGTACCCAAATAAAAACATATTCTTATTCTAGTTTAGTGCCGCCCGAGTGATTTACTCTATATTTGGATAGAAAAAGAAAATTATTCGAATTTATATTGCCTATGCAACATGTTTCGAAAGTATTATGTTGTAGAATCGAAATGCAAAATTAACATTTGGACATTCGCAGATAATATGCGCTGACATTTAAGATTCGTTTTTAATTTAGCAAATCTAAATTTATCAAATCTTATCATTAAGGCAATAAATCTTGCTTAGGATATTGCGATTGCCCCTAAGTGCTGGACACTCTCTAACTGAGTTCCTTGAGCGTCATTTAGAAATATTATCATTTTGAGGTTTTAGGTCGTACCATAGCATCGCCAAAAACCACTTTGGTTTCTAAAGTACCAACGCAGAAGCTATTCTTTTTTTACAAGCACAAGTGTTGCTTTGTTCCCTCCAAAGCTATATTTGCTACACGACCAAGCCTAATGAGTCTTAACGCAAATGCTGTAAACTATTATTGAATAAGCGATCTCGTAAAGAGCAAAACAAGTTTAATTCTGCTGAGTATAAGCCTGGTGTCACATATATAATTTAACTGCCTTATCGATCCATTGCTGGGAGCACAGATTTTTTTTTTAATCTGCGGCTTTCAGAGTTTAATTGTTTTCCCGGTATTTGACTTTGTACAATGGTTTTCTTATCTATACTATGTTACTAAGGTCAACAGCTTTAGCACAGCTCATTTTCAAACTAATGCGTTTATTTAAACTGTCTGTACGGTTGGCCTTTGAAAGGGAGGGGAGGGATTTTTCTTTTCAAAAAATAAAAAAAAAATTTAAATTGCAGTTTCCTTATTTTCGAAAAGAATAATTTTTATAGTGAGTTTTTTTGAGCCCAATAGAACTTTACTGCCATATGAACTGTTTATCATGCTTTATCACGCTATTTACAGGCACAATATTGCTTTCAGCGATGAAAAGTGAAGCCAACAAACTCCATACACCCCGTTACATTAAAAAAAAATCAACCGATTGTTGAGGTTTAAACGCTGCTGGTACATATTTCATATAGTTGGAGTTGGCGTTATAGTTGCTAAAGAGCATTATCGCATTATATTCAATGATTTTTTTTTTTGTTTGAAAATATGGATGACATTCATACGGGTGAGATGTGATGAGTTACATCAACCGCAACTATTGTGTTATTGAAACCTAAATTTGAGTTTAAGTCGATTTCGATTAATGGATTTGTGATTTCTCCTCCAAGTCTATGCTATTTGTCCCTTTTCGATTATTTTCTGGTGGGCTACAGGAAGCCACTAATTCATGCGGATAAGCAGCTACAATTGACACACTGGAGAGAAACATTGTTCTTTTTACTCATGATATGATTGACAGTTATTGCATAGAAGTAGAAGTAGACATTTCTTGATAACAAATTAATTTCTTATTTTCTTCATTAGAGCAGGCATTAGCACGGGGATTTTTTGCAAAATGTGTGTAATAACCAAAAAACAAAGAAATGTAATCCATAATTTCTAAACTCTTCGACCAAAAAAGGGGGAAAAAGGCTTTAAGGAAAGCCTTCTTGTTTCTATTTTTAATTTTATACTCCAGTGTAATTTCTACGTTCAATTTGAAGACGTAAAATTTCTTTATAATTAATTTGATTGATTGGGGAATTTGCTATTGAAAAGAAATAACTGTTAAGAAAGATTTATTATTCATTTAAAAATTAAATATATAAATTCATAAACCTTTATTATTGATGTTTATTTGTTAGAATCTACATAATCGGTTTTAATTTTATTCTGTTTTGTGAAAATTCCCCGCGGCACAGTGGGATAGATTCAAAGTAATTTGTAAATAACTTACACACTTTTAAATATTTAGTACGTTTGCAACAAAATGGATAATGATTTTAAATTTCAGTCAGCCAGCCTTCTTAAAGGTGCCAAGGGTTATCGAAGCGGAGTAAATTGGCCATGTTAAATTTTAAAATGTTTTCTTAGTAATATTTATTAAATTGCTTAATCTCTCACTTAATATTTCAAAAGTGTAGCAGACTTGTATGCCCAACTTAAGCAAGCGCGATATGGCGCTTTAAAATCACATTTTCAACTTTTTGCACTTTGAACGTTATTGTACGGTTTTTCAAAATATCGGAAACCCTATAACCGACTTTTCTTCTTTTCAAATTTTGAATTGCTTGTTGAATATAGATAAAGCACATATAACTCAATACCTCCATCCTGGATAAGCACCATATGTCCTGTGCTAATTAAAAATAAAACCTCAAAAGACTCCTGAAGTTAAAATTTTCAGTGTGTTTTAATTTTCCATCAAGTGTGGATAGAAAATGTCATGAGTTAAAGGGAGTTTAAATTAAAATATTTTTATTCTTCTTAAAACGGTACATTGCTTCATCTGCTAAATGTCCAACCCCGATTTGTGTTATGTTGTTCTATTGCGACTTGCAAGCAAAAACCTGCAAAACTTGAAAAATTTTAATGAAAAATATCGCGCAACTCAATCGCACGAATTTCATTAGATTTCCAAATAGCCAAATTTTCTTTGAAAAAAAGGTACATTGTGTTGTTTCTCGATATACTTCACACTGCCCACGGGACACGCAGTCAAGATAGATCTCTTCCCCATCTTAACATGTGCTTTCGGGGGTAAAACACAGCACCAGTTGCCTAGACTAGCAGGAGCCTAAAACAGCAGAGAAATAAAAGTGGGCTCGGGAGGTTCGAGCAGTTGATTTGAGCATACTGATAACACGGTAAACAGTTGCTATGGCCTTACGGTGACTGTGATTTAAGAATCGATTGGCTTCTTAAAGCGTCCAAAGAGATGTTGCACATGTAACATGCAATTCCGATACTCCACAAGTAACAGGACAAGGCAGTTGATAGTCTCCAGGTCTAGAGCAAACAGTCGAGGCACGGCCCTGCTTACTGTGCTCTTAAAAATTGCAACTAAAGCGTGTTTGCACCTAAGGATGTTGGTAGACAAATTGTATTTACCCAGCGAAAGGACCATCGTCGGATTAAGTTTAAACGGCCAAGTGCTGACGTTAATCTGTATCACACATATCCTTTGACATAAAACTGAGGTTGTGTAGCCCAGACTTCCGCTTCTACTTAGAGGAGAAATGGAAT
Source organism: Trichopoda pennipes (assembly GCA_030448955.1). NCBI lineage: Eukaryota > Metazoa > Arthropoda > Insecta > Diptera > Tachinidae > Trichopoda > Trichopoda pennipes. Next base: position 7,322,556 of record JASKUP010000056.1, on the reverse strand, counting down.
TAAATATTTTACAGTTGCAGACCTGAGTTCCAATCTAAAAAATTAGAACGTCTAACTTTGCGAAAGTCAAAAATCGAATGAAGTTTGATATTGTTCTTCTTCTGTGGTTGTTTGATGGCCAAGTTTTTTCTGTTATAAAAAATTATTTTATCTAGTATAAATCCTCCTTCCTAGGTAAAGGGTGTTTTTTTAAGCCCGATAGAACTTTAAATTGTAAAAAATAACACAAAAAATTAAATTGTAATCAAACTTTCTTTTTTATTCGAAGGATCAATACGTGACATTAACATTTGAAAATGATTTCGGGCATATGAGCACCGCGGCTGTTCTTGACGAAGCGCATTCTGGACGTCCAATTTTGGGCCACTTTTTCGAGCACTGCTGGGCGTATGTCACGAATAACACGAACAATGCTGTCCTCCAAGGCGTCAATTGTTGCTGCTTTATCAGCATAAACCAGTGACTTCACGTAGCCCCACAGGAAATAGTCGAGTTGTGTCAAATCGCACGACCTTGGAGGTCAATTGACAGGTCCATTTCTCGAAATCAACTTATCGCCAAATTTTGATTTCAATAAGTCGATGGTTGCGTTCGCTGTATGGCACGTAGCGCCATCCGGTTGAAACCACATCTCGTCCGGATCAATGTCATCCATATTTTTAAACACAAAATCATTTATCATGGTGCGGTAACGATCTCCATTGACCGTAACACGAGCTCCGGCCTAATTTTTGAAGAAATAAGGTCCGATGATGCCACCAGCGTAAAAACCGCACCAAACGGTGCATTTTTCTGGATGTAATGGAGTCTGTAGGGTCTGTTGTGCATTGGTCTTACTCCATATGCGGCAATTTTACTTATTAACAAACCCGTTAAGCCAAAAATGCGCCTCATCGCTGAACACAATTTTGCGATAAAACAACGGGTCAGTTGCCAACTGCTCTAGAGCCCAATCGGCGAAAGAACGACGCATATAATGGTCTCGTGGCTTCAATTCCTGCACCAGCTGGATCTTATACGGGTGTAGGCCGAGATCTTTGTGCAAAATTTTCCACGTAGTGGACGGACAGAGCCCCAATTCCTACGACTGACGACGAATTGATAAATTTGGATCTTCTTCCACTCTTTCGTTTACAGCGGCGATATTCTTTTCAGTACGCACATTCCTTCGACGTGTTGGTGTTATTGCATCCTCTAGAGAGTATGTGGTACGAAATCTATCGACAGTTCGACGAATGGCTTGTTCAGATGCACGATTATGTACGCCATAACAATGACGAAGTCATCTATAAGTTGCGCGAATCGACGACTGATTTTCAAAGTAAATTTGGATAATTTCGTAGCGTTGTTCAAGCGAGAGTCTATTCATGATGATTTGTCAGAGTATACTAAAACAAATAAAAAAAAATGTTTCATCAAAATTTCATTTTTTGTGTTACTTTTTACAATTTAAAGTTCTATCTAGCTTAAAAAAACACCTTTTATTACGTATTATCAGCTAAGCAAGATTGTAAATAAAATAACTTTAATATATCAAATAAAATGTTTCGTCCACTTAGCGCTAGATCAGCTGTAACAACTTTGTTCCGAAAGTAAACAGTAAGTAAACGTGCTATTAGAATGTTTATAGAAAATCACGTTTTCTATAATTCGATTTAACTACCTGCTTTTTTATTCTACCGCCTCATGAAGAAGCTAACAGAATTTGCTGGAACAGATTATTGTCTCTAACACGAAATTTTATAGTTATGGAAATATATGAGCTTCTAAATAAATTAATGCGAAGTCTCCTATATCCGTTTACAGATTGTGATTTTTCAGGCCGGTCTGGCATTGTATTGATCAACAGAGCATTAACAGCCTGTTTTTGCTTATCAAGTAGCCTCGTATGTGACAGACGAAAGCAATTAAAAACTGGCTTCGAAAAGCGAATTTCGTGTCCTGATGACTTGGCATCACTGTCTGAAAAAATACTTTTGTAAGATAGCCATCCCCGATTGTTAATATCGATAAGTAGTTTCTTAGGAAACTTACAGTACCAAAGCAATTTCAATTTAAATTTCCATTTAAAAAAAAATAGTCTTTTATAAATGACTCGATTGATTTTTTAAAATATATTTTAAAATCTGCCCCACTATGCAGTTTTTTTTTTTAGCTTTAATATAAATCAACTTATCAAATGTGTTGTGTATTTTTTAAAATAACAACATTTAAAATGAATTATTTAAATATATAAAACAAAAACAAACAACAAATACTGCAGCTACAGGTTCAATAATATTTCGTTTAGGGTTCAATTTAATCGTTAAGTTAATAGCGCACAGAGAGTTCTTAGAAATTAAATATCACGTGTGAAAAACGTAATTAAAATTTGATATAAATAATAGTTTTAGCACAACAAGTAACATCATTGTGTCATCTGCCTTTTCAGTAAGATGAAATTCTACGCTTTATTTATATTAGTCTTGGCTTTAATAGCCAGTGCTTTGGGTAAGTAAAAGGATTTCGTACATGTAACGTGTCTGAAAAAAAAATATATAAAACTTAAAAAAAGGGTTATTTATTAAATAAAACTAATAATGAAATTTTAAATTTTGCAGGTAACCCTCAACCAAACCCTAAGCCATTAGGTGGCGGTGGAGGAGGTGGCGGCGGTGGTGGCGCTCATGGTGGTGGTGGTGGCGGAGGAGGTGGTGGTGGAAAGTAATTTCTATCCAACTATTCATATTGTATTAAATGTCCAGGAATAGTTTTTTAAGTTTTCGCTTTTGTAAAATAATCAAATAAATTTTTGTATCAACTTAAAAGGATCTTCGCTTAAAAATCTTTTTTTTTTATAAATTTTCAGCTCAAGCAAAAATATGTGCTAAAAAATTTAATTTGCATTTTTAGCTTTAAAATTTGATTCGTGTTATCGATAAGCAGTTTAATGCAGCGCCACCTATTGTCTTTCAGACAAATTTAAAGCTAACCGTTTGCATAAATTACTTTGAAAAGGTGGTGTCGTATCTGTTATAAATAAATATTTTATTGTTTTGTTGTGGGTGCAGCAGTATCGAATTAATACTAGCGACTACAAGTTTCAGAGATTAATATATTCTGCAGTATTCCGCATGAGGCCTAAAATCAGATACATAAACAAATTCTCTTGCGGTATATTCAAAGTGATATGGTCCAGACAGTATTGAGGAAGAAATGAGAATGGAGTCCAACTTAAAAATTTTGAAGACTATTATAATCACAATGATCTCTGTAGACTTGTCAACCACTTAAAATAAATAAATATGTAGGTGCTCCTGTAGGCTAGTAAGTAGTGTACTAGCTTATCAGTATAGGGGTTGTGGGTTCGATTCCCAACGAAGACCTTGGTATTTTTCACTACAAAATTAAAAATTGACTGTCGGTAGAGCTGCTCAGCGATGAAGGCATAGTCACTGGTCGCTGTGCTGTCTTTATACGGCAGTTAATTTCCGACTATCCATCTACTTTTACCACCTGTTTCATCTCTTCTCTATCTCTTTCCTAAAAGAATGTACCACGGTACTTGACTAAATACGCATTGTTGACTGAAGTGCTACTTTTCTTTAAAAAAAAACAAACTTTAAGCGAAATATTTCACTTTTCAAAGCTTGCAAAAGAATTACCAGACTTAACCAAAATTGTGTAAAGTTCTTAAAAGGGCCTACCGTACATAATCGTGATAACTTACAGCCAAACCTTAATTAGCATGACGACTATCTGCCAAAAATTCTCATGCATATAAAATGTATAAAGCGAACTCAAGTAGCATGGCGTCAACTCAGTGCAATTATAAAATCTGCTTTTGACAGCGCGTTAAGCAATGAAGTTGGCTGCTTGTGTGTTTATTTTTTCAGAAAGGCTTTTGTATTCCTTATAAAACTATGACAACTAAGTTTCTTTAGATCAATCTAGCGATTTCATCTTTTCTTCAGTGAGTTTACTATTCAGCATTCAAAGTTTTTGATACTCCTAAAGGGTCCGCATCTAACGTTTTTTTCTTTTTCAACTCGTGCTCATTTCGTGAATCTTCTAGATCTCACATATAATAGTTGTTGTTATGTTATACGTTCAGTTTTCTATATTAGTTGTTAGTGTTTTGTGATGTTTAAGTTTCTTCTTGGAATATTGCATCAGAAAGTTGTTGTTCTCCTGTGTGTACAATATTTCCCAGAAAACTACGCAGTTTGGACACAATACAATAGGTCTATATTAGTTGTTTTTGTTTCATGCTTTTTAAGTTTCTTCTTGGAATATTGCATCAGAAAGTTGTTGTTCTCCTGTGTGTACAATATTTCCCAGAAAACTACGCAGTTTGGACACAATATAATATGAAAACATCGCATTTTTTTGCTAAAATTGTCTATTTAAATCTTTTTTAAAACAATGTAAATTTATTTTTTGGGCATAAAACGCTCGGCTATTTGCCATCTTTAGTGTTCTCTCTGTCTAAGAAAAAAGGCAAATAGCCGAATCCGGTTGGTTTACAAGCCAAATTTGTCGCGGGTTGACGTAAAATCATACCCAAATAAATTAAACCCCTTTGGAGAATATACGCACATATCAGTTATAAAATACTTGTATGACCGCTATCATCAAGTAGCTTCATAAATAATGTGGTAGTTTACTTTATTTATAAATTATTCCAATGTTGGCACTCCAAAAACTGTTCCCATAACTTAGAAGACTCATGCTGTCAAATAGCAGATGCGTCTTATCGTCAAAATTTAAACTAAAATTAGTTTCCATATATGGATTTTCAGGGCTGCCGTTTAATTTACCTTTAAATTTATGTGCGGGGAAATAATAAACACATGTTATTCTTTATAGCTTTTACCTTATTAAAACTTAGGTAGCAATTTATTTAGGATTTAATTCTAAATTTTCTATTAAATCATTAAAACATGAACATTTTTATAATTATAAATTAAACAAGTCTTTTAAAGATCTTAGAATTTAATTAATTACTGCTAAAAAAAAAAAAATAATGCTGTTTAATTGAAAAATCATAATGATTGTAATGTTTGATGAAAATTAAGGTCGAATGAAACAGTTGAAATTCATTGTAAATTAAGGCAAACGAGAGCTCTGTCATAAATAAAAAGCTTTGGATATTGAAATGTTGCAAACACATTATAAAACTTATATTATACGAGGTGGATTTAAAAATTTGGATTATAAGAAATATATGTCAAGTAAATTGAAAACTCCTTTAGAGAAAATACATGATTTCCATCTAATAAATTCTAACTTTAAAGCCTTGATACCTTTTAATAATAATGTTAAGCAATGTATAGTGTTAGAGTTTATATTAAGATTATTCCTTACCATATTCATAAATCTGGTCAATTTTAGCTGTATAAAAAGTGTTCCATAACTGCGAGAAGTATTTAGTATTGTATGCTTTATTATGCAGCATCGTCAGACAAGTGAAATATGGAAGCAAAAATTCCATCAAAATTACATTATTATCCTGTTGACATTTCAATCGCTTTATTTGACACAATAATTTTCGAATAAAACTATTTGATACAACGTTTCCATTGAATTTAAAACCAGTAGTTTTGAGAAAAAACACTGAACACTAAAGTATTTCCACAGAGTTGAAGTTCTCTGTATTAATCGAATTGATGACATAACATTGACATTTTATCCCAAAAGAAGAACAGCACGTATTTTATTTATTTTTTTAGTTTTGTCCATTTTTTAAATATTATTATTTTTAAACACAATTTTAGTAACTTAACAATTTATTAAGTTTATTTTTCTTTGCAAACGATTGAAATCGAGTATCTATCACACAGATAGCACCGAGCTGCACTTGAATATGCCAGAGAAAACAAGTTCAAACAAAATTTTCGAACTGTTTTAAAGTATAGTAAGTGATTAAAGTGGTTCCGTATCATCAAAAAATTAATAGAAAATTAAGAAACAAATTACTTGATTTCAGTAAGTCAAATGTTTTGGCCAAAATCATGTAAATCTACTATAAAATAAAAAGTGCATCTGCAGATCAGACCTCAAATATTTCACATATTTCAGGTCTTCAGAATACTTTTCAGTGATACTATTAATAATTATTATTGATTATACACTACATCATAACACAAAGAAGCCATTGTTAGCAATATGTATTACAACTTATCTCTGAATCGTTACGATCTGAAATATTTTTGCTTATCACCGTATTGTGTTGGTATCTGGTATATTAATTTCAAGAGAAGTACAAGTTTTTCCTAGCAAATTTCTATCAATTAAGCCAACTTTTAATCGTTTAATCGTTTAGATTATTAAAAGTATTCTAACAAGCAAATATTTGTGATAGAGATATAGGAATGCTATAGGAATGCATCAGTTTCTAGGACGGAAACTTTCGAGGTCTCGTCATTGAAAAATTGCCGATATCATCAAAACCGGAAAATCGCAGCAAACGCCCTTCGGAAAGTATTATTTTAACGAATTTTAATCTGCTATTATATTTTAAAACACACTTTCAATAGTACGCTGCTTATACGACCCGGGGGTACATTATCGGTTTTTGTCGAGAGTAACTATTTAGACCTGTGCAACTGGGGGAAAAAGGGAGCACAGTCCCCTGAAGTCAGCAGAAGTACAACTGGAAGCTCCACGTTATTTCCACAGGAATCAGTAAGCCCCAGAGTTCCGTTATTTGTCTTGGCCCCTATATGGGAGTATCGTGATGGTTGTGGTTTCGCGGCCCCATATCAGACAGATCAGTTTTCATATGGTGGCCGGGTTCATTTAACCTTTAATAACACCTACCTGGTGAAATGTTCCCAGATCCAGTGAGCATGCTAGACATGTAATCTGGACAGGAGTTGTATAGTATCCAACTCTTCAGCAAGAAGTGATGATTTGCAGCCCTGCTCTGGAATCATTAAAGTTGCAACTAGAAAAGACCTTTTGCTAGAATTAGTCTTCGGCTTCCTAGGACGAGCATAGCGTCCCAAATTATGCAATGGTTCGACGACCATCTGATTAAGGCTCCATAGCCAGGCGCAGATGTAAATCGTATCACGTAGTACGCTGCTAATTAACATACATATCGCTCAAAATACTAAAATTTTTAGGAGAGACAAAAAACTGTTTAGGTCATCGTGCAGAAGCAATACACTTAACACAAAAATAGTCATCACTGTAGTTTTTAAAGCTAACGAAGATCGTGATGTGAAAGAAATTTTTGCAGTAATTAGAGATGTGTACTCTGAATTAATTTATGGAAAAATAAGTGAGTGTTGAACAATTATGAGTTGTGATCCTTTTGTATTTAAGCTTTGGCTAATCGATTTGCTAAACTTTTAAAGATTTTCGTAAAATAATAGTTTCGGAATTGCATTTCACTACAATTTTTCTGTAGGAGGCATCAATTTAAATAAACAAAAGAAAAAAATCACAAATTAAAACTGACTGTGAATTTTTAGAAAGCTAACGGAAGATTTTAATCTAATACTACTTGGCCATTCAAATGTCATGATTTAACGGCGTTAAGGTTGCTACTTGGTAGCATTAAGTGGACGCCGGCGCTTTGAGATGGAGAAGAATTGATTTGGTGGTATTTCTTTAAGCGGCAACATTAATTTCTTTTGGATACGATTTTAAAATTTCTCCGTTGCTTTTTTCATTATCTAAAACATATTTATAAATTAATGAAAATCATGATTCCGTTGCTTAACTATAACTATTTCAGGAGAAAAGATATTTGACAAAAAATTTCACAACAAGAACCTGCCCACTTGATTTAAAATTATTACACTACCTTTTTTTCTGAGGTTATGGGTCCACAGGAAATTTATCATTTTAAATTAAATATTCGAGAAGTTATTAAAGGTCAAAATTTGTATCCATAATAAGCCATTCTTTTAAGCTTTCTGCAGACGTTTTATGCCCGAAATCATAACGTTTAAACTTTAAAGCCATTAAATTATCTTTCAAAAAAAAGTTTAAAAAATCTTTTGCTTTTTTTATACTTCATTCATCTCTTTCTGTTGCAGTTAAGGAAATACAAGGAAAAATCTAAGTAAGATTTTATGAAATCAGTGGAGTTGTGGACATCGGCATTTATGTGCTAAATTATTCTAAAATTAAAATATGAAATATTTTCATAATCAATCATTCTAAAACTCCTTGAATTGTGATTTTTAAAAATGGTACTTCCTTTAATTTTAAAGTTTGCCTGAATAGCCCTGCAAGCCCTTGTTAAATTTCACTGAGTGACATTTTCTAGAAATTTTGATAAAGCGTGTAAACAACTCAAATGATTGTGATCCTTAAATCGCCAAATTTCAACTGTTTCATTCTTAATTTTTCATTTCTTCATAGAAACCTTTGTACATAAAGCACAACGGTAACCAGTCAATTGAAATTCTATAATTAAATTAACTTAAAAATAAATATTTCCAAATGCCAAAATCACTAAATATGGAATGAAAATGAAAATTATCAATTAATTGCGACATGCAAGTATTAAAATCGACTACTGCATTGATAAAATCATTGGGAGCTTCTAAGGTGTTGTCCATGTTGTTTCTGGCTTAGTGAATAAAAAAAATTAAATAATTAATTTAACACAGCATTTGAATGGCAAGAATGCATGAGCGCAGACATAAAGTTTTTCGTTGTTGGTTTTACGTCATCGATTAACACACAAACTAGTTAATGCTGCTGACTGGCCACAAAAAACATCAAGAACTTGCGTTTAGAATTTGCAACATTTAAAGCGGCATTAATAATATATTTCTTCACATATTATTTAGCAACAAATAAATTTTTGCCAACTTTTCATAATTAAGAATGAATTTTAATAACGTCAGCTAATTATTAATGGATTTGAAATGAAATGTTTTGTTGTTGCTGAGTCTGAACGTTTTTGTTCCAGTTATTTGTTTACAATAACAACAAAATCGTATTGAACTTTCACTTTAATAATGCAATAGAAATTTAATTTTAAGTATTTTCTTTTTTTAATAAACTCTTTTCTTATTTTCTTTTTATTAATTTCTTTGTAACGCCTTTCGCAGTGTCTTTTCTTAAATATGTGTATGTACGTGCGCCACAGCACAGAATTGTAAACAAACTGTTAAGAATTTGTCAAATTCCACTTAATTTCATTCGTTAAAAAATATCTCCAGACGGAAGCAGAGGATACGATCGCATTGTTTTTATTTTTATACTTCGTTTTATATTTTATATACATAAGTACATACATACATACATACATATTTACAAGGTGAGTTAACGGCAACCAATTCGTTACGTTTGGATTGAACAGACAAATTCTAAACGATTAAAAAATGTATGTCAGTGTAACAAGTGACTGAAAATGGATTTTAAATCGCTAACAATCTTTAGTGATGCCAGATAATTGCTAAGCAAATAGATAAATTAAAGAATTTTACACTGTTATCTTTATTTGGTTTCCTGTTCATGTTACACGTAATTTATTGCAATTAATGTTTAATTTATAAACATAATTTTCAATTATTGTAATAAAAAACACCCTTTAAAACCCTAAAAACTGGGTAAAATAGTTTTGAGGCTATAAAAGTTCAGCTCTCATTTGTTTTATAAAACGATATTCTTACAACACCTCTAAAAGTTAAATAAAAAAAGAGAAAACAACAGTTAAGGTGCCTTTACATGACGTGTTTTTTACATATGACTTGTCAGATTTCACATTGCAAAATACATATGTATCGTGTAAACGGTTTTAAACTTTTCTTATGTTTAATACATGTGTAAAGTCATATGACAAATTTTCATTTAGAGCGTGTTCTATTTTCATATGACAAAGCATCTGTCTTCAAGTGGTGCAAGTTGTTCTTTCTTTACTTTCAGCGTTATTAAATCTCCAAAAAATGTGGAAAGCACTAAAATGGATGAAAAAAGAACAAAGTTGTTATCTTTGTTAGCATTAGCTGTGGTAAGGTAAATAAATAAAAAAGTGCAGCTAAATTAAAAGCAAGTGCAAAATTAGCGTTAAAAGAAAAGAAAACGTCAATAAATTATAATTCATATGTTTAAAAAGGGTGCGGCAAGGCTCCGTTCTTTCTCCTACCCTATATCTTATTTTTCAAAACGAACTTCTATGACAAATTTTCAATCTTATATACTCTTTCGCAGATGTCATTATCATTTGTCATTCGTACTTTTTTGGTAATAGACCGAATCAGTTGTTGCTGAGTTGCAAAAGGCAGAACATGAATAATATGCTCAATCAATATCTCGCGGCGAGATCCGAATGGGGTCGTGCAAGTAGAGACGATTTTAATCCCCGTAAGATGCAATGTTGCATGCCTACGCATAGATATGTGGTCGAAAATGATGCTGTACCTGTTACTGCGGGTGATATAGATATTACGGAATCGGAAGTTTTTTTTTTTCAGGCAACAATACCTATTTAGTCAAATACCGTGCTACATTCTTTAGGAAAGGGATAGAGAAGAGATGAAACAGGTGGAGAAAGTAGAAGGATAGTCGGAAATTAACTGCCGTATAAGACAGCACAGAGACCAGTGACTATGCCTTCATCGCTGGGCAACGCCAGCGACAGTCAGTTTTTTAATTTTTGTAGTGAAAAAAAACCAAGGTCTTCGTTGGGAATCGAACCCACAACCCCCATACTCACAAGCTAATACACTACCTACTAGCCTACAGGGGCACCTACATGCCTTGATGTTCTTGGCATGAAAATTTAATGTAATGTTTGATGGACTAAACCCATTTTTCAGGTTTCTAAAGAAGCTTTCAAGTGCCTCGGTTTTCTAAAACTGTGTAAGAAACACTTCACTCCCTCCAATCCTCTTATACCACCTATATCCATCCAAAAGATGGAATAGAACTCTCATGTATGGGCCGGCACACCAAAGTCTATTTTGGAGTTGCTCGACCGCGTACAGGAGAGTACCAAGAAGTTCATTGGAGACGGTAGGGTATCCAACTCTATTGATTCCCTACAGCATAGACGCAATGTAGGTTGTATTTCACTGTTTCATCGCCACTACAATGTTAAGTGCTTTAAGGAAATTAGGAAACTTGTTCCCAAACCTCGTACATTTTTGCGTTTGACTCGATTTTCGTTGAAAGCACATCCATTTGTTGTCGATTGGCTAGTGAATTGAACTATGCATTACAGGAAAAATTCGTTTTTTAGCAGAACAGTTCGTGTGTGGAATTAACTCCCTCGAGAAGTCTTTCCTGTCACTTTCAATGTAGGAAAATTCAAATGGAATGTCCACAAACACTACTCCCTCCTTCCTCCTCCCCATTACCTAATTTCCTAGTTCTGGTAGAGTGCATTGCATGACTAGCGGTCATCCCCTGAGTACTGATCCGAAGGAAAAACTAATAATATTGTACAAGTAGCATAATTTGAAATTTGGAGAGAACTTTTCAAAAAATTATTATTTTTTGTTGGCTGGATAAAGCTTATCGTCTTCTAAAAAGATTTTTTATCATATTTTATCTAGGACTATTTCATTATAGTAGATGACATTTAGAATACTCAGATTTCTTTCCCAGCCCATTTTATTTCGTAGGTACGATGAAGTATATAATTTTTAGGTTTTTAAAATTTATTGATTGTTGATACTTTAGCACATCTTTAGAAAAATCGAAATGTGTGCCACAATCGACAGTCGCAGAATTGGAGTCCATTTTGCAGTACGCAATGATGGATTTTTCATCTTGACTGATTAAGTAGCGGATAGAAGACATCTAACGTGCACTGCATAGAGAAACAGTGAAAATATAAGTTTAAAAATAAAGTTCGATGAACTTTCGACTTTTATGAATGAACTTGTTGAGCCATAAATTGCACCTTCTCTCCTTTTAATGATATAACCAAAACTAAAGATTTAACTATTTCCTCAAAATAATAATCTTAACCTTTTAAATCGTAAAACAAATACTGTGATTAATACTTTAGTTTTTCAATTAATACTTTTTATCTTAAACAATGTTTTTGTTGTTATACGGAAAGTTTTGTAAAAAACAAATTTTCAAAAAGTCTCCGAAACATATAATGTCTCCCGAAGAAACCCAAGTATCCCAACAGAATTTTTTAGTCCTTATTTTGTTAAAAAATCCCTATTTTGGAGAAAAATCCTTCAATATTACAACAGAAATTTTTTGAGGCTTCGATTTTAAGTTGGCAATATTTTTTTAACTGGCGTCCATTTTGTCAGCTGTCAAGTGAGTTGTATTTAGTTTGGTTTGGTATTTCAACATAAATACAATGACGACTGAACAACGTGTCCAAATTTTGCAATTTGAGCCCAAAATATGATTGTTGTTGATTTCCGAGTTTTGTTTAGTGATGAAGCTCACTTTTGTTTGAATGGATACGTCAATAAACCAAACTGCCATATTTGGAGTCATGATAATCTTCAAGTGTGTGTTGAGTTACCGTTACATGCAGAAAAAACTGGCTGTTTAGTGTGTTTTATGGGCTGGCGGAATCATATGTCCGAACTGCTTTAAAAACGATGCCGATCACAATATTACGGTTAATGATAACTGATATAATGTTATGATTTCTGACCTTTTCACTCATGAGTTAAGCAATCATGATGTTCAGAAGCTTTGATTTAACCAGAACGATGGAACATGTCACACAGCGTATGCAACAATTTATTTATTGAAGAAATCGTTTGCTGACCGTTTCAGATCTGTGAAATGGTCTTTAAGATTTAACTCTGCTAGACTGTTTTCTGTGAGGATATGTGAAGTAGCTATTCTACGCCAAAATACCCACGATTAATTATTGCCGATATACGGCCACAAATGTTGACAAACGTCATCGAAAATTGGATTTCCAAATAAGATTACTTACGAGCCAGCTATGGCGATTATATACCAGAAGTCGTATAATGTTTTAATTATAATGCCATTTCAAAGTTTTATACCTCTATAAAAAAACACCCATTTCGTATTTGTCATTAACTATAAATTAATTTTGAAAGATGTTTTACTGCTTAAAATTTACTGCAGCGAAAATAGGGACGTTATTATACGATATTGAAAAATTAAAACCTAAAACCCTCTTGGAATTCCATCAAGGGTTTTAAAAAAAATATATACTAAATTAATTCCAATTGACCAAAAATGAGAGCTTAAGAGCCACTTTATACCGGCACTAAAATGCCAGAACCAAAAATTAATTTCTTAAACTTTCGTTATTAAATATTAATAGCAAAATTATTATTGTTTTCTGGCAGCACAATTTTATTGTTTTTAATGCAAGAACAAGGGGCTCAAGCACACGCAAACACAAATGTTCCTAAACAGTAAATGACAGAGGTGGAAAGTTAACTACTATTGAAATTTGTTAATTACCTTTAGTGAAATAAATGCCAATGTTTCCGCGATAGCAAAAAAATAAAATAAATAGATGAAATTGGGAAAACAAAGAAATAGAAACATTTTTTGAATATACAGCAACAAAATTTCTACACTTCTATACTAAGTTAAATTCGACCAAAATGAATAATCTTAATTCACATACATACATTTATTCTAATTTATTAACTTATTAACAAAAATTAATGCAGCATTTTCAGAAACGCGCTAGACGTCATCGATGTTCTTCATATCTCCCTACTTTGTTTTGTACACCCTGCAGGTGTCATCAATTTAACCAACTAATTTTGTAATTAGGAAAACTAGGCATATTCATATTCAATCAACATTAACTTGTTGCTTTATAGTTTTGTAAGAGACTTCTACAATTAAAGGTTGTGAGCAACCAGGTTAAAAGAGGGACAGGGCCGCTTAGGCGCCCCTGGTAGTGTACTAGCTTGTCAGTATGGGGGTTGTGGGTTCGATTCCCAACGAAGACCTTGATTTGTTTTCACTATAAAAATAAAATTTGACTGTCGGTGGGGCTGCTCAGCGGTGAAGGCATGGTCACTGGTCGCTGAGCTGTCTTATACGGCAGTTAATTTTCGACTATCCTTCTACTTTCACCACCTTTTACTTCTCTTCTCTATCCCTTTCCTAAGGAATGTAGCACGGTACTTGACTAAATAGGCATTATTGCCTGAAGTGCTACTTCTCTTTAAAAATAAATTAAAAAAATCAACATTAACTTAATTAGATGTAGTTTACATACAACCCTAACATTTTCCGTTATTCGTTAGGGGTTTAGCAACGAATGCATGATTATTTCAGTCGGTATTTTGTTGAAAGTTGTTGGCAATGTTACGGAAAGCGAACTTCTTCCACACTCGTTTGTGAATCGTTCCACTTTAAATCTTCCTTGAGCTCGTCTCCGCGTGTTGTGAGTATGTTCTATCGGCTTTAAATATCTGTTATCCTTGTAGAATTCTTTGGTCAAGGTTGCATAATGGATGTTCTTCACGCTACGAACTTGAAGGTCTCTGGCAATTCTTATCAAGGCCCGGTTGTTAGGATTCGTAAGGCTTCTGTTTGATTCATTGTCGTCCGTTTCTCTCTGAAAGTTGTTGGCAGAGTTGTCTATCATGTTGATTGCGTAGTTGTCGTTTTCCGTTGTGCTGCGTATGTTCATATTAATGTTAATGTTATAATCATGGTAATTATTGTTTCCAGTTTCAGATTGTTTTTTTTATTTATGTAAAATTTTTAGTATTCGGTCTTGCTTTTTTTGGAGAGTGCTGCTGTATTTTTCACTACCCCAAGCCGTGACTCCATGCCGGATATACGATTCCACTAATGCAAAGTATGCCTGAGCAGTTGCCTAAATGGTACAGCATATACGACGCTTTCCTAAGTTTCCTCTGTAATTTTTCAATGTGACTTCTCCATTTTAAAGTACTGTCAATAATCACACCAAGGTATTTATAAGTGTAAAGTGGCTGTGAAGACATTTTGGGTCATGAAATTGCAGTGTAACAGTTTTGTCGACTAGGTGACGTGGCTTTATGTGCATAACTTTAGTCTTATTGGCGTTTATAATAAGACCATTGTCGTGACTCCACTTCGTAATAATATTAAACTAATTCTGCATTTTCTCAGTCGCAATGTTTATGTCCTTATTGGCCGTTATTATTGCTGTATCGTCCGCATAAGCAAACGTTGTTCCTTCTTCTCAGCATCTCATCATATCGTTTGCGTATATAATACACAAAAGTGGTCCAAGCTTTGATCCTTGAGGTACTCCCCATTCGCATGGTATTCTTTGGCCATATTTATTGTTTATTTGTACATAATGCGATCTGTTTTCTAAATAATTTTTGAACCAAAGCAACATGTCCCCTCTTATACCGTTTTTCTCAAGTGCTAGAAGAATTTTGTTATGCGAGAGAGAGTGTCGACTGCCTTACTAAAGTCTATAAGAAGTACCAAAACATGTATGTGGTTGCTTAAGCATTTGTTTACATAAGTTGCAAAGTAACCGAGAAGTTTATTTATGCTTTTTTCTTTCTGAAACCCGAATTGATTTCTATTAATTTAGCTTTAAATGTAAAAATTTATGTCAAACTTTATTTCGGTTGATACTAATTCGTTACTCTTCTAGTCTTTTTCATTTTACCTCTTGGGAACATATTGCATCCACTTGGCATCGCCATCTTAATCTGTTTGACGCCAATCTTTTTGCATTTTCCCATGTGTTTATGGGTAGCTGATCAACTCCAGCTGTTCTTGGAACCTCCTACTCATCGTGATCCTTGCGGATACCAACCGAGAGCCATTCGAATTATGCTGTCAGTGCCTTTTCTAAGCATATGTTCTATCCATTTCCATTTTCTTCCTTTTATTTGCACCATTATGTGCTCTTAACTTGTCCAGTTTATTGATATTCAGTAAGATATTTATTTCCGAGATGACTTATTAAGATTTAAATGAAAATTATTAACAGTAAAAACAAAAATAAATGACCCACCGAGCATTTTACAACCCGCCTAGTTTTCTAAGAAATCTTATACAAGCAGGACAACAACAACATTCTTGTAAGAAATTTTACCCGTTATGTAAACAACAGAAAACAAAAACAACTAACGCAGGATAAAACATACAGCTAAGCAGGCACATAATAACAACAACAACATGGATTGATGTTAATATATTGTTACGTTTATACCTTTTTTAAACGTTTTGTTGTTGCTGAGTTCTTGATTGCAAAAAAAAAACACCAGATTTTAGAGTTTTTAAATTAATTACAAGTTTATTTACTTTAACTACAGACAAAGTTGGCACTACAGAACAATTTACTAAAGATACAAGTCTTTACTTCACGAGGTTTATGGTTCTACTAACCAGCTATCCACTTAAACGCTGCCTTTTATATTTGCCCACTAGAGGTCTAGAAAAATTAAGAATCTTTACTTATGCATGGGCGCCTGTTGGTCTGTGTGTATTTTTTTTGCTTGTTTGTTTGTTTGTTTTTATGCTGATAAAGTTGCTTCCCAATTTTTGTTGTTGTTTTGGATGTATGAAATTTCTACGCAGTTTGTAACTACAAAGTTTTTACTGTCTTGTGTGGATACGTTTCTTTGAAAACTATGCAGTTAGTAAATATTCATATTCAGTTGTTGACTTTATTACTTAATTATTTTCTTTTAAAACTTAAGCAAGACGCATCCGTAATAATATTCTTATATGCGCGAGAAAAGCTTAAAAAAAAATATAAGCACCACTTGCTGGGCAAATGAGTTCATTCAAGTTGAGTCATCCGTGAGTAAAGATAACAAAGTTGCCATCTTGTTTATTTTGTGTGTATTGAAAGTAAATAAATCGTTTAACTTTATTCAACACTCTAAAGTATTGGGTTATTATTATACAATAAAAGAACTCAAAATAACAACACGTTTATTGAAAAAAAAAAAAATAAGCGTAACAATATTTTTGTGCCCCAGACACAATAACTCCATTTTTCGTGTAAGAAATGTTTTGCAAATTTGATTAAACGTTGCCTGTGCTCTAAAAAGTTTTGTATTTTTTTTTAAGTTATTCTTTTTGAAAATCTCAAGTAGTCAGGCCTGCAATATAAGAGAACGAACAACGAACAAGTTTAAAATCTTTCAACATCACTTTGTTGTTTTTGTGACCACAGTTATTGCATTGATTTATTTTAGTGATGGTAAAGTTTTGAGTAACGAGTATTCTAAAGTTTCTTCGTATTCTTTAAGCTAAAAGTCCATACCACGCGTTCTACGCGCACAGGCTTTGTATGCGTTTGATGCTTTTTACGCGTTCTACGCTTTTCAAACTTCAAGTTACATGCAACGCTTTTTATGCGCCAAGTTTTTTGTTATGATCAGCTGTGGTGTAAATAATTTTATCTAATAAAAAAAAATTTTGTAAAAATGAAAACTGAAATTGAAATTTTTCATGAATTTAGAGAATTTATTGAATTTGTGCATATGATATTTTGTATAATGAGGACCTATGGAAAACTTCAAGAGAAAAGAAGACGCTTTTGGATGCGTCCCTTGTTTTTGGAAAGGGAAGTGAGTGTTTTTTTTGCACCAACGTTTGAAAAATCAAAATAACAGAAATGATACAACGTCAAAAACAGCTGAAATTTTTTCATGGCGCTTGCGACGCGTAGAAAAGTAGAAAGTAAACCTACTTCATGCGTTCTATGCGTCATAAGCATTCTATGCGATGTGCTGTGTAACTTGTCACATACAATTACACTGGTCCTACTTTTTTGACAGACGCGTATAAAGCATATACGCGTAGAACGCGTGGTATGGACTTTCAGCTTTAGACCATGAATGTTGCATTTCAAACTAAAATAAAGAAATTTTTTTAACACTGATGATAAGTAAAAGATAACTTAATTATAGATGAATTATATCGTATAGAAATATATTAACTGTTTTAAAAGTAGAACTAAAACGCCAGTTTTCTTAAAACACACAGCTTTATTTGTATCGTAATAAATAAAAGGCTCTCTTGCAGGAATAACATTCCAGCTAGAAATGAAACGAAGTACTTAGACAATAACCGATGACGTACATATGACTTTGTAAGCGAAGCAGCTAAGTACTGACTATGTAATGCAGCTGTAATCGATGTATAAAATTAGTAGACAAAAAATATATTTTTTAATATATTTTTATATAATATTTCCTTTTCTTGGATGTTGGTCTAAAAGTTTGCGCTGCTGTGGGCAATTTTGTGGTAAGTATTATTGCACTTTAAGAAATTAAATGCACCCTAAATGCATTAACAGTAAAATAAATAACAAATGCTCTTTTGTCACATACATTCTACATTTATACATATAGACTTCAAAGCGAACCATGCATTATGCGCAAGTAAATTTGTAATCAACATTGCTTATTACTCCACTTACGATGTAAACTGAATTGTAGTGGCACTTGATGACGTCGTCGCTTACTTTGTAAGCGATAGCGCACCGACTAAACGGCCTATGACACTTCTATGTTAAATGTAAGTGGCGAAGTAAGCGAACGCGTCACCACTGACTACCACTTAGTATAGCTTATGTAATCGCTTATGTAATGTATATTTTTACAAATGGGATAATTCTCTTTTTCTATCGAGTAATTTATTTATTCCTCAATATAATGGAATCGATTATCGATTTCAGTGTAAAGGTTTGCAATCCATAATCAGAGTAGAGTTTATTTGCACTGCTCTTCATAAGCCGAAGTTAAAGGCCTATCAAGATGATCACCGAAAAATGTTACTATCGTAACTTCGAGTATTTCTTTTGTTTATTAGGAGAATGCGATTTTCATACAAACAAAGCTTTCAGCCACTTTTTCAAAAGAGAATGTATTAAGCGGCTCCTGGAAAGGATTCATAATAAAAAAATTTTAATTTCATAAGGCAACTACGTTTTCAAAAATCACAAAGAAAGAGTTCAAACAAAATTCAAAATTTTAAAGTTAAATTTTTTAAAATTATTACTTTCTTACAGCAAAGACTGGCATAGTCCTGTTAATATCCTTAGTAAATACTTAGCATATCATATGATATCAGCAAGTGTCGTCAAATGCGCTCAAAAATTCTATACTCTATCATATCCAATGAATACAATAGCTATAATATGAGCTCTAAGACACAATCTCGTGTATATCCGACTGTTACGGATTAAACTAGTAATTTTTGTCTTGACATGCTTTAAGTTCAAATTCAAAGGGCTGAAACCCTTAATCTAAGTAATGCCTGACGTAAATATTCCTTCGATGAAAAGAACAAAATAACTTATTTACTTTGAAGAATAAGCCTTTTCACAAGTAGCTAAACGTTTCTTTAAAATAATGGCGATATTGATTTGGGTGAAATATACTTTTAATAAAATGATGATAAGTCAATGTGTGACAAATGGTTTCCAACGTTGAATATACCTTTACCTTTCTGGGAAGTTTTTCTAAAAACATAATATTTAAAATAAAAATAAGTGTTTTCATTGTTACTTTTGACAGTTCTAAGGGACTTTAAAAAAAGTACTTTATCAATACCATAAGTTTTCTTAGACTTTAAGTCAAGGCTTTTTCAATATTCTTTTCAAAGTTAAGAGCAAGTGAAAATGAAGCTCACTTTGATCTGTGAAAAAACTTCAGTCAACAGCATCTTTCAACCCGTTGGCCTTCTAAAAGTTCTGCCAGAGATTCCAGTCTTCCGAATTCGGTTAATAACTTGAAATGTTTCTTGAACTAAAAAATAAATTTGCAAACTTACGCAACTTTTGATTCTGTTCGGTCAAACTTCAAATATCTAGGTAGGCGTTTCTTGTACAGAGTATTTTTTATAGAGGTTTATATCATTGAAATGGAATAAAACAAAGATGCTTTTTTTAAATGAATAAAAAATTTACTTAATTAATGCGATAATCTTTTGACATTATAATTTAGATATTATTTCTGTTATATTGCCGGCGAAATCGGACGTAATTTAATCAAAAGGTCCAATTCTCGATGACATTTTCCAACGCTTGTAGCCGTATATCAGCAATAAGCGGCGAATGTTGTTGTCCAAATGGTCAGTCGTTTCGGGCTTATCGGTGTAGACAAGTGACTGCATGTATACCGATAGAAAGAATTTAGTCTAGCGCCGCTAAATCACATCGTTACATCCAGAAAGTCTGATTATTTAGTGCACTTCCTGGGCTGGCGGAATTATGGGTCCGTTTTTTAAAAATGATGCTGGTCATAATGTTACAGTTAATGGTGACCCACATAGAGTCATTGTTGGCAACGTAACCAGAATCGTCTGGCATCATCAAAAAACTAATAAAAGAGTTATAGAAGATATGTGCTTGGCTTTTCCGACGGGGTTATAATCAATTCTATTTGGGTACAGTTTTCCGTCGACCCTCGTCAAATTTGGTTTGTGAACACACCAAACCAAATTTGAAGAGGGTCGACGGAAAACCGTACCCAAATAGAAGTAATAGAAGACCTTACTACCACAGCTAACTTCAGCCGCAGCTAACTTCAGCACATGCGCGAAACTTCCTGCCATTTTCTTTATTTTGACCGAGAATTGCAGAGGGATGAGAATTGTTAATGGATGAATTTTTTTGAAGCCGAAATCAACTAGTGTTTTCCACAAAAGAGTAGGTTATAATATAATTTGCTATCAATTATTAAATATTTTTTACTTAAAATTGTAGATATTTTAATACAAATACAAATTGCTTAATACAATTTCGTTTTATTCAAAATACACCGGAAATCACCAGGCCCCAGGCTGGCGTGCCTTATTAACAGTCATGATTGCCGACTTTTTCATTCATTAATTGAAAAACCATGACGCTGTATTTTCAAGAGGATGGCGTAACCTGTTACACAGTTTATGCCACAATTGATTTATCGAACCCTGTGACACAGCTTTAATAAGTGAAAATTTGTCAGACATACTTTATTCACAAAAGCCAACTGTGTACGATTCGATATATACGAGTTATTAAGCTTAACCGATAGTACTGAAAATTATTTGTACTTTCTTCCTAATTTTCCGTTTGTATTAAATACTTTACTTTTAGAAGCCATCTAGACCACGACATTCTATGGCTCCAGCGCGATTATAACTTAGAAATATTTTACAATACATCGGAGTTCCGGCGAGACCCTAATTTATTATTTCCTCTTTAGTCGACTCCATTTTTTTTAGCCAATTTAGGCATAATTGATTTTTAATTGAATAATTTATTCGATAACATTCATAAGTACCCATTTAAAAGTAATCGGCTTGTTGTTTACATCACTGAATTGTTGTTTTATTTGGTTGCTTGAGCACATTAAAATTGTTGTAGGTCGTCGTTGTCTATAAGTTTAAATATTTATGTGCTTAACGAAAACGGTTTTATTAAACTTTTGTTAATACTTAAAAGCCAATGCAAGCTACAAGGTAGTGACTTGTATTTCGTTATAAATTTGTTGTTTTTCCTGCTCACATTGTACTGTGAAATCTGATCGTATACGTGTTGCAAAATCTCTTTTAGAAAAGTTGTTTGAATTGCAGTCTAGTTTGATGTTTCTAATTAACCGGCAGTAAAACACATACATACATGCCTGCACAAATGTATATGTAAGTATATGTATACACATTCACAATCATTTATAAAGGGTGTTTCAACAAAAAGTTTTTATCAAAAATAAAATAAAATAAAAATGATTCAAATTGCATTACGAAGAGAAAAGTTTGACAATTATGAATGAAAAATGACAGATGCCATTTCTTTCATCAAAGTTTTTAATAACTTTTTGGCAAAATAGCGGTCCTATTTCGTTGAGTTTTAAGGCTGAAATCGATTTGGTTGGGTCCATAGAACCTCTGACCCCACAAAAAATAATTCAGTGGTGTTAAATTACACGATCTGGCTAGCGACTTAACTCCTGATTGTCGTGAAATTATGCGATCCAGAAATGTGATTTGCAATGAATTGATCGTTTCATTGGCTGTGCGACATGTGGCACCGTCCTGTTGAAACCACATGTCAGTGATATCCACGTTGTCAATAATAGCGCAAAATTGAGTTGTTAGTGTCACGCGATAGCATGATCCATTGAACGTTACCACTTTTTCAGGCTAATTTTCGAAAACAAAAAAACGACCCAATCACGCTTCCAAACCAGATAGTGCACCATACCGTGATACTTTGAGCATGCAAAGGCTTCTCAATTATCGCCCTAGGATTTTCAGAAGCCCAAATGAGACAATTTTGCTTATTAACATACCCTGCAACTAGAACTTAAGCACAAGTGTTTTGCTTCATTGTTTCAAGCGTTCACTGCAGCATTCATTGTCACAAATTATTTTACTTCTCTTCTGCAAAAAGTTTATTTCATTTAGACGTTTTTTTACAGAGGTATAGAACTTTGGAACTACTTAACACAAAGGTGATTTTTTTTAAATTGAAATTTACCGAATCCGAAGTGTAATCTTTGGACATTATCATTTAAATATGGTGATTGACGTGTAAGCGCCATGAATGGATTGGTGGTAGCCTAAAATCCGAATCCGAAGTCTAATCTTTCGACATTATCATTTAAATATGGAGATTGACGTGTAAGCGCCATGAATGGATTGGTGGTAGCCTAAAATTGCTCCCTTTTGTTGAAACTATAGCTCTAGCACTTTATGTTTGATGAACCAAAAAGTCGGTAATCATAGCTCTATAGCGATCACCATTGACTGTAACATTAAGATTGGTATCGGTTTTAAAGAGATATAGACCAATGATTCCACCAGGCTATAAAGTACACATCAGACATACGCTTGGGGTTTATCATCACTCCAAATAAGGCAGTTTGGTTTCTTGACGTATCCATTTAAACGAACGTGAGAGCTGCATCGCTAAACAAAATTCGGCAATTTAATTTTGTGCCCAATTTGCACAAATTGGTAGCGCTGCTGAAATACCAAACCAAAATAAACATAAATTATTTGATAGCTGACGAAATGGTTGCCAGTTAAAAAAGAAGTTGAAGTTCTACATCTCTCTAAAAATGTCCGATAATACTATAGGGTCTACTAAATAAAATTTGCCAAGGTAACATTGCGACTGGATTTGATGGTCCCCTTGCTGATAACTTAATACGTATGTATGAATATCGCTTAAGCATTTGTTGTACTTTTCGTGTCGCTATATTGGTTCATCCTCCCTCCAGGGGTACATTGTTATGTTTTGACGAAATCTTATTACATGTGTCACCGAGGGTAAAAGGTAGCCCAGTCCCCTAAAAGGCTAGCAGGAGCCAACTGGACAATTCCACTTTATTTCCACGAGAATCAGTAAACCCCCAGAGTTCAGCTTTTTGGTTTTTTAGTCTTTGAGCTGTTTTCTGACTGATTACTGAGGTTGGCCCTTCAGGAGTATCGTGGTGGTTGTGATTTCGAGGCCCTCGTTTGAGGTGTGTGGGTCGGATCATTCACAATGAACACAATGAATGGTCCAGATCCAGTGAGCATGATTGCGGTTGTGTTCTTAAATTTCATTAAGCTTCATGCGTTCTGGACCAGGAGTGGGATAGTCTCTAACTCCTTAGCAAGGAGTGGGGGCGTTGGCCTGCTCCGAGCTCTTGCAGTTGAAACTAGGAGTGACTGGAGGATAGGCATTTTCGAAGGCTTCCTAGGGCGAGGGTGACGCTACATTTCGTCAACAGTGGTATGATCCACCGTCTGGTTATGGCTTACACAGCTAGTTACTGATGTAAATTTAATCACGCGTATCCGTTCATTATAACTAACTCCATAATATTAAATTGTTTGGATTAGTTCTGTCCGTAAATGAAATACTGCTGTCATTCCTTTCTGTCTCTGCTGGCTGTTTGCCCAGTATGTACAGTATAAAACATGGCTTGAGAATGATGTCATCACATCGAAAGCGCTGGCCGTTTATACCAAACAAACAGCCAGCAAAGACGGAAAGGAATAACAATAACAGCTTTTTCAAATATCAGCCTTAGAAGCTGAAAATTTATAAAGCTTTGCGCTATTGTTGGCGCTTTTTGATTTTAAACCCGATTTTGAGAGTACGTCTCATAGTTGGCTGTTAAAAAATAAATTGTTTTGTTTTTGTTATAAAATGATGACACTTCAATTAATTTCAGACCAATTTCAGCGATTTTAACTCTACTTTTAATATCAATTTAGTTGATTTTACCAAACTAGTTATTACTCCTTATTAAACCACGCTGGTGATATGCATACATATCGCACCCTAAATATAAAAGGGTCACAACTCAAGCTCCTCTCAATGCTTTCTATAGTCCCACCAAATTTTTGGTAAAGGCTATCGAGCGTTATTTTTGACTTCTTTGGAGGGGTTGAAGTTGCTAAAAAGGAATATTTCTGCAAACTGTTTCCACTGAAAATAGCTTGCTCCAAGGTTGAGTCTATTTCTTCAACGTTATCACGAATACTAAAAAATAAAGATTGACATTATAAAAAAGTAAAAAATATTCAATGTAAATGCTTATATCGGCGGGGCGCGAGAGAGTTTTTTAAAAACATCATAGGCTGCAGTAGTGCCCATTCCACTGCCTGAAGGAGCTTCCATCCTCTTCATTTCCTTGCAGAAACGTTCGCGAAGTAATTTCTACCTGTGATTGCATTCCGTGACTTTATATAATTCATATGAAAATGAAAACCGCAGACAAAATTCTTCAAGGTATTACTTACCACTTTTACTGCATTTTTTTGCTACTTCATTCCATGATCGTTCTTTTAAATTGCGTTTATAATAAAACGCGTATCTTTTATCATATAAACACTTATTTGTTCTATCTTTCTATTAAATTAAAATAAAATATTTTTCCACTTGCGTTCTCCAATGCAATTTGTTAACTAATGTATCGATAAAACAATGCACATTGCAAAATCAGCTGTTTCCGTACTGAATGTGCGATCAGTTTCGTACTTTGCATAAGCAATTGACATTTGACGAAACTTGACGAAAAGTTTTGTAAAGTACATTATAGTTCGCCACATATGATTAGTAGGTATTTGCACAGTTGTTTAAGTTGGCTTAAGCCTGCATATGCATATTATAGTTGGGCCTTAATGGAAAAATCACAAGTTGAGCAACAAAAGTTGAAGCGTGTAAAGAGGGACTTATTAAGTTTTGTTTGTTTGAAGCTTAAGTTAACCTTTTTCTAAGTATTACGTTCCAAATATTATAAATTCCATTTTCCATGCATGTGTAGACACACTGTGGCATGAGCCTATGTGTGTGTGTGTTGTATGGTATGTGCAGTTTTTATATATTGTGTCGGTCATATTGACATTTTCAACATTAAAAAAAAATTGCATTTGGAGAATGGCATGCATGACTTTGTTGAACGTTTGCTGATTGTGCAAGCAGTTGCAAAATACATGCTGTTGCATTTATCAAATCTGTTTGCCTGTGTGTTGTTTGTTAAACTTGAGTATTTAAATGTTTTTCAACCTCTAATTTTATCGTTTGTTTTGTTTTGTTTTGCTTTCTTACGTTGTTAAAGGAATTTGTCGTTTGCAATTTAAATTGTTTTGTTTTGATTACAGTTTTCATTTAAGCGGCCACGTGAGTATAAATAATAGTTGTTAATTAATTTAAAACAAATTAAAATCTAAATGTTTTTTGGTTATAGTGAATGGTTATAAAAATAATTATTAAATATTCATTTATTTAAATTAGAGCTATAATGTTTTGTTTTTGTATGACAGACACGTTTTTTATTGTTTTTGTTTGAACTTTCTATATGCTGTCATAATTAATAAAAAAAAATAGTAAAATAATTTCTACACTTATTGTAAAAGCCCCGGGAATTGATTAACAAAATGTAGAAAACATATTTAATTGGTGCTTAAATAGATAGATTTTTTCTAAAACCTTCTAACACTGCAAAGCCTAATAAAGATGATTAACTAGTTAGCGGATAAAGATAAGATAAAAGGTTTTTCAACAAGAAGTTTGTTTTCTGAAACAAAATAAACCAAAAAATTTAGATTAAGATTGAAATGATGATGACCACGCTGACAGATATCAATTTTTTCATCAAAGTTTATAATCACTTTTTGGCAAAACGTCGTTCCTATTTCGTTAAACACATCACGGATTTTGAGTTTTAAGACTGAGATCGATTCGATTAGCTTCGTATAGGCTCTGCCCTATATATAGGCCCACAACAAATAATCCAGTGATGTTAAATCACACGATCTAGCTTCCCACTTAACTGCTGATTGTCGTGAATTTGTGCAAACGGGAAATTTGGTTTGCAATAAATTCATCATAACACTGGCTGTGTGACATGTCGCACCGTCCTTTTGAAACGACATGTCAGTGATATTGAGGTCGTCAATAAAAAACCACAACTAAGTTTTTTTTTCTCTTTTTTTTTTTTAAAGAGAAGTAGCACTTCAGGCAACAATGCCTGTTTAGTCAAGTACCGTGCTACATTCTTTAGGAAAGGGATAGAAAAGAGATGAAACAGGTGGTAAAAGTAGAAAAATAGTCGGAAATTAACTGCCGTATAAAGACAGCACAGCGACCAGTGACTATGCCTTCATTGCTAAGTAGCCCCACCGACAGTCAATTTTTATTTTTGTAGTGAAAAAAAAACCAAGGTCTTCGTTGGGAATCGAACCCACAACCCCCATACTGACAAGCTAGTACACTACCTACTAGCCTACAGGGGCACCTAATAGCGTCTCGCGATAGCGTGATCCACTGACCGTTACCGCAGTTGCATTCTCATCATCGAAAAAAAAATAGCTCAAAACACGCCTCCAGACCACTTAGCGCAGCATACAGTTGAGCATGCACAGGCTTCTCAATTATCGCTCTAGGATTTTCAGAAGCCCAAATGCAGTAATTTTGGCTCTTCACTTATTCTGACAAGCGAAAATGGGTTTCGTGTGAAAAAATGATTTTTTTTTAAAAAACCAGTCTGTTGTGAATAATATGTCGGCTTCAATTCCTACTGCAGCTGAATCTTGTAAGGCTTTAAAGTTAAAGTCAAATCCCTAGATAAAATTCGCCATGATGTGGTGTTAGATAATCCGAATTTAACAACGAGAACGTCGAGGAATTGACAAATTTGGATCTGCGTAAGTCGTAACTCGACGGTGGATCGAAGCACTTGAATGATATGTAGCGCGCACCCATGCCCTAGGAAGTCGAAGACATAATTCTATGCAACAGGTCAGTCCTAGTTGCAATTTCGGCAGTTTCGGAGCAGAGCCGCCAATCCCCACTCCTTGCTGGCTACCCAACTTCTCGTACAAAACAAATGTAAGCATATTCACTGGATTCGGACCATTCACCCTTTGTTCCCAGTAGATGTGAGATGTTCCTGGCCCCTTACTTAAAATTCATGAGAGCCTGCGAAACCACAACCACCACGATGCTTCCGAAGGGCCAATCTCGGCACTGGGCTACAATGTCTTCAGTTGAACGACCCGGTCGAATACGCGTTGGTGTTTGACATATTGTATCGAGCATGTCGACTCAAATTTCACGACCAAATTCTTAATAGGGGTCTCAGAAGAACGATTATGTTGTCCGAAAATATTGCGAATTTTACCTTAATGAAACTTTAACAGGACCACCATTTTCATATTAATGCGATATTCGTGCGAAATTGAATTCATTGTAACAATTAGCAATGCATCAATACGTCAAAAAACTATATGTCAAAACTGTCAAGTTGTTAGAGTTGCCCCAATTGAAAAATAAACTTCTTTTTGAAAAACTCGATACTTTAATTGTTACAATGGTAGAATAAGTAAAATAATAATTTATAAACATGACAGGCGTTGCCCTTTTTAAATTTAAATAAATTTATATATGATTGTTTTAAGAATTTTTATATTTATAAGATTTTGAAAATACAAAATAAAAGTATTGAGATCACAGAGATTCAAAAGGTGTTTTATTTACACTTGGACTGTAAGAACGATATTCGAGTTTTAGTTTTTTCCGAATTTTTCATTAAACTGTTTACGCGCATAGATTTAAAACTTGCTAAGCGTAACAGACATCATTCATTTTTATTGATATAGAAACAAATTTGTGCGCCTGGGTTACTTTCTCCAGATTAGCTCGCATAGTTGCCAGATGAAATATTTGTCAAACTTAGCGAACAAAAGTCGTCAAAGTGAATGTTTCTTATTTCAAAGTTTTATAAAATAATTATAATAAAATATTTATTATATGTTCCAACCAATCACGAAGTTTCTACAATAACATGGTACATTCAAATTCCATGAACTAAGATAACCAATCAGAAAAACAAAAGAACATATATAACCACATGTTGACAGCTTGTGCAGTAAACGCAATTGTAGAATTATCCACATGTGGTGAATAAGAGTTTCTTGGTAATTTCTTAAACCACTCAAAACAGTATATACAAGCTCCCTCATTTGTGGGCCAGGCAGACTAATGGTGAACGTTGATACATCAATTTACAGTAAAGTTACCATCGCATATATTTGTGTATAAACACGAATAATCGTCTAAATAATTATGTAATTTAGTTAAATTTCTATAAATTGTACTGTAATTATTTTGCAATAAAGGAACTCAATAAATAGAAATAAAGGAAACAACATCCTTGATACAATTAAAGTGTGTTTGGAAATAATTTGATTGTTGTTTTCTTTTTTAGCGACGCCCACTTAAAGGCGGCAGCATTTCATTGTATATTTTACTGGTTCTTTATACATATAAAAGCACCACACCCAGAAGGAATGCAATATTTGACACCTAAGGGTCTCTTATTTGTCCAAAGTCGTTTAAAGTTCTTGGATCATTCCCATTTAGAGCATTAACTTTCATCCTGAAACCCTGTATTTAACGCCCATAATATTTTAATATAATATTTTTATTGAAAGCAACTGGGTATGATCAAGTTTCATTTATTTGTTTATTTTATTTTATTTATTCATACGTATCATCCCACACACAAGACCTTTAGTCTTATTTTTCAGTGTGGAACTGAATTAATTACAAAATTACTAATGTTAAAATTATTAAAATAAAAATAAAATGTATTAAAATGGAACATAATGGAAGATAATTTGAGTATAATTCAATACGAACAACACCAAACAATTCTACATAAACAAAACAATAAATACTATCAAAGCCGAGAAAAGAAATTCAAAATATCAATTTTAAATTTTCGTGAGTTACCTAATATTTGTAACCTATGAGGAATCGAATTCCAGAGAGATATTGCAAATTCTATATACTTGCCATTTTGACACTAAGCTCTGTACCCAAGTGTCCTTATTCTCCTACCTCTACAAAAGTTAATCTTCTATAAAGATAATCTGGCACCCTAACATTAAGCAAATTGCAAAAGGAGACGCCATACAATTCTCTCGAAAACATTGAAACTCTAGAACGTCTATCCAAACAATGCACATATCGAACAACGTTGTTAAAGGTGACCATTAGCTTCCTTTTACTGACTGAGTCGCAGCTGGCGAAGAGTTCACATCCGTATAACAATACAGGGATCAAATACGTTTTCGCAATTAGTATTTCTAATTCTCCATCTCGGGGTATAATCTCGTGTTGGCCATATTGTCCTCAGCATGGACGTTGAACGACCACATACGTAATTAATATGATCAGACCAAGTGAGAGTACTATTAAAGAAAACATCCAGATTCTTAGCGTATGGAACAATCTCAATTCTCTGATTGCCTATATAAATATCAGGTCTAATTATGAATCGTGAAAGTCTCTTCTGCATAACGACGCATCTAGACTTGAAAGGATTTATAGTCATGCCGTTTGCAGAAGCCCATGTATTAATACCATGTAATTGTTGATTCAGCGAAGTTATGCATTGCTCTACCATATCAATATCACAGCATGCATATAGTTGGACATCATCAGCGTACATCCTGATTTTACAATTCGTCAATATGCCGGGAAGATTATTAGAATACATAGAGAACAGTAACGGTCCAACAATTGATCTCTGCGGAACGCCTCTGGACAAAGGCTTAGGGCTTGATTTTTTATCAAGTATTTGCGTATATTGGAATCTGTTGGATAGATAAGTTGATATTAACCAGAGTAGCGAAGTGTTCACTCACTGTTCATACATGTATGAATATGTACATTTCACTTTTTAGCCGCTTCTTCTCATACATGTGTGAGAGACTGAAAAATATTTTGCGTTTTCTCATTTATGAATGCGACGATTTTTTTTTTTCTTTCTATTCATAAGTGAAAAAATGAGAAACACAGAAGTGTTCATTTTTGAATATGTACAATTTTGATAATTTTTCATAAATGAAAAGATCGTAAAAATATGTGCGTTAAGCATTCGCGTACATAAACGCACATATTTGATAATGCGCAATTGTCGGCGTATGTAGGAAAAAAAATGTTTTTTTTAATAATACATTAAGACTATCTTATATTTGAGACAATATATTTTTCGACTAAAGGTTTTATGAGCATTGAACTCGGTGATATTGATAGGAATGCGACATGTTCAGCGTAGAACCAAATTCATACAAAATCGGATATAGTAGAGCTGATATTAAAGTTAGAGGAGTAATATGTCATTGATGGCCTAATCTGGGTAAATTTAGGATTGTACAAAATAAAATATTGCTGGGATTTCAATGAGCTTAAAGTGCTGTTTCCATTCAAGAAATAAGGTTGAAAGTTTAATTTTGTCCCTACTTATTTATTTCCAGGGTTCAGAATTTTTCATTTATAATCATTCAAAAATCAACATTCATGATATTTTTCATAAATGAGAAATCTAAAATTTTATATTTATTTTTCACGTGCATAAACGAACAAGAAAAAAT
The DNA here is from genome assembly GCA_030448955.1 of Trichopoda pennipes. Taxonomy (NCBI): domain Eukaryota; kingdom Metazoa; phylum Arthropoda; class Insecta; order Diptera; family Tachinidae; genus Trichopoda; species Trichopoda pennipes. The sequence goes on along the minus strand of JASKUP010000056.1, from coordinate 7,291,794 downwards.
GTTCTGCTTATGTTCATACATGAATGCGCACAACAAGAATTATTAGTCTTATTCATATGTGATAAATGATAAATCAGCTACTTCTCATTAATGTTATTTTTCATAAATGTACATGTTCATTTATGAACGTTGAAATTTTATAAAATTTCTCATAAATGAATGTGAAAAAATTTTCTACCTACGATCGCAGTTTACCGTAAAATGTAGTATAAAAACACATGGGTACATATTAACACAAAATACAATATTGCAATATATTCTAAAAGAAATAAAAAAAAAACATTTTTTTCCTGCATACGCCGACAATTGCGCATTATCAAATATGTGCGTTTATGTACGCGAATGCTTAACGCACATATTTTTACGATCTTTTCATTTATGAAAAATTATCAAAATTGTACATATTCAAAAATGAACACTTGTGTGTTTCTCATTTTTTCACTTATGAATAGAAAGAAAAAAATAAATCGTCGCATTCATAAATGAGAAAACGCAAAATATTTTTCAGTCTCTCACACATGTATGAGAAGAAGCGGCTAAAAAATGAAATGTACATATTCATACATGTATGAACAGTGAGTGAACACTTCGCTACTCTGTTTATTTCTTTCTTTTAAGATTGAAATGATGATTTCAAAGTTTCGAATTAAGTCAATGATAATATAAGTTTAGAAGATTGCAAGGCAGTTAATTACACTCGATTATGCCATGCTGAGGTTTAATGGTCTCTAGCGGGAGGCATGATTTCTGGTGTGTGGGAGTGTGGGGAGCGATTCAGATTTGCTTTGGGCTGCATATTTATTAAGTTTTATATGAAATTTGGTATGCTATTTTTCTTGAGTGCGAAACCAAGTCGATAATTGGTAAGAATCAACCGAAACCGCAAGTTTAAACCGTAGCAACTGCCAGCGCCACCAACAATCCAGTCTATCTAATTTGGTACTTCTTTACTTTTATTTTACAGATGAAGCTGAAAACCGTAAAATTAAAAGCCGGCTAGGGTAAAAATTAGGACTAACTGCTTTCTTAAACTTTAAAGAGCAAACCCTGCTTGCCGAACGTTTGCGAACAGAACACATGCATGGAGGGCAAGCTTATGTAAAAACCTTTATTTTTTCTATTCTTAAATTTTTCTTGCTTTATAAAAGAATTTAAAAATAGTTAATGAACCTCAATAGGCAACCAACTTAATTTGATTACAACTTCTGACGAGGCTGTGTCCAAGGATGGAGCTATATGCAATAAAAATGGGGTTCACCAAAGAACCTCGAATTTAAACTTTTTTGTTTAGAATTGGAAATTTTTTGTTCCTTTGGTTGGCCTGAGATCCTCAAATTTATATAGGGCGTTAAAGGGACTTGTTTGTTTAAAACTTAACATTTTTTGTTCGTTTGAATGACCAAAAACCCTGAAAAGACTGTGGAACGTTAAAGGTACTCTTTTGTTTGGAACTGTACAGTTTTTGTTCTTGTAAATGACAAAGCACCGCAAATTAATATGGAACGTTAATAGGACTTTTTGATTTGAAATTGAAAATTTTTTGGTTTTTCCATGGACCGAGAACCTCAAATTGATATGGAATGTAAAAGGGACTTTTTTGTTATGAATTGCAAAGAGTTTTGTTCCTTTAATGATCGAAAAACCTTAAATAAATATGGAATGCTAAAGGTACTCTTTTGTGTGAAATTGGAAATTTTTTCTTCTTTTAAATAAATAAGGAACCTCAAAGGGACTTTTTTGTTTAAAATGTGACAATTTTTGTTCGCTTGAATAACCAAAAACCCTGAAAAGACTGTGGAACGTTAAAGGTACTCTTTTGTTTGGAACTGTACATATTTTGTTCTTGTAAATGACAAAGAACCTCAAATTAATATGGAACGTTAATAGGACTTTTTGATTTGAAATTGAAAACTTGTTTGGTTTTTCCATGAACCGAGAACCTCAAATTGATATGGAATGTAAAAGGGACTTTTTTGTTTTGAATTGCAAAGAGTTTTGTTCCTTTAATGATCGAAAAATCTAAAATAAATATGGAATGCTAAAGGTACTCTTTTGTGTGAAATTGGAAATTTTTTCTTCTTTTAAATAAATAAGGGACCTCAAAGGGACTTTTTTGTTTAAAATGTAACAATTTGTGTTCGCTTGAATGGTCAAAGAACCTGAAATGAATATGAAACGTTAGAGGTACTATTTTGTTGGGAATTGAAAATATTTTGTTTCTTTGCATGACCGAAAAACCTCAAATAAATATGGATCGTTAAAGTGACTTCTTTATTTCGAATTAAAAACTTGTTATTCCTTTCCATAGACAAAGAACCTCAAAATAATATGGAATGTAAAAGGGACTTTTTTATTTTAAATTGGAAAGTTTTTGTTCCTTTAATTACCGAAAAACCTCAAATGAAAATGTAATTTTAAATTCTATTGTGTGAAATTAGACATTTTTTGTTCTTTTAAATGAACAAAGGACCTCAAATTAATATGGAACCTTAAAGGAATTTTTTTATTTGGAAAACGGTTTGTTCTTTTAAATGGACAAAGGACCTCAACCGGATTTTATTCAGAATCCCATTATTGGAAAGGTATGTAACATAACAAAAGGCACCATTTTAGGGCACACCCTTATGAAAATATTATACCCAATTAAATGTTAATGAAGATTCCACAGAATTCAATTTTGGCGATTTTGCTATCGATATAATGGTAATGGCTACTTCAGATAAACCTACAGATATTAATAATCATAAAGTAAACTATAGATGGCTATAACAAAGGCTAAAGGATAATTTTGATGGTGATAAGAAATGGAGAAATAGAATTCACTTTTCAAAATAATTTTCACAATTTATTTTTTGTTTATTAATAAAGTTTTGCCTTAAAGCGGATATTAACAAGTTCAATACTTATGATCAGCGGATTATTTTTTAAGGAAAAATATTTTCTTAAAATTTCTTTAACCCTTTGACGACCATAGGCAAATATGCTTGCCCGGGGTTCCTTAGACTATATATTTTTCCAGGTAACAGATACAGCAAATTTGTCAAAGACTGTTTTATAGAAGAGGATTGGGGCAACAAGAATGTGGTTAAGTACGAGTCCCTATCGGGCCCCACTTGTTCCCTACGAGGCTCCAACTTTGACCAAAAAAAATTATTTATGACGAGGTCTGCCTAATCAAATTATGTTTGCCAATGGGTTGAAACGAAAATAAACGTTTCTAAAAAACTCTACAATTATAACCTCTAAATTCGAACTTTTGAGCGCTTTTTCTTAGCTAATATTAAACACTGAAACAGCATGCCTGTGTTTAGTATTTTGCATTCATGTATTGAAACGAAAAAGGGGAATCACCAAATTGCAATACATACATATGAACACATGTAAGTATTTTGACAGTCTTTATTTGAAATTTAAAATGAGTTTAAAATGAGTGGAGCAGCCCGAGATCGTTTCTTTTTCCTTCGACCAGAGCAAATCGAACAACTTTTACTTTGCGATTTTAGTGATGACGACGAAGTAGCTGTTACAAACTTGGACCCAGAAGATGTTTTATTTCTTGAAAATGACGCTTTGGGAATGCAAGATGATGAGCCCATAGAAGTTATCATTGAGGGTAGTATGCACGTTGACCATAAACCAGCTGGCGCAGTAGATGAGCTAATTACATCGAATTTAAATGTTGTACAAGCGCCATTAATACCAACGTTATTCATATCACGCGAAAAGATCTTCCGCTTTAGACACACTCTTGCTTATAAGAATTCCGTTTTTACCGGATTTAAAGAGGATTGCGCATATAAACATTCCCAAATTTTAAAGCCCGTTGTGCATACGCATGAAGAAATCCCTTCAGTGTACGGTGTGTTCAACAGCGTTTTAAATTTTCAAGGTAAGTTTTTATCAATCGTAAATTTTTTGCTATTTTGAGACAATATTGACTTGCTGTTATTACACATACATATATCTTAGAGCTGTGCTTAATGATAGTGGAGCAGTCCAACCTATATGCTTTACAAAAAGGGCGTGTATTTACTTTGACCGTGGTTGAATTTAAGGTTTATATGGGTATTATCATACGTATGAGCCTAGTGAAACTCCCCTCAATACGTCCGTACTGGTCTACTGATCCAACGTTTCATTAAGCTCAGATCGCGGGTGTCATGCCACGGCTCCGATTTGAGGAAATTACAGCTAATCTTCACTTTTGCGACAACAATAAAGCTGATGTTAGCGACCGTGGGCATAAAATTCGGCCAATTTTAGATCATATTAACAAGGCTATGCCGAATGCGTATACTTATTCAAAAAAGCTGTCAATCGATGAACATATGGTAAAGTTTAAGGGACATAATGCTATGAAACAGTACATGAAGGACAAACCTATTTCGTGGGGATTCAAACTTTGGTCTTTATGTGAGGCAGAAACCGGGTACTTATATAATATTGACATTTACACCGGAAAAAAACCATTTGTTGAGCACGGTCTTGGCGAGGCTGTTGTTTTGCAGTTATGCGAGCCACTGGCAAAAAAAAGGGGTTGAAGTTTACTTCGACAATTTTTTTACAAGCCTGAACTTAATGCACATTTTCCAGCAAAATGATATAATGGCGTGCGGAACCATTCGATGTAATAGAAAGCACATACCGAAGAATTTTCCAGCGGATAAATATATGAAAAGAGGGGACATAAATTACTTCATGTCGGATAGCATTTCCGTAGTCAAATGGAGGGGTAATCGTAGTGTCTACCTCGCCTCAAATTTTATTGACCCAGCAGCGGTATTCAAGGTCAAGCGACGTGTAGCTGGACAAGCTGGTAAAATAGATATTGATTGCCCCCTGATTATACAGCACTATAACAAAGGAATGGGAGGTGTCGATCTAATGGATCAAAAAAAAGTATATTATGAGTACGATCGTAGAAGTAAATGGCGTTTTTATTTACGTTTGTTCTTCGACCTTTTCGAGTTATGTGCTCACAATATAAAAAACTCATATTTGCCAACAGTTCCTCAATAAATTTGACCTCCATTGAATTTCGGGCAGCTTTAGCCATGATAAGTAGCTTCAATTCAAGGAAGCGTGCCTTTTCAGCCGCAACCAAATGCGGAATCCATTTAATAAGCAAACCTAAATCTCTCCCAAAAATGGAAAAACGTGAAGGTTGGAAACGGTGTTCTCATTGTGCTTCCAATAATAAGTATAGTCGCACAAATGTGTTTTGCGTTCAATGTAATGTGTTCCTTTGCTTCACTATGTCCCGTGATTGCTTTGGATCTATCACGAACAACAATAATTATAATAAATTTTTGTGATCTCTTGTATTTTTCTTTACGTTTTAAATAAAAACTGATTTTTAAATTGTTTCTGCAATTAAATAATTTGGGATGAAAAATTTCGTTTCAACCGATAGGCAACTATATTTGCCAAGCAAAATGGGGGACTTAGAGGGTTCCAAGGAGGGCAATTTTTTTTTCATAACTATTATTAGACCATAGATCGCGAAAATATAACACAAAAGTAAATCACTTCAGCCAAAAATGTTTGGTCGTCAAAGGATTAAGTTTGTAATTAGTAAAATTGTCAATATCCGATTAGGAATGTTTCTTTTCTTTTTAATTTGGCATCACATAAAATTAAATTAAATCCAAGTTCTATACCATGCCACATAAACAATATGAGTAATATTCTGTACAATACTGGCCTAAAACCCCAAGTAATAAAAAAAGTGAAGTAAAGGGTGTCCCAAAGATGTGGATATTTATATAATATATTTTTTATTTAGGTTTTCAAGTAAGATAATATTGTACGCATTTACTGCTCAGTCTAAAGATAACTGAAAGTACTTACAGTGTCGAACAAAACTAAAGTATGAAATTATGCTTCTAAACTAACAAGAAGGTTTATTTGACGAAAGATATTATTAAAGAATACCTTTCTTCGATGAATCAAAATTTACCTTGCAATGTTCCCAGGGATTAAGGTTAGTCGAAGAAGGGTTTTTCAACAAGAAGTATGTTTTCTAAAATAATATGAAACAAAAAATTGAGATTGATGATTAAAATTTGTATTATATTACGAAGAAAAAAGTTCGGCAATTAGGAATGAAAAACGATATCTGGCAAATGTGCACCACGACCACGCGGACAGATGTCGATTCTTTCATAAAAGTTTTTAATCACTTTTTGGCAAAATGGCGGTCCTACTTCGCTAATCACATCACGCATTTAGAGTTTTAAGGCTGAGATCGATTTGATTGGCTCCGTATAGTCTCTGTCTTTAACATAGCCTCACAAAAAACAAACCACTGGTGCTATATCACACGATATGGCCGGTTAACCACTCAACTGCTGATTATCGTGAAATTATGCGATCGGGTAATTTGGTTTGCAATAAATTGAATGTTTCATTGGCTGTGTGAAATGTCGCGCCATCCTGTTAAAACCACATGTAATTGATATCCACGTTGTAAATAATAGACTAAAATTGACTCTACAGCGTTACCGCATTCCTCAGGCTCATCTTCGAAAAAAAAACGGTCAAATCATGCCTCCAAACCAAATGCGCAGCACACAGTAATACGTTTAGCATGCAAAGGCTTCTTAATAATCGCTCTAGGATTTTTTGAAGTTCAAATGCGGTAATTTTGCTTGTTGACATATCCTGACGGGCTTCGTCTAAAAAAATGATTTTTTCAGAAATATTATTTTTGAATGAATTGAGCAAATGGTCGGTTGCCTTCAATTCGTGCACTAGTTGAACACTCTAAGGCTTCAAAGTCGAAACCTTACAAAAAATTCGCCGTGCGGTGGTTTTGAATAACCCCAATTGTTGGGAACTTCGAGTAATTGACAAATTTCGATTTGCTTTAACACTGTGTCTCACGGCTGCGATGTTTTCGATTGAATGACGATTTTTACTTGTTCGAGTCTGTCGACGTAAATTTTATTACCAAATTTTTAATAGCGGTCTCGGACGATTATGTTGTCCGAAAATATCACATATTTTACGAAATGTTACTTTAATAGAACCACCATTTAAATAGTTTTTTTAACTCTCAATAATTAGTTATTGTATCTTCAAGAAAGGAACTAACAATAAGTGTTAAAATCTTAAATTCTAAAAAAAGTTACATTAGTCCTGACCATGTCAGGCCTAACCTTTTGGGTAAAAAAGAAAATTGTCATAAAAAAAACAACAAAGCAAATATTTCTAAGATGTATCGCCTGTAGCATTGAGGATTAAAGCTGCGGTATCCCTCTTTTTTAATCGGCTATGTCCACTATAATCCAAGATATTGCGAGCAAGGGGGTTAGGATGGTCTTCAAGTATTTGCCTGCGTATTTGATGATTTCTGTAGTCACCAGCGGTATGTTTAAATCACAATGTATGTTTGAATTTCTGATGTACCATGGGGCGAAAGTTATCAATCGTAAAATTTTATTCTGCATACGTTGGATTCTATCCACGTTCGAAGCAGAGGCAGTGCCCCAAAGTTGGATTCCGTAAGACCATATCGGTTTTAAAATAGTCTTGTAAATTAGAAGCTTACAATCTAGACTAAGTTTTGAAGTCCTGCCGATGAGCCAATGTAGTTGTGTTAGCTTAAGTCTCATTTGTGTTAGCTTTGAGTCAATATGATGTTTCCATGCAAGGCGACGGTCAATATTTATACCAAGATATCTCACATAACTATGGTGAGGAACAATGTGATTATTGATTCGAACGTGTGAACAATTATCTCTTCGCAAGGTGAAGGTCACATGAATGCACTTTTGAACGTTCACTTTAATTCTCCATAATTTTAACCACAACTCTAACTGAGTTATATGTTGCTGAAGATTTATGGATGCTTGATGGGAGTTTTAATGCGAACTTAGATACGCTGTATCATCAGCAAACATAGAAGTATGGACAGTTTCACTTACAGGCATATCGCAGGTATATATCAAGTATAAAACTGGTCCAAGAATGCTACCTTGTGGTACGCCTGAGGAAATTGGTTTGGATACACTAACGAAGTCCCCTTCAACAACAGAAAATTTTCGTCCAACTATGTAGCTTTTCAGTAGGTTGCTTATAATACAAGGCAAGTGAGCGGTCAGTTTCAGAAATAGACCTTCATGCCAAACTTTGTCAAAAGTTTGAGAAACATCAATAAAAATAGCTGAACAATACTTCTTCTCTTTAAAAGTCCTTCTTATCACCTGAACCAATCTATGGGTTTGCTCAATTGTGCTGTGTCTACTTCTAAAACCAAATTGATGGTTTGGGATACACCCACTATCCATTAGCATTGGAGACAATTTATCCATAAGCAACTTTTCGAAGACCTTTGAAATAGTTGGTAATAGACTTATGGGCCTATATGACTCGGTTTTGGTTAGTTTCTTACCTGGTTTTGGAATCATTTTAACTTTAGAAATCTTCCAGTGGTCAGAAGAGTATTCAAGCCGTAAAATGGCATTAAAAATTAATAGCATGATTCTGACTACAATACTGGAATAATTGGAGTTTGGTGTACCATCCAGCCCTCCAAATATTTCTCAAACGATTCAGTTTTTTCAAATGCTAGTAAGTCTCTAAGCCGCTTTGTGCATTCTCTAAGTCTCTTCTAGCTCTTCGTTTTTGCGCTACGAGACGTTCAATGGCTGAAGAATAGATGTGACCTAAAGTAGTCTGCGGAGGTTTAGTTTTTGCAAGCTGTGCTGCTTGTTTAATATCTTCACTAAAAGTTGCAAGGCTATACTCCACGTCCTCCTGTGTTTCTAGCAAAATATTCTCCGAACAATGGCTGCTGAGATATTTTTTTAAAACTCAACCAGTTGATGCGACTGATCATATTTGTATCAGGAAAAAACAAATGTCTTCTAATCGGGCTGCAAATAGTTACAATTATTTGGAAGGTTGGAGAATGATCCGAAGATAAATCCATGGAAGATTCTGCTGTGACTAAATTTCTTGAAATATTTTTCATGACAGCAAAATCTATTACATCCGGAATTTTTTGAATTTTAATAGTGAATTTTAATTAATTTAATGAGATTTTCAGGCGAAATTGAATTCAATGTAACAATTGCCAGTGCATCTACTACGAATACGTCAAAAAAGTAAATGTCAAAACTATCTTGCTGTTGGTGTTGCCACACTTGAAAAACAAACTTCTTGTTGAAAAATCCGATATATATTCTTACAATACAATGATTTTTTTGGAATTTTTTGTTGGTTGCATGTTCTCGTGTTATCCAATGATAATTAGTTTAAACTTAAAATGTTTTTCTTCCTATTATGCTAAACCAAAATTCTATCCCAAAGAAGGTCAAATGGCTTCCAAGTATATCTGATAACATTAATCTATCGAAGGCCAGCATTTTGTATTTGTTTTGGTAAAGTTCATAAATCAGAAAGTCACATTTACAATAAGTTTTAGTTTTGCGGCTAAGTAACAGGCTTTCTAGCTCTCTTCCTCTCTCTTTCAAATCTACTCTTATATATCCGATATCATTTTCTGGACGTTAACAAATTTAGTTTGCTAAAGTTTTATATTTAAGTTGTTAGTTCTTCTTAAATTAAGTTTCCAATCGAATAACTAGAACACCGCGAAAGGTTTCTTTTAGTATAGTTTGTAAATTTTCTTCATTTTAGGTTCTCGATTATATGACTTGGATTTTAAGACTTAGAGAATATCTTATACAAGCATACATTACTTTCCTAAAGTGGTATAATAACACCCAACATTCAAATCTACTATTCGATCAGAATTCGTTCGCATTCACCCAAATTGTATTCTTTGGATTATCAATATTATCAAGCAAGATAATCAATATTGATGTAGCAAAACGGCTATCAATTCATGGTGAATATTAGAAACAATTTATTGTTAGTGATTTAAAAAAAAAAATGCTCCAAAGTCACTAAGTGTGATAGCTTATCTTATAGCTAAAAAAGAAGGGAATATATAACAAATAGTACTAAACAATACATTAAATAAAAAAAATAACAATTTACGCGAAACTATTCCGGAAATTATACGATTTTATCCAACAATTTTCAATTTTCGATAACTTTTTCCAGCATTTGTGCCTTTATATCGACAATAACCCGGCGAGTATTTTCCTATTACTAGCTGCTAGCGACTTTACATATCCCCACAGAAAATAATCTAGCGGCGTTAAATCCTACGATCTTGAAGATCAATTCAGGCGTCCGATGCATGAAACTGTGCGGTTACTAAATGCTTTTTTCAATAAAACAATTGTGGTATGAGCTGTGTGATATGTTGCGCCGCCTTGTTGTACATCTTGATTATTCAATTCATAAAGAAAAAACCATTCTGATCTGTATCGTTTTTAAAAAAGTACGCACCAATGATTCCGCCAGCCTAAAACACACCAGTCAGTTCTTTCAGACGCAACGATGTTTCAACATACAACTGTGTGATTCGATTTACATCCGCACCTGGCCATGAAGCCTTAATCAGATGGTGGATCTAACCACTGCATGATTTGGAACGTCATGCTCGTCCTAGAAAGCCGAAGCTATAATTCTATGCAACAGAAACCTTCTAGTTGCAACTTTAATGATTCCAGAGCAGGGCTGCAAATCATCACACCTTGCTAAAGAGTTGGAGACTTTCCAACTCCTGTCCAGAACACATGTCTAGCATGCTCACTGGACTGGATCATTCACTTTGGGTGTCATTATCAGTGAGATGATCCTGGCCACCATAATAACCATTATACTGTTACGGGGCCGCGAAACCACAACCACCACATTGCTCTCATATAGGGGCCAACCTCAATGATCAGCCAGAGAACTATTATAAGTCTAAAAAGACAAATAATGAACTCTGGGGCACACTGATGCCCGTGGAAATAAAGTGGAGTTTCCAGTTGACTCCCTGCCTGTCTTCAGGGGACTGGGCTTCCTTTTTCCCCAGTTGCACTGTGTCTAGATAGTGGAATTGTATAAAGACCATATTTATGTGCCCCCGGGGGAGTTTCAACATACATTTAAGGATTATTAATTCCCCAAATACGGCCGCATTTTTAATTGTGGTGTTAGCTCTATCGTAAAAACAAACCTCGCTTGTGAAAATCGAGATCAAAGGCGTGATAGGATTGACGTCAATAGCAATTTTCGAGTGCACGGTAGGAGGTCCGTGCTGTAGAGCTGGAGGCTATCCAGCTCTTGGTTCTGTTGCATACGCAGCCAAGAACATTTTTTGGATATTAAATTTTATGTTAACATCTCTTCGGAACTTTCTTCAAACCTAACAGCCACCGTGGCTTCCTGAGGGGCCTTATCAATAGCCAGAACAGGGCCGTAATAAGTCACTGGTTGGACTTCGAGAGTTCAGTCTTACAGTTTCGGGCGACTGGTGCCGCCTTTTACCCCCAAAGGCATATTTCAAGATGGGGAAGAGAAGAAGAGGAAGAGAGAAGAAGAGATTCATCAAGACTGCGTGACCCCGGGGGACCCAATCAGCACAAGTTCGAAGCATAGTTCAGGCGTCAGTCATGTGAAAATGACAAACGAAACTAAACATAAATCACTTGACAGCTGATAAAATGGTCGCCTGCTTAAAATTCTATGCCTCTATAAAAAGATTCTGTTCCTTAAGCTAGATGTAAAGAAAAGCGAAATATAAGCTCTAAGCAGCTGGCCGTTTGAGTCAAATCAGCAATTGGAATGGGCTTGGTTGAGAAGAATTAATTGACTTTACAACATCAACAAGGAACTTAAGATAAATCGTGAAATGTGTGAAATGTGTTTCTGTAACCAGGGAAGTAAAAACTTTCTAACACAAAAATGTTACAGTAGTCGAGCTTCGTAATCTGGAGTTAATCATGAACCTTTTGAATAATTAACTTTGAATAATAAACTCTTTAGTATAACGATCATTATTAACGCTTGCTCATTTGTTATTAAATAACAGATTATCTTGTGAGAAATTTCTTACATTAAGGTACAGAAAAAAGGCACAACCCCAAAGATCATTTACCAATGCAGATGAAGAAACCAATTTCTCGATATGTTTAGACAGGCTTAAGTGCTTTCATCTTCCTGGTATAAGCTAATACACTTTGATGTTTGCTAGTTTGTGAATAATCGAAAGATGTCCAACTAATTCGATGTTAAAAAATAGATTAATTTGTTTGGTAACTCAATGCTTAAAATTTTTTTTTCATTCATATTAATTCTTGCATTTGCAGCAAAAAGAGTTAAAAATTGTTTGGCTATAAGATCTCTCACCTTGAGACACATCTGAGACTGTGCTGAACCAAATATGGCAGCTCTTTACATTTTGAATAAAACATGTTTTCTTACTCAAATTAATATCTCTAACAATCATTTTACCCACCCTTTATTAAAAAAAGGAATTTTTTAAATTTTATTAACAAACATTTATTTAATATTTTTAAATCTTAATTAGAATTTTATTTTATACGCAGATAAGTTGTCCTGTTGTGCCTGTTCCATTAGAGTTATCGATCGTCGTTGCCTTAGAATTTTTCATGGATGTGAGGAATGTTTATAATTAGCGAGAGCAGTTTCAATCGCTTTCCTCAATCTTTCCATTACAATATCTGGCAATATAGCAACAACATTTCCCGGTATTTCCAGTGTTTTATCTAAAGCACTGTTAAGACTTTGAAGTAAATCAGTCTCGGCATCTGTTAAAGCTAGAAGAACAGCACCAAATATTAAAATCGTTATAAATTTCATTTTAAAAAGTATAATGAATGTTTCACAAATTTAAACGAAACTGTGAAATGTTTCGGAAATCGAACCATTTTATATGCTGTTTTCTTTCAAATTTCGACCTGATCGGGCATTAAGATAAAAAATTATTTTCGCTTTACTTTAGAATTCTTTTGTAGTTTTAATATAAATTTTGATTACAGTTTTCTTTTCCCTAAAGAAATAAAATGTTAGAAAAATTTACATAAAATAGTTCTTTACATTTGAAAATAAATAGAAAATTTTAAAACAATTTCGTTTTATGAATAGAATGTTAAGAAAATAATAAATATTTGGAGAACATTATGGCGCATAAATAATGCTAATTAAAATAAATAGCAGCTGTGAAATGTGGCAACAGTGTCAAGCTTAGGATTCGGAACTAAACTTTTTATTTAGTATAACTTAAGTATAATTTAACTTTTTAGCGAAAACATATTTTTGGCATATTTAAATCAAAAAGATAAGCAAAATTTTATATTTAACAAAAATTGCAACGATAATAAGATAAGAAAATAAACAAACAGACAATGTTATGTCATTTATAGAATTGAATAAGTTCAATTAATTCATTACATACAGTGTCGGACAAAACTAAAGCACAAAATTTTGTTTCTAAAGAATCAATGCAATAGCACTAACAAGACGATTTATTCTAATAAAATCTATAATATTTTTTGTAGTTTTTTAATCTATAATATAAAAATAATTTGGGGTTTCCTGCCTGACACTATAACTTCAGAACGCACGAACCGATTTCCTCGGTTTTGCGTTCGTTGGAAAGGTCTCGAGTTCCGTGGGCTTTATAGCAAAGAAAATTCTGGAAAAATTTTAAGAGAAAAACAGGAAAACAGGGAAATTCATGTTTCACGTACAGCGCCATCTCTGATATATATCGCATGTACGGCAACGGCACCAGTACGTGGTGTGTGAGTATCCCTCATGAAAAAAAGTACGTTTCATTTTCAGTAGATGGCGCCGTGCTAGATCGCATGTATACTTTTCATCCTAGAAATGATGAATGTTTTTATTTGCGACTGCTGTTGGCAAATGTACGTGGACCAAAATCATTTGCGCAAATGTACGTGAACCAAAATCATTTGCGCATTTGAAAACTGTGAATGGCCACCAATGCCAAACATATCGAGAAGCTTGTCAACTATTGGGTTTGCCGGAGAACGATTCTCATTGGGAATTAACACTTGCGGGTTCAGTTGTTTCATCAAATGCGTACCAAATACGAACGCTGTTCGCTATTATCGTCACCACCAATTCAGTTATGGAACAAATGCAAAGACGACATATGTGAAGATACCTTGCATCGCTTGCGCTTAAGAACGAATAAACCCGACATGCAAATAACCGATGAAATATATAATAAAGGATTGATTCTGCTTGAGAATCAATGCTTGACTATTGCAAACAAGCTACTGATTGAAGTAGGAATGATTGCGCCAAATCGATCGATGCACGATGCATTCAACCAAGAATTAAATTGAGAGCTGCAATACAATGTTGATACATTGCAGGAATTCGTTTGAAATAATGTGCCGTTGCTAAATGAACAGCAAAAACTATTTAATATACAAAAAATTTATGCAAGCGGTGGTCTATTCTCCCTTGACGCACCTAGAGGAACAGGAAAAACATTTGTCATTTCATTGATTTTGGCCACTATTCGATCAAGATGTTACATAGTTTTGGCGTTAGCATCATCTGAAATTGCGGCGACTCTTCTAGATGGCGGTTGTACTGCATATTCTGCGCTTAAGTTGCCACTCAATTTAAACATAATTGATACTCCAACATGCAATATAACCCAATCCAGTCCCCCCGGGGGCACATAAATATAGTCTTTGTAGAATTCCACTATCTAGACACAGTGCAACTAGGGAAAAAGGGAGCCCAGTCCCCTGAAGGCAGCAGGGGTTCAACTGGAAACTCCACTTTATTTCTACGGGGATCAGTGTGCCCCGGAATTCATTATTTGTCTCTTTAAACATTTAATAGTTCTCTAACTGATCATTGAGGTTGGCCCCTATATGGCCGGGTCCATTTCACCTTTAATAACAACTACCTGGTGAAATGTTCCCAGATCCAGTGAGCATGCTAGACATGTATTCTGGACAGGAGTTGGAAAGTCTCCAACTCTTAAGCAAGGAGTGATGATTTGCAGCCCTGCTCTGGAATCATCGAAATTGTAACTAGAAAGTTCTGCTGCATAGAATTATAGCTTCGGCTTCCTAGGACGAGCATGACGTTCCAAATTACGCAGTAGTTTGGTCCACTATCTGATTAAGGCTTCATGGCCAGGTGCGGATGTAAATGAAATCACATTAATATCCCCATCCAGTGCAATGGGAAAATTGTTGATGCAATGCAAGCTCATTGTTTGGGACTAGTGCACAATAGCACATAAGAAATCACTTGAAGGACTTAACTTCACACTGAAGGATCTTCGGCGAAATTACAACATCTTTGGCGGCTTGATGATATTGTTGGCAGGCGATTTCAGGCAGACACTGCCAGTAATTCCCCATGCAACGCCTGCAGATGAATTGAATGTTTGTCTGAAGGCCTCACCTTTGTGGATTAAGGTAAAAACATTATCGCGTAACCACTAATATGAGAGTTTAACTTCAAAATGATCAAAGTGCTGCACAATTTTCCAAACAATTGTTAGCTGTTGGAAATGGAAAAGTCCCAGTTGATGCGACAGCTGGATTAATTATTCTTACCAACGACTTTTGCCGATTTGTGGACTCTCAATTAGCTCTTATTGAAAATAGTTTTCCCAAACATTAGTGAGAATTATCAGAATTATGCTTGGTTAAGTCAACGAGCAATTATCGCCCCAAAGAATAATGATGTTGTACGCGCACTGAATTTCACCATTCCATCAAAAATCGATGGCGGTTTGGTGACATACAAATCCGTTGATGCCATAAGAAATCCCGATGATGTAGTAAATTATCCAACAGAGTTTTCGAACTCTCTGGAGTTACCAGGATTTCTACCACATAACTTGCAACTCGAAGTTGGTTCAGTTATTATGATATTGCGTAATTTGAATCCACCGCGACTTTACAACGGTACTCGACTTGCGGTGAAGAGACTTATGCCGAATTTCATTGAGGCAACCATTATTAACGGATTGCAATTTCCGGTTCGGATTACGTTCGCAATGACAATTATCAAGTCGCAAGGCCAATCGCTTAGTGTTTGCGGGATAAATTTAGAAAATCATTGCTTTTCACATGGGCAGCTATACGTTGCGTGTTCACGAGTGGGGAAACCATCCGCTTTATTTGTGTTAACGTCAGACCAAAAAACAAAAAATGTGGTTTACCAAAGAGCACTTCCATGAAACGATTAATTTGCGGTTACGTATAACGCTTCGATTCAGTATTTACTTTGGAGTAACTTTCATTTTTTACTTAGAGAAGTTCAACTAAATTCCACCTCATTTTTGTAATCGAAATGGATTCATTACTGTTGTGGAATGAAATAATTTTTGTAATCGAAATGGATTCATTACTGTTGTGGAATGAAATAATTTTTTTTCCTTTTCGAATATAAAACATGAAAAATAGTTTTTCTTTATCTTTTAATCCACAAACGAAATGTTACGAAAAACGAAGCCATCTGGTGGCGAACGGAGTTCGCCGGGTTTGCTAGTATTATTATAGTATTATTATTATAGTATTATTATAGTATTATATAGAAGAACTTAGATGAAACATGTTATAAATTAAAATAACACGATGTTTGCTTTTAGTTCTAATTTGTGGTGCAAATACTTCAACAATTCAGCGATGAAAGTAAAGCTTTTTTATATAAAATTGGCAATTAATTGCTTCTGTGCCTTCAAAGTGCCTTTAAAGATTTATTGTTTTCTTGTGATAGTTCAAATGGCAGAAAAGAAATATTCAATACATTTAAAAGAAAAGATCATAACTGATTTTAATAATGATGAATCCGTGACGTTCATTGTAGCAAAACTCGGTATTAAACACAGTGTTATAGTGAGACTTATAAGCTATTTTCCTATCGCACTTTCGTTCGCCCAACAAAAACAAGCAATTGATATGACCAGGCAATTAAACGTGTGATTAAAAACGCCGCCATTCATATCGTCAAAATCGATTACTTTACAATTGTCAGTAGACGTTACTGTAAGAACCATTCAAAGAAAATCAAAGTGCAAATACGCACGTAAAAATAGACGAGCCGGAATTGAATTGGCAAAGGAACACGTTAGTTGGGCTACCATACAATTGACGACTCCAAGTTTAATATAAAAAGGTACCATGAATTAAGGTTAGTGAGAAGACCTAAAATAAAACCTTTTAATAACATTTAACATTACAAAGGGCAGCACTGTTAAACATGGCCGAGGTAGAGTTTTGGTCTACGGATATTTTTTCTAGTTTTCGATTCATAGAACAGATGTCATATTGAACCGTTTCGATTAAAAGGACATACTCCAAATTGGCATGTAGAGGAGGAAATGCTTTTTAAGTCGAGATGCCAGCGCAATAAGAACCCTAAACACACATCTAAATATATAAAAGAGTCGCACCAAAATTAGTGTTATAAAGCTGCCGGCACAATTGCCAGATCTGAAGCCAAAATTCTATCGAAAACTCTAAATAAAAAAAAAACACCACGATAACTATAAAAATATTGGCGAGCTCTTCAAAACCGCAAAGCTGCCTAGAAGGAATTCCTTCAGAGGCATTAGCCAGGATGTGTTGCAGTTTTCAAAAATTATGGTTACGCCACAAAATACTATTTACTAATGTAATATTGACTACATGCTTTGGTTCTGGCACCTTAAAATAATGCCTTTCATATTGGATTTTTCAACAAGAAGTTTGTGTTGTCAATTGTGGCAACACCAACAACATGATAGTTTTGACATTTAATTTTTTAACGTATTCGTAGTAGATGCATTGACAATTGTTACAATGAATTCAATTTCACATTTCAAAATCACATTAAAATAATTAAAATTCACTATGAAAATGGTCGTTCTGTTAAAGTTACATTTCGTAAAATTTGTGATATTTTCGGACAACATAATCGTCCTTCTGGGACCGCTATTAAGAGGTCGTTAAATTTAAATCGGCAGGCTGCAAACACCAACTCGTGTTCGACCGGGTAGTTCAACTGAAAACATTGCAGCCGTGTGCCACAGTGTTGCAACAGATTAAAATTTATCAATTCCTCTACGTTCTCAACAATTTGGGTTGTCCAAAACCACCACATAGCGAATTTTGCGTAAGAATTGCGCATGATTTAACACCACTGGATTATTTTTGGTTAAGGACAAAGTCTATACGGAGTGAATCGAATCGATTGTAGCCTTAAAAATCAAAATCTGTGATATGATTAACGATTGTGATGAAAGAATCGACATATGCCAGCGTGGTCGTGGCGGACATTTGACAGATATCATTTTTCATTCATAATAGCCGAACTTTTCTCTTCGTAACACAATAAAATTTGAATCATGAATCCAAATTGTTTGCTCTTGTTATTATTCTCCGTCCTTTCTGGCTGTTGTTTGTTTATTGTAAACGGCGAGCGCTTTCGATCATTATCAAGCCGTGGTTCAATTTGTACTGGTGAGTCAGTGTTCATGTTTAGATAGTTCTGTTGTTAATGTCGTATCTATCCATGAAGGTGAAATGCCAGCCACCTGGCACTTTATGAAAGGCTAATCCCTCAATATCTCCGTTTTTTATTATTATTGAGGTACGTGTGTCCGTCTGAGGGTTTTTTTCGAATGTTCGTGTGTATGAGTAGTTTTAGTGGTGTAAAAATTGTGTCTGAGGTCGTGTTTACCTGTTCGTTTATAATGTCACTGTTAAAAGTTTTTGTTTTGTAGATTTCCATGTTTTCAGAAATGTCTAGTCTTCTTCCTTTTCTGCTACAAAGTTGGAGCCTTCTTTTTGTTCAATAAAGAGAAGTAGCGCTTCAGGCAGCAATGCTTATTTAGTCAAGTACCGTGAAAGGGATAGAGGAGAGATGAAACAGGTGGTAAAAGTAGAAGGATAGTCGGAAATTAACTGCCGTAAAAAGACAGCACAGCGACCAGTGACTACTTCATCGCTGAGCAGCCCCACTGACAGTCAATTTTTATTTTTGTAGTGAAAAAAACAAAGGTCTTCGTTGGGAATCGAACCCACAATCAGACTGACAAGCTAGTACACTACCTACTAGCCTAAAGGGGCACCGTTTGTATGAGCGTATGTATTCTGTAAATCTTATTTATAGTGTTCGTCCAGTTTGTGATATATAATTACGTTTGCAAGTACAAGTAAGTTTGTGTACTCCGCTGAAACTAAATTTGCCAGTTGATTCTCTCGTTGTTCTAAGATTATGTCTCAGAGTGTTACCGGTTTTTAATGTGTTTAAGAAAAACCCTTTTCTTGTTGAAAAACCCTTTATATGCGAAAAACCGCTTAAAACAACTATAAAAGCGCCACGTGATGGGTAAACAAATCATTTTAAGTTGAGTCATTTACCAACGTGTTTATTTTATGTGTGTTGGAAGTAAATAAATCATTTAACTCATTTGCAATTAAAGAACTCAAAATAACAGAACCGTTTATTAAAAGGAATAACCGTAAGAATATATAAAGGTGATAGGCATGATCGAATGTTTTGGAATTTTTAAAAAAACAGAAAATATTTTTATAATTTAATGGACCCATACGGATGAAGTTGCAGACAAAAGCTAATTTAATATAAACAATTTTTGTTTCTGCTGCCCTTTACACAGCGATTTTATACACCTTAAAGAAAATATACATCCAGAAAAGGATTCATCTTTAAAAATTCTACGCATAAATATAAAAGAAATTAAGTGAAATAATGAAGTGAAAATATTCTCTCAAATTAATGCCATTGCACGTTTACGTTTAAACAAAGATATCGAAAATATAAAAATTTATAATTTAAATATGACGATTCGAGAAATTCTGTTTAGTTTCATTTAAACTTTCGAAAAATTATTAAACATGAAATTTCACAATATTTTAATAATTTATTTTCTAATTGTTGCTTTTACTGAAGCGCGGATTCTTTTATTTGCGGAACTTGGCAAACTTTTGGATAAGGCACTAGAAATGCCACTAAACATTTTTAAGGCAATACCCATTGTTATAAGGGAAACTATAACATAAATGCAGCTGCAGCTTTGCTAACGACTGTTTCCAGAGTGTTAAAAATAAAAACATTAATTTGCAATGTTAAAATTATATTTTTAAATAAATTTTTGAGTTTAAGATTTCTTATAGACATTTCTCTTGAAATAATCGATTGGCATCATAAAAAATCAATTAACACCATTGGGTTTTCATACACCCAAAAAAATATCATTTAATTCTTTTAGAATGGTCTAGTTAAGTGTTGGATTCCCATTTCCTTTTAGTAAAATATATTATCCCCTAAGCATGAATTCTTGGTGACTTTCTCAACCTTAAAGTTGTTACACCGGAGGTAAATTCCACTTGTTAAATTAAGGTGGATGGTAGCAGTGTCGAGAACCAAATAACTGGTTAGTGGTTAAAGAAGAAATGTTTCTAACAGCTTCCCTTCGACGCGAAGACACAGGTAATTTTAGTTGCCTGGTCCATGTACGCTATTACTGCACGAATTGTCGATCATATTACGCGCCTACTCTTGGGAATCACATGAAAAATAATCAAATTAAAAACAAACAAAAAAAAACAGTAGGGGAAACCCTTAGCTAGGTTAATGCATAAATACCGTAGCTACTAAGTCCTTTCACTATTTTGATGACCATGTGGACAATAATGAACTGCCACTCGACTTCTTGGCTAGTACTTCCAAGGCCCGTGCTGGCACAAGACCAGCAAAAGTTACTGCTTCAGATGCCTCGACCAACCCTGCTGGCGTCCTTCCGCTAGCTGGACATTCGATCCAGTCACCATCCCCAGCCCTTCTGTCCAAGCGGTAATAAGGCGTCAAGAAGGGCATTTTTCGAGGGTCTTATAGACAATATGCTGACCACAAATTAGTCAACAAAGGAGAAATTCTCCCTAGCTTAGACAAAGACTCGCCGTGCTGCTGTTCGCAACTCCAATTTCGATGCCAATAAACAGACGGACCATCTTTATCGACAGCGCCCAAAAGACAAGAAAGTCTCCTCTTCCAATAGTAACACCTACAGTTGCACAAGAAACGTTTAAAAACGCTGAATCAGCCATAGATCGAACCCAGTCATTAACAGACGTTAGCGTGAGATTGACAAAAACTTACTGACAAAAGCAGATTTAGATCTAACGCGATCATACCGAGCTACCCAGAGATTCTGCGACCACACCGAGAAACAACCGAAGAGCATTTACTGATCTTTCGACCAGTGACAGTGATTGTGGCGAAGCCCAAAAGTCGCAAGGTGTTTAAAATATAAAAGCGTTAGTAAATGTATTGAGCTTTCCAAATGTGGAAAACTGCAGATTTAGTTAATTCTAGAACCCCTCAAAACATCATATAAAATCGTCTTCATTTATAAGGCAGCCATTCTAATAGTGACAGTGATCAAGTGAAGACACAAAAAATGATACAGCAGCTTTTATCTGTTAAAGTTGTAAGGATAATATCCTAAATTTTTGTGTAAAAGGAAGATTGTATACCAGTTAGAATGCTTTTATTCACGGTTTTAAAGCGTTCAAACATTAACCAGAAAAAAGACTCTGAAGTTTTGCAATATTATTTTGCAATAAAATAATTCAATAACTAACTTTAAATTATTTTATTAAAGGCATAAACTTAACAATATTTTGTTTTTAATATTATCACGGTACACTACTCGCCTTTTTCCTCAAATTCATTGACTCGGTGATAGCAAATTTTAATTTCTTTTTTTAGTTTATTTCTATTACAGGAGGCAGGGGAACACAATCGGTTGTTGTTGTCGTTCTAGGGAGGCGTAAACCAAACCTTGAAGTCGACAAATAAACCACCCAAATACCAAAATAAAACCAAAAACTTCTTCAATATATATTCCTCTGATGGTAGGTCCAAATAAAACACTTTAACTTGCTCTTAATTAGTGCTATTTATGCACCATAACTTTTTTTTTATTTTTTTATTTTTTTAAAAGAGAAGTAGCACTTTAGGCAACAATGCCTATTTAGTCAAGTACCGTGCTACCTTCTTTAGGAAAGGGATAGAGAAGATACACAAGTGGTGAAAGTAGAAGGATAGTCGGAAATTAACTGCCGTATAAAGACATCACGGCGACCAGTGACTATGCCTTCATCGCCAACAGCCAATTTTTAATTTTGTAGTGAAAAAAACCAAGGTCTTCGTTGGGAATCGAACCCACAACCCCCATACTGATAAGCTAGTACACTACCTACTAGCCTACAGTGGCACCTAACTTAGCTGCAGTGCTTCTGGTGTTTGGCATAGAAAAGTAAAAAGTTGATTGAAATGAGAAACAAATGAACTCCGTTTTTCTATCGAATTTTGTCTTTGTAATGAAAACAAAAGGATTTTAAACAAGAAGGTTGTTTTCCTAAACAAAATAAAACAAAAAATTAAGACGATTAAAATTTTTATTGTATTTCGAAAAGAAAAGTTCGACAATTATGAATGAAAAATGATATCTGGCAAATATTCACTACGATGACAGTGTAGTGGAACCACCCTAATGTAAATACCTAACACAACAAACTAAAAAGTTTAAATCAAATTTCTCAAGTGCAATGCACTAGCAATGCACTTATGTTTGTTGTTGTTGTTCTTTACATACATGCAACTGATGAATGGCCTTCAACAGGCATTTACATAGCGTGTGTGTGTCGATCGGTGAGTTTCAGGTGACACATTTATTTTGTGGAAAGAAATCCCAAAATGAATGCAATAAGAACCAGGTCACATTTCACTTTTCATAATAACACTAATATTAATAATATTTATAATAACATTTGTATATATTTAACATTAATAAGTTAAGTACTAGATTATTGAAATTCTTCTCACAGTCGGTATATAAACGACTGCAATTGGGAAGAAAAGAAGATTCATTATTAACACCTCTAAGCTCCCAGTTGAGCTTATTAGAATCTGCTTCTCGCTGAGCAATCAATATAAATAAATAAAATAAATAGAATAAAAAGACTAATAACATTTTTTATTACAACAGACGTCGATTAATCACTTTTTGGCAAAATGGCGATCCTATTTCATTAATCACATCACAAATTTTGAGTTTTAAGGCTAAAATCGATTCGATTGGCTTAACATAGTCTCACTACAACTAATCCAGTGGTGTTAATTCACACGATCTAGCTGGTTACTTAACTGCTCATTGGTGTGAAATTATGCGATTGGGAAATTTGGTTTGCAATGAAATAATCGTTTCATTGGCTGTGGCACCGTTGTGTTGAAACTACATGTTAGTGATAAAGCCGTCCTCAATAAAAGGCCAAAACTGAGTTGTTAGCATCTCGTAATAGCCTGATCCATTGACCGCTTTTCCAGCCTAATCTTCGAAAACAAAAAAAAAACGGCCCAAACACGTCTTCAGACCATATAGCGCACCATACAGTGACTTGTTGAGTATACCAAGGCTTCTCAATAATTGCTCTTAGATTTTCAGAACCCCAACTGCGACAATTTTTCTTGTTCATATACGCTGACAAGTGAAAATGGCCTTCGTCTGAAAATATGATTTCTTCAGAAAATCTACCCGGTTGTTTTTAAATGAATTGAGCGAATCTATGGCGATGTGAATGGTCGATCAGTTTCAATTCCTGCACTAGTTAAACATTGTAAGGCTTCAGAATCAAATACTTAAGTAAAATTTGCCGTGCGGTGGTTTTGGGGTTACAATTATTGAAAACGTTGAGGAATTGACAAATTTGAATCGGCTTTAACACTGTCGGTCACAGCTGCAATGTTTCCCAGTGGAACGGGCCGGTCGAACAAAAGCTTCTTTTCACGCCCTAAAATGCATACACATTAGGTGCATACACGCCTCTGTAGCAATTTTCGAGTGCATGGTAGCCCCCACTCCTTGCTAAAGTGTTGGAGACTATACAGCTCCTAGTTCTATTGCATGCGCAAGCGAGAACATTTTTTGGATATTAACTTTTATGTTAACATCTCCTAGGAATTTCCTTCGAAGCCTGTTTAAACCACAGCCACTGCGTAGCTTCCTGAAGGGCCTTACCAATAGCCAGAAAAGGACGTAGCCCACTGGGCTACTAGTTTCCATGCTGCCAGTGAAGGTGTAATAAGTCACTGGTTGGACTTCGAGAGTCCTATGCCTCTTACAGTTCCGAAAGACTGGTGTCGCCTTTTACTTCTAAAAGCATATGTCAAGATGGGGAAGACATCCATCAATACTGCGTGCCCCTGGGGGACCCAGTCCATACAACTGTGTGATTCGATTTACATCCGCACCTGGCCATTAAGCCTTAGTCAGATGGTGGATCTAACCACTGCATAATTTGATACGTCATGCTCGTCCTAGAAAGCCGAAGCTATAATTCTATGCAATAGAAACCTTCTAGTTGCAACTTTAATGATTCCAGATCAGGGCTGCAAATCATCACTCCTTGCTAAAGAATTGGAGACTTTCCAACTCCTGTCCAGAACACATGTCTAGCATGCTCACTGGACTGGATCATTCACTTTAAGTGTCATTATCAATGAGATGATCCTGGCCACCATAAGAACCATTATAACTGTTATGGGGCCGCGAAACCACAACCACCACGATACTCCCATATAGGGGCAACCATCAATAATCAGCCAGAGAACTATTAAATGTCTAAAGAGACAAATAATGAACTCTGCGAGCATACTGATTCCTGTGGAAATAAAGTGAAGTTTTCAGTTGACTCCCTGCCTGTCTTCAGGGGACTGGGCTCCCTTTTTCCCCAGTTGCACTGTGTCTAGATAGTGGAATTCTATAAAGACCATATTTATGTGCCCCGGGGGGACCCAATCCATACAGAGTGTGATTTGTTTTACATCCGCGCCTGACTATGTAGTCTTAATCAGATGGTGGACAAACCACTATTGTATAATTTTGAACGTCATACATGCGTCTTAGATAGCCGAAGCCATAATTTTATGCAACATATAATTTCAGGGCAGGTCTGCAAACCATCACACCTTGCTAAAGAGTTCGAGACTTTCTAACTCCTGTCCAGAACACATGTCAAGCATGCTCACTGGACTGGATCATTCACTTAGGGTGTCATTAACAGCGAGATGATCCTGGCCACCATAATTTTCATTCTTCCCTTATGGGGCCGCAAAACCACAACCACCACGATGCTCCCATATAGGGGCCAAACTCAATGATCAGCCAGAGAACTATTAAATGTCTAAAGAGACAAATAATGAACTCTGCGGCTCACTTATCCCCCTGGAAATAAAGTAGAGCTTCCAGTTGACTCCCTGCCTGTCTTCAGGGGACTGGGCTCCCTTTTTCCCCAGTTGCACTGAGTCTAGATAGTGGAATATTCTATAAAGACCATATTTATATGCCCCTGGGGGGGCCCAATCCATACAAGTTGGAACCATAACTTAAGCGTCAGTCATGTGAAAATAACAAACGAAACTAAACATAAATCACTTGGAAGCTGATGAAATGGTCGCCGGCTCTATAAAAACATCCTGTTCTTTAAGACAGATGTAAAGGAAAGCGAAATTTAAGCTCTAAGCAGCTGGCCGTTTTAGCCAAATCAGCAATTGGAATGGGCTTGGTTGAGAAGAATTAACTGAGTTTACAACCTTAACAAGGAACTTAAGATAAATCGTGAAATAAATGTGTGAAATGTGTTTCTGTAACCAGGGAAGCAAAAACTTTCTAGCACAAAAATGTTACCGTTGTCTTGCTACGTAATCTGGAGTTAATCATAAACCTTTTGAATAATAAACTTTGAATTATAAACTCTTTAGTATAACGATCATTATTAACGCTTGCTCATTTGTTATTAAATAACAGATTATCTTGTGAGAAATTTCTTACATTAAGGTACAGAAAAAGGCACAACCCCAAAGATCATTTACCAATGCAGATGAAGAAACCAATTTCTCGATATGTTTAGACAGGCTTAAGTGCTTTCATCTTCTTGGTATAAGCTAATACACTTTGATGTCCGCTAGTTTGTGAATAATCGAAAGATGTCCAACTTATTTGATGTTAAAAAATAGATTAATTTTTTTGGTAACTCAACGCTTAAAAGTTTATTTCATTCATATTAATTCTTGCATTTGCAACAAAAAGAGTTAAAAATTGTTTAGCTATAAGATCTCTTACCTTGAGACACACCTGAGACTGTGCTGAATCAAATATGACAGCTCTTTACATTTTGAATAAAACATGTTTTCTTACTCAAATTGATATCCCTAACAATCATTTTACCCACCCTTTAATAAAAAAGGGAATTTTTTAAATTTTATTAACCAATATTTATTTAATATTTTTAAATCTTAATTAGAATTTTGTTTTATAAGCAGATAAGTGTTCTTGTTATGCCCGTTCCATTAGAATTGTCGATTTCATCGCTGTGAGGAATCTTAATTAACAGTTGCTGCAATCGCTTTCTTCAATCCTTCAGATATAATTTCTGATAATAATATAGTTTCCGATATTTCCAATGTTTCACCTAAAAAACCGCCAAGAATTAGAATTAACTGAGCCTCGACATCTGTTAAAGCTAGAAGAACAGCACCAAATATTAAAATCGTTATAAATTTCATTTTAAAAAGTATAATGAATGTTTCACAAATTTAAACGAAACTGTGAAAGGTTTCTGAAATCGAACCATTTTATATGCTGGTTTCTTTCAAATTTCGACCTGATCGGGCATTAAGTTAAAAAATTATTTTCGCTTTACTTTAGAAATCTTTTGTAGTTTTAATATAAATTTTGATTACAGTTTTCATTTCCCTAAAGAAATAAAATGTTAGAGGAAAAATTTACATAAATAAAATAATTATTTCCATTTGAAATTGAATAGAAATCACAAATTTTAAAACAATTGCGTTTTATGAATAGAATGTTAAAAAAGATCATAAATATTTGGAGAACGTCATGGCGCATAAATAATGCTAATTAAAATGAATAGCAGCTGTGAAATGTGGCAACAGTGTCAAGCTTAGAATTCGGAACTAAACTTTTTATTTAGTATAATTTTGTGTATAATTTAACTTTTTAGAAAAAAAAAGAAAAAATCACAAATTTTGGAAAAATCAGGTCCAACAACCTTGGACCTCTTGGCTGAAGTCTTTCTCTTTTTTCTGCATACCTCTTAACAATTTTGATGATTCTTGGTTCAATATTATTAACAGTTGGTACTAAAGTGACGAAATCTGTTTGGACATCGGCTATCGAAGGCTTATATTCCTTATTAGGTCGTTATGGCTGTAACAAAGCGTGAAGCAGTATTCTACATACACAATACTTAGAATCTGGTCAGAAATATAAAAATTAGTAAATGCGAAATATTACATATGTATATAAATATTTCAAAACTAATTGTACCTTTAGTAATATTTACATTACGTAAATATTGTACGTAATATGCTCTTGATGCACGGTCTTTAATTTCATGGTCAAAAATTTTAAAAAGTTTCCAACTATAAGAATAATTAAAATTTTTTATATAAATTTACTTTTTTATAACAAGAAATATTTTTAATGTGATTTTTCCACTTGCTCACTTTCAACTAAAAGTTTGATCTAAATATGTTAAATGTAAAGAATTAGAGTTATTCCCCGCAAAACTTATCCCAACATGCAAAAAAATTATAACGCTACAAAAACAAAAAGATGATAAAAAATTGTGTGTTGATTTGTATGCATTCATGAAATAACAAGCCAGTTAATATAATCAAGAAGATATTCTTATTAACAAATTAATAAGATAATATACACATGATCAAATAGAAGCCTAATAATACCAAGAAGGAATACTTTTTTTTAAAAAAAGTATTAAGCAATCTAATGAAATCCATAAGAAATACCTTTTTGAAAAAATTAATAAGGTCACTCAACGAAATTAATAAGAGATTCTTTTTTTATACAATTCAGAAGAAAACATAATATAATCAAAAAATTTTCTCTATGGATTGTGTTTTGTTTTCGCCAAAAACAACGGAATATGAGTAAAAAAAAATGGTAAATAACAAGTTTTCTTTTTAAACGTATGGGTTTTATTTCTTGATAAAATTAAAAAGGTTTAGCACATGAAAATAATAAGGGATCTCTTTGAAAAGATCTTTGTTTTCTTCTGCTGGAATGCCCCTCATCCGGAAAACGTTTCACAGAGAAAAAAAAACCTTCTTGGCATAGAATGCCTCTATAAAAATATCGTATCCTTTAAGGCAGAAGCAAAGGATAGCGAGATATAAGCGATAAGCAGATGGCTGTTTGCGTCAAATCAGCAATGCTGAGATAAATTTACTAAGTTTACAAACTAAACAAGGAACTTAAGATAAATCGTGAACTGTGTGAATTTAGTGTCTTGTTTCTGTTACTAGAAAAGTAAAAACTTTCTGTTTGATACCTATATCTACAATCATCACTGTACTTAACTTTTCATATTCCTTTATTTGATATTATTTGCCTAAAGAGTAGTGTTACTTTGTTTCTCTGAGTAACTATAATTTAACAACATGATATTTGTTATTGTACTGGAATTCAATCCTTTATACTTTTTATCAAATATTTTGCTTTATTTGAATTTCAATTTACTGTGTTTTTTAGTCTACTCTAAGAACTCCAATAAAGATAACGTTTTTTCTTCTGTTCTAATGATCATCCGTTGTGTTTGTTTTTTCAATTAATACAAAGGAGCTCTTATTCGAACCGTAAGAGCTGGACTTTTGAAAGTGACATACCTTTGGAAGTCCGGGTCAGTCAAACTAGACTGTCCGTAAACACTTTCTAACACAAAAATGTTACAGTCATCTTGTTTCACACATCTTGTTTCACATATCTAGAGTTAATCATGGACCTTTTGAAAAATAGATCTTGAATAATAAACTCTTTAGTATAACGATCATTATTAACTCTTGCTCATCTGATATTATATAACACGTCATCTTGTGAGAAATTTTCGTGCATGTGAATAATCGAAAGATGTTCAACTAATTCGATGTTAACGTTACATTATTTATTTGGTAACTCAACGCTTAAAATTTTATTTCATTCATATTAATTCTTGCATTTGCAACAAAAAGAGTTAAAAAATGTTAAGCTATAAGATCTCTCACCTTGAGACACACCTGAGACTGTGCTGAATCAAATATGACAGCTCTTTACATTTTGAATAAAACATGTTTTCTTACTCAAATTGATATGCCTAACAATCATTTTACCCACCCTTTAATAAAAAAAGTAATTTTTTAAATTTTATTAACAAACATTTATTTAATATTTTTAAATCTTAATTAAAATATTATTTTATACGCAGAATAAGTGTTTTCGTTATGCCCGTTCCATTAGAATTGTCGATTTCATCGCTGTGAGGAATCTTAATTATCCATTTCTGCAATCACTCTCATCAATGCTTCGATTACAATATCTGGCACTATAGCTACAACATGTTCCTTTATGTTTAATTCTTTACCTAAAAAATGACCAACATCTAGAATTACATGAGCCTCGACAGCTGTTAAAGCTAGAAGAACAGCACCAAATATTAAAACCGTTATAAATTTCATTTTAAAAATTATAATGAACGTTTCACAAATTTAAACGAAACTGTGAAAGGTTTCGGAAATCGAACCATTTTATATGCTGGTTTCTTTCAACTTTCGACCTGATCGGGCATTAAGTTAAAAAATTATTTTCGTTTTACTTTAGAATTCTTTTGTAGTTTTAATATAAATTTTGATTACAGTTTTCATTTCCCTAAAGAAATAAAATGTTAGAAAAATTTACATATTTACATAAAATAGTTCTTTACATTTGAAAATAAGTAGAAAATTTTAAAACAATTGCGTTTTATGAATAGAATGTTAAGAAAATAATAAATATTTGGAGAACGTCATGGCGAATAAATAATACTAATTAAAGTAAATAGCAGCTGTGAAATGCGGCAACAGTGTCAAGCTTACAATTCGGAACTAAACTTTTTATTTAGTATAACTTAAGTATAATTTAACTTTTTAGCGAAAACATATTTTTGGCATATTTAAATCAAAAAGATAAGCAAAATTTTATATTTAACAAAAATTGCTACGATAATAAGATAAAAAAATAAACAAACAGACAATGTTATGTCATTTATAGAATTGAATAAGTTCAATTAATTCATTACATACAGTGTCGGACAAAACTGAAGCACAAACCTTTGTTTCTAAAGAATCAATGCAATAGCACTAACAAGACGATTTATTCTAATAAAATATTATTTTATTTTAAAGAACTTAGATGAAACATGCTATAAATTAAAATAACACGATGTTTGCTTTTAGTTCTAATTTGTGGTGCAAATACTTCAACAATTCAGCGATGAAAGTAAAGCTTTTTTATATAAAATTGGCAAATAATTGCTTCTGTGCCTTCAAAGTGCCTTTAAAGTTTTATTGTTTTCTTGTGATAGTTCAAATGGCAGAAAAGAAATATTCAATACATTTAAAAGAAAAGATCATAACTGATTTTAATAATGATGAATCCGTGACGTTCATTGTAGCAAAACTCGGTATTAAACAAAGTGTTATAGTGAGACTTATAAGCTGTTTTCCTATCGCACTTTCGTTCGCCCAACAAAAACAAGCAAATGATATGACCAGGCAATTAAACGTGTGATTAAAAACGCCGCCATTCATATCGTCAAAATCGATTACTTTACAATTGTCAGTAGACGTTACTGTAAGAACCATTCAAAGAAAATCAAAGTGCAAATACGCACGTAAAAATAGACGAGCCGGAATTGAATTGGCAAAGGAACACGTTAGTTGGGCTACCATACAATTGACGACTCCAAGTTTAATATAAAAAGGTACCATGAATTAAGGTTAGTGAGAAGACCTAAAATAAAACCTTTTCATAACATTTAACATTACAAAGGGCAGCACTGTTAAACATGGCCGGGGTAGAGTTTTGGTCTACGGATATTTTTTCTAGTTTTGGCTTCATAGAACAGATGTCATATTGAACCGTTTCGATTAAAAGGACATACCCCAAATTGGCATGTAGAGGAGGAAATGCTTTTTATGTCGAGATGCCAGCGCAATAAGAACCCTAAACACACATCTAAATATATAAAAGAGTCGCATCAAAATTAGTGTTGTAAAGCTGCCGGCACAATTGCCAGATCTGAAGCCAAAATTCTATCGGAAACTCTAAATCGAAAAAAAACACCACGATAACTATAAAAATATTGGCGAGCTCTTCAAAACCGCAAAGCTGCCTAGAATGGAATTCCTTCAGAGGCATTAGCCAGGATGTGTTGCAGTTTTCAAAAATTATGGTTACGCCACAAAATACTATTTACTAATGTAATATTGACTACATGCTTTGGTTCTGCCACCTTAAAATAATGCCTTTCATATTGGATTTTTCAACAAGAAGTTTGTGTTATCAATTGTGGCAACACCAACAACATGATAGTTTTGACATTTAATTTTTTGACGTATTCGTAGTAGATGCATTGACAATTGTTACAATGAATTCAATTTCACATTTCAAAATCACATTAAAATAATTAAAATTCACTATGAAAATGGTCGTTCTGTTAAAGTTAGATTTCGTAAAATTTGTGATATTTTCGGACAACATAATCGTCCTTCTGGGACCGCTATTAAGAGGTCGTTAAATTTAAATCGGCAGGCTGCAAACACCAACGCATGTTCGACCGGGTAGTTCAACTGAAAACATTGCAGCCGTGTGCCACAGTGTTGCAACAGATTCAAATTTATCAATTCCTCTACGTTCTCAACAATTTATGTTGTCCAAAACCACCACATAGCGAATTTTGCGTAAGAATTGCGCATGATTTAACACCACTGGATTATTTTTGGTTAAGGACAGAGTCTATACGGAGTGAATTGAATCGATTGTAGCCTTAAAAATCAAAATCTGTGATATGATTAACGATTGTGATGAAAGAATCGACATATGCCAGCGTGGTCGTGGCGGACATTTGACAGATATCATTTTTCATTCATAATTGCCGAACTTTTCTCTTCGTAACACAATAAAATTTGAATCATGAATCCAAATTGTTTGCTCTTGTTATTTCTCTCCGTCCTTTCTGGCTGTTGTTTGTTTATTGTAAACGGCGAGCGCTTTCGATCATTATCAAGCCGTGGTTCAATTTGTACTGGTGAGTCAGTGTTCACGTTTAGATAGTTCTGTTGTTAATGTCGTATCTATCCATGAAGGTGAAATGCCAGCCACCTGGCACTTTATGAAAGGCTAATCCCTCAATATCTCCGTTTTTTATTATTATTGAGGTACGTGTGTCCGTCTGAGGGTTTTTTTCGAATGTTCGTGTGTATGAGTAGTTTTAGTGGTGTAAAAATTGTGTCTGAGGTCGTGTTTACCTGTTCGTTTATAATGTCACTGTTAAAAGTTTTTGTTTTGTAGATTTCCATGTTTTCAAGAATGTCTAGTCTTCTTCCTTTTCTGCTACAAAGTTGGAGCCTTCTTTTTGTTCAATAAAGAGAAGTAGCGCTTCAGGCAGCAATGCTTATTTAGTCAAGTATTGTGAAAGGGATAGAGGAGAGATGAAACAGGTGGTAAAAGTAGAAGGATAGTCGGAAATTAACTCCCGTAAAAAGACAGCACAGCGACCAGTGACTACTTCATCGCTGAGCAGCCCCACTGACAGTCAATTTTTTTGTAGTGAAAAAAACAAAGGTCTTCGTTGGGAATCGAACCCACAACCAGACTGACAAGCTAGTACACTACCTACTAGCCTAAAGGGGCACCGTTTGTATGAGCGTATGTATTCTGTAAATCTTATTTATAGTGTTCGTCCAGTTTGTGATATATAATTACGTTTGCAAGTACAAGTAAGTTTGTGTTTCCCTGGAACTAAATTTGCCAGTTGATTCTGTCGTTGTTCTGAGATCATGTCTCAGAGTGTTACCGGTTTTTAATGTGTTTAAGAAAAACCCTTTTCTTGTTGAAAAACCCTTTATTTGCGAAAAACCGCTTAAAACAACTATAAAAGCGCCACGTGATGGGTAAACAAATCATTTTAAGTTGAGTCATTTACCAACGTGTTTATTTTATGTGTATTGAAAGTAAATAAATCATTTAACTTATTTGCAATAAAAGAACTCAAAATAACAGAACCGTTTTTTAAAAGGAATAACCGTAAGAATATATAAAGGTGATAGGCATGATCGAATGTTTTGGAATTTAAAAAAAAACAGAAAATATTTTTATACTTTAATGGACCCATACGGATGAAGTTGCAGACAAAAGTTAATTTAATATAAACAATTTTTGTTTCTGCTGCCCTTTACACAGCGATTTTATACACCTTAAAGAAAATATACACCCAAAAAAGGATTCATCTTTAAAAATTCTACGCATAAATATAAAAGAAATTAAGTGAAATAATGAAGTGAAAATATTCTCTCAAATTAATGCCATTGCACGTTTACGTTTAAACAAAGATATCGAAAATATACAAATTTATAATTTAAATATGACGATTCGAGAAGTTCTGTTTAGTTTTATTTAAACTTTCGAAAAATTATTAAACATGAAATTTCACAATATTTTAATAATTTATTTTCTAATTGTTGCTTTTACTGAAGCGCGGATTCTTTTATTTGCGGAACTTGGCAAACTTTTGGATAAGGCACTAGAAATGCCACGAAACATTTTTAAGGCAATACCCATTGTTATAAGGGAAACTATAACATAAATGCAGCTGCAGCTTTGCCAACGACTGTTTCCAGAGTGTTAAAAATAAAAACATTAATTTGCAATGTTAAAATTATATTTTTAAATAAATTTTTGAGTTTAAGATTTCTTATAGACATTTCTCTTGAAATAATCGATTGGCATCATAAAAAATCAATTAACACCATTGGGTTTTCATACACCCAAAAAAATATCATTTAATTCTTTTAGAATGGTCTAGTTAAGTGTTGGATTCCCATTTCCTTTTAGTAAAATATATTATCCCCTAAGCATGAATTCTTGGTGACTTTCTCAACCTTAAAGTTGTTACACCGGAGGTAAATTCCACTTGTTAAATTAAGGTGGATGGTAGCAGTGTCGAGAACCAAATGACTGGTTAGTGGTTAAAGAAAAAATGTTTCTAACAGCTTCCCTTCGACGCGAAGACACAGGTAATTTTAGTTGCCTGGTCCATGTACGCTATTACTGCACGAATTGTCGATCATATTACGCGCCTACTCTTGAGAATCACATGAAAAATAATCAAATTAAAAACAAACAAAAAAAAAAACAGTAGGGGAAACCCTAAGCTAGGTTAATGCATAAATACCGTAGCTACTAAGTCCTTTCACTATTTTGATGACCATGTGGACAATAATGAACTGCCACTCGACTTCTTGGCTAGTACTTCCAAGGCCCGTGCTGGCACAAGACCAGCAAAAGTTACTGCTTCAGGTGCCTCGACCAATCCTGCTGACGTCCTTCCGCTAGCTGGACATTCGATCCAGTCACCATCCCCAGCCCTTCTGTCCAAGCGGTAATAAGGCGTCAAGAAGGGCATTTTTCGAGGGTCTTATGGACAATATGCTGACCACAAATTAGTCAACAAAGGAGAAATTCTCCCTAGCTTAGACAAAGACTCGCCGTGCTGCTGTTCGCAACTCCAATTTCGATGCCAATAAACAGACGGACCATCTTTATCGACAGCGCCCAAAAGACAAGAAAGTCTCCTCTTCCAATAGTAACACCTACAGTTGCACAAGAAACGTTTAAAAACGCTGAATCAGCCATAGATCGAACCCAGTCATTAACAGACGTTAGCGTGAGATTGACAAAAACTTACTGACAAAAGCAGATTTAGATCTAACGCGATCATACCGAGCTACCCAGAGATTCTGCGACCACACCGAGAAACAACCGAAGAGCATTTACTGATCTTTCGACCAGTGACAGTGATTGTGGCGAAGCCCAAAAGTCGCAAGGTGTTTAAAATGTAAAAGCGTTAGTAAATGTATTGAGCTTTCCAAATGTGGAAAACTGCAGATTTAGTTAATTCTAGAACCCCTCAAAACATCATATAAAATCGTCTTCATTTATAAGGCAGCCATTATAATAGTGACAGTGATCAAGTGAAGACACAAAAAATGATACAGCAGCTTTTATCTGTTAAAGTTGTAAGGATATCATCCTAAATTTTTGTGTAAAAGGAAGATTGTATACAAGTTAGAATGTTTTTGTTTACGGTTTTAAAGGGTTCAAACATTAACCAGAAAAAAGACTCTGAAGTTGTGCAATATTATTTTGCAATAAAATAACTCAATAACTAACTTTAAAAAATTTTATTAAAGGCATAAACTTAACAATATTTTGTTTTTAATATTATCACGGTACACTCCTCGCCTTTTTCCTCAAATTCATTGACTCGGTGATAGCAAATTTTAATTTCTTTTTTTAGTTTATTTCTATTACAGGAGGCAGGGGAACACATTCGGTTGTTGTTGTCGTTCTATAAGGCGTAGAACAAACCTTCAAGTCGACAAATAAACCACCCAAATACCAAAATAAAACCAAAAACTTCTTCAATATATATTCCTCTGATGGTAGGTCCAAATAAAACACTAACTTGCTCTTAATTAGTGCTATTTATGCACCATAACTTCTTTTTTATTTTTTAAAAAGAGAAGTAGCACTTTAGGCAACAATGCCTATTTAGTCAAGTACCGTGCTACCTTCTTTAGGAAAGGGATAGAGAAGATACACAAGTGGTGAAAGTAGAAGGATAGTCGGAAATTAACTGCCGTATAAAGACATCACGGCGACCAGTGACTATGCCTTCATCGCCAACAGCCAATTTTTAATTTTGTAGTGAAAAAAACCAAGGTCTTCGTTGGGAATCGAACCCACAACCCCCATACTGATAAGCTAGTACACTACCTACTAGCCTACAGGGGCACCTAACTTAGCTGCAGTGCTTCTGGTGTTTGGCATTTAATATAAAAGTAAAAAGTTGACTGAAATGAAAAACAAATGAACTCCGTTTTTCTATCGAATTTTGTCTTTGTAATGAAAACAAAAGGATTTTAAACAAGAAGGTTGTTTTCCTAAACAAAATAAAACAAAAAATTAAGACGATTAAAATTTTTATTGTATTACGAAAAGAAAAGTTCGACAATTATGAATGAAAAATGATATCTGGCAAATATTCACTACGATGACAGACGTCGATTAATCACTTTTTGGCAAAATGGCGGTCCTATTTCATTGGCTTCATATAGACCCTGTTTTTAACATAGTCACACTAAAAATAATCCAGTGGTGTTAAATCTAACGATCTGGCTGGCCATTTAACTGCTCATTGTCGTAAAATTATGCGAGCGGGAAATTTGGTTTGCAATGAATTGATGGTTTCATGTTGAAACGTCAGTAATAGGCCAAAATAGAGTTGTAAGCATCTCGTAATAGTCTGATCCATTGACCGTTACCGCTTTTTCAGCCTAATCTTCGAAAAAAAACATGGCCCAATCACGTCTTCAGACCACAAAGTGCAGCATACAGTGGCTCGTTGAGTATGCTTCTCAATAATCGCTCCTAGATTTTCAGAAACCGAAAGGCCGCAATTTTGCTTGTTGATATACCCTGACAAGTGAAACTGGGCTTCGTCTGAAAAAAATGATTTCTTCAGAAAAACCACCCGGTTGTTTCTAAATGAATTGTGCAAATCTACGGCGATGTGAATGGTCGATTGACTTCAATTCATGCACAAGTTGAACATTGTAAGGCTTCAGAGTGAAATCTTTAGGTAACATTTGCCATGCGGTGGTTTTGGGTAACCCCAATTGTTATAAACGTCGAGGAATTGACAAATTTGGATCGGCTTTAACACTGTGGCTCACAGCTGTAATGTTTTCCATTGAACGACGATTTTCAGTGGAACGACCCGGTCGAACAAAAGCTTCTTCTCACGCCCTAAAACGCATACACACTAGGTGCATACACACCTCAGTAGCAATTTTCGAGTGCATGGTAGCCCCCCCCCCCCTCCTTGTTGGTGTTGGATACTATACAGCTCCTAGTTCTGGTGCATGCGCAAGCGAGAACATTTTTTGGATATTAACCTTTATGTCAACATCTCTTCGGAATTTTCTTCAAAGTCCGATTAAACCACAGCCACCGCATTGCTTCCTGAAGGGCCTTACCAATAGCCAGAAAAGGACGTAGCCCACTGGGCAACTGGTTTCCATACTGCCAGTGAAGGTGTAATAAGTCACTGGTTGGACTTCGAGAGTCCTATGCCTCTTAGAGTTTTGGACGACTGGTGCCGCCTTTTACTTCTGAAAGCATATGTCAAGATGGGAAAGAGATCCATCAATACTGCGTGCCCCCAGGGGACCCAATCTACACAAGTTGGAACCATACCTTAAGCGTCAGTCATGTGAAAATGACAAACGAAACTAAGCATAAATCACTTGACAGCATAAAATGGTCTCCGGCTCTATAAAAGCATCCTGTTCCTTAAGGCAGATGCAAAGGAAAGCGAAATATAAGCTCTAAGCAGCTGGCCGTTTGAGTCAAATCAGCAATTGGAATGGGCTTGGTTGAGAAGTATTAACTGAGTTTACAACCTCAACAAGGAACTTAAGATAAATCGTGAAATGTGTGAAATGTGTTTCTGTAACTAGGGAAGATTATCTTGTGAGAAATTTCTTACATTAAGGTACAGAAAAAAGGTACAACCTCAAAGAGCATTTACCAATGCAGATGAAGAAACTAATTTCCCGATATTATTAGACAGGCTTAAGTGCTTTCATCTTCTTGGTATAAGCTAATACATTTTGATGTCTGCTAGTTTGTGAATAATCGAAAGATATCCAACTTATTTGATGTTAAAAAATAGATTAATTTTTTTGGTAACTCAACGCTTAAATTCTTGCATTTGCAAGAAAAAGAGTTATAAATTGTTTAGCTATAAAATCTCTAACTTTGAGACACACCTGAGACTGTGATGAACCTAATATAATAGCTCTTTATATTTTGAATAAAACATGTTCTCTTGCTCAATTTAATATCCCTAACAATCATTTTACCCACCCTTTAATAAAAAAAGTAATTTTTAAAATTTTATTAACAAAAATTTAGTGAATATATAAAAATCTTAATTAGAAGAATAAGTGTTCTTGTTATTCTCGTTCCATTAGAATTATCGATCGTCGTTGTCTTAGAATTTTTCATCGCTGTAGATTCCCTACTTATTATCAGTTTGAATAGGTGCAGTCACTTTCGTCAATCTTTCATTTATAATATCTGGCACTATACCTACAACATTTACCGGTATGTCCAATGTTTTATCTAAAACACGGCCAACACCTTGAAATAAATTAGTTTGGGCATCTGTTAAAGCTAGAAGAACAGCACCAAATATTAAAATCGTTATAAATTTCATTTTAAAAAGTATAATGAATATTTCACAAATTTAAACGAAACTGTGAAAGGTTTCTGAAATCGAACCATTTTATATGATGTTTTCTTTCAAATTTCGACCTGATCGGTCATTAAGTTAAAAAATTATTTTCGCTTTACTTTAGAATTCTTTTGTAGTTTTAATATAAATTTTGATTACAGTTTTCATTTCCCTAAAGAAATAAAATGTTAGAAGAAAAATTTACATAAATAAAATAATTATTTCCATTTGAAATCAAATTGAAATCACAAATTTTAAAACAATTGCGTTTTATGAATAGAATGTTAAGAAAATCATAAATATTTGGAGAACGTCATGGCGCATAAATAACGCTAATTAAAGTAAATAGCCGCTGTGAAATGTGGTAACAATGTGAAGCTTACAATTCGGCACTAAACTTTTTCAGAGCAAAGTTTGTATTGGGTTTTTCAACAAGAAGTTTGTTTTTTGCAGTTGTGGCAACATCAACGACATTATAGTTTATGACATTTAGTTTTTTGATGCATTTGCAATTGTTACAATGAATTCAATTTCGCACGAAAAAGTATAAAGATGGTGCTGGTACTCTTAAAGTTACATTTCGTAAAATTTGTGTAATTTTCTGACAACTTCTGCTTCTGAGACCGCTATTAAGAATTTGTTCGTTAGATTTGAGTCGACACCAAAGCGTATTCACCCGGGTCGTTCAACTGAAAACATCGCAGCCATGGACCACAGTGTTGAAAGAGATCAAAATATGTCAATTCCTCGACGTTCTCGACAATTGGAGTTATCCAAAACCACCACATGGCACCACAGCGTATTCGCCCGGGTCGTTCAACCGAAAACATCGCAGCCGTGGGCCACAGTATTGAAACAGATCAAAATATGTCAATTCCTCGACGTTCTCGACAATTGGAGTTATCCAAAACCACCACATGCGGATTTTGCATAAGGATTTGACTTTGAAGCCATACAAGATTCAGCTGGTGCAGGAATTGAAGACGATAAAATATTCACATTGCCGTAGATTCGCTCAATTCACTCACTTCAGAAAATCCTAGAGCGATTATTGAGAAGCCGTGGCATGCTCAACGAGTCACTGTAAGGTGCGCTGTGTGGTCTGGAGGAGTGAGTGATCCGTTTTTTTTTTTTCAAAAAAGAAATGCTGTAACGGTCAAAGGATAAAGCTAACAACTCAGCCTAGCCTAGGACAGCCAATGAAACGATCAAGATATTGCAAACCAAAGTTTCCGATCACATAATTTCGCGACAATCAGCAGTTAAGTGGCCAGTCAGATGATGTGATTTAACACTACTGGATTATATTTTGTGGGGCTATATTAAGGACAGTATCTACATGGAGACGACATCAGTCAGCGTGATCGAGGTGGACATTTGCCGTATATCATTTGTCCTTAATAATTGCCGAACTTTTCTCTTTTGTAATACAATAAAAATTTTAATTATTTTAATCTATTTTTTTTTTGTTTATTTTGTTTTAAAAAACAAACTTCTTCTAGGAAAACCCCTTTAATATAAGATACGCAACAGAATTAGTTTTTGTTTTAATAAATAAAAAACTATTACTCGTATCTGTAACAATTTACTTAACTATTTAACAATATAATGAGAGATCGTGTTCCTTTTTCTGTTAGAATTCCATTTCAACATTTTTAAGAAAAATAATTTTAATTATTCTATTCATAAAATACAATAAAATACACATATTTTCAATTGTGCTTAGAAATACTAAATAATAACTTCCATAGGACAAACTAAAATTTGATATTCAACTTATGCCCGATCATGTGTGAGAGTTATGCAAAATATATAAAAATATGCCGCTTCTAGAAGTTAAACTTTAGTATCATTTAAACTTTGAAAATATCATTCCAAATGAAAGTGATAAATATTTCGATATTCTGGGCACTACTTTTAGCTTTCGCCGCAGCTCACCCTATAACATTTGAGGCTTTGGGTAGACTGTTAGATAAGGGAATTGAAATTCCGACAAATATTTTGATTGCATTGCCGGATCTCATAACTCGTGAATTAATGCAACCACCTGCAAATTCTTCTGATAATTAGTATTTATTTTCGATTTTAAAAATGCTTTAATAATTTAACGTATTAATAAAGTTTTGAATATGGTTTTTGTTGCATAGGAGGCTTGAAAAATAACCGATTAATATTCTTTTGATGATGAAACGAAATACTTGCATTTCTTGCGGTAGTGAAATTAAAATTTTTAATATTTCGAAAGTGAAAAGTGAAAGTTGCTGTTTTCTCTTTCTACTTTTTTTTAAGAAATATGTAGATAACTAATTAAAATCATTGCCGGTCCCTCTTTTACTCTTCTAATAATAGCGAAGACTGACTACTATTGACTGTTATACTTGTCCTAAAACTCAAAAAAGAGGATATTTTTTTAGCCCGATAAAGCTCAACAAAATTCCCCCCCATTACACATTTATAAGTCTTTATGGATCACACAACCATCTGGACTTATGTCCTGCGGGGGTAAAAGGGAGCCCAGTGCCCTTAGGCTGGCAAGGAGTCAACTGGAAAATCCGCTATATTTTCATGGGAATCAGTAAAGCCCCAGAGTTCCGCTATTTATCCTTTTAGGTATTTAGCTGTTCTCTGACTGATTACTGAGGTAGGCCCTTCGGCAGTATCGTGGTGGCTATGTGTTTTGAGGGCCTCGTTTGAGTTTGTAGGTCGGATCATTTACAATGAAAACAATGAATGGTCCAGGTCCAGTGAGCATGAATGCCGTCGTGTTCTTAATTATATTAAGCTTCATATGTCTGCACCAGGAGTTGGATAGTCTCCAACTCTTCAACAAGGAGTGAAGGCTGCGGCCTACTCCGGGCTTTTGAAGTTGCAACTAGGAGGATATACGTATCGGAAGGCCATCTAGAGCGAGGATGACGCTACATACCATCCACAGTGATAATGATCCGCCATCTAATTAGGGCCCACGTTTTATCACGTCATAACTCTAATTTCCCCCCGGGGGCACTTTTATAAGTCTTTATGGATAGACTTGTATCTTCCGGCTGCAAAAGTAGCCCAGTCCCCTTAGGCTAACAAGGCGCCAACTGGAAAATCCACTATCTTTCCACGGGAATCAGTAAAGCCCCAGAGTTCCGCTATTTGTCTTTTTAGGCATTTAGCTGTTCTCTGACTGATTATTGAGGTAGGCCCTTTGGGAGTATCGTGTTGGCTGTGTGTTTCGAGGCCCTCGTTTGAGATTATGGGTGGGATCATTTACAATGAACACAATGAATGGTCCAGGTCCAGTGAGTATGAATGTCGTCGTGCTTTTAATTATATTAAGCTTCATGCGTCCTGGACCATAAGTTGGATAGTCTCTAGCTCTTCAGCTAGGAGGAGTAGTTTGCAATCGTGCTTTAAAACCGCTGTAATTGCAACTAGGAATGACCTGTTGTTAGAATTAGTCCTCGGCTTTCTAGGGCGTGAATGCCGTTGCTTTTCATTCCCAGTGGTTTGACCACCATCTGATTAAGGCTTACGGTTAGGCGCAGATGTAAACCTTATCACGAAATAACTCTAAATTTTAATGTAAAAATGTTTGAATCAATCAAAAGGCCTTAACATTTGGCATAGCGCCACTGCGGTTGTTCTTGACGGAGCGCATTCTATATGTCCAATTTAGGGCTATATCACGCATTCCAAGTCTTACAGCGTGACATCAGCTGCTTGATTGCTTTTCAATTTAAAGTCTGTCTCGCTAAAACTTGGCTATTTTCGTTCATTATTATAAACACCTCGGCGAACTTGCCGCGAAAAACCAAATTATTATAAACGTGTTGTTGTATTTAACAAAAATTTTATTTTCTTTTACTCAAGGATCTGTTGAAATTTGAAATCAAAACTTTTCTATTTACCAGCCAACAACAACAACAAGCTATTAAAAGTTTAAATTAAAAATTATATTTTTAATTGATGTGATTACTTCTTTAATTAATAGCTTTGTTGCTGTTTTTATTTTTTTGCGAATTAAATGAAATAAGTAGCTGATTCAATCCTTTACTTTACTTAATTAAATAATTATTTGTTTTTAATTAAATAGGTAATTGATTGAACCGTTTGTTTAATTCAGAAATTAAATTTTTTTATTAAACCCATAATTGAAGTAATTAAAAATTTAATTAATTTTCAATTCGCATATAACTAAGAACAGGCTTTTCTGTACAGGCAGCGGCGGCTATTTAAAATTTCTTAGCTAACTTTCTTTAATGCCATTGGCAACACACACACACACCCATAGACACTACATACACAACGGTTCAAATCAGTTTTTAGGAAACAATATTAGATTTTTAGTCTTGTTCTAACAGTTATGTAGAAGTACTAATTTTGCTGTTGTAAAAATTTTTGGACATAAATCTTTCGTAGTTCTAAAAATGCTGCAAGTATCGGATTTTTTAACAAGCAGTTTGTGTTTTTTAATTGTGGCAACACAACCAACATGACTGTTTTGACATTTTTTTTTTTTGACATATTCGATACATTGGCATTTGTTACAATTAATTCAATTTCGCACGAAAATCACATTAAAATAATTAAAATCCACTATGAAAATGGCGATTTTGTTGAAGTTATATTATGTAAAATTTGTGATATTTTCAGACAACAAATATTGTTTTTCTAAGACCGCTATTAAGGATTTAGTCGTTAAATTTGAGTTGACAGGCTCGACACAAAATATGCGAACACCAACGCGCATTCGTCCGGGTCAATCAACAGAAAACATCGATGTTCTCAACAGTTAGGGTTATTCAAAATCACCACATGGCAAATTTTGCGTAAAGATTTGAATTTTAAGTTTTACAAGGTTGAAC
Organism: Trichopoda pennipes; assembly: GCA_030448955.1. Classification (NCBI taxonomy): domain Eukaryota; kingdom Metazoa; phylum Arthropoda; class Insecta; order Diptera; family Tachinidae; genus Trichopoda; species Trichopoda pennipes. The sequence continues at coordinate 7,248,587 of JASKUP010000056.1, read as the reverse complement.
TAGTGCAGGAATTGAAGTCGACCGACCTTTCACATCGTCGTAGATTCACTCAATTTTTACAGCAGCAGGCAACCGGATGGTTTTTTCTGAAAAAATCATTCTTTCAGACGAAGCTTATTTTCACTTATCAGGGTATGTCAACAAGGAAAGTTGCCGCATTTGGGCTTCTGAAAATCCTAGAGCGAATATTAAGAAGCCTTTGCATGCTCAACGTGTCACTATATGGTGCACTATGTGTTCTGGAGACGTGACTGAGCCGTTTTTTTTCGAAGTTGTGGCTGGAAATGCGGTAACGTTTAATGGATCAAGCTATTGCGAGATGCTAACAACTTATTTTTAGCCTATTATTGACGAAGTGAATATTACTGACATGTGGTTTCAGCAGGACGGTTCCACATGTCATACAGCCACTGAAATGATCAGAGAGTGTGATTTGTTTTACATTCGCACCTGGCTATGTAGCCCTAATCAGATGGTGGACAAACCACTATTGTATAATTTGGAACGTCATATAGGCATTCTAGGAAGCCGAAGACATAATTCTAAGCAACAGAACCACCTAGTTGCAACTTTAATGATTCCAGGGCAGGGCTGCAAACCATAACACCTTGCTAAAGAGTTGGAGACTTTCCTACTCCTGTCCAGAACACATGTCTAGCATGCTCACTGGACTGGATCATTCACTTTGCGTGTCATTATCAGTGAGATGATCCTGGCCACCATAATAACCATTATACTGTTATGGGGCCGCAAAACCACAACCACCACGTTACTCCCATATAGGGGCCAACCTCAATGATCAGTCAGTGAACTATTAAATGTCTAAGGAGACAAATAATGAACTCTGCGGGTTCACTGATTCTCGTGGAAATAAAGTGGAACTTATTTCCACGGGAATCCCTGCCTATCTTCAGGGGACTGGGCTCCCTTTACACCCCTAGTTGCACAGATCTAGATAGCTGTTACGTACTATAAAGACCATAAATGTTCCGCCGGGGGGGGAACTGAAATAATCAATTTATTGCAAACCAAATTTCCCGACAATCAGCAGTTAAGTGACCAGCCAGATCTTGTGATTCAACACCACTGGATTACTTTTTGTGGGCTGTGTTAAGGACAGAGTCTGTACGGAGCGAATTGAATCGATTCAGCCTTAAAACTAAAAATCCATAATGTGATTACCGAAATCGGATCACCATTTTGCCAAAAAGTGATTAAAAGCTTTGATTCAAGATCCGACATCTTGCCAAATATCATTTTCATTCATAATTGTCGAGTACAATAAAAATTTGAATTATTCAAATCTAAATTTAGAAAACAAACTTCTTGTTGAAAAATACTTTAGTTCTAAGACCAATGCCATAAGAAGTGAAAACTTAGCGCAAAGTTTTAAAGGCCAAATAATTTTTTTTAAAGATTTCCACCATTCTGCTTTGAGTTTTGTTTGATTAATTAAAGTGAAAGTGCTGGCTATCAGTGAGTTGAATGAATTATGCAGAAACAACCACAGCTTGATAAGGATGGTTAGGCTGTCTTAAATAAATCGTTCAATCAAGATATCTGTGCTTACAAAGCACATAATCGTTATAGGATCTTTAGAAGCCCAAACGCGGCAATTTTGCTTGTTGACATACCCCGACAAGTAAAAATGGGCTTCGTTCGAAACAATACTTTTTTCAGGAAATTAAAAATCAAATCCTTACTCAAAATTCGCCATATGGTAAATTTATCCCACCCCAATTTGGATCTTCTTTAACACTGTGGCTGTATCGAGCCTATCGACTCAAATTTAACGAGCAAATTCTTTATAGCAAACTCAAAAGGACGATTATGTTGTCCGAAAATATTACGAATTTTACGAAAAGTAATTTTAATTACATTTCAGTACGTCAATACGTCAAACAACTAAATGTCAAAACTATTATGTTGTTGGTGTTGCCGCAATTAAAGAACTTCTTGTTGAAAACCCGATATTACACCTTAAGCAGCGGCCCATAATTGCAAGGAGAAGAGCAACGCAGTGACCCAATGTTCGATTATTCTATAGCATATAATAGTCTTTGTCAGGTTTTCCATTTCCACTAGCAAACACTATAAGAACCGCAAGAAACTTAAGCATAGACTCATGAGATAATTGCCAAACAGAATTACAAAATGAAACCAGTCTGAAATATAACCAATGTAGAGTGCTTAATATTTTTTTTATAATTATAAATTTAATTTGCTATAAAATCAATATGTCTGAGAATGTGTTAACAAAAAACAAAAACAATATTAAAATTCATAGAACCGACTAGTGATGCTTAAATTTCTCTTATTAAATATTTTTCAATTTTCCAGTGTAAGTTCCCCATTTGTTTAAAATGCATTTTAAAATTCTTAATAAAATAGTTTTGAAAAAAAAACTATAAAAAACTATAAAAAACTCAAGTAAATAATTAAAATTAAATTAGTGTTTTGATGAACTTGAGAATAAGAAGATGAAATATTTATTGCTGTTAAGTTATTTGTGTGTCGTACTGGCGCTTATCAGCGGTTGGTATTTGTACTTGAAATAAATAAAACGAATATTACTTTTTGCTTATAAATAATTTGTTATTCTATAGCATCGCCTTTGCCTGGCGGTGGTGGAGGAGGAGGCGGCGGTGGTGGTGGCCGAGGTTGTAATTGCGAACCTGGTGGTGGTGGAGGTGGTGGCGGAGGCGGTGGTGGTGGTGCTGGTAATGGTCCTGGTGGCCCAGGTGGTCCAAAAGGTCCAGATTGTGTCCGTCCCTCTTGGATGCCACCATGTCCCTAAAAGGAAACAAAAAGTATTTGTATGAAATATTATTAAATTTTTAAGTGAAAATTTTAAGAAAATATTCCTGAAATTAATAAAACTTTAAAATATTTAGTGAAAAAAACTTTTGGCCTTGCTAAAGTCCCTAAGGGCCTTGTTTTCTGTAAAAATTTTTTTCATAACAATTACCTGCCAGGGCATAAAGCATCGACACGATTTGCTAATTTTTTAAATAAACTGTTAAAAAACAAAAGAAATTATTTTAAGGTGGCAAAACTAAAGCGTAGTCAATACGGGGTAAGTAAGTGGTAAAAAGGACTCAATATTTTGTGGCATATCCATTATTTTTTAAGACTGCAGCAGAGCTGCAATATACTGAATTAATTAATTTGGATAATACCTCTGAAGAAATGCCATTCCAGGCAGTTTCCGCATTTTTCAAGCGCTCATTCATATTTGTAACGCCATATATTTTTTTGTGTAATGTAGGGCTTGTTTGCACTTTTTCATTTGGTTGTCACGACTACATTAAAAATATCTATTCTTGGCCATCCTTATTAAATTTATATTCATTACATTTTCCTTGAGGCAATTGCAATTGGCGGACTGGGAATATCTATGAAAACAATAAACATCGATCTCTACGCTACATTCAAATTGCTTTTGTTGTCTATTTTACACCGATCCTCTTTAGACACCCCCTCGGGAGCACATAAATATGGTCTTTATAGAATTCCACTATCTAGACACAGTGCAACTGGGGGAAAAAGGAAGCCCAGTCACCTGAAGTCAGGCAGGGAATCAACTTAAGGCTCCACTTATTTCCACGGGGATCAGTGAGCCGCAGAGTTCATTATTTGTCTCTTTAGACATTTAATAGTTCTCTGGCTGATCATTAAGGTTGGCCCCTATATGGGAGTATCGTGGTGGTTGTGGTTTCGCGGCCTCATAACAGTATAATTGTTATTATGGTGGCCAGGATCATCTCGCTGATAATGACACGCAAAGTGAAAGATCTAGTCCAGTGAGCATGCTAGACATCTGTGCTGAACAGGAGTTGGAAAGTCTCCGGCTTCCTAGGACGAGCATGACGTTCCAAATTATGCATAGTGGCCTAAACACCATCTGATAAAAACTTCATGGCCAGGTGCGGATATAAATCAAATCATGTCTCCTCTTTGGACCACCACCCTCACGTGGGCATGCAGATGGAACTCTTCCCTATCTTCACATGTATCTTCGGGGGTAACAGATGGCACCATTCGCCTGGGCTAATAGGAGCCCGAAATCGGAAAAGATATAGGACTCTCGAAGTCCGAACAGTGCCTTGTTAAACACTTAATACTACAGTAACCAGTTGCCTGCAGGGCCACAACCCTGTTCTGGTTATTGGAGAGATCCCTCGGGCAGAAACTAAGTGGCTGTGGTTTGATCGGGTTTTGAAGAAAGTTCCGAAGAGATGTTAACAGAAAAGTTAATATCCAACTAATGTCCTTGCTTGCGCATGCAACAGCATTAAGAGTTGGATAGTCTTCAAATCTTCAGCAAGGAGTGGAGGCATGTTTCTGCTAACGTGCACTCGAAAAGTGATATTAAGGTGTGTATGAACCTAGTGTGTGTGTGCATCTTAGGACGTAGGTGGCCGCTTATTCCTGCATCCAGTGGTAACACCAACATCAGATTAAGGCCTCTAGGTGCTGACGTTAATCTTATCAATTTGTGATCCTTTCTCTCAAATCAAATGCGACGACTACTTGTAAAAAATTTTAAGACATGCCAAAATTCGTGACTTTAATGTTTTTGTTACTATGGTAACCTTAGGACATGCCTTTCCGACAGTAGTAGACTGTAATAAAAGCCTGAAAAGTGATAACCTAGTCATATTATCATCTGACATCTTGACAACCTTGTTGACGAAAACATACTCTTTTTTGAGTTTAATTGTAGGGCTTTTAACTTTATTGCTGGGCTAAGTTAGGCTTATAATGATCACGGCACTAATACGACATCCAGTGAGGATGGTATGTTAGAAGTTCTTAAAATTATTTTTGCCAAACTAATCTAAACGCTTTCGTTTTGAAGCGAAAGCAAACACTACATTTTATGGATTTTTTTCAAAACACTTTCGATTCTCAGTGGTGAACCAAATGTTTAGTTGAGGGCTTCGACTTTTCTACTATTTTACCAAACAGTGCCGCACTTACTGATAAGTAGGAAGGTAGAGCGATCAATTGCCAGCATCTCTTTTGAAGAAAAAGTCCTGTGTAAATGCGTACATTTTTTAAGGTTATATATGCCTGATATTAACATTCACTACGACCTTGCCCTTTATACTCATTCTTATAGCAGCCAATAATAGGTATTTCCATACGTAATCTGTCATGATCTAAGCATTTTTCAGGATCAGCCTGCATACAAAATATTCGGTTTTTATCATTTTCACATGATTTGTGAGAATTTCATAGCCTGTTATGTATTTAAGTACTATTTTCGCTTTTCGTACAGCATTATTCGCAGCTACTTGGTCTCTTTGATATTATTTTTCCTAAGTAAATTTCAATTAGGCAATAATCATACCAACTTAAGACAGTATCTTCAAAAATAAAAGAAATAATAAATTTAAGAAATTTAAAAATTTTTGTATGCAGATGTGACTTTTAGCCCACACTGTATTTATTATTTGAATCTGAATTTTTCATGATTCTTGCGATAAACTTCTTAAACTCAGGGTACGAATAATTTTGAGCTTCCGTTATAAAAATTTAGGATTGTAACCTATTATTTGAATTTGGGTATGATTTTACGTCGACCCTCGTCAAATTTGTTTTGTGGTTTCGGCCATCTGTCATCTTCAGTGTTCCCTTCATACTCGACGTAAAATCACATCCAAATAAATTAAACCCCGTCGGAAAACATGCGCACATATCTATTATTTGAACACATTTTTGCACCGGAGGCGAATTGAAGGCAAAAGGTTTAAATAAATTTTATTAAATTTACGTTTGACATTAGATGTCGCAATATTTACTTAAATTTTTTTTTATTACAAAATATTATTAAATCATTGATATTTTTAATAGACTTCAGGACATTTTCCACCGCTGCCACCTCCTTTGCCGCCAGCACCACCTCTGCCGCCACCGCTACCACCCTTACCACCACAACCACCTCCATTACCGCCACCACCACCATTGCCACCGCCTCCACCACCGTTGCCACCTCCACCATTGCCACCGCCACCTCCACCTCCACCGTTGCCACCACCACCACCACCATTGCCACCGCCACCTCCACCATTCCCACCGCCACCTCCACTACCACCACTACCATCAATTCCGCCTGGCAAACCTGGTTGACCCGGTTGACCGGTTTGAACACCACTGCTTGAGCCACCTGCATTATAAATTGAAAATAATTAATTTTCAAAAACAAATAAATTTTCCATATGCATAATTAATTGTTTCCAACAAAACAAACTTAATAACACTTATTTCTCTGTTATAATTGTAAAAACATTTATTAGTTTTCACTCACTTAAGGCCACAGCCAATAAAGACAAAACGACTAAAATTAACACATAGAATTTCATACTGACGAACTCAAGATCGAACTAACGTTTAAATCTCACCGCAATCTTTATTTATATGAAATATTACAAATAATTATTTATAAATAATTACAAAGTTAATGCTAATTCCAGAAAATGTCTTAATTTCAAAACACAGGCTTATATTACACAGTGGGACCAACCAAACGCTTTATAAATTGCAATAAGTAAGCAACTTGAACAATTTTAAATATTTCTAGTTTTTTTTTTAACTTCGGAAAATATACATATAATCGTTTAATACAGCACGCCCGATTTTACGCCCACTTTTTTCTTTACACCCACTATATGTATTCTTTGTTGGTCGTGAACTAGTGAAATTGCTAGCGAATTGATGACTCATAAATCGCTGGACTCCATTGCTAATCAAGACTATGTTGTCAACTATCCAACCGAGTATTTGAACTCACTGTAGTAACCGAATTTCCAAGCATGTCTTTGTAATAACACCCAGCTGGCCGTGAAAAAAACTCATGAACAACGTCTTTGAAGCAACAATACTGAAGAGCAAGTAAAGAAGAAACTTTTTTAATAACACGTATGCCAATGATTCCAACCAACCGACATGTCGTTTGAATTTTAACGCTTGCAGTTTCCGGAGTTTCCGATGAGGTTGGTGCTTACAATAAACAAATTACAAGAACAGTCGTTAAGTGGAAAATCTAGATCAATTGTATATCGCCCGTTACCATTTTGGAAAACCATCAGCTGTGTGAGTTTGGGCAGCAGACAACAAAACAAAATATATCGTGCATCAACACTATTGGAACGAACGAAATGGTAAAAGGGAAACAATCTGATGGTGGACTTACCACTGGGTGCAACTGTGTGATTAGATTTACATCTGCGCCTGGCCATGAAGCCTTAATCAGATGGTGGGCCAAACCACTGCATAATTTGGGACATCATGCTCGTCCTAGGAAGCCGAAGCTATAATTCTATGCAACAAAACTTTCTAGTTGCAAAATCGATGATTCCAGAGCAGGGCTGCAAATCATCACTCCTTGCTTAAGAGTTGAAGACTTTCCAACTCCTGTCCAGAACAAATGTCTAGCATGCTCACTGGATCTAGGAACATTTCACCAGCTAGGTGTTATTAAAGGTGAAATGAACCCGGCCACCATATAACCATAGACTGTTATGGGGCCGCGAAACCACAACCACCACGATACTCCCATAAAGGGCCAACGTCAATAATCAGCCAGAGAACAGTTAAGTGTGTAAAGATACAAATAACGGAACTCTGCGGGTCACTGATTCCCGTGGAAATAAAGTGGAGTTTCCAGTTGTATCCCTGCTGACTTCAGGGGACTGGGCTCCCTTTTTCACCCAGTTGCATAGGTCTAAGTTGTTGCTATCTCCAAAGACCATATATATGTGCCCCCGGGGGGTACCACTGGGTGCAGAGTGTGATTTGTTTTACATCCGCACCTGGCTATGTAGGCTTTCTGAGATGGTGGACAAACCACTATACATAATTTGGAACGTCATGCTCGTCCTAGATAGCCGAAGACATAATTCTAAGCAACAGAACCACCTAGTTGCAACTTTAATGATTCCAGGACAGGTTTTCAAACCATCACATCTTGCTAAAGAGTTGTAGACTTTCTAACTCCTGTCCAGAACACATGTCAAGCATGCTCACTGGACTTGATCATTCACTTTGCGTGTCATTATCAGTGAGATGATCCTGGCCACCATAATAACCATTATACTGTTATGGGGCCGCAAAACCACAACTACCATGATGCTCCCATATAGGGGCCAACCTCAATTATCAGCCAGAGAACTATTATAAGCCTAAAGAGACAAATAATGAACTCTGCGGGTCACTGATCCCCGTGGAAATAAAGTGGAGTTTCCAGTTGTCTCCCTGTCTGACTTCAGGGGACTGGGCTCCCTTTTTCCCCCAGTTGCACAGATCTAGATAGCTGTTACGTACTATAAAGACCATAAATGTGCCCCCGGGGGGTACCACTGGGTGCAGAAAAGCGGAAACCTAGATGCTCAGACGCTAATACAATAGGTGCATATACGCTTTAGTAGAGCCATGGCCCCACTACTTACTGAAGAGTTGCAAACTATCCAACTCCTAGTCCTGTTGCATAGGCAAGCTAGCCCATTTTGTGATGTTAACATTTTCTTTTCGTTAACATCTCTTCGGATCTTTCTTCAAAGCCCGTTTAAACTGCAGTCACCACGTGGCCTACCGAGGGGCCTCAGCAATAACCATAACAGGGCCGTGGTGGTTCTCGTGGTACCAGTGTGTGCAATAAGTCAATCGTCGGACTTCGAGATTGCTATGCCTCTTCCAGTATCGGGCTCTTGCTAGCCCAGGCGACTGGTGCCGCCTTTAACACCCGAAGGCTTATGTCAAGATGTGATTCAAATTAAGATAACAGAACGTCTTTCAGGTCAGCTAGTAAATTAAAGAGTAAACGGTCTCACCACATAAAGTTTATGTTATTAATGTGTCCTTGTAGCCGTAAAAGAAGGAACTTAAAATTTTTACAGTGCATAATGCTAATAATCACTCCCTCCCCCATCCTTCCACCGAGAAAAAGGTAAAAAACCACTTTTGTTACTTTAATCACTATAAAAGTAAAAAACGGATGCCCCAAGAAAACATTGCAAATTTAATGGTTCACCAATTACGGAATTGGTCCCATTTAGAAAGTGTCTTAAGATTATACAAAAACAAAAGGTGTCTCTACACAGCGTTCATGATTTAATAGTAAATTTTAAGCGAATAAGGGAGAAGAATCTCAGAGTGCGTGATAATATAGATTTCAAATTAAAGAGTGTTCTAACAGATAGCATTATTGAACTTGTAAAAACTTTTTTTTGAACCCTTACACACATTTGCTCGTAGATTACCTAAAAAAATTAGTAATGAAAGCCAAAATCTGTTTTCTTTCAATACAGAAACTTCGCCAACTACTTGAGAATTATTTTTGAATCTAATGTTGTTTTGAAGTCAATGTTTTAGCAAAAATTGCTAACAAACAAATCACGTTCTTAGTCTTTCATGCATTTCTTTTTTGGTTTCTTACAATCGCATTAAATTAGAAATTTGTTTTACTTAAAAGTTTATGATTTAATACTTTTAAAGCTCACTTTGTCGATATATATAAATATTATAGCGGTGGTAGTAATTTGAGACTTGAAAATAATTTGCAAAAAATAAAAATGTGTTTAATAAACACCCGCTCACACACACACATACACACACACACACTTGAAAAATGAATATGAACGTGCTTTAACATCACCAATCAAATTAAGCGTTACTTATAATAAATTTCAATATCTTCTTAATTTTTCTGATTAAATTTTCTCTATACTTTAACATACAATTAAGCTTGTTATTACAAAAAAAGCGCTATAACATGTTAGATTAGATGTTTCAAAGCAGTGATGGGCGAACTTTTTGGGTGGCGGGCCAATAAATTAAAGAAAACCTTGCGGCAGGCCATTAAATTAAAAAAAAAAAACATAGAGGGTCATTCATTAAAAAATTATGGGGTTGCTGTTCAATTAAAAGTTCGGTTTAAGCTGTATATTTATTAGTTATATTACGTAATATTTTAAAATAACATAAAAATTTTATAAGATACGGTTTATTATGATTTTAAGATTTTCCAGATATATGGGAAGCATGGATCTGTTTCTGACTTGACATAATTTCCTCAAAATCTGGCTCCAGCTGGGAGGATGCGACTTGTAATTAATTAAATAGACTCTCGTCTGCCAATCGGTTTCTTATTAAATTTTTCCTGCATTTCATTACTGAAAAGGCCTGTTCACATAAATATGAGAAAGCAAACATTGCCATAATTTTCTGCGCATGATTAATTAGCTTTGGAAATTCATCTTTTGGTAAAGATTTATAGAAATTAAGCTTATCTGTATTTAAAAATAGCTGTTTTCAATTATTATTACATTGCAATTCTATAATTTCCAATTTTAGATCAGATGGAACATTCTCAGGACTAACATTGAAAGGCATTGAAAAAATATCTAAACATGGTTGGATTTTTTTTAAGTCAGCAAATCTGGCTTCAAATTCTGAATACAGTTTTAATAAAGATTGTGAAAAGACTTTTAACTTCTCTTCACTCACAGGCCTCAAAGAATTAAGTCATGAAAAATGAGTCAAATCATTTTTTCCCAAACATTTAGAAAATATAAACAATTGAGTTTTAGAAGACCCCAAACTGCCCCAAGTTTCATCTATAAATTGGTTTCTTCCCTGTATCTTCTTGTTCAGTTTATTATAGTGCTCAAGCAAAGCCGTGAAAAAAGCAAAATCGATTCACCAATTCTTATCTTCCAATATTTCTTACTCATCCCAAGCTTCAGTTTTAGTTTTTAGAAAAACTTTAATTTCTTCGAGAAGACTCCAAACTCTCGAGAAGGCATGCCCACAACTCAGCCACCTGATCTTTGTGTAATAAAAATTCTGCATCAACTTCCGATGAAAACCCTTGAAATTGTCGATGTAACAAACCACGGGCTCGAATGGTATTAATTAATTTTAAAATAATAAATATTAAGTACGTGGTTAATATCCAAGGCAGCCTTGCAAAGAACATATTGGTGGATTATACAATGTAAAAAAATTGTTTCGCTTTCAGGATTCTGACTTTTATAAACTCCTGCAAACCCCGTATTTTTTCCCACCATGTTAGGTGCTCCATCAGTTGTTAAATTAATTAATTTGAAAATTGGGGCATTAAGAGATTCCATCCCCTTCCTAAATTCATCATAAATTATTTTTGCTGTCGTCTTTCCTTTCAAAGATCTCAAACAAGCAAGTTCTTCGGTTATTATAAAGTTTTTATCGACTGCTCTGATAAAAATTAGAAGTTGGGCTGTATCACTCCTGTCAACACTCTCATCCATAGTGACTGAAAAATACTTAAACTTTTTAAGACGTCCATCGAGTTGATTGGTTAAATTAGAAGAAATCGCTTCAATTCTTTTTGTGGGCGTTCTACGTGACAATGCTATAGATTCAAAATCTTTTACCTTTTCTTGGCATAATACTTTTCCAATGCTAATTAACACATCCTTAATAAATTCTCCTTCAGAAAGCGGTTTGTTACTTTTTGCTATTTTATAGGCAACAATGTGACCAGCTAACGTGGAGGATCGCTGGACACTTCTTTGATTTTTAAGAAACATTTGCTGACTAGATATTTTTCTTTTCAATCCCTCTGAATGAACTTTCTTGTCTTCATCTGTCATTTTATAGTACTTCGACCCAAGATGTGTTGAATTAAAGTGCCTAGCGAGATTATAATATTTTAGTACAGTTTGGCAGATAAGACAAATAGACAAATGCACTTATATTTACAATACACTTTATTATTTTAATAACACAAATAAAACAGTACGTTGGCAACTTTATAATTTTACTTCACAATTTATTCTTTACGTCACGAGATTTACACTTTTTCTGATTGCTGATTAATCCATCGCTGGCCCTTTTATTTTTGTTGCGCATGTTGTCTCGAATATTCAAGAATCTTCTAGATCTCACATATAATAGTTGTTGTTATGTTATACGTTTAGTTTTCTATATTAGTTGTTAGTGTTTTATGATGTTTATGTTTCTTCTTGGAATATTGCATCAGAAAGTTGTTGTTCTCTTGTGTGTACAATATTTTCTAGAAAACTACGCAGTTTGAATACAAGACAATATGAAAACATCGCATTTTTTTGCTAAAATTGTCAATTTATATATTTTTTATAACATAATGTAAATCTATTTTTTGGGCATAATTTTTTAAGAGGTGATTAATTTTTTTTTGAAAAACGCTTGGCGGGCCGAAATGAAACCTCTCGCGGGCCGGATGTGGCCCGCTAGCCGTAGTTCGCTCATCACTGTTTTAAAGCATTAATACCTTATCCCTGGGAATCAGTGTTGCCAGTTTGCATTTTTAGCTTTCTCGCCAAATGGCTTGTTGAATATTGCTGACCACCCCACCAATGCTATGCATAGCTTGTGCTGGAATTTGAACTTAAGCAGACACCTCTATCAACGCAGCTACTCAACGTGTGCACGCTAACTTTTCATTTAATTTTTTTTTACCACATACATCCAAGGTCAATAAAAACTTTAGTAATGCCAAGTCATATTTTCGTGACATAGAAAATAAATCTCCGTGGAAGAGTGAAGAAGGCTACGTGTTTAACAAAACTCGAATTGAGAGGGGAGATGTTAAGTCTATACTTCACCTTAAAACATGGATCCACAGAGGAGGTAAGCGCAAAATCGTTAAATTGTATACGACTCTACCGATTTTTATAAAACAATAGATAAATTTGTATCTAGAACAGAGGCAAGATAAGAGAAAAAGTGGATTAATATTTACTAATAAAGGGGTTTTCAACAAGAACTTAGTTTTCTTAAAAAAAAAAAAATAAAACCAAAAATTTAGATTAAGATGTTTAAAACTTTTATTGTATTACGAAGAGAAAAGTTCGGCAATTATAAATAAAAAATGATATCTGGCAACTGTGCATCTTGAAAACGCTGACAGATGTCAATTCTTTCAATAATTTTTTGACAAAATGGCGATCGTAGTTCGTTAATCACACCACAGATTTTGACTTTTAAAGCTGGAATCGATTAGAATGGCTGCGTATAGACTCTGTCCTTAACACGGCCCTACAAAAAAAAATAAAAAATAATAATCTAATCTGATGTTAAATCACACAATCTGGCCGGCCACTTAACCGTTGATTATCGTGAAATTTGGTTTGCAATAAATTGATCGTTTCATTGGCTGTGTGATATGTGGTACCGTCCTGTTGAAACCACATGTCAGTGTTATCAACGTCGTCAATAATAAGCCAAAATTGAGTTGTTAGGATCTCGCGATAGTTGATCGTTACCGCATTATCAGTCTCATCTTAAAAACAAACAAGAAAACGTCCCAATCACGCCTCTAGACCATACAATGGCACGTTGAGGATGCAAAGGTTTCTCAATAATCGCTCTACGAATTTCAAAAGCTCAAATGCGCCAATTTTGCTTGTTGACATACCCTAAGAAGTTTTCACTTCGCTTCGTCTGAAAAAACGATTTTTTCAGAAAAACCTGCGGGTTGTTTCTGAATAAATTGAGCGAATCTACGGCGATGTGAATGGTCGGTTGGCTTCAATTCCTGTACCAGGTGTATCTTTTAAGGCTTTGAAGTCAAATCCTTGCGCAAAATTCACCATGCGATGATTTTGAATAACCCCAATTGTGGAGAACCTACAGAAATTGACAAATTTGGATTTTTTTTTTAAAAAGAAGTAGCACTCAGGCAGCAACAATGTCTATTTAGTTAAGTACATTCTTTAGGAAAGGAATAGAGAATAGATGAAACAGGTGGTGAAGGATAGCCGGAAATTAAAATAGAAGAATAGTCGGAAATTAACTGCCGTATATAAAAACAGCACAGCGACTAGTGACTATGCCTTCATCACTGAGCAGCCCCACCGACAGCCAATTTTTATTTTTGTAGTGAAATAAAAACTAATGTCTTCGTTGGGAATCGAACCTACAACCCCCATATTTACATGCTAGTACACTACCTACTAGCCTACAGAAGCACCTAAATTAGAATTTGCTTCAACACAGCGATATAAAACAATTCACTAACTTAAATGGGCGAAAATTAAAAAAGAACGAACATTTTTATGCATCCAAGTCAACTTCTACTGTTGGACCAAATAAAAAAATTTTAAATCTGCCTTATCTGGTTTAATATAATATTAAAAACTAAATTCAATTTAGACTTACATTTTATTTTCACCTAATAATTTACTTTTATCAAATCCCCCACTGTGTTTTGTTCCCACAAAAAAATCATTGTCTCTTATTTGTAAGAAAATATTAACAAAAAGAATTTTAGTTAAGAAGACAACAATCTACACGTTCTTCTGCGGCAACCCTTTGTGTTTTCTAGTGCTAACGATAATTTAAGGGCTTTTGTTTAACATTCTTAAGCCATTTTTATATTTTTTTTTCAATGTTGTTGTTTTTAAGAGAGCACGTCAGGGTGGGAAAATGTAGTGTCACTAAGATTTTCTTGTGGCATATGTCGGGTGTTTTTGTAGAGATACTAGCGTGTCCGCAACTGCTTTGCAAGTAGTATGTTTTTATTCTACAGCGTTCTTTTTTGTGTGCGCCAAAAAATTCCATGATTCAAGAAAATTAATCAGAAAGAACACAATTTCTTTTTTTTAGTTTTTATGGTTTTTTTTAATAATTTTATCTTTTTAACAATTCAGTATTTTTTTATGCTTATATAATACGACTTATTCTACTGCAATCCTTTTACATATACGACATTCTTCGATCGATTTTGGTTCGCGGTACAGACAAACAAAGCAGTTGGTTTATTAACACGAGAACGTGATACATATAATTGACCGTGCAAAAAAACAGGGATCATTGCAAAAGCAACACGTATGGGGAACTGAAGCCGTTTAAAATCAAACGGTAAATCTGGATAAATCATAGGAATATGTGGTATTAACACATCCTCGCCATTATATTTTCCTTTTAAAATTTTTGCTTCAATCACATTTTTCACGACTTTTTTGACTACTGAACGTGTCCCATTGCAAAGTCGTGGCGGGCAGATATTTCTAAGCAAAATAATTGGTACAGCAACTTTCACTTGTAGGTGGTGGGGCGGCAGTCCAGGTAACTCAAGCGAATTTTAAAATTCGACTGGATAATATACAATCGTCTTGATTGGTAACAGAGTCAATCGATTTGTAGGTTAAAAATTTCGCCGGTAATATCATTCAAAATTGTCACACTGATATTCGAAACATCTGCATTTTTCACAGCTAAGATAGCTCTTTCCCCCAACCAATCATGGTTTCTAAAATTTTGTGCAATACCGGGAAATACGTTTGTGACCAATTCTTATTTTGATTGTACAAAGTGGCAAAAATTATCTGGAAGCGTAATCATTTTTGTGGTGGGGTCAATTGGAATTGCACCATTCCCAATATCTGACAATTGCTTTTATAAACGTTCGGCTAATGAATCATTTTGTAATTGAACACGCAAATTACACGCGCAAAAAATGCAACAGAATATGGAAAACAAAATTCTCTATTCGTTTGCACATATTAACATGACCATATTTCGATTTGTATTGCCGTCGCATTCTGTGCAAACACGCACAGCAACGTACAAACGAAAACACGCATTTCATTTGATGCAAAACATTGAATCGAATTATGCAATGGAAACTAAATTTGATTTTTTGAAAGCTTTGTCTTTTTTCAAATACGCCCTGCGGACGCATGAAATAAAGATACAAACCAGCGAACAACCATTACGAAGATACTGTGAAAATTTGGTGGAAATCCGACGGCGCATCTCGTCAAACACTGGCAACCAGCAGACATCTATTTTGGGCTTAATTTTTATATATATAATATAGATAAAACTTTACATTGCAGCACTCTTTTCAACTGGCAGCCATTTTGTCAGCTATCAGTTTGGTTTGCCATTTTCACCATAAACAGATAGACGAGTGAGTAACGCTTATAAAAATTGGTCCCAAAATAAGATTGTCGTTGATCTCTACAAACAAAATTGCCATATTTGCAGTTATTATAATCTTCAAGTGTATGTTAAGACTTCGTTATATTTATAAAACCTGACTGTTATTAGTGCTTAATGGACTGGTGGAATCATTGATCTGCATTTCGTTAAAAATGGAGCTATGATTTTAACAAGAGGCCGAAAAATTTCATATAGCTTGTGTCATAATTGATTTATTGAAGGAAATGTTGGTGAACCGTATAATTTCATGTTTTGAACTATGAATGAGCCTCAAAGGTCGTGCGATTTAACGGCGCTAGACAAGACTTTTCTATGGGGATACGTGCAGTCCCTGATTCACAGCGATAATCCTGAAATGATTGACCATTTGGAGGACAACATTCGCTGTGTACCAGTGGCGTACCTAGACGGGGGCGGTGGGTGCAGTCCGTACCGGGCACCACTTACCTTGGGGCGGCATTTTTGATATTTACTTAAAGTTGTAAAAAGCAACTTATTCATTTCATATTTATTTTCTTTCTTGAATAATAAATGATTATTATGATTATTATTGTATAAGTTTAATATTTGATTTATATAAATTATGATTAACTATATGATTTCGAATATTATCCTCGGTGTATAAGTTAACGACTGGAATAAATTCGTTAACTGTAAAAAATATTATCAGGCAATCATTCGTCTCCTCTGTGCAAAATTCTTTCTTGACTGTCTTTTTGGTAACCTTGAGACTGTACCAAAATAAGAGCGTCACGAATTTTGTTGCTGACATAGGAGATGGTGATTGGCCAGAACTGGTTTTTCAAACTTTGCCTAATGGCGAAAAGCTGTTAAGATCGTAGATGGTAAATTCACCATCAAGGAGAAGTATTTATTGTTTCTGCTGCAAACTGTTTGATAGTCTTTGTCAAGCAGGTTTTAATACGAAAAATGGTTTTAACAAGAGGTGGAAACTTTATCCCAAAATTAGTCAACATGAGGTGAGTCCACTGCACATTCGATCATATTCCAAATGGAAGGAATTAGAAATAAGACTTGGACGTGGCGCAACTATTGACAAACTACAACAAGAGAATATTGATAAAGAATTAAAAAAATGGAAGGAAATTCTAACAAGAATACTTGATATAATTAGATTCTTAGTAAAACAAAATTTGGCGTTTCGAGGACATCGTGAAAGTGTTCATCAGGAAAACATCGATTCAATGGAAAATAGAGGAGATTTTCTTAAGCTTGTTGACTTATTGGCTAAGTACGATCCAGTATTACGAGAACACGTAGTAAAAACTAAGATGGGTAATAAATATGGTATCTCTTATTTGTCGCCGAAGATTCAGAACGAATTCATAGAGCTATTGACATTTCACACAAAGATCAAACCAGTCAAATTATAAGGTATTGTAGAATCGTTTATTGACTTTGAGAAACCAAAGGAAAAACTGCTGGTGAAATCACAGATATGCTTTTAATGAAATTAGAAAATGACGGTTTAGATATAAAAAATTACAGAGGACAGGCTTACGACAATGCTGCCGTCATGGCAGAAAAGCACAGCGGTGTTCAAACTCGTATTAAAGAAATAAATCCAAATGCAGAATTTGTAGCATGTACAAATCATTCTTTAACCCTGGCATGTTTACACGCAGCTTCTACAGCTATCAATTCCACCATATTTTCTGGAAACAGTTGTTTCAGTTGTTTTCTTCTTCCACTCATAGATGGAATGTTTTACTTTCTGTCACCGGTCAAGGTGTTAAACGCCGTGTAGAAACTCGTTGGAGCGCTAGAGCTGCCGCGGTAACTATAGTAAAAAAACATTTTTTTTTACATTTTAAGCACTTTGGAAAAATTAACATCTGAAGAAGAAAATAGTAAAACGAGATCAGATGCTGGAATATTATTCAATTCTATCCAATCTTTTTCTTTTCTATGTTACTTTCATTTATGCGAACCCGTCCTTTTGGAAATTAATTACGCTCAAAAATACCTGCAAATAAAAGGGTTAAATGTCCACCAATGCCATAGAAAACTAAATTCTTTGCAAACACATTTCATGGATCAAAGAGATACGCTAGTACAAAGCGCTGTTATAGCAGCCAAAATAATTTGTGAAGAGTTGGTGATATCGAACTGAGCGTCGAGTTAGAAAGAGATAAAATATGAGTGGAGAAAATTCGCAAAAAGTTGGGCTATCCTTAGAAGAAGAAGTACAAAGAGAAATGTTTTCATTTATGGACAGAATTATAAAAGAAATAAAAGAACGCTTCGATCAGTTGCATGGCCTTGTAAGGAAATATTCGTGTATAATACCGTGTAACCTACTAAATGAAGAACTTAAATGTCAAATAAATTACTTGATTGACATTGATAAAGAACAGTTCCATATTGAACGAAAAAAAGGATCCAGGTTTTTATGGCTGTACCTACACTAAAAGAAGAGGCAAAACATTGGAAAAACGGAGAGAAGGGCCCTCTTGATCTGCTAAAATTTATTCAGCAGTATAGGTTGGAAAATTCTGTTCCCAACATTGTAATTTTGTTAAGAATTTTTTTAACAATTTCAATCAGTGTCGCTAGTTGCGAAAGAAGCTTCTCAAAACTGAAGTTAATAAAAAAATTATCTTCATTTTACAACAAGGCAATCACGACTAAAAAATCTTGCAATATTGTCAATAGAACAAGAAATTACAAATAATATAAACTTTGAGATCATTATACACGATTTTTCTAATATGAAAGCTAGAAGAGTAGATATTATATAAATATGTTTATGAGTGCATACAAATATGTCTAAGAAAATTTACTCTGTGCATTAATTAATATTGATTAAATAACTTAATAATTTATTTATGTGTATTAATTTATAAAAACCACTATTTGATTGACTTATAGTAGAAAGGGCGGCAAACTGGAGATCGCTCCGGGCGGCAAAAGTTCTAGGTACGCCACTGCTGTGTACTGCTGATATACGGCTGCAAACATGGGAAAAAGTCATCGAAAAATGGACCCACCGACCAGTTGGGGCGGTAGTATGCCAAAAATCATATCCAAATCACAATCCAAAAGATAAAATTGTTAGCAAAGTAAATTTTTGTCAATTTAAAAAATTCATGTTTGATTTATGCCATTTCAAAGTTGTATACCTCTATAAAAAAATACCTTGTGCAAGAAACGCCTGCCGAAGAGAATACAAAATTGCGAAAGCTTGCAAATTTATTTTAATAGCTCTTGAGACGTTTCAAATTACTACCAGAATTCAGAAGACTTACATCGCTGACAGAATTCCTAAAAGAACAAAACCTTATTTGCTGAACGGTTTGAAAGATATTCTTACCTGCAGTTTTTCACTGATAAACATGAGCCTCTTATATAACATCAAGAAACAAATTAGAACGAACATAGAACAGGAGAATGAAAGGAAAAAATGGGCTACATTAACATATATGGGAGGATCAACATGCAAACTGGCAGAATTCTTTGGAAAACACAACATCAATACCGCATTCAGAACAAGAAACATTCAGGCACAATACTACGGAATAAAACAACTGAGGCAAATATACTAGACATACAAGGAGTGTACAAATTAACTTGTACATGCCATTATAGCTACATCGGGCAAGCAGGACGAAAAATTAAGACCAGATTTAGAGAACACATTAGAGACTATAACAAAAAACTACGAGAATCAAAATCAACTCCAGAATTAAACTTTGCGAACCATATATTTAACAACAAATGTACAGCAGGACATATTAAGACAACGGTTAAACTGCTTCATACACAGCACAAAGGAAGGAGACTAAATGTATTAGAAAACATGGAAATTACAAACAGAAAACATTTGACGGCCGAATAATAAATGAACAAATAAACACTGCTTCGGACACAATATTTGGACCGTTGGAAAATTTTTACAGGTAAACAAACATTACACCAACACAAAAACGTTACGCAGGTGCACAAGACCAAAGCAATAAAGAACATCATAAACGTACAATTACAGATTATTATGTCACATAAAAAAAAAACCCAATAGGTTCTTCCATAAACAAAAACGAACAACAAGCATGATCGTAAAAGGATTGAGTTAAGGCCCGGTTAGCCGAACGTTTGTACGTGAAAAACGTACCGTACTGTAACGTACAGACGTTAGTGTAGTTATAGAAACGTTAAAAACGTGTCAAACGTCAATTAAAAAAAACTATAAATAGAATATTGTACAACGATATTGTGATTCGCGTTTCAGCTGATATTTGCTGCCACACACTTTGCTTTTTCTGGGCCACCTTGTACCCAACGCAGTACTTGTTGTACAGGCATTCATTCGCCTGCACCAGCAAAATCAGTTTTTCGTCATCCATTTCCGAAAAAAGTTTTTCCAATTCAAAACACAACTTGTAATAATTTTTTAATTTTGTAAACACAACCCAATCACCTGTTCATAAAAGAGATAATTTATGCTTATACACAAAACGTACCAAGTTCATACTTTTTGAAACAAAAAATTTTATATTTTCAAAAATTCGTGTAAAAATTGACGTTTGAAATAAATATACGTACGTATGCGAATATAAATTTGTACGTATTTAGCAATGTATACGTAACAAAGCTTATGACGTGCAAATTTGCAATATTTTTAAAATATGCACTATGTTAGTGGCATAATAACAAATTTGTATGTTTAAACCAGGGTTCAGAATTTTTCATTTATGAACATTCAAAAATCAACATTCATGATATTTTTCATATGTGAGAAATCTAAAATTTTATATTTATTTTTCACACTCATAAACGAACAACAAAAAATGTTCTGGTTTTTTTCATACATGAATGCGAACAACAAGAATTATTAGTCTTATTCATATGTGATAAATAATAAATTAGCTACTTCTCATTAATGTTATTTTTCATAAATGTACATGTTCATTTATGAACGTTGAAATT
This sequence comes from Trichopoda pennipes, assembly GCA_030448955.1. NCBI lineage: Eukaryota > Metazoa > Arthropoda > Insecta > Diptera > Tachinidae > Trichopoda > Trichopoda pennipes. Next base: position 7,227,668 of record JASKUP010000056.1, on the reverse strand, counting down.
TTATAAAATTTCTCTTAAATGAACGTGAAAAAATTTTCTACCTTCGATCGCAGTTTACTGTAAAATGTAGTAAAAACACATGGGTACATATTAACTTAAAATACAATATTGCAATATATTCTAAAAGAAATTAAAAAAAAAAATATTTTTTTTCTGCATATGCCGACAATTGCGCATTATCAAATATGTGCGTTTATGTACGCGAATATTTTTAAAGCACATATTTTTACGACGTTTTCATTTATGAAAAATTATCAAAATTGTAAATATTCAAAAATGAACACTTGTGTGTTTCTCATTTTTTCACTTATGGATAGAAAGAAAAAAAATAAATCGTCGCATTCACAAATAAGAAAACACAAAATAATTTGTAGTCTCTCACACATGTATGAGAAGAAGTGGCTAAAAAATTAAATGTTTATATTCATACATGTATGAACAGTGAGTGAATACTTCGCTACTCTGGTTTAAACTGACATGCTAAATTTTTTATTCAAAATAATTAACTGTTACATCTAATTGGATATACAGTGAACTCGCAGAAACGTGAACACTCAGTAACATGAACATACAAAAACATGAACATTTTTTTCCTTACATTGGCTACTCTAAAACGTGAACAAAGGCTGAAGGCTCTAAAACGTGAACTTTTTATCCAACGTTAAAATTCAATTTTGTAAGCTTATTTAAAAATTTTGGGATTCCCCGCAGAAGAATCTCGTAGTTTGTTTGTTGTAAACAACTTCTGTTGCAGGATAAGTAGTTTTGGTATTACCGCGGCACATCTACTGGAAGCATCTCTCTGTGCTGACTATGCATATAAATAATATAAACAAAAGATCTCTAAAAATATTTTTATGGAAAGGTTCACCTGTAACTGGTTTGTCGAAAAAGTATAATGTCGTCAAATCGACTATTTGTTCAATAAAAAACAAAAAAGATGCAATATCGAAATGTGTTAATAATACATTTTCCGGTCCTGGAAAACGGAAAACACTGCATTCTTCGGAGCTTCCAAAAATGGAAAGATCTCTGTGCTAATTTAGAAATTAGTATCTTAGAAACCCTTTTGCAACCCATAGTAGCATATAAAATATATTAAAATATGGCAGGAACTTACAAAAAGTATAATCAAAACATGTCTTATAGGCGAAAAATAAAGTACTTTATTTTAAATTAAATAAAAGACAAAAAGAGACGAAAATGTGTTATAGAAAAAATGCAATCCAAAACGTGAACAAAATCGAAAACGTGAACACCTTCGGTAAAAATTAGTTCACGTTTCTGCGAGATCACTGTATAATTCAATTTGAGATTTTATTTGCATTCAATGGTATATGATTGTTTTTTTAAAAAGTCATTACTATCAAAACATTACGTTTTCGAAAATTCTTTAATAATATACATTATGAATAAAAGTACTAGAAAAAGAATTTCGGACAGAATACAACTCAACAAAATAGTAGTCCCATCACTGCTATACAAATGTCACGTAAAAACGTTAGCAAATTATATTTTATACAGGTTCAGCCGTTTCGTCAACGTGACATTTCATTTGCATAGGCATTTGCATTGTTTTCATATGCTATAAACAAACGTTTCTTACATTACATTAGGTAACGTGAACGTTCGGCTAAGCGGGCCTTTAGGAAGAAAGACGAATGAAAAAGGGAGCGACAAATTAGGTAAACAGAGACAAACGAAAAAGGAGAGAGAGAGAGAGAGCTACAGGCAAAAAAGACAGAAAGTGACGAACGCAATAACACGAAGGGAAACACGAACAAGACGAACTATATAAACACAGCTGACAATAGAACGCAACTAGCACGAAAAGAACACTGAAGATGGCAAACAGCCGAAACCGGTTTGTTCACAAACCAAATTTGACGATGGTCGACGGAAAACCATACCCAAATGAAAGTAATATTGAAAAGCCTTGATTTAAGTTCTAAAATTGCTCTTGATAAAGTACTGTTTTAAAAGTCGCTTAAAACTGTCACAAAGTAAAAATTAAAACAAAAAATTAAACATAATTTTATTAAAAGTATATTTCACCCAAATCATTTTCTGTTAGGTATTCACTGATAAGCCCAAAAAGTTTCACCAATCGAAGCACAACAACGGCGTATAGTTACCGATATACGGGTATAAACATTGTAAAATGTCATCGAAAATAGGGCTTTATTATTACACTACATCCCTGCTAGCCATGGCGGTCATATACCATATGTATTATTCCTTTTCAAGGTCTTATATCTCTATAACTAAAAACAAAACCTTTACAACAGTATATACTGCTTCTAGTGAACCACTCAAAAGAACCTTAGACTTAAGTTCGCATATACAAATTTTCTAATTATACTGTTTTAGTACAATTTTACAAAAAGTACAGCAATTTATTTTTGCATGTTAAATTAAAAGTTCAAAATACTTTTACGTTTGCTCAAAAATGATAATTTCAATTTTCCATGCCTGGTATTTTAACATTAAGCTGTTACTCTCTCTTTGCCAAATAATTTGTTAACATTTTGAATACATTTAGAAGATTATTCTAAATTAGCCAAATTTATATATTCACTGTATTTGTTTGCACTTCGCATTAGTTGCTAAACAACCAGACAAAAGTGAAAATGAAATCAGCTCGACTTGCTGTAGCCGGTGTTCTCATAGTATTGAGTCACGTTCTAATGAGTGCAGGTACGACGCAATTCAATTTGTTGTGTTAATAAACCTGTTAAGTGTTAATAAATTTGATTTTGTTTATTATGGAATAACTTGAATTAAATAAATATAAAATTTTGCTTATTATGTTTTAATATTTTTGAATCATCATTATTATTATCATTAGAAGCACAACAAGGTCAAGGAGGTTGGAATGGTGGTAATGGTGCCAGCGCTGGCAGCCAACATGGACAGCCTGTTTGGAATGGTAATACTCAAACTAGTTACAGTTACAGTGGTGTAGATGCCAATGGTGTTCCCTATGGTGGCTACGGTGGTAATGCTGGGTATTCTGTTAATGTAACAGATGAACATGGTCATCAGCATTCGTTTAGTGGCGGTCAAGGAGTTCATGGTGGTGCACCTGGACATTTCGGTCAGCCAGGACATTCTGGACAACCAGTATATACCGGCACCTACAGTTATGCCAGTACCAATGCAACAAATAACATTAAATCAAACCCATCATCATCCTCGGCTTATGCCTTTGCTTGGAACACTTTTTATATCGCCTGCTTCTTTTCATTGTTGCTCGTAATTAGAAGTTAAGCATTTCGAAAGTGATGTAATTTTTTTACCTTTTTAAAATATGCGTCACTTGCATAACGAGTGTACGTGTTATTCGCTTTAAGTTAATAAATTATTTATTTAATTAATTGAAATTTAAAAAAAGTTTTTGTAATTATTGTTATTTTTTTTTTTTTACTCTACAGAAAAGTTTAACGCTTAAAGTGCGTGAGAAGAACATGATTTTTCAGAAATATGTGTTTTAAAAAGCATAAGCTGCGCTTCACAATAACGGGGTTGCAAATAACGGCATGGCATTCGATACCCACCGATATTTAAGTACTCGGTTTTTTCAATTGCCATAATTTGCCCCTGTCTTGCGTATGGCCAGATTATACATGTCTCGACAAGTTTATCATTCCGTTAGTAATTTTTATATTATTCATTTCCGATCCCATTTATCTTGATCCCTATACACAGGACAGCAAACTTGTTTGTAATGTTATGTGGGCCCTGATGGAGTTTATCTTAGAATTTGTTTTATCCGAATTTTACATTTTTTCTTCGAAATGTGCATAAGTGGAGGCAATGGATCTCAACAGGCATTTAATTTTACTCGTTTATATCCATTTTGATTTTAGGAAAAAAATTAAAAAAGATTTAGTGAATTTCAGAGAGCGTTGATTAGACTAAAGTTGGGAGACACTGGGTTTGCGGGTGCTGATCAATGGAATAAAATAGACAAACGACAGAGCTTTACGTGAATATGGAATTTTAAGGAGACTTATGGATGATAAGTTCGTTTTGTTCATATTATTCCGGGCTTGGTATGTAAAGGATTTTTCGACAGGGTTTTTGCTTTCTAAAACAGAATAAAAAATTTAGATTAAGATGATTCAAACTTTTATTGTATTACGAAGCGAAAAGTTCAGCAGTTATGAATGAAAAAAAATATCTGGCATATGTCCACCACGACCATGCTGAGAAATGTCGATTCTTTCTTTTTAACCACTTTTGGCAAATTTTTTTGGCTATTGCAGTTATCACATCAAGGATTTGAAGTTTTAAGGCTGAAATCGATTCGATTGGCTCCGTATAGGCTCTGTCCTTAACTTAGCCACACAAAAAATAATCCAGTGGTGTTAAATCACCTGGCTGACTACTTAACTGTTAATTGTCGTGAAATTATGCGATCGGAAAATTTGGTTTGCAATAAGTTGATCGTTTCATTGGCTGTGTGACATGTAGCACCGTCCTGTTGAAACCATATGTTAGTTTATCCACGTCGTCAATAACAGTCATAAATTCAGTTGTTAGCATTTCTCGATGGCGTGATCCATTGAGCCAGTTTTATCTTCGCAAAAAAAAAATGACGCCTCCAGGCTGCATAGCGCATCATACAATGATACATTGACCATGCAAAGGCTCAAAAATCGCTCTAGAATTTTTCGGAGCCCAAATGCGGCAATTTTGCTTGTTGACATGCTCTGACAAGTGAAAACGATTTTGTTTTTCAGAAAACCCAGCCGGTTGTTTCTAAATAAATTGAACGAATCTACGACAATGTGAATAATCGGTCGGCTCAAATTCCTGCACCAATTCAAGCCTTTAAGACGTCAAAGTCAAATCCTTATAAAAAATTCGCCATGTGGTGGTTTTTGAACAACCCCAATTGTTGGGAACGTTGAAGTATTAACGAATTTGGATGTGCTTCAACACAGTGGCTTACGGCTTTAATGTTTTCAGTTGATCGACCCGGTCGAACACGCTTTATTGTTCGTACATTGTGTATCAAGCCTATCGTCTTGTATATGCTGGGGTAGTTTTGTAACGGGTGCTCCTATAGGTTAGTAGGTAGTGTACTAGCTTGTCAGTATGGGGTTTGTGAGTTTGATTCCCAACGAACAACTCGGTTTTTTTCACTACAAAAATAAAAATTGACTGTCGGTGGGGCTGCTCAGTGATAAAGGCATGGTCACTGCTGGTCGCTGTTGCTGTCTTATACGACAGTTAATTTCCGACTATCCTTCTACTTTTACCACCTGTTTCATCTCTTCTCTATCCCTTTCCTAAAGAATGTAGCACGGTACTTGACTAAATAGGCATGCAAAACCAAAATAGGATTTGGTTTCCATTTATGGTGAAAACGAAGCCTTTTTCTGGTCCTCTTGCGAGTTATTGACTATTCATGAAATTAAGAAACATCGAACAACAGCTTAATAAATTGTTTGTTTTCAAAACTCGTTAAAATTATTTTTATTAATTGTCTGCCTTTTTCATATTTATCTCTTTGTTTAATTTGTTTTTTTACATCCGTTTTCTAATTTGCAATTGCACTTTAAAACTGAAATTTAACCAAAAAATCATATTTCGATATAAAACCCCGAAGACAAATTTTAGTGCTGTCCTTATTTATTTGCTGCTTTGCTTTTCCTTCATATGGAAGCAAAATAAAGCGTACTATGAAAAAACACACTATATTTTCCCACTCCTTTCTTAATTAAAAATCGATTGCGGTTCGATGCAAATTTACGAATCACTAGCCACACCTTCTTTAGTTCATTCAAATGTGGCATTTGAATTATTTCCATTCTACGTCTACTGGCATCGTTATGTCCTCTAATGAACTCTCATTAATAATGAATTAAAATTATTTATTGAAGCCGTGAGAAATTGTCTGTCCTTTTAGAAATGGCGCCTGCCTGACACCAATTTAATTAGCAAAATGCATAAAAACCTTGACAATAACCCAAACATAATATGAAATATTATGTTTAAATAGTAGGAAAGCGTAATTTTTTAGCTGTACTTAAATCCAGTAGTCAGTGCAGTATAGTACAGTACTGCTGGAACTTTGTTTTAATTAAAAGATTTTGAACGAAGTACCAGGCAAAAAGAATAAATAACAAAAAACATTAGGAAAAATTTTAATTAATATTTTCAAATCGCACTTTATAATATGAAATACCCCATACATCAAATAATATTTATTTTAGTGAATTTTGTTCATAGAAAGCTAATGACAAAAAAAAAAACAATTAAATAAAAGAAATATTTCAAAAAATTTTAAAAATTTTTAAAACATACTATTTGATATGAAATACACCATACATTACATAACATTTATTTTAGTGCGTTTTTTTCATAGAAAGCTAATGACCACAAAAAAATATAAATAAAAGAAATATTTCGAAAAATTTTGAAAATTTTCAAAACGTGCTACTTGATATGAAATACCCCATACATTAAATAGTATTTATTTTAGTGCGTTTTGTTCATAGAAACCTAATGACCAAAAAAAAAAAACAATTAAATAAAAGAAACATTTAGAAAAAATTTTAAAACGTGCTACTTGATATGAAATACCCCATACATTACATAATATTGATTTTAGTGCGTTTTGTTTATAGAAAGCTATTAACCACAAAAAAATAAATAAAAGAAATATATCGAAAAACTTTGAAAATTTTCAAAACGTGCTATTTGATATGAAATACCCCACACATTACATAGCATTTATTTTAGTGCGTTTTGTTCATAGAAAAAAAAATAAATAAAAGAAATATTTCGAAAAATTTTGAAAAATTTCAAAACTTACTATTTGATATGAAATACCCCATACATTGCATAATATTTATTTTAGTACGTTTTATTCATAGAAAGCAAATGACCACAAAAAAATATATAAAAGAAATATTTTGAAAAAATTTAAAAATTTTCAAAACGTGCTGCTGATATGAAATACCCCATACATTACATAATATTTATTTTAGTGAATTTTGTTCATAAAAAGCTAATGACCAAAAAAAAAAACAATTAAATAAAAGAAATATTACGAAAAATTTTTAAAGTTTTCAAAACTTACTATTTGATATGAAATACCCCATACATTACATAACATTTATTTTAGTGCGTTTTCTTCATAGAAAGCTAATGGCAACAAAAAAAATATAAATAAAAGAAATATTTCGAAAAATTTTGAAAATTTTCAAAACGTGCTACTTGATATGAAATACCCCATACATTACATAATATTTATTTTAGTGAATTTTGTTCTTAAAAAGCTAATGGCCAAAAAAAAACAAATAAATAAAAGAAATATTACGAAAAATTTTTAAAGTTTTCAAAACTTACTATTTGATATGAAATACCCCATACATTGCATAATATTTATTTTAGTGAATTTTGTTCATAGAAAGCCAATGACCTAAAAAAAATAAATAAAAGAAATATTTCGAAAAATTTTGAAAATTTTCAAAACTTACTATTTGATATGAAATACCCCATACATTGCATGATATTTATTTTAGTACGTTTTGTTCATAGAAAGCTTATGACCACAAAAAAATTATATAAAAGAAATATTTCGAAAAAATTTGAAAATTTTCAAAACGTGCTGCTGATATGAAAAACCCATACATTACATAATATTTATTTTAGTGAATTTTGTTCATAAAAAGCTAATGACCAAAAAAAACAATTAAATAAAAGAAATATTACGGAAAATTTTGAAAGTTTTCAAAACTTACTATTTGATATGAAATACCCCATACATTACATAACATTTATTTTAGTAAATTTTTTTCATAGAAAGCGAATGACCACAAAAAAAATAAATAAAAGAAATATTTCGAAAAATTTTAAAAATTTTCAAAACGTGCTGTTTGATATGAAATACCCCATACATTAAATAGTATTTATTTTAGTGCGTTTTGTTCATAGAAACCTAATGACCAAAAAAAAAACAATTAAATAAAAGAAACATTTAGAAAAATTTTTAAAACGTGCTACTTGATATGAAATACCCCATACATTACATAATATTGATTTTAGTGCGTTTTGTTCATAGAAAGCTATTAACCACAAAAAAATAAATAAAAGAAATATTTCGAAAAACTTTGAAAATTTTCAAAACGTGCTATTTGATATGAAATTCCCCACACATTACATAGCATTTATTTTAGTGCGTTTTGTTCATAGAAAGCTAATGACCAAAAAAAACAATTAAATAAAAAAAATATTTCGAAAAATTTGAAAATTTTTAAAACATACTATTTGATATGAAATACCCCATACATTACATAACATTTATTTTAGTGCGTTTTCTTCATAGAAAGCTAATGACCACAAAAAATATAAATAAAAGAAATATTTCGAAAAATTTTGAAAATTTTCAAAACGTGCTACTTGATATGAAATACCCCATACATTAAATAGTATTTATTTTAGTGCGTTTTGTTCATAGAAACCTAATGACCAAAAAAAAACAATTAAATAAAAGAAACATTTAGAAAAAATTTTAAAACGTGCTACATGATATGAAATACCCCATACATTACATAATATTGATTTTAGTGCGTTTTGTTCATAGAAAGCTATTAACCACAAAAAAATAAATAAAAGAAATATTTCGAAAAATTTTGAAAATTTTCAAAACTTACTATTTGATATAAAATACCCCATACATTGCATAATACTTATTTTAGTACGTTTTATTCATAGAAAGCTAATGACCACAAAAAAATATATAAAAGAAATATTTTGAAAAAATTTTAAAATTTTCAAAACGTGCTGCTGATATGAAATACCCCATACATTACATAATATTTATTTTAGTGAATTTTGTTCATAAAAAGCTAATGACCAAAAAACAACAATTAAATAAAAGAAATATTACGAAAAATTTTGAAAGTTTTCAAAACTTACTATTTGATATGAAATACCCCATACATTACATAACATTTATTTTAGTAAATTTTTTCATAGAAAGCCAATGACCACAAAAAAAATAAATAAAAGAAATATTTCGAAAAATTTTGAAAATTTTCAAAACTTACTATTTGATATGAAATACCCCATACATTGCATAATATTTATTTTAGTACGTTTTGTTCATAGAAAGCTTATGACCACAAAAAAAAATAATATAAAAGAAATATTTTGAAAAAATTTGAAAATTTTCAAAACGTGCTGCTGATATGAAATACCCCATACATTACATAATATATATTTTAGTGAATTTTTTTCATAGGAAGCCAATGACTATAAAAAAATAAATAAAAGAAATATTTCGAAAAATTTTGAAAATTTTCAAATCACACTACTTAATATGAAATACCCCATACATTACATGATATTTATTTTAGTAAATTTTTTTCATAGAAAGCCAATGACCACAAAAAAAACAATTGAATAAAAAAACTGAATGATAGATTAAGAATTAACAAGAATAAGAATTAATAATTAATTTGTTTACCAATCTTTCCAAGGCTGCAAACTTTTCAAATGCTAAAGTGGCCAGATTAGAATTAGAAAGTGAATTAAAAAATAAATGGATCGCCTAAACACTTAAATTTTTATTATTTTAATTGAAACTAAACTTTTATTTATATTAAGCTAAGTACGTTGATAAATAAAATTGTAAGTGGGAAATTCGAAATTTAGTTGTAGCTAAAAGAGGTTAATTTGATATTTTCCATAAAAGCTACATCAGCCCAATCTTTCCGGCTTAACATAATAAATCTTAGACTCTTTTTGCCTTAAATATAACAGTCTAGTTTAGAAGTCTGACAATATTTAATTTGTATTTTGATATTTTAAATTTATTAGTCTGAATATTTCAACCAAAAGAAATTGATATTTCATTCAAGGCTTTACTGACTGAAGCAAGTCCCAATAATTTATAAATATGAACTTTATATTATTATAGTGGTCAAAAATATTTTCGTCACAAAAAATATTTAATGTTTTATTTTCGATATAAGAAAATCGCTGAACATGTAAACAACGTAGCAAAATCTCATAACTGAAAATCGTCAATTTCAGCGAAAAAATGCTTACATTGGCAACCTTGCAACTTTCTTAAAGAGAGGGAAAAAATCATTCACAATTCACAAGTCTTAAATATGAACTTATTTGTTACCAACAACATCTCAAAAGACTTTGACTGCTTTTAGGGTAAATAAAGCTTTTAATGATAATTTAACTCTATAAATGTATACAAACACAATTCACGGTCACATACAATTATAACTAACGACCTTAAGCAAGGTTTCGCTAAGCTGAATACTTTCTGAATTGAAACAAAAGAAAAGTTTTATTACTTAATCAGCGAATTCTGAAAGAATTTTTTGTAACATAAAAGCAGCGTTACTAAGCAAAAATCGCTATAGTATTTATTCATTTATTTAAATAACCGAACTGAGTAAAATGAAAATTATAATTATACCGTTTATATTCATTATTTGCATTCATTTAAATGTGGTCCAAAGTAAAAGTGTAAGTAAATTCTTCATCTGTCGAAAAGCAAAACAGGACAAAGGTATGTTTTGAATTATTGTTTCTTAAGTTTTTATTTCATTGTGGTTTGTTTTGTGCTTACAATCGCAATTTCGTTGACTATTTAAAATGGAGAAAAATAACGTTATACGATATTTTATATTTTACAATAAATAAATGACATCTAACATCAGCCTTCTTACTAGTGCTAAGTTAAGGCCGATATCCCATTGGAACCTTTAATGGCCTATTCGTTTTTTTGTTTGTTCCCAAAGATTTAGCTAAGTGCAGGCGCCTTAAACTGGGAAAATAACCGCTTGACAGACTAGTCTGCATGCTGATATTGAAAAGGATATTAGTGACAGTGTAACGACAGTTCCTCCTAATATTCCAATCAATAAAGAAAAAAACAAAAACCGCCAATTCTTCATAACCAGCAGAATTTTACACTTCGTTTCCTATTTTAGAAAGGTAGTCGTATGTCAAATACTTCAAGATCTGATGATATTTCGTATCTGATATCAATCGGCTTTCTAAATAGCGCCAACTGGCGACCGATATTCCATTGAAGACTTCGACATCGATATCCAGCTCTGACCTATTCCTTTTGTCTGTTTATTCCCAAAAAAATTAACTAAATACAGGCATTCAAACTAGTAAAATGTCCGCTGGACGGTCTAGTCTGGATAGTGCATTCTAATATTGTAAATAATACCAGTGATAACGACAGTTCCCCTGATGTTCCAATCAATAAAGAAGAAGAATAAGAGCCGACATGTCTTCATAACGAACGGAGTTTTACTACCTTAAAACGTTCACAGTTTTAGCAAGACGATAAGAGAGTCATATTTGATATACTCTTCATATCTAATATGAGCCTTCGGAATGCACTAACCAAATAGTTCCAAGTGACAATCGATATCGATATAATGGAGACATCGACTATATATCCACATCTTCAAAATCCAATGGCATTTCATATCTGATATCAATCAGCCACCTACTTGATAGAGCTACCCATATAGCACCAACTGGCGACCTATATCCCCTTGGAGGCATCGACAGCATATCCAGCTCCGACCTATTCATTTGCCTGTTTTTTTCCCAAACTAGAAAAGCATCTACTTGAAGGCCTAGTCTGGATAGCGCATAATGATATTGAAGAGGATATCAGTGACAGACAGGGTATCTCATAATATAGTAATCAATAAAAAAGAAGATCCTGTGAGTCTTGGTAATGACGTATAACCTCTTAGAAACGTTTGCTGTGTTAGGAAGATGATAAGAGGGTCGCTTTTGATATATTCTTCGAAAACCGATGGCATTTCGTATATAATATCAGCCTTCTGAATGTAATACCCAAATAGTTCCAAGTGACGATCGATATCGACATAATGGAGACATCGACTATATATCCACATCTTCAAAATCCGACGGCATTTCATATCTGATATCAATCAGCCTCCAACTTGATAGGGCCATACTGGCGACCTATATCCCCTTGAAGACATCGACAGCATATCCAGCTCCGACCTATTCATTTGCCTGTTTTTTTTTTCCCAAACTAGAAAAGCATCTACTTGAAGGTCTAGTCTGGATAGCGCATAATGATATTGAAGAGGATATCAGTGACAGACAGGGCACCTCATAATATAGTAATCAATAAAAAAAAGATCCTGTGAGTCTTCATAATGAGCTGAATTGTACGTACCCCTTAGAAACGTTTGCTGTGTTAGGAAGACGATAAGAGGTTCGCTTTTGATATATTCTTCGAAAATAATATCAGCCTTCTGAATGTATTATCCCAATAGTTACAAATGACAATCGATATCGATAAATTGGAGACATCGGCGGTATATCCAGGTTTTCAAACTCTGATAGCATTTCATATTAAACTTACTACGATTGTCCCTATGTTAGCGGCTGCTGTTTATTATGCCAAACTCTTATTTTAATTTCTAAAACTTTAAGCTGTCGATTTATAATTTAAAATTTATTAAACTATAACACTGATAAAATATTTTTTTTTTTTTCAATCAACACAAAAAAAATCCTTAAATTTTAATTACAGTCGAAAAGTTACTGTGGCAACTTTATGAGTCACTATGGTGGTATACGAAAACCACTTGCCAGTCCTATGGAAAATAGTATTAACGACAATTATAAACGTGGTAAGCGTCAGGTACCTAAGCCCATACCTGAATATCAGCAAATAATTAACAAAGCTAAAAAGGAGTGTGTGGAAGTTATGAAAATGAGTCCACAAATGATCAACAAAACTTTAATGCACGAACAGTTTCCCACACGTGAAGAAAAATGTCTGATGATGTGCATGTTAAAGAAAATAAAATTGGTAATTGCACATATTTAATAGAATTAATTCATTAACTAATATTTTATTCATTGAATTGTATTTAGATGGAAAATAATAATAAATTGTCTGTTGAAGCTGTTGCTCGTATTGCCGCTGCCATGTCCGATAATAATGCTTTGGTAGTGTCAATAGCCACAGCAACAGCCAAAAATTGTAATAGAGTTTTAAAAGCAACTGAACCATGCGAAGCCGCTCATCACATCAATAGATGTATTGGAAAAGAGTTAAAAGGACGCAAATTAGTATTGTCTTATTAAAGAAGAAGAAAAATAATTTTATATAAATTTTAAACATATTTCAAAATTAGTCTTAAAGTTTATAATTTGTCTTTTGCCAATAAAATGTATTAAATTCAATTAAATCATATTTATTTTTATGTATTTTCAATCAACTTTTACACAAAACGTTTGATTTCATGAGAAGTAAAATAAATTTACTTCACGGTATTTAGTACCGTACAATCGGGTAATTGTGCTGACTCGCCGCACAGTGGATCACTTTATGAGAAGGCGGACAAAAGTCCTTTTTTTCATGGTCCCCAATTGTGAAATTTTAAAGTTCGTTCGAAAGTAGATACTCGTGTACCTCGGGAGCCAAAAACTTAACGGCTGTATGCATAAAAACTTAAAGTAGGTTTAACTGCCGTTGCTAAGCACAATTTCCTAAAGTTGTATTCATAAAACACTTTTACCTTAAAAAAACCTTTGTTAACTTTAAAGTAGGAAAAACCTACGTTAAACCTACAATAAGTTGACAGTTCAATTTTATTATTGAAAGTTCAAAAACCAAACAAATTGTGTTTACAATAAACTGAGCCGTTTTTTTTAAAGTGGCATAAGTTACTTTATTATAGTCATCTTTTTATTTTTAATTAGTTTATAAAACATTTTAATTTTTAGCCATTTCAACTAGTCTGCATTTAGTTTTCTTTCTGAAACGGATTTTTCTAATGATTGTGTTGAAATAAAATTTTTTTTCTCCATGTTGTGTACTGTGAAGGGTATTTTCGACAGGGGGCTATTACTACTATTACTATTTTGTCCTTTACATAAGTCACTATGTGCAGTAATATGCTTTTGAGTTGTGACATTCTTAGATATTTTATACAACACGAAACAACCTCCTGAGAATAAAAAAATAAAATAATGGTAATTATGTGTAGTATATTAGATATCAGTATAATATTGTTCCGTAAACTGCACTATTCTTTCGAACTAATAAAAATAAGTCAAATAATCACAACAATACTTCACACACACTTATTACATGTTTCCATTTCTTTCACACTAAGCTGTTGATTACCGCACCAAAAATACTGCAAACCATCGGTACATGGTCTGAATTGATTAGTTCTGGAAACGTTTCAATTTGAGAAGTGGGCAACGCCGAATTAGTTAACATAATGTCTACTATCGAAGATTGCCTAGCTATTGCGTTTTGACTGAATCTTGTAAAAGAGCTTGGGGCATATAGGTAATAATGTGAAGCAAGTTGGTGGTTAAAGAGAGAATTGCCTGCTGAATTATTTAGTGCGCAACCCCATGATGAATGTTGGGCGTTAAAGTCGCCAAATATGAAGAATTCATACTTTGTATCTGTGATTATCTCCAGATCAGCATTAAGATCTTGGACTGTAAGCAGATGTAAATCTTATTGTACTGTTATTGAGCTTAATTAAAACAGATATGTTTTCTAAAACTGTGGTTGAATATTTTGGCATTCATTTTACATACTTAAAATAACGTAAATTGATATTTAGGAATTTAGGAGGTCACAAAAAGGACTTTGCTTTTTAAATTGATTTGCACTGATTATAAATATATATAGTATGGAAAAATGAAATACCCTCGCCAACAAAATATTGCACACCAATAAAATTTACTTTCAAAATAGAAACAAAAAATGTCATAACTGAAGAAGACCGAAAAATAAAATATGAAATTAAAGACCTTCAACCTGTGATATTTACTCTTGATGAACAGGACATCGAAGTAAGTTTTAAAATGTATATCACAATGATTCATGGTAAAGTTGCACAAGCTTTAACTGAAACAAAAGCAACATCAAGCTGCACTATATGCAAAAAGACATCAAGTCAATTAAGCCATCCCGTTCCCGGAGATAACATTTTTAAGGCAGCATACGAATTTGGATTATTGTCCCCTCTTTATACTAGAGTACGTTTTATAGAGCATATTCTCAAATTGGGTTATGATATGGATTTTGGTCCGTTAGGCAAAACAGTGAGAAAAAATAAGGAAATTTGTAACGACACGCTTTACCTGGCTGCTGGGGTATACTCAGCGGCGTCCAGGGTCGTGTTGTGTCGTGGGGACAAAATAAAAAAGAACCCGCGGTTGCTCAGGTTTACTTAATTTTTATTTTGCCACTATTTCTCTTCTTGATGGCAGCTCGTTGTCGGCTTCGTCTACTCTACACTGGTGTGGGTGTATGAGTGCGGCAGTGTCCGTAGTCTGGGTCCGACATATACCGGTCAGTGGCGTTTCGTTTGGAGCACAGTTCGGTGAATTGGCCGTGTGACCAAGGGAAATAACCAAAAACACTGTAGGCTGGGTCAAAACCTCTGCTCAACTGTCCAATGCTCTGGTCACCCACTATGGTGACGGTAGACACAAACTCCACTGGGTCAAAACCTCGGCTTCGTTTGTGACCGAACCACAGTTCGTATCTCAGGGTATAAACTCGGCTGGGTCAAAACCTCTGCTTTGTTTATAACCTGACTGTCTTACCTAACAGTCTAAAATATGATAAAATATTACCTGTTGTCCCGCCGCCGGCTGCACACAAATCGCCTTTTTATTCATGGTGTTTGCCTTTTATACTTATGCTGCTAATACACAGCTATACACAAACACACATACACCATAATGGCAGTCTATGTATACCATAGCTGATGGCTCTATTCACCACCAACCGTCAGATGCTGCTTAAAACAGCTGTTGGCTGTATTCACCACCAACCATACTTTTAGATAGCGTTGCCAAACGAGCTGCCGTTAAATACAAAATAATAAATTAAAATTACTTAAACTAAACATAATTCATTAACTTAATATTAACTTAATTAAAAAAATAAATGTCTTTATTTTTCTAAAATTAGCAAGATTGATAAATTCATATAACAAAATAGGAATTCAGATAAAATAGATGAAATATCATTTATGATTGCACAAATCACTAAAAAATATATATGCTTATAAATAAAAATACACAATATAACACACTAGGAATTCAGATACAATGGAGGAAATATTATCCAAATAAACGTTGGAAATTCAATACAGCAATAATATATAGGTTTGTCGACCCTAACCTTTGGCGTCACAAATTAAACAAAAAAGAAACCAAACAAAAACAAATTCAAGAAAAATATTTAGAACATCATCGATCAGCCAAAGCAAAGGGAAGGGAACACAAATGATGGACACACACTCAAAGAAGATTTTTTTCAGATCCAGAAACTGCAGCAGCTATCACAGAAGTGGATTTGGAACTAATAAAAAGATTCAGTATTATTTTACACGTTCTAGCATGCAGCAGAAAGATAAATGCAAAAAAATTTGGAGAGTACGCCAAAAAAACAGCTATACCTTACAACGAAATATATTCTTGGAGATATATGCCATCCACAGTTCATAAAATTTTGTACCATGGGGAACAAATAATTCAACACAATATGCTACCAACAGCAGATCTATCTGAAGAAGCATAAGAAAAACTAAACAAATACTATAGATTCTTTCGTGAATATAACACAAGAAAAATGTCTAAATTCTGTATTAAAGAAGCCTTGATTGTTATTTTATTATGCACATCAGATCCATATATGTCCAATATCCGACAAAAATGGAAAACTACTTCTATTGAACTAGACGTAGAAGCTAAACTACTTCTAGAAGGTGAAAATCAAGGCTATTTAGAAGAAATATTTACTAAAATTGTTTAATTAATAGTAATTTTTCCAAACACACATACAGATAGTATTTCATACTTTTAAAATTTTTTGTACATTAATAAAGTCTTAGTCAATTTACAATAAAAGTTTACATATAAGAGTAACATTTATGATAAATATCTCTTTCTTTTTAAATTAAATTAACAATATATATTTTTTGTGTTGTTGATTTCATAGGCTTTAACTAATCAGGCCTAATATATTTGTGCCACAAAAAAAAAACAGTTTTTTATCTCACTTTTGCCCAACGTTTCGTCAATTTTTTGTTGACTTCCTAAATTAAAATCTTAATTTATTACAATTTTAATACACCGAAATAAATTACTTACAATATACCATTAATCACATTTATACATTTTGACAATTAACAAAAACAAAACAATTAAATTTAAATAAAACAAACACAACTTAAATTTATTATGAACGTTTAATTGTTGGCCATTGCAACACTGTAGTTTGTGTTTATGTTGTCTGTGTCCTCTTTTAGATTCATAGCATTGTCAATGTTTTGTTGAATGCGTGGACTTTCTATTGTGTACCTTTTCCTTTCCCTGGATTCTATATCTAAAATCTTGACTTTTTCAAAATCAGCTTCATGTCCAGTCTTAAGTATGTGTTGTGATAATGCTGTTGTCTCTTTCCGTTTTGTAATATCATTTTGTGTTCCTTCATTCTTGTCTCCAATGTTCGTTTCGTTGTTCCAATGTATATTAGATCACAGCTTTCGTTTTCACAACCTTTGCACTTTATTTCATACACGACATTGCATTGTTTTTGTTTTTCATGTTCGTGAATATTCTGTTCAATGTGCTGTTTGGTTTGTATGAAAATTGTATTTTATCAGTTTTTATTATTGACTTCAAGCTTTTGCTGTCAGTCAAACCTGGTATATATATTTTATACCGTAAAAAGCTCTCTGTTGATTGTCCTGTTCAGTAATGTTAGTTTGAGGATAATTTGCCTTAAGTTTAATTCCTGCCTCTTTTATTAAATTGTTTATAAGTTTAATCGGAAAACTGTTGCGTCTAAGTATTGTCGTTATTTTATTTATGTTCTTGATGTAAAATTGATTGTCGCTAATGTTTAAAACTCTAAAGATGACACTTCTTGCAGTGTTAACTATTTGTGCCATGGTTTGCGTGGTATTGAAATTCATCAATCTCCCAGATGCTACATCCTTTGCGTGCCAATCGAAAAGTATTCCGTCATTATTTCGTATCAATGTTGGGTCCAAATATGAAAGTTTTCCATTTTTCTCTATCTCCACAGTGAATTGTAGTTTCGGGTGGTAACTATAAAGGGATTTTAGAACTTCATCTTTATCGTCAAGTTTAATTATAGCTAAAATGTCATCTACATACTTAGTTATGTATTTTAGGTTGATGTTCTTATTCTCAAGTTCAGCTAATGCCTCGTCAAATAAGTTATCTAGTATAATGTCAGCTATAGTGGGCGATAGAGGGTTACCCATTGGCATTCCAAACGTTTGCTTATAAATTTAACCATCATACAAAAAATAATTATTTTCAGTCAGACAAAAGTTGAGTATCTTTAAGAATTTAGATTTCGGTAGCTTAGTGAAAGTTTGAATAGTGTTCCAATTTTTCATTATGTTTTTAATTGCAATATGTACCGGAATGTTTGTGAAAAGAGAAACTACATCAAATGATATTAGGATCTCGTTATCCTGAAGTTTTACCGATTTCAGTTGGTCCTTCAATTGTTTCGAATTCTTAATATTATATTTCAAAGATACAATATTTTTAATTACTTTCCCAATATTTTTGGATAATTGGTAGCAAGGTACATTCATTGATGATACAATCGGACGGAGAGGGGTGCCTTCTTTGTGAATCTTAGGTAGACCATAAATTCTGGGAGCTATTGCAGATGAGCATATTAGACGATTTTTTTGTATTTTATCAATATAATTGTCTTTATAAAGATTTAAAATTATAAAGGGTGTTTTTTAAGCCCGATAGAACTTGAAATTGTAAAAAATAACACAAAACAATTAAATTGTAATCAAAATTTCTTTTTTATTCGAAGGATCAATACGTGACATTAACATTTGAAAATGATTTCGGGCATATGGGCACCGCGGCTGTTTTTGACGAAGCGCATTCTGGACGTCCAATTTTGGGCCACTTTTTCGAGCACTGCTGGGCGTATGTCACGAATAACACGAACAATGCTGTCCTCCAAGGCGTCAATTGTTGCTGGTTTATCAGCATAAACCAGTGACTTCACGTAGCCCCACAGGAAATAGTCGAGTGGTGTCAAATCGCACGACCTTGGAGGCCAATTGACAGGTCCATTTCTCGAAATCAACTTATCGCCAAATTTTGATTTCAATAAGTCGATGGTTGCGTTCGCTGTATGGCACGTAGCACCATCCTGTTGAAACCACATCTCGTCCGGATCAATGTCATCCATATTTTCAAACAAAAAATCATTGATCATGGTGCGGTAACGATCTCCATTGACCGTAACGCGAGCTCCGGCCTCATTTTTGAAGAAATAAGGTCCGATGATGCCACCAGCGTGAAAACCGCATCAAACGGTGCATTTTTCTGGATGTAATGGAGTCTGTAGGGTCTGTTGTGGATTGGTCTCACTTCATATGCGGCAATTTTGCTTATTAACAAACCCGTTAAGCCAAAAATGCGCCTCATCGCTGAACACAATTTTGCGATAAAACAACGGGTCAGTTGCCAACTGCTCTAGAGCCCAATCGGCGAAAGAACGACGCATATAATGGTCTTGTGGCTTCAATTCCTGCACCAGCTGGATCTTATACGGGTGTAGGCCGAGATCTTTGCGCAAAATTTTCCACGTAGTGGGCGGACAGAGCCCCAATTCCTGCGACCGACGACGAATTGATAAATTTGGATCTTCTTCCACACTTTCGTTTACAGCGGCGATATTCTCTTCAGTACGCACATTCCTTTGACGTGTTGGTGTTATTGCATCCTCTAGAGAGTATGTGCTACGAAATCTATCGACAGTTCGACGAATGGCTTGTTCAGATGCACGATTATGTACGCCATAAAAATGACGAAGTCGTCTATAAGTTGTGCGAATCGACGACTGATTTTCAAAGTAAATTTGGAAAATTTCGTAGCGTTGTTCAAGCGAGAGTCTATTCATGATGATTTGTCAGAGTATACTGAAACAAATAAAAAAAAATGTTTCATCAAAATTTAATTTTTTTTGTTCCTTTTTACAATTTAAAGTTCTATCTAGCTTAAAAAAACACCTTTTATTATTATTTTCCCTTTGTAGTTCAATTGTTGGATCAGTCCTCATTGTTTTATATGTATTTTTATCTCCTAGGAGTCTCGTCATTTTTTCTTTATAGTTTTCTCGGTACATTATCGTTGTTTTATTTCCCTTATCCGACTGTATAAGTATGATATTTTTGTTACTTTTTAGGAATCTTGTTGTCCTATCATAAGCTGCATTGATAAATTTTTCTTTTGGTGAATTTCTGATTTTCCTTCTATATGTTGTAATATTAGTTGCTAATTTTATTCTTGTTACATCGTTCTCCTTTTCCATGTCATCTCCTATCGCTTGTACGCCTTGCTCTAAGTCAGCTATAATATGTAAAGGGGAATAATAAAATTGTTAATAATTTTTGTTTTCAAAAATAAAAAATTTTTTTCCTGAAGAAGCTTTCCAAGCGAGAAATCGAAAAGAAAAAAATTTATATTGTTAATTTAATTTAAAAAGACCGTAAAAAAGAATAAGAGGTATTTGTTAAAGATTAAAAAAAGTCCGATTAAAAAAAAACTACAAAAAGTAGCATTTATGTTTATTGTGGACTTGAATACCTCCTTATCTAAAGTAAATTTGAACCAATGAACATATTTTTTGTGTTTCTGCTACTTAATCAACTAATTTTTAACTCAAATTGTTTCAAAAAAGCAACCTTTGGCCTTCGTACAAAAAATTTCACGGGGGCCAAAGCTTGGCCCTACCTGATTAAGTTTTTAATAAGTATAAGTTGTAAACGTGACTCAAAATATAAGACTTTATGTAAAACAAACCCTTTGAACAAGTTGAAATACTTTTATTTGGGTAGGGTTTTCCGTCGACCCTCGTCAAATTTGGTTTGTGAACAAACCGGTTTCGGTTGTTTGCCATCTTCAGTGTTCTTTTCGATGAGGGTCGACGGAAAACCGTACCCAGATAAAAGTAATTTTAACCCCGTCGGAAAATCCAAGCACATATCGAAGTTGTAATACTTTACTTTCGTACAAAAAATCAGCTCAAAGTTAGAATGTATTTTTAAATCTATCACAACTATTTTCCTAACCGGTCGATTTTAAATTTTTATACCTTTAACGAAAGCCAATAATATCAACTAGTAGACAAAAAAAACGCGTTTATAAATTACGATCCGTTCAAAAGTTATATATTTTTGACCGCCTTCTCGTATAATGTTCCCACAGTGCGCCGTTGAGCAAGGTGATCTGCAATGTGAAGCAAAATTCGCACGACACGCATTGTGCCTGAATATCTTCTCTTCTTAGTTCATTTGAACTAGAAACAATATTTTGTATTGAAGGAGAAAGTAAAGAGTGTTTTAATAGAGATATAGAACATAGAAATGGAATAAAACAAAGATGCATTTCTTAAATTGACCAAGATGGTACCAAGATGAATTGATAACTTTTAAAAGAAACTAATTTTCAGTAAAAAAGCAAATGAAACGACCCACTATGCATCCACAGTTTGATGTCATGGTAGAAAGATTTAATCGTACCCTAGAGGAATATCTAATAGAAGTGGTACAGACCAAAATTACTGGGAAGAGCAGGTACCAAAATTTCTACTGGCATACCGATCAGCTCACCACGATTCAATCTCACCCAGTTCAGCAGAAATCGTGTTTTGGACAGAACTTAAACTGCTAGAAGATTTAGAATTTAGACTTGAACCTAGCCTTGAGCGCGAAGACAATGGAAATGCTCTTCAGACGCAAGAAGACGTGCACGAGTTTCATGAGTTTGTTCGCAATCGCTTTAAAATGTCCAGCGAAAAAATGAAAGCCAGGTGTGATAGAGCAGCTAATATGGAGGGATTTACAGAAGGACAAAGAGTTCTACTATATAACCCACAACGCAAGAAAGTACTGTCCCCTAAATTGCAAACTCACTAAAAAAGGACCATACAAGGTGATCAGGAAATTGAATGATGTGGTGTAACGGGTACAGAGATTTTATAGTCCAGGGTTCAAAACGAAAGTGATTCATCTGGAAATTAGATCTCCAGATTAGGCTTTATCCGAGCCAGCTGTGCCGGTCATACGCTAGAAGGCAGTTAAACTACCAGAACATTATCTTTCGAATATTCACTCATTCACTTTCAAAGTTCTATGCCTCTATAGAAAACACTTTCTATATAGAAATGGAAACATTTTAAAATTCTTAAATGCATGTGAAATGTTTAACTAAATAAATTCACTATAATTAACTGATAACATATTTATAATAAATATTTTCATTATATTTTATTATGTTATTATTTACATTGTTTTATGATAAAAAAATAAAATTACAAAAATTTATTATTTTAATAGGTTCCACAATACAAGAAATCATTTTAAAGGTTCAACTTTTGATTATATCTTAGATTTAATAATAAACGTTACTCACAGAGCTAAAGGATATCAAAAGAAAAAGGACTAAGCTTTCGGCTATTTTTTTTTTAAATAGGATTTGTTAACTTTTGTGATTTTCTCACTAGGCTCAAATCTTTCTTCGTCAAAATATTTTTTTTAATTCTTAAAAGATGAAAATGTAGCTGAGTTCCAAATCTCAAGAATAAAATAGTAGAGGCCATACATCGAACCTAAACGCAAATCTTATACTCTTTTGATATCAACCCTCTATTTGGGTCTTTGTTCTTAAATTTTTTTCTTAAGTTTATTTCTTCTTTTGGAATAATCAGCGTAAATAATTCCATACACATCTTTAAGCAGAATTCTAGCGGTGGGAATTAAAATTCTCATTTAACCTTTAAATAGTATGGGTTAGGGGTAGGTTGAAAGGAGAAGAAGTCATTTTTACATCTGAGTGGAAAAATCCGGTTGTAAGCATTTCCTAAACAGAAAAAAGCCCCAGAGTTGGTTAATACTCTTTATCATCTTCAAGAGTTACATTTGGTATCGAAGCACCCGCAAAGTATTGTAGATACTATTTAAGCGATATAGAGCAGGGGCACAGCAAATGTTTCAACTTTTTAATACACTTACTACATTCTCGGCATTCGATATACGCTATGGAGACGCATTAGTAAGTTAGAGTATCAATTTGAGCAATCTTATTGTTTTGCCGCCTCAGAAGATTTTCTTCATGACGGTTATAGGTCGATATAGCCAAGAGTTATATTTCAGTTCTTATTATTTTGCGCTTATGAACTTCACTTCCAGATAATGCGTAGTCTTTCATAAGTTATTCGGCACTTTCCGACCTGAGATTCGATCGTCTAGGACGAACTTGCTGCCTGTCAGTAAGGAATTTCAAAGCCGCCAGTCTAAGACTTTTCCCTAAGGCATTTCATGGACTACATAGTCATGTGAACTTCCTGCCGAAAGTGTGTACTGTAGTTGGCAAATTGAAAGTAAAGTTCGGCTTCTAATCTTCTATAAAGAAAGTTATAACGAAATTCAACCAGAAGTGTCACTTTTTAGAAGTAACCGGCGTAACGTTGCACAATAAACCCCTAACATTTTCTTAGGGATTTGGTTAAAGTTTAATCACATCTTGATCGCGTGCTCAGTATCCCGGATAAATCAAATCTCTTACCAACTGCAGGCACTTTGCTTCTAAGTGTTCCGCCAACTTCATTTAGTGAAATTAATTGTGATTATATCCGATCTGATTACAATAAAGTAAGATCGTTGAGTCTTTTGTAATATGCGAATGGAGGTTTAGCCATCTATATTTATACTAACAGCTTTTTTCTTGTTCGTTTATGCGCGTGAAAAATAAATATAAAATTTTAGATTTCTCATTTATGAAAAATATCATGAATATTGATTTTTGAATGTTCATAAATGAAAAATTCTGAACCCTGGAGATAACACTACTAATGAAAGCCAAGTGTTTAATCTCCGCTGAACGAATCTGGCCTTAACTGAAAGCAACAATTAAATTACATTGTATAAAGTTAATATGTCACACAGAAATAACATAACTTCAACAATAAACGCAATAAAATTGTAACAATTTCACCACTCATTTCATGATCAAACATGATTTTAATCAGCATTAATAAAATAAAAAAACACGTAAAATTATTTCAAACTGTATGTAACTTCTATAATAAAATGTTTTTATAAATCTGATTTAAAAATAATAATAAAATATTTGATTTTCTAAAACACGACAATTTGAATAGTACTTTTCCGTCTTATATAAATAGCAAATAATTCCATTAGCTTAATTACAACGCGTCCACTAGTTGTTTAGAATATTAAACAAATAAAAAAAAAAGACAGATTAAAAAGTAACTTTTGAAGAGAAGGGTCAAAATTACAAAATCAATATGAATCTAGGGACAAATTTCTTATTTTATTTGTCTTTTATCGCTTTGACGTATGTGCAAGTAAGTACTTTTTTTATTTCTTTCTTGTGAGCAAGTGTACCTCAAAATATATATTTTACGTGTTTTCTTTTATAAAAGGCCGATGATGATGATCAAATGTCCGTTAAAGATATTGCCGAAGCGTTGATGTCATTTGGCGAAGACTGCGACCCAAAACCGGAAGAAGGTTTGTATATTTTTGCCATAACACAAACACCAGTGAAAACGTATGTTAAAACACAGAAAGAGGTATCGCTTTGAATATTTTGTTCTGCTCGTTTGCTTCCCAAAAGTTACAACCTGTTGATTAACCAACTTGATATTTTTAATAATGAGAACTTTTAATCGGCATAAATTAGCTACGTGATAGGATTAACGTCAACACCTGTCCGCGTAGCCTTAATCTGACAATGGTCTTATCCACGCCCTAAGACACCCACGCCCTAAGATACCCACGCAAACACACTTAGGTGCATACATACTTTAATAGTAATTTTCGAGCGCACGGTTGCAGGGCCGTCCCCTTACTCGTTGGTAAAGAGTTGGAGACTATCCAACTCCTACTCCTGTTATATGCCCTGGCTAGGACTTTGAATATTAACTTTTTTGTTAACATCTCTTCAGAACTTTCTTCAAAGCCCGATTAAACCACAGCCACCACGCTGCTCACCGTTGGGCCTCAACAATACTCCTATTTCTCGTGGTATCAGTGTTTTTGTAATAAATCTGTGGAATAGACAGGACTATGGAATAGAAATTCCTATGTCTCTTCCAGTTTCGGGGTCCTGCTAGCTTAGGCGACTCGTGCCGCCATTTACCCCCGAAGGTACATGTCAAGACGGGGAAGAAATCCATCAAGACTGCGTGCCCCCGGCGGTGGGAGGAGCGTCATTAGTTAGAATTAGTTTTTTTTTTGACAGGAGGTGGGAGGAGCGTCATTAGTTAGAATTAGTTTTTTTTTGACAACAATATTATGAATATCTACTTCTTAGATTAACACCAATCTATACTGGACCCACACAACCCGCCGGGGGCACATGATAGTTTTATTGGAACCTACTATTCAATTTAGACAGGTGTCTTGCGGGGTAAAAGGGAGCCCAGGCCCCTCAAAGGCTAGTAGGAGTCACCTGGACAATCCACATATTTCCAGGGGAATCAGTTGCCCCAGAGTTCACTATTTGTCTCTTGAGACAATTAGCTGTTCTCTGACTGGTTATTGAGGTTGGCCCCTATATGGGAGTATCATGGTGGTTGTGGTTTCGGACCCTCGTGCGAGTATGTGGGTCGGATCATTTAAATTAACACAATGAATGGTTCAGGTTCAGTAAGTGTGAATGCTGTTGTGTTCTTGATAAAAAAGAGCTTCATGCGTTCTGGACCAGGAGTTGGAAAGTCTCCAACTCTTTAGCAAGGAGTGAAGGCTGCGGCCTACTTCGGCCTACCGGAGGATATACGTATTCGATGGCCTTCTAGGGCGTGGGTGATGTCCACTCAAACAAGTGGTTGGACCACCATCTGATTATGACTATATAGTCGGTGCACATGTAAATCAAATCACGCACTGGACGCACACAAACAATTTACACTGCCATTTATATCAGAAGCTTAATCGGTGCAAATGTTCGCTTATATCTAATATTTGTTTTCCTATCTAAATACTTTTTCAACATTATAGAAGCTTAACTGTAAATAGCAGACACTGGTCAGATTCCCTATCTTGCTAGGCGTATCTGTTACAAGCTATTATAACTCACTAGGAACCTTTATGAAAAGGCTTGCCGGTAACATAGCTTCACTTAGAAATTTTTTGTGTAACATTCTAATTCGTTTGAACAATTTGCACCATTATCACTCTTGGACACCTTTCACTATTCCTCAAATTTCCAAAACAATTTCCTATCTTGCTTAACGCTAATTGTCACACATAATATAAAAGCACAAATTGTTTTTTGAACCCAAGTGCGATGTAAAAGTACAGCTGCCTACTAAACCTAATGCTAATATGGGTCCTTGTATTTTCTACTTTGCCAGAATCATTCATTTATCTAACATTAACACCAATGCTCCAATGCTTCTAGCTTCTCTTTATCATAGATTCTAAATTGATATAACATCGTGGTCAAGGATATATATTTATGTGGCAACTCTAGAAGGGGTCTAAATCTGGTTAATATTGAAAAAGTTATAAGTGCCGTAATAGTAAAAGTTTAAGGAAGTCTAAATTGGTTTATTGGCAGTAATGCAATACGGTTTATCTTTGGCATTATTTGGATGCACGATTCAGCGGTAAATATGTAACGCAAATCTTATGTATACCGAAAATGGGGTGTTTCAGTGCGCCCACTTCAAACCAATTCAGTCTTATTAGTTTTTTAAAAAGATACGAGAGTTTGTAAAGAAAAATGAGATATGATTATCCTCAATAGTGAATCCTATAGTCTTCTAATGCTATAATCCACTGCATTAAAACTTTTTTATGATTTTGGAAAACTTGATTTGTTATGCCTTCTATACAGACGTAGGCAAACAAATCGACGAAACGAAAGAAACTTAAAGGCTGATTGCACACAGTAGTGCCTTAAGCAATAGATTTTATAGCTATTCGGGGATCTTGAAGAGCCTGAGAGAGGACGTTAAATCCGCTCACGTTTACGAAAACTAGAATAAAAGAATCCGCTATACCTCGTAGTGGATATTTTCTTTCACTTATTATCCCGTGCTATTACTGTGGAACTCTG
Source organism: Trichopoda pennipes (assembly GCA_030448955.1). NCBI lineage: Eukaryota > Metazoa > Arthropoda > Insecta > Diptera > Tachinidae > Trichopoda > Trichopoda pennipes. The sequence goes on along the minus strand of JASKUP010000056.1, from coordinate 7,200,476 downwards.
ACTATATGTTTCCACACGATATCTTGTTTACTCTTACTTGTTAGCTCTTATCATCTGTATTATCATCCATATTAAAATTTTCAGTGACTGCGATTAAAACGAATTGCCCGATGGCAATTTTAACCAGCGGCGCTATCTCTATTGCATCAGCTAAATACTTTCTCCCCATCTTTGCTTACTAAACATGAACTTTCCGATTTAGGTGAGACTGGAATTAGAAAAATATGCTGAGGCCCTCGCTAGACTCGAATGATCTACTACTCTCTACCAATCAGACCATTTAAACAACTTAGCCAATGGTGCCACGACTTTCTTGTTCTTTCTATACAGACGCCTTTATCATATAAGCTGCGGTTTTGTATACACAGGCATCTTCATTAACTCTTCCTTCCACAGCGATCCGGCTGACCACTTAACTGTTGATTGTCGTGAAATTTTGCGGTCGGAAAATTTGGTTTAAAATAAATTTATCGTTTCATCGGCTGGGTGACATCTGAAACCATCTTGTAGAAACCACATATCAGTGATATCCACGTCGTTAACAATAGGCCAAAATTGAGTTGTTAGCATCCCCGATAGCTCCCGCCCGGAGGCACATTGATATGTCTTGATGGAATCTCACCATCATTACCTGTGTCACCGGGGAAAAAAGGGAGTCCAGTCCCCTGAAGGCTAGTAGGAGTCAACTGGGCAACTCCACGTTATATCCACGGGAATCAGTAAGCCCTAGAGTTAAGATTTTTAGCTGTTCTCTGGTTGATTATCGAGGTTGGTCCTTCGGGAGCATCGTGGTGATTGTGGTTTCGCAGGCCCTTATGAAATGATTAAGGGGTCAGGATCATCTCACTTTTGACAAAGAACACAAAGTGAATGATCTGGATGCAGTGAGCATGCTTGTCATGTATTTTGGACCAGGAGTTGGATAGTCGCCAACTCCTCAACAAGGTTTGGAGATGGTGGCCTGCTTCAAGCTCTCGAAGTTGCAACCAGGAGTGACTAGAGGACAGAGACATCCGACGGCTTCCTAGGGCGAGGGTGATGCTACATATCATCCAAGTGGTTTAATCTACCATCATTTTATGGCTTACACAGCTAGGTACTGATGTTAATCTTATAACGCATCTCGCGATAGCGTTGCCGCATTCTCAGCCTCATCTTCGGAACAAAACGACAAAATCACGCCTTTAGACCACATAGCGGACCTTACAGTAACACGTTGAGAATGCAAAGGCTTCTCAACAATCGCTCTCGGATTTTCAGAAGCCCAAATGCGTCAATTTTGCTTGTGACATAGCCTGCAAGTGAAAATGAGCTTCGTTTGAAAAAATGATTTTTTCACAAAAATCAACCGGTTGTTCCTGAATGAATTGAGCGAATCTGCGGCGATGTGAATGACCGTCGGCTTCAATTCTTGCATCAATTGAACCTTGTAAGGCTTCAAAGTCAAATCCTTACACAAAATTCGCCATGGTGGTGGTTTTGCACAACCCCAATTGTTAAGAACCTTGAGGAACGGATAAATTTAAGACTGTGGCTCATAGGTGCGATGTTTTGAGTTAAACGACCTAGTCGACCACGCGTTGGAATTCTCATATTTTGATCGAGGCTGTCGACTGAAATTTAACGACTAAATTCTTATTAGCGGTTATCCGAAAATATCACGAATTTTACGAAATGTAACTTTTACAGAACCACCACCATTTTTATAGGGATTTTAATTATTTTAAAGCAATTTTCATGCAAAATTGAATTCATTGTAACAACTAAACTGACAACTAAACGTCAGAACTATCATGTTGTTGGTGTTGCCACAATTGAAAAGCAAAAACACCTTATACTAAGTTTACACTTGTGCTTTTAAACGCGTTTAAGCAAAATGTTTTAAAATTTAACTATAATTGAGATGTTTAAGGTTGACTGACGTTTTATGAACTTTTCTTACCTTAAAAATGATTTTTTGTAGTGAAAACAGCCATTTTAGTTGGGAATCAACTACTACTACTAGCATACAGGGGCAAAAACGCACTTAGCACATCCCAAAATTAAATGAAATTCAGAGTTGTATTTGAAATTTACGTGTTAACGACGTGTTTAAATCAAAAACAACTCATTTGAGATGTTTAACAAAACACGCCAATGTATGATAAAACATTTCAAAATCGACGTGTTTAGGGCTTAAACACGATTGAGATGTTAAGCACTTTAGGTGCGAACTTAGTATTATTTTATAATAAATCATCTTTTAGTTCTAATAATTAAATGTAAGTTGTAAGCACCGCAATTCCACCAGACGTTTAAAAAATAAAAGCAAATATTCTACATTGTTCTCCTATGGACTTAAATTATCTCTTTCCGAAGCCCTTCCGTATTAAGGCTAGAACTAATAATGAAAAAAGGGGAAATAAAGTCTTAAAATACGAACTTTGTAATAACTGCTGGTTAAAAAATGCTCTACATCACTTTATTATTTTGGAACCCCACATGATTGATTATTAATTTTGAAATTATTTTAATAAAAAAAAAAACAACTTGAATTTTGTTTTCTTACAGAACACGCTATAGAGGTTGTAAAGAATGTCGAAGATGCACAATATGTATCAAAATGTTTCAGATACTGTTTGATGAGACAATTTGACTTTGTAAATATTTGTGAAATTGTGTAAAAGAAATTGTCCATAAAAATGTATATGTATTGAATATATTTCAGATACAAGAGGGTTCTCAAGTAATGGAAAAGGATAAAGTCGTTGACATAATGGGTACAATGTTTTCCGATCGAAAAGATGATTTGGGAGAAATAATTGATGAATGTAATGCTAAAAATCAGGCTGTTATGGAAAAGTTAGTAACGAATTTGATATATTTCTTAATATTTCATTAAAATTGTTTAACATTCAAAATCACTTAGATGTGAAAACGCCCACAGTCATGGCATGTGCATTTTAAATCAAATGAAGGAACGCGGTTTTGATATACCAGATCTAAAAGAGGAATAACAAGGATCGATGATACAACTTTCACCAGCTAACCTGATAACAATTTGTAATACTTTGTAGAAATATTCGAATTTAATATTCGAATATTCGGATTTAATTTCAAATTCTTTCGTAAGCGATAAAGCATACGGCACCTCTAGTAATTATTTAATTCATTTATATTTTAAACTTAAAGATTTTAATTATTTTTTACAAAATAAATTTACACAAAGAATGGTGGGGTTAATACACTTGGAATGCTTAACCAATTCTTAGTATCTGTAGGTTGAAATTTTTTGTTTTTGTTTTGTTTGATGTTTAAAATTATTAGCAGAACTTAGTATTTTACAAATGAAATCACTTGGTTATTCGAAAAATCGGTTAGTCAAAAAATATAAAGGTCCTACTTGGCAGGTCAGGCCACCCAAATTTGCATAGAATTTTTAAATATTGCCAACTCAATTTCTTCGTAACCTAAAAACTTTTATATCTCGAATTAAAAGCTTAAGCTTTCTTGTACTTTAACGAACCAGAGGGTTTCCAGCCGGTTAGAACCGTATAGCGGACGAAGGAAAGTTTTTAATAGAAAGAATTTATGTAGGCTCTATTTTTTGTTCGATTCCATAATAAATGGAACTTTTAAAATGACAGCAATAGACCGTCCAAAACTGCAATAAATTCAAATTCAAAAATTTTAAATTCCGAAAATAATAAAAAAATATTCATTGTAAATAAGTGGCATCATTTGCTAAAATGGAAGAAGACAAGACTCTTCCTCAGTACCGAATCTCTTAAATACAAGGTGGCGCAAAAGAAATCCTCCTATCAGAAAATGCTATAAATTTTGCGATTGGCCCCCTGATGTCAGTTCTGTTTTGACATTTGTGTAGTAAACACATGCGAAATACACGTTAATAAACAATATTACGCTACACTGCTCCAGAACGCGGAATATTGTTGACTATTTATTTAATCAATAATCGCTCGGTGACTTTGGCACAACGTGAATTTCGTCGCAGATTTCCTGGCCGTCCAACGCCTACTGGTGAAACACTGCGACGTTTAGCCGCTCGCCTCGAAGAGACTGGCACAACACGAGATGCTGCCAGGCGTGGCAGACCCCGGAGTAGCCGTTCTGCAGAGAATATTGCTGCTGTAGGCGAGGATGTCATGGAAGCGCCGTCGACATCGACCAGACGACGTGCCACGCAAATGGGTATCAGTCGACGGTCTTTACAGCGAATTTTGGTACAAGATTTGAAGATGTTTCCGTACAAAGTCCAGACGGTGCATCAGCTGTTAGCTGCTGACCACCAATCGCGTCTAACATACGCTCAAGCCATCCTTAATCACCACCAAGAGGAAGATGATTTTTAATCAAAAATAATCATGAGTGATGAGGCCCATTTCCATCTTAGCGGGTACGCAAATAAGCAAAATTTACGCTTCCGGGGCACTGAAAATCCGCGTGTAACCCACGAAGAGCCATTACACCCGCTCAAACTCACTGTATGGTGTGCTGTTTTCGCTGGAGGAGTCATCGGACCTTTCTTCTTTGAAGACGTCGTGGGCCAAACGGTTACTGTGAATGGTGAGCGCTACAGAGCAATGATCAACGAGTTCTTTTTGCCGCAACTTGATGAATTGGGATTGGAAAATATGTGGTTCCAACAGGACGGTGCAACGGCACACACTGCACGTGCCACAGCCGATATGCTGAAGGATGCATTTCCCGGGCGCCTAATCTCCCGTTTTGGCGATTTGCACTGGCCAGCAAGATCGCCTGATTTGAGCGCTGCAGACTTCTTTTTGTGGGGCTTTTTGAAGTCGCGGGTTTATGTCAACAAGCCTCAGACTCTTGCAGCTCTTAAAGACAATATCCGTCAAGAATGTGAGGACCAATCGCCGGAAGTTTTGGCCAAAGTGATGGAAAATGCCATAAAAAGGGCTCAAATGACAATCAACTGTGGCGGCGGCCATTTACATGACATCATATTCTCGACTTGATGTAAAAAAACTAAAAGACCAAATAAAAATAATCCACAAGAAGAATCAAAGTTTTTCATTTATTTTTTTAATTACAGCCAAAAAACATCGGAAGGTTATTTTTGCGCCACCTTGTACTACCGCGTGAGTTATAGTCAAACCACCTCACCAATAATATCGGCTGGCAAAGTGTTTCCTACAACGTACATACATATAATTTTTAAGTTACATTTTATTTATGTTCCCACATTTTGCCAGACAGCAACGTCAGCATAAAAGACTGTCAGTTAAGTGTTAATTAAGAAATTATTTTAACTTTTATTTGGGTACGGTTTTCCGTCGACCCTCGTCAAATTTGTTTTGTGAACAAACCGGTTTCGGCTGCTTGCCATCTTCAGTGTTCTTTTCGTACAAGTTGCTTTCTATTGTCAGTTGTGTTTATATAGTTCGTGTCTCCCTTCGTGTTATTGCGTTCGTCACTTTCTGTCTTTTTTGCCTGCATCTCTCCCTCCTTTTTCGTTTGTCTCTTTTTACCTAATTTGTCGCTCCCGTTTTCATTCGTCTTTTTTTTCTAACTAAATTCTTTTACGATCATGCTTGTTGTTCGTTTTTGTTTATGTGTGAACATATTGGGGTTTTTTTTCTCCTTTTCTTTTATGTGACATAATAATCTGTAATTGCACGTTTATGCTGTTCTTTATTGCTTTGGTCTTGGGCACCAGCGTAACGTTTTTGTGTTGGTGTAATGTTTGTTTTCCTGTAAAAATGTTTCAACGGTCCAAATATTGTGTCCGAAGCAGTGTTTATTTGTTCATTTATAATTCGTCCGTCAAATGATGTCTGTTTGTAATTTCCATGTTTTCTAATACATTTAGTCTCCTTCCTTTGTGCTGTGTATGCAGCAGTTTAACCGTTGTTTCTATATGTCCTGGTGTGCATTTGTTGTTGAATATATGGTTCGCAAAGTTTGATTCTGGAGTTGATTTTGATTCTCGTAGTTTTTTTGTTATAGTCTCTAATGTGTTCTCTAAATCTGGTCTTAATTTTTCTTCCTGTTTGCCCGATGTAGCTATAATGGCATGTACAAGTTAATTTGTACACTCCTTGTTTGTCTAGTATTTTTGCCTCAGTTGTTTTATTCCGTAGTATTCTGCCTAGGTGATTTCCTGTTCTGAATGCGGTATTGATGTTGTGTTCTCCAAAGAATTTCGCCAGTTTGTATGCTGATCTTCCCATATATGTAAATGTAGCCCATTTTCTCCTTTCATTCTCCTGTTCTTTGTTCGTTCTAATTTGTTCCTTGATGTTATCGACGAGGCGCTTTTTGTATCCGTTGTTTTCCGCTATGGTGTATATTGTTTCCATTTCCTTCATATACATTTGCCGTGTTAGTGGTGTTCTCTCGAGTCTTGTTATTAACTGCCTGATTGCTTCGTTTTTGTGTTGCTGGGGAATAAATTTGATGAGTTGTGTATTATTGTGTCCGTTGCTGTTGGTTTCCTGTATATTTCATATTCGATTCTGTTCGAGATTATGTTTCTCTTGATCGTTAGGTCTAGATAATTAATTCTCCGCTTCTCTTCTTTTCCCATTGTAAATTCTATGTCCTTGTGTCCTCCATTCAAGTAATCTAGAATTGGCCCATCGTTATTTCCCTCTAGTATACATATGATGTCGTCGACATATCTTGCGTAGAATATTACTCTGAAGTTGGTTTTTAATTCCTTTACGTATTCCCCTTCCAAGTTCTGCATAAATACCTCCATGAGGGTGGCAGACGTTGGATTTCCCATCCGTAGTCCTGTTATTTGTCTATATATATTATTGTTAAATTTAAAGTCATTCTGTTCTAGTGTCGCTTTTAGTGTGCCTGTAAGTTGTATTGCTAATTCCCTTTTGTTTTTTACTGTCCTATGAACAATGCCCAATGTATCCATTACCGGAATTGATGGCCACAAGTCCTTTACGTCAAAGGAGACCAGTTTTGTCTTCTCCGTTATTCCCACGTTCTCCAGTTTATCAATAAGTTCTGTAGTGTTGGCTATTGTATGCCCATATTCCAGGTCTAAGGTGTTTTTTAATATTGTTTTTTTTTAACTTTATTTTAACTTTAAAAAATTACCATACTGTGTTTTAATAACACATAATTCGTGTGTTGTTTGGATACAGTACCAATTATAATACCTGCAAACCAAATAATACAGCGGCAACATACCGCAAATCATATATAAAAACGAATTATCGTATGAAATCATTGGTTTCTCTCATGCTCTAGAATTCGCGTGTCTTCATTGTGCTATTTTGGGAACCTACCTAATGTTTCCTCATTGCAAATGTCAAATTGGATAAGATTAGTTCCCCTTCTAGAAGCTGTTCTTTGGCTATCACAGTTGATCTACATTTAGTTATTCTTACGGCTGACTGCCAAACGAGCCTATAATAGAGTTTAACGTGTTGCTAAGGTTAAGTTAATTATAGTAAGACCACCATCAGATTAATGGTCTCCAAGACTAGATACTGACATTGATCTGTATCACATTACAAAAGATCGTTACTTCGAGTTTCATCAGAAATGTTAAAAATCAGTTTTTTAAGGCCCCGGTGCTGTAGAAAATTTAAACTCATTAATGTGTTATTTATAATTTTGAAGTTTATTTATAAAAATATTAAAATTCTGCAGTATTGTTTGATCAAACGCCGAGATATGATAAGAAAACGAGAACTGCCTCGATTTTTCTTACGTTTTTCAGATATTTTTGTACCATTTTTCTATTGAAAACCTAAAAGCACCCGATTTCACTAAATAGTCTTTAATTTTCACCAACATTTTAAGCTTTCAAGAAAATTTTAAAACTTAATTTTCGATTAACAAAAAAAACTAAATTTCACAAAGAAACATTTATTAAATGCTCAAAATACAAAAAAAAAATATCGAGTATTCAAACTTCGCTAAAAAGTAGGCAGAAAGTAAATTTGGAAGTCGACGAATAAATAACGCAAAACCATAAACATCGACAAACAAAAATATTATTACGCAATTTAGTTTAAACTACAAAAAGTTAATTTTCACTAAAAATTGTAAAATGAAATGACCTATTGTATCTGTTAATATATCAACAACATTCTAAGGAAACTTTTGAACACAAACCAACCCCAACATGCTGCATTTAAATATCACAAATAATTATTTAAAAAAACATACAAATAAACACATACACCGAACAGCGATAACGACGTTATATGTTGTAAATGTGATTGCAAAACCTTCCAAATATGAAAAATTACAACTTAAATTCTAGAACCGCTCAAAACAGCATATAAAATCGCCCTCATTTATGAATCAGTAATAGTGAACGCGATCAAGTGCAGACAGGACCGATGATACAGCAGCTTTTATCCGTTAACGTGGGGAAGTTACCATCCCATATTCTTATGTATAAACGCGAATCGTTTAAAGAAAATAGTTGTCAATAAAAAAAAACCTAAAACGAAACGACACACTCAGCTTTTTACAAACTGCATAGTTTTCTAAGAAATCTTATATACACAAGACAACAACAATGTGCTTAATAGAAATTCTACATAATAAGATGAAAAACAGCTAACAAGTAGGCTCCCACACTGAATAATAATAACACCAACAATATAGAAAGATGTTAAGGTAGAATATTCTTGAATATGCGAGAAAAAACGTTATAAGAACCACTTGCTGAGTCATTGGTGAATGAAGACAACAAAGTTATCATCGTGTTTATTTTTTATGTATTGACAGTAAATAAATCGTTTAATTTAATTTAAAACTCTAAAGTGCTGTGTTATTATTTATGCAATAAAACAACTCAATATAACAATATAGGTGCCCCTATAGGCTAGTAGGTAGTGTAATAGCTTGTAAATATGGGGATTGTGGGTTCGATTCCCAACGAAGACCTTGGTTTTTTTCACTACAAAAATAAAAATTGACTGTCGGTGTGGCTGCTCAGCGATGAAGGCAAAGTCACTGGTCGCTGTGCTGTCTTATATACGGCAGTTAATTTCCGACTATCCTTCTGCTTTCACCACCTGTTTCATCTATTCTCTATCCCTTTCCTAAAAAATGTAGCACGAAACTTGACTAAATAGGCATTGTGGCCTGAGTGCTACTTCTCTTAAAAAAAAAAAACGCTTATTAAAAGGAATAAGTGTAACAATGATTTTTGATTTTATTAAATAGAAAAGAATTTAATCACATTTCCTTGTAAACGGGTGGCATAGTTGTGTAGAATAGTCAATCGGGACATTTAAAGAAATAAATACCTGAAACTAGTTTCATCATTTATCTCGTGTTAATCAATAAAATTTGTTTCAGTTGTTGCAATTTTTAAAAGTGTTGCAAAAATTTAAATAAAGCGTTTTTGAACATTAAGTTTGTTTTTCAATTGTGGCAACACCAGCAACATGATATGTTTGATATCTATTTTTTTGACGTATTCGTAGTAGATGCATTGGCAATTGTTATAATAAATTCTATTTCGCACAAAAATCGCATTAAAATAATTCAAATCCGCTATGAAAATGGTGGTTCTGTCAAAGTTACATTTCGTAAAATTCGTAATATTTTCGGACAACATAATCGTCCTGCTGAGGCCACTATTAAAAATTCTGTGGTTAAATTTGAGTCGACAGGTTTGATGAAAATGTATGAACACTAAAGCGTCTTCGACCGTGTCATTCAACTAAAAAGATCGCAGCCGTGAGCCATAATATTGAAGCAGTTTCAACTTATTAAATTCGTCGACGTTCTCAACAATTGAGGTTATCCAAAACCACCACATGGCGTATTTTGCACAAGGATTTTATTTTGAAGCTTTACAAAGTTCAACTAATGCAGGAATTTAAAATGGCCACATTAGATTCCCTCAATTCATTCAGCAACAACCGGCTGGTTTTTCTGAGAAAATCATTTTTGCAAACCAGCCCATTTTCATTTGTCAGGGTGTGGCACCAAGCAAAATTGCCACATTTGGGCTTCTGAAAATCCGAGAGCAATTATTGAGAAGCCTTTGCATGCTCAACGTGTTACTGTATGGTAGGCTATGTGTTTTGGAGGCGTGATCGCGCTGCTTTTGTTTCAAATATAAGGCTGAAAATGCTGTAACGGTCAATGGACGGATCAGGCTATCGCGAGATGGTAACAACTCAATTTTGTCTATTATTGACGACGTGAATATCACTGACAATGTGATCACAATAGGACGATGCCATATGTCTCACAGCCAATGAAACGATCAATTTATTGCAAAACAAAATTTTCCGATCACATAATTTTACGCAGTTAAGTGGCCAGCAATACCGTGTTATTTAAACATCACTGGATTATCGGTTTAATGGCACCATGTTAAGAGAGAGTCTATACGGAGCGAATCGAATCGATGTCAGTCTTAATACTCAAAATCCGTAATGTGATTAAGGAAATAAGACAGTCAATTTGCCAAAAAGTGCATAAAAACTTTGATTTAAGAGTCGACATCTGTCGCATGGTTGTGGCGTACATTTCATAGATATCATTTTTTATTCATAATTACCGTAGTGTTCTCTTCGTTATACAATAAAAATTTGAATCATCAATCTAAATTGTTTGCTTTTGTTATTTCTCTCCATCCTTTCTGGCTGTTGTTCGTTTGTTCTAAACGGCGAGCGCTTTCGATGTGAAGACATTATTATCAAGCCGTGGTTCAGATCGTACTGGTGAGTCAGTGTTTGCATTTAAGTAGTTCTGTTGTTAATGTCACATCTACCCATGAAGGTAGAATGCCAGCCACCTGGCACTTTATGCAAGGCTAATCTCTTAATATCTCCGTTTTTTATTATTATCTAGGTACGTGGGTGCTTTTCCGTCCATCTGTGGCTGCTTTTCGATTGTTCGTGTAAATGAGTAGTTTTAATGGTGTAAAAATTGTGTCTGAGGTCGTTTTTTTGTACATCCAAAAAAATATCATTTAAATCTTTTAGAATGGTCTAGTTAAGTGTTGCATTCCCATTTCCTTTTAGTAAAATCTATTATTCCTTAAGCATGTAATCTTGGTGACTTTCTCAACCTTGAAGTTGTTAACTCCGAAGGTAAATTCCACTTGTTAAATTAAGGTGGATGGTAGCAGTGTCGAGAACTAAATGACTGGTTAGTGGTTAAAGAGGAGATGTTTCTAACAGCTCACCTCCGATGCCAAGGTACAGGTAATTTTAGTTGCCTAGTACATGTGCGCCATTACAGCACGAATGATCATATTACGTGCCCACTCGTGGGAATCACATGAAAAATAATCAAATTAAAAACAAGCAAAAAAACAGTAGGGAAAACCCTAAGCCAGCTTAATGCATAATTATCTTAGCTACTAAATTTGTTTAGTCTTTTGATGACCCTAATGGACTGCCACTCGACTTCTAGGCTAGTACTTCCAAAGCTAGTGGTGGCACAAAACCAGAAAAAGTTACTACTTAAGGTGCCTCGACCAACCCTGTTGGCACCCTTCCGGTAGCTGGGCAAGTTGGACCTTCGATTCTGTCACCATGTCCAGTTCTTCTGTCCAAGCGGTAATAAGGCGTCGAGAAAAGCCTTTTTCGAGGGTCTTATGGACAAACTTGGCAATAAGCTGACCACAAATTATTCAACAGAGGAGAAATTCTCCCTTGCTAAGACAAAGACTCGCCGTGCTGGATTAATGACAGAAATTAAAAATATTTATTGATGGGAGGTAAAGCTGCCCAAAACCCTGTTGGTAATATCTCGCAGAGTATGAAATATGGGAAACAAAGAATTTACTTTCAATTATTTTTTTTACTCCTATACATTGAATTTTAATTTATAATAATTTTATGGCTTAACAATATTTGTGTAATACTTACTTTCTTGTCCTACCGCGAACAAAGCGTCCAGAACGTTGTTTTCTTCTCTCTTTTAATATAATTTTATCTAATAAAATGGCTACTTAGTGCCGCAAGTATTTTTTCTTAAGTAGTGTTTTCCTTTTTTTGTTGACATTAAAGATAACACGATAACTCAAATAAAAGAAAATCGATATGTAAATGATGTCTTTCTCGATTGCCATTAAAAAACGAAATTAAATCAAACAACTTTTGGAACTACTCTCGTATTCGTATAAGTTTTTCAATAAATTTTTTTTTTGTTTTCATTTTAGGAATCTTGACTGGAAGCATTTATAAAGATTACGGTTTATTAAAAACCGGTTTTCCTGCGGAAAACATTTGCAACCGATCTGTGTTATTAGTTAAAACTCAAAAGCCATTCTATTAGTTAGAGAACCAGAAAAGGCAATTATTGCTGAATTTAATCGACAAAGTGGCGGCCATGTTGGTTTTGCCTCACCGGCTCGTTACAAACGAACCAAGGGAAAGTGTAAGTGTCGGGCATAAAGAGGAAATTCAAAATTGAAATCAAAATTTTATATCTTTATTTAGATTGACAACAATTTGTTACGAATAAATTAAGAGGCTGGGAGCTAATGAATCTACAGTGGGCTCGTAATTTTACGGGCAGCATTAAAATTGTGTTCTATGACGATTTAGTGAATAATCTTGAACCAGTATTAGGAAGCATTTTAGAATTTCTACAATTTCCGATTGATGAGGTTGGAGAAAATAAATTTTTAAATAAAAATTTCAAAATGTAATTAAACATTTGTTTTGCAGGAACTTTTAAGTTGTGCCCTGGCCAGAAAGGAGGGTATATTTCGAAGAAATAACCGGATATTAAACTTTGATCCCTATACGCCCGCCATGAGGGCGAAATTGGAAACAAAAATGCAATATGTTTACAATATGCTTGGACGTCAACAATAAACCCAAAAATCCTATATCATCCGCTGACAGCTGTCATCTGTCATTTGTCATCTCATCTGTGTGATCCATTTTTAATAAAATTTTCGCATCAGGCACAATAATAATTTGCTTTTGGCTCATTAAATAATAAAATATAAACACAACTTTACTATCGAATAATACTTCGAATATATAAATTAAAAAAAAATAAAACACACACACACACATTCATCATACGTAGCATAATTTAAAATTAGCTAAAACAAAGTTAAAGCAACAAATTTGAATAAAATAATTTTTAACAAAATTTTAAAATGATTAATATTTATTTTTTTTAATGTCTAAACCAAAAACAATTAGAAACAATTTTTGTAAATCACAAAAATAAACGAACATACCTATTTAAATTTATACACCTTTAACAATTTATGTATATATATATATATATATATATATATATATATATATATATATATATATATATATATATATATATATATATATACATATATATATATATATATATATATATATATATATATATAAATTTTAAATAAATTAATTTATTGTTTATTTCTTTATTTATTTATTTTTTATTATTATTAAAATTAATTAAAGTTATTTTAATGAGTTTAAAACAACAACAACACAAAAACACTAAGTATTACAACAACAACATTAACTGTTACAAGTTTTTTTATAAAAATCAATAAATTGTAGGCAACTGTAAGAATTTTGTTAAATAAAATTTTTTAAAGTTTAATTTAAAGCAAAAACAAAATAAAAATTAATAAATATATTTTCAGTTAAATTAAATCATATCACTATGGATAAAATGTAGCGTTATCCTCACCCTAGAAGTCCATCAGATACGTTTATCCTCCAGTCACTCCTAGTTGCAACTTCAAAAGCGCGGACCAGACCGCAGCTTTCACTCCTGACTGAAGAGTTAGAGGCTATCCAACTCCTCGTCCAGAACGTACGAAGCTTAATAAAATTTAAAAACACAATCGCAATCATGTTCACTGGATCTGGACCATTTATTGTGTTCATTGTGTATGATCCGACCCACATAACTAAAAAGAGGGCCTCAAAACCACAATCACTAAGATACTTCCGAAGGGTCAACCTCAATAATCAGTCAGACAACAGCTAAAAGGCTAAAAAGGCAAATAGCTGAACTCTGGGCGCTTTACTGATTCCCACGGGAATTGTCCAGTTGGCTGTGACAGTAACAATTATTATTTTTCTTGGGTTAGAGCTACCCTAATAATCTTAAAAATATTTAACAAAATATGTTAAACAATTTCGCTGTCAGGCAGTGCTATTAATAAAGCAATAGAACGCCCAATAATTTAGCGAATCAATCATCCGTATCATTTGTCGTTTAAATAAAACATTTCCAAAAATGTATTTGCTGATGTATAATTTATTTCAGCTTAAAAAAATACACTATAATTTAGATAAAAATTATTTTATTCGGTTAACGTATGCATAACAAATCATTCATTTAGTTAGTTAATTAAGTAATCATTAAATTAAATACAGAGTAAGAATTTTTCCATACGGGGTTTCGATTAAGTTTCTTAAATTGTGTGCGTTCTGAACTTTAAGGAAATATAAATTTAGTTATTTCAGCTCGTATACATGTGAACACGGCATAAGAAGCATCACATTTGTTTTTAATGCCATTTGCTACATCTTTACATTTGGCCAAGCCAGCTCTATATTCATCCTTAAATTCATCCGGCAATAGTACATCGATTTGTTTGAGGGAACCTTCATAAAGAAATTTCCCTTTTTTCATCTGGAGTTAATTAATAACAAAAAAAAAATTAAATATGGGAAATTATGTTCTAAATTGCAACATTTTTTGTAAAGGGTATACAAAAATTATCACAAGATTTCAATTTTAAACCATAACTGCTCAGTACAAGAAAAATGTAAAATGTAGCTCATGCTACAGATTGCGTCCGAAAGAGTCTTTCCATAAGAGTTCACATTTTGGTGCTTCAGACTCTGTGCGACCGTTTTTAATGATAACATAATTTTAGGTACTGTTGTCATTCCCCTCAGTAAAAACCGTCGTTACCGGCTATTTGTTTCGTATGATCGGCAAACGTTTTTGATACGATTACAGCATTATCAAGCCGCGTTTCTAGATAGTACTGGAAAGTTATTATTTCATCAGTTTTTATCGAGCGGAATAACAACAGCATTTCATTTAGTGGTGGAACAATTCCAAATAACTTAATACCATAATTTAAGGGCCTGCCAGTTCTCTTTTTTTTTTTAATAAAATGCTTATGAAAAAATATGGCAACGCCTAAAATACAAATGTTCTACATTTCATTATATTAACTCAAATGGCAGCTTCCGAATGACATTAATGTATATATCATTGCATGCTGTTAGGTTTTATTTACTTATTTTATTTTTGTCATTGCAAATTAAAACAAGTCAACGCCTGTTGCCTTCTATGTAACTTTAATCAACTCTCTTTAAGTTTGTGCTATTCAGCAATATGTATTTTTTCACTAAGCATGCACAACTTAGCTATTCAACATTTTGCACAACACTGCCGTTGTATTTTCTATATATATGCGATTTAAAACGTCAAGAGTCTGCTAATAATGAAAAATCTGGCAATTTTTTTTTCTTTCTTCATAGTTATCTTTATGTTTATGTAATATATGAACCACTTAGCTTACTGCAACAGTAATACAAAAAAAACTAACCACAATACTCATTCAATGTTTTTAGGGTGGGTGAGAGGTGTAGAGATTTAAATTAGGATTTTTATAACTTGAGAAGCAGTACATTTGTCTTAAATGTTAAAGTTAGTCACGGGAGACTCTTGTACTCCCAGCTTTTTCCGCTAATATTTTTAAGTTTTCGTGATATGATTTACATCTGCGCCTGGCAGTCAGGCTTAATCAGATCGTGGTCAGACCACTGTGAGTGAAAAGCAGCGCCACTTACGTCCTAGGAAGCCGAAGTCTAATTCCAGCTACAGGTCCTGCCTACTAGCAATTGCAATGATTTCAGAGCAGGGCTGCAAACCACTACTCCTTACTGAAGAGCTGAAGACTATCCAACTCCTGGTCCAGAACACATGACTGGCAAGCTCACTGGATCTTGGATCATTTCACCAGGTAGGTGTTATTAAAGGCGAGATGATCCTAGCCCTCATAAACAAATTCATGCGAGGGCCGCAAAACCCCAACCACCACGATACTCGCGAATGGCCAACCTCAATAATCAGTCAGGGAATAGCTAAAAATTTAAAGAGACAATTAGCGGAACTGTGGGGCTAACTGATTCCCATAGAAATTACGTGGAGCTTCCAGTTGACACCCTGCTTGCCTTCAGGTGTCTGGGCTCTCTTACACCCCCCAGCAGCACAGGTCTAGATGGTTAAGTAATACATAAAGACCGATAAATGTGCACCCGGGAGGGGGGACTATAAAGTTACAACTGTGTGTGTGATTAGATTTACATCCGCGCCTGGCCATGAAGCCTTAATCAGATGGTGAATCAAACCACTGCATAATTTGGAACGTCATGCTCGTCCTAGGAAGCCGAAGCTATAATTCTATGCAACAGAACTTTCGATGGTTCCAGAGCAGGGCTGCAAATCATCACTCCTTGCTTAAGAGTTGGAGACTTTCCAACTCCGGTCCAGAACACATGTCTAGCATGCTCACTCGATCTGGGAACATTTCACCAGGTAGGTATTATTAAAGGTGAAATGAACCCGGCCACCATAGAGCCATAGACTGATATGGGGCCGCGAAACCACAACCACCACGATACTCCCATAAAGGGCCAACCTCAATAATCAGCCAGATAACAGTTAAGTGTCTAAAGAGACAAATAACGGAACTCTGCCAGCTTACTGATTCCCGTGGAAATAAATTGGAGTTTCCAGTTGTACCCCTGCTTACTTCAGGGGACTGGGCTCCCTTATACCCCCAGTTGCACAGGTCTAAATGATTAAGTAATACATAAAGACCGATAGATGTGCCCCCGGGGGGGGGGGACTATAACATTACAGTTAAATATTTTCTCAGTTGCTCTTTTCCAACACCATTCGTTTCCACGAACAAAATGCAATTACTTTACATCGTGAATGTAGTTAGCGAAATTTTAAATCATGAAGACTATCCAACTCCTGTCCAGAACACATGTCTAGCATGCTCACTGGATCTAGGATCATTCCACCAGGTAGATGTTATTAAAAGTGAAATGATCCTGGCCACCATTAAAAACAGACCTGTTATGGGGCCAAGAAACCACAACCACCACGATACTCCCGAAGGGCCAACTTCAATAATCAGTCAGAGAAACAGCTAAATGCCTAAGGAGACAAATAGCGGAAACTCTAAGGGCTACTGATTCCCGTGGAAATAACGTGGAGCTTCCAGTTGTACCCCTGCTGACTTCAGGGGACCGGGCTCCCTTATACCTCTAGTTGCACAGGTCTAGATAGTCGAAGTTCTATAAAGACCGATAAATGTGCCCCCGGGGGGGATATTTTTAGGTTTATAATAACTCAAACAGTTGTGTCCATAATCTCACAGTTGCAGAAGCACTTAGATATGAATTTCTATGAAATATTACTTAACTTCAGCCAGAGGTATGCAAATATGATCTTTAAAAATTCAACTCTGTTTTCTATTTATTTCAAATCTTGTGTTGAATTTTGGAATACCCTTTAGTTGTTACCGTTTGCATCATTTCAAGTATGCAATTAACATAGCACTTTTGTTCCATTTCATTTGCCAAATTACCCGATCTAATATCATCTGCTATTTCTTTAGTGATTTTCGGAAACTTGGGTAAACACACATCGCGCATTAATTTGGCAGTAGCCCACATCTGTTCTTCTGTGACCTGAAAGAAAATTACTTTTGGAAAATCAAATCGATCAATTTTTAACAAAATAATAAAACTTCCTAAATGATGTTAATAAAATTTTTGGAATTATTGGGAAATAAAACTAAAACATATGAGCGATAATCAGTAATATAGAGCGATAAGATTTTTAGAAACCATTTATCAGCAATCAAAGCTTTGGATCTGGTGTTATACAGTTTTAATCTTTTTCTTTCCATAGTTTCCTTATTCATTAAACTATGGCTTTCTGTTGGAGCGGTCTATTAGAAAACGCAGCTGGCTTTAAGTAGTGGAATAAAAACTCATAGCCACACATTCAGTACCCTTTGCCATCTAATCTATCTATCGCTTTAGTCTTTGGGTTCGCGTTTCTAATATCTCTCTCCTTTACAATTCCATCTCTACCGCTTCATGTCTACGAACAGCTAAAACAAAGTATACAATCAGAACGTAGATACAACTACATTCTTCCTTTTCCTACAGCGTTCTCTCTCTGTTACATTAAGCTAAACTAAAGGGTTTTCCAACAGGAAGTTTGTTTTCTAAAACAAAATAAAAAAAATTTAAATCAAGATGATTCAAATTTGTATTGTATTGCGAAGTGAAAAGTTCGGCAATTATGAATAAAGTCGATCTTTCATCAAAACTTTTAATAACTTTTTGGTGAAATCACGTATTTTGAGTTTTAAGGCTGTAATCGATTCGATTGGCTCCTTATAGACTCTGTCCTTAACATAGCCCCACAAAAAATAATCCAGTGCTATTAAATCGCACGATCTGTCTGACTACTTAACTGCTGATTGTCGTGAAATTATGCGATCGGGAAATTTGATTTGCAATAAATTGATCGTTTCATTGGCTGTGTGACATGTGGCACCATCTTGTTGAAATCACATGTCAGTAATATCCACGTCGTCAATAATACGCCAAAATTCAGTCGTTAGTGATAGTGTGATCCATTGAACGTTACCGTATTTCCAGCCTCGTCTTTAAAAAACAAAACGGCGCAACCACGCCTCCAGACCACATAGCGCACCATATAGTGACACGCTGAGCATGCATAGGCTTCTCAGTAACCGCTCTAGGATTTTTAGAAGCACAAATGCTATTTAAATCCTGAACGCATGCCTGATGATTGGAAACTCAGCGTGCTATGCTCTGTTTATAAAACAGGGGAAAGATCAGTATGTTCCAGTCTACTTCCCATTGTTTATAAGATCTTGGCCACAATATTGTGTAAGCGACTAAAACCAAGGGCCAATGAAATATTTAAACCCTACCAATGCAGTTTTAGACCTAGAAAATCCACCACAGACCAGATATTTACACTACGCCAAATCCTGGAGAAAACGCACGAAGAGCAAATCGGCACACACCATCTATTCGTCGATTATAAAGCCGCTTTTGATAGCCCGAATAGAACAAAGGTGTATCAGGCTATGTCTGAATCTGGAATTCCGGTGAAATTGATAAAACTTTTTCGGATGACGCTAACTGATACAAGATCGTCAGTGAAAACAGGAAATAATCTTACCGAATCGTTTACCACCTTACGAGGATTCAGACAGGGCGACTGTGCGACCTATTTAATATTGCTATGGAAAAAGTGATACACGATGCGGCAGTTAATAGAAATGGCACTATTTTCACTAAGAGCCACATGCTCCTTGCATATGCTGATGACACCGACATCATTGGTAGGACATTGCGAGATGTAACTGCTGCCTTTGCGGACATTAAAAGGCAATCCTTGAAAGCCAAATTAAGGTGATCACTGCAACGAACAGGAAATCTACTAGATTAGGTGAAACTGTGATCGTTGGCAACTATAACTTTGGGGTTGTGGAGGAATTTGTGTATCCCGGGAAGTACGAATAAGAATGATATTGGCAAACCGGTGCTACTTTAAGCTAAACAGGCAAAAGTATAGCTCTCTCTAGAGTTACGAAAATAACACTCTACAATACACTAATTCTACCGGTGCTTTTATATGGCGCAGCAGCATGGATATTTTCACAAGCAGGAGATGAATCTTTGTACTTGGCGTGTTCGAGAGAAAAATCCTTTGTCGAATATACGGACTAATTTGTGTAAGTGGAGGCTATCGGCATCGTATGAACCATGAACTGTATGAGCTGTACGCTGACATTGACATTATCACGCGCATAAAAGTGCAAAGATTGCGCTGGCTAGGATTTGTTGTGAGAATGAGTAAAGAAGCTTCAGTAAGGAAAATTTTCGAATATGATACGGAAGGCGTCCGGAGAAGAGGACAACCAAAACTCCAAGATCAGAAAGATTAGTTCCAACGACATCTCTCAGATCTAAATGTTAGAAATTGGAGAAGAAGGGCAAGGAATGCTATTCCCTCTTCGGCCTAAGACTCACCAGGGTTGTATATGGCCGTTTAAGAAGAAGAAATGCAAAAATTTTGCTTCGAAAAAAATGATTTTTTTCAGAAAAACCAACCGGTTGTTTCTGAATGAATTGAGCAAATCTACGGCAATGTAAATGTTCGATCGGCTACAATTCCTACACCAGTTGTACCTTGTAAGTCTTTAAAGTCAAATCCTTACGCAAAATGCGCCATGTAGTGGTTTTGGATAACCCCAATTGTGGAGTATGTCGAGGAATTGACAAATTTTAATCTGCTTCAGCACTGTAGCTCATGGCTGCGATATTTTCAATTGAACGAGTTGGTCGCACGCATTGTTGTTCGCACATGTTGTATCGAACCTGTCTAAATCAAATTTAACATCCTTCAGAGACAATTACGTTGTCCGAAAATATCACAAATTTTACAAAATGTAACTTTAACCGAATCACCATTTTTATAGTCGATTTTATTTATTTTAATGCGATTTTCGTAAGAAATTGAATTCGTGGTGAGATTTGGCAATGCATCTGCCATGTTGTTGGTATTGGCACAATTGAAGAAACCAAGTCTCTTGTTGAAAAACCCCATATAAATAGTTACAAGTTTTACGAGCCCAACGATTGTGCGCTATTTTCGAAAGAGTCTATAAATGTTTTCATATTAAATTTGTAGTGAGAGTTTCGATTTTCGTCACATCCTGGAAGCTTAGCTATAATTTGCGTTTTCAAAGTTGTGAAATTTTTGCAAAATATGGATTCTTGTGTAATACATAACCTCTGCAATCTGATTGTTAATTATTGTAAGTCACAATATTGGTATAAAAATTCCGAATTGGTGACAGGCTCAACGACAGATTAGAAATTAGTAGATTTTATTCAAACGTTTAAAGCTTTTATAGTCTAGTCAAGGCTTAGAGTAATAAAAATCCACGATTGTAAAACTAATTACCAAATGCTTAACATCCTTCACCTTCAGCCTTTAAAGGTTATTATTTTTTAACTTTTTTGTTTTTAAAAAATTTGTGTTATTACTTAACCTTTCACAATTAAGCCAATGTTCTTTGATCCTTCTTTCTTTACAAAATTCACAATAAAACTTACACCACAAAACGCTTGCGTTAGTACGCAAAAGGAAATTAAGACTCTAAACAACAGATCAACGTTTCGTTGCGAAAACATTTTATCACAATTTAAAAATCCTTAGCGAGTTAAAAAAAAATACTTTATTCACTTTAACACTTTAATGCGTAGAAAAATATGTTGACAACAAAATGTTGAAAAGTCATTTAAATCAAATCAATAGAAATAATGTTATTTTATATACGAATTGCGATTAACTATTCGATTACAAAATGCAGATAAATGTACGAGTAGAATTTATTGAGATGACATTATCAATTATTTCGTTTATTGATTTGATATGTTGCATGAAAAGTTATTTAAACACATTACACATGTATCAGAGAAATATATACGAGGTGTATTGTAAAATTTTTAAGAATTTTATAGAAGGTTTGCTAAAGAGAGAGGACCTTTATATTTATCAATTTTTTCACTTTAAAATTTCATAAATATTTAAATTTCGTTTCATTTCATAAATATTTAAATCGATCTGCATTGGCAACTAAGACTCATATTAATTGGCTTAAATTTAGAAAATATCTAAGCTCTCATTGTTCGAAAAATATACCGCTGCGTACTTCAGGAGAGGTGGAAAAAGCTATTGACGACTTTAATTAAGAAATCAGACTAGCCACAGTTCACGCAACCACAAATGCTCCGATAAAAAGATACAGCAGAATATATTCAGTAGATGTACAACAACTCCTCCTAGAGAAAAGGAGAATCCGTAGAGAGTGGCAGGCGTGTAGATCACCCCAACTAAGAAACAGGCTGAAAGAGTGTACCAAACAGCTTCGTGATTTACTTGAAGTGCAAAGAATTGCTTCACTTAACAAATACTTGGAAAATCTTGATGCAACTTCGCATTCAGACTACTATATGTGGCGCGCAACAAAAAACATTAAGCGACCAACTTTACGCCAGTCGCCACTGCGTACCCCAAGCGGTGATTGGGCAAGAAGCAACGAGGAAAAAGCTTATCTGTTTTCCAACCACCTCCTAAAAGTATTTTCTTCTAATTTATCGACAGACCCTATAGTGTTACCTGAAATAATACCTATAGAAGCTGTGCCTTTGAGACTGGAAGTACAAGAGTTGAGAAAGGCTATCGCCGGCTTAAAACTTAAAAAATCACCTGGTATTGATAAAGTTAGTAATAGGATGCTTCTGGAGCTACCAAATGTAGCGGTGAGAATCTTATTGTTTATATATAACGCCATTTTGCGCCTCAGTTTTTACCCTCAGAAGTGGAAGATTTCGAAGGTGATAATGATTCCCAAGCCGGGCAAGGATCATTCTAGGATAGATTCTTACAGGCCAATAAGCTTGCTGTCCAATTTACCTAAACTGTTCGAGAAACTTTTAATAAATAGAATGTATCCCATATTGATCGAAAAGAAGTGTATACCGGATCACCAGTTTGGATTTAGGAAAAAGCATAGCACAATAGAGCAAACGGATAGACTTGTTAATGCTGTTAAACAAACCTTTGAAAATAAACAATACTGTTCTGCTCTCTTTATTGATGTTTCCCAGGCCTTCGATAAAGTTTCGCACGAGGGCTTAATTCATAAACTAAGGCAGAATTTGCCTCAAAATATTTCCACATTACTGGAAAGCTACTTGAGTAGCCGTTTATTTGTTGTAAAGCACGAGGAGTTTTTGAGCCCACCACAGCCAATTAGAGCCGGAGTTCCTCAAGGGAGCATCTTAGGTCCGATTTTGTATTTATTATATACCTCAGATATGCCTACACGGGACGACGTTCACGTTTCAACATTTGCTGATGATACTGCCCTGCTTTGTGTTCATGTAGACCCACACGAAGCTTCACTACGTCTTTAAAGTCATGTGTTCCAAGTCGAAAAATGGTTAAGAAAATGGCGAATAAAAATTAATGAACAGAAGTGCATTCATATTACTTTTACATTACGCAGGAGTACATGCCCACCTATCACGATGAATAATCGGACAATACGTCAACGTTCGGTCGTCAAGTACCTCGGTATGCACCTTGACAGGCGTCTAACATGGGAGCACTACATAGAAGCTAAACTTATGCAAATAAGACTTAAAACTGCTCAATTAAACTGGCTAATTAGTCGGAATTCTGTTCTCAGTCTTGACTGCAAACTTTTGATCTACAAGTCTATTCTAAAGCCAATATGGAGCTATGGAATTCAAATGTGGGGCACTGCCTCAGTGTCAAATGTCAAATGGATACAAAGAAGCCAGAACAAAATCCTCAGACTCATAACTGCTGCCCCATGGTATGTGAAAAACTCAAACATTCACAAGGATTTGAAAGTGCCCTCTGTAAGAAAGGAAATACAGAAGTACGCATCCAAATATTTGAGAAAACTGGAATTTCATCCAAATATTTTGGCACGTGATATATTAAATGATAGAGGCTACAATCGTCTGAAGAGGAGAGACGTTAGGGCTATTAGTATAAGTAATTTCTAATGTTTTCCTTTTTATTTTTTTTTATTTCTTGTTAACTAAAATTTTTTGGCTGGCATTGGCTAGACATAAAGATAGTTTTTACTTTTAGATTTAAGATTTATCTACTTATTGTTAGTTCTATTAATTTAGAAGATTCAATAAATAATATTATGATACAAAAAAAAAAAAAAAATATTTAAATTTCATTTCAGAGTTCAGAAAATGTGGCCACTTTTTATTCCATTTCCTTTGGAGTTTCTTTATCGATTGATTTCCTTATTCTAGACAACTTGCATGCCACATATTGAAGTTTCATATACCGGTGTGTTGATGTTGAAATGGAAATAAAGATGCCTTCTTTGCTTTCTTAATTGATAGATGCCTCTGGATTAATGGCCTTGGCAAACAAGCCAAACAAAGCTTCAATTCCTACATCTGGTTTTGGATAACCCCAATTTTTGAGAACATCGAGGTATTGGTAAATTTGCGATTATTTCAGTTGAACGACCCGGTCGAATACGCGTTGGCTTTTGGACATTTTGTATCCAGCCTGTCGTTTCAAATTGAATAATCAAATTCTTAATAGCGGTCTCAGAAGGACTATAATATTGTCCGAAAATATCACGAATTTTGCTAAATGTGACTTTATTATTGGGAATTTTATTTTCAAGTTAATCGATTATTGAAAATATCATAAAATATTTATACTGTTGTTTTTTAGTAGTTAATTATTAAGCACTAGGTCATTATTTAATAAAAAATTTTACAATTTTCTTTTTTATTATTTTTTTTTTTCAATATTTCGCCAAACAAAAATAGTGAATAAATAATTAATCAAAATTGAAAAAATTTTTTTTAATTACAAATTAAATCGAAGAATGACGCAAATGTGAAGAGATGTAGCAATTGTGGTGGACACTACACTGCTAATTACAGGGGCTGTCCTGTATATTCTTTGGTAAAGAAGTCGTCTGTGAAATTAAATACTGCTCCTGAGCAAAGACCATATCGACCAAATGACCATTATCCTCAGCTGGCTGTACCAACCACCCAACAGGTTTCATACGCTGATATGCTTAAAAACGATTGGAATCAAGTACCTAAGGCGTCATTGACAACAAACCAGAACCAGCTTATGCACCCGGAACCTAAACAGCAGACATCGGCTGTTAACTATAGTCGCTTGGAAGGAACCATTTAGAAATTAGTGCAGTCCCTAAACAGTTTCATGAGTACAATCGGCAATATGATGCAGGAAATGATAAAAATGCAATCTATGATATTACAGGCAGTACTAAACAAACCATGAACTGTTTAAAAATATGTTTTTGGAATGCGAACGGTATACGCCAACACAAAAACGAACTTGAGTACTTTCTTATCGAACAACAAATTGATGTCGTGATGATTTCAGAGACTCATTTAACAAAAATTAGTTATTTTAAGATCAATGGTTATATATTATACGATACCAAAGACCCCCATGGAAGAGCATGTGGTGGATCGGCAATACTTGTAAATGCCCGAATTAGATATTATTTAATGGGTGATCTTTGTGAGGATTATCTGCAGGCGACATATGTCTGCATTGGGGAATTTCAGCAGAGAACAGTTATTTCTTCGATATATTCACCTCCTAGATTTCGGCTATCGGAGAGTCAATATGGTGACTTCTATAAATTACTAGGTCCCTGTTTCATAGCATCAGGTGACTACAACGACTATCACGACTTATTAATCCAATAGATCGTGTTTTGTTTGACACAATTTCAAAAATGCGTCTAAATGTGATTTCTAGTGGTCAACCCACCTACTGGCCTACTGATCGGCAAAAGGTACCTGGTGTTATCGACTTTGGAGTGACTAAGGGCATTTCAAGAGAAAAAATTAAGGCTGAAGCTTCACTTGAATTATCCTCAGATCCACTATTGTGTATATATGGAATGGACAGGATATGGCATCGGAGGGGACTAGTACAAGCACAAATTGGTTCAAATTTAGAAAATACCTCAGTACACACTGTATGGAAAACATCCCACTAAGAACACCAGAGGATATAGAGCAGGGCCTTAGAGATTTTGATAGAAACCTCAAACTAGCTGCCCAACATGCTACAGAAACCCGGAAATCGAAAAGGGGCAACCACATTTACTCTGTTGATGTAGAGCAGCTCTTGTCAGAAAAGTGGAAAATTCGGAGAGAGTGGCAATCTCATAGATCTCCTCAACTCAAAACCAAACTGAAAGATTGTACGAAGAGGCTAAGAGAGCTTCTAGAATCTCGAAGAGTAGGAATGCTGAAAAATTACCTGGAACACCTTGACGCAAGCCCACAATCGTTTTATTCACTATGGCGCGCGTGTAAGAACCTAAAAAGGCCAGTTGTACGCAAGCCTCCTATACGAACTTCTTGTGGAGGCTGGGCAAGGAATGATAAGGAAAAAGGCAATTTATTTGTGGACTATTTGAATAATGTATTTACCCCAAATGTCTCGACAGATTTGGCTGAACTGCCACCGGTCGATGGTAATCCGGCAGTTACAATAAGGTTTGAACTAAGGGAAATTGAACAGGCATTAACAAATTTGAATATCAGGAAAGCCCCACAGGACTTGATAAAACCAGTAACAAGATATTATTTGAATTACCCAGTACAGCCCGGAAAATTATTCTTTTTATTTTTAATGCCATATTACGCCATGAGTACTTTCCGACAGAGTGGAAGAAATCCTTGATAACGATGATTCCTAAGCCGGGTAAAGACCATACAAAGATAGAATCATACAGACCTATTAGCCTTCTATCAAATACATCAAAACTGTTTGAGAGAATACTAATGACTAAGTTGAACCCGATTCTGAGTGCAAAGGAATGTATTCCGAACCATCAATTCGGCTTCAGAAGACAACATAGTACGATCCAACAAACGCACAGGTTAGTAAATGTTATCAAAAGGGCCTTCGAAGAAAGAAAATACTGTTCTGATTTATTTATTGACGTTTCCAAAGCGTTTGATAAGGTATGGCATGAGGGCCATACCTTATCAAACTTGAACTTACCTGAAAACTTATATGGGTTATTAAAAAACTATCTAGCTAATCGAAGGTTTGTGCTGAAAGAAGGAGATTTTATAAGCTAACCTCAGCTTATTCAGGCAGGAGTACCTCAGGGTAGCATTTTGGGTCCTATTTTAGACTTGATGTACACATCAGATATGCCAACTAGCAACCGAGTGCACACATCGACATTTGCTGATGACACAGCTTTTTTAAGTACTCATGAAACTGCACAAGCAGCATCACGTCATCTACAGGATCACATACTCAATATGCATAAATGGCTGAAGAAGTGGAGAGTAAAGGTGAATGAGCAAAAATGTACTCATATAACCTTCACACTGCGTAGGGACTCATGCCTGCCCCGCTATTAGCATAAATACCCCCCGGGGGCACATTTATCGGTTCTTATAGAATACTCGACTATCTGGACCTGTGCAACTGGGGGAAAAAGGGAGCCCAGTCCCCTGAAGGCAGACAGGGAGTCAACTGGAAACTCCACTTTATTTCCACGGGGATCAGTGAGCCCCAGAGTTCATTATTTGTCTCTTTAGACTTATAATAGTTCTCTGGCTGATCATTGAGGTTGGCCCCTATATGGGAGAATCGTGGTGTTTGTGGTTTCGCGGCCCCATAGCAGGTCTGTTTTTTATGGTGGCCAGGATCATTTCGCTGATAATGACACGCATGGTGAATGATCCAGTCCAGTGAGCATGCTTGACATGTGTTCTGGACAGGAGTTGGATAGTCTCCAACTCTTTAGCAAGGTGTGATGATTTGCAGACCTGTACTGAAATCATTGAAGTTGCAACTAGGTGGTTCTGTTGCATAGAATTATGGCTTCGGCTATCTAGGACAAAGTGTTTTGTCCACCATCTGATTAAGACTATATAGTCGGTGCAGATGTAAATCAAATCACGCATTAGCATGAATAACCAGATGATACCTCAACTTTCAGATGTCAAATACCTTGGTATACATCTTAATCGTCGCCTTACATGGAAAAAACACAAAGAGTTCAAACTGAGTTCAAAATGAAGTTAAAGGCAATCCAATTGAACTGGCATATTGGCAGGAACTTAACCCTCAGCTTAGACTGCAAGCTTCTACTGTACAAGTCGATCCTCAAACCAATTTGGTCCTACGGAGTACAATTATGGGGTACTGCCTCAGCAAGCAATGTTGAGAAAATTCAGAGGCGCCAAAATAACATTCTTCGCTTGATCACAGTTGCTCCCTGAAATGTAAAAAACGCAAACATCCACAAGGATCTAAATATGTCAGTCCGGGCGGAAATAGCGAAACACGCAGTAACTTATTTGGAAACTCATCCAAATCCTTTGGCGCGTAATATACTTAATGGACCTGGTTACATCCGTCTAAAGAGAAGGGATATTGCCGTACTAGGCCGATCATATGAGAGATAGCAAAAAACATGAAAAATATTAATTTTGTCTAGCACTGGCTGGACTAAATTATTTTTCTTTTTTTTTTAATTTTTTAGATTTAAGATATGAGTAATTATTGTTAGTCCTTTTGGAAGATTCAATAAATAATATGAAAAAAAAAATTAACAAATTCAAAAATAATCAAAAACTTTTTTCAAAAAACAAAACAAACAAAAATTATAATTATAATTTTGCTATTGCACCTCAGTTATACGGACTGCCAAAAATTCACAACGAGGAATTTCCTGTAAGGCCAATTTGTTCATTTGTTAATTCATCATCTTACGAATTTTGTAAATATGTTACTAACATATTGAAAAAGATCACTGAGGGCTCTAAGTATATATGTGTATAAAAGATTCAATTGAATTTAAGGGAAAAATTAAAAAAAAGCCTTAATGTGCAGCATCATCAGCATCTTTTGATGTAGTATCATTATTTCCAAGTATTCCTATTGATTTGGCGATCAACACAATGGCAGAGGAATGGAATGTTTTGAAAAATTTTGCAAAGATTGAGAAAGGTTTAGTTTTTCGTATTCTCAAGTTTTGTATAGAGGATAATAGATATTTTCAGTATTTTTTTTTTGTTTAAAGAGAATGCAACAATGCCAATTTAGTCAAGTACCGTGCTACATTCTTTAGGAAAGGGATAGTGAAAAGATGAAACAGGTGGTGAAAGTAGAAGGATAGTCGGAAATTAACTGTCGTATAAAGACAGCACAGCTACCAGTGATCATGCCTTCATCGCTGAGCAGCCCCATCGACAGTCAATCTTAATTTTTGTAGTGAAAAAAATCAAGGTCTTCGTTGGGAATCGAACCCACAACACCCATACTGACAAGCTAGTACACTACCTGCTAGCCTACAGGGGCACCCAGAATAATTAAAAAAGAAAGTTTTAAAATTTTTTATTAAGTAATGACCTAGTGATTAATAATTAACTACTAAAAATATTAAAAAAGGTCAGCAGTTGCTGTTCTGAAGTCACGACCCCATTGCATACGCTTTTCACCAGTCGAAGAGAAGTTTGTGACATAATTAAAAAACTTAAAAATAAAAAGAACTCCAGGAACAGATCAAATCAACAACAAATGCCTAAAAATGCTTTCAGACAAAGCTGTAAAGTATCTTACCACCATGTTTAACGCTTGTTTAAAATTCTGCTATTTTCCTGCATCGTGGAAAATATCTAAAACCATACCAATACTTAAGCCAAATAAGAGTGCAGATTCTCCAACATCATACAGACCAATTAGTTTACTTGCTTCAATAAGCAAAATTCTTGAAAAAATTATAAAGGAAAGAATTATTAATTTTGTTGATACAAATAATATACTTCCTTCGCAGCAATTTGGTTTTAGAAAAGAACACAATACAACGCAACCCCTACTTAAAATAAGAAATCTAGTTAAAAATAATTTTAAAGCTGGCAAATCCACAGGAATGATCCTTTTTGGGATATAAGGGCTGCCTTTGATTCTGTTTGGCATAATGGGCTCATTTACAAACTAAAACAATTTAATTTCCCAACATATTTATTAAAAATTATACGCAGTTTTCTAAGTAATAGATCATTTCACGTATATGTAGGCACAACGCGCTCTCAGCAAACATATATTCCAGCTGGTTGTCCTCAAGGTTCCTGCTTGTCACCCGTTTTGTATAACTTATTTACTGCAGATATTCCGTGTTTCTCAAGTTGCATCACTTCAATATTTGCAGACGATACCTCCATACTCTGCTCCGATATTTACGCCACTAATATTGTAACTAAGTTACAATTAGCACTAGCTGAACTACACAACTGTTTTAATAAATGGAATATCCTGGTTAACCCTGAGAAAACACAAGCAATATTTCTCACAAGAAGAAGGAAGGCATGTTTCATCCCACAAAACCCTATTCAGTTTTTAAATAAAAACATTAATTGGGAGAATTAAGTCAAATATCTTGGTATTATCCTTGATACCAAACTTTGCTACAACGAGCACATATCTTATCTGCTTCACAAAATCAAAATAATGACAATTCTGATGTACCCTATTATAAATAGAAAATCAGAACTCAATATAAATAACAAAAAGTTAATTATCAGAGCAATTTTTCACCCAATAATGTTTTACGGTGCTCCAGCTTGATCCACTTCCGCAAAATGTCATCTGAAAAAACTTTAAGTTGCCCAGAATAAACTTTTAAAATTGATTTTTAAACTGCCTTGGCACTTTTCCACCCAACGTCTTCATACTCTAGCAAACTTTGAACTCACCTACGATAAAATTGAGAGGCTAACAACAAATTTCCATACAAGATGTCAACTTTCCCGGTATGGTCACATAAATGATCTGACCTCATCTTGAATTTTTATTTTTTCACATTCCTAGTTTAAAGTTTTTATCATATACCCTCTTTCAAAAAGGTTTTTATAAAATTTTTCCTTCCTTAAATAAAACAACACCAAATAACAAATATAAATATTTAAAATAATAATTAAGTAGAAGAGGAACGTAGTTCCTAAACTCTTTGCCTTAAAAAGGCAAATGTAAAAATTTCTTTAATATTATAATAAACACACAAATTGAAAAGAAAAAAAAAAGGTCAAATAACTATAATTATTATTTATACTGTTGTCATTCCTTTCCGTCTTTGCTAGCTGTTTTTTCGATATGAACGGAAGCGCTTCTCAAGCTGTGTTTTTAATTATACTGGTGTCTCAGTATTCGGGCTAAGGTCTCACTAAGGTCGCACCTACTTATGTAGATACAATGCCCTGCATCTGGCATTTTATGCGGGAGTAATTTTTAATATTGCCGTCTTTTATTATTATCGAGGTACGTGTGTCCTTCTAAGGGTATTTTTCGTTTGTTCGGGTATATGAATTGTGTCACTGATGTGAAAATTGTCGCTGAGGTCGTGTTTGACCTGTTCTTTTATTATGTCGCTGTTAAAAGTTTTTATTTTGTAGACTTCCATGTTTTCAAGAATGTATAGTCTTGGTCTTGAAAACTTGGAAATCTACAAAACAAAAAATCTACCCGACGGACACAGGTATACACCATATAACAACAAAAGACGGAAATTAAGGATTTTTCAACAAAAAGTTTGCTTTCTAAAACAAAATAACACAAAAATTTAAATTTAGATTAATTAAATTTTTATTATTTTAGAAAGAGAAAATTTCGGCAATGATGAATGCAAAAAGGATGTCTAGGAAAAGTTCACCACAATCACGCTGACTGGTGTCAATTCTTCCATCAAAGTTTTTAATCACTTTTTGGCAAAATGACGGTTCTATTTCATTAATTACATCACGGATTTTGAGTTTTAGGACTGAAATCGATGCGATTGGCTCCGTATAGACTCTGTCCTTAACATAGCCCCACAAAAAATAATCCGGTGGTGTTAAATTATACGATTTGGATGGCTAGTTAACTGTTAATTGTCGTAAAATAATGCGATCAGAAAATTTGGTTTGCAATTAATTGATCGTTAAATTGGGTGTGTGATATGTGGCACCACATCCTGTTAAAACCACATCTCAGTGATATTCACGTCATCAATAATAGACCAAAATTCAGTGGTTAGCGATACCATAATCCATTGACCGTTACCGCATTTCTTCGACAAAAAAAACGGCCAAAACACATATCCAAGCCACATAGCGCATCATACAGTAACAAGTTCAGCCTGCAAAGGCTTCTCAATAATTGTTCTATATAGTTGCCCAAATGTGACAATTTTGCTTGATTTTTTTAAGAAAAATCTGCCGGTTGGTCCTGAATGAATTGAGCGAATCAATGGCGATGTGAATGGTTGGTCGGCTTCAATTCCTGCACTATGTGGTGAACGTCGAGGAATTGACAAATTTGGATCTACTGTTAAACAATTTAACGACCCAGTACCCCCCAGGGGCACATTATATGGTCTTTATAGAACTTCGACTATCTAGACCTGTGCAACTGGGGGAAAAAAAGGGAGTCCAGTCCCCTAAAGGCAGCAGGGGTCAACTGGGAACTCTACGTTATTTCCACGGGTATCAGTGAGCTCGCAGAGTTCCTCTATTTGTCTCTTTAGACATTTAGCTGTTCTCTGGCTGGTTACTGAGGTTGGCCCCTATATGGGAGTATCGCGGTGGTTGTGGTTTCGCAACCCCATATCAGGTTTGTTGTTTAATATGGTGACCAGGATCATCTCGCCAATAATAACACCCACAGGTTAATGACCCCGTCCAGTGAGCATGCTAGATATGTGTTCTGGACAGGAGTTGGAAAGTCTCCAGCAAAGAGTAGTGGCTTGCAGCTCTGCTCTGGAATAATTGAAATTGCTATTAGGAAGGACCTGTTGCTAGAGTTAGACTTCTGCCTCCTTGGGCGTGAGTGGCGCTGCTTTTCACTCACAGTGGTTTGACCACTATCTGATTAAGGCTCCATAGCCAGGTACAGATGTAAATCTTAACACATAATGAACGATCCAGTCGAACATGCGTTGGCTTTTGAACATTTTGTATCGAAACTGTCGACTCAAATTTAACGATCGAATTCTTAATACCAGTTTTAGAAGAACGATTATATTATGCGAAAGTATCACAAATTTTGCGAAGTGGATTTTAATTATTTTAATGTAATTTTTGTACAAAATTTAATTCATTGCAGCAATTGCAATTGCCAAATACGTAAAACAAAAACTAAATGTCATGTTGTTGATGATGCCACATTTGAAAAAAAAATTTCTTGTTGAAAAACCCGAGGAGGTCACGGACATTCAACCTACATGAGTAGATACGATATTAATTAAACCCCAAAACTGACTTTCCAGTACAATTTAAAATACGACTTGAGAATGATGTTATCACATCGAAAGCGCTCGCCGTTCATACCGAAAAAATAACCAGCAAAGTGGGAAAGGAATGACAACAGTATTTTATTTCCAAATAACTTAATAAAATTCCGACTAATACTTTCAGCTCAACACTCACTTACATTTCAAATTGATTCCTTTAAGATATCCTAGAACAATAAAGAACATTAAAACGACTGGCGCAAGCGCGCAACTCGTACAATTTATCTTAAATAAATTCTGAGTTGCCAACTAAATAAATGATGGCTTAAAAAAGCATAGAATAATTAAAATTCCAAAAAAAGAGACTTCACAAAATGCAACAACTAGAAGAACAACAGGCTTCTTGGAATAATGAACCAAGCCATAGTCACGACGGGTAAGCAAATCAGGCTGCGATCATATTAATAACAATCAATCGATTGACCTGCGTCGATATAGCGAGCTTAAGAGAGCATTCGATAGTGTATGCACTCGAATGCATTTTGTAGTTTTTAAAGTTTAACAAATCAAAAACTTAAACATTTCCAAGCTTCTTGGTACATGGGTAGCATTTTAAACACAATCACGGGCTCGGGAGACGACGTTTTACATCGCTTTAGTAACCTCCGGCGGGCTATGGCTAAGTTTCCCATATTTCCAAGGTCACACAAGTTAGCATCATCAATAGCTACCTGAAACCAGCTACATTTTATGGATACACCATCTTAAAATATTGAAAGGAGTACAAGCGACATGAAATTCTGCATGTTCCTTGTGCTACAAAATGGAATCAAAGTAAATCAATTATCCCATTTGCTTTTTTTTTTTAATATAGACAACTACAATTTTATTTAATTGAACACTTTTTGAACACACCTCGCATATATTTAATATCTATTTATTAAGAAAGTATCAATTAAAATAAGTGTAGAGTTAAAAACAAAAGTAAAGCAAATCATGCATTTGAAACTAAAGAGAACGTAACAAGTGGAAATTACAGGCTTCAACAAGAGAGATTTACTTCCCCAATAATTATCTTTCGATTAAAATGTTTATTGACTAAAAAATGGATCTGTCAGAAAGACTTTCTAAAACACACCTTTTAAAAAAAATTACACCCTACATCGCTTGAAAGTCAATAGTGGGAGACAGTAAGTCAGTTCGTTATATTACAGTGAAAAATTCTGAGATTTTGACTAACTTTCAACTGCCCCTTTATGCCTGAAACTAAAATCATAATACCGGAATTTCTCATCCAAAAGAAAGAAGGGTCACTGAAGTTTAAAATTAACAAAAAAAAAAAAAAAAATAACACGTAGCAGTGATATATTTTCTTATATACCCTTAAAATAAAAAGCTTTTGGCCTTAAACGACTGGCACTAATGCACAAAAATTCACGATGATAACTTTGCCACTTTAACGTATAAAAGCTGCTGTATTAATTGTTGTGCCTTCACTCGATCACGTTTGCCATTACACCGACTGTTTCATAAATAAGAGAGAGTTTATATATTGTTTTAAAAGCTTTCAGAATTTGCTGCAGCTCTGATGCTCCACGCTTGGAAAGTTCTACAAAGGCATTTAATACACATGCTGTCGTTATCAATATTTAGTGTTGTTGTTTTGTTTGGTTTGTCTATCTTTCTATTATTAATTCGTGGAATTTATATATATAGCATTCTGCTGTTATTTTATGTTCATAAGATTTCTTAGAAACTGCTTGATTTCTTAACCGATGTAATAGGTCATTTCACTTTACTCTTTGTATTGACTTTTATAACTTTTTATAACTCAAACTAAACTTCGCAATAATATCTTTAATATAATGAAAATGTTTTTGTCGATGTTCACTTTCTATCTACTTGAAGCCTGCTGGGTTTGTGTGTCTCTTGCAATAGTTCTTTATGCATAAAATACGCAGCCAAACATTTGCAACCGTAAGCCTCTGTATTCTTTAAGGTTCATTGCAGGTTCTTTAGTCATTTTCTGTTGTTCCATTGACTGCCACCGTTAGACCCACTATTAGCCAACAAGCAGATTCATTATATCTTCTATAATCTTATTATAGAAGATTATTAATCAAAATATCAACAACCAAGTTAAGCTAGATCCCCATTAAGGTGCACCGCCTCCACTTATCTTTTTCCGTACATTTCGAAGTAAAAAAAACGTTATTATTACTTACGTATCAAAAATTTGTACCATTGGCTGAATACCATGCTTCTATTTACATCCCCAAAGCTGCTCAATCACTCTTAGGACATTGAAGTTCTTATCACCTTATTTCAGGCACTTCCTAGCCTAGACGATTGGTGCAGCCATTTACCCCCCAGAGGCTATAATGTCGAGGTATGAAGGTGTTCACCAAGTTTGTGAGACCCCATAGGAGGGGGTATCTTTTGTTATATTAACCATGTCCTGCTAGTCAATTCAGCTGTTGTTATGTTGCTGTTACTTTCTTCTTTAATTAAGGCTTTCACTTGAGGCTTTCACTATGATTTCCTTATTTTATAGCTGGACAATTAGTTTTTCTTAACGTGAAAGTTAAATGAACGCATTTTGTGGCATTAACATTTACTTTCCACTTATGTAACCATTGGCTTTTTCAGTACTTTTGGCCCAAATAATACATACAGTAACAGTGTGTAATTTTTCTTTCATAATTTTCTTAAAACTATTAACAAAAAATTGAAAAATTTGTTTTAATTAATTAATTAAGTATACAAAAAATGATTATTAAACGCCATTTTGCTAATAAATTTCATTTATTTAGAACGAAATTATTTTTTTTTTTTGCAAAAGTACGAATAAAATAAATGTCCAACTGTGCATAATAATTTCTATATTCATGTAAGTACAATATAGCCACCCAAAAGTCTTCAATGATTTGCTTCAACATTTGACAGACTTTTTGTCCAACTTTCGATATTGGCATAAGCCAGATTATGCATATTATAGTTGGGCCTTTAATCTCCAATCGCATTCAACTGCTTACGCTTTCTTAAACGATGCAAGTGTTTATTCACTCTATCTGATCTTTTTACAACCTGTGCCATCTTTGCCAGACGAACTACAATAACCTGCATTGGCGTGTATTTTAAAGACTAATTTCAAGCAGAGAGTGAGTAGGATAACTAGTTCTAATGTGAAAGGTTTCTTCCATTTTATTGCTACTGCAAGAGAAATGTGCTGTGATAAAATCAAGAAACTTGTTCGTAATTTCGTTCTTCAAAAATAGCGCATCTTTGTTATCCGATTTATCCATGAAATGCACGGTATCTTATGGAGAACATTTCAGCCGAACTGTTAGTAAATGGAAGAAATGCCTCTGGAGATTTCTTCTAACACTTTCAAAAATCGAATGTCCACGAACACTGCTCCCTCTGTTTCAGCACAATACCTTTTATGTACAGGCATACCTCGCTCAACGCTACCTCGTTTAGCGCTGTTTCGTTATAACGCTCTTCAAAAAACAATTTTTTCGTGGTTATTTTTTAAAATTTTTTGTCATTTTTCGAAACATGGTCGTCATAAAAAGCAGCAGAAAATATACACAATTTGCATTTTTTTCCATACGTTTTTTTTTTTAATAAAAGTAGGCTAAAAAAATTCCCTAATTCTGGGAATTCCCGTATAAGGATAAATAATTTGTGAAATTTTTTCTCATATTATATTAGTCATTGGAAATAGTGATATGCTAATATCCGGTACAGACTTAGTAATTTTGATTAAATTAATAAAATTCATTAAATAAAAAAATTATTTGCATATGATAAAAGATGGCTGTGAAAAGAATGGGTGCTAAATAATCTAGAAAAAGCAAGTCGTTGGAGTTGAAAATGAATGTTATAAGGCGTATTGAAAACGGTGAACGGCAGTCTGAAGTTTCCTCCAGCCTTGGGTTGGCTGGATCAACCATAAGAACTATTCTTAAAAATTCTGATATCATTAACAAATCTTTTTCTACAACAACTTCATTATCTGCCAAAAAAGTGACTCGTACAAGACTTCTACACAACTAGAAGAAATGGTGAAATTATTGACATTCTGGATTGATGATCAAACACAGAGAAATATGCCGCTCACCCAGTGCATCAAGGATATTGTATTTGGATCTTGTAAAAAGAATTGGAGAAAACTCTACAACCGAGAGTTTTGTTGCAAGTCGAGGCTGGTTTGATAAATTTAAACTTTGTGCAAATTTACACAGCATCAGGCTCGCCGGAAAATCAGCTAGTGCCGATAAGGAATCTGCAGAGGCTTTCAAAAAAATTGATTGAATGATATTATAAAAGAAAAAAATTATCCTCCACATTTTATTTTTAATTTTGATGAAATTGGGCTTTTTTGGAAGAAGATGCCATCAAAAACATTCATCTCTAGAGAAGAAAAATTCGCACCTGGTTGCAAAGCTGCAAAAGATCGTTTAACGTTATTACTTGGTGAAAAAATTCAAGTGGAGATTTCAGGATGAAAACTTCACTAATTTACCATTCTGAAAATCCTAAAGCCATGAAAGGAGTTTCTAAACAAGCAATGCCTGTGATTTGGATGACAAACAGAAAAGCATGGATGACTGCAATATTATTTAAGAAGTGGCATCAAGAACATTTCTGCCCTGCTGTTAAATTGTATTGCGAAAACAATGGATTAGAAAAAAAAAGGTATTGCTGATTCTTGATAATGCTCCAAGACACCCACAAAAACGTGTTTACCAGTTGAAATAATTTTTACACCTCCAAATACTACACCTATTTTGCAACCGATGGATCAAGGAGTAATTGCTACTTTTAAAGGCCATTATATTCGAAAAACTTTGAAACAACTAGTTGAAGCAGTTGACAGCAATCAATGTTCAAACAAGGAATTTTGGAAGGAATTTTATATCATGAATGCCATCAAAAATATAGGTTCATCATGGAATAAAATACAACAAACTTGTCTTAAAGTTTGTTGGAACATCTTGCTAATTAGAACAGCTGTTGGAGCTGAAATAATTAATAATGAACTACCACAAGTTATTACCGAAATAACTACAATAGCAAATGAAATTGGGTTTGAAGAAGTTGATGAGGGAAACGTACAAGAACTAATAGATAGTGATGATCATGGTATCTCCAATGAGGATCTAATCGCTAGTTTATCGCAAATACCGACAGAAAGTGCGCAGTCTGCGCCAGAATCGGAAGAACCGCCCGAATATATTCTAACAAAAAAATGTTTAGAACACATTTTAGGAATAATCCAACAAGCATTAGAAAATTTAAGTGAAAATGATACGAATTTTGAAAGGTGCTGCGCGATAAAACGGAAAATAACGAACACTTTATCACCCTACACGGATTTATTAAATGAAAAAAGGAAACACTCAAAGCAAACAACCTTAGACTTGTATTTAACAAAAAATGATTAAATATAAAATTTAATAATATTTGTGATTTTATTGCAATATTGTTATTTTGAATTATAATTTAATTTCTAATTTTAAAATGAAGTATACATTAAATAAAAGATATATTTTTAAATAAAATAACCATATGCGGAGCCCCATATTTTAATGCAATAGTGCCTTTTTTAACGCTATTTCGGTTAACGCTTAATCTTCAGGAAAGCAACCTGAGCGTTAAACGAGGTATGCCTGTATACAAATTTCGGTGCATTAAATTGTTGGTGGATATACAAACGGAACCAGTAGGATAGCCAATTAGAAATATATTTTATCTCAGTGTATAAATCTAACATTTCTCTTTTATGGCTTTTATAATTACGTTTTATAAGTTCTTAATTAATTTAACGAAGGCTAATCCAACACAAAAATATTTGTCATAACAAATTTGCTGTTGTAAGATTTGCCGGGCATAACCGATAATTTTACACATGCAAAAAGATAATATTTTAAAGCATTTAAATAGACATGCGATTAATTGTTTCATTAATTTAAATATTTATCTTTATTTATACAGAAAATAAATTGAAAGATTTTCAATTAAAAATATTTGTTTCATTAGTATAAAAGCACGAACAGTTTAATTTAAATTATAAGTTTCCGTTAAACATTAAAGTTAATTGGGTGTGTGTTTTGTTAAAGTGAAGTACATATTTTAAAAAACAAAATGACAACAAAACTTATTATAACTGTGACAGTTTGCTGTATTTTTGGAATTGCTGTGGTTAAAGGATTCAATAAAGAGGAACTATTGGCATTAATTGAGGAGGCTGTGACAGAATGCAAAGCGGAAGTTGGCGCAACAAATTGTTAGTATTTAATTTTAGTAAATAAACAAGGCATACTTTTAGGGTGCAATGAAAACACACTCTAGTGCCCCAAAATTAGGTGATTGCTATAATTTTCAGAATAAAAAAAAATATTAGATTTTGGAATTACTCCTGCGAATTAAGTAGAATGTAAATCTTACAAACAGACTGAAGGATGAGCTCAATTTAAAAAAAGCTGTCGTGTTGTAGCACAACTGCAACAGGATTTCTGAAAAGTTTAGAAAAGCGAAAATTCAGTTATTCGATATTAAAAAAAAAAAAAAAATTATTCCAAATTCTATAAAATATTTCCACGTTTGGCTCTAAAGTTTGTTCATTGTAATTGCATTAGCAGTCAGAAGATGAACCCTATGCCCACAATACATAGTGTAGTGGCAACTAGTATTTGGGGCCTCCCCTAGAATTATAGTTTAAAACTAGTCTTTCAATAACAAGTGAGAAAATTATTTTTTTTTTCATAGGGAAAGCACAAGCAGGGTATCGGTGCTGCTATAGTGATATAGAAACTTCGTTGTTGGTATGTATGAAAAACACCAATGCATTTAATTTCTCACCTTTCACTGATCGAGTAGCTGTACACGAGAGCTAAAAGCGTAGGCCCATACAATAAAAGTGTTTATAATAATCAGAAAGAAGCGCGTAATGCGTGCGTGATAAGATTTACATCATTAAGCCATAACCTGATGGTGGATCCAACCACTTGGGTGGTATGTAGCGTCATCTACGCCCTAGGAAGCCGTCGGATATCTCTATTGCAATTTTGGGAGCTCGGAGCAGGGCCGCCACCCCCACTCCTTGCTGAAGAGTTACAGGCTTTCCAACTCCTGGTCCAGGACACATGACAAGCAAGCTCACTGGATCCGGATCATTCACCCTGTGTTCTTGGTCAAAAGTGAGATGATCCTGGCCACGATACTCCCCGAAGGGCCAACCTCAAAAATCAGACAGAGAACAGCAAAAGCTGAACTCTGCGGCTTACCGATTCCCGTGAACATAAAGTGGCTCCTGCTAGCCTTTAGGGGACTGGACTCTGTTTTACACCCAGATGACACATGTCTTAACGACAAGATTCCATTAAGACATGTAAATATGCCCAACCTTGGACATTTAGCTTTTTGACGTATTCGTCGTAGATGCATTGGCAACTGCTACAATAAATTTAATTTCGCACGAAAATCGCTTTAAAACAATTAAAATTCTCCATCAAAATGGTGGCTCTATTAAAGTTATATTTCGTTAAATTCGTGATATTTGCGGACAACATAATCGTCCTTCTGAGACCGCTATTAAGAATATGGTAGTTAAATTTCAATCGACAGATTCGATACAAAATGTGCGAACATCAACACGTGTTCGACCGGGTCGTTCATTTGAAAGCATCCCAGCCGTGAGCCACACTGTTGAAGCAGAATCAAATTTGGCATTTCCTCGACGTCCTTAACAATTGCGTTTATCCAAAACCACTTCATGGCGAATTTTGCGTAAGCATTTGACTTTGAAGACTTACAAGATTCAACGGTAACGGTCAATGGATCACGCTATCGCGAGGTGTTAACAACGCAATTCTACCAATCGCATAATTTCACGATCGTGTGATTTAACACCACTTGATTATTTTTTGTTAAGGACAGAGTCTGTACGGAGTGAATCGAATCGATTGTAGCCTTAAAAATCAAAATCTGTGATATGATTAAGGACTTTGATGAAAGAATCGACATCTGCCAGCGTGGTCGTGGCGGACAGAGTGTGATTTGTTTTACATCCGCACCTGGCTATGTAGCCTTAATCAGATGGTGAACAAACCACTATACATAATTTGGAACGTCATGCTCGTCCTAGATAGCCGAAGACCTAATTCTAAGCAACAGAACTAACTAGTTGCAACTTGAATGATTCCAGGACAGGTCTGCAAACCATCACACCTTGCTAAAGAGTTGGAGACTTTCTAACTCCTGTCCAGAACACATGTCAAGCATGCTCACTGGACTGAATCATTCACTTTGCGTGTCATTATCAGAGAAATGATCCTGGCCACCATAAATTTCATAATTCCCTTATGGGGCCGCAAAACCACAACCACCACGATACTCCCATATAGGGGCCAACCTCAATTATCAGCCAGAGAACTATTATAAGTCTAAAGAGACACATAATGAACTCCGCGGGCCACTGATCCCCGTGGAAATAAAGTGGAGCTTCCAGTTGTCTCCCTGTCTGACTTCAGGGGACTGGGCTCCCTTTTTCCCCCAGTTGCACAGATCTAGAAAGCTGTTACGTACTATAAAGACCATAAATGTGCCCCCGGGGGTAGGTCGTGGCGGACATTTGACAGATATGATTTTTTATTCATAACTGCCGAACTTTTCTCTTCGTAACACAATAAAAATTTGATTTGGTGCAGGAATTAAAGCCGACCGACAATTCTCATCGTCGTAGATTCACTAAATTCATTGCGAAACAACCGGTTGGTTTTTCTGAAGAAATATTTTTCAGACAAAGCCCACTTTCGCTTGTCAGGGTATGTCAACAACCTAAATTGCCGGATTCGGGCTACCGAAAATCCAAGAGCGATTATTGAGAAGCTCCTGCCTGCACAACGTGTCACTGTATGGTGCGTTTTTGTGTTCTGGAGACATGATTGGGCCGGTTTTTTTTTCAAAGATGAGGCTGGAAATACGGTTAAAGCTAATGGATCACGCTATCGCAAGATGCAAACAACGCAATTTTGGCCTATTACTGGCGACGTGGATATCACTGACATGTGGCTTTAACAGGATGGTGCAAACAAAAAAACCCGATCGCATAGTTTCACGACAATCAGCACTTAAATGACCAGCCATTTGTTGTCAATCCAATATAATAGTTTTGAACAAAATCGAAAGAACTTCGGCTCGACTGTTAGGAAAATGTAGACAAAGGTAGGGAAGAGCACATTTAAAATATTAGGCGAGTGTTATTTCTATATTTTTATACCAACCGAAGGTATTTCAACAACTTCTATTTTATTCAGCAGCTTCCTTTCTGACTTAAATGCTCAGAGTTTTGTATTGTGCTGAAACAGAGGGAGCAGTGCCTTTACACATTCTATTTGTAAATTCTTACACACGGAAAATTAAAGAAGAGATATCTGGAGGTGTTTATTCGATTTCCGATCAGTTCGGCTGAAATGTTCTCCATAAGACACAGTTCATTTCACGGGTAAATCGACAATAAAGATGCGCTATTGTTGAAGAACGAAATTACGAACACGTTTCCTGATTTTATTAAAGCACATTTCCTTGCAGTAGCAATAAAATGGAAGAAATCTTCTTCATTGCCGCGATGCTGCGTGAGCCAATAGGACCAGATATTCTATTCAATCTTTGTTCTCTGCTTCCAATTGGTCTTTAAAATACACGCTAATGCAGGATACTGCAGTTGGTCTGGCAAAGCTGTGCCACCTTTGTAAGAAGAAGATCAGATAGAATGAAATTACTCTTACACCGTTTCAGACTGCCAAGACAGTTGAATGCGATTGGAGATTAACTGGTACTTGAAAATTCGTTTTGCCTTGTCATTCATTTTCGTACCTGCGATTGACATTTGCCATTTAGAGACTATCCAACTCCTGTCCAGAACACATGTCTAGCATGCTCACTGGATCTGGGAACATTTCACCAGGTAGGTGTTATTAAAGGTGAAACGAACCCGGCCACCATATAAAAACTGACCTGTCTGTTATGGGGCCGCGAAACCACAACCATCACGATACTCCCAGATAGGGGCCAACCTCAATAATCAGCCAGAGAACAGTTAAATGTCTAAAGAGACAAATAACGGAACTCTGGGGCTTACTGATTCCCGTGGAAATAACGTGAAGTCAGCAGGGGTACAACGTGCAGTTGTACCCCTGCTGACTTCAGGGGACTGGGCTCACCTTTTCCCCCAGTTGCACAGGTCTAAATAGTTACTTTCCACAGAGACCGGTAATGTACCCCCGGGGGGTCAGTACTAACTACTGTACTGTTCTAGTCTGTACTGACTGCTAGACTGAGTACAGTCTTGAGCACGGCTTGATAATGAGTCATCACATCGAAAGCGCTCGCCGATCATACCGAACAAACAACCAGCACTAACGGTTTACACTGATAGGAATGACAATAGTATTACATTTACCCGCGGAACAAATCCAAACTATTTAATAACATAAAGTTAGTTATTGTGAATTATAAGTTATAACCTCAAAATATATTCTTTTCATTTTTCTATTTCCTCAACCCTGCAAGATAAATGTATGCGTTCGTGTATTATGAAGAAATCCCAAATGGTAGATATTGTTAACAAAATTATTTGGATTATAAATTAATATATTTTTAAAATTTTTAGATGGACGATAATGGTAAATTTGTTAAGACAGTTGCCCTAACTCACGCTAACGCAATTCTCGAAGGAGACGATGAAAAGAAGAAAATTGTCATTGATTTAATCGATAAATGCAGTGAAATAACAGTTGCTGATGATCATTGTGAAGCTGCCGAACAGTATGGCAAATGTATAAGAGAAGAAGCAAAGGCCAACAATTTATATGAAAGTTTTGGTATTTGAATTACTACTCTGGCCCAGACTATTTCGGATTTGGCACATAATGAATTATCGCAAACAACTTAAAGGACAAATTTCGATTTTCGATCAAATTAAATAAAAGAACTTATTTTTAAATCTGAATGAAAATACGATTCTTAACGAGTATTGAAATTTGTCTCCGAATTAAATTATTTAAAAACTTATCGCATCTTATTATTGTGTTATTTTTATTTCAATAAAATACTTTCACATGACTTTAAGTCAAGATTTGATGTTTTTTGCGCATTCTTACTATTCTGTGGTTGCCATACTTGTTCTAATGAAAAGCAGAAGGAAATAATGAATTTCACCAAAAAAACAAAAATTCAAAACAGACGACATTTAACGTTCATATTACGAAATGATTTGTTAAGTTTTAAAAGAAAACAATTATCGGTAAAACAAAGTAAACGAAACGACCCTTTGTGCATTTTACAAACTGCGTAGTTTTCTAAGAAATCTTATACACACAAAACAACAACAACCACACGCTTATAATAAATTCTACGAAATACGATAAACAAAAGAAAACAAAAACAAATAAAACTGAATACAAACAAAACACACAGCTAGCAGGCGCCTAAACTGAATGATAATAATAATAACAGCAACAAT
Organism: Trichopoda pennipes; assembly: GCA_030448955.1. Lineage (NCBI taxonomy): Eukaryota > Metazoa > Arthropoda > Insecta > Diptera > Tachinidae > Trichopoda > Trichopoda pennipes. The sequence goes on along the minus strand of JASKUP010000056.1, from coordinate 7,156,044 downwards.
ATGGGGCGATGTTAAAGTAGAATATTCCTGTATATGCACAACTTTGACACGTTATTCAGGGATCAGTCTATTCATGTTGAAATGCCAAACTAAACGCAAATCACTTGACAACTGACAAAATGGATGCCAGTTAAAAAAAAAATGTTGCCAAATACCCGATATTTAAAGTTAAAGTTGACAGCATGATTGTAAAAAGAGGTCAAAATCTTCTAGCAATATAATACATTTATTTGACACGATTACACTTCAAAGCATTTAAGTTTAAGATGACATCCATCCAGCAGAAATAAAAACGCACATAAAGTTTTAATTGCAGATTTTGAAGCAAGAATTGTATCTTTTTTTTGGGCCAGCTCACTCAGGGGATGAATCCTACTCATGCAATGCATTGTGCCTGAACTAGGAAATGCGGTTATTGGGAGCAGGAAAGAGGGAGTAGTGTTTGTGGACATTCGATTTGTATTTCCTGCATTGAAAGTGATAGAAAAGACCTCTGGAGGGAGTTTATTCCACATAGAAATTGTTTTACTAAAAAACGAATTTCACCTGTAATGGGTAGGGCTATTAACCACAAAGGAATGGGCCCTCAACGGAAAGCGCGTTAAACTCAAAAATGTGCAAGTAACAGTAACAAATTCACTACAGCACTTAGCATTGTAGTTAAAAACGTTAAAACTGTGAAATACAACCCGCATTGCGTCGATGCTATAGAGACTCAATAGAGTTGCCCCTAATGAACTTCTTGGCCATCTCCTGTACGCCGTCCAGCAACTCTAAAATAGGCTTTGGAGCGCCGGCCCATACATGAGAGTTGCATTCCATTTTTGGACGGATATAGGTGATATAGATAGTACGGAGATCGGATGGAGTGAAGTATCTTTTACATCGCTTTAGAAAACTGAGGCGCTTGAAAGCTTCTTTGGAAACCTGAAAAATGTGTTAGCCAAGAACATCAAGAGCTTCCGATTCTCTAATACCTAAATCACCAATAGTAACAGATGCAGCACCATTTCCGAACACAGACTTATGCGTAAGCATGCAATACGTATGAAAAATCGCGCTGTCATCCGCAAAAGAGTATATAGGGTTGAAAGTTCGACTAAGAAGATCATTTAGAAAAATAAAAAATAGGGTTGGGAGAAAGAACGGAACCATGCGCTACCCCTGAATTCATCATAAACTCGTCTGATGAAATCCCATCTTATAACAACTCGAATAGTGCGATTTCTGAAAAATGTATTACCGACACCAAAAGCTGCAAGTTTTGACAGAAGTGCATCACGCCACACTCTATCGAATGCTTTGGAATTATCTACAGCCATCACCATGCTTTCTACCAAATGATGTATGGAGTTACACCATTGTTCAGACAAGAAGGCTAGCAAGTCGCCCGTTGAGCGACCCCTACGGAAACCATACTGTCGACCACTAAGCAAGCTGTTGGACTCCAGGTACCTCACAAGATAAAATTTAATCATACTTTTTATAGTTTTTTTAAACGATCTTTTTATCTTTAATAAATATCTTTTTCTTTTTTTAGATCTTTTTTTATATATTTTTTCTTTTCAATATTTCGCTTTCCTTTGGAAAGCTTCTTCAGGAAAAAATTTTTTTTCCTTAAGATCTAAAAAAAGAAAAAGATATTTATTATTTAATCATTAAACACTTTAGAAACTGCAGAACAAATTGCGATTGGGCGGTAATTTTTTTTCTCTTTTACTTTTACCTTTTCTTCTTCTCCTTTACTTCACTTTTTTCTACCTCGCTGGCAACACAAACAAAGTGACCAGCAGGCAGATGGATCCAAGTGGGCTGTGAAAAGCTGTGGTTTGCCTGCTGTCAGTTATAAGCCAATAAAACATTCTTATTCTGTAACACCTAAAACCAATAATTGGGGCTATTCTGCGTTTCGATTCGAATCGAAATTTTCTCCGTCTGGGAGCTTTGGTATTCTGCGTTTCGATTCCGCTCAGTTTCTTTCGATTGTATGTATTCTGCATTACGATCGGAGCTCCGTTTTTCTCAGTTGCTTTTTTGTTAACGAGGGGGGTTTCTTTATCTGTGTTTTTTAGTTAAAAAGTTTAAAATTAAAAAAAAAGTTTAAATAGAAAATGAGATAATGTTCAGAAACAATAAAAAAACACTTAAAATTATTTTTAATTAAATTTTTTTTTTTGTTTTAAATTTTTAATTTTTGCATCTGAATATGATGTGTTTTTTATGTGTTACAGGTCAAAAACAACAACACCGCAGCAGTATGAAAAATTGGCAAATTTAATGGCATCTAAAGCAAACATTGCATGTGAATACCACCAGCGATTAAAGGAAGAAGTGGCAGTGTTCTGGGAGGAAGTTGCAGGAGTCCTCAATGCACTAGGTCCTCCAAAAAAAAAATGCCAGTGCATGGAAAAAAGTAGGTATGATTTGTGTGTGATATTTGTATTTTATTAAATAAAAGTTGTTTTTATTGTATTGAATTAAAATTGATATTTCATTTGTTTTTATTTGAACTATAAAAAATTAAAAAAAGAAATACAATAAATATATTTGTATTAAATTTTACATTTGTTTATGAAAATGATGCTATTCATTTTGTAAACATTGTTGTCTTCTTTTCTTTCGATACCGTTTTTTTTTCAGAATACCAATTTTCGATCACAACGGAACTGAATGCGGAGACTTAATCGGAACGCAGAATAGAGGTGAATAATTATAGTTCGAACATAAAACTGATAACTTTGAATTTCACTAAACCGAAGTTGCTTTTCTTTGTCGGTTTTATTGTCCCGGTGACAAGCCTTAATATCTTCCTCCAATTTTTTTTTTTTTTGCTTGGAAAGTAAAATAATACAATAAACAACATAAATGTTTTGTTTCCAAATTTTATACAATAGAATTTTATGTTGTTTTTATTAATAACTCTCGCAAAGTAAATTTATGCATATTCGATAAATATAATTAAAGAAATATACAAGTATCATCAAAATATTAACAAAAATAGAATAAAATAAAATAATATAGAAAAAATTAAAGGATCTTAAAAATATAAAATATTTATATACTTTTTGTTTTTAAATTATTATTTTATAATATTCATAAAATTACTTATGTAAAAAAAAAAATAATAATAATAAAGAGTATAAATAATTAAAGATGAAAAAGTGCTGAAGAACAAAAAAAGAAAATCTTTATATGCATGGTGTGGGGGTGGGGAGTTTGGGGGTGTATGTGAGTGTATGTGTATATATTGTATTATTTTTAATATTTATTTGTTTGTTAATATGTATGCTGTGTATGCTTGTAGTATCCAATAGTTATATAATATTAATATTAAGTGATAATAATTTTAATAATGTAAAGGGGACAAATATAAAATCATTTTATTATTAACGTAAAGTTAAATTAAACCATTCAAATATTTAATACATAATAGTAAATATATGTTTATAAGTGTGTATGTATGTAAGTTTGTAGAATATAATATTTGCTTGTTTATTTCTATTATTTTTTTTTTGTTTGTTTGTTTGTTTAATTCAACTTATATTTCTAATGACTAAACTATGGAGGCTTTTAATTTATTTTTTTTCTCTCTTGTTTTTTTTTTTTTTTTTTTTTGTTAACCTGTTAACATTTGATTTGTTTTATCAGTTTGTTAATGTTTGTTCTTTTTTTAATTTATATGTAATTGCATATATAAATATATACTCGTATAAACGACAAATTCAATTTATTTTTAAAATAATTTTTTCCAAAAAATTCTTTTATGGTTTTCAAATTATTGTTTGTTTGTTTTTTGTCTTCTTTTAAATTTTTATAATTATGTTAGGCACTGTTATTCCTTAAATATTAGTTTTCTAAAAACCTTGTTAATTTGTTTCATTTGTTATTAATTCTTTATAAATTTATGTTCTGTTCATTTATTCCTAAATTTAAGTATTGCTTATTTTCTACAGGGTTCAATTTGTTTTAATGAGGTTGACTTTCTTAACATCTAATTTAGGTAAATAGTTTTGTTTTTTGTGTTTTTGTTTATTTAGATTTTACTTAACAAATTTGAATTCACTTTAGGGTAGTGAATTTTAGTTTTAGAAAAAAAATAGAATTAAATAATAATAATAATAATATAACAAAAAATACGATCAATATATAATATGTTTGTATGCCTTTCAATTGTATATATGTAATTCTTTGTAAATTAACCCATAAAGTCTTTCTTAATATTTTCTGAAAAGAGACAAAGATAATGTATAAATAAAATATCAAATACTGTTAATTAAGTTAATACAAAAGCGATTAAACTGGAAAAACTGCTATTTAATTGTCTTGGGTGTTTTATGTTTGTTATGGTCTAAAAATTGTTCAAAATTTATGGGTGTTGTAACACATAGCGCAAACGATTTTTATATTTCCTTTGAAGCGTTAATGCCATATACTGTATTTTTTTTTTAAGTTTGACTCTTGCCTAACCCTTATAAAATTATTTTTGTTAACGTCAATTGGCTCGACGCAAACCTAATGTACTTCTTATATGGCTGAGCACCATTCAAGTCCACGCCATATATTTAACATGACTGGATATAGTGAGCGCCTGAATGGAAGAGGGGGGTACTGCTACCCTCCTTAGGTATATTTTGCATTGTGAGGAGTGGATAAGCAGTGGATCTGCAGAGAATACGACGATCTGAATTCGAAGGCTGGCCAATATGGATTTGATTCAACAAGGCTTTTTCAACAAGAAATTTGTTTTCTAAAACAAAAATTTAGATTAAGATGATTCAAATTAATAATTATCTTTTTTCTTTTTTAAGATCTTTTTTATATATTTTTTCTTTTCAATATTTCGCTTTCCTTTGGAAAGCTTCTTCAGGAAAAAATTTTTTTATATTTTTGAAAACAAAAAATTTATTAACAAATTGAAAAAATTTTTCAAAACATTTCTTCATAATGTTTTGAAACATTTTTTCAAATTGTTAAAAATTTTTTTGTTTTCAAAAATATAAAAAAATTTTTCCTGAAGAAGCTTTCCAAAGGAAAGCGAAATATTGAAAAAAAAAGAAAAAATATATAAAAAAAGATCTTAGAAAAGAAAAAAGATATTTATTAAAGATAAAAAAGATCGTTTAAAAAACTATAAAGATGATTCAAATTTTTATTATATTACGAAGAGAAAAATTCAGCAATTATGAATGAAAAATGATATCTGGTAAATGTTCACCACAACCACGCTAACAGGTAAAGTGGCGGTTCTAATTCGTTTTGAGTTTTAAGGCTGAAATTGACTCGATTGGCTACGTATAGACTCTGTCCTTAATATTGCCCCACAAAAAATAAACCAGTAGTGGTAGGCCACTTAACTACTGATTGTCGCGTTCGGAAAATTTGGTTTGCAATAAATGCGGCAATTTTGCTTGTTGACACACCCCGGTGACAATTGAAAATGGAGTTCGTCTGAAAAAAAATTTTTTTTTTTAAAAAAAGCCAGCCGTTTTTTCCTCAATAAATTGAGCGAATCTACATCGATGCGAATGGTCGATCGACTTCAATTCGTTCATCAGTTGAACATTGTAAAGCTGAAAGTCCATACCACGCGTTCTACGCGTACACGCTATATACGCCTCTGTCAAAAGAGTAGAATCAGTGTAGTTGTATGTGACAAGTTACACAGCACATCGCATAGAATGCTTATGACGCATAGAACGCATAAAGTAGGTTTACTTTCTACTTTTCTATGCGTCGCAAGCGCCATGAAAAAATATCGGCTGTTTTTGACGTTGTATTATTTCTGTTATTTTGATTTTTCAAACGTTGCTGCAAAAAAACCACTCACTCCCCTTTCCAAAAACAAGGGACACACCCAAAAGCGTCTTCCTTTCTGTTGAAGTTTTCCATAGATCCTCATTACACAAAATATCATATGCACAAATTCAATAAATTCTGTAAATTCTTAAAAAATTTAAATTTCAGTTTTCAGTTTTGCAAAAATTTTTTTATTAGATCAAATTATTTACGCCACAGCTGATCATAACAAAAAACTTGGCGCATAAAAAGCGTTGCATGTAACTTGAAGTTTGAAAAGCGTACAACGCGTAAAAAGCATCAAACGCATACAAAGCGTGTACGCGTAGAACGCATGGTATGGACTTTCAGCTTAAGGCTTCAAAGTCAAATCCTAACACAAAATTCGCCATGTGGTGGTTTTGGATAACCTGTGGCTCACGGCTGCGTAGTTTTCAGTTGAACGATCCGGTCGAACACGCGTTGGTGTTCACACATTATGTATCGAGCCTGTCGACTCAAAATTTAACGACCAATTTCTTAATAGCGGTCTCAGAAGGGTGATTATGTTGTCCGAAAATATCACGAATTTTACAAAATTTAACTTTAACAACATCTTGAAACACCCGTGATTTCGTCATACAGTTAATTCGCAGAAACGTGAACACCCACTAACATGAACATCCAAAAACATGAACATTTTTTTTCTTACATTGACTACTCTAAAACGTGAACAAAGGCTGAAGGCTCTAAAACGTGAACTTTTTATCGAACGTTAAAATTCAATTTTGTAAGCTTATTTATTAAACATTTTGGGATTTCCTGCAGAAGAATCTCGTAGTTTGTTTGTTGTAAACAACTCCTGTTGCAGGATAAGTAGTTTTGGTATTACCGCGACAGTTCTACTGGAAGCATCTCTCTGTGCTGACTATGCATATAAGTAATATAAACAAGTGATCTCTAAAAATATTTTTATTGAAAATGTGTCTAATAAAAAACCAAAAGTGTTAACTCTTCAAGAAAAGTCAGATATTTTAAAGCTTTTATGAAAAGGTTCACCTGTAACTGGTTTGCCGAAAAAGTATAATGTCGTCAAATCGACGATTTGTTAAATAAGAAACAAAAAATATGCAATTTCGAAATGTGTTAATAATACATTTTCCAGTTCTGGAAAACGGAAAACATTGCATTCTTCGGAGCTTCCAAAAATGGAAAGATCTCTGTACTAATTTCGAAATTAGTATCTTAGAAACCCTTTTGCAATCCATAGTATCATAGTACGTACATATATTAAAATATGGCAGGAACTTACAAAAAGTAGAATCAAAACCTGTCTCATAGGTGAAAAATAACGTACTTTATTTTAAATTAAATAAAAGATAAAAAGAGACTAAAATATGTTATATAAAAAATGCAATCTAAAACATGAACAAAATCGAAAACGTGAACACCCTCGGTAAAAATTATACCTTTTCAAACGTAACAAAAAGTTGATTGAAATTTACACTCCCTGCATAATTTTATGTGTCCGTTGGTATAGCAACAATAAAAATTAAATTAAAGACTATCGGCTGTATGCATAAAAACTTAAAGTAGGTTTAACTGCCGTTGTTAAGCACAATTTCCTAAAGTTGTATTCATAAAACACTTTTACCTTAAAATACCTTTGTTAACTTTAAAGTAGGAAAAACCTACGTTAAACCTACAATAAATTGACAGTTCAATTTTATTATTGAAAGTTCAAAAACAAAACAAATTGTGTTTACAATAAACTGAGCCGTTTTTTTTAAAGTGGCATAAGTTACTTTGTTATAGTCATCTTTTTATTTTAAATTAGTTTATAAAACATTTTAATTTTTAGCCATTTCAACTAGTCTGTATTTAGTTTTCTTTCTGAAAAGGATTTTTCTAATGATTGTGTTGAAATAAAATCTTTTTTCTTCATGTTGTGTACTGTGAAGGATATTTTCGACAGGGGGCTATTACTACTATTACTATTTTGTCCTTTACATAAGTCAGTATGTGCAGTAATATGCTTTTGAGTTGTGACATTCTTAGATATTTTATACAACACGAAACAACCTCCTGAGAATAAAAAAATAAAATAATGGTAATTATGTGTAGTATATTAGATATCAGTATAATATTGTTCCGTAAACTGCACTATTCTTTCGAACTAATAAAAATAAGTCCAATAATCACAACAATACTTCACACACACTTATTACATGTTTCCATTTCTTTCACACTAAGCTCCGAAATTAATTTCCTAAGTACAGCGACTAACGCCACTTTTAAAATAAGCATTTTTGTTCCACCGTTAATTATCAACACTCCTCTCAAGCAAACCTCAATACTTCTTAACTCTTAACAAATCTCAATACTTCTTAATTTCAAATTTATTAAAAATGAAAAAAAAACTGTTCAGTTGTGACTTATGCCACTTTTAATGTAAACGGCTCAATTGACAATTATACTTTGTTATTCCAAAAATGTTAAAAAAAATATTTATTTAAACAAATTGTAGTATACAAATAATAATAAAAACTAAAACATAACATGCCATTCAATATAAAACATTTTTACATCTTTATTTTATATTTTACAAAAATATAATTATAATTAATTTTTTTAAACAAAAGTTTTATTGATGTACATATAATCAAAACAAAGCTCGTTATCCGAATAATTATTTTTTTAATATGAACAAATTCTTTGTAAGTTCTTCGTAAGCCTTGCAAATTAACCTTTTTCGTGTGCTTTGCTTTTTATTAAAAAGATTAATATAAAAAAAAACAAAAATATGTTGATTTTGCTGAAAAAAATGAAAAACAATAAAAACATTTTTTATGGATCTGACTACCCGGATAAATAATATTCATTTTTATACATCGTTAACTACAACGTGATAACTGAAAATAGTGGCATTGCCAGAATCAAAATACTAATTTTACTAAGGCATACATTAGCTAAAGTACTGTTTATGAATACCATTTTTTAACAAACGTCTGTTAGCCTTAAAGTGTTTGTTAACTAACGTGTACTTTAAAGCTCAAATAAGCGTTTTTTATGCATACAGCCGTATGTCTTAAAGCACAGGCAGTACAACCTCCATAATCCGTAAACTTCCGAACAGTTCGCCATTACGAATAGTTTAATAGACTTCTAATTGTTTATTATTGTACCGCTAATCACAAATAAGGAGTAAAAAATAAATTTAAGTAAAATTATCGTAAAGTTAAAAACATATACATGGCGCAAGTATGTACATCCAACCAACATGAAACGTTAGAGGTAGCAGAAAAGTGCTAAATATTCGATGCAATTTAAAGTTGCAAATACAGTATCGGTTAAAACTTAAGCACGATTTGCTACTTATTAATAAATTATTAAAAAGCTTAATTAATTTGTAACAGATAAAAGTTTTTTAATTGCTGAAAAAACTTTTTTTAACTAAATTATAAATTAAAACAAAAATAACATTAATCCTTCATTTAAAACATTTAAAATCAAAAAAAAAAATAGTAAAAGGCCTTATTTTAAGGTGACAAAACTAAAGCACATATTAAGTACTGAAAGAGTAAATAGTAAAAAGGCTCAACATTTTGTGGCGGATCAATTATCCGCCAATTTATTCGATGCATTGAATCGATTAAATTGGTTACTACCTCAGAAAATATTCCATTCCGCGTTTTTTTTTATATTTTACAATATACAATTCCCATTTTCTCTGGAATTGAGATTCGGCAATTATGCCGGCAGCTTTAAAGCATTAATTTTGTTGTCAACGTACCACTATTTCGATAGATGTTTAGGCAGGACCTTATTAAAAGATGTCTTTATGAACGAAGCGATCTATTATTACTCAAAACACTACCTCCACCATCTTTCACAGTAACTTATCCTTTAGACCTTTTAACTAACCCTAATCCACCGAACCTTTAAAATTAAACTTCGACTCATTGGAAAAAAGTACGGTTTTCCATGGTGTAGTGGTCCGAATGATGTGTTCCTTTGCGAATTTAGTCCTGAAGAGTCTATTTTTACGTGAAACAAAGGGCTTTTTTTTACTTTTATGCATATGATTTTACATCACCTTCTACAACCTGTCTTTGAATGGTTCTTGGAGTAACATCTGGTGGTAATTGTGTGCTTTGATGATGTGGATGGGTCCTTTTTAATCATACATATTATTGCCTAGTCATTGTATGGTTGTTTTGCGTGGGCATCCACCTTTATGTACTGCAGCCAACCAGCCTGAGGAACGAAAACGGCTACAACACTGTGATTAATAGCGAGTTTTATTGAAATGGGCGTTACGTGTTCACCATTATTAATATCAGCTATGGTTTTTTTTTCTTTTAAATACATTAAATATTTGTATCCTGCCATTTTATTAACAAGAAATCAAAAAACTGCAAAACGACCTTGAAAGAAAAGATAGTAAATAGAGGCAAATCTTATCTAAACACACTTCAAATGATCTTACGAAAGGGGGAATTATTGTTATTTCTTGTTTTTAAGAACGAAGGAAGTGACATTGAAAATTTGCCTACTATAGCTTTGTCGCTGCATTTTTGGAGCTAACTTTGTTTTGTTTAAATTAAATTGCAAACATTTTATATTTAAATTTTTAATATGTGTGATGTAAGATCTTTAAAGATAATATTTTTCGCCTTCTTGTTATTGTTATTACATTGCTTCAGTGGAAGCAGCACTTCATGGTTTAGTTTTGTCCCATACTGTATATCTTTAAAATACTGTTCTGTCATGAAATTTTGTAGTCGCTTCCAAATCCTACTTTATTATTTTGTATATTTTTAGCATAATATAACTTAACTTACTTTGTTTTACGGCCAGGCGTATTCAGATTCCTTCCTTTACGTTTATTGATATTTTTGTGGTTGCTATGAAGACGATTTCTACTTCGACACTTAACTGTCCAATAACAATTTAATAATCATCACTCTTTCATCAGATTACCGGCGCTTGCGTTGCCACCGATAGCACCGGTAGCTGTATTATGCATTAACTTATGCTGTGGTATAACCGTTAAAGATTTTGGAATTTTTGATAATAGAAATTGTTGTTGCTGATGCTGCTGTTGTTGTAATTGTAGTTGTTGCTGTTGATGTTGCTGTTGCTGCTGTTTCATACTATTGCTGACATTCGTTATAGTTGAAGCAGAATTGTTAGGCTTGGCCAGTAGTTGTGGTAATTTAGGTACATTTGCACTACCTGTAGCTGCACCTCCATTAAGCAAAAGCTGATTGGCATCAGGAAAGTTATTCCATAACCATGATGTATTATTGTGTGAAGTTGAGGAGGATGAGGCAGAGGCTGAATTAACATTGCCGGTATTAGCTGCATTTGTTATAGCGTTTGCTAATAGAGGCATCATGGGGGCGTTGAAATTGGCATTAGTATTAATAGGTGCTTGTAGGGCAGGCATTGTTGTGATGTTACTGGTGGTGGTTTTGGGAAGAATTGATTGATAAAGTCGTGCGTGTGGTGGGTTAGATGTATTTAGAGCAGCAGTGGCAGCTTTAATTAATGCCTGTTGATGTTCCAAAATTTGATATTGTAAAATTCTTTGTTGCTCCGCATTATGCTGTTGTTGCTGTTGCTGTTGCTGCTGCTGTTGCTGCTGCTGTTGCTGTTGCTGTTGACGTTGATTGACAGCGGTGGATGATGTTTGATAACTTTTGTTAATATTTTGTAAATTCGTTTTTTGCATTTGCTGCTGCTGCTGTTGTTGTTGTTGCTGTTGCTGCTGCTGTTGATTTTGTAAATGCTGTTGTTGTTGCTTTGATTCTAATCTCTTTTTGGTCGCCTTCAACATTTGATCACGCATAAGTTTTTCTCGTCGCAAAATGCACATACGATTGTAATCGAATATAGAAATAAGAAAAGGTTTGCCTCCCGATTGCACTTGCACCAATGCCGGCAGTCTTCGGCCATCTGCTGTTTGATAAAGCGGTCCATTCTTGTTCAGCAAGTTGTGATTTTCTTCCACAGGCATCAGTGTAGGACGCCACGTTTTACTTTGCAAGCGTTCTTGTGGAGTTAATGAATCTGGCAAAATGACAACGTTTGGTGGAGGTCTCGACGTTCCTGACTTAACCAATAACTGCGGACGTTTGAGATTGCTGGATTGTTGGCTGTTGTTGTTATTATTATTGCTATTGTTAGCGTTAGCTGTTGCATTCGCCATCATTTGACCCGATGACCTTCTGTGTAAACTTACCAATTCTGGTGGCGAACTAAGAAGAGATGGTTGGTTTTTATTTTGATTAGCAGATGTCGCTTCCATATGATTTCCCAACAATTTATTGGCTACATCGAGAATTTTTTGTTGTTTCGTTTCGGGTACGGGTACGGATACCGGTAGAATGGGCGCTGATGGGGGAGGTGGTGGTGGTGGTGGTGGTGCTGATGTTGCACTATTTAAACTGGAGGTTTTGGTTATTGTAACGGTTGCACTGATGGGTGAAATTTCGACGGACTTATTTGTACCCAATAAATTGCATTTTAAAATACTGCGACTATTACTGGGTCCACCAATGTTTGTAGAGGCAGTAGAGGCTGCTAAGGCTACTGCAGCAGCAGCATTAGCCGCTGCTAAATTAGCCGAAGTTGTATTACTCAAAGAACTGGCAGTGCCCGCCATCAAATTATCTTTAAGCAACGATTTCTGCGGTGATGGTGTGGCTCGTTTGCTGTTAGACAATGAAGAAGGGTCTTTTGGTCGTGCAGTTATTGTTACCGCATTCGAGCTTAATTGTTTTGTCAGCTTATCTACCGATAGGCTTCGTGAGCGTTGTAAATGCTTAGTTTGATTACTTGCATTACTCTCCTTTTGCACCGACGAAGCAGATGACGCTTTTAGCAATTTTGCAACTTCAGTCATTTCGACATCTTGATCTTCAGAGTCCTCATCATCGTCGTCTTCGTTAATTACATATGTGGGTATTTTGGGATCTATTTCCTTGGATTTTGCATTGTTGCCACTACCACTAGCACTTGTACTTGTATTATTATTTTCCTTCGGCGTACCCGTACCCATATGTAAACCACCACAGTGACCCTTGTCATATGATGTTAAGCGTTGTTTTACTGTTTGAGTATAAACGTTGGCATTATTTGAGGCACTAGCCGATAGCACTAAATCCCCATTACGAAAATATTTCTCTAGTAAAATCAAATGACGCAGAAATGAACTTTGATTACCATAAGGTTTTTGCAACTCTTCCCATAGACGACGCGTTGGCTCATCGTACTGCAAAAATGTTTGTACTCTTGTCCAGCCTTCGGGAGTTCTTTGACTGCTGCTGCCACCAAAGGGTACTTTAAATTGCAAGCCCAAATCTTCTTCACCGGGAAATAGTTCACGCATTGAGATGTTTGGATTTGCCCTTAAGACATTTGATATATCGGAGGAAGGTTGCTTTTCGGCAGAAGTATTGCTTTGCAAAATAGCTTTTAATTTTGACATTTCGTTTGGTGAATTTGATGCTGTATTCGACACAGAAGAATTGGAGGAATCTGTGGATACAACAGCGGCCTCAAACTCTCGTTCCAAGGCATTGGAAGTTGCTTTATCATCTTTTGAATTGTTGTCACTGCTGTTAGATTTTTCTGCAGAGAGATCTTCTGAATTGGCGGTCGGGGGTTCCTTTTGTTTAGTTTTAGGCAATTTATCGTTTCCTTCTTCTAACAAAACTGTTGGCTGATGTGATTTACCATCATCATGATTCGAAGCACTATTACTATTGCTGTCATCTTCTTCAGCCTCTGATGCTTCATTACTGCCGTCATGAATATTGTGAAATTGTAAGAGGCTGTAAATAATTGAATGCAAAACATTCGTAAAGAAATATTTTGAAAATGTTTTTGCTTGTTATATAATTTGAAATATTTTTTTTACCGTCTTCTATAGTTTTTTACAAATTCGGCTTTTTGTGATTTTGTACTATCTGGAGGTTTCATTAATAAATTGGCAAAATATCGACACAGTTTACAAACAGCAGTTCCAATACCCAATTGCACGGGTATACCCATTTCACACAAAGCCTTTTCCAAACGATCGGTGTCCTAGTAATAAGAGTGTAAAAACAAGAAGCACAATAAATAACAAATAACAAAAAGCAATAACTTGTTATCTTCTTACCGATGTTATATGATACATGTGATTTTTACCCAAACGTCTTTTGCATAAAACACAGCCTGAACATTGTATTACTGTATCGTAATGTGATTGGCATAACCACACACTGGCCGCTCCAGCAGGTATTTCAAATTTAAGCAAAAATTTCTTAACACTTTTGCGTATACACTTGCGTCTTAGAGAATGTACTGCCGGATGCACGCAGTCGGGTACTAAACATTTACGAGATGCACTGCTTATCATAAAACTATCAGTGCATTCTGTTTCGGCATTCTGGTGATCATCATATTGTGGGTTTTCGAGAGATTTTGCTGATGTAGATGCTAGTGTTTCTAAGTTTCCTGGTGCAGAGATACGTTTTTTGTAAGAAGGTACATTGGCACGACGATCTACATGGCGGAAACAGGCATCGCACAAACAGTTATCTACGGTAAGTTTTTCCTCATCTTTTGTAAATCCAAAAAAAAAATTTATTAAAAAAACAAGAACAAAATTACATCCGGATAAATTTGAGGTTAGGAATTAAATTGACTTAAAACCCAAACTTGTTCTGACAGATTCAACTTTACTGATACCAATGTAAAAGTAGAAACATGGGAATAATTATTGGAACACGATGTTCGGTAAATGGTCACCTCTAGTACCATAGGCAGTGCGTCAGTTGCTTATAGGCTGTTCATGTAAATCCTGTCTTTCAAATGGCCGTAGAAATAATAATCCAGCGGTTTAAAATCACAGGAACGAGACGGCCAATTGACATCGCCAAATCGAGAATTTACACGGCGATAAATTTTTCATTCAGTGACTGGGTGGGTTTTGCTTGTAGCACTGTCTTGCCAAAACTAAAGGTCACTGATATCAATATTAGCCGATAGTGGCCACAAAATTGGTTATCACAACTCGGTAGTACATAGAATTCACAGTGTCGGCGTTTCCTTGCGAAAAATACAGGCCGATGATGCCGCCTAACCACAAAACGAATTTTCACTGTATTTGAATGTTACACGGCTACTTTTTTTGTAAGTCCGATATGTGACAATTTTGTCGAACAATTGTTTTTTTGATTGAGGTTTTCAAGCACCCAATTCACAAACGTTCGACGCAAACAATGGTCGCTTGATTTTAATTCTTGAACGAATTGAACCTTATCAGAGATACGTTTTTTGTAAGAAGGTACATTGGCACGTGAAGATGCAAAATGTAGCGCAAAGTGCCATTAGTGATGTCAATTATTGCGAATGTTGGCGAGTTGATGTTCTAAGCTCTTTCTCAATAATTTGTTTTGCAGGTGCATTACTACGATCATAGTGATCGGATTGTGCTTTGGTCAATTGTCCGCAACAATTTACTCCCCCCCCCACCTCGGGGGGCACATTTATGGTCTTTATAGTACGTAACAGCTATCTAGATCTGTGCAACTGGGGGAAAAAGGCAGCCCAGTCCCCTGAAGACAGGCAGGGAGTCAACTGGAAGCTCCACTTTATTTCCACGGGGATCAGTGAGCCCCAGAGTTCATTATTTGTCAATTTAGACATTTAATAGTTCTCTGGCTGATCATTGAGGTTGGTCCCTATATGGGAGTAACGTGGTGGTTGTGGTTTCGCGGCCCCATAACAGTATAACGGTTTTTATGGTGGCAAGGATCATCTCACTGACAATGACACGCAAAGTGAATGATCCAGTGCAGTGAGCATGCTAGACATGTGTTCTGGACAGGAGTTGAAAGTCTCCAACTCTTTAGCAAGGTGTGATGGTTTGCAGCCCTGCCCTGGAATCATTAAAGTTGCAACTAGGTGGTTCTGTTGCTTAGAATTATGTTTTCGGCTTCCTAGGACGTTCCAAATTATACAATTGTGGTTTGTCCACCATCTGATTAAGGCTACATAGCCAGGTGCGGATGTAAAACGAATCACACTATCTGTCCGCAACAATAGCGCGAGCATTGAATTTACCGATTAAATTACCCACAGCGGTCTCAAAAGGATACTGATTGCGGAAAAGGCTGCTCAAATTTTAGGAGATACAGTAAAACTTTTACATTTTGGTAATAAACTTTCACAATTAAAATTCTTTGCTCAAGAGTCGAACGCTCCATGCTTAGAGTTTTCCACTTTTTTACTAAAAAAAAATATCAAAGGATGACAGCCCTTAGCATTTAATCCATTTGACAGACAATTTACTTCCTTGCCTCAAATATGCCCACCCAACATTAATGTTATAATCTCACATACAGGCAGACAAGTAAAATATAAAAATAATCAAATTATCTTACTGGCTAATATTTTTTGTTGTCTTTCCATGGATTTTATTTGGCCGACGTGACAAGGAGTATCGTATAAACCAAATTTGCCACTACAATAGAAACATTGATCTTCACACAAACGTCCCGGATGAAATTTGAATGATGATGCTTTTTCCGGTATAAGAATTTCTTCTTTTTCCTCTTTTTTATTGGCAACGCCAGTCAAGTGATCATGAGATTCTGAATTGGAAGAATCTAAATTGAGAATTGTATTGCAGAAGACAACAAATACACATTGAGAAGAACACAAGAAAAATTATATACAAAGGAAGAAAATTACATACACAGGATTTAGAAAGAAAATTTTTACTCACTAAAAATCAAATGCTTATTTGTTTCAATGAAAATGTTTTTTTTTTTTTTCAATTCAGTTTTAATCAGAATGTAGAGCGAGCATTTGATAATTAGCTATTGATTAATTAATACAATTATAATATAGAAAAACAAAACATTATTAAAATTGTAAAAAAACAATACAAAAAATAAATAAGTTAATAAATATACAAAAATTAGAATTATATTACTCTTTTAAGCCGTGTTACTTGTTTTTATTACTAAAAATACACACCCATTATAAAAATATGGGCAGTGTTGGCTGAGATGGCACTATGCGTATGATGTTGATGATTATAACGATTATTATATGATTTTCTAGCATACGTAGTGGTTAGATTTTTAACGATATTGTTATTATTATTAAATTTGTTAGTATGTGTTAAAGCTAATCTAGTTAAGGAGGTAGTAGTAGAGGTTGTAGGAAAATTATGTAATTTTTTTTGAAGCGCACCTTCAGTCTGAAATCGAAAAAAAAAATAAATAAATAAATAACATTAGTTTTTTGTTTTCTTTTTATAAAATTTTATAAAAGTTCAACACACCTCATTTTGTATTGTATAATAGTTGTCCTCACCATGACCTTCACGATCTTGTTGAGAGCGATCATTATTACCTGCGCCATGGGTACGAGCACGACCTTTTTGGAATGTCATTTTTAAGGATTGACGCCTTTGCTGTTGTTGATGATGTTGCTGTTGTTGTTGCTGCTGCTGCTGTTGTTGTTGTTGCTGTTCCTTTGTTGTCGAAGCATTAGTTGTATTGTTTTGAGTCTTGCGTCCGTTACTACCACCACCACTAGTTGAACCCCCGGAGACAGTTGAATTGCGATTAATTTTAATAATTGTTTTCAATGTACCAGTATACTCATGGGATGTGGATGTAGCAGCATGTGATGAATTTTTACCATTTCTTTTATTGTTTTGATGCTGTTGAGTTGCTACCTTTGAGGCTTCCACATTTGCCGCTGAACTTTGTATAACTTCTAAGCGCCGTTTTTCTGCTGCCTTGTGTGTTACCAAGCCCAAGTTCTGCAAATGTAATTCTTTTTTTCTTAATGTCTCCTCGTCATCATTTTCCAAATCAAGTGTTATCCAAGATGCTGCTGATTGACCTGATTTCATAGACGTTGAATCATCATCTTTAACTATTGTTAAGCACGATTTGCTAGGCGAAATGCCTAATGATAATGTTGTTGTTGGTGCTGGTTTACCATTTAGCGTTTCGAGTTCAGTATCAGATGCACAAATCTAAAATATATAGAGAACAAAAAATCGTTTAAGTTATACTCGTTCGTTGTCATATTAGAAAAAAATCAATAACTAATTTCTTTTTGCCCCTTAAAGTTTAAGGACGATGAACATTTTGCTCTTTGTATTCCATCTGAGAGAGAACATATTTTGTATATAGAGTTTAACACTTCAAACCTTAATTTTTAAAAGCTCAAACTGTTAAAGTCTATTTACAAACTTTACAATAAAAGTTCCTTTAAAAGATGGCCATATCTCTATCTTGATACCTCGAGTTCGTTTGTACGTTAATTTTTTAAGCCAAGTGTTAAAATGACAAAAAATAAAAGTACACCCCCAGGCGAACATTATTTAGTTGGCCGTGAAAACTATTCTGAGTCATTCGATTAAAGATGCTTAAATACCCTATTATTAATACTCACCTTTGGCAGCCGTTTTTTAATAACTGATTTTTCTTCTTTAGGCAAAGTATCCATATCACTGCTAAAGCCTACATCTTCCTCATCATCATATTTCACTTTATCATTTATTAATTTTATATCTTCGACAATAATTAAAGGCGGTTGTTGATCATCGTCATCTTGCTTAAGATCTAATATATCATCTGTAATTTGTACGTGTTTTATGATCTTATTGCCGTCTTCTTCTTTTAAAGGCAGTTTAACTTCATCAGCGTAGTGTATAGATTTATTGGCTAAAATATACGCATTTATTGATTGCTTAACTGAGCCTTCAATTGAGCTTTGTAGCAATAGATCGAGTTGCTTGTCATTTAATTTATTCGTCTGTTTCTCTTTAGTACGTTCGTCGATTTTTTTCAATTCAGCATCTATTTTTGCCAAAACATCATTATCTTCGTCTTCTGCTGTTACAGTGGAAGCTGAAGATGGTTTAGCATCAGTGTTTTTGTTTGCTAATGATACATTTTCCTTATCATCGGTAAAACATTTCAATTTTGTGGGTACACTATCTTCTGCTACTGCACATGATTCACTTATAGATAAAATGTTTTTGTCGTGAAAAGTCTCGCTGTTATTATCAATAACTTCAGTAAGATCTGTTAGGGCTTCAATTTCATTTGATGGATCTTCGATTTCTGTTACAATTTCGTCATTTATTGATGCATTGTTGTCCATGGAAATAGTTTCGCTTTCCTCTAGAGTTAGTTCGTCTTCTTGATCCTGATCCTGTTCAGGATCTTCATCTTCAACTTCAATTACTTTCAGTTCAGCACTTGCGACATCCGCTTTAGTTATAACAATTGGCAGTTGTTCTTCGACTGTTAAAATTTTCTGCACTTGAGACTCTGTATCTGTATTTTGAACTACTTCTTCTTGCTCTTCTTCATCATCTTCTACAATCAGAAGAGGCGTTTCATTACTAACCGAACTCATACTATTGCAATCATCCTGTATTACAGACTTCTTGTCCTCCACACTATCGTCAAACTGTAAAGTTCCTTCTTTAATCGATTCATTTGAATAGGAATCATCTAATATGCGCAAGCCTGTTGCCGTAGCTGTTGTCATTGGTGTGCTTGCAACAACAATAGAATCTGTAAGGACTGTTGTTGTGGATGTTGTTGCAGTTTCTAATACAGCTACTTTTTGAACAATATTTCCCAGTTTGGGATCTTCTTCTATGCCCAAATTATTTTCCAAAAACTTTGGTTTTTTATAAAATTGTTTCACACTGATTTCTGATACACCTTCGCTCACCAGCTCAGAAGGACTTAGAGAAGCAGCTTTCTCAGAACCCGAAGCCACAGATGAACAACTGGCCGCAATAGGTGTTAAACCTGCTTGATTGTCAGCAGCTTCTGCACCCTCTACACTTGTTCCTGCCACCACATCTGTATCCACGACTAAGGGTGGTGGCAAATTATTGGCTTCCTCCAAGCTTGTCGAAGTTTTAATATTTTCCCTATCAGTTGTAATAAGCAAATCCTTGGCTTCATTAGTATTGTCATCATCCATTTCCATAGAGATTTTCTCACTTTTTATTAATGCCAAAACAATGTCATCTGTATTTGTTGAAGCCATACTATCCTTAGAGTCTTCTTCCTCTGCATTCACAGGCTGGTGTTTGGTATTATTACCAACACTTGTTTTTAACAGACTACGAGTTTGTGAACCCATTCGCCGCCTTTTGGTTTCTGCTACAGATGATGTTGCACTTTGCACTGGAGAGGATTGTTTAGTTTGCCGTGTAGCCCTTGTACTTGGTGAATTATTTATGTTTGAGGTGGAAGTGGAAGTGTTCGTTTTTCTATTGGGATTTCTTCCTTTGCCTCTGCCAGCATTTGTTACACAAGCAGTACTAGATGATATAGTGTTGGCAACCGTTACTATATTGGGTTCTGTTGTGAGAGTCATTTCAGTTTCGCTTTCATCAAGAAGTTCTTGTTTAATTTTTATTTGGAGCATTTCATTACTTTCAGAACTGGCATTAGTATTCTGTGAAGACAACAACACATCCTCATTTTCTATTTCTGGATCTTTTACCTCGATTTTGATATATTTTGGACCTGGCTCATCAATATTACTTTTAGTAACACTTGAATTATCTGTATCAACAGAACGTTTACGTTTTGTTACTGCAGGATTCGACGAATCATTCATTGAAACTTGCATTTTTCCCCGGCCCAAGCTGCGGCCACTTCTAGACCTAGCTGGAGGTGTTTCTGAACGTGCCGAGGCTCCACTAGATTGACGCTGTCGTGTAACACGAGTACTGGTTGCTTCTTGATTTGCTAAGGATTTACGTGTCAAACGATTTGAACCTGTTATAGCAGTGGTGGTCTGAACAGCGGTGGAAGTTGCAGTTCCAATTGCTGGTGTGCCTTCCTTTTCCTTTATGTCAATCTGTTCTTCATTTTCTTCCTTCTCTTTATTCTTATCCTTGCTCTCTATGTCATCAGCCAGTTTGTGATCTTCTCTTTCTTTCTCTACAATTTCCTTATGTTCTTTAAGTGACTTACGACCCCTCACGCCAACTTTCTTTAAAACAGTGTTATTTGTTCCTCCCACTTCTTCACTTTCACTATTCGTGTGATTTTCTGTTGAATCAAATAGTTCCTTTTTTATTGTTATGCCAGCACCCGGAGATGCTAGTAGTAGTGGTGAATTTCTTGTAACTCTTTGTTGAAATGGTTTTGTATCTGAATTTGTTTTTTGGGTTTGTTCCGTTACTTTTAGATCACTTGTGTTAACTATGTTTGGGTTAGTCGTGGAGGCATTAGCTCCCATTTCAGCCTTATCCGCTATTGTAAAGCCGGAATTTGTTTTTTCTAATGTTTTTGTATTATGTGAAGTTGATGAAGATGTCGACACATTTTCCAACATGGACCCTTGAGCTGTTGGAGAAGTAAGTGTTGATTTTCGTGTTGACATGGTATTATGTGTTCATGAAATTTGTTGTTTGCTTTGAAAATATTCAGTAAGAACCGTTACTTCTCTTAAGTAAGATATTTGTATTGTTTTCCTTATCACCAAAACATAAAATTTGGTCCCTTTTTGGTCAACTGAAAATAGAATAGAGATATTTATTTAAAATATTATTTAACAAAAACTTTAAATATTTTTAGTTTCTTAATATTTTGAAGGCATTCGTTAGTAATTTTCTTTATTTATGCACTTTTATATTGTAACAAGTATTCGTAATAAACTCCCATGCCGACTGAAGTATTGAAGCCGTAAGTAAAAGGTATCATTGTAAGTGCGGCCAATTTAATGACATAATAAATGTTTCCATCATTGAGAGAATAGAAGTGAACATTTTTTAAATTTTGTTAGCGATTTTTTTGTATTTTGTTTTCTTTACTGTAATTTTTAAATATTTTTTTAATTAAACAACTGTTTATTAAAGTGTTTTTTGTTTTTTTTTCTCTAAATCTTTTTTTGAAAATAATATTTAAGTTTCGTTATCATAATCTTAGCGATATTTATACTTCTTTATAAACTAGAAATATTTGCGATAAAATGACACGTTCAGTTTAAAGTCTTAAAACTTGTGATGTATGTACGTACATATTTAACTGTTTAAATTACAGGATTTTAAAGAAAATCGATTTTATAGAAAAATGATAGTACGTTAATTATTTACAGCCGTATGCATAAAAAGTAGGTTTAACTGCCGTTGTTAAGCACAATTTCCCAAAGTTGTATTTAAAAAACGATTTTATCTTAACATACCTTTGTTAACTTTAAAATAGGAAAAACCTACGTTAAACCTACAATAAATTGACAGTTCAATTTTATTATTGAAAATTCAAAAACCAAACAAATTGTGTTTACAATAAACTGAGCCGTTTATTTTAAAAGTGGCATAAGTAACTTTGTTATTGTCATTTTTTTTTATTTAAACTTGATTATATAACATTTTAATTTTTAGCCATTTCAACTAGTCTGTATTTAGTTTTCTTTCTAAAACGGATTTTTCTAATGATTGTGTTGAAATAAAATCTTTTTTCTTCATGTTGTACACTGTGAAGGGGGCTATTACTACTATTACTATTTTGTCCTTCACATAAGTCACAATGTGCAATAATATGCTTTTGGGTTGTGACATTCTTAGGTATTTTATACAACACAAAGCAACCTCCTGAGAATAAAAAAATTACAAAATAATGCTAATTATGTATAGTATATTAGATATCACTATAATATAGTTCAGTAAACTGCACTATTCTTTCGTACTAATAAAAATAAGTCCAATAATCACAATAATACCTCACACACACTTATTACATGTTTCCATTTCTTTCACACTAAGCTCGGTAATTAATTTTCTGAGTAAAGCGACTAACGCCACTTTCAAGATAAACATTTTTGTTATACCCTTAATTATCAACACTCCTCTCAAACAAATCTCAATACTGAAGAAAAAAAACTGTTCAGTTGTGACTTGTGCCACTTTCAATGTAAACGGCTCAATTGACAGTTTTACTTTGTTATTCCAAAAGTTTTTAAAAATGTTTATTAAAACAAATTGTAGTATACAAATAATAATAAAAACTAAAATATAACATGCCATTCAATATAAAACATCTTAACATCTTTATTTTATATTTTACAAAAATATAATTATAATTATTTTAAACAAAAGTTTTATTGATGTACATATAATCAAAACAAAGCTCGTTATCCGAATAATTATTTTTTTAATATGAACAAATTCTTTGTAAGTTCTTCGTAAGCCTTGCAAATTAACCTTTAGTGCTTTGCTTTTTATTAAAAAGATTAATAAAAAAACAAAAAAAAAATACGTTGATTTTGCTGAAAACAATAAAAACATTTTTTATGGATCTTAATACCCGGATAAATATATTCATTTTTATACATCGTTAACTACAACGTGACAACTGAAAATAGTGGCATTGCCAGAATCAAAATATTAATTTTACTAAAGCATACATTAGCTAAAGTACTGTTTATGAATACCATTTTTTAACAAACGTCTGTTAGCCTTAAAGTGTTTGTTAACTAACGTGTACTTTAAAGCTCAAGTAAGCGTTTTTTATGCATACAGCCTTTTAAAATATAACTACTATACTGTTAACTTGTCCAACATGTAATTAGATATTTTAAAAACTTTTCACAAATGAGGAAAATAGAATTGTTTGTAAAAACAATTTGTAAGGAATAATAAAATAAAGTTTGCTAATAATGAATCCAGCAATTTGATATGCAAATAGAGACTTTTATTAATATTAACGGTTTAAAATAAAAGTTAACACTTTTTATTAGATCAATGATGTATTGTAAAGTAAACAGTGTTACCAAATATGCAAATTTATATTGTATATCAGTAAAACAGATTTGAATCAAAACAAAATAAATTGTAACCGTATTTAAGAAAAAGTCTGTTTTATTTCTTTCTGCTTTGATTTTACTTCACACAAAAAGTCTTAAAGTGAAAAAGTTGGCACTAATTTTTGCTGTCAAGGCTTTTTAATTTTTTTTCAATTGTTACATTTTGCTTCATTTAGCTTTTTTTTTCTTATTACAATCTCGCACTAGTGCTAACTAACATTGTGAAAAGAAAGAGGGAATAAGAAAAATCGTTCTCAAAATAAAATAGCAAAATTGCTCGTCAGAAAACAAGGTTCATAGTTGAGTCGATGATTTTAGTACTTTCTGAAGTACAATTCCAGGGCATATTTACGGTTGGTTTGTCATTAAATTTTCTAAAATAAATTATTAAATTAACTTAAAACATTTAATTTAATCTACGTTAATTTATTTGTGTTAGATTCCTTTAATAAATATTTTATGATATTCTTATAAAATAATTATTATTCAAAAAATATATTTGGAAAGCATAAAAGCGGAGGAAAGAATATTTTACTCTAAAGTTTGTATAGAAAATTCAAGAGTCTTATATCTCAAGCCAAATTGATTAATTGAGAGTTTTCATTGAACCAACACAGCAAAAACACAACAAAACTCAAAAGCACTTCTATACAAAAACACAGCAAATATTTCGAAAACAAACACACTTTTACGACCTTCCTGAGATTAATAAAGAAGATACTCACTCCTCTTCGTTAAATTGTGTCCCCCCTAAATGTGCGTTGCTATCAGTTGTCAAAATACATTGGACAAATAATTGAAAGGGCACAATATCAAAAATTCAGGACAATTAAAAGAACAATTAAGATCAATAAAACTGCAGAATAGGAAGGGAGGTTCTAATATCATTTGGCGTAGTTTCGCTTTTTGCGAACATTTCCGTGCATATTGATATCAGAACCATAATGATAAAATGGAACATAATTGAGACATTTACTAGAATACCAAAATCAAAGTCTCATAGGATGTTAAAGTTTTGTCTCACCGATAATAATTACTTTGAGTATGATGGAAATACAGGGAGTCGGCCGGGAAGGTATACTACTTTGTTTGTTTATAATTTTTGATTAAATGCAAGAGAATGGATCTTATATTGATATTAGTTTTATTTAATGTTGGTAATTATGTATGGAATAAAATATAAGATAAATGTCCGCTAACAGAAGTTAGTCTCACAAATGGGAGTACTGTTGAGCATATTTTTCATTACATTATCACACATTGATATGTTTTGACGGAATCTCACCGTCATTACATGTGCCAACTTCTATACAAAAACACAGCAAACATTTCGAAAACAAAAACAATTTGTTTTCTAGTTTTCTACATAAAGGTTTCCTTTGGAAGCCATTCATATGTAATTTGAAAAAAAGAGGAAAAGAAATTGGTGTAAAATCCACTTATGAGCTATATCAGCAATAGTGAAATGGCCAAATCGATATGCCTTCTCCCGCAGTAATATATTTCAAATATATTTTTGAATAATAAACATTTTTTGAGAATATCATTAAATATTTATTAAAAGAATGTAGCACAAATTAACGTAGATTAATTTAAAAAATGTTTCCAAAAAAATTAAATTGTTTATTTTAAAACATTTAACCGATTGTTTTTTTTTTTCTTTATTTAACTTAAAACATTTGCACCAAATTTCAATAATCCTGGACGTTTCCAAAGCAAAAAATCTGCATTATTGATTTTATAGAAGCACTCAAGCCGAATCCACGAATCAATTACCAGGTGGTAACGATGGCGAATACATTCATTTTCGCCTAACTATCAAACTGCGTATATAAAAAAAATCTGTAAATTATCTTTTCTGGTTACACCTGAAATAACTTCGCTTCGGTACACTGTTTTGCCTCCATTATTTTATCTTTCTTTTTTTTCTCAAAATGGAAGAATGAAACAAATCATTCACGAAATAAAAATCGAATTTATCTCACAGCCACCTTAGGCTGTATGTATGTGAAAAAACATTATGCTCTACTTTTGTTTCAGCATGCATACAATACGCCTAATTCTGATAGCGAATTGAGATCTCAATCCTGCTGAGCAGCTTGAACTACAGTACAATTCTTTACATGCTGTTAAATTATAGCCTTTAGAGTATTCTTTTGCAAATTAGAATATCAACAAATAAACTGTGTACTACGTCCGAATTTCACAAAAAATTGTTATTGAAAATTTATTTTTAAAATGTGAATTATTTATTAAGTTTGATGAATTTCTGCTGGTAGAAATCATAAAATTTTTTAAAATTTTAAACTTTTCAATTACGTAGAAAGCACGTGTGTATATGTTAAATGCGTATGTGTTAAATGCGTTCTTAAAAACAAAGAATAGCGAGATTGTTTTTGTTGAAATCGCACCATACATGGATACCAAAAAAATTTTTAATATTATTAGATTGACATTGATTTACGAAAGTTAATAGTTAGCTAAATATTTTACATTAATTAATTTAAAAAAAAATCCGTAACCAAATGCTAATCAATTTTCTTAGATACGAATAAATTTTGTATCAAATTTTGTAATTTTTTTTTTTGTATGATAACTTTCTTAACCATTAAAAAAGTATTATTTTTGCAATAATTATTAACGTTCTAGAATTTAAATAAGCTTAGATTGTCAACAAAATGATTTAGGTGTTGAGGAGGTTGGGTTAGGCAGTACAGTAAAATATTCAAAAAAACAAAAATTATACAAATTATACAAAGGGTATTAAACATTAACGGCTGTATGCATAAAAAACGCTTACTTGAGCTTTAAAGTGCATGTTAGTTAACAAACACTTTAAGGCTAACAGACGTTTGTTAAAAAATGGTATTCATAAACAGTACTTTAGCTAATGTATGCTTTAGTAAAATTAGTATTTTGATTCTGGCAATGCCACTATTTTCAGTTTTCATGTTGTAGTTAACGATGTATAAAAATGAATATATTTATCCGGGTAGTCAGATCCATAAAAAATGTTTTTATTGTTTTCAGCAAAATCAACATATTTTTTTTTTTTTTTGTTTTTTTATTAATCTTTTTAATAAAAAGCAAAGCACCCAAAAAAGATCAATTTGAAAGGGTTACGAAGAACTTACAAAGAACTTGTTCATATCAATAAAATAATTATTCGGATAACGAGCTTTGTTTTGATTTTTAGTTTTTAATATTATTTGTATACTACAATTTGTTTTTAATAAGCATTTTTAAAAATTTTTCGAATAACAAAGTAAAACTGTCAATTAAGCCGTTTACATTGAAAGTGGCACAAGTCACAACTGAACAGTTTTTTTTTTTCATTTTTAATAAATTTGAAATTAATAAGTTAAGAAGTATTGAGATTTGTTTGAGAGGAGTGTTGATAATTAACGGTGTAACAAAAATGCTTATTTTGAAAGTGGCGTTAGTCGCTGTACTCGGGAAATTAATTACCGAGCTTAGTGTGAAAGAAATGGAAACATGTAATAAGTGTGTGTGAAGTATTATTGTGATTATTGGACTTATTTTTATTAGTACGAAAGAATAGTGCAGTTTACTGAACTATATTATAGTGATATCTATTATAATACTATACATAATTAGCATTATTTTGTTATTTTTTTATTCTCAGGAGGTTGCTTTGTGTTGTTTAAAATATCTAAGAATGTAACAACTCAAAAGCATATTATTGCACATAGTGTCTTATGTAAAGGGCAAAATAGTAATAAAAGTAATAGCCCCCTGTCGAAAAAATCCTTCACAGTACACAACATGGAGAAAAAAGATTTTATTTCAACACAATCATTAGAAAAATTCGTTTCAGAAAGAAAACTAAATACAGACTAGTTAAAAAGGCTAAAAATAAAAATGTTTTATAAACTAATTTAAAATAAAACGATGACAATAACAAAGTAACTTATGCCACTTTTAAAATAAACGGCTCAGTTTATTGTAAACACAATTTGTTTTGTTTTTGAACTTTCAATAATAAAATTGAACTGTCAATTTATTGTGACTTTTTCCAACTAGTTAATCTACTTTTATTATTCTATTTTTTCTGATTTTGTTTTGTTTGTTTTGAGTTATACTTGTCGCAATCGTTATATACCACGGCGGGTCTTTAGACCCAGAGATTTTTCTTTTTGTTTTATAAACCTTTTGAGTCATATTAAAGGGTTTTACAACAAGATTAATATTTTTGTATTACGAAGAGAAGTTCGGTAATTAAGAATGGAAAATGATATCTGGCAAATGTCCACCACGACCACCTTAACAAATGTCGATTCTTTCATTAAAGATTTTAATCCTTTTTTGGCAAAATGGCGGTCTTATTTCGTTAATCACATCACGGATTTTAAGTTTTAAGGCTGAAATCGATTCGCTTTGTATAGACTCTGTCCTTCCTTACTATAGGTCCACAAAAAATAATCCAATGCTGTTCAATCATACCATCTGGCTGGCCACTTAATAATAGGTCGTCAATAATAGGCCAAAATTGAGTTGTTATCAGCTGGCGATAGCGTGAGCAATTGGCCGTTACTGCATTTCCAGCCACAACTTCGAAAAAAAAACAGCCCAATTGAACATAGCGCACCATAGAGTGACGCGCTGAGCATGCAAAAGCTTCTCAATAATTGATCTAAGATTTTCAGAAGCCCACATGCGGCAATTTAGCTTGTTGACTGGCCGTGAAAATAGGCTTCGTTTGAAAAAAATCATTTTACAGAACAACCAGCCGGTTGTTCCTGAATGAATTAAGCGAATCTATGGCGATATCAATGGTCGGTCGGCTTCAATTCCTGCACCAGTTGAATCTTGTAAGGCTTCAAAGTCAAAGACTTACGGAAAATTCGCCATGTGGTGGTTTTGGATAACCCCAATGGTTGAGAAGGTCAAGGAATTGACAAATTTAGATCTGCTTCAACACTGTGGCAGACGGCTGCGATGTTTTCAGTTGAACGACACTTTGGCGTTCGCACATTTTGTATCGAGCTTGTCTACTAAACTTTTAACGACCAAATTCTTAATAGCGGTCTCAGAAGGACGATTATGTTGTCCGAAAATATCACGAGTATTACGAAATATTCTGTTCTGTTGCACCATCATTTTCATAGTGAATTTTAATTATTTTAATGCAATTTCCGTGCAAAATAGAATTCATTGTAACAATTACCAATGCATCTGCTACGAATCGTTAAAAAAACTAAATGTCAAAACTATTGTATTTCCACAATTGAAAAACAAACTTCTTGAAAAACCCGTCATTAATCGTATTGAAGTCGATAAGTTGCAGATTTCTGCAAACACTCTTGCTTAAAGTAATTTAATCAAAATAGCTGACAATAATTCAAAAAATATCAAAACAAATAAGACAGTACAAGTTCTTAGAAGAGATAAATAATATTGGCGAAGGGTTTTCGGAAATTAGGGAAGATGAATTTTCTGAAAATGATGGTTGCAAATAAAAATTAGTTTGAGTGAATATATGTAGGTGGCACATCTGGCAGATCAGGCACTTCACAACATTTTCAGGCACGAAGTAGGCACAACAGAATTCAACTGATCAAATGGGTGAAAAAATGTTCTATAAAATCCATGTCTTGCAGTTTTTTCTAATACCTTGATTTAGCTGGCATAAATGCCTGGATTTTGTATAACTAGGCGACAGGAGAAAATATCTCGAGACAAGATTTTTTACTTAACCGAGCAGTAAAACTTGCCGCCGATTTGCAAGAACTCTGTGAGCAAACAAAAAAAACTAACAAATACTAAGGGATCATTGGCGCCTAAGTCTACTACAGATGCCTATCAATGGAAGCGGTATCAAATAGAACACTGTAAAGAAAATAAAAGCAACAAAATTTGCTCTAAATGTAAAAAATATGTTTGCGGAAAATGTACAATGGACAGACACACTTATATGTAAAAAATGCGATGAGCAATGAATTAAATATTCTAATTTCTTGCATTTTTAATCCAAATGGTTAATGTACTATTTTGTTTAATTATAATAAAATTTAATTTTTATTTTCCTCCTAACACCCATATTTCATATGGTGTAATTTTGACACTTAAGAAAGCCTTAGGAAAGATGAATGCTCATTCATATACAGTAGATAACATATACACACTTACTAATAATATTGTAATACATAACAAATGTAAGTTCTTTAAAATAAATTATTTTTCGTTAAATAAACCCTCTTATTTATATAAGTACATTGCGTCTTTGGAAGCAGAAGTTCCTACTATGTGTTGGCCGACACTTTTCGTTTAAATCCAGTCACTATAGGTGCACTCTTTATATTTTAGCTATGTTTCTTATTGTTTGTACTTGTGGTTCTGAAACAAAGTTACCTACGTAAAAATTCGTTATTTTCATTGGGGCACCCTTTAATTTCAAATTTAATTTTTGTATGTATAAATACTGTACAAATTTGCCAGCCAGCCTTTGACAGTTAAAAACAATATATTCATTACTATCAGGCCACTTTCAGAACACCTGTTTTTAGTGTTTATTGTTATAGTGATATAGCCACTAATAGCATCTGTGAAAATTTTTAAATTTTCTTTATTACGGTTCAGAGGACTATGACTGCACTGCGCGTTTTTATTTTTAAAGGTACGGAAGCGTAAAAGAAAGTGCAGTTAATCGATTTGACAATTGAAGGGTTCATTTATAATTCTATATACCAATACTTATTCCCCGCCGGGGGCACATTTATATATCTTGACGAAATCTCACCGTCATTAAATGTGTCACCGGGGGTAAAAGGGAGCCCAATCCTCTAATAGGCTAGCAGGAGCCAACTGGACAACTTCACTTTATTTCCACGGGAATCAGTAAGCCCCAGAGTTCAGGTTTTTTACTTTTTAGCCTTTTAGCTGTTCTCAGACTGATTATTGAGTTGCCCTCGTTTGAATTGTTTGGGTCGGATCATTCACAACGAATGGTGCTGGTTCAATGAGCATGTTTGCGGTTGTGTTCTGAAATTTTATTAAGCTTGCATATGTTCTGGACCGTGAGTGGGATAGTCTCCAACTCTTCAGCAAAAGAAGTGAGGGCTTTGGCCTGCTCCAAGCATTCAGAGTTGCGACCAGGGGTAACTGGCGGATAGAGATATCCAAAGGCTTCCTGAGGCGTGGGTGACGCTAAAATCATCCACAGTGGTCTGTTCCACCGTCAAGTTATGGCTTACACAGCTAGGTACTGACGTAAATCTTATCACGCATACCCATACTTATATATGTGTGTATGTGTTTTGTTGTAATTTGTATTTATTTAACTTTTATGGAAACCCTGAATCAATGTTTTTTTTTTATTGAATAAGAAAATCTTAAAAGGATCTTAAGTTTCATACTCCACTGAAAACGCCATTTTGTTAAAGCAAATTTTTAAAACATATTTACTTTTTACGATCAATTATTGCAGACACTATGACAGCTAAGCAACGATATAAATGTATGTTTATTAGTGTTAGTGTTTGGCAACGAATAGCGTGCTTATTCATGTATGTATGTTTGTTGTTAAAAACACAGACATGGCTAAAATATTAAATACATTTTGATATTGTTGGCTTATTATGCCAAAGTTTAATAAAAAATTTATATGTGAATTCTCTTTTACTACAAAAAACTTAAATATGGACAATTCCAACCACGACTTAAAAAAATTATATCACTGTAAAACACTTTTCATAATGAGTTAAAGAAGAACAACATACTGTCGATCAAAGTGATTTTAGTTTTTTACAATAAAATTAATTCACTAGCTACTAAGTTAGGGTATTTTTAACATTCCAAATGCCTACTACTAGAAGAGCAAACTGGATTAATATAGGAAAATAGAAAAGATTAATTCGTGGTATTTTGTTGTTATTGTCTCGAAAAACAATATTTGTCTATTTAATTTTTATGTGATATATGAGACATTTGGAGTCATTTTTAAGTTAAGCCGCGTTAATTGTGCCAGATTTTTTAAACGCAAATATTTTTAGGTGCACAGTGGATCATTTTAAAGGAAGACAGCCAAAAGTCCTTTTTTTCATGGTCCCCAATTGTAAAATTTTAAAGTTCGTTCGAAAGTAGATACTAGTGTACCTCGGGAGCCAAAAAATTAAAACTTTATTTTAACTATATCACACTGAACAGGGTGATTTAAAAATTTCTTAGCAATTTTTTGATTTTTGAACATCTATAACCGTTTTGTTGTACAAGGTTTTTAAACAAAACCAACTTTGTATAATAGCCTGATTTGTTAGCTATTAGTATAAGAAAACTGAAATGCTTTTGATTGATTTTTGATTTTTAGAAATTACTTTTTTAGAAGTCCAATTTTTTTCTAAATTCTCTTACTAAATAGAGCATAACTTCTAAAGTTCGTTGGGGAATGTAAAAGCATTAGCACTGTGTCATAGCCCCAAATGTCCCCTATACGCCTATACCCCATTGTATATCCGGCACGATCCGTCCGTGAGCACCAGAACAATTTTTCTGACACAATGTCGAAAAGTTTTTGCAAAATGGAATTAAAAAACACTTTTTTCTGTTTTGCTATTTTGTAAGCATTTTATTTATTTCGCCTTTATGAGAGACGTTGTTTAGATGAATATGCGTATTTTTAGAAAGAAAACAAAAATTTTTAGTTCATTTCAAAGTCGGGCACAGTTGGTCACAAAAATATTTTGCCTACTTAAAATAACATAAATTGATATAATTTAGGTCACAAAAGTACTTTGCTATAACTGTCACTTCTACTTCAGCAGAAATAAAATTGCAAGACCTTCTTGAACACACTGCGGAATGGTTGTTAAATACGTTTGAATCTAACCGTTCTAAAGTTCATTGCGTACATTAAGTTACTGAGATTATTAAATTTTATTAATTAGCAGCTGAGCCCACAAAAATTGTCCTGTCTAAATTTAAATAAATTCGTTTGTGATTGTTTTAAGAATTTTAATTTTTATAAGATTTTGCACCTGTTTTATTTTGTATTGAGATCACAGAGATTCGAAGGATGTTTTATTTACACTTAGACTTAAAGAATAACGTTCGAGGAACAAAACAGAAAAATGTTTTGTTTCAATTGTTTCATTTTCATCATTTCGTTCATTTTATATTTTGTTACCTGGCCCGTAAACAAACAAAGCTGGTTCTCCAACCCAGAATGGGCGACATAAAATTGACCATACAAAAAGCAAGGATTTGACTGGACTGTCTTGTGATCTGTTTATTGCCATTGCGAATGCAAATCTCTGCGAAAACTGTACGCTTGAAAAATTCAAACGGCATGTCGGTCGGATTCATTTGAGAGCGTTGTAACAATACGTATATTAGGTATGCTGAAAAAGTGGATGTAGTCAACAAAACTCGTGCATGCATATTTTTCGTACTTAAGACTTATTCGTAGTAAGTTCGAACGGAATCTAGAAAAATGTAAAATTCCGTATAAAAACGCAATTTCAGTTTTTTTCGATTTTTAAATTTTTCAAGTAAGTTTTGCAATTAAAAAAAAAAATAGAGGCCAACCCGTTGTCAAACTATGCGCTTAGCAATGGACAACATTTAATTTTTATTTATATATATATAAAATCATTCGTTGGTTTTAATTGAATGTAAAAGCTTGTAGAGGAAAAATATTGGATTGAGTACAGTATAAAGAAAAAACACAAATTACATTTCGCTAAATTCGCAGTAGTCTAATCTGACGGTCCATTTTTCGATAATTATTTTTTTTTTTTGCCAATAACACTGCGAATATTGTACATCAAGTGGTCAACCGTTTCAGTCTTATGGACGTAAACTAACGTCCAACAGCGATAAAACGCACGATCTTAGAGGCCAAGTCATGGGTACGAAATATGTCTTGTTGCAACCACAGTTCCTGCACATAATGGTTGTTCAATTAATGATCGAAAACGTCAGTAATCAAAGCTCTATAACCACCATCCCAAAAAGCGCACTCAGTTTTTCTGCAGTGCCTCAGTATATACTTGGGGATTATCATCATCGTGGCGGTCTTATGCTAGAAGTCATATTATTATTATAATGTCACAAGTTTATCCTTTGAATAAAGTGAATTGGTCTTTGCTTTAGTTTTTATACCACCCGAAGGGAAAAATGCTATGGTGAACCTCCCGTGAAATTTGTTGTCCCTTCATGGAACATCTGTTTAAAATAAAGAAAACTATCAGTACACCGCGAATGCATAGGGGTCTTCTAGGATTGCCCCAAAATCTCGATAGCTCATGCTTAATAATTTTTTAGAAATCTCATAAAAAGTTGTTCTATTGCTCAAAGAGTTTTTGAACTTAAGTAACAAACAGTATGTGCTTACATGTCTAGGTTACCTTTTTTAGTTTAGAAGAAAATCAGGTTAGAACATTTTTTTTTTGCCAGACCTTAACTTAGGATTTTTACGTGGTGTTCTTATTTATTTTCAGATTATTATTCTACGACATTAGTTGGCTTCTCAATAAAATTTACAATAAAACAGTTGTTCCGTTCTGATAGCATGTTGCGTTTCGGAAAATGTCACAAGTACCGTTTTTTAGGATTTACCCCAAAAAGGAGGTATGTTTTTTTGCTTACTTTGGTACTTGTAAATTTTGTTGGACCATTTTAAAGACAAACGATAGCAAATGCGAATAAAAGAAGTTTTGTAATGGTTCATCCTCCAGCCCTATACATCGAAATTACTCGGATTGCAAGGCACCGATTTAAAAAAGAAAACACATTATTAGATATTTTGACTACATACTCCAAAAAGGATTTGACTGCTCCGTAGCTAACAAAGCCAGGGTGGCCAGTTTTATAAAAAGAAAAACTAGTTTTTCCCCGTTAAAATAAAAAAAAACATTAAAAATTGTTTAACATTTGATTAAAGGGCCTTTTATATATATTGCATCTAGATTTTGTAAGAATCTTTCGATCCGATTTTTCAAACAATCATTTTAATGTGAAATTTACAGTTTTAAATTTACATTAAACGTAAAAAAATGCGACCTAAAAAAATTGGCAATAAATTGTTAATCTAGCTAGTCATTAGCTTTCCTATGACACCATCTACTTGTATAAAGAACATATACTTAAGTTATAGGAGCTTCGCAAACCTCGCCTTCTGATGCAGCATTTCTCTTTTTACATGTAAAAATCAAAAATAAAACGTTTTCAAACTACTGTGAGTTGTTATGACTCAATCAATTTTCTGCGAAACGCTGTCACAAATATTGGATTGTTTTGAGGAAAGTCCTTGTCATCAGGGCCAGCTGTTTAGTTCTTTCGTAAGCGACTTCCGAAATCTCTTAATACTTCTACTGAAAGTATCTTAAGCCCACAAGCAATGGATCTGTTATTTATCAATTTATTAAGCATTTCGCATTTTATTAACGTATCCTGTCGTGAAGTAATTTTTTGAAAACTTTAATACACTAATAATTACTAATTAAAAGTCAATAAATTACATAGTAATGAATCAAAGAGAAAAGCACAAAAATTATAAGAGAAAAAACTATTTACGATAGGGACAATTTTTCTTGGCGAAAACACTTTTTCACGCTATTATTTTCGATTGAATTTGGGGTAAAAATGAAGAGGGGAAAAATTACTTACGATAGAGGAGAATATGTTTTAAGTTTTAAGTCGATATGTTAGCATTACTGTTCGGTTCATTATTATTAAATTGTTCACTATTGTGAACAGATTTTAATAAAAAGGTGTTGCCTATCAGCAGTAACATGACGTTAACAAGATTCCCTGCTTTAACTGGATTATTAGAAAAATCTAACCTCAAACGATCGAGGATTCTGTACGTTTCTAAGTGAAATTGATTTGTGAAAATAAACTCAAAATTGGGAATAATGCAAGTTAGTAGGTAGTAGTAGGTTTATTTAAGCGAAATTATAGCACCTGTACTTATTATTTTAGTCGATATTTAGGTTTAGATGCTAGCATTACTGTTCAGTTCAATATTATTAACTAACTATTCTCAACAGATTTCAATAAAAAAAGTTTTCCCTGCCAGCAGTAGCATTACTTCACACGCTCGAGGATTCTGTACGGTTCTAAGTGAAACTGTTTTGTGAAAATAAACTCAAAATTAGGAGTAATGCAAGTTACGCAATTAATATCCCAGTGATATAGTCATTTTAAAAATTTCAATTTTATCTGCCATTGCATTTCATTACAGTATATTCATTAAAGCGAAATTATAACACCTGTACTTATTATTTTGACCATTAATGTACAACACATGCATCTATATATATTCTCCATATATTTTTTAACCCTCCCAAAACATTAAGAAACCACGATGAAAACATTGCTGGATGTTGTTAAATATATTAATATTGCTGCTGTTGTCTGTTGCTGATGCTGTTTAAGAACATGAAGAGCATGTGTTTTATTTACTAGTTTTTTTTTTTTTGTTGTTCGTGTAAAGTTTATTTTGGTTTATTTTTTAACTTTTCTGTTTCTCTTTTCGTTTTCCTAAAGAAACTCCTGGGAACCGGTTTTATATGGTGTATTGTCTAAATATTCATTGAAGCAGAACAGCTTTTAAGTTGAAGTTAAAAAAGCAAAACGAATAAACAGAAAAGTTGGCAACAAAGCTAAAAGGTGTTTTAAATTTTATTTTGTACGGGCAACTTATGCAAATTACGAATTGATATGGCATATAAAATCTGTTTTATTTAAGGATTTTTATTTTATAGCCACTTTTAAGTTTTTTATATTTATAAATCTAAACTTTACAAATTTATTTAACAAATATAAATAGTTATTTAGCAGGCAAATGTTAAAATTATTATTAATTGTATTTGATCTTTTTGTAAACATATTAAAATTTTAAGAAAAATAAGGTTTATTATGTTTTGTTTAATAAAGTTTTATAACAGGTGGCACAATTTAACGTCATTTTGTTAGAAATAAAAACGTAATCTGTCCTTCTATAAAAGTGATGTTTAAGATAAAAGCATTTTATTGATCAAACGACTGGCTCACTAGTTAGCTTTTTTGGGCTTTAAACGTTTATGACTTATTGACATAAACTAAATATTAAAAAAAAAAGAAAGGAATCAGAACTGAAAAAAAACTATAGAGTTAAATAGGAATTCAGGCCCGTTGTAAAACAAGAAATAATTTTTAATTATCTTTTTGTTTCGATTGATTAATTTTCACCCTTTGGTTCGTTCCAATGCTTTAGAAGATTTTTGGTTTTATTCTCTTGCGCCTAAACAAATAAAACCGAAAGTTCTGTAACACAGAAACAGGCAGTCCTTGTGATTTGTTTGTTGTTTGAGTGGATTCTTTAAAAAATAAAAAAAGATGTAAAATCCCATAGAAAAACACAATTTCACAAAATCAGTCATTTCCGCATTTTTAAATTTTCCAATTTTTTTCCATAAACTCCATAAACCCCTGCCAGACAATTATACACATTTACGAAATCTGTCAAGCCATTCTCAAGTTGTGCACTTAGCCACGGACACCGCTTTATTTTTATTTATATAGATTGTTGCGAACGTTGTATTAATACCTTTAAATAAACTAAAAAAAAAAAATTCTTTAGGTAGATTTTACTACGACACAAAAAGTCTATTAAAATTTTCATTCCTATACACATACATAAATACAATAATACATGTAAAAAAAGAAAAAGTAGATCAAGCTACCAGATCCTCACATAACAGAACATTACAGGAGTTTTAACTCTCCTATAAATAGAAATCGTAATTGAGTGCTGTATGACGGTATTTAGCAAAACGTTAAACTCAAAAGTTGCTTTTGCATGCAAAGCAGACAAATGTGCGTGTTGTTTAATTTTGTTAATGAACTTACACAGAGATGAGTAAATAAAGGAAATAACTTTTGGCATATTTTATCTAGCAGTTAAGGGAACATAACTAGTAAATAAAATCTAACAATATCTTATTTTAGCTTTGCATACAGTGTTGAATAAAACAAAAGCACAGACTTTTCTATGTTAGCAAATGGTGCGGCAAAATTTTTAAAAGCTTTATTTTTACATATATTTATTACTTAAGGAATATATGCTAAATGATAAAAGAAAAATAATAATAAAAAAATGATAAAAAGAGTAATATTGTTACGGATGCGTCTTGCTTAAGAAAATAATTAAGTAATAAAGTAAACGAAATAACTGAGTATTCTGTTTACCAACTGCGTAGTTTTCTAAAAACTTATACACGCAAGACAACAACAACTTTCTAGTTACAAAATGCATAGCAATCTTATACTCGCAAGACAACAACAAC
This sequence comes from Trichopoda pennipes, assembly GCA_030448955.1. Taxonomy (NCBI): domain Eukaryota; kingdom Metazoa; phylum Arthropoda; class Insecta; order Diptera; family Tachinidae; genus Trichopoda; species Trichopoda pennipes. The sequence goes on along the minus strand of JASKUP010000056.1, from coordinate 7,118,116 downwards.
TAACTTAAAGTTAATTCCATTAAGAAACTTTAAGAGCATAAAAACAAAAATACACAAAGACTAACAGGTACCTATACATTGTATAAATAACATAACAGCAACAAAATGTTATACAAAGGAAGTATGTATGTTCTAAACCTCTAGCGGACAAATATAAAAGACAGCATCAGAGTGGTTAGTTAGTTAGTTGAAACATAAACATCGTGAAGTAAAGACTTGCATCGTTAGCAAATTGTTCTGTAGTGCCAACATACAATTTTTACTTTGCTTGTAGTTAAAGTAAATATACTTGTAGTTAATTTGAAAACTCTAAAATCTGGTGTTATATATTTTGCAATAAAGAACTCAGTAACAACAAAACGTTTAAGAAAGGTATAAACGTAACAATAATATAAAATGATAAAGAGAATAATAAGAAAAATAATAATAACAATAGAAATGACGTCAAGAATCCATGATAAGTCAGAGAATGATAGAATAGGTGAAGACGAAGAAGTTAAAAGGTTTTTACTTTACAAAGCATAAAAATCGCCTAGGCTTTGCCGAACAGTTAGAATCATATTTCTTAAATGAAGATCTTTCGAATGAAAGGAGCACAACTTTTAAAAGAGAACCCTATAAGTTCTTAGCATCATATAAGGAAATTGATAAGGATCTTAACAGTTTTTTTTGCAATACAAAAAAATATTCAGAGGATGAGGACGCTAAAAACAAAATGCCCGCGGTTAATAGTGCTTAGTGATAACGAAGAAAACATTGTTTATTTCATATTGATACCTATTGATTCTTAAGAAAATTTTAATAAAGAAGTTTTCTTAATTTTCGGAACTTAACCCCGCTTTATGTACTAGTCCTTTGTTTCGTATAACACGGATTCAGATAACACATGTTCTACGGGGTTACCTGTATTACTAAATGGAAAATTGTCCTCTTTTCTGGTGAATAAAAATTTTATCTAAAAGATTCTAAGGTATTAATTATAGACCAAGAAGACAGCGTCTTAACCCACGGTTTATTAAAGCACCGTGAAGCACAGAGAAGGAAATGTACTGGTCTGGGAATGTTTTTCGGGCTATGCAAAAGAATCAATCCACAACTTAAATGGCATAATAGATTGTTTTTATCTACAAACACATATGCAGGGAAGGAAATGCCACTAAAGTTGATACATGAGCAGAATAATGACCCGTAACATTCAGCGAAAAGTGTGAAAAGTAAAGATCAATGTAATAAAGTGGCCAGCACCTAAGGTCAATTCCATTGAAAATCTGTGGAATACTATAATAGTCAAACATTATATGATACCTCCAAAAATAAGGACTACACTTTTCAACAGATAAAATCGCTTGGAAAGGCATCTCTAAGGTTTTGTCTAACTTCTTTGAGGCAATGCCACGCAAATGTGCAACGGTTTTGATTATTCCTTTAATAATAATAATAATAATAAAAGTTTAGTTTATTATGCTCTTTTTTAGAGCACTTTAACGGATGAAAGCTGCTGTACCGACTTTTGTGCCTTCACTTGATCACGTTCACAATTAGACGGATTTTACCATAAGAGAGGAAGCCTTTGTATACAGTTTCGAGCAATTTTAGAATGTACCAAAAAAAACCTAATTCACTACATTTAGAAAGCCCTACAATCGCAATTAATACAGCTCTTTTTGCTTCTTGATTTGTCAACAGGCAGACTAGGTCGTTTCACTTTACTTTTTAATGATAATCATGGTGTTATAACTTAAACTAAGCGCTTTTGTAATAATATTGAAAATGCATGCGAATAACCGTAACCTCATTCTGAAGAACTCGTTTATCTACAGGCGATTTTACGATGTTTGATCACAGATCGAGAAGCTATAAAAATTTGTGAGTTACCAATTAAAACAACTCATACGCAATATTGCACCATATAATACATTTACATTTTCCTTGAAGAACACCGGAGTTGGAAGTATTGAATCGTTCAAGTCTTTTAAGAAGAGTCTAGAAGATTATTTAACTTAATTCTTCGCTATTTCGAAAGAAATTATGAGTGAAAGAGGCAAACAAACAGTGTGTAAAATATGTTCAATTTCATCTGCAACATTATATTATACACACACACACACATGCCTTAAATAACTGCGAGAATTGATGTAAAAAAATGTTAAAACTTATACGTAAAAGGAAAATTGAAAAATAAAAACTGAAAAATCACAAGCAAAGAATGTAATAAACGAAGTATATGAGGATAAGAAAAATGAATTGTGAAATATAAAAGGAATGATAAAATATACAAGGAAAAATGTTGATGTTCGAAATGAGAATGAAAATAATAAAACATTTTATATCTTTATTTTCATTTATTTTATCTCCCACTGTGCAATAAAAAGACATAATGAAAATATGCTAAAATACAATAATTTGTATTCACAAACGTTGTTACATAATAAATGCATGTACATACTGTGTTCTTAAGTGGTATTAGTATTTTGTCAGGCAGAGATTTTCGGCTTGTTCACCTGCCGAAAAAACAGCGAAATTACATGCGTAAAAAAATGGTCCTTAAAATGTGTTCAATGAAAATACCGCCGTTAACAAGGCAACATTATTTTAGGTGTAAGCAGATATTAGCATTACAGGAAACGAAGCTATAAATGTCCTTCCAAAAGCTTAATAGCCCTTTAGAGTGTTTTAGGAGAAAGCCTCAATTTTATGCCTTTAAATTGTGCATAACATGCCTTTTTCGATTTCTGACCATAATTCGTTAAAATCTCTGGGTTTAACAGCCAGCTTTGTGTTGTTCTTGCTGGATTCGTCAGATTTGTGTTGTTCTTGCCAACTATTTTAAAACGTTAATACAACTTTGTTCCTAGCAGCACTTCACTGTGCGAGAAGTTTTGGAACGTCATCGTGTATGAAATGCCATCTAAATACCAAGTTTTCCTCTGCAGAAGCGATAATTGTACTCGAAAGTTAAGGGTTTACGGATTTTTAAGGTTATGTTACATGTTAGGTGCCCCTGTAGGCTAGTAGCTAATGTACTAGCTTGTCAGTATGGGGGTTGTGGGTTCGATTCCCAACGAAGACCTTAGTTTTTTTCACTACAAAAATAAAAATTGACTGTCGGTGGGATTGCTCAGTGATCGCTGTGCTGTCTTATATACGGCACTTAATTTCCGACTATCCTTCTACTTTCACCACCTGTTTCATCTCTTCTCTATCCCTTTCCTAAAGAATGTAGCACGGTACTTGACTAAATAGGCATTGTTGCCTGAAGTGCTACTTCTCTTAAATAAAAAAAGTATGGACGACGCCATATATAACGTTTTCCATCAGATGCAAATCGACAAAGAACGGATTGTCACTCCAGAGAATATTTTTCAAAAAGAAAGCAGGGCCTTGCCTAAGTATTCACGGGCAAATGAAATTCAACCCTTTAAACTTTTCTTTGATGCGTTTTAAATACATTTAAAAATTAGTTGTCATTGACAGTCGTCTTTAAATTTCAATCGAGGTTTTGAAAGGGTCCTCAACTAAGACGCTATAAACAGGGGATTTCTCTTAACGAGTGGTTTTTGTAGGCCTGCCATACTTTTGGCTTGAATATGACACTAAGTACATTGTACACCATCTTTCTAGAAGAGTTTAATATAGAAGCAATATCACAAAAGGTTCTCATTATCTGGACTTTATGCTGCTCCTTTGTTCACCATTTAACTTTAGCCATATCTATTTTTTGGTTTATGGTTTTTTAATCAAATTTGTCAATTAAATATTAACAAATTTTACCAATTTATGATTTTAAGCAGGAAAATTACGAAAATATTGAAGTTTGAAAAATTTGCCAAATTAGTGTCCAGCTGAGATTAAATATTTCTTGCAATAAAATTTCCAAATACATAATAAGAGCAAAATAGAACAGAAAGGAATAACGGTACATACTGATTACACCATATTTTATATACGTTAAGCCAAATAAAAGCATGTCAATGCAACATACAACAAATGTGGCTACACTAATGCTCATCACTGCGAAATTATTTTTGATCAAACTGCAAATACCGAAATCTTAATTATATGATATATATCTCCGAACAGTACCCTCTCAATGCAATTATTTCGATCAAAGAGTAGTTAATTGGCATACAAAGTATTTGGCGCCTGGTCCTTATAGCAGAGCCCAAAAAAAATGTGTAATACTTTAAATCTCAAAGCCTGATACCTTTAACTGAAGCAATTTTTTTTCTTATCACTTGTTATCATTAATTTAATTTTAAATAGTTTTTGAGATAACGAAATTCACAAAACTATAATGGGTTATTTAAATCTTTTTCCTTCGTTTTCTTTACATATTGAGGGGAAAAATCAACTGCACAAAAATAGTTCAGAGGGCTTATTCCACCATTCGTTTACGAGTGAATTCTTACTATAAGGTTTTTTTTTATTTTTAGGGTTCTCTGATTCTTTATCAAGTAACCGGTATCGAAAATTCTGATGATGGCATTCGAAAGCGTGCGAGCGAGCGTTCGTAACATTAGATTAAAAAAATAAGAAAATGTAAGCTGAATGTTTTGAATGTGATGAATAATAAAAATAATAATGTTAATCGTGCTCAGTATAATCAATTAAGATGCTCGATTAATCAGTCGTGTTACTCTGCTTATGTAAATAAAATTCGAAATAATTTTTAATTGAATCCAAGAGCGTTCTACAAGTTTGTCAATTCCGAAAAAAAAATAAGATCAATGGCATTTCCCTCTGTTATGAGCTATGAAAAATTTTGAATCTGATGATAAGCTGACAATAAGTAACTTGTTTGCAGATTTCTTTTCTACCATCTATTCTGATAAAAATGTTGATGACAGCTCTTATCAACTATCAGAGGCGCCATATCGGGCTATCAATTCCATTTTTTGATGAATTAACACTAAACCTACCGACAATTCTTGTATACCTTTTCCTACCGCGCGCGGTCTAATTGACCGGTAATTAAAAAGATTATTCCCAGACTGTTCCATCAGCAGCAGTTTCGATGCGTTGATCCTCTAAATCTGTCTCACTTTCGGATGTCAATAAAACCCTCTTTCTTTTCTGCCCTGAACGCTTATTTATAATATTCTCCTCTTCACTATCGCTTTCTGATTCCAATTCTTTTGTGAATAGCTCTTGATCTATTTCCATTTTTTTTTTCAATTTCAGAAGTTTCTTGTTCATCATATTCTGAAAATTCTTCTTCCATGTCCGTTATATTTCTTAGGTAATTTGTAATTTTCAAATGCTTTGACATTTTTAGGGTAAATATCTACAACAGATTATTACACTATGTAAGGAATAACAAATTTACATCCATGTTTTGATACTTTACCTCATCTCCTTCAAATAAACAATTGTAAAAAAAATTGCATAAAAAACTCTTTAGAAGTGCACTACTTGAGACTGTAATACTATTGTTATTTACTCTTTTCACTTAAAAGCGATTCTGAGATAACTGTAAAATATTTTCTCTAAAATAACTAAAAGTAAAGAGTGACCAACATATTATATGCATATTCTAAGAATTGTCATATAGTTTGATAACGGTATTATAACGTTTAAAAATGGTAAGTTTTACAAAAAGTTTGAAAACGGTCAATTTGACCGGTGTTGGTAGGTTTAGTGTTAACAGCTGGAGCTTTTTAAAAAGTTTAAATTTTTTTATAAATATGATCTGGATGGTATTCTGAGTTGCTTACTTAACAAAACCTCTTACAATAATCTTTAATATATCATTGAATTTGGCTATTTTCCTTAAAATATGAAAGGATTCTTTTATTATTTCAGTATTTAAATGTGGTTGTCGGAATAGTGCAGCAAACTATAGAGGTATTGCTAAACTCAGCGCTACACCCAAACTTTTTGAGAAAATTGTTACTAATCACCTTTCCCATGAAGTATTGTGTATATGGATTCCTGCTCAGCATGGTTTTGAAAGGAGTTGTTTAACAAATTTTAATCTTTTGGAGTTAGCGATGTTAGTCAATCGGGGATTTGTTCCACGTAAACAAACTGATGTTATTTACACTGACTGCAGTAAGGCATTCGATAAGGTTAACCACAAACTTCTGATAAGGAAACTTGACCTTATGGGATTCACAAACAATTTACTTATGTGGATTAATTCATATCTTTCAAACAGAACTAAAAAAAGTTCGTTTTAGCACGCTTACATCCAAAAACAAATTATTGTTTCATTTGGAGTACTGTAGAGCAAGCAGCCATGTGGGTCCTTTATTATTTACCTTGTTTATTAATGATCTACCCAAAGTCATTATATGCAGACGACGTGAAGATGTCTCGTACATATAATCGTCACGCTGACCATATTCTCCCACAAAAGGATTTAGATGCATTTAATTCATGGTGTAATATTAATTTTATGGAGTTAAACAGTAAAAAGTGCAAATGCACGTGTTATTTCCGAAGATGTCATACAAATGTGCAATATATTTTAAGCGGCTGTGAACTTGAGAAACTGAATGTGGTTATGTGGTTTCAGAAATTGGTATTTTACTGGATGTTAAATTAAATTTTATACAGCCTATTTCGTTGGCCACTAACAAAGCACTTCCAGTTATTAGATTTGTAAAACGCTGGGCGAAGGAGTTTAGTGACACATATGTCACAAAACATCTTTATACTTCTCTTATCAGACCTACTATGGAATATGACTCAACAATTTGAAATCAAATTTACAAAGTTTATAGTAACAGCATGGCATCGGTGCAAAAGTAGCTTTTATTATTTTGTCTTCGCGGTTTGCAATGGAATCCCTTAAATCTACCAACCTACACTAGTAGACTTGTTCTAATAAAGCTGTCTAAAAAGTCGAAGAATAACGTTAAATGTCGCGTTTAATAAAAGGAAATTTCTATTTAGATTTTTTGATTAGCAATATTTCATTTAACGTTCCATTTCGTGCTACGAGCTATTTTAATCCACTTCTAATAAAAGTAATCAGATCAAATTATGCTAACTCTGACCCATTTTTAAGAATTTGTACTGAATTTAATAAATTTTATAAGCATGTGGATTTTTTGTTAAATGTTTTAACACTGTTAAATGTCATGTTATTTTATATTTAAATAGCTAAATTTAAGTTTTATGTAATATTATTATTTACTATTTTAATTTCTGTAGGGATCTTGAATCCATAGACTAAACATAAATAAATAAATAACAAAAAAAAACCAAAAACTTCAAAACTAAATTTCACTCAAAAGGAGATTCGGGGAGCATTTATGGTCCAACATACAAATGTAAATAAAAGCTTAGTGGCAAAATTTTGTTCCTTTGGATGCTGCTAACGATTTAAATGAAGAAAAATAAAACTGGTTCCATTTCTTACTTTTTTAAATTTTTACTTTCTTGATTTATTTCTCTGCTTTGTTGTCTTTTTTTAAAGTATTGTAAAATTTTTTTATTTGGGTACTGTGCAACAGTAATTAATTCGAATCGATTCATATCTTGTCGAGTAACAGAATTAGAAAATTTTGTATTTTTGAAGTTGTTAACGATTCGAAGCAATTTGGATCACGCCGGCCAGAATTAGAATGGTAAAAATCCTTTGTTTACTTTCATATACGCATTCTAACATGCGTACAAAATAGTACATACATATACATCAGTACAAGTATATATATATATGAATGTGTGCATACCAAAACAAAAAAAAAAAACAATTTTTAGTTAGTTAGCAAGGTCATGCCTTTAAATAGATGCTGTGCCGAATTACTTTGTCAAAATACATACATTTCAAATTAAAGAACGTTGTAAAAATGTAAATAAGGGTGATTTTCCTTTTTAGGGAATTTTCCCCCTTTTTTTTTGGCAAACATAAAGAAAAACACAACTTGCACAATATAAAATGTATTTGGAAAAATAACACACTAAATAAATAATAATCACAATCACGTAACAAAGATTAAGGTTTTTACGTGAGAACTACAATTGAATTTTGAAAATTATTTGTCGACACTCTTAACTCTCACTAAATCAATAATATTTTTCTTAAATAAAATAATTTAGATGTCAACCTGTTTTAAATTTTGCCAACAGTTTTGCTGGCACGAATTAGTTTGAACAATAAACAGTAGAAGTCGCATCAATTAGATTAATCCATTATTCGAGAATTGTTTTTTTTTCTCTTGGGATAACTACCACACACGCAATGCACTGTGCCTGAACTAAGAAATTAGGTTATGGGGAGGAGGAGAGAGAGGGAGCTGTGTTTGTGAACATTCCATTTAAACTTTCCTACATTGAAAGTGACAGGAAAGACCTTCGGAGGGATTTTATTCCGCAAAAGCACTGCTCTGTTTCCTATAATTCGCAGTGCGGTTCACTGGAAAATCAACCACAAATGGATGCGCTACCAACGAAAATCGAGTCTAACGCAAAAAAATTCGAATAATGGGAGCAAGTTCCCTAATTTCATTAGAGTACTTACCATTGCAGTAACGATAAAATAGTAAAATACATCCCACATTGCGTTGATGCTCTAGAGAATCAATAGAGTTGGATACCCTACAGTACGTCACCCTACTGTCCCTAATGAGTCGCTTGGCCCTCTTCTGTACGTGGTCGAACAACTACTCCAAAAAAGAGTTTGGGGTGCCGACCTATACATAAGAGTTGTATACCATTTTTGGATAGATATAGATGGTATAAATAGTACGAAGTGGAGTAAAGTATCTCTTACACCGTCTTAGAAAACCAAGGCACTTGAAAGTATCTTTAGAAACTTGAAAAATGTGTTTAACATCACACTAAATTTTCATGCCAAGAACATCAAGAGCGTCCGATTCCGTAATACCGATATCATCCATAGTAACAGATGCAGCACAATTTCCGAACACATGTCTATGCGTTAGCATGCAACATTGTGTCTTACGGGCATTAAAATCGGTTATATTCGCACGATCCCATTCCGAGATTGTTATTTTTAAGTAATTAAAATAATCGATACAGTTAACAGCGTTTTCAGAAAGAAAATACAAGTTTTTAAAAGATCTTATTTTATAAACCTCTTTAAGTTAACGACATTTTTAATACAAAATAATTCGAAAATGTTTCTTTAAATTTTGAAAAAAGACAAGATTTAAATAGATTGAGCAATATAACTATGAATCAGAATGATTGTTTTTACGACATTTTCCAAAAACCGGTTTTCGAGTAGTTTTTATATTTAATTCGATTAGCCGGTTTACCAGCAAAAACCAAACAATTTTTAAAGGAAAATATAATTATTCTTTTGATTTTCATAACCCTCATTAAGTCAATGATATTTTGTTCTACAAAATAATTTGAGAAACCTGCCTTGAAGTTTGCCAAAGGAGATGAAATTATCAATTAGGGGTTAGAGTGGCACATATTCAAATCGGTTATTTATGGAAAAAATATTATATATAATAGATTGCAAACTTTCTTAAGAACATTAAAGAACTTACTTTACCCATACATACAATTTGTGAAGATTATTGTTGAAAAGAATTAAACACCTGTCTCTTACTCGGCTCAGGCTAACACGAACTGTTTTTATTCGTTTCTTTATCTAGTAAGATTTCAATACAACCTTTTTTAATAAAATTTTTTTCCTCAATGACTAAACAAATCTTACAGTGATGTAAATAATTATGAACACCCTGAAAATGTTTGTCATTCCCCTTTGGGTTGGTCGAATCGAAATGAAACAAGCAAACGTGGTATTGGTACCTTTTGAATTTTTGTTTGATTAGTATTTTAGTATAGTTAGTATTTTCAGTATGAATATTGAAACCGTTATTCCCTCAAAAGCGACATTTTCCCTATACCGGGCAGACAACCTGGTAAATATTTCACGACGTGGATATCACTGACATGTGGTTGCAAGAGAACGTAGCCACGTGTCACTCAGCCAATGAAACGATCAATTTATTGTAAACCAAATTTCCAGATCGCATAATTTCACGACAATCAGTGACCAACCAACAGATCATATGATTGTGGGGCTATGTTAAGGACAGAGTTTATACGGTGCCACTTTTTTGACAAAAAGCGATTTAAAACTTTGATGAAAGAATCAACCCCTTGCCTGCTAAACGAGTCACTGTATGGTGCGCTATGTGGTCTGGGGACGTGATTTAGCCATTTTTTTCAAAGATGAGGCTGGAAATGTGGTAACGGTCAATGGATCACGCTAGCCCGAGATGCTAAAAACTGGCTATGTTAAATACAGAGTCTATACATAGCTAATCGAATCAATTTCAGCTTTAAAACTCAGAATTCAACCGCCATTTTGTCAAAAAGTGATTAAAAACGTTGATGAAAAAATCGACATCTGTCAGCGGTATTGTGCCAGATATTATTTTTCTTTCATTCATTGCCGAACTTTTCTTTTTGTATTAAAATAAAAATTTGAATCATCTTAATCAAAATTTTTTATTTTATTTTGGTTTAAAAACAAACTTCTTGTTGAAAAACCCTTCATTACTTTTGACAGGTAGGTAAGATGATTTTTAAGGAACAAATACAAACATTTGTCAGAGTGACTGTTAAAACTGACAACTCAGAAAACCACTGCCTTAAAATATAACTCTGAATAATTAAAAAAAAACAACTCTGGTTAACAAAAGGCTTCGAGGAATATTTTTGTTTTCTTTAAAGGGAAGTTAATAAACCCACAATCGAGTCAAAAGCAAAAATTGAAAAATTTTAAATCTTATCGCCATCCAGAGTAATAAAGAAAATTTTGATCCTTTTTTTAATATAGATTTTAAAAAATAACTAACGCGTTGTGGCTAACGATTTTAAGAGCGCTTCTGTTTATTATATACATTAATGTTATGGAAAAGGTTTTAAAAAAATGTGAAATTGTTTTGAATTGGAGGAGATATGTCACGCTAATTTATCTGATGTTATACATAACATTATAACAAAAGAAACGAGAACAAAACTAATATAATGGAAATAAATATAATACTAATATAACATTTAAAATTAACGATATAGTAATAGAAAAAGTTAATAATATAAAATAAGGTAAGGTAAGGACTTAAAATATAAAGAACATATAGAATATGTGCTTGGATTTTCCGACGGGGTTAAAATTACTTCTATTTGGGTACGGTTTTCCGTCGACCCTCGTCAAATTTGGTTTGTGAACAAACCGGTTTCGGCTGTTTGCCATCTTCAGTGTTCTTTTCGTATTTATTTTAGTCATCTTTCGTGCAGAAGTGTAAAAGTTTCCATTGTTTTGTTATTACCCTTAAAATTTACCACTTTCATTGTTTTCTTTTAACGTTATTTTTCTGTTTTGTACGAAAAGAACACAAGATGGCAAACAGCCGAAACCGGTTTGTTCACAAACCAAATTTGACGAGGGTCGACGGAAAACCGTACCCAAATAGAAGTAACATATAGAATACATATGTAAATAAATTGGTAAAAAAAAATCAGGTTTTTTAAAATATCAATGATAGCAGTAATAAATATTTGCGAAACGACGATAAAACCACATTTTGAATGTGGATCTACTGTGTTATATACATGCTCTAGAGCACAGCAGATATCAAGAGGAAACTTCAAAATAACGCTATGTGCGCAATAATCGATTGCAATCGATTTACCTCAGTGGGACATATGTTGGATATGCTCAAATGGCTGAATATACGGCAAAGATAAGAATTGAACACAATTCATTTTAATCAGAAAATAAAAACGAGAAAGGCGGCGCCTGATGATTTAATGGAACAACTTAGATACGTTGGTGATATTCAACCATACAACCTGAGAAATACTACAGATTTTAGACTACAACGAAGATCACTGTTCTACAAAAGGATTGAAGCTATACACAACACAACATGGTGCCAAATATTATTATATTTTATATAAAATATTTCATTTGAAGCAGGGTTGATGTAACTTATAAGAGAACTACATATATATAAAAGTATTAAAAATACTAGTAAAGATAAAAAAGATCGTTTAAAAAAAACTAGTAATAAATAATAATAATAATAATTAATCTTTTGGCAGAACCGTTTGCCTATCCATTTGCCGGCCTTAGTTTTCCTTTTACTGTGCAAAAATCCATCTGAAGTTGTTTTCAAGAATTAAAAAAACAAAAACATCCAATTGGAATATTTATACTAAACAATTTAATTACATAATCATGCTTTGCATTTGTGTGCAGGCATTATTTCCAACTGCATTACTTACCATTTTCTTAAGAATTAGGTTGTTGCTTGCTGTTCTCCGTGTTGTGTATAGAAAGAAACAAAATTGTAATCCTTAATTATGCTTTAGAGTAACAGAAAAAGCTTTGTATTGTAATTGCGGTTGTTGTTGTTGTTGTTGAAGAATTTCATTGACGAACGATTGTTCCGAATAACAAGCAATAGGAAGCAAAATGGAAATAAACACCAAAAAAATAATCAAGTAGAAAAATCAAAACAATTCCCATTCACACAGTCACATAAACAACTGTTAGGTGCATGTGTTACGAGCATTTGCAATTGACTTGTATTTTCATAAAAATAGTGACTGACGTTTTTATATTTTGTAGAGTTTTTGTTCTTTTACGATATTTTAAAGCTGTAAATATTTGTGAGGTTTTTGTTTTTCTATTCTTTTAACTGTTTCAATTTTGCTTGTAGAACAAAAGTGCATTAACTATTTGTGTAATAAAACCAAATGAAAATATGTAGTTTCATCTAAACTGTTAATAAAAAAGAAAATTTCATTATCTAATGATGCTTTTTAAGTATTTATTTAAATAATTACAACTTGCACTTGCTAATATTTATTATCCAATTGATGATTTGCTAGAACTAAACACATCACATTGTTTTTTTTATGAACGATTTATTGGAGAGTGGTGTAGAGTTTGAGAGTTGAGCAAAGAGTAATTTTATTTAAAACGACGACAGCCATATTTTTTTTTTTACATTTTCGTTTGTTAAGAAAGCTAAACCTTTTAAAAGAAAAAATTATCATTGTTTAATGTGAAAAGGAAGCACAGCAAAACGGAAATTAACGATGTCTTTAGTCGCAAACGTAATTAGCAAACCGAATGAAAAACGAACAAAGCATAAAAAGATAGAAAAAAAAAACACGCAAAACGTAACTAAAGAGACAAAAATCAACACGACAAGAATGTAAGTATGAAAAGGAATGATAAATGGTCGGTAAAAGTAATAGAATTAAACAAAATGAAAAATTTATAAAAAGAAAATTCACTTTCCCTTCGATATAATACAAATTCAACTTACTTAATTAACTATGATTTCAAGAAACTCCTTATTTTGGAGAAACCAAAAAAAAACATTTTTTTATTTAAAAAACTTTAAAGCATTAACATACAAATATTATAACTTAATTGTTGATGAAATTTCAGTTTATTTACTTTTAAATTATACGTTTTCGCTTAACATTTCTTAAGAAAATATCAATTAGTTTTCAAAAAAAAAATAAATTTACTTTTAAATAACCAAAAATTATTGGAAAATAAAATATTAAGAAAAGCAAAGGAAAATTTTTTCACTTGGGTTAATAAATGCACGTCGTCTTTTACTACACTCGCGTTATAAAACAATATCTGTCACATAGTGAACGAAAGAAAAAAAAAAACAAAACGAAAACAAAATGTTAAACCAAACAAGAAAATTACTCTTTACAAATTACTCTCTCATATAACAACAAGAAAAGTGTACACAACAACTGTTGTTAACATCAAATAACATAACAGTTGTATTATTTTACTCTTCATTTACTAACTTGCTCTCGCTCTTAATATTTTTGTGTTTATTAAATATATCTTTTCTCAAACATTCTTTGATTTGTGTTTTCTTTTTCTGCTTTACTATATATAACAAACGCGACGTTAATAAACCCACTTCGTCGGGGTTGAAAACAGAACTAAACTCTTCATTTGCAATGTTGTTAATGCGAAGCGGCGTTTAGGCTCGCCAAAAAACACTATGGCATATTCAAAAATAAAAATAAAAAAAAACCGACGACTACAACTTCGTGTTTTCTCTTCATAAATCTTCGTGTTTTACTCTTATTTTCCTTATACAAATTAAATATAAAAAGCAAAGAAACAAAATTGTATATTAAAAGAACAGCTGTTGTTGTTTAGCGGTATTTGTTATTTTTCTTCATGTTTTTATTGTAATTAAAATATATATGTATGTATATTCTTTCAAAAATATTAAATGTTAAAAAGAAAACATGGTTGACTCCCAAATACCCCAAAATGAGAATAAAAACAATAACAACAAAAATTAATTGTGAGAATTAAATTAAATTTTTATTAACAGACAGCCATCAAAACATGCATGGATATGCATGCAAGTAAGTATGTATGTATAAAATAATCACGTAGTACTTATGTATTTACATTTTTCATTTATTGATATTTTATTATTCAAGGACACATTTTCTTGCTGTGTCTGCCTTAAATATGTATGTATGCAGGTATGTATATAATTCTTCTATCCTTCTTGAAGCCGAGCGCAAAGGCAAACGACCACATTTTCTATGCAACTTTTGTTGTAGTTGGTCTTTTATTAAAGGTCTTCGTGACAATTTTTTTTCTTCGATTCTTTATTTATTGTGCTAATGTCGTCTGTTTGTCAAATTGTGTTTCTTTCGTTTGTTTATAATCGGTTTTTTATTTTTAATTTATTTGGCTTAAAACGAGGTCATTTCGCATTCGTTTTATTTACTTTTTGGTGTATATATGAATAAATAAATGCATGCTTACATACATACATATGTACATATTTAGCTTTTGATCAGTAAATATAGAAAAACTTTCATTTTGTTTAATAAAACAAATTGTATCCATTTACACAAACACATACATATGTAAATATATATGTATGCATGAATGTATATGAATTTGAATTTAAAGCTATTGCTTTAACAGACTAACTATTATTTAAGAATAAGATTTAATAATCATTCTTAGACAAAAAGAAAGTACCTATTACATTTTTGAAATATATCTTTTATCAAATTTAGTAAAACAACATTAAAAACAAACGAATTTATTTTCGACACGTACTACGTAGTAGACATTTTTTTGTTTTAAGATGCAAATAAATGAGATCTAATTTTTATCGAAAATATACCAATTTTCCTGTTCTACAGGGTGGCTGATGAAAGCTGCTACCAATAACAAAAAAAACGTAAAAACTTATTTTCTGTGTAACCAACCTGTTGCATTTTAATTTTATTTTATAGAGTGATCTTTAAATTTAACTAAAATGGAGAATTGAGACAATGAAACAAGAATTTGGATAATGCAATGCTTTCACGCTTTAGACTCCGTAGTTTCCGTCCAAAGAGAATATAGGCGCACGTTTGGTGGCACTCCTCCTAGCAGATGGACTATAATGAGGCAAGTGAAGAATTTTGCCGAACGTGACACAATCGCAAGAAGGCCATATCATCGAGATCCCTCAGTTCGGACGCAGGCAACAATCGCTGCTATAGCTACTGCCATACAATCCAATCCTCGAATGGGTGTCAGCAGACAGTCACCGTAGACAATTTTGTACCAAGATTTCAACTTATTTCCATATAAGATTCAATTAACATATAAACTGAATCCAAGAGACTTCCCAAATCGCTTGAAATTTTCTGGGAAGATCATTCAAATGGCGCCAGAGAATGCAAACGTTTTGAACTGCATTTTTATGTCTGACGAGGCACACTTTCATTTAAACGGCAATTTAAACAAACAAAATTGTTGAATATGGATTAATTCTAACCCGCAGATACTCCATCAGATGCAATTACATCCACTTCGCGTCACAGTAGGGTGTGCAGTTTCTTCAGGCTTCATTGTCGGGCCTTACTTTTTCGAAGTAAACGGTCGTACTATTACGGTCATTTACGTTACTTAAAGATGTTGACAGAATTTTTCTTTCCAGAATTACACCTTTTCAACTCTGTTTGGTTTTAACAAGATGAAACAACTTGTCACATAGCCACGCAGCAAAAATTCCCCAATAAACTGACTTCAAGAAACTCCACATTCCGTTGGCTTTCCAGGTCTACTGACCTCACTGCACCTGTTTTTGTTTTTTTTTTATGTGGGGTTATTGCAAAGAAGAAGATTACAAAAGAAACCCAACAAATTTTGACGATTTTATTGCCTTGATGTAGTAGTGATTGTTCCTATAACGCCACTATTTACTCTAAAATGTTTGTGTGTGTCTGCCTTTCTGTTACAGAAATGTGTAGGGTTTTTCAATAAGGAGTTTGTTTTCCAATTGCGGCAACACCAAAAACATTATAGATTTGACATATTGGTTTTTTGACATATTGGTAGTAGATGCATTGGCAGTTTTTACAATGAATTCAATTAAGCACGAAAATCGCATTAAAATAATTAAAATCCACTATGAAAATGGTGGTTCTGTTAAAGTTATATTTCGTAAAATTCGTTATATTTTTGAAGTAGTCTCAGAAGGGCAATATAATCGTATTAAGAAATTGAGTTAAATTTACGTCGACAGGCCTGATACAAAATATACGAACAGCAATGCGTGTTCGACCGGGTCGTTAAGTGAAAACACCGCAGCCTTGAGCCACACTATTGAAGCAGATTCAAATTTTTTAATTCCTCGACGTTCTCAGCAATTGGAGTTTTCCAAAACCACCATATGGTGAATTTTGCGTAAGGATTTGATTTTGAAGCCTTACAAGATTTAATTAGTGCATGAATTGGAGCCGACCGACCATTTACAGCGCCGTAGATCACTCAATTCATTCAAAAATAACTAGCTGATTTGTCTGACAAAATCATTCTTTCAAGAAGCAAAATTACCTCATTTAGGCTTCTGAAAATCCTAGAGCGATTGTTGAGAAGCCTTTGCATGCTCAAAATATCACTGGATGGTGTCTATTCGGTCTGGAGGTGTGATTGGGCCGTTTTTTTTCGAAGATGAAGCTGGAAATGCGATAACACCATCGCGAGATGCTAACAACTCAATTTTGACTTACTACTGACGACGTGGATATCACTGATATGTGGTTTCAACAGAACGGTGTCACATATCACACACCGAATGAAACGATCAATTTTTAAACAAACCAAATTTCCCGATCGCACAATTTCACGACAACCAGTAGAAGTGACCAGCCAAATCGTGTGATTTAACACTGGATTAACACTGGACTAACACTGCATTAACACTGAATAATTTTTTATGGGGCTATGGAATCGATTTCAGCCTTAAAACTCAAAATCCATGATGGGATTAACGAAATGTTACTGCCATTTTGCAAAAAAGTGATTTAAACTTTGGTGAAAGATTCGGCATCTATCAGTGTGCCAGATATTATTTTTCATTCATAATTACCAAACTCTACTCTTCGTAATACAATAAAAATGTGAATCATCTTAATCTAAATTTTCGCTGTTATTTTGTTTTAGAAAACAAACTTCATGTTGGAAAACCCTTTATTACAAAGACTTGAAATTTTACCAAAAGTGTATTACTGTAGCTCCTATAACATCCAAAACTAAAAATTATTTGCATACTCATAAAAACTATGTCCCAATATAGCATAAAGTAGAAAAAATAAAACCTTAAATTAAAGAGTGTCCCAATAGTGATGTTAATTTTACATATGTAGTCTTGCTTTTGAACTGCAATAGTTAATAAACGCTTAAAATATATTTCTATCGGCTATAGGAATATGTGCAAACAAACTTTAAAACAAAAGGTGTTCTTATAGTGTTATAGGGTGTTCTTATAGTTTTCCTCTCAACTCTGTTATTATTTCATATTTTACAGTTTTCAATAGACTTGAAAAATTTTTAAATTTTAACACCATCAACTCTTTTGAATGGGAGCACCATCTTTTAATTAAATTTATAAAACTTCAAATAAAATTCGAAAATAATTGAGTTCTGGAAAGATAAACATAAAAAACAATTTACACGAATTAATGGTCGTGGCTCGTTTTTTGAAGTCGGTTAACTGCCGACGGTTAAAACTGCATTTTTTTAGGATTTTCCCCAAAAAGTATAGTTTTTTTTTACTTATATAATGGAAGCGTACTTCGGTGCTAGTAAATGTGTTTGAACCATTTTAAAGACACTCTATAGCAAATACGAATAAAAGAAAAATTGTGTGAAAAATTGTAACGATTCACGCTCCACCCCTTTCGAAACATAGGCAATTTTGAAGCAAAATTTATGAATTACATCAAAATTTCTCGGAGTGCAAACCACCGATTAAAAAAAGCTCCATATCTTGGCTGAATACTACAAAAAGGAATTGACAGCTCCGTAGTTAACAAAGCCAGTTTAAAAAAAAAAGTTTCTAAAAAAAACATTCTTGGAACATTCTTTTCCCATTTAAGGTATACAAAAATGATAATCCGAACATAGATAAGTACACCACGCCAAAAAAAATTAAAAGACATTCTTTCTAGCTCGATTTTCTCCCAAGCTAAAAGAGGCAACTTAGACATGTAAGCACATTTTTTGTAGATACTTTCAAGGTCTACTTAAGTTCAAAAACTCTCGTTCGTACTCAAAACCACCCCTGCTTGGCGTCTGTGCAATTGTATTAGAATATTTTAAGTGGTTCATGAGCTACCGAATTTTTTCCAAAAAAAAAAAAAATATTTTCAAACCACTGTGCAATGGTGTAAACGCCTAAACACTTTTCTTGTGATTTACTTATTGTCATTGCGAGTGCAAGCCTCGTCGGAAACCGCATGCGTTTCAATTGAAACGGCATGCCGGTCGGAATCATTAGAGTTCGGTCAGGATGCCATTATAAAAAAATGGTTGGATGATATTTTTCAACAATATGATTATAGATACGATTTTCAGTTGGATATTGTGTGGTAACAATCCCGGTAATTCCAGCGACCTTGAAAGCTCGGTTAGATAGTTGGCGGCAGCAGCTCGATTAGTAATAGAATCCAGCAATTAGCAATGGTACTTCTTCAGGAACAACATAGAACAAAAAATGCCGAAAAAGTCCATATTTACGAAACATAAGAACAACGGTCCGTACTAGGCTTCAGCGAAATCTATAAAAAAAGTAAATAAAAAATAAATATCTCTTATTCTTTTTTACGGTCTTTTTAAATTAAGCTTCATCAGAAAAAAAATTTTTTTATTTTTGAAAACAAAAATTATTAATATTTCAAAAATAATTTTTTTTTCTTCCTGATGAAGCTTTCCATAGGAAAGCGAAATATCGAAAAGAAAAAAAAAATATATATATATTGTTAATTTAATTTAAAAAGACCGTAAAAAAGAATAAGCGATATTTATTAAAGATAAAAAAAGTCGATTAAAAAAACTACGTAAATAAACAATAAAATCTCACAAAAAAACACAATTTTAGTTTTTTCCAAATTTTAAAAACTTTGAAGCAACTGTTTCAGTTTTTCTTTCCGCTCAACGTATAGCCTTAGCGCATAGCTTAAGAACCGTTAAGCCGTAGCGCTTTACAATGGACACAGTTTCATTATTATTATTTATATAGCTAACGAAAGTACTACTCAAGAATCACCATTCTTTATAATAGGTTTAGGAAATAGTTCTTTGTTGAACCACCTAAACAAGTGGTAGCTTATTACAGAAATTGTGCTTAAACTATAAACTTAAAATTTCTGTTCTCAGGACTTGCTGTTAAGTTGCCTTTACTCCCATGCATTCAATTAGAAATAAAAATTTAATAAAATAAATATTAAAATTTTTTATTTTATAATTTTTGTAGTTTTTTTAATCGAACCTTTTTTATCTTTAATAAATATCTCTTATTCTTTTTTACGGTCTTTTTAAATTAACAATATATATATTTTTTTTTCTTTTCGATATTTCGCTTTCCTATGGAAAGCTTCTTCAGGAAAAAAATTTTTTATTTTTTAAAAACAAAAATTAATAATTAATTTTTAATAAAAGAAAAAAAAATATATATTGTTAATTTAATTTAAAAAGACCGTAAAAAAGAATAAGAGATATTTATTAATTTTTTATTTTTTAATTTCTATTAATTAACAAATGGGGTTGAAAACAAGAAGTTTGTTTTTTAATTGTGGCAACACCAACAACATGATAGTTTTGATATTCATAGAAGATCCATGGGCAATTGTTGCAACGAATTCAATTTCGCACAAAAATCGCATTAAAATAATTAAAATCCACTATGAAAATGGTGGTTCTGTTAAGGCTAGACTTTGAAAAGTTCGTGATGTCTTTGGACAACATAATCTTCCTTCTGAGACCGCTATTAAGAGTTTGGTAGTTAAATTTTAATCGACATGCTCGATACAAAGTTTACAAACAGCAACGCGTGTTTGACCGGGTCGTTTAACTGAAAACACCGCCGCCGTAAGCAACAGTTTTGGAGCAGATCCATATTTATCAATTTCTCGACGTTTGCAACAATTGGAATTATCCAAAACCACCATATGGCAAATTTTGCATACGGATTTAACTTTGAAGTCTTAAAAGGTTCAACAATTGCAGGAATTGGAGCCGAACGACCATTCACATCGCCGTAGATTCGCTCAATTGATTGAGGAACAACCGGCTGGTTTGTCCGAAAAAATCATTTTTTTTCAGACGAAGACCATTTTCACTTATCAGGGTATGTCGACAAGTAAAATTGCCGCACTTGGGCTTCTGAAAATCCTAGAGCGATTATTAAGAAGTCTTTTTTCAATCACAACGTGTTACTGTGCGTGATTGGGCTTTTTTTCAAAAATGATGCTGGAAACACGATAACAGCCAATAGATTACGCTTTTGCGAGATGCTAACAATTCAATTTTGGCCTATTATTGATGATGTGGATATCGCCGAAATGTACCTTCAACGGGATGGTGTCACATGTCATACAGCTGATGAAACGATGAATTTCTTGCTGCTGATTGTCGTGAAATTTTGCGATCGGTAAATTTGGTTTGCATTACATTAATCGTTTTACTAGCTGTGTGACATGTGGCATCGTCCTGTTGAAACCACATATCGTTGATATCTACGTCGTCAATAATAGGCCAAAATTGAGTTGTTAGCATCTCGCAAAAGCGTAATCTATTGGCTGTTACTATGGAGGTACAGAGCTTTAAAATGAAATAAAACAAACTTTTAAAATTCACATGAAATTTACTTTATTCGAAAGCTAATCATCTGACATTTAAATATAACTTCTGACATATGACTGCTCGAACGTAGTCTAATTCTTCCAACATTTATGGCCTTATGTCGACAATAACGCAACGAATGTTGTCTTACAAGGGTCAATCTTTTGGCGCTTAAGGTGTAGTGATGTTAATCGCACGATCTTGTAGGCCAATTCACGAGGGCGAAACGAGAAACTATGCAGTTACTAAATGTTTGCTACAATAAATAATTTGTGGCACGAAATGTGTAAAATGTTGCGCCGTCTTGTTGCAACCGCAGCTCCTCCACATCGTAGTTGTTCAATTGACGCAGGGAAACAGACAGTAATCATGGCTTTGTTGTGTTCACCCTGTCTGTAACGTTCTGGACAGCATCGTCTTTAAAGTGAGGACCAATGATTCCACCAACCCATAGGGCACACCAAACAGTCAGTTTTTCTTGACATTGGCTCAACATGCAATTGAGGATTACCATCACTCCAAATACGGCAGTTTTGTTTATTAGCGTATCCTTTCAAAAAAAAAAAAAGAGCTTCGTCGCTAAACGAAATTCTCTTATGGAAATCGGGATCAACGGCAATCTTGTATGGGGCAGAGACGTGATTTGATTTGCATCCGCACCTGGCTATGGAGCCTTAATCAGATGGTGGTCAAGCCACTATGCATAATTTGGAACGTCATGCTTGTCCTAGGAAGCCGAAGCTATAATTCTATGCAACAGGTCTTTCCTAGTTGCAACTTTAGTGATTCCAGGAGCAGGGCTGCAAACCACCACACCTTGCTAAAGAGTTGGAGACCATCAACTCCTGTCCAGAACACATGTCTAGCATGCTCACTGGACTGGATCATTCACCCAGCGTGTCATTAACGGAGAAATGATCCGCGAAACCACAACCACCACGATACTCCCATATAGGGGCCAACCTCAATAATCAGCCAGAAAACAGTTAAATGTCTAAAGAGACAAATAACGAAACTCTGGGGATTACTGAATCCCGTGGAAATAAAGTGGAGTTCCGCCTTCAGGGGACTGGACTCCCTTTTTCCAACAGTTGCACAGGTCTACATAGTAGCTCTCCATAAAGACCATGTATGTGCCCCCGGGGGTTAGCTTGTATGGGTCACAATGTTCATAATTTTCAAGCGTTAATTTAATCACGTTGAAATGCCATACTAAACATAAATCACTTGACAGATGACAAAATGGCCGCCAGTTGAAACAGTTTTGCCTTTATAAAAAATTAGACTTTTCCCTTCTAGAGGCCGTCACCATGACGTTTGTTGTGAAAATATTTAGCTTTATGAAATAACTCTCCAAGCATGAAATGAATTATTTTTAAATATGGTTCAATATTTCGAACTTATTCACTGGCTTTCAGGAGGACATTTTGGAAGCTTAAAGAAAACCCAAAACGAATAACCGCCTCCTTCCAGTTGTACCACATCAATGGTAAAACAACATACACCAGGAGAGTGTGTTTAGCATGAAGGTAGACGGTTAAAGCTACCAAAGCCACAAAACAGGTTTTCGGAGATTAAATACAAAATAAATGAGAGGTGCCTAGATTAATCAAAAGATGTTGGGAAAATGGGCAGACCTGAGCATATGTGGAAGGAAAAGTACATATATCAGTTAATAATAGAAACTCTGGGAGATAAATGAAAGATTAAATGCGTAAGAAGGAGAAAACCAGCCATAAATAAATGGCCTGCAAATACGGTTAAAATCCAACGCAAGTTAAATTCGTTAGAAATAAAAACAGTCGCAGTTTCTGCTGTTTAACTAAAATCAGTCCGCTTTCTGATATCTGCTTTATGGAGAGCACAGCGGCTCGAGTAAAAATTTCAAACCCATAATAGCTGTGGATACTTAAATGAGCTCAGTCTAGAGCAAATGTGGATGATGTGGAGAGTTGATAACCAAAAATCTCTTATCTTACCTAAGTAATCGATCACTGAGTTAAAAGAAATGTTAGATCATCACTGGAAAAGGGTAGTAAATTGAAAATGGGCTCAAAAATGAGTATTCCCTCTAATCATTTCTATTTTGAATTTTTAAAATTTGAATTTTGCGCTTTTGACATAAAAAATTAATTTTAATAAAACTTGGATTTCGAAAATTTATTTAAAATAGAGATCGCAATTACCATCTAATTATTTATTTTTCGTCCGCCAATAAATGAAATACTATTGCCTTATCTGGCTGGCGGGAAATGACAATAGTATAATATCTAATTAACTGGTTTTCACAAAATTAACCACTTTCTAGCCTGGACTTTTCACATCCGTTCAGTCCGTTGAGTCCCCTCCCCCCCCCAGGGGCATATAAATATGGTCTTTATAGAATATTCCACTATCTAGACACAGTGCAACTGGGGGAAAAAGGGAGCCCAGTCCCCTGAAGTCAGCAGGGGTACAACTGGAAGCTCCACGTTATTTCCACGGGAAACAGTAAGCTCGCAGAGTTCCGTTATTTGTCTCTTTAGACATTTAATAGTTTTCTGGCTGATTATTAAGGTTGGCCCCTATATGGGAGTATCGTGGTGGTTGTGGTTTCGAGGCCCCATAACAGGTTTAGTTAATATAGTGGCCAGGATCATTTCACTGTTGATAGCACCCTAAGTGAATGATCCAGTCCAGTGCGCATGCTTGACATGTGTTCTGGACAGGAGTTAGAAAGTCTCCAACTCTTTAGCAGGGTGTGATGGTTTGCAGCCCTGTCCTGGAATCATTAAAGTTGCAACTAGGTGGTTCTGTTGCTTAGAATTATGTCTTCGGCTTCCTAGGACGCCTGTATGACGTTCAATAGTACAATAGTGGTTTGTCCACCATCTGATTAAGGCTACACAGCCAGGTGCGGATGTAAAACGAATCACACTCTCCGTTGAGTAATCGAATTAATTAAAATTAATATTTTCCTAAATATCGGTTGATTGTTATAGAGGTATAGAACTTTAATTTGGCAATACTTTTATAACTGGCAGCCATTTTGTCAGCAGTGATTCAATTTATGTTTAGCTTGGTTTGGCGCGAATAGAGTGACGCCTGAACAATTCTTTTATTGTACAAATTGAGGCCAAAGCAAGAATGCCGTTGATCTTGATATTCAGAAGCGAATTTTGCTAAGTCACCATTACAACCACAAAAATTTTTTTTTTTCGGACCAGCACTCAGGGGATGACCCGTACATATGCAAAGCATTGTGCCAGAACTAGGAAATTAGGTGACGGGAAGGAGGAATGAGGGAGTAGTGTCTGTAAACATTCAGTTTGAATTTTCCCAGATTGAAAGTGACAGGAAAGATCTCCGGAGGGATTTTATTCCACATACGGACTGTTGTGCTAAAAAACGAATTTTTCCTGTAATGCGTAGTGCGATTCACTGGCCAATCAACCACAAATGGATGTGCTCTCAACGAAAATCGTGTTAAACGCGAAAACGTGTGAGTATCGGGAACAAGTTCCCTAATTTCATTAAAGCACTTGCCATTGTAGTAACGATAGAACAGTGAAATACACCCCACATTGCGTCGATGCTCTAGAGAATCAATAGAGTTGGATATGCTACCGTCCCCAATGAGCCTCTTGGCCCTCTCCTGTACGCGGTCGAGTAACTCCAAAATAGACTTTGGAGCGCCGGCCCATACATGAGAGTTGTATTTTATTTTCGGACGAATATAGGTGGTATAGATAGTACGGAGATCGGATGGAGTGAAGTATCTTTTACACCGTTTTAGAAAACCAAGGCACTTGAAAGCTTCTTTAGAAACCTGAAAAATGTGTTTAGTCCATCGAACATCGCACTGAATTTTCATGCCAAGAACATCAAGAGCTTCCGACTCCGTAATATCTATATCACCCATAGTAACAGATGCAGCACCACTATCGAACTCAGATCTATGCGTTAGCATGCAACATTGCGTCTTACGAGCATTAAAATCTACTCTATTCACACGACCCCATTTCAAGATTGTCGCGAGATCGTGATTAAGGGTATAATTCATGTTCTGCCTTTTAGAACTAACTTCCAAATGGCCTGGTCTCTTACGAAATGAATATGAGTGACAAATGGCGCTGTCATCGGCAAAAGAATATATATATAGGGTTGAAAGTTCGACAAAGAAGGCCGTTTAGAAAAATAAGGAATAGAGTAGGAGAAAGAACGGAGCCGTGCGGTACTCCTGAATTAATCATGAACTCGTCTGATGAAATCCCATCTATAACAACTCGTATAGAGCGATTTCTGAGGAAACTAGATATAAATCTAGAGAAATTATCACCGACACCAAAAGCGGCAAGTTTTGATAGAATACTGACTGTTTGATGTACTTCAAGGGCTGTCTTTAAAAACGCTGCTGGTCAGAAGGTTACAATCATTGGTGATCGCTATAGAGTCATGACTACTGACTTTTTCGTTCATCAGTAAACAAACATGATGTACAGAACCTAAGGTTTCAACAAGATGGCGCGAGATGTGTAATATGTTGCTTTATTGAAGGAAACGTTTGGTAATCTTATAGTTTAATATTTCGTAGCCATGAATTGGTCTTTAAGATCGTGCGACTTAATGCCATAAGACTATTTTCTGTGAGCTTATGTACATTTGATACTCTACTCCAATAAGCATGAAAAGATTGACCACATTAAGGTGAACATCCCTTCGTTATTGCCAATATACGGCCACGAATATTGGTAAAATTAATCGAAAATTGAAACTCCAGACTAGACTACATCTGAGCCAGCCATGGCTGTCATAAGCCGGAAGTCATATTACTTACTTAGCTTGGCTTACTTATCGACCGACAGTATAGTTTCCGACTCTACATATTTCCAAGGCATTTTGATAGAGTGTGGAAACGCACTATACGAGTTGTTATAGATGGGATTTCTTCAAACGAGTTCAACATTAATTCAGGGCTACCCCATGCCTTCGTTCCTTCTCCTACACTATTTCTAAACTTTCTATTTGTCGAACTATCAACCCTATATACTATTTTGCAGATGACAGCATCATTTGTCATTCGTATTCATTCAGTAATAAATCGAACTAGTTGGAGGTGGGTTGCAAAAGGCAGAACATGAATAATGCGCTCAATCACGATCTCGCAACAATCTCCGAATGGGATCATTATGTGAATAGAGTCAATATAAATGCCTGTAAGACTCTATGCTGTGTGCTTATCGATAGATGTGTGTTAGGAAATGATTCTGCATCAGTTATTGTGGGTGATATAAGTATTTCTTGGTATGAAAATTCAGTGCGATGTTCGATGAACTAAGCACATTTTTCAGATATCTAATGAAGCTTTCTAGTGGCTCGGTTTTCTAAAATGATGTAAGAGATACCTCACTCCATGCGATTCTTGTACTATTTATACCACCTTTATCCGTCCAAAAATGGAATGCAACTCTCGTTTATGGGCCGGCTCCCTTAAGTCTATTTTAAAGTTGCTCAACCACGTACAAGAGAGGGGCCAGAGGCTCATTGGGGACAGTAGGATATTCAACTCTATTGATCGAAGCAATGTGGGTTGTAATTCACTGTTTTATAGTTACTGCAGTCGTAAGTGCTCTGGTGAAATAAGGGAACTTGTACGCGTCAATCGCACGTTTTTGCATTTAACCTGATTTTCGTTTTTGTAGGTGATTGGCCAAAGAATCGCACTACGCGTTAGAGGAAAAATGCTTTTTTAACAGAACGGTTCATATGTAAAACCCTATCCTGTTATTTTCTATATTAGAAAGTTCAAATCGAATGTCCACAAACACTACTCCCTCTTTCCTTCTCCGCATAACCTAATTTCCTAGTTCTGATACAATGCATTGCATGAGTAGGCGTCATCGTCTGAGTGCTGCTCCGAAAAAAAAAATTCGAATTATTTTGAAAACTTTAAATTCGTTCTAAATAACAATAATCAGACAAGTATCTTTTAAAATAGCAGCTTCCATGCTTCCAATGCTTCAACCCTAACAAAAAGATAAAATACAAAATCAATTTTATCGTTGTTGAAGACAACAAGAAGTTTATTTTTCAATTGTGGCAACACCAACAACATGATAGTTTTGACATTTCTTTTTTTGACGTATTCGCAGTAGATGCATTGGCAATTGTTACAATGAATTCGATTTCGCACAAAAATCGCATTAAAATAATTAAAATCCCTTACGAAAATGGTAGTTCTGTAAAGTTGCACAATCGTCCGCTATTTCGCGTTTTCTACCGGATCGTTCAACAGAAAACATTGCAGCCGTGAGCCGCAGTGTTAAAGGGATGGAAATTTGTCGATTCCTCGACATTCTCTACAATTGAAGTTATACATAGCGAATGTTGCGTAAGGATTTTACTTTCCAGCCTTACAAGATTCAAATGATGCAGGAGTTAAAGCCGACTGGCCATTCACATTGCCGTAGATTAGCTCAATTTATTCAGGAACAACCGGCTGGATTTTCTAAAAAAAATCACATTCTCAGGCGAAGCCCATTTGCTCTTGTCAGGCTAATTCAACAAGCTAAGTTGCCGCATTTGGGCTTCTGAAAATCCTATAGCGATTATTGAGAAGCCTTTGTATGCTCAAAGTGTCAGTCTGTGGTGCGCAATGTGGTCTGAAGGCGCGATTGGGCCGCTTTTTTCGAAGATGAGGCTGTAAATGCGGTAATGGTCAATGGATCACGCTATCGCGAGATGCTCAAGTTTGGACTATTATTAACGACGTGGATATGACTGACATGTCATTTCACCATCCCCCCGAGGGCACATGATAGTCTTTTTGGAACCTACTATTCCATTTAGACTGGTGTTTTGCGGGGTAGAAGGGAGCCCAGGCCCCTCAAAGTCTAGTAGGAGTCACCTGGACAATCCACTATATTTCCACGGGAATCAGTGACCCGCAGAGTTCCGCTATTTGTCTCTTTAGACATTTAACTGTTCGCTGGCTGATTATTGAGCTTGGTCCCTATATAAGAGTATCGTGGTGGTTGTGGTTTCGAGGCCCTCGTGAGAGTTTGTGGATCGGATCATTCACAATGAACACAATGAATGGTTCAGGTACAGTAAATATGAATGCCGTCGTGTTCTTAATTATATTAAGGTTCATGCGTTCTGGACCAGGAGTTGGAAAGTCTCCAACTCTTTAGCAAGGAGTGAAGGCTGCGGCCTACTTCGGGCTTTCGAAATTGCTACTAGGAGTGAACGGAGGATATACGTATTCGATGGCCTTCTAGGGCGTGAATGACGTTTGCAAATCATTCAAAGTGGTTTGACCACCATCTGATTATGACTACCTAGTCGGTGTAGATGTAAATCAAATCACGCATGTCATTTCATCAGGCTGGTGCCACATGTTATACAGCCAATGAAACGATCAATTTATTGCAAACTAAATTTTCCGATCGCATAATTTCACAACAATCAGCAGTTAAGTGGCCAGCCAGATCGTGTGATTTAACAGCACTGCAATATTTTTTTGGCGGTTATGTTAAGGAGAGAACCTATAAAACTGAAAAAGTGATTAACGATATAGGACCGCCATTATGTCAAAAACTGATTAGGATTTTTGATGAAAGAATCGACATCTGTCAACGTGGTCGCGGTGGCAGATACCTGTTTTCATTCATAAATGCCGAACTTTTCTCTTTGTAATACTATAAAAATTTTAATCCTCTTAATCATTAGGTGCCCCTGTAGGGGACAGTAGGTGGTGTACTAGCTTTTCAGTATGGGGTTCAGTTGTGGGTTCGATTCCCAACGAAAACCTTGGTTTTTTTTCACTACAAAAATAAAAACTGACTGTCGGTAGGACTGCTCAGCGATGAAGGCATAGATAGTCACTAGTCGCTGTGCTGTCTTATACGGCATTTAATTTCCGACTATCCTTCTACTTTTACCACCTGTTTCATCTCTTCTCTATCCCTTTCCTAACGAATATAGCACAGTACTTGACTAAATAGCCATTGTTGCCTGAAGTGCCACTTCTCTTTAAAAAAAAAATCTAAACATTTTGTTTTAGAAAACAAACTTCTTGTTGAAAAACCCTGTAGAAAGATTTTAATTTATTACTGAATTTTTAGTTTTTATTAAGTTAATTAATTTTTATTAAATTTATAATTTTGGAAGAATAATAAAATTTTCGTGATTTTTGTTTTATTTTTTACTTTCTGTTAATTGATGCTTGTGGGTAGAATGTAAATAACCTAAATAATTGCTCGATTTAAATATGACATTTTACTAAAGTCCGGGTTTAACTTTCAATTTTTTAAAATTTTAAAAAACTTGTTTGTTTAACAAATTTAAATTATTGCGCGTTAAATTAGACAGATAAAATCTTACAAATTAATTGGTATATAAATAGTAGTAAAGCGAATACAGTTAGCCTTGATAGATAGCAGCAATACACAACTATTTTAAGTTTATTAACTGTTCTAATGTTAATTGAAAAACAGCCGCAATAAAACATTTTAGATAAATTTTGTTAAAACTTAAAGCATTTTTTACATTAAGTATACGTATCGGTAGGCACACATCTTTCAATACCAAAACCAAAACATAATGAATGAATCATTTAAAAAAGAAGCAATAAAATTTTACATTTGCCTCTCCTTTTATAGGAAATGGCGTAAAAGCAAGTTAATATAAAACAACTGTTGGCAACTGTGTAAGTTTGTCCTTTGACAACCAAGGACATTTGAAATGCATTGACAAGGTATAACAACTAAAGAATACTTTCCAAAATAATTGTAAAATAAGGTGCAATAAAACATGAATTATTAACAGCCAACAGCAATCAAGGAGAGAGTAATACAGAGAGAGCGAGCGAGAGTATAAAATCAATAACACAAAAAAAAATAAGAAAGCAAATACAAAACACGAATCCAAATGGCCGCACTCGTTTATTTAACGAACAAAATAATCAACAGCTGCTGCCTTTAATGTTCAAATGGAAAATAGAAATTAAAAAAGGAATGAAAAAAAGCCAAAAACAAAAGAAATTGTAAAATACAAACATGGCGTTTTGTAACAAAACAACAAGAAATTATTAAATCAAATATCTTAAGTAAAATAACAACTTAAGAACTTCCGGCAAAAAACAGAAACTTAACAAAAAGAAGAAAATGGGTAAGAAAAAAAGGTTAGTTAAAGAGAATATTCCTAAATTTTATGAGAGACTTAAAGGCACAATGAGATAAACTTGCAGTGAGTTAGAATGTATAATGCCAGGTACGAGGGTGCCTTTAATATTATTCAACATTATTGTTAGATGGATGTTTAGTGTCTGTTAGTCGCTAGCGCGCGCAAAACAACACTGGACGATATAAAATTAATCAAAAATGTCCAAGCTGAACTGTAATAATAAAAATAGGGCAATTGCATTGTTTGGCTCTTCAGCCATTTAAAGTTTATCATTAATAAATGACAATGTATTTGTGATGCCATAGCAACTGTAAGAGGATATTATTACCTGTACGTCACGCTAGTTGCTTATAAAAACATTATTTAATACAATGACAATGCCTGTAGAATCAATTGTAAACGACTCTTGTAGCGTGCAAGGTGTTAGCTGTGTTTCCGTACTTTTTGGGTAAAGTTTGGGCAAATGAGAGTAATGAAAAAATACTCTCAATTAGAAACTAAAACGTTTAAAAGTACGGGAACACTAAAAACCAAATTTTTAGCCCGAAATAAAATGTTAAAATTGTTTACTTGTTTTATGTCCCTGGAATTATGTACATATGTAGTTATCTATGCATATACACATATATATATATCATCAGAATGTTTTTTATACATAGATATATACATAAGTACATACATACATAAATAAAGAATTTAAGCATTTACTTACATTTTTCAATATTCTTCAATAAAAAATGTTATTTCAACTCTAAAGAAAACTTGTTCGCTGACAATTTTTATTGTTTATTTTATGCAACAGCTGATTGATTTACAATCTTACCAAATCAGCCCGAAGAAAAAGGGCGGGCTGTCAAATTCTCTCTCACTTGCCCAAACTTTGTGTACGGGAACGCTTTTGGGTAAATTTGGGAACCCTCGGGCTCCCAAAGTAGCGTACGGGAACAAACCTGTTGTAAGTGGTAAAACAGCTGCCCTACTATGATCCTCCGAAGCTCATTCTTAGCTCGACGATTCAATTAATTATGCATTGTATACAATAATACTATACTGATTAATTATTATATTTTATGTTTCTATATGTTTTTATCTTTATGCAGGCCTTTTTATATTTTTGTTTTATATCAAAAATGAATTATCGATATTGAAAATTTTATACTATATAAATTATGTATAACTTCTATCTATATATATATAAGAAGAAGTGTACATTTTATTGTCGCTCCATAACTCTAGAACGGCTGGGCCGATTAGGCTACAATTTTTTTTCAGTTGTTCGCAATTGCCAGGAGAATGTTAGTACGAAAGAAAACCGTACGGAAAAGCCGGGAAATTGGAAAAATCGAAAATTAATTTTTAGTATGGCATTTTGTGTGCAATTGTTTCGTTGTAGCTTTTCGAATTGCAAAATAGAAAACTCTTAGTGGAAAACTCGGAAAATTCCTGAAAAACGTGATTCGACAGAATTGCATTGAAATTACGATTTTTCCACAAATCAAATCAACAACATTTATGGCATATTTCAATCTGGGAACATTTAACTTCTATTACAAGTCGAACTATAACATAACATAGCACATACACGAAAGATTAATTAAAATTAAGTAAATCCAATTTTTTCGTTATTACTATTGCATCTGATATGTAACAAATGCTCACTTTAAATATCTATTCTTTAAATTGCACTTACAATTTCTTCTTAATTCTTTACTTCGAAGTAGTATGAAAGCATTGGTCTCACTTTGTTTGCAAAAAAAAAAAATATTTTACCTCCTTATGTACCCGAGACAGGACACGGATATTTAAATGCTTCACAGACGGGTTAATCCCACTAATCATGCTCCATTGATTGACTTAAAAACAATGATTAAACATCCTCATCGCACGTCAGACTTTTGTTTTGATAGGAACAATTCTATTGCTGCTGTTTGATGGCACGATAATAGGTATGTTATACTCTCAAATATGTCCGCCATCAAGGGCAAATTTCAGGGAGAGGAAGTCCTTATCCCACGAATTCCCATTATTCCAATTCAAGCGGGTTCAGTTCTCCGTTCGATTGGCATTTGCGATGACAATTAAAAAATCGCAATGCCAATTACTAGAAGTCTGTGGGATTGATCTCGCATTTCCCTGTTTTTCGCACTGTCAGCTGTACGTTGCATGTTCACGTGTTGGTAAATCATCTTCGTTATTTGGTTTTGCCCCGGCAAACAAATCGAAAAACATTGTTCATCAAATCGCTTTCTACTGATTCCATTTAAATAAACCACATTGAAAATTTAAATATTTGTGTTGCATTATTACTGTAAAGTTTGTCTGAAGGCTTAAATTGGGGCGAGGCGAAGTTCGCCGGGTCCGCTTGTTATTAATATAACTTAAGTTTATATTAATATACATTTAAATAATATTCAAAATAAAATGGATATTAAGTTACTTTTTTTTTTTAAGAAGAGAAGTAGCACTTCAGGCAACAATGCCTATTTAGTCAAGTACTGTGCTACATTCTTTTAGGAAAGGTATAGAAAAGATCTGCGACAGTTGGTGAAAGTAGAAGGATAGTAACGGAATTTAACTGTCGTATAAAACAGCTCAGTGACTGGTGACTATGCCTTCATCACTGAGCAGCCCCACCGACAGTCAATTATTATTTGTAGTGAAAAAAACCAAGCTCTTTGTTGGGAATCGAACACACAACCCCCAGTCTTTTAAGCTAGTACACTACCTACTAGCCTACAGGGGCACCTAATGAAATATATAAATATATGAAATATAAATATGAAATATATAAATAAATTAATAACTTATAGCTTAAAAGTTATACTAAAATATGTACTTAAGTTATGCGTGATAAGTTTTACGGCGGTAACTAACGTATATATGCCAAAACCTGACGGTGGATCGAAACACATAGCTGATATTATGCGTGCACCAACGCCCTAAAAAGCCGAAAACTAATTTCTAGCAACAGGGCTGCCAACCCCCACTCCTTGCTGAAGAGTTGGACACTATCCAACTCCTAGTCCAGAACACATGACAAGAATGCTCACTGGGTCCGGATCATTCACCCATTGTTCTGAGTAGAGCTGAGATGATCCCGGGTCTTTAATCAAATTTATGAGGGGTCCGAAACCACAACAATCACGATACTCCCGAAGGGCCAACCTCAATAATCAGTCAGAGAATAGCTAAAAGGTTAAAAAAGCAAAAAGCTCTGGGGCTTACTGATTCCCGTGGAAATAACGTGGTAATGTCCAGTTGGCTCCCTGCTAGCCTTTAGGGGACTGGCTTTCCTTTTTCCCCCAATGGCACATATAATGAAGGTGACATTCCATCAAGACATATAAATGTACCCCCGGGGGATACTTAAGTTATAAGTAAATATATAAACTACTGTTATATTCTTTCAAGCGGTATTTCATTTTGTTTGAGTTGCTCAAGCAATTCTGATTTGTTTGCATAAACCTTGCTTTTCAGACATACCACCCAGAAAGAAGTCCGAAGCAGTTAAATCAAGCGAACGTGGAGGCTAATCAACATCACCATTTCTTGAAAGAACTTGTTGTGGAAAGAGGTCTCCATTGCATTCCAGGCTGTATGCGATATGACAACGTCTTGTTGATACTACGAGGTAATCAAGCCCAAAACATGCAGTTGTGGCGTTAAAAAGTTTTCAATCATATCACGACATCGCTCCTCATTCACAGTTACCGTTATGCCGTTTTCATTTTCACGATAAATGATGCCATTTTGTTGACACGTTGTT
This sequence comes from Trichopoda pennipes, assembly GCA_030448955.1. Classification (NCBI taxonomy): domain Eukaryota; kingdom Metazoa; phylum Arthropoda; class Insecta; order Diptera; family Tachinidae; genus Trichopoda; species Trichopoda pennipes. Next base: position 7,084,058 of record JASKUP010000056.1, on the reverse strand, counting down.
TCTCCCAAAAATTACACGTAACTTTCTCATCGTCACAGCAATCGATTGATATTGATAAAACGTTTTAAATTAACAGATACAAACCAGAATGTCCTTAAAAAGTATCGATATTTTTTCTAAGCTAGCAAATTTATAATAACTGAAATGAGGGGAGAGTTAAGATTCTAAAACGGTTGTACACTTAACAAGGAAGCATTGAGTGGAAATATTACTTATTTAATTTCATGTGAAATATAAAAATAATAAGTAGGAAAAAAGGAATAAACTACAAATATTATCTGCGCTTTTGAAAAATCTTTGTGCTGCTGTAAAAATATAGCAGTGTAAAGCGTAAGTATTTAGGAAGAGTTAGAAAAATAAGACATGATCTCCACAAGTGAACAGAAAATCATCTTTTTTAAAAGACAATTAAAGGATACTTACGTCTTTAATAAAATTGATTGAATGAGAATTATCTTCAACCAATAACGTTACTAAAGATCTATTTTTGTTGTAGGCTTTCGCTAATTTTTGCTTTATCTAATTTGTTATTATTTATCTTAGTTCTCGGTACATAATATGTCTCTATTTATTGTTAATTATTTCTTCTATGTTATTATTTTAAAATAGTCTAATTTACAATTTCACTAAAACTGTCATTTATAAGATATATTCATCTTGTTATGCTAGTTAATTAATAAATAATAAAAAATATATTAATAAGAGAATAAAAGTTTACAAAAATCAAAAATTGGTACCTGCAAATATTCCCAATAAACAAATTATTAGATATCGAATATTTGACAAATTTTGAAAACGTAAATGCCACAGTTTAATTTAATTTATAATTCACCTTAAATCAAAATAAAATTCAACAAAAGCTTAAAAAGAAATCAATTTTTCTGACGTATTCATTATTTTTTTAAAACTGCTGCACATCTATGTACTATATTAACCGAATGAATTAAATTCGATAATAAATCTAAAGAAATTCCATTCCAGGCAGCTTCTGTGTTTTTGAAGATTTCATAGAAATGTTTACTGTTACTGCGGCTTATTTTTCGATCTACATAGATTTTTTTATGAGATAAAAATCCATCGATTGTGCCGGCCACTTAAAATCTTTAATTTTGTTGCCAACGAACCACGCTTTCATTTAAATGTGTGTTTAAGTAATGTTATCGTATTGGTTATCTTACATTTTGAAGGAATTCTTTATAAACAAAACGATAAATTTTTCAATTAATATTATGAATCGGGCCTCTACCATATCCTGAGAAAAATCCCCAGACCAAAACACTACCTCCCTCATGTTTTACAGTAACTTTTGTATAACGTGGATTAGACGTTGAGTCTTCTACTAACCTTAATCGCTTGGAACTTTTTAAATTATACTTCTCCTCATTAAAGAAAAGTTACGGTTTTCCATTGTGAGGTGGGTCAACTGAAGTGTTTCAATGCTAGCGGGTCTATTTTTACGTGAAATAAAGGGTTTGCTTCCACTTTTAAACCACCTTCTGCAGCCTATATTTGATTAGTTCTTGGAGTAATGCCTAGCGATGATTGTGTAGCAATGGACTATATAAATAAATACATTTTTATCGTTCGTATTATAGCTTGGTCAGCTCCTTTTCTTGTTTTGCATGAGTAAAGAAATCGACTAATTATTCTGGATATAACACTGTGTTTATTAACAATTTTTTTTTGCAATGAACGTCACGAATTCACCATTATTAAAATCGGTTATAATTTATCGAAAATTTGCGAGTTATACTTTTGTTACTGCATTTCCGAATTATTTGCATAAATATTTTGTTGTTAATTAGAACTTCAAACAAACATTTTTCTATTATAATTTTTAATATGCATCCTAGAAGTTGTTTAAAGAACAATAATATATTTCGCCAAATACAGCCTCTCGTTAATATTTTTACATTGCTTGTAAAGGAAGAAGTATACTCTGCAGTTTTGTCCGATACTGGATATCATTTCCCTTTAAATGATCCCCAATATTTTGCGAAAAAAAAAATTTATTCCTTAAGAGTTTTTATTAAATTTATTCGATAGTATACCTCTTCTATGTGTTATTTGTTATCATTTAATAATTTTTAATTTACAGAACTAAATTTAATTTTGAATTTTGCATTCTAAATCCAAATTACTAAAAAAAAATTTTAAGCTGGAAAATTAAACCTCGAATTTAAACAAAAAATTAAAATTGGTCCAAAACACATTTAAATTAAAAATAAATAATACAAAATGTTTTAACACCAAATCCTTATGAAACTCCCTAAAAAGAAAGAAACTTTGGATGTCCCTATTATTTTCCTTTAAATACTCTATTTTTAATGTTTACAAACAAATATAAACAAAAATATTCCGTATTGTATTCAAATAACTATTAATTTTTATCGTTATTCTCAGATCTTCCTTTTAAGAGATCGTGTACATTAATGAATTAATCATAAAATGTTTCAACGCCTCATTTTTGCCTTATGTAGTATTAATTATAAAAACGTTGTATTTGATTTGCAAAGAATTAGTTTAATATTGTGGCCAACCCTCGTGTAAATGTCAAAACATGAGTGATCTTTGGTTTTTTGACATTTTACTTTGAAGCGTCGTTTGTGTTTATAAGCATTTATAAACAATATTCTAAATAAAGAAAAACAACACAACAAAAGGAATTTAACATGAAACAAAATAAACCTTCTTTAATGTTAACAGCTGAGCGTGTATTTTGTTTTAACTATTAACATTTATTTTCGTTCATTAACATAAAGACGCTATGTTATGGTATTTTAAGAGCATATCAGTAAATGTTTTGTATATTTTCTTATAAATTGTTTTGCTTTATGTTATTATTTTTTTACTCTTAACAGTGTCAATTCTATGAATGCTCTTCTAATATTCTATCTTTTGCTTTTCTCTCTGTTTTTCACTCTCGCTCTGTCTCTCTGTAACTCTGTGTGCTTGACTCGTATGCATAACGATTGTGGTGTAAAATACGACAGCTGTCGTGGCCATATTGAAATTCTTTTGATAATTAGTTAAATTCCCTAGAAAATTATAACATTTCAAAGACTTTTTAAAGGACTTTGCTATTTCCTTACATAACTTTTTTAACATGTAAAAGAAAGTTTAAAATCTCAGCTTTCTTTTAATGTTAAAATAAATTTGGTTGCTTAAGGTTTTCTTGGCGGAAAATCTTTTCGAAAAATAGTTGTTTTTAGGCAGATCTACGTTATTTTCGTTTTATCATTTAAGTGGCTGCAAAGTGAAATTTTATATTGTTTCTGCTTTTTTTTAGTATTATTTGGTGTGGTATGTTTTATTATTATATTTTTTGCACATTATCGCAGATTCTCTGTACATTCGTACCAAAAACACCAACAGACCAGAGCTAACAATTAGTTTTTAGAGTAGGTATTTGTTGTTTTTGTTTTTGTTTTTTATTTGTGTTTCATTTTATAGTGGAGAGTGGGAAACATGTTTGTATTTTATATGTATGTACATAGTTTTTGTTGTTATGTTATATGTAGTTTTTGATGTGATGGCTTTGGGCTTTGCTTGGGAGTTAATAATTGCTAAAGTCGTTTATTTACATAGATTTTCTTAAGTGTTTGCCATATATGCAGCATTTTCTTTCGTTCAAAGTTAAGCATTTTCATTATTTTATGCAGACACTTGCATACATCTCTATCTATGCATGCATGCATGCATGTATGTATGTATGTAAGTAGCTACATGCATTTGTACATTCATCGCACGAACAGCAACAGCAACAACATCAACAACTATTTATTAACATTCATATAAACGCATAGTCAATTTTTCAGTCTGGTTTGTTTGTTTGTTTGCTCATTTTTGTTTGTTTTATTTTTGTTTCTTATGATTATTATTATTATTATGGTTGTTGCTGTTGTATTTTGTTGTTGTTGTTGCAGTAATGCATATTATCTGCAATTTTATTGTTTTATCGCAGAAAATGCGAAAAAATTTACGAAGTTTATTATTGTTGCGTTCGTCGTAATTAATCGTTTCCTTTGCATTATGAAAAACGTCATCCAACAAAAATACGAAGCAAATGTAGAAAGGTATGAAATGAAAACTTATAATTACGTAAATTTCATATTAAATTTTAAGTTTAATTATTCTTTAACGAAATTTCAATAGTTAATAAAATTCGATTTATTATAAATTTTTCTCTTAATATTTAAAATAAAAATTCAATTGATAAAGAATATTATTATTGAAATTATTAAAACAAATATGGCCGTTTCTTAAAACGGAAATTACCTATAAGTTCGTGAATCATTGAACATAAGTAGATGGTATGTACATACATACATAAATACATATTCAAATACATATGAAAGTTTGTATATAAGTAAGTAGGTACATTAAATATTTCATTTTGTTTATATACATAAATGTATCTATTTTTGGTTTTTTTATTTTAATTTTTATGTTTGACGTCAGCAACAATTACTTTTATTGTCTGCTTGTGTTCGTCGTTTATACGAGCATTGTGATTGTAGTTTATAGTCTGTTGTTCGTCGCAGCCATTATTATTATTATTATTATAATTTTTGTTGCTGCTTAGTGTTGGTTGAACTTATTTTTAGAAAGTCAGTTATCTAAACGTTTATGATATGTTTGTTTATGTCAGTTTATGCTGCTATAAAACATTTCTGTTATTTTATATTTATGTATGTATTTAAGCCAAGGTTTTTATCTGTTAATTATTTTATCGTAAGTAGGTACATAGGTATGTAGATAAATAGTTTGCTTTATCTACTTAGGGGGGTTGTTAAAAAACTATTCTGTTCTTATGAATACATATACCTATTCAACTTATTAAAAATTCATACTAAATCAGTAAACCATGTATGTATCTACTTGCAGCGACTCGACTTGATGTTATCTACCAGGTACTTTTTATATCCGTTATTTTCAGCTGTGGTGTAAATTGTTCTTATTTCTTTCACATCATAGTGATGTTCTTTCCAGTCTTGTTATTAACTGCCTGATTGATGAGTTGTGTCTTATTGTGTCCATTGCTGTTGGTTTCCTGTATATTTCATATTCGATTCTGTTCAGGATTACGTTCCTCTTGATTGTTAGGTCCCCTCCACTTCTTTTTCCATTGTGAATTCAAGAAATCTAGAATTTGCTCATAGTTATTTCCTTCTATAGTGTCCGCCAAATAAGTTGCTTGATATGCTTTAAACAAAACTACACAGCTTCGGCTGAGTGGCACGTAGCGCCGTCCTGTTGAAACCAAATGTTGCCAATATACTCCTCTTCAATTTTTGTGAACAAAAATTCGTTAACAATGGCGTCCCGATAACGATCGCCATTGACTGTAACCGCCACTCCTGAAAAATGGCCCAATTATGCCTCTGGACCAAAATCCGCACTAAATAGTGACTCGTTTTGGGTGCGTGCATAGATCCTTGGAGCCGTTGCCACAGTTGTTGTCAATTTATATTTGTCCGTGGTTCCAATTATATTCAACTTTAACAATTTTTCCACTAAAATATTATTGTGTATTTGTAATTTTGCAGTTGGATCAATTTTCAGTTTTCCGTAAGTGCACATATCCTGTAAAATATTTTTCATCTTCCCATATTCACTTCTTTCCATATATCAAGACCAAGATGAAAAATATTTTACAGGATTTGTGTTGATCCAATTTCAAAATTACAAATACGCAATAATATTTCAGTGGAAAAATTGTTAAAGTTGAATATAATTGGATCAAACGGACAAATATAAATTGACAACAACTGTGGCAACGGCTCCAAGGATCTATGGACGCACCCAAAGTTCATAAAAATGACATGCCACTTACACCTATTTGCTCATCAATTAACTCCCCACTATACAGTCTTTGCAGATACGTTGTTGATATCATTAAAGATCTCACCGAAGACTCTAAATACAATGTTAAGGACGCCATAGATTTTGAAAGTAAATTGACGAACATATCTCTCTTTGACGATGAAGTTTTAGTCTCTTTTGATGTAATATCCTTGTTCCCCAGTATACCTGTTAACTTAGCTGTAGAAATCATTGATAGGAAATGGGACATAATTGCTTCTTTTACGAAAATACCCAAAGGTTTATTTTTTGACATCATAAGATTTTGTATCAAGGAAAATAGATATTTTAAATATGACAACGGAATATTTGGGCAACTAAAGGGAATGCCCATGGGTTCGCCAGCTTCTCCTGTTATTGTGGATATAGTAGTGGGGAGACTACTGGGGAAAACATTGGGAGAATTGGGGGACAGGCCGGAAATTATGACTGGATATGTTGATGACTTATTTTGCATAGTAAAAAAGGAGGACATGGAAAACACTCTTAGGGTTTAGAAAGATTTGCTAGGAAAGATTTGGGGAAAACCATTAGTAGAAAGACAGGATAAAATATATAAATCTTTGTCATATGTCCTAGGCTTTTCGGACGGGATTATACAGTCGAACATTTATGACAAACGGAAATTTGATATTGCACTTAAAACCGAATATACGTTAAAAATGTTGTTTTCTAACACTAAAACAAAAATTGACAAATTGGATAAATCCAATGTTTATATATGATATACCTTGCAACGGTGATGGGTCTAACATGTGTGGGAAAATATATGTTGGTACGACCAGGTCTAAATTGTGAACAGGGTTGGCTGCTCACAAATCCGATTATATAACAGGAAAAGGAACAAGTGGACAGGGAACGGCGTTAGCAGCCCACTGTACAGTGGGCAAACACACCCCTGACTGAAGGCTAAAATATTACAACTGGAGAACAATTACAGGAGGGGATACATATTGGAAATGCTACATATGATAAATACTCCAGATAACAAGAGAATGAATTTTAAGAGGGACACTGAAAATTGCGCGCATTCGTATAGACATAGAATAGCAAAATATAAACAAGAGACCTTTTAGTGAACATAAGACACCCTCAAGGGGATTGACAACGTTACTCAGAGTAATACATTGTTTAGTATTTTATAATTTTGTTTTGCATACTGGCCAACAGGTAGTTCCAAAATACCCGATCTTTTAGATTTTTTTGTGTATAAGGGAATCCATCATTCTTCTCTTGAAATAGCAGCAAGTGATGATTTAAGTTCTGATCACAGTCCAATTATCCTTAACTTTGCTACCGTTTGTAAAAAGCGATGCAAAAACTCTAAACTTATTTCTACAAGCACTGACATTAGTCTTTTCAAGCAATATATTGAAGCCAAACTTAATGTAAATTTGTCATTGAAAACTGGATACGAGATTGACACAGCCATTGAAAACTTTTCGAAATTAATACATGAAGCTTCGTTTGTTTCCACGCCGCAAGATAATATTAAAGCCTCAAATTTTCACTTATCTCTTGAAATAAAGCAACTAATCGTATTGAAAAGAGGACTTCGAAAAATTTTGATGAGAACAAGATCACCCTCAGATAAAACGAACTTCAATGGAGCAGCCAGCAACTTGAAAAGAAGATTAAAAGAATTAAAGAATAATTCCATTGGCAGATATTTAAGTAATTTACGTCCGGAAAATAACAATGAACATAATCTTTGGAAAGCTACGAAATACCTCAAACAAGCTCAAAAGCGAAACGTTCCAATAAAAGATTCTAATGGCGATTGGTGCAGATCTGACGTTAGCAAAGCCGCTGCTTTTAAGTCCCACCTTGAAAACACTTTCACACCATTCTCCTTTTGTACAACACATGAAGACACAGAAGTTAACAATTTCTTAGATGTTGCATGTCAAATGAGTAGGCCTATTAAACCATTCCGATGTCGAGAAATTGAAGTTGAAGTAAGCAAGCTCAATGCGAAAAAGTCCCCGGGTTATGACAACATAGACGCAAAAGTTCTTAAAAATTTACCCAGAAGGGCTGTGATTTTTCTCACAGTTGTATTTAATTCTATTTTGCGATTGTCACATTTTCCAACACAGTGGAAGCATGCCAAAATCATTATGATTCACAAACCTAATAAGCCTGAGAACTCCGTTGAGTCATACAGACCCATCAGCTTGTTGCCAGTATTGTCGAAACTATTTGAAGGACTTTTTCAAAAAAGATTAATGCCGGTACTAGAATCGCAACATATTATACCTGATCATCAATTCGGTTTTCGAACCAAACATGGAACTCCGGAGCAATGTCATAGAGTTGTAAAATCAACAAGAGAATGCCTTGAAAACAAACAGTACTGTTCTTCAGCGTTTTTAGATGTTAAACAAGCATTTGACAGAGTGTGGCATAACGGTCTTTTATTTAAGCTAAAACACTTGCTCCCAACTCCATTCTACCTTCTGTTGAAGTCATATCTGTCCGAACGTACTTTTTATGTTAACATTAACGACGAGAACTCGGAAATTGGTGATGTTAAAGCCGGTGTCCTACCAGGGAGCGTTCTGGGCCCAACGTTGTATACGTTATTCACTTCCGACATGCCAACAAGAAATGATGTAGTAGTCGCAACCTACGCTGATGACACAGCTCTGCTTTCAATTAATGAGTCCGCTGCTATTGCATCTAACACCATACAACTCCAGCTCGACTTAATAAGTAATTGGTTAAAAAAATGGAACATAAAAGTGAATGCGGAAAAATCTACCCACGTCACATTTACGCTCAATAAAGGTGATTGTCCGCCTGTATACTTGAATGGAGTTGTAATACCTCACTCAAATGAAGTTAAGTACTTAGGCCTTAACATCGATCGGCGTTTAAATTGGAAAACGCATTTAAAAATAAAGAGGAAACAACTAAATATTAAAACAAAAAAATGTTCTGGCTTCTCGGGCCAAGGTCGGAGTTAAGTGCCAGTAACAAATTACTATTGTATAAAACTGTTTTAAAGCTCGTATGGACTTATGGAATACAATTATGGGGAACGGCTTCTTACTCTAATATTGACATAATTCAAAAGTATCAGTCCAAAACTCTCAGGCTTATAATTGGTGCTCCATGGTACATAAGAAATAACACAATTCATAATGATCTCAATATCCCGGGTATTAGGGATGAAATCAGAAAGTATAGCAGTAATTACTTGGAACGACTTAGTAATCACGAGAACATTCTTGCCATAACTCTTTTGGATGACGGTGACGAAGTAAGACGATTAAAAAGACTTCATATACTTGATCTCCCGTTTAGTTTTTAAGTTGTATATATTTTGTTGAAAACGCTATTGTTATACTATTGAAAAATTGTTTTTAAATTTTGGATTGTTAAATTTAATGGAATTTAACGCTACTGTTACATTATTCTAAGTGTAGTTAATATATTTGTTTATTGTTTGATTGTAAACAGATTGCAAATAAAATATACAAACAAAAAAAAAAAATAATTTTGTTTTGTTTTTCTGCATAAATTGTTAATTGTACAAATTGTTTTTAACTTTATTTGTTTATATATTTGTAGTTCCTGAAGAAGGACAACGAAGTTGTCAAAAATATCGAATGAAAATAAAGACAATATTTAATGAAACGGCAAAGAGTTTTATTTGAATAAATATTATTGACCTAGAGCCCGGAGAAAAAAGATAATTTACACAAGATCAAATAGAAGCCTAATAAAAGCAATAAGGAATACTTTTTTAAAAAAAAAGTATTAAGTAGTCTTATGAAATCTATAAGAAATACTTTTTTGAAAAAATTAATAAGAAATTCCTTTTTTATACAATTCAGAAGAAAACATAATATAATAAAAAAATTTTCTTTATGGATTGTGTTTTTTTTTTTTTTGTCAAAAACAACGGAATTTGAGTAAAAAAAATGGTAAATAACAAGTTTTCTTTTTAAATGTATGGGTTTTACTTCTAGATAAAATTAAAAAGGTTTAGCACATGAAAATAATAAGGGATCTCTTTGAAAAAATCTTCGTTTTTTTTTTTTTTTGCTGAAATGCCCCTCATCCCAAAAACGTTTCACAGAGAAAACCTTCTTGATTCTATCAGACAGTTTTGGCTCTGTGTGTACTGTTGTGTATTTTCTCAAAACGAGGAATGAAATATTACGTTGTTTCAAAGAATATAAATCATTAGTTGAGAAACAAACTGGATGCAAAATAAAATGTTTAAGGACTGATAATGGCCGGGAGTACGACAGTAATGATTTCACAAAATTTCTAGTCAATAATTGCATAAAGAGACAACTTACCATTACCAAAGGTAGAGGAGGGGAGAATTATTTATCTGGACCTAACGATCAAGAGGGACATAATCTCGAACAGTATGGGATATGGAATATACAGGGGACCGACAGCAACGGACACAATAATACACAACTCATCAAATCATCCCCGGCAACACAAGAACGCAGCAATCAGGCAGTTAATAACAAGACTCGAGAGAACACCACTAACACGGCAAATGTATATGAAGGAAATGGAAACAACATACAACATAGCGGAAAACAACGGATATAAATTAGAACGAACAAAGGACAGGAGAATGAAAGGAGAAAATGGGCCACATTAACATATATGGGAAGATCAGCATACAAACTGGCGAAATTCTTTGGAAAACACAACATCAATACCGCATTCAGAACAGGAAACAACCTGGGCAGAGTACTACGGAATAAAACAACCGAGGCAAATATACTAGACAAACAAGGAGTGTACAAATTAACTTGTACATGCCATTATAGCTACATCGGGCAAACAGGACGAAAAATTAAGACCAGATTTAGGGAACACATTAGAGACTATAACAAAAAACTACGAGAACCAAAATCAACTCCAGAATCAAACTTTGTGAACCATATATTCAACAACATATAGAAACAACGGTTAAACTGCTTCATACACAGCACAAGGGCAGGGGACTGAATGTATTGGGGAACATGGAAATATACAAACAGAAAACATTTGACGGACGAATAATAAATGAACAAATAAATACTGCTTTGGACACAATATTTGAACCATTGAAACATTTTTACAGGAAAACAAACATTACACCAACACAAAAACGTTACGCAGATGCACAGGACCAAAGCAATAAAGAACATCATAAACGTACAATTACAGATTATTATGTCACATAAAAAAAAAATGAAGAAAAAAACCCAACAGGTTCACACATAAACAAAAACGGACAACAAGCATGATCGTAAAAGGATTTAGTTAGAAAAAAGACGAATGAAAAAGGGAGCGACAAATTAGGTAAAAAGAGACAAAAGAAAAAGGAGAGAGAGATGCAGGCAAAAAAGACAGAAAGTGACGAACGCAATAACACGAATGGAGACGCGAACTATATAAACACAACTGACAATAGAACGCAACTAGTATGAAAAGAACACTGAAGATGGCAAACAGCCGAAACCGGTTTGTTCACAAACAAAATTTGACGAGGCACATAGAGGTATTTCAACGATCTGGGCGGCCAAAACCCCTAAAGTCAAAGTAGGAATAATATTGAAAAAAAATAGTCACTGCGTTAAAAGACATTTCAAAGAACATGAGACAACAACCAAAATTTTTTTTCCGCGCATCACGCGCACGTACGAGCAGTCGAAAGTTGAGTGTTTCACAGAGTTCTCATAATAGAACTGGGTTCCCATACAAAACAACCGGTTTTCATCGTAAATATTAGCAAAACAAGTTAATCGCACAAGGAAAAAATTATGGATCCTAGTACTTCAGATAATGGACTTATGAAAAATCATTTTACAACATATAATTAGTCATATCAATGCTGATTTTTTTATTGATTGAAAGTAAGGTTATTTTTGTAGTAAATTTTTGTTGAATTTCTTTTTCAAGATGCTTTTTGATATGTTATCAAGGTAGATCAAGCAATAATTTTTTTTTGTTTAGCATTATTCAATCTTTCCTTTATTGAAGTGGCAAAAAATTTTTCCCGGATAGTCCCGGATAAGCAATTTTTTTGACACCTTAAACATTTTGGATCTCAAAAGCTTTTTTTTTTGCTGTCAGTTGAGTTTTTGCAAATAATAAAACTAACTCGATTATATGTTGATCTGTACCCATGGCATCCTATAACTCCAACGTTGCACAAAATTTTGGTTCTTGGCGCAGTTGTAATTGGAAAATCTCTGTTACATATAGGACAACTTTCGGAGAGGGCGGCAGAAATTCGTAATAAGCATTTCAGAAGTTATCGGCAAGACTTCGCAAGAAAATTTTCTAGACAAAACTGCAATGAAGATATATTTAATCGCCTTCTACTTAGTTCGGACCCTTTGTTAAGCTGTATGAGAGCAATAAAGAATAGAAATACTAACCCGTTCTTGCCAGAAGCATTATCAATGTTCATATCTAACGAGCCATATACAAATGATTATTCTTCAGAGAGCGATGCAATATTCAATTAAATGTTTTCTTAATCTTTTATGTTGTTTTTGTTATTTTGTTTTCAATAAAACAAGTTCATTATATATTCTCATCATTTACATACCATTTCTTTTTTTTATTCATTACTTTTGAGTACGTATTTATTCCAGCATTTTGGTTTTATTAAAAGTTCATTAACTCAGTAAATTTTTAACGGATTTTTAAAACCAAAGTTGCATTTTACTCATACATAAACATACTTTTATATTACAGTCTTAAATTATACGGTTCCTAAATGAAAAAATGTGTAAAAACATCTCCAAACTTGAAAAATACCCAATTTTTTTTGCAAAACTTAGTTTGCTGGAGGAATACACACAGATGTCTCAATATTACTTAATTATCATTTTCATATCTTCGAAATGGCTTAGTTTCTTCTTTCTAAATCCACTGAGAAATTCTAAATCGGTTGATATTCAAAAAAGTTACTAGCTTATATGTGCAAAAGGGCAGAAAACCCGGTTTTTTACCCGTAACTCAAGATTTTAGAGGGTTTCGCAAATTTCAACGACACAGTCTTGTTTTACTCGACAAGATATGTACATTTAAGCACAAAAATAATTTTGGCCGCCCAGATCGTTGAAATACCTCTATGGTCGAGGGTCGACGGAAAACCGTACCCAAATAAAAGTAACTTAGTGCGGTTTTACACACATCAACTTTTGTTGTTTCCATTAGAAAGAAAAAGAAGGGGTATAAAGCCTTCTCTTTCTTTCTAATGGAAACAACAAAAGTTGATGTGTGTAAAACCGCACTTACCATACCTTAAACACCCCAACAAAATGGTGTAGCCGAAAGAGCGAATAGAACATTGGTTGAGATGTCGCGAAGTATGCTTTTAGAAGCCAATCTTGAGAAGGAATATTGGACTGAAGCTGTATTAACATCCGTGTACTTACGAAACAGATCTACAACAAAAGTTGAAGTATGGCGCGACTTTAAACCATCAGTTGCACATCTTAAAACGTTCGGTGCAAGGGCAATTGTTTTAGACAAAACTCATCATTAAAAAATGTTTGCCCAAAGGTAACGAAATGGTGTTAATTAAACAATTAACCAGTAAACAATCGAAAGCATAAAGGCTCTATGACCTCATCTCCAGAAAGGTTTACGTTATTCGAAACGTAGTTTTAATAGAAGGTCAATGCTAAGATAAAGAAAAGCAGACAGATTACTCAAAGCCAAGATATTTTGACTTTTTATTGGGTAATGATAAAAATCAAGTTGAACAACAACAACAAGATCACGACACTGTAGTCGTTTCTAGTTCAGAAACAATCGATAGTCATAATCAGCAAGAACATTCGAATACAAGCGATATTTCAGAGCAACAAAATGTCAATTTGTCAAATCAAGTGCCAAAACTAGGACGAGGCCGCCCTAGATTGATAAAAACGGGAACTAGAGGTCGTCCGAAGAAGGTATATAATACAGTTAACTGCATTTATGTGCCAGACAATATAAATGATGCCTTGACATGTTCGAATTGTAAGGAATGGAGTGCTGCAGTCAAAAATGAACGAATATAACTCTTTAGCAATGAATAATACTTGGGAGTTAGCTGATTTAGCAAAAGGACACAAACCTGTGGAATGTAAAAGGGTGTTTACGGTAAAAAAGGATAAAGCAGGTAATTTACAAAATTTTAAAGCTAGACTAGTTGCCAAAGGGTGTAGCCAAAAATATGGTGTAAACTATAAGGAGACGTTTTCGCCTGTGATAAGATATGCTAATATACGATTATTGGCGGTAGAACATCAGCTATTTATGGAACAAATGGATGCCTCATCTGCCTATTTAAATGGTGAACTTGAAGAAGATGTCTACATGACACAGCCTGAAGGGTTTGTCGACGAAGAGTATCCAAACCGTGTACTAAAATTAAAAAAGTCTTTGTACGGCCTTAAATAAAGGGCAAGAGCTTGGCATACAAGGTTAAATGACATTTTAGAAAACATGGGATTCACGCAATGTATCAGCGAGCAGTGTACGTATACAAAAAACATTAACATTATCGCTGTCTATATGGATGACTTCATAATTGCAAGTTCATCAAAGAAAGACCTGAATTGTATAAAAGAAGCTATAGCAAAGAAGTTTAAAGTCACAGACTGTGGTCCACTGAATCATTTCTTAGGTATGGAATTTCATAGAGAGGAAGGTACTGGTGCAGTAGAATTATGTCAGACACCGTACATAAATGATTTATTGAATGATTGTGGAATGAGCGACTCGAAAGAAGCTGCAACACTATTGGAGTCCGGTTATTAGACGTCCTGTATCAATAATGACTGCAAAAGAGTAGATGCTACGGAGTATCAGTCTATAATAGGTTCGTTAATGTATCTCGCAATTTCGACACGCCCAGATATTTAACACTCAGTGTGTAAACTTGCACAACGTAACACAAATCCTCATTCGGAACATTTGTCAGCAGTAAACCATGTACTGCAATACTTGAAGGGAACTATAAATTTCAAACTTCACTTTCAAAAGACCGCGAAGTCCACAGTAGGCTATGCAAATGCTGATTGGGGAACCGATGGAGTAGATCGGAAATCCTACTCTGGATATTCATTTGTCAAAGCAAACTGTGTGTTTGCCTGGGAAGCCAAAAACACAATGCGGTGGCCTTAAGTAGCATTAAAGCAGAGTATATCGCTTTATCTTCTGCTGCAAAAGAAGCCATTTATATTAAAAATCTTCTAAGAGAGTTGGGCTTTGAAGAAAATGGCTAAATATTATTATATAGCGACAACCTTGTAACGACACGTTCTCGCGTTATGCTTGGATAGAGCTTGCGGCGTCCAGGGTTCGTTACAAAAAAAAAAGTTTGCTTCACTAATAACACAAGAGACACTTTTGTTTTACTAAATTATACAACAGCACTACTAAACACGCCAACGACGATCAACCGCTTCGTAGCCCTCAAGAGTTTTCGTCTCCACTCTCCGTCGGCTAGCCTACTACTTCTCACACTGAAGCGATTAAAATTCTGGTCTAGTCTGAGCAAAACAGTTTGTCTGTCCACCAATTTTGACTTGTTGCGGTTGTCACGAATAAGATTCTGAGACAACCTTTTCACGTCTAAATTGATGTTAGCCTTTTGACGATCTTGTTCAGCTAGGGCGAATAAAATTCTGCCCTTGCTGAACAAAGTGCGGCCTTGCTCTGGCCTCCGTCACCTGGGCGAATAAAATTCTGGCCAGGTGAAGCAGCGACAGAACTTGCTTGGCCGTAGACCTAGGCTATACTCAATTAATTCAAAGTCGAATAAAATTCTGACTCTGATTAACTGAGCTAAACCTATTCGCAAGACTATTTTAATTAAGTTGAATACTTAATACTTACTTAAAAGAAGTCTTGCCCGATTGCTTGCCCGTGGCCAACTCCTCTCAAAAGCGTAATTATCTCGCTTTTATATGTTTCTGCCTGGCACACATACACACCCATACCACTAAACGACAGCTGCTTGCGACTGTTCAGGGTTGTGTTTAATGGTATGTTTTCCTTACGGATGTATCTTCATGTTAATAGATGGCGCTTCTTAACGCCTATTATAATTTCAAATATTTCATTAACAAATAATAAATATAATATAAAATGAAAAGTGTATAATAATAATGTTCTCTTTTAAATAAATTTTGAAATTCAGTAAAAAAATTTTAAAAATATATATATAGAGTCTAATTGCTTGTGATTTAATTGCTATGTGACCCAAAAACAAGCCTGCCGACTTTTGGTCGTCACAACCTTAGTGCTCAGAGTTTGGTTAAAAATGCAAACGTATCATATATATAATAAAAAATGTTAAAAAAAAAAAATTTTATTTTTTATAATTTTTTCGAAATATCGCCACACCGCACAGTGCTTTGTCCCTATATAGTGAATCGGCAAAATTAGAGAAGTTATCGTAGAAGAATGAAATTTGGTGTGCTGGTTCAAAATATGTCAATTAAAAAAAAATTCGAAGTCTCGGAAAAATCGTTGCAAGGACATGACTACCTCCCATAGATCCTTAAGTTTAAAACTTTAATTTTAGTTATAATTGTGAATAGAATAAATCGAAAGTTAAAATATGTCTTTTAGCTCAGTGGTTAATTTTGTTTCATTCGGTGCAAGGACATGACTACCTCACATATATAATTTTTCTCAAAAACTAAATTGTAACTACATTAGTGATCAGAGTGCACTAAAAACTTATAACAACTTATAAAACTATATTTTTGAGCTCTCTGGGAAATTTCGCTTCAGTTGATACATGGAGATGACCATCTCCCATATATCCTTTTTCACAAAAACTAAATTTTAGCTACATTTGTGATCAAAATGCAAATAATTAAATATTCCCTTTGAAATGGGTCAGAAATAAATTTGTTTCTAAATTTGATAATTTGTAATTTATGATGTTGTCCTTCAAAATGTATTTTTCAATATCTTTGAATTCATCATTATTTTTTATGTGTTTTGTGGACCTAAGTGACGATAGTTCCGGATCCAACATTAATAATAAATGAGCCATTAAATCTCTATTTGTATTTTCTCTTGGCGTTTTTCTTGTATGCGAAAATCGCACATTCCTTATATTTTTATGACTGGCTTCTAAGGCTTCTTCGGACAAACACCCTAGAATAAAAGTAGTTTTAAAAAATGTGTAAAAGGTTTTTTTAATATTTTATTACCTATTGGCAAGTTGAAGTATTCCAGAACATCGCACCCATGCACTAAAACCTTATGAACAGTACTTGGCATGTAATACCAACCATACTGAATTAAATAAGAGTTCCTAGTAATATTTAGCAGCTCCTTAAATGTTGTAACATTAACCGGGATTCCGCAGGATAAAACTCTTAATATAATGCCAAAATTATCAATAAGACACACACACATACGCAGTCAATAAAATTGCACAGCTTGCAAAATTTAATTGAACATTGAACGTCTCCGGAGCCCTTTACTTGGAAAAAATTATATAATCATATTTTTGGTCTTTGTAAAACTAAAAAATATAGACGTTTTAAAAAAATGCAAAATTTCAAATTTCCGGTTAAAAATTAAAATTTTTTTTTTACTAGTGGTTAGATTTGTTAACAAAGTCTATAAATGAGATATAAAAAAATTGCCTACTTTTTATTTACACATTTTTAAAATTTTTTTAAAGTTTGCAAAACTTTAGGGTTTCCGCAAAAAAAAAACAAAGTTTTTTAAATTTTTGGTAAGTTTTTGTCACTATTTAATAAAAAATATAAACTTCATCAAAATTTGATTCATTTTTTATAGTAATAAAATAAAAAAAGTTATTTTTTTTTAAATTTTGGTAGTGTACCACAAACTTAGGTCTTTGTAACTTTTTCTGCAACTTAGGAAACATGTGATAAAAAAATTTTATCACTTTTACATTTCCGGGTGAAAAATCCAAAACTTCTTTACATATTCTATTTAAGCTCTTTAAAATGTACCAAAATCGCAAATCAATAATTACCTATTCTTAAAAAAAAAATTTGTTTACTCTATCATTTTAGTAATTCCAAATAAAAAAATCGCAAAAGTTTTCGATGGCACAAACAACTTTTCCATAAAAAATATTAACCAAAAATTATTTTTGTTTTTTTGTACCTATAGTAATAAACAAAACTGTTAAGTTTCAAAGGAACACAATAAAAAATGAAATTTTAACAATTCTTTTTTTGTAACACAGTAAAAATGGTTTTTCTGTTCAACAGTTTTACCTCAAACATTTTCTGATTTTAGCGCCCTCTACTGTTAACAAGAAGAAGAGATCATAAATTCTACTTACGAATCTATTTAAGGTACTTTGTTAGCTTTACAAAATTGTATACACCTAAGTCTATTTTTACACGGTCTTTTTGTACACAGTTTCGATATAACACGGTTTGAAAATTGAATATTTTTAATTTTTTTACACGATTTTATTCCATTTAGCACGATTTGAAATTTTATGTACTAAAATTTTTTTTGTCAAATTTAATTTTTGCGAAGTATGTTCATAGCACAAAAAAGTATTTATGAAAGAAAAAAGTCTGAAACCATCGATAGTATCGATAGTTTGCGAACACTAGCTTAAAGATTTAAGTGAATTCCCCTTTAGCGCGTACAAACAATTTTTACTGGTCAAAGCAAATGTGAATAGCACTAATTTAGGGGAATTCCCTTTATGTGCATACAATAAAATTTACTGGTCAGAGCAATTGAAACGTGTTAATATTTTGTGAACTGTCAATGCAATAAGACGTGTTTGGTAAAGAAATTTTTTGCAGGCAAATTTGATTTTCCATTAAATTTAATTTTAACGCATTAAGATAAAAGGTAAGCCAAAAAATATTTTGTATTTATTCAGTTATTTATGTTTTTTAATTTTGTTAAATATTTTATGTATCCCTAAAAGGAAATGTCAGATATAAAACTAAAACGGAAGGCAATTTCTTTGGAAACCAAGATTAAAATTTTAGATCGCCTTCGAAATGGAGAAGGCTCAACTGCTCTTGGTAAAACGTTCGGTTTAAATGAAGCCACAATAAGAACTATAAAGAAAAATGAAATTGCAATTAGGCAATCGGTGATTTCTGGAACGAACCTATCTGTTAAGTCTTCATCATACACTACACATACTAGAGATGCTGTTAAAGAAAAAATGGAAAAAGCACTCATAATATGGCTGGAGGAAAATGCCCAAAAAAGAATTCCCGTAGACGTCAACAAAATCAAACAGCAAGCATTAAGGTTCTATAAAATGATAAAAGACGAACAACCGTCTACATCCACACAAACAACTGCTGAGAAGAGCTACGTATTTTCTGCAAGCACAGGTTGGATGAGGGGATTTCTCCATAGGCATGCGCTTCATAACATAAAAATCAAGGGCGAGATTGCTTCTGGAGATCAGAAAGCCGCCGAAGAATACCAACTAAAACTTAAAAAAATAATAGCGGATGGTGGATACAGTCCAGATCAGGTTTTTAACGCTGACGAAACCGGTCTTTTTTGGAAAAAAATGCCGAGAAGAACATATGTGGCCAAATCGCAAAAAATTGCTGGGGATTTTAAAGTTGAAAAAGATCGAGTCACAGTTTTATTGTGCAGTAACGCTTCTGGAGATCGGATGTTAAAGCCCCTGCTTATCAATCGTGCATTAAAGCCTCGAGCAATGAAAGGTGTCGATTTTGATACATTGCCGGTTAATTGGATGGCCAATAAAAAGCATGGGTGACGCCTACAGTTTTCACAGAATGGTTCATTAAATATTTTGTGCCAGAAACTAGAAAATATTTGAATGAAAAGGGCTTAGAATTTAAAGTTCTTCTGTTGGTAGACAATGCACCCGGCATCCTCAGTTGGAACACGAAAATGTACAGGTTTTGTTCCTGCCACCAAATACCACATCCCTAATCCAACTACTGGACCAAGGAATTATCGCAACATTCAAAACTTATTATATCAAACGAACATTCCAGTACATTTTGGACACTTTGGATAGGGATAAAACTCTAACAGTAATTGATGCCTGGAAAAAGTTTTCTATCAAAGATTGCGTTACACATGCTGCTTTAGCATTGTCAGATTTGCGACCATCAACCTTAAACGGATGTTGGAGAGCAATTTGGCCAGAATGCGTAAAAAGTAAAAATCCTGTGGAGAAAAATACAAACGAATATCCCAATATAATTGCTTTAGCACACGCAGTTGGTGGGGAGGGTTTTGATGACCTGGTATCTGTTGACATTGATGAACTGATGATTGATAAAGTTCTTAGCGAAGACAAAATATTACATTTTGCCTCACAGAATGCTGATGTTATAGAAAGCAGTGATAGTGCAGAACCCATAAAATTAACTGAAAATTTAATTCAAGAAGGGCCTCAACTTGCAAATAAATTAGGACACCATTTCGTCAAAAATGATCCCAATGTCGAAAGAGCTGCACAATTCCAACGTGAGCTTAATTCTTGTATGGCTCGTTACAAGGAATTATACAAAGAGGTAGCAAGAATTGGCGAACAACGGCTCATAACAGAGTTCATTTTTCAAAATGTAGATGCCGAACGAGCAAGAGAAAGTCCAGTTCAAAATTATTCCAGCGATGATAGTGAATGTATACGCGTTCGAAGCAAGCGAATGCGAATAACTGATGACGACAGCAATTAAATTTATGTTGTTGTATTTATGATTATCACTTATTCTATTTTATTTTATTTTTTTACCTTAAAAATTGAATAACCTATTCTTTTCGTTCACAACATAGTTTTTTAGTTCGTGAACTTGCCATACATTTAATTTATATTACTTTTAAGATTAGAGTGCACATCTTTTTTATCATTAATTACTATGCTTGTGAAAATAAGCATTATATATTTGATTTAATAAAATAAACATGAATTCTTGTTCTTCACTAATTTTAATAGGTTTTAGAGATTAGGAACAAATCACCCATTTTTGTATAAGATCAATGTCTTTTTTTACACGGTTTTTTTTTACACGGCTTCTTCTGCAACCAATCTACCGTGTAAAAACAGACTTAGGTGTATTACTTAAATATTCTATGCACTTTATTTTATTTTAATTTTGCCTATGGGACAAAGCACTGTGCCCCGTTGGTTGGCATCATCAGGAAAACAAAAATAATGAAAAAACAAATTGAAAAAAATTTTTTTTTTTTGATTAAGAAATTCAAAATAATCAAAAAATTTTTTCAAAAAAACAAAACAAACAAAAACAATAAAAAACGACAAATTGAAAAAATTTTTTATTTTACATACATACAAACAAAAAAAATTAAAGTATTAATTATTAATATTATGCAGATACAGAGTTTTTTTTTATATAATTTTATGCACTAAATGTCTATAATTTTGTGCAATATTTTACGTATCTGCTTTAAAATTTATTCTTTTGGTTAATGGTACTTTAATTATTTGTAACATTTCTAACATATAACGACGTTTATAATTATTTTCTAAATTTAAAATTGAAACATTTTCAAAATTAGGATAGTGATTAACTTTAGAGCAATGCGAAGATAATGCTGTTTTTTGTAAACTAATATTATTCCTGTATTTCTGCTCTGACCTATGTCCTGCGATTCTAATTTTCAATTTATTTTTTGTCATGCCTACATAAATCTTATTACAATCCTCCATATCATTACTAAAAAATATTAACAAGGTCAAGAAACTATAACTATTATATTTATTATAAATATTAATATGTTAGTGATATTAAAAAAAGATCACTGAGGGTTCTAAATATAATATAAAAGAGTCAATTGAATTTAAGGGAAAAATTAAAAACCTTCACGTGCAGGATCATGAAATACTAATTTCTTTTGATGTAGTTTTATTATTTCCAAGTATTCCTGTTGATTTGGCTATCAATACAATAGAAGAGAAATGGAATGTTTTGAAAAATTTTACAAAGATGGAGAAAGGTTTATTTTTCCGTATTCTCAAGTTTTGTATAGAGGATATAAGATATTTTCAGTAATATAAGCAATTTTATTTCGTGCCTAAATATTTCATGATATTCTCACAAAATATTTATTACAAAATAATAAAATAATCTTATGATATTCTCACAAAACATTTATTCCAATAAAAATAAAAACAAAAATATTCAAAATGTATTGTAATGGGGGAGAGCACATCCATATTGCAATTTCACTATTGCTCAAGTAGCTCATCAGTGAATTTTACCCCAATATTGTATAGAAAAACCTAAAAGTCTTATATCCAAAGCCAAACTGATTCTATGAGAATTTTTCATAAAATAAACATAGCATAGACAGCAAGACTCAAAAACATCTCCATACAAACACTAGAAAACATTTCAAAACAACAAAAAACATTGTTTATTTTCAATAAAAATTTTTTTAATAAAAATTTTTTGTAATAAATATTTTGTGAGAATATCATGAAATATTTATTTAAAGGAATCAAGCACGAAATAAAATTGTTTATATTAAAAATGATTCCGAATAATTTTTTTTTTTTAAGGAGAAGTAGCACTACAGGCAACAATGCCTATTTAGTCAAATACCATGCAACATTTTTTAGGAAAGGGATAGAGAAGAGATGAAACAGATGGTGAAACAAGAAATTAACTGTCGTATAAGACAGCACAGCTACCAGTGACCATGCCTTCATCACTGAGCATCACTGAGTAGTGAAAGAAAACCAAGGTCTTCGTTGGGAATTGAACCCACAACTATGTACCTACTGGTCTACAGGGGCACCTACAGTATAATGAAAAGATATATGTATATCCAGCTAAAAGGACTTCACTTGCGCTCTCCAGCTTCTTCAATTGTGGCAGATATTATTGTATAATGGAGAAATTGTTAGATAATGTTATTGAAAAATTAAATGTTAAACCAATGTTAAACTGCAATTAACGAAATGTTAGAAATATTAAATAAATTTGACACCTCAATTAAATTAACGATTGAAAGGGAATATGATGCTAAACTTCCATATTTAGACACCTCAATAGTAAGAAGAAAGAAAGAATTAGTTAAAGATTGGTATCAAAAACCAACTGCTTCGGGTAGAATTATTAATTATTCTTCTAAACAAAATAAAAGAATTATTATTAACCCGGCCAATAATTTAATAGAGAGGATTTTAACAATTAGTGACAAAGAATTCCATAGAAAGAATAAAGAAAAGATTTGGAATTTATGAACTGAGAACAATTTTCCAATACAATTAACTAATAGATTAACTAATCAATTTAACAAATAATAAGAGGAAAAGAGTTATAAGTAATGGAACGGTACCCAAAATATATAAATCGATAACTTGTATACCTGTTTTATCTGAAAGAATAGAGAATTCATAAATATTTGATACAAATAGATACAAAGTGGCACATAATATTGAAAAAATAATAAAAAATAAAGTTTAGAAATTTGTTGTAAGATAATAATAATAATAATAATAAATTAATAATTAAATATTAAAATGGTCAAATAACTATAATTATTATATTTATTAATAATAAATAAAGGGTGTTTTTAAGCCCGATAGAACTTGAAATTGTAAAAAATAACACAAAAAATAAATTGTAATCAAAATTCTTTTTTATTCGAAGGATCAATACGTGACATTAACATTTGAAAATGATTTCGGGCATATGGGCACCGCGGCTGTTCGTGACGAAGCGCATTCTAGACGTCCAATTTTGGGCCACTTTTTCGAGCACTGCTGGGCGTATGTCACGAATAACACGAACAATGCTGTCCTCCAAGGCGTCAATTGTTGCTGGTTTATCATAAACCATAAACCAGTGACTTCACGTAGCCCCACAGGAAATAGACGAGTGGTGTCAAATCGCACGACCTTGGAGGCCAATTGACAGGTCCATTTCTCGAAATCAACTTATCGCCAAATTTTGATTTCAATAAGTCGATGGTTGCGTTCGCTGTATGGCACGTAGCGCCATCCTGTTAAAACCACATCTCGTCCGGATCAATGTCATCCATATTTTCAAACAAAAAATCATTGATCATGGTGCGGTAACGATCTCCATTGACCGTAACGCGAGCTCCGGCCTCATTTTTGAAGAAATAAGGTCCGACGATGCCACCAGCATGAAAACCGCACCAAACGGTGCATTTTTCTGGATGTAATGGAGTCCGTAGGGTGTGCTGTGGATTGGTCTCACTCCATATGCGGCAATTTTGCTTATTAACAAACCCGTTAAGCCAAAAATGCGCCTCATCGCTGAACACAATTTTGCGATAAAACAACGGGTCAGTTGCCAACTGCTCTAGAGCCCAATCGGCGAAAGAACGACGCATATAATGGTCTCGTGGCTTCAATTCCTGCACCAGCTGGATCTTATACGGGTGTAGGCCGAGATCTTTGCGCAAAATTTTCCACGTAGTGGACGGACAGAGCCCCAATTCCTGCGACCGACGATGAATTGATAAATTTTGATCTTCTTCCACACTTTCGTTTACAGCGGCGATATTCTCTTCAGTACGCACATTCCTTCGACGTGTTGGTGTTATTGCATTCTCTAGAGAGTATGTGGTACGAAATCTATCGACAGTTCGACGAATGGCTTGTTCAGATGCACGATTATGTACGCCATAAAAATGATGAAGTCGTCTATAAGTTGCGCGAATCGACGACTGGTTTTCAAAGTAAATTTGGATAATTTCGTAGCGTTGTTCAACCGAGAGTCTATTCATGATGATTTGTCAGAGTATACTGAACAAATAAAAAAAATGTTTCATCAAAATTTAATTTCTTGTGTTACTTTTTACAATTTAAAGTTCTATCTAGCTTAAAAAAACACCTTTTACTAATAAAAAGTAGTAAACCGTAATGAAAAATTAATTTAATTTAATCAATTAATTTAATTGATTATTTAATTAATTAATTAATTATTTAATTATTTATTTGTTTAATTTTTTCGTTGTTTAATTGTTGTTTTTAAATTTTACTTAAGCAATTTGTACAGCATAGCTACTGAATATATTTTAATCTATGTAATATATATTTGGCCTTGTGGGCTTTGTATTACAATAAATTGGTCTTCAAATGAAATGAAATGAAAAATTATACTTCAGCGAAAAATTAGCGTTTTAGAGGTCTGTTGGCAGGATTTCAATGTTACAATATCCTTAAAAATTTCACACTAAATATATCATAAATTCATTTACAATACAAAAATAAAGCTGCTCCTGCGTATGCTTAAAATGTACTCGTATATATTATTTTTATACTGATTATTAGGCAAATTGTTATACTTCCTACATATTAATGACTGCCCAAAAGTTATTCTCAAGTTTTCTCTATTTCTTGTTAAGGAAACATTCTGATTTCTTGAAAATGTTATGGTTTGATAATAAAGAGCTTTACAACAAGAAGTTTGTTTTCTAAAACAAAACATAATAAAAAATTTTGATTAAGATGATTAAAATTTTTATTGTATTACGAAGAGTAAAGTTCGGAAATTATGAATGAAAAATTATATCTGAAATCTAAATGTTCACCGCAACCACGCTAACAGATGTCGATTCGTGCATCAAAGCTTTTAATCGCTTTTTGGTAAAATGGCGGTTCTATTACGTAAATCACATCACGTATTTAAAGTTTTAGGGCTGAAATCGATTCAATTGGCTCCGAATAGATTCTATCCTTAACATAGCAAGACAAAATATAGTCCTGTAGTGTTAAATCCCATGATCTGGCTGGCCGCTTAACTGCTGATTGTCGAGAAATTATGCTATCGGAAAATTTGGTTTGCAATAAATTGATCATTTTATTGGCTGTGTGACATGTGGCACCGTCTAGTTGAAACCACATGTCAGTGATATCCACGTCGTCAATAATAGACTAAAATCGAGTTCTTAGTATCTCGCGATGGCGTGATCCATTTTACCATATTTCCTGCCTCATCTTAAAAAAAACGACCAAATCATGCCTTCAGACCACATAGCGCACCATACAGTAACACATTGAGCATGCAAGGGGTTCTCAATAATCGCTGTAGGATTTATAGCAGCCCTGACCCTGACAAGTGAAAATAGACTTCGTCGGAAAAATTATTTTTTCCAAAAAACCAGCCGCTTGTTCCTGAATGAATTGAGTAAATCTATGGCAATATGAATGGTCGGTTGGCTTCAATTCCTACATCAGTTGAACCTTGTTAGGCTTCAAAATATAGTCAAATCCAACATGTGGTGCTTTTGGATAACCCCAATTGTTAAGAACATCAAGGAATTGACAAATTTGGATCTGCTTCAACACTGTGTCTCACGGCTGCGATGTTTTCAATTGAACGATCTGTTCCAACACGCGTTGGTGTTCGCACATTTTGTGTCGAGCCTGTCGACTCAAATTAAAGGCCAAATTCTTAATAGCGGTCTCAGAAAGACGATTATTTTGTACGAAAACATCACGATTTTTACGAAATATAACTTTAACACAACCACCATTTTCATAGTGGATTTTAATTATTTTAATGCGATTTTCGTGCGAAATTGAAGTCACTGTAACAATTGTCAATGCATCCACTACGAGAACGTAAAAAAATTTAATGTTTAAACTAGCACGGCGTTGGTGTTGTCACAATTGAAAAACAAGCTTCCTATTAAAAATCCCGATATTATTTGCTTTCATATTAACTTAAGGGGCCTGATATCGGCATAAGTTCCTAATTTATAATTCAGTGGAATTTTAAATACAAAGAGTGGAGCGAACTTCTTCGATACTTTGCATGTAAAGGGGGCTTTGTTATGGAAGTATGGAACTTTGAAATGAAATAAAACAAAAATAATTTTTTTTTTAATTGACATAAAGTTTTAATTTATTCGAATGATAGTCTTCTGGCATTAAAATTTAATTATGACTTCTGGCATATGACCACCACAGTTAGGATGTACTTTAATGTATAGATCCAATTTTCGATGACATTTTAAATATTATGTCTATATAGTGCAGCAGATTGTCCTCCAAATGGTCAGTCGATTCAGGCTCATCGGCGTAGACTAGCGACTTCACATCTATCGACAGAAAATAGTCTTTAATAAAATTAGGGAACTTGTGCCCATTACTCGATTTTCATTGGGAGCGCATCCATTTGCGTTTAATTGGCCAGTGCAGTGATGGGCAAACTTTTTGGGTGGGCCATTAAATTAAAAAAAAAAAAAAACATAGACCCCATAAACATTATGGGGTTGCTGTTCAATTAAAAGTTCGGTTTAAGCTATATATTTATTAGTTATATAACATTTAGAAAATATAAACAATTGAGTTTTAAAAGACCTCAAACTGCCCCAAGTTTCATCTATAAATTGATTTCTTCCCTGTAACTTCTTGTTCAGTTTATTATAGTGCTCGAGTAAATCCGTGAAAAAACCAAACTCGATGCACCAATTTGTATCCTCCAATATTTCCCACTCATCCCAAATTTCAGTTTTGGTTTTTAGAAAAACTTTAATTTCTTCGAGAAGACTCCAAACTCTCGAAAAGGCATGCCCACAACTCAGCCACCTTATCTTTGTGTAATAAAGTACATCTGAAAATTCTGCATCAACTTCCTAATAAAAACTCTTGAAAGTGTCGATGAAACAAACAACGGGCTCGAATGATATTAATTAATTTAAAAATAATAAATATTAAATACGTGGTTAACATCCAAAGCAGCCTTGCAAAGAACATCTTGGTGGATTATACAATGTAAACAAATTGTTTCGCTTTCAAGATTCTGACTTTTATAAACTCCTGCAAACCCTGTATTTCCGTATTTTTTCCCACCATGTTTGGAAATTGGGGCATTAAGAGATTCCATCACGTCTCTAAATTCATCATAAATTATTTTTCCTGTCGTCTTTCCTTTCAAAGATCTCAAACAAGCAAGTTCTTCGGTTATTACAAAAATTTCATCGACTCCTCTGATAAAAATTAGAAGTTGGGCTGTATCACTCCTGTCAACACTCTCGTCCATAGTGACTGAAAAATAATTAAACTTTTTAAGACGTCCATCGAGTTGATTGGTTAAATTAGAAAAAATCGCTTCAATTCTTTTTGTGCCCGTTCTACGTGACAGCTCTATAGATTTGAAATCTTTTACCTTTTCTGGGCATAATACTTTTACAATGCTAATTAACACATTGCTAATAAATTCTCCTTCAGAAAACGGTTTGTTACTTTTTGCTTTTTGCTATTTTATAGGTAACAATGTGACCAGCTAACGTGGAGGATCGTTGGACACTTCTTTGATTTTTAAAAAACATTTGCTCACTAGATATTTTTCTTTTCAATTCCAGTGAATGAACTTTCTTGTCTTCATCTGCCATTTTATAGTACTTCGACCCAAGAAGATGTTTTGAATTAAAGTGCCCAGCGAGATTATAATCTTTTAGTATAGCTACCGGTTCTTGGCAGATAAGACAAATAGGTTTTTGGTTATATTCTATAAAGAAGTACTTCCATGTCCACTCTTTTTGAAATACTCGACATTCCGAATCAATTTTTCTCTTTCCATTTTCGATTGACATTTATGGGGGTATTTATAATACACTTTATTATTTTAATTACACAAATAAAACTGTACGTTGGCAACTTTATAATTTTACTTCACAATTTATTCTTTACGTCACGAGGTTAACACTTTTACTGATTGCTGATTAATCCATCGCTGGTCCTTTTATATTTGTTGCGCATGCTGTCTCGAATATTCAAGAATCTTCTAGATCTCACATATAATAGTTGTTGTTGTTATGTTATACGTTCAGTTTTCTATATTAGTTGTTAGTATTTTATTATGTTTATGTTTCTTCTTGGAATATTGCATCAGAGAGTTGTTGTTCTCTTGTGTGTACAATATTTCCTAGAAAATTACGCAGTTTGTACACAATATAATATGAAAACATCGCCTTTTTTTGCTAAAACTGCCAGTGAATCGCACTACATATTACAGGGAAAACCCATTTTTTAGCACAACAGTCTATATGTGGAATAAACTCCCTCTGGAGGTCTTTTCTGTTACTTTTAATGTAGAAAAGTTCAAATCGAATGCGCATAGAAACTACTCCTTCGTTCCTCCTGCCCGTAACGTAATTTCTTAGAGTTCTTGTACAATGTATTGCATGTGTAGAGGTCATCCACTGAGTGCTGGTTCAAAAATAAAATCCAGCACCGTTAAATCGCATAATGTTATGGACGCTAACTTATGAGTCGAAAGCATTAAAATTTGCAATTAGCAAACGTCTTCTTCAATAAATCAATTGTGGCACGAGCTGTGCGACTTAATTGTGCATCTTGTTTAAACTATAATTTCTGTACATCATGGTTCTTCAATACATGAACGCAGAAGTCGGTAATCATGGCTCTGTGGCGGTCACCATTGACACTATAAAGATCTGACCAGCATCATTGTTACAAAACAATGGATCAATTATTCCACCAGTCCATAAAGCACTTCAAACTTTTAGTTTTTTCAGACGTAATGGTGTACGGTAGTTTTCTCTACTGACGTGAGCTTCATCGCTAAACAAAATTCGTTTATAAAAATTTTTCAGTAGAATCTTGGTGTTTTCCTATATTCCCACGTATACGTTATCTGTTATATATTCAATAATTTTTGTTTTTGTATCATTATATTATTTATTGAATCTTCTAAATTAATAGAACTAACAATAAGTAGATAAAGATAAAGTAGTAAAGATACTACAGAAGAATACCAAACGAAAATTAAGGAGATTAATAAAAAGAGGACATATCGCATACATTAATAATGATGAATCCATCCGCACCATCTATGATAGCACTACCAAAAATACACACCTCCAAACACACCAATGAGACCCATAATTAATTACAAATCTGCACCAGGCTACAGACTTTCAAAATATATGAGGACAATATTAGAAGACACCTTAGACCTGGAATATAGGCATACAATAGCCAACACTAAAGAACTGATTGATAAACTGGAGAATGTAAAAATAACGGAGAAAACAAAACTGGTCTCTTTCGACGTAAAGGACTTGTATCCATCAATTCCGGTAATGGATACATTAAACATTGTTCATAGGACAGTAAAAAACAAAACGGAAAACAAGGAATTAGCAATACAACTTACAGGCACACTAAAAGCGACACTAGAACAGAATGACTTTAAATTTAACAATAATATATATAGACAAATAACAGGACTAGGGATGGGAAATCCAACGTCTGCCACCCTCATGGAGATATTTATGCAGAACTTGGAAGGGGAATACGTAAAGAAATTAAAAACCAACTTCGGAGTAATATTCTACGCAAGATATGTCGACGACATCATATGTATACTAGAGGGAAATAACGATGGGCAAATTCTAGATTACTTGAATGGAGGACACAAGGACATAGAATTTACAATGGGAAAAGATGATGAGGAGGGGTGAATTAATTATCTAGACCTAACGATCAAGAGGAACATAATCTCGAACAGAATCGAATATGAAATATACAGGAAACCAACAGCAAAGAACACAATAATACACAACTCATCAAATTTATTCCCCAGCAACACAAAAACGCAGCAATCAGGCAGTTAATAACAAGACTCGAGAGAACACCACTAACACGGCAAATGTATATGAAGGAAATGGAAACAATATACACCATAGCGGAAAACAACGGATATAAAAAGCGCCTCGTAGATAACATCAAGGAACAAATTAGAACGAACAAAGAACAGGAGAATGAAAGGAAAAAATGGACTACATTAACATACATACTGGCGGAATTCTTTGGAAAACACAACATCAATACCGCATTCAGAACAGGAAACAACCTAGGCAGAGTACTACGGAATAAAGCAACCGAGGCGAATATACTGGACAAACAAGGAGTGTACAAATTAACTTGTACATGCCATTATAGCTACATCGGGCAAACAGGATGAAAAATTAAGACCAGATTTAGGGAACACATTAGAGACTATAACGAAAACCTACGGGAACCAAGATCAACTCCAGAATCAAACTTTGCGAACCATATATTCAACAACAAATGTACACCAGGACATATGGGGACAACGGTTAGACTGCTTCATACACAGCACAAGGGAAGGGGACTGAATGTATTGGGGAACATGGAAATATACGAACAAAGAACATTTGAAGGACGAATAATAAATGAACAAATAAACACTGCTTCGGACACAATATTTGAACCATTGAAACATTTTTACAGGAAAACAAACATTACACCAACGCAAACACTTTACGCAGGTGCACAAGACCAAAGCAATAAAGAACCGCATAAACGTACAATTACAGATTATTATGTCACATAAAAGCAAAGGAAAAGAGGAAAAAAAACCCAATAGGTTCACACATAAACAGAAACGAACAACGAGCATGATCGTAAAAGGATTTAGTTGGAAAAAAAAGACGAATGAAAACGGGAGCGACAAATTAGGTAAAAAGAGACAAACGAAAAAGGAGAGAGAGAGAAAGACAGGCAAAAAAAAAAAGACAGAAAGTGATGAACGCAATAACACGAAGGGGGACACGAACTATATAAACACAGCTGACAACAGAACGCAACTTGTACGAAAAGAACACTGAAGATGGCAAACAGCCGAAACCGGTTTGTTCACAAACCAAATTTGACGAGGGTCGACGGAAAACCGTACCCAAATAAAAGTAATTTTAGCCCCGTCGGAAAATCCAAGCACATATCGAAGTAGATAAATCTAAAAGTAAAAATTATCTTTATGTCTAGCCAATGCCAGCCAAAAAATTTTAGTTAACAAGAAATAAAAAAAAACACTAGAAATTACCGATACTAACGGCCCTAACCTCTCTCCTTTTCAGACGATTGTAGCCTCTATCATCCAATATATTATGTTCCAAAATATTTGGATGAAATTCCAGTTTTGTCAAGTATCCAGATGCGTACCTCTGTATTTGCTCTCTTACAGAGGCCACTTTCAATTCCTTGTGAATGTTAGAGTTTTTCACATACCATTGGGGCAGCAGTAATGAGTCTGAGGATTTTGTTCTGGCTTCTTTGTATCCGTTCGACATTTGGCATTGAGGCAGTGCCATAGCACTATATTGGCTTTAGAATAGATTTGTAGATCAAAAGTTTGCAGTCCAGACTGAGAACAGAATTCCGACCAATTAGCCAGTTTAATTCAACAGTTTTAAGTCTTATTTGCATAAGTTTAGCTTCTATGTGGTGCCTTCATGTTAGACGCCTGTCAAGGTGCATACCGAGGTACTTGACGACCGAACGTTGAGGTACTGTCTGATTATTAATTGTGATAGGTGGGCATGTACTCCTGCGTAATGTAAAAGTAATATGAATGCACTTCTGTTCATTAATTTTTATTCGCCATTTTCTTAACCATTTTTCGACTTGGAGCACATGACTTTGAAGACGTAGTGAAGCTTCGTGTGGGTCTACATGAACACATGAACACACCAGTATCATTAGCAAACGTTGAAACATGAACGTCGTCCCGTGTATATAATAAATACAAAATCGAACCCAAGATTCTTCCTTGAGGAACTCCGGCTCTAATTGGCTGTGGTGGGCTCAAATAAACGGCTACTCAAGTAGCTTTCCAGTAATGTAGAAATATTTTGAGGCAAATTCTGCCTTAGTTTATGAATAAAGCGCTCGTGCCAAACTTTATCGAAGGCCTGGGAAACATCAATAAAGAGAGCAGAACAGTATTGTTTATTTTCAAAGGTTTGTTTAACAGCATTAACAAGTCTATGCGTTTGCTCTATTGTGCTATGCTTTTTCCTAAATCCAAACTGGTGATCCGGTATACACTTCTTTTCGATCAATATGGGATACATTCTATTTATTAAAAGTTTCTCGAACAGTTTAGATAAATTTGACAGTAATTTTATTGGCCTGTAAGAATCTATCCTAGAATGATCCTTGCCCGGCTTGGAAATCATTATCACCTTCGAAATCTTCCACTTCTGAGGGTAAAAACTGAGGCGCAAAATGGCGTTATATATAAACAATAAGATTCTCACCGCTACATTTGGTAGCTCCAGAAGCATTCTATTACTAACTTTATCAATACCAGGTGATTTTTTAAGTTTTAAGTCGGCGATAGCCTTTCTCAACTCCTGTACTTCCAGTCTCAAAGGCACAGCTTCTATAGGTATTATTTCAAGTAACGCTACAGGGTCTGTCGATAAATTAGAAGAAAATACTTTTAGGAGGTGGTTGGAAAACAGATAAGCTTTTTCCTCGCTGCTTCTCACTCAATCACCGCTTGGGGTACGCAGTGGCGGTTGGCGTAAAGTTGGTCGCTTAATGTTCTTTGTCACGCGCCAATAGTTAAGTAGAAATTTTATGGCTCATGATCCTAAATATGAAAAAAGTTTCTGGTTTGTTAGAGCAAAAAAGTTTTTTTTTTTTTAATTTTCGCTCACTAGCTAACTTAACAGGTTTTCAACAGAAAAATATTTGTTTTTGAATTCGTTATTCAATTATTTTAAAATTGTTATTTTGTTTCTTAATCAATTTCATTTTACGGTTTGATTATATTTCCAGTTATTTTATTAATTAATCTCTTATTGGTGTGTATTATTTTTAAATTTTTGGTTATTTTGTTGTAAACTTTTCGTGTAGCTTTCGCTTATCTCATTTCGAAAATATCTTTTGATTTATTTATTTGTTTTGCTTTCGTGAATTGTAGAAATATTTAAAAATAAATATTTAAAAATATTGTGATTATGTGACTTTTGTTTGCTGATGCTAAACTATTTCTTTTTGCCACTTTTCCTTTAAAGTGCTTTTTGCTTATCAAGAATGACGTCGTAACAAGCTGTTAACTAATTTTTCATTAATTTAAATTTTTATAATTTAAAGCATAGTACTCTGTTCTAATTTGCGAAAAGTGTTGAGCAATATTCGATATTTCGCTTGAAAATTTTGACAATATGTTGCCAGCTGATTCTCTCTTTTTATCTAATATTAATGTTGCGCATTACGGCAGACAAGATGATTAAGACCGTGTTGTTCGCAATAAAATTATGACTTATTTTAATTCCGACATTTGTTACTTGGCAGCAAAAATTCGCTTTTTTTGGAGGAGATTCCTAATTAAAAATAGTTTACGAAATAAAAAATTTATAATTTCACTAAAGAGGCTTTAAAAATTATTAAAATTATCAAAATGCTTTAATAAAAAGATCTGTTTTTAAACAAAAAAAAATATTTTTTTATTAAATAACTTTTAATAAGGTGGATACGTAAGGCAATAGATTTTATTGCAAATAATAATATAAACAAATACTATTATTAAAAGAAAAACTTTGGCAATTATAAAAAAAATTCATCTACTTATTTCAGCCTTTTGTTTTGTGTGGCCAGTCTTTAAAAAATTTGAAAACTCTTATTTTACTATGTAAAAATTACTATTATGCATTAATATTAAAAATAAGTAGAGCAGAGATCTCATCGTAAAGCATAACAATAATTTTTCATCGTACATTTTCGCCAATTTCATTAGGCAATTTTAACTACAAGGAATTAATATAATTGAGGAAAGGCGCGTTGTCATATCCACCAACGTTGTCATCACATCTGCCACCTTTGAGACACCAGCTCACATTTCATTTCGATATACGTTTTTCGATGAAACTGCTGTGTTTTTCTAAAACAAAATAAAAATCTAAAAAACTGTAATTGAAGTTACGTTTTGAATTAGAATAATAAAGACTTGGTGTCTACTTACATAGAAATAAGTTGTTTTTTTTCTCCGGTGGCGTCAGAGACAGCATCTCAGAATCAGATAAAATATCTTGTGTGGGCTGCCGATCTGGCGTGCTTAAAAGCTGTGAGTAACTGGTTCTACAAACAAAATTTTCATCACTTACGAAAGTTACAATGAACAACAATAAGTTAAAACAATAACACTTACGTTCTCAATTTCTGAAGTGCTCAGAAAACTGCCACGGATCCTGAAATTCGTCTGAAGAGAACTGCAAGTCGCATCCACTACCAGATTTTTTTGATGCTTTCGATTTTGGTTGTAATACCGTTTGCTACTCAAAATACTCCTCCAGTTTTGCTTACAAGCTTCATCTAATAATAATCAAAACAGATCATACAAACCTTACCAGATTTTCCAATCTCTTTAGCAATATCTATCCACGATGATTTCGCGGCACTGTGGTTAGAATATATCATTTGGGACTTATCCCAAATAACTTTTGTTTTTTTTTTACTGCAGCAATAAGGATACGCCTTTCTGCCTCACTAAATTTTATTTTTTCTTTTTCACTTTTTAATAAATTTACCATTTTCTACATACTTTTACTTTTGGGCACAACAAATTTAAAATGAAAAATACAAATACTTAACTGATCACCTGTTGCTCACAATTCCGTGCGAAAAAAGTGCTACTAATATTGTTTCGTAGTTGAAAAAAAAATGTTGCCTGAAACGTTTTTCAGTTACAAAAACATGCTGCCAGAAACATTTCGTGACTTTTTCAAAAATAAACAGAGTACTAGTTCAGCAACATTATTTCTTATTTATTTCGTACCAATTATTTTTATATGAGCTTTGACAGCATTTCGCACGAAATTATGAACTGAGTATCAGGCTTAACACCTCTACCGGTAAACAAATACAGTGCACTCGCGATAATATGAACTAATTAAAACCAAGCCAGTTCACTTTTGCAAGATTGTTCATATTTACGAATGACATTTGATTTTCCCTTTTCCCCAAGAAATAACACTTTTTATTATGTATGTAAAAATTTTTATGTGCTACTTGTCATATAAACATATTATGTACCTTCGAAAAAAACAACAAAGTGATGTGAAAAATCTGTTATTCTTGTTTGCTGTTTCTTTTGTGCAACTACCTTTAAAACGGCTTGCTCTCTTAACTGCCTCAAAACGTTCCAATCTCGTTGATCCACCATTTCACTTTCGGCCCATTCCAATGCCTTATTAAAAATTACTCTTCACTCTCGTTACGCTCTGCAGTGACCTCCTTCCATTCTTGAATGTTCAAAGCCGTAAATTCAACCTATAGTGAAGTCAAAATTTTACTTTGTTTTAAATACACATTTTCCAAAATACAAACCTCAGGTATCAAAGAATTTAAAACATTAGCTGCACTTTGTTCTAACTCAACCAAGTTCATCATCAGGGTGTTTCTAACAACACTTAAAGGTATTTCATCTTCAGGATCGTTTCGATTTCGGATCATATTTAAAACGTTTATCCAACATTTTTTAATACATTGCCATCCATGAAGAATACATGCGGATTCTAAAATTGTTATGGCTTCCTTAAGTATAGTCTACTTCATAGAATCCAGAAAACATCCCGCTTTTGCAGTATCTGAAGCTAGCAGACTGTTTCTATGACAGGGTTCTGTAATCCTGATGCCGTTTTGATCAATAGGCTGTATGAGCGCGGTCAGATTTGATGGTATACACATTGCAAAAATACAGCCGTCCTCAGTTTTAAGTTCATCCCCAGATGGATGAGATGGAGCGTTGTGTAGTAGGAGAATAGCTTTCAGCGGCAACTTTTTTTTTGGTAATATTTTTTTAACCTAAATTATACAAGTTGTGAGATGGTAATTAGCTCGAGTTTATAAATTTTACTTCCGGAACAAAAAAAGATGAAACCAATCTTTAAAAATGGCTCCTGTCATCCAAGCTGATTTAGAATGTCTATAATGAACAAGACAATTAAAATTCTAAAAACAGCGAGGCTGTTTAAGTTGGTGAGTTTCTGCGGCGTTTGCGCAGCACAAGAAAGTTACCCGCTGCTTTTCAGTTCTTGCACCAGGAGCTGTTTTTTCCGATTATGACACGTAGCTCTTTTGTGGCAGCAATTTTCAAAACAATCCGGATTCATCAGAGTTATAAGCTGGTCATTGACCAATCCCAACTCTTCAATTTTACCTTTTGGCTTCATTATGAAAGGATCCACTAAGTGGGGCCGTGAAGAAAGTTTTTCTCCAGATATTTGAAGCGAACGCCGTATCTCTTTTTGAAGTTTTGAAGCTATCCATCGCTGACATTGAACTTCAAAGCATTTTCTTTAATTTTATTATGAAGATATTTGGCCTTTTCTTTTAACATAAGTCCATTTATAGTAAACTTTTTGTCTCTCATATCCAGAAACCACCGGTATACAGCGTATTTCATTTTTGGGTACTCACACAGTCTTTCTTTTTCCAGGTCGAGGGAAGGTATTGTTGATACATTTAATAATCGAATTTCTGTTTTTTTTTATTCCACAAATTGTAGATTTTTTCACCCCAATTTTATTCGCTAAGCTAGTAACACTTGCTCCTTTTTGTAAATGCTCGAAAACTTCGGATTTTTCTTTTAAAGTTAGAAACTTGTGCTGTTTTAAATGTATGTATATATATACAATAATGAATACTGCTTACTATGCAATTGAACCAGAATTTATTTACAACCCTGTTTGCAAAGATTTTATCACTGTTTAGATAAAAGTCCGTTAAGAACTTCAAAAATAAGTTTGTTCATATTTTAAAGCTTTCACGCTAAGTACATATTTTAGAGTAATCAATGGAAGAAAAAATGTGTTCATATTTTGGGGTGTTCATATAATAGGGTATTCATATTATCGCGAGTGTACTGTAGTGATTGAGCATATAACATTGTTTTTAAAATTTTTTGGTAACCGATTCCTATGGACTTCTAATGCCATTTAACAGAATATATTAAATCATTTAAAATGCTTTCGTTACTTTTTGCCAATGTTTTTTTGCTAAGCTTTTCTCTTAATTGTCATCTGCAAACTTTAGAATACTACCTTAACA
Source organism: Trichopoda pennipes (assembly GCA_030448955.1). Classification (NCBI taxonomy): domain Eukaryota; kingdom Metazoa; phylum Arthropoda; class Insecta; order Diptera; family Tachinidae; genus Trichopoda; species Trichopoda pennipes. The sequence continues at coordinate 7,046,365 of JASKUP010000056.1, read as the reverse complement.
GTCTTTTTTGTTATCAAACAGCTATCAGTTGTAAATTCTTTGCTATTTATAGAAGAAAGAAAAATACTTGCAAAAATTTATGAAAAAATAAAATTTTTATTCGCGACTATCAAGCAACTAGAAAGCAACAACAAATATTTTTTTATTTATTTTTTTATTTATTTCATCTACAGAATTAAATTCTTACAGATTACTTTACAATTTTAATTATAATGTTTGAATAAAAGAAGCTTGAACATATTATAACTGACATTAAAATTTAAGTGTGGATTAAAACTATTACATAAATGTAAGCATCTTGCAATTGGCTCATTAATTGCATAATTCATTCTGAAAAGACATTCTTCAAACATGCGATTGTTTCTCAAGTCCCTAGGAGGACTATACAACGTAAAATAATTTTTAATTTGCGGGCTATCAATATTGTCAGATAGTATATTATAAACAAATAATAATGAGGAGCAAGATCTATGATCCTCTAAGGATTGTAAGCCTAACATTTTCCTCCTAACATCATAAGAAGGCAGTTCATGTGGCCAAATCAATTTTAAAGCAGTCTTCTGAATTCGTTCAATACGACTTGATGGGCCCAAATGACTAGGATTCCAAACAATGGAACAATATTCCAAGATACTTCGAACCAAGGAAATGTATAAATACTTGAGGGTGTATGCATATTTAAAATCTCTAGAATTTCTTCTAATGAAACCAAGCATAGTATAAGCTCTAGAAATAACATAATCGGTAAGATAAGAGAACATTAATTTAGTGTTAAGAATGACGCCTAAGTCCTTAACTTCAGCTACACGTTTAAGCAGGAAGCCACCAGGAGTATAATTAAAATTTATTGAACTCGAAGTAGAAGATATCTATTAAATCTAAAATAATTCTGAAGAATTCAGATGGTGAAGAAATTAGTACCGAATTTGAAAAATGTCAACGTTTTAACAATTACTTTCTAAAAATATCAAAAACCATGAGAGAAAGCATTCAATAATCTTCTACAGATAACTGCAATAGTCTCAGAACTTTAAGACATTGCAATAGCTCTTTTATTTTTAAGCATACAACAATCGATGAAATATGTCAGGAGTAAATCTCCAGGATATGACGGCTTAGTGCCTAAACACTTTCTTAAAGGTGTACAGGAAATATCTCCATATTTATCTATATATATAAAAGAGGATGTGTGTATGTATGTAAGAAATGGACTCGAAAACGCCTGGGCCGATTTTGATGAAATTTTTAGAGAACCTTCAGAATATTCAGGCGGGTGACACTGTGAAGTCCGATTTTTGATTTTCGGTCTGTGGGCGGAGGGGCGTGGCAAAACCCACCAATGACATATACATATACATATTTATTATTTTTTTTTTCTTTTTTATTTTATTTTTTAAAGCCATTGTTATGCTTTTCAAAACGAGATATCAATCTCTTAAATCGGTTATGTAGTTGCGAAGATATTTACAAAAAAAAAACTCACTAATATATAATAAAATATCAAAATTTTAAAACTTCCGAAATGTTGCATTCAAAAATCCGAGTTTTCGGTTTATTTATATTTACAAAATATTTACATTACTATATAATACAACATATTCCCTGCTACGCTGGTAAAAAATAACGGTACAATCCAACAAACTTTGCTGTTTTGTGTTCATAAGTGAGAAACCTATAAGTGAAATCAATTTAGTAAATAACAAGTGTTTTTAAATTTACAATAGTGAAATAACTTCACAAATTATTTTTAATGCCAATTCATCAAATAGGTAATATGATTACTGTCGTTCCAACAACCAATAATAAAATGTTATAAAAGTAACAAAAAAAAAACACATCATTGTTCCTTTTGCACTATTCCAGTTTACTAAAATGCCACCTAAAAAAAAACAGCTCTTGCTAAAAAAACCATCGCAACGCGGCAGCAGAGGACAAGAAGAGCCGCTGAATCAGCTGAGGAACACGAATCACGTCTTCAAGAAAATCGTGAAAGGACATCTATGTACGTCCGCGAATCAAAATCAATCGAAGAATGTTGTATATGCTTTTACATATGCAATAGAATAAGACGTATATTAGCACACAAAAATATTGAATTGTGAAAAAAATAAAATTATTAAAAAAAAACTAAAAACGAAAAAAAAAGAAATTCTGTTCTTTCTGATTAATTTTCTTAAATGATTGAATTTTTTTCGCGCACAAATGACTTGCAAAGCAGTCACGGGCACGCTAGTTTAATATATTTAATAAAATTGTTTCAGCTTCAGAATATCCAGAGCCATTAAAAATAGCAAAAATTGTTCCAATACCAAAGAACTTAAACGCTAACAAAGAGAAAATGTACCGACCTATTAGTATACTGCCGGTTATTGACAAATTTTTTAAGAAGATAATACACCAACAACTTTTGAATTACTTGGAAAAAAACAACTTATTGTACAAATGTCTGTATGGATTTAGGAAAGGTAGTGGTGATTTTTATTATTGATATAAAAATATAAAAATCAAAAATAACTTTTAATTTTCATTTAAAAAAATAATACTCAAAAATAACTCTTATTTTTAATTGTTAAAATAAAAACCAAAAATTTAAAAATCATGCAATATGCTGGATGCATTTCGCTTAAAAATCATGATGGTGCAATTAAAGGTTTTCTACAATGTTCATTTATGTATGATTTATTTCTTTAAAAATTGAAAAATAACTCTTATTTCCGGTCGCTGATTAAAATGGAACATAAGAGTGTGATTTGTTTTACATCCGCAGATGGTGGACAAACCACTATTGTATAATTTGGAACGTCATACATGCGTCCTAGATAGCCGAAGCCATAATTCTATGCAACAGAACCACCTAGTTGCAACTTTAATGATTTCAGTACAGGTCTGCAAATCATCACACCTTGCTAAAGAGTTGGAGACTTTCCAACTCCTGTCCAGAACACATGTCAAGCATGCTCACTGGACTGGATCATTCACTTTGCGTGTCATTATCAGTGAGATGATCCTGGCCACCATAGAAAACCATTGGATATGGGGCCGCAAAACCACAACCACCACGATGCTCCCATATAGGGGCCAACCTCAATGATCAGCCAGAGAACTATTATAGGTCTAAAGAGGCAAATAATGAACTCTGCGGGTCACTGATCCCCGTGGAAATAAAGTGGAGTTTCCAGTTGACTCCCTGTCTGCCTTCAGGCGACTGGGCTCCCTTTTACCCCCAGTTGCACAGGTCCAGATAGTTGAGTACTCTATAAGAACCGATAAATGTGCCCCCGGGGGGTAAAATGGAACATAAGGGAAGATAATTTGAGTAAATATAATAATTCAATACGAACAACACCAAACAATTCTACATAAACAAAACAAAGCCGAGAAAAGAAATTCAAAATATCATTTTTAAATTTTTGTAAGTTACCTAATATTTGTAACCTATGAGGAATCGAATTCCAGAGAGATATTGCCATTTTGACACTAAGCTCCTGTACCCAAGTGTCCTTATTCTCCTACCTCTACAGCCTTCTGCAAAAGTTAATCTTCTATAAAGATAATCCGGCACCCTAACATTAAGCAAATTGCAAAAGGAGTCGCCATACAATTCTCTCGAAAACATTGAAACTCTAGAACGTCTATCCAAACAATGCACATATCGAACAACGTTGTTAAAGGTGACCATTAGCTTCCTTTTACTGACTGAGTCGCAGCTAGCGAAGAGTTCACATCCGTATAACAATACAGGGATCAAATACGTTTTCGCAATTAGTATTTCTAATTCTCAATCTCGGGGTATAATCTCGTGTTGACCATATTGTCCTCAGCATGGACGTTGAACGACCACATACGTAATTAATATGTTCAGACCAAGTGTGAGTACTATTAAAGAAAACACCCAGATTCTTAGCGTATGCAACTATCTCAATTCTCTGATTGCCTATATAAATGTCAGGTCTAATTATGAATCGTGAAAGTCTCTTCTGCATAACGACGCATCTAGACTTGAAAGGATATATAGTCAAGCCGTTTGCGGAAGCCCATGTATTAATACCATGTAATTGTCGATTCAGCGAAGTTATGCATTGCTCTACCATATCAATATCACAGCATGTATATAGTTGGACATCATCAGCGTACATCCTGATTTTACAATCCGTCAATATGCCGGGATGATCATTAGAGTACATAGAGAACAGTAACGCTCCAACAATTGACCTCTGCGAAACGCCTCTGGACAAAGGCTTAGGGCTTGATTTTTTATCAAGTATTTGCGTATATTGGAATCTGTTGGATAGATAAGTTGATATTAACCAGAGTAGCGAAGTGTTCACTCACTGTTCATACATGTATGAATATGTACATTTCACTTTTTAGCCGCTTCTTCTCATACATGTGTGAGAGACTGAAAAATATTTTGCGTTTTCTCATTTATGAATGCGACGATTTATTTTTTTCTTTCTATTCATAAGTGAAAAAATGAGAAACACAGAAGTGTTCATTTTTGAATATGTACAATTTTGATAATTTTTCATAAATGAAAAGATCGTATAAACATGTGCGTTAAGCATTAGCGTACATAAACGCACATATTTGATAATGCGCAATTGTCGGCGTATGTAGGAAAAAAAATGTTTTTTTTTTATTTCTTTTAGAATATATTGCAATATTGTATTTTAAGTTAATATGTACCCATGTGTTTTTACTACATTTTACAGTAAACTACGATCGAAGGTAGAAAATTTTTTCACATTCATTTATGAGAAATTTTATAAAATTTCAACGTTCATAAATGAACATGTACATTTATGAAAAAGAACATTAATGAGAAGTAGCTGATTTATCATTTATCACATATGAATAAGACTAATAATTCTTGTTGTGCGCATTCATGTATGAACATAAGCAAAACATTTTTTCTTGTTCGTTTATGCACGTGAAAAATAAATATAAAATTTTAGATTTCTCATTTATGAAAAATATCATGAATGTTGATTTTTTAAATGTTCATAAATGAAAAATTCTGAACCCTGATATTAACCTAATAGCGGAGGATGAGAAATGGAAGAAGTTATGGAGTTTGTAGCAGAGAAGGTTATGCTCGATGGTGTCAAAAGCTTTAGAGTGCTCTAAAAGAACCAAAATAGCAATATTACCCTTATCAATTTCCATTCGGATATCCTCGAAGACATCCAGTAATGCAGAAACACACCCGTGATTCCTTCTAAGTCCAGACTGCCTGTCCGTTGTCAAATTATTCCTATCGAGAAACCGAGTAATTTGGTTATGTATAATTCTCTCAAAGACCCTAGAAAGATATGGCAGTAGGGCAATTGGTCTATATTCAGAACCTGACTTTGGTATCGGAATAATCCTAGCAACTTTCCAATTAGTGGGAAAGTAGCTGTGAGCCAGTATTCTATTGAAAATGAAAGTAATTAAGGGCAATAGCAGTGGTAGGAGAAGCTTCAAAAACTTTGGATTCATGCCATCAGCACCTACAGAATTAGACTTAATCGATAATAGGCTGGCTGGCTACTTGCCATCGCATTTTGAAACATTAATATGTTTGTCATTTTTAAAACACCAGTCAGACAGTTTATTAAGATAAGTCTGTATCACCAGATACAGTCACCAATATCGCCAATAGTACAATACAATTTTAAATTATCAGCAAATAAGAGACAGTTGGAAAACTTAAAATTCAATGGTAAATCTTTAATGAAAATTATAAAAACTAACGGACCACTGTGCATTCCTTGAGGAATACCTGAATAGGCATCAGTTATATTAGAGGAGAATGAATTACCAATTTTAACTTTAAGTTTTCTATTGGTCAAGAAACTATGAAAAAATGCCAAAATATTTTTCGAAAATCCAAATGTACAAAGCTTGAGTAGTAACAGATGATGGCTAACTGTATCAACTGCCTTAGCAAAATCAGTGTATATAACATCGCATTGGCGCTTACGCACCATAGCAGATACAATATCACGGCTTAATAGCAGTAAGTTAGTAAGTTCCCTAAGTCATTTATAGCATAATACAGATAATATTTGTGACGATTTATAAAGAGAACAAAAGAAGAAAGCTTGAATTTTATTAAGACATTATTATTATTATTAATCTAGACATATATAACTTAAGCCCAAAATAGGTGTCCGTTGATTGCCTGTGTTTGACGAGATGCGACATCGGATTTCCACCAAATTTTCACAGTACCTTTGTAATGGTCGTTTACACACAATAGTGCGTCCACAGTGCGTGTTTGAAACAAGACAAATTTTTCAAAAAATCAAAATTATTTTTTCCGTTGCATACTTCGTTCGCCTCAATGTTTTGTATCAAATGAAATGTGTATTTTCGTTTGTACGTTGCTGTGTGTGTCTGTGTGCTTGCACAGAATGCGACGGCAACACAAAACGAAATATGCTCATGTTCATAGCAAGTGGATGTGCAAACAAATATTTTTATTTGTAACTCTCAATAATTATTTATTGTATTTTCACGAAAAGAACTAACAATAAGTATTAAAATCTTAAATTCTAAAAAAAGTTACATTAGTCCCGACCATATCAGGCCTAACCTTTTGGGTAAAAAAGAAAATTGTCATAAAAAAACAAAGAAAATATTTCTAAGATGTATCGTCTGTAGCATTGAGGATTAAAGCTGCGGTATCCCTCTTTTTTAATCGGCTATGTCCACTATAATCCAAGACATTGCAAGCAAGGGGGTTAGGATGGTCTTCAAGCTTCATCAAGTATTTGCCTGCGTATTTGAGGATTTCTGTAGTCACCAGCGGTATGTCTAAATCACAATGTATGTTTGAATTTCTGATGTACCATGGGACGAAAGTTATCAATCGTAAAATTTTATTCTGCATACGTTGGATTCTATCCACGTTTGAAGCTGAGGCAGTGCCCCAAAGTTGGATTCCGTAAGACCATATCGCTTTTAAAATATTCTTGTAAATTAGAAGCTTACAATCAGGCTAAGTTTTGAGTTCCTGCCAATAAGCCAATGTAGGTGTGTTAGCTTAAGTTTTATTTGTGTTAGCTTTAAGTTAATATGATGTTGCCATGTAAGGCGACGGTCAAGATGTATACCAAGATATCTCACATAACTATGGTGAGGAACAATGTGATTATTGATTCGAACGAGTGAACAATTATCTCTTCGCAGGGTGAAGGTCACATGAATGCACTTTCGAACGTTCACTTTAATTCTCCATAATTTTAACCACAACTCTAACTGAGTTATATGTTGCTGAAGATTTATGGAGGCTTTATAGGAGTTTTCGTGCGAACTTAGACACGTTGTATCATCAGCAAACGTAGAAGTGTGGACAGTTTCACTTACAGGCATATCGCAGGTATATATCAAATATAAAACTGTTCCAAGAAAGCTACCTTGTGGTACGCCTGAGGAAATTGGTTTGGATATACTAACGAAGTCTCCTTCAACAACAGAAAATTTTCGTCCAATTATGTAGCTTTTTAATAGGTTGCTTATATTACAAGGCAAGTGAGCGGTCAGTTTCAGAAATAGACCTTCACGCCAAACTTTGTCAAAAGCCTGAGAAACAATAATAAAAATAGCTGAACAATACTTCTTCTCTTCAAAAGTCCTTCTTATCACCTGAACCAATCTTTGGGTTTGTTCAATTGTGCTGTGTCTACTTCTAAAACCAAATTGATGGTTTGGGATACACCCACTCTCCCTTAGCATTGGAGACAATTTATCCATAAGCAACTTTTCGAAGACCTTTGAAATAGTTGGTAATAGACTTATGGGCCTATATGACTCGGTTTTGGTTAGGTCTTTACCCGGTTTTAGAATCATTTTAACTTTAGAAATCTTCCACTGGTCAGGATAGTATTTAAGCCGTAAAATGGCATTAAAAATTAATAGCATGATTCTGACTGCAAAACTGGGAAGCTCCTTCAACATTTTGTTACTTATGCCGTCCATACCAGGAGCTTTTTTCGGATTTACTTCAGAGATGAACTTTTGTACCTCACGCAACCTAAACTTTAAGGGTCGAGGGGTAATCCCAAAAGCTCGGCAAATTAACATCATCAGTACATATGTGTGGGGTGAATACATCATTCAAGTAATCGGCAAATAAGTCGCCTTTTTCAGCGTCCCTTCTTGCCCAATCTCCACTGATATTACGTAGAGGTGGCTTGTACTCAACGGGCCTTTAAGGTTTTTTGTAGCACGCCATAAAGAATAATTGGAGTTAGGTGTAGCATCGAGGCCCTCCAGATATTTCTCAAACGATGTAGTTTTTTCAAATGCTAGCAAGTCTCTAAGCCGCTTTGTGCATTCTCTAAGTCGCTGCCTCTGCAGGGGAGATCTGTGTTGTTGCCAATCTCTTCTAGCTCTTCGTTTTTCCGCTACGAGACGTTCAATGTTTGCAGAATAGATGTGACCTAAAGTAGTCTGCGGATGTTTAGTTGTTGCAAGCTGAGCTGCTTGTTTAATATTTTCACTTGAAGTTGCAAGGCTATACTCCACGTCCTCCGGTGTTCCTAGCAAAATATTTTCCCAACAATGGCTGCTGAGATATTTTTTAAAATATATGCAGAATACATACAGAATTTGTTTTCCATATTCTGTTGTATTTTGTGTGTGTGTGTGTGTGTTTGTCATTTTCATGTTTAATTGTAAAATGATCCATCAGCCAAACGTTTTTCAAAACAATTGTTAGATATTGGGAATGGCGCAATTTCACTTGATCCCACCACAAAAATGATTACGCTTCCAGATAATTTTTGGCACTTTACACAATCAAAACAAGAATTGGTCACAAGCGTATTTCCCGGTATTGCACAAAATTTTAGAAACCATGATTGGTTGGGGGAAAGAGCTATCTTAGCTGCGAAAAATGCAGATGTTTCGGATATCAATGTGACAATTTTTAAAGACATTCCCGGGGAAATTTTTACCTACAAATTGGATGACTCTATTACCAATCAAGACGATATTGTAAATTATCCAGTCGAATTTTATAATTCGCTTGAGTTATCTGGACTGCCCGCCCTACCGTCTACAAGTGAAAGTTGGTGTACCAATTATTTTGCTTAGAAATATCTGCCCGCCACGACTTTGAAATGGGACTTTTTTAGTAAAATGTATTTTTTTTTTATTTATTTGCAATCTATGTTACAATAATAAGCAAATGTGTTAAGTTAGCAAACATAACATGTTTGATTGCTTTCAATTGAAAACAAAAATTTAAGTTACATATGAAAATAATATTTACATATATAGAGTTAAAAAAGCAAAAAATTATAACAATTTGAAAAGAAAAAATTTTTTGAAAACATTTGACAAAACAAATAAAATAAATTTTCTTGAAGAAAATTTGTTCTTGAAGAAAATTTCTTCAAGAAAAGAATAACAGATATTTATATAAAATATAAAAAGGTCGATTAAAAAAATTAAAAAAAAAAATTTTTAAATAATTAATATTATAAACATTATAAATTTTTATTTCTTATTATACTCTCATTTCATTACGAACGTAAGGGAGATCAAGGATATGATTTCGTTTGAGCCTTTTAACTTCGTCAGTCTCATCTAAAAGCGTAATTGCTAGTACGTTTGTATATTTACTAAGCCCTTCTTAATAATTGGAGCTGAATCTTCTAATTTCGGATTTAACAAAAGGTATTTTCAGGTCGTTGTGAAGAGCTTTTTTTTGTTATATAAAAAGGAGCATTCGTTATAGACCGCAAAGCTTTGGATTGGAATCTTTGCAATATTTCTATATTGGAATTACTAGCAGTGCCCCATATCTCTACGCCATAAATCCATATAGGTTTTAAAATAGTTTTGTAAAGCAGGACCTTGTTCTCCAAAGAAAGTTTAGATTTACTGCCCAGAAGCCAGTACATTTGCTTAAATTTGATGTCCAGTTTTTTTCTTTTCCCGCTAATATGTACTTTCCATGTGAGTCTTCTGGCTAAATCTAACCCCAAGTATTTGACAGTGATCACATTAGGGATTAAAGTGCCATTAAGAAACACAGCTGGGCAATTTTCCCTTCTTGTTGTAAATGTGATGTGACTTGACTTTTGGGTTTTAATAACAATGTTCCATTTTGTAAGCCAATCATAAAGACTATTTAGCTGTAGCTGTAAAATTCTAGAAGCCTCTGTGGGGGTCTCACTACAATATAAGAGTGCTGTGTTTGATTTTAAACTAAATAATCCCTGTTCTTCGCACGGTCAATCAATCGAAGAATGTCGTATAGGTAAAAACATTGCAATAGAATAAGACGTATTATATAAGCACACAGAAATATTGAATTGTAAAAAAGATAAAATTATTAAAAAAAACATAAAAACAAAAAAAAAAAAGAAATTGTGTTCTTTCTAATTAATTTTCTTGAATGATTGAATTTTTTGGCGCACACAAAAAGGAACGCTGCAGAATAAAAACAAACAATAAATGATTTGCAAAGCAGTCACTTTTCACCAGAGTAGCGAAGTGTTCATTCACTGTTCATACATGTATGAATATGTACATTTAATTTTTTAGCCGCTTCTTCTCATACATGTGTAAGAGACTGAAAAATATTTTGCGTTTTCTCATTTATGAATGCGACGATTTATTTTTTTCTTTCTATTCATAAGTGAAAAAATGAGAAACACACAAGTGTTCATTTTTGAATATGTACAATTTTGATAATTTTTCATAAATGAAAAGATCGTAAAAATATGTGCGTTAAGCATTCGCGTACATAAACGCACATATTTGATAATGCGCAATTGTCGGCGTATGTAGGAAAAAAAATGTTTTTTTTATTTCTTTTAGAATATATTGCAATATTGTATTTTGTGTTAATATGGACCCATGTGTTTTTACTACATTTTACGGTAAACTGCAATCGTAGGTAGAAAATTTTTTTACATTCATTTATGAGAAATTTTATAAAATTTCAACGTTCATAAATGAACATGTACATTTATGAAAAAGAACATTAATGAGAAGTAGCTGATTTATCATTTATCACATATGAATAAGACTAATAATTCTTGTTGTGCGCATTCATGTATGAACATAAGCAGAACATTTTTTCTTGTTCGTTTATGCGCGTGAAAAATAAATATAAAATTTTAGATTTCTCATTTATGAAAAATATCATGAGTGTTGATTTTTGAATGTTCATAAATGAAAAATTCTGAACCCTGCTTTTCACTGCTGGTCTTATAGCTCATCAGTGAATATTTCCCCAATTTTGCATAGAAAGCTTCAACTCTTATATCTTAAGCGAAATTGATTAAATAAGAATTATATTCAACCAAAAAAATTAGGGCAAACCCCACTGTTGAGCTATGTGAGCAAAAGTAAAATGACCACATGGATATGCTTTCCCCACAGCAATAAATTTCAATTTTTGAATATCATTAAAATATTTATGTTTAAAGGAATTTAGCACATTTAACGTAGATAGACTTAACCCTTTCATGCATTTGTTGTTTGTATACAACGACGCTATTTAAGAGCTCATGTATCATAACAAACGATACATTTTTTTTGAAACGCAAAGCAAAAATATATTTTATATCTTTGCTTCAGTTTTGTTTGGATTTTTTTTCGCAAATAAAAAAGTTTTTGTGTTTCTTATTCAGTGTTTTGTGCGCGTGGGTGGACGATTTTTTTTCCTGAAAATTTTGGCAATAATCAATTGCTCTAATTTTAATAAAGGACTTAAAGTATTTCAGTGGCATTTTTTTTTAATTGCAGAACATTATACAGGTGTGAAGTAAAATAAAAAAGAGGTGACAATTTTATTCGGTCAACGTTTGAGAGCATTTATTCTATTGTTGTACATGTACAACATGGTGCATTAACGGTGGTCTTATTCCTACTGTATTGCGTTACATTTCTTGTTGCTTTTATGTTATTGTCTAGTAAGTTATATTCTTGTTTGGATCCCAAATCCACTATGAACAGACAAAAGGGTTTTACTGTAAAGGAAATTAATCATATTCTGGAGCTCAATTGGGATGACTCAGATGCTGAAGCAGAACCTGAAGAACCTTCGGTAGAAATTCCTGTTGAGAAAGCCAGCATTTTGTATTGCACCATTGGCTACATGTCGTCGATGGAATCAACGAGAGAAAAAATTTGTTGAAATTGCAATTGCAAATGCTGTTCATCAATATAACCACTTTATGAGAGGTGTTACCTGGCAGATGCGCTCTGTAAATTATATAGAATAAATCAGCGATCCTGAAAATGAGAATTTCTTTTGGGTCTTGAACTCCGCAGTTACAAATAGTTGGCTTCTATGTAGACGGCACGGTCACTTACTCTTATACAATTGCAAACTAAAGTTGCTAGTGGCCTTATATACAAAAATACTTTAGGTCCGAGGAAGTGTGGTCGTCCATCAGACTTTTTACAAATGTCTCCTGTAACTTCAGAGCGCTGTGTACCTTCAATTCTTTTTGCAGACGTCAGGTACGATGGTGTTGTTCATTTGCCATGTTACAAACCAAAGCAGTCACGTTGTAAATTTTGTAAAAATGATTTAACAACTGCACTAAATGCAATGTTTCTATATGTTTTACGCCTAAAAGAAATTATTTCAAGGAGTTACATGAAAAATGAAAATGTATATTCAAATATCTTAAAAAACATTCTGTAATGCTTTTCCTTTTCTAAATTACTCAATAAAATCAATATAAAACAATTACCCCGTTTATGAGCCATGTTGTATATATACAACATCCTACAAAAACTAGATTGGAACAGCAACTTTAAATTTTACTACTTTTTTGTCTTTTCCAAGGTCAATCAAGTTAGAATAAATGTTAAAAAAAAATATTATAGTTTATTGACATTTTTGAAAATTAAAAAAAAATTTCTTGAACATTGATTGACTGATTGATTTATGTACAATTTGTTTAAAAATTAAAACAAAATAATTTTACACAAGAATTATGCTTTAAGTTTCAAAATATGATTTAAAACTTAGGAAACTTTTTTACGCTTAAACAAATATAAATTATTTTCGTTTTTTAGTTCCACAGGCACTTCCAGAGTAGCGAAATGTTCACTCACTGTTCATACATGTGTGAATATGTCGATAAATTTCATTTTTTAACCGCTTCTTCTCATACATGTGTGAGAGACTGCAAAATATTTTCTGTTTTCTCAATTGTGAATGCGAAGATTTATTTTTTTCTTTCTGTTCATAAGTGAAAAAATGAAAAACTATTTTGTTGTTCACACAAGTGTTCATATATGAGTATTTACAATTTTGATAATTTTTCATAAATCGTATTCGTCGCATTCTGGGCAAGCACACAGACACACACAGCAACGTACAAACGAAAACACACATTTCTTTTGATACAAAACATTGAGTCGAACGAAGTATGCAACGAAAAAAAAATTTTAATTTTTTGAAAAATTTGTATTGTTTCAAACACGCACTGTGTACGCACTATTGTGTGTAAACGGCCATTACAAAGGTACTGTGAAAATTTTGTGGAAATCCGATGTCGCATCTCGTCAAACACTGGCAACCAACGGACACCTATTTTGGGCTTAATTTTTATATTTATAGATTTAATAAACAACTATAAATTTAACGAAAGTCCATATCAAAGGGCTTAATGGTACAATTTTCATAGATCGTAGAAAAATGTGCGTTAAGCATTCGCGTGCATAAATGTACGCACATATGCAGTAAAGAAATGTTTTTTTTTTATTTCTTCTGGAATATATTGCAAAATTGTATTTTGAGTTAATATGTAGCTATGTGTTTTTACTACACCTTACGATAAACCGCGATCGTAGGTAGAAAATTCTTTCACGTTCATTTATGAGAAATTTTATGAAATTTTAACGTTCATAAATGAACATATACATTTATGAAAAAGAACATTAATGAAAAGAAGCTAATTTATTTTGTTTGGGTACGGTTTTCCGTCGACCCTCGTCAAATTTGGTTTGTGAACAAACCGGTTTCGGCTGTTTGCCATCTTCAGTGTTTTTTTTTGTACTAGACAGAAAGCGACGAACGCAATAACACGAAGGGAAACACGAACAAGACGAACTATATAAACACAGCTGACAATAGAACGCAACTAGCACGAAAAGAACACTATATATGGCAAACAGCCGAAACCGGTTTGTTCACAAACCAAATTTGACGAGGGTCGACGGAAAACCGTACCCAAACAAAAGAAATTTTTACCCCGTCGGAGAATCCAAGCACATATCGAAGCTAATTTATCATTCATCACATATGAATGACACTAATAATTCTTGTTGTTCGCATTCATGTATGAACATAAGCAGAACATTTTTTGTTGTTCGTTTATGAGCGTGAAAAATAAATATAAAATTTTAGATTTCTCATTTATGAAAAAATATCATGAATGTTGATTTTTGAATGTTCATAAATGAAAAATTCTAAACCCTGGGCATTTCATTAAACATTTTTAGACCCCTAGAAAAATAATAGATTTTTGCTAAAACTTGTTGTCGCATAAGATAGTCTGTAGTTATCGAATCTGTGATATTTAATACGAATATATTAATACGAATGAATATGAAATAGCCGAGAATTTCAACAAATACTTTGTCCCTAGTAGTATTGAGTCAATTAGATCAATAATAAATTATGTGCAATATATTCACAATCTACCTTTGATAAATTGTCAATTTTAAATTCGCATAATATCTTTGGAAAATTTGGACTTAATATGTAAGAATTTGAAAAATAAGCCAGACTTTAAGAGAATAAATCGTGGAATGATAATTGATAACTGGAGTATAATAGGAAACATAATGCTTGACATTATAAATTGTAGTGCCACCACCCTAATGTAAATATCAAATATTCACACACGCAGTCATTAACACAACAAATTAAAAGTTTAAATCAAATTACTTAAGTCCAATGCACTATTAGAGAGGTGGTTAAGGAACAATTAGAAAAATACATGGAAACAAACAAATTATTATCAAAATTGTTGGAATATTTCTAGACTTTAGAAAAGATTTTGAAACTGTTCTCATTACTGTGTCGTTAGAGACACAGAATTGAGATGGTTTCAATCATATTTAACAGGAAGAAAGCAAGTTACAAAAGCAAGCGACACAAGGTCGAGTCCGATTTTAAATGGATACGGCGCACAGTGGCTCAGAATCAATTTTTATTGGCCAAAACCTATATTTTTTCTTGACATGGATTGTTAAAATTTTTATGCCATCAGAAAGGAAACAGATCAAAACTTGGGTAGCCAGCAAATTTTGGCAAAATATTCACAGTAGTAGGCGTGGCATGCTGCTAAAAGCAAAGAATTTACGCTAATTTAGAAATAAAAAAAATTTGTAATATTTGATCTCATATTAATTACGATTTCTT
Organism: Trichopoda pennipes; assembly: GCA_030448955.1. NCBI lineage: Eukaryota > Metazoa > Arthropoda > Insecta > Diptera > Tachinidae > Trichopoda > Trichopoda pennipes. Next base: position 7,030,974 of record JASKUP010000056.1, on the reverse strand, counting down.
GAAAACTGTTATTGATAATGGGCTGCGGTTTTTTTGTTATATTGTTGGGTGGTCTGTTATTTTTCACAAATGGTATTTTTGAGCACCCTGTATAATTTGTAGTTAGGGTGTTATATAATAAATTTGAAACCACCATATATTCGTAAAATTTGAAGTTTAATAGTGTATAACTTTTCAAGGACAAAAAAAGACAAAAAATCGAAACCACCCAAAGAAAGGCAAAAGTGTTTTCTTTAAGCCCGGACCCGCCCGTAGAACACTTTTTTTATTTTAATGAAAATACTCAAAATTTTTACAAACAAAATTCTATCAAAATTGCTAGTAAGTTTACTTTAGAAACCATTCACTGCCATAAATACAAATTGCAAAGAGCAAAGCATAGGGAGAAAGAGAGGAAAGTCATTAGTGGTATAAATATTTCTTCAAATGGTTGAAAAACTTCCCAGAATTTTTCATGTTTTTTTGCACAGATGTTTCAATTACCTGCTAAAAATTATAGGAAAAAATGTTGAAAATTTATTTTAGTAAAGTACAGATACATAAAGTACAATTAATACCCATCATACCATCGCATAATTGCAGAAAGAAGCGTTATCCTTCAAAGGAATCTATCAAAATCACACCAATTTCGGCACAGTTACAACTGCAAGCTCTACTTGATCATACAGCCGAAAGGTTGCTACAATCACTTAAAGGAAGTGAGTTGAAAAAAATCTAAACTGCAATTTGACTTTGTTTTGTAAATGGGGATGCGATGAATTTTCTGGCCAAAAACAATATAAATAATTTTTATTTGAAGATATTTCTGACACAGATATGTTCATGCTGTCATTTGTGCCATTGCGATTAATAAAGAACTTAGAAGACTCGGAACTTTCGTCCAGCACAATGCAAACAAATTATATTTGGAAAAACTATACTCCATCGTCTACGAAATACTGCAGACTAATAAAATTTGAGAATAAAAAAGAAACTCGTGATACCATTAATAATGAAGTAAGTGACAGTAGAGCTCAAATTTCAACACTAAAGCTATTAGAGTTAGAGATAGATGAACAACTATGTGATTTGATTTACATCCGCGCCTGGCCATGAATCCTTAATCAGATGGTGGACCAAACCACTGCATAATTTGAAACGCCATGCTCGTCCTAGGAAGCCGAATCTATAATTCTATGCAACAGAACTTTCTAGTTGCAACTTCGATCATCCCAGAGCAGGGCTGTAAATCATCACTCCTTGCTTAAGAGTTGGAGACTTTCCAGAACACACGTCTAGCATGCTCATTGCACTGGATCATTCACATAGCGTGTTATTAACGGCGAAATGATCCTGGCCACCATATTAAACAAAAGACCTGATATGGGCCCGCGAAACCACAACCACCACGTTACTCCCATATAGGGGCCAACCTCAATAATCAGCCAGAGAATTATTAAATGTCTAAAGAGACAAATAATGAACTCTGCGAGCTCACTGATTGCAGTTTCCACTTGAACCCTTGCTGCCTTCAGGAGACTGGGCCCTCTTTTTCCCCAGTTGCACTGTGTCTAGATAGTCGAAGTTCTATAAAGACCATATTTATGTGCCCCCGGGGGGAGAGAAAGATGAACAGATTATTAAATTGAATTACCAATTAATACTTTTAATGATAGACGGAAAAACTGCCCAAGTTTTGACTGATACAAAAGCTTCATCCAGCTGTATTACATGTAAAGCAATATCAAGTCGGTTAAACCAAGAACCGACAAAGTCAGTATGATGCATTTGAATTTAGACTATCACCGCTACATACGGGTATAAGGTTTATGGAACACTTACTGATAATTAGCTATGATTTCCACTTCGGATCTTCAGGATCAGTAAGTAATAATGACACCAACAAAGAGAAAAGAAAATTGCAAAAGAAACAAGTTCAAGGTGCATATCTCAAATATGGGTTAATTATAGATCAACCAAAACAAGGATCAGGCAATACAAACGATGGCAATACCTTAAGAAGATTCTTTTTGGATCCCGAAACTAACTACATCTGGTATAACAGATGTTGATATAGATGTTATTTCAAGATTTAAAACAATTACTGAAGTACTGGCGTGCAATGAACAAAATTAATGCTAGAGAATTTGTTGATTATGCCAAGGAAACAGTTGCTATATATACATTCAAATGCAATTATAGAAATATGTCAGCAACAGTGCACACAAAGTTCTTTATCATGGAGAATATGTTATTAAGCCCCATTTATTACCAATTGGAGATTTATCACAGGAAATTAGGAAAAAAGAAATAAGGATTATAGATTTTACAAAGAACATAATACCAGAAAAATACCACGAAGTTCTACAAATGAAGATTTATTTTATATATTATTGACAATGTCAGATCCCTTCATCTCTAGCATTCAAAGTCAATGGAAAGTGAATCATTCAGACCTACATGCCGGCATTGCTACAGGCCACTAGTAATACAGAGCAGAATATAAAATATTTACAGGAAATATTCCAGCAAAATGAATAATAATTATGATTTGCATTTAATATTTAAATGAAATAAAGTATACAAATATTAATATTGAACATTTATTTATTTATTTACAATCTATTTATGACTATAAATAAATATATAATTATAAATAAATATATAATTATAAATAAATATATAATTAAAGAAAAATTAAGTTACACTGTTTTATTTTATTTTGACCAAAAACTAGAAAATATGTCAGCATTGTTAAGCATAATTTTAAGTGCAGTGCGCTGTAACGACCTTAATAAAATCTAAACTCGATGAAAGCTTAAGATGTTATCTATTGACCAAAAAAAGAATTTATAAAAAAACTTTTGTAAATTAAAAAGTTACAGAGTTTTGGCCAATGAAATACGGTTCTGAGCCATTGTGCGGCGTGCCTCAAGGATCAATTTTGGGTGCATTATTATACATAATATATATATACATCAACGATAACTTGGCATATTAGAAAAATGCCAAATAATTCTTTATGCGGTTGGCACGCTAATTTTTGCAGAGGGCGAATCAGATCAGCAGTGCTACAACAACTTAAATTATGATACGGAAAATTTAAGGTAAATGATCAAGTGATAGAAAAAGTTAGCGATATAAAATATTTGGGAATGATTATTGATAAGGAACTAAAGTTTACAACTCATATAGACTATATTTATTGTAAATAAAAGGAAAATAAGTTTTTTTAAGAGTATAAGGAGAAATATAATAGTTGAAACGGCGATGAACATTTATAACACAATAATTAAACCGCATTTTGAGTTCGGTTCCACGATTATATATTCATACTGCACTAGACAACAAGTATATGTATATAATTCTGAATAAATTTTTTTTTGCATATATTTGGATGCCACCTTGGATGGTTTATATTCACAAACCAGCCCGGCAGATGGCGCTGCAGTCGGTATCCAGGTTATTCAACTACACTGCAACTACACGACTGGATCGATTTGAATGAATTTTTGTGTATTCATTCATTCAATGCATTTAATTTTTTTGGGCGCTGTATTTCGATATTATATGGAGAGTTGTTTACTTCAAAAATACGCACACGCCATAATTTCGTCGCCAGCCGCCAACTGCCTTCAATGTGCGTTGGCGGATGACGGTGAAAGGGCCAAAGTAACATGGACTCGATTACTGCCGCCATTAAAACAGTCGCGGTGGGCATCGAGCTTATTTGTTTGCATTTCTTCTTTGCGATCTCACAAATTCGTTCTCAATGGGTCAGCTAGTAAAAATATAAAATTTTCATATTTTACTAGACGACCTTTCCTTTTAATTTTTATCAACTTGATACAGTAGACTCGCGATGACAAAAACACCGCCTTACGTGAGCACCGGCTAGCATGAACATAATTTTTTTTACACTGACGACTCTGTAGCGTGAACACAGTAAGAAAGTCCTATAAGGTGAACAAATGTATAATTCATGCAACATAGAGAACGTTGTTGTTTTCTTTTGAACATTTTTAAGCAATCACTACTTTTTTAAAAACTAAGAATTCCCGTAAATAAAACACGATAAAATTTTTAAAGAGCTAGGGTTACCCAATTAAGCTTTACTCTTAATAGATAACGCTCCATCTCCTCCTCTAGAAAATGAATTGAAATCAGACGACGGGTTCATAAATGTAATGTTCATGCCACCCAACGTCACGCCACTCATACAGCCAATGAATCAAAAAGCCATAAGACTTACAAAGCTTTTCTATAGAAACAGTTTCTTGGCATCAATTGTAGATACAGGAAGTGAAGTTATTGAAGCTCTAAAAAAATTAATGTTAAGGGACGCTGTTGAAAAGGAAACAATATGGAATTGCTGGACGAATGTTTTAGCCTCTATAGGAGATGAAGAAGACGTTGAAGAGGATATTCTATTAGCTGATTTGAGAGAAAGAGTTTGTGCACCAATTAACACCCAACAAGAACCCGCAATAGAACTTTTTAATGCAATTAATCCAGATGCTTGAACACTTTCACATGTCTAGTAACACGCTTAACTTAAATTGTGTCTTCGCAGGTTAGTTTTTCATTTTCTGATATCAGTGAATGGTCTGCAGATCTTCAAAACGTAACTGAAACGAACGAAATCTTGAGCAGTGATGAAATTGAAAGCGATTATAGTATTCTAACCAAAGTAGAACCTAGTGAAGTAATCAACATTTTCAACGTCTCCGAGAAAAAGTGGTGTTCAGCTTTTTGCAAAAAAAGAAAATTCAAAAAAAGAGCCCATTTTTGTAATAATTTTAATATAAATTGTTTTTCTTAACAAAGCAAATATGAATATGAATTAATGAAAATGAGTTAATAAAAAAATATATGAATTTGAGTTAAATACATATGTCATTTTATTTTTAAGATGTAAAAAATTACACCTTCATAAACATGAACAACTTCGCAAACGTGAACACGCTCAGGTTTTAATAGTTTACGTTACCGCGAGTCTACTGTATTAAAAAAAAAATCGAAATAAAAGATAATACAAACAGTAGTGAATTATAAATAGTGTCATTGTTACAGGTCTTTTGTTTTGAAAAGTAAAAACTCGATAAAACGTATTAAACAAAAACAGTTGTAAAAACCCCCCTGAGACATGAAGAACATTTAAAGCACTCACATGAGAAATAAAAATAAATAGTGGAAACTATGACGTATGAGTAATGCCAATTGGCAATACAGAGTTTCCCAAAGTGTTTTAATACTGCTTCAAAATATTTTGTTGTTTATTAACAAATTATTAATTAATTATTTTTTACCCAATAGTCTTACTCACTAATGCTTTAGTTCACAGGGTTTATTATGATTTTATTTATAAGAAATGAAAAAATAAATAAATTAAATAATTAATTCTAGCATATGCGTGAAATGTATTCGGCGGGGAAAAGCCAGCCATTTCACCACTGCCATTTTACTTCTACCTTATGTAGAAAGATTGCAAATAATTTGCGTTTTTGTTATTTGATTTAATAATTTTAAGCTATTCCGGCCCAACACACTAGATGGCAATAAAAATTTTTATTTCATTGCTCCCAAACCTTTCGTCAATTTTTGTTGACTTTCTCAAGGGTTTTTCTATTAAAATAACTTCTAATACAGGGTGTTTGCCGAAAAGCTATACTAGTTTGTTTCTTTATAATTTTTAACTAAATGAAAGATAATGGATCTTATACCGATAAATGTTTTATTTAATGTTGGCAATTATGTATGGAATACAAAATCAGATAAACCTCCGTCTCTGTTAACTTCACAAATGCGAGCCCCTTTTAGCATATATTTCATTACATTCTCACACATTTCACGCGATATTTCATTAATTTCATCAAGTGTATTTTCTTTGAGTTGCTCAAGCGTTTCTGGTTTGTTTGCACAAACCTTGCTTTTTAGATATCGCCAAAAAAAGTCCGGAGCAGTCAAATCAGATGACCGTTGTTGTTGTGAAAAGAGCACTCGCAGTAATTCCATCGTAATGCGATGCGGCACCGCACCTTCTTGTTGATACCACATGTTAATCAAGCCCAAATCATGCAGTTGTGGCGTTAAAAAGTTTTCAATCATATCACGATATCACTACCCAGAAGTAAGATCCAATAATTCCTCTTTACCAAATTGCACTCCATACCGTCACTTTTAATGGATGCTTAGGTGACTGTTGCATAATTTGAGGGTTAACCATTCCCCAGAACCAACTTTTCTGCTTATTCACATATCCATTCCAAATGTGAAAATGTGTCTCGTCAACCATTGTGATTTTTTTCATGAAAATCAGGGTTATCATGGGCATGGTGTAACATACTATTGGCTTGTGTAGAGTGGCGGAAATGGTCTAGTGGAAGAATCGTATATGGAAACAAATGCAAATCCTTGTACAAAATTGTAGCCAAAGTTACTCTTTGGAGATCACCCCCGGGGGCACAAAATTCGTTGGAATTTAAGGATAAAACCAAGAGAATAAATATACAAGATAATGATAGATTGTTTTCATTTGATGTAGTTTCACTTTTTCCAAGTATTCCTGTAGGTTTAACTTTAAGTATTATAGAGGAAAAATGGCAGATAATAGAACAAAATACGAATATTGAGAAGGAATTATTTTTACGTATTCCTAAGTTTGAAGACAATAGGTTTTTTCAATTTGATAATAGGATATATCAACAGTAAAATGCATATTAATCCTAAGATAATCACAAAATATGTGGATGGTTTATTTTGTATAACATCAGAAGATGCAGTGGATGATATTTTGTCGGAATTGAATAGTTTCCATCCAGATATTAAATTTACGATTGAAAGAGAATTAGAATCTAGACTTCCATATTTAGATATATTGATAATAAGGAAGAAATATAAGTTAGTATTTGATTGGTATAAGAAACCAACATCTTCTGGAAGAATTATTAATTTTTATTCAAAACATCCAAGGAAAATGATAATAAACACAGCGAAAAATATGATAGACAGAATATTGACTATAAGTGATAGAGAATTTCATTTGAAGAATAGGGATACACAAAAGAGATATAATTAATGACAATGATTTTCCAGTAGAATTAACCAACAGATTAATTAGACAATATAGTAGTTATAGGCATAATTTAGGAAATTCTACGGCAGAGCCAAGAAATTTTAATCATTAACTTATGTTCCTGGAATATCAGAAAGATTAAGAAAGTGTAAAATATATGACACAGATAAATGTATAATAATATAGCAAAACACATAACACATTAAATAAATTATTTAGCAGTATAAAGGATAAAATAGAAAAAATGGAAATATCTGATGTAGTATACAGGATACCATGTGGAGGAAATGACCAGGTGAACTGTGACAAAGTTTATATTGGGACAACAAAGAATAAACCTAAAACAAGATTAGCTGGTCACAGGTGTGACCAAAAATATAGGAATATTTCAACACAGAAGACATCCTTATCTTCACATTGTAAGAAATATAATCATTATCCAAAGTTTGATGAAACATCAGTATTAGATATAGAAAAAAACTACAAGAAATGTTGGAAATGTTAGAAATTGTTAATGTACCAAATGTAAGGAGAATAAATTTCAAGACAGACACAGACAATTTAGCTCAGATTTATAGGTACTTAATTAAAAAGACACATAATTTGTTATAATCATTTCATAAGAGAGAATTTGTTATTTGTTATTTATTTGTTATTTCCGTTTCCTTGTTTTTGTATGTTTGAATATTTGAAAATTTAAAATTTTTGTATGTATGTATGAAAAAATATTTTATATGTTTTTATAAAATGTTTTGAAACATTTTTTTTTTCAATTTGTTAATAATTTTTTGTTTTCAAAAATTTCCTGAAGAAGCTTTCCAAAGCGAAATATTGAGAAGAAAAAATATATAAAATAGATCTTAAAAAAGAAAAAAGATATTTATAAAAAATAAACAGAACCTCAAAAAATGAATTTATTTGTAAATTCAATGAAAAATAGATTAAATGCTGTTCTAAAAAGTCGTGGCGGACCCACCAAGTATTAATTCTGTTGTCTTTTTATTTCCTTTCAAGTGAAATACCTACATTCATTTTGCAAAGTATGAAAATTTTTTTTTTGTGTTTTAAAAATGAGTTTTGTTTGTTTTTGTTGGATTAAAATTTTTTTTCTTTTCTTTTCGATATAAGAAAAAAAATATATGTATACCCATATTGTTAATTTAATTAAATTTTTTTTTATTAAAATTTATTGCTTGTAAATAGGTTGGATTTCTTTAGAATAAATGTTAATGCTACAATGTAAACAGAAAACTGTTAACCGTGCTTTTCAAGGGGGTACCTAAATAGACTTTAGGTACATACATACATATAAACATACATGTACATACTTAAATTAGTAAAAGAATCAAATTTGACTAGGTACTCGTTATTCCTACTCCACATCATCAATCGTGAAAATTTTATTAAGAAAAATAAGTTTGAAAATAAAGGAATAGTATCGCTGCTATCCTTACAATTATTAGATAAAATAATGGAAAATTTCAAAAAAGAAAAAACAACAACAACAATAAATTATTCCAAAAATACAAAAATTATCTGTATAACAATTTTTGTGTTTGCTTAATACATACATACATACTAAATAAATAAAGAAAAACCCACACATTTGTACAAATAAATAATGTAAGAAAGAATTATTCTGTGGTGTTGTTTGTGAAACGATAAATAAGCTGTTTTAGTCACTGTTGTGCTGGCTAACTAACTGCCTTTGCAGCACACAGCCCCCCTCCAAAATTGTTGTTGTTGCTGTTTTTTTTTCTTGTTTTTCTTATTATTTTTTCAAGTACCTACTCACAACAATATCGCAACTGTGAGGTGAGAAAAAATACTTATACAGCAACAACAACAACAACAAAATAGTGTATGAAACAAGAAATAAAAATTAATAAAAAAAGCACAAGTAAATATAACGGAGACCCCATAAAATAATCATAAATATTTACAATGAAGCCAAACGAAGTGGTACCTAATGATGTTTTTCTATAACATCGGCTGTGTGCTAAATACTATTCGGCTCAAACAGAAACAAAAAAACGAACACTTAACAAAGAAAATACATTTAGTTGCAAAAATAAATTTTAATCATTCATTTAAACAGAAAAACAACCATGAAAAGCAAATGCCTCGTCAACAACGATTAGACTTTTTGTAGTTGTGCACTGGCGATGTTGTTGCCTGTTGGTTTTCAGTGGTTGCTAGTTTATTCTTCGTTAATATTTCTTTTATTCGCTTGTTCCTCGTTGGCATCTTCGTTGGCTTAATATCAATCTTTTTCTTTCCGCACTGTTGTGATGTTGTTTTTTTATTTAACGACAACAACTTTTTTTGTTTTGTTTTTTGTTTTTTTTTTTTTTTTTTTGCTTGCGATCAGAGTAGACAGCAGCAGCAATAAATGGCAACTGTAAACGACAACCTTTTAATATCAAAGACTAAAACAACGACAACAAAACTGATTTTATTTTATTTCGTTCGTGTACTATCTTTCTTGTCACCATAGAAGTGGTCGTCGTCATTATTGTTTTGTTTATTTACTATTGCCTATTTTTGCTTATATGCATGTTTACTATGTGTGTGTTTGTGTGCGTGTTACTTGGTGTGGTGTAAACGTTAAATAAAAACAAAATCTATACATATATTTTTCTAATTTTGCTTGTTCATGTTCTTTGCTCGTATTGTTTTTTAAGGTGAATTCAGTTTATCAAAACCACAAAATTAAATAAAAATATAACACGTTACATACAAGTTAAAATATATTATTTCTATTTCTTAATATTTCTCTTTTTAAATCTGTTTTGCTTGCTAAAGAGTGCCAACAAAGAAAATTGCAAAGAAATTGAAGGTCTTATTTTGTTTTTCTAAGATAGGAGAGAATCTGAAAGAAAATATAAATATTGAAGATAGTGGAAAACAACCAAAACAACTTCTGTGCGACTTGCACAACAAAATTAAAAACAATACAACATGTAGGTATGTATGTATATACTCGTATGTATGCACTTAAAGGGTGTTTTTTAAATGATCACACCTTTAATTAATTTAAAAAAAATATACATTTGTATGTAGGTACATATGTATATGCGAAACTGAGCTTAGTTGATAGACAATAGATGAGACTGCAAAACCAAGGTCACAACAATATATTTTAAGGTTATCTTAAACAAAACTATTTATTTTAACAAAACATTTAGTTAACAGCATGTAACAAGCTTAGTTATCATAATTTTTACAACACCGGATTATCTAATTAAATATTGTTCATTTTTCGTTGTATCCCGAAACCATAGGAAAAAGTACCACCATTTGGTTTTGTTTCTATATTTTGTAGCCATCTTAATTTTGTTGCTGCATGCATAGTCGTGCATGTGAATCTGGCTTTTGGGAATTTAAGTGTTCTTTTTAAGCTAAAGGGTTAGTAATGCATTATTTTTTCCATAACTGGAGTACATCAAAAAGTTAAGTTAAAAATTGCCAGAGGTAAAGAGTTTTTTAACAAGAAGCTTGTTTTCTAAGACAAATAAAATTTTTCGATTTAGATGATTCTAATTTTTATTGTATAACAAAGAGAAAAGTTCGACAATTATGAATGAAAAATGATATCCGGCAAATGTTCACCACGACCACGCTGACAGATGACGATACTTTCATCCAAGTTTTTAATCACTTTTTGGCAAAATGGCGATGCTTTTTCGTTAATCACATTACGGATTTTGATTTTTTTAAGGCTGAAATCAATTCGATTCACTTCGTATAGAATCTGTCCTTAACATAGCCCCACTAAAAATAATCCAGTGGTGTTAAAACTCACGATCCGACTGGCCACTTAACTGTTAATTGTCATGAAATTATGCGATCGGGGAAATTTGGTTTGCGACAAATTGATCGTTTCATTGACTATGTGTCTTGTGGCACCGTCCTTTTGAAACCACATGTCAGTAATATTCATGTCGTCTGTAATAAGTCAAAATTGAGTTTGTAGCATCTCGGGATAGCACGATCATTTGGGCGTTTCTGCATTTCCAGCCTCATCTTGGAGAAAAAAAAACTGTCGCTTTAGGATTTGGAAAAGCCCAAATATTGCAATTTTTCTTGACAAGTGAAAATGGGCTTTGTCGGAAAAAATTATTTTTTCAGAAAACTAAGCCGGTTATTTCTGAAGGAATTAATCTCAATAACCTTAAAGATGATTTCGAATATTTGAAAAAATTCAACAAGAGAACGGAAAAATTAAATATGCTAGCATGCTCTTCCTACTACTAACAAATTTGAAAACAGAATGTCTCCTAAACATTTCGATTACGTTTTGTTTTTAAATTTATTACTTTAAAAAAACGTCGTAAAATTCTCATTTGGTCTTTACAATTTTCTTTTAGTCACCATTTTTATTTTTCGTATCACAAAGTACAAATTTTGTTTAACAAATGCAATTTTATTAGTTATTTTTGTTGTTTTTTATATTAAAATTAATTGGTTTTTATCTTTAATTTATTTTATAATTTAATTGGGGGCTAACCGGTTTTTTCATGTTCGGGTAACCCAAAACTCGGGTTTTGAAAAACACTAGAAAGTATGCTTTAACCAAATCTATTTCTAAAAAATCTTTCTTCTCTTAAGCAAATATACACAATCGTGGATGCGCGGAACTTGGTACCGGTCGGATAATGTTACTTTGTTAAGACTCTGTAGCCTCCACGTGGTCTCGCATGTCATTACATTTTATTATCATGAGAAGCAGATTCGACCAAAGGCTTTTTGCTGAGCGACAAATACCGAGATTGAGCATGCTAAGCAAGAGCTAATCTTGTCATGAGAAACCCTTCATGGTCTTGCATACACTTTTAAACCATTTGTTTTAAAATGATATAAAACTGAATATTTTTCAGGGAGCACTTTATTACATGCTGTTGTGACATCAGAAAATTCCTTTGAAATTAATTCAATTTTATCAGTATTTTGTGAAATACATTTAAGAGTTAAGGTTTCCTTCGATGAGCAAGTTTCAAATGTTTTAAGGCTGGCTAATGAACAATCCTTTTTTATATCGATTAGGAGTCCATAATGTCTAAGATAATTTAATTCTATTATTGACCGTGAAACAGAAGCAATAAGAAAGGGTTAGAGTGGTTGCGGACCACTTTAAGGGTTAATATTTTACCATTTTGTTTCGTTTATTCCCTTTAATAAACAATTTGTTATATTCTTTTATAGCAAAATAATAACCCAGCACTTTGGGGTTTTAAATTAAATTAAACGATTTATTCAATTTCAACACACACAAAATAAATACGATTGTCACTTCACCACTGTAACGCCTAAAAGATGCTTTATTATTTTGCTGTCCTTTCTGTGTTAGCTGTTTTTGATTTCTGTTGTTTAGCTTATTTCCTGGAATTTAGAATATATACGTTGTTGTTGTTGTTGTCTTGTGTGTATAAGATTTCTTAGAAAACTATACAGTTTATAAACTACACTATAAATTATTTCGTTAACTTTTTTGCTGATAATTGTGTACTTTTAAAACTAAAAAAAAATGTTCGTGACAAAATTTTTGTATTTTTGTATTGTTGGCAGCAAAACATCTGTAACGGGAAGTACAGATAAATCTCTACACTGGTGTAATAAGATACCTGGAGTTTAGCTCAGCATCTTGCATAAAGACGTGACTTACTTCTTGGCCATATTCACCCTCGATGAAGTGCCTTATTGCTTTTCAATGACTTGAACGAAGAAGGTGAACGGCATTTGGTTGCTTGGGAACCAAATTGTTTATGATATCCACAAAATGTTTTAGGAGATGATGAACGACTTCTACTGCTGGATTAATTTCTATTTATGCTTCTATTTATTATTATTTTAATATATTTTCATACATAATTAGCAGAATTGGGCCATTTTTCTTCGAACGTGAGCAAGGAGTGGCCGTTACAGTCAATGGCGATTGTTATCGGGCCATGTTGAACGAGTTTTTGTGCACAAAAATTGAAGAGAAGAATATTGGCAAGATTTTGTTTCAACAGGACGGCGCTACGTGCCACACAGCCGAAGCTACACTCGATGTTTTGCGCCCTATTTTTGAAGATCGCCTCGGAGCTGCCATTTGACACCTTTGGAGTATTATTTGTGGGAAGCCGTCAAAGATAAATGTTACGCCGACAAGCCAGAAACAATTGACGCTTTAAGGGACAATATTAGTGAAGCCATTAGTGAAATACAGATGCACATAATCGATAATGTGCTTGAATATTGGACCGACTGCATGGCCAGCCGAGGCAGCCATTTAAATGAAATTATTTTCCATTATTAATCGGCAGGATTGTACTTTCAAATAAAAAAAGAAACTTGAGAAAATATTTAGTAGTTTTGTTTATAGCATTTAAAACAAAAAATAAAAGTTATTTGGTGGACCCTTTATTTATTATATGACTTGAATGGCAGCGACTACAACCTCGCTTCTTGTAGAAATGGCAGTGACCATACTTGATTCTTCAGAATAGTTGTTTATCTTATCAGCTACAAAGGAAAGTTTGTTTGCTGTAACATCAGTAACAAAATATGACTTTTGTTGTATTTGGAAGGCGCTTAATCCGGAACGTTTTTTAAGTCAATTTAATCGTCCAAATGTGCGTACAATCGGAAAAATCGTCCAAAAATTAGAACAAACCGGGTCTGTATGTGAAGGGAAAACACCAGTGCATACTAGTACAGCTCGTAATGCAAAAAATATTGCTGGCTGAAGAGCCGTTAACCTCAACTCGTCGTCGTGCCCAACAATTACACCTCTCACACTCGTCGTTGATGAACATTGTCCATTACACGCTTACAAGGTGCAATTAAGTCAAGATCTAAAGCCTCTTGACCATTCCAAACGTCGTCAATAGTCGAAAAAGGTGGCAAGTAATGGTAGCAATGGATGATAAATTTTCGAAGAAAATTATATTCAGTGATGAGGCGCGTTTTCACCTCAATGGATTCGCCAATAAGCAGAATTGCCGCATTTGGGAAAATGATTATCCAAGAGTGATTGTCGAAAAACCAATGCACTCACAAAGAGTAACTGTTTGGCGGCATCATCGAACCGTATTTTTTCCAAAATGAGGCCGGTCATACAGTTACCGTGAATAGTGTTCGCTATCGTAAGATGATAACAAACTTTTAATGGCCCGAGTTGAAAGATATGGATGTGTGTGATCAGATTTACATCCGCGCCTGGCCATGAAGCCTTAATCAGATGGTGGATCTAACCACTGCATAATTTGGAACGTCATGCTCGTCCTAGGAAGCCGAAGCTATAACTCTATGCAACAGAACTTTCTAGTTGCAACTTCGATGATTCCAGAGCAGGGCTGCAAATCATCACTCCTTGCTTAAGAGTTGGAGACTTTCTAACTCCTGTCCAGAACACATGTCTAGCATGCTCACTGGACTGGATCATTCACCAAGCGTGTCATTAACGGCGAAATGATCCTGGCCACCATATTAAACAAAAGACCTGATATGGGGCCGCGAAAGCACAACCACCACGATACTCCCATAAAGGGTCAACCTCAATAATCAGTCAGAGAACAGTTAAATATCTAAAGAGACAAATAACGAACTCTGCGGCTTACTGAATCCCGTGGAAATAAAGTGGAGTTTCCAGTTGTACCCCTGCTGACTTCAGGGGACTGGGCTCCCCTTTTCCCCAGTTGCACTGTGTCTAGATAGTCGAAGTTCTATAAAGACCATATTTATGTGTCCCCGGGGGGAGGATATGAATGTGGGCGATATGTGGTTTCAACAGGACGGTGCCACTTGCCACACAGCTAAAGAAAGAATGGCTTTTAATAGCCGTGTTATCTCACGTGGTCTCAATTGGCCGCCAAGATCATGTGATTTGACACCGTTGGACTTTTTTCTTTGGGGTTATTTAAAACAAAAGTTGTACGTAGATAAGCCAGCAACAGTTCAAGAGCTAAAGGATGAGACAATTCGGCACATTAACGGCATAGAAGCTCAATTATGTCATCGAAAATTTGGACCATCGGATGGATGGAGGTGTGTCGCTGAAGTTGCCGCGGCCATTTGGGCGATATTTTGTTCCATAAACAATGGAATCAAACCATATTATCAAAATAAAAAGAAGTGACAATAATTTCCTAAATAATTTGTGTTTTATTTAAAATAAAATTTAACCATCCTTTCCTTAACACAAGTTAAGCTTCAGCTAACCAACAAGACGTTTTTTTTTCTTAAACAAAATAAAGCAAAAAATTTAAATTAAGATGATTGAAATTGCATTACGAAGAGAAAACTATGGAATTATGATAGAAAAGTGATATCTGGCAAATGTCCACCATGACCACGGTAATAGATGTCGATCCTGTCATTAAAGTTTTGAATCACTTTTTGATAAAATGGCGATACTATTTCATTATTCACATCACGGATTTTGAAATTTGAGGCTGAGATCGATTTAGTAGTGTTAAATCAAACGATCTGGCTGGCCATTTAACTACTGATTGTCGTGAAATTATGCCATCGGAAAGTTTGGTTTACAATAAATTGATCGTTTCATTGGTTGTGTGACACCTGGCACCGTCGTGTTGAAACCACATGTCAGTGATATCTAAGTCGTTAATAATAGAGAAAAATAGAGTTGTTAGCATTTCCGGCCTCAACTTCGAAAAAAAATCAGCCCGACAATGCCTCCAGACCACATAGCGCACCATACAGTGACATTTGAGCATACAAAAGCTTCTCAATAATCGCTGTAGGATTTTTAGAAGTCCAAATGCGAAAATTTTTTTCAGAAAAACCAGCCGGTTGTTTCTGAATGAATTAAGCGAATCTTGATCCAGTTGAATGGTGGGTCGGCTTCAAAATCAAATCCTTACGCAAAATTCGCAATGTGATGGTTTTGGACAACCCCAATTGTTGAGAGCGTCAAGAAATTGATAAATTTGAATCTGCTTTAACACTATGGCTCACGGCTGCGATATTTTCAGTTGAACGACCTAATGGCTAAATTTTTAATAGCGTTCTCAGAAGAACGATTATGTTGTCCGTAAATATCACGAATTGTACCAAATATAACTTTAACAGAACCGCCATTTTCTTAGTGGATTTAAATTATTTTAATGCGATTTTCGTGCGAAATTGAATTCATTGTAAAAATTGGCAATGCATCTTGTTGGCGGCGGCCAATTGTTATGGGTCAGCGTCAACTACCACCGACTTTGCCTTTTTTATTTCAACCGCTCATTGACTTGCGGTTTACTTTTTTCTCTTTTTTCTATACATATTGCAAACTTTTTTTTACCTTTTTGTGAGCTGTTCTAAAGTAAAGACGAATCGTGGTTCTTGGAAAAAAAAGTATTGATTATATTTAATTAAAAAAGTGAATTTAAAGATTTAAATCATAGAATACACGATAATAAATTGCAATAATTTGAGAACAATATATATCAACCAAAATTAAAGCAGATAATCGAAGGAAGAAAATTTATAAATTATACATTTGCAATCTTTTTAAATAAAGCAGACATTTTTTGATCCTTTGTAAACTATAAAGTGTGTAATCCTTTTAAATAAAACTAAACTATCATGTTGTTGGTGTTGCCACAATTAAAAAACCAACTTCTTTTTGAAAACCCCAATATTAACTTTAAATATTAGTTTAATAAATTTAAAAAAAAATGATAAATAAAAATAATGATAATAAACACGGCGAAAAATATGATAGACAGAATATTGACTATAAGTGATAGAGAATTTCAGTTGAAGAATAAGGACACAATAAGAGATATACTTAATGAAAATGATTTTCCAGTAGAATTAACTAACCGATTAATTAGACAATATGGTAGTTATAGGCATAATTTAGGAAATTCTACGGCAGAGCCAAGAAATTATAAATCATTAACTTATGTTCCTGGAATATCAGAAAGATTAAGAAAGTCTAAAATATATGACACAGATAGATATAAAATTGCACACAAAACATATAACACATTAAATAAATTATTTAGCAATATGAAGGATAAAATAGGAAAAATGGAAATATCTGATGTAGTATACAGGATACCATGTGGAGGAAATGACCAGGTGAACTGTGACAAAGTTTATATTGGGACAACAAAGAATAAACTTAAAACAAGATTAGCTGGTCACAGGTGTGACCAAAAATATAGGAATATTTCAACACAGAAGACATCCTTATCTTCACATTGTAAGAAATATAATCATTATCCAAAGTTTGATGAAACATCAGTATTAGATATAGAGAAAACTACAAGAGACGTTATATGTTAAAAATTGGTAATGTACCAAACAGTGGCGTACCTAGAGCTTTTACCGCCCGGAGCGATCTCCAGTTTGCCGCCCTTTCTATTATAAGTCAATCAAATAGTGGTTTTTATAAATTAATACACATAAATAAATTAATAAGTTATTTAATCAATATTAATTAATACACAGAGTAAATTTTCTTAGACATATTTGTAGGCACTCATAAACATATTTATATTTATCTACTCTTCTAGCTTTCATATTAGAAAAATCGTGTATAATGATCTCAAAATTTATATTATTTGTAATTTCTTGTTCTATTGACAATATTGCAAGATTTTGTAGTCTTGATTAACTTGTTGTAGAATGAAGATAATTTTTTATCAACTGCAGTTTTGAGAAGCTTCTTTCGCAACTAGGTACACTGATTGAAATTGTAAAAAAATTCTTAACAAAATTACAATGTTGGGAACAGAATTTTCCAACCTATACTGCTGAATAAATTTTAGCAGATCAAGAGGGCCCTTCTTTCCGTTTTTCCAATGTTTTGCCTCTTCTTTTAGTGTAGGTACAGCCATAAAAACCTGGATCCTTTTTCGTTCAATATGGAACTGTTCTTTATCAATGTCAATCAAGTCATTTATTTGACATTTAAATTCTTCATTTAGTAGGTTACACGGTATTATACAGGAATATTTCCTTACAAGGCCATGCAACTGATCGAAGCGTTCTTTTATTTCTTTTATAATTCTGTCCATAAATGAAAACATTTCTCTTCATACTTCTTCTTCTAAGGATAGCCCAACTTCTTGCGAATTTTCTTCACTCATATTTTATCTCTTTCTAACTCGACTTTCAGTTCGATGTCTCCAACTCTTCACAAATTATTTTGACTGCTATAACAGCGTTTTGAACTAGCGTATCTCTTTGTTCCATGAAATGTGTTTGCAAAAAATTTAGTTTCTTATGGCATTGGTAGACATTTAACCCTTTTATTTGCAGGTATTTTTGAGCGTCATTAATTTCCAAAAGGACGGATTCACATAAATGAAAGTAACATAGAAAAGAAAAAGATTGGATAGAATTGAATAATATTCCAGCATCTGATCTCGTTTTACTATTTTCTTTTTCAGATGTTAATTTTTCCGCGGCAGCTCTAGCGCTCCAACGAGTTTCTACACGGCGTTTAACACCTTGACCGGTGACAGAAAGTAAAACATTCCATCTATGAGTGGAAGAAAACAACTGAAACAACTGTTTGATAGTTCCAGAAAATGTGGTGGACTTGATAGCTGTAGAAGCTGCGTGTAAACATGCCAGGGTTAAAGAATGATTTGTACATGCTACAAATTCTACATTTGGATTTATTTCTTTAATACGAGTTTATACACCGCTGTGCTTTCCTGCCATAACGGCAGCATTATCGTAAGCCTGTCCTCTGTAATTTTTTATATCTAAACCGTAATTTTCTAATTTCGTTAAAGTCATATCTGTGATTTTACCAGCAGTTTTTCCTTTAGTTTCTACAAAGTCAATAAACGATTCTACAACTTTAACTTCGCTACCATCAATAACTACATATCTAATAATTTGATCTTGGTGTGAAATGTCAGGAGTGCTGTCAAATATAATACAAAAGTATTTAGCATGCTTTATTTGATCGATAATTATTTTTCTGACTGCGGCTCCCAATAGCTCTATGAATTCATTCTGAATCTTCGGCGACAAATAAGAGATACCATATTTATTACCCATCTTAGTTTTTACTACGTGTTCTCGTAATACTGGATCGTACTTAGCCAATAAGTCAACAAGCTCAAGAAAATTTCCTCTCTTTTTCCATTGAATCGAAGTTTATGTGATGAACACTTTCACGATGTCCTCGAAACGCCAAATTTTGTTTTACTTAAAATCTAATTATATCAAGTATTCTTGTTATAATTTCCTTCCATTTTTTTAATTCTTTATCAATATTCTGTTGTTGTAGTTTGGCAATAGTTGTGCCACGTCCAAGTCTTATTTCTAATTCCTTCCATTTGGAATATGATCGAATGTGCAGTGGACTCAACTCATGTTGACTAATTTTGGGATTAAGTTTCCAACATTTGTTAAAACCATTTTCCGTATTAAAATCTGTTTGACAAAGATTATCAAACAGTTTGCAGCAGAAACAATAAATACTTTTCCTTGATGGTGAATTTACCATCCACGATCTTAAGAGCTTTTCGCCATTAGGCAAAATTTGAAAAAACCAGTCCTGACCAATCACCATCTCCTATGTCAGCAACAAAATTCGTGACGCTCTTATTTTGGTACAGTCTCAAGGTTACCAAAAAGACAGTCAAGAAAGAATTTTACACAGAGGAGACGAATGATTGCCTGATAATATTTTTTACAGTTAACGAATTTATTCCAGTCGTTAACTTATACACCGAGGATAATATTCGAAATCATATAGTTAATCATAATTTATATAAATCAAATATTAAACTTATACAATAATAATCATAATAATCATTTATTATTCAAGAAAGGAAATAAATATGGAATGAATAAGTTGCTTTTTACAACTTTAAGTAAATATCAAAAATGCCGCCCCAAGGTAAGTGGCGCCCGGTGCGGACCGCACCCAACGCCGCCGTCTAGGTACGCCACTGGTACCAAATGTAAGGAGAATAAATTTCAAAACAGTCAACAGACAATTTAGCGCAGATTTATAGGTACTCAATACAAAAGATACATAATTTGTTATAATTATTTCATAAGAAAAAAATTTGTTATTTAATTTCCGTTTCCTTGTTTTTGTATGTTTAAATATTTGCGGCTGTATGCATAAACAACGCTTACTTGGGCTTTAAAGTACACGTTAGTTAACAAACACTTTAAGGCTAACAGACGTTTCTTAAAAATGGTATTCATAAACAGTACTTTAGCTAATGTATGCTTTAGTAAAATATATTCAGTTGTCACGTTGTAGTTAAGGATGTATAAAAATGAATATGATTTATCCGGGTAGTTAGATCAATAAAAAATGTTTTTATTGTTTTCAGCAAAATCAACATATTTTTTTTTTTTGTTTTTTTATTAATCTTTTTAATAAAAAGCAAAGCACCCAAAACAGGTTAATTTGCAAGGCTTACGAAGAACTTACAAAGAATTTGTTCATATTAAAAAAATAATTATTCGGATAACAAGCTTTGTTTTGATTATATGTACATCAATAAAACTTTTGTTTAAAATAATTAATTATAATTATATTTTTGTAAAATATAAAATAAAAATGTTAAGATGTTTTATATTGAATGGCATGTTATATTTTAGTTTTTATTATTATTTGTATACTACAATTTGTTTTAATAAAGATTTTTAAAAATTTTTGGAATAACAAAGTATAATTGTTAATTGAGCCGTTTACATTGAAAGTGGCATAAGTCACAACTGAACAGTTTCTTTTTTTCATTTTTAATAAATTTTAAATTAATAAGTTAAGAAGTATTAAGACTAGTTTAAGAAGAGTGTTGATAATTAACGGTGTAACAAAAATGCTTATTCTGAAAATGGCGTTAGTCGTTGTACTTAGGAAATTAATTACGGAGCTTGGTGTGAAAGAAATGGAAACATGTAAAAAGTGTGTGTGAAGTATTGTTGTGATTAGTAGACTTATTTTTATTAGTTCGTAAGAATAGTGCAGTTTACTGAACTATATTATAGTGATATCTAATATACTACACATAATTAGCATTATTTTGTTATTTTTTTATTCTCGGGAGGTTGCTTCGTGTTGTATAAAATATCTAAGAATAACACAACTCAAAAGCATATTATTGCACATAGTGACTTATGTGAAGGACAAAATAGTAATAGTAGTAATAGCCCCCTGTCGAAAAAATCCTTCACAGTACACAACATGGAGAAAAAAGATTTTATTTCAACACAATCATTAGAAAAATCCGTTTCAGAAAGAAAACCAAGTACAGACTAGTTGAAATGGCTAAAAATTAAAATGTTTTATAAACCAATTTAAAATAAAAAAGATGAGAATAACAAAGTAACTTATGACACTTTTAAAATATACGGCTCAGTTTATTGTAAACAAAATTTGTTTTGTTTGTGAACTTTCAATTATAAAATTGAACTGTCAATTTATTGTAGGTTTAACGTAGGTTTTTCTTACTTTAAAGTTAACAAAGGAATGTTAAGATAAAAACGTTTTATGAATACAACTTTAGGAAATTGTGTTTAACAACGGCAGTTAAACTTACTTTAAGTTTTTATGCATACAGCCGTTGAAATTAAAATTTTTTGTATGTTTGTATGTATGAAGAAAATTATTTTATATGTTTTGTCAAATGTTTTCAAAAAATTGTTCTTTTCAAATTGTTATAATTTTTTGTTTTTGTATAATATATAAAAACATAATTTCCTGAAGAAGCTTTTCACAGGAAAGCGAAATATCGCAAAAAATATATATTGTTAAATTAATTAAAAAAGACCGTTGAAAGGAATAACAGATATTTATTTAAATTTAAAAATAAAAAAAAATATTTTCTGCATGTTAGATCTAGTACATGAAATCTTTTGAGTCTTCTAACTTCCTCTATATCATCCAGTTAATTAATTGCTAAAATAAAGAATTTTTAAATCCTTGTAATTATGGTTTTTAATCTTTTATTGTTGGCGTCTTTGTACCACATTTTAATTGCTTGAAGTATCACAGTTTATTTTTCAAATTAACTCTGACTTCATATTTAGGTTTTGCCTTTTTAATTTAATATGATTTTTTCATGTTAACATTTTGTTGAGATGCATATCTACATATTTAACTGTATTAATAAAAAACTTGCGTAGGCAAAGTCAATTACGTCAATTCTCTCAACAACGCCAAGAAACACCAAAATAAGCCATTTGTTATATTTTTGGAATAAGCTAATTTTTACAAATGACAGTAAACATAACATTTATGGCAATGAAAGTAGCTACAAAAGGATGAGCAAATCAAATGAAAAATTATAAGAAAAAAATGTTTAACGTAAGGTTTACTTTGTTGATTTAATAAACGTAAGCTAGTCAGGCCTAATATATATAAAAAGTTTTTTATTGACACATCCGTTTCGTAAATTTTTTGTTGACTTCCTCAAGGGCTTCGTCTATTTAAAAATTAAAATTGCCACAACATATATTAGGCCTGACTGGCTTAAGTTTATAAAATCAACAACATAAAACTCTGCATTGGCCAATAAATACAAACAAGTAAGTTTTACGTAGTTTAGAAATAAATGAATGTGGCGAAAGTTACAGTTTCGCTTTTAGCGCATGTGTTATAATAAACCACAAAAAATATGTTAAATCTTAAAAACCGGGGGATAAAATATAACATTCCTTATACTCGAAACAACGATCCGAATCACACGTCGCTGGTCAATCCTATTAATAACCTTTGAGAAAATTAATAATCAAAATTGAGTTGATAAATAGTACTGAAGGGCGGGGGAGGGGGGGGGGCATACTCTTCGTATGCATTAAGGAAGTGTTTTTAAGCCCCTTGTTTTCTTAACCCCTCATTTAGAAGTACACTCAAACCTCGTTTTATGCGATTGACCCGTTTCAGAGAAAATCGCATAAAACAAATTCGCATAAAACGATACACTAGCTCCATACTAAAATTAATGATTCGTCCCTGAATTTTGAAAAAATGCATAAATTCAAAGTAAAGCATTAAAACTCAAACAAAATCGCATTAAAAAGCCAACAAAAAAGTAATTCATTCATTAAAAAAACAAATAAACATCAATTCACTATTTACTTAACAAAGAAAAAAATTTACAAAGCTAACAAAACAAACCGACAGTCACAATAGGATGGAGTTTCATTCACGCGTCAAAAACCTCACAGATATACGATTCAATGAAAACGAGACAAAACTAATGGAAAAAGGATTGAAACATAATTTACCTTTTGACAGAATACAGAAGACGATTGAAACACAGATTGTAGATGCTGAGGCAACTATCGCTCAATTACCAACCGACCGCCAAGAACACATGAGACACAGAGTGGCCGACATACTCGAGAAAACGATAAAGGAACAAAGGAAATAAGACAAAAACGAATCCAAAGGAGCAAAAAATTGCTAAACAGATAAGGGCAAAATTACGGGACAATGACCTAATAATTACAAAGGCTGAGAAAGGACATACGACAGTAATAATGCACAAAGAAGATTATATAGACAAAACACAACAATTTATACAGCAGACCAACTGCACTAAATTCAGGAATGACCCAATGGAGTCCTTCCAAAAGGAAAAACACAGCCTATTAAAATGCAGCAAAACTTTTACTGACGGAAAAGTATACATGTACATGAACATGAATCCAGGACCACCGACGCTCAAAGCACAACCAAAAATACACAAGAAAAACATACCAATGAGACCCAATATAAACTACAGACCTGCACCGGCATACCACCTAGCTAAACACCTCACCAGCGTACTTAAGGAAAGGATAAATTTACAAAATGCATATACTATACGTAATACACAGGACCTCGTTGATAAACTTAAGGACATAAAAATAACCGAAAAACACGCGACTCGTTTCCTTTGATATCAAGGATCTATATACTTCAATACCAACACATAAAACCTTAGATATTCTACGCAACACACTAGACAATTTGTACGAAAGCCAATACATCGCTGATATTATAGATATAGATAATAAAAC
The DNA here is from genome assembly GCA_030448955.1 of Trichopoda pennipes. Classification (NCBI taxonomy): domain Eukaryota; kingdom Metazoa; phylum Arthropoda; class Insecta; order Diptera; family Tachinidae; genus Trichopoda; species Trichopoda pennipes. Next base: position 7,006,928 of record JASKUP010000056.1, on the reverse strand, counting down.
AGAACAACTTTAGATTCAATAACAACTTTTACAAATTACCTAACAGACTCGGTATGCGAAACCCAACTTCCGCAATCTTCATGGACATTTTCATGCAACATCTCGAATCACTACACGGAAAAACACTCATGGAAAAACACAAAATAACTCATTACTATAGATACGTAGATGACATTATATGCATCCTCGAGCATGATAACGGCGAACAAATTCTAGAAAACTTAAACATAATTCATGATAAGATTACATACACAATGGAAAAAGAATAAGACAGAAATTTACACTATCTTGACATCATTATAACGCGAGGAACTGACTATTTAACATTCGACATCTATAGAAAACCAACAACAACGGACACTACCATCCACAACACCTCAAACCACCCTACCCAACACAAACTTGCAGCGTTTAGACATATGATACACAGGCTTGGGATAATTCCACTTACTCCAGATAAGTACAGGAGGGAACTCGACACAATCTACGCCACAGCTATAAATAAACCACTACCATCGATAAACTACTTAGACAATACAACACTAAGAACAGAAATAGAGAATACAAGGAGACAGCCGATACAACACGACGGCACACCTTTACTTACACAGGACCAGAAATATACAGACTAACTAACCTTTTTCACAAAAAAGGAATACTCACAGCATTAAAAAGTGGAAAACCCTTCAGACACTATCTCAGAACAACGACAGAAACAACTGACAAATTTAATTCCAGCGGAGTATACAGTCTTACCTGTACCTGCAAACGAACTTATAGAGGGCAAACTGGACGAACACTAAAAACAAGGTTTGCAGAACACATACGCTCATACAAACGGAAAAGAGAAGATTCAAACTTTGCATTACACCTTGACACTCACGGACACACACCAAGGGAAATTGATGAATGTATGACATTATTATATCCTAGCAAAAAAGGACGAAGACTAGACATTCTTGAAAATATGGAAATCTACAAAACAAAAATATTCAACAACGATATTATAAACGAACAGGTTAACACGATCTCAGACACAATTTTCACACCATCAAAACTACTCATGCAAACGGGCAAACGAAAAACACCCTCAGACGGACACACGTACCTACACAATAGTAAAAGACGGAGGTATCGGTAAGTTCACTTTGCATACAGATGCCATGTGGCCGGTATTCTGCTTACCTGAATATTTACGGACCTAATAACAGAACTACCTGAACGCCAACACTGACTCACGAGTACAAACTAAACCGCGGCTTGAGAATGATGCGCTTGCCATCGAATACAAATCAGCCAGTTAGGACGGAAAATGCCAATATTAATTAAAACTAAAATACGTAATTCAGGCAGATGTTAGTACACTAAAATTAGGTTTTATAAGGTAAATTATCATAAAAATGGTGGCAATCTGCTGGTATGAATTTTTTTAGACCTTGCAAGTCGTCCCACTTTTTTTTAGATATGGCTATTTTCTCTTTATAAAGACAATCGGGGGACATATTTTTAATCGTAGACTTCGATCTCTGTGGGAGTAACTGATATTTATCTGTTATATTTGTTTTAAAATAAATTGATCCTGATGAGGCATATGCCAAGGCTCGAAGCATGTTTACTGTATGATCTGCAATGCTTCTGCCTGAAATTTTAGAAAAGTTCGATTATATATATCTAAAGAGTTTTTTCAGTGTGCAATATTTTAGCTGGTCGTATTGTTGTGTAAACCTTTGAAATATTTTCGAAATTGAAAAAATAATCATAACGCAAATGGTGCGCTTGTAGAGGTGCTGGAACTTTTCTAGCTTCCTTAATTAGTTGAACAAATTGAGACGGCAAGTTTATTTGTTTTTTATTTATTTTTCTCTCTATAAGGGAATGGGTTGTATCACATTACATTTGCGTATGGCCACTTATTAAATACTTCTGTTCAATTGTTATTTCGGTTTCTTTTGAAAAAGTCAACAAGGCTTGTCTAACGCCAAACAGTATTACGATTTTGGTGAAAGCAGCCATCCGAGTAAATAATAATGTGATGGGTTTCAGGCGATCGGGCATGAAAATCCTTAAGTGCATAATAATGCATATAGCAAAAACGGAAGAGACTAGATTTCCGTCCGTTTCGTCCCATACATAATTATCTGATTCATGCGTTACAATATTATAGACAGTAAAGTTATGTAGTTGAAGCTTCATTTTATAATATGCAGCGCTCGCGTTTAGTTGAGGTACTAATTTAACTGCCTGCGCATCCATACATAATACTGCAGATAGACCGGATTCAGCATTTTTTATATCGTTTTGCTTTTCTAAACGCATTTTTTCGATTTCTTCTCTATGTTTTTCGTATTGCTCATCCGAAACATTATTAGCTTTATGTGATACGCATAAATTGCACTGATCTTTTCTAGGCTTAAAAATCGAATAATTTAATTTCTTTATTAATTGCGCAAATATTAGGTCCCCATTTTCTTTTTCGGATTCACACTCGTCGACATAAAGCTTGTAAATCTCCTGATATGAGGAAAAATCCGATTCGAAGTAAAGCTTTTTGCTATCTTTTCTACAATAATGGGACTCCATTTTTGGCAACTCCTCTAGCCATTTTTTTTAGAAAGTCACGTCGTTTTTTGTTGTGCTTACCTGTTACTGATGATCGTTTAGCATTTTTGCGCAAAATTAAAGCTTTATCGGGACTGAATTGAGTACCGTGTTTACCGCCACCGCTAATCCACATTCGAACCATCTTTTCCTTTAATCCTAGTGTTGAAAAAAACATTTCGCGGCACACTTGTAATCTGTTTGAATTATGACTCAAGAAATATGATATGGACTGATTTCGTCTCGAACTTTTAGAGGTATTCCTTTTTGTCTCAGAAAAGCTTGTAAGACCTGCAACATACTGCTTCTTTTGCTCCTAGGACATCTCCCAAAACAAACTAAAAACTTCTTTTCGCGTGGACTCATTAAACGTCGAGCACTTACTCACCGCACTTTTTATACAAAATCTTGATGAACATAGCTCTCCTAATTGCCTAGAAGGTTTTTGACATAGTTCTTTTTTTTGATATACCCAAATATAATATAATATAATATAATATTCTTTTTTTTATTTACATTTTGTTTCCATTTGGATTTTTTAGCAGTATTTTTCCTCTTCGGAACGATATCTGAATCAGAATTTTCTTTTGCACAATTCATGTTATTAAAACTTTCAATAGTAAAACTCATTCCAACACAAAAACTTAAATTGAACTGACACAGAAAAAACAAAAACGCACCGACGAAAGCAACGTAGCACAGAAACTATTTTTGTGCTAGACAAATTCGGGGAAATCCCTTTTTTTAAGTAAATGCAAAAGCAAAACCATAAGAATAGCTTGGCGAATTTTTGAGTATCATAGAAAATGTATGGAAATTTCTTTTTAGTTTTTTTAGTCTACTCTAAATTCAACTTTAAATGACTTAGGGCTTTTTTCTTTTAAAAAAAAAACTTCGAATTAGTTAGGCCGTTTTTTATAGGACTATAAATCCGTTATTTGCAATCATAGCCCACTACTTTTTTTAGGGAAGGTGTATTCGACAGTGGTCTACCAGAATACATTAAAAACGCGATTTCAAAAAAAAAAATGTAGATACGCCTTTTCTATATTAAGCCAACGATATATACCTTCCCAGCAGACACCCGGTATTTAAAAATAAAAACTCTGTATAAACACATTTTGTGTAAAACTGAAAGACGAAACATTGTATCAAAATGTGTTTATACACATGTTTACATGTGTTTCTATTCATGTGTTTATATACATTTTTTATTTTTACATATAAAAAAGAGAAAATTCGCATCAGAAGATGAAGAAAACTGACAATTTGGTGGAATCATTAAACCGTACTTCTTTAAAAACGATGCTAGTCAGAACGTAACAGTCAACGGTGATCGCTATAGAGCTTTTCTTTACTTTTTGGTTCATCGATTGAACAAACTAGACATGCTGAGGTTTTAAAAAGACGATGTAACATAGCACATTGGTTGTGTCATAATTGATTTTGTTAACGGAAACCTTTGGTAACCGCCTAGTTTCACGTTTCGGATCCATAAATTCACCTCCAGGATGGTGTAATTTAACGCCGCTAGACTATTTTCTGTGAGGATATGTTAATCTATTGACCACTTGGAAGATAACATTCGTCGCTCTATTGCCGACATACGGTCGCAAATGTTGAAAAAAGTCATCGAAATATAGACCCTCTGATAAGACTACAAGCCAGTCTTGGCAGTCATATGCCAGAAATTATAATGCCAGTAGATTATCTTGTAAATAAAGTAAATTTCATGTAAATTAAAAAAAAAATTATATTTGTGTTATTCGAATCAAATTATATATATAAAATATATTTGTGACAGCTACTCTACGTTCATTTTAGATTATTTTTATCGAAGCGCAATTTTTTTATATATTTCTATATATACAAATATTTCTGTATTTTTAGAGCACCAGAGTTTATCAAATCCTTTGTAAAAGCTGAATTAACTACACCGATTTTCTTTTCACTTTCTTGACGTTTTCTAAATTTGAATACGATTTTACAATTGTTTCTTATGATGTTTGGTCTAGACCAATGGTTCCTCTGGCCCATAAAGCAAAAGCAAATAGTAAATTTTTCTAGATGTACGCCTGAGGATTGTACACGAGTTTTTGTTATTGACGTTTCCATTCAAACAATAGTGCTTCACGATTGCGTTGACCATAAAATGAACGTAGTACGCAATACGTAATTTGAACATAACCATGATTTTCAAAATAAATTTGCACATTACATGATAAGATTTACATCTGCGCCTGGCAGTGAGCCTTAATCAGATGGTGGTCATACCACTGGAAAAGAAAAGCAACGTCATTCACGCCCTAGGAAGCCGAAGACTAATTCTAGCAATAGGTATTTCCTAGTTGCAACTTTGATGATTCCAGAGCAGGGCTGCAAACCACCACTCCCTGCTGAAGAGCTGGAGACCATCCAACTCCTGTCCAGAACACATGTCTAGCATGCTCACTGGATCTGGATCATTCACCTGTGGTAGTTATTATTGGCGAGATGATCCTGGCACCCATTAAAAACAAACCTGCTATGGCGCCGTAAAACCACAACCACCACGATACTCCCATATAGGGGCCAAGCTCAATAATCAGCCAGAGAACAGCTAAATGTCTAAAGAGACAAATAGCGGAACTCTGCGAGCTCACTTATTCCCGTGGAAATAACGTGGAGTTTCCAGTTGTACCCCTGCTGACTTCAGGGGACTGGGGTCCCTTTTACCCCCAGTTGCACAGGTCTAGATGGTCGAGCGTTCTATAAAGACCATAAATGTGCCCCCGGGGGGGAATGAATTTGCAAAATTTGGAAGCATTGTTCAGGCCTCATCCTATTCATGCTGCAATGCCAAGCTAAACATAAATCGCTGGATAGCTAATAAAATGGCCGCCAGTTAAAAAATATTGTCTGTAGGACTAGTGTGTTTATGTTACGTTTCTGGAATACACTCAAACCTCGTTTTATGCGCTTTTTTTTATGCGAATTCAAATTTGTGCGATTTTGAATTTTTTTGCACGCTTATATTTTCGCTTGTAGAATTGCAGATGATCTACTTGTGACTTTTATTGCAGCGCGCTGTAACTTAGTGTGAATATCATTCTAGTTTTCAACTTAGGGGAAATCCCTTTAAATCAACAAGTTAAATAAAATAGTGAATATTACTCGTATAAAAAGTTGAGATTAATTTATCGTAAAAGTGATTAAAGTGAGAACTTATAAAGTTTTGTTATTTAAAAGTTTCTGTGCTCAAAAATATTATGTACGTTTTCAGATTACAATATGGATAAAAAAAAGAAAAAAACGACAAACAATATCCCTAGAGACAAAAATTAAAATTCTCGAACGCTTAGAAAATAGTGCAAAGTATACATCTCTTGGAAAGGAGTTCAACTTAGGAGAATCAATTAAATCGATTAAAGAAAATGAATGAAATGAATCAATTACGATTGATTAAAAAAAATGAAGATTCCATAAGAAAATCCGTAATTTCGGGCACAGAAATGAGTTCAAAGTTTTCGTCTTATACAAGAGACATACTGATTGAAAAAATGGAAAAATCTCTTAATTTGTGGATTGAGGATTTAACTAAAAAAAGGATTCCCATAAGCGGATATATGATACAAGAAAAAGCCCTGATATTTTATGATAGAATAAAGCAAAATCAGCCATCAACTTCTTAACCAAAAGAAAAAGAATTTTTAGCTAGCAATGGGTGGCTTGCACGGTTTTTAAAAAGAAATAATATTCACAGCATCCAAATCAGAGGTGAGTCAGCATCAGCCAGTTCACTGGATGGCAAACACTAAAGCTTGGGTAACCTCTGCATTATTTAGTGAATGGTTTTACAAATGTTTTGTACCAGAAGTTGAATCCTATATGAAGGAAAAAAATCTTGAATTTAAAATTTTGCTTGTTATAGATAATGCTCCTGGACAGCCACATTTGGAATATTCAAACATTAAGATTGAATTTTTGCCACCAAATATAACCAGTATTCTTCAACCACTAGACCAAGGAATAATCTCCACTTTTAAGAAATATTATATTAAAAGCGCATACCAATTTATTTTAAATAATATTGAAAATGAAGAATTAACATTGACCGAGGCGTGGAAAAAATTTAATATTTTCGACTGCATAGTTTTGGTTGCATCTGCAGTATCCAGTTTACGACCAAAAACATTAAATGGGTGCTGGAAAGCTGTATGGCCAGGTTATGTTCGTGGTAATACTGCTGATGAAATATCTGTATTAACTGAAGAAATTTTAATGATGGCTCGACAAATTGAAAGCGATGGATTTGATGCTTTGAACCATAATGATATAGAAGAGCTTCTCGCAGATGTTCCGTTATCTGATGACGACATTGTCTAACTGCTGATAATATGGAAGATAATAATTGCAAAAGTGATTGCAAAGAACTTGTAGAGCCCCTTACTTTAAAAAAGATTGATAAAATTCTTAAAACAATTAAAGACCTACAGAGCGAAATTCTGAATGTGGATCCAAATACGGAACGGGCACTAAAAATTCAGCATGGGCTTAACAACGCATTTTCGGCATATCAAGAGTTACAAAAAGAGTTAAAAAAATCGACATCACAAAAACTTATGACAAATTATTTTCAACAGGTACCTAAGGAGAAAGAACTGAGTGAAAACTTCGATGTTCCTTACAGCCAAAGTGAGAACAATTGTGGTGATAAAAATAGTAATCTAGCAATAGATGTTTTTGTTTCCTCTAGTGATGAAAGCGATATAGAGCCAATTCAGAAACTCGGCACACGCCATATTAGTGATTCTGATTATGAGTTATAATTTATTTCTTCAATGTAAATATTTTTTTCTTTGTTAAGTACGTAGTGAATTGATGTTTATTTGTTTTTTAATGAATGAATTACTTTTTTGTTTTTTTTTTTTTTTTTTTTAACTCTCAAAATTATTTATTGTATCTTCTATAAAAAGAACTAACAATAAGTTTTAAAATCTTAAATTCTAAAAAAAAGTTACATTAGTCCCGACCATGTCAGAACTAACCTTTTGGGTAAAAAAAATTGACATAAAAAAAAAAAAACAAAACAAATGTTTCTAAAATGTGTCATCTGTAGCATTGAGGATTAAAGCTGCGGTATCCCTCTTTTTTAATCGGCTATGTCCACTATAATCCAAGGGGATTAGGATGGTCTTCGACCTTCATCAAGTATTTGCCTGCGTATTTGATGATTTCTGTAGTCACCAGCGGTATGTCTAAGTCACAATGTATGTTTGAATTTCTGATGTACCATGGAGCGGAAGTTATCAACCGTAAAATTTTATTTTGCATACGTTGGATTCTATCCACGTTTGAAGCTGAGGCAGTGCCCCAAAGTTGGATTCCATAAGACCATATTGGTTTCAGAATAACTTTTTTGTTGACTTTTTTTATGCGATTTTGTTTGAGTTTTAATGCTTTACTTTGAAATTATGCATTTTTTCAAAATTCAGGGATGAATCGTTAATTTTAGTATGGAGCTAGTGTATCGTTTTATGCGAATTTGTTTTATGCGATTTTCTCTGGAACGGATCAATCACATAAAACGAGGTTTGAGTGTACTTATAAATGAGGGGTTAAGAAAACAAGGGGCTTAAAAACACTTTCTTAATGCATACGAAAAGTATGCTCCCCCTTCAGTTCTATTTATCAACTCAATTTTGATTATTAATTTTCTATTTTGAAATTTTCTTGTTTTAAAAAGTCTCAAAGGTTATTAATAGGATTGACCAGCGACGTGTGATTCGGATCGTTGTTTCGAGTATAATATTTTATCCCCCGGTTTTTAAGATTTAACATATTTTTTGTGGTTTATTATAACATGCGCTAAAAGCGAAACTGTAACTTCCGTCACATTCATTTATTTCTAAACTACGTAAACCTTATTTGTTTGTATTTATTGGCCAATTCAGAGTTTTATGTTGTTGATTTTACAAACTGAAGCTAGTCAGGCCTAATATATTTTGTGGCAATTTTAATTTTTAAATAAACGAAGCCCTTGAGGAAGTCAACAAAAAATTTACGAAACGGATGTGTCAATTTAAACTTTTTGTGTATATATTAGCCCTGACTAGCTTACGTTTATTAAATCATCAAAGTAAACCTTACGTTAAACATTTTTTTCTTTATAATTAAATGGATAGCAGAACTAAAAGCATCCGACAGAAATAAAGCGAAGCAGTAGCTAAGAAAACATACCGCCGTCTTTGGCCTAAATAACAAAAGCCAAGGCAGAACAGCAGTTGTGAAACATGAAATAAATGCTGGCGAAGCGAAGCCCATAAAACAAGCACCCAGGACTGTTCCCCTTGCAAAACAGAACGAGGTCAAGGAACTGATTAACGAAATGGAGCGGAACGGAGTGATTGAGCCATCTTCAAGTCCATGGAGCTCGCCGATAGTGCTAGTAAAGAAGAAAGATGGCAGCACTAGATTTTGCGTGGACTATAGAAAACTTAATGATGTCACTAAGAAAGACAGTTAACCGCTACCCAGAATTGACGACACCTTAGACAGAGTGGTTACTGGCAAGTTGAGATAGCCGATAAAGACAAGGAGCAAACTGCCTTCAGCGCGAGTAATGGGTTGTGGCAGTTTAAAGTAATGCCATTTGGGCTCTGCAATGCTCCAGCTACTTTTGAGCGCTTAATGGAACGTGTGTTTAAGGTGCTTAACTGGAAGACCTGTTTAGTGTATCTGGATGATATAATCGTGATGGGAAAGACTTTTGATGAACACCTCAAAAACCTGGATGAAGTTCTCAAGCGTATAGCGGCTGCAGGACTTAAATTAAGTGTTAAGAAATGTGCGCTGTTTCAAAAGGAGATCAAATACTTGGGGCATCGTGTAACAGCAGAAGGCGTATCAACTGGTGTCAGAAGTGAAATTGCAATAAAGAACTCACAACAAAACGTTTATAAAAGGTATAAACGTAACAATATATTAGGCCTGACTAGCTTACGTTTATTAAATAAACAAAGTTAACCTTACGTTAAACATTTTTTCCTTATAATTTTTCATTTGATTTTCTCATCCTTTTGCACCTACTTTCATTGCCATAAATGTTGTCTTTACTGTCATTTGTAAAAATTAACTTATTCCGAAAATATAACAAATGGCTTATTTTGGTGTTTCTTGGCGTTGTTGAAAGAATTGACGTAATTGACTTTGCCTACGTGTGTTTTTTATTAATACAGTTAAAAATCTAGATATGCATCTCACCAAAATCTTAACATGGAAAAATCACATTAAATTAAAAAGGCAAAACCTAAATATGAAGTCAGAGTTAATTTGAAAAATTAACTGTGATACTTCAAGCAATTCAAATGTGGTACAAAGACGCCAATCTACATCATTAAAAACCATAATTACAAGGATTTAAAAATTCTTTATTTTAGCAATTAATTAACTGGATGATATAGAGGAAGTTGAAAAAAATTCAACGCCGACAGAACAAAATACTACAATTAATTACATTAGCTTCATGGTACATGCGAAATTTAATTATACATCGCGATTTGGATATTCCACTCGTGACTGCTGAAATTGCTCAATACGCAGGTGAATATTTAACTAAGCTCGAGTGTTACGCGAATCCCCTTGCGCGGAATATTTTGAATTTTAAAGGTCATATCCGATTAAAAAGGAGAGACACAGTGGCATTGGTCAATAACCCTCCAAATGGAAATGGAATCTCTTGAAAATAGTTTTTATTTTTTTTATATTTATTTTTGATTGTGAGAATTTGTTAAGATATTATTTTATTGCTGTCACTAGAATTATGTCTGACACTGGTCGGGCCTAATGATTATACATTTAGATTTAAGATTTGAAAAATTGTTGATAATTCATATTATATATGAAGATACAATAGATAATTTATATATGAAAACAAAAAAAAAATGCATCTACTACGAATATGTCAAAAAAGTAAATGTCAAAACTATCAGGTTGTTAGTGTTGCTACAACTGAAAAACAAACTTCTTGTGAAAAAAACCAATATTAAAACTAATGCAAGTTTTTTTTAAAAAACTAATAATATTTTTCGCCAAATAATATCATTAATAAGAAGGTGTTATGAATGGTATTACATTGCTTCTTTTGAAGCAGAAGCTCGTGCTCTAGTTTTGTACGACTGTATATTTGTAATCTGGTTTTATTTTGTGTTATTTTTTTTTTCGTTTCTAAGATTTCATCAAAAGTTCATAATTTCACTCAAAACATCAAAATTTCCTCACTGAAAATCCCAATCCCAATTTTCTCTCTAAGCCCATGAACACATACATACATACACGCCTCTATTTATGAGTCTCAATGTAATAAAAATGTTACTTCTGATACCACATGTACAAACGATGTGCACCTGAATTTAATAAAACTTTATAGAAATAATAAAATATCAAGTAAAAATTTATCATCATCCATCCATCCATCCATCCGTCCTGTTTTCTATCCAGCTGGAATTAAAAGATGTATGTATGTATGCATGCGTGTATGTGTGTTTAATCCTATACTCGCATATTGTTTATTAGTCAGTTACCATTTTAAATGCATACACGAATAACTTTCTATCAACGTAACAAAAACAACAACAACAACAACATCAACAACAACATCAACAAAAGCAAAGATTATAGAATTATAAAGATGTTGCACTGCGAACATTTTACATAAACAAAAATTTTAAGCATCAATAGACGAGGGGGGAAAGTGTAAAGGGTATAAAGAGAATACTGTCTTTGCATTGAGCAAAACTAATAACAGAAAAGAGAGTAGTATTTTTTATGCACAGAAACACACGTTTATTCATGTATGAATACATATGCTTCCCATGAATACTTGAGTTTGGGTGTGCGTGTATTGTTTTAGGTATATTTTTGTTTTTAATTCTGTTTGAAAATTAAAAATGAATTAGGTTTACTAGCAACTTTATTAATGTTCACAGCATACAGCTTGTGTGGATGTTCAACATTAATAGAAAACGAACATGATTCTTTTCGTTATTGTAGGGCAAATATACTTACTTTATTGTTGTATGAATGAAAAAATTTACGTTTACACCGAAGTCATGATGCTGTTATTTACTTATTTTTTAAAGTTAATTCAACCGCGCACAACTTTCGGTATAAGATCTAATAAGATGGAGATAAAATAAAAGACATGTAAACATATGTATGATTTTTAATTTTTATTCAAATTAGTGTTTTAAAATTTTTACTTTTTCAATATGTGCTGGTTTATACTGGTATGTTTCCCAGGCAGAATGCTTTCTTAGTAATATTATTACAAGCAAATTTAAAATTTCCAGCCTATGATTGTAACAAGCACTCTTCTCGTCAAACCAAAAGGAATAAACTGTACTATTAGTACATTCTATGCATTGCTGAACTATGACTTTTTTAATATTTTTCATTGCTTTATTGGTAGAAAAAAGCTTTTCAAAAACTTTTATATGAATCTTACAAATTTCGAAAAACTGGTCGGAGGGTGCACATAAACTTCCAAAATCTGAGTCACTTTCATAGCTTTTTGTGTGGATATACATTTCTGATGGATATGTTAGAATTTGTGCAGGTTTTATTGTATCCATTCTACATTTGCTGCATGATATTCGTTGCGCTATGTATCCAATGAAATATCGGCTTGAAGTAAGTTCTATTGATACATTCGGAGAGTTAAAACAGTCGGCGCTTTCATCAAAATATTCTTCATTATTCTGATATATGTCTACGATATCTATCACTGGACATTGATTATCAGCTGATACAGTTTCACTACATTCGGCGGAGCTTTGAAAATCCACCGGTAAGAATATTGCATCGTCGTTTTCACAATTTTTTGATGAACTAAACTGGCTTATTTTTAAAGATATCAGCTTTGCCATTGCAATGTTAAATTCGTGAACTGAAGGGTTCTTACTGTGTCCGCCTTTGGCGCGAACATATGAAAATACGTTTTCTAATGGATCCTGATTAAACCGGCTAGTTAAAATTGTGAATAAATTAGAACTTTCTTGAAACATTTCTTCACTTAAAGATAATATACCCCTGGTGGTTTGGATAAGACCGCAGATGGAAAATATTTTATTGCCGACATATTCAATTTGTTGCATATATATTATTAGATCCTGCAATACCTGCCAAGTATTATTATTATGCTTTAAACCACGCTTTAGAGGATTAGGATCGCTAAAATATTTACTATTTAAACAGTCAAAGTAACTGTCAAGTTTTTTTATAAATAAGTAAGTAGAAGAGGCTATTTCCGATGAAGTTCTTGTAAATTTACGATTTTCGTTAAGGGTTTGAATCGCAGCTGCAACAGAACGGCTTAAAGTTTGAACAGCCAACCCCACGCGCATTTTCTGAAAATTTGTTGGACTTATATGGGATATTGTCAACTTTGTCATTTTTGTGACTTTACCATGCTCTAGTTCAAAAACTTCTCTAATAACATCAAACCGCGCTATTCCATCAGGTGTTTTAAAGTCACCTTTAATAAAAGCATTTCTTATTGATTTGAAAATATGAGGTACATCATATAGCATATATACTTTATTAGTGTTATAAAGAAAATAAGGCTGTTCTGGTGACACTCCTAATAGGTCGTAACATTTCCTATTGTTTGGACCTTGATCACATGTAACTGCACGAACTTTTAATCCAATTTGGGTAAGGACATCTAAATTTGATATTAGAAGTGTTTTCAATATTTCTCCTTTTATGGAACTAGCAGTTACAAAGTAGTTTAACACAAATTTCCAATTTTCTATAATTCCTCTAATCATAAAAACACAAATTTGAGAACCCATTTCATTTATTCGCTCGTATCCTATATCAACCACTCCATCTATAACATCCGCACAATCATTATAACTTAAATTTCTTCTGATTGATATTTCATCAAATATTAAAATGCACTCTCTTTCAAGAGGTTTCATCTTTATAACCGTTTTCTTAAGAACATTATATATGCAAGCATTGCTTCCTGGCTGCAAATTCTTAATATCGTTCCACCGACTTAAAGATGAAGGGCTTGGAAGGTTCAATTTCAAAATATTACGCAAGAACAAGTACGTAGAGGTTGATCTATAATATATGCTTTGAACGAAATTCTTTTCACAATCCTTCCATCGAGCGTTTGTTCCCCTGCTTCCCTTCATTAGAATTCTGCAGAATGTTTTTTCATTAGGGTTGATACCAAGTTTATCAATTTCACTTTCAAGAGAGGCTTTTACTTTTAACTTTGCTTCTAATGCCTTCAATCTTTTTTTCAAGTTTTCATTTTTCGACTTCATACAGCGGTTTTGTTGAGTTTTACTCTTAAGTCTTTTAAACATGTTGAAAAATTTCTTTCTATAAAATTCTTCATTTTTTAAACTTTTAAGGCAGTTTGTGCATAAAGGTGGCGGTGATTCGGATCTTTTTCGCTTACGTGACGGACTTCTAAAAAAGTAATCGTTGGTATTCTCATTTTCAGAGCAGTTGCCTTTTGCAATACTTTCTGACTCAGCACTATCAATTAAGTATAATGTTGGTACGGCTCCTCGATGTAAATATCTTTTACCAATTAAATCAGGCGAAAAGTGCCTATCACATAAAAAGAGGGAAGTAGTTTTTTCCATAAACTGTTTCTCAAAATTGCACTTTTTTAGCCATTCTTTAAATAATGGTGAATTCGTGTTTGGAAAACGGAAAAGTTTCATTTCAGGAAATTTTCTTTTCGATCTGCTACAATGTGGCAGAGAACATTTATTGCCTGCTTTTATGGAAACTTTATTTTTCACAGCATTATTTAATTCAACTTTTTCTGTCTTATTCATTATTTTATTTATTTTTTTTAACAATGTAAGTTAAGAACCATTTACATATGAACTGCTGAATGAAAGTATTTACATTTCTATTTATACTTTCATTCCTTATACCTTAGACATGGTCATACTTAAAACTAAATAAATGTATTCCTTCTAGAAATACCCAAGCCAATGTCATCAATGGATAGTTTTTCCCATATTTCTGTGCTGATATCATGCTTTGAGTAATGTCTTTCTAATTATCTTTTTTACAACTATATTTTATTATCATGTTTATGATCTACGGGAATTTACATTCATTAAAAAAACATTACAGTTTATTTATTAATGCAGAAAACATGCTCATACATAAGAACGTTGTTAACTCTATGCAAGTTAAGAATCGTTGTATCTACCTGACTCTTCCTAACTTGTACGTGTATAATGTAGATAAATATTTTATTTTTCAAATACCACCGAAGACTATAGCTTTGACACTAAAATATTTTATAAAAATTTTAAGCCTACACTGTGATAATACAGTATAACAAGTGCTACAGTAAAATAACGGTAAATCAAACATAAATTAACCAGAAGAAGGGCTTACCATTTACTTTTTTATCATATTCCTAAAAGAACAAAAAATAACAAATGTAGCAAATACTGCCTTAATGAAAATATTGGTTAATAAGGCTTCCAAAGTTCGTCGACAGTCGATGCTGTTTTATTTTTACAATAAAAAACCTGTATGGTTTTGCTACGGCAAGACAGAAGATCCCATTAGTTTTGTATACAATAATACTAATCGAATTTGTAGAGCCCAACAAACACAATATAACAACGTTGATTTACATTATTTATTACTAATCGTGTTTATAGTATATAATTTTAGCTTAGAATTTAAGGCTAAGTTTAGAATAATTGTTTTGTTTTTCTTGTTTACAAAGTCAAAAGAAATTAATGCTAGTGAACTAAGAAAAGGCTTGATCACATAACATTATTTTTAATTAGTTCATATGCACTTATCTGAAAGCAAACCTTTTTGTTTGTTGGGCATAATATTGACAACGTAAACACACATACACACATAAACAATGTTCATAAGTATAAATTGCTTTTGCTGAGAGTTTATTTCTATTTTGGTAATTTGCTCTCCGTTGATGAGATTTCGCTCATTAGTCGTACACAAGAGGATTTTCAGAAAATCCTATCAATAATTTAGCAGTGGCAAAACAATGTATGGCAGTGCAACATCTTTGTAATTCTATA
This sequence comes from Trichopoda pennipes, assembly GCA_030448955.1. Lineage (NCBI taxonomy): Eukaryota > Metazoa > Arthropoda > Insecta > Diptera > Tachinidae > Trichopoda > Trichopoda pennipes. Next base: position 6,991,248 of record JASKUP010000056.1, on the reverse strand, counting down.
ATCTTTGACAAAAGTGAATGAACAATTTCTTATGAACATGATTTAACTATAAATATTTTTCCTTAGTCATATCTCACTCGGTGGGTTTTATTTAATTTTGTTTTTTCTTATTTTCTTTTTTGTTTTGTATATTTTCAGTGTTTTTATTTATTTATTTATTTATTGCCTTGTTGTTGGTATTTTTGTTTTGTTTTTTATTTGCTGTTTGTGAATATTGTTTTTTTCCTGGGTTTTTTATTTTGTATTGCTGTTGCTGTTGTTATTGTTATTGTAGTTGTTAATTCTATTTTAACGTTGTGCTTGCTGACGTGTTTAATTGTGTTTTAAATAATGGAGAAGCTAAGAAAGAAACCTTGAAAGTGTGTTGTATATATACATACATACATATTTTTATACCCACCACACCAACAACAACAACAACGCCAACAACAATTGTGGGGAGGTAATAATTAGTGCGTGCTAAAGTTTATAACGTCTGAGTATAAATAAGTTAGTATTTTTGTCTGACCATCTGATAGGTGGGTTTTGTTATTTTCTATTATAAAAACCTACATACATATAGCACTAGCAAAACAACACTTTAACTTGTTAATTAATTTAATAAAAAATATTATTTTTTTTTACCAAAATTAAGGCACTAGAAATAAAACCGTTTTCGTAGAAAACTATTAAAGTTCAGTACACACTGTTTTTTTATAACTCTATTCGATTAACTAATCTTTAATAAAAATCACCAAAAACTATCTACACCAGGTGTGGGGTAACAAACACCATCGTCATAAAATAACATAAATATCGGGTTTTCCAATGAGAAATTTGTATTTAAATTGTGGCAATACAAACAACATAACAGTTTTGACATTTAGTTTTTGACGTATTCATAGTAAATGCATTGACAACCGCATTCAAAAAATTAAAATCCACTATAAAAATGGTGGTCGTGTTGAATTCACATTTCTCTAAAATTCGTGATATTTCAGGCAACATAATCGTTCCTCTCAAAAACATCTATTAAGAATTTGGTCGTTAAAATTGAAACGACAGGGTCGATACAGCAACCCCTATTCGACCAGGTCGTTTAACTGAAACCATCTCAGCTGTGAGCCACAGTTTTTAAGCAGATCCATATTTGTCTATTCCCCGACGTTCTCAACAATTCGGGGTTCGTGATAAGATGGTGGTCAAATCACTGGGAATGAAAAGCAAAATCATTCACGCCGTATGAAGCCGAGGACTAATTCTAGCAACAGGTCTTTCCTAGCTACAATTTCAGCAGTTCTAAAGTAGGGTTGCGAACCACTACTCCTTGCTGAAGAGCTGGAGACAATCCAACTCCTGGTCCAGAATACATGACTAGCATGCTTACTTGATCCGGATCATTTACCCATTGGTGTTATTAAAGGCAAGATGATCCTGGCCACCATAATCAGTTCATGCTTGGAGCCGCAAAACCACAACCACCACGACGCTCCCGAAGGGCCAACATCAGTAATTAGTTAGAAAACAGCTAAAAGTCTAAAGAGACAATTAATGGAACTCTGTGACTTTCTGATTCCGTGGAAATAACGTGGAGCTTTTCTGCTACTGGGCGCCCTTATACCCCCAGCAGCACAGGTCTAGATAGTCGAGTATTCTATAAAGATCGATAAATGTACCCCCGGGGTGAACCTTAACAATTGGGGTTGCGTCATATGATTTACATCTGCGCCTGGCTATGGAGCCTTAATCAGATGGTGGTCAAACCACTTTGCATAAATAGGAACGTCATGCTCGTCCTAGGAAGCCGAAGACTAATTCTAGCAACAGTTTTTTCCTAGTTGCAACTTTAATGATTCCAAAACAGGGCTGCAAATCATCACTCCTTGTTGAAGAGTTGGAAACTTTCCAACCCCTGTCCAGAACACATGTCTAGCATGCTCACTGGACTGGATCATTTACTTTGCATGTCATTATCAGTGAGATGATCCTGGCCACCATAATAACCATTATACATATGGGGCCGCGAAACCACAACCACCACGATACTCCCATATAGGGACCAACCTCAATAATCAGCCAGAGAACAGTTAAATGTCTAAAGAGACAAATAACGGAACTCTGCGGGTCACTTATTCCCGTGGAAATAAAGTGGAGTTTCCAGTTGTACCCCTAAGATCAACAACTAGAAAGGACACAGAAAAATAACAACAGTAAACCTTTATTTTGTTATGGTTTTGGTCGTTCACTATTAGGGAACTATGAGAAATCCAGCACAAGAAGTTGACCTTCTATTAATGTACACAATCCTTATCTTCAGCTTTCTAATACAATTAGTTGTTTTTTTTATTCGTTAATGGTACAACAATAATTGTGCAATTTTCAGCTGTACCGAATCATAGATATCCTTAATCAAAGGAATTCTGTTATTCATCCTTATTATGTTTGGCGACGACAACGTCGTCGTCGATTTTGAGGCAACATCACTTTAACATAACATCAATACTAATTTGGTATTCCCTAACAGTTTTATGACGACGTCGCCAGTTTATCGATAATTTTAATAAAATATAACTCACATATCATTCATTTGTGTACTATTTTTGATAAAATTGTTGCGAAAAAAATAATAAAATCTGTATTCAATTGAACCTAAAATAAATTTAAAGCAAAATGTGCAGCACATTGTTTTTTACAATCTTTTTTTCTTTAAATTTTAAGTCGCGCCAAATCTGTAAAAAGAATTTTGTCAAACATGTATTTGTAAAGAACTACATGTTATATCTTTTACTATCCATCACTCATTCTATTTGGTGGACCGAGAGCGTTTAGAGCATTCACAACACTTTCTAATTGTTCCTTAAAATTAATAGGAACACTACATCTTTGAAATCCCTTGGCAAGTGATGGATTTTTTCCCAATGCTTTCACTAATTTTTCAAATTGGTTGGCATTGGTAATTTTAATTTTTTCCATTTTCTATTTTATTTGCACTTTTTCATATTTTTTTTTGTTGTATTTTTATTTTTTTAATCTTTTTAAATTTTTGTTTATAACAGCACGACACCAAAATCATAGACGACAATGTCAACGGCAATTTTAGGCAGCATCAACTTCAAGTTTTCTTACAGAATACCAACCTTGTGTTGCCAGTCATCGATAAATGGCAATACTGGCAACGAGAATACCGCTTTAGAACAAACGATAAAAAGCGACATCGTCTTGTATTGTCGTCGCCAAACAGACTTTATTTGGGGCTTTGGAAATGTTTATCCACCTATTATAAGTCACATATGGCTTTTTATACATATAAAAGTATGAAACATAAAACAAAACAGAGGTAAACGAGCAAAGCATTAGGTAGCCAAAGATTCTCTTATCCTTCTATACTAATTTTACATTATTTTTCTTTTTATTCCACTGGCCTCCCCCCTAATACCCATCATCATAGAACTATGATCTACTAAAGATCCACTGAAATGCACTTCATTCATTATTCTTTTTTTGTTCCAAATCGATGACGGGATGTGATCACATGCATAAAAAAATAAAATATTAAAGTACATAAATTGTCTTAATTTGAATTGTTGTTGTTTTCAGGCCCACTCAATTTCCTATATTTTTCAGCCAGGACATTTGTTACCTTCTCATGCCTTGTCGTCCTTCTATTCTTCCCTCTAGTATAAGTTGTAGAAATTCATATTTTGTCCACAGCAGGAAGTTCTTCTTCGTTTAATGCAGTGATGGGCAAACTTTTTGGGTGGCGGGCTAATAAATTAAAAAAAGTCTTGCGGCGGGCCATTAAATTAAAAAAAAACATGGAGGGTCATTCATTAAAAACTTATGGAATTGCTGTTCAATTCGGTTTAAGCTATATATTTGTTATCCCCCCGGGGGCACATTATAGTCTTTTTGGAACCTACTATTCCATTTAGATTGGTGTCTTGCGGGGTGGGAAAAAATACGGGGTTTACAGGAGTTTATAAAAGTCAGAATACTGAAAGCGAAACAATTTTTTTTACAATGTATAATCCACCAGGATGTTCTTTGCAAGGCTGCCTTGGATATTAACCACGTACTTAATATTTATTATTTTGAAATTAATTAATACCATTCGAGCCCGTGGTTTGTTACATCGACAATTTCAAGGGTTTTCATCGGAAGTTGATGCAGAATTTTTATTAAACAAAAATCAGGTGGCTGAGTTGTGGGCATGCCTTCTCGAGAGTTTGGAGTCTTCTCGAAGAAATTAAAGTTTTTCTAAAAACCAAAACTGAAATTGGGGATGAGTGGGAAATATTGGAGGATAAGATGGATTTACTCGAGCCCTATAATAAACTGAATAAGAAGTTAGAGGGAAGAAATCAATTTATAGATGAAACTTGGAGCTGTTTGAGGTCTTTTAAAACTCAATTGTTTATATTTTCTAAATGTTTGGGAAAAAATGATTTGACTCATTTTTCAAGACTTAATTAATTCTTTGAGGCCTGTGAGTGAAGAGAAGTTAAAAGTCTTTTCACAATGTTTATTAAAACCGTATTCAGAATTTGAAGCCAGATTTGCTGACTTTTAAAAAATCCAACCATGTTTAGAAATTATTTTAATGCCTTTTAATGTTAATCCCGAGAATGTTCCATCTGATTTACAATTGCAAATTATAGAATTGCAATGCAATAATAATTTAAAACAGCTATTAAATACAGATAAGCTTAATTTCTATAAATCCTTACCGAAAGATGAATTTCCAAAGCGCAGAAAATTATGGCAATATTTGCTTCCTCATATTTATGTGAACAGGCCTTTTCAGTAATGAAATGCAGACAGAAAAAATTCAATAAGAAACCGATTGTCAGACGAAAGTCTGTTTAATTTATTAAAAGTCGCATCCTCCCAGCTGGAACCAGATTTTGAGGAAATTATGTCAAGTCAGAAACAGCTCCATGCTTCCCATACATCTGGAAAATCTTACAATCTTATACAAGTTTTATGTTGTTTTAAAATATTACGTAAAATAACTAATAAATATACAGCTTAAACCGAACTTTTAAGTGAACAGCAACCCCATAATGAATGACCCTCTATGTTTTTTTTTTTTAATTTAATGGCCCCGCAAGATTTTTTTTAAATTTATTGGCCCGCCACCCAAAAGATTCGCCCATCACTGGTATAGACTTTGTCCTTAACATAGCCCCACTAAAAATAATCCAGCAGTGGCAAATCACACAATCTGGCTGGCCACTTAACTGCTGATTATCATGAAACTATGCGATCGGGAAATTTGATTTGCAATAAAATGATCACTTCATTTGCTGTATGACATGTGGCACCGTCCGGTTGAAACCACATGTCAGTGATATGCACTTCGTCAATAATAAGCCAAAATAAAGTTATTAGCGTCTCGCGATAGTGTGTGTGCGGAAAAAAAACGGCCCAATTACGCCTCCAGGCTAGGTGGTGCACTATACAGTGACACGTTGTGCATGCAAAGACTTCTCAATATCTGTAGGTTTTTCAGAAGTCCAAATGCAGAAATTTTGCTTGTTGACAAACCTTGACAAATGCAAAAATGATTTTGATCATATTGTTAGTGTTGCCACAATTGAAAACCAAAATTTTTGTTGAAAAAGCTGATACTTTAATAGAAAGATGACTGACTGGTGAAATAGTTTGTTTCGCTATCAGAAAGAGTCCTACTTGCATAACAAATAGGTTTATCGCTGCCTATATGTCCCTGAGAGAGAATCGCGCCCAGTGCAATGTTGCTTGCATCTGTTGTTAGAAGAAAGGGTTTTGAGAAGTCAGGGTATTGTAGTAATGGGTCGTTCATCAGAATGTTACTGCAAGTTTCGAATGATTTTTGGTATCTATCGTCCAATGTTATTCTCCTACCTTTTGTTAAACATTCCGTTAATGGTTTTGTCAGTTTTGCTAGGTCAGGGATGAATTTTCTGTAATAGCTAAGTAGACCTATAAACTACTTTATTTAGCGGTTAGTGCGTGGTATTGGAAATTTCCGGATGGCTTCAATTTTTGTTGGATTAGGTTACCGCCGTTACCACCAAAATCGATTAGATATGGCTGTGGCAATTACATACAATTAATGAGAGTTTGAAAACTTTGTTTCATTTATTTTTGTTTTAATGATATCGGGTGTTTTGTATAGAGGTATGGTATTCTATGTTAGTAACACTTTTTTAGCTGACGCCCTTTTTTATTTTGTTTTGCCATTTCAACAGGACTGGCGCCATAACAATGATTCCAAATTGTGCAAACTATGGCCAAAACAAGAATGCCAATGATCCGAATTTTCATAATCGAATTTTGTATAGTTTCCCTTTTGTTTGGAGTGATGATAATCTTTGAAAATAATGCTCATGAGTACGTTGCAGTCTATAGTGTTGGCTATAGAGGCATGATTACTAACTTTTCCGTATTGGTTTCAACAATTAAAATTAATTTTGCTGAAGAAGCTTTCCATAGGAAAGCGAAATATTGAAAAAAATATATATTGTTAAATTAATTAAAAAAGACCGTTAAAAAGAATAACAGATATTTATTTAAGATATAAAACGGTCGATAAAAAAATTTAAAAAAATATATTATTAATAAAAATTTTAGCTTTGTGTTTTAAAAGATGGGCGCTTATCTGACAAGCAAAATGTGCAAAATTAGTTTTTTAAGAGCCAACGGAGGCATCATTTTATTTATTTTTTAATAATAAGCTAAACTTTTGTTATAGTCATTGAAGACAATTTTTTCGGTTGAAATTTTAACACCAAATTTAAGTTGATAAATTTGGAAAAAAAACTCCGGCACCTAAAATTACATCAGTTCAAAATCAGCACATTTTATCTACTTCGTATCCCGAAATGGCACGACCAATCAATACTCATGTATCGTATGCCGACGCCGTAAAAATCAACACTGTTCCACAAAAAAAAAATGTTCCATCACCAAATACCATAGCAGATGCTAACTCAAGCTTCAATTTTACTCGCCTTAAAGCTACTATTGACAACCTTGTGCAAAGAATAAACAATTTTACAACTAGTATGACTAGCATGATGCAACAAATACTGCAAATGCAGAATACTCTGCTTCAAGCAATTGTGAACAGAAAATGAGTTCGTTGAAAATATGTTTCTGGAATGCAAATGGCATTCGCCAACATAAAAACGAACTCGAACACTTCCTCACGGAAAATAGCATTGACATCATGCTGGTCTCTGAAACGCATTTGACGACAAGAGGTATTTTTAAAATTAATGGATTCACATTTTATGATACCAAGGATCTGAGAGGAAGAGCATGCGGCGGCTCAGCAATTTTAATAAAGTCTAGACTGAAACACCACTGAAACGTGAAGACTATTTGCAAGCCACAACTATTTGTGTTGAAAATCTTTTTAATGATATAGTAACATCATCTGTCTACCCTCCTCCCAGGTTTTCAATAACCAAGGAGCAGTATGAACAATTTTTTAAAGGTCTGGGACCACGTTTTTTGGCAGCTGGCGATTATAATGCAAAGCACACCTACTGCGGTTCGCGCTTAATTACATCTAGGGGCCGAGCATTGTACAACGCTATTAGCAGCAATGATTTGGATGTTGCTTCGAGTGGTCAGCCTACATACTGGCCTACTGACAGCCAAACAATTCCGGATGTAATAGATTTTGCTGTCACAAAAAATATTTTATAATATTCTTATGACAGTAGAAGCTTCCATGGATTTATCTTCGGATCATTCTCCAACCATTGAAACTATTTGTAACCCGCTTAGAAGACATTTGTTTTTTCCTAATACAAATATGATCAGTCGCATCAACTGGTTGAGTTTTAAAAAATATTTCAGCAGCCATTGTTGGGAAAATATTTTGCTAGGAACACCGGAGGACGTGGAGTATAGCCTTGCAACTTCAAGTGAAAATATTAAACAAGCAGCTCAGCTTGCAACAACTAAACATCCGCAGACTACTTTAGGTCACATCTATTCTACAGACATTGAACGTCTCGTAGCGGAAAAACGAAGAGCTAGAAGAGGCTGGCAACAACATAGATCGCCCCTGCAGAGGCAGAGGCAGAGGCAGAGACAAAGCGGCTTAGAGACTTGCAAAGCTTTTGAAAAAACTACATCGTTTGAGAAATATCTGGAGGGCCTCGATGCTACACCTAACTCCAATTATTCTTTATGGCGTGCTACAAAAAATCTTAAAAGGCCCGTTGAGTACAAGCCACCTCTACGTAATATCAGTGAAGATTAAGCAAGAAGGGACGCTGAAAAAGGCGACTTGTTTGCCGAATACTTGAAAGATGAAAGATGTATTCACCCCACACAAATGTACTGATGATGTTAATTTGCCGAGCGTTGCTGCATTACCCCCTTGACCCTTAAAGTTTAGGTTGCGTGAGGTTCAAAAGTTAATTTCTGAGATAAACCCGAAAAAATCCACTGGTATGGACGGTATAGTAACAAAATGTTGAAGGAGCTCCCCAGTCAGAATCATGCTATTAATTTTTAATGCCATTTTACGGCTTAAATACTATCCTGACCACTGGAAGATTTCTAAAGTTAAAATGATTCCAAAACCGGGTAAAGACCTAACCAAAACCGAGTCATATAGGCCCATAAGTCTATTACCAACTATTTCAAAGGTTTTCGAAAAGTTGCTTATGGATAAATTGTCTCCAATGCTAAGGGATAAAGGGTGTATCCCAAACCATCAATTTGGTTTTAGAAGTAGACACAGCACAATTGAACAAACCCATAGATTGGTTCAGGTGATAAGAAGGACTTTTGAAGCGAAGAAGTATTGTTCAGCTATTTTTATTGATGTTTCACAGGCTTTTGACAAAGTTTGGCATGAAGGTCTATTTCTAAAACTGACCGCTCACTTGCCTTGTAACATGAGCAACCTACTAAAAAGCTACATAATTGGACGAAAATTTTCTGTTGTTGAAGGAGACTTCGTTCTTCGTTAGTGTATCCAAACCAATTTCCTCAGCCGTACCACAAGGTAGCAATCTTGGACCAGTTTCATATTTGATATATACCTGCGATATGCCTGTAAGTGAAACTGTCCACACTTCTACGTTTGCTGATGATACAGCGTGTCTAAATTCGCATGAAAACTCCCATAAAGCATCCATAAATCTTCAGCAACATATAACTCAGTTGGAGTTGTGGTTAAAATTATGGAGAATTAAAGTGAACGTTCAAAAGTGCATTCATGTGACCTTCACCCTGCGAAGAGATAATTGTTCATCCGTTCGAATCAATAATCACATTGTTCCTCACCATACTTATGGGAGATATCTTGGTATACATCTTGATCGTCGCCTTACATGGAAACATCATATTGACTCAAAGCTAACAGAAATGAAACTTAAACTAACACAATTACACTGGCTCATTGGCAGGAACTCAAAACTTAGCCTAGATTGTAAGCTTCTAATTTACAAGAGTATTTTGAAACCAATATGGTCTTACGGTATGTGCTTGGATTCTTACGGAATCCAACTTTGGGGCACTGTCTCAGCTTCAAATGTGGATAGAATTCAACGTGGACGGAATAAAATTTTACGGTTAATAACTTCCGCTCAGAAATTCAAACATACATTGTGATTTAGACATACCGCTGGTGACTACAGAAATCATCAAATACGCAGGCAAATACTTAATGAAGCTTGAAGACCATCCTTATCCCCTTGCTCGCAATATCTTGGATTACAGTGGACATAGCCGATTAAAAAAGAGGGATACCACAGCTTTAATCCTCAATGCTACAGACGACACATCTTAGAAATATTTGTTTTGTTTTTTTTTTAATGTCAATTTTTTTTACCCAAAAGATTAGTTCTGACATGGTCGGGACTAATGTAACTTTTTTTTAGAATTGAAGATTTTAAAACTTATTGTTAGTACAGTTTCTTGAAGATACAGTAAATAATTAATGAAAAAAAAATGTATTTAGAAAAAGATTATTATTACTTTGCAAAAGTACGAATAAAACATATTAGCAACTCTGCAAAATAATTTCTATATTCATGTAAGTACAATATAGTCACGTAAAAGTCTTGAATGATTCGCTTTAGCATTTGACAGACTTTGCGTTCAATTTTTGACATTAGCTTAAGCCAAATTATGCATATTATACTTGAGCCTTTACTCTGTTTAATTTAACATAAGAAATGAAATTTAAAAATAGCAAAATAACTTCATTTTCCTCTTAAGGCATTCAGTAAATGCATGAAAAATTTAATGGCTGTGTTGCAGCAAGTATTTACACAGAAACTAGCAACAACAACATTTGTAAATTTTCAGAATCCGCTGCAGTAACTAGCACACTTATAACAGGGGCCTAATTTTGTTATTCGTTCACGAGTGGATCCTTACTCGAACGAGTTTTTTCATTTTTAGGATTCTCTGATTCGTTATCGAAAAACCGGTATCAACAAAATTTTTTTGACTACTAAATCAAAAAAATAGAAAATGTAAGTTAAATATTTTGTTATAATTTTTTGTTTTTGTAAAATATAAAAAATAATTTCCTGAAGAAGCTTTCCAAAGCGAAATATCGAAAAAAATAAAATCGTTAAAATATTTAAAAAACCGTTTAAAAGATTAGTGCAAAATAAAAATAAAAATTTACTGTCGGTGGGGCTGTTCAGCTGTGCTGGTCGCTGTGCTGTCTTTATACGGCAGTTAATTTCCGACTATCCTTCTATTTTCACCACCTGTTTCATCTCTTCTCTATCCCTTTCCTAAACGAATGTAGCACGGTACTTGCCTAAATAGGCATAGGCAAAGAAAAAGATGAAGCCCATTTTCACTTGGGCTTCTGAAAATTCTAGAACGATTATTGAGAAGCCTTTGCATGTTCAACGTATCACTATACGGTGCGCTATGTGGTCTGGAGGCGTGATAAAGTCGCTTTTTTTTTAAAGATGATGGTAGAAATGCGGTAGCGGTTAATGGATCACGCTATCCCGAGATGCTAACAACTCAATTTGGCCCTTTTATTTACAAATTGGATATCACTGACATGCGATTTCAACAGCACGGTGCTACATGTCACACAGGCAATGAAACGATCAATTTATATCAAACAAAATTTCCCGACCGCATACTTCACGATAATTGGCAGTTAAATGGCCAGCAAACTTCTTTTAAAAAACCCTTTAGGTAAGAGTGGGCAAATCTAAGGTTAGGAAGTAAATAGGCTTAAAACACACATTTATTTGAACATTAAATCACTTTGTTGCAACAATGCCTTGCGTTTAAGCTTCTTCGCTGTAAGGCGAGAATAATAATTCAGCAGCGTTAAATTACAAGAACGTGGCGGCCAATTGACATCACCAAAACAAAAAATTACGCGACCGGGATATTTCTCATACAATAGCTAAATTATTTGAAGACTGTGTGGGATATGATGCCGTTTTGCTAAAACCAAAGGTCACTGATTATAATATCAGTCAATTGTGGCCATAAAAACGAATTATCATAGTTCCATATCTCAGAGAATTCCGCACCGTACGGTCACTTTCTTTGGGTGTAGTTTATTTATAAGAAAAAGTATATAAGAGTTGGGAAATGTGAGGTTAGGAAGTAAATAGGCTTAAAACATAAATTTTTCTCACAATTAAAGCAATTTTTGCAACAAAGCTTTGCTTATCTCGTCAACGCAGCATCACATTTAATCTTTGAAAGGTGGCCACAGAAAATAGTCCACAAGAACAAGGCGGCGAATTGACATTGCCAAATCAAGAAATTACGCGATCGGGAAATTTTTCATGCAATAGCTAAATTCTTTGGAGACTGCGTGGTTTGTGGCCTCGTTTTGTATTTTTTTTTTCATAGACTGTGTTTGGATTTTGTAAGCTCCGTATGGGACAATTTTAAGTTTTACATAACCGCATAACTGAAAATAGGCCTAAAGATAATTTCGTTGAAAATTGCGTTGTTTTCGCATAATTTCATGACAATCAGCAGTTAAGTGACCAGCCAGATCTTGTGATTTAAATCCACTGGACAGAATCCATACGGAGTCAATCGAATCGATTTTAGCCTTAAAACTTAAAAATCCCTGATGTAAAGAAGGAAATAGGACCGCCATTTTGCAAAAACGTGATTAAAAACTTTGATGAAAAAATCGATATCTGTCAGCGTGGTCGTAGTGGACATTTGCCAGATATAATTTTTCATTCATAATTAATTAATCTTCGTAATACAATAAAAATTTGAACTACCTTAATCCAAATTGTTTTAGAAAACAAACTTCTTGTTGAACACCCCTTTATTTCAAGCCAGGAGTGTAAAAAATAATTTTCCCTTAAAAGGAGATTTTTGGGAAATTTATGACCCCACATACAGATGAAGCAAAAAGCATACTGTCAACGGGATACATTTTTTACTTGTTCTTGAGTTTTCTATGCTTGTTGTTGCCTTTTTTACAGTGTTGTAAAAAAAGAAAAAAATTTTAGCCGCCATAATTTTCTGGATACAAATTAGTTTTTTTTATAAGCTATTTGTGGTGCCTGGAAGCGCTTAGATTCATATTCATATATACACCGTGGCTGAAATCTTGCTAAATATTGTTAGTGAAATATTAGACTTTGTTATAATTTCAAATTTCCTATATTTCTTATTTGTTTTATTTGTTTCAATATATAATTATGCGGTATAGCCATGTCTGAAGTAGCTATCCACTATAAATATTCGCCACAGACATCGCTAAATCGCGTTTAGCTTTTCAATACCTTTTTTTTATTTCTCATGCGTAAGTATATGTTACTCGAATAAGGAATAAAAAAAAATTCAGCATTGTCGAATTTTATCGTTTACTATTTTATTGTGAAACATTTCTAATATTGAATTTTTAATTTCAGATTGAACTCGGTGCCGTTTCCATTCCTAAATCTGTTAGCAAAAATCGTATCATAGAAAATATAAGTATTTTTGACTTTAAACTCTCGCCCGATGATCACATGATCTTAGATACCTACAATACTGGCGAACGTTTGATACCCATGGATGATTTATTTATTTATTTATTTATCATTGATTGTCTACGGAATTTAACATCCTTGCAGACATTTTAATTAAAATACAATATAAATTATCTTAAATTAACACCCATACAATAATAAATACTAGCTTTACATACAACATAAAAATTTGCTCAAATTAAACATACATACAATTAAAACAAATGTTGTAAAAAAATATACATAAATGCAAACACCTAGTTGTTCAGGTAAACTAATAAGGTATTCCTTATTGCGCTTACTGACAAATTGTAATCTACGAAATTATAATATTTATTAAAATCTGCACAAATTCTCCTAAAAGGGTCCGCGTTAGCATAATTGGCTCGAAAGAATTCCACTGCTAAAGGTATAAAATGTCGTGTAGGGCGTTGCGGTACACTTAGAGTAATCCTGTTAATAAGTGAATGCGTAGAAACATCGCCAATTATCACACCAAAAATGAACGAAATATTAAGAGCTGTTCTACGACTCCTTAAAGTTGGTAGCTTAATAAGAGAAAGTCTAGCTGAATAGGCAGGTAAGTCCAATGGGTTAAAGTTCAAACCACGGAGGCAAAAAAGCAGGAACTGTTTTTGAACAGATTCGAGAACATCTGAGTATTTTCTATATAAAGGGTCCCAAATGACGGATCCATACTCTAGAATAGGCCTGACAAGGGACATATAAAGGCTTTTGGTAACGTATGGATCATCAAACTCTTTAGCCCAACGTTTTACAAATCCAAGTACACCTCTAGCTTTGGTTGCTGTCAAATTGATATGTGTAATAAAATTGAGTTTGGAGTCAAGTAGCAATCCAAGATCTAGTATTTTGTCAACTGCCTCCAAATGATGGTCATCGATATAGTAGCATGCAGTTATCGGTTTCTTTCTAGCAAAACACATATATTTACATTTCTTGAGATTTAGCTCCATACGATTTATTTTACACCAGTTGTAAAACGAGTTAAGGTCACCTAGGAGGCGTTGCTGGTCAGTTACTTGACAATAACTAAGAAAAACGTTTACATCGTCAGCATACATCAAAATATTGGATGATTGAATGACATCAGGCAAGTCATTAATAAATAGCAAAAAAAGAAGCGGCCCAAGGTGGCTTCCCTGTGGTACTCCAGATAGAACCTTTATGCATCTAGAGGAGGCGTTATTAAAACGGACCATTTGTTTCCTATTCGTTAGGTAAGAGTAAATCCATTTGACAGTTAAATCGGCAAAACCTACTAATTCCAATTTTTTCTTTAGGAGGATATGATTGATTTTATCAAATGCCTTGCTGAAATCAGTATATATAACGCCAGTTTATTGTTTTTTTTTTTTTAACCCACAATGTATTATTGTTGAAAAGTGTAAAAAATTTGTTATGCCAGAGCATCCCTTTCGAAATCCCTGTTGATTATTGGTTATCAAACTTGATGTATGAAAGCATAAATGTTCGGTAATAATTTTTTCAAATAATTTGGGAGTAGTACTTAATTTTGCAATACCACGGTAATTTCAAATATCAGACCTGTTACCTGATTTAAAAAAAGGAATAATATAAGAATCCTTCCAGATTTCAGGAAAAGTACCATATTTTATTGACATGTTGAATAAAATTTCCAAAGGGATGGAAATACTTTCAGCACAATTTATCAAAATATTACTGGGGATGTTGTCAGGTCCACAATTATATGAGAATTTAATCCTTTTCAATTCCTTGGAGATTGTCAAAATGTCGATAAATGGTATATTAATCGTTTGAGATTTTGCAATATTAAATGGGTACTTGAAAAATTCATCATAATCTGCAACTGAGTAATTTGTCGAGAAAAAATCGGCAAATAAATTGCATATAACAGTTTCATCACTAGATTCGGTTTGTTGGAACTTTAAAGTAGAAGGGAATCCATCTGTTTTCCTTTTTTGATTAACAAATTTGTGGAATGCTTTTGGATTGCGTTTTAAATTGTCTTTCAATTTGTGCATATAAATATTATAAAATAGTTTATTAAGCGAAGAGTATGTAGCGCGGCTAATAGAATACCTTAAATAATTAGTACAATCACCAGACTGTTTGAATTTTTTATATAGTCTGTTCTTCCTATTTTTAGTGTACGATAATTGTTTATTGTTCCAAGGAGGTCCAACCTTTTGCTTGGTTATCTTTTTCGGAATACAAAGATCCATAAAGGAATGCTTTAGTCTTTTGATCCATATCGGTGCAAGATAATATGTTATTCCAGTTAGTATCCATAATCCATATTTAATAAACTGTAATTTGTATTCTTAAAACAGAATGTCTTTGTATATGAAGGCACAACAGATTTGTTTGGAATTGAACCCAACATTTCGATGGTAGGATGGTAGATAACCCCGGGTGTTATTATGATGCCAAGAATAGCA
Source organism: Trichopoda pennipes (assembly GCA_030448955.1). Lineage (NCBI taxonomy): Eukaryota > Metazoa > Arthropoda > Insecta > Diptera > Tachinidae > Trichopoda > Trichopoda pennipes. The sequence continues at coordinate 6,975,842 of JASKUP010000056.1, read as the reverse complement.
TTTATTATCTATTTAATATCGATTATTGAGTAAAAATTCCATTTTATTTATGACGACCTTAATCACAATATTTATAATTAAAAATAACTTAATGTGAATTTATTATGCAGCTTTAAATGTGTTTTAAAAGAAACAATTTTTAATTTCAAACACTGAACAACAGAAGTATTCATATGACCACAAATTTTGCAATTTGTATACTATAAACCGACAACGAATTGTTATAGTTTGTTCGAAATATGTAGGATAGCAAAAAATTATGTTATTAAATTTACTGTTTATAACGGGTAGGCGAATTTGAGGTTAGGAATTTGACCTTTGGCTTAAATCACACACTTTTTTTTGATAACTTCAGTTTTATTGTTATAAATGAAAAGCAGAAATATGGAAATTAATAATATAACTTCAGGCAACGGCAAACGTCCGCTCTTTCCACAATATTACGAAGCACATTTTTCAATAAAGCTGCGCTTATCTCATCAATAAAGCATCGAATCTTTCAGAGTGTCAGTTGTTTGTGGGTTTGGCTGACTGTGTAGCGCCGTCTTGCTGAAACCAGAGCTCAATATTAGCCAATTGTGACCCCAAAAAATTGGTTATCATGGTTCAGCAACACAGAAACAAAAACAAACAAAAACGGAGGTTTTCTGCAACACTAAAGTTGTTTTCCATTCGAAAATAATTTCGATTTTTCAGAGCAGTTCTCACATACAAAAAGCACAAATATTTATTAAATAATAAATTAAAATAATTACTTAATATAGGGCATCGAAAAGTCATAACCACCCGTTTAGACTTTCTTATTTGTTTTCGTTTTTTTTTTTTTTTTGCTTTTTTGCGTTAACGAGTATTTTATATTTTTAAAATGTTTATTAATTTTGTTTTTGCGTAAATTCCAATGACACTTTGTTTTATTTTATTTACTTTTTTCTGTTTTATTAATTAGTAGTAGTAGTTGTTGTTGTTGTTTTTGTTTTTGCTGTATCAAGTAGAGATTTTATGTTAAATATCGTCGTTAAAGTAATTTTAATTAATTTGCTGAAATGTTTACTACTAAATATTATTCTGTTTTGATAAGTTAACGCTGCATTAACTTTTAGTATTTTATTATTTGTAATTATTTTTTCGCATTTGTAGCAAAATCAACAAAATTTAAAGAGAAATCAACTTCAAGAAAAGTTAATTCATTTTCACATTTCCCATTCACTAAATTTATTAAAATATACGAGTAAACAGTATCGCACAAAACTAAACCGCAAAATTCTCTAAAAAAGCAAAAAAAAAAAAATAGTTTTCTTTAAACGACGTTTTCGCTCTCTATCCTCATTGGCTACAGTGTAAAAAAGTGAACGCCCAAGCAAAACCAGCAAACGAAACGACCAGGCAATAACTGGCATGATTAAAAATGATCCATTCATAAATTTACGATTTTATAGCTTTATAGTTATGTAAGAGACTTCCATAATTTTGGGTTGTGAACAATCAGGTCACAAGAGGTGCCCTTGTAGGCTAGTAGGTAGTGTACTAGCTTACCAGTCTGGGGATTGTGGATTCGATTCCTAACACAGAACTTGGCTATTTTCGCTACAAAAAATAAAAATTAACTGTCGGTGGGGCTGCTCAGTAATGAAGGCATGGTCCCTGGCCCCTGTGCTGTCTTATACGACGGTTAATTTTCGATAACATGGGCCTTCTAAAAATAAAAGCTGCCCCGGTAGGCTAGGAGCTAGTGTACTTAGCCCACCACAAATCTTGGGCTGGTTGTTTTCACTACAAAAAAAAAATAGCATGAAGGCTATGGAACTATCCTTCTACTTTTAACTACCGTCTCTGTCCTTTCCTAAAGAATGTAGCACTGTTGGTAGGCATTATTGCCTGAAGTGTTTCTTGTCTTTAAAAAAAAATTATCCATCTACATCGTCTTAATGGAATCTCACTATTAAGACATGTGCCATCTGGTGGTAAAAGGGAGTCCAGTCCCCTAAAAGCTAGCAGAAGCCAACTGCACAACTTCCTCTTTATATTCACGGGAATCAATAAGCACCAGGGCTCAGCTCTATCTGATTTTTGAAGGGCCTATTGGCCCTTTGGAGAGTATCGTGGTGGTTATGGTTTCGCAGGCCCTCAATAAAAGATTAAGGGGCCAGGATCATCTCACTTTTGACTAAGAACAAAGAGTGAATGATCCGGATTCAGTGAGCATGCTATGTCATGTGTTCTGGACCAGAAGTTGGGTAGTCTATAACTCTTCAGCAAAGAGTAGGCGCTCTCGAAATTGCAACTAGGAATGACCTCTTGGATAGAGATATCCATCATCTTCCTAGGGCGTGGGTGTACGCTACATATCACCCAAAGTAATTCGATCCACCATCGTGTCATGGCCACATGGCTACGTAACGATGTAAATCTTATCACGTAATATAGTCAAAGGGTCACGCAGGCTAGATGGATATGTTCCCATATTTATAAGTGCTAGCCTGGGCTAGCAGGAGCTCCCAAATTGAAGACAAGATTTCAAAGTCCGACCAGTGAACTTAATACACCCACACTGACACCACGGGAACCATTTGCCCGCACAGCTATGGCCCTATTCTCCTCGAGAAGTTACGTGGTTGGTTTAATCGGTGCTTGAAGAAAAGTGTCCGAAGAGATGTTAAAATAGGTTCAACATCCAATGTCCTAGCTTGCATATGCAACAGGACAAGAAGTTGCATTATCTCCAACTCTTCAGCAAGGTGTGGGGACACGGCCCTACTACAAGCACTCAAAAACTTGCAACTAAGACGTGTATGCTTCTTAGAGCACTGGTGGCCTCTTTTCTTGCACCCATCATCAGATTAAGGCCAAACCGCCAAGCGCTGACGTCAACCTTATCACGTACATATCGTTAAAGTCCATTACTATATAATTAATGTCCAAACTCTAAGAACCATTCAAAGACGGGCTGTAGAAGATGACTTAAAATCTTATGAAAGTGAAAACAAACCCTTTATTTCACGTAAAAATAAACTCTTACGAACGAAATATGCAAAGGAGTACCACACAGTAGATAATCATACTTTTCTCCGATGAGTCGAAATTTAACTTGAAAAATTCCAACGGTTTAATATAATTTAGAGATCCAAAGGGCAACGTATAAATCCATTTTATACAAAAGTTACTATGAAACATTGCGGAGACAGCGTCTTTTTTTGTTTTGTTTTGGATGTTTTTCACACTATGACCCGATTCATTAAATTAATGGACTAATCGTTTCGTTTATACAGACATTCTTACCCCCCGGGGGTCTTTGGAGATAGCAACAACTTAGACCTGTGCAACTGGTGGAAGAAGGAGCCCAGACCCCTAAAGTCAGCAGGGGTACAACTGGAAACTCCACTTTATTTCCACGGGAATCAGTGACCCGCAGAGTTCCGTTATTTTACTCTTTAGACACTTAACTGTTCTCTGGCTGATTATTGAGGTTGGCCCTTTATGGGAGTATCGTGGTGGTTTTGGTTTCGCGGCCCCATATCGGTCTATAGTTCTATGGTGGCCGGGTTCATTTCACCTTTAATAACACCAACTCTTTCCAACTCTTAAGTAAGGAGTGATGATTTGCAGTCCTTCTCTGGAATCATCGAAGTTGCAACTAGAAAGTTCTGTTGCGTAGAGTTATAGCTTCGGCTTCCTAGGACGAGCATAACGTTCCAAATTATGCAGTGGTTTGATCCACCATGGTTCTATGGTGGCCGGGTTCATTTCACCTTTAATAACACCTACCTGGTGAAATGTTCCCAGATCCAGGGAGCATTCTAGACATGTATTCTGGACAGGAGTTGGAAAGTCTCCAACTCTTTAGTAAGGAGTGATGACTTTCAGTCCTTCTCTGGAATCATCAAAGTTGCAACTAGAAAGTTCTGTTGCGCAGAGTTATAGCTTCGGCTTCCTAGGACGAGCATGACTTTCCAAATCATGCAGGCGCAGATGTAAATCTAATCACACGTATACATACATTCTCCAAAATATCTTGTTTGCACATGCAAAGAAGAAAATGCCGTTTAAGTGGAGGTACCATTACGCTAACGACCCTAAGCACACATCTAAATATCTAAAAAAAATGGTTAATTGACAACAAATTTAATGTTTAAAGGTGGCCAGCACTAACGTCGATTCTCAATTATTTAGAAAACCTCTAATGTTTTGCAAAAGAAACACATGGTAATGTATGTAATCACTTAAAATCAGACCGCCAGAAAAAATCCAAACTAAGTTTAAAAGCTGGCGGTATGACGGTCGCAAGATTAGGATTCGTATTTTATTTGCTTGAAATCCAATATGTCTGTTACCATACGGCGGTGGAAGATATAGCACCGAAATGGATCTTCCAACAGCACAATGACCCAAGACATATTAGTCGATAAGCTAAGGAGCGCTTTCGGTTATGCAGGGGCCAGCATAGACACCCAACCTCAACTCAATTAAGCTTCTTTTAGCGAGATATTAAAACAGCTGCCCACAACTTAAAATCGTCCAGCAGCGAGTAGCTTTGGCATGTTGAGAAAAAAAGTTTGAAAGAAGAACCGAATTAAGCGTTGTCAACACTTAGCCAACTTAATGCTACGTTACTCTTTTGCACTTATGAAAAAAGGCAAGCATTGAATTATTTCAATAGGTTTGCACCTCTGAAAAAATTTCATTCCAGGCAGTTTCCGCGTTTTTGACGAGCTTATCCATATTTTAACACTTATGGCGGTCTATTTTTTGGTCTACAATTCCCCATGGATGGGATTGAGATGGGGTGATTGTGGCATAAACTTTAAAACTTTAATTTTGTTGCTAACGAATGACTTTGTCACACATTTAGATGTGTGTTTAGGATCGTTGTCCTGCTAATACCTACACTTTAAAGGCACTGCCTCCTCTGACTGTAGAAGCATCACATTTTGATGAATTGCTCCATAAAAGTTTCGTTCCGACTATTCCATTTATTCTACCAATCGGCATTATGTCATAATGTGAAAACCATTCCAAATAAAAAAACACTACCTCCGCCTTTATAGACTCGCCTTTCACAGTCCCTTTTGTACAACGTGGATTAATACGTCGCCCTTTGGAACTTCTACCTATCTATCAGAACTTTACAAATTTAACTTCAATTCATCAGAGAAAAAAACGGTTTACTATTTTGTGATATTCTAATTAATGTGTTTCTTTGCGAATTCAATACTGGCGTGTCTCTTTTTACCTAAAAGGGCTTGTTTGTACTCAGGGGATAACCCCTGCAGATGCAATACATTGTGCCAGAAGTAGGACGAAGGAGGGAGTAGTGTTTGTGGACATTCAATTTGAACTTTCCTACATCGAAAGCGACAGGAGAGACCTCTGGAAGATGTTTACTCCATCTATGGAGTGTTCCTGTAATTCGTAGTGCGATTCACTGGCCAATCAACCACAAATGGATGTGCTCTCAACGAAAATCGCTTTAAACGCAAAAACGTGTGAGTAACGGGAACAAGTTCACTTATTTTGTTAGACCACTTACTTACCATTGTAGTAACGACAAAAAAAATTCAAATACAACCCACATTGCGTCGATGCTCTAGAGAATCAATAGAGTTGGATATGCTACTGTCGCCAATTAGCCGCTTGGCCCTCTCCTGTACGCGGTCGAACAACTTCAAAATAGACTTTGATGCTACGGCCCATACATGAGAGTTGTATGCTTGTATTCCATTTATGGACGGATATAGGTGGTACGGAGATCAGATGGAGTAAAGTATCTTTTTTGGAAAAACCCTGAAGGCTAGTAGGTAGTGTACTAGCTTGTCAGTGTGGGGGTTGTGGGTTCGATTCCTAACGAAGACCTTGGTTTTTTTCACTTCAAAAATAAAAATTGACTGTCGGTGGGGCTGCTCAGCGATGAAGGTATAGCTATTGGTCGCTGTGCTGTCTTATACGGCAGTTAATTTCCGACTATCCTTCTACTTCCGCCACCTGTTTCATCTCTTCTCTATTCCTTTCTTAAAGAATGTAGCAAGGTACTTGACTAAATAGGCATCGTTGCCTGAAACCCGAGAAATGTGTTTAGTCCATCCAACATCACACTGAATTTTCATGCCAAGAACAGGAGCTTCCGATTTCGTAATACCTATATCACTCATAGTAACAGATGCAGCATCATTTTCGAACACAGATCTATGTGTAAGCATGCAACATTGTGCCTTACGGGCATTAAAATTTACTCACACGACCCCATTCCAAGATTGTTGCGAGATCGTGAATGAGCGTATCATTCATGTTCTACCTTTTTGAAAAGAAAGTCATTTAGAAAAGTAAGAAATAAAGTAGGAAAAACGGAGCCTTGCGGTACTCCTAAATTAATCTTGATTTCGTCTGATGAAAGCCCATTTATAACATCTCATATAGTGGGATTCCTGAGAAAACTCGATATAAATCTGGAGAAATTTCCTCCGACACCAAATGCAACAAGTTTTGCCAGAAGTACATCTATCAAACGCCTTAGAAATATCTAGAGCCACTACCTTACTCTCTTCGAAATGACGTGATAAGATTTACATGTAGCGTCATTCCCGCCCTAGAAGGCCTTCGAATATGTATATACTCAGCTCACTCCTAGTTGCAACCTTAAAAGCCCGGAGTAGGCTGCAGCCTTCACTATCCAACTCCTGGTCTAGGAGGCATGAAGCTTAATATAATTTAGAACACGACGGCATTCATACTCTTTCAAGCTATAGCGTGTTAACTGAAACTTGGCTTAATGCAACTGTTTGAAATACAGAAATATTAGCTGATAATTACAGAATATATAGACATGATAGTGTAAACAATATGAAAGGAGGTGGGGTGTTGATTGCTGTTTCTAGTTTACTAACTTCTGAAGCTTTATTAGTTCCTTCTTTGCTGAATATTAAATTTATTGCTGTTTTTGTAAAACTTAAAGACAAGAAAATATTTATTACCTGTTCATATATACCTCCTAATTCTCATGATACAATTTACCAAAAACACTCTGAAGCCATAGATAGCGGTCGTCGTGCAAATGTCTCATCAGAATGATACTATTATTGCAGTTGGAGACTTTAACATGCCTAATTGTTCTGGCTTATGCATGAAATAAACTGAGTTTGTTGATTGTATGTTGGATTTAAATCTCAATCAGATAAATGGCGTCTATAATGACCACCATAACCTATTGGATTTGGTTTTTATAAATGGCTGTATTGACACGTCGGTTATTCGAACTGATCCGTTAACTGTGCCAGAAGATGGATATCATCCTTCAATCTTAATAAATGCATGTAATTACATACCGTGCTCGGATAGCAGTTCAATAGTTCACAGTTTATGTTTTAAAAGAGCAAATTATAGAAGAATTACTGAACTATTGTACGAAACCGACTGGAAAAATTTTCTATCATACGTTATCTCTGAAGATAAGTCCGTTGTCATTGATCACATCATTAGGAAATTTTATGATAAAATCTCTTGGATTCTTAATCAGTGTATTCCAAAGCAAATTGTTTCTCATTTATCTGGACCTCCACGGAATTGTAAGTTGCTTTCCAAAAAAAAAAAATTGCAAGAATAAATGGTATAAGAAGTATAAAAATTCTGGATTAGTTGCAGACTTTATGAAATACTCTGTTGCCCGTGCGGAATATAGCAAATTAAATCAAGAATGTTATAACTGTTACCTTACAAAAATTAAGAATAGCTTTAGGAAGAATCCTAAGTCTTTTTATAATTTTGTGAATATAAAGAGAAAATCTGTTACCTTTCCGCCTTCTATGACATTAAATGAATGTGAATCAGATGATAAGACTGAAATAAGTAACCTATTTGCAAAATTCTTTTCATCTACCTATGAGGATGATCAGAGTATTAACTTTAATGGACAACCAATGCAAAATTTGGGAAGTCAGGCTATTTTACTGCCATATTTGGATGAAATATCAATACTACATGGTTTAAAAAAACTAAAATTTTCCTATAAGAGTAGTGTGATTAACCAATTAGCATAATTGACGCATAAGTAGAGAAACAAAGAGACCTTAATTGCCAATACATTTGTATTAATAAATATTATCGAATCACTTATTGTAACCAATTTATTGATCATCAGCATAATTTAATTGTACTGTATTGTTGTTGTTACTATATTATGCATGGGCATTAATGGGAACACTGCATGCGGAAGTATTTTTGATGACGTTGAGTTTCTTTATATTTATAGGTCAGTTTTGTTGGTAATTACACTAAATACTTTCATGTCTAGTAATATTTATATTAATGTATGTAGTTAAGTATAAGTATATGAAGTAAGAATGGAGTGACGTCAATCAAACCTAGAATCTAGATTATTTTCATTGTTAGTATATAAGCTGTAGAAATTAAGAATAAAGCAATCATAATCATAATTATTATTAATTATTAAACATACCTTCGAGCTCTAATTGAGGAGCTCAGGAATAAATATTAAAATTAAAAACAACTAAACAATTCTTCTCCTTTTGATTTATCCTCGCTACAGGACCTGACAACGTTCCAAGTTGCATTCTTTATAAACTGCGCAGAGGCTCTTGTAACTCCTCGTACAATAATATTATTATTTATTATTATTATTATTATTATTATTATTATCACCTTTATTAGTATTTAAAATACTTTTAATTACATTTCAATTTGGTTACATTTACAATTTATTAACTCAAGGAAACAACATTTTATGAATTGTTTCTATCAAATCTAACAACATTCTTCTTAAATAATTTATAATTTGTCTCTAATTTTACATCATCTGGTAACGAGTTGTATATTTGAAGACCCTTATAAAACAGCGATCGCTGCATTGCGCTTGTAGATACCCTTTCTATTCTGAAGTGTTCAGAGTTTCGTAGATGATACGGTTGAACTTCTCCCACATACATTATCTGCTCAGTTAAGTACTCAGGTGCCATTCCTCTTTTAATCTTCTGAATAAAATTGATAGTATTAAGCTCAAGTCTCTGTCTTATATTAAGCCACCTTAGTGAATTTAACATAAAGTTTACTGAGGTATACCTGTTGCATTTTAATATCACTCTCATTGCCCTGTTCTGTAGTTTCTGAAGTCTTTCAATTTGATTCTCTGTGCAGCATGAGTATAAATAAGTCGAAACATATTCAAAATGAGGTTTAACTATAGTATTATAAATGTTAATTGCTGTCATGATAGGTATTTGTCTTCTAATTCGTTTAAAGAAGCTAACTTTTTTGCCGATCTTTTTAGATATATAATCAACATGAGTGCTAAATTTCAAATCTTTATCTATAACGATGCCCAAATATTTCATTTTGCTCATTTTTCTCTATTACTTCACTGTTAATTCTAAAAATTACATTACTATCAGCGTTAATTTCCATTATTTTTGTTTTACCTTTATCTAACTTAAGTTTGTTCATATTTAGCCATAAGTTCACTGAATTTATATCCAGGTCTATATTGAGGTATTATTGTTGCAATGTATCTGCCGCTGTGAAAATTAGTGTGTCATCAGCATAAAGGGTAATTTCACATTTATCCAGAACATTTGGCATGTCATTAATATATATTTGGATTTTTGGTTTACGTGGATCCAATAAAACTATGTTATCTTGTGAATTCTTATTTTTCTTTATTCACTTAAATTAATGTTAAAATAAAGTTTTATATTTAAGACGTAGCCAACACGTCTATCATAGTTAACAGCACAAAACGGAAGAGAAAACAGATCAGCAATGATAATAAATACCGGTTATTTATTAATGACACAAAAGGGCTGCCACATTACTCCCCTCGCTGGAAAAATGTTATCTAAATCTAACAGGAAGCTTTACCTTTCTGCCGCTAGATGTAGTTTTCAAAATCGTTTCGGATGTTGTTGAAGTGGGTTCTTCTGGTGTGGAAAGAAGATGTTTCTGACTAGTAACTTCTGAAGCAGGTAGCTGAGGCATATAACTTTGGACTTGTTGTCGATCAGTTGCAGGATCGGTTTGTATAGCTGCTGATTTTGACGGCTCGTTCGCTGGTAAAAAACAAGGTTTAAGTCTATCGATGTTAATATTGGTTTTTCGACCCCGAATATTAATTGTAAAATATTTTGGAAATTTCTTCAAAATTTTATACGGACCATCGTATGGTTGCGTTAGTGAAGGACGTATTGAATCGTTGCGTACAAAGACGTGTGTTGTCGACTGGATATCTTTAGAGATGAATGTGGCGTGTGGCGTATGGTGTGCTGTTTGCGTTGGCCGAAGATTTTTCATTGATGTTCGAAATTCTTGCACAAACGAAATTCATTAATTAGACGCCGGGAAGTTTGTGCGGCATTGCACATGCCGAAGGTCATAAATTTGAATTCAAACAATCCAAACGGTGTGCTTTTGGCTGTTTTAGGTATGTCCTCTGGGTGTATCGGAATTTAATGGAATGCTTTCTGCAGGTCGATTTTCGAAAAAATTTTCTTACCTTGCAGGTTGTTGGTTAAATCCGTGAGATACGGCAAAGGATACCGATCAGGCAACGTCTGAGCATTAAGCGCACGGTAGTCACCGCATGGCCTCCAAGTTCCATCACTTTTTAATACCAAGTGCAATGGACTTGAACAATTGCTTTTAGACGGCTGGCAAATTTGAATGTTGTTGAACGTTTTAATGACGGCGATGTTGGTTATCGATTGTGACGTAAGCTTAGAGCTGAAACCAACGGTGTTACAAATAAGGCGGTTGCGACGTAGATCGATTAGCAGATCGTAAAATTTTATAAAATCGGAGCCAATTATAGGTGTTGTGACGTAGGTCAATTAGCAGATCGTAAAATTTTATAAAATCGGAGCCAATTATAGGTGTTGTGACGTAGATCAATTAGCAGATCGTAAAATTTTATAAAATCGGAGCCAATTATAGGTGTTGCGACGTAGATCAATTAGCAGATCGTAAAATTTTATAAAATCGGAGCCAATTATAGGTGTTGTGACGTCACACTTCGATGTTTGTACTGCACGTTTCGGGAAATGGTAATCTGGCGTTAATTGCGAATACGGAAGCATTATTATCTGTGCCGGTAGATTGACTATTTCCATCGTTGCCTTTGTCTTTTAAAGATGCGTTATCTTCGGTGGTTGTCATTTTTTGAAGTTGTGTTGACAAAAATTTTCTAATCAGCAATGTTAAATTAAAGATGTCTCGTTCATGTTTAACTAAGACTTTTTTTAATCGTAAAAAATCCACAAGATCACGTCGGGGTCACCAATTTGGATGGTTGTTTTATGTGAAACCAATAAAACTATGTTATCTTGTGAATTCTCATTTTTCTTTATTCACTTAAATTAATGTTAAAATAAAGTTTTATATTTAAGACGTAGCCAACACGTCTATCATAGTTAACAGCACAAAACGGTAGAGAAAACAGAATGCATGTGCAAGTTGTTCTAGATCAGCAATGATAATAAATACCGGTTACTTATTAATGACACAAAAGGGCTGCCACATATATAATAAAAAGCAAAGCGCCCAATATTGATCCCTGTGGAACTCCATAATCATTGCCCACTGCATCGGACATTATATTATTTACCCTTGTTATCTGCTTTCTGTTTGTTAAGTAAGATTCAAACCACTTTAATTCCGTATTCTTGATGCCATATTTATATAACTTTTGAAGATGTATCTTTCTGTCTATAGTTTCGAACGCTCTCTTAAAGTCCAAAAAATATTGCCACAATTTTCTTGGTTTTGTCAACTTTCCTACATTTGTTCAGTATGTAATTAATTGCAGTTTCACATGAAAAATTTTTCCTAAAACCAGACTGGTGTTTCGTCAAGAGGTTGTTAACCTCCATATATTCCTCAAGTTGTTCCATAACAGCTTTTTCCAATATTTTTCACACGTTTTCAGTGTATTGATCGGCCGAAATTCTTCACAATTTTTTGTTTTTGAGATTTTTTCTATTGGGATTATTATTGATGTTTTCCAATTCTCAGGGAATACCCCACTTCTTAGCGATTCATTTATTATATCCAGCAGTATTGTTCCAGTTAAATTCCAACTATTAAGTATCATCCTACATGAAATTTTATAGTGATCACATTTATTCTTAAGGTCCTTACATATGTATATTTTTAAGTTTTTCAATGTTTATTGCACGAAACGAAAATTGAGTGTTTATCATAGGAATGAGATTGTCATATTGCACATAGCCAATTGTATCTCTAATGGTAGTTATGCTGTCAACAAAGTAATTATTGAATTTATTAGCTATATCACACGCTTCCTTATATTCTATTTGGTTAAACATCACAGATTCAATTGCGGTTTGATTTCTTCTCAAGATATGGCTTTTAATTTCCCTCCGCATTTCCTTCATATTTCTAGCATTGTTTATTTTCCTGTTAACATAATTGTTCTTCGCGTTTTCAACAGTTACTTTGTACACATTTCTAAATACAGTTAAACCTCGATTAACCGGCTCGCGCGGGACCGGGACTAGCAGGCCTCTATTGCCTGTGATAAAGTTGGAGTTTCAATTTCAGTCTCTTCATCTTCGGAATTTGAGCTATGATCACTCTCCTGAGCTTAATTGACCATGTCAATGATTTCATTGTCTAATAAAATAGCAAACGGCATAACATCAGTATCGCACTCCATCCACTCTGATAAATTATCAATGGAACAACCAGCCGGTATTTCTATATCTGATTGTATTTCAGGACGGCCACTTAGTTCATTTTCAAAAGCTAGTAAATTAGACCAAACATTGATCAAAACCTTGGCGGATGCTGCATCCCAAGAAGCAGCTGCTGTCCACATTGCTATTTTTATATTTAATGATTTTACGAATTCATGTCTGCTGTTTGCACATAAGAGTTTCTGCACAATTGACTTGCGATAATTGCATTTAAAACTTCGAATCACTCCTTGGTCCATGGGCTGAATCAAAGATGTGCAGTTGGGAGGAATATATTTTACTACAACGTTTTCAGACATCATTGCGTCCAAATCTGGGTGAGCTGGGCAGTTGTCCAGAAGTAAAAGAATTTTACAATTTCTTTCGAAACCACTTTGTTTCATATGTTCTCTAACTTCTGGTACAAAATTATTATTGAACCACTCCAAAAAAATTTGTTGGCTTACCCAAGCTCTTTTATTGGATTTGTAAATTACAGGAAGGCTCTTAACGTTTTTTAAAGCTCTTGGCTTCGCACTTCTTCCAATAATCATTAATTTACACTTATGAGTCCCAGCTGCATTGGCACATAACAAGGCTGTGATTCTTTCCTTAGACTCTTTGTATCCCTCAATGGAATGTTCACTTCCACAGGCTAAGGAATATTGAGGTAAACATTTCCAAAATAGGCTGGTTTCATCTGCGTTGTAAATCTGCTCGCTTGTAAGTTTTTCCTTCTGCATATATTCCTTTAAATCCTCCACGAACATTGTAGCATAGTCAGCACACTCTTTTTCTCCCGATGACTTCAGCCTTCGAATTCCGTTCCTCTTTTTGAATTTCTCCAGCCATCCAGATGAATAACGACACTCGGAATTAATGTTTAACTCAGCATGGAAAAATTTTGCTTTTTCAATAATCATCTCTCCTAAAGTTTAAAAAAGTTGTTGCTGATTCCATACTACACCATTTTAAATTGTAAACGAGAAATTTAAAGTTGAAATAGAGAATTTTAAGTTGAAAATGAGAAATTTTTAATTGAAAATGAGGATTTTTCAATGTTAAATTTCCCATTTACAATTTTAAATTTCTCAATTAAAACTTAAAATTTCTCATTTACAATTGAAAAAGGTATATGTGCGCCCTGCTTTGAAGTAAACTTACCTGAAACTGGTGTTCCCTTAAATCTTTCTTGTCGAAACCATTCACTTAATGCCAAATCTACTTCCGGATTTTTAGAATTTTTGAGCGTATATCTATTTTCTAAGCCATCTATTGAATCACTTTTAGAACCATAAAGCAAAATTTCTTCTTTCTTTTTCAATAAATCGCGCACAGTTTGCTTACCAACTCCATACTGTTCAGATAGTGACCTTACAGGTATGTTCTTATCGTAATCGTTAATCAAAGCAATTTTGTCTTTAATTGAAAGAACTTTTCTTGCTCTCTTTGGCAATTTGCTATTTGAAGGAGCCATCGTCCCAAAACAAGTGCTAACAGATCAAATTTCACTTACATAATGAATTTAAATAGAAGCACGTAGTACAATTGTGTCCACACATTAAAAAGGGGAATCACCGGATTCAAATTAATATATGTAATAAAAAATCATATGAATGCTGCACGGATAATAGAGGTAAAGCACGGATAGTAGAGGTAAAAAATCAAAAAGATCTGCATGCCGGTTAATAGATGTAGCCGGTTAATAGAGGCCCGGTTAATAGAGGTTTAACTGTATCTTATAATTATTCCACGAATCTTCCGTATTTTCGAGCCTAGCTATTTGATATTTCTCAATTTTCTGCATTTTCATTCGTCTTATTTCATTATTAAACCATATATTGTTATTTTTATTCCTAATTCTTATATTCTTTGTCAATTTTTTAACGGCATTTTGCAAATATTGATCGAACAAATATACACTGTTATTCAAACCGTTCGATCGATCGATATACCTTATATCAATTATTTCCCTGTTAAATATATTAGCATTATATTTAAAAATTTCAATCTCCTCACACATATTCCGGTTATTTAATCCTGTTGCATCATTTATTATAACATCAATCGCCTCATGGTCAGATATTTTACTCTCAATATTTATATCTGCCTGAATATTTTCATTATTCGTTACAATGTAGTCTATTATTGTTCTAGTGTTTTTTGTCACTCTTGTAAATTCACTCATTATTTGCTTTAATCCATTGTCATCTAATAAGCATTTAATTTTGTTTTTATAGAAACTTTCCTTGCTCCAATCAATATTGAAATCACCAGCTATTAACATTTCACATTTTTCTTCATTTAACTTTTCAAGAATTTCTTCAAATGCATCCATGAACTCCGCTTCGCCACTACTTGGTGATCTATATACTGCCTTTATCACTAGTTTGTAATTTTCATTTCTTGCTAAGTACTCAATTAATCAATTAAATTTGGTATATTTCCCGCAATATGGAAGACTTCTCTTATTATTCCGGTGTTTAAGTCTGGTAAAAAAAAAATGATATTAGAAATTACAGAGGAATTGCTAAACTGAGTGTTTTACCTAAACTATTTGAAAAATTAGTTACGGATCATTTGTGCCATCAAGTGTCTTTAATATTATCGTCTAGCCAACATGGCTTTCGTAGAGGATGTTCTACTGTTACTAATCTTTTACAACTCACAACTTTGGTTAATTGTGGTTTTGTCAATAAAATGCAAACTGAAGTTGTTTATACAGATTTTAGCAAGGCATTTGATAAGGTTAACCATAGACTACTTATCAGAAAACTGCATTACAATAGGATTCACACAAAATTGCTTCAAATGGATAAATTCATATCTTATTGACAGGAAACAGAATGTTGCATACAAAAATGCGATTTCTAAGCCAATCTCCGTTTCATCTGGTGTTCCTCAAGGGAGCCATCTTGGAGCCCTTCTTTTTTTGATTATTTCTCAATGACTTACCTGGTGTCATCAAGAATTCTTTTATACTAATGTATGCGGATGATGTTAAAGTATTCTTTACTTACAATAAATATGATTATCACATGCTGCTACAAGCAGATTTAGATTCTTTATACTCTTGGTGTGAATTGAACTCAATGAAATTGAACTTCGATAAATGTAAATATATGTGCTTCTTTCGAAGGAACCATTTAAACGTTAGCTATTTTTTGGGTGGCAATAAGCTGGAAAATGTTTGCAGGATCACAGATCTTGAAGTTATACTTGACCATTAACTAAATTTCATTCAACATTTTTCTCTAATTGTGAGCAAGGCAAGATGTCAGCTTGGTTTCATTAAACGTTGGGCAAAGGAATTTGAAGATCCTTATATCACGATATATCTATATATGTCCCTAGTTCGTCCAGTTCTGGAATATGGGTCAATTATATGGGATCCACAGTACAAAACTTATAGCAACGCAATTGAATCTGTGCAAAAACAGTTTCTTATATTTCGATATGTGCTTGGCTTTTCCGACGGGGTTAATTTTAATTTTATTTGGGTACGGTTTTCCGTCGACCCTCGTCAAATTTGGTTTGTGAACAAACCGGTTTCGGCTGTTTGCCATCTTCAGTGTTCTTTTCGTACGAGGGTCGACGGAAAACCGTACCCAAATAAAATTTCTTATATTTTGTTTACGTAGACTACAATGGAACCCGCTCTGTTTGCCATCATATAAATCTAGACTTTCTCTCATCAAGTTACCATATCTGGAAAGTCGCAGAACTATGCTTAATGCTATGTTCATCTTGAATACAATTAATGGGAATACTTCCTCTAACTTCTTAATTGGAAATATATCTTTTTGTGTTCCGTGGCGACCTACTCGATACTTTTAACCATTGGATATTCAATATTTTAGAACGAACTATGCAAACTCTGATCCTTTCATTAGATGTTGTAAACACTTTAATAAATTATGCTATTGTATTGATTATACCTTAAATGAAAATCTGATAAAACATAATATTTTGTTCTCATTAAATAATTGCATATAATTGTCATATTTTTTCTTTTTTTCTCTTTCATTAGTTTTATATATATATAAATGAATATGTACTATTAGTCTGTAAGAATTATAAATTCATAGACTGAAATTAAATAAATAAATAAATAAATACTCACTGGACCTGGACCATTCATTGTGTTCATCGTGAATGATCCGACACACAAACACTCAAACGAGGGCCTCGAAACACACATACACCACGATACAATAACCAGTCAGAGAACAGCTAAATGCCTAAAGAGACAAATAGCGGAACTCTGAGGCTCCTACTAGCCTAAGGGGACTGGCCTCCCTTTTACCCCCGCAAGACACAAGTGCGATCCATAAAGACTTATAATGTGCCCGCGGCGGGGACACTCTCCGAAATGATGTATGGAGTTGCACCATTGTTCCGGCGGGAAAAGCAGCAAGTCACCCCTACGGAAACTATACTGCCGGTCGCTAAGCTATTGGACTGTAGGTATCTCACGATATGATAATTAATCATACTTTCCATTACTTTAAAAAATGGAGAACAAAATACAATTGGACGGGTTGTTAGCCTCACCCTATTTGGGGATTGGCGTTACATTAGTAAACTTCCAACATTTTGAAAATTCGTCAGCATGATGCAACATGCTGGAAAGGGTTGCTAACGGACGCGGTAGGGTCGAAGAGAACTCTTTCAAGATCAGTGCTGGAATCCCATCCATCCCAGGAGACTTGGTGTTGAGGTCTGCTAAAGCCTTTTTAACCTCTCGATCAGTTCTCTATAAGCTGTGTGTGTGTGGCCTTGAAATTTATGTTTTTCTTGTTGCAATAAGCTTTAATTTCTGGAATAGCACAAAACGGCTTGACAATGATGTAATCACATCGAAAGCGCTCGCCGGTCACACCGAACAAACAGCCAGCAATGACGGTTTACACCAAGGAAAATGACAACAGTATTTCATTTTTTAAGGAATTTATAAAAAGTATTGAAAAAATTTTAAATTGATAAAAAATATAAGTTTTATTTTGGTTTCAATGAAAATTATCAAAGCTTGGTACATGTTTTGCAAATAGAAATTTTTTTTCGGTGCATTTTCCACACACATATTTCTTGCAGACGTCACAATTTATTGTGGTTTTGTTGTTATTACAAAGTCCTATTTGTCACTATTTACGACGTAAGCTGGCTTGATGGGATGTTGTTGGATTGTGAATTTCACTTGCCCTTCCTTTACTTGATGACAGATAGTCAGACGTGAGCTCTTTGGCCAGGCGAAACAAAAAATCTTTCCTACAAATATTTTTTCCCGTTATATTTTTATGCAAAATCCTGGCTAAATCTAAAATATTGAAAAAGACTTGAAGGGGCCACCTTCTGGATCCCGATTTCACACTATACTTCCTTGCCATTTGATCCGTCACATCAACACTGAATTTGGTCTTATTATAAAAAGATATGGTGTCAGAAAGTTTCTTCGAATTGGTGAAAATTTTGACGCCTTTGTGCTTAGTACTCAACTTTTTTGTTGGGCTTATTCTTATAGACTGTAAGTGTACAGTCATTTGTTTCATTTAGAAACGTTGAAAAACGTTCCATTCCATCTTTTTTTTTTCTTTACAAATTTTTGGAAGCTCCCGTTTGTTGAAACGTACTGTTCCAACCAATGCCAATAACTTGGAAGCCAAAGGAAGACTGGTAAAAAAATTGTCAGTTGCCACACATCTACCTTTCATGATATAAGGTTCTATTAGTTTTGTTACAACAAATTCACTGAGAGGAGTTGATAAATTTCGGTTTTCATCTTTTCCTAAATAGGGAAATTCATTTACAACATATTTTATTTCAACATCCGATGCCAGCCAGAATTTCATCCCAAAATTATCTGGTTTGTTTGGCATGTATTGTGTGAATCTGCATCTAGCCTTTGTTGGAAACAGTTACTCATCTACTGTTATGAATGCTACTGGCTTGAAACAGTTTTGACTATTGTCGATAAACTTATCCCAAACTGTAGACACAAGCGTAAATTTATCCGTTTGTAGTCGTTGACTTCTTTAATTTCTTTTGTCAAAGCGAATAAATCGCAAAATTTCAGTGAAATCATTCCTGCTCATACTTTTGGAAAAAAAATCAGGACCCCATTTTTTATTCCATAAATATGATAACTTGAGACCTTTTGCTTCATATGCATTACGGCCATATAAAATTCCAATGAAAGCTTTTAATTTTGCCTGTGTAAGTGTCCTAAAACTCTAGAGGCTTCTAATTCAGTGCAGTTTCTTATATGCTCTAGTATAAGATGATCAATCAATAGTAAGAAGGCACTGCTTATCTCTTCTTCCATTATATTTCTTTTAGCATGTGCTGTAGGCCCAGATAAATCTTTGAATATACAATAACTTGGTAACCTTCCAACGGCAACTCCTTCTTCTAATTTTTTCCAAATAGTGCCATTTATAGAAACTTCAATTTGTGTATTTTGTGTATCTTCCTCTACAGAGCTCGAAGAAAGCCGCATACGTCTTCGCTTTTGCATTTTATGAAAAATTTCATTGTCTTCTTCGTCGCTCGATTCATCTCCATTACTTTGATCAAGTTCCTCGTTATCACTGCTTTCAATATGAATACTTTCATGACAATCATCGCTTGTATCACTTTCGTTTCCCAAAAATTCACACTCACTATCATACATGTAGTCATCTCCTTCAACGTCTGAACATTCAGAAAGTAAGTCTTGTATCTCTTGCAATTTCAATTTTTTTCGTTTTTCCATTATTCAACTAGTGGGTAATAAATATAGTAATAGCACTAATAGACACGAAAAAAAGTTCACACTGTAAAGAACATAAGACAATATTTGAATTTATAGTATAATGCGGCGAAAGATGGTGAATACTCGAAAAAGATATTGTTATACACATCTTCTATCTATATATATAAAAGAGGATGTGTGTATGTATGTAAGAAATGGACTCGAAAACGGCTGGGCCGATTTTGATGAAATTTTCAGAGAATCTTCAGAATATTCAGGCGGGTGACACTGTGAAGTCCGATTTTCGGTCTGTGGGCGGAGGGGCGTGGCAAAACCCACCAATGACATATGCATATACATATTTATTATTCTTTTTTTCTTTTTTATTTTATTTTTTAAAGCTTATGCTTATGCTTTTCAAAACGAGATATCAATCTCTTAAATCGGTTATGTAGTTCCGAAGATATTTACAAAAAAAAACTCACTAATCTTCTATATAAATAAAAATTCAGCCCAAAATAGGTGTCCGTTGGTTGCCAGTGTTTGACGAGATGCGCCGTCCGATTTTCAGCAAATTTTCACAGTACCTTCGTAATGGTCGTTCGCTGGTTTGTATCTTTGTTTCATGTGGTTATGCACAATAGTGCGTCCACAGTGCGCCTTTCAAACAAGACAAATTTTTAAAAAATTTCAAGAATTTATTTCCATTACATACTTCGGCTCATACTTCGGCTTTGTATCAAATGAAATGTGTTTTTTTTGTTTGTAGGCTGCTGTGTGTGTGTGTGCAGAATGAGACGGCAATACAAATCGAAATATGTTCATGTTCATAGCAAGTGGATGTTCAAACAAATAAAGAATTTTGTTTTCCATATGTGTATGTGTGTGTGTGTAATTTGCATGTGCAATTGCAAAATGATCCATCAGCCGAACGTTTTTCAAAGCAATTGTTGGATATTGGGAATGGCGCAATTCCAATTGACACCACCACAAAATTGATTACGCTTCCAAATAATTTTTGCCACTTTGCACAATCAAAACAAGAATTGGTCACAAACGTATTTCCAGGTATTGCAGAAAATTTTAGAAACCATGATTGGTTGGAGGAAAGAGCTACCTTAGCTGCGAAAAATGCAGATGTTTCGGATATCAATGTGACAATTTTGAATGACATTTCCGGGGTAATTTTTACTTACAGAGTGTGATTCGTTTTACATTCGCGCCTGACTATATAGTCTTAATCAGATGGTGGACAAACCACTTTGTATAATTTGGAACGTCATACATGCGTCCTAGATAGCCGAAGCCATAATTCTATGCAACAGAACCACCTAGTTGCAACTTCAATGATTTCAGGACAGGTCTGCAAATCATCACACCTTGCTAAAGAGTTGGAGACTTTCCAACTCCTGTCCAGAACACATGTCAAGCATGCTCACTGGACTGGATCATTCACCATGCGTGTCATTATCAGTGAAATGATCCTGGCCACCATAGAAAACCATTGGATATGGGGCCCGAAACCACAACCACCACGATGCTCCCATATAGGGGCCAACCTCAATGATCAGCCAGAGAACTATTAAATGTCTAAAGAGACAAATAATGAACTCTGCAGGCCACTGATCCCCGTGGAAATAAAGTGGAGTTTCCAGTTGACCACCTGCCAGACTTCAGGGGACTGGGCTCCCTTTATACCCCAGTTGCACTGTGTCTAGATAGTGGAATAATCTATAAAAACCATATTTATATGCCCCTGGGGGGAATTTTTACCTACAAATCGACTGACGATGTTACCAATCAAAAAGATGTTGTAAATTAATTAAAACTCGCTTGAATTATCTGGACTGACGCCCATCCACCGCCTACAAGTGAAAGTTGGTATTTCAATTATTTTGCTTAAAAACATCTGCCAGACACGACTTTGCATTGGGACACCTTTAGTAGTCAAAAAAGTCATGGAAAATGTGATTGAAGCAAAAATTGTAAAAGGAAAATATAATGGCGAGGATGTGCTGATCCACGCATTCCTATGATTCCTCCCGATTTTCCGTTCGATTTTAAACGGCTTCAGTTCCCCATACGTGTTGCTTTTGCAATGGTCCCTGTTTTTCGCACGTTCAATTATATGTATCATGTTCAGGTGTTAATAAACCAACTGCTTTGGTTGCCTATACCACGAACCAAAATCAATCGAAGAATGTTGTCGTACATGTCAAAGCCATGCAATAGAACAAGACGTTTTATATAATCACACAAAAATATTGAATTGTGAAAAAAAATAAAATTATTAAAAAAAACATAAAAGGAAAAAAAAGGAAATTGTGTTCTTTCTGAATAATTTTCTTGAATGATTGAATTTTTAGCGCACACAAAAACGAACGCTACAGAATAAAAAACAACCATTAATGACTTGCAAAGCAGTCACGGGCACGCTAGTACATAGATAAATATAAAAAAACATTTTAGTCGTTTCCCCCGTAGTAAGGGACTTTCCCAAAATTTGAAGAATATATTGCATTTGCACATTAATCAAAATGACTGGGTCCGGTATAAGTACCAGAAATAAAAAATATTTTTTGTTTCTGTTGGTACAAAATCGAAATAACTTTTAAATTAATTGTATTTGATCGTTTTCATAAAAATCATATAGTAGTTGAAACAAAAAAAAACATATACAGAGTAAATATTTATGAAATAAAAGGTTATTCCCAGTGGTGATATTCGAATTTTTTAACAACCGGTACGCATGGAAAAAAATCTATTGTAGGTTATATTTACTTCATAATAATTATTTATTTACGTATTTACATAAGAAATACATATATTATATATAATAGTATAAAAAAAAATACATATATAAAATTAAATCAATAATTTCCAAATTAAGTTTTGGTTTGGTTTGGGACGGCAAATTAGGTGCGGCTGCTTTGACACGTTTGTCACTTGCCATATGATGCCCTTCTCGCAACCATAATTTAACATATATGGTCTTGCATCAAAATCCTCAATCGATTTTCTCATTAAATTTATTGTCATTAAATGACTTGTTGTTTCAATTAACAACGAATTTCTCTTATCATAAATGATATTGTTCATTGTGCTGAATCCTCTTTCAGCTTCTGTGGAATTAACAGCAATTACATTTAAAATTCTTTTTGCTTTCAAAATAGTATTATAATTTTTAGATGCTCTATCTCGCACATCAACAAAATCTCGAAAATCATTTACTGGAATGATGTAATTGATTATTTTATTTAACTGCTCTAACCTATTTTCACCTTCAATCCATGGTGCTTCAAAAATATCACCCGGCCATGTTTCTGGATTTAATAAATTAAAGCAATTTAAGAGATTATTATAGTTTTCATTTTTATCGTCTAATAGCAAACGCGTTTTCATATGTTTTTCTAAACAATCAAAAAATGTATCTCTCGAAACAGCAATTGATGTTTTTTTTCTATTAATTTCAAATGGAATATTGTATTTTTTCGTTTTAATAATATCATCTGCTTCTTTTTCATATGTTCCTTTATTTAATTTTACATGTTGGAACAGATTTATCGTTCGCCTTATCAATCTATCAGCTGTAGACAGTACAGAAATTTCTTCTAATATGTCGTTTATTAAACCTAAATCTTTTAAAAAGTTTTCTTTTTTGAAATATGACATTATTCCAATTTCTTTATTTTGACTAAAGTGAATATATAAGGCCTGATATGATTTCCAAACTGCTTTGGCGGTCCTAGCGCTACAGGCTGCCCATCGAGGACCAAATATTCTACCTATTTTGTGCACTTCAGTGCCAAGTTCTTTAGAAACATTATTTAATTCTCGTTGATGTTTATTTGAAGTATGATAATACGAATAAAGTTTATCGAGAAAATATCTAAAGTTATTTACTTCATTTACTTCTTTGATAACATCATCTAGAGTTAACTGAATACGATGAGCTAAACAGTGACAGATGCTAATACCTGGAAAATGTTCTAAAATTCTTGCAGAAACTCCAGCCTTTTTTTCCTAACATTACACTAGCACCGTCTGAGCAAAATCCACTAAGATTTTCATGTAAATATTTTTCATTAAAACCATGTTTTTCAAGAACTGCTATTAAGGTTTTAAAAATTATTTCTGATGTTGTTCCTTCTAATTCGACAAGATCAATAAAAACTGTTGCACTATCATCGGAATCTTGAAGTTCAGATTTCAAATAAACTACTAAAACGCTTTTGTGTGAAACAGTTGAGGCTTCATCAATAATAATTGAAATTTTACAACCTGTATTTATCAGTTTTCCAAAAATAATTCTTCTTATTTCTGTAGATATATGTAAACTTTGCGACAAGTGGAACTATCAATCTGGAATGTAATGAAAATCCAAAATCTACATTTGGGGCTATTCTGCGTTTCGATTCGAATCGAAATTTTCTCCGTCTGTCAACTTTGGTATTCTACGTTTCGATTCCGCTCAGTTTCTTTCGATTGTATGTATTCTGCATTACGATCGGAGCTCCGTTTTTCTCAGTTGGTTTTTTGTTAACGGAGGGGTTTTCTTTATCTGTGTTTTTTTGTTAAAAAGTTTAAAATTGAAAAAAATATAAGTAGAAAATGAGATAAAATGTTCAGAAACGATAAAAAAACACTTAAAATTATTTTTAATTAAATTATTTTTTTTTTATTAAATTTTTAGTTTTTGTACCCGAATATGTTGTGTTTTTTATGTGTTTTAAAGGTTAAAAACAACAACACCGCAGCAGTATGAAAAATTGGCAAATTGAATGGCATCTAAAGCAGACGTTGCATGTGGATACCACAAGCGATCAAAGTGTTCTGCCACTTCTTCCAGGAGTCCTCAGTGCACTAGGTCCTACAACAAAAAATGCCAGTGCATGGAAAAAAATAGGTATGATTTGTGTGTGATTATTTTATTTTTATTAATTAAAAGTTTTTTGTATTGTATTGAATTAAAATTAATATTTCATTTGTTTTTATTTTAACCATAAAAAATTAAATAAATATATTTGTATTTAATTTTACATTTGTTTATAAAAATGATAACAAACTTGCTTATTTTGCTATTTCATTTCCACATTCCACAGTGATGCTATTAATTTTGTAAACATTGTTGTCTTCTTCTTTTTCTTTCGATTCTGTTTTTCTACAGAATACCAATTTTCGATCGCAACGGAACTGAATGCGGAGACTTAATCGAAACGCAGAATAGGGGTGATTATTTTTTTTTTTCTGTAAATCAATTAATTTTTTAAAATCGATGAATGGGTAATTGTTTTTAATTATGAAATAGATAGTATTAAAAATGTTTACTGTGCTGTTTAAATACTTTTGATTAGCCACATCGAAAGATTTGGAAATTATATTTGTTTCACTAATTTTTATTATTTCCCCAGCTTTTTTATGTGAAGCTGATTCATTGTGTTCCTTCAATTTTTTTCTCATTGATGATTGTAAATTTTCTTTGTTCGAGCCATGAGCTTTGACAGAACATGATTTCCACTCCACAGAAATGTGTAAATGTTTAGCAGTTTCTAAATTTAACGATTCTACTTTCGAACACCACTGACATCCCACATTTTCATCGCTAACAACAATAAGCCACTCGTGTTTAGTTTTAAAATAATTTATGTCGTTGTTTATCATTCCAAAAATGTAATAACGCAGCATCACGAGACGTTCCAGCTTTTTCCGATTGGTGTTGAACTTCAGAAGTATCATTTTTTTCTTTTACCTGTTTTGTTTGATTAGAATTAGTAACATTATCAGCTTGCTGTTCAGGGCTTTGGTTATTTTTATAGATTTGCTAAAAAAGTCATCCAAATTACCTTGTCTTTTCATTCTTAGGTTGAAACAAAGAAAATATTTAATAATTAATTAGAAATAAGTCATTTATAATTATTCGGAATCATTATCAATATAAGCAGCAATTTTATTCGTGCTTGATTCCTTTTGAAATAAATATTAAGTGATATTCTCACAAAATATTTATTACAAAACAATTTTCATTAAAAATGAACATTTTATGATATTCTCATAAAACATTCTTTCAAATAAAAATATTTGAAATGTTTTGTAATGGGGGAGATCACATCCATATTGCAATTTCACTTTCGCTCACAAAGCTCATCAGTGAATTTTACCCCAATATTGTATAGAAAAACCTAAGTGTCTTAGAATTTTGTAAAATTATTTACAAATATTTTTTATTTTCACCATTTGCACCATAAAAATATTTATACTACTAAAATTTTTATTTACGAGCCCCGCCCACTATTAATTCGTACGGCAAGCATTTTTACGCGTATGCAATGTTTAACAGATGATATTTTCAATGCTAAAGTAGACAACACATGCAAACCTATTTTTTCTGAAAGATCATTTTATTCTCTTAATTTTAGAAAAACAAATTTTTGTTGTACTTCAACAACAACAACAACAACAACTTTTATTTACTTGAATGCTTTGCTTAACTGATAAGAAAAATTTGACCAGTATTAATTCGTACGGTGCTTTAAATATTTACTATTTTATCAAATATATAACTTTTTTTAAATTTAATATTGGGTAACATCGCCTTTTGCCTTTATAACACATTTACAACGGTTTGGCATAGATTTTAATAAATTCTGGCATTGTTCCGTTGAAATAGAGTCCCACATCTCTTGCAATTTTGTTTTTAAATCAGAAAGGGTTCTTTAAGGCTCATTTTTTAGATTTCTTTTCATAATTCCCCATATATTCTCGATTGGGCTTAGGTCCGGACTATTTGATGGCCAGTCTAAGACCCCAATTTCCTTAGACTGCAGCCACGATTTGGTTCGTTTGGCAGTATGAGATGATGCTCCATCCTGTTGAAACGTGTATTCACCACAGTCAGCCAGTTTTGGTATTGATGGCAGCAAACTTTCTTCTAATATGTTAACGTATTTTTAGCGTTGACCATCCCATCAATAAAGTGCAGTTGTCCTACTCCTTTGGCAGACATACAACCCCACACCATTATGCTTGCTGGGAACTTAACTGTCCTTTTAAGGCAGTCTTTATGGTACGCTTCAGTTTTGTTGCGGATAACTTTCCTTCGCGCATCACCGACACTCACATCAAATTTAGATTCATCGCTGAATATGATGGAGTTCCATTGCCTTTGAGTCCAAGACATCTGTTCCCGACACCATTGTAAACGCTTCTTCTTTTGGCGAATCGTAAGCAATGGTTTTTCCTTGGCCTAGTAATTTAAGATATTGAGTATGTAACGTAGATAATCCCTATACATACCTTATAGAATTTGTATCCAATATCACGCAATTGCAGGCACGTCCACTCACGCTTACCACTTTTTCCGATTTTATCAGACCATTCTGATGCTAAATTTCTCAAGCTTTGGCGACGATCAGCCTTCACAATCGTGGCCAGGGCTCTTTTATCACGAGCTGTTATTGCCGAAGTTCGGCCTCTATTTGCGACATTATTTTCAATATTGCCATTTTTCTTAAAATTGTTTAGTATTCCTTGAATGGACGACTTAGCCAGATTTAATTGCTTGGCTATTTCACCAAAAGTCTTCCCAGATTTATCAGACCATTCTGATGCTAAATTTCTCAAGCTTTGGCGACGATCAGCCTTCACAATCGTGGCCAGGGCTCTTTTATCACGAGCTGTTATTGCCGAAGTTCGGCCTCTATTTGCGACATTATTTTCAATATTGCCATTTTTCTTAAAATTGTTTAGTATTCCTTGAATGGACGACTTAGCCAGATTTAATTGCTTGGCTATTTCACCAAAAGTCTTCCCAGATTTATAATAATCTAGAACTAAACTTCTGATTTCTTTGCAAATCGGCTTACCACGTGCCATGGTTGGTAAACTTTGAATAATTTGAAGCAATAACACACTTCTGACATTCTGCATTGCATAACGGTTTCTACTTTTGCGTTTGTTTTGATCTTGTTTCAATTCTGAGCTAAGCTAACGGACCGTACGAATTAATACTGGTCAAATTTTTCTTATCAGTTAAGCAAAGCATTCAAGTAAATAAAAGTTGTTGTTGTTGTTGTTGAAGTACAACAAAAATTTGTTTTTCTAAAATTAAGAGAATAAAATGATCTTTCAGAAAAAATAGGTTTGCATGTGTTGTCTACTTTAGCATTGAAAATATCATCTGTTAAACATTGCATACGCGTAAAAATGCTTGCCGTACGAATTAATAGTGGTCGGGGCTCGTAGAGTAAATATATCAAAATAAAAATGTATTCAAAAAGGGAAATTCCCTTTTTATTAAAAGAAAAATATTTTTTTTACAGAATTTTCCGTTAACCCTTTCAAGCTTAGTGGTTACGCGGTGAAACCACCTATTAAAATGCAACTTTAAACATGCTCAGTAGGAATTTTTCAATTCCATAAATTTTGTTCTATAATTCAATGCCATCTCTTGGATTATAGTGGAAATTAAAAGTACTAAAATTCAAATTAAACAGTTTTAATTAGATTTTTTTTAGTAAAACAGAAAAAAATTTTAAATCCCAAATTTTTATTTTATTGTATTTGCTCGATAATGGCAGGTAAATATTTATATTTTTTTAATAATTTAGAATGTTTTTATCAATACTTTTACTTTTACATACTTTTACTTTTTTTTAATACACAACAACCGGTACGGAAAATTTAAAAAATGTTATTCCAGTCATTTTGACTGGTGTGGTAAATCTAGTGTTTATTAAGCACAAATAACAGACTTTAATATTTGTTAATGGATAAATTGCGAAACAATAACAAATAATTAATTAATTAAATCAAACTATTTCAATAAGAGATTGAACTGCTGCTGGATTGCTAAAATGTTCTTTTAACTTTTGAAAAATTATTTCAAATTTAATTGGAAACTGAAGTTTTCCATTATAACTGGAGATACCGTTTGAATTTATTATCTGCGCTGTAAGTGTAAAAGCAAAGCAAAAACAAATTGTTTTTGTTGCAATAAACATCTACATTCGTTTAAAACTTTTAATCGAGAGTTGCCTGCTTTTAGGCGCTTTCTTTATTAAAATTTGAATAGCTGCATTTAAATTTGCAAATATTAGCCTTGTTTTAATGTATCACATCATAATTTTGTGGAGACATAGTCCTTTGAACGTTAACTTAATATATTTTACTAAATGCAATATGGAAACACAATGCAAAGAAATTCCCGAAACTCATACAAACTTCAACTAAATTTTCGAGAAAATAAGAAAAATTACTCATTTATGGATACATAAGTATGTGAAATATAACAAAATAAATTTGCGAATGGGAGTATAACAGTTCCATCAGCAAAAGGCTGATTGGTTATTAACAACATAATCAGAAGTAGAAATAACAATAAGAATGTTATCATCGCGGATTTGATATAGAAAAGCATAGTACAGCCGCCACAAGCTATTAACGGGTGGTGGTTAGTGGTTTGAGGTTAGAAAGTAAACTGAACACACCTTTTTTCTGACTACTTTAGTTAATTGAAAATGGGAATATGTCGGCAAACTTCCGCTCTTTTCGCGAAAAAAATGTCAAATTGTCAACATATTCTTCATGCAATATACAGTGATATTTTAATACTTTAGACCAGTGACGGGCGAACCTTTTGGGTGACGGGCCAATAAATTAAAAAAAAATCTTGCGGCGGGCCATTAAATTAAAAAAGAAACATAGAGGGTCATTCATTACAAAATGATGGGGTTGCTGTTCAATTAAAAGTTCGGTTTAAGCTGTATATTTATTATCCCCCCGGGGGCACATTTATCGGTTCTTATAGAATACTCGACTATCTGGACCTGTGCAACTGGGGGAAAAAGGGAGCCCAGTCCCCTGAAGTCAGACAGGGAGACAACTGGAAACTACACTTTATTTCCACGGGGATCAGTGACCCGCAGAGTTCATTATTTGTCTCTTTAGACATTTAATAGTTCTCTGGCTGATCATTGAGGTTGGCCCCTATATGGGAGCATCGTGGTGGTTGTGGTTTCGGGCCCCATATCCAATGGTTTTCTATGGTGGCCAGGATCATTTCGCTGATAATGACACGCATGGTGAATGATCCAGTCCAGTGGGCATGCTTGACATGTGTTCTGGACAGGAGTTGGAAAGTCTCCAACTCTTTAGCAAGGTGTGATGATTTGCAGACCTGTACTGAAATCATTGAAGTTGCAACTAGGTGGTTCTGTTGCATAGAATTATGGCTTCGGCCATCTAGGACGAGCATGACGTTCCAAATTATGTATAGTGGTTTGTCCAACATCCGATTAAGACTTACAGTCAGGCGCTGATGTAAAACAAATCACCTCTGTATATTTATTATCCCCCCGGGGGCACATTATAGTCTTTTTGGAACCTACTATTCCATTTAGATTTGTGTCTTGCGGGGTAAAAGGGAGCCCAGGCCCCTCAAAGGCTAGTAGGAGTCACCTGGACAATCCACATATTTCCACGGGAAATCAGTTGCCCCAAAGTACAATATTTGCTCTCTTTAGACAAAAAATGTGCTCTGACTGGTTATTGAGGTTGGCCCCTATATGGGAGTATCGTGGTGGTTGTGGTTTCGGACCCTCGTGAGAGTTTGTAGGTCGGACCATTCAAATTAACATAATGAATGGTTCAGGTCCAGTGAGTATGAATGCTGGCGTGTTCTTGATAAATAAGAGCTTCATGCGTTCTGGACCAGGAGTTGGAAAGTCTCCAACTCCTCAGCAAGGAGTGAGGGCACGGCCTACTCTGGACTTTCTAAATTGCTACTAGAAGTGACTGGAGGATATACGTATCTAAAGGCCTTCTAGGGCGTAGTTGGTGTCCAATCAACTAAGTGGTTTAACTACCATCTGATTATGACCTCGCGGTCGGTGCAGATGTAAAACAAATCCCACATGTATATTTATTAGTTATATTACGTAATATTTTAAAACAACATAAAAATTTTATAAGGCGCCGTTTATTATGCTTTTAAGATTTTCCAGATATATGGAAAGCATGGATGTGTTTCTGACTTGACATAATTTCCTCAAAATCTGGTTCCAGCTGGGAGGATGCGACTTTTAATAAATTAAACAGACTCTCGTCTGACAATCGGTTTCTTATTAAATGTTTTCTGCATTTCATTACTGAAAAGGCCTGTTCACCTAAATATGAGGAAGCAAACATTGCCATAATTTTCTGCGCATGATTAATTAGCTTTGGAAATTCATCTTTCGGTAAGGATTTATAGAAATTAAGCTTATCTGTATTTAAAAATAGATATTTTAAATTATTATTGCATTGCAATTCTATAATTTCCAATTGTAGATCAGATGGAACATTCTCGGGATTAACATTAAAAGGCATTGAAAAAATATCTAAACATGGTTGGATTTTTTTAAAGTCAGCAAATCTGGCCTCAAACTCTGAATACAGTTTTAATAAAGATTGTGAAAAGACTTTTAACTTTTCTTCACTCACAGGTCTCACAGCCAAAGAATTAAGTCTTGGAAAATGAGTCAAATCATTTTTTTCCAAACATTTAGAAAATATAAACAATTGAGTTTTAAAAGACCCCAAACTGCCCCAAGTTTCATATATAAATTGGTTTTTTCCCTGTAACTTCTTGTTCAGTTTATTATAGTGCTCAAGTAAAGCCGTGAAAAAAGCACTCTCGATGCACCAGTTCGTATCCTCCAATATTTCCCACCCATCCCAAATTTCAGTTTTGGTTTTTAGAAAAACTTTAATTTCTTCGAGAAGACTCCAAACTCTCGAGAAGGCATGCCCACAACTCAGCCACCTGATTTTGTGTAATAAAAATTCTGCATCAACTTCCGATGAAAACCCTTGAAATTGTCGATGTAACAAACCACGAGCTCGAATGGTATTAATTCATATTAAAATAATATTAAGTACGTGGTTAACATCCAAAGCAGCCTTGCAAAGAACATCTTGGTGGATTATACAATGTAAAAAAATTGTTTCGCTTTCAGGAAACTGACTTTTATAAACTCCTGCAAACCCCTTATTTTTTCCCACCATGTTAGCTGCTCCATCAGTTGTTAAATTAATTAATTTGGAAATTGGGGCATTAGGGGATTTCATCCCCTTCCTAAATTCATCATAAATTATTTTTGCTGTCGTCTTTCCTTTTAAAGATCTCAAAAAAGCAAGTTCTTCGGTTATTACAAAGTTTTCATCGACTCCTCTGATCACTCCTGTCAACACTCTCGTCCATAGTGACTGAAAAATACTTAAACTTTTTAAGACGTCCATCAAGTTGATTGGTTTAATTAGAAGAAATCGCTTCAATTCTTTTTGTGACCGTTCTACGTGACAATGCTATAGATATAAAATCTTTTACCTTTTCTGGGCGTAATACTTTTCCAATGCTAATTAACACATCCTTAATGAATTCTCCTTCAGAAAACGATTTGTTACTTTTTGCTTTTCGCTATTTTATAGGCAACAATGTGACCAGCTAACGTGGAGGATCGTTGGACACTTCTTTGATTTTTAAAAAACATTTGCTGACTAGATATTTTTCTTTTCAATTCCTCTGAATGAACTTTCTTGTCTTCATCTGTCATTTTATAGTACTTCGACCGAAGAAGATGTTTTAAATTAAAGTGCCTAGCGAGATTATAATCTTTTAGTACAGCTACAGGGTTCTTGGCAGATAAGACAAATAGGTTTTTGCTTATATTCCATAAAGAAGTACTTCCATGTCCACTCTTCTTGAAATACTCGACATTCCGAATCAATTTTTCTCTTTCTACTTTCGATTGACATTTATGGGAGTATTTATAATACACTTTATTATTTTAATTACACAAATAAAACTGTACGTTGGCAACTTTATAATTTTACTTCACAATTTATTCTTTACGTCACGAGATTTACACTTTTACTGTTTGCTGATTAATCCATCGCATGTTGTCTCGATTATTCAAGAATCTTCTAGATCTCACATATAATAGTTGTTGTTGTTGTTATGTTATACGTTCAGTTTTCTATATTAGTTGTTAGTGTTTTATTATGTTTATGTTTCTTCTTGGAATATTGCATCAGAATGTTGTTGTTCTCTTGTGTGTACAATATTTGCTAGAAAACTACGCAGTTTGTACACAATTTATTTATTTATTTATTTATTAATAATTAATTACAATAATACAATTATAGTAACTAACAAAGCAAAAGAGAACTACATAGCTACTAAGGCTTTCGTCTTGTAAAATTAAATAAACTTATTTATAACTTGTGAAGAAGATTACAATTTAATATGAATTTATGGAAAATTTCAATGTTGTGATCATTAATATTTTTTAAACAGCTTGATGGTTGAATAAATTGGAACAATTTTGTCCTGATATTGTGAAAAGTTTGACATTCATTTAAAATATGGGAAATAGTAAGTTGCGTATTGTAGGTGGAGCAAATAGGACGTTGGGACCTATCTATTAAATATATGTGAGTTAATCTGTTGTGGCCAATTCTCATTCTAACTATAAGGTCGGAAATCTTCCTAGGGCAGTTCTTAGGGTAACTTGGTCGTATTCCACTTGGATTTAAATTTTTGTAAGCATGCTGGTAGTTGGATCATTGCATGTCCTTCAGGCTTGTGTAGAAATTTGAAATTAGATTTAAAATATCATGATACTCAAAAGTCTGGACACAGTGTAAAGGACTATACTTTGCCTGCGCCGCCGCAGCGTCGGCCTGTTTATTACCTAGTGTTCCAACATGCGATGGTACCCATATAATCTTGATCTTGTTAGGATTTTTTATGCAAATGTTTCTAATTTTAGAGATCAGAGGAGAATTGTACAAAGCATTCTTTATCGCCAAAATGCACGAAAGACTATCAGTGGCTACAACAAATTTGTTTTGGTTTTGGGATACAAATTTGGCTGCTGTATATATAGCTAACGCTTCGGCCGTGAAGTTGGAGCAGTAGTTGTGAAGTAGACCGTGTCCGACGAGCATACCATTTTCGTGTACAACAGCAAAGGAAGTCATGTTATTTGATCTTGACCCATCGGTGAATAAAATTTTCCATCCAAGATTTGATAGATTATCTGCAGTGTTATAGAAAATTTGCCTATATATTAATGGCGTTGTTGTAGGTTTGGGATAGGAAGATAATGTATCCAAGAAGGATGTTTTATTAAGATGCCAAGGTGGTTCGGAAGAGAAATCGGCTGATGAAAATTCAGTGTGGTTTTATTTCCTTCATGAAAAAAAAGGACAAATTGGAAAGTGTAAGAAATGCAATAAAATAATTAAAGTTCAGGGAGGTAGTACAAGTGGTCTACATATCCATCTAAAGACATTGCATTAAATTAGTTTTAAAAAAAAGGGATGTTCCTAGCTCCAATACTTTGAGTATTGGAAGTGGGCCAGAACCATCAACCTCGTAAACTAAAACAAGAGTTCATGTGCAAAAATATCATCACTTTTTGTTTCTGATATGGACAATTCTTTGGCTGCAGTTTTAGCTCGAATGACTGCATGTGATGGTTTATCCTTTAACATTTTTCGCTCTTCGATTGATATCAGAAACGGTTTAGCTGCCAGAGGATACGAAAATATACCAAAAACTGTAAATTCGATAAAAAAAAAATTAGTTATGGAGAATAGTGGAAAAATTCGTGACCATATAATGAAAGAATTAGCGTCACAAATGCTTTCGGGTCAGAGATTTAGTCTGACATTTGATGAATGGACATCGGTAAAGAATCGACATTACTTAAATGTAAATGTTCATTCTAGTAACAAGAAATTTTGGAACTTAGGATTATTTTTTGTGTGCATGGATCCTTGCCTGCAGAAAAGTGCGTCGAGCTGATTGAAGAAAACCTTAAAATGTTTGGACTTTCTTAAAATAAACACATTGTGTGCATTACTACAGATGGTGCATCTGTTATGGTCATGATGTG
Source organism: Trichopoda pennipes (assembly GCA_030448955.1). NCBI lineage: Eukaryota > Metazoa > Arthropoda > Insecta > Diptera > Tachinidae > Trichopoda > Trichopoda pennipes. Next base: position 6,941,487 of record JASKUP010000056.1, on the reverse strand, counting down.
ATTTGATTTACATCTGCACCGACTAGGTAGTCATAATCAGATGGTGGTCAAACCATTTTGAATGATTTGCAAACGTCATTCACGCCCTATAAGGCCATCGAATACGTATATCCTCCGGTCACTCCTAGCAGCAATTTCGAAAGCCCGAAGTAGGCCGCAGCCTTCACTCCTTGCTAAAGAGTTGGAGACTTTCCAACTCCTGGTCCAGAACGCATGAAGCTTAATATAATTAAGAACACGACGGCATTCATATTCACTGGACCTGAACCATTCATTGTGTTCATTTTGAATGATCCGACCCAGAAACTCACACGAGGGTCTCGAAACCACAACCACCGTGATACTCCCATATAGGGGCCAACCTCAATAACCAGTCAGAGAACAGCTAATTGTCTCAAGAGACAAATAGTGAACTCTGGGCCGTACTGATTCCCGTGGAAATATGTGGATTGGCCAGGTGACTCCTACTAGCCTTTGAAGGGCCTGGGATGCCTTTTACCCTGCAAGACACCAGTCTAAATGGAATAGTAGGTTCCAAAAAGACTATCATGTGCACCCGGGGGGAGTGTTATGGTCAAAGTTGGAAACTTGATTTCTCCAAGTCAACAACTTTGCTTAGTTCACGGTATACAATTGGCTGTAATTAAGGTTCTTTATACGATTCGCCAAAATTTAGAAAATGAAGATGAGGCCACAGATGAATCTGATTCCGAGAAGTCTGATCCTGAGGAAGACTATAACATGGACACAAGAGATATACGTCCATTTATTCAAAAAGTTAGAAAAGTGAGAAAAGTTATTTAGACTTTCGCCAACTAAAAATGATAGAGCTTTAGAGAAACACGCTAAAGAACAGTTTGGAAAAGAAATGAATTTAGTTCTAGATTCTAGAACGCGCTGGAATAGCTTAGTTGCTATGCTTGAACGCTTTGTCCTATTAAAGACTTGCATTCAAAAGGCTCTTAATGATTTGAATTTAAATGCCGGCGAAGTGTCATTTTCGGAAAATGAATTTATTTTGTCATCAACCGTTATTTCAGTACTTCTTCCAATTAAATTAACTGTGGAGGCTCTTTGTCGTCAAGATGCCACTTATAAGAGTGGCCACGTTACAATTCATGTTTAATCAATTGACAGAACAGAATACTTCCTTGAGTAATGAATGCAAGGAAGAACTCATTATTCGTGTACAACAAAGACGTACTGATTTATCAAGTCTCTGGCAATACCTGCATAATTCAAGCGAATTTGAAGTTAACCAAAGCAGCGACATTTTTTCCCGAATTAATAAGACAACAATCATAAGGAAAATTTTATACTTATTGCAACGCTTGTATAACACCAATGATAATGATAGTGACAACGTAGCAGTCTCTTCTATTCAAGATGAAATAAATGAAGATATGTCTTCCGATTCAGAGCCAGAAATAAAATTATTAAACAGAAAATAGCCTATTTCGAAGCTGAAAATATAAGGGGAAAATATCTCCAACATGCATACGAATACCTTATGTGTATACTACCACCCAGCGTCGAGTCTGAGCGAGCCTTTTTAGCAGCAGGGCTGCTATGTACTAAAATTCGTTCTAGACTAAACGATACAACTCTGGAAAAATTAACATTTTTGCGGGCATATTTTCTTTCAAAAAAATAAACAAATTATTATTAATTAACTTTTATAATATATTTATGTTTAATTTTTAATTTTTACTCAATCCAAAATTTATGTTATTTTTTTTATAATTGAATTTTGTGTTTTTGTGAATTAAATAATTTTTATTTGTTTTTGAATTGAATTTATTTTTATATTAACAGCTTTTTTTGTCCTCGATTAATTTCTTTAACTATACCGGTATTAATAACGGGATCCCGGTATTAATAAAATCAAATACCGAAATACCGGTTTTAGAAATTCGGTCCGGTATTGCAAACCCTAGACTGATTTGAAATGCTTATAATTTTTGTATTAATTGTTCTCTGATTGATTATTGAGGTTGGCCCTTCGGAAGCATCGTGGTGGTTGTGGTTTCACGGCCCTCATTTGAGTTGTGTTTGTCGGATCATTAACAAAGAACACAATTAACGGTTCTGGTTCAGTGAGCATGCTTTTATATATTTTATTTATTTTTTAAAAAAAGAAGTAGCACTTTAGGCAACAATGCCTATTTAGTCAAGTACCGTGCTACCTTCTTAAGGAAAGGGATAGAGAAGAGATGAAATAGGTGGTGAAAGTAGAAGTATAGTCGGAAATTAACTGCCGTATAAAGACAGCACAGCGACTAGTGACTATGCCTTCATAGCTGAGCAGCCCCACCAACAGTCAATTTTTATGTTTGTTGTGAAAAAAAATCAAGGTCTTCGTTGGGAATCGAACCCACAACCCCCATACTGACAAGCTAGTACACTACCTACTAGCCTACAGGGCTTGCGGTTGTGTTATGAAGTTTTATTAAGCTGGCATGTGTGCTGGACCGGGAGTTGGATAGCAGAGAGTGAGGGCTTTTGGGCTTTCCGGGATATCGAAGTTGCGACCAGAAATGACTGGAAGTTAGAGATATTCGAAGGCTTCCTGAGGCGTGGGTGACACTAAAATCATCCACAGTGGTTTGATCCACCGTCAGGTTATGGCTTACACAGCTAAGTACTGACGTAAATCTTATCACGCATTATAAAGCGTGGCAAATGAACGAAATGATGAAAGTAAAGAAATGAAGTGCCAATAGATCTCTGTTATCTCCCTTCAAAATAAAACATGTTCAAAATCTTGTTGCACTTCAGGCAACAATGCCTATTTAGTCAAGTACCGTGCTACATTCTTTAGGAAAGGGATAGAGAAGAGATGAAACAGGTGGTGAAAGTAGAAGGATAGTTACGGAAATTAACTGTCGTATAAGACAGCACAGTGACCAGTGACCATGCCTTCATAACTGAGCAGTCCTACCAACAGTCAATTTTCATTTTTGTAGTGAAAAACCAGCCAACGACTTTGTTGGAAATCGAACCCACAACCCCTGTCTTGTGGGCAAGTACATTACCAACTAGCTTACAGGGGCACTTAAATTCTAAATAATTCTTAAAACAATCACAAATAAATCTATGTAAGTTTAGACAGAAAAATGCTTGTCAGGTCGTCTAGTGTAAAATGAAAGGAAATTGTTTACTGTGACTCCCGAAGGAGACGTAGTGCCTTCTATCTCACCTCACACGAAACGATGGCATCTATATCTTGTTTTGGTAATATTATATCGATAGTAACGCGATGTCGTGTCAATTGTGTGTGAACCGTGTGAACCACATTAAACAGCAGATTTGTATGAACGCAATGGAGTCTGGCAGTAGCGACTGTTGAGAACAGAAATTGCTTTCACTTCATTTGCAGAAACAAACGCTAAACAAGTAAAATTGATTATTGATTTATAAATTAAATTTACATATTTTGTAGCGCCATTCAAGTGTCAATCAATTTATGATGATTGTTGCAGTATGACAATTGATCTCTTTTAGTAAGTTCTATCAGACCTAAAATGTCGTCTACTAGCGTTACACTTTCGCCACGATGTTGTAGTAGATAATAAATTGAGTTTAAGAAATTATTAAACTTTCATATCTCCTAGAAGAAGAAGATAACATCTTAACATAAAATGTTTGCTGGGTGTTTTTCCTTCATTTATATTGTTTTTGTTTTTGTTTTTGACTACATTATGAGTTCACGTTTTCTTTTTCTTTTGTATTTCAACTACCGTTAGTCATTTTGTTGTTAAACTATTTGTTTTATATTCATTGTTAACATAAATTTACATAGAAATATCACCGCGACTATAAGCTCTTAATTACAGATATCAGTAGTGGATAATTAAACCCATCTTTTAATATAAATTTACATTAAACAGCGTTTCCCAGTTGTCCAAATTTTGCTTAGTTTTCTCATTTTCTGCACTGTGAAAAATTTCATTCATTGTGAGCCAAGTGTTGAGTGTTTCAGGACAGTATAAAAATTACATTCAGGATGCTGTCTACTTTTAATTAGGCCCTCATGAGTTAAGCTATATGGACTATGGTCCAAAACTGCGGCAATAATTGTTTGTGTTTTTGTTATCCATATATTTTTGTTAGTTTGTGTTCTATCGCTAGAAATTCTGCTTAAAGTTCTTTTCTTCTTTTCCAGAGAATTTTTGATCATGACAAAACTAGTTGTAGCCGTCCCACTGCTAAAACCGAAAGTAAAATACCAGAATTTATAAGCAAAAACCCAGAAACATTAATAACTATACCAAGAGCCAGGTAGACTTACACAAATGTACAAGTCACCCTTTAAATTTCTTAAATTTAATTTCTTCAAATTGTCACTGTGGAACAGAACGTAACAAGATTTACATCAGCACTGAGCCGTGTGGCCATAATATGATGCTGATCTTACCACTGAGTGTAGGAAAAAGTATCCACCCACACCCTAAGACTCATACATAGTTGCATAAACGCTTTAGTTGCAATTTTCCAGTGCACGGTAGCAGTACCGTACCTCCACACCTTACTTAAGAGTTGGAGACTATCCAACTCCTGGTCCTGTTACAAGAGCAACTAGAACATTTATTCATTTTCTTTTCACTAACACTCTTCGGAACTTTCTTCGAAGTCCGATTTAAATCACAGCTACCATGTTGCTCACCGAGGGCTCTCACCAACAACGCAGATAATACAGAATTTTATAAAATTTATAATGTCATCATACCTACTCAGTGAAAGAACGTGTAAAAATTGTTGAATTTTGTTATGTTTTCGGACGATGAATTGTTGCAACGCAAAGAAAATAACGTCAGCATTTTAATTTTGCAGAAGCTCCCAGTGTAAACATAATAAGAAGCTTAATGACTCGTTTTGACAATTTGGATTCAGTGGGTAATGAACTACGAAGAAATTTTGTTCATCCTGTTCGTACTGAACAGGCTCTAAAAGCTATACGGGAAACTGTTCACACGGATCCAACTGTATCTACTCGTCGACGAGGTACTCAATTGAACATCTCCAGGACATCGCTACAACGTATTTTAAAAGTTGATCTGAAGATGTTTCCATATAAAATTGATGCACCACAACGGCTACAAACAAATCAGTCAGTCCAAGTTGGCCCACCCGGTATATGTACATACATATACCACATACCTTACCTATATACATACACACATACATTAACACATGTTTACTTATGCACATAACCCAATAAGCACAAATTTTTTGTGAATTCCAATGTTGGATTTCCAGTGTGAATTCAAGCTTGAATTACATTTGAAATCCATCCGCTTTCCAATCTGTTTGAAGTTTGTTAAAAAATAGTCAGAGTCAGCTAAATTTAATCATAAAATATTATTATATTAATAAATAAAGGGTGTTTTTTTAAGCCCGATAGAACTTGAAATTGTAAAAAATAACACAAAAAATTAAATTGTAATCAAAATTTCTTTTTTATTCGAAGGATCAATACGTGACATTAACATTTGAAAATGATTTCGGGCATATGGGCACCGCGGCTGTTCTTGACGAAGCGCATTCTGGACGTCCAATTTTGGGCCACTTTTTCGAGCACTGCTGGGCGTATGTCACCAATAACACGAACAATGCTGTCCTCCAAGGCGTCAATTGTTGCTGGTTTATCAGCATAAACCAGTGACTTCACGTAGCCCCACAGTCGAGTGGTGTCAAATCGCACGACCTTAGAGGCCAATTGACAGGTCCATTTCTCAAAATCAACTTATCGCCAAATTTTGATTTCAATAAGTCGATGGTTGTATTCGCTGTATGGCACGTAGCGCCATCCTGTGGAAGCCACATCTCGTCCGGATCAATGTCATCCATATTTTCAAACAAAAAATTATTTATCATGGTGCGGTAACGATCTCCATTGACCGTAACGCGAGCTCCGGCCTCATTTTTGAAGAAATAAGGTCCGATGATGCCACCAGCGTGAAAACCGCACCAAACGGTGCATTTTTCTGGATGTAATGGAGTCTGTAGGGTCTGTAGTGAAATGGTCTCACTCCATATGCGGCAATTTTGCTTATTAACAAACCCGTTAAGCCAAAAATGCGCCTCATCGCTGAACACAATTTTGCGATAAAACAACGGGTCAGTTGCCAACTGCTCTAGAGCCCAATCGGCGAAAGAACGACGCATATAATGGTCTCGTGGCTTCAATTCCTGCACCAGCTGGATCTTATACGGGTGTAGGCCGAGATCTTTGCGCAAAATTTTCCACGTAGTGGACGGACAGAGCCCCAATTCCTGCGACCGACGACGAATTGATAAATTTGGATCTTCTTCCACACTTTCGTTTACAGCGGCGATATTCTCTTCAGTACGCACATTCCTTCGACGTATTGGTGTTATTGCATCCTTCAGAGAGTATGTGGTACGAAATCTATCGACAGTTCGACGAATGGCTTGTTCAGATGCACGATTATGTACGCCATAAAAATGACGAAGTCGTCTATAAGTTGCGCGAATCGACGACTAATTTTCAAAGTAAATTTGGATAATTTCGTAGCGTTGTTCAAGCGAGAGTCTATTCACGATGATTTGTCAGAGTATACTGAAACAAATAAAAAAAATGTTTCATCAAAATTTCATTTTTTGTGTTACTTTTTACAATTTAAAGTTCTATCTAGCTTAAAAAAACACCTTTTAAATATTAAATATTATTAATTAATGGTGAACAACTTTACAACGCGAAAGTGAAAATAAAAAAATAAAAGCGAAAATAAGCAAAACGAAAATAAAGTATGTAGAATCGAAAATTAAACAATATAAAGAAATTTGGAATAAATAAATATAAAGGTATGTAGTCAAAGCCAAAAGCAGATGGTCGTAAAATTTCTGCTTACCCAGAATCAGCATATTCTGTGAAATGAACAACCAATGGGAATAGCTTCCAACGATGTCCACGTCGCTTTGGACGATGAACCGTCTGTCTGTGAGGGCACAATTATAGAAGAAGATGGTATCTCTGATACTTAAATTAATTCTGTGGAAGACAGGGACTTAAAAATACAGCTGCAATAAACAGTTTAATGCAAATCCTTCCCCAGCATCATAAGGATTTGCCATCGGATGCCCGAACTTTAAAGAGCACTCCGAAATGCCCAGATATTGAAACTATGGGTTCGAGTGAGTTAATGTACTATGGCCTTATAACACTATTTAAATACTGTTGGAACATTGCTTGAATAACACTGAAATTCCATGCTTGAATTCAACGGTTAAATTGGGTTCGGTTCGACTTGAATTCCACTGCAATTTCATGCTTGAATTCAATTATAAAAACAGGTTCGGTTCGACTTGGATCACATTGTTATTCAAGGCTGGAATTACACTGTAAAGGTACTGTTTTGTTCGACTGCAATTCAATGGTTAATTTTGCTGGAATCGCTATTGAATTCAACTGTGTTTCAACTGTAATTCAACGCTGGTAATTAGAAATTGTGACTGGACTTCAAGTGTAATTTCACTTGAATTCCAGCCAAAATGCTTATTGGGAAAACGTCTAAAAGTATATGTATACATATATGTATGTGAAATATGAAATAAATATGTACTTACATATGAAATTACATTTCACAGTAATGTGAACTAATTAAAACCAAGGGAGTTCATGTTAGCGAAATTGTTCACGTTAGCGATTGTAAAATTTCATGAAAATATTTATGTGTTTTGAAATTATTAATTAAAATTCATTACGAAACGAGATGACGAGAAAATATCCATTGAAATAAAATTACATAGCAAATAAAATTACTCATTACATTTATGCATTAAAGAAATCGGTTATCCTTTTCTGTTGCTTTTTCTTCTCTAATAGCTGAAATACTGCTTTCTCCCTTAAGCGTCTGAGTATACTCATGTCACTTTGTTCTACATACCATTGCATCTCCTACCCATTGCAATGCCTTGTTAAAAATTTCAATTGCCTCACTTGCAGAAATTTTCATAACAGGGCCATTAGCAATGCAATAATCATCACTTTTCTCGTTTTGGCTAATTTCATGGATTTCAGTCGTATCATCAACTTAAGGATCATTATTCCACTCTTGAAGCATAGCTAAGGTAAACTCGAACTAAAAGTTAGTAAAACAATGCTTTAATTGTGATTTTAAATTTTATCAAAAAATTCTTACTTGGGGACTCAAGTCCTGAAGGAGATCGGCGGACATTTGCATTAAAGAATTGATTTCTGCATCCCATTTCTCTTTCATAATTCTTAATGGAATGTTATCTTCAGGGTCATCCTGGCTTCTAACTAAGCTTAAAATATTTTTCCAGCAATTGGCAAGAGTTACTGTGCTAACCCGATTCCATGCGGAAAATAAAAGGATGACAGCATCTTGCAAAGTTAGATTTCTCATCGATTCAAACAAATCAGAGTTTGTAGCTGCTATCGAAGCTAGCAAACTGTTCCTGTAGTTTAGTTTGGTTATTTTAATAGCATTTTGATGCATTGGTTGGATGAGGGGAGTAACATTTGGTGGCATGAACATGGCAATTATGTTTCCATCTTTATAGTTTTTAATTCTGTTTCTCTTGGATGAGAGGGAGCGTTATCGATAAGTAAAAGTGCCTTCATTGGCAAGTTTTTCTTCTTTAGAAACAACTTCGCCTAACAAAAGCAAGAACTTCTAGTTATCTAGAAAAATTTGTTTACCTGTGTTACAAAGGATTGATGGAACCAATGCTTAAAAATGGCTGACGTCATCCAGGCCGATTTGGAATTCTTATAAGCAGTTGGACAAATGCAATTTTTAAAACTGCGTGGATTTTTGGCCTTACCAATTACCAAAAGTTTGAGTCTATTTGCACCCGATGCATTTGCGCAACACAGGAACGTAATACGCTGCTTTTCCGTTTTTATACCGGGAGCACATTTCTCTTGCATTGCAACGTACGTTTTATCTGGTACAAGTTTCCAGAATAAGCCAGACTGACTCATCACCATTATAGAGTTGATCATTGCATAACTCCATTTCTTCAAATTTCTGTTTCAATTTTAGCTTAAATGGATCCACCAATTCAGGCTGCGATGAAAGTTTTTCTCCGGTTACCTTAAGAAGTCTAACTTCGTACCTTTTCTTAAATCGCTAAAGCCATTCGTCACTAGCATTGAAACGGCCATCGGTTTCTTTAAGTTGGGAATGTAATTTCTTAGCTTTTTCTTTTAGCATTAACCCACTTTCCTTTCACGCATTCGGATGAACCAACGGTAAAAAGATTTTTTCCATAATCGAAAGTTCGGATAACTTTAAAGTTTTTATTTTTCCCGGTCCTTGGTATGTGTGGTTAACACATTCTAAAATTGCTTCTTTTTTCTTTTTTATACTGCATATTGTTGACTTAGCCACATTATACTTTTTTGCTAAACTCGTCACATTTGTTCCTTTTTGCAAACTACCTAAAATGTCTGCCTTTTCTTTTAACTCCAAACATTTGGATTTTTGAATACATACATATGCCGACTGATTGACCACTTTGCATAAGAGAAAGACTTAAAATAAGGTTTCGTTGCCAGACAAAAATAAGTAATCTAGAGAATACACACATTTTTTTATGTGACGGGAGTCACTAAACTTTAAAAATCATATTTTACGTAGGTATTTCAATGTTGTCTACAAGCTTGGAAAATATATTCAGTGAAAAAAAAATTGTTCACGTTATGGAGCTTTCTGAGTTTATCACGTTACAGAGTAGTCAACGTAAATGAAATCTTGTTCACGTTAGGCGGTGTTCACGTTAGGCGGTGTTCACGTTATACGGTGTTCACGTAACCGCGAGTACACTGTATATTCTTTTATATGTAGTACCTATATGTATTTCGATATATGTATGTATGTATGTATGTATGTTTGTAATAAAATCTTAACTTTCCATATAATCTTAATACCTATAACAATTAAAATAATGATGGTAACTACCTATAATTGTGAATAATAAATAACAAAAGAATTTTTTTTTACAATCACAGCCCAAACACACATGCACAATAATAGTGGTATACAAATAAATATGTATGTATACTCGTATGTAAATATAAAAAATGTGCACATTTACATACATTTGAAAAATAAATATTTGTTAGATACAAAATGGCCGCTAAGCAAAATTATATTTTGAATTGATGCCAAAAACATCCAGAGAGTTGATTAAAATTTTGTAACATAAAAAAAAACTCATAACAAAGAATACAGGAAATTTGAATTCAACATTTTTCCAGAGATTAAAACTACAGAATATAGTTGCTGTTCTTGTTGTTGTTGTTATTATTGTTGTTGTTGTTGTTATTGATAGAAACAGTTAAAAGTATAAAAAAGTTTTTGAAGAATGATCTTGATATTTTGTTCATTCCTACAAATCTCTATAATTTTACAGTTCTTTTTTTTCTTTGTTGTTGCATAAAACTTGCTCACGAACTCTTATTACTCTTTTAAAATTAAGAAATTATAATCTGTATAAATATATACTCTTTCCACCACTACGTTTAGATATGCTCTATTAATGTTAGTATTGCCTCTGTAATAATCAAACGGCATTTTAACAGTTTTACGTTACAGAGAGAAAGAGCAAAAAACTACTCTTAAATATCAACAACATTTTTAATCCAACAATTGAAATGATAGTTCTTATTTTGTGTAGATATATTATATACATAATTGTGTTATCTGTTTTTGTTCTTTCTAAAATGTAAGCGTGTGTAATGCCGGAATAACGATTAGTAATATTTCTTTTTTTGCTACTTGTATTTTCATTATTATTCGTTCCTTCATTTTATAATTTTACGACCGAACCACATTTCATTCGAGTTACATGAATTGTAGCAACAGCCGTAAAGCAGGCATTTAGTTTATCTCTGTTATTATTTCCCTTTTGTACACTGTCATCGTTTTTCTTTACATTTTTCGCTACTCATGTGATTGGTTTGTGTTTATTTATTTATTTTATCACTAAATTATGCCAACTTTATGGCATTTTATTATAATTTTTACTAAATAAAGAAGTTTTTGTTTTCGTAAGCTTCAAGTTAAGGATTCTTTGCATTGTTTATTGTAATTATTTTAATATTTATTAAGTGCGAGCATTGCAAAATCGGTAATTAGAGTAAATTGATTGGGGGGAGACATAAGTACACGAAGCTTGTTTTCTAAAACAAAATAAAACAACAATTTAGATTAAGATGATTGAAATTTGTATTGTTTTACAAAGAGAAAAGTTTGGAAATTGAACTGACTGAAAAATGATATCTGGCAAATGTCACCTACGACCACGCTGACGCATATCGTTTCTGGCAGCAAAGTTTTTAAACACAATGTCGATCCGATTTCGTTAATCACAGCACAGATTTTGAGTTTTAAGGCTGAAATCGATTCGATTGGCTCCGTATAGACCCTGTCCTTAACATAGCCCCACAAAAAATAATCCAGGGTGATGTTAAAACACACGATCTGGCTGGCCACTTAATTGCAAACGAAGCTCGTTAATTGCCAAAGTTGTTAAATTTGAAATGGAAAGAATGTGATTATCCTTCGACAAAAACTAGTAAATGAATGACTTCCAAAGGAAATGCTTATGTTTTCGAAATGTTTGCTGCCTTGTTGTACAAAAGTGTTCCCAGCTGTAAATGAAACGAAGTACTTAAACAATAACCGATGACGCACATATGACTTCGTAAGCGAAGCATCTAAGTACTTACTATGTAATGCAGCTGTAATCGAAGTTGTCATAGGCAACTACACCTACCTTACATGCGCAAGTAAATTTGTAATCAACGTTGCTTACTACTTAACTTACGATGTAAACTGAATTGTAGTGGCACTTGATGACGTCGTCGCTTACTTTGTAAGCGAGAGCGCACCGATTAAGCAGCCTATGACACTTCTATGTTAAATGTGAGTGGCGAAATAACCGAACGCATTACCACTGACTACCACTTAGTATAGCTTATTTAATCGCTTATGTAATGTATACTTTTACAGCTGGGTTTTGCTGTGTTGGTTTAATGAAAAATTCTCATTTAATTAATTTGGCTTTATGCTTTCCCTCGCAGTAACATCTAATAAAAATATAGAAATCTGTAACTTATAAAGGGTTTTTTCAACAAGAAGTTTGTTTGTTTGTTTGTTTTCTAAAACAAAATACAACAAACAAATTAGATTCAAATTTTCATTGTATTACGAAGAGAAATGAATGAAAAAATGATGTCTGGCAAATGTGCATCACAGCCACGCTGACAGATGTCGATTCTTTCATCAAAGTTTTTAATCACTTTTTGGCATAAATTTTGAGTTTGAAGGCTAAAATCGATTCGATTGGCTCCATTTAGACTCTGTCCTTAACATAGTCCCACAAAAAATAATCCAATGGTGTTAAATCACACGATCTGGTTGGCCTCTAAACTGCTGATTGTCGCGAAATTATGCGATCCGGAAATTTCGTTTGCAATATATTGATCGTTTCATTGGCTGTGTGGCACCGTCCTGTTAAAACCACAACTGTGTCATGAGATTTACATCTGCACCTGGCCATGAAGCCTTAATTGGAACGTCATGCTCGTCCTAGGAAGCCAAAGCTATAATTCTATGCAACAGAACTTTCTAGTTGCAACTTCGATAATTCCAGAGCAGGGCTACAAATCATCACTCCTTGCTTAAGATTTGGAGACTTTCCAACTCCTGCCCAGAACACATGTCTAGCATGCTCACTGGATCTGGCAACATTTCACCAGGTAGGTGTTATTAAAGGTGAAATGAACCCGGCCACCATAGAACCATAGACTGATACGGGGCCGCGAAACCACAACCACCACGATACTCCCATATAGGGGCCAACCTCAATAATCAGTCAGAGAATAGTTGAATTTCTAAAGAGACAAATAACGGAACTCTGCGGCTTACTGATTTCCGTGGAAATAAAGTGGAGTCTCGAGTTGTACCCCTGCTGACTTCAGGGCACAGGGCTCCCTTTTTTCCCCCTGTTGCACAGGTCTAAGTTGTTGCTTTCTCCAAAGACCATATATACGTGCCCCCGGGGGGTAGAGACCTGGGAGACCAAGGCAATGTGGAGTTTCTCCAAATCAGTTTATTGGGGAATTTTTGCCGCAATTCTGTCATAACAGGCGTGGTTATGCGACAAGCTGCTCTATCTTGTGGAAATCAAACCGAGTTGAAAGAGATTCTGTTTCGGCGTAATTCTGGAAAGAAAAATTCTTTTAACATCTTTAAGTAACGGTAACAGTGAGACCGTTTTCTTCGAAAAAGTAAGACCCGACAATGGTTTTTCCAGTTGTACCCCTGCTGACTTCAGGGGACTGGGCTCCCTTTTTCCCCCAGTTGCACAGGTCTACATAGTAGCTCTCCATTAAGACCATATATGTGCCCCCGGGGGGTTATTAAAACCACATGTCAGCGATATACACGTCGCCAATAATATGCCAAAATTGAGTTGTTACCATCTTGCGATACAGTGACCGCATTTTCAGCCTCATCAAAAAAACTAGCCCAATCACCCCTCCAGACTACATAGTGCATCATACAGTGACACGTTGAGCATCCTAAGGCTTCTCTAGGATTTTCAAAAAGCCTTATGCAGCAATTTGGCTTGTTGACAAACCCTGACAAATGAAAATTGGCTTCGTTTGAAAAAAGGATTTTTTCAGAAAAACCACTCGGTTGTTGCTGAATGAATTGCGTGTATCTACGGCGATGTGAATGATCGATCAGCTGACTAATTTGGATCTGCTTCAACACTGTGGTTCACGGCTGCGATGTTTTCAGTTGAACAACCCGGTAGAACATACGTTGGTGTTCGCACATATTGTATCGAACCTGTCGACTCATATTTAACGAACAAATTTTTAATAGCGGTCTTAGAAGGACGATTTTGTTTTCCGAAAATATTACGAATTCTTCGAAATATAACTTTAACAGAACCACAATTTTCATAGTGTATTTTAATAATTTTTAATGGGATTTTCGCGCAAAATTAAATTCATTGTAACAATGGCCAATGCATTTACTACGAAATATCAAAAAACTAAATGTCAAAACTATCATGTTGTTGGTGTTGCGACCATTGGAAAAAAAAACAACAATTACTGTTGAAAAACTCGATATCTATCTTTTTATTCTACTGGAAATATTTACTCACTCTTATTCTGTTTGGCGACGGCAACATCGCTGTTGATTTGGAGGCAACATCACTTTAACACAACAGCAATGCTAATTTGGTATTCCTTAACAGTCTTATGACGATGTTGCCAGTTTATCGATCATTTTAATAAAAATATAACACACATATCTAATATTTGAGTCAGCTGATTCATTTGTGTACTATTTTTGATAAAATTGTTGTGAAGAAAATATAAACTGTGTGAAAAAAATAAAATCTGTATTTTTTTTAATTTTAATAGTCGACCTTTTTATTCTTCTTTAATAAATACTTATTTATTAAATAAAATATGTATTAAATTGAAACTAAAATAAATTAAAAATCAAAATAAATTAAAATCAAAATGTTCAGCAGATTTGCCAGAGTTTCTTCCAAGGGGCTGAGTTTAAGTTGATTAAATATGCCGCCTTTTTTTACTTTAAATTTTAATGCTATACCTTTTCCATCTATCACTCGTTCTATTTGGTGGGCCAAGGGCGTTTAAAGCAGTCGCAACACTTTCTCATTGTTCCTTAAACTTAGTAGAAACACTACTTCTTTGAAATCACCTGGCAAGTGATGTACTTTTACCAATTTTTTAAATTGGTTGGCGTTGGTAATTTTAATTTTTTCTATTTTATTTGTACTTTTTTATATTTTACTAGCTGAACCCGGTGTGCTTCGCTACCCCCCACGTTATAAAATAAAATTAAAAGTAATTATATATTAACAAAAATTTATTTATGTAATTTTAATTTAATTATTGCAATGCTTTAGGATATACAATATTTTTAGTTCGACCATCAGGAGCATACACACATAAATCGGTGGGTTTTCCTACACGCGAGCATGCAACATAAAGCCGTCCATGCGAGAAACATGGATTTGCTAAATTTAAGCCGCAAACTTGCAGAGATTGACCTTGAGTTTTGTTAACAGTCATCGCAAACGCTAACCGAACAGGAAACTGCAATCGTTTAAAATCGAATGGTAAATCTGTTGGTATCATTGGAATGCGTGGCAAAAGTACACCTGTCCCTTTATATTTTCCTGTTATAATGGTCTTAAGTCGAGTGCCATTGCAAAGCCGTGGTGGATCGATATTACGCAGTAAAATAATGGGCAGTGTTTTGCGCTGAACAGCAGTCTCGGAAGCCCTTGATGTTGAGGATCGAGATCGCCGAATTTCTAGGCGTGCTTCACGTTGCTGTAAATTCTCTGCAGCTCTAGAGGTTGAGGCTCGAGACCGTTCAATTTCAAGGCGTGCTTCACGTTAGTTAAAAAAATAATTTAAAAAGACAACTGCAAAAAATAATTTAAAAAGAAAACTGCAACTTCCTTCTTATTCACTATTGCAAATGCGTTAAGGCAAAAATAAATATGCAGTAAGGTTAGTGCTCCCCTTTTTTGTTTTAAACCAATAAGAATTCAGTACTGAACCGCATGTAATTTGCTTCATGCTCCCCTTTTTTATTTTTAGACGAATCAAAAAGCAGCAATTACACAATCAGCTGTTATCGCAGTCACTTGTAAGAGAATGAGAATGGGGTTACCCCACTCTCTGTTTTAGTTAACATATATTACAAAAACAGCTGTTTTGCAGACAGTTGTGGGAGAAAGAGAATGGGGCTACCCCACTATTTTAATTAATATGTATTTCAAATTTGAGGTAAAGCCGTTAATAAACGTAGTAATAGTAGGTGCAAAAGTGTGCATGGTCGAAAAATATTATCATGTAATAGGTATTCCTGAGTCAGTCGGTCTAGTAGTTAAGATATTTAAGACTATATTACGATTTTTAATTGTCCTAAAAAGGGGCGTAGGTCAAAAAATGCCCAAAATATGGCGATTTAAATTTTTAGGTTATATGGGCGGTGGCACGCCACTTTGTCCAATCAAAACTTCATATAGCCAACTATTCCTTCCAGAGTCACAGTAACATGCTGTGAAAATTTCAGGAAAATCGGCCCAAGGGTTTGGCCTCCTATAAAGCACAAACCAACAAACAAACAAACAGACAGAAATTCATTTATATATATATAGATTTTGTATTTTTAGTTGTTTAATCTTTTTAAATTTGTGTTTCTAACAACACGACACTAAAATCACAGACGTCAATATTAACGACAATTTAAGGCAACATCAACGTCAAATTTTCTTACAGAATACCAAACATATATTGCCAATCATCGATAAATGTTAATATTGCCAACGAGAATACCAATTTAGAACAAACGATAAAAAACGACATCGTCTTGTATTGCCGTCGCCAAACAGAATAAGGGTGATTATCTTCTATACAAAACTCCAAAATACGAAAAAGTAGGCATTTTTCTCTGTTATGTGCTTAGATTTTCCGACGCGACTAAAATTGCTTTTATTTGGGTACGGTTTTCCGTCGACCCTCGTTAAATTTGGTTTGTGAACAAACCGGTTTCGGCTGTTTGCCATCTTCAGTGTTCTTTTCGTACTCAAACAAACAGAATAAGGGTGAATCGTACTAAGTACGAAAAGAACACTGAAGATGGCAGACAGCCGAAACCGGTTTGTTCACAAACCAAATTTGACCATATATAGTCTTTGGAGAAAGCAACAACTTAGATCTGTGCAACTGGGGGAAAAAGGGAGCCCAGTCCCCTAAAGTCAGCAGGGGTACAACTGGAAACTCCACTTTATTTCCACGGGGATCAGTGTGCCCCAGAGTTCATTATTTGTCTCTTTAGACATTTAACTGATCTCTGGCTGATTATTGAGGTTGGCCCCTATATGGGAGTATCGTGGTGATTGTGGTTTCGCGGCCCCATATCAGGACTATTGTTTAATGTGGTGGCTAGGATCATTTCGCCGTTAATGACACGCTAGGTAAATGATCCAGTCCAGTGAGCATGCTAGACATGTGTTCTGGACAGGAGTTGGAAAGTCTCCAACTCTTAAGCAAGGAGTGATGATTTGCAGCCCTGCTCTGGAATCATCGAAGTTAAAACTAGAAAGTTCTGTTGCATTGAATTATAGCTTCAGCTTCCTAGGACAAGCATGACGTTCCAAATTATGCAGTGGTTTGGTCCACCATCTGATTAAGGCTTCATGGCCAGACGCGGATGTAAAACAAATCACACAGTCTCCCAGGTCTGCTGACCTCACTGCATCTGAGGTTATTTCAAAGAAGAAGTTTACAAAAGAAGCCCAACAAATTTGAATGATTTAAAGCAATTTCCGCTGCCACACTCCAGGCAGTAATGATGTGATTTGATTTACATCTGCACCGACTAGGTAGTCATAATCAGATGGTGGTCAAGCCACTTGAATGATTTGCAAACGTCATTCACGCCCTAGAGGGCCATCGAATACGTATATCCTCCAGTCACTCCTAGTAGCAATTTCAAAAGCCCGAAGTAGGCCGCAGCCTTCACTCCTTCTTAAAGAGATGGAAACTTTCCAACTCCTGGTCCAGAACGCATGAAGCTTAATATAATTAAGAACACGACGGCCACAAACTCTCACGAGGGTCTCGAAACCACGACCACCCATATAGGAGCCAACCTCAATTACCAGTCAGAGAACAGCTAATTGTCACAAGAGACAAATAGTGAACTCTGCGAGCCTACTGATTCCCGTGGAAATATGTGGATTGTCCAGGTGACTCCTACTAGCTTTTGAGGGGCCTGGGCTCCCTTTTACCCCGCAAGACACCAGTCTAAATGGAATAGTAGGTTCCAAAAAGACTATCATGTGCCCCCGGGGGGATCTCCAGGCAGTAATGAGTAACTTTTTGATAAGATGTCGCACATGTGTTACCGAGGATGGAGGCCATTTGCATAGAAAGAACACTGAAGATGACAAATAGCCGAAACCGATTTGTTAACAAACCAAATTTTGACGCGGGTTGACGTAAAATCATACCCAAACATTTGAATTTAATTATTTTCAAAAAATTCGTGAGAATTACTGTTACTAAAAAGTGATTAATATTTTTACTATATTAGCAACACTTTTAAAACTGTAAAAACTATTAATGTATACTTGAATTATAATCTTTATATTACATGAAAATAAATATTTTTACTTCTTCTTTGGTTTTAACGAAGTTAACAAGTGGATTTATTTCAACAATTACTTTAATTAAAAATATTATTTTTCAAATGAATAAATAAAAAAATAAATTAGATAAACTTTACAACAAGTTATTTGATTTTCTTAATGTAACAAAATTGATCAGTCACCCAAAATATTACATTTGCCTTTGTAACGTATAACTGTATGTTTCTTTGACAGAACATACAGTTTTTTATGGCGACTTCAAAAGCGTGAACTATAACGTGCTTCTTGAAAGGGTCCCTTGTGTTGATTGGTCTCAGATATACTACATGGAAACAATTTATCAGCAGGTAATATTTTTTTACAATAACATTCAAAGTCTATTGGATGAAAAGGTTTTACTAAAGTCCAAAACAATATCAGTTTATCGATTAAGAAAATTTGATCGCACTTCTTCCGTTTACAGTAGTCTTTAATGGGCCTTCACTTGGGTTTCTGTCAAAATAAATGTCTAATTGATACAAGGGATTGTGCTTACTTAAGGTGGAAGCGATTTAGAATTTCAGGCTTGAAAACTAAATTTAAAACCGCAAGACCGCCAGGCGAAAATTGAGCATTATTCTAGACGCTGCGACTCTGCTATAGCCTGCAAGAAAACTTGGTTATACATTGGGAGTAGAAATTGGGGTTGGTAGAAAACAGAGCTCAAGCAGTTGCCAAGCCATTTCAGTTTGCTCGTTTAAGCCAATATGAAGTCTATTTAGGCTTCAATTTGATCAAGCCGAATACAGTGGGTTCTGATAATTTACATCATAAATTTGTAAAAATATTGTTACCTGTCGTCTTGCCATATATAACACATTTATTTAAGGCTTTTATAATGACTAGCACTATATTCCGTTGAACCCTTTACATATGAGGCACACAACAAAACTTGTTGTTGTTGTTGTTGTTTTTGTTGTTGTTGTGTTGTGTTAGAGTTAAATAAGTTGTTACTTCTAACTCTAAAAAAGTATGGTGTGAAAGATGGGAATAGAAGGGAAGCTTGGCTAGCACGCCAACGCCAGCAACGGAAAGTGTATACTCCTGTATACACTTTCCTCATGTATACACTTCCTTTACTCATGTATACACTTTCCGCTTGTGATAAAAGGTTAAAAATAGTATTCGAATTTTTAAAGACGTGCAAGTGAGGCCCCGTAAAGATTATTGTAAACCGAAGAAACACGGTCAAATCCCTTTTTAGTTAAGTTCCATACACTTGTATTTTTAGTTGCTGCGAAGCAATGGACAAGCGGATTAAAATGGTATAAAAATTTGTACGGTTTTTTATGCATATAAAAAACGCTTACTTGAGCTTTTAAATACACTTTAGTTAACAAACACTTTAAGGCTAACAGACGTTTGTTAAAAAATGGTATTCATAAACAGTACTTTAGCTAATGTATGCTTTAGTAAAATTAGTATTTTGATTCTGGCAATGCCACTATTTTCAGTTGTCATGTTGTAGTTAACGATGTATAAAAATGAATATTATTTATCCGGGTATTTAGATCCATAAAAAATGTTTTTATTGCTTTCAGCAAAATCAACATATTTTTTTTTGGTTTTTTTATTAATCTTTTTAATAAAAAGCAAAGCACCCAAAAAAGATCAATTTGCAAGGCTTACGAAGAACTTACAAAGAATTTGTTCATATTAAAAAATTAATTATTCGGATAACGAGTTTTGTTTTAATTATATGTACATCAATAAAACTTTTGTTTAAAATAATTAATTATAATTATATTTTTGTAAAATATAAAATAAAAATGTTAAGATGTTTTATATTAAATGGCATGTTATATTTTAGTTTTTATTATTATTTGTATACTACAATTTGTTTTAATAAACATTTTTAAAAATTTTTGGAATAACAAAGTATAATTGTCAATTGAGCCGTTTACATTGAAAGTGGCATAAGTCACAACTAAACAGTTTTTTTTTCATTTTTAATAAATTTGATATTAATAAGTTAAGAAGTATTGAAACTTGTTTGAGAGGAGTGTTGGTAATTAACGGTATGACAAAAATGTTTATTTTGAAAGTGGCGTAAGTCGCTGTACTCAGGAAATTAATTACCGAGCTTAGTGTAAAAGAAATGGTAACATGTAATAAGCGTGTGTGAAGTATTATTGTGATTATTGGATTTATTTTTATTAGTTCGTAAGAATAGTGCAGTTTACTGAACTATATTATAGTGATATCTAATATACTACACACAATTAGCATTATTTTGTTATTTTTTAATTCTCAGTAGGTTGCTTCGTGTTGTATAAAATATCTAAGAATGTCACAACTCAAAAGCATATTACTGCACATAGTGACTTATGTAAAGGACAAAATAGTAATAGTAGTAATAGTCCCCTGTCGGAAAAATCCTTCACAGTGCACAACATGGAGAAAAAAGATTTTATTTCAACTCAATCATTAGAAAAATCCGTTTCAGAAAGAAAACTAAATACAGACTAGTTGAAATGGCTAAAAATTAAAATGTTATATAAACTAATTTAAAATAAAAAAGATGACAATAACAAAGTAACTTATGCCACTTTTAAAATAAACGGCTTAGTTTATTGTTAACACAATTTGTTTTGTTTTTGAACTTTCAATAATAAAATTGAACTGTCAATTTATTGTAGGTTTAACGTAGGGTTTTCCTACTTTAAAGTTAACAAAGGTATGTTAAGGTAAAAACGTTTTTTGAATACAACTTTAGGAAATTGTGCTTAACGACGGCAGTTAAACCTACTTTAAGTATTTATGCATACGGCTGTTATACTTTAAATAAGTATTGAGTATTAAAAACACTGGCAGAAATATTGTTCAAAAACTGAAGAGTGTTCTAAAGGGTAAAGTGAATACCTCTGTTTGGGCTATTTCTTTTCAAGAAATTATAAATTACTTACTGGTGTCGAAGTTCTTATATAGAATATTGTTTTGCTATACTTTCTTACTGTTAAGTCCGCCTACTTTATGTGCTGCGTGTACTTCAGCTTAAACCAGACATTATTGGTCACCCAAAAAACAGTACGGGTCATGTGACCACAAACCGCACCATATGGTGCTTTTTTTTGTAAGTAATGGTTTTTCGAGGACTGTTTGTGAAACCAATTTGCGACAAAATTTGTTTGTTTACTGCCTCATTAAAAGTTAGTGGCAACACTGAAGATGATTTTGTTGAAAAATGCTTTGTTTTCGTTTACTTTTTCAAATGGCCACCTCACAAACGTTCTAATTTTTAATTCCTAAACGAGGTGAACTTTCTTAGAATATAATAAAATACACTAAAATATACTGAAATACATTAAAATATACTACAATACACTAAAATATACTAAAATACACTAAAATATACTAAAATACACTAAAATATACTAAAGTACACTAAAATACACTAAAATACACTAAAATATACTAAAGTACACTAAAATATACTAAAATACACTAAAATATACTAGAATATACTAAAATACACTAAAATATACTAAAGTACACTTCACTAAGCGTGAAGATGAAGTGATGCCCCATTGTTGCAAACATCAAGCGAATAATTTTCTAAGCTCATTGTCAACACTTTACAATACATTGATTATGTTTGCATCACTACGCCCACCAAGAGAGCGTATTTTTTGGACTATTTTCTGCAATATCCCGTTAGCCTCGAATTTAGCGATTAAATTACGCACAGCAGTCTCAGATGAAGCTTGATTACGAAGAAAAACTATACAAATTTTACGAAGTGATACATTTTTCCATGCTCAAAATTTTCTCACTCTTTACTTAATAAATGACGAAGGATGACAGCTCACTTCTTCACACTTAATCTTTTGAAGGTTACTTCCTAAACTTAAATTTGCCCTATTTTAAGATAAACAATTATTGTGTCACAGTACATTTGCGGCGTAAAAGGCTGTGATGCTTAACGACGCATGTTTACTAAACAAGTTATGGTGTAGTTTGAGTTTCCTCGAATTCGCCGAATTTGAAGATTGGGCAAAAAAAGAAAAGAAAGAAAGCACACATCTCAATAAGTAGAAGTGGAAAATACTATTTTTAGCAGATCCTTGAAAATAAATACAAATTATTTTTTATATTTAATAAATATATCTCATTCTTTTTGACGGTCTTTTTAAATTAAATTTACCATATATATTTTTTTCTTTTCGATATTTCGCTTTCCTATGGAAAGCTTCTTCAGGAAAAAAATTTTTTTTTTTTTTTTTGAAAACAAAAATTATTAACATAAAAAAAAAAATTTTTTTTCCTGAAGAAGCGAAATATCGAAAAGAAAAAAAAATATATATTGTTAATTTAATTTAAAAAGACCGTAAAAAAGAATAAGAGATATTTATTAAAGATAAAAAAAGGTCGATTAAAAAAAACTACAAAAATTATCAAATAATTATTTTTTATTTTATTTTTTATTATTTTTGTAATGCATTTTGTTGTGAGAGCGTTAAATACGTTAAACAAATAAACAAAAAAAAAAAATAACTAAAACAAATAACAAAAAACTGTGTTTTTGTGTATATCACGTAGTATTTTAATTATGGCGAAATCATTTATAAAAGTGGTAAAAAAGGCGAATTCATAACATCATACACTAAAAAATTCTATTTCTATTTGTTTTCATTTCTTTTTTCTGAAGTGACGTTTGACATTTCGAACAACGGCAAAAATAAATAAATTCGCGACTGCTGTTACATGATTTCGCCAAGAATTTCATATGTTTTAAATTTTGTTTTTTATATGTATTCGTTTATATTCGTATGATTTTATGTACATTATATAGAATATATTTGCATGTGTATGTGTGTGTGTGTATGTGTGTGTATTAATGTATGAATGCAACATGTTAAGATTTAGAATTAAGAATGCTGAAAAGAGAAAACAATAATAAGGAAGAAGTGTCTCAGTCGACATTATCCAAAACGGCATCGATTAAAGCCACAACCTTTTGGCGAAAGCGCCTATTTTGTTTTCCAGACATTTCCCTCAAATATGGATGCAAGCTATTGAGAAATGATTGATCAGCATCAGGTGAAGTTGTCATTAAACAATGGCGTTGATGTTCATTTTTACTTTTTATCCATTCGGCAAATTCTGTTAGATCCACTGCGCTGGCACTGCGTGTTTCCGTTGGATGACCAAATGAGCCACCACCTTGAGGTGAATGTGTATTTAAAATATTGTTGCTGCTGTTGTTGTTGTTGTTATTAATGTGGCTGGTTGTTTTATGTGTTGGGACATTAACAGCTGCTGTACAATTGCTAATTACTTTTGCATTACTATTATTATTATTATTATTATTATTGTTATTATTGTTGTTGTGGTTATTATTATTCATAGTGGTGGGATTCATTAATTTGCCAATGTTGCTTTGATTATTAACATTGTTGCATACAGCATTTGAATTATTTATTAATTGCCTCTGCTGTTGATCTAATGACTGCAATAAATTGCCTATAGATGGCATAGTTGTAGCCGTACTAACATTGCTATTGCTAACATCTTTTTCTTCTTTAATGGTCTGCAAATTTAACGGCTGAGGCAATGGAAACGGTGTATGTTGTGTCATAGGCATACTACCTATTATTCCTCCCTCATGCAATGATACCACCACATCTCCCTCTGCTATAGCTGCTACTTCAGCTGAATTACTAGAATCTTTGGTATCTTCGCTGCTTACAATTGGCATGTTGCTAATACGTGTCATGGGTGTAACATTGCCAGCTGCCGCTGCTTTTCTTTGTGCAATAATGGTGGTACTATTTTTAAGACGCGTCTTTGTGTAGGGTATAAGAAATTGTAAGTACTTGGAGAGATAATATTTACGTTTTCCACGACCAGTGCTTGTGCGCGATAACTTAAGAGAACGTAGAAAACTGCTCCGTATTGTACGCCAGCGCTCTCGACAATTTCGAACTGAAATTCATAGAAAGTGGAAAGCATCACTGATTAATAAATATTTAAAACAGTTTTCAACAAACATAATGATCATATCGGGTTTATCAAAAAGAAGTTTGTTTTTCAATTGTGGCAACACCAACATATTTACTTTTTTGATGTTTTTGCAGTAGATGCATTGGCAATTGTTACAATGAATTCAATTTTGCACGAAAATCTAAATCCGCTATGAAAATGATGGTTCTGTTAAAGTTACATTTCGTAAAATTCGTGATATTTACGGACAACGCAATCGTCCTTCTGAAACCGCTATTAAGAATTTGTCGACAGGCTCGATATAAACAGCTCGTTCAACTGAAAACATCGAAACCGTGAGCCACAGTATCAAGCAAATCAAAAATTTGTCAATTCATCGCCGTTCTCAATAATTAGAAACAAATCACGGCAAATTTTGCTAAGGATTTAAATTAAAAGCCTTATAAGGCTCAACTGGTTCAAGAATTGAAGCCGACCGACCATTCACATAGCCGTAAATTCGCTCAATTCATTCAGGATTTTCTGAAAAAATCATTTTTTTCAGGCGAAGCCCATTTTCATTTGTCAGGGTATGATGTGATTTGATTTACATCTGCACCGACTAGGTAGTCATAATCAGATGGTGGTCAAACCAGTTGAATGATTTGCAAACGTCATTCACGCCCTAGGAGGCCATCGAACACGTATATCCTCCGGTCACTCCTAGTAGCAATTTCGAAAGCCCGAAGTAGGCCGCAGCCTTCACTCCTTGCTAAAGGGTTGGAGACTTTCCAACTCCTGGTCCAGAACGCATGAAGCTTAATATAATTAAGAACACGACGGCATTCGTACTCACTGGACCTGAACCATTCATTGTGCTCATTTTGAATGATCCGACCCACAAACTCTCACGAGGGTCTCGAAACCACAACCACCACGACACTCCCATATAGGGGCCAACCTTAATAATCAGTTAGAGACAGCTAATTGTCTCAAGAGACAAACAGTGAACTCTGCGAGCGTACTGGTTCCCGTGGAAATATGTGGATTGTCCAGGTGACTCCTACTAGCCTTTGAGGGACCTGGGCTCCCTTTTACCCCGCAAGAAACCAGTTTAAATGGCATAGTAGGTTCCAAAAAGACTATCATGTGCCCCCGAGGGGAATTTGTCACGGTATATCAACAAGCAAAATCGCCGCATTTGGGTTTCTGAGAGGCCTTTGCATGCTCAACGTGTCACTGTATGATGCGAAATAGGACCGCCATTTTGTTAGTGATTAAAAACTTTGATGGAAGAATCGACAACTGTCAGCGTGGTCGTGGTGGACATTTGCCAGATATAATTTTTCATTCATAATTGCCGAACTTTTCTCTTCGTAAAACAACAAAGACTTGAATCATGTTTAAATTTGTTGCTTTATCAACAAAAATTTGGACCCCCCCCCCCCCCCTCCCCGTGGAATTATTTCATTCTTTTGATACATAATAGAATTCGCCTCATTGGTTACGCTTATTTTTTTTTTAAAGAAAAATAGCACTTCAGGCAACAATGCCTATTTAGTCAAGTACCGTGCTACATTCTTTAGGAAAGGGATAGAAAAGAGATGAAACAGGTGATGAAAGTAGAAGGATAGTCGAAAATTAACTGCCGTATAAAAGACAGCACAGCTACCAGTGACTATGCCTTCATCGTTTAGTAGCCCCACCGACAATAAATTTTTATTTTTGTAGTGAAAAAAAACCAAAGTCTTCGTTGGGAATCGAACCCACAACCCCCACACTGAAAAGCTAGTACACTACCTACAAGCCTACAGGAGTACCTAAGCAGCTGAGACAGTTATTTTGAGCGAGTGATGAATTAAAATGCTTGTTTGCAGTCAGTGGAAGTTAAAAAGCTGTCATAAGCGGTTCTCGCAAATACAAGATAATTCTACACCTGCTTGGCTGTGTATTTTTTTCTGTATTGCTTGTTTTTATTTTCTGTTGGTTATTTTATTTCATAGAATTTCTTATAAACAGGTTTTTGTTGTTGGGTTGTGTGTGTATAAAATTTCTTAGAAAACGACGCAGTTTGTAAAACGCACAGTGGGTTGTTTAGTTTACTACTTCTACTACTAATTATTTTCTTTCAAAGCTTAAACAAAACATTTCCGTACACACAGAGAAAAAAGATGTTATTTTATTGTCCACGACTGTTGTCAATTTAACAACGGGTTGTGGACAGTGTTAGTGACCCCCAGCGTTGACAATTTAATAACATTTGCTAACAAACTGAGAACGAAATGCATTAATAATCAAATAACGGAAATCCCGTTGACACATTTTTTGTTTTGCCCATAAGTTTGTCGTTGCGTTTCAAGTGTCAGAAATATATAAAAGTATATTCTATATATATAAAAATGAATATCTGTCTGTTTGTTTGTTTGTTTATTTGTGCTTTGTAGGAGGCCAAACCCTTGGGCCGATTTTCCTGAAATTTTCACAGCATGTTACTGTGACTCTGGAAGGAATACGAGGCTATATAATGCTTTGATTGGACAAAGGGGCGTGGCACCGCCCATATAACCCAAAAATTTAAATCGCCATATTTTGGGCATTTTTTGACCTACGTCGACGATGTTTGGTACATATGGTATTGGCATAATAAGGAATACGTACCAGGAGAAAAGTGGGTGGGACCACGCCCCTTTTTAGGACAATTAAAAATCGTAATATAGTCTTAGCTACTGGACCGATCGTCATTAAATTTGCACAATAGGATATTCTTACGAAATAATAAATTCTTTGACTCAGGAATACCTATTACATGATAATATTTTTCGACCATGCACACTTTTTCACCTACTGATACTACTTTTATTAACGGCTTTACCTCAAATTTGAAATACATATTAATTAAAATAGTGGGGTAGCCCCATTCTATTTCTCCCACAACTGTCTGCAAAACAGCTGATTTTGTAATATATGTTAATTAAAACAGAGAGTGGGGTAACCCCATTCTCATTCTCTTACAAGTGACTGCGATAACAGCTGATTGTGTAATTGCTGCTTTTTGATTCGTCTAAAAATAAAAAAGGGGAACATGAAGGAAATTACATGCGGTTCAGTACTGAATTCTTATTGGTCTAAAACAAAAAAGGGTAGCACTAACCTTACTGCATATTTACTTTTGCCTTAACGCATTTGCAATAGTGAATAAGACAGAAGTTGCAGTTTTCTTCTTAAATTATTTTTTTAACTAACGTGAAGCACGCCTTCAAATGGAACGGTCTCGAGCCTCAACCTCTAGAGCTGCAGAGAATTTACAGCAACGTGAAGCACGCCTAGAAATTCAGCGATCTCGATCCTCAACATCAAGGGCTTCCGAGACTGCTGTTCAGCGCGAAACACTGCCCATTATTTTACTGCGTAATATCGATCCACCACGGCTTTGCAATGGCACTCGACTTGCAGTAAAAAAAACTGAGAAATAATTTAACAGAAGCGACCATTATAACAGGAAAATATAAAGGGACAGATGTACTTTTGCCACGCATTCCAATGATACCAACAGATTTACCATTCGATTTTAAACGATTGCAGTTTCCTGTTCGGTTAGCGTTTGCGATGACTGTTAACAAAACTCAAGGTCAATCTCTGCAAGTTTGCGGCTTAAATTTAGCAAATCCATGTTTCTCGCATGGACAGCTTTATGTAGCATGCTCGCGTGTAGGAAAACCCACCGATTTTATATGTGTATGCTCCTGATGGGCAAACTAAAAATATTGTATGTCCTAAAGCATTGCAATAATTAAATGAAAATTACATAAATAAATTTTTGTTAATATATAATTACTTTTAATTTTATTTTATAACGTGGGGGGTAGCGAAGCTCACCGGGTTCAGCTAGTTAAATATAAAAGTACAAATATTTATTTAAAAATAAAAATGGAATCAAATGAACAAATTATTTGTACTGAGGCAAATAACTTGATTTATTTGGGTATTTGGATTTATTGTATTAAAAGGTAACTTATTGACAAGCATTAAATCTTATAATAAATAAGTTTATATATTGTTACTTCTTTTGAAGCTGCCAATATCACCCATAGATGTTTGTAGTTTTTAAAAAAAGAGGACCTAATAGAAGCAGTGCCACACTTAGGGCTCCGAGTTGAATTTAGAGAAAAATTGTTAGCATGGAAGAAAGCGGAGGTAATAACTCTTCTTTTTCCTATTATTCTTTAGTCATTTAAAAATTTTTTACTTAGTTGGGAATCGAAGATGAAACAATGTCAATTTCGTCAAAAGTGGAACAGTGGCTTAATAAAAATTGCAGCTATGCTATGTCTCCAAGTTGTTCTACTAGTGGAAAAGTTATAAATAAGATAAAGTGCATAAAATCATTATTTATGATTTTATTATTATTTAAACTATGGAGAAAGCGAGTTGCGTCTTTTGAGTAATTAACACATAATAATTATTTTAGGATTTAAAATGTTTGATGTCCGAGTCTACAAAAGGAAGTGCTATTCTCAAATATGCAAACGAGAACCACCAATAAAGGTGTGAGCAAAGAGATGATATTAACAAAATTATAATTGAAGATGTCATCTGTCCATAAACTTGCGGTTTTTTCCTTTGGAAAAGGAAGAATATAAAAGGCATAGCGGCGAGAAGATGAGAGAGTCTCATTTTGGCAGCCACAATCGTTTAACCAAACATACTTTTCTGGATTAAAATAATTCATTGAAAATTCTAAAATTCGAATTAAAATTTAAAATATTTAATATAATAGTTATAATTTTTTGACCCATTTTTAATATTTTTTAGTAATTAATTTTAAGCACTAGGTCTTATTTAATAAAAAATTTTTTAAAAAACTTAATTTTTTATTATATTTTCGATATATTCGATATATATTTTATGATCATTTAAAAATTTGTGTCAATATAATAAATATTTACATAATGTAATTCAGTGAAGTAAACTATTACGGCTGTATGCATAAAAAACGTTTACTTGAGCTTAAAAGTACACGTTAGTTAACAAACACTTTAAGGCTAACAGACGTTTGTTAAAAAATGGTATTCATAAACAGTACTTTAGCTAATGTATGCTTTAGTAAAATTAGTATTTTGATTCTGGCAATGCCACTATTTTCAGTTGTCATGTTGAAGTTAACGATGTATAAAAGTGAATATATTTATCCGGGTATTTAGATCCATAAAAAATGTTTTTATTGTTTTCAGCAAAATCAACATATTTTTTTTTTGTTTTTTTATTAATCTTTTTAATAAAAAGCAAAGCACCCAAAAAAGATCAATTTGCAAGGCTTACGAAGACCTTACAAAGAATTTGTACTCATATTAAAAAAAATAATTATTCGGATAACGAGTTTTGTTTTAATTATATGTACATCAATAAAACTTTTGTTTAAAATAATTAATTATAATTATATTTTTGTAAAATATAAAATAAAGATGTTAAGATGTTTTATATTGAATGGCATGTTATATTTTAGTTTTTATTATTATTTGTATACTACAATTTGTTTTAATAAACATTTTTAAAAATTTTTGGAATAACAAAGTATAATTGTCAATTGAGCCGTTTACATTGAAAGTGGCATAAGTCACAACTGAACAGTTTCTTTTTTTTCATTTTTAATAAATTTGATATTAATAAGTTAAGAAGTATTGAGATTTGTTTGAGAGGAGTGTTGATAATTAACGGTGTAACAAAAATGGTTATTTTGAAAATGGCGTTAGTCGCTGTACTGAGGAAATTAATTACGGAGCTTAGTGTGAAAGAAATGGTAACATGTAATAAGCGTGTGTAAAGTATTGTTGTGATTATTGGACTTATTTTTATTAGTTCGAAAGAATAGTGCAGTTTACTGAACTATGTTATAGTGATATCTAATATACTACACATAATTAGCATTATTTTGTTATTTTTTTATTCTCAGGCGGTTGCTTCGTGTTGTATAAAATATCTAAGAATGTCACAACTCAAAAGCATATTATTGCACATAGTGACTTATGTAAAGGACAAAATAGTAATAGTAGTAATAGCCCCCTGTCGAAAAAATCCTTCACAGTACACAACATGGAGAAAAAAGATTTTATTTCAACACAATCATTAGAAAAATTCGTTTCAGAAAGAAAACTAAATACAGACTAGTTAAAATGGCTAAAAATTAAAATGTTTTATAAACTAATTTAAAATAAAAAAGATGACAATAACAAAGTAACTTATGCCACTTTTAAAATAAACGGCTCAGTTTATTGTAAACAAAATTTGTTTTGTTTTTTTATTTATTTGAGTAAACATAAGACACCCTCAAGGGTATTGACAACGTTACTCAAATTCCTGAAGAAGGACAACGAAGGTGTCCGAAATATCGAATGAAAATAAAAACAATATTTAATGAAAAGGAAAAGAGTTTTATTTGAATAAATATTATTGACCTAGAGCCCGGAGAAAAAAGAAAAGTAAAATACAAAATTTGTTTTGTTTTTGAACTTTCAATTATAAAATTGAACTGTCAATTTATTGTAGGTTTAACGTAGGTTTTTCCTATTTTAAAGTTAACAAAGGTATGTTAAGGTAAAAACGTTCTATGAATACAACTTTAGGAAATTGTGCTTAACAACGGCAGTTAAACCTACTTTAAGTTTTTATGCATACAGCCGTTAGAATTTAAACAAATAAAACTAAAATAAACATAATAAAATCCAATGAAGTAAATAAATAAAAAGAAATTAGAAATTAAACACATCAATAATAAAACGGTGCTGTATGCACATGACTTTGTACGATTGACAGAAGAAATTTGTTCCGCGTTTCCTTGTGAAAACAATATGAAGGTGTGTTGTAATATTAATTTTTTATGTACATGTAAGTTCAAGATGCGAATTTCATTAGTTGATTTCTACACATATTTATTCTAGGACTACTACTATATTCGAAGAAAAGCCAAAAATACTGCTAGTGGAAAGTTGTACTCTAAATACAAAAATAAATGCTTAAAAATGAAAAAATTAATTGATTCCATTGAAAACTTCAGTCATTTGCTTCAGTCAACAAGCAAAGTATCTGACAATGAAACTATAGAGTTTGATGAGGGAATTTCTAATGCGTTAAAAACATCTCTTAGCAGAGATAGCGCAGAGTGGAATGAAGTGTGTGACAAATGGATGAAGACTTATCTTTTATCTTTATCTTTTTCTTCAAGCCTGGCCAAAATTGTCTTGGTAATAATTAGTATATTATTGATACCTAAGAGATTTGTATATTATCATTTATTTCAGATAAACATTGACTTTAATATTATGCACCCAAATAAAAGACATTTCTTACTTTCGAAGTGGGAAATGTTTAAAACAAAAATTCGTCGATTTTATGACAGCAATATACACAATGAGTTTTGCAAGCAATTGCTTTCTAAAATCACATTATCAAGTTTTCGTCTAAGTTCGCACGAAAACTCCTATCAAGCCTCCATAAATCTTCAGCAACATATAACTCAGTTGGCGTTGTGGTTAAAATTATGGAGAATTAAAGTGAACGTTCAAAAGTGCATTCATGTGACCTTCGACCTGCGAAGAGATAATTGTTCACCCATTCGAATCAATGATCACATTGTTCCTCACCATAGTTATGTGAGATATCTTGGTATACATCTTGATCGTCGCCTTACATGGAAACATCATATTGACTCAAAGCTAACACAAATGAAACTTAAGCTAACACAATTACGTTGGCTCATTGGCAGGAACTCAAAACTTAGCCTAGATTGTAAGCTTCTAATTTACAAGACTATTTTAAAACCGATATGGTCTTACGGAATCCAACTTTGGGGCACTGCCTCAGCTTCAAATGTGGATAGAATTCAACGTGGACAGAATAAAATTTTTCGGTTAATAACTTCCGCTCCATGGTACATCAGAAATTCAAATTGTGATTTAGACATACCGCTGGTGACTACAGAAATCATCAAATACGCAGGCAAATACTTAATGAAGCTTGAAGACCATCCTAATCCCCTTGCTCACAATATCTTGGATTATAGTGGACATTATTAACTAACATGGGTAAGCAGGAAATTATAAGGATTATTTGCACCAAATTGTTTAACATTAAAGGTTTTTTGATTGAAAATCAGTTAATTTATGTAATAAGTTATTCGATTAATATAAAGCGTTTTGATTCTCATCTTCAGTCATATGAAGTTGGTTCTTTAAATGAAAGTATTTATTTAAAACAACCGATTTTGTAAGTCTGCCTTTTCATTTATATTCAATGAATAATGCTAAAACTTATTTTAGAATTAAATGTGTATAATTTTTGTAAAAAATGGATTTTTGTAGTTTTTTTTTTAACGATCTTTTTTTATTTATTTATCTTTAATAAATATCTTTTTTTCTTTTTAACGATCTTTTTTTTGTATATATTTTTCTTTTCGATATTTCGCTTTCCTTTGGAAAGCTTCTTCAGAAATCGAAAAGAAAAAAATATATATAAAAAAAGATCGTTAAAAAGAAAAAAAGATATTTATTAAAGTAAAAAATGGATTTAATATATTTTTAATTTACAAAAAAATTAATCGCAGTGTGTTTTCATTTTTAAAGTATTGGTTCTCAGTGGGTTATCCGATAAAGAACAAGACGTTGTCAAGTTGAGAACGGATTGTTGTCAGAGTGAGAGCGACACGGTGTCAAAACAAGAACAGTTTATTGTCAAAATGAGAACGGCATGCTATTAAAACGAGAATGTCTCGTTGTCAAAATGAGAACGTTTCATTGTCAAACTGATACACGATTGTTGTCCAAATAAAAACAGACGTTGTTAAATGAAAAACTGTTTGTTGTCGAAGTGAGAACGAAACGTTATCGAAATGACAACAATTGATTGTCAGAATGACAACATTTGGCACCAAATACAGAACGACTTGTTCTTAATCACTTGACAACATCCGTTATCAAAGTGGTCGTGTCACTTTTGTCAACGGATGGTATCAATTACGGTGTTTTTCTACCGGTTTTTTCTCTGTGTGTAGCAGTATGCTAAATATATACAAAAATTATAAAATTATAAAAAGTATTAAATACGTTTTGTTTACAAAATTACAGCAACAACACATGCAACGGCAAACCTGAAGTAGACGGTTCACTATGTGTCACTCTATATAAAAAACGTTATTTAGAATGTATGATGGAAATTGGCACGTGCCTATTAGTAGTGTCGAACTACGAAGCGAAAGGCGTTCATCTTTAAGAACCCATTTAAATGTCGACAGAATCCGGGATCTTGTGCGTTCGGGAAAGAGTTAAATTTGACTTTCGCACAACCAAAAGGGCGTCAGGAAAGAAAGGTGTTTTGATTTTTTTCATTCGATTAAAAATGACACCCATTTTCTGGAACATGCCATTACTGGTGATGAGTATTGGGTGTTTGAAAACGATCTAGAAAGCAAGCGCTAAAGTCCAAAAAGGCAAGGATGGCAAAATGAAAGATCAAAAGCAAGCTGACTTGTTTTTTCAATAACCACGTAACCGTAAACAAATAGTTTGTACCTCAAGGCCAAGCAGTCAAACTTTTACCGTGGGGATCTTGAGAGACTACGAAAAATGATAATTCAAGAACAACTGGGTGTTGCATCTCGGCAAAGCTGCTTGTCAGAAAACAATTTCAATAAATGAGTTTTCTCCTGCTGCTATTTAACCTCCATATTCAGCTGACTTAAGTCCATGTGATTATTTCCTCTTTCCGAAATTGAAAAATCATCTTAAAGGAACTTAACTCAAGGAACAATCGAAAGTATTCAAATGGCTAGAAACGACCAGCTAAGGGCTATTCCAATCTCGGAGTTCCACCACTGCTATAAGGAGTGGAGGAAGCGTCTCCAGTACTGTATGGCTTCAGAAGGAAGTTATTTTGAGGACGACAATATAAAATTATAATTTTATTTGAATAAAAAGAATTTAAATAATCAATCTCATTACTTAATTTACAGACCTCGTGTCAGCAGGATAATGACCGGTAACATACAGCTAAAGATGTGAAAAAATAAATGGTGAGTAATAAGATCAATGTAACAAATTTACCAGTAAAATCAACTGATCTAAAGCCCATAGATATTTTAAATCGTGATATATTACGCGATACTTGCAAAAATAAGGACGACAGGTACTGTTAGTATATATAATGTTAGCATATTTATATAATTGTTAAATCACGTCGGAGTCACCAAATGTTAAGGATAAGTTAACCTTAGTAGAAGCACTAAGATTATAAAATTGAGTTTTGAGCCTTAGTAGATGCACTAAGACTCGATTAATAAGTTTTATGTTTAAGACTTAGTAGAAACACTAAGACTCGTCAAGCAAGAAGAAAGTTTAACTTTGTTTTGCCTGACATTATCTATGGTTGTAGCCATTTGTTCTGCATAATCTAAGTCTAGAACTCCAAACAGAGCATGTGGCATGTGCCATATTCCCCACAATATCGAGTGCAGCTCTCCGGGTCCTTTCCAAGTATGCCGAAGTTGTAATACGAGCATCTCACATGATTCAGTAGCTATCGATTGCTTACAGAGCCTTGAAAATGATGTTATTCCAGTTTCCAGAACCATATTCCTTTCCCAAATTGGTGTTAGATCGTAATATATAATGAATTTCCATGTAGCTGTTACCAATTTTGTCGACCCTACACCTTCAAAATACAATCCTGGATTGAAAGAAAATTCGGTAACATAGATTGGTGAGGCGATTATTATCGGCAGCAAAAGAAGCGAAATGAAAATGATACTGAACGCTCCTAATGACGTATTTGATACAAGCTTTCCCTTTGGCGCTATAGTATCATCTTCTGAAGTATGCTGTCTTTTTTGCGATTTGTCATATTCGGCATTTTCTAAGTGGGAGTCGTTGAACATTGGCGTCAACCTGTGAATTGGTCGCTTGAAAGTTCCCCTGGCTGTTTTTATGTCGCAAACCCTGATGAGACCATCATCTCCCGTGTAAATTTTGCTGATTCTACCCAATGGCCATTGCAGCACTGCAGTACTGTCTTCTTTAAGTATAACAGGTACAAATCACTTGGAGAGATATCTCTAAGGAGATTTTGTCTAATTTAATTATGGCAATGCCACGCTGATCTGCATTAGTTTTGAAAAATAAAAGACATGACAATGTTTAAATTTCTATTATTTTATTTGAAGAGGTGTTTGAATTTTGTGGCGTTAGGGTAGCGAATATTGCTATTTTCTTATGAATATTTTTATTTAAACAAAATAATATTACAAGGTTTTTTATTTGAGTAAGCATAGCCTATAGTATTGATAAATCATTACGTGCTTTAGCTTTGTCCGATATTATATATAATGTATGAACAATATGGCAAAAACAACTCTAAATAATCTTTTAAAGAGAGCTAATTTTAACGCAGCTAGTCCAATACATTTAAGCTTTGTTTAAAAGGCTTGTGTTTAAAAAGCTTTTGTCTTTAGATAATTTACATTTGACTACATTAGAGCTCGAAATAATTTAAGCTTTTAAAAACAAAAACGAAATCTCTAAATAAAGCTGTATTTGTTTATACTTATAAAATATTTTAACTTAAAAAGCTCATTTTTTTACTGTTGCCGATTAATGCAACAAATGCAATACATTGTGCCAACAACAAAAATACAATAAAAACAAAAACAATAAACCATATAAAGCTCTTAGAGAGAAAACTAACCAACTGAAAAACATAGAAACAAAGGCCCACATACACACAATAAAAGCTTTTTTGCCATAACTTTTCAACAAATGCCACCAAGTATTAGCAGAATGCATTATTCCAAATTGACACAAAGAATACAAGTTGCAAGCATCTGCACCTAAAATTAATGAATTTAGATAATCATTTAGAAATTGGTAACACAGCAAATATGAAGTACAACATAACAGAATCATACTAATTCCATATCATCATACTGGCTCAAATCAACTCGTTACCATGCCAGCTGTTGTTATTGTACAAAAACAAAAAAGCAACTCTTTAAAATGAATTGTACGTGTGGAATATAAGCGAATTCTGTTTGCAACATGAATTGATTTGAAATAAAATATAAAATACATCGTATTAAATTACAACAAGAGTTTTACGATAAATAACTTTTTAAGTACGAGGTGTGTAAATTAAGTGATAAAACTAACAATGTTACGTTCGATTTGTCAACAGGGCTGGTGCTGGGCTTTGAGGGGCGGTAGATGAACATGTGATTTGTGTTTAGTGCGGGTTTGACATCGTTTGAGTTAGTTTTTTCTGTTGTGTTCTAAAAATGAGTGACATCAGTTTCGAACAACGGTGCGCCATCAGGTTTTGCTGCAGACTTCGGCAAAGTGCAACAGTAACTCTTACTACACTTGAGCAAGCCTACGGAGATGATGTTTTGTCAACAGCCCAGCCCTTTTTTTGATGGTTTAAGGCATTTTCAGAAGGACGAAAATTTATTGAAGATGAACGGAATACCTTTAGTCTTTAAGAACCCATGAAAATATCGCCAAAGTCCGGGATGTTGTGCATTCAGATCAACGATTGACGTTTTCACCTACACTATTTTACTACTTCATTACTTAGTATTACTTTATTATTAATTTAAAATGAATTACTTTTATTATTATACTAATTGTTATTATTTTTATTCTTATTATTATTACACGATGTTGAATTCATTCTTTAGTTTAAGACAAATTTCTAGTATTGTCTGAGTCATGCATTATATTATATTATTATTATATTACATTATATTTATAAGATTTAAATTAAAATTCGGGAATGTCAGAGCGCCACCTGTGAGTCAGAAACCACAATATCATCAATGCAGTCAGCTGTTGTGCAGATCAAAACTCACCGCTGATAGTTGTCATGCAACTATGACGGATAATATATGTGTGTGTGTGTGAATGTGAGTACCCACGCACAGGTATATAAGGCAGAACATTTTGTGAATGCAGAGCAATTGACAAGAAGATCGCCTGGGGATTAATTGGCAAGAAAATCGCCTGCAGATAGGAAGTCTTTTGGTGGAGTTTTAGTCTCCAGAATAACTTCTTATCAGCAGATAGCAAGTAGATCGCCTGTAGGTAAGAAGCCTTTTGGAGGAATTTTATATTCCGCAAAAACTTCTTGCCCGCCTGCCGGTAAGAGATCTTTTAGAGGAATTTTATATTCCGCAATAATCTCTTATCGACAGTGCAGCTGCAATTGGTGGAAGGTTATCTTCTACCGGGGATTGGCTTAACCGTGCGACTGATGCTGTTGCGGAATTTTATATTCCCTCAGTATTATTCAAAACGGCCAAGAACTTCCCGTGATCGATGCTGCAAAGTGTAGTACTTAGTTTACCGCCGCGGCCACCTGTGCCGCCATTAACGATGTGCCGCCATACCGCAGCCATCTTTACAGCTGTCGCCTGTACAACTGCCGAAGGTATCGTTGCCGCCTCTACCACTGCCGCCCGTACCACTACCAGGTCCTGCCGCCAGTGCCGTTGCCGCCTCTACCACTGTCGCCAGTACCACTACCAGGTCCTGCCGCCGTTGCCGCCTCTACCCCTGCCGCCCGTACCATTGCCACCAGTACCACTACCAGGTTCTGCGCCAGTGCCGTTGCCGCCTCTCTACCTCTGCCGCCTGTACCACTGCCGCCAGTACCACTACCAGGTCCTGCCGCCAGTGCCTTTGCCGCCTCTACCACTGCCGTCAGTAACACTGCCAGGTCCTGTCGCCTCTACCTCTGCCGCCTGTACCACTACCAGGTCCTGCCGCCAGTGCCGTTGCCGCCTCTACCTCTGCTTCCTATACCACTGCCGCCAGTACCACTACCAAATTCTGCCGCCAGTGCCGTTGCCGCCTCTACCTCTGCCGCCTGTACCACTGCCGCCCGTACCCCTGCCGCCCGTACCACTGCCGCCAGTACCATTACCAGGTTCTGCCGCCAGTGCCGTTGCCGCCTCTACCTCTGCTGCCTGTACCACTGCCGCCAGTACCACTACCAGGTCCTGCCGCCAGTGCCGTTGCCGCCTCTACCACTGCCGCCAGTACCACTACCAGCTCCTGCCACCCGTACCACTGCCGCCAGTACCACTACCAGGTGCTGCCGCCAGTTCCGTTGCCGCGTCTACCACTGCCGCCTTTACCGCTGCCGCCATTACCACTGCTGCCTGTACCGCTGCCGCCATTACCGCTGCTGTCTGCACCGCAGCCGCCTATACCTCTGCCACTTGTACCGCTACCAGGTACCGCCGCTTCACCGCTGCCGCCTCTGCCACTACTGCCGCAGCCGTCTTTACCGCTTCTGTCTGTGCCGCTGCCATCTGTACTACTGCTGACGTTCCTACCGCTGCCCTTCGCCTTTCTTCGGCTACGATTCCCGACCGTTAACTATCAACCACCCACCTTGTAAGAGTTGACTGAATAAACTTGGTGATAAGTTTTATAACGTTTATAAAGCCATTGAGTGTCATTCCTTCCACGGACCAAGAAAGTAGGTAATAAAAGAAATAAAAATTGCAACGACCCTGGCCTCCGCTGTCGCTATCCAAGCAACCAGCTTAAACGTGCCGTCACAACAGTCAGAATGATCGAGGAAGAGTTAATTTTGACTCATACCACCGTTCATCAGATTTCGACCAACGAATTGGGGATGAGAAAAATCTGCGCAAAAATGGTCCCCAAAAAACCTATCGCAAGACCAAAAGGACGTCAGGAAGGAAAGGTGCCTTGATTTTTGTATTGAAAATGACCC
Source organism: Trichopoda pennipes (assembly GCA_030448955.1). Classification (NCBI taxonomy): domain Eukaryota; kingdom Metazoa; phylum Arthropoda; class Insecta; order Diptera; family Tachinidae; genus Trichopoda; species Trichopoda pennipes. Next base: position 6,902,529 of record JASKUP010000056.1, on the reverse strand, counting down.
TCATTTTATGAAATATCTCATTACTAATGACGACTTTTGGATGTTTAAATATGACCCAGAAACCCAATGGCAGAGCATGGATTGGCACACTTCAACCTCTCCCCTCAAAACCACTGACAAAATCAAATATCAAATGCATGCAAATGTGTTTTTTTCGATATCCACGGAATCGTTCACAAAGGGTATATACCTCAAGGCCAAACAGTCAATCAACAGTTTTACAGGGAGATTTTTGAAATCTTTGAAAAGGATCATACGTGTAAGACCAAACATCAAAAACAACTGGGTGTGGCATCTCGACAATGCTCCTTGTCACACAGCCATTTTTTATAAACGAGTTTTTCGCCAGTAAAAAACATTCCTGTGGCTTCTCAGCATCCATATTCGCCGTGTCACTTTTTCCTCTTCCCGAAATTGAAAAATCAAGGGAACTTGAGAACATTTTGTGAGAATCGAAAACATTTAAACGGGTGTAACCGACCAGCTGAAGGCTAATCCAGAAGCGAAGTTCCAGCACTGCTGTGAGCAGTGGAAGAAACGTCTCCAGCGCAGTGTGGCTTCAAAAGGAAGTTATTGTAAGTATGACAATATAAAGTTGTAATTTTATTTGAATAAGAAGAATTTAAATAATCAGTCTCATCAATTAATTTACAGACCTCGTATATATGACGGTAAGAAAAAATATATTTAAATAATCAGAGCCAATTGGATTAGATGAATTTGAAGTTTCAAAAAGCTGTAAATTTCACGTTAAAGTGTTTTTTTTTTAAATAAAACATAAAATCTAAATGGATCGATATATTCTTACAAAATTTTGAATCAATATATATATATAAGAGCCTTTAATCAAATGGTAAAATAATATTTATTTTTTTAACACATAAATTCCTTAAACGGGGAAAAATTTTTCCAAAAATTGTTTTTTTTTTTAAACTGGTCAGTCTGTCTTTGTTAATTCCGGGGCTGTGAAATTCATTTTGGTGTATATAGCCAAGAGATGAAGCTTTAATAATCTGTTTACTTTTTTTCTAGCGGTCCTTTGTAACTACTAACACAGAACAGAACAAAACACATAGCCAAACAGGAGCCTAAACTGAATATGGGCTGATATAAAAGTAGAATATTCCTGTATATGCGAAAAGCTCTTAAACTAACTATAAAAGCACCGCTTGTTGGACAGATAAATTAATTCAAGTTGATTCGTCGGTGAGTAAAGACGACAAAGTTACCACCGTATTTATTTTGTGTGTATTGGAAGTAAAAAAATCGTTTAACTTAATTTAAAACTCTAAAGTACTGTGTTGTTATTTTGCATAAAAGAAAAAAAGAAACGTTTATTAAACGGAATAAACGTAACATTATTAAAAAAAATTATGAAATCCCACAGAAAAAACCCAATTTTCATTTTCTTTTCAATTTTCCAAACTAATTTTCCAATTTTTCATTTCATTTATATGGATTTCTTTCTTTCGAATAAAAGATTTTTAAGAATTCATTTGGTTTACATATCGTATTGTATTGTATTGTGCATTATTAGACTGTTGCCTTTACTGTCTTGATAAACATTTTTTTTTTGCAGCCGGCCGGCTGCACTAGACCTATCAAATAGCTTTAAACTGAATTCTGTTCTCCAACAACAAATTGCACAATAAGAAACAGTTGGACTTACATACAATTCAGAGTACAAAAAACCAATTAAAATATACAAATAAAATAAATTATTAAAAATATTTTTAATTTAATTATTGGTTAAGTATTTTTTAAAAAAAAAACCACCGAAAGGAACAGGCTTAATATCCAGAGGACACAGTTGAATAGTTTGTGCCAAATAACGCTAAGCTAAGCTTCAGTTTCTCAAATACTAAGATTTAAAGAAACCGCAAATTTTAAGTTTCTACGTTGCTATCTACAGTATCAGACAAAACTAAAGAACAAACTTTTGCTTCTAAAAGCGCAGTTTAATAACAATAACAAAATGGTTTATTTGATGCAAAATACATATTACAAATTAAAATTAAAAAATTATTGTAGTTATAATTTAAGAAAAAATGTGCAGTGCAAATACTACAGAAATGCAGCGACAAAACTACAGCACGCAAATTTTCGATTTTGTATCTTTCCTTCCAAAAAAATAATTAACAACAATTACTGTTATTTTTGTTTGGCGATTATTTTAATAACAACAATTACAACTGATGAACAAAATGTTCATTCAGATTGCTAACTTTTTCGATAGTTGCCGTTTTTCAGACACCCTATATTTACGTAATTTGTACAAGATATAATGGTTCCACACTTTTTTTTTGGAACATATTTGCTACCCAATACTTTAAATAAATGAAATATTAAGAAAGCTATTACCATCTCATAGCGAAAAGTATGTAATAAAGATGTGTTCAAAATGTGTTCAAATTTATTCCTATTTTAGAGGAAAATAAGTTTTAAAATAACAAGTTAACAATTCACTATTCAGTTTAGCAACTGCGTATTTTTCTAAGAAATTTTATACACACCAGACAACAACAAAATGCTTACAAGAAATTCTATCATATAAGATATACAACAGAAAACCAAAACCAATAGCATAGTATAAAACAAAACACACAGTCAAGCATTAACCTAAACTGAGTGATAATAACAACAACAAAATGGGTAATGAATATTCTTGTATATGGAGGAACCGCTCAATTAAAAAAATTAAATTAATTATAAAAAAATGCAGTTAGTTTTAAAATATTTTTTAAACTAAGTAAAATATAAACTGCAGTAGTTAATTGAGACCTCGACCTCTGTTTCATAAATCCGGTAGTTTGAAACCTTTTTTTATTTCTGGGTAAAAATTAATTTGCAATTGTGTAATGCAGCCAGTTAAGTGTTTTTTTTTTAACTTAAAGAGCGATGTCATTTCAAAATTCGGAATAGTTCCATTTGTTCAGAAACTCAGATAATGAAAATGTATTTAAATTGGCTATTGTGGAAAAATAACACGATCTACTAGGACACCACAAAAAGGATATTGAAATTTACTTGAAAATTAAAAAAATGGCTTGTCATAAATCGTACGACAAAAACCTTTATGGAACTCAGACTGGCTAAATGGAGTAACAAGTTTTAAAAACATCGAAGAAGAGAGTTATTTAACTGATCGGAAGTTTACTTTGAGAGAATGAGAATTTTTTAAGCTCTCCACAGCTGATTGGGGCCGGAGTTCTCCAAGGTAGTATTTGGGGATCTATCCTATGCATACTCTAATCTTTAGATATGCCAACTGATAACCGAGTACATACATCAACATTTGCTGACGACACGGCTTTCTTAAGCATTCACGAAAATCCCCAAGTAGCATCACGATACTTACAAGACATAGTTAATGTGGAAAACAATTTTTTTTTTCAAAATTTATTTATTGTATCTTCAAGAAACTGAACTAACAATAAGTTTTAAAATCTTAAATTCTAAAAAAAAAGTTACATTAGTCCCGACCATGTCAGAACTACTCTTTTGGGTAAAAAAAAAATTGACATTAAAAAAAACAAAACAAATATTTCTAAGATGTGTCATCTGTAGCATTGAGGATTGAAGCTGCGGTATCCCTCTTTTTTAATCGGCTATGTCCACTATAATCCAAGATATTGCGAGCAAGGGGATTAGGATGGTCTTCAAGCTTCATTAAGTATTTGCCTGCGTATTTGATGATTTCTGTAGTCACCAGCGGTATGTCTAAATCACAATGTATGTTTGAATTTCTGATGTACCATGGAGCGGAAGTTATCAACCGTAAAATTTTATTCTGCATACGTTGGATTCTATTCACATTTGAAGCTGAGACAGTTCCCCAAAGTTGGATTCCGTAAGACCATATCGGTTTTAAAATAGTTTTGTAAAAGCTAGAAGCTTACAATCTAGGCTAAGTTTTGAGTTCCTGCCAATAAGCCAATGTAGTTGTGTTAGCTTAAGTTTCATTTGTGTTAGCTTTGAGTCAATATGATGTTTCCATGTAAGGCGACGATCAAGATGTATAGCAAGATATCTCACATAACTATGGTGAGGAACAATGTGATTATCGATCCGAACGGGTGTACAATTATTGCTTCGCAGGGTGAAGGTCACATGAATGCACTTTTGAACGTTCACTTTAATTCTCCATAATTTTAACCACAACTCCAACTGAGTTATATGTTGCTGAAGATTTATGGAGGCTTGATAGGAGTTTAGACACGCTGTATCATCAGCAAACGTAGAAGTGTGGACAGTTTCACTTACAGGCATATCGCAGGTATATATCAAATATAAAACTGGTCCAAAAATGCTACCTTGTGGTACGCCTGAGAAAATTGGTTTGGATAAACTAACGAAGTCTCCTTCAACAACAGAAAATTTTCGTCCAATTATGTAGCTTTTCAGTAGGTTGCTTATATTACAAGGCAAGTGAGCGGTCAGTTTCAGAAATAGACCTTCATGCCAAACTTTGTCAAAAGCCTGAGAAACATCAATAAAAATAGCTGAACAATACTTCTTCTCTTCAAAAGTCCTTCTTATCACCTGAACCAATCTATGGGTTTGCTCAATTGTGGTATGTCTTCTTCTAAAACCAAATTGATGGTCTGGGATACACCCACTATCCCTTAGCATTGGATACAATTTATTCATAAGTAACTTTTCAAAAACCTTTAAAATAGTCGGTAATAGGCTTATGGGCCTATATGACTTGGTTTTGGTTAGGTCCTTACCCGGTTTTGGAATCATTTTAACTTTGGAAATCTTCCAGTGGGCAGGATAGTATTCAAGCGTAAAATGGCATTAAAAATAAATAGCATGATACTGGGGAGCTCTTTCAACATTCTGTTACTTATACCGTCCATACCGGGAGATTTTTTCGGGTTTATCTCAGAAATTAGCTTTTGAACCTCACGCAACCTAAACTTTAAGGGTCGAGGGGATAATGCAACTACGCTATGTGGAATGTAGAAAAATGATTGAAGAGATGGAAAATAAAGGTGAATGAACAAAAATGCGAACATATAACGTTCACACTGCGTTCACACGTTCGCGTAAATAACCAAATAATACCACAAATTACAGAGGTCAAATACCTTGGTATGCATCTTGATCGACGCCTCACATGGAAAGGCCACATAGAATCCAAGTTAGCACAAATGAAGTTGAAAGCCGTCCAATTAAACTGGCTTATTGGCAGAAACTGTACTCTTAGCTTGGATTGCAAACTTCTACTTTACAAGTCGATCCTGAAGCAAACCTGGTTTTATGGAATCCAGTTACGGGGCACTGCCTCAGCTAGCAATATAGAAAAAATTCAAAGACGCCAAAATAAGATACTACGACTAATCACAGATGCGTACATAAAAAACTCAAATATCCACAAAGATCTAAGCGTGCCATCAGTTAGGGCAGAAATAGTGAAACAAGCAATAACATATTTAAAGAGGCTCGAAACACATCCCAATCCACTAGCCCGTAACATACTTAATGACAGTGGTTACATTGGACTGAAAAGGAGGGATAGTGTGATTCGTTTTACATCCGCACCAGGATCATTTCGCTGATAATGACACGCATGGTGAATGATCCAGTCCAGTGAGCATGCTTGACATGGGTTCTGGACAAGGAGTTAGAAAGTCTCCAACTCTTTAGCAAGGTGTGATGGTTTGCAGCCCTGTCCTGGAATTATTCAAGTTGCAACTAGGTGGTATCTGTTGCTCAGAATTATGTCTTCGGCTATCTAGGACGTTTGTATAACGTTCCAAATTATACAAAGTGGTTTGTCCACCATCTGATTAAGACTATATAGTCAGGCGCGGATGTAAAACAAATCACACTCCCTGTTTAAGTCCCCCGCGGGGGCACATTTATGGTCTTTATAGTACGTAACAGCTATCTAGATCTGTGCAACTGGGGGAAAAAGAGAGCCCAGTCCCCTGAAGACAGGCAGGGAGTCAACTGGAAGCTCCACTTTATTTCCACGGGGATCAGTGAGCCGCAGAGTTCATTATTTGTCTCTTTAGACACTTAATAGTTCTCTGACTGATCATTGAGGTTGGCCCATATATGGGAGTAATGTGGTGGTTGTGGTTTCGCAGCCCTATAACAGTATAATGGTTATTATGGTGGCCAGGATCATCTCACTGATAATGACACGCAAAGTGAATGATCCACTCCAGTGAGCATGCTAGACATGTATTCTGGACAGGAGTTGAAAGTCTCCAACTCTTTAGCAAGGTGTGATGGTTTGCAGAGTTGCCCTGGAATCATTAAAGTTGCAACTAGGTGGTTCTATTGCTTAGAATTATGTCTTCGGTTTCCTAGGACGCCTGTATGACATTCCAAATTATTCAATTGTGGTTTGTCCACCATCTGATTAAAGCTACATAGCCAGATGCGGATGTAAAACGAATCACACTCTCTCTGTTTGAGCAAGGAGTGGCAGTTACAGTCAATAGCGATCGTTATCGGGCCATGTTGAACGAATTTTTGTTCACATGGCCCGATAACGATTGTTTGAAGATTGCATTATCAGCCGCAGAGCTGATGTCGTTTGGCCACCTCGGAGTTGCGATTTGACACCGTTGGACTATTATTTGTGGGGTGCCGTCAAAGATAAGTGTTACGCCGACAAGCCAGAGACAATTGACGCTTCAAAGGACAATATTTGTCAAGCCATTGGTGAAATACAGCTGCACACAATCGATAATGTGCTTAAAAATTGAACCGATTGTGTAGGCTACTGCATTGCCAGCCGAGACAGGCATTTGAATGAAATTATTTTCCATTATTAACCGGAAGGATTGTTCTTTCAAATAAAAAAAAATTTGAGAAAATATTCACAAATTTTGTTAATAACATTTAAAGCAAAAAAAAAAAAAGTTATTTGGCGGACCCTTTATAATATCAGTTTAACGTTATATTGAAGTTATGTGCTTGGATTTTCCGACGGTGTTAAAATTACTTTTATTTGGGTGAACATGTTCACAAACAAAATTTGACGAGGGTCGACGGAAAACCGTACCCAAATAAAAGTAATATTGAAGTGTTTTTTTTATAAACCTTATTATGAGAATAACATTTGAGGCATAAGATGTTATGTTACTTCAAAATATATGATTTTCATGACAGAAAAGGTCAAAAGGTGTCATTGTTCACAGTGCCTATCAAAATGCGTGAGCACTTATTTTGAAACTAAAGTATTTCAAATAGAAATGAATTTTAATCATTAGAAATATCTTGGTAACTTCAAAAATTATGATTTTTGCAACGAAAATACCACTGTGGTGGATACTAATTTTAAAATGAATGGGGCCATCTTATAAATGCTTTATAAATTTTTTTAAAATAATTTTACTACTTTGTTACGAAATCAGTCAAAAGCCGACACTGTGCACAATGCCGTGCCTTAACTAGAAGTGTGTAAATCATTTATATTTAAGCTTGAGAAGTCTTCTATCAAATATTTTTTAAAATTCTTAAATATCTTTGTTACTTTAAAGCTTATGATTTGTGCAACGAAAAAAGTCAAAAGGCCCCACTGTGCGGCGGTAGTGTTTTAATCTGGAGATATTTTTCACACAATGGCTTAGGCCCGATTCATATATATGGAATACTAAATCGTCTCATCTATAAAGACATCCTTCACGTTGTCTTGCCTCCAAATGCAAAGAAGGAAATGACTTTTTAATGGAACTACCAGTACGATAACGGCCCTTAACACACACCTAAATGTGTGAAAGTGTATTTTGTTGGTCAAAAAATTATGTTTTAAGGTGGCTGGCACACAGTCTTCCAAACTCAGTCTCATAAAAAAATCTATAGGAAATTAAAGATGAAAAAATACACCGCGGTAACTTTAAAATATGGATGAGTTCTCCAAAAATACCGAAACTGCTTGGAATGATATTTTTTTCAAAAGTATTATCCAGTTTAAATGATTCAATACATCGAAGATGTGCTAGAGTTTTAAAAAATAAACGAAAATTTGAGTTTTTCACCGCTTATTAACCCAGGATAGAATATGTGATTTAGTAAAGGGTTTTTCAAAAGGAAGTTTGTTTTCTAAAACGAAATAAAGCAAAAAATTTAGATTAAGATTAAGTTCGAATGGAAAATGATATCTGGAAAATGTCCACCACAATCACGCTGACAGATGTAGATTCTTTCATTAAAAGCTTTTAATCACATTATGGATTTGGAATTTTTAGGCTCCAATCGTTTCGATTACTTCTGAATAGAATCTGTCCTTGACATAGCCCTACAAAAACATATCCAGTGGTGTTCAATCACACGATCTGGCTTAGCTGCTGGTTGTCATGAAATTATGCGATGTTAAATTTTTCCATAAATTGATCATTTCATTGGCTATGTGACATGTGGCACCGTCCTGTTAAAACCACATGTCAACAATATCCACATCGTCAAAAATAGGCCAAAAAAGAGTTAGCATCCCGCGATAGCGTAATCCACTGACAGTGCGTGATTTGATTTACCTCTGTACCGACTATATAGTCATAATCAGATGGTGGTCAAACCGCTTGGTTGATTGGACATCACCCACGCCCTAGAAGGCCATCGAATACTTATATCCTCCGGTCACTTCTAGTAGCAATTTCGAAAGCCCGAAGTAGGCCGCAGCCTTCACTCCTTGCTAAAGAGTTGGAGACTTTCCAACTCCTGGTCCAGAACGCATGAAGCTCTTTTTTATCAAGAACACGACAGCATTCATACTCACTGAATCTGAACCATTCATTGTGTTAATTTGAATGATCCGACCCACAAACTCTCACGAGGGTCCGAAAACACAACCACCACGATAATCCCATATAGGGGCCAACCTCAATAACCAGTCAGAGAACAGCAATTGTCTCAAGAGACAAATAGTGAACTCTGGGGCAACTGATTCCCGTGGAAATATGTGGATTGTCCAGGTGACTCCTACTAGCCTTTGAGGGGCCTGGGCTCCCTTTTTCCCTGCAAGACACTAGTCGAAATGGAATAGTAGGTTCCAAAAAGACTATCATGTGCCCCCGGGGGGAAACGTGATCCACTGACCGTTAGTGCATTTCCAGCCTCATTTTCGAAAAACAAAAACGGCCCAATCACGCCTCCAGACCATATATCGCACCATACAGTAACACGCTGAGTCTGCAAAGATTCAGTAATCGTTCTAGAATTTTTAGAAGCCCAAATGCACCAATCTTGCGTTGACTAAGTGAAAAGGGGCTTCGTCTGCAAAAATGATTTTTTCAGAAAAACCAGCCGGTTGTTCCTGAATGAATTGAGCGAGTCTACGGTGATATTAGTGGTCGGTTGGCTTTAATACCGGCACCAGTTGAACCTTCTACGCCTTCAAAGTGAAATCCTTACACAAAATTTGTCATGTGGTAGTATTGGATAATCTTAATTGTTGAGAACGTCGAGAACTTGATCTGATTTAATACTATAATTCACGTCTGCGATGTTTTTAGTTGAACGACTTGGTCGCTCGCATTGGTGTTCGCAAATTTTGTGTCGAAGGAAGATTATGTTGTTCAAAAATATCACGAGTTCTGTCAAATGTAACTTTAACAGAACCACCATTTTCATAGTGAATTTTAATTATTTTCATCCGACTTTCATTCGACATGGAATTGATTGTAACAATTGCCAATGCATCTGCTACGAATACGACAAAACTATCATGTTATTGGTGTTGCGACAATTGAAAAACAAGCTTCTTGTTGAGAAACCCGATACAAAAAATTTTTTTTATCTACTAAAATTAAAAATTAAAATTAAATCTGAGCTGATGGCCATGTAGCTAGTGCTCGTCAAATTAATTTAGCCTCGGAATTTATTCACGCAGGTTAAATAAATAAATAAATAATAAAATTAAATCTACTAAAATTAAATTTAGCTTTTTAACAATACATTGAAAAGCAGTAATTGGTGCTATAGTTTTGTTCGATACTGTATTTCTATCACTGATAGTACAATTTGATTTTTTTTAATTAAATAAAAATAATAATAGAAGAAACACTACAAATTTTTTGTCTCCTTTAGTTTTCCAATGCATGAAGGACATATCACCATAACTGCACTCAAATGTAAATAAATACATGTGACAACTTCAGAATCTAACTGTTAAAAAAATGGAATATTTCAAATAAAACCAACTAAATTATTTGCTAGAATTAACATGAAAAATTTGCACAAAAGCTCAAAATCCACCGCCTTTTGTCTGCAATGCATTTGCCTAATTGCAAAGCTCAAAAGTTAATGCGTAAACAAAAACCTACAATTCTAATAGCAAACAAATAGTAAACAATAAAACAATTCATTAAATACAGGGTGTCCGCCGGCAAGGTATACTATTTGGTTTGTTTTGGATTAAATGAAAGAGAATGGATCTTATATTAATAAATGTTTTATTTAATGTCGACCCATTATGTATGAAATACAATATCAGATAAATGTGCGCCTCTGTTTGTGTCACAAATGCGAGCCCTTTTGAGCATATTTTTCATTTCACATGTGAGAATATATTTTCACACATTTCACGCACTATTTCATTAATTTTATCGTGAATATTTTGCTTGAGTTGCTTAAGCGTTAGTGGTTTGTTTGCATAAACTTTGCTTTTCAGATATCTTCGAAAAAAGAAGTCTAGAGCAGTCAAATCAGGCGACTGTGAAGGCCAATCAACATCAACACTTCTTGAAATAACTTGTTGTGAAAAAAGGTGTGTGTGTGTGATTAGATTTACATCCGCGCCTGGCCATGAACCCTTAATCAGATGGTGGATTAAACCACTGCATAATTTGGAACTTCATGCTCGTCCTAGGAAGCCGAAGCTATAATTCGATGCAACAGAACTTTCTAGTTGCAACTTCGGTGATTCCAGAGCAGGGCTGCAAATCATCACTCCTTGCTGAAGAGTTGGAGACTTTCCAACTCCTGTCCAGAACACATGTCTAGCATGCTCACTGGACTGGATCATTCACCTAGCGTGTCATTAACGGCGAAATGATCCTGGCCACCATATTAAACAAAATGACCTGTTACGGGGCCGCCAAATAACTTTTTTTTTTGTTTTAAATGCTATTAACAAAATTACTGAATATTTTCTCAAACAATCCTTCCGGTTAATAATGGAAAATAATTTCATTCAAATGGCTGGCTCGGCTACACAATCAATCAATTCAATTTTTAAGCAAATTATTGCGTGCAGCTGTATTTCACCAATGGCTTCACGAATATTGCCCTTTAAAGCGTCAATTGTCTCTGGCTTGTCGGCGTAACACTTATCTTTGACGGCACCCCACAAATAATAGTCCAACGGTGTCAAATCGCAGCTGTGAGGTGGCCAAACGACATCAGCTCTGCGGCTGATAATGCAATCTTCAAAAATAGGGCGCAAAACATCGAGTGTAGCTTCGCCTGTGTGGCTCGTAGTGCCGTGCTGTTGAAACCAAATGTGCCAATATCCTCCTCTTCAATTTTTGTGAACAAAAATTCGTTCAACGTGGCCCGATAACGATCGCCATTGACTGTAACGGCCACTCCTTGCTCAAACAGGGAGAGTGTGATTCGTTTTACATCCACATCTGGCTATGTAGCCTTAATCAGATGGTGGACAAACCACAATTGAATAATTTGGAACGTCATACAGGCGTCCTAGGAAGCCGAAGACGTAATTCTAAGCAACAGAACCACCTAGTTGCAACTTTAATGATTCCAGGGCAGCTCTGCAAACCATCACACCTTGCTAAAGAGTTGGAGACTTTCAACTCCTGTCCAGAATACACGTCTAGCATGCTCACTGGACTGGATCATTCACTTAGCGTGTCATTATCAGTGAGATGATCCTGGCTACCATAATAACCATTATACTGTTATGGGGCCGCGAAACCACAACCACCACGTTACTCCCATATAGGGGCCAACCTCAATAATCAGTCAGAGAACAGTTAAATGTCTAAAGAGACAAATAACGGAACTCTGCGAGCTTACTGATTCCCGTGGAAATAAAGTGGAGTTTCCAGTTGTACCCCTGCTGACTTCAAGGGACTGAGAGCCCTTTTTCCCCCAGTTGCACAGGTCTAAGTTGTTGCCGTCTCCAAAGACCATAAATATGTGCCCCCGGGGGATTGTGGAAAGAGGTTTTGTAATAATTCCATTGTAATCCTGGCTGATACCACATGTTCATCAAGGCCAAATCATGCAGTTTTCAATCATATTACGATATCGCTCTCTATGCACAGTTACCGTTACGTCGTTTTCATTTTTCAAGAAATAATGTTCAATAATTCCTGCTGACCAAATTGCACTACAGACTTTTGCTTTTAGTTTCTTCAAAGCTGACTGTTATAATAATTTGAGGGTTTCCCATTCCCCAGAATCGATTATCCATTCAAATGAAAATGTACCTAGTCACTCATTATGATGTTTTCATAAAAATCGAGGTTGTCCTGAGCGAGCTGTAACATCCTGTTGGCATATGTTGGCGGCGTAAATGCTCGTGTGGAAGAAGCTCTTATATCAACTGAATCTTATATGGAAACAACTGCAAATCCTTGTATAAAATTGTGGCCAAAGTGGTTCTTAGAAGACCAAGCTCCTGAGCACGGCGTCGAATTGAGGTTGATGGATTGTTTTGAATACTTTCTTGAGCAGCAGTAATGGTTTTGTACGATCTTGCACTACGTTGTGGTCCATGCTTGGGCCTATCACTTACAGACCCCCTTTCTTTGAAATCATTCCCTACACGATAAATGCACTATGCATTTTGTTGGCATGTTGCTTCTCCCCAAAAATTTCACGTAACTTCTCATCGTTACCGTAATCGGTGATTGATTTTGATAAAATGTTTTAACGATTAAGACACGCTGATATATCGAATATTTTTACTTCACGACTTTCAAATATGAACTATAAAAATATTATACTTACACAGTCGGATAAGGAAAATAAAACAACGATAATGTATCGAGAAGACTATAAAGAAAAAATGACGAGACTTTTGGAAGATAAAATTACATATAGAACAACGAGGACTGACCCAACTATTAAACTACAAAGAGAAAATAATAGTATAATTTTAAATCTTTATAAAGACAATTATATTGATAGAATACAAAAAAATCGTCTAATATGCTCATCTGCAATAGCTCCTAGAATTTACGGTCTGCCTAAGATTCATAAAGAAGGCACCCCTCTCCGTCCGATTGTATCATCAATGAATGAACCTTGTTACCAATTATCTATCAAGATTAATTATCTTCAAGATATAAAATCAAGAATTCAAAACAATTAAAAGACCAACTGAAATCAGTATAACTTCAGGATAATGAGATCCTAATATCATTTGATGTAGTTTCTCTTTTCACAAACATTGCGGTACATATTGCAATAAAAAACATAATGAAAAATTGGAACATTATTGAAACTTTCACCAAAATACCGAGGTCAAAATTTCTAAGGATACTTAATTTTTGTTTGACTGATAATAATTATTTTTTATATGATGGAAAATTTTATAATCAAACTTTTGGAATGCCAATGGGTAACCCTCTTTCACTCACTATAGCTGATATCATACTGGATAACTTATAAGACGAAGCATTAGCTGAACTAAAAGAACATAACTTAATATGTAATGACGTTTTAGCTATAATTAAATTTGACGACAAAGATGAAATTCTTAAATCCTTGAACAGTTACCACCCAAATATACAATTTAATGTGGAGATGGAGGTAAAGGGAAAAGTCTCATATTTGGACACAACAATGCAACGAAAAAATGACAGAATACTTTTCGATTGGCATGCGAAGGATTTAGCGTCTGGGAGATTAATGAATTTTAATGCTACGCAACCCATGGCATAGATAATTAATACTGCAAAAAGTTTTATCTTTAGAGTTTTAAATGTTTAGCCTGATACTCTGTTCATAATTACGTGCGCAATGCTGTCAAAGCCCATATAAAAATAATTCCTAGGAAATAAATAAGAAATAATGTTGCTGAACTAGTACTTTGTTTATTTTTGGAAAAGTCACGAAATGTTTCTGGCAGCATGTTTTTCTAAATGAAAAACGTTTCAGGCAACATTTTTTTTCAACTACGAAACAATATGAGCAGCACTTTTTTCGCACGGAATTGTGAGCAACAGCTGATCAGTTAAGTATTTGTATTTTTAATTTTAAATTTGTTGTGCCAAAAAGTAAAAGTATGGAGAAAAGCGTAAATTTATTAAAAAGTGAAAAAGAAAAAATATAATTTAGTAACGCAGAAAAGCGTATACTTATTTCTGCAGTAAAAAAAAAAGAAAACTTAATTGGGATAAGTCCCAAATGATATATTCTAACCGCAGTGCCGCGAAATCATCGTAGATAGATATTGCTAAAGAGATTGGAAAACCTTGTAAGGTTTGTATGATCTTTTTTGATTATTATTAGATGAAGCATGTAAGCAAAACTGGAGGAGTATTTTAAGTAGTAAACGGTATCACAACCAAAAACGAAAAGCAACAAAAAAATCTGGTAGTGGATGCGACTTGCAGTTCTCTTCAGACGAATCTCAGGTTCCGTGGCAGTTTTCTGAGGACGATAAATCGAATTACGACAATACTTAGACGCAACAGTTTCCCAGTAAAACTTATAAGCAATTTGATAAAAGAAGCGAAAATTAAACTCAAAACAGATTATCCTCAGACTAACATTAATAATGATAAGAACAATTCACAAACAACTTTCTACGGTGTACAATTTATAACAGGTTCGACTGATAGCAAGAGCCTGAAAGCAATAATAAAAACCGACAAAATACAATTTTCATATAAACCGAACAGCACATTGAGCAGAATATTCAGAAACATGAAGGATAAAATAGATAACCAAAAACAATGCAATGTTGTATATGAGATAAAGTGCAAAGGCTGTGATAACGAGAGCTGTGATCTAATATACATTGGAACAACAAAACGAACATTGGAGACAAGAATAAGTGAACATCAAAACGATATTACAAAACGGAAAGAGACAACAGCATTATCACAACACATACTACTTAATACTGCTGACTTTGCAGCTGACTTTGAAAAAGTCAAGATTTTGGACATAGAATGCAAACAAAGGGTAAGATACACGATAGAAAGTCTTCGCATTCAAGAAAACATTGACAACACGATGAACCTAAAAGAAGACACGGATAATATAAACACCAACTACAGTGTTGCAATAACAAAAAAATTTAAAAGTTCTATTTAATTTAAATTGTTTCAACCCTTGAGAAAGTCAACAAGAAATTGACGAAACGTTGGGTAAAAGTGTAATAAAAAGTTTCTATTGACACGGAATATGTTAGGCCTGACTAGCTAAAGTTTATAAAATTAACAACATTGAACTCTAAATTGGCCAATGAATACAAACAATGTAAGACTAATGTTTAACAAAATGGCGGCAAAACAAAGTTATATACCTTTCAGGCGGACATCTGGTAGATATACGATTTTCAGAAAGAAAACTTCATACGGGCATAACAAAAGTGATCTTACTTTAACTACATACTAATAGCGATAAGAGTTAAGTTTCGATTGAATTAGAAAGTGATTTTTTTCTGTGTCGAAAATTTAAAAAGACCGAAAGGCGAAATTAAATATGACTTAATGGAAAGGCTACATCTACATAAAAACACGTTTTTAAGAATTTTCGCGTTCTTAATTTCAAATTACACTAAACGAAGTGTGTCGAGCTAAAAGGCGTCTTACGAAAAATGGTATTTTTAACAAGCAAAATTTCACTTCGTCGACGCCTATTTCAAAGCAAAAATAAATATTTATAAATTTTATTCCTTTCGCTTGCTGGCAAACGCGCTACCGCTAATTAAAATAGTCAATTATCTCAAAATACAAATGTAATTGATTTGTGATGTATTTTAGGTTGTGCAACAACTTTAAAACATGGTATGCCACAAGCATACTCGTTGCACTCTTTAGCTGCAGAGCACAAGGCTAACGTTTACCAAAATGGCGGCAAAACAAAGCAGTATACCTTCCCGGCAAACACCCTGTATAAGAAGCAACTGATTTTCACATGCAAAAACTGCAATAAAAGTTAAAATGAAAAATGAAAATAAACAAGAGAAAAGCTCTCAATAGCTTTGTGTTGTAAACGTAAATGAAGACCAATGAAGAATAAAAAAAAAATTAACTAGAAGCAATAAAAAAAACTATTCACGTAAGTGTACATGTGTGCGTTTGTGTATTTTTTTCCAATGTCGGGAGTCAGCAACACACGCTAAGAAAAATGTATGTAAAACATCTACTCATTTGAGTAATTACACAAAATAAAGAGAAGAAAAAGAAAACGAAAACCATACGGTTAAAAGACGTTAGCAGTGATTGCAAATACATTATAAACACGGCAACAAAATTGCAATGTGTATAATAATATACAGCTTAAGCAAATTTTATTGTTGTTAGTTGTTGGTGACATACAATGCAAATTTACACGCAAAGAAAATAATGGATTTTATTTAAATAGTTTTTGTTTTTTTTAACTATCATGTGCATTGTACAGAAAATAGGAAAATAGATTATGGGGAGGAGGCGTATACCGGCAATAACGCGGCGAATTTTGTCCCCCAAGTGACCAATGGTTTCGGGTTTACCGGCTTAGAGTAGCTGCTTGACATATCCCCACAGAAAATAGTATAGCAGAGTTAAATGTTACGATGTTTAAAGTCAATTCACGGGACTTAATGTGTCATTCAATAAATTAATTGTGGCACAAGTTGTGTGACATGCTGCATCATCTTGTTGAAACCACAGCTCACATCATGGCTGTTCAATTGATGGAACTGTTAGTAATCATAGTATTATTATAGCATTCATCAGGGAATGTAACGTTCTGACTATCCTCGATTTAAAAGAAATATTGACCAATGATTCCACCAGTCCATAAAGCGCACCAAACAGTTTCCTCGCGGTGAAGGTTTAAAGAATTATCATCACTCTAAATACAAGCGTATCTCATATACAAGCTTTATCGCCAAACAAAATTCACTTATGAAAATTCTGATTAACGGCAATTTTGTTTTGGACTCAATTTTCGCTGCCCAAACGTATTCATGTCGAAATGCCAAACCAGACTGAACACCCAGCACTTGATAGCTGACAAAATGGTCCCTAATAAAAAAACTATACTTTTATATAATAGTTCTAGGTTTTTTTACCTCAATTTAATAAAAAAATTTTAAAAAACTTTTATTGATAATTTTCATAGTTTTTTAAACGATCTTTTTTATCTTTAATAAATATCTTTTTCTTTTTTTATATAAAAAAAGATCTAAAAAAAGAAGCGAAATATTGAAAAGAAAAAATATATAAAAAAAGATCTAAAAAAAGAAATTTATTAAAAACTTTTATTTTAAAATATTGCCATTTTCCGTCCTAACTGACTGATTTGTATTCGATGGCAAGCGCTTTCGATGCTAATGCATCATTCTCAAGCCGCGGTTTAGTTTGTACTGGTGAGTCAGTATTGGCGTTCAGGTAGTTCTGTTATTAGTTCCGTATATATTCAGGTAAGCAGAATACCGGCCACCTGGCATTTGTATGCAAAGTGAACTTACCGATACCTCCTCCGTCTTTTACTATTGTGTAGGTACGTGTGTCCGTCTGAGGGTGTTTTTCGTTTGCCCGTTTGCATGAGTAGTTTCAATGGTGTGAAAATTGTGTCTGAGGTCGTGTTTACCTGTTCGTTTATAATGTCGTTGTTGAATGCTTTTGTCTTGTCTTGATTTCCATATTTTCAAGAATGTCTAGTCTTCGTCCTTTTTTGCTAGGATGTAATAATGTCATACATTCATCTATTTCCCTTGGTGTGTGTCCGTTAGTGTCAAGGTGTAATGCAAAGTTTAAATCTTCTCTTTTCCGTTTGTATGAGCGTATGTGTTCTGCAAACCTTGTTTTTAGTGTTCGTCCAGTTTGCCCTATATAGGTTCGTTTCGTTTGCAGGTACAGGTAAGTCTGTATACCCCGCTGGAATTAAATTTGTCAGTTGTTTCTGTCGTTGTTCTGCGATAGTGTCTGAGGGTTTTTCCACTTTTTAATGCTGTGAGTATTGCTTCTTTGTGAAAAAGGTTAGTTTGTGTGTATATTTCTGGTCTTGTGTAAGTAAAGGTGTGCCGTCGTGTTGTATTGGCTATCTCCTTGTCTTCTCTATTTCTGTTCTTAGTGTTGTATTGTCTAAGTAGTTTATCGATGGTAGTGGTTTTGTAGCCGTTATTCATAGCTATGGCGTAGATTGTGTCGAGTTCCCTCCTGTACTTATCTGGAGTAAGTGGAATTATCCCAAGCCTGTGTATCATAAGTCTAAACGCTGCTAGTTTGTGTTGGGTAGGGTGGTTTGAGGTGTTGTGGATGGTAGTGTCCGTTGTTGTTGGTTTTCTATAAATGTCGAATGTTAAATAGTCAGTTCCTCGCGTTAAAGTGATGTTAAGATAATGTAAATTTCTGTCTTGTTCTCTTTCCATTGTGTGTGTAATCTTATCATGAATTGTGTTTAAGTTTTCTAGAATTTGTTCGCCGTTATCTTGCTCGAGGATGCATATAATGTCATCTATGTATCTATAATAATGAGTTATTTTGTGTTTTTCCATGAGTGTTTTTACGTGTAGTGATTCGAGATGTTGCATGAAAATTTCCATGAAGATTACGGAAGTTGGGTTTCCCATACCGAGTCCGTCAGGTAATTTGTAAAAGTTGTTATTGAATCTAAAGTAGTTCTGTTTTATTATCGTTTTTGCAATATCTATAATATCAGCGATGTATTGGCTTTCGTCTGTCGTTTTTTATTGTTTTTGTTTGTTTTGTTTTTTTTGAAAAAATTTTTTGATTATTTTGAATTTGTTAATCAAAAAATATTTTCAATTTGTTTGTTCATTATTTTTGTTTTCCCGATGATGCCTACCAACGGTATGGCGAAATATCGAAAAAATAATAAAAAATAAAAGTTTTTTAAACATTTTTTTATTAAATTGAACTAGTGCTTTATAATTAACTACTAAACAAAAGTTCTATACTTTTCTAAAAAAAAACACCTGATATGAAATTACTGAGGTCTCGCAGCTCATAAATGCAGAATGTTGGAACAAATTATTGAAATCAATCAAAAGCAAACTTTAGCCTCTATACCTTAAGCTCGTGCTAAAGATTTAAAACTGGCAACAGTAGTAACATCGCTTACACATCGTATGCTATTAAACGCCTAAATATACCAAAAAAGGTAAGACGCTTCTGGCAAAAAACGTCGACTATTTTATGACAGCATTTACGTAAGACTCAATGTTGCATGCTTACGCATAGATGTATGTTCGGAAATGGCGCTTATACTAAGTTCACACTTGTGTTTCTGAACGCGTTTAAGAAAAATGTTTTAATATTTAAACACAGCCGTTCACACTATAATTGAGATGTTTAGGACTGACGTTTTATTTACTTTTTTTACCTTGAAAATGAATTTTTGTATTAAAAACAGCTGTTTTAGTTGGGTATCACACCCAAACCCCAGACAAATTAGTTAATTACACTACCTACAGGGGCAAAAACGCACTTAGCACATCCCAAAATTAAATGAAATTCAGAGTTGCATTTGGAATTTACGTGTTTAAATCAAATACAATTTATTTGAGATGTTTAACAAAACACGTCAATGTATGGTAAAACATCTCAAAATCGACGTATTTAATGCTTAAACACGATTGAGATGTTTAACACGTTAGTTGTGAACTTAGTATTAATCTGTTAATATGGTTAATATAAGTATTAAGGAATCAGAAGAAGGTCTACATCGTGATGGGATGATAAAAATATGATACCGTTTCAGGTTCTTCGTCATGAACTGCAGCCTGGTGGCATCGGTGATGACATGTAATCCATCCAAAATATGATTGGAGCTTTGAATTTCAGTAATGACATAACTAAAGAATATAAGATATGGCAGCTGGTGCAAATAAATTTTCATTAGATTTTTCGCAAGAGGAAATAATACAACGCGACAAGCGAAATAAATCCTTAGTTCTGTTTGCGGTCTTTGAAGGCGACTTTGTAGTAATGAATGTAAATGCAAACATCTCAAATGCAGATGCAAAGAAATACTTTTGCGTTTGAGTTCAGTGGGTTAAGAATAATAATTTGGATAAGCAGGATATTCTACTGTTAAAGAGAGTAGAACAAAAAGTTTTAAATCATGGTATGTACAATGCATGTACGTAGATATTTAGTTAACTTAAGTTATTTCAATGTTTTCACCTACTATAATACGGACAATTCCATAATCCAACCGAGCCTAAAACTAATATGTGTCCGTATTATCGAAGTTGCACTGTACTCATGTGTATATATTTTTTTTTAATCTACTTAATCAGTTCCAAGTCCGAGTATATGTTATAGATTTTAATGTAGGGCTTAACCAACACTGTCAACACTTACGACTTCGACTAAGCTATGTCGGCAAATGTAGTTCCAATGTGTAGAAAATTTCCAAATTTCTTTAAAATTCATATGGCCATTTTCCTTTTATCCTCTCTGTAGATTCGAGTTTCAGAAAAACACATAACTTGTGTTTAGGTTACGTCCTAGCTATACTATTGGCTATCAATACCTTTTAACTTTAGTTATTTTCCATCGCAGATGCAGTGTCAGTGGGATTTCCTCGAGGTTCAGGCCCATCCTTTGCTTGCTAGTTGCTCTTCATTGAATGATTCCTAAGCCGGGTAAGGACCTAACCAAAACCGAGTCATATAGGCCCATAAGCCTATTACCGACTATTTCAAAGGTTTTTGAAAAGTTGCTTATGAATAAATTGTCTCCAATGCTAAGGGATAGTGGGTGTATCCCAGACAACCAATTTGGTTTTAGAAGTAGACATAGCACAATTGAACAAACCCATAGATTGGTTCAGGTGATAAGAAGGACTTTTGAAGAAAAGAAGTATTGTTCAGCTATTTTTATTGATGTTTTTTGTCAGGCTTTTGACAAAGTTTGGCATGAAGGTCTATTTCTGAAACTGACCGCTCACTTGCCTTGTAATATAAGCAACCTATTAAAAAGCTACATAATTGGACGGAAATTTTCTGTTGTTGAAGGAGACTTCGTTAGTGTATCCAAACCAATTTCCTCAGGCGTACCAAAAGGTAGCATTCTTGAACCAGGTTTTTACTTGATATATACCTGCGATATGCCTGTAAGTGAAACTGTTCACACTTCTACATTTGCTGATGATACAGCGTGTCTCAGTTCGCACTAAAACTCCTATCAAGCCTCCATAAATCTTCAGCAACATATAACTCAGTTGGAGTTGTGGTTAAAGTTATGGAGAATTAAAGTGAACGTTCAAAAGTGCATTCATGTGACCTTCACCTTGCGAAGAGATAATTGTTCACCCGTTCGAATCAATAATCACATTGTTTCTCACCATACTTATGTGAGATATCTTGGTATACATCTTGATCGTCGCCTTACATGGAAACATCATATTGACTCAAAGCTAACACAAATGAAACTTAAGCTAACACAACTACATTGGCTAATTCGCAGGAACTCGAAACTTAGCCTAGATTGTAAGCTTCTAATTTAGAAGACTATTTTAAAACCGATATGGTCTTACGGAATTCAACTTTGGGGCACTGCCTCAGCTTCAAATGTGGATAGAAATCAACGTGGACAGAATAAAATTTTACGGTTGATAACTTCCGCCCCATGGTACATCAGAAATGCAAACATACATTGTGATTTAGACATACCGCTGGTGACTACGGAAGTCATCAAATACGCAGGCAAATACTTGATGAAGCTTGAGGACCATCCTAACCCCCTTGCTCGCAATATCTTGGATTATAGTGGACATAGCCAACTAAAAAAGAGAGATACCGCAGCTTTAATCCTCAATGCTACAGACGACACATCTTAGAAATATTTGCTTTGTTTTTTTTTTGACATTTTTTTCTTTTTTACCCAAAAGGTTAGGCCTGACATGGTCAGGACTAATGTAACTTTTTTTAGAATTTAAGATTTTAATACTTATTGTTAGTTCTTTTCGTGAAGA
The DNA here is from genome assembly GCA_030448955.1 of Trichopoda pennipes. Lineage (NCBI taxonomy): Eukaryota > Metazoa > Arthropoda > Insecta > Diptera > Tachinidae > Trichopoda > Trichopoda pennipes. The sequence goes on along the minus strand of JASKUP010000056.1, from coordinate 6,880,437 downwards.
TACAATAAATAATTATTGAGAGTTAAAAAAAAAGTTGCTCTTCATCGATATTCACAGATGACACTGCTATCTTATGCCATGATATACTTGATAAAGACAATATCAGAGACCAAGATGACTTAGCAATTCTAGAAGGGTACTTTAAAAACTGGTGGATTCTTATTAACACACAGAAAACTTCTGAAACCTATCTATTAAGAAGAATACCAACGCATGTTCGACCAGGTTGTTCAACTGAAAACATCGCTGCCGTGAGCTACACTGGTGAAGCAGATCCAAACTTCTCAATTCTTCGATGTTCTCAACAATTTTGGCTATCCAAAACCACCACATGGCGAATTTTGCGTAAGGCATTGACTTTGAAGCCTTATAAGGTTCAACTGGTGCAAGAATGGAAGCCGATTGCTGTAGATTTGCTCAATTCATTTAGGAGCAATCGGCTGGTTTTTCTGAAAAAATCATTTATTCAGACGAACTCATCTTTACTTGTCTGGGTATGACGTGATATGATTTACATGATAAGATTTACATCTGCGCCTAGCTATGGAGCCTTAATCAGATGGTGGTCGAACCACTATGCATAAATAGGGACGTCATGCTCGTCCTAGGAAGCCGAAGACTAATTCTAGCAACAGGTTTTTCCTAGTTGCAACTTAAATAATTCCAGAGCAGGGCTGCAAATCATCACTCCTTGCTAAAAAGTTGGAGACTATCCAACTCCTGTCCAGAACACATGTCTAGCATGCTCACTGGATCTGGAAACATTTCACCAGGTAGGTGTTATTAAAGGTGAAATGAACCCGGCCACCATATAAAAACTGACCTGTCTGTTATGGGGCCGCGAAACCACAACCACCACGATACTCCCATATAGGGGCCAACCTCAATAATCAGCCAGAAAACAGTTAAATGTCTAAAGAAACAAATAACAGAACTCTGGGGCTCACTGATTCCCGTGGACATAACGTGGAGCTTCCAGTTTTACCCCTGCTGAATTCAGGGAACTGGGCTCCCTTTTTCTTCCAGTTGCAGAGGTCTAAATAGTTACTCTCCACAAAGACCGATAATGTGTCCCCGGGGGAACTTGTCTGGGTATATAAATAAATAAACAAAAATTACCGCATTTGGGTTTCTGAAAATCCTAGAGCGATTATTGAAAAGCCTTTGCATGCTGAACATGCCATTGTATAGTATGCTATTGGGTAACAACTCAATTTTGGCCTATTATTGACGACGTGTATATCACTAACATGTGGTTTCAACAGGACTATGCCACATATCACATAGCCAATGAAACAATCTATTTATTGCAAATCAAATTTCCTGAACGCATAATTTCACGACAATTAGCAGTTAAGTGGACAGCCAGGTGGTGTGATTTAACACCACTAGATTACTTTTTACGGGGCTATGTTAAGGATGGAGTTTATACAGAGTTAAACGAATCGATTTTAGCCATAAGACCACCATTTTGCCAAAAAGTGATTAAAAACTTTGATGAAAGAATCGACATCTGTCAGCGTGATCATGGGGGGATATTTGGCAGATATCATTTTTCATTCATAATTGCTAAACTTTTCTCTTCGTAATATTACCAATGAATATTTGAATTATCTTAATCTACATTTTTTGTTTTATTTTGTTTTAGAAAACAAACTTCTTGTTGAATAACTCTTTATATTGTCAAAATTTATTGTAATCTTGACACTGATTTCAACTCGATTCGTACGTAAAAATAATATTTTTTTGTTATTATTAAATCTAAATTTATTCATTTGAAAGTTGTTATTTTTCTCTGTGTAGTAACAAATTTAAAATCAAATACATGTGGTTACTCAGAGCCAGAAATATGTGTTCGTTGTTCTAAAGAGAACAACATTTTGAAGCTACAAAAAAGTACTTAGTAAAATTATACACACGCATACATATACATATACAAAAATTGAAGAAACATGTATGCATGCTAGCACAAGCGATAATAAATAGAATGAATAGCCCGAACGTAAGTTGTTGTCCAACTAAAGCGACCCAGTACAGAGACAAATTGAGTCAATTGCAACGGCCTGTGTAATAATTGCCCATATATATGTATGCGTATATGTATGTATGTATGTATGTAATATTTATTTATGAATGCAGATACAGTATCGGATAGAACTAAAGCACCAACTGCCGAATGAGAATTGTGGTTTTGTTAAAGTTACATTTCGTAAAATTTATGATATTTTTGAAGAACATAATCGTCTTTCTGAGACTGCTATTAAGAATTTGATTGTTAAATATGAGTCCACAGGCTCGATACAACGCGTGTTCAACCGGGTCGTTTAACTGAAAACATCGCAGCCGTGAGCTACACTGGTGAAGCAGATCCAAACTTCTCAATTCTTCGATGTACTCAACAATTTTGGTTATCTAAAACCACCACATGGCGAATTTTGCGTAAGGATTTTAGTTTGAAGCCTTACAAGGTTCAACTGGTGCAGGAATTCACATCGCCGTAGATTCGCTCAATTCATGCAGGAACAACCGACTGGTTTTTCTGAAAAAATCACTTTTTCAGACGAAGCACATTTTCACTTGTCAGGGTATGTTAACAAGCGATTATTGAGAAGTCTTTCTATGCTCAGCATATTGCTGTGTGGTGCACTATGTGATCTGGAGGCGTGATTAGGCTGTTTTTTTTCGAAGATGAGGTTGGAAATGCGGTAACTGTCTATGTATCACGCTATTGCGAGATGCTAACAACTCAATTTTGGCTTATTATTGACGACGTGGATATCCCTGGCATGTGGTTTCACAGCCCATGAAACGATCAATTTATTAAAACCAAATTTCCCGTTCGCATAATTTCACGTGGCCAGCCAGATCGTGTGATTAACTACAACACGAGATTATTTTCTGTGTCTATGCGGAGTCAATCGAATCGATTTCAGCCTTAAAACCAGGGTTTTTCATTTATGAACATTCAAAAATCAACATTCATGATATTTTTCATAAATGAGAAATCTAAAATTTTATATTTATATTTCACACTCATAAACAAAGAAAAATGTTCTGGTTATTTTCATACATGAAGGCGAACAGCAAGAATTATTAGTCTTATTGATATATGATAAATGATAAATCAGCTACTTCTCATTAATGTTCTTTTTCATAAATGTACATGTTCATTTATGAACGTTGAAATTTTATAAAATTTCTCATAAATGAATGTGAAAAAATTTTCTGCCTACGATCGCAGTTTACCGTAAAATGTAGTAAAAACACATGGTTACATATTAACTCAAAATACAATATTGCAATATATTCTAAAAGAAATAAAAAAAAAATATTTTTTTTCCTGCATACGCCGACAATTGCGCATTATCAAATATGTACGTTTATGTACGCGAATGCTTAACGCACATATTTTTATAACCTTTTCATTTATGAAAAATTATCAAAATTGTAAATATTCAAAAATGAACACTTGTGTGTTTCTCATAAGTGAAAAACACTTATGAAAAGAAAGAAAAAAAATAAATCGTCGCATTCACAAATGAGAAAACACAAAAGAATTTGTAGCCTCTCACACATGTATGAGAAGAAGCGGCTAAAAAATGAAATGTACATATTCATACATGTATGAACAGTGAGTGCATACTTCGCTACTCTGTTGAAAAGCCCTGCTGCTTTAGAAACGGAATTACGTTTTTTTGTTTTATCCCACACTGTACATATATGTATATATATATGGATGCATACTTTTAATATTTTTGTTATGATTACTTACCCGTGTCTTTTGTTTCATTGGCCACCTCTTGCCAAGCTTTTTGTATTTCATCTTTTTTACTATACTCGGGCAAAGTTGAATTCCATAGACAAGGTTTCGATTCGACCAGTTGCACAAACTTTACATTGAATACGGGATCATCTTTACGACTGCTCATCGTTACAGTTTTATTATTGTCGGCAGTATCAATGATGATGGTGTTGGTATGGTTAGTTGCAGTGTAATAGAATGTGTTGGTGGTGATGGTATTGACAACGGTATTGTTAATATCTATGGCACTACCACTAGTTGTACAAATGGTGCTCGTGCCGATTGCTGCACTTGCAGCAGCAATTGTTACGTTTGACGTTGTAATGGTTAAAATTTTGTCTAACCAAATATGTTTATTGTTTAATTGATTTGCTTTTAGCACTGCCACTTACTTAAGTGCAGTACGTAGTATATTGAGTAAAGTGTTCTAACCTTCAAACACGTATTCAAGTTTTCACTTGGTTTAGTTGAGGAGGGAGCTGCCAAGTGCAGCAATGTTGTAACTGTAGCAAAAATTTTCAAATCTAGGTTGCAGCAAGTAAAAAAATAAAATAATAATAATGTACACACATACTTGGGTATACTTGGGTATATTGTTGTTGTAGGTATGCCGTTTAAATATTTCTACATATAATTTTTCTGTTCGTCGAGCGCGCGTTAAATGCAATAATGTATAGTATACGATGCAGTGTAGAATATTAGCAAAGTATAAAAAAAAGCCCAACCTAACTCAACGGCTGTTGAGTACGAACTGAGCGCATAGAAAAAGCGCGCAAAAACACTGATACATGCACACACACACACACACACATTCATACACAGCGAAACACACAAAAGCTGTAAATGCAGTTGCCGTGTTTACTGCAGATTTGCATGCAAAATAATCGCCAATAGCAAAATAATCAATGTGCCGAGCCAACAAATAATTAAGTTGACAACCGATTTAAAAGCAAAACGATGCAAAAAATTATTGTCTCCCTTAAATTTATTTGCCATTCGCGTTAATTCTTTACCGAAAGTTGATGCAGCATGCAGTTGAGAGCAATAAGGTTTTAAGGACAAGAAGTTTAATGGCAGTAAATGCTGAAATTGGCAATACGGCAATAAGGCCAATAAGTTAAAGGGAACTTGCCATACTGTATTTGAAATATAAAAATACATATGTAAGTATGTATGTATGAGGTGCATTTTGAATAAAGGAAGCTTTTTTCTAGATGACGTCATACTTATTTTTTTGTTTGTTTGTTTTTGTTTTCTTCTAATTGTTCTGTTATAAATATTTGCTGAGAATGCAGCATTTGCTGTTCAACTATACGTCTGTTCTGATGTTTGTATTATGTTATATGCTTTTTATTTGATTGTTGTTGCTCTTTTATATTTGTTTTTTTTTGTTGTTTTTGATGTTTGTTTAAAATCATTTTGGAAAATAACACTCATACGTTTTTAAAAGCTTATCTAACGTTATTGATATTTGTATGTGAAAATGTATACTCAAAAAAACTATAAAATACATACAAACACTAAAAGCTTTCGCTCTTTATCTTGTTGTTAACAAAGCTTTTGCATTTTTTTTTTTTAAATTTAATGCACATTTAGTGCATTTTCTTCACATACATACCGTCTTGCAAGCATGCAATTTGGCTCGTCGTCATCTCTGTTTACTTTCAACGCACACAGATGATCCCTTCAAGTGGTTGTGTGGATGGAAACAAAAAGTTTTTTTTTGTTTGCGTTATTAGGAAATTGTGTCGTGGCCGCACATATTGTTGTCACGTTTTGTTGAAGTTTTTTTAAGTTGCTGCGTTTCGCACTCAATGTATACCAGGGGGGTTGCCAAGCTTTAATCGAACTCTCTTAACAAACTTAGCAATAGTAAATATAAAAAGCTCGGCTTTTTTAAATTCTGCATGTATTTATTAATCATTTATAGCATAATTATTTATTAGGTAGGTGTAGTGTGCTATAAATTAAATTTTTTTTTTTAAATTAAATCATAAATAAAAAATTATTTCCTCTGCACAACTGGTAATTTACACAAATTTCTTGGGAAAAATTAATTAACAATAATATTATTTTTGTTACGCAATTTAATAATGATATGATATATGCTAATGCCAACAAGCAAAAAAAATTTCGTTATAAGCCCTCGAAATATCAGTGGAGATTGGGCAAGAAGAGACGCTGAAAAAGGCGACTTGTTTGCCAAATACTTGAAAGATGTATTCTCTATATATATATGTTTTTCAAATTTTGTAATTTTTTTTTTTTGAATTTCACAAATTTTTACACTTTTTACATTTCTGAAAATTTATTGTTTAATGAATTTTATAATTTTTTTTAAAGAGAACATTATTATTATACACTTTTCATTTTATATAATTCATAATTATATTTTATAATTACATTTATTATTTGTTAATGAAATATTTGAAATTATAATAGCCGTTAAGAAGCGCCACCTATTAACACGAGGATACATCCGTGAGAAGAACATAAGTGAGTTAGAATTTTATTCAACTTAATTAAAATAGTCTTGCTAATAGGTTTCGCTCGCTCAATCAAAGCCATAATCTTATTCGACTTTGAATTAAGCGAGACTCGCTAAGGTCTCCGGCTCAGTAAGTGCTGTCGCTGCTTCACCTGGCCAGAATTTTATTCGCCCAGGTGACGGAGCCCAGAACCAGGCCGCGCTTTGTTCAGCAAGGCCAGAATTTTATTCGCCCTAGCTGAACAAGACGGACGAGATCGTCAATAGGCCACGGAGAGGTTGGTCGTCATCGGCAGGCCCAGTAAGTGCTGTCGCTACTTCACCTGGCCAGAATTTTATTCGCCCAGGTGACGGAGCCCAGAGCCAGGCCGCGTTTTGGTCAGCAAGGCCAGAATTTTATTCGCCCTAGCTGAACAAGACGGACAAGATCGTCAATAGGCTAACACCAATTTCGACGTGGAAAGGTTGTCTCAGAATCTTATTCGTGACAACCGCGACAAGTCAAAAATTGGTCAACAGGCCAACTGTTCTGCTCAGACTGGACCAGAATTTTATTCGCGCCAGTGTGAGAAGCAGTAGGCTAGCCGACGGAGAGTGGAGATGAAAGCTCTTGAGGGCCACGAAGCGGTTGATCATCGTTGGCGTGCTCAGTAGTGGTGCAGTTTAATTATAACTTAGTTTAAGAGTGAATTATAAATAAAAGAGTTTTGTTTTTATAAAAACAAAAGTGTCTCTTGTGATTAATGAAAAACATTTTTTTTGTAACGAACCCTGGACGCCGCGAGCTTTACCCCAGCATAACGCGAGAACGTGTCGTTACAACCCCACACAAATGTACTGATGATGTTAATTTGCCGAGCGTAGTTGCATTACCCCTTCGACCCTTAAAGTTTAGGTTGCGTGAGGTTCAAAAGTGAATTTCTGAGATAAACCCGAAAAAATCTCCTGGTATGGACGGTATAAGTAACAGAATGTTGAAAGAGCTCCCCAGTATCATGCTATTTATTTTTAATGCCATTTTACGGCTTGAATACTATCCTGACCACTGGAAGATTTCCAAAGTTAAAATGATTCCTAAACCGGGTAAGGACCTAACCAAAACCGAGTCATATAGGCCCATAAGCCTATATGACTCTAATTGTCATAATGCTAATTGTCTCCAATGCTAAGGGATAGTGGGTGTATCCCAAACCATCAATTTGGTTTTAGAAGTAGACATAGCACAATTGAGCAAACCCATAGATTGGTTCAGGTGATAAGAAGGACTTTTGAAGAGAAGAAGTATTGTTCAGCTATTTTTATCGATGTTTCTCAGGCTTTTGACAAAGTTTGGCATGAAGGTCTATTTCTGAAACTGACCGCTCACTTGCCTTGTAATATAAGCAACCTATTAAAAAGCTACATAATTAGACGTTAGTGTATCCAAACCAATTTCCTCAGGCCTACCACAAGGTAGCATTCTTGGACCAGTTTTATATTTGATATATACCTGCGATATGCCTGTCAGTGAAACAGTCCACACTTCTACGTTTGCTGATGATGCAGCGTGTCTAAGTTCGCACGAAAACTCCCATCAAGCCTCCATAAATCTTCAGCAACATATAACTCAGTTGGAGTTGTGGTTAAAATTATGGAGAATTAATGTGAACGTTCAAAAGTGCATTCATGTGACCTTCACCCTGCGAAGAGATAATTGTTTACCCGTTCGAATCAAAATTCACATTGTTCCTCACCATACTTATGTGAGATATCTTGGTATATATCTTGACCGTAGCCTTGCATGGAAACATCATATTGACTCAAAGCTAACACAAATGAAACTTAAGCTAACACAACTACATTGGCTTATTTGCAAGAACTCGAAACTTAGCCTAGATTGTAAGCTTCTAATTTACAAGACTATTTTAAAACCGATATGGTCTTACGGAATCCAACTTTGGGGCACTGCCTCAGCTTCAAATGTGGATAGAAATCAACGTGGACAGAATAAAATTTTACGGTTAATAACTTCCGCCCCATGGTACATCAGAAATTCAAACATACATTGTGATTTAGACATACCACTGGTGACTACAGAAATCATCAAATACGCAGGCAAATACTTAATGAAGCTGGAAGACCATCCTAATCGGCACATAGCCGATTAAAAAAGAGGAATACCGCAGCTTTAATGTCAATTTTTTTTACCCAAAAGATTAGTTCTGACATGGTCGGGACTAATGTAACTTTTTTTTAGAATTTAAAATTTTAAAACTTATTGTTAGTTCAGTTTCTAGAAGATACAATAAATAATTATTGAAAAAAAAAATAAGCCCTCGCTCACTCTCGGCCGTGAGCATTTTAAAACCTTAATTTTTTTTCTTCAAGAAAGGTTTGCTTTAACTTCTAGTTAAGAATTTTTATTTTCGAGTTTGAAAAAACGAATTAAAAACACCACGATTCTCGAATTCGTGATTAAGGATGGGTAAATTTTAGGTTAGGCAGTAAATTGGCTTAAAACACGCCCTTTTTAGCAACAACTTCAGTTTTAGTGACACCAATGTAAAGTAGAAATTGTTAATGAAATATGGTGATGGTCTATCTCCAGCAAGTCGGCAGACGTCCACTGTTTTCACATTTTTTGGAGCACATTTTGCAGCAAAGCTTCACTTATCTGAACAATGCTGTGTCGAATTTCATATATCAGACTCCCCGGACCACATTGATATGTTTTGATGGAAATCCACCATCATTACATGTGTCAACGGGGGAAAAACGGGAATCCAGTCCCCTGAAGGCTAGCAGGAAGTAAACTGGAAGCTCCACGTTAATTCCACGGGAATTAGTAAGCCCCAGAGTTTAACAAATTGGTTCTTTAGCTTTTTAGCTGTTCTCTGTCTGATTATTGAGGTTGGCCCTTCAGGAGTATCGTGGTGGTTGTGGTTTCGCGGCCCTCATGAATTTGATTAAGGGGCCAGGATCATCTCACCTTTACTGAGAACATTGGGTAAATGATCCAGATCCAGTGAACATGCTTATCATAAACTTTGGACTAGGAGTTGGATAGTCTCCAGCTCTTCAGCATGGAGTACGGGTTGGCGGCCCTGCTTGGAAACCTCCGAAATTGCAACTAGGAAAAACATTTTGCTAGAAATTAGTCTTCGGCTTCCTAGGGCGCGGCGCACGCTTCATATCGCCCAAGTGGTGTCGTCGAGTTATGGCATACACACACTAGCTACCGACGTAATTCCTATCATGCATTTCAGAGCGTCAGTTGTTTGTGCGTTGTTTCCTTAAACTTGAACTTTAAAATGGCCCCAACGAAAATAGTTCAACGGCGTTAAATCACAAAAGCATTGCGGCCAATTACTATTGCCAAATCGAGAAATTTCGCAATCAGGAAATTTCTTATGCAATGCGCCGTCATTAGCCAATTGTGGCCACAAAAAATTGGTTATCAAAATTGGTTTGATAGCGCAGAGAGTTGACGGCGTTTCTGGAAAATTTCTCATGGAATAACTGCGTAACTGGATGGTTTGTGGCGTCATCTTGCTAAATTCAAAAGTTACTGATGTCAACTTTAGCCAATTGTGGCCACAAACAATTGGTTATCATGCTTTGGTAGCCCAGCGAAATCATGCTGACGGTGTTTCCTTGGTAATTTAAAAAAAATAAAAAATACGGACCGATGAAGCCATTTGACCACAAACGGTCACTTTCGTTAAATGTAATGGTTTGTCGGGAACTGTTTGTGAATATTGCGAGTCCAAAATGCAACAATTTTATTTGTTTACATAATCACCTAATTCAAAATGAGCCACATCACTAAAAATAATTTTGTTGAACAATGCGTTGTTTTCGCTCAGTTTTTCAAACAGTCAATTTACAAATGTTCCAAGCAAACAATGGTCGGTCGGCTTTAATTCTCGGATGAATTCAACTTTATAAGCTTGAAAATAGTAAGGCACAATTGTTGCAAACGTCGACGAGTTGATGTTCCAGGCTCATTCTCAACACTGTGCTGTGTCTGCGTTCTACAGCAATACGGCCACTACCAGCGTATTGTTTTGTTCAACACCAACAACATGATGGTTTTGACATTTAGTTTTTTGACGTATTCGTAATAGCTGCATTAGCAATTGCTACAATGAATTTAATTTTGTACGAAAATCGGAAATGGAGGTTCTGTTAAAATTAGATTTCGAAAAATTCGTAATATTTTCAAACAACATAGTCGTCCTTCTGAGATCGCTATTAAGAATTCGGTCGTCGAATTGGAGTCGACAGGCTTGACTGTGTGATTCGATTTACATCCGCACCTGGCCATGAAGCCTTAATCAGATGGTGGATCTAACCACTGCATGATTTGGAACGTCATGCTCGTCCTAGGAAGCCGAAGCTATAATTCTATGCAACAGAAACCTTCTAAAGTTGTAACTAACTTTAATGATTCCAGAGTAGGGCTGCAAATCATCACTCCTTGCTAAAGAGTTGGAAACTTTCCAACTCCTGTCCAGAACACATGTCTAGCATGCTCACTGGACTGGATCATTCACTTAGGGTGTCATTAACAGAGTGTGATTTGTTTTACATCCGCGCCTGACTGTAAGTCTTAATCAGATGGTGGACAAACCACTTTGTATAATTTGGAACGTCATACATGCGTCCTAGATAGCCGAAGCCATAATTCTATGCAACAGAACCACCTAGTTGCAACTTTAATGATTTCAGTACAGGTCTGCAAATCATTACACCTTGCTAGAGAGTCGGAGACTTTCTAACTCCTTGTCCAGAACACATATCAAGCATGTTCACTGGACTGGATCATTCACTTTGCGTGTCATTAACAGTGAGATGATCCTGGCCACCATATTAAACAACAAACCTGATATGGAGCCGCGAAACCACAACCACCACGTTACTCCCATATAGGGGCCAACCTCAATGATCAGCTAGAGAACTATTAAATGTCTAAAGAGACAAATAATGAACTCTAGGGCTCACTGGAAATAAAGTGGAGCTTCCAGTTGACTCCCTGCCTGTCTTCAGGGGACTGGGCTCACTTTTTCCCCCAGTTGCACAGGTCTAGATAGCTGTTACGTACTATAAAGACCAAAAATGTGCCCCCGGGAGGTACGACAGGCTTGACACAAAATTTCTGACCAAATCATTCAACTGAAAAAATCGCTGCCGTGAGCCACAGTATTAAAGCAGATCCAAATTTGTTAATTTCTCGCCGTTCTCAAGAATTGGGCTTATCCAAAACCACCACATGGCGAATTTGAGTTTGAAACCTTACAAGATTCAACTGGTGCAGGAATTGAAGCCGACCGACCATTCACATCGCCGTAGATTTGCTCAATTCATTCACAAACAACCGGCTGGTTTTTCTGAAATAAATTTTTTCAGATGAAACTCATTTTCACTTGTCAGGGCATGTCAACAAGCATAATTTTTTTTTAAAGTAGTAGCAGTTCAGGCAACAATGCCTATTTAGTCAAGTACCGTGCTATTTTCTGTTAGGAAAGGGATAGAGAAGACATGAGACAGGTGGTGAATGTAGAAGATTAGTTACGAAAATTGACTGTCGTATAAGACAGCACAGCGACCAGTGACCATGATTTCATCACAGCCAATTTTTATGTTGTAGTGAAAAACAGCCGAAGACTTTGTTGGGAATCGAACCCACAAACCCCAGACTTACAGGGGCAGCTGAATTGCCGCATTTGAAAATCCTTAAGCGATTATTGGGAAGCCTTTACTTGTCACTGTGGTTTGAAGGCGTGATTGGGCCGTTTTTTTTTGTCGAAGATAAGGTTGGATATACGGTCAATGAAGCATGCTATAGCGAGATGCTAACAACTTAATTTTGGCTTATTATTATTATTATTATTATTGCCGACGTTTCAATAGGACGGTGCCACATGTCACATAGCCAATGAAACGATCAATTTATTGCAAATCAAATTTCCCGATCGCAAAATTTCACGGCAATCAGCAGTAAAGTAGCCAGCCAGATCGTGTGATTTAACACCACTGGATTATTTTTGTGGGGCTATGTTAAGGACACAGTCTATACGGAGCCAATCGAATCGATTTCAGCCTTAAAACTCAAAATCCGTAATGTGATTAAGGAAATAGTGATTAAAAACTTTGATGAAAGAATCGGCATTGGTCGGCGTGGTCGTTGTGAACCTTTGCCAGATATAATTTTTCGTTCACAATTACCAAACTTTTCTTTTCGTAATACAATAAAAATTTGAATCATCTTAATCTAAATTTTATGTTTTATTTCGTATTATAAAACAACTTCTTGTTGAAAAACCCTTTATTTCACATTTAAGGTTTTGTTAACGAAGTAAATTTTTTGTTGCCGTTTTGTTTTTTTTTTAATAACTGAAGTCTTTCAAAAATTTTTTATTTGCTTATTTAAAATTTATTTTTTACAATTTGAATAAGTTCTATTAAAAAAATGTTTGCGTTTCAAATTTACAAATTCTTTGATTTCTGACAACAGAGCTGCACTAGCGGAAGGCAATTTTTTTTGCCGTCTGAAAATGATGGTGTCTACTTATACGTCAGCTCAACTGGAATACTTTTTTTCAAATTAGAATTCATTATTTTTCTTTAAAAAAATTTTAAATTATTATATTATTTATAAAATAAAACATAAAAACTAGTTTTTTATAAAACTGTACGCTGTGTCCAAAACTGACAGCTATAGAAAAATCAAAAGAACATAATCATGCTCGTACAACTAATCCCAGCACCTTCTTTTATCACATTTGCAAACCTTTTGAATTTATTTAAAAAAAATACTTTTCTGAAACGCCCTGTTGGCTGTCATTTTTTCTCAACATCTGTGAAAAGTTTTGGAATAGTCAGCAGAGTACACACAACATAATCTTAATATTTTTCATGAACTGAAAAATTTTAAATAAAACATGGTTCTAGGACAAAGAATTCTAAAGGAAATAATAGCCCAAAAAACAAAAGTAAGAAAAAATATATATTTCTCTCGAAAATTAATTAATAAACGAAAATTGCAGTTGCCCTTTGCTTCACGTTTCTCCAGTTTCTTGTCTTCGGATAAAGTGCGTCCTCTAGAAGAATATCCAGAAGTAGAAATTTTAAAAAACCCTCCAGAATGGAAATATGTGGAGCGGCTATTACCTAAAAAAGTAGTACCTAAAATCGAACTAAAAGCTGAATATCCGTCTGGGTGGAAACCACCATCCGTGGGCTTACATAATATTGATAAGCTGCAGTATTTCGTAGCACGTTCCAGAAATCATATGATACCAGTATACTTAGAAGTCAGATTCCGTGGCCAACGTAGAGTCACAGCAGTGAAACATGTGCAAGGAAATATTTGGCAATTGGAAAAGGAACTGCGGCAATTGGTAGAAAAGGCACGTAATGGTAGATTATGTGCTACACGTGTAAATGAAATGAGCGGCCAAGTTCGTGTGCATGGTGATTATGTTGATATTATACGTGAATACTTAAAATCTAAAGGCTATTAAGAAGTGTCATATTGCTGCACATTATAATTTTTTACACCAAAAACCATTTTGTGTTATTTAAAATAAAAAGTGTTTATTTTATTTAAAAGCAAATAAAATTATCTTAAAAACTAAACAAAAAATTAAGATGACTCAGGAATAGCTTTTCTAAGCAAAAACATAGTATTACAAAAATAATATGGGGAGTTGATTGTATACGTTTAGGGATAAGGATGTCTAAGGTCATGTAGCTGCTGTTGCTACCGACCCCACCAATGTTGAACGTTTGAGTGCTTTACGTATAGTTGTCCAGTCTTCTAAAATATCTTCTTCATGAAGCATATACACAATAAAGGGCCCATTAACAGTAACCGCTTTCTTACGGGCTGGCCCTCTGACTTTACTGTGACGTTTATCATTGCCCCAATCATCCCACGATATATCAACATTATGACGATCTTCTTCTAGTCGTCTGATTTTTTCCATTAAATCATCATAGATTTGATCTAATGCCAGTTGCTTTTCGCTCTGAAATAATAAAATGTTTGTTAAAACAAGCATGCAAATAATATATCATAAATTATGTCAAATTATTATAATTTTCAATAGGTATATTTTCTTAGGGTCTTCGTATCCTAAATCCCAGGTTTAAATTTTATATGAGTCACTTGAAACAGGAGTTTTTCCGGATAGTTGGAAATATTCAATGGTAACACCAATAGAAAAAATCGCAAAAACAAATAAATGTGAAGAATTCCGCCCAATAAATACCCTGAAAACGTGTAAAAAAATTATGGAGAGAATTGTTAAGGAACAATTAGAAACGCATATGGAGCAACACAACCTGCTTTCAAAATATCAATCAGGATTCAGAAAGAAATTTTCATGCGAAACAACAGTACATTATGTGATAAACAGATGGAATTATATGGATAAAAAGTTAAATATTAAGGGCAATATTTTTGGAACTCAAAAGAGCATTTGAGACCATTGATAGAAAAATACTTATTAGGAAATTATATATGTATGGCATCAGGGAAAATGAATTAAAATGGTTTAAATCATATCTTACAAATAGGGTGCAAATCACAAAAGTTAATGGTATAAGATCAAACAAAGTTGGAAATGAATTTGGAGTACCGCAGGGTTCTATTCTGGGCGCACTATTATTCATAATATATATAAATGATATGCCGAATATGCTGGAGAAGTGCGAAATAATTTTATACGCGGATGGCACATTAATCTATTCGGAAGGAGACACAGATGAAAAATGTATGGAGAATCTGATGCACGGCATAAATAAAATAAATAAATGGCTTAAAATGAATAGATTAAAACTTAATGAAAGCAAAACTAAATTATTGGAAATAAATATGGAAACTAAAACAATAATTAAAACTAATGATAAAAAAATAGGAAAAGTACCTAAAATTAAATACCTCTGTTTTATAATCGATAAGGACTTAAAACTAAAGGAACACATCGATTAATTATATATGTAAGAAGATTGGAGGAAAATTGCCTTTTTTTAAACTAATTAGAAATAAAATATCTCGGATGACGGCGATACATATGCATAACATAATGATAAAACCACACTTTGAATTCGGCTCCACAATTTTATACACATGTTGTTCAACAACACAAATAGGAAGATTGCAAAAACTACAAAATAAAGCTATGCGTTTGATACTAAGATGCAATATATACACTCCAGTTGTACTAATGTTGGACACACTGAAATGGAAGGATATTCATCAGAGACTGGAATTGAACATACTCCATTTCATTCCGAAAATGAAAATGGGAATCGCACCGGATTACCTTACAGAACATCTTGACTATGTGAGGGAAGTACAACCATACCATCTTAGGAACACTGAAAATTTCCGATTACCAAGGGTAACAACAACAGCAATGCAATTATCTCTATTCTTTAAGGGACTTAAAGTATACAATTTGTTACCAAATGATATAAAAATAGAAAGGAATATTAATATAAGTAGGAGAAAGATAACACAATTTGTGAGGAATAACATGGTAGATTATATATAGTAAAGAGAGAATAATTATGTATGAAAAATTGTAGAGTATTATAAATACTACTGAATAAATAAACTAAACTAAAAAAAAAATATTGTTGTTTTTTAAAACTATACCTATTTTTAATATCACTTTCATGTATGCCATGCCTTTACGATATGAAAAAAACCCAAATTATTTAATAAATATTTGCCGGTCTATTTAGAATATTTTAAGTGCTCTAGAACACAATAAAAAATTCATAACAAAATACATATATTAAAGGATACATCACATCTGAAATGCCTTATTTAAAGAGTATAATATCTGCTATCAAACAATGCACTTTTCATTTTTAAGAACAATTAATTTTTGCGAACAAACTATATTCACGAAATCACTTCTGTAATCTTAAATTATTTTCATGTAATAACTTAAAAAAAAGAACGCTTTTCTTCAGATCCAGGAAATACTTACTTCAAAATTTTGTAGAGCAGCTTGTTCTTCACTTAGGAATTTATGTTCTATGTTTTCTAGCCTAAGTCGTCTTAAGATTTCTGCCACTTCTATACGATTCTTATAGACTTTATCCAATTCTTTTAGTGGTTGTAAATACTCTTCAGAGCGGCCGTTGCGTACTTCAGCAGACTGGCGTTCTATTTGATTAATACGTTCCGTATAATACTGCTCACGCAGTTGACTAAATTGTTTTTCTAAATGATCTGAAATCAATAATACATAAAAAGTAAACTTATACTAACAGGGCTAATTTCGTAAATAATCACCTAAAATTTCTAAACATTCATTCCGTCGTCTCTCTATTTCATTGGCATCCATTTCCGACGAATCATCAGATTCAATTTCATTTGCTTCCTCATCGCTGGACTCATGTCCTGGGCTAGAGTTGGAATGTT
Source organism: Trichopoda pennipes (assembly GCA_030448955.1). Classification (NCBI taxonomy): domain Eukaryota; kingdom Metazoa; phylum Arthropoda; class Insecta; order Diptera; family Tachinidae; genus Trichopoda; species Trichopoda pennipes. Next base: position 6,863,724 of record JASKUP010000056.1, on the reverse strand, counting down.
CAGATTCGCCACCTGAAACATCACCTTCTGCATCTGATTCACCACCATTTTTGACAGGCATTTTTTTTTTTTGTTCTTTTGTACTTTATTTGTTTATTTATACATAAATTAACTGCATTTAAATTTAAAGGTGGTTTTATTTTTTATTAAATAAATATCGCCAACAATATTTTTGCACCCTTTTTAGTTTTTATTTCCATAAATGTCAAAATTGTTAAAAGCTAGAAGGTTGTTTACAATTCACAAAGCAGTTGAAAGAGTTACCACAAATAGGGTGAGTTATAAAAATTATTTTTTACAATTGTTTGGCATATAGATGGAGCATATATGTAACTATTTGCATATTTATGTGAGATATTGAGGCTATTTAAATAACGTAAATATAGAAAGTTTATGTCCTTCACTAGGGTTGCAAATGTTTTCTATGTTTTTGGTATTGGATTTGAAACCCACAAAAAAATTGCTTTGCTGCATTAAAATCCAATGTTATCGTTTTTATGTTCGGCCTAAAATTAGTGCCGGTTTAAGGTGTCATAGAAACGAATGTTATTGGTTTTGTTATTGGAAACAAACCAATCAGCTAACTGCTGATAGATTTTGTTTACGCGCAAGTTGGATATTTTTTCAAAATGTAAGTAAATTCTTATTTATTTTATAATTAAAATTTTATTCGTTAGTTTATAGTAACTTTAATCATATATATGTATATAAATATTTGCAAATAGGGGAAAATATAAAAAGCATATGCAAAACTTGTTAATCTTGGAGTATGTGGAAAAATATCCGGACCTTGCAAAGGGTTTTACAAAGCGCGATAAGCCTGCAGTAGATTCCCTTTGTCAACAATTGGTTGAATCGCTGAACAGCGCTGGTTCACACCGCAAATGGATGAAAAAAAATAAGGAAAATGTGTGTTATATATTCTTTGTGTTAAGTGTACTGTTTTAAACAGTTTCCCTTACATAGAATTTATATTCTTTGGAGTCATAGCTCTGATTCCGGTACGGCTTTAACAAAAAGGGCTCAATGCCATAACCACAATCCCCTAATAGTTTCGAAATCTGGTCGCCTGACTCATACTTCCTGAGAAAATCTCTGTCTGGCGCTGCTTATATTCCACACAAATGCGCCGTGGCTAGACCCAGGTTACCGTGCACCTACTGTCGATGCACGAATTTCTCATTAAATTAAAACTCGTTCTAAAAACTTTGTCTGGTCGAAAAGTCACCAGCAGCTCTACCCAAAATCAATGATGAAGACGGTGATTTATTTATTGCTTATTATTAATGTAAATCTTAACTAAAATATAAATAAAGAAATGAATAATTTTTACATAAGTATGGTCGAATTGAAATGACACTCTTGTTTCAATTGCCGTCGACTTTTTAAGGCCAATTAAATGAAATATTTTCACTTCTAAATCAAAAAATATTTAGTGCTGGCAACCTTTATCACGCACTAAACAAAGGTAGCTATTAATTAACTGTGAACAAAAACATTACCTTAATAAATATAAATATGTTGTCAGTCGTGTAGTAGCTCATCCCTTATTCTATATATTAATAAACCATAAGCAATAAAAAAAATTCTTTATAATTTATATTTGAACAGAGTGTGTGCGTGTGTTTTTATTGTTTTGTCCCGCGCATATGTTTCTTACAAATTTACAATTCTTACATATACATAAATGCTTGTCAATCGCTTTAGATTAAAAACGAAACCAACAACTACAATTCCGAAAAGTAACAGTAACAAGCATTAGGATTTTCTACACTACATCCTTAAGTAAAGAAAATTTATTTTAAAAAGAGCTATCCGTTTAATTAAGTCATGCGAAAAACTATACAGGTTAATGAACACTTCTGTTTCGTATTAAAAATGAAGGTCATTTTTATGAAAGTGACAATTTTTGGCTACAAGTGTTTTCGGGCGTAACGTATAATTTCATAGGTACAAGGGTTTTAAAAATTTAATTTACTGGCCAAAAATATATAATTAAATATCTATTGAATTTAATTAAGCGAAATTGTTTTGAGTATTCCCAAAAATATTTATTTTATATAAATAGAAAACAATTTTTGAAAATAGCATCAGTGTTTGAATAACAAAGTCGGAAAATTATTAATTCCAAATATTAAATTACAAGTGAGAAACAAAATGTTAAAACTTTGCGCAGCTTTAGCTATTTTGTGTATAGTTGGCACCTGCTGGGTTGAAGGATTCGATAAACAGGAAGTTGTTGCCATATTTATGGCAAACATTGATAATTGCAAAACAGAAGTTGGAGCCAAGGATGGTACGCTTTAAATAAAGTTTAAGTTAAAGTTGACAAAAGCAAGATACCGATTTACTTTTACTTTCAAGGATTTATTCTTCTTCAGCCGTAAAATATTTTTTTTAAACAAGTGATTGAATCTGGTATACTTTGAACACCGTTTTCTTTAAAATTGATAAGGATTTAAGAATACTACAAATAATTATCAATAGAGCTATGCAAAACTTCTGTAAATATCCGATTAAAAGGCAACGCTAATAAAGGGTTTTTCAACAAGAAGTTTGTTTTATAAAACAAAGTAAAACAAAAAAATTTAGATCAATAAGATTCAAATTTGCATTATATTACGAAAAGAAAAGTTCGGCAATTTTAAATGAAAAATTATATCTAGCAAATGTCCACCACAACCACGCTAACAGATGTCGATTCTTTCATCAAAGCGTTTATAATCACTTTTTGGCGGTCCTATTTCGTTAATCACATTACGGTTTTTTAGTTTCATTGGTTGTGTGATATATGGCATAGTCCTGTTAAAACCACATGCCAGCGATATCCACTTCGTCAATAATAGGCCAAAATTGAATTGTTATCTCACGATACCGTGATCCATTGGCCGTTACCGCATTTTCAGCCTCATCTTCGAAAAAAAACGCTCAAGCACACCTCCAGACCACATTGCGTACCTTATAGTGACACGTTGACATGCTCAAAGGCTTCTCAATAATCTCTATAGAATCTTTAAAAGCCCAAATGCGACAATTTTACTTTATAGGTACAAGTGACAAGTGAAAATCGGCTTCTTCTGAAAAAATGATTCAGAAAAACCAGCCGGTTGTTCCTGAATGAAATTAGCGAATTTTACGGTGATGTAAATGGTCGGTCGCTTCAATTCCTGCACTAGTTTAACCTTGTAAGGCTCCAAAGTCAAATCTTTACGTCATGTCGTGGTTTTGAATAACCCCAATTGTTTAAAACGTCGAGGAATTGATAAATTTGGTTCTAAGTACTTTAACAGTATGGCTTACGGCTGCGATGTTTTCAGTTGAACGAATTGGTCGCACGCGTTGGTGTTCTCAAATTTTGTGTCGAGCCTGTCGACTCCAATTTAACGACCGAATTCTATTATGTTGTCCGGAAATATCAAGAATTTTTCGAAATGCATTATTTTAAAGCTTTTTTAATTTTATTTAAATTACCCCCTTAGTATTTTGGGTTTTGGAATATTTCTAATCTTCAAAAAGAACAAAATGGAGTCAATATCACGCCTTATTTATTTATTTTGAAAATTCGTTAAATCGATATAAATGAACATTAAAAATCGGACTAATCAATTTCTTTTAGCTGATGTGGAGGAACTGCTAGGTAAAAAACCTGCCTCTTCACAGGAAGGCAAATGTTTACGTTCATGTGTTATGAAAAAATATGAAGTAGTAAGTAATCGCTTACAATAACTTTAACTTTGTCTTACTTTCTATTACTGTTCTTTGTTAGATGGATAATAATGGCAAATTTGTTAAATCAGTCGCTAAATCACTTGCTGAAAAATATTCTGAAGGTGATGAAGATAAACTGAAAATTGCTCATGAAATAATAGATGCTTGTGCTAGTATTGATGTTAATGCTGATCATTGTGAAGCTGCTGAACAGTATGGCAAATGTTTTGTAGAACAAGCTATAGCCCACGGCCTCGAAGACAAATTAGGATTTTAATGATTTTTTATATGTGACGCCTTAAGTTTATTATTATTATTTAGTGAAACTTAAGTTCGATACTAATTAATAAATTAATTGTAAAGAGAATAATAAAATTTAGGCTTTGGAGAAATGAAATACACTTTATAGTTTGCATTCTTATTATCTATCTATAACTGATAACTATCTTGTAGATAGACACCAAGATTATACAAACCAGAAAGTGTATTCCTTTCTGCTAAAATCTAAGTTTAACTGTTCTTGAGTTCTTCAAAAAAATAATAGCTCATTTGGACCTTACCAGTAAATGTTTAATTGATTTTATTTATTAACTTTCCAATTATAATCGTAATAATGTCCAGAAACTTTTCAGCTTGTGTTAGTAAATTGTTTATTGCTTTTTTTAATTTTGTAAACAGCTGCGGACAATATAATAGCACCAATTGCAATACTTTCTCCTATTTACTATATTATTTTTTTGAGTATAAAAAACTCTCAGAGAGTGTGCATTTGTTGTCAAATTTCGCAACACTTATCATTTCGTGCAGTTAACAAAATAGCACCAATAGGCTTTTTCAAATTTGTTTTCCAAAATTTTACGAAAAAACTAAAAACACAATGTAATAAAAATTTTTTAATATAATGTTAAGTTTTAAAAGAAAATAATTAAACAATAAAGTAAACTACTGGGTATTTTGTTTACTAACTGCATGGCTTGCTAAGAAAACTTATGGTACAACAATAAAAGTTCTAGTTACAAACTGCGTAGAAAATTTATACACGCAAACAACGACAATTTGATATGCTGCGTGATTTTCTGAGAAAACTTATCTACACAAGACAACAACAAATATTTTAACATAAATCCCAAGAAGAAACTTCATCAGCATAAAAACCAAAATACATACAGGCGCCTATACATTGAATAAACAACATACAACAACAAGGGAGTAGAAGATTCTTAATTTTTCTAGACTTCTAGTGGATAAATATAAAAGGGCAGCGTCTGAGTGGATAGTCAGTTAGTGTCAAAATAAACCTGGTGAAGTAAAGACGTGCATCTTAGGTAGATTGTTCTGTAGAGTTAACTTTGTTTGTAGTTAAAATAAATAAATTTGTAATTAACTTAAAAACTCTAAAATCTGATGTTACTTATTTTGCAATAAAGAACTCACAACAACACTTTTATAAAAGGTATAAACGTAACAATACTTTCTATAAAATTGTGTAATTGTTCCTCTAAAAACGTGAACTAATAAAAAAAATTTTCTTCCGAGGGTAAATCGTATTCCTATATAAGGGAATTGCTGGGCTGTTCCAATAAAATGATAATAAATGCCCTAAGATATGTGCAAAAAGTTGAATCCCGTGGTAGGAAGCGAGTTTTGTCACCCTCAATAGTAAAAAGGTTATTGCGGTCGAAACAGCTACGGAACTCAAAAAAACATTGGATGTACCGGCAAAGCGTAGAAACTATTTGCCGCAGACTTCGAGACAACAGCCTAAATGTCTGTAGTCTTCGAAAAGTGCTGCTCATTTGCTCCAAGCATGTTCCTAAATTGATATCTTTTGCTAAATCACATCTAAATAAAAAGTGTAGAAATGCAAGTATCAAGGTGTCCCTGTAGGCTAGGAGGTAGTATACTAGCTTGTCAGTATGGGGGTTGTGGGTTCGATTCCCAACGAAAACCTTGGTTTTTTTCAATATCAAAATAAAAATTGACTGTCGGTGGGGCTGCTCAGCGATGAAGGCATAGTCACTGGTCGCTGTGCTGTCCTATATATACGGCAGTTAATTTCCGACTATCCTTTTACTTTCACCACCTCCTTCATTTATTCTCTATCCATTTCCTTAAGAATGTAGCACGATACTTCACTAAATAGGCATTGTTGCCTGAAGTGCTACTTCTCTTTAAAAAAAAAGTTGTGGTTCCTATATATTGGATCAAAACCGTTATGGATTCATCGGTTTATATAAAATTCCTTGATGAAATTATGCTGCCGTATGCTTCCTCAAACACACCAGCAAAATGGCAAAAAAATGGTTCAACGATAACTCTATCAATGCAATGGAGTGACTTGCACTATCCCCACATTTAACATCAAGAAGGGTGTATCTACAATAAAACCAACAAGCGTCGAAGGGCTATGTAGAAAATTTGGAGTTCCATTAAAGTTGAAAGATGCCATCATTTAGCAGATTCCATGGGAAGCCGTTGTGCCGCGGTAATAGCAAACAAAGGGCACGCGGCAAAATATCGAAACCATAATTTTTTTGTTTAAATTAATTAGCGTTTTATAAACCGGTAAACAAAAAAACCAAATAATTTTCTTGTGATAATAAACCATTAACATCAAAGAATTTATTATTCTGTTTTAAGTTGAATTGGCCCAACATTTAAATAGATGTAAACGCAGTCGGTATAAATTTGTGCATGGTGCTATTATATTGACCGTAGCTATACATATTTTCAAAAAACAAGCAGTAGTTAGTAAATTTGTAAAACTTTGCAAAATAAAATTAAAATTACATTACCTATAAAATCTTACTGATTGCTACATTTTTTGGAAATTTGTTTTTACAGATTTAAAAAGGCAATAATAAAGATAAATTTGCACGGTTTTTCGCCAGTGATGAAAACAAAATTTTAGTAATAAAAACTAAATTGCAATATGTATTTATTGAAAAATTAATTAAGTGCACCGCTACCTGTAGAGTCAACTTTATGTATTGAACAGTAAAGTTATCTTATAGCTTTATAGTAACTACTGTGTCGACATAAAAAAGAGACAAAAAATTGTCCTGGAAATAACTAAATTGTATTAACTTTTTCAACACTAATAAAAGGATATAAAATAAACTAAGTAGTCAACTTTACTACGTTCCAATTTACGTTGTACGATTTTTGTCGTTGCAATCTTTATCGCTCTTTCTTTAAAGTTGCATTCGCGTATACAATTGACGATTTTTTATTCATATACACACAAACTTCACATTTAAAATTACGAATTGTGGACAAAACGAATGGCAAGAGTACACTCGCATGTGTACTTTTTTAGGTTCCTCTCTTCCCCTACTATTTTTACACCCCTTATTTACCCACAAACTAAGAATTGCAGCGACAAAAATCGTACAATGTAAATTGGGACTACCTAACGCACTGTCAAAATCAGATTATCGTTTGTAAAGTGGCAACAACGCGCTATTTACAATTGCTTCATATATTTTGTAAGCACTACAGACTATAAACAGACATGAAGCCTTTGAAATATACAAAACAAAAAATCAATTTTTCCCTAACTTCTCAAGAAAGGGACAAATATAGTGCTTTGGTATGCACGCAAGACTTTTTAACAGATAGATTGTAACACATGTGTAGTCTGTGGATTATAACTTTGGCTGTTAGAAATAATGCACAAGTAAAAAGAATTTCAAAATAAAGGTTGAGTTTAAATTGTACCAACAGACATTCCCATCGCAGATACCCATATACAACTCTAAGAGCAACACGCACATACTTTTGACATTTAATTTGTAGTCATTGCTGTCGAAGAGTGATATTTTTTAAGTCTTAAGTGTTTGTTTTTCGATTTCTTAAACAATCATTTTTATAAAACATGGACGATGAGGCTGAAACTTATAAATTGTGGCGCATTCGTAAAACAATAATGCAGTTGAGCCATGATCGCGGTTATTTAGTAACGCAGGATGAATTGGATCAAACACTGGAGCAATTCAAGGAAATGTTTGGTGATAAGCCAAGCGAAAAGAGACCAGCACGTTCAGATCTTATAGTTTTAGTTGCCCACAATGATGATCCAACAGATCAAATGTTTGTTTTCTTTCCTGACGAACCAAAAATTGGCATTAAAACTATCAAAACTTATTGCACTCGTATGCAGGAAGAGAATATTCATCGTGCTATTGTAGTGGTACAAGCTGGCATGACACCATCAGCCAAACAATCCTTAGTCGATATGGCACCAAAATATATATTGGAACAATTTTTGGAATCTGAATTATTAATTAACATCACCGAACATGAATTGGTACCCGAACATGTAGTTATGACTCCTGAGGAAAAGCAAGAATTATTGTCACGTTATAAACTAAAGGAAAATATGTTAATGCGAATTCAAGCCGGTGATCCAGTCGCTAGATATTTTGGTTTGAAACGTGGACAAGTTGTAAAAATTATACGTTCTTCAGAAACAGCTGGTCGTTATATCTCCTATCGATTAGTTTGCTGAATGGTTTTAAATATAAGATTTAATTTTATACTGTAGATTTAAAAATATTAATAAAAGAAAATCAAGTATTTTTTTTTATTATATGGAACCTGTCTATTCTATTGTCTTTTAACATAAACATTTAAGTCGATGTATTAAACTTTATTACATTGTAACTTGCAAACAAAAATCCTTAAAATCAAAACGCTTAACGTTGCATTCCCTTGCCAAAGTGTTTAAAGTAAAAATGGCACGTTTTTTTTTTAACTCGTAGGTTTTGGGGGGGTTAAAACCTCTATGGGTCTCTTTCGAAAGCATTGAAATTGAAGAAATTGAAATTATTCGACAAAATATACAAGTATTGATTATATTTAAAGCCTTAGTTTCCTCCAATTGCATTTTTAAATTTATTAAAATAAACTTCTTATTATATTACGTATTAAATTTACAATCTATATCTACATTAAAATTAAAAAAAAAAATTAATTTATTTCGTTTAAAGTTAAAACTCGTTTCTTCGGTTTTTCACCCATAACTGCTGCCACTGCAGCCACAGTTGTGCCATGATCTTTACTCATATGTCTTGACAGACCTCGATAATGGGCATACATTTTTCCGCATAGCTTACACTCGCTTTTCTGTTGGCTATGTACAGTACGATGCTGAAATAATAATTTCGAGTTTGTAAATCCTTTTCCACACACATTGCAAATTGAGTCTCTTATATTATTATGAGCTTTTAAATGCCAGTTCAAAAGCTTTTGTTGCGTAAAACCCTCACCGCATATATCACATATAAATTCTTTTTCATACTCTGGATGATTTTGAAAATGCAGTTTAAGTTCTTTCTTACATGGAAAACCTTTGCCACAGTACTTGCACACAAAGGGAAAGTCCTGTGTGTGACGCCGTAAATGTATAACATAACCGGGCTTCTGGGTAAATTCATACTGACACACAGAACATTTAAAGGGTTTTGAACCATCATGTTTTGCTGTATGTATGCGGAATGTATAAATATGTGAAAGAACTTTGGGGCAGAATTGACATTTAAACGGACCCAAGTGTTGAAAAAGAAATTCTATATTTTTGAAAAATTTACATGTAGATTCATAGTCAGCATCTGGCTTATTAGCTGTGTATTCGATGATATTTTCCTTTTCTTTTTTCACTAATTTATGAATATATTCAATTTTTTCCTCAACTTCGACTAAGCTATAATGTAACTGTAATTTCTCATTTATTTCGGAAAGTATTTTTTGTAGTGTTTCCTGACGTCGCTGGTCGGAGTTATAGTAAATGTCTTGTTCATCCCATAAGCAGGGATAAGTTTTATAAATATCAATTATTGTTATGATCTGTTCATCTTCCAGTTCTGATTTTGCCAACATTTGCTCCTCCTCTAGCTGCAGGTTTTAAAAGATTATTATGCATTAAAAAATAGCAATAAAAATTAAAATGAAATTTATATTATTCACCTCTTGTATAAAACTCAAAGTTGGTTTAAGAAATTCTAGATGATCGTAAAACCATAATGGCTTATAATCTTTATCTTTATTTTTAATATAAGACATACGTATACGCACTTCTCTTATGTAACGCACCCTCATATATTTAATACATTTCTCCACGTCTTTTGTGGTCATTTGCACATGCATTTTTTCCAATTCATCACATATGGCTTTTAAGCACTCATCACGTTTTTTTCGACATCGATTTACTAATTTTGGCGGTCGAGTTGAATCCCATAGTTCGTCTTGCTTTTGATACGCTGCTATAAATAAAACAACTTTCATTTTATTTTGCATAAACTCATCGATATCTAGACCATCGTCCATTTTAACTTTGGACTTTTTTGCTGGCGGTGTTTTGACATCATCCAAAAGCTCTTCTGTTTCGTCTTCGTAATCATCATCATCTCTAATATACTCATCATCATAGTCATCATAATTTTCAACAGTTTTTGTAATTTTAACTAGCTTTTCTTTGTTATCCTCTAAGTCACTAATATCCAATCCGTCTTCGTCACTGTATTCATTTGAATTGCTAATCTAAAAGAAATAAAATATTTGCATTAAAACCGCATCATGCCACAAAAGCCCTTAAACAACTACTTCTCTTTTATTTGTTATTCCATCTTTATATGATTTTATATCAAAATCAACTGGCTCCTGTTTAACATCATTATCTAATAACTTTTTATTTTGAGATTTTCTTTTCGAGTCTTGCTGTACTTGTTTCGACTGTCTGCCGCTTGCTTGATCTTTTTCTATCAAAGGCAGATTTTTAATCAACAAAACTTCGGGTTCCTCCAATGGATCAGTAAGGAAATTCTTTAAAGAAAGCATGGAACATAAATATGTAATCATAGCATACTTAAGTTAACTTCTAATAACTCACTTTTTTATCTTCCTCTTCGTCGTTATCGGTTTTACCATACTCACTGAATAATATGTTATCTTCATCGCTATTAAAATCTTTATGCTCCTCCTTGGTTTTAACGTCTAAATATGAACTATCGTGTTCCCGTTCTATGTGTATCATAAACGTTTGAAGTTGTAAACAAATTTCATGGCATTGTAAACATAACAAGGCATATTGTTTTTCCCCAATTATCGGAGATTTTAATATTTCACCACATTTTTTATAACTTGAATATGCATTATAATTTGATAAACTTACTGCAGTCATTTCTCGCTTTTTAAAATTAATACTTTTTTTTCAAACAAATGGTTTGTAGAATTTTAAACAAGAAAAACAAAAATTTGTTTTCGTTCTGTTTAGTGAAGTATGTTTAGTGTATGTCATTAATTATAACTGTCATACAGTAGTAATTTCAAAACATTGATATTAGTGGGGTCCTGTAATATATATTAAAAACTCGAATGCGAAATAAAAAAATTACGATAAAAGAAGAATAATCAAGCAACCATTAATTAATCCATTTTGAATTTTTGAAAACAAATCTGCTCAGATAATGTACTAAATCCCGAAAATTTTCATTTTGTATTACATATTTTTATTTACAAAAAATAAATTTTTTGTTATAATTTTTTCAGTAAAAATATAAATAAAAATTTATATTATTTTGAAAAATAATATATTATTAGTAGTTTATTATTAAGCACTAGGTCTTTTTATAAAAAAATTAAATATTTATTTTCTTAATTTTTCAATATTTCGCCAAACCATTGGTTGGCATCTTCCTGAAAGCCTAATGCTTAATAACAAACTATTAATAAAATATTAAAAGGGTAAAATAACTACAATTATTATATAAAAATAATAATATTATGTGAAAAAAGAAAAAGAAAAACAAAGGCCAGCCTTCCCGGCTAACTCCTGAACGCTGATACTAATATATTTCCTTAAGTATTTATTAAACTTTTAAACTTAAGTTTTGACAATTTTAAGGTGATGTAAAAACTTATTCCTCTGTTCTTCAATCTAATTAGAAAAACTATTGCGAAGATAAGTCTAATTTTTGTTTTTCCAATAAAGCATCCAAATCTCTTATATTAGTACCATGAACTTTGGTTATGTGTCGGCATAGACCGCGATAGTGTGCATAATCTTTTCCACATGCTTTACACACAAACTTTTCACCGGTGTGCACATTTTTGTGTTGATTTAACAAGTTGGCATTTGTAAAAGCTTTTCCACAAACGTCACATATTTGATCACGTATATTCGAATGGGTCTTTTTGTGATCAGCCAAATTTCTGGGATAAGCAAAATGATGTCCACATATATCGCATACATGTTTACGTTCGGCTGGATTGCTTTGCTTATGCTCTTTACGATGTTTTTTAGCATCTTGTATTGTTAGGAATGTAATTTTACATATTTGACAGCTATATTGCGCCTTTGATGAGCTACACTGATGTTGACTTGATTCGTGGACCCTAACGTAATGTTTTCGTAAGCTACGTGGATTTGAATAAATATTATCACAAAGTGTACAAAAGCATTTGGTTTTATTATGAGTCTGCAAATGTTGTCTTAGCAAGCCACGATGCGTAAAACCCTTACCACATTCGGGGCAAACATGATCTCGTATATTGTTGTGGTTTTTCATGTGATTGGTTAGCTGGTGTTGAGTATAAAAACTATCAGCACATAGTTCACAGACATACGGCTTAGAGCCATGCTTTATCACATGTCGATGCCATTCCTTTTGACTGGGGAAGGATTTGTCGCAGGTGTTACATTGAAAGGGACATTCTTTTGTGTGTCGCCTCAAATGACATACAAATTCTTTTTTATGAGTCAATTCTCGTCGACATTCCATACATTTAAAGGGTTTGGTACCCTCATGTCTTGATATATGAAATTTAAAGGCGTAAATATCACCAAATATTTTTGGACAATATTTACATTTAAATGGACCAACATGTGGCAATAGAAATTGTATTTCGTTATAAAATTTGTTGCGAGACTTATATTCTTCAATATCATCACTTTCTGAATGTTGCATCTTATTAACATTCTCCTCAACGGCCATTTCGATAATTTCGTTTATGGTATTTTGCATTTTATCGACATTCAATTCTTTTATATCGCACATTTTTGAAAAATCACCAGTTATAAGTTTGAGTATTTTATGCTTATTTATGATTGAAGTGTGATAAATATTATCTTCATTCCAAAAACATTCGTTTTCTTTTACAAGATTAATTAATGCAACAAATTGATTATCGTTCAGTTGCTTGCAAATACTCCTGTTCTGCAAAAGAAAGTAAAAAGAAATTGAAACTGATTTTAATAAAATTGAAATGAAAATGTGTTGCAGAAATTGATTTTTGTAACGTTTCAAATACAAAAGGGTATCAACAGCGTCCTGTTATCATTAAAATGTCTGCCCATTAGTCGTAGGGTTATAGATACTAAAAAATTTTCCCGACAACGTATTCTGTATTCGTTACAACAACAAATAATACAAGTTAAACGTAAACAAATCCTTCAAGTCCGAGATGTAATCACACATGACTGGTTCCGTATCATGTAAGGAATACTTTTGATTTTATAAAATTCATTTTACGGCACAGTTCTGATATTTTTGGTGCACGTTCAGCAGGAAAACTTCATTGTTTCTATTGTTCTTGAGTATTTGAAGTATAAAAAAACCGTCTACGGTTACTCTGGTTAAAAGAGGAACAGTTGTGACCTTTTTGGTGTAAGTTCAGTAGGAAAAGTTCAATGTTTTGATATTTCCTCGGTATTTGAAATATTAATAAAACCCAAGTACTATCTACGGTTACAAAACGTGGCAAAACTTCCATTGGATTAGTCACATGATTCCACTTCTTCTCGAGAAAGTAAAGAAAAGAAAGGAGACAGAAAGTGCGATCGAACTCATCTTGCTTAGTAAAAAATATATCCTTATTATATCCACTTTAATATTATATATATACATATATATATATTTATGTCCTCCTTGAGATGGATTGTGATTATCCGAACGTTAAATATATTTCGATTTCGGGTGTGGCGATTTGCTTTGTTGAAATCCACAAGCTCGTTTAGTTGGTTCAACAGCAAAGCAAATTTTAAAAAAAGAAAAAACAAAAAAAAACAAATCATCGACACGTAATTGATCTCTTCGTGCATTTGTTTTCCACCACCTTATCGTATTGACGAATCACAACGCTTTTGGCTTCGGATTAATTTTTATTAAACAAAAAATTGTAACTGGATCATGTTTTTAAGTATTTTAAGTTCTACTCTTTCATTTTAAGATGTGAGTAAACAAGTCTAGTATTAAAATTACTAGTAAACGTACGTCTTTTTTAAGTTGAGCTTATTTAAAAACATTAAAAACGAGATTTTAGCTTGTTTCAAAATTAAAATAAAAAAAAACCTTTGTCGGGAAACTAATTCACTAATACACGACAAAAACAACAATTAAAAATATACCTATAAAAAAAAAACAATTAAATTGTCTTTCTTACCAATTTATTTTCGTTTAAATGAGGTTCTAAAAATGTTAGTAATTCAAAGAACCATAAAGGCTTGTAAGAATCTCCTTTATCTCTTGAACGCAAATGATGTACGAATCTTAACTTAAGACGTTTTATTATACGTTCAATCTGCGGCAGAGTTGCACTGATTTTAAATTGTTCATTAATATCTTTTAATATCGTTCCATAGGCTATTTGTTTTTCTTGTGCAGTACTCTTTTTAGTTTTATAACTACTATCCCATAAGATAGATTGCTTCTGATAGGCATTTATAATCGCCTTAATAAATTCTCGATTTTTGGTGAAGTGTTTAAGACTTGTTTTTCTATTGTCTTTATCATGCTTAGACGTGAAGGCAATATCATCTATGTCGTTATCATCTTCATCATATTCTTCAGGATTTTCATCATTCTCGTCCTCGGTGGCAATTTTAACCGTCTGAAAATTATAATTATAAAAAGGATACAATATTTTATATAACAGAAATGATAATAATAAAGTTAATAAAATAAATAAAATAAATAATCATAGAAAATGATGATGATAGTATTAAACAACTATTGCTAGCATCAGTTGAACCGACATATCCTTCACCGTATTTAAAAATATTTTCCAATATTTAGCAAGAATTTTAACTATTCCTATTTTTTAACGTTGTAATTTTTTACATGGCGTATCAAGCAGCTTCTACTCATGACTTCGGATGCCTTGTCGTCTACAAATGAAGTGATTTAAAGCAGGGGCAATTATAAAAACGATCAATTTTAAAAATCATTAAAAGGTATTAATTTAAATGTTGACTGTGTAGTTATTATGTACATGTGTTTTCTGAGTTTATGTTAGTGACGTTTTAAAACAGCATTCTGAACCAATTTTAAAAATATATTATTCATTGATTAAAACGTCACATTAAAACCATATAATTTTTATGAAAATCAGCCACAAACAGCGATCAAAAAATCGACTTATTTGTAAAAGTAAAATAAATAAATGTTCTGTGCATTTAAATAAAAAAAAAATAAAGTTAAGTTTAATCATAGTATTCTATCCATTATAAGCCCTTTTTGTTTCCCAGGTTCGTTTGCTACAGTACATAAAAGGTAAAACTCTCGCAAAACAAGCAAGATGGCCAGACAATAATACACATGATTAAAAAGGATTCATTTATATCATCAAAGTCCATTGCTACACAAGTATCACTAAACGTTACTACAAGAAGTATACTAGGCTGTACATAAAATATACTCGTCAGAATTAAATTCACAAACGAACACATTAATTGGAAAATTTTAATTTTGTTCGATTTATATCATTTAAATAATAATGATAATTACATTTGTTTATTCGAATATGTTTTACTTTCAAACACACTTTAAAATAACAATAAAGCTTCGTTTATCTCGTCAGTGCTGCGCAGAAGTTTTATTAAAATATTTTAGGTCAGAGTTGCTTTAAAATTAATGTCGAAAATTGTAGTCGTAACTCATAAAAGAAATTGAAAAATCGAGTTCGCTGCGTTGACAAAAATATAACTTTATTTCATGTTCCAAAAAGTATTTTTTATTATTTAGATTTAGATTAATAGAACCCTTTGTAGCGCCTTAATAGCATCAGCTATAAAGTTTTTATTTTGCGATTAATTGGTGCCGAATTATTATAAATTTGACATAAAAAATTTATCATTACAAATAAACCTTTAAGCACAAAAGTCCTAATCGTTTATCAATATAGACGTTGCTATTTCAATATAACAACTAATGTTTTATTTTTTAGTATATGGATATGAAACAAAATAGAAAATAAAATTAATATGATTTTGAACCGATAGTCTTAGTTATTAGTGCTTTGCCCCGTTAAATTTATTGTAATTTATTTATAATAGACAATAAAAAAGATAATAAAAATTGCTATGAAGTTTCATTTGTGTATTTAAAAGTGTATTCATTTTTGTCATACATTAACTAATTGGACTGTAGAATTTTTTAAGCAAGAACAAAAATTAGTTTGCATTAGTGCTTTTAATATCTACCTCATAATATACATCACAGATATTTTCGTTATCGAAGAAATTTGTTTCACAAGTTTCATTTATGTGATTATGATCCCCACTAGCAATATCAATTTCCACCTTGATATCATTACAATTAGTTGATTCAGCTTTTTCGATTTTACAACCCACACGCAACAATTCATCATAACCATAATCCCCCTCGTTCAAAGGATCCTGCAATTAACGATTTAATTAGTGAAAATTAAAAATAACGTTACTTTTTTCAAAAAATCTTACATTTTCTGAATTTGAAGATGCCGTTGGGTTTGCTGAATTATTTGTATTATTAATAAGATTATGAGTGTTATCCAAATGTTGCAAAAAAGTTTCAAACTCCCAAGAAATAGTATTGCAATAGATACATGATAGGAAAACGTATTGTTTTTCGTTGGTTACTGGGGATCTAAACAATTCACCACATTTATTAAAATTCTCTTTAGATAATGATCCCATTTTGGATATAAAGTCCATTTTTACACATTAATTTTTATTATTTTAACATAAGAAAATGTATGTTTACGGTTTAGAAGCAATAACAAATCACTTATAACACAATGTTGCATAGTATAACAGTATATAATACTAGAAAACAATAGCTCTAAATGTACCCCAGCAGTGTTGCCAGTAGCTGAAAAACAAAATTGTATTTTAAAAGCCCTTACATAATATAAATAAATAAGTTTAGTAAAAAAAAATAATTTAATGAAAAATTTATTTCACTTAAGCAAAAACAAAATAATATCAAACTTTCTTTCAGGTTGTAGGTACGTTTACACTAACAATCCCAAAAGCAGTTTAACTAACGTACGTAAGTTTGATCGCTAACATATATTTAGGCTACAAAAGTCTGCAAGTGAAGCCACAATATATTGATATTATTATGAAAATTAAAATAGTTACATATTTATATATTTAAACAAACGGTTATTTACAGCATATTGCTTTAAAGCGTTTCCTCTAATGGTGTCCTTTTAGTTCTTGAAATAAATGAAGTCATCTAGTAATATGTGGCACAAATGACATCTGATAACTAACATAATAAATCATTTTGTTCGTGATTGAACAGGTTGCTGTCACATAAATAAATTACTGATAAATAGGAGGTATTATGATAATCCTTAAATTTTTCAAACCAAGTTCCGCCGTTTTCATTTGAGCAGCTTTGGACTGTTTGCCGACATTTGGTTTCATCTCTCAAAAATTTGTAATTAATAGTCAGTTCGTAATTCTAATTACAGGTGTAATAATAAGAATAAAGTGAATTTTGCTACCCCGTAACTTTTCCAATTATTTTTCTTCCAATATAACTGACCTAAATGGATCATGAATAGTTGGCTAATTGGCTTATAATTTGAAAACTATAATGTACTTAATTAAGACATCAATCAATCAGTTTTATATACTTAATCAGAAGTTATTATTATGAATATGGCCGTTAAATTATTCAACAATTCAAATTTGGTGAACAAATTTGCTTTTTAAATATACATATCCTTAAAAAAATTTAAAATGTTTAATTTTCTTGGAAGGCTAATTAAATTTACCGTTAGAGGTATGGAAGGCAGCTGATAATTTTTCGGTATTGTATTTATTTTATTTGTAGTATTTATGTATCCATATTGTTTACGCTATAATATTGTTAAAATGGTAATATTGTTGCGTTTGTGCTAATATTTGGTAGAGTATTTTCGGCTTGCTTTTTTATATGTTTACAATAATTTTGCTAAACACCGGGTAACCACTAAAGCAACAAAGACGTGTTGCTTCGTGTGTATTTTTATTGCTAACGAAAATTTAATGTTGCTGCATCAGCGGTTGCTTTATATATATTGTTTTGTACTGCTTTTGGTGTATTGTGTATAAAGGAAAGAAAAAATGGCTATTGAAAATAATGAAAATTGGATAAAATTTATTGACAAATATAAAAGTTTAAGCGAATTATGGGATGTAAAAAATGAAAAATATAAAAACAAAGCTATAAGAAATAATGCTTATGAAAAATTAACAAAACAATATCAAAGCATTGACAAAAATGCAACTGTAGAAACAGTAAAAAAGCGAATAAAAAATATGCGTTCAGCTTACAAACGGGAACTGAAGAAAAAAATTGCAAGTGGAAAAAGTGGTGCCGGTGTTAATGAGGCTTATGAACCAAATTTATGGTATTTTAATGCTTTTGAATTTTTGAAAGACTTGGTAATGCCAGAGAGCGAAGTGGGTACAATGTTAAGTTCAGATGACGAGAGTATAACAAAGGTTAGTTTGTTGAGCACTCCACTGTTTTATTTATTTTTTTTCTCTTAAATCCGATATTTTTAATATTTTGTTTTTTTTTTTTATCTTTAAGAGTCCTATAAAAAGTGTAAAGAGAAAAAAGAGCTTCGAAAATAATGAAAGGAATGAGCTTTTGCGAAAAGCTGCAATGCACATAGAGAAATTATCTCAAAAAAAAGAAAAGGATGAAGCCGATATCTATGGAGAGAGTTGGGCGCAATCCTATCGTAAGCTATCTACCTTTCAGAAAATATTTGCAAAAAAGGCTTGCGATGAAATTTTCGTTTTGGGCCAACTGGGAAAATTAACTTTAAATTCCGTAAGGAATGAAACGTCTCCATATCCATCCGCTCCTAGTTTAAGATCATCTCATTTGGAACAGGATTATGACGGTGACTTTGATTTTAATCCGGACATTAAAATTGGCAATAAAGTAGTTGAAGAACCAGAAGAAATTACACCTACAAATAATGATCTAAGTAATATGGTAATCAAATTTGATAAAATCTTAAATAATATAAATAAATTAAGCAACATACAATTAGTTAAAATCTGAATATACCTATTACATTAAACTATTAATTTTTTTACATATGTACATATGTACGTATATGTGTATCCTAATCTTAAACAATAGCAATGCAAAAGTGAGTTTACTTATTTGTTTGTTACGAATTAAATGATCGTCATAAAATTTTATGAAAATATTATTATTATTGGTATAGAAATGAAAGCAAATCACCTTCAATTTTAATTATAACAAATTGCATCAGTTCGTCTTAAATCTTTATGATTTAAGTAAGAGAAAGCAATTATTAAGCCCATTTAATTTTACGGTATTTATTCTATTCTATTGAATAAATATCATGATAATCAATAATGTACTGACTGACATCCTATTCATAATATACCATTTGTTCAGAGGCTTTTTTTTTCAATTCCCTTTTAAAGTTTAGTGGTATTGAATTTGTACATTTCGTTTTTAATTTGAGATTCGTTCTAACATAATGAACATAAAGCAAAATTCAAGTCATGCTTAGCCCATTTGCCCAAACAAAAATTGTATGTAACTAGTTCCTTGAAAAGGCTGTTATTCCATGTAGTAATCTTGGTGGTTTTTTATAGCTTTCCAAAAAACTAGCATATCGCTCTTCTTTTTAATTAGTGTCGCGGTGTGCTAAAAATAAATTACAGTTGATTTTTCATAATCAAACATTGCAATACACTATCACAAATATTACTATAATGTTGGATACGCGTTTTGAGTGTGTAGACCGCTTGATATGCGTACCTTGACTCAACTGAAGCAATATGACAATACTTTTTACAAAATTTGGCAATAAAAATATTTCACTGAAGTCTTAGATGTGTGGATGGAATATCTTAGCTCTCATAGAGTTTCATTTGTTTGGACATACCCACTCGCATATATGGAAAAGTTTAAGCAATAGAAAAGGCTACCATATAATTCTATATTAAACGAAACTAGGTGTAGTAACTCGCCTATAAAGAGAAACTGCTATAACGAGAAGTATGGCAATATAGAGCAATATGCCAACCAGAGAAATTATGTACATCGTAGTGAAAAGTGCTGTCAACTGTCAGTAAATAAATTGACACCAAAGAAAATTTTTAACTTCATATATTTTAGATACAAAGAAACATAACGGATAAATAAAACTTAATAATATTGTCTAAGTTTTTTGTTGTAGTTGTATCTATATTATTATATTATAAATGTAACAAATGCGAAAAACAATTTTGTTAATGTTGTGTTTTTGTCTGACACTAAGTAAAACAAAATAAAGAATACTAACGAATGAAGCTGTACTTCAAAGGAAATGCAATAATATTATAAATATCAAAATAAAATTAAATAAATAAATTAAAATAATATTATAAATATTATAAGCAGCAATTTTATTCGTGCTTGATTCCTTTTCAAATAAATATTAAGTGATATTCTCACAAAATATTTATTACAAAACAATTTTCATTAAAAATGAACATTTTGTGATATTCTCATAAAACATTCTTTCAAATAAAAATATTTGAAATATTTTGTAATGGGGGAGAAGCGAAAGTGAAATTGCAATATGAATGTGCTGCTTGTAATATTATAAATATTAAAATAAAATTAAATAAATAAATTAAAATAATATTATAAATATTAAAATAAAAGCCTTAAAAATTAAAAAAAAAAACAAAAACAAATTTAATTTTTATTGCAGCCTGATGAATCAAATGATCCCCTAGATGATGAATTCGATGGAAGACCAAAGCATTTGGAAAGCTCTATTAAACTCGAAAATGAGGAATGTTCGCCAAATCTAACTTCTTTTGATAATTCGAATAATTCTGAATATGAACCAGTCGAAAGTGATAAAAACACTAACGAAGTAAGTAAAAAGTAAACTAAACTTAGTTGTCATTTAAATACATTTTTAAAAATTTTCTATAACTTAGAATATAATTATTCACGTTAGTTCTGTTTATTATCAGGCTACTTAAGATGAGCATATTTAAATGGTAACTGTATATGTTTTGCAATTCATGGTATCACCAATCTTTTATTAATAAAATCTATTGATTTAGTCTTCGTTGATCGGCTTGATTTGATAATATTCTTATAAAACATATTTTAACAAAAAAAAAAAAAAAAAATTAAAAAATAAATAAATAAAACGGATAATTAAGCTTTTTAATATTTTTTAAATGGCTTCTTAAGACGTGGTATCTTTAGTAACACGTATCCATATGGCCATTTCGCATTTTGCCATGAAAACTCTCAGGCCAAATTGTTTAGATAAAAATTATATTCAACCAACAAAGCAAAACGACTACAAAACTCAAAAAACCTTTATATAAAAACACAGTAACCATTTAGAAACCATATGTTATATTCGCTATTCTACAAAGGATTTCCATTGGAACTAATAAAGAGTTTTTATAAAAACGCAACGTGCCCATGTAAATTAAATAAAAATTTATTATTTGGAATCATCATCAGAACTTAAATATGAAATGCAAATGGCCAATCCGCTACTGCCATTTCAGCTCTTCAGTGGATTTAACCCTCTCTTATGTCTCAAATGAAATAGATTGAATGAGAATCGTATTTAATTAAGAAAACAAAAATCCAGAATTTTATACAAAACACAGTAACCTTTGAAAACTATTTTCATTTAATTATTTATTTATCGTTAAAAAAAATAAAATAACCAACCTCTTGATTTGAAAAATATTAGTTTTGACACTTTTAATTTAAAAAACGAAATTAAAAATAAGACGGAAATTTTTCATAAACAGAAATTGAAAAAAATTGAAATCTATATTTCGTTAAAACCTAAAAATTTATTTAATTTTCTTTGTTTTTTTGATTTCACAAAAAAGAAACTCAAGGTGCGTCGATTACATAAATTTATTAAAATAGAGAATTCACTAAAGTTCAGTTTTATCCAAAAATGTACATATTAAAATATAATTAAAAAAATTAAGAATAGCCGAAACATTGGAAAAAAAAATAAAAATCAAAATTTAACTTATTTGTCTTCGGATTGTATTTCAGAATTGAAAATTATTTTCAAACGTTTTTCATAAAAATATATAAAGTTGGCTCCTTATAATATCGTTAAGTTTATTCCTTTAAAAGACTTTCAGTTTATTGAGTTCTTTTATTAAAAAATAACTACATACAAATTTTAGAGTTTCTATTTTTATTACACGATTATTCGAGTTTATACACAAAAATACACGATGATAACTTTACCATTTCAGCTGCTGTATCAAGTGTTGTGTATTCATTTGATCACGTTTACAATTAGTCTGCTTTTGCCCACAATACAATGAACCTGTTTTAAAAGGTTCTAGAATTTACTTGAACTCTAATTCATTACATTTAATATAGACGCCAAATTCATATTTATTCATTGTACGTCTTTGTTTAGTTGTGTGTCTTTTTTTGCTTTTTTCTAATTGCTAATCTTAATTCATAGAATTTGAATGTTATCTTGTGTACATAGGATTCCTTAAAAACTTCTGGAGTTGTCAACAGACATAATACGTTTTTTCACTTTACTTTTTTTAGTGCTAATTATCTTTTTAAAACTAAAATTAAGCATCTTTGTAACAGTATTTTTTTTAATAATTATTACAAGAAAAGTTTGCGAATATACTTAATGTTGGATAAATACTAAATAAGCTGACTTTGAGACAGGGAAGAATTGTAGCATTTGTAGAAAACCTCATTAGTCTTTATATGATTTCGTAATAATAAAGAATAATTTTACATTTTTAACATAAAAAACAAGCGCTTTATTTGCAAATAAATGTTATATTGTGTTTTTATTTTTTCAGGGTCCAAATTCGCTTTATCAAAGTTCTATAACAAATAATCAAGAAGGTCCAAACACAAAAGTTTTAAAAGTTGATGGTAGTAAGTATAAAAACGATAATATTTCTAAAAGTATCATCTAATAATACATATATAAATTTTAAAAGACTTTAATGATTTTAGAAATGAATTCAAAGAAGACTTGCATAAAACTGAAATGAGATTAACAAATCGTAAGTATCAATTCTGAGTGCTAATCTTAGTTCATAAAATTTGAATGTTCTCTTGTGTACATAGGATTTCTTAGAAACTTTTGGGTTTGTTAATAGACATAATATGTTATTTCACTTTACTTTTATAACTAAAATTAAGCATTAGACAGTATTTTTTAATAAAAGTTTGCGAATAACTTAAGCTTGAACGACTCTGAATTAAGCGATTTTCGGCATATATTACAAAAAATGTTATCGCTACTTATTTGTTGCTAATACCATAAAAAGTTTGAATTAAATAACACGATTTATTTCGACGATTATTTACTATTCACATTTATACACAATGGTAACTTAACACTTCAACGCCTAAAAGCTGCTGTATCAATTTTTATGTCTTAACTCGACCACGTTTACAACAAAACTGACTCTCACCTGTTATGTCTTCACTCGACAAAGTCCACACTTAGACTGAACTATTGCCCAAGGAAAACTTGAAAGCTCTAATTCACCAAATATAGATGACCTTGTCATCATTCAGTGTGGATGCTTACTTGGCTGTGCGTTGTCTCTTTCTGTGTTAGTTGTTTTTATTTTCTGATTGTTAAACTTACTTCATGGAATTTTAATGTAGCATGTTGCTGTTGTTTCGTGCTTATACAATTTCTTAGAAAATTTATATATTTCACTTTGCTTTGCAAACAGTTTTTATAAATTTTGATTTTATATTCATTTTAAGCATAAGGTCTTTTAGTTAATAATTTGCTATGCTATCTTTTATTTTCAATACCTCTAATCGTTTATAATTGTGTTAAATCCACCCACCACACCACCCAAAGCTCTATAATTATGGAGTGATATACCAAGTGTCTTCACAAAGGTATATTAAGAGGGTCAAGACAACTGTAGATTCCCTTGAAAAGCAATTGTCTGACTCTAGGAAGAGTGCAGGCCCATTGCAAAAAGTCGAAAAAGGGTGAAAAAAGGCAAGGGCTCTTTTAATGACAGATATGCCACAACAGTAGTAGTCCCTTTAATTTTTTGTAATTTGTTTTTTAAAATAATATTTTAACAAAAATGCAATATTTTTTATAACAAATGAAAACACACCAAATTAGTTTTATAACAGCAAATGAAATATTGGCTTAAAAAAAGACTTTTATTCTGTGACAGACCTGATTTCTTTAAATTTCATAACTGTACATTAAAAAGCAAAAATGGAACCGCCCGTATATGTAAATAGTATATATGTATTTCATTTTCCCTATAGAAATAAGAGAACAACCGGAAACTATAAAAAGAATATTAATACGAGTATTGGAGCAGCTTAAACTTGCTAAAAGTGATGACGCAATTAGGTTAATTTCAAAAACCAATATAATTCCAAAGCAGCCCTTTGCTACCATTAAAGATTTTTTGCAATTCGAAGCCGATATACAAAACGACGAAGAAAAGTACAATCAGTTGGCAAGTTAAATTTTAAAATAAAAAGCTTTTTTTCACAAAAAAATTAATTATTAAATTTTTATTTAAAGGTTTATGACTTCGAACAACAAAACGCAAGCTGTTTTCCAAATTATGTAAAACTTGCTTGGAGAAAACTAATAAATGATGGTGCAGCCCAGCACATGTGTTGGAAAGGTACGGAGAAAAAAACACCTGTGAGATCTTTAGCAATAACTCAGGCGTTAAAAGGTATAAAAGTAAAAGTCTATTAAAAGTTTTCATTTGTGGATCAATTTATTTATATATATGTTATGTTTATTATTGTAGCGGCTTGCCTAAAGAAGTACTCCCTGGATGCCGAGTTGCATTTTGAAAAAGTATGCATTTTACATTTTCAGCACGCAAAAGGAAGACACGAAAAGAAAATGAATTATAAAAGTAGAATCAAACCAACTGCATAAAGTTATTTCTTGTTAATTAGTTTCGCCTAAAAACAGTAAAAATATTTAATTTGTTCACTTTATTTATTCAATATTTCGGTTAACGTTGTTAAGCATTATCAAGGAATCTAGTAGAAAAGAAAGACGATAAATTTTCTGAAATGCATAAAATAAAATGTTTACAAATGCCCAAACTTTGCCGATCCCTTTGGATGAAAAACGAATACCACCAGCAATTTTGCTAATTTACTCTTCTTTCCTTTTTCTTATACAGTTAATACTGTATTTCTCATTCATTCTCTATACTTTAAAAGTGACATCATACGAAAAGGAATAAGATGTCGCAAGGATGAAGTTAGCCACAAAAATTACAAAATAGAAGTAATATCAGGAACTCACCAAAGAAAAAATTTATACAAGCAGTTTATAAGAAGACGAAAAGCTTTTCAAAGATTAATAAAGATATTATACTTTTACAATCGGAGAAGGGAAATAAAACGGCAGAAATGTACAAAAAAAATTATAAGGATAAACTCAGGAGACTTTTAGAGGATAAAAACACATACAGAACAGCAATAAGGACTGATATAACAGTTAAACTACAACGTGATAAGATTTGTATCAGTACCTAGCTGTGTAAGCCATAACCTGATAATGGATCAAACCATTGTGGGTGATATGTAGCGTGCACCCACGCCCTAGGAAGCCGAAGCATAATAATATCCAACAGGTCATTCCTAGTATCAATTTCGGGAGCAGGGCTGCCACCCACACTCCTTGCTGAAGAATTGAAGACTTTCCAACTCCTGGTCCAGAACACAAGACATAGCATGCTCACTGGATCCGGATCATTCACCCTGTGATCTTAGTCAAAAATGAACGATCCTAGCCCCCTAATCATTTTATGAGGGCCTACGAAACCACAACCACCACGATTCTCCCTCAATAATCAGTCAGAGAAGAGCAACAGCTGAACTCTGGGGCTTACTGATTCTCATGAAAATAAAGTGGAAGTTTCCCAGTTGGCTCCTGCTAGCCTTTAGCGGACTAGACTCTCTTTTACCCCCAGATGACACATGTCTTAATGGTGAGATTCCATTAAGTGTGTCAATGTTCCACTGGAGGGAGTTTAACTACAGAGGGAAAATAACAGTATAATTTCTGAGGTTTATTGGGATAATCATATAGACAAGACACAAAGGTATCGTCTACTATGCTTATCTGCGATGGCTCCCAGAATTTACGGTCTTCCTAAGTTTCATAAAGAAGGTACTCCCTGAATCTGCCTTGGTACCAATTGTTAAAATTCAATGGACAATAACTGGAAGGATTGTACCTCAAAAGAACAATATCAAAAATTTAGGACAATTAAACAAACAAATAAAATCAATAAAAGTACGGGATAGGGAGGTCCTAATATCATTTGACATAGTTTTGCTTTTTACGAACATTCCCGTGCATATTGCTATCAAAACCATAATGAAAAAATGGAACATAATTGAGACTTTTACTAGAATACCGAGATCAAAGTTTCTTAGGATACTAAAATTTCGTCTCACCGATAATTTATTACTTTGTGTATAATGGAAATATTTACGATATGTGCTCTGATTTTCCGACGGGGTTAAAATTACTTTTATTTGGGTACGGTTTTCCGTCGACCCTCGTCAAATTTGGTTTGTGAACAAACCGGTTTCGACTGTTTGCCATCTTCAGTGTTCTTTTCGTACGAAAATAAAAGGAAATATTTACAATCAGACGTATGGAAACCCAGTTTCGGCTGCTATAGCTAATATAATAATAGCTAACCTACTGGACGAAGCATTAAATGAATTAACGAATAAAAATATCTGTAAAATACATAGTAAAATATGTAGAGACTTGACGATAAGATAAAGTTCTAAAATCTCTTAATTATTACCACCCAAAAATACAATTTACTGTTGGGATGGAGAAAAATAAAAAATTGAGTTATTTGGATACAACGCATAATGTGAAAATTACAAAATAATTTTCGATTGGCATGAAAAAAAAAAATATAGCGTCTGGAAGACGGACAAATATGAAAGGCAGCGTCTGAGTGAATAGTTAGTTAGTTGAAAAATAAACCTCGTGAAGTAAAGACGTGCATCTTAAGTAAATTGTTCTGTAGTGTCAACTTTGAGTGTAGTTAAAGTTAATAAATTTGTAATTAACTTAAAAACTCTAAAATCTGATGTTACTAATTTTGCAATAAAGAACTCACAACAAAACGTTTATAAAAAAAGTTAAACGTAACAATATGGTTTCCCCACAGTAATACATTTCAATTTTTTAAATAAATATTTTATCAGAATATCATGCAATTTTTATGTTTAAAGGAATCTAGCGTAGCTTTTTATAGTAATAAAAAATTAATTTCTTCTTAATAATAATGGCCTTTATTAGAAAGCACATATTTTTTTTTTCTTAGTTATGGAATACTTTTTAATTCAGTTATTTTCATATATCTCCTTCGGAATCCAAGAAATTATATTAAACATTTTTTTTATATTTCTTAAATTGTTAAATACTTCTCTTTTCAATGAAAGTATTCCTGCCGCATTATTAGTCTTTTTTTACTCCTGCCTCTTTTTTATATGTAGTATGTTCCTGAACAAATAAGCAATTCTTCTTTACCGTCACATACGTCGTCTAATATTTAATGTCTCTTAAATTCAATTTTTATCATCTATTTCTAATCTTGTACCATGTGTTCGCATATGCTGCAGTACACCAATCTTAAGCTTAAACGTTTTACCACACAACTTGCATGCATGATTTCTAGCATCTTCATGTGTTACTGCATGTGTCTTTAAAGCTTTGCTGGTTATAAATCCTTTGCCACAAAGCTGGCAAATATGTGAACGTATATTCATATGCGAATTCATATGATCTTCATAGGTCTTTTTGGAATAATAACCTTTCGAACATATTTGACAAACATGGGAATAACGTTTTTCATGTCGTCTTCTATGTCGATTTAGGCATTGAACTTGACGGTAGGAAGCACCACATATTTCACAACAGTATGGCCTGTCGCCAGTATGTGTTAGTAAGTGTAATCTTAATACACCATAAGCTACAAATTTTTTATCGCACAAACTGCAAGCATACTCGAGATCTTCAAAGTGACGTTTAGCGTGAACTGTATACGATTGCATTGTTTTAAACTCCTTATTGCATTCAGAGCATATAAATGGCACTGAATCGTCATGGATGGCTTTGTGAATTTTAAATAATAAAGGCTTTCCCAGGACCCGCTTACATTCGGAACAATTGAATGGGCCCTCATGGTCATACAAATATAATAGATGTTCATAATAATCTTCTGTGCGATTTTTGGATTTGCCAACAATATTTTTCTTTCTCAGACATTTTTCCCTTGAGAAATAATAATGTAAAGTACGTAAATATTCCTCTAAGACCGTAACAGTTATTTTAATATTCATTTTTGTTTCTATACTCTTTAACATTTCATTATGAGCAGCATGTCTTTTATTTGAGCATATAAATTCTATTAAATTTGAATTCCAGAGATGAGGAAATTCTCTATAAATTTTAATTATTTTAATAACTTGTTCTGTAGTTAAATCCGGCATATTCAAATCCAATTTCTTAAGTTGCATTACCGGTTTGGGTCTCAAGAAATCTAAATTATCAAAAAACCAACAGCGTTTATATTTTTTAGCTTTTGAATCCTTCCTTTCTTCCTCATAACGTCGTAATCTTCTGAAATCTACACGATGCTTGCGATAAATATAGGAAATTATATCTGATACTTCTTTCCAAGTCATTTCTAAATTTAGTTTATCATTTAGTTTCCTAGTGGTTTCTTCTAATGACGACTGACGTTTATCTTTGAAACGATAAAACGGTAAATCCTTATTCCATAAATTTGGTTGATTTTTATAAATTTCTATTAAGATTTTCATATTTTCTTTACATTTTATAAATTTCTCAATATTTGGTGACAATGAACTCTTTCTTTTCTTGTTTCTCAAATCGTTTGTTACCTGAAATTATAACGTGAGTTTTTTTCATAAGTGAAACATTGTTATGAAGATGCTTTATTAACTTTTAACAGAAAATAATTATCAGTAAGGAAGTAAAAGAAACGGCCTACTGTGCATTTTACAAACTGTGTAGTTTTCTAAGAAATCTTATAGACACAAGTTAACAACAACATGCTTATAAGAATTTCTATGAAATAAGATAAGCAACAGAAAACAAAAACAACTAGTACAAATCAAAAACAAAACACACAGCCAAGCAGCCGACTAAACTAAATAATAATAAGACCTGTTAAAGTGCGAGAACCGCAAAACAACTATATAAGCACCACTTTATGGGCAACTGATTCAATTTAAGTTGTGCCATCAGTAAGTAAAGACAACAAAGTTGCCGTCGTGTTTATTTTGTGTGTATTGAAAGTTGATTAATCGTTTAACTTAATGAAAACTCTAAATTACTGTGTTATTATTTTGCAATAAAAGTACTCAAAATAGCAAAACGTTTGTTGAAAGAAATAAACGTAAAACTATTTAGCTTTATCACTAAGTAGAAAACTAGAGAATTGCTGAATTAAATGTACTGCATCTTACTTGCAAAGTTGAAGTAAGAGTTATATTACTTTTATATTAAAAGACACGGTTAATTTTAATTGGAACCGAAACCGCTAGTTAACGATAAAGAAAGAACATTTAATAGCTACGTTGCAATAAACGTGATAATAGATAAACCCGCAGAACTTTACGTCGTATCCACACTAACTTGGCTTATGTTTCAGCGGGACCTACAAATTAACTAATTTAAGTTAATACAAAATTTATAATATTAGTTGATTTAAAAATGTATAGTATTTTTTACTGAAATTCCTGTTTTTAATATTAATAGCCTCCAAAAATAAATTTTAATTATTTACCGACTTTGAAAAGGAGAGATAATAAATCATGTGTGGACCAATTTCGAAAAGAATTTTTGAAACATAAAAAATAAATAAAACCAATATTGAAATATTTCAAAACTTACTTCGTCGTCATCAGTTTCGGCATCATCTGTATTAAAATCCTCATCGGAATCACACGAATTATCTTCGTAGTATTCGTTATCATCCAAGTTATTACTATTAGTATCACCATCCTCGTGTATATACTCTTCAATTAGTTCATCTTTAACTACAACTAAAGGGTCCTCCTAAAAATTAAACAAAATTATTTTATTCAAAGCAGCTACTGCCAATAGTTTTTAATAAAGCGTTTTATTAAAAGTTTTTTACTTAAGGAAATCTCCTTCAAATACAAATACATTTTGAAAAATGTTTAAAGAATTAGGGTGACCAAATAATATACTTTTTACTTCTAAAATTCAATGTCACTTAACGCAAGGTTGTTTTTTTTTTTTTTTGTTTTTATTGCAGATTCTCCTTTTCTCATTCAATCTTAATAACCATTCCTTGTTATTTCCGCAAGTATTGATGACGAAACAGAAATTGGCAGTAACACTTTTTTTGTTCATACATGCGACATAAAGCAAACTTACACGAACCTAGGTTCAAGATACTTTTGTTTGCAGAGATGTAAAGAAGCAAGCAAGCTAAGCAAAATGGGATGGCTAAAATTTTGAGCAGATTTTTATACTTGCTATGTGTATGTGCATGTGCTGTATGTTGTGTGTGTTATTTACAATAATTCAGACTATAGTAAGGAATCAAATCATAATTCCAATGGCATTAAAAATTTCATTAATAAAACATACAACGAAACTTGCTGCAACTTGGAAGCGGAATTGGAGAAAATGTGCCGTTTTACACGCTTCAACTTTTGTTGCTCAACTTTTCTTTCTAAGACCGCTTTCACACAGGCAAATTTTACTTTGCAAAGTTTTGATTTTATGTGAGAGCGAGGGAGAAAGCATGATTGAGAGTACAGACTTTGATATACTCGCAAAGTTGCTTTGTTTTTCTTTCGTCGCTTATACACAGTTGTACTTATACACAGATTACATTACAGATTACATTGACTAAAACAAAATTTGTAAAAGAAAACTTTTTGTGTTTGAACACCAAAGAAAGTTTAAAAGAAAATTAAAAAAACTTTGTCAAAGTAAAATTTGCCTGTGTGAAAGCGGTCTAATGGAAAAAACAAAATTTGAGCAACAAAAGTTGAAGCGTCTAAAACGGAACAACATAATCGTCTAAATCTGGACATATTTTATTTTCAGCATAATTTTTCTTATTCTCTAGTACCATACTTTCAAGGCATTGCACGGTTATTCTTTCAAGTCTTTAACAAAAAACAAAAAATAGAAGAAAGAAAAATAAACACATTTAAAATAAGTTAACTTCCATTCACTTAATTCAATTATTGCAATCGACGGAATTATTAAATTCTATATACTATATAAAAAATCAATTTCTTTTTTATGTTTGACATTTCGAGCAACGGCGATAATAAATGAATAATAATGAATAAAAATAATAATAGCGAATTAATTTTATCACCTTGTAGGGGATTGCGCCATAACTTAAGTGAATACTCAGTTCGTTTTAGTTGTTTCTTTCGCAATGTTCTTTAGTTTGTTGAAAATAATAATTTTTTATATGTATAACTTTAATTTTATTACTTTTTAAAATATAGTACATTTAAAAACATCATTTATAACAAATTAAGAAACAAAAAGAACTAATAATTAAAAACAAATTGTACTAACAACAGTTCGAAGCCAAAACTATAAGTAAGAAGTTACATTTGTTTATTAACTATAAAATTAACAATGGAACCAGCGTCTATTATTTCAACGGGTTCCGCTACTGAAAAAAATGAACTAAATAAAAATGAAATAAA
This sequence comes from Trichopoda pennipes, assembly GCA_030448955.1. Classification (NCBI taxonomy): domain Eukaryota; kingdom Metazoa; phylum Arthropoda; class Insecta; order Diptera; family Tachinidae; genus Trichopoda; species Trichopoda pennipes. The sequence goes on along the minus strand of JASKUP010000056.1, from coordinate 6,831,949 downwards.
TTGCAAAACAAAAGCTTGACCAAACACTCAGTGGATTCTCTAAACGTTTTTAAATATTAGAAAACAATCGTCAAGTTGTGTTTCTACGGTGATCGGACAGTTTCTGCCATGCTAATTTCGGTTTATTATTAATGTTCGAATATCCAAAATATCGGTTTTTTATTTAACAACACTAACCATTCAAATACTTAGATTTCATTTATATTTTTTATCAAAACTGTTAAAATCTATTTGTAATTAGCGAAGGTTTGGTTAAATATTTTTCTTACCACTTCCATTAATACGGCCTCCAATTTTATTAAAGAATTTTCAGTGTTTTCATTTTGTAAATCCTCTTCATTCGCAGTTTTAATGTCTTTGTTTCCTTTTTGTGCCGCAACCGTTTTACAGTGTTCCTGGATATGTATTACAAATGATTCCAAAATAAAATTAATTTCATCGCATTGATAGCATTTCAGAATAAATGGATGCTTATAGTTCTGTAGGGGAGATTTAAGAATTTCCCCGCATTTAATGTAACGGGTATAGTCCTGAGTTTTAAGCATTTTTGTTGTCATTTTTTAAAGATAATTGTTTAACTTTTCACAGTTAATAACATTTACTTCAATCTTATTGTAAATAAAAGCACAGACATAACAGTAAGCACGAATGGATTGTTTAATGAAAAAATGTACATATGTATATATGTAAATGCATAAATGTGTAATTTTGATTGCATTTTTAGTTTACATTTTCTTCTTTTTCAACTCACTCACATTAAAATATTAACAAAAATGGCAGAGTTAGGCAATTTAATTTCTTTTTGTCAGTTTAAAATAAACTGAAGGTATACAAAACTAAATAGATGAAAATTTATAAATTTAAAATGTTAATTACCTTTCCTAGACAACTTGTTAAGATTTTCATATAAACAAAGTCGTTATCATTACATTCAATTTAAAATCGATTCATGATTTAATATTATGTTTTTATTGTTGGGAATGCAGAACATCTCATGTGAATAAGAATATTTTGCAGACTAATGAGTAAAATTTGTATAAAAAATTTTTAAATTATATAAAAACTTATTTCCACAATTTGAAACGATCATCGGAAATATTTAAAATTTATCTTCTTGCTTAGGCTTTTGAAATTGGAAAGGGCGTTTTGTATTTTTATTCACTTACTTAAGAAAATTATAAAAGTACATAGCAGAATTACAAGTTTACAGAGTTAAAATAAATAAATTTGACTGAAACTGTTAAATATTTATTTGCTGTAATCTGACTATTAAATGTTGTTCTGAAAATGCTTAGTTTAAGCTATAAAAGAAAATAATTATCACTAAAAAGTAAATGAAATGAATTATAGTGTCTGCTTATAAATAAAAAAGTTTCTAAGAAATCTTATCTTAATTTTCCATAGAATAAGATAAGCAATCAGAAAATAAAAACAACTAACACGGAACAAGAAGACACTGAATAAAGATAATTAATTCAATGATTGCGGCTAAAATGGCAAAAATGTATGCCAATTTAAGAAAGCTCGAGATACATTAGTGCTAAAATTGATGTCACTAAGGCAAAACTTCTAGATAACATTGGAGCAATACAAAAAGCTCTTAAGCCAAGAAGGAAAGGTTCAAGAAATATCAGAAGTTTTTAGCCAATTTAAGAAAGCTCGAGAGGCATTAGTGCTAAAATTGATGGCACAAAGGCAAAACTTCTAGATAAAATTGGAGCAATACAGAAAGCTCTTAAGCCAAGAAGGCTTCAAGAAATATCAGAAGTTTTTAGCAAGCAAGTGGATACCGTGGAATGGTATCATGTCGTGTGTCGACACAAATGTAAACTAGATTATAAGTGTCATATTCATTTGAGTAATTTTACTTTGCATGCATTTGATTCGTCACAATAGTTTGTTAAGTGAGAATGCATGTAAAAGAGAAAGACTAGTAGAGTTTATACATAAGTAAATATAAGTTAGAAAGGTTAAGTTAAAAATGTAAATATAGTATATAAGAAAAGAATAATTGAAAATAAAGGGAAGATTGAATATCATAATACTAGCGGTAACAACTGCTCTGTTAATTTGAAAATCTTCAATTCGGCTGTTTTTATTCAACATAAAAACGCCTGTGTTTAAGCTAGCACCCTTCTAGCTGTATGAATATAATAGAGGGCTATAGGGAAAAAGGCTAATCGAAATCCTTTTTAATTTTTACCGTTGAACCCCTACATGGCAATCCTGCCAAAACATTACATGGCGATCCTGTTGCCTCATATACCCTAAAACCCCCACATGGTGATCATGCCTCCATCCATTACATTACATGGCAATCCTGCCATAACATTACACAGCAAGCAAGGGAGGATTGCATGAATTAAAAATGCATATTTGAGAGGGACCGTTAATAGTCATCTCTGAGCATGCTAGGAAGAGAAATACCCAGAGTTTTGAGGGTAGCGCAACTTTCAACGTGTTTAAGTTCCAGTGGTAAGCAAAAATAGATGGGACAATGAAGAAAAAGCAACAACTAATTCTAGCCTTAAAGAGTCAGTGGCCGTAATTCTCGCAAGCTTACCAGCTGGTTACAGAAATAATTACGCGTACGTAATGGTGACCACACAAAGAAAGTGCGGGGGAGAACACTAGAGAGAACTCTATTGAATGGAAATGTTTAGTGCAGCGGACTTACCCAGGCGAACACCATCTATTCCTGGTTTAGTTTAAGATCGTGAATTGCATAAGGGATCCAGAATTTAAATACTCGATTTGTGCCGTGCAAATATCATCCTCCACAGAAACCATCTCGTACGAGACCGCAAAAGTCATTTCAAACCACAAATCCACAAGGTGAAAAGAATAAGATGCCAAGTTTTATAAAAACACAAAAAAAAAACAGGAAAGTTAAGAAAAATAACACCATGTGAATTAAGAAATAAATAGTTGCATTGCATATCTAGTTTAGGTTGCGCGAGTTATCTTGGTGATTAAATTCATTAATAAAAAAAAACACAACTTCTTACCCTTTTATTATTATTATTATAGTTTTGTTAATACCACATAAATAAATATTTTATTTACAGTTTAATCAATTTCTTTTAATTACAATAATTGCTTGACATGGGGCAAATATGTTTCCCCAAATATTTATTTCCGGTATTTAAACAAACAAAAATAAGCAAATAATTGTGCTCAGTGTGACAAAAAAATAAATCCTTTATCAGTATATATATGCCTGATGCGATCGCACCTTATTTTAAAATGATAAAAAAAACAATTGTGTTTATAAAATAACCGTTACAGACACTGATCATCTTTACTGTCGAGCTAATTTTTACAGCCGTGATCGAAATTGTTTTCGAATCGAAAACAATTTAAACTCTTTGAATTAATTTGTTGTTACGTATACGTTTTTAATCAGCATTACGGAGTATGTTCATAACAAAATTATTGTGTTACTTCTTTTTCGCCACGTTGTATCACCTTCTACTGGTGTGCCAGGAGCGTTGATTTTAATCGTTTGCTCCCAAAGTTTATGCTCTTTGCTGAATCTGTATGTTGGGCCATAAGGAATTTCCCTTTGAGTGAAATTTATTTTTGGCTTAAAATACGAAAATTATTATTCGTATCACCACATGCAAAAAATTCAACTTACATTTTATTTTTTTATGATCTTATGTTCAGAATAGCGTTACTTCGAATAATTGTTGACGTGCGAGTAAAAAATCGCATACTGGCACGTTCGAGTAAGAATTCAATCGTATAAGATTGGCAGAATCAGAACCCAGGAATAATAAATTCAATGAAACCACACTTAAAGAAAAAAACTTCTATTTTTATTTTTATAACTCGAATATTATTTATTTAAGTATAAACATGTTTGACTAATTTTTATCTTCGCTTTCAACTCTGGTACCATGCGTTCGCATATGTTGCAGTACACCAATTTTAAGTTTAAACGTTTTGCCACACAATTTGCATGCATGATTTCTTGCATCTTCATGAGTAACAGAATGTGTCTTTAATGCTCTACTTGTGATAAATCCCTTACCGCACAATTGACAAATATGTGATCGTATATTCATATGTGAATTCATATGATCATCATAACGATCTTTCGAATAATAACCCTTAAAGCAAATGTTACAGGTGTGGGTATATCGTTTTTCATGGCGTCTTTGGTGTCTTTTGAAACACTGTATATGGCGATAAGATGTGCCACATATTTCACAACAGTATGGTCTATCTCCAGAGTGTGTTAATAGGTGTACCCTAAGATCAGCATATGCTACAAATTTTCTATTGCAAATATTGCAGGCGAAATCGAGATCTTCAAAGTGCCGTTTAGCATGAACAGTATAAGAGGGAATTGTTTTGAACTCTTTATTGCATTCTGAACATTTAAATGGTACTGAATCGTCATGATTAGATTTATGAACTTTAAATCCTAAAGGTTTTGTGAAAACACGATTACAATCAGGACAATTAAATGGCCCTTCGTGATCATACAAATACAGCATGTGTTCATAATAATCCTCGGCATGTTGTTTGGATGTAGTAGCAATATTTTTCCTTCTTAAGCGTTTCTCTCTAGAAAAATAATAATGTACGCTACGTAAGTATTCCTCTAAAACATTTTCGTCTATATTTAAATTCATATTTTCTTCTATACTCTTTAACATTTCTACTTGTGCTTCATGACGTTTATTTGAGCATATAAATTCAATTAAATTTGTATTCCAAAGATTTGGAAAATCCTTATATATATGTATTAATTGAATAACTTGTTTTACTGTTAAATCTGGTATATTTGGATCCAATTTCTGTAGTTGAATAACTGGTTTGGGCCTTAAAAAATATAAATCCTCAAAAAACCAGCAACGTTTGTATTTCATATCTTTTGAGTCCTTATCTTCCTCTTCTTCATAAAGTTGAAGTCTTTTAAAATCTTCGCGATGTTTTCTATAAATGTATGAAACAATATCTGATACTTCTTTCCAAGAATATTTTGTGTTAAGTTTACTATTTAAATTTTTCGCAGTTTCTTCAAGAAATGTCTGCCTTTTATCTCTAAAACGATAAAAAGGCAAATCTTTGTTCCACAAGTTTGGCTGATTTTTATAAAGTTCAATTAGCGTTTTCATATTTTGTTTCGATTTAATAAATTTTTCAATAGCAGGTGGTAATGCACTTTTTCTTTTCTTTCTTCTTGGCTTGTTTATTATCTGAAATTATTTATGAAAAAAATTATATTTAATTTTTTCTTTTTATTTTTTATTTAACAACTAATATTAATAAAAACAAAATTAACTCAATTAAAATGTTTATGGATGCGCGTAAAAATGATTGATTAGTTGTTAAGATGAATTTGTTTGCTAGAACATTTTTTTTGTATTGTAAGAATAATTCTGAATTTTGTAAAATTTTAAAATTTCTAAGGATAAGTTTATTGAACTTTATTTTCAACAATAAAAGATTACAAAACCAAAAATATATTAAGTAACATTTAAGATTAATTTCTCAAAATGTCAGTTATGGAGCGAGAGAAAGAGCTGGACTGTTTGGCGAAAAGGTCCTATTCGTCGATGTGACAAATTCCATCACACGATCCTATATCCAAAACCTCAAAAAGGCGAAGCATTAATACCAAGTACGTATGCAAACGCAAGGCGCAACACCGAAAGCCCAAGCCAGAAAAGCCTAAACCTCCAGTAACCGTCTCTACAGCACCAGACACAAAGGTAATACTACAAGCTATCCAATCGCTGGTCTAAATACCTGCTGTCGGCGACAAACCTGTTGCCTAACGGCAAGGCTGGCGCCTGATTTGGACAAAATTCTAAAATCAGCGATATTAACAATAAAAAAATAGACCGTTATAACACTGTTTTAAAATACAACAATGGAGCAATAAATGAATATAGCTTTTCTTTCTACAAGCAAAAAGAAGGCTTGGCTAAAGAAAAGAATTACTACTTAACCAACCTTCTAGATGAAAACATCAACTAAGAATTAGAAGTACCTGTAAACTTAAAGGAAAATTGGTTAAATATTTATTTACAAGATTAAAGAAAAAGCAGTATAACTGCTTCTAAATAGGTAATTATTAGCAGGGTTTTATGTCAATGAAGTATTAAGGTTTCAGTAAAAGGTACGTAAAACGGTTTCTTTAATAGATAAAAAGAAGTTGTAAATAATTATTTTAACAATTTTCGTTTAAGTTTGCAGGTTCATTTAACTTTATGTGATGTTTTCATCTCGAAGGTTGGTTAAGTAGTAATCTTTTGCTTTAATCAGCCCGTTTTTGCTTATAGAAATGAAAGTTTGTAGTTTTATTTTTGCTTTTGTTATATTTTAAATCAATGTTGTAATTGACTATTTTTATTCGTTTTTAATATTGCAAGTTTGGACCATTTTTTTTGGAATTTTGATTAAAACTTCTTAAAATTTAGGTTTGAAGCAAAATTAAATAAATGCAACAATTTTCTGATATAAAATTATAGATTAAAAAATGGTGTTATAAAGCTATAATATTCGCGAACAGATAAAAACTTGTACACTAATATAAAGGAATATGTAGATGGAATTAGATTAACAATTTAATAAAATAAATACTAGTTATTAAAGTATTCAGAGCTACATTTGAGCTTTCCTATTCAACTAGAAATAATTTTGAAACTTACTTCATCCTCTTCCGTTTCTGCTTCATCTGTTTGATATTCATCATCAGAGTTCCATGAGTTACCTTCTAATTCTTCAGAGTCTTCCTGATTATTTCCATAAACTCCACCATGGTCCTGAAGATGTTTTGCATTTAATTTATCTTTAATAACAATTAGTGGATCATCCTTAAAGAAAACAAAATCACACATATATATAAGTGTTGTTTTGAAAGTTATGGCAAATGGAAATGTCGAGAAATATTTATGTATATTTCCGACAAGATTGGTATTAATCTATCTATCTATGCTAACTACAAACTTTAAAATTAGGATATACAGATGTATTCACTTTTTAGTTCTGGCACAAAGCTTATCCGTAAGATTCAAGTGGTTTACTTACAACTTCCATAGTTACATTCTCTATTTTTATTACTGGATTTTCAATGGATTCACATTCTACTTCATCATTTTCGATTTTGATCTCGCTAATATCTCGTACTGGTGCACTCTCATTACAATGCTCTTGGATGTGTATTATAAATGATTCCAATATAAAATTTATTTTGTCACATTGGTAGCATTTTAGAATAAAAGGATATTGATAATTTGGTAAAGGAGATTTAAGGATTTCACCACATTTGATGTAGCCAGTATAGTCCTGAACAGTTAGTATTTTCTCAGCCATTTTTCAGTATTTATTGTTATTTTTTGCTAATATCAATATTTATTTTTATACAAAAAACAATTAAGGTTTGTTCAGTGAGAATTCTTAATTGCTTAGATTTTCTTCTTTATTTAAAATCATTCACAAGGAGTTAACAACATCATATTTAATAAAGGCCAAATTAGGCAACTTGCCGGTATGAATCTAAATAATACGATTGAAAGAAATTTGTAACGGCTTTGTCAATGATACACTGCTGAAAGAAATAATAGCACTTTTATTAATTACATTTTTTAAGTAATCGAATATTTTGTAGACGGTTGAGGATAAAATAGTGTTGTTAGATTAATATGATTTAAGAATCCAAGACTACAAGTGCAGAAATAATGTGAACCAATTAATTTTACATTGACATATTCCAAAATGTGAAGAAATGTTTTTATTTTAAGTTTCCCAAAAAGACAACCAGCCGGTTTATAGACGGTAATATTAACATTATGAAATAGTCTGCATTGTCATCTGACCTGCGAATCAAAAGCTTCTAACAAGCAACTTCGAACTGTATTAAGGAGGCGTGAAAAGGACTTCGCTAAAAAATATATTGAGACTTGGTTGACTCCATGCCAGGGCGATGCACGAAAATTGCCTGCCAAAAATCCAACCTTTATTTAGTTTTGGTCTAATATTTTTTCCAGAAATTTTGAACAATTTTTAACATCAATTTCAATCCGTAAAACTTATGAAGGTTTTAAATTATTAAGCACAAAACAGCCATTCTAAATTAACAAACTATTTTATGTGTATTTTATATTTTAATTATATTATTCATAAGAACTTATAAAATTAATTTATTTTCCTTTTATCATCACTTTCAACTTTGCTACCATGTGTTCGCATATGCTGCAATACACCAATCTTAAGCTTAAAGGTCTTCCCACATAAATTACATGCATGATTTCTTGCATCTTCGTGAGTGACAGAGTGTGTTTTTAGGGCTCGGCTCGTTATAAATCCTTTACCACATATTTTACAAATATGCGATCGTATATTCATGTGTGAGTTCATGTGATCTACATATCGATATTTTGTATAATAACCTTTGGAACAGATATGACAAGTATGAGAAAAACGATTTTCGTGACGTCTTTGATGTTTTCTAAAACTATTAGACTGACGATAGGATGCGCCACAAATTTCACAGCAATACGGCCTAGCATCAGTATGGGTAAGCAAATGTATCTTAAGATCTGAATGCCTGAGAAATTTCATATTACATTCTTTACAAATAAATTGTAAGTCTTCTAAGTGGCGTTTGGCATGTGTAGTGTAAGAAGCAACACTTTTAAATTCTTGCTTACATTGAGAGCATATCAAGGGCGTTGAACCATCATGTTGGGATTTATGTACTCTAAAACATAATGGCTTCATATATGAACCACCGCATTCCGAGCAAGTAAACGGTCCCTCATGATCTGCTAGGAAAGTCATATACTCGTAGTAGTTGGCTGTATTATTTTTAGTAGAATTTTGTGAATTTTCTGTTGTGTAATTTTCTAATCTCTGTCTTTTTTCTCTTGAATAATAATTATGAATTGTATGGATATATTGTTCTAGAGCACTTATACCTATCTTGATTTTTAGTTCTGTTTCCAGAGTCTTCAGCATTTCGATGAGAGCATCATGACGTTTATTAGAGCATATATTTTCAATGAGATATGTATTCCAAAGATGTGGAAAGTTTTGGTATATTTCTATTATTTTTATAATTTGTTCTGATGTTAAATCAGGTAGATTTGAATCTAAATTTTGCAAGCGCGTTATTACCTTTGATCTCAAAAAATACAACTCATCAAAAAACCAACAACATTTAATTTTTTTATCTGATTTCTTTTCATTTTTCCCTTGTTTCTTATTGCTTTTCTTTACTTTTGCCTTTGCGGTTTGCTGGCCGTGAATTCTTTTAAAGTCATCCCGATGTTTGCCACATATATGAGAGATTATTTCTGCAGTCTGATTCCAATTTAATTCTAAGCAACATTTTTTATTAATATTTTGTGTTATTTCCTCAATAAATTGTTTTCTTTTGTCTCTTAGTCTATAAAATGGAGAATATTTGTTCCACAAATCCGGTTGATATTTGTAAAATTCAATTAATGTTAAAACATTCGATTTTGATTTCATAAAGTTATCGACAATTGGAGATAATTTTATTTTTCTTTTTTTTGGCAAATCTTTTGTCAACTGAAATTAAACATTTTTGAAAAAAAAAATTAATAAAGAAATTTCATTGCACTTTACCTCATCATCTGTTTCGGAATCATTGGGTTTGTGTTCATCGTGCACATTATTCTTCTTTCTTTTATTTTTTGGTGTTTTTATTTTCTGGAATGTGTATATTTGGATATTTAAAACCATAAGATTCATTTAACAATTATTTCATTCAACATTACCTCTTCTTCGTCTGTTTCAGAATCATCTGGAATAAATTCATCGGAAGTATCATATACATCTTCAAATTCGTCAGTTTTCTCTATATCATACTCTCTAATGGAAGCACCAGAGTGTTGGGAATTTATTTCATCTTTTTCACATTTTTCATTAGTCTTCTCTTGATTGATCTCATATTTGATAGGAAAAAGTGGATCGTCCTTCAAAATATAAAATTTATTTATATAATTTCTGTTAAATTTTAATCTTTTTACTAGGTCCTTTAAATTATAACGATTTCTTTTTCTTTTTTTTCTTTCAATATTTCGCTTTCCTTTGGAAAGCTTCTTCAGGAAATTATTTTTTATATTTTCAAAAACAAAAAATTATAACAATTTAAAACTGAAAATAATTTATTTATATATTTATTTTATGTAGTATTAAAAAAAATCCGATTGCTGTTTTGAAATAAACCATTTTATAACCTTTTATCAGATTAAGCGAAGTTTATATTATGCATATATGCTGAATACTTTAATGTATTATGAGGATGTCAATCGTATTCAAAATCAAAATACCAGAAACTTTCATACAGCCTAGTTTAATCATATAGAAACTGAGAGGATTTAATAGTGACACCAGTTCAAGTTAAATTCAATATAAAGAGTGGGCAAATTTAAGGTTACGAAGTAAATTTGCTGTCAAATGATTAAATGTCAAAAATTGAGTTGGGAAATTTTCAATATAGAACATTACACTTTTAAACAAGAAATTTTAATTGTGAAAACTTACTATCAAAATAGTGAAAGTTTCACTGTATCACTAAAATATAAAACTTCCGAGCAGCTTTTCCTCGTAATCAAACTACTTCTGGGACCGCTATCTGAACTTAATCGCTTGAGGCTCATGGTATTAGTGCTGACAGTAGACCAAAGCAACATTTTGTATTAATATTTTCATCTTCATGCTTCAAGAATTAAAGCCGAACAATGGTTTCCGTCGCACATTTGTAAATTGGCTGCTCAAAAAACTGAAAGAAAACGCTGTCACTTTGGTTCTCTGATTCATCATAGCCAATGTTATTGGCTTATGTAGACATTAGTGACTTTTGATTTCAGCAAGACAGCGACACAAACAGCCACCCAAATAATTCAGTTATTGAATGAGAAATTGGGCGCGTCATTCTTCTGATCTAACGCAGATCGATTATTTTCTCTGGGGCCATATGAGAGATTACAAACAACTAACGCTCTGAAAAATAAATTTAGGCGCTGCATTGACGAGATAAGGTTTGTTGCAAAATTTGCTTCAAAATTTTGTGATAAGAACGGACGTTTGCGGAAGTGCTTGAAGTGAACATTTGCCCGACATCACATTGCATAAAACTGAAACTGTCAAAAAAAGTGTGTGTTTTAAGATAATTTATTTACTATTTTCAAATAGCCCTACTCGGTATAAAATGATATTCACCTTCAACAATTTACATTATTTAATGTTATAATACTGTAAGGATCAGTATATTTTATTTCATAGCTATTCGAACGCGCAAAAGAAACTCGAACGCTAGGATGGCGTTAATGCAATGAAATATTTACAAATGAAATTTTCTTGATTTGTTCCAAATATCGGCGCTTTTCATTGATTTTTTTGCATGTTTGTTGGCATTACTCCCTAGAACCATGACATATACCTCATTATATGGATGGCATGAGTATTTAAAAAATTAATGGTACTGACGCCAATTACTAAAACGCCTCCTTTAGTTTTTGCGTTGAATTGGGTTCAACTCGTCATAAAGTATTTCATTTCTTTTCCAAGTTTTTTTACAATTCTTGGTTTTTTTGATTACTAAATATGATTAAAAATGTTAAACAATGGTGCATTTATATGTACATGCATATGGGTCGTTAGGATGACACTGGCTTTGTTTACTTACTAATTCTTCCAGTTTAATAGTAACATTATCAAGTGCAACTCCTGTACTTTCCATTTCATCCTCATGTGCATTTTCATATTGAGATTTTGTACCATTTTCGTCCAATGTTAAAATATCCTTAAAATGTTCTTGAATGTGCGTAATAAAGGATTCCAAAAGAAAATGAACATCTGCACATTGAAAACATTTTAAGATAATTGCATTGTGATAACTTTGTAATGGAGATTTTAAAATTTCACCACATTTTATGTAGTCAGCAAATTCTTGATAAGATTCCATTTGTGTTTCCATTTTTTAAGAAAAATATTTATGCTTAATTGGGAAGAAAAACACTAATGCAGTTTTCATATAAATTGCAATCTTAATACCATAGAAAATCTTAATACACACTTTACTATCTGGGGTATGTTTAGTACAGTGTTACCGTTTTATTTGCACATTGGATGGGATTTTTATAAAATGCTGTCAAAATTGTTATTCTGTAATCGTCTATAACTTTATATATGTATAAAATAATGAATGTTTAAATTTATTTATAACATATGGTATATCTAAAGCAAATAGTACATATTAAGCTGAATTTGATTGCTCGTTGTGGTTATATTGTGGATTGTGTACTTTTTTTTAGAAATTTGTAAGCAATACACTAAAACGAATTAAATATATGTATCCCGTAAATAAAAACTCTGCCGGCCATGTTACATTTTCACAACTAATTATAGGTCTATTCACTAGATAAAAGTTATTACTAATTACTACTGACATTTGTTTACATAGCCGGAAAACCAGCAAGGAGATGGTGAAGGAAAAGCATTAGACCTATTTTTTACTTTTATTAACAAATTAATTTTTTGGAAAAATATCTGAAATAATTTTTTTAGGATGTTAAAGAAAATATGAGTATTTATTAAATAAAATATTAGACAACTTAGCGAGGCGAACACACAACGATGAATTAAAAAAAAAAACTAAAAAGCGATGTATAGAATCCATAAAACCATGGGGGTGGTATTTTCAATGAAAATATAATTTTGCAAATACAATTCTAAATTAAACATTACAATGATGAATTTTATTCATGATTTAAAATCAAACTGACAGCTTTTGAAATTTATTGGAATAAAAAAAACTTATAGTTCAATGGTACCTATAATAAACAATTATATTAATGATTACAAAATAATTGTTTTCAACAGTTCAAATGTAAAGCATAGCAATATGCATGTACATACATATGTATATAGAAAATACAAATACTTTAAAAGTAATATAATTTTTAAATTATAACTGTATTTAACTTAGTGCCGTTTTAATTCTTATACATTGTTACGAAGTTTTTTTGTTTATGCTTTAAAAAAAAATAATTATTAGTAAAAAAGTAAACGAAATTACCTATTGTGTGATTTACAAATTGATAATATTCTAAAAAAATCTTATATACACAGGACAACATCAAAATACTTTTAAGAAATTCCACGAAAAAAGCTAAACAACAGAAAACAAAACACACAGCTAAGCAGGCGTCTACCCTGAATAATAACAACAATTATCATAATATGATAATAACAACAATATTAAAGTAGAATATTCTTGTATATGCGAAACCGCTTATAAAAAATTTATAAACATCATTTGCTGGGCTAATGAATTAATTACAAATTAAGATATCGTTGAGAAAAGATAACAAAATAATAAAGTATTTTTAAGGAGTTACAGTGGGATAAACCTAACAACTGGTGCCAGAAGTGAAATTGCAAAATAAATAATAATTAATTAAATTACAATGAAGTTCAACGAGTTAAAGGGTGAGCAGATAAAAAAGGATCAGAACAAGTTGAATCTAAGGATAACGGGCAATAAGGCAGAACTGCAAAAGAGCGTAATTGATGAATTCAATCGACATTGGGACATACGGACTTGAAGAAAAATTAAATTTAAGAATGTTCTAGAACCAATACAGCTAAAATTGATGCAAATCATGAAAGCTATAGAGCTAACGGAGAAAGGTTTGCAGGTGAGTTAAACAAGAAACCTCAAGAAATATCAAAAGTTTTCGACAAACGAGTGGATGCCGTTAAACAGACGGTAGCATAGAGTATTTGGCGAAAAATTGACCAGCCTAGAGACTTTTGCTAGAAATGTTGTCATACGTAATGTTAATTTTAACTTTAGTGGTGTTGCCCGTTAGTTACCAGAATAATTAAACTTTGGTTACTTTCCGTAATAGAGCCATTAAATAAGCATGGTTTTATTAATATAATTAGGCAACTATAAACAAAAATTAACTTCCACTGAAGTCCATAATAAACAAATTACTAATATTTTATTAAAACTTAAACAGCGTTTCTTTCCTCAGTGGTAGCAATGTCATGAGTCTTCATGTGCTGATTAACTCCAGTTTTATGCTTAAATGTTTTACCGCACAATTTACAAGCATAATTTCTTACATCTTCGTGAACAACCTTATGCTGTTTTAATGCCCTTTTTGTGATGAAAGCTTTATTGCATACATCACATACATGGGAGCGTATGTTCATATGGGAATTCATGTGATCATCGTGCCTCATTTTTGAATAAAATCCTTGAGAACAAATTTTACATGTATGGAGATAACGTTTTTCGTGTCGTCTACGATGATTGCTTAATGTTTGTAGGAATCGAAATGAATCGCCACACATTTCACAACAGTAGGGCTTATCTCCAGTATGAATTCGCATGTGCAATCTTAAATTAGTATAATTAACAAATTTCTTACCGCATTCTTTACATATATAGTTTAAATCCTGAAAATGGCGTTTAGCATGACTTGTGTAGACATTTACTCGTTTAAATGTTCTGTTACATTGAGAACAAGTAAAAGGCATAGTGCCATTGTGGGATGATGTATGAATTTTAAAATGTAACGGACTTATTGAATCACCTCCGCATACAGAACATCTTAAGGGGGGAACATGATCGTGTAGAAACTTCAAATGTTCATAATAATCAGTTTTGGTTGATTCAGCATTGCCCGTTTTGTTTGCTTTCTTATTATTTAATATTCGACGTTTTTCTCTGGAAAAGTTGTTGTGAATTGTGCGTATATATTGTTCTAACGCGTTCTCATTAATTTTTAAATTAATCTTAATTTCCAGCTGTTTAAGCATTTCAAGTATACTTTCATGACGTTTGTTTTTACAATGATTTTCAATCAGATCAGAGTTCCAAAGATGCGGTAAATTATGGTATATTTCTAAAATTTGCACAATTTCTTCTTGTGTAAAAGGAGGATGATTGGAATCTAAAATCTCCAATGAATAATTTTCTAAATGGGGTTTAATAAAGTTTAGTTGTTGGAGATACCATGGCTGTACATATAATGGTCTTTTGCTATCATCTTTGTCTTGGGCTTTGTGCATATCGTCCTGATACTTTCGATATAAATTTATTATGACCGCTGATACCTGACTTCCATTAATATTTATATTGTGATTTAAATTCAGATCTTCAGCAATTTTAATCATATTTTCTCGCCTTTTTAATTTATTTCTAAATTGTGGCAATGTTTTGTTCCACAATTGAGGACGATCTCTAAAAGCAGCTATTAATACAGTTAAATTTTCTTCCGATTTCATAAAGTTGCTAACAAAGTGTGATGATACACCATTAGTATTAGATGCTTTTTGTATGATCTGTAAAATATATAGTAAAGTCCAATGAGATTTTATTATAAGGCTTTAAATGGTTTCACTTAAATTTACCTCAACTTCTTCCGGCTCTGTTTCTTGAGAGTCGCATTCATTTTGGTCGCCTGACGAAGACTCAATCTCGTCTACATATTTATGTGCACCTTGATGTAAATATTTGTTGGTATTTAAATGTGTAGTGGACATACCTGATTCATAATTTTTAGTTTCATCGAAGTTACTAGGCTCAACTTTAATAAAGGACTTTTCAAAATCACTTTCATTTTTGACAACAATTAAGGGATCTTCCTAAAAATAATATACAAGTATTTTTAAAATTATGTTCTATTTTTAAAATTGCTTATTTTTTCTGTCTGAAATACTGACAGCTGATGTGATGCAGAACGCCATACACTTGCTGTACCGATAAAAAAAATATGCTGTCGCTGACAATGCGCAACTAAATCCAAAAACATCGAGATGTTAACTAGACCCTAACGCTTCGTTACGGCTTTTTAGTTTAAGGCTAAAAGAAGTTTTATCGGTCAGTGAATTTGCAGTTTTATGTGAATTTTTGTGTGGTGGTTAAACGAAAAGAAAAACAAAATCGACCTTTTGCAGACAAATTCCGAAAATCGTTCGTATTTAGCCATCTTGTCAATTGACTGCCTCAGAACTGATATTAAAACCCTTACGACTTTAAAGAGTGATGTGTTGTAAATAATACCGAAATTATAGCCCAAGACGGACTGCGAAACTACCTAGCAAGTACATGATAAACTGCATGTGTTCTGTAAGTGACTAGAATATTTGCTATTTTTTAAACATCCATAACATGAAAACATGTTCAGTTGATTTTCTTATTTAAAAAAAAATTGGTTTGGACCACCAGTTTTAAACCAAAAATATGCATGTAGGCATTCACTAGCGTTGGTCTCGTGTAGAAAGGCCCTATCTTGAATTTTTATGAAATTGAGCTTTCTTACATGAGACCAACGACATGAACATTTGCAATAACGAAAATGCAACAGTGAGCCACACGAATGTTAGTCGCTTCTGCTACAAAATAACGGTTACCTATTGCTAGTTCTACACTAGAAACTGTTTTTCAATACAGATACCTGTTGTTAGGAAATTAAATTCACGCATTGTTCTCGTCTTAAATTTAAATAAATCCGACGCTTGCTTTAGTGTATTACAAAAATTTGGTAGTTTAGCAAGATATCGGATGTTTTTAAATTTGAAGATATACGAATTAATGCTTTTTTTTTAATAAACATGTTAAATAAGCCGCTGCGCTTTTGTATGTCATAAAATTATGTTAAGAAGTTAGAACGTATTGAACAGTAGTTGATTTAAAAATAATAATGAAAAATAATACAGAACAATATGAAAACAAGGTTAACTTACTGACGTTAATTCAAGACAGTTATGAGATACATCGTTAAATCTCTTACCCGCAGCTGTGTTAAAGAAAAGATAATATTCTAGCTAACATTTTTGGAATTATGACATTCTTCTAGCAAATATGCTGCTTATTCTGTGTAATATGTGTAAACATGTTTATATGTATAGTCAAGTATATGTTGTGCTTAAGAAACTTAATTCCTTTTACCATTTGAGCAGAAATATACTCCAATTTTACTGGCGGCTCCTCGCAATCTAAAGGTTCGTTTACAACTTCTGCTTCATCGCAACTACAATTCAATTGTTCTTGGATGACCTTTTGGGGTTCAGAGTTTTTTTTACAGCTATCATTTAAATGAAATATAAATGATTCAAGCAGCAAATAAATTTCTTTACATTGTATACATCGTAAAATATATGGGTCCTGAAAACCTTTTTGTGATTTTAGAATTTCACCACATCTTATATAGCCAATTGAATTGGGCTTGTCTTGCACTAAAGTTTGCATATTTTATGTTTTATTGCAAAATTTCAATTAAAATTATTTAGCGCTACACAATTGGATCTAAAAAAATATTCAACTTTTTAGAGGGTATGTTTAGTTTTGTTTTTAATTTGCATTTTATGATTAAACGTCAAGCTAAATTGGTACCAGGTGGTACCAATATGACAATAAATAAAATAACTACGGATCTTTTGTTATTGCTCAGCTAGATGATGTTGTCAAAATAGTTTCTGGGCATGCTTGCATGTGAACATTAATACAGAGTTGGGTATGATTTTACGTCATCCCGCGTCAAATTTGGTTGGAAACATACCGGTTTCGATTATGTGCCATCTTGTGTTCTTTTTTCTCTATGCATATTACACTGCCACAAACTTGGATACCAAATATCAGAGGAATATTGTATTGATTGCAATCTCATTGTTTATAAGTTAAAGAAAATTTGTATAGTCTTAGAAATAAAAAGTTTTTAAAGGAACTCTTGAATAAGGCTACAAAAACAATTATTTTAAAAGTAAATAATGGGTCAAGTATAAGTCGATAAAATTACTTTAATAAATCAGAAAAAACCGACATACAATGCCTCCTCCAGACACTTCATATAATTTATATCTAGTCATTTAAATCATTATCAAAAATTGTAATAGGATACTACCTATCATATCCAAACTAAATTTGATCTAACTTTAACCACGGCACTTATAAAGTCTATCCCTTAGACGCAACATAGTTAAAAGATTAAATACTCATTTCATCTAACGCCTAGTATTAAGTTAAAAGAATATCTTTTTATTTAAAATAAATCTTAAATCTATTTTTTTTTGTTTTTAAAATTAAAACTAATAGTTTACATTCATAAGATAAATACATTAAATGTATACAGTTAGATTTGTTTTAATATAAAATAAAATTTATTTCTTATTAATCGATGTCGTGCTTTTATCTTCACTGTTGGCTATGCCATGTGTTTTCATATGTTGGTTGACACCAGTTTTGTGTTTAAAAGTTTTACCGCATAATTTACAAGCATGTCTTCGAATATCATCATGAATTACAACATGCTGCTGCAATGATCTTTTGGTAATAAAAGCCTTGCCACATACATTACACACTTGGGTACGTATATTAGAATGTGCATTCATATGATCGTTATAACGATCTTTGGAATAGAATCCCTTGCTGCAAATTTCACAAGTATGTAGGTAATTTTTTATATGACGTCTATGATGATTGCTGAAACCTTGTATATGTCGAAATGAAGCTCCGCATATTTCGCAACAAAAAGGTTTAGCTCCAGTATGATTGCGCATATGTATGCGTAATTCTGTCGAATGTAAAAATTTCTTTCCGCACTCTTTACACTCGTGATTAAGATCTTTCATATGACGTTTGGCATGATTTGTAAATGAATTTACTGTCTTAAATAGCTTTTCGCACAGAGAACATGACAGTGGCTCAGAGCCGTGAAACTGAGTTTGGTGTATTTTTAAGTACAGTGGACTTTTGAAAGAACGTTGACATTCAGAGCACTTAAAAGATCCTACATGATCATATAGAAAACTCATTTGTTCATAATAGTCTTCCTGTGTGTTATCCTCAGTATTCGTTTCTTTGTTATTTTTCTTGGGGTTTTTATCTATTTTATTGCGTTTCGCGCGTGTAAAACAATTGTTTATGGTGCGAAAATAATCTTCCAAAATGTTTTCTGTAATTTTTAAGCCCAGCTTTCTTTCTATCGCTTGCAACATTTCTTGTTTGGCAGCATATATTTTATTTTTACAGTAATGTTCAATTAATTGCGTATTCCAGAGATGCGGCAGTCCCTTGTATATTTCTAATATTTCGACTATTTGATTTGGCAACAGATCCGGCAAATGGGAGTCTAGTTTTGCAATTGGATTATTCTCCATAAAAGGTTTCAAGAAATTTAAATCTTCAAAAAACCATGAAGGAATGTAATTTTCGTCACTTTCCTTGCTCTCTTTAATACCTCTAAGGTCCTCACGATATTTGCGGCATAAATAAACAATAACATTTGCTACTTGATTCCACGTAATTGATAAATTGTGTTTTTCTTGAAGCTTATCAGCAATTTTTTGCAGACAATTTTGGCGTTTCAATTTATGTCGTAAAAAAGGAAAATTTTTATTCCATAAAGAAGGTTGATTTTTATAGGCGTCAATCAGAGCTAGAACAGGGGTTTTTGTTTTTAGAAATTCATTTACAAAAGCCGACTGCTTTATATTGCAATCCCAATCATTCTTTGATTGTTTGACAATCTAAATTGTATAAAGAAAATTAAATTGTATTTAAATACTCACTAATATAATTTGCATTGCCTTTAAACTAAACTAAATAATGCAATTTCATTTTTAGTAGTTAGATATTTAAATATGGCATAATAACAAGGGTCGATTGCAAAATTAATTAAATGAATAATATTGCAATAAAATGAAATATTATTTATGAAAACTTTCATTCTAATTACTGCTATCCTTTTGATGTTTTTTTTTTATTTTATTTTTAAAGTGTAAAATATAATAAAGATCCAAAAAAAGATTGTGTTGTGTTAAGTCGTCTTCCACTTGGAAAACTTCAATACTTAGAAATTTTTGTAATGACACCAAGGGAGTGTGAAGTTGTAAATCATGGACTATACTACAGTAATTATTAGTAATATTTAAGGTGGATGATAATTAGACATTACAAAGCTTATTTATTATTTCCTTAAATCTTGTTTTTTTTATTAATATTATGTAACTTCTTAACTGTACACCCAACCTGTAGCCTTGCTTTTGTATACATTTTTTATATTAATTTTTGCAATATATTGTAAATAAATAAATAAAAAAATATTGTAAAATATTCCCAAGTTAATAGTCGCCGTTAAATAACTAAAATAATAATAAATATATCCTTACTCTTATTTCATAAGCCTCATCTCCATCGCTAGATACACTGTCATCTGAGCTATTCTCTATATCCTCATCACTACTTTGCGATTCTACTTCAGTATTATTGTCGATGTTTCCACTTGAATTATAAGTTTCATAAAGTTCGTTCACATGTGCTGAACTCTTATCTTCGTCATTATTATTAATTGCATCGTTTAGTGACGTTAGCTCCTCTTTATCTAAAGAGCACTCATCATCTTCAGAAATATTTTCAGGTTTAACTACAATCAAGGGATCCTCCTTTAATAGAAGTTTATAAGATTGTATAAAGACTTAAAGAAATAACAAAACAAAAAAAAATTGTAAAAAAACGTATCACTAAATATGTGTCTAAATAAATTATTTTTTAATTAGGAATTAGATTTGAAGTTAATTAAGATCAGTTCTGTTTAGACGTTTACTTTTAGTAGAAAACGAACTAAGTAATTAACCAAGACTTGCTTCAATACAACAAATCCATTCACAGCCAGTAGTAAATTATTGGAAAAAATCTTACCGTTTGCCCAGAAAAATTATTTTCTTCAACTTTTACATCTGTCATATCTAAACTACCGCCTAACTCCATCCGTTCCTCGTTAATGTTTGCTTCAGTCGCTTCAGGTATTTCTGTAGCCTTTGATAAAATTTCCGAATTTGAATTTTTGCAATGATCTTCGATATGAAATATAAATGCCTCAAACAATAAATATATTTCCTTGCACTGGAAGCATTTTAATACATATGGACGCTGGTAACTTTCGACAGGTGGCCTTAAGATTTCTCCACATTTTATGTAGCCGATATAACTTTTCATATTTTGGACTTTCGTTTGCATTTCGTCTGATTTTTATTTTGCACTCAACAATTTAGTCCAGGAAAAATATTGTTATTCTGGTATATGTTCAGTTAAGGCAGTATTTTTTATTTCCCAGCAAACATAGATATCTGTTTTACTTTTGAAGAATGTACTCCTAAAATTGAATTAAGAAATTATTTTCAGTTTTATTCGACCTTTTTTTATTTTTATTAAATCTTAATCTTTTAAACGGTCTTTTAAATTATAACGATCTAGTTTTTCGATATTTCGCTTTCCTGTGGAAAGCTTCTTCAGGAAATAATTTTTTACATTTTACAAAAAAAAACTATAACAATTTGAAAAGAACAAAAAATTTTTTTTGTTTTTATAAAATATAAAAAATAATTTCCTGAAGAAGCTTTCCACAGGAAAGCGAAATATCGAAAAACTAGATCGTTATAATTTAAAAGACTGTTTAAAAGATTAAGATTTAATAAAAATTAAAAAATTGTTTTAAGATGGAAAATATTTTTATTTAATTTTTAATTATAGCCCTAACATGCTTATTTTTCCAAGTAGCGTAGAAGTTTTCACCTCATGCTATTTGTTTTTAAATTTCACGTTATTAAGGAATATGCCGACATATTTTAACGGCATCTCTTTACTTTACAAAGTTTAAGGACAATAAAAAATTTTATAAAATGGAATTAATTTAATTATTGGGTATTTGTGAGTAAATCATAGAATCTTAAGGAATTCTCTTTTGTTTTAAATAGTATATGGCTTTCTGCGCCAAGTACGAATTGGGCCTACAAAAAAGACTTCGTGTGATGTATGAGTCATTTTTCTTTATTTCTTAAAATTGTTATAGGTGGCATACTTTTTTTGGATTACTCTTATAGCGAACTAGTAACATATACTCTGTCCAAATCATTAGCCTAAAATGGCTTAAATGGTAACGTGATATTTTCCAAAACTTGGACGCTATGAAATCTTTTAATTTTTCAATATAAAATAAAACATGAAAGTGTTTGCCTATTGCAGTTGAAAAAGAAGATAACGTAAATGAAAATCGCGTTACTAATTGGATACGCTTTAATTTAAAGCTCTTGTTTATTCTTGTTGCGCTATTTATATAGTTTGTTTCTCTATCAAAATTAAAAAAATAAAATAATATATGAATATCATGTCACTTTCGAAACACCCTTTAATTTTAACTACATATTAATGTTTTAGCGAATATATGTATCTTCTGTTAAAAAAGATTCAACTAATTACGGACTTGACAGACGGCTAGACATTGCAGCGAAAACAAAAACAAACAACCAGTTTTTGTCATTCCACATAAGATTCACGAAAATGTATTTTCCATCTTTTTGAAGTTTTTTGTAATCTATTTTCAATCTACAAGTTCCCATAATAGGTGGGATTGAGATCTGGTGATTGTACCGGCCACTTTAAAATATTAGTTTTGTTGCCCACGAATAACACTTTCATATATTAAAATGTGCGTTTAGGATCGTTATTACCCTGTTACCTCCACTTCAGAGACATTTGCTTCTCTTTATGTGGAAGCATGACATTTTGAAAAATGTCTAAATTCTCAATTATCCCATTAATTCTATGAATCTGAAGTTTCACAGTAACTTTTGTAAAAACGTAAATTAATATGGTTTCCTTTGGATCCTCTAACTAAACTTGATCCATCGGAACATTTCAAATTAAACATCGAAGAAATTTATTCCTTTGCGGATTCAATCCTGACGAATCTATTTATGCGTAAAATAAATGACTTTTTTGCACTTTTATAAGATTTTAAGCCATCTTCTACAACCCCCATTAAATGGTTCTTGGAGAAACGTCTAGTGATGATTGTCTATCAGTGGACTTTTTAATTATGCGTATAATTCCCTGCTAATCTCGTTTGCTTGTTTTGCGTTGGCATTCACCTTTATATACTAATCCTGAGCAACGAATTTGCGATTATTAAAATAAGCAATGATTTTTTATTTCAAATGCCCTGGATATTAAGTTCTTGCGATTGTATGTATTAACACGAAACTAAAAAAATACAAAGCAACTTTGAAAGCTGATAAACAATAAGTAAATAAATGCAAATTTTTTCTATACACATTTCAAATTATCCAAAAAAAATAACGGTAACTGTTGTTATTTCTTTATTGTAGCAATATCGAAATTTCGCGAGCTATAGTTGTGTTGCTGCAATTCTGGTGTATTCGTAATAAAATAAAAGTTCTTTAATTAGAACTGCCAAATTAAGCCCAAAATAGGTGTCCGTTGGTTGCCAGTGTTTGACGTGATGCGCCGTCGGATTTCCACCAAATTTTCACAGTACCTTCGTCGTTCGCTGGTTTGGTTTGACTCAATGTTTTGTATCAAATGAAATGTGTGTTTTCGTTTGCACGTTGGTGTGTATGTGTGTGCTTGCACAGAATGCGACGGCAATACGAATCGAAATATGCTCATGTTCATAGCAAGTGGATGTGCAAACAAATAGAGAATTTTGTTTTCCATATTCTGTTGCATTTTGTGTGAGTGTGTGTGTAATTTGCAATTGTTAGATATTGGGCATGGCGCAATTCCAATTGACCCCACCACAAAAATAATTACGCTTCCAGATAATTTTTGCCACTTTGCACAATCAGAACAAGAATTGGTCACAAACGTATTTCCTTGTATTCCCTAAAATTTAAGAAACCATGATTGGTTGGGGGAAAGAGCTATCTTAGCTGCAAAAAATGCAGATGTTTCGGATATCAATGTGACAATTTTGAATGACATTCCCGGGGAAATTTTTACCTACAAATCGGTTGACTCTGTTACCAATCAAGACGATGTTATAAAGTATCCAGTCGAATTTTAAAATTCGCTTGAGTTACCTGGACTGCCGCCCCACTGCCTACAAGTGAAAGTTGGTGTACCAATTATTTTGCTTAGAAATATCTGCCATTCACGACTTTGCAATGGGACACGTTTAGTCGAAAACGTGATTGAAGCAAAAATTTTAAATGGAAAATATAAGGGCGAGGATGTTCATGATACCATGCATTCCTATGATTCCTCCAGATTTGCCGTTTAATTTTAAATGGCTTCATTTCCCCATACGTGCTGCTTTTGTAATGATCCCTGTTGTTCACGTGTTAATAAACCAAGTGCTTTGGCTATATCGCGAACCAAAATGTCATATATGTTAAAGCATTGCAATAGAATACGACGTATTATATAAGCACACAAAAATATTGAATTGTGAAAAAGATAAAACTATTAAAAAAACCTAAAAACGAAAAAAAAGAAATTGTTTTCTTTCTGATTAATTTTCTTATTTGATTGAATTTTTTGCGCACAAATGACATGCAAAGCAGTCATGGGCACGCTAGTTTTTAATATTTATGAGGTAAGTTCTTTGAAAGGTAATAAAATTTTTCGCCAAATAAAACTTGTTATTGTGCTTTAGATTTGTCCGTCAATGTATATATCAAAAATAAATTTTGTTTACAATAATAGAACCGAAATTGTATAATATCTTCCTTTTTGTATGTTTTAGGGTACTTGAAAGTGAGTCCTGAATGAAGCAATTAAAAAGGGAATTAAATAAGTACCAATAGGAAAAAGAAATTGTATAACATCGAATTTAAAAAGTGCTCTTGATAACGAAAGTCCTTCTGCATATGCGGTCTTCTGTCGAACTTGCTTTACTTCGCTACAGTAATTTCGTGGTAATTTGAATACCGCCTTCACTAAGTTTTTTTGTACTAACTGAGTTTGACATGATGGTCTTCGGGCAGGAAGACTATCCTATCTTAATAAACACTTCCCATAAATAAAATTCAGCCAGCAAACAAAAAGTCTCAAATTAGTTATTTTTTTTTTTTTAAATAAAACAAACCTTTTTTATAATAAGAAAAATAGCAAGTTTATATTTATTGAAACATTGTTATACTGTATATGTATATGTTAAATGCAAAATTCACAAATTTGCAAGTTGCAACAAATAATGCGACTTTTAACTTTGTTTAATTTTGAATAAACGTTAATATCCTTTTATTACCATGACATAACGGTAACAGGAAGTGTTTTGATTGCTGAGGGAAGGCTGCCGATCTAAAATTTAGGAAAAATTATTCTACAATAAAACAAAATAAAAAATTTAAAAATATTTGATTGACATTAGTGCGTCGGTAACATCAAATCAAATATTTTCAAACTTTTTTTTATTCATTATTAAGTTTAACAAAAACATTAATGTTTGTTGTGGTGTTTTCTTCACTGTATATATTTTAAGTTTTTTTCTTTTCTTTTATGGAATAAGCATTTTTAATTGTTTTAATCTTTGGTATAATTATTTAATTAAATTAATTAGTTATGTATATATTTATATGTATAATATTTTGACGTTTCTTCGAATATAAGTAATTTGCCTAGCAAAAATCAATTATTTCTACCGCTACATCTGCCACCAAAATGCAATACATTGTTTGTCATGATTTCTATTTTGTTTTTCGTTTCATCTTTTTTTTTTTGTAATTAAGTTTAATAATATAATTAATAATTTTAGTAATAATATTTAATATATTTTCATAATTAATATAATGTTAGATATAATATAATTAAAATTTAAATTGTTTGTATCTATTCGTTAATATATTGTTCCATAAATGTGCCTATATTTTGTTGTTGATGTTGTTGTAATATAACTTATACTTTTTAGTGGAGATAAGAGAAGATAAGAGAAGAAGAAATATAAGAAGAAAGAGATAATTTTCAGCTCCACCACCATCCACATGACGGCGACCAACATCATAACCACCAGCAATGAATGCATTAGAACCAACCACCGCTGCCAAGTTTTGAGCTCAATCCACCAATACCTTTACCGAGGAGATTTCCGACGCGTCCAGCCACAACGTTGGTAACTGCTGCTGCCTGAGCCGAAACAATGTTCGGCTGAGGCATTCTAACGCGTGGCGTAGCTGTCTCCTCTTCGGCACCCTCCTCTTCAGTGCCGACGAGTTCTCTACCATCCTCAGCAGTTTCATCACCTTCTGCTACGTCAGGCATGGTTAGAGCACAAGTTGCTTCTTCGGTAGCCATACGGGTGGCAACAGTTTGATATGCTTTAGAATTAAGCTTTTCCTCAAGCATACCTTGCAGCTCAAAGTCCGAATATATTTTTTTTACAATATGTGATAGCGCCTGCACCTGAGCATAGTGGAGTGCATGATCCAAACGCTCAGAAAGCCAATTGCAAAGCATATTAACTTGTTGCGTATACCATTGCTCGAAAAAGTTAAGTGACCAAAGATCATCGCCTACTTTACCTCGGATTTGTTCCATGTTATTGCGGAAAAATATAACATAGCTTTGACCTAAATCTTTACCTGAACTGGAAACATTCGTAAAACTGAGTATGGAACCAATGAGGCTACCCTCATCATATCGAGCTAGTTTTGACAAAGTCGACTCTAGCACTGACATAAGTTTACCAGATAGGCCTTGTGTCATGGCTACATTCGCTTTATCGAGCTGATCGTCAATTTTAGCATGAAATTTATACAAATCAATTCCGTCTATGGTGGTTAATTTAAAGCTTTGATTTTTTGCGTTTAGTATCACATTAACCATCGCGCACATTTCCGAGGGCACAATGTAATCGGTTGACGATATGAATGCAATATTTTTCTTTAGCCACGATTGGAATGCCGCATCTGTTTTTGCAATACATTGCTCAATCATTTCTGCGGCCATCATTTTGAGACGCTGCTCCAAGTGTTGGCGAAACTCGGGTTCAGGCCAGTGAAGATCACGTATGAATGATTGTAAGGCATCAAGTTTCCAAAAGAGATCTTCTGAAGTAGCACAACCATTGCCTTTACTCTCCCAGCGTTCTTTTTCGAAGCCTTTATTGATGGATTGAGCTATTGATGATTCCATTAGATCTACATATCGTACAACTAATGGGGCGAAAGTGTCTCGTAGATGCTGGTGGAAACGTCCGTTGCGAAGATTGTCATCTGCTCGTAAGTAATCGTTGAGAATTTGAAAGAGGGGAAACGAGTCCCACGTATCAGGTGGTTGTTCGGATAAAACTCGGTCCATATCAACAGCAAAGAGGGACCAAAATATTTCGGCATGTTCTACCAACAAATCGCTGAACCAAGCAAAAGCTTCAGCATAATGTTCTTCATTTTGCTGCTGCAAATCAACGCATAGTTCTGCTAGATGTATCAAATCTTCGAGTTTTCTCGCAGGAGGCACTGCAACTTCGCCACGCAAGTCCTCTTCAATTTTTGCTTCGGATGACAAACGAGTATAATTTACCAATGCGGCAGATTCCAAACTTTTCTTTATCATTTGTCGCACTTCTTCTGGTGGCACGGGTGTGACTATATCCTTCATGAGAACACGTTCAAGCAGAGACAATGTTGCCTTAAGGGCACCTTCGGGACGACCAAATGGAAAACAAAACCTAAAATTTGTTATTTGATATTCTAGCAAAACTCTCAAGCGTTCTTTGATCTCGGTAAATTTTTCTTTTTCTTCGTGTGTTATACTACCAACTCCGTCTGGCCGATTACCGTGCACGTGGCTGGCACAAAAGGCAAAAGAATAATGGATAAGTGTCGGATCGATCATAAAATCTTTTTCAGCTCGATCTAACAAATCTGAGAGGTAACAAAGGTGTCTATAGCAGCCACGAACACCATACCGCGCGCAATATTCATCCAACACAAACACCTGTCCGGGACTAAACCAACCGAGGGAAGCGTATTGATCATTAAGGCGATATTCTAAAGCGAGATTTTGCAGCATTTTGAAGAACACAGCATGATCTAAAGTACATGGATCGGCGCTAATGTAATCTTCCATGCCGTGTTTGCGTGCCTTGTCCGCATCACCTTGAATTTTAGATATGGCCGAGTTTTTATCCTGAGTAACTGGCGGCGTAGGTTTGTGGGACTGGCCAGTGGCACGATACATAGCCATTACCCATAAACTGCATTCATTTTCGTCGTCGCAGGCAAAAGCAATGCTGTCGCCTTCTCTCACAGCGTTGAAGAAAAAACGTCCGCCATTTAAATCGGTGCCAAACATTAAACTTGCACTAGCACCTTCGATATAATCAACCGTATAACCATCTAGCTGCATCATTTCGGATGGTTCGGATTTCTTTTCTTTGTAACTACACATGGCGAAGGTGTATTGGGACACTTGAACTAGTACAAAATAACGTTTTTTCCATTTTTTCCACACCGATTTTCCAATGGCGTATAAGTGGCCACAGTGCTTCATATTTGGTGGTTTCTCAAGTCGACATGCTATTTTAATGCGCAAATCTTGATCGGGTAAATTTTTCGGCACCGTCATCTTATGCCATTCAGGAGTTTTGGATGATAAAGGTGTTGGTTTAAGAACCACCTTACCAAGTTCTTTATCTTCTAAGGCAAGCATACCAGGGTTTTCTGTGTACAGCTTTACTTTAACTACGGGCAAAGGATGAGTCGTTGTAAAATCGCCTTGTGTATCCCACATTGGCTTAGAGGCCTCCGCTTGATCTGTTTGCAACTTTTCACCATTTTCAACTTCCATTGTACAGTAGACAATACGATTCTGAGCCAATGACTTAAGGCCCTTCACCTCCATCACAATTACTTCCAGTTGAAAGGTCAACACCACATCTAGTTTAGAGAGTTGTGTAATCCCCTCCTCAGAGTCCCCTTCCAATTTTGAAAGGGAGCCATGCGAACGTAGAATCATTTTCAGAAATGAAGGAGTACTATGATTGTAACGCTTTAGCTTTTGTAAGCCATATTTGCTATCCATGTTACCTTTGGTAACTGGCAACGATTCTAAATTAGCCATTAATAAATTTATTGATGACTTTAACTCTTCAATATATAGAGACTCCATTTCCTTTAATACAAATTTTGGCATAAGTTTGCGATTCTTTTCCATTTCGTTTACACGCTGCATACGACCGTCCAACTCACGTCTTATAGCAGCCGCTTGCTCATCAGCCGAATCAAGCATTAAGGCATTAAATAAGATTTGGTGTTCAAATTTTTTAACACTAAGTATTTGCTGGAACATATCATACAGTTGCTCTTTGGAAAGTATGAGCTCACTATTTAATGACTGTTGCAAACGGGCGGGTTTTTTTGAATCCTCCTCTCCCGTACCCTTAAGTATCACATCGAATTTTGCCATCCAAGATGTCAGAACTGTATCTTTACTAAGACCGTCAATTTCAGGCAATGAACGAACTCGTTTTTCTATATTTTTGCGGAAAACTTCGGTAAAGTCCTGTATTGAACAAGAACCTTGTGTGACCATTTTTAGCATACGATCTGATTTCAAAAAAACATCATGATAGCTTTGTACTGCATTACGAAACGCTTCATCAGCCATTATTTGTGTTTCTCCTTTAAGGAAAGATTGAAATCGCTGAGTTATGGCATCCAATTGCGTTTTGTTAACTTTGGGCTGTCTTTTCGTCATGTCGGTAGGTTGTTTAGCATTAAATGGATATGATATGCAACGGGAAACGAACACATACAACTGAATACGCTTCTTCCGTTCCTCTTCCTCAATACCCTGCTTTGGCTGGCCACCACCCGATTCATACTTGTCACTTGCTACTGAGGGCGACGGTGATATGGGTCTCGATAATGAGTTTCCTCTAGACGAAGAACCTGCACTTTGATTTAAAGTTTCTTGCGATAGGCTACCCGCCCCCGCTGCAGAATCATTAGCGGTAAGCTCATTTTTACTTGTTAAACTAGTTGCTGCTACTGGTGCTATAGTTTTTTCACTATCCGTTGGCCCACTTGATATAGAGCTACCAGCTGCTTTGTGCGGAATATCACCATTTTGCCGAGCTGCACCGGCACTTACCTTATTATTTGAATCGGCAGCAGTTATTACAGCTTTTGGCTTGGCCAACGAACTTCCGCCTAAACGCCCTTTAGGTGGCGCTTGAGTTGTAGATTCTTCATCACCTTCTTCCTCACTAGAACTGGGATCAATCATAACTTGCTAACTTTAAAATTTCTGTGGCGTGTCTTCGTGTTGATATTATAGTTAGGTTCAAAACGAATATTTCCGCAACGTTAACGGGCGGTCAACAGTGTAACAACAAATCAAACAGCACGCAGTATATTTAACTGTAACACAAATACATACATTATTAGTTTTATTTCATTTGTTCTCATACTATTAATTCAAGGCTAGTAGACTTATAATCAACAATTTTGCATAAAAAAAGCTACTTTTACAACATGATAAGAAACACTTAATGCTTAATGAAAATATATGTATGTATGTGTGTAACTGTATATTTCATTTTTGTAGACTTGTTTTTATTAGTTCTGTTTTTTTTTTTTTTGTTGTTTAAACAAAATTTTTGTTATTCCGTACGTACTTTTTGTATGGGGTTTGTCCTGGTTTTTTCAATTTATTCACGTTGGTTAGTGGTGTGAATGTAATCAGTAGTGGTGGTAGGTGTTAGAAATAGCCTGTTAATTTTTCGCCATCACATGAAATTTAAAGAGATAATAAAAACTATTATTTGTATACTAAAGCCATCATGACACGGATTTAGCTGATTTAGCATTAACCCTTAATAAAAATTTAATAGTGTTTAATAGTTTGCCCATAAAATTACACAAAGACTTAATTAATTATTATCTTGTAAATTTATTTATTATAACGTTGATTGTCTGTTTAACACAAAACGTCTCATTTTGTTAGCATGTATATATGTATGTATATATGTATGTGTGTATTTTCATATATTAAGAAAAAATAATTTCTTTTCTAAACCAATTTATTTTAACCTTTTCGAATATTTACACATTTTTATTTATTTTTCAATTTCTTAATTTTGCTTTTTTTTATTAGTAACATTTTTCATGTTTTTTCAACAACAAAATATTAAATATTTAATGTTACATCTATTGATTTTCCGTAAACACAACTTTTTGTTTTATTTCTCTGTATAACCCCCGTTAAGCAGGGCAGAATAGTGTATGAAATATTTCACACATTTTGTACGCAAAACAGTTCTCATTAGTTTTTTTCGCCTTTTTCTTCATTACACTTTACATAGTTGTTTAACGCAATGTGACTTTTTAACGGTAACCATTCTGACAAGTTGTATTGATTTTATTCTCTCAAGTAACCACTTTTAAATATTTAACCCCTAAACAAATGACAAAACCGTTATATATACGCACATTCTAACCTGTACGTTAACAATTGTACGAACTGTTTTAACGTAATGTTTAGGTCCACTTTTGTTTACACACATCTAAACGTGAGAGCATAAGTACGTACTTTTATTTATGTAAAAAATTATAAACAATTCTATTACATGAAATAAAGCAAATAGTTAGTCCAGGGTTCGCAGATTATTTTTTGGTTGAATAAATACCGATGAACATTTTAATTCTCAAAAATTTCAGAAATTTTTTATTTTATCAAAAGAAAAATCCTCCAAAAATAAAACTATTTTTATTTAAATCCATTCAATCACAAAATTAAGGTATAGTTTATTTATACTGCAAATAATTTCATTTGTAGCAGTTGATAGCCAAAATCAAAATCTTTGCGCTGCAAATCTTCCCCTTTGCTTAATAATCAATGAGTTCATATACAGTTACACGGTAAAGTCTACATACCCCATTGAAAAGCGAGGTTTGAAGATTTCTGTGATATATATTCCAAACAAATCCAATCTAACAACAAACAATAAATTTTAACAAAACAATTTTAATCCAAAAATATTTATTAACAAAAATGAAAAAAAATTCATTTTTCAAACACAGAAAAGTTTGCATACGGCGTCGAAGTGGACTACACAAAATGAAGATCTGTACTCATCAGAGAACTTCACTTGTTGATTAAAAAACCATACAACAATAACAAAGGCACGAAAATCTTTACTTTTATTAGCAAATGATCAAACTTGCCCACACACTCCCTTTTGTTATTCATTTTAAAGCAACCGAATAAATGTTGACTCATAAAACTGATCTTTTTTAATCTGGGGTTAATCGAATTAATCAAACTTGTTCAAACTTTTTCATACGTTGTTCATTTTAAGGCAACCGAACAACTTGCAGTTTGCATACTGCCTTATTTTTATCATAAGTAGAATCATACTTGTCAACTCGTGTACTTGCCTTTTCCACACAACACACACAATTTTGAATAACATTGAAGTACGAAAAGCAAGAAATCATTGGGCCAGTTCACATTGGATTAATATTTGTTTTCCACAAATTTAGTTCTTTCCAAAACACACTAGACTAATTATTTTAGCACAAAATTCTATACGTATGCACATCTTTGTGTGTATTAGTGTGTTTTATTCATTTCATGTTTGTTTTTCGTTCGGTATACACCACAGAATACGCATTACAAAATAAATGTGGCTGTAAGTGATGATGAAATGTTTGTTTCTAATTTTATTTTATGTAAAATTATTTTTATTCTTAATCAACCTTTTTTATTTTAATTAAATAAAAAAAAATTTTTTCAATTTGTTAATAATTTTTGCTATTAAAAATTAATTTTTCCTGAAGAATCTTTCCATAGGAAAGCGAAATATTGAAAAAATATGTATATCGTTAAAATTTAATTAAAAAGACGTTTAAAAGATTAACTTATTTAATTTTCTGTAAAATATAAAAATATTATAACAAAAACTTGAATTCAATAATAAAAAAGATTAAAATAAATAGCATAAAATCTATTTATATACTTTTGAATTCATATTTATATTTACACTACAATAGCCAACTGAAGACTAAAAATCTCTCTGCAAAAAAACACACAAGACCTGTGTTTTCATAAATGCATGTGTATTAGTTTTGTTTTCGTTGTGTGGCGTTGAAGCTGATAGAAAAATTGTTTCAACCAAAAACTACCCCCCTCACCGAAAATGCCAACAAACTGCCAGCACAACTAATCCAATGTGAACTGGCTCATTGTGTATGAATTTGTTCATTTTAACAACGGCAAGTTTTTGTTTATTTTAATTTAGAGTTGGTTTTGATGTACATCATCATACCAAAACAGAACAATAAATAAAAAACAGTATAATTATTTTAAGTAAAGACTCAACAATTTATTAAAATTTATTTTTTAACTATTAATTCATATTAGTAATGTAACAACTTATAAATTGTATTCTTTAAATTTCAATTAATAATAAGGCAATTTTATATTTACTAAGCTTCAAAATTTAAACCACAAAAGACAAGCAAACAATAAAAAGGCAAATGTTTATCAATGCTCAATTGGGTATGTTCTTTGCGTTGTTGGTATATCATATTGTTCAAGGCACACAGACGGTCGGTTCAAACATGTTGTATGAATTAATGTGAATAAGAACGTTTTGATGCTATGAATTTAATGCAAGTTTTTCTCTTGCCTGTTCGAACTTGTTCAAAAAATGACTTGTTACTTCTACTCATAATCAAAATTTGATGTGTTCAGCAGAATGAATATGATTTTTAATCATCATTGAATTTTTGTTTATTCTTTAAAATGAACAAAAGTTTCTGTGCTGAATAAAATCAAGAAAAAACGTGATTTTGAAGTTCTCTGGTACTTATACAGTGCTGCCAATCACTTCAGGCGCCTTTACTAGATACCGTTAGTTATACAGAAGTTTAATTGTTCGATATTAATGGGTAAAAAAATCTGTGTTAACGTACGTGAGCTAATCGTGAAATATTATAAGGAAAAAAATCTTTAAGAGAGATTAGAGAACTGGTCGGCATCTTAACACATGCATTCAAACAATTATTCGGAAATAAAATCAAACTAATAGTGTAGAAAACAAACCGAAAGTGGTCGCCCACCTAAAGTGACTCCTCGTGCTAAGCGAAACATTTTGTTAGATGTGCAAGAAAATGCAAGAATAACAGCAATAGAAATTGCAAAAACCCTGAAAAATCAGGATATTGCTTCAGTGCATCCAGAAATGGTGAGACATTTTTTGATAAGTAATGGAACCCACAACCGGGTGCCTGCAAAGAAGCCATTCATCAGCAAAATCAATATGGAAAGACGATTTGAATTTGCTAAGAAATATAGTGTGATGAAGACAAAGATTTTTGGGCTAATGTTTTCTTTAGTGATGAAAGCAAGTTCAATTTGTTTGGCTATGATGGCAAGCAAAAAGTATGGCGTCGAAATAATGAAACATTACCGTAGAAAGCAAGCTACGGTGAAACACGATGGTGGCTCTTTTACGGTTTGGGACTGCATGTCAGCGGCTGGGGTTGGTAATTTAACATTTATTGATATTAATATGGATCGCATGGTATACTTGGACATTCTCAAAGCTAATTTAAAGCAAACCGCGAGTAAACTGTGTTTTACGATGGGTTGGTACTTTCAGCAAGATAACGACCCAAAACATACCGCTGGTATTGTCAAGGAATGGCTACTATATAATGTGCCCCATCCACTTCATTCCCCACCCCAGTCAGCGGATTTTAACCCCATTAGAGAATTTATGGGATGAATTGGATCGTCGCATTAGGAAAAGTACAATTAAAAATAAACAGGACCTCAAAAATGCTTTACTTGAAGAGTGAAATTTAATTTCGAATAATTACACAAAATTATTGGTAAATTCCATTAATAATAGATTAAATGCTGTTCCAGAAAGTCGTGGCGGGTTCACTAAGTATTAATTCTGTCGTCTTTTTATTTCCTTTTAAGTGAAATACATTGTTTTTGCAAAGTATGTAGACTTCTCTGTGTTTAAAAAATGAATTTTGTTTGTTTTTGTTAATAAATATTTTTGGATTAAAATTTTTTTGTTAAAATTTATTGTTTGTTAATAGGTTGGATTTCTTTGGAATAAATTTTAATGCTGCAATGTTCACAGAAAACTCTAAACCTTGCTCTCAATGGGGTATGTAGACTTTACTGTGCGACTGTATTTTCAGCGTTAAAAACTGTAACCATTTCTGGTAGATAATCAAAGTAAAGTCAATACAAATTTTGTCTAGTCTTTAAATAGTTTTAATCCAGCCATAATAAATAAATTCTTTGAGCTAAAAAAAAAATCATTTGTAATGACACAACCATAACTTAAGAATAAATTCTTCCTTAAAATTTTATCGAATCTAAAGGCAGAGACCATGATGTTACATGACTTTATTGCTTCAATTTTGTTTGTACATACATATATTGTTATGAGGATGCTTAGCGTAAGTAATAAAAAGATAATTATCTCTATTAAAAAAGTAAAAGGATATAACCTATTGTGTCTGCTTATAAAATAAGAAATTCTAATAAATCAAACAGCATTCAATAGTAAAATTCCATTAACTAAGATAAACAATCATAAAATAAAAACAACTAGCGCAGAACAAAAAGACACAACCAAACAACACCTACAACGAAAATTATAACAACGTCATTTACATTTGATGTGATGAATTAGAATAAATGTTAGAACCGCTTAAAACATAATAATACTAAAGCTCCCTCTGGTGGTCAATAGCTCAGTCCTAGTTGTCGAGTAAAAACACAACAGTTGTGAGTTCAGTTTGAGTATTAACGTAAACAAAGTAAATAGTTAAAGTAATAGTTAATGCAATAAAATAACTTTATAAACTAAATGTTTACGTAATATTTTCATCTTAAGCAATTTTAATTTAAATGTTGGAATCATAAACAATTAAAAATAATGCTAAAATACAAATCCCCAAAAAGTTTTAAATTTTCTCACAGATATTCCCAAACGCCAAACACAATTTTTTATAATATATCATCATTTTATTAAAAAAATTTTCATTTTACAGATTAATCTCCTAATCCGATAATTAACAGTGGTGTAGTTAAATGACCTTAAACGTGATTTTTACGATTTAAAATGAATTTTAAATATTTGTTGGCATGCTCAAAATTTTGATTTCTTAATATTAAATTTTGTTTTATTAATAGGTGTGTTTGTTAAATTTGAATATTTTTAAGTTTTATTTTTATTAAAATTATTTTTAAAAATTAATTTTAATGCAAATAATGCTTCCAATAAAAACTTACAGTTTTGAGTAGAGCTAAAGCAACAAATGCACACCAAACAGCACTTTTAATTATTTGTAATAATTTTTTATTTGAGATAAAACCGTTACTGTTTAGGAAATTCAATTAAGTGTTTTTACAGTTACGTTTTCGGGGAAATTTTGAGATCTTACTTTTCTAGAATTTTTTCTTGCCATAATATGTTTCTGTACAACTGTGCTCAATATATCATGCCTGAACCAAGTTTAAGTAGAAAAATCAATAAATAAATCACAGTTATGAATTTAACACTTAGGCAGAAAACGATGCGAATTGTGTACTTTTTTTAATATTCTTTTGTTGCTGCAAATCATTTTAAATGTTAAATATATATTTTCCAACCTGAGAGTTTGAATCCATACACAAATATATATCGAATACAATCGTCCAAAGAGGTGAAACTAATTTCAAGTTTACGGTTGTAGAACCTGCCTACGGTTGTTTACATAAATGCACCTAAATTTTTTTCTTCTTAAAATCGAAAATAAATTTATTTTCTAAAAGCCGATCAAGCTTGTCGTTTAGAAACTTTTCCATGCCAATTTTTTATGAATTTAGCCCCATGTTTTCTCTTTTTTTGGGCTTAAAAATTGTACTTACAAAGGCGAGAAGTATGCTAAAAGGTTTTAAATGCATACTTTTCCGTACAATCATGTTGACAATCTAAATATAAGTTTTGAATTTTATTTACTTATAATTGGATTCATGTCCCCCCGGTGGCACATTGATATGTTTTAACGGAATCTCACCGTCATTACATGTGTCACCGGAGGTAAAGGAGAGTCCAGTCCCCTACAAGGCTAGCATGAGCCATCTGGACAACACCACTTTCAGCTTTTTGGCTTCTTAGCCTTTTAGCTGTTCTCTGCCCTCGTTTAAGTTGCGTGGATCGGATCATGTACAATGAATAGTCAGCATACTTGTGGTTGTGTTTATTAAGCTTGCAATCTTTAAATTTTATTAAGCTTGCATTTTTTCTTGACCGGGAGTTGGATAGTCTCCAACTCTTCAGCAAGGACTGAGGGCTGCGGCCTGCTCCGAGCTCTCGGAATTGCGACTATGTTTGACTGGAGGATAGACATATCCGAAGGCTTCCTGGGGCGTGGGTGAGGCTAAAATTCATCTACAGTGGTATGATCCACCGTCAGGTTATGGCTTGCATAGCTAAGTACTGACGTAATTCTTATCACGGATTGGATCATGTATGTAATAAATTTTATTTACACCGAGATTTTTTCTTAGCGCTTTTACCATTTGACAGTTAGTTTAAGAAGTAATATTATTTACCGTCATGCTAACAGGACATGCACACGTAAAGGAGTATTTTTTAGTCCACCTTATCCTTTTTTTAATAAATACAGTGTTATCGCATTTTTTCGCCCCACCGCAAAAATTTTCATCGGCAAAAAGAATTTTTCATCACCATAATTGACAACACTGATATAGTGTCACCGGTATTGTTTTTATTCTAGATAACATTTTACGTTGCATGTCATAGAAAAAACAAAATTTAAACATCTGTTTCTTCTTAAGAGATGTAAAGCATTAATGGAAAAACAACAAAAAGTAGATTGTAGAACTTTAAAGAATTAAAAAAAAAAACTTAATAAATTTCAAGTCAAATACATCTTGCATCGTGAAATAAATAAATTTTGCAAAATGGCGACTGATGTGAGAGATATTCTAGATATAGAACGTCCCAATACTCCTGAAATTACCAGGGATTCGTTTCTATCTACTAAGAAAAGAAACTTTGAGAAGTATGCAGTACTAATTTAACACTTATTGTTTGATTTTATTTAGTGATTGTGTTTTAATTTGCTGAATAGGGCAAAGGGACCATCGAAACGCCCAGAGGGTATGCATCGTGAAGTATTTGCTTTGTTGTATAATGATAATAAAGATGCACCACCTTTACTGCCAACGGATACTGCCTTAGGTATAGGCTCGGGATATAAACAAGCGAAGGCCCGATTGGGAATGAAAAAAGTTCGTAAATGGGAGTGGGCACCTTTTAGTAATCCTGCACGAAATGATGGTGCTGTTTTTCATCATTGGAAGCGAATCACAGATGAATCTAATGAGTACCCATTTGCAAAGTTTAACAAACAATTGGAGATACCTAGCTATAACGTAGCCGAATACAATGCACATTTGCAAACAAATCCTCAAAAATGGTCAAAAGAACAAACCGACCATTTATTTGATTTAGCTAAGCGGTGAGTATACTATATTAATATGAAACATTAATAAAGATCATATTGCACTTTAAACCAGGTTTGACTTGCGCTTTATTATAATGGCAGATCGTTGGGATCGTTCCCAGTTCGGCATAAAAAATGTTGAAGATTTAAAAGAACGCTATTACGAAGTGGTTGGCTTACTAAGCAAATCAAAGGCGAGTAATCCTCAGAATAATGGTGACAAAAAACCATTTGTGTTTGACGTAGAGCATGAGCGTCGTCGTAAAGAACAACTAAAGAAACTTTTCGAGCGCACCAGTCAACAGGTTAAAGAAGAACAAAATCTTATTAATGAGTTGAGAAAAATCGAAGCTCGGAAAAAGGAACGTGAACGTAAGACACAAGATTTGCAAAAGCTTATATCGCAAGCTGATCAACAGGGCGATGCTTCTATTAATGCTCAGAATGCTAGGAAATATGAAAAGAAATTGCACAAGAAAAAAATACACCATCAGCCAAGACCTTCGAAAGTGGATTCAGTTGTGAACGCTATTGAAGTTGGCTCAAGTGGCATTAAGTTTTCTGATTTACGTGGCACTGGTGTATCATTGCGATCGCAAAAAATGAAACTACCAGCAAATATAGGACAACGTAAAGTAAAGGCACTTGAACAAGCAATACAAGAATTTAAAGTTGGTAAGTTTTAATATAAATAACATAATATAAAATTTGCATGATATTAAAATATAAAATAAATATTTAAAGATCCTACTCCCCCACCTTCCGAGGAAATTTGTAATGCTTTCAACGAATTACGGTCGGATATGGTTTTACTATGTGAGCTTCGTACTGCTCTATCAACTTGTATTTACGAAATGGAAAGTTTGAAACATCAGTATGAAGCATCTTGTCCCGGGAAGGTTGTTAAAAAAAATTTATAATTTTTAAAAACTACTAATAAATATTTTTTCATTGTTAAGACTCTTAATATACCAACATCTTTAATATCACCTGGACTGCAACTAAAAACTGAGACTTTTGAGAATAATTCTAACAGCACAACATAATTATTTTTCCACAAGGTCTACAAAAACTTTAAACATTTTCATAATTTTAACATAAGTACATTAAAATAAGTTATTATAAAAGTAAATTTAACAAAAAATGCTTGCACACATACATACAATTTCAATTAAAAAGCAAATGTAATTTGAATGTGGAGATAAAGGCAGCCTATGCTTCTGCCCAATTTTGTTTTCCTTTTGTCATTTTATCGGCTTTATAGCAAGCTCTGTTTTATGGGAATATGAGTATAACGGTTTGCATACTCATTATATTTCTTTCTTCTGCAAAAACCACTCTTGGTGCA
Source organism: Trichopoda pennipes (assembly GCA_030448955.1). Taxonomy (NCBI): domain Eukaryota; kingdom Metazoa; phylum Arthropoda; class Insecta; order Diptera; family Tachinidae; genus Trichopoda; species Trichopoda pennipes. The sequence goes on along the minus strand of JASKUP010000056.1, from coordinate 6,792,312 downwards.
AGGAAACTTTAAGTGTATGAACTCGGTAATTGCTTTAATGCTTTTTGCTCAGAGAATGTGTTATCACATGTAGAATCTATTTCATTCCAAAAATCGAATTTTGTAAAAAAAAACTCCACAATTCAACAAAAATACATTAATAATGCAAAATTAGAAAGAAAAAATTAGGAAAATGTAACGGTATATAACCAAAAATTTAAAATTCTAAAAATATGAAATCAAAAATCTAAACTTCACAAATATGATTGAAAAATTAATTAGATATGTGAATATATGAACCCTAAGACCCGTTGTGAGTTAAAAATTAAAAAAATATCTACTTGATATAAGTAGTGTTCAAAAAGAATCGAAAAGTAATGTATTTGTATACGCTCCAACAAATGAACGGTAAGTAAAGCAACGCCACTGAAGTTGAAATTAACATTACGTATAGAATCGTTTGCCAGTTGCTATAAAGTTATTGATAATTTTATTTTGGCAACTAAAGTATTTGTAAGCAACCAAACGATTTAATTAAAAAAAGGAAATTTTAATAGGGCGAGACTGTTATTCTAATGATGATGAGCTCAGTCGAACTACTTTTTGAAGAAGAATATGTGCTAGACGTGACATCAGTTAGAAAGAATCAAAGGGATAACTGCAATTTCTAACAATTGCCATGTTCACTGGGGGTAGATGTTTAGGATAATTTTTAATAACCTTAGCTTTAAGGTGTATTATTGACTTTCGAAAGAAGCCGGTGTTTATTTAATGGGAGTATTAAAAATGACTGTAAAAGACAGCTATTAGTTAACAGCAATAACAACAATTTTAAAAGAGGTTCAGATTTGTGATATTTTGCGGAGGGTAGCTTTTGAAGATCCCATGGCAGTGACTTAACCTCGGTTTGACTCAATCTGCGTTTATATGGCACGATTTGCACCAAAACAGTTCGTAACTTCTGTAATTACAAATGCAACACTGGGTCAATCACGAATGGCGATTAACAAATTCGAAAATAAAAATAAAAGATTTTTTTGCCGGTTGAAAAATAAAAATATGTTAAAAATTCAAAATATAACCAAGCACATAAATTACGAGAAAATTATACATTTTCAGTTTTTTATAAGTTAACTGTGTGTGAACAAAATTTATTTGTTTGTATTTGAAAATGCATAAATGTAACTATAAAGCTTCGAATGCAATAAACAAGTAAAACAAAAAAGTTAAACCGGTGTGTTCACAACTTCATGGTAATTTTTTATCTTTTCACGAATATTTTCCATTTTGAAAAAAAGTTGTGCGACTTTTGTAGCCGATTGGATAGCTAACTGGAAATAGCGCATTGCGGCCACGGGTCCAACAAGAAAATTTTATAGTAAGGTGCATCAGTACAACGCAAGTGCCCCTTTTGAGCGGATGGCTATGGATATAGCAAGCCTATTCCCTGTCAGTAACTCTAAAAACCGGTATGGATTGTTTTAGCAAATGGCCTGAAGTGTATTCTATTCCAAACCAAGAATTCAAAACGGTGGTGGATGCATTTGTGAACAATTGGGTGTGTTAACACGGTGTTCCAATTAAACTGTATTCTAAACAAGAGCGAAATTTAGAGTCGGCCATATTCAAAGAGATTTGTGAAGTATATGGCATCAAAAAGATGAGAATGATACCACTGTATCCACAGTCTGATGGCATGATGGAAAGATATAACCTTACCCTAGAGGAATATCTCAGAAAAGCTGTCAGTGCAAACTAAAAGAATTGGAATGAGCATGTACATACCGCTCAGGTATCCACGATTCGACCTCACGTAGCCCAGAAAAAATCGCTTTTTTGGGACAGAACTTAACCTGCCGGCAGATTTAGAATTTGACATTAAATCAAGCCATGTACACAACGATAACGGAAAAGCTCTTCATACAAAAGAAGACCTCCAAGAACTTCATGAGTTTGTTTGCAATCGCATTAAAATGTCCAGCGATAAAATGATCGAGCAGCAAACACGGAGGGATTTAGAGACGGACAAATGTTTCTACTATTTAACCCACAATGTCGGTGGTTAAATGTTTTAAGACGTCACAGTGGTGAAGTCACCATCGTATTTATTTTGTGTGTATTGAAAATAGATAAATCGTTTAATTTAAAACTCTTAAAGTGGTATTATTTTCTAATAAAAGAACTCAATATAGCAAAACGTTTATTAAAATGACTAAACCAATAGTATATTGTACGTTTATAGCTTACAAAAAAAGCTCTTTTTGAATTCAAATTTCAAACAATCGATATCCAATTCCGGGTTTTGATCTCGTTTTTAACTTACATTGCTTGCAAAATTCCCCTGTTGATGTGTAAGAATTCAACAAAGAAATCGAATGAATACCACAGCATAGATTATGACTAAATAGGACACGGTGACCACAGTTGGCTTTTGTGGTTCAGAGAGCAAAACAAGTGGTTTATCTTGCCGTGTGAACATGCTATAAGGGTTTTTATTAGTTTACTTATTGTTAGCATTCATTAATTTCAAAATGTATTAAATTTCGTACTTTACATTGTCTTTTTTACATCAAAAACTATTACAGGCATATCTCGTTTAACGCTCAGGTTGCGTTCCTGAAGATTGAGCGTTAACCGAAATAGCGTTGAAAAAGGCACTATTTGCATTAAAATATGGGGATCCGTTTTTTTTTTTGCTGCCTTGAAGTAAAAAATGACAAATAAGATGGGTATTTTATTTAAAAATATATCTTTTATTTAAAGTGTACTTCATTTTAAAATTAGACATTAAATTATAATTCAAAATAACAATATTGCGATTACTAAGTCTGTACCGGACCATATCACTATTTCCAATGACTAATTTAATAAGAGACAAAATTTCACAAATTATTTATCCTTATAGGGGAATTCCCAGAATTAGGGAATTTTTTTAGCCTACTTTTATTTAAAAAAAAACGTATGGAAAAAATTCAATTTATGTATATTTTCTGCTGCTTTTTATGACGAACATGTTTCGAAAAATGATAAAAAATTTTAAAAAATAACGACAAAAAAATTGTTTTTTGAAGAGCGTTATAACGAAACAGCGCTAAACGAGGTAGCGTTAAGCGAGGTATGCCTGTATTTTAACTTAAGATTTTGTTGCTATTTTTTTTATAAAATAAATTAATATTTAAAGAACACAAAATGTTTTTAATTATATTATACATTGTGATAATGTGAACTAATAGCTTGATGTTTATGAATCGATGATGTTAAATTTAATAAAAAACGTTGCAAAAGTATGACGGATTTATGGCTTATAGTTTTTGTTGATTGCCTGAAGTCCTTGCAATCCCATCTTAGTACGGAAGGTAATAACTGAAAACATATTTTATAGATTTCGAAATGTAAATTTCAAAAACTAAATGACAAAGTGTATAAATAAGTTCAATTCTACCATGTTAATCCAGCTAAGTGTGGCATCTCTAGAAACATATGTAAGCGCACACATTGAACGCGCTGCAAAACAATATGTATATGTAAACAAATTTCGTCCCTTAATATAAAATTTTCTTTTTATATACGGAAAGCAGGAGAAGAAATAGTTGTTATTAAATATTTAAAATGGTTGCCGATAAAATGAAAAAGTGTGGTGAAATATTGATAAATTTAAAAAAGAAAAACAAAAAATCGCGAACGTACACATTTCATTGCACATTTTGTGAGACATCGTGGGATCAAATGAAAAAATTTTCGATGCATTTAGAGGAATTACATTTAAAGAATTTTGAGGAACATTCTGATGACATTCCGATGATATATGAGCCCGAAATAAAAATTGAAGAATCAAATGAAAATAAAATTTTACAAACAGATAATAAAATAACTGCGGATATTTCAAAAGACGATCCTTTGGAAACGGAAGCCACTCAGACACACATTACATCGGACAATGGAAAACTTTGCGAAATTCGGGTGAAAGATGAATATGGAAGTATTGCTAATAATGAATTGATTATAAAAAATGAAGACGATAATTACAGTGATGAGAACGATGAAGATTATAAGCCAGCTAAAGAAGTTAGGAATTTTAATTTTTTTTAATTTAAAATAACTAAGTGAATTTATTATTTTAGTATGAGAGCTCATCGTGCGAAGAAAGAATTGACGATTCTGCTGATAATGATTCTGAGGTAAATAAGATAAATACATAATTCCGAAATACTTTAGACAGGAGACAGTTAAAGTTGATACGAAGCAAGTCATCTTCATCTGCGCTTTATTGATAACGAAATAGATTATAGAAATAAATTTCAAGTGTTTTTAAAACAAATTTCTCAGATAAGCTGACAGGTTGTAATGCAGAAACAACATGTTAGTTTCGTTTTTCTAAACAGAATATTAATTTTGAATTTCAAAACTATTAGCCGAACTATTTACTGTAAATTTTAATTTAAAAAAATTAATTTAAACCCAGTATGAAAAAGTTATAAAGAAACCGGTGAACACGCCTCAAGGATATAAAAAATTATTTTCTTTCTTTAATTATTTTCTAGTAAATAAAACTAAGAAAAAGTAATAAAACAATTGCATGCAGCAAGTCTTTAAATCCGAAGTTAAGTTCAACTATTCCAAAATAGAACAAAAACTAAATGGAAATGGATCTATGTATAAGGCTTATCGTAATAAAAATTTTGTTATGTGCTTGGATTTTCCGACAAGGCTAAAATTACTTTTATTTGGGTACGGTTTTCCGTCGAACCTCGTCGACGTACTGGAGTACGAAAAGAACACTGAAGATGGCAAACGGCCGAAACCGGTTGGTTCACAAACCAAATTTGTCGAGGGTCGACGGAAAACCGTATCCAAATAAAAACAAATTTTGTATTTGTACATATTCCAAAAATTTAATTTTTTTGTTTCCAAATTATTACAGAAAATGTTAAGTCAAGTAGCTTTGACAACACAGAAATAAATGATAAGCTAAGCTTCTGTACCATATGTAACATTTCCCGACTTTGGTATTGGTGATAATCACACCATTTCGGCTCAAGAAATAAGTTCCAAAAGATATCCCACGGTTTCAGAAAGATAGCCTTTTAAATGCGAGGTTAACGTTGTAGAGACATAAATAGCATTACGCTTTTACTCTACTGCTACATATTGCAAGAAAAGTAAACCTGCTTATTATATTTACAAATTTTTTGACCAATTGTGAAGTCAACAAAAAAATCGATCCTAATAATCAATGGCGGCCTTTTTTTTTTGCTTAGATTTACTCATGTACATGGTTAGTCCTTTTCTAACTCTAAAGGTACTTGTAAGAAGTAATTAAAATTAAAAACAAATAGCAACATTTATACTTACAAAAAAGTAAGGAGCTACATCTTTTGCGCACAGACACTTACGACATATTTAAAATAGCGTTTTGGAAATAATAGTTTTATATTTGTTAACTTTTGAGTGCACTTATTCTTTTGTTTACTTCTCAGTTGACTAAAAAAATTTTTTAATATAATAAACAGCTTTACCATTTCTTAAATGCGGTTAAAGGTTCTCTGACGATTTGAGTTCAGTAATCAATGAAATGACAATATTAACTAGCACTACCACCAGTTATCAATTTAGTGAAAAGTTAATTAATATAACTGCTATAATTTTTTGTTTCTTTCATTTTGCAGATCAAAGAAGAACAAAAAAAGTTACGGAAACATCGTAAAACAAAACAAAAGCGCCAGAAAATCAATAAAGACTTTAAATATCTTGCTATAGATTCAGAAGAAAAAGACTTGAATATTGCTTTGCTGCAAGCTTTTGAGAAAAAACCTTTTCTATGGGATGTTAAGGAAAAATGTAGAAATGAAACTATTTGTCAAAAGGGTTATGAAGCTGTTGCAAGTGAAGTTAATGACAAATTTGACACTGATATAACTTGGGATTTTGCAAAGAATCGCATTAATAATATGCGCTTTGAATGTTCCTATGAGATTGAAAAGCAACATAATGGTGAAAATTATAAGTTGCCTTGGTACTATGAACATATGAAATATTTACAGCAAAATATTGTAACACTGACTAAAGACAGAGTAAGTTCAAATGCGATTTATTCTTACAGAAATAATAATAAATTAATAAACAATTTATTTTCAGATCAAAAAGAAACGTTTTGTAAGTAAATTATAGTTTATTTCTATTTTAATAATAACAAGAAAATATTTTATAACTTATCATCTCATCCGAGGTGAAAACTTGGCCTCTTAAACCCTAACATTGTGATGACGTTGCGTATTATTGCCTATCTAAAAAATATGAAAGCTAACGCCATCAAATTGTTTATAATTAGTTCGTTCTTTCAAACTAAATGGCAGAGTCGATCTTATAGTTTTAAAATTGAACCAATCAGCATACTATCGCCCATAAAAATTAATTTAATAGGAAATATTGAAAGCTCAACATTAGCCAAGGCCTTCAAACTTTTTAAATGTTAGAACAGATCAATAGGTGCCATTATTTCTCAGATTTGAAAGCCCTGTCATTCAAAATTAGTCTTTCGATTTTGAGAAAATTTTCTGCTTTGGCCGAACTCTTGTTGGAATGTGTATTCAATATTTACATGCGTAACTTAACCCTACCACAGGTAGATGCAATGCATCCACCAATGCCCTTGGGACGCATGGCAAAACCCCGAGTTGCAACATTTGGAGCACAGCATCACTCCTTGTTTGGGAGCCGGAGACTGTTTAATTGTCTGCCGTACCATTCGCAACATTCTGTCGAACATTTAACAGGATAAGAGTAGGTAAGGTTCAGCCGGCAGCTATGTTTCCACAGCCCACTTGGGTTCATTTGCTCAACCCTTTGTGTTAGCTGCGAAGTAGAGAAAAGAAAAAAAGCAACAGAAGAATAACGTCAAGATATATAGCCAAGAAACATGTGTTAAATAATGAAAATAAAGAGAGAAGTAGGATGTGTACGCGATAGGTGCCGAGGAATAAGATGCCTCACCAACAACCAGCATGCACAAGTATTCAGTCCGGGCTAGCGACTCCACTGGCGCCGGTAGTTAAACCACAAGTCAGTTTCAGATACCTGGTGCCATCTTTTATCCCCCATAACCTACAACGGTTGTGGTATGGAGGTTCAACAAATCTTCGTGACCCCGAGAGGGACTCTATTTAAAGTGAATAAAAGCTAAAAAGGGTTTCTTTTTCATCAGTGCTAAAGAAAGATAACAAATGAAGACCCAGGTCATGCCGGTTGCTTAATAACTTAATTGAGAAAACTGTTACAGCGTAAATGCAATGGTAAAACGCTTCAGTCTAACTTGTAGATGTTGTTAGGTAGATAATTTTATCATTTTTAGAAATTTTGATTCTAACTCGAAATGGAGAGTTACCGATAAAATACCATTTTCTAAGTTCATGTAAATAAACTTATTAAGTCATTTCTCTAGAAATTTTCAAATGTAAATGAATTTAATAGTTAATTTTTTAGTTAATCACTGTTTCAAGAACATATTAAAGAAAAAAGCTAATTTAAATCATTACTCTTCTTTAAGCAAAAAATAAAATCTTTTGATAATTATGTTTGAATTTTATAAGGAAAACAGACCACAAGAAAATACGGGACTGGTCTTAGCTTAAGCATCATAACCAGTGATGGGCGAAATACAGCCCGCGAGCCACATCCGGCCCGCCGAGAGTTTTTCAAAAAAAAATTAATCACCTATTAAAAAATTATGCCCAAAAAATAAATTTACATTATGTTTTAAAAAAGATATAAATTGACAATTTTAGCAAAAAAATGCAATGTTTTCATATTATATTGTGTACAAACTGCGTAGTTTTCTGGGAAATATTGTACACACAAGACAACAACAATTTTCTGATGCAATATTCCAAGAAGAAACATAAACATCATAAAACTCTAACAACTAATATAGAAAACCGAACGTATAACATAACAACTATTATATGTGAGATCTAGAAGATTCTTGAATATTCGAGTCAACATGCGCAACAAATATAAAAGCAATCAGTAACAGTGTAAATCTTGTGACGTAAAGAATAAATTGTGAAGTAAAATTATAAAGTTGCCAACGTACAGTTTTATTTGTGTAATTAAAATAATAAAATGTATTGTAAATATATGTGCAATACTAAAATAGTCTAAGTTTTTACCCCGATAAACGTCAATGGAAAGTAGAAAGAGAAAAATTGATTCGGAATGTCGAGTATTCATGGAAGTACTTCTTTATGGAATATAACCAAAAACCTATTTGTCTTATCTGCCAAGAACCGGTAGCTGTACTAAAAGATTATAATCTCGCTAGGCACTTTAATTCAAAACATCTTGGGTCGAAGTACTATAAAATGACAGATGAAGACAAGAAAGTTCATTCAGAGGAATTGAAAAGAAAAATATCTAGTCAGCAAATGTTTTTTAAAAATCAAAGAAGTGTCTAGCGATCCTCCACGTTAGCTGGTCACATTGTTGCCTATAAAATAGCAAAAAGCAAAAAGTAACAAACCGTTTTCTGAAGGAGAATTTATTAAGGATGTGTTAATTAGCATTGGAAAAGTATTATGCCCAGAAAAGGTAAAAGATTTCGAATTTATAGGGCTGTCACGTAGAACGGTCACAAAAAGAGTTGAAGCGATTTCTTCTAATTTAACCAATCAACTCGATGGACGTCTTAAAAAGTTTAAATATTTTTCAGTCACTATGGACGAGAGTGTTGGCAGGAGTGATACAGCCCAACTTCTAATTTTTATCAGAGGAGTCGAAGAAAACTTTGTAATAACCGAAGAACTTGCTTGTTTGAGATCTTTGAAAGGAAATACGACAGGAAAAATATTTTATGATGGATTTAGAGAGGGGTTGGAATCTCTTAATGCCCCAATTCCCAAATTAATTAATTTAACAACTGATGGAGCGCCTAACGTGGTGGGAAAAAATACGGGGTTTGCAGGAGTTTATAAAAGTCTGAATCCTGAAAGCGAAACAATTTTTTTACATTGTATAATCCACCAAGATGTTCTTTACAAGGCTGCCTTGGATATTAACCACGTACTTAATATTTATTATTTTGAAATTAATTAATACCATTCGAGCCCGTGGTTTGTTACATCGACAATTTCAAGAGTTTTTATCGGAAGTTCATGCAGAATTTTCAGATGTACTTTATTACACAAAGATCAGGTAGCTGAGTTGTGGGCATGCCTTCTCGAGAGTTTGGAGTCCTCTCGAAGAAATTAAAATTTTTCTAAAAACAAAACTGAAATTTGAGATGAGTGGGAAATATTGGAGGATAAGAATTGTTGCATTGAGTTTGCTTTTTTTACGGATTTACTCGAGCACTATAATAAACTGAACAAGAAGTTACAGGGAAGAAATCAATTTATAGATGAAACTTGGGACAGTTTGAGGTCTTTTAAAACTCAATTGTTTATATTTTCTAAATGTTTGGGAAAAAATTATTTGACTCATTTTCCAAGACTTAATTCTTTAAGGCCTGTGAGTGAAGAGAAGTTAAAAGTCTTTTCACGATATTTATTAAAACTGTATTCAGAATTTGAGGCCAGATTTGTAAACTTTAAAAAAATCCAACCATGTTTAGATATTTTTTCAATGCCTTTAAATGTTAATCCTGAGAATGTTCCATCTGATCTACAATTGGAAATTATAGAATTGCAATGTAATAATAATTTAAAACAGCTATTTTTAGATACAGATAAGCTTAATTTCTATAAATCCTTACCAAAAGATGAATTTCCAAAGCTAATAAATCATGCGCAGAAAATTATGGCAATGTTTGCTTCCTCATATTTATGTGAACAGGCTTTTTCAGTAATGAAATGCAGAAAACATTTAATAAGAAACCGATTGTCAGACGAGAGTCTATTTAATTTATTAAAAGTCGCATCCTCCCAGCTGGAACCAGATTTTGAGGAAATTATGTCAAGTCAGAAACAGATCCATGCTTCCCATACAGCTGGAAAATCTTAAAATCATAATAAACCGTATCTTATAAAAAGTTTATGTTGTTTTAAAATATTACGTAATATAACTAATAAATATATAGCTTAAACCGAACTTTTAATTGAACAGCAACCCCATAATTTTTTAATGAATGACCTTCTATGTTTTTTTTTAATTTAATGGCCCGCCGCAAGATTTTTTTAAATTTGTTGGCCCGCTACCCAAAAAGACTATGCTTTGCATTGTTAATAATTTTTGGTAGAAGTTTTGAATGCGTAGTGTATAGACAGGTGCACCAGATTTTATTTTAGATCTTTTCCATCACATAGTAGTCACGAAATAAGCCTCAGGGGTGAGAGTATCATATCCACTTATATGATATGATATGTCGTTCCTTTATTGGAATGGGCTTTATTAAAATTAATTAACTTATACCACTTATGTTGCATTCAACCTATAGATTTAAGTTACAATAACCGAAACCTGTTAATTTATATTTCTTTTGTTTTTTGTTTTCTTTTTTTAGAAAAACATAAATGAATCCAATTTACCCATTTTTATTGAACTTTATAAAAAATACGAGGATTTGTGGCAAGTTAAAAGTGTATTTTTTGGAATAACAGCAAAGAGAGATGAAATTTTCCACAAAATGTTGGAAGAATTGAAATCCAATTGGAATATAGACATAACTTTAGAACGTTTAAGAAATCACATACAATATATAAATCGTTTGTATTCTAAAGACAAGGAAATACAATTGAAATGTGAATTAGTAAATACGGAATTTTCACCCACATTCAGCTTCTATGATGACCTCTCATTTCTTAGCGATTGTCAAGGGCCATTCAAATGCTCGCAGTGCAATGAAATTATTAAAAAATATGAAAACTATCATATACATGTTGCGCAACACACCAACTCCAGACCGTTTAAATGTCCTCTATGTGAGTTGGCGTTTAAAAAATTTGATACCTGCATATCGCATGTTAAGCGACATCTTAGCGAGAATAGCCATCGTTGTGATATCTGTGGCAAAGGCTATCCTAAGAAATCAGAATTGGATCGTCATTTAACATATCATTCAGGTGAGAAACCCTATCTATGTCAAATATGTGGCACTGGCTTTCGAACCAGTCGTGATCATGATAATCATGTGCGACGTCACGAAAATCGTTTCCGTTACGAATGTCATATATGTAAAATGGGTTTCAATCATATGCACACACTCAACGATCATGTTAAATCACATCTTAATGTGCGTGATATTTTGTGTAATATATGCGGCAAAGGATTTACAGCAACGCGTTATCTTAATAATCACAAACTAATACATGAAGATAAAAAGCATTATAAATGTCATATATGCGGTAAGGAATTTGCTCAAGGGGCGGGCTTGCGAGCACATCGTAAACTTCACAAACCCTACAACTCAGCTACAGTTCAAATAAAAAAAGAAAGAAAAGAACCTAAAAGTGTATAAAATGTAAAATTTATTAATGTAAGTAAGTAAGTAAGCTCCTCTCTTTCCTCTTTATCATGTGCACTCGTATCCACATTTGCATCATGCCAACCAAGTAGATTTATAGAATATATTATAGTATAAACTAAATGATAGTAAATTGTTTAATATAGAGTAAGATGAAAGCAAACATGTAAAAAGGAAATAATTATAAATTAAAACTAAAATTTTGTTAAGGTTTTCACGATGGGTATTAAGCAAATTTGCAGTTTGTAAGTTTATAACTTTGAGATTTCCTGCCTTTTGCTTTTTGCTTTTTTTCCAAACAATGTAACAAATATTTAAGGTTTAAAAATTAAAACTATAAAATCATACGACAAAATGTTCTTTACATACAAAAGTACTTTTTAGGAAATTTCCACATGAAAAACAAATTGACACGTTCATTGTTTACACAAATAGTCATTTCATTCCTCAAAAAAGGCATAAAGGGCTTACGGCACATTGACGATACGCTCAAGCGCAGCAACAGAATCTACTTCGCACACCCGGGGGCTTTTAAATATAGAAAGGAAGGTGCATCTTGTATACCGCCAAATAATCTGCCCTGTCATCTCCTACGCTTTTCCGCCTTAGTTTGGGATTTCTTATTACCAGATGGCGAGTCTAAGGGGATAGAAGAGGTTAGTTTAAGTTGCCTGTCTTGGGCTTAGGCCTTATATGGTACCAAATAGCAAATTTCACAGGCCATCATGTGGATCAATCTATATGTTAGAAATGGTTGTGAAGTTCCGAGAGGTCGCAAGTTCCTTTCCTTAGCGAAGTACTTGGTTAGGGTGTGCTTCTCTAGGTCGCGTAATTTGGAGATTGTTCGAATGTCAAGGCACGTTTTTCCGGCAGATACCTTGACCTTAAAGTGGACTGACATTCCTTTCGAATATTCAGACCTCTTGTTTTATCTTTAAATACTGATAATAGCGTTTACAGAGTTGTTTTTTTTTCTATGAGTTTGTTATTTCTATTTTTTGTTGTTTCTTTTTTTAAGTTTATTTTTAAGTAGATATCTAAAAGTGTTTTCATTTTATTCCCTTTTGAGGAAAATAACTGATAATTTTTCAATTTTTTTTGCGAAGGATGCACGCACAAATTTGACTATTTTGATGTAGGAAGTCCTTGTAAAATACTTTAGTATGTAAAGAATATTCTTTTAAGATTTTATAGTTTTTAATTTTTAAAACTTAATTTTTGTAATTTTTTTTTTTTTTTGGAAAAATAAAATAAAGTAAAATTTATTATTATTATTAAATTGTTCTATTCTTTCCTACTCTCTTTTTTTCGACCTTTTTCTATTATTATTAATTTAATATGCTTTTATCCAGGCTCTAGGTCCCACCAATAAAAACTCTATGGTTCTTTTCTTTTTTCCATTTATTTAATTATTTAAAATTCAATATTTCGGATACCTTCGGTATCCTTCTTCAGGAACTACACTATCGAATAACAAAAGAAACATAAAAAATAGCAAACAAATTAAAATATTCATAACACAAAACAAAAATAAAAAAATAATCTGGACTTTGCCTTTTTTTTTGTTTTTCTTACATTCTAATTATCACGTTTACACTGCCCTCAGGTTATATTGCTGACTAATCTTGTTCCTTTCCTTTTCGTCCCATTTGTCCATATATTCTTATCATGTGTCTGTAAGCATTCGCACAATTCTCAGTGTCGACTTTAAAGTTAATTCTACGTTCTGCAAGAGTATTTATTATGTGGAGCATTTCAATTTTATACCGAAGGTATCCGAAATATTGAATTTTAAATAATTAAATAAATGGAAAAAAGAAAAGAACCATAGAGTCTTTATTGATGGGACCTAGAGCCTGGATAAATGAAAATTAAATTAATAATTGATTATTATTTTTATTCCACCTTTTTTTTCTGCTTTAATAAATAAGTATTTATCTTTATAAAGGTCTTTTTGTAAAGGTCTTTGTGTTACATTTATTTAAATAAATATTTGGTTAAAAATACACTTTTCACTCGTTATTTTAACCGCTTGAATGAATACGCTTTCATTATCGAATGTTAGTAAGACACTTGTTTATTTTTATTTAAAATTAATCTTAAATACTAACAATGAACATCTTAAAGCCATTTAGTACGCATGCGTATCTTTCTTATCAACTATTCTCCTTGTCTTCTTTTAGTGATAATAATACGTGCGATAATAAGGGTTATTAACCAAGGTCATATTAATTAGCCTAAACAAACATGAAATAAGAAACAAATTTTATCTCTAAAACATACTTAAGCTAAACAAATAAAATGAAAACCAATTTTATCATTAAACCGTAATTAGTCTAGACATAGGAAGTATAAATATGTAGGCATAAATGAAAACCAATGTTATCTTCATGAAACCTAAATAAATATGAAACGAATTCTATCCTGATAAAAGCATGTTCAATTACATTTGAACATTCTGCCGGGCATTTAAAGGTATTGGCGGTGAAAAATCTAACTTAACTATGGTCTTTGTACTGTTGTTGCATTTATACTTTCAATGGAGAAAAATTAAGATTGTAATTATAATAATAATTAAAATAAATGATATGTGTCCGAATACATGGTGATATTTCATTTTCATCAGTTCAGTGTTGTTACATCAAATGACTTTACCAACTTATTGTTTGCTTGCTGAAATTCTACGCCCCATGATGATGTCTGAATTGAAGTTTTCTTCTTGGTTGTAAAATGTTGAGAAGAGGACAAAGTTATTCCTTCATTCACTGCTGTACAACCAGCTGGCAAATTCAGTATTCCTTTTGAAGGTAATGTTAACCAGTCACGTGCCTTATTTGCGCAGTCTACGCTTGATGTAAGCTGATTTCTGTTGACAATTTTTTCCAAATATATTTTCTTGGAGTTTCTTGAAAATAACACTCAGCTGAAACTTCGCATGATCGTTCTACCGCAGGTTTCCAAGAAAATTCCTGTTTACAATTATATTGCCCTTGATGGTTTTTTGTACAAACGTTAAGCTGAGACTGCCACATCAAAAAATATAGATTTGTTGCAAAATTATATATGATGTAATCACCTTCGACTATAGGTATTATTGCAGTGCCATTTCTATCAACTGGTAGTCGAATGATTCGTAAATTTCTGAAGTATGTATATTTTATAAGGGTATTTCTGCTTGTATTACCAAACGGTTGTCCACAACAATACCCCTAGCCACCATAGAACTGTAAACTTCTTTCAGCTCTGTACCAGTTTTTGCTCCGAGCAAGATCAGATTATTCGGCAATAGTTTTTTAATGTTTAACAGTGTTGTGGAGCCGGTAATTAACCACGCGTCTTTTGATTATTTGTATTCAAAAGTCAATCATTTATTAATTGTAAATTATAATTAATATTGTTACGTTTATACCTTTTATAAACGTTTTGTTGTGAGTTCTTTATTGCAAAATAATTAACACCAGTTTTTAGAGTTTTTAAATTATTAACAATTTTTATTTACTTTAACTACACAAAAAAATGCACGTCTTCACTGTAGAGGTTTAATTTACTGATTGATTATCCACTCAGACGCTTCCCCTATTTATACTTGTCCAATAAGAATCTAGAAAATGTAAGAATCTTCTACTCTCTTTGTGTGTATGTTGTTGTTGTATATACTTGGCCAGTCGCTCCAGGTGGACCACCTTCATCTTAGTCCTCGGACTTTGATATTTCTGTATCCGATAAACCACGTCGTTCAACTTCTTGATCACCTTGTATGGTCCTTTCCAGTGCGTTTGCAGTTTGGGAGACAGTCCTTTTTTCCGGGTTATATATGGGTTATATAGTAGAACGAGTTGTCCTTCTGTAAATCCTTCTGTATTTGCTGCTCGATCATATCTGGCTTTCATTTTGTCGCTGGACATTTTGATGCGATTGCGGACAAACTCATGGAGCTCGTGCAGGTCTTCTTGTATCTGAGGAACATTTTCATCATCGCCGTGTGCAGGAATCGGTTTAACGCCAAATTCTTAGTCGGCTGGTAGTTTTAGCTCCCTCCCAAATACGACTTTTGCTGGACTACATGATGTTGAATCGTGGATAGCTGATCGGTATGCCAGAAGAAACTTTGGTACATGCTCGTCCCAATCCTTTTGGTGTGTACTGACTACTTTTCTAAGATATTCTTCCAGGGTGCGGTTGAATCTTTCTACCATGACTGCGGATGTAGTGGTGTCGTTCTCGTCTTTTTGATCCCATAAATATCGCACATTTCCTTGAATATGGCCGACTCAAAATTTCGTCCCTGATCGGAGTGCAGTTCTGTTGGAACACCGTATCGACACACCCAATTGTTCACAAATTCATCAACAACCGTTTTGGACTCTTGGTTCGGAATGAGATACGCTTCGGGCCACTTGCTGAAATAATCCATTACTACTAGCAGATACCGATTTCCAGCATTACTGACAGGGAATGGGCCTGCGATATCCATTGCTATCCGGTCAAAAGGGGCGCCGGCGTTGTACTTATGTAGCTTGCCACGACTTTTTCTTGTTGGACCCTTGGCCGCAATACACTGCTCGCAATTAGCTATCCATTCGGCTACAGATTGTGGGCAGCCTACCCAGTAAAATCGCTGTTTTATCTTTTCCAGTGTTTTTGTTACACCCAGATGGCCGCCGCTGGGACCATTATAAAACTGCTGCATTACATCTTTTATCCGGGAACTTGGCACGACGATTAAATCCGTTGTAGTTTTTCCATCTGCGCTTTCCCAATTTCGATATAAGCAACCATTTACCACTTTAAGGCTATTCCACTGAGCCCAGTATGATTTTGCCAGCGGGCTTTCTGCCGATATTTCATTATGGTCCGGTCTTATGTTCTCTAGCTTGGCCGATATAATTTTTGACAAAATGGGATCCTGTTTTTGGGCCTCAGACCAATCTTCTCCTGTGCCAATTTGGATTCGCCTCACATCAATGATAAACTCCTTTTCCTCGACTTTTGTACAGTGCCTGCATTCTACGTTACATGGGCGTCTTGAAAGGGCATCTGCATTATTGTGTTTTCCGCCTTACCTATGCACAATGCTGAAGTCATAGTTCTGCAGACGTTCAATCCAGCGTGCAAGCTGTCCTTCGGGGTTTTTAAACTGCAGCAACCACCGTAATGCGGAGTGATCCGTCCTTTTAGTAAAGTGTTGGCCGTATAAGTATTTGTGGTAATGTTTAACACACTCCAGTACGGCTAAAAGCTCCCGTCGTGTTACGCAATAATTTTTTTCGGGCTTGGACAATACTCTGCTATAGTAGCCAATAACTTTTTCCGTCCAATAAATCGCCTGAGAAAGCACTCCTCCTATTCCGTAGCCGCTTGCGTCTGTATCCAATATAAATTCGTGTCCAGCTATCGGATAGGCGAGGACTGGTGCTGTACACAAAAGCTCCTTTAGCCTTTGAAATGCCTCTTCAGCTGCCCCACTCCAGTGGTATGGTTGCGATTTTCTGGTCAACTCATGCAAGCTGGCAGCCACTTGAGCAAAGTTCGGCACAAATCGGCTGTAGTATGTGCAAAGCCCCAGGAAACTACGTAGCTCATGAAGATTTTGTGGACGAGGCCAATTCTTTACTGCCAATATTTTATCCTCGTCAGTTGATACGCCCTCTGTTGTTACACGATGCCCCAAGTATTTAACCTCTTTTTGAAACAGCGCACATTTCTTAACACTTGATTTAAGTCCTGCAGCCGCTATACGCTTGAGAACTTCATCCAAGTTTTTGAGGTGTTCATCAAAAGTCTTTCCCATCACGATTATATCATCCAGATACACTAAACAGGTCTTCCAGTTAAGCCCCTTGAGTACGCGTTCCATTAAGCGCTCAAAAGTAGCTGGAGCATTGCAGAGCCCAAATGGCATTACTTTAAACTGCCACAACCCATTGCTCGCGCTGAAGGCAGTTTTCTCCTTGTCTTTATCGGCTATCTCAACTTGCCAATAACCACCCTGCAAGTCTAAGGTAGAGAACCATTTTGTTTCGGACAACGTGTCTAAGGTGTCGTCAATTCTGGGTAGCGGATAACTGTCTTTCTTAGTGACATCATTAAGTTTTCTATAGTCCACGCAAAATCTAGTGCTGCCATCTTTCTTCTTTACTAGCATTATCGGCGAGCTCCATGGACTTGAAGATGGCTCAATCACTACGTTCCGCTCCATTTCGTTAATCAGTTTCTTGACCTCGTTCCGTTTTGCAAGGGGAACAGTCCTGGGTGCTTGTTTTATGGGCTTCGCTTCGCCAGTATTTATTTCATGTTTCACAACTGCTGTTCTACCTTGGCTTTTGTTATTTAGGGCAAAGAAGGCGGTATGTTTTCTTAGCAACTGCTTCGCTTTATTTCTATCGGGTGCTTTTAGTTCTGCTACCCATTTATTCACTTGCTCTGTTAGCAAATCCCGTTCTTTAGCTGCCATTTTAGGGCATTCTGGATATGTCGCACAATTAATTACGGTTCCTGCCGGCTCACATCGACCAATTTCAGCATTTTCGCCAATTGTCTTCTCGCTGCTGGACAGATTTAGTAGTCTCACAGGAACTTTCCCATTGCTGCAGCTTTTCACGAGAGCTTTAGCTGTTATCACATTCTTCCTTACGTCTTCTGGTTCTACCACACACAACCGGTTGTCCACACAATCTGCCTCCACACCTGCCCAAACTATAGTTTCCGCCAGAGGTGGTAGTTTTCGGCGTTCGATCGCAAATAGTTTCCTTACTGCGTCCCTGCTCTCATATCCAACATTTAAGGGGATCTCCACGTTGCGCCAGATTATTATCTGCTGCCCCATATCCAGATTAATACCGTGAGCTATCATGAAGTCTGCACCGAATAACTTCATCCACTATATCAGCGACAACAAGCACGTGATCTGCGCTGATGTTTCCGATAGTCAAACGTACCCTGGCTCTGAATCCCCAGTGTTTGATTCCTGCTTTACAAATGAACGGTCTACGAGGTACGCTATGGAGTATTCCATTCAGAAATTCTTGGCAGGAAACATAGGATTGTTGAAGCTTCCGCCGGAAATAATTTACTCCTTTAACGAAAAGAAACAACTGAG
This sequence comes from Trichopoda pennipes, assembly GCA_030448955.1. NCBI lineage: Eukaryota > Metazoa > Arthropoda > Insecta > Diptera > Tachinidae > Trichopoda > Trichopoda pennipes. Next base: position 6,773,782 of record JASKUP010000056.1, on the reverse strand, counting down.
ATAAACGCTACTTAGATGTGAAAACTCATCGTAATATTTTGAAAACGGACTAACGAAAGGTTCACCGGATAATATCAGGTACCATAGCCAATTTTAAACGCGACCATTGGACACACTTTTGTAAAACGTATGACTCGTCCGTGAATTCGAAGTTTGGTTGATACTGATGGCTCAATCATTTCTGGCAACACCGGTATGCCTAATTTTCTTACCATATTTTTTTTTTCTCCAGGTAACCCCTGACCAAACGGGTCGTGCGGATCCATTCGGTGCAAGAGCTAGAAATGTAGTGTCTACTTTGGACAGGATAACACCTTGGACAATTATGAAGAAGTTTTTAACAAATATGGCTGGTCGTGGCAAAGGTGGTAAAGGCTTGGGAAAAGGTGGCGCTAAACGTCATTGTAAAGTATTGTGTGACAATATTCAAGGTATAACAAAACCTGCTATAAGACGTTTAGCTCGACGTGGTGATGTAAAACGTATTTCTGGTTTGATTTGAGAAGATACTCGTGGTGTCTTAAAGGTATTTTTGGAAAATTTTATTCGTGATGCAGTCACCTATACTGAACACGCCAAGAGGAAAACCGTTACAGCTATGGATGTTGTCTATGCTTTAAAAAGACAGGGACGTACTTTGTACGGTTTCGTCGGTTAAACAAATTTAAAACAAAATAAAACATTATATTACGAAGAGAAAAGTTCTGGCATATGTCCACCACGATCATACTAACAGATGTCGATACTTTCATTTCAATTTTTAATCACTTTTTGGTCCTATTTCGTTAATCATATTACGAATTTTAAGTTTTAATCGATTCAATTGGTTCCGTATAGACTCTGTCCTTAACATAGCCTGTTGATTGTCGTGAAATTATGCGATCGGGAAATTTGGTTTGATCGTTTAATTGGCTGTGTGATATGTGTCTGAACCACTTGTCAGTTATATCCACGTTGTCAATAATAGGCCAAAATTGAGTTGTTAGCATCTCGCGGTAGCATGATCCAAGATTTCCACACTCATTTTCGAAAGGAAAAAATGCCGAATCACGCCTCCGGACCACATAGCGCACCATACAGTAACACGGTGAGCATGCAAAGGCTTTCCAATTATCGCTCTAGGAGTTTTAGAAGCTCTCAAATGAGGCAATTTTGCTTGTTGACATACCTTGACAAGTGAAAATGGGCTTCGTTTGAAAAAAGTCGTTCCTTAATGTATTGAGCGAATCTACGGCTATTTGACTGGTCAGTTAGCTTTAATTCCTGCATCCGTTGAACCTTGTAAAGCTTCAAACTTAAATCCTTATGCAAAATTCTTCATACGGTGCTTTTGGGTAACACCAATTGTTCAATAGGTCAAGGAGTTAACAAATTTGGATATGCTTCAATACTGTACCTCACGGCTGCGATGTTTTCTATTGAACAACCCGATCAAACATTTTGCATCGAGCCTGTCGACTCAAATTTAACGACCAAGTAAATTTTTAATACTGATCCTAGGGGGCTAATTGTCGCAGTCGAACTCATGCGAGATTTACTCGAAGTTGCAAGTTTTTTTACTTTTGGGATTCTGCGTCTCGTTATCGAGTAAGTTGTATCGATATTTTTGATGATGGCACTCGATAGCGAGCTTACGTTCGAACGCAATCGTGCGAGTTTAAATTCGATAGCAAATTTGTTATCGAAATTTTATTTTTAAATAGTTTGTTGGAAAAAAGGAAAATGTAATAATAAATTTTTCGATATTTTTTTCATATTAACTTAATTTTATTAAATATTAGTTCAAATACAACAACAACAAATTTTAGGCAAAAACAATTTCTTGCTAATTTTATGTTTGAATACAGCAATTTTTCAAAAGGCGTTCTACGAAATATATGTCAAGGAAAGGCTACGGCTAATAGACTTTGGAAAACCATATTACAAATATTGGAAGCAGCAGGCATTGATATTGCTGTAACTGTTTTAAAGGAGGTCCGGACATTCGGATCCCAACACCAGCAACACGAACAAATACATGACAACAGCACAGATCCGTCTCAAGAAAGTGATGACTTAATCATACAATTAATGGATGTAGTTGAGGAAGAAGAAACACTAAAAAAGAATATATTAGTTTGCCAAGACTCTTTCTTCATCATTTCATTTTTAAACCTCTAAATTTACAAATTAAGCCGCTGTAGCTTACTCATTGTTCGGCAGCCCAATGGGTTACTTGTGTCTCGGATTTGTGCATGTCACCGGTTAAACAAAAAGAAAAACACTCAAAATTTAAAATAAAATTGGCACTTCTGTTGATATGTTTTTTGTTTACTTATTTCTAGTGTTCGTAGTGTTTTTTTTTTAAATTTTTTACAACACCTTTTTTAATATTTTTTTTAGTAATTAATTTTAAGCACTAGCAGGCATGTTCTGAAAATCACGTGATTTTAAACCACGAACGGTTTTGAAATCACGCAGACAATTTGATGCTGTTCTGCAAATCACGCGATTTTAAGTTTTTCGGCGTGATTTTAATTTTTCGAAAACACGAGAAAACAGCTGATTTTTAGACCTGTGTTTTTCTGTTTGCTTTCTTACATTCTTATCTAAACAACTAAAGTTAAAATTAAATAAATAAAAATGTCCCCTGTTAAAAACTAGGTTAATACTTTTTATTTGTTTATAATATTTATTTACATCCTTTTTATGTAATCCACAGCACACCTAAAATTTCGCGTCAAATAAAAGTTGAAAAGCAAAAAAATTCTAAATGTAAAATAACCAAATAAGAAAACAATAATTACGAAGTTGCCACTGTTTTCATCGATGAAATTTGCTTACATGTTGCACTAACTTCTTTCTAAATTTACACAAAAATGGCTAAATTATGAATTATTCTTGAATTATTCAACAACAATTATTATATTTTGTGTTAAGTAAAGAATATAATGGTATAAATACCACATGACTTTCATGACTTTTTAAAACTGTGTCAATTTGGCAACCTCAAAAATGTCTTCGAAAAACAAGCCAGCTGACTGCTACAGAGAAAAAGTAAATCACGAACATTGCCAAACAAAGCAAAACTATTTTTTACAAAACAAGCAGTACCTTTGGAAATTTTTTAATATCTATGTTTTTATGTGTATAAAATATAATTTTATTACAAAAATAAATAGAAAACACATCCTATAAAATATATAATAAATATTTTTATATATTCTAGAGGAAATACTTAGAAAAAATAAGCAAGTGATTTCATATCGGCAAGCATTTAGGTGACCGGTTTAAAATCACGCTTTTTCAATATTTTTAGTGCGCAGAACACCTTTTACGTGATTTGAAATCACTTTGACAAAAAGTGATTTTCAGAACAGGCGTGTAGGTCTTGTTTAATAAAAAACTTTTTAAAAAACTTTATTTTTTATTATATTTTCGATATTTCGTTTTAAGCACTAGGTCTTATTTAATAAAAACTTTTTAAAAAAACTATTTTTTATTATCAGGCATGTTCTGAAATCACGGTGATTTCAAATCACGAACGATTTTGAAATCACGGGAGTGATTTTTTGGTGTTCTGAAAACCACGAGATTTTTTACTTTTTAATAGTGATTTTCATTGTTCTAAATCACGAGCTGGCAGCTGTTTTTGTTTGTGTTTACTTAAAACATTTTGTATTTTCAAGAAAATTAACAGAACAAGTTTTTAATATATCGTCGTGTCTTCTTATATAGTGTAAAATGCCTGCAGCAAGCTTGTTGGCAATAATTGAACTAAGAAGAAAGCAATTAAATAATGAGCGTCTGAAAAAACGGTACTTCAGAGACTTATCCAATCCCATGGAATTGGATGAGAAATCGTAAGTTAACAGAGTTTATTTTTAAAGAATGATTTTACTTAAGTGACATTTTAGATTTATTTCTCTTTACCGCCTAAATAAGAATGCTTTCCAATTAGTACTGGGTAACATAGCAGCACACTTACCAAAATGCTCTATTCCGGAAAATATACAACTAGCAGCTGTGTTGAGATATTTAGCAGTTGGATCGTATCAAGGTGTTATAGCTAATGATATGAACATAAGTATGGGACGGTCAACATTTTGTAATGTTTTATGGAACGTAACAACTACCAAAAAATTCCTCAAGAAATCTTGCGTCTTGCTAAATTTATTAATTTTAAAGTTTTTATGTGTAAAAGTATTAATTTTATTAATAAAATAAACAAAAAACAAACCATACTAAGTGCATGTAATAGTTTTATTGTTTAATTCGATGAAAAAGTCTAAAAAAAGCTCCATGTGATTTGAAATCGTCAGGCTATTAACTGAGTGGTTTTAAATCACGAAAATTCAAAAATTTTTGTGCGCAGAACACCATTTCAGTGATTTCAAATCACTACACGAAAAAGTGATTTTCAGAACATGCCTGTATATTTTCGATATTTCGTTATTTTTGTTTTTCCTGATGATGCCAACCAACGGTGTGGCAAAATATCGAAAATATAGTAAAAAATAAAGTTTTTTAAAAAGTTTTTTATTAAATAAGACCTAGTGCTTAAAATTAATTACTAAAAAAAAAATTTTTTTTACAACACTTTACTAAAAAATCGATTCGCAATATATCGAGTCCCATCATCAGAAAAACTCATACAATCGAAATTAATTTAGATACGAATTTATTTCGATCACGAGTCCCGTAATTAGCCCCCAGGACAATTATGTTGTCCAAAAATATTACGAATTTTACAAAATGTAACCCTAACGGAACCCCCATTTTTTTTTTGTTGAAAAGCCCATTGTAATCTATGTAATTGCCGTCTTAATTTATAAATAGTACTTTCCTGAACTCCCAAATACAAAATGAGTTGTGTTACAGAATTTGAACATAAAGTTGGAAAAACGGATAACGCTAAATAAATGGCTAAAACATTTCTGCTAGACCAATTTTAATGAAATTAATAGTGGCTGCAGACTTAAAGAGAGCTTCCAAATATAATAAATATCCCATAAGCTTCAAAGACAAGAAATAATCAGGCATGTTCTCACAATCGCAAGGTTTTCAAATCGCCAGGCGGCTTAAAAACGCCAGTTTCAATTTTAGATGTTCTGTAAATCGTACGTTTTGCTGGCGATTTGTTTTTGTTTTTCTTTTTGATCTTTTGATCAGCTGTTTGTTCAAATCGCCATTTTAAAGTAAACAATTGACACAGGAACTTAACTTATTTTTAATTTAAATAGTGTAAAATTGTTTTAAATTTTTGTTGAAATAAAAAGAAAACATATTAAAATTTAATTGTGAACCATTTTATTTTTTCTTGAATGTTTTGTATAAGCAAACTTAATCACTTGACTTCAGTAAATGCTTGCGAGTTGAAATCGCAAATATTAAGCGTTTAGCGTTTGTCAGAACACCAATTTTAAGCGTTTTGCGTTTTTGAGAACATGCCCGAATAAGTTACTGCCAGTACTTGATAAATTAAACCGGCTTCGCGAATTATTTAATCTGTTTAAAACTTAAATTCTTTAATATTCGCAACACTAAGAGTGAGAATTTTATCACATTCAGTTCCTAGTCAAATAGACAGCTCTCACGGGAATTAATTACATACAAGATTTAAGTTTTATTTCGTCTAAATAATAGGAAAATATTAACCAAATTTGAAATATTAATGACAACTTGTTTTTAAGACTTATTTTGTTAATGTTTAGCTGGCATTCGCATCCTCATTTCAGACCAAACTTCACACATCATTGGATGGTTTAAGCATTGACATTCGACTGGATCTGGTGGATCTTGGTTGTTTCGTAAGCATTCTGAATAGCTGGGATAGGGAGCACATTCCTTTAAACAATCACTTATTGAGCGTGTTATTTTACATTTGGGTGGTGTGCGTGGTGCACGACAACTAGGCATCTTAATCCTTTGACATTTTTGGCTTCTTTTGTCCATACAAATTTTAGAACCACCCATAGGGCATGCAGTTTTTGGCCGTGTTGCATGTGCTCTTCTTTCCAGTGGTGGCAACTTATCTTCGTCACAACAAAATTTCTTGGGTTTAATTTGTAATTTCGGGCAAGACACCCAAGTCTGTTGGTATTTTCTCTTAAATTTATCAGACATTTCATAATAAAGTTCATCAAATCGTGGATAATAGTCGGGACAAGGATCCTTACAACATTCCGGATTCTCCCACATCGAATTTGTCTTTTTCAGCTCTTTCTTTGCTTCCAATCGGCGAACCTTAGATGGGCATGGTTGCTGTTTTCCAAGCGTTGCCGCTGAACATACAGGATTATCATCTACAGCGCACTTTGTGGTAGTTTTATAACGCCTAAAACTCCAAATTGGAGCTTCTTTAAGCGGTTTAATCGTCTTAGATAGTATTTGAATTGACATTTTGGAATTTAGAATTTTTATAAAAAATTTTTAAAAGCGTTTTTTTTTTTTTTGTTTCTATCAAAATGTAAAATAAGAATGAAATCAAATCGAAATTTTTTCTGATTACTTTTGTTGATAAATAACGACATGATATCTTAGATTTATTAGCTTACAGCAAGGTACTATTTAATAGAGTATAACATTGCTTTCGTGTGGAAAACTCTGTTCTTTTCCAAATTGATTGATTGATTTCAATATATTTTACGCAAATAAAATAGAGGTGTATTAAAACAAAGATAAATTTTGTAATTAACAGAAAATATACTGTTACGGATGCGTCTTGTTTAAGTTTTAAAAGAAAATAATTAAGTAGTAAAGTAAACAACTGGGTATTCTGTTTACTAACTGCGTGGCTTGCTAAGAAAACTTATGTACGCAAGACAACAACAACTTTCTACTTAAAAACTGTGTAGAAATTTTATACACCCAAAACAACAACAATCGGGAAGAAATTTTGTCAGCATTAAAACAAAAATACAGACAGACCTATAGGCGGCATGAATAACATAACAACAAAATGTGATACAAAGGGAGTAGACGAATCTTATTTTTTATAGACTTCTAGTGGAATAATACACAAAAGGCAGCGTCTGAGTGGATAGTTAGTTAGTTAAAACATAAAGCTCGTGAAGTAAAGACTTGCATCTTTGGTAAATTGTTGTGTAGCGCCAACGTACAAATCTTACTTTGTGTGCAGTTAAAGCATATAAAATTGTAATTAATTTGAAAGCTCTATCTGTTGTTATTTTTTTTGCAATAAAGAACTCAGCAACAACAAAACAAAACGAATATAAAAGGTAAAAACGTAACCATACTTTATTTGAAATTTAAATATGAGCTTTGCCATATGACCACTGCGGTTGGCTGGAATGTTGTCTAATCTGAAGTTCCAATTTTCGATGACTATTTCCAACAAATATATCGACAATAATAATATCGACAATACAGCTAGTGATGTCCTGCAATTGGCCAACTGTTTCTGACTTATCGACACGTTAAATCGCCAGTTCTTGTGTCCCAAACTTAAAACTTTTTAGTAACCAAACGTTTCCTTCAATAAATCAACTGTGGCACGAGCTGTGTGATATACTACGCAGTTTTATTAAAGTTACAGCTCCTGCACCTAATGGTTGTTTAATTGATAAATGAAAAAGTTTGTAAGCAGCTCTCAATAACTGTAACGTTATGATCATCATCGTTTTTAAAAAAGTACCGACCAGTAAAGGTCTTTAAGTCTGGAGGCCATTCAAGTAGTAAAGTATCTTTCTCCGGTGGACTTGTTGACCCTAGGTGGAGCTGGATTTCTTTATGAGGGTGCAGACTTCTATTTTATCATAGAAGAATATTGTTGACACTGTTTACAATACTGCTCAATAACTAATTTTATGGCTATATTACGGAAGGCAACCAAAGTTCGGTTGCTTTGAAAACTGGCAACGCCACTGAAGTTAAAATTAACATTACGTATGGCAACTTTTTTCAGTTGCCAAGAAGTTATCGATAATGACATCTAAGCAACTAAAAAAAGTAAACAAAGCTATAAGATAAAGCATTTGAAAATTTTAAAAATCAAAGTGTACAAAAATTAAGTGGTGAAGAGAATGAAGTGCAAAATGTGACATCAAGTAGACGGCACTTGAGGGATAATTCAAATCCTGCTCTACAGTGAGTTCATGTTGTTAATTGAATTTATTTTAAATAAGCATGATTTCGTCTTCCCAAAGAAGCGGTATTTTATCTGGTGGATAATTTAAAAACAATACTTCCGCTGTTAAAGGGCTGTGCTGCGTCAAGGTTTTTAGAAAGCATATGGTAATGATTTCAACCTTAGAATAGCACAATCTACGTTGTCGGTGGTTTTAAAAGAGATGATCTATTTGATCGAGAATAAAATCTGTGGAATTTGGATAAACTGTAAAATGACAGAGGAAGAAAAAATAAAACAAGAATAGCTGCTATCCAAAAACCAAGTTTCCTGGCTTTGTGGACTGTGTGTATGGGGCACACGTACGAATCCTAATACCTAAAAGCACAGACCCCACGAGCAACATTGGGCCTGGCTTTCATATCTTTAATTATAAGATTGAATTGTTGTCTGCTTGTTATTTTTACGATTTTGAAATCTGTTAGCTTAGAGCATTTTAATATTATTATTTCAATATAAAAACAAAACAATATTTTGCTTATCTATTAATTTTACTCGCTTTTTTGATTTAACAACTATACAGCAACTAAAAATTTGTGGTTGCCAGTTTGGCAACTTAAAATAACAGCTGTTAGTTATCAGTTGCCATACGTAATATCATTTTGGCAAACGGCAACGCAACTTAAGTTCGATTGCCATCCATAATCGAGCCATTATTTTTAATTATTTGTTCTGTTTTGTGTTCTTTCGTTTTGTTTTTTAGTCCGTAGTTAGCTTTGAGTTTAACATCATTTTTATTTAATTTAGTTGCCTCCCTTTTTTCCGTTTTTTGGGGAATTTCTTTATAATTGTTTTTATCCTTTTAATTTTTCTAAAGCGCTGTATAAACAAATGTACAAAATTTATTATTTGGTAGAGAGATGTAGTTCTTGGAAAATACTTTAGTATGTAAGAATTTTATGTTTTTTTATAAGAATTTTTTGGAAAACAAATAGCCTACAGGTGCCCCTGTAGGCTAGTAGGTAATGTACTAGCATGCCAGTATGGGGGTTGTGGGTTCGATTCCCAACGAAGACCTTGGTTTTTTTTCACTACAAAATTAAAAATTGACTGCCGGTGGGTCTGCTCAGCGATGAAGGCATAGTCACTGGTCGCTGTGGTGTCTTTATACGGCAGTTAATTTCCGACTATCCTTCTACTTTCACCACCTGTTTCATCTCTTCTATATCCCTTTCCTAAAGAATGTAGCACGGTACTTGACTAAATAGGCGTTGTTGCCTGAGTGCTACTTCTCTTTACAAAAAAAAAAAAATAAATTAAATTGAGCTTTTATCTATTATTGGCTCAGTTGATTAAAATGGGTCGAGACAAGCACTGCACTTCTATTTTAAAATTAAGGTAATAGGGCAATTCTATAACGAAAATATCCAAATAAATGCAGTGCTCAAAACCAAAAACGAAGCCCGAAAGAAGAGGAAAAAAGCGTAAAACATCAGCGAGACTTGACAACATTTTGGTGTGCAAAGGCAGCATAGACTTTTTTCTATCATCTGGGGAGCTGAAAAATATTTTAAATACACCAGTTGCGAGTCGCACAATTAGAAACAAGACTCTTAGAAGACGCTGGTTTAAAAGTCCGTAGTGCTAGAAAGGTAGCAGTTTTGAGCAAGCATTATTTACCAAGGGTTAGATGAAACCAAAGTAAATATGTTGGATATGATGGAAAGTCCTTCTTCGTATGGCCCTAAGTATAAAAAAAACTATAAAACATGTCGGAAATAGTCTCTCTTTATAAGGTTGTTTTTAGTCTTCTGCCCTTGGTGCTGCAATTATTAGATAGACAACAAAAATAACACCTTGTGAACTACCTCCACATTCTTAAAAAAATGTGCCTGCCTATTGGGAATAACGCGGCGAATGTTGACCTGCAAGTAGTCAATCTTTTCAGGTTTATCGGCATAGAATAGCAACTTTACATATCTCCTAGTGCCCCCCCCCCCCTCGGGGGCACATTGATATGTCTTGATGGAATCTCACCATTATTACATGTATCACCGGGGGTAAAAGTGAGGACAACTCTACTTTATTGCCACGGAAATCACTAAGCCCCATAGTTCAGCTTTTTGGCTTTTTAGCTGTTCTCTAACTGATTATTGAGGTTGGCCTTTCGGGAGCACCGTGGTGGTTGTGGTTGCGCAGAATCATTCACTTTTGACGTTAACACAGGGTAAATGATTCAGATCTAGTGAGCATGCTTGTCATGTGTTCTGGACATGGAGTTGGATAGTCTCTGACTCTTAAGCAAGGAGTTGGGGTGGCGCCCTGTTTCAAGCTCTCGAAATTGCAACTAGGAATGACCTGTTAGATAGAAGTACTGCAGAAAATATTGTTGCTGTTCGCGATAGTGTGGCCGAAGAGCCGTTAACCGCAACTGGTCGTCGTGCCCAACCTCTCACGCTCATCGTTTATGCATATTATGGATAAAGACTTGTATTTACACGCTTCGTCAATAAGCAAAATTGCCGCATTTGGGCAAATGATAATCCAAGAGTGATGGTCGAAAAACCAATGCACCCACAAAGAGTGACTTTTTGGTGCGGTTTATGGGTTGCCGGTATCATCGGGCCATATTTTTTCCGAAATGATACCGGTCAGGCAGTTACTTTTACTTTTTTATGGTCCGAGTTGGAAGATATGGATGTAGACGATATGTAGTTTTAACAGGACGGTGCCACTTGCCACGCAACTAACGAAACAATGGCTCTCTTGGGCGACAAATTTAATGGCCGTGTTATTTCACGTGGTGGCGATGTCAATTGACCGTCAATATCATGTGATATGACACCGTTGGACGTCGATAAGCCAGCAACAATTCAAGAGCTAAAGGATGAGATATTTCGGCGCATTAGCGGCATCGAACCTCAATTATTCCTCAGCGTCATCGAAAATTATGCAATTATGAATGAAAAATAATGATTCTGGCACATTGACAGATGTCAATTCTTTCATCAAGATTTTTAATCTCTTTTTGCTAAATTTCTTTTTAAGGCTGAAATCCATTCGATTGGATTTTTATAGAATCTGTCCTTAATATAGCCTCCACAAAAAATAATGCAGTGGTGTTAAATCACACCATCTGGCTGGGAACTTAACTGCTGGTTGCCGTGAAATTATGTGATCCTGCAATTAAGTTTAGGATTTGACTTTGAAGCCTTACAAGGTTCAACTGGTGTAGGAATTGAAGAAGGAAGATTCGCTCAATTTATTCAGGAACAGCCCAGGGAAATGATTTCCCTGGGAGTTAATTTTTCCCAAGAATGAAATACCCCTATTCTCAACAGTCGGGAAAGGGGGGAATAACATGGGAGATAGAATTTTGTACATTCGAAATCAGCTGTTTTGTGTCAATTGTTTTCTTTTAGTTAAATATTTTCAATAAGAAAAGTGGAATTGTGAACAAATTATTAAAAAGTTAAATAAAAATGTTTAGTGCAGCATTTGTAATGGCAGTTGATGCAGAAAACGATGAAATGCGGCAGCAGGACAAGAAGCAGGTGAGGGTAGCACGGAGAAAGTTACGTGATGGTAGTAAACCATTTGACTTGCCGCAAACTTTGTAAGTACATAAAAATATATTATTTCGTTTTGTGAATGAAAGTTTCTTTCCGAAGATTTGAAAAGTACTACAGGTTAAATAAACCGGCGTTCAAGAATTTGTTAGACGTTTTAACATCTCACCTACAGCCAAAATGTAAATCGTTTGGAATACTGCCAATAGTGAAACTAAGTGCAGCTTTACGTTTCTTTGCCGAAGGTGCATACCAAACGGGTATAGGGAAAGACAGTGACGTGGGTGTTGCTCAGTGTACCCTAAGTAAAGTTCTGGCAGAAGTTCTTAGTATATTTGAGACTCATCTATGCTCAAAATGGATAACTTTTTGCAGAACGACAAGCGAAAAGAGGAAAATTTCATTAGCTCTTTTCGTAAAGCATGACATTCCTAGTGTTGTAGGATGCGTTGACGGGACACATGTGCGGAAGGGATTCTACAGTTTGAATGTAATGCTTGTAAGTACTTTCACTGGTTTTCTATGCATAAGATATGATATATGCAACAATTATCAACAGTAAAACAATATTTACAGGTCTGTGATCATGAGATGAGGATCCAGTACGTTAACGCCTCTCATCCCGGAACCTGTCACGACTGCTTCATTTGGAATTGCAGCGACTTACGAGCTCACCTTAAGCAAGAATACCTCAGAAACGGTAGCATTTATTGGCTCCTTGGTAAGGTTTTAAATATTAACAAAACATTCAAATATTAATAGATAATTTTTTTTACTAGGAGGTTATACGCAGGTTATTCATTAGAACCATGGCTATATAACCCCTCACAGATGTCCGCAAGATGGGTCTGTTGAAATAACCTTCAACGAAATTCATTCCAAGTGTCGCAACGTTATTGAACGCACCAATGGAGTATTGAAAAATCGATGGAGGTGCATTCTGGGTGCTAGAGAGTTTCACTATGCTCCAGATAAGGCAGCAAAAATAACAAATGTTTGCTGCGCATTGCATAATATATGCATTCATTTTAAATGTAATAATGATGTGAGCAACATTGATGTATGATATCCTTAGCCTCACCACAATATTTGGCGGTTGCTCGAAATATAAGGAATAATATTGGAAATAATCTGTAAATTGTTGCGAATAAAATACATATGCATGTTAATTTTATTATAAAAAGTAATAAAAATATTCACAGAGGTAAGTACGTAGGCAGGCTTGTTTTTGTAAAACACAAATTTTATAAGATTGGTTTTAATATAAATTCAGGATTATTACTTATGTTTTGCAAAAACAAGCAACAAATTGAACAAACAAAAAACAAAAAAATAAAAATAATTTTCAGGTACGATAATATAGTTGTCACATGCATAAATAGAATAAAAATGTAAATTATAATTAAATTTTACGTTTCAAATCTTCTAGCTCCAGCAGACGGCGGTTTTTTTCAATTTTGTCCTCAACTACCCTGAGTCGCAATTTTTCCATCACCAAATTATGTCGTTTTCGTTCTTCTAGTTCAGCTTTCTTCAAATCATACAGGCGGTCAATCGAACGGTATACATTTTTTTTGGTGTTTACCTGCTGTTCCTTCATCTCTTCCAGCATTTTCTTTTAAATACAGATCTCCTCAGCTAGGACGTCGCTAGAACAGATATGTTTGTGCAGATCCATTTGCACATCTTGTTTGAATTTTTTTGTTTTAGTGGTTTTTGTGGCGACTCACTTTCAATGTTATGTGCATTGTCTTCTAATACCACTTCATCTTCAAATAACGATACCAGCACAGCAGGAGGAATAGAATCAGGAATCTGTGTTGTGCTGGTTGATGTCCCAAAAGTATTATTCGCACCTTCTTCGGACTGCGGAGTTTGCTTTTTGCTGAATGATGTCCCTAATCCGAAAGTATTAGCCACACCTTCTACGGACTCTTTCATCCCAATCAAATTAAAAATAGCTTCTTCATATGAAGACAACTTTTGTTCGATGTTTCGACCACCACCAGTTGTCCTAGAAGATTTTACATTTTGCGCCGCTTTGTGCCGTACATACTTTTTCTGGTCGCACCAAACCTAATGATTTGCATTTTAACAAAAATTTGATACAATAAAACATTACATTTGTTACTTATACCTTTTTCCACTCGGCGATACTTTTTGATGGTGGTCCAGATGCATTTAATTCATCCTTCAAATTTGCTCCCCTTGAACCAGCCGCGTGTAATTTCTGGATATAATTCCATTGTGCTTATAAGAATTTCTATCTGTTTTCGGTTTGTATTTTTAGCCCTGTAAGCAAGTGTAAATTACTATTTTATCACATTTTTTTCTTTTAAATATTTAATACAGTAGAATCCCGATAACTCGTAGTCGCAAGGGACCGACCGTTTATTACATTTTTAGCCCTGTAAGCAAGTGTAAATTACTATTTTATCACATTTTTTCTTTTAAATATTTAATACAGTAGAATCCCGATAACTCGTAGTCGCAAGGGACCGACCGTTTATTACAACTTATTGAGATTTTCGAGTTAGTGAGATTTCGACTTATCGGGAGTAAAATTTAAAAAATACGTCTTAGAGGGATTTTTTATTTTTTTATTGACGTTTTATGAGAATTTATTAGAAAATAAAGTAATGAAAAGAGTTACAATGTCAATACATATTAATGTAAAAAATCTGTAATTTGTGTTTGATGTGATTTTTGTACACTTAAACGATCAATTATATTGTCCAGTTTAAAAATAACTTCAAAGGATGCATCATCAGTTTCTGTTTGCATAAGAAAATCACGAATTTTTTGAACGCTAGATTTGGCACATTTAACAGAAACACGTGGAATTTCCACATCGTTTTCATCGTTGTCGTCCTGTTCATCAACTTCTAAGCCCAAAATATCATCATCCGTCAAAATTCCTTCTGTAGCCAAGCCATCGTCAATATGAACGTACTCATAGAACGTTATGGTGGATTCTTCATTTTGTGGAATTTCATCCCATTGCGGTACGTGAACTATCTCACTGCTGACTACCATTTCGTTTGAATCGGTAAAACCGCAAGCTCTTAAACAGTTTTTTATAGTGGATTTTGAAACATTCTGCCAAGCTTTAAAAGCATAATTTATGGCAGAATATAAATTGATGTTATGATTTTTTTCTTCTTGTATATTTTGTATCATTTGTGAAACTACTTCTTTTCGGTATAATGTTTTAAAGTTTTGGATAATGCCTTTATCCAGTGGTTGTAGTTTGGAAGTGGTATTTGCCGGCAAAAATTCAACATGAACATGACTTAAATCTTCATCAATTTTGTGTGCAGGACAATTATCAACAAACAATAAAATTTTACGATGTTGTTTTTCCATTTGACTGTTCAACATTTTAAGCCATTAATTGAATAAGATTGCCGTCATCCATGCTTTCTTGTTAGCACGGTAAGTGACGGGTAATGTTTTCACATTTTTAAAACATCTAGGTTTTACTGATTTACCAATTATTAGTGGCTTTAGTTTCTCTGTGCATTCCATATTGGCAGCAAGCATTATTGTAATGCGGTCCTTACTGCTTTTACCACCATGGCACTTTTCACCCTTTAAGCTCATAGTGCGATCAGGAAGACACTTGAAAAACAAGCCCGTTTCGTCCGCATTGAAGATATTTTTTGGGTCAAAGCCCTCTGTGAGTTGACTTAGCTTAGCACGCCATTCTAAACACACATCATCATCCGCAGAGGCACTTTCCCCGCAAATTCTCCGAAAACTTATGTTATGTCGCTTTTTGAACCGATCAAACCAGCCATCACTCGCTTTAAGTTCTGGAAAACCTAATTTTACAGCAAATGCTTTAGCCTTCTCCCTCATAAGCGCTTCGCCGACTGGTATGTTAGAATGACGACACTGCTCAAACCATTTTAACAGTGCTTTTTCTAAATTTGCATGCTCAGATTTTTTTTGTCTTTTTAATTTATTGTTTGACGAAAGGTTTAAATAGAACTCGCGTTTTTTTAAAATTGATGTTAAAGTTGATGGAGCTATTTTATATCTAGCTGCAACTTCAACTTTTTTTTCTCCACTCGATACTGCATTAATAATTTCTTGTTTTATTTTTACGCACAATGTGCTGCAACTTCGCTTTGACATTTTTACTTAATGAACTGAAAATGCGCTACAAATTCAAGTTGAATAGAGCAAAACACTATGGTAAACACAAAATACATAACAGTAAATAATATGATCATTTTACGGCGACATCATTTTTTTGTTTGAGAAATTACGACTTATAAGACGTTTTGCCAAATTGACTTTGCAAAAAAATTACGACTTATTGAGGGGACCGAAGTGCATGTATTTTATACGAGTTACCGCGATTTTTTCAAGGGACCGACCAATTATTACGAGTTAGTGAGATTTACGAGATATCGGGATTGCGAGTTATCGGGATTCTACTGTACTTACATTTTTTAGCGCAATTCCCTAATTAATTCACAATTTTAATTAGTTTTTGCGAAAGATGACCACGAAAATGAGTCAGTTGTATTTGTAATATGGAAGTCTTTGTAAAATATTTTTTTTTATGTAAAGAATATTTTGTAAATTATAGTATTTTTGTTAATTTTTTTAATACTCTTTTGTTAAATTTTTTGGAAAATAAATTAACCCTCTGTACACTGAAAACTGAATTTGTTGGCGCGAATTTTCCCAAGTTTTGTTATTTTATTCCCCTTTTGACAATCGTAATACCTACATTTATTCCCAGGAAAGAATTTCCCAATTCGCAATTGATTTATAATACGGGAATAGGGAAGAGAGAAAATTTTCCCAAGAACATTTGGTTTAAAATAGGGGAACAGGGAATAGGGAAAAAAACTCCCAGGGAATGGTTATTGATAATTGAGGTGGTTGTCTATTCGACTTACATCGTTATAAACCCACCCCTAATAATTTCAAAAGACTTTTGTATCAAAATATTGCGAATTTTGGAACTTTATCGACCTATTGGACTATAGATATTAACAATAACCTATCCTAAGCAGTTTAAAACTTATCCTGGTTATTATCAAGAATCTTAAGGACTAAAAGTTTAAAAGAAAAAGTAAAACAAATTCCTTAACTTCTAGCTTCAGGATATATAATTAATATTCTTGCACAAATAATTTATAAGTCACAATGTTAAACTAGTGTGAGAAATAATTCAGTCCACTATTGTACCCCAAGGAAAACAAGGAGGAAATAACACTAAGACTTGAATTTTATTTCATGCAAAATTAATTAAAACGATTTTTTTTGCTGTCAACCTTTTACAAATGTCATGCGGCGTCTCATTTCAGCCCAAACCTCACACATTAGTGGATGGTTTAAGCATTTACATTCACTAGATTCTGGTGGATCTTGTTTTTGTCGCATGCATTCCGAATAGCTTGGATAGGGAGTACATTCCTTAAGACAATCAGTTATGGCGCGCTCCCTTTTACATTTGGGCGGTATGCGAGCTGCACGACAACTAGGCATAATAACCCTTGGACATTTTTGACGTCTTTTATCCATACAAATTCTAGGACAGCCAATAGGACATGCCGTTTTTGGCTTTAATTTACTTTTACGTGTTCTCCTTTCCATTGGCATGAATTTAAGTATATCGTGAGAACATAATTTCTTTGGTTTTAATTGTAATTGCGGACAATCGATCCAAGTCTGTTGGTATTTTCTTCTCAGTTTATCAGAGGTTTCATAGTAAAGTTCATCGCATCTTGGATAATATTCAGGACAAGGATCTTTACAGCATTCCGGATTATCCCACATTGAGTTTGTTTTTTTCAGTTCTATTTTTGCTTCCAATCGGCGCAGCTTTGAAGGACATGGCTTCTGATCTTTAAGCGTTTTCTTTGAGCATAGCGGATCTAAATATGCAGCGCAGTTTAGCGAAGTTTTAAAACGCTTAAATGTCCAATTAGAAAAGTTTGCAATCGGCTTTAAAGTTTTACCAAGTTTTTGGATTGACATTTTTCAATTTTGAATTTTTTAAAATATTTTTTTATTTTTATGTACTAGTAATGTATCAAAATATAAAATAAGAATTGAAAAGTTTTTCAACTCACATTCTCTTTAGTTACTTTTGTTGATAACTAAACACAAGATAACTAGGATTTATTAGTTAACGACAAAGTACTATAAAATAGAGTAGAGTATATATAGAGGCCATTTTTTACACAGGTATAGAAGATAGAAATGAAATTTACTTTATTCGAAAGTTAATCTTTTGGCATTATAATTTAAATATAATTTTTGGCGTATGACCGCCTCGTCTAATTCGGACGTAAACTAATTTAGAGGTTAAATTTTCGATGACGTTTTTTTAACATTTGTGGCAACAATGCAGTTGATAGTTTCGGGCTTATGGGCGTGGTTTAATGAATTCATATTTATGATTAAGGGTTAAAAACATGAAACTATGCAGTTACCAAACTATTCTTTTATTAAATCAGTTGTGAGAAGAGCTGTGTAACATGTTGCACCGTCTTGTTAATACCACAGCATCATCATCACATTTTGGCTATTTAATTGATGAATGCAAAAGTTTGTAATTATTACTCTATAATGGTTACGTCCTAATCACCATCATTTTTAAAGAAGTACGGACCAGTGATTCCACCAGCCTATACGGCACACCAAACGGTCAGTTGTTCTGGATGTGTCGCTATTTCAACATATAATTGAACAAGTCTGATGTTTGAACGTAAAGGTTTGTTTTTATGATACGTTATGAATGTTTGTAACGACCAAAAGTCCGGAGTCGTTTTTGGTCACACAGAGAACTGTCTGACAACAGTCACGGGTCAATCCCTATCTTTTATTTTAAATGTATTTACTAAGATAATGAATTTATATTTAAATTGCTATATTTTTCTACAATGCATCTATTTATACACGCACATATTTATTTAGTTATAGAATCATTTACTAAAAATATGAATTCATGTATTTACTTATATACGCATGTAGTTATAAGTATTTATGTTAACGTAAGATTTAGTTCTAGTTATTATTGTAATTAGCCACGAAGGCATACGAGTATTGTAATTAGTAACATTCATATTGTAAAACTGGCTGCATCTCGGTGGTGAAAACAGCCGTCGGCTGTGGTGTACTTACTGCCGAAGTAATGTAAGTGTGTTTGTGCATTGGTGTGTGGTAGGAAAAAGAGTATAAAAGCGCAAACATCAATCAGAATAAAGGAATTGGTGTGCGACCGGCAACAGGAGCAAAGGTAAATATCTTCTTCTACTTTTTTATTTATTTTTGGACTGGTAGTCAGGGTATAGATAAGGCCGTGGTAATACCCAGCCGAAGCTATACCCTGAGACAGTACAGAACTGCGACGTAGCGACCGCAAACAGAGCCGTGGTAATACCCAGCCGATTTTGTGTCCGCAGTCGCCACCGACAGTGACCAGGCAGTGAACGGTTGCGCCGTGGTAATACCCAGCCCAGCCTACAGTGCCCTGTCGCTTGCGGCGTACCGACCTATTTCGACGGAGCGACCACAAACAGAGCCGTGGTAATACCCAGCCGAGTTTGTGCCCGCAGTCGACTTAGACAGTAACGTTCGCCGAATACGGACCGCATGAAGTAGAAGATGTTTACTGGAGCTGCCTGCATACACACCAGTTCACAAGATTTGAGCCCGAGCTGCAGTCAAGTTGCGAAGTAGGAATAGGGCAACCCCTTTCCTAAATGAAGAGCAACACTGTGAGTAAGGCTTTGTCTTTTTTTTTGGAATCGACACAACACGACCCTGGACGCCGCTGAGC
This sequence comes from Trichopoda pennipes, assembly GCA_030448955.1. Taxonomy (NCBI): domain Eukaryota; kingdom Metazoa; phylum Arthropoda; class Insecta; order Diptera; family Tachinidae; genus Trichopoda; species Trichopoda pennipes. The sequence goes on along the minus strand of JASKUP010000056.1, from coordinate 6,754,338 downwards.
ATACCTCAGCTACCAGGAAAACGTGTCGTTACATGTTGTTGCTTGCAATCACCCATTGCCGTTCGATGGTACACAATACTTTTGCAAGTTTGCTCATTCCTGCCCGTATCACTTTGGTTGATAAAAGTTCGGTTGATCTCGCGGAAGCTGATAATGGTGTAGTTAAAGCGAGCACGAAAAATAATCCAGTGGTGTTAAATCATACAATTTGGCTGGCCATTTAACTGCCGATTGTTGTGAAATTAACGGCTTTATGCATAAAAACTTAAAGTAGGTTTAACTAACGTTGTTAAACACAATTTCCTAAAGTTTTATTCAAAAACGCTTTTACCTTAAAATACCTTTGTTAACTTTAAAGGCGATGTCAGATAAAACTTTGTTGTTTTGCGTGACATTTGAAACTTCAAAGCAAAAGCGTAAATCAAGTGGTGTATGTCACAATAAACTTTGACAACACTCATGAATTTTTTGTTTACGCCCACACACAAATACACAAACACAAATAATAAAAGCCAGGTGATTGTCAAAGCGCGTAAAAAGTTGAATGTTGGTTAACTTTTCGCTTTGCGCTGCGTCAAAAGTGCTTTATGTGGCAACTTTCATACATTTACGTACATTTTAACTCAAATGTCAAAGCGAAACTCTGACGCAACGCAAAGCAAAAGTTTTATCTGACACGGCCTTGAAGTAGAAAAAACCTACGTTAAACCTACAATAAATTGACAGTTCAATTTTATTATTGAAAGTTCGAAAACAAGTGTTTGTTAATTAACGTGTTCTTTAAAGCTCAAGTAAGCGTTTTTTATGCATACAGCCGTAAGCCTATGGGAAATTTGTTTTGTAAAAAATTTGATCGTTTTATTGGATATGTGACATGTGTATGCACCGTCTTGTTGAAACCATATGTCAGAGATATCCATATCGTTAATAATATGCTAAAATTGAGTTGTTGACATCTCGCGATGGCTTGATCCATTGACCGTGACCGCATTTCCAGCTTGATCTTCGAAAAAAAAAACGGTCCATCAGGCTTCCAGACCACATAGTGCACCATACTCGTTGACCATGCAAAGGCTTCTCAATAATCACTCTAGGATTTTCAGAAGTCCATATATGGAAATATTCCTTGTTGACATACCCCCTGACAAATAAAAATGGGCTTCGTCTAGAAGAAGAAGAATGATTTTTTCTGAAAAAAGTTCGATTTTAACAACTACACCAATTGAACCTTGTAAGGCTTCAAAGTCAAATCCTTAAGCAAAATTTGCCACGTGGTGGTTTTGGATAACCCCAATTGTTAAGAACATCGAATAAAATAAATTTGGATCTGCTTTAACACTGTAGCTAACGGCTGCGATGTTTTTAGCTGAACAAGCCGGTCGAATACGCGCTGCAAATTTTGTATCGAGCCTGTCGACTCAATTTAATAACTAAATTCTTAATAGCGGTCTCAGAAGAGCGGCATCACATATGTGCGCAAAGAAGAAAATTTATTTTTTGCAAAACATTCGGATGTACTGCGGTTGTATTAAAGGTGTTAAGCCTAAAGAAGCAGAAGCTAAAGAAATCCTCCTGTCCACTGAAATTAAAAAAGAATATTCTCAAGAAAATTATAATGAAAACCAAATGAGTCAAACAAGTAGTGGATCTGAGAGTGAAGAAACGATACACGCAAAACATCATTGGAAAATAAAAAACAAGAGGAAAACCCAAACTTATTAGAACACAACAAAGAGTTGAACCTCTTAAGGTATACAAAAATTAAAACAAACTCCAATATTAATGCCGCAAACATAAACAATTTTGAATAACAAATAACGTAAAAAAAACTCATTGTATAATTTTGCTCATTTTCGGTGACAGCTGTAATAAATATTTCTAATTGTGTGTAACACTTAAAAATTGTATGACATTATAAAGAAGAAAAAAATCTTGATATTTTAATATAAAGTTTCTGTAAATTGTTTCCTTAATAACATCACATGTGTCGGTATACCATATTCAAAATAAATTTTACAATAAAATAGTAAAAGCCATTATTTGGAATAATTTTTAAGTTGATATACGTTAATTTTGATAGATTCAACTGATAAACTATACAAACAGTAGCGAAATGGCCATATGGTTATGCTTTTCCTATAGTAATGTTATTAAATTTTTGAATAACAAATATTTTATGAGAATACCTACCATAAAATATTGAGTTTTTAAGAAATCTAGCAGTAGATTAAATTTAATTGGGTATGATTTTAAGCCATCCTGCATCAAATTTGGTTCGTAAGCAGACCGTTTACGGCTATGTGCCCATCTTCCGTGTTCTTTTTTTCTATACTCTAGATTAAATTTCTCATAAAAATAATACAATAATAATAAACATTTAATGTAATTATATATAATAAAAATCATTATTATCATTTAACTGATTATAATGAAATCATTTTATTTTGCACTTTTCTCTTTCAAATGAACTATACACATTTTGCAAGTTTTCTTCCTTTATTTATTTATTTTTTTCAATTATTTATTTTTTAAATGTTTCGGGTATCATTCCAGACTTAAAGTACTATGTTTTCGTTAGTTTAACAAGGGAGCAAATTCACTTTTGATACTTTAGCGAAAATGGATACTCGATGAAATGTACGATTCATCAAAAGTCTAAAAAATGTCAGTATAGAAAAAAGACAAAATCACCAAACCCTGTTAATTTCTAAAAACGTCAATAACGATTACTCATTGTATCTGGCAGCTTTGCATATAAAACAATATAAAATCGCTATGTGCGGTTTTACACACATCAACTTTTGTTGCTCATTGCTTCTCATAAAGTTGACGTAATATTTACACACAGCAATTTGTGTAAACAACTTTCGTGTTGTGCTTTGTCTCAAAATTCGTACTTTTTGACATTTTATTTTATTTATGGTTTTATCACAAACTATCTGTATGATTGCGAATTGAAACACAAAACGAAATTCCCGAGTACAAGCAGCTCCGTACTGCAGTGAAATAGAAACATTTTCAATTTTTATACCTTCTCTTTCCTTCTAATGGAAAAACCCAAAGTTGAGCAACAAAAGTTGGACCCCTTTCACACGGGCAAACTTTTCTTTGCAAAGTTTTGATTTTATGTGAGAGCGAGGGAGAAAGCATGATTGAGTGTACAGATTTTGATATACTCGCAAAGTTGCTTTGTTTTTCTTTCGTCGCTTATACACAGTTGTACTTATACACAGATTGCATAAAGCACCAAGTGACTAAAACAAAATTTGTAAAAGAAAACTTTTTGTGTTTGAACACCAAAGAAAGTTTAAAAGAAAATTAAAAAAACTTTGTCAAAGTAAAATTTGCCTGTGTGAAAGGGGTCTTGATGTGTGTAAAACCGCACTATATAAATATATAATACTGGGCCAATAATAATAAAAATAGCATTAACAAAATGTTTTTACCTCTAGAAATACCTATCAATATTTATTTATTCTAAAATTATTTCACTATTTAAGCACTGTAAACTTTGTGTGTTGAAATATTATTCTATTTCACAATAGAGGTGATAATATAGTGATATAATAAATATACGCATGCATATACGAAATGAATTTCGGGAATAGACGAAATAAGTGAGTTTTATCTTTTGTAAATTAAAGGAAAAAATACATGTATGTCCACATGCATACCACGGTTAAGAATTAATTGCTGCGGAATATATATTCGTTATTTAAAAGGATTTTTTTTTATATTTAAAAACGTTTAAAAAATAGTTTACTCTTTTTACAAATAAATTTGTCGTCCTGAAAAGGATGGTTTGATTATTTTGTTTTTTTTTCTATACACTCGTACACATAGACCTGTTTGTTGTTGTTGCCACCCAAAGTAATAATTTAAGCCTTCTTTTCTGTTTTCTTAGGCAAAAGTACAGCCTGAATATTTGGTAAAACAAGATACAATGAGTAAATAAATTTCAAGACAGACACAGACAATTTAGCTCAGAATTACAGGTACTTAATTCAAAAGACACATAATTTGTTATAATTATTTCATAAGAGAGAATTTGTTATTTATTTGTTATTTCCGTTTCCTTGCTTTTGTATGTTTAAATATTTGAAAATTTAAATTTTTGTATGTATGTACATATGTATGTATGAAAAAATATTTTATATGTTTTTGTCAAATGTTTTGAAAATTTTTTCAATATGTTAATAATTTTTGTTTTCAAAAATAAAAACTTTTTTTCCTAAAGAAGCTTTACATAGGAAAGCGAAATATCAAAAAGAAAAAAATATATATTGTTAATTTAATTTAAAAAGACCGTAAAAAAGAATAAGAGATATTTATTAATAATAAAAAATAAAAGTTTTTAAATTTTTTTTTTTTTAAATAATGACCTAGTGCTTTATAATTAACTACTAAAAAATAAATTTTAAATTTAAATTTTTCTTTATTAATTTAATTAAAATTTGATTTTATGCTTTTTAATTATAGAAACTTTTTTGTAATGCGTTTGAAGAAAACTTCACATACGATTTTTATAAACTGCGTGTTTTATTTCTTTGCATAAATACAACTAACAACGAACTCTCAGCAAGCATTCGGAAAAAAATTTCTTGACCCATTCAAAGTTGTACAATTTAGTTATTTAATTATTGATTGTAATAAAAACAAAACCTTTAAACTTAAGATGTATAATTTTGTTTCACTTCAATAATATGCTTGAATGATGATTTTTTCGATGGGCTCTTAAGCCACATGCTTGAAAAAACGCCTTACCGCATTCATTACATTTATAGCGTTTTTCTTTACCATGTATAAGTTCATGTCTCTTTAAATATTTTGTATGTACAAAGCCTTTGCCACAAATTTTACAGATGACATCACGTATATTAAGATGAGATTTCACATGATTATTAAGGGCATGCAGCTGATTGAAACCTCTTTTACATATATGACATTCGTAACGGAAACGTTCTTCGTGTCGTCGAATATGATTGTCGTAACCGTGACGTGCCCTAAAGCCGGTGCCACATATTTGACATAAATACGGTTTGTCGCCCGTGTGTGAAGTTATATGCCATTCAAAATCATTTTTAAACAAATAACCTTTACCGCAAATATCACAGTGAAAATTATAGATTCCCAAATGGCGCTTTTTGTGTATCAAATATTTGTGATAATTAGTAAACATCATGTCGCATAATGGACACTTAAATGGCTGTGAGTTTTGGTGTTGAGCAATATGTTGACAATATGGATCATATTTTGGCAGTATTTCATTGCATAACGTGCATAAATATGGTCCTTGACTTTCACTTAGAAACGACAATTTTCCATAATGTTCATATGCGGGTAAAAAATCTCTTTTCTCCATTCTACATTTTATTTCTTGTTCCTTGTCTTTCGAGTATAATTCATTCACATAATTAATGTGATAGTTTATATCCTCTAGACTTATATTTTTATTTGTTTCGATTTTTATTTCTTCAGCAATTTTACCATAAATTTCATATTTTTTACTTTTCACTCCAAATCCAATATCATCTACTTGCCATAACATTTCAAACTTTTTGTATTGTTGTATTAAAATGGGTAAAATTGTTTCGTTGACAACCTAAGCAAAAAGAAAAAAAAAATTTTTAATACTTCTTTGCGTAATTACAAAAATTCAGTTTTTTCTCTTACCCGTCTACGAGTCTTTGATTTCTTATTGCTAGCAGCTTCATTATCCGATTTATTTTCCATCTAAAAAATTAAGAAAGAAAACAAAGTTAAAAATTCATATGCGTTAAAATTGAATTAAGAAAAAAAGAGTCTCTAAAAATACGGACGCACTGTGTTCAGAACTGTAGCGATCGACTATAGGAAATTCGTCCATTTGTGTGGCCAAAATTAATTACGTACAGCCTGCACCAATTGCTGATTTAAATTTAGAAATAGTGAAATTTTTCTACCAAAGAATTATGACTGATGAAATTTTTAGCAATTTGTCATTTAAAGACAAAACTTTCTTTATTAATTTCTACCCTTTCTTTTTTTCCTTTCCTTTTTTTTCCTTTCTGTTATTGCAAAACAATTACACACAACTTTTTGAGTTTTAATTGAAGTACACGTTTTATTTAGACGATTATTTACTTTACAAAAAAAAAAATAAAAAATACGTGATGGCAACGTTACCACGTTAACGCCTAAAAGATGCTGTATAAACTTTTGTGATCTGACTCGATCACAATATACAGAGACGTCACGACCCACTACTATATATACCATTTACATTACATCTCTTTTTCGAGAAGCTAGACCAGTGATGGGCGAACTTTTTGGGTGGTGGGCCAATAAATTAAAAAAAACTTGCGGTGGGCCATTAAATTTAAAAAAAACATAGAGGGTCATTCATTAAAAAATTATGGGGTTGCTGTTCAATTAAAAGCTCGGTTTAAGCTATATATTTATTAGTTATATTACGTAATATTTTAAAACAACATAAAAATGGTAAGCATGGATCTATTTCTGACTTGACATAATTTCCTCAAAATCTGGTTCCAGCTGGGAGGATGCGACTTTTAATAAATTAAATAGACTCTCGTCTGACAGAAGGAACCGATTTCTTATTGAATTTTTTCTGTCTGAATTTCATTGCTGAAAAGGCCTGTTCACATATGTAAATATGAGGAAGCAAACATTGCCATAATTTTCTGCTCATGATTAATTAGCTTTGGAAATTCATCTTTTGGTAAGGATTTATAGAAATTAAGCTTATCTGTATTTAAAAATAGCTGTTTTAAATTATTATTAGATTGCAATTCTATAATTTCCAATTGTAGATCAGATGGAACATTCTCAGGATTAACAGTAAAAGGCATTGAAAAAATATCTAAACATGGTTGGATTTTTTTAAAGTCAGCAAATCTGGCCTAAAATTCTGAATACAGTTTTAATAAAGATTGTGAAAAGATATTTAACTTCTCTTCACTCACAGGCCTCAAAGAATTTATTAAGTCTTGGAAAATGAGTCAAATCATTTTTTCCCAAACATTTACAAAATATAAACAATTGAGTTTTAAAAGACCTCAAACTGCCCCAAGTTTCATCTATAAATTGATTTCTTCCCTGTAACTTCTTGTTTAGTTTATTATAGTGCTCGATTAAATCCGTGAAAATAGCAAACTCGATTCACCAATTCTTATCCTCCAATATATCCCACTCATACCACATTTTAGTTTTGGTTTTTAGAAAAACTTTAATTTTTTCGAGAAGACTCCAAACTCTCACACCTGATCTTTGTGTAATAAAGTACATCTGAAAATTTTGCATCAACTTCCGATAAAAACTCTTGAAATTGTCGATGTAACAAACCACGGGCTCGAATGGTATTAATTAATTTCAAAATAATAAATATTAAGTACGTGGTTAATATCCAAGGCAGCCTTGCAAAGAACATCTTGGTGGATTATACAATGTAAAAAAATTGTTTCGCTTTCAGGATTCAGACTTTTATAAACTCCTGCCAACCCCGTATTTTTTCCCACCATGTTAGGTGCTCCATCAGTTGTTAAATTAATTAATTTGGGAATTGGGGCATTAAAGGCCGTGTCAGATAAAACTTTTGCTTTGCGTTGCGTCAGAGTTTCGCTTTGACATTTGAGTTAAAATGTACGTAAATGTATGAAAGTTGCCACATACAGCACTTTTGACGCAGCGCAAAGCGAAAAGTTAACCAACATTCAACTTTTTTGGCGCTTTGACAAACACCTGACTTTTATTATTTGTGTTTGTGTATTTGTGTGTGGGCATAAAAATTAACATTTTTAACTTGTATTTTTTAAACAAAACAAATAGAACTAGAATTTAAAATATGTAGCTTTTTATGTATTTTTTTGAATAAAACAAATAGCACTAGAATTGAAAATATGTAGCTTTTTTATGTAAACAAAAAATTTATGAGTGTTGTCAAAGTTTATTGTGACATACACCACTTGATTTACGCTTTTGCTTTAAAGTTTCAAATGTCACGCAAAGCAACAAAGTTTTATCTGACATCGCCCTAAGAGATTCCATCTCCTCTCTAAATTCATCATAAATTATTTTTCCTGTCGTCCTTCCTTTCAAAGATCTCAAACAGGCAAGTTCTTCGGTTATTACAAAGTTTTCACCGACTCCTCTGATAAAAATTAGAAGTTGGGCTGTATCACTCCTGTCAACACTCTCGTCGATAGTGAAGGAAAAATACTTAAACTTTTTAAGACGTCCATCGAGTTGATTGGTTAAATTAGAAGAAATCGCTTCAACTCTTTTTGTGACCGTTCTACGTGACAGCCCTATAAATTCGAAATCTTTTACCTTTTCTGGGCATAATACTTTTCCAATGTTAATTACCACATCCTTAATAAATTCTCCTTCAGAAAACGGTTTGTTACTTTTTGCTTTTTGCTATTTTATAGGCAACAATGTGACCAGCTAACGTGGAGGATCGCTGGACACTTCTTTGATTTTTAAAAAACATTTGCTGACTAGATATTTTTCTTTTCAATTCCTCTGAATGAACTTTCTTGTCTTCATCTGTCATTTTATAGTACTTCGACCCAAGAAGATGTTTTAAATTAAAGTGCCTAGCGAGATTATAATCTTTTAGTACAGCTACCGGTTCTTGGCAGATAAGACAAATAGGTTTTTGGTTATATTCCATAAAGAAGTACTTCCACTCTTCTTGAAATACTCGACATTCCAAATCAATATTTCTCTCTTTCTATTTTCGATTGACATTTATGGGGGCATTTACAATACACTTTATTATTTTAATTGCACAAATAAAACTGTACGTTGGCAACTTTATAATTTTACTTCAGAATTTATTCTTTACGTCACGAGATTTACACTTTTACTGATTGCTGATTAATCCATCGCATGTTTTCTCGAATATTCAAGAATCTTCTAGATCTCACATATAATAGTTGTTGTTATGTTATACGTTCAGTTTTCAATATTAGTTGTTAGTGTTTTATGATGTTTATGTGTCTTCTTGGAATATTGTATAAGGTAGTTGTTGTTGTCTTGTGTGTACAATATTTCCCAGAAAACTACGCAGTTTGTACACAATATAATATGAAAACATCGCATTGTTTTTGCTAAAATTGTCAATTTATATCTTTTTTGAAACATAATGTAAATTTAGTTTTTGTAAATTTATTTTTTGTAAATAATTTTTTAATAGGTGATTAATTTTTTTTTTAAAAACGCTCGGCGGGCTGGATTGAAACCTCTCGCGGGCCGGATGTGGCCCGCGGACCGTAGTTCGCCCATCACTGAGCTAGACAGACACACGAATTCTCTTTTGTGTTGTGTATCTGACGCCAAAAAAATTAGACGCTGTTTACGTGCAAAAATAAGAGTGAGTTTTTGGTAGATATAAAAAAATTACTATTGTAAAAAATAAATAAATATTTTTTAATATATTAGTAGGAGAAGAGTATCCTGTTTACATCTAAGGTAAGTACGTTTAAAAATTAACATTTGAATGTTGTCTAATTCTATCGGGTCTTTGAACAAGAAGTTTGTTTTTCAGCTGTGACAATACAAACAACATAATAGTTAGTTCTTGATGTATTTGTAGTAGATGCATTGGCATGTGCTACAATGAATTCAATTTCGCACGAAAATCGCATTAAAAATCCACTATGATGGTTCTGTTAAAGTTACATTTCGTAAAATTCCTGACAACATAATCATACTACTGAGGCCGCTGTTAAGAATTAAGTCGACACGCTCGATGAAAAAAAGGGCGATTACCAACGCATGTTCGACCGGGTCGTTTCAACTAAAAACATCGCAGCCGTGAACCACAATATTAAAGCAGAACCTAATTTGTCAATTTCTCGACGTTCTCAACAATTGGTGTTATCCAAAACCACCACATGGCGAATTTTGCATAAGGATTTGGCTTTGAAGTCTAACAAGGTTCAACTGATGCAGGAATTGAAGACCACGGACCATTCACATCGTCATAGAATCCCTCAATTCATTCAAGAACGGCTGGTTTTTCTGAAAAAATAATTTTTTCAGACGAAATTCATTTTCACTTGCCTGGGTATGCCAACAAGCAAAATTGCCGCATTAGGGCTTCTGAAAATCCTAGAGCGATTTTTGAGAAACCTTTGCACGCTCAACATGTCACTGTATGGTATGATTGGACCATTTTTTTCCCGAAGATGAGGCTGAAAATGCGGTAGCGGTCAATGGATCACGCTATCGCGAGATGCCAACAGCTCAAGTTTGGCCTATTATTGACGACGTGGGCATGTGGTTTCAACAGGACGGTGCTACATACGATGAATTTATTGCAAATCAAATTTCCCGATCACATAATTTAACGACAATCAGCAGTTAAATAGCCAGCCAGATCGTGTGTCTTAACACCACTGGATTATTTTTCGTAGGGCTATGTAAAGGAGAGAGTCTATACGGAGCCAATCGAATCGATTTCAGCTCTTAAATTCAAAATAGGACAGCCATTTTGCTAAAAAGTGATTAAAAGCTCTGATGAAAGAATCGAAATCTGTCAGTGTGATTGTGGTGGACATTTGTCGGATATCATTTTTCATTTATAATTGCCAAACTTTTCTCTTCGTAATACAACAAAAATTTGAATCATCTTCATCTAAATTTTTCATTTTATTTTGTTTTAGAAAAATTAAACTTCTTGTTGAAAAACTCTTTAAGTACGTTTAAAAATTAATATTTAAATGTTTTCTAATTCTATTTTTATATTTATTGTGTATAATAATAAATATATTAGACATGATATTGGATATTTCTATAAATTTCTGTTGTTCGTAAATTTGTCAGCAGTACTTGTGTGAAGATAATTTACAAAACTAATTTCTTCCAGTGGATGCGAGTGTGCTTGGTGGTAATGGTTGAAAATTACGTTCTAGATTCCTGTTTGAGCAAATGTAAATTTGCTTGTCCTCATCATTTGTGAACTCTGTTTCAACTACACCATCACATCACAGCTTCCGAATTTTTTTTTTCTAATTTCTTATCTTTATTGTTTGTTAATACACAATTAATGATGATGTATTGCGGCCACAGAGCTCCATTATATACCTTTGTATAAAACAAAGGTAAATCACATTTTCACACAGTTTGATAATTTAATTTATAACTCTTGTGGAAAAAAATTATAAACATCATAAGGAAATAGCACTATATTTGTCCCTTTCTTAAATAGTTAGAGAAACCCTGATTACCGTTTTCTATGTGTCTCCTATGTATAAGGCTATAAACACATAGACGCCAGCAAGCTACGGACTACAATATTTCAAAAATAATATACACAGTTGTATATGATAATGATTATTTTGACGACAGCATGGAAGGTTGTGGGTCTGGGCTACTTTTGTCACTGTAGTCAAATTAAACTAATTGATATTTCTTTTGCCTACAATACAAAAACAATGTTCACAACTTAACAAAATATTTATAGCAAAGCAGTGCTTAGAAATATTTTGTACGTCTTTTTATAATTATAATACAAAGAAGCGCTTTTGCTTGGACAAACTATGGATGGATATGTTTGCCATCAATGACCCCTAAACAATTTGGCAGTCCTGTCTTCACATAGAACTTGTCAGATATGCCCACAAACTCATTTTTGTTCGGAGGTGACAAATAAACGCCATATAAATCATCCCAAATTGCTTCGCATATATCGTTAATAATTTAACGAACTGTGGATATTCCCAACTTGAATGCCCAAGCAAGAACTTGAATAGTGCATCCTTGTGCCAAGTAACTGATAGCGCAAGTATTTTACTTTATAATCATCGACTCGAAATCATTCTTACAATTTATTGTTATCACCAAATACGTTTCGACATCTATTGGTCTTCTATTGGAAAATCGTTCTATTTTATCTTTTAAAACACTGACCAATAAATTAAAGTTTGGTACAGACATTCTAGTCGCTTTAAAAAAGTGTTGCTCATCTTTTTCTTTTATCTACCGTACACATGTTTGATAAAAAATTTCTTCGGTTCGATTTATTTTCACTCGTCGGATCCACCATCTTCGGCTGTGTGTTGTACTATTTTAGCAATTGTTTGCACAAAATTTATAAAATTTTCTTCATATATTTTCTAATACAAATACGAACGAAAAACAATTTTATTAGTCCAAACGTCAAAATTACAGAACAGCTGCTTGTAATGTAGCTGCCGCTTTCAAAATAATTAAGTAACTGACTACACGGCGACATTCGCAGCCAGCGGCATGTGTAGTCGTGTGTTCGTGTAGCCTGCTGTGCTCAATTTGTTTAATGCCTAAACGGTGAATTCTTTTGTGTAAGACGTGCAACATTTACATGCTGTTTTGAGTGGTTCTAGCATTTACAATAGATGACGCAATTATTATTATACAGTGTAGGTGTTTGTTATTATATGACTTATTTTTGTTGTTTCCTGATTATTAATTTAATAACTCTATTATCGAAAGCAGCCAATTACGGATGAAAACTTTTGAATGACGTTTGCTGCGTTAGGTTTTAAAAGAAAAAGGAACTAAATTGCAGGGGTAAATACTTTTAGTTTTTATAAATTATTCATATATTATATATCATATCGCACTCGTTCAACAATACTGTATTAACTCAAAAAACTCTAAGTTTTCAGGAGAGACAAAAAACTTTTTTCTCACTGCTTAAGAAAATAATAATAAGCAAAATTTGGCAATATTTAGAAAAACCATCAATTATTGTATTGCGGGGCATTAACTTTTTATTTGTTCATTGTCTGCAGATAAAAAAAGGGATTTTTTAGTTACTATCATTTTCTTGGATTATTTTTGTTTATAAGAAGTAAATATTTTGAGTTATGTTTTTTTACATGAAATTTATTGCTGACTTTAATAAATTTTTAATAAAACAGATAAACATGAAAGGAAAAAGTAAACAAAGTTTTTAAAGCTAAATGAGTGCTAAAAACCGCTAGAAAATGTTTAAAGTATATATTTTATTAAATTAATTCCCTATTAAGTTTTTATAGTATAATTCGTAATACTTTTTAGGGATTATGTTTTTCTTGACTAGGTCCATAATATCCTTTTTTTATTTTCGGACAACGGCACTTTTTCCGAATAAACACAAGGTAACCTAAAATAATTACAAACAAGTAAGTTTGGTATTAGAATTGGGAAAATGAGTTTAGAACTTACTCCAGGTTTCTCCAATAATTTTTAGATTTCAAATTATCTTTCTGTACAAAAACTTTTAAATAGTCTTCGTCCTTAAAAGAAGTTTTGTAAAAAAATGAATCCAGGTTATCCTTTTCTACACGGAGAGTTTTAATACTATGCCAATTTATTTTTTCGCGCTCCTCATTTACTACGAAATTTTTGCCCCACAGTTCCTGTAAGACTTTTAGATCATAAAAATCTTCATGAGACAATTCGTGAACTTTATATGGCATTCCAGTCTTTTTAGCTGTGACTATTAGAGCCGTATATACAGTTGGCGTATTTACTGGTTTGCTGACTAGATGCCTTTTTACCTGCTTCTCAATTACGCTGTGGACATTATCACCCTCGTTTTGAGAATGACCTTTAATTAGATATTTATGTGTTATACTTCTTAAGTTATGTTTTTGTGCTGCATAAAAATACATGGAGAGCAAGTATTTGTTCTTTTGCTGTCCACAGCAATTGTCAGAATAAAAAATTAAGTCCAACTCCTGAGCGTTATCTAATTTTGCCACCAAATTTTTTATATATTGAAGTACGCAACTCCCAATTTCATTTGTTCCACGTTTTCCTTCTACTTCCGTCCAGAAAAAGCATTCAACATGTTTTGCTTTGAGATCACTGACCGTAATATTATAGCAATTTATTTTGCTTTTATAATAAAAGCTTGATGTCAATCCTTTTGGAAGTGGAAGAACTGCTTGCAGGTCGTAAACAACTGCAATGCTATTTTCTTTATCAAAATCTTTTTCCTTTTTACATAAATACTTTTCTTCTTGGTGTTTGTTGTACACCTCGTTTAAGTCTTTCTTTTCATTTTCATCTGAATTCAAGAATGACTCACAAAGATCGCATTGATCCTTTTTAGGTTTAAAAAATGAAATATTAAATTCGTTCTTGAAAATTCTGTAGAACATACTTTTACTACCAGGTGGCAAATTTGCAGATTCTCGAAACTCTTTGTAATCCATGTATAGGTCTGTTAGACTTTTGCCACTCTCAATGTACTCCCGAGTTGTTTGAGCACGTAAGTAGTGACTCTCAACTTTCGGAATATTTTTAATAAATTGTCTTATGCTATTTTTAACTTCACGGTTCACGGTTAAATGGTTCCCATGCTTTCCACGATGGTATATTTCTACAAAACCATGTTCATCTTTCTTTTTAACAACCGTTGCTATGACTGTATCATTTATGTCAAGTGTTGCTTTAAAAAAATAACTTACACACTCTTACTTGTTGCGAGTTAAGTTCGAAGAAAAATGCATTGTTCAATCTGCGTAAATCTTGAGGGCAGGAGTATCTGTACTTTGGCTTAATTGGTTTCATATTATTGGCTATAAATTCTCTTTGTCTCTTCAAGCTAGTCATATCCCAATATATATGAAATATTTCATAGCGCGATTATTCTATTTTTTTACTACACTGAAGGCGACACTTCTCACCAGAACCTTCTCGCAAACGCTTGCCTTGTCTTTAAAGAATTATAAATCGATGAATAAGAATACCCTGAGTTTCGCAGTTTTTTTGCCGTTTTTGTCGTTTGTTATTATGTTCACTTTTCTCGCACTTTCTTTTTTTTAACACTTCTTCATCATGAGAATCAAATTCTGAAGAACTGTTACTACTCACTGTACGTGGATCAAAATCATTTTCCGAATTATCACTGAACAGATCTGCAGAGCTGCTGCCAGAAGAATGACAACTTTCACTACTTATATATTTTGTACTGTATAATAATGAATAGTGCTCTATATTTGGACAACTCATTTTGTTAATTGAACTAATTAGACTTTTTGATTTCAAATATTCAGTATTATGTTTAATAAATTTAATAATAAAATTTCTTGCTGATCAAAAATGAAATGCTACATTGCTCAAATACAAAATTATAAAGTGAGATATTACAAAATTATTTCATCACATCAGTAATAACTCAATAAAGAAAGAGTTGTTTCATGAAAACAGTAACAACTCAAAGAAAAACTTAAGCATTATTTCATGAAAACAATCATATTTCGTATTTAAACAAAAAATTTACTTAACCTGAATCAATTAAACAGTTGCATTTCAAAATACTGCCTGACCAAAAGAAATTTTTATTATAAGAATAACATCTTTACTCAAAATACTACTCTTTATACGAAAAAATAATTATTTGCAAAGACCAATACTTCAAACAACTCAAAAAAATTTTTTTGCTAGAAAAAGGTCGCAACATGTAATTTAATTAAAAAAGATTAGTCAGAACTATGGGATTTTTTAACCATAGGTAAACATAAGTGTTATGTATTGTTTTTTGCAAAAAAGATAAAATAAAAAAAATTTTGAGTTAATACAGTATTGTTGAACGAGTGCGATATATAAATTTGTCGGTTTGTAGGCCTTGTGTTGATTGATAACAACACAAAGCAAGAATTTGAAATATTGATTCGTGCGACTTTTTGAGGAAACCAAAGCCACTATAGATGAAGTGTAGTAAGATATTGTATACAATTTAAATAGTTATGGTCCACCAGATGTACTCCGTATGAATGGCGGAGACTGCGGATACATTTTAAAGCTAAATTTTAATTTCATTTTTAATGTTCATCTTAAAAATTATACTTAATATAATGGTGTGGTAATTCTAAGGGATAAGAGCTATTCCTTATATTCGTTCTAACTGCATATTCTATCTTGCATATCTCTGCTTCTTCAAACAATAGTTCGAGGTTATCATCATTAAAAATAAAATCTTTTTTTTTTAGTTTTGTTTATTTATTTACATCTTTTAAACTATTTATACTATAATAAACACTAGTATTCAATAATATATATATTTATATACAAAGTCCCAGAAACGAGCTCTCAAGTACAATCAATATAATATAACACATTTTAATTGTAAATATATATATATATATATATATATATGTATTAGAATAGTATTAGAAAGTATGTATTATATATAATATTAGAAAGTTATATATATTTAATGTAATGAAAATTTAATAAAAACATTACTTGTAGAAAGCAAGGATAAAAATCAGAACTCTAAAAGTAAAAAAACAACACAAAATAAACAAAAAAAAACAGAATTTTATATTTAACTATTCCTCTAACCACCAAAATTTTATGTTTTTATAGTTTCGCATTGTGCGAAGTTCTTTATCAGAAATAGTTTTGTCATGTTTACTTGAGATAATGGATACATTGCAGTTAACCGCTTTAACATTAGCCCGTCTAAAGTTATGATAAAAAACTGGTAAACCATTTTCATCTTGAATAAGATTTAATTTATCTAAATATAAAAATGACTCAGGAGGTCCAAAGACATTTTGTACAGGATTTGCTATATAACTTAGATTCGTATAATACGGTGCCAATATTAAATTGTTTTCTTTACAGGATGTACATCTCAAAATATAATTTCTTATCAAACTAATAATAAAATTGTCTATTCTTATAATATTTGATGTATTGTATAATTTTTTATTTGATACATATTTTAAATAGTTGCTGTGTGATGATCTGAATAACGATGTACAAGACCTTAAGCATTTTCTTTCAAATATCCGAATTTTTTCCATGTAAGAAGGTGCAATATTAAACCAAATCGGACTTCCATATGTAAGAATTGGTCTAATAAGAGACTGGTACATAATTACTTTTACTCTAGGCTTTACATATTTTGAGTAAAATAATGATTTATAAGCAAAAAATGCTTTCTGTGCTTTCCTGATTATCTCATTCACATGGTTATTATAGTATAAGAATTTATCTAGATAAACTCCTAAATATCTGACAAGTTGTTTGTTGGATAGACAGACATTATATGAATTAGATTTAATTCCAAAGGATTTCCAGTTTTTTTTAATATTATTATTACAATTATTGATGGGGGGTCTAAACAAAATTGCTGCGCATTTCTGTATATTTAACTTCATAAACCAATCTACAGAATACTGCTCTACAATATTAAAAGAATTTTGTAGCTTCTTGTTTATTTTTTCAATTGTGGTGTCAGCATGATATATAATGATATCGTCAGCAAACGCAATTATATTCTCTATTTTGCTCAACAAATCCAAAATAAATATATTAAATAGAGTTGAGGAGTTAACAGTGCCTTGTTGCAAGCCGTTAATAATTTTGAACGTTTTACTGCTTTTGTAATTTTGGTAGAATATTATAAAGGATTTATTACTTATCATATTAAATATGAGTACTAACAAACTAGGAGGAAACTCGAGGTCTATTAATTTAATATGGATTCCGGGATTAACCCGGAATCCATATGCTATCAAATGCTTTTTCCATATCTACTAAAGAAGCTCCTGTACATAGTTTTTTGTTCCATTTCCAATTAATACTAGAAGTGAGGCAATGTATTGCGTTAATTGTCGAATGTTTATATTTAAAACCAAATTGTTTGTCGTTGATATGTCCTTTCTCATTGCAAAACTTGATTATATTATTGTTAATACAAATTTCAAATATTTTACTAATATTAGGTAGTAAACTTATAGCACGTAGATTTCTTGGATCAGTAACGTCTTTATCTTTTTTTGGTAAAAGCACCACTTTTGCAGTTTTCCACCTGTCCGGAAAATATGAATTATTAAGCATATTATTGAAAAGACAACAGTATTCAAGAATCAATTTATCAGGTATGTTTTTTAATACTCTATTTGGAATTCCATCGTTACCCGTGGATAACTTGCCTCTCAATTTAGAAAAGATATAAACCAATTTGTCCTTTGTTATGAAATAATTGTCGGCTTGTAAATCACTTAAATTATTTGACATTTTTTCCGTACTAAAATGCGTTATTGTTGTTTGGTTATTGTCGAATACGTTTTTTCTTTCTAGGAATATATTAAATTTTTCGTGTACTTCTAAATGTTTATTATTGTTACTGTTTATTTCTTTATGAGAATGCACTGACTCCAAGAAAGAACCAATGGCATCTAACATTTGATCCGGATCACGTATTATAAAATTATTTAACGCATCCCTTTCAAAATTTCTGTTATCTATCGTTATGTTATTAAGTAAATGTTCAAGGTGTTGTGGAAATTTAATACTGTCTAGCTGCAACGGTTTAAATTTTCTAAATTTTTTTTTAATTTCTTCAAACATTATTTTGGAATCTTTAGGGTCAATTTGGGATAATTTTTTCTCTAAGGTTTTGTTTAAGGTGTATCTATTGTGTTTTTTGATTATCGTTAAAATTTTACTTTTTTCTTGGTGCAGCTTTTTTATGATTGGAATTCTTATTTTGTTGAAATAGTCAAATTTTATAAATTTAGGTGTTACCTTATCAATAGCGTTTAGAATTATATCATTTAGCTTATCGATATGTAGGTCTATTTCGGAGTTTAAAAGATTTCTAATTTTTGGTATAAGAGTGTTATCGTCCAGTTTTTGTTCAATATTATTTCTGAATTTTACCCATCTGTTTTCTTATAGTCATATTTAGCAGTTTCTTCCACAAAAGAAAAAAGATCTAGTTCATTATTCATATAAACACATATTTGTAAAGCTTGATGATCACTATCATAATCTAAAGTCTCTAGACAGTTCAACGTGTTGTTTTTCGTAACAATATATAGTCAGCAGTCTGCAATACATACATCTATATAAGATTGTGACCTCGGATACGAAGGCGAACTCGATGCCTAGAGCTTGCACCTAAAATTGATTTCATTATGAACTAACCATTCCTTAAGTTTCCTTCCTTTAGTATTATCAGTAGAGTTTCCCCAATCACTATGCCTTCCATTTAAATCTCCAGCCAATAGGTAGTAATTGTTACCATTTTGTAAGTCTAAAGAATGGAAAAGATTATATAATTCAGAACAAAAATTTGCATCGTTATTTCCAGAAGGATAATAAGCTGATATAATAAACAACTTTTTATTTCCGGCCATATGAATACGCACAATGCAAGTTTCCAAAAAGTGAAAGGAATTAACAGTGTTATTAGAGAATATATTATATTTAAGATTACTTCTAATTAAAATGGCAGTACCCCCACCTCTTGCCTCACCCGTTCTATCTTTCCTAATCATGGTGTAATTATTAAAGTTAAGTTTATATCTCGAGTTGAGTTTTGTTTCATTCAAAAGCACAATATCCGGATTGTGTTTATCCAGAAATTGTTGAAGATCCAAACTCCTACTTATCAGTATTAGTGAATTTACATTAATATATGTGATACTAAGATTTTTTGATATGAAACTTCTGTAATTATTAGCCATTTTTACACACCTACCATGAAAAAAATAGCATCGACACGCGATGCTTGTAAATTTAGTTGCTTTTGAAGGCTTGCCATTTGGTTATTTAGATTTATCATCATATTTTTTAATTCTAACGTAAAAGGGTTATTATCGTAGTTCAAATTTGTGTTCGTGTCATTATTAGATTTTAGCACATTAGCAAAGCTTGTTTCTGGGTTAAAAGAGTAATTTACAGTATTATTCACATTCCTTCTATTTTCTAGTACTAATTTCTTCTTAGATTTAAGTCTTTGTTGAAGTTGTTTGTATTTTTCACAACCTTTATACGAAGCTGGATGACCGAATTTGTTGCATAGAACGCAGTACAATCTATCCTTTTCGTTTTCTGCAACGTTTGTTAATTTACATTCTCCTCTTTTGTGATCATTATTGCATTTAACACATTTTGTTGGTAAGTAGCAGTTTGCTGCACTGTGGAAAAAACCTTTGCAGTTTCGGCATTGGTGATCTCCGTTCGTTTTACTTGTTCCCATCTAATCATTCGATAAAAAAGTGTTTTTATATTTTTTAACTGACTTACGTTACTTTCTGGGCCCACTTGTACTAGAAAAAATGGTAAATCATATCCGCGTTTGATGGAATGTTTTGTTGCAAATTGGGTGACTTTTATAAACTTTAAGTCCTCACTCTGAAACTGGCATAGCTCGTTCAAAATATCTTCTGCTTTTATGTTTAAGTCTAGACCTTTTAACAAATATGTTTTACTTTTCAACGCTTTTGGTGTAAAGGTGAAAAAATTAGAGTTTGTTTTAACTAGATAAGTCTTGACTTTTATAAAATCCTCTAACGAATTCATAAATAGCGTTTTTTTATTTCTAAACTCTTTAATTTTAAAGTCTTTTATTTTTAAAGCATTTTTTATAAATTCTATCAATTCTTTTGTGTCTATATCAATTATGTTTATTGGAGGTATTTTTTTGTTTTTATTTATTTCAGTATTCACTACTATATTTTTATTATTTATTGATTCTGATACATTTTTTCATTTGTTTTTTGCACTCCGTGCATTGCTGCAATATCTGAATTTAGTTGTGTTTTCTTCTTGTTATTTTTAACATGGTTTTAAAATTTTTCATACAAATCTTAATCACACTGAATATCACTGTCAGTATCAAGCACTGCTTAATAATATTTTTTATATTGTTTGGATGCTGATTGATCCATTTTTTCGTTTTTTCTTTTTCTCACATTGTTATTGTCTTTTATATTTATATTAGTATTGTTTAGTGAGTTTGGAGCATTACGCTCACTCATTGTACAATAGTTTTAAAACTTTGAAATTATTATTTTTTATTTCGCACTATTGCAAAAACAAAACAAAAGTTTATAAGATTGACTTTACAAAGAAGTATTAAATAAGCTGCAGTTTATGTTTATCGAGTCGTTTTTTTTTTATTTAATTTATTATTTTTCAAAAAAAATACGTCTATACTTGACAACAAACTCAATTGAAAATCCTCTCAAAATCTCTTCCTCTTAATATTTACTTTTTTGAACTAAATAGTTTGATTGTTTACAAAAACTTTAGTTTCTAAAGTCTAAAAATAAAGATTAACGATAAGATTGTAGCAACTGGCAAAAGTTGCCATGGGTAATGTTAATTTTAACTTCAGTTGCGTGGCCCGTTTTCAAAGTAACCGAACTTTGGGTACTTCCCGTAATAGAGGAATTCGAATGTAGCATGTTCTTGTTATTTTAAGTTGATAAAATTGCTTAGAAACTTCTTGATTTGTAAACAGAAATAATAGGTAAACGTTACTTTTTTAGTGATAATTATATTTTTATAAACAACATCATGCATCTTCGTAAAAGATATTTGGCCATATAGATGTACTTACAATTTCTTTTCTTGCCTTCTTCCTTCTTTCTTTGATATTTGATTTACTTCTTTTCTATACATTTAAATAAAATTAAGTTAAAATTTTATTTTAATAATTTTCATCAGAAAATATTTTTAAAATAATGCAAGAATTATACTTACAAGTTCATCTTTGGACCTGTTCTTGTTTTTTGTAGTTTTTGACACTGTGTTTACCTGTAAAGAAATATGTGTAAATATTTGTATAAAATAAGTTTTTTTTTTTATAAGAAAACAATCGAGAAATGTTAATTGCCAAGGTATCGTGCAAAATTCACACTCTTTATTTATATTTCAATTGTCTATCCTTAACTTGTTAATGGAAATACCCTTTAATTTCTAATGTTAATACATATTTGTTGTTTTACATTGCATATAAAAATGTAAAACTCTAAAAGTGTCAAGCCAAGACTCATATTCGTTCTATCTATACGATCAAATAAATAAGGACACTTAAAATAACACTATCTGTACGTTCACCCTTTAATTTCCAATATTCGTACCTGTTATTACAGCAAATATAATAAACAATACAATTTTTGTGTTAAATTCAAGAGATAATACTACATACATAAAATTTCATCAGCTATAGGGACACCCATTTTTAAATTTTCATACCTATTGGTATTGCGTGAATAGTACGTAGTACATGATCTATAAAAATTTCAAGTGTATGTTTATCAAGTTACAAAAGATATGGCCATATACGTATAATTATTTCAGGAATTAGGACACCCTTTAGTCTAGTCTCAGTCTAAAATTTTTTCAAAAATAAGGCTATATAAATGAAAGAGCATCAACTACCGCGGGGATACTCTTTATTCTCCAAATTTAAATTTTAGACTTTTTGTTATAGTCGACTTAAGAACACACGCCTTATGTAGATTTCATTTGTCTGCCCATTACAGCCCCCCCGGGGGCACATTTATGGTCTTTATAGTAGGTAAGAGCTATCTAGATCTGTGCAACTGGGGATATAAAGGGAGCCCAGTCCCCTGAAGACAGGCAGGGAGTCAACTGGAAGCTCCACTTTATTTCCACCGGGATCAGTGAACCCGCAGAGTTCATTATTTGTCTCTTTAGACATTTAATAGTTCTCTGACTGATCATTGAGGTTGGTTCCTATATGGGAGCATCGTGGTGGTTGTGGTTTTGCGGCCCCATAGGGGAATAATGAAAATTATGGTGGCCAGGATCATTTCACTGATAATTACACGCAAAGTGAATGATCCAGTCCAGTGAGCATGCTTGACATGTGTTCTGAACAGGAGTTAGAAAGTCTCCAACTCTTTAGCAAGGTGTGACGGTTTGCAGACCTGTCCTGGAATCATTCAAGTTGCAACTAGGTGGTTCTGTTGCTTAGAATTATGTCTTCGGCTATCTAGGACGAGCATGACGTTCCAAATTATGTATAGTGGTTTGTCCACCATCTGATTAAGGCTACATAGCCAGGCGCGGATGTAAAACAAATTACACTCTGCCTGCCTATTACAGTTCGAAAGATAATGCCATATAAATTTAACGGACTCCCTTTAATTTGCGGAGTACGTACTCCGCATTTAGTTGTTTGACTATAATGGTATGTCAAATTACGTAATCAATGGGAACACTGTACAACATTTATGTTTATTCTATTATTATTGGAAGCTATCTTCATTTTTAACTACCCTGTTTTAGTTTGCAAAAAATGTGTTAAGATATCGGAATTATTTTAAGATTTCGTGAAAAGTTAAACATTTTATATGAAAAGAAAAATATGTAGGGTATTTTTATAGAGGTATAGAACTTTGAAATAAAACAGAGATGAATTTTTTAATTGAACCGAAAGATAATATTCTGGCATTACAATTTTAATATAACTTCTAGCGTATGATCCCCAGAGCTGGCTGGAACATAGTTCTAACGTGGAGGTCGAATTTTCGATTACTTTATTCAAGATTTGAGGTTCCATATCGGCAATAACGCCGCTAGTGTAGCAGTCAATCATTTCGGGCTTCTCGACGTACATTAGCGACTTCACTTATTCGCACGTAGAATAGTCGAGCGTCATTAAATCGCACGATTTCGGAGGTTACTTCACTGGTCCAAAACGTAAAAGAAATGCGGTTATGAAAAATTTTCTCCATAAATCAATATTTTCTTTTTTATACGAGAAAAAATTCTTCGAAATTTTACACACTAACGCAAGCTCGTTTCACTATCCGCTAGTCTCTACGGTACCAACACAAAAGTATTTCTTCGTAGGCGGGAATAGGTTTAAAACCACAACTTAGTAATGGTGTTTTCTCTACTATTGACTTTATCGTTATAATTCGCAAAAAGCCAGTGTGCCTCAAATTGCGACTTCTCATGAGAGTCCTACATACAGCACACATCCGTACCATCGTTAGTCTGTACGCAGAACAGTTTGCAGTTTGTTCTGAGCAAGATAGATTCTGCCCACATTAGATATGGATAAAGGATTATACTTTTGACAACCTCCGCTAGAGTTTTCCTTTTAAGGTACTTGGGACGTCTCGTATTCGGCATTATCCGGCACGAAGCTGTACACGTTAGCCCTTTGATAATCGAGATATTGTTCATATGGTAAGCGATACTCAACAACAACACCTAAATATTTAAAATAATTCGGAGTCCTTAGCACATGTCTCTGATTTAAAGGTGCATGTATTCCTCAGCTTTACAGCTGGTAATAATACAGCCTCTGTTTTATGCTCAGCTTAAGAAATGCGCATGGTCCTAAGCTATGATCTAACCATCTGAATACTACTCTCTGAAACTGGCTCATCTTCATCGAGAATTTTCACCACAATCACAAGCGCCATATCATCTACAAAATCGAACATTTTTATTCTGTTCAGAAAATGTTGTCTCAAGACGCCATCATACAGCATGTTCCATAATACTGGTCTGAGTACCGAACCTTGTGGTACTCCTCCTGTAACCTTAAATTGCTTTATTTCTTCGTGGGTTTCATATATGAGTACTCTCTTACGCTAGAGTATTTAGCAGAAGCACATTTTTCTCTCAGTTGGCTATACTAAACGCGCCTTTCACATCCAAAGTAAAAAGCACACAATACTCTTTGAAACATTTTTCCCAACGTTGCCTTCAATTATATTTTTCGCAATGTCTACTACCGCTTTGATTGCATTTACTGTTGATTTTCTCGTCCAAAAATCACATTGCGTTTTTGACAGGTCCTCTGCAGAATCAATATACTTCTCAAGTCTATTAGAAAAAACTCTTTCCTCTATGGGCTTTTCATCCTTGGGTAGGAGCACAAATTATTGTCTTTTCTAAATTGATGGAAAACCTTCATGTTTTAGACATGAATTTATTAACAACAAGAGCTAATCAGTGCAACACTTTAAAATCTTTTTTGGGACAAGATTCAGGATACCATCAGGTCGAGGAGCTCTTTATCTTCAAATTTTTAGACAGAAGGTGACCTCTAAAAAGGTGGAACTTTCTACAATATTGTGTGAATTCCATGTCGTTTCAGTCTGCTTTGGGAAAAGATGTGTACTATCCTATTTCGGATTGTAGCCTCTATGGGTTTATATGCCATCTATACCATAACATATATCCAAGAATCGTAATCCCTTACTTCTATGTATTGCTGATTTAAGGGCTTTTTTCATTTCCTTAAAAGTCTGACGATATAATTCGTTTTCTATTCTACTACGAGGCCTTACTTTCTTATTTCATCGTTCTACCAATACCCAGGTGTTTTATTATCTCCTCGTCTAGTTTTTCTCATGCAGGCATCATCAAGTATCGTCGATATCGGTTCCTGCTCAGCATGGTTTTAGAAGGGGTTGTTCAACCGTTACTAATCTTTTGGAGTTAACAACGCTAGTCAATCGGGATTCAACGTAAATAAACTGATATTATTTACACTGACTTCAGTAAGGCATTCGATAAGGTTAACCACAAACTTCTAATAAGGAAACTTGACCTTATGGGATTCTCAAAGAGTTTACTTATGTGGATTAATTCATATCTTTCAAACAGAGCTCAAAAAGTTCATTTACCCAGTGCCATTAAATACTCCAAAGTTCTATTATATGCAGACGACGTGGAGATATTTCGAACATATAATCGTCACGCTGATCATATTCTCCTGCAAAAGGACTCAGATGCATTTAATTCTCGGTTTACAATGGAATCCCTTAAATCTACCATCCTACACTAGACTTGCTCTAATAAAGCTGCCAGCTCTAAAAAGTTGAAGAATAATGTTAAATGTCACATTTCTTTTAAACTTAATAAAAGGAAATATCTGTTCAGATTTTTTGATTAGTAACATTAGAACATTTTACGTTCCATTTCGTCCTACGCACTATTTAATCCATTTGTAATTAGATCGAGTTATGCTAAACCGTATTTTTAGGAATTTGTGGTAAATTTAATAAATTTTATAAGCATATTGATTTTTCTTTGGATGTTAACGTTGTTAAATGTCATCTTTTTTTATATTTAAAGAGCTAAATTTAAGTTTTATGTTTATGTTTACTCTTTTAATGTCTGTAGGGATCTTCAATCTATAGACCAAATATAAAAAAATAAACTGCTTAGCCATGTTTTTGGGCATGTCACTTAAAACTTAGTTTTCTATAAATACAGATAACATTTGCTTATCAAAAATCAGTTCCTGTCTCGTTATTGTAGTAGGTATGGGGATGTTATCCCGGTTGTAGCAACGTGATCATTATGTCACTATACACTTCCATTCATTACCAATGTTCATCGGCACTACATCAACAAAACCTTTGAATCTTGGACAGCCCCATTTCGTAGAGCAAGCATTCAAGGCGGAGCTTTTTCCTGTTGCATCAGCTGTCAAAGCTAACAATGTTGGTTTCGAATGAAGAAAATAAATATTCAACAAAAAGAGAATCCTTTCGAGGAATTAACATTTTTTAGCATAAACATGTGCTGTAAGAATGTTCTATTATTGGTCTTAGGCCCTATTAATCATTCGGAATTACGAAATCTAGTTGCTAATTTTTACTAGTAAACTGTTAAATTACATTTTCATAGTTCGAGTTACTTTGCAAACTTCTGCTTTACTCTCTCCTTACTAGTTTCCGCTAGTAAAATTATTGAACAGATCTACGAATATATGTCCATTTACAACAATTAAAGAAATTGTCGCTAATAGCTAAATTCCAAAATTCGATGTTTTCTTAAAAAGTAAACTTTGTTTAAAAGTTAGTATTACTTTTATTATTGATAAAACTCACATTAAAATCCGTTTCACTTAAATTATCTGTAGAATCATCAGAGCTGCAGTCATCACGTATAAAAGGATGTGAGAATTTGCATTCCTTTACAATTGCAAAGGATTCCTGAATATTTGCACCATTTTCAAACACTATTTTGCTACTGCATTCAGTTTCCTCATGCACCTTAATTTCATCTTTTATATTTCTTGACAGAAAATTTTCACTTTTAGAAAATTTTTCAGTCTCCAAGGGATCATTATATATTCCTGAAGTTATAGTGCTGTTCAAAAAGTTACTACCATCTTTATTTATTACTTCCACATTTAATTGTTCTTCAATCTTAACTTCTGGCTCAAAGAGTTGAATTGAGCTTTTGGTTTGTACATCGACAGTTTCTTTATCATGAAAGAAATTTAAATGTTTTTCAAGATGTTTAGAAAATTTTTTTAATTGATCACAGTCAATACTACAAATAACACAATGAAATGTAAAAACTTTTGCTTTATTTTTTACAGTTTTTATATTTATTAATATATCGCCACATTTCCGGCGGTCGGAATTTCCGCTTGCTCCCGTCATTTAAGTATGCTTTGCAATTCAAGTTCTTTAAAATCCGGGAATTTTGTAAAAAGTTTGTTTACATTTTAAGGTGGTATGTTCAGTATGTTTTTTTAATATTTCAGCCCGTTTAGTTTGTTTACATTTTAATTCGATGTTTTCAACGCAAAACACATTTCAATTCGATTTTTTCTACAATTTATTAGTGCTTTTCAAAATATTTGTTACTAAATTATAATTCGTTTATTTTTTTGCTGTTAAATAAATAATAAGTTTTAATAATTTAAGTAATTTACAATTATTCGGATTCATTTTTAATATAAGCAATTTCATTTCGTGCTTGATTCCTTTTAAATAAATATTTCATGATATTCTCATAAAATATTTATTACAAAAATTTTTATTAAAAAATAAACATCTTATGATAATCTCATAAAACATTTATTCAAATAAAAAAAAATATTTGTTGTTTTGAAATGTTTTGTAGTGTTTGTATGGAAATGTCTTTATGTCTTGCTGTCTATGCTATGTTGATTTTATGAAAAATGCTCATAAAATCAGTTTGGCTTTGGATATAAGACTCTTAGGTTTGTCTATACAATATTGGGGTAAAATTCACTGATGAGCTACTTGAGCAATAGTGAAATTGCAATATGGATGTGTTCTCCCCCATTACAATACATTTCAAATATTTTTATTTGGATAAATGTTTTATGAAAATATCATAAGATGTTAATTTTTTAATAAAAATTTTTGTAATAAATATTTTATGAGAATATCATGAAATATTCATTTAAAAGGAATCAAGCACCAAATGAAATTGCTTATATTTTAATAATTTATAAATAATTTTTTAAGCAATCAAAAACAATTTTAAAAAAATTTTAAGAATGTTCTTAATTTTTACTTTCTTTAAAAGCACGTCAGGAATGATAGAACAAGTAACAGTTTAGCGGCATAATGGCTTTCCTCAATTCGAAGATATTATTTTTATTATGTTATTAAGGAAATATACGATTTTATGTGCATGCGTATAGGAATGCATATCAAATTAAGTTACAATTAATATCAATATCAACCATCTGTAACCGTAGTTATTTAAATATTAATGTCAGTTAAGCTAAAACTTTTAAGGATACTACAATACTATAGTATCTTGTCCCTACGATGTGTTCGAGATTAGTTTCAAAATATGCTTTATAGATCACCCTAAACAGTTTTTAGCAATTAACAATACAAACCCATGAAACCAAATGCATATTGGAGAAAAACATTTAAACAATATTCTCAATAAATTTGAAGCCCAACCGGAGGAAATCAGTATAGAAACACTTAATGAAGTTAAAGAACCGGACATCAAAGTATTTGAAGTGACAAACTTTTGCTTACACCGTAATAAATCATGATTTTTTATAGAGTGACTAAAAAAAAGAAATTGAAAGTATTTCGTGCGCTGTAAAAGAAATAGATTATACCGTTTCTTTTGCCGATAGAGAAAAAGAAGCAGACGGAAAAAATGCAATTTCAGAAACAAGTGAATCTGCAATTTTTTTTATAATGGCAGTGAAGACATTCAAATCAAATATCACAAAAGAAAAAAACGCAAACGACTTAAACAAATTGGGGATGCTTTTACACTTGCTTTGTTTACATACTTTTTATGCGTTTTACTGTAAAAGAATTTAATTACAAATTATAGTTTATTGACTGTTTTATGTAATAAAATATTTAAATTGTATATTTGAAAATTTCCTGTAGATTGGTTTATATTAATTTCAATCGAAAATTCAAGATCTGGTAGCACTGTTCAAAGCATTCAGCTGTTAAAAGAAATCAATACAAACTGAACATACTCTTTCTGCAAATGTAAATACAAAATAAACTCTAAATGTAAATATAAACAAAATTATTTGGAAAAATCTTAACCTTTAACACTTTAAGACTAAAAATCTATGATCAATACTTTAAACTAAAAAAACAAAATGAAAATGGGAGCCAATAAAGTTTCCAACCTTCAAAAGTGCGGCGAAATAATGATGGATATTAACTCAAAGAATAGAAAAACTAAAATATACATTTTTCATTGTACATTTTGCAACTTGGAATGCGATCAATTAAAAAAGTTTTCTCTTCACATTGGAGAAGAACATCTAAATAATTTTGATAATATTCTTAGTGAGACTGAGCTAAAGTTTGAAGCTCAATCGGATGAAATAAAAATACATACATTTACTGAGGTTCCAGACATAAAAGTTTTGGAAAGTGCCATATTGGAAAAGAACATTGTAAATCCTGATCCGTTGGATACAGTTAACCCATTGATCAATGTTTTAGATCATGATGTCTTAAATTATGAAGTCAAACATGAATTAAAAGAAAATTCTATCAACAAAAATAATTTTTGCCAAAATGAAGAAAATTATTGCACTGGATCTACAGAAGATAAGGACAAAGAAACTAAACAAAAATTAGTTGCAGAAGAGCCTACAAGCTTGATGTTCGATAGGGAGAGTGAAGATTTTATAAACGATGATTTAGATGAAATGCCATTGAAGAAAAGAAAACAAGCTAAAAAACGCAAACCAAAGGTAATGTTACTAATAATTAAATGAGTGAAGGTTCATTTAATTTAATTTTTAATTTACGTTTTCAGTGTGTTACTATTGAAATGAGTTCTGATGAATCAAAGGATGAATGTTCTATTGTAAGTATTAATAAATGAAAATCTTTTTAATTTTAGTTTTCAGTAAATTTAAAAGTAAATTTAACAGTTTATTGCTTTGACACAATCCTTTTGATTTAACGAGCAGAGTTGAAGAAATAAAAATTCCAATGATGTTTCTAATTTGAAATTTTCTACAGTTTTCTGTACTTGGAATTTTAAACTATAAAAGGGCATCTCGTAAACCAACCTCATTCATTATGATTTTTCTATCGTGCTGTATTAAAATTTGTACGAGCTTTGTTAAATCAAACGGTTTGCTTATAGTAATTTAAATTCTTAGTTTTGTATAAGCTGTGGAAAGAATAGCTGATCAAAACATCGACTTCGCTTCTCTACTCCGGTAAGACATTGAAGTTGGATACCCTATTGTCACCAATGGGTTTTTTTTCTAAAACGATCGCGTATCTCTAAAATAGACATTGTTTCAACAGAGCGGTTTTCGACTTTCGTCCTGACATAATAAGTGGCACAAAATGTAAAATAGCTCGGAGTAAAGTTACTCTTATACCGTTTTCAAAAACAATAGGATTTAAGTGTTTCTTTTATTACTAGATAAATGTGTTTGATTCACATCAGCATACAATTCCCTAATACTTTTATCACTTATAAGATATTCAGTTGTATGTATGTCTATTGGACAGTAAACAAGACCACCTTCTTCTTACGATAATTAACTTCGGAACCACCCAAGCTACATTTACTTAAAGATTATCAAGTCAACAACAACAACCGAAAGTAATACGTTTTAAGGAACAAATCTTATTTGCACGACCATTTACAGAATATATTTTTATTCAGCAAGAAACGTACCTCTTATTTGCTGGTGTGCTTTCAATTGTAAATTTTTATTAAGGCATTAAAAAATCTGCTAATTAATTAACAATTTATTATTTAATAAATACCTGCGGTTAATAAAGTACACCCATCTATCGAAAAATTTTAACACACTGTTTTTTAGCTTAAATAGAATTTTTTAATTAATAATAACAATAAATTAATGGAAACAACGGTTTCAGATGTTCCCGCAAAAAAAATCTTTGGATCTTTTCCCTACTTTTTGTGTAAACAAAGACAATCCAAAAAAACTGAGCAAAATTAAAAGAAAAAAGTGAAAACTTTTGTGTGCTCGAACGGTGCTACTATGTTTACTACTTATAGTGTCCTCCGGAAAATTGCTTCTGCTTAGCTCTATTTTGACATTGGTGGGACAAATGGCGGCAACTTTGAATCTTGTTTGCATTTAAAGACACCCTTTAAGTTTAAAGGAACTCTTAGCGTTAGAAAAACACACTAAATGGATCTAACAAGTGCCGAAAGGTTTTTTTGTGCGGCAGCAAAATTTGTAATTCATTTCGTTTCTTTGGTATTCTTTCGTTCTTGTGGCATCATCTTTGCCGTCCCGGTTTTGCCATATTATTGGTTAAGCTAAAATTTTATGACGAAAACCTAACGGGAAAAACAAAAATGTAAGAAAATGTATAAATTAAAAAAAAAAGAAAATTTGTGATATTTTTAAAAATATTTTTATTGGAATAAAAGAGAGAATTGCAACTTAACCAAGCAAAACTAAGGCATTACCTCTGGTTTTAGCGAATAGTGAATACATTTTGGGAAGAGTTGACTTTGACACTAAATGCTATCGGGTCGCCTTTAATAGAATTTGCTTTGGGGCTATAATTTTTACGCAATACCACCCACTATTATCACATTTATAATGTCGCATTTTTCATAGAAAGCTTCTTTCGACGCTCTTTCCTCATTTGCATTCATGTTTTTGGATATCCATTGACTGCACAGCGGATTCTCTAATTTGTTTATTAGTTCAGCATTGACATTAAAATCCTTGACAACACTTTGCTGGTAGCTACCTTCTAAAAAAAAAACCTAAATTCAGCACAGAAAGTCCTCCGTGGCGACCGATTCCTGAACTTGCAAACTTCACCGCAGCCTTATTTAAACAAGTTATTTTTTTAACTGTAAAATTCAACAACTATTAATGCTAAAATAATTTTAATAATTTTATTTATTCAAATATACTTTCTATCTATACTATCTGCAAAACATTTTCCGTTTTTAAGCGCGAAACTCTTCTTTCTAGCTGTATATTTAAGCGTTATATATTAAAACTTAATATTTTCTGTAATATTTTACTTATTGTTAGCATTTCTTTCGGTGTAAACCGTAATTGGGCTGTTTGTTCGGTATGAACAGCGAACGCTGTCGATGTGATGATATCATTATCAAGCCATGTTCTAGACTGTACTGGCGAGCTCTAACAAACGAAAAACGCCCTCAAACGCACAAGCCTACCTTGATAGTGCTAAAGGGCGGGAATATTGGATTGGCCCTGCATGAAATGTCAGGTAGCAGGCAATCTGTCTACATGAGTAGATACGACCCTAACGAAAGAACTACCAAAACCCAAGCACTAACTCACCAGTACAGTCTAGAACACGGTTTGATAATGATGTTAATGATGTTATCACATAGAATGCGCTCGTAGGCTATACCGAACAAACAGCCAGCAGTGGCGGTTTACACTGAACCGCCGAACGAAACAAATCCAAACGACTTAATATTTTACTTATTTTAGGTAGAAAAGGAATCGAATGCCACAAAGAAACATAAACGTTGTAAAAAACGTTGGGTAAGTACAGCTAAAATTATTGTTCATATACAGTTATATAATTAAAAATACTTTAAAGGTATTTTCTATTTAAAACTTAGCCACACTCATAAAAAAATATACATTTTATATTTTATTTTTTATTTATTTTATAAATAGTTTCTAAAACGAATATTCATTTGTAGATAAACAGTCGTATGCATAAAACCTTAAAGCAGGTTTAACTGCCGTTGTTAAGCAAAATTTCTTAAAATTGTTTTCAAAAAACGTTTTTACTTTCAAAAAAACTTTTGTTAACTTTAAGTATTTTAAAGTAGAAAAAAATCTTTTTTAAACCTACAATAAATTGAGCCGTTTATTTTAAAAGTGTTATAGTAAGTTCACACTTGTGTTTTTGAACGTGTTTAAGCAAAATGTTTTAAAAATTTAAACACAGCCGTTCACACAATAATTGAGATGTTTAAGGCTGACATTTTATCTACTTTTTTTACCTTAAAAATGAGTTTTTGTAGTGAAAACATCCATTTTAGTTTGGAATCAAACCCAAACCCCAGACAAATTAGTTAATTACACTACCTACTAGCATAAAGGGGCAAAAACGCACTTAGCACATCCCAAAATTAAATGAAATTCCGAGTTGTATTTGAAATTTACGTGTTTAACGACGTGTTTAAATCAAAAACAACTCATTTGAGGTGTTTAACAAAACACATCAATGTATGATAAAACACCTCAAATTCGCCGTGTTTAATGCTTAAACACGATTGAGATGTTAAACACGCTAGGTGTGAACTTAGTATTATAAGTGACTTACAGCCATATGCGTAAAAACTTAAAATAGGTTTAACTGCCGTTGTTAAACACAATTTCCTAAAGTTGTATTCAAAAAACGTTTTTTACCTTAACATACCTTTGTTAACTTTAAAGTAGGAAGAACCTACTTTAAACCTACAATAAATTGACAGTTCAATTTTATTATTCAAAGTTCAAACACAAAACAAATTCGGCTGTATGCATAAAAACTTAAAGTAGGTTTAACTGCCGTTGTTAAGCACAATTTCCTAAAGTTGTATTCATAAAACACTTTTACCTTAAAATACCTTTGTTAACTTTAAAGTAGGAAAAACCTACGTTAAACCTACAATAAATTGACAGTTCAATTTTATTATTGAAAGTTCAAAAACCAAACAAATTGTATTTACAATAAACTGAGCCGTTTTTTTAAAGTGGCATAAGTTACTTTGTTATAGTCATCTTTTTATTTGAAATTAGTTTATAAAACATTTTAATTTTTAGCCATTTCAACTAGTCTGTATTTAGTTTTCTTTCTGAAACGGATTTTTCTAATGATTGTGTTGAAATAAAATCTTTTTTTTCTCCATGTTGTGCACTGTGAAGGATTTTTTCGACAGGGGGCTATTACTACTACTACTATTTTGTCCTTTACATAAGTCACTATGTGCAATAATATGCTTTTGAGTTGTGACATTCTTAGATATTTTATACAACACGAAGCAACCGCCTGAGAATAAAAAAATAACAAAATAATGCTAATTATGTGTAGTATATTAGATATCACTATAATATAGTTCAGTTAACTACACTATTCTTTCGAACTAATAAAAATAAGTCCAATAATCCCAACAATACTTGACACATACTTATTACATGTTTCCATTTCTTTCATACTACGCTCCGTAATTAATTTCCTAAGTACAGCGACTAACGCCACTTTCAAAATAAGCATTTTTGTTACATCGTTAATTATCAACACTCCTCTCAAACAAATCTCAATACTTCTCAACTTATTAATTTCAAATTTATTAAAAATGAAAAAAAAACTGTTCAGTTGTGACTTATGCCACTTTCAATGTAAACGGCTCAATTGACAATTATACTTTGTTATTCCAAAAATTTTTAAAAATGTTTATTAAACCAAATTGTAGTATACAAATAATAATAAAAACTAAAACATAACATGCCATTCAATATAACACATTTTTACATCTTTATTTTATATTTTCCAAAAATATAATTATAATTAATTATAATAAATATCTTTTTTCTTTTTTAAGATCTTTTTTTATATATATTTTCTTTTCAATATTTCGCTTTCCTTTGGAAAGCTTCTTCAGGAAAAAATTTTTTATATTTTTGAAAACAAAAAAATTATTAACAAATTGAAAAAATGTTTCAAAACATTTGACAAAAACATATAAAATATTTTTTCACACATACATACAAAAATTTTAAATTTTCAAATATTCAAACATACAAAAACAAGGAAATGGAAATAACAAATAAATAACAAACAACAAATAACAAATTCTCTCTTATGAAACAATTATAACAAATTATGTGTCTATTTAATTAAGTACCTATAATTCTGAGCTAAATTGTCTGTGTCTGTCTTGAAATTTATTCTCCTTACATTTGGTACATTAACAATTTCTAACATTTCCAACATATAACGTCTCTTGTAGTTTTTTTCTATATCTAATACTGATGTTTCATCAAACTTTAGATAATGATTATATTTCTGTGAAGATAAGGATGTCTTCTGTGTTGAAATATTCCTATATTTTTGGTCACACCTGTGACCAGCTAATCTCGTTTTAAGTTTATTTTTTGTTGTCCCAATATAAACTTTGTCACAGTTCACCTGGTCATTTCCTCCACATGGTATCCTGTATACTACATCAGATATTTCCATTTTTCCTATTTTATCCTTCATACTGCTAAACAATTTATTTAATGTGTTATGTGTTTTGTGTGCAATTATATATTTATCTGTGTCATATATTTTACACTTTCTTAATCTTTCTGATATTCCAGGAACATAAGTTAATGATTTATAATTTCTTGGCTCTGCCGTAGAATTTCCTAAATTATGCCTATAACTACCATATTGTCTAATTAATCTGTTAGTTAATTCTACTGGAAAATCATTGTCATTAAGTATATCTCTTATTGTATCCCTATTTTCAAATGAAATTCTCTATCACTTATAGTCAATATTCTGTCTCTCATATTTTTCGCTGTGCTTATTATCATTTTCCTTCGATGTTTTGAATAAAAATTAATGATTCTTCCAGAAGATGTTGGTTTCTTATACCAATCAAATACTAACTTATTTTTCTTCCTTATTATCAATATATCTAAATATGGAAGTCTAGATTCTAATTCTCTTTCAATGTACATAAGTCACTATATGCAATTATATGCTTTTCAGTTCTGACATTCTTAAGATGAAACATCTCTCTAGTGTAGAATGAACATTACTCTCCATCCAAAATTAACTATTTCAATACCAGTTCTTGAATTGAGGTTTGTCAAAGCGCTAGACAAAATTTTATTCCCATTTTAATAAGAACAGCCATCAGAATTAATTGATAGAATTTATTACACATCTTGAAATATTATTCGCCGTTACCCCTTCGGCATTCGCCTTTATGTCAAACATAGAGATGGACCTCTTTAGTATTTTTAAAATAAAAACTGAAATTATGAACGCCTAGTTTCGATATATAATACTGTTCAGCTTTGGATTTAACAAAATACTTTGCATGTCCATAGTAACGACTATTATTTCCAACGACATATTATTAAAAGTTAACTGCTTTGCAGCCCTTGCTTCATCTCTTTGTAAAGGGTTTTAGAACAAGAAGTTTGTTTTCTAAAACAAAAAAATTTGATTAAGATGATTAAAATTTTTATTGTATTACGAAGAGAAAAGTTCAGCGATTATGAATGAGAAATGATATCTGGCAAATGTCATCAAAGCTTTTAATCACTTTTTGGCAAAATAGTAATCACATCACGTATTTTGAGTTTTAAGCCTGAAATCGATTCGATTGACTCTGTATAGACTCTGTCCTTAACGTAGCACTACAAAAATAATCCAGTGTTGTTAAAGCACACGATCTGGCTGCCCACTTAACTGTTGATTGTCGTAAAATTATGCAATCGGGAAATTTAGTTTGCAATAAATTGGCTGTGCGACATGTGGCACCGTCCAAATGTCAGTGATATCCACGTCATCAATAATAGACCGAAATTGATGTGTTAGCATCTCGCAATAGTGTGATCTAGTCTCATCTTCAAAGAAAAGCGGCCCAATCACGCTTCCAGACCACAAAGCGCACCATACAGGGACACGTTGAGCATGCAAAGGGTTCTTAATAATCGTTCTACGATTTTCAGAATCTGACAAGTCAAAATGGGCTTCGTCTGAAAAAATGATTTTTTTAGAAAAACCAGCCGGTTGTTCCTGAATGAATTGAGCGAATCTATGACGATGTGAATGGTTGGTCGACTTCAACTACTGCACCAGTTGAACCTTGTAAGGATTCAAAAGTTTTGGGTAACCCCAATTGTTGAGAACGTCCAGAAAT
Organism: Trichopoda pennipes; assembly: GCA_030448955.1. Taxonomy (NCBI): domain Eukaryota; kingdom Metazoa; phylum Arthropoda; class Insecta; order Diptera; family Tachinidae; genus Trichopoda; species Trichopoda pennipes. The sequence continues at coordinate 6,717,441 of JASKUP010000056.1, read as the reverse complement.
TTACTATTTTTGCTCAGCTTCCACATTGTAACTCACGGCTGCGATGTTTTTAGTTGAACTACCCAGTCGAACACGTGATGGTGTTCGCACATTTTGTATCGGGCCTGTCGACTAAAATTTAATCACCAAATTCTCAATGGCGGTCTCAGAAGTACGAATATATTTTCAGCAAATATCACGAACTTTACGTAATGTAACTTTAACAGAATCACCATTTTCATAATGGATTTTAATTATTTTGATGCGAGATTCGTGCGAAATTGAATTCATTGTAACAATTTCCAGTGCATCTACTACGAATACGTCAAAAAACTAAATGTCAAAACCATCATGTTGTTGGTGTTGCCGCAATTGAAAATCAAAGTCTTTTTTGTTGAAAAGCCCGATACAATATGTATGTAATTGGTACTCCCCTTCATTTGTGTTCTCCTTTGAATAATCTATGCAAATATCACACTGATTTTTTCGTGGCTTAAAAATTAAAACTTTTCTTTTGTTCCAGAACTTCACAAAACTTTGTTAGCATTTGTTAGCATTTCATTACTCTTTTCACATCATTCGCCATATTACTTTTCGTTTTAAATTGAACGTTGTCAACTAGCTCTATAATTATGACTTTAGGTACTTTAGGTTCTGTGTTCAACCGTTCTTGTACGGATTCACATTCTTTCGATGTTTTCCAAACAGAAATATTGTTTCTTGCTTTTAGCCAAGTTTGAAAAATACTTTTATCCTGATTAAAAGTTGGTAAGAAAAAAATGTACTATTCATATGGTAAATAGCAATCGAATAGCTGCGTCTTTTTTATGTCAATAGACGTTGATCTTCTTCGTATTGTATTTGTCTGTACTTGCAACAGTCGTCTTATGTACGCTTGTTTCTTTCAGTCCGTTTTCCTGCTAAATGAATGCAAAGTTTTTCTTGAACTGCTCTAGCCTTTCCCACTTGCTCCATACTTTTTAGCTAGAACTCTTTTCTCCTTATTTATTTTTATTATATCAGGTTTACCTTACCTTTTTCTAACAGCCCTTTGTGATTTCATCTCATCTTGTAACAGTGCTAGTTTTAGCCTTTATGAAAAAAGGATCTTGTTTGGAGGGCTCTGACTGGAAAGAATTCTTTGCTTGATGCGAAAACATGCAGTTTATTAAATGGATTGCTCTAAGTCTCATCTGAATGATTGCTTGAAAGGCCAAAACTATTCTATATTGAACGTTTTAAGGAATAGAATACTTTAAGAAGCTGTGTAGTAAATCCATTCAAGTAGATCTTTAACAAGTTGTAATTTTATATACAATACCGTGTGCTGTACTTATAGGTAAATTCGAAAGGTGGGTGTACCAAAATCTTAACAATCATCTGTAACGGTTTCCTGAATTAGTTCAAAACTTCCTGTTACTTCATTTAGAATGTAATTTGATATATTCAGTTCCATATTTCCGTTACAATTCAGCGAGCATCTAAAGTTCAAAAATATCTCACATAATTTTGTATGTAAAATGGTCGAGTATAGTTTGCGTTGGTACATATTGCATATGGAATACACATCCCCCCGGGGGCACATTAATATGTCTCTCAAATTAATATATCTCTTTATACGTCTTGAAGGAGTCCCCTAAAGGCTAGCAAGGAGCCAACTGGACAATTCATATGGCTAAAAAGCCAAAGAGCTTTTTTAGCCTTTTTGCTGTTCTCTGACTGATTATTGAGGTTGAATCTTCGGAAGCATCGTGGTGATTGGGATTTCGCAGCCCTCATGAATTTGATTAAGGGGTCAAGATCATCTCACCTCTACACAGAACACAGGATGAATGACCCGGATCCAGGGAGCATGCTTGTCATGTGTTCTGCACCAGAAGTTGTACAGTCTCCAACTCTTCAGCAAGGAGTGGGGATTGGCGGCCCTGCTCCGAAACTTTCGAAATTGCAACTAGGAACGACCTGTTGCTAGAATTATGCCTTCAGCTTCCTAGGGCGTGGGTGCACGCATCATATCACCCAAGTGGTTCGATCCACCGTCGAGTTATGTCATACACACGCTAGGTATCGACGTAAATCTTATCACGCATGGGTTTCACATAACTGCTTTTGCTAAGTTCTAGAGCAATAAAGATACCATTAGGCGGTTTGGTAGGCAGACGTGTCAATACCAAGAGGTCAAAAAGGTGCAATAAGAAAATTGTAAAATTTTCCACATAACCGATCATGTCAGAGCAGTGACGTATTATGAATAATCGTATTGAGTGAAATCATAAAATGAAAGTTGAATGTGGTTCATAGCAATGGGAAGCGAAATGTTTTATTTGGCCTACAAACAAATCTTAAGGCACTTTAAAACTTTCTTTTATTATAAATCAAAGAAGAGAAACAACTATTTTATTTTTCTTTTTTTTAACTTCAGAAAAACATCGATGATTCCAAATTGCCGATTCTAATAGAAATGTATAGAAAATATGAAGTTTTATGGCAAGTAAATGATATTGCATTTGGAATTTTAGCAAAAAGAAACGAAACGTTTGGCGAAATGATTGAAGAACTAAAATCAAAGCACAATTTCCAAAAAACTTTGGATGAACTACAGGATCATATCGACTATATAAATTATTTATACTTTAAGGACAAAGAACAAGAACTTAAATGTGAACTAAATAAAGCCGAATTTAAAGCTTCGTCAAAATTTTATAATCAACTATCGTTTTTGAGTGATAGTCAAGGTCCGTTCAAATGTTCAAACTGTAATGAAATTATTAGCAAATACGATCGTTATCATATACATGTGGCTCAACACAATGGTTCGATACCATTTCAATGTCGGCTTTGCGAAATGGGTTTTCAAAAGTTTGATAATTATTTGAGACATGTTACAAGACATTTGGGTATAAATAGTTATCATTGTAATGTGTGCGGCAAGGGATATCCTTTTAAATCGGAGTTAGACTGGCATTTAACTTCTCACACTGGCGTCAAGCCCTATTTGTGTCCTATATGTGGTGCTGGTTTTAGAGCTCGTCATGGCTATGACAATCATATCAGACGACATGAAAAGCGTTTTCGTTATGAATGTCACATCTGCAAGCATGGCTTTAATCATTTGTGCAAGCTAAATACACATATTAAATCTCATCTAAATATACGTGATGTCATATGTAATATTTGCGGCAAAGGTTTTACAGCAGCCAAATATCTACAAAGACATAAACTTATACACGAAGCCGAAAAACGTTACAAGTGCAATGTTTGTGGAAAAGCTTTTGCCCAAGATTCTGGCTTGCGTACGCATCGGAAACAACATCAGCCTTATGCTACGATAGCGGAAAACAAAAATATGTTAAATAAATGCATTTAAAGAAGAAGAAATTTCGTTTTAATTAAAAATAAATTCACCAAGTACAAGTTGAACTTAGAGCCTACAGGAAATTCAGTTTCAATTTTAGAGGTAACTATTTATAATCTTTAAAATCATATCTTCTATGGAGACACGCTTAAATCTGTGTAAATTTTAAAGGTTCGTATTTTCTAGTTGAAAAGTTAATTACACGATATATGGGTTACCCTTTCTTTTTAATTATTAATTTTTATTACTTATTTAATATTTTAGGTGTCTTTGTTGCGGTTTAAAAGTTTAAAGCATCACCTCAAAATGCCATTATTGATGGGGATCCCTTTTTTTTATTTTTTTTCACACTGTTGTTACAACGGTGTTACATGGTGTTACATACTCTATGTTAATTTCAAGTGCCTACCTGAAAAAGTTCAAACGATTAAGTTACATTCGTCAAAACCACACTTTTTCTTGGATGGTTTAAAAGATTAAAACATAACCTCAAAATATTATCATTGATAGGGCAACTCTTTAGTTTTTAATTCTTTTTTTTCATCCTGTTGTTATAGCGGTCATGGTGTTGCATACTCTATGTAAATTTCGATCGATTCAGTCATATTCGTTAAAACAAAGCTTTCTCTTGCGTCACCCTCTTCTTTTTAATTTTATACTTATTATACATAATCTGTACAATTTTTGAAAGTCTGCCCGCTACGACTAAAAAAGACAAGCCGGTATACTTTAAAAGTATTAAAATATGTATTGAGTGGTTGGGTGACCCTTTAATTATTTTTTTCTTAAGTTTTTTTTACGGTTTAAAAGATAAATTCATATCGCCAAAATTAGGTCATTAAGTATATGATAGAAAGGGATAACGCGGACAGTTTTAAAAAATCTTAACTTTTGGCATAAATGAAAATGATGCTACTTTTAATCATACCCCACACATATGTACTGATGATGTTAATTTGCCGAACGTAGTTGGATTACCCCCTCAACCCTTAAAGTTAAGCATGCGTGAGGTACAAAAATTAATCTCTGGACGGCATAAGTAACAAAATGTTGAAGGAGCTCCCGAGTATTGCAGTCAGAATCATGCTATTAATTTTTAATGCCATTTTACGGCTTGAATACTATCCTGACCACTGGAAGATTTCTAAAGTTAAAATGATTCCAAAACCGAGTCATATAGGCCCATAAGTCTATTACCAACTATTTGAAAGGTTTTCGAAAAGATGCTTATGTATAAATTGTCTCTAATGCTAAGGGATAGTGGGTGTATCCCAAACCATCAATTTGGTTTTAGAAGTAGACATAGCACAATTGAACAAACCCATAGATTATTTCAGGTGATAAGAAGGACTTTTGAAGAGAAGAAGTATTGTTCAGCTATTTTTATTGATGTTTCTCAGGCTTTTGACAAAGTTTGGCATTAAGGTCTATTTCTGAAACTGACCGCTCACTTGCCTTGTAATATAAGCAACCTACTGAAAAGCTACATAATTGGACGAAAATTTTCTGTTGTTGAAGGAGACTTCGTTACTGTATACAAACCAATGTCCGCAGGCGTACTACAAGGTAGCTTTCTTGGACCAGTTTTATACTTGATATATACCTGCTGTCCACACTTCTACGTTTGCTGATGATACAGCGTGTCTAAGTTCGCATTACAACTCCCATCAAGCATCCATAAATCTTCAGCTGATGATACAGCGTGTCTAAGTTCGCATTACAACTCCCATCAAGCATCCATAAATCTTCAGCAACATATAACTCAGTTAGAGTTGTGGTTAAAATTATAGAGAATTAAAGTGAACGTTCAAAAGTGCATTCATGTGACCTTCACCCTGCGAAGAGATAATTGTTCACCCGTTCGAATCAATAATCACATTGTTCCTTACCATACTTATGTGAGATATCTTGATATACATCTTGACCGTCGCCTTACATGGAAACATCATATTGACTCAAAGCTAACACAACTACATTGGCTCATTGGCAGGAACTCAAAACTTAGCCTAGATTGAAAGCTTCTAATTTACAAGACTATTTTAAAACCGATCCAACTTTGGGGCACTGCCTCAGCTTCAAACGTGGATAGAATCCAACGTAGGCAGAATAAAATTTTACGGTTGATAACTTCCGCCCCATGGTACATCAGAAATTCAAACATACATTATGATTTAGACATACCGCTGGTGACTACAGAAATCATCAAATACGCAGGCAAATACTTGACGAAGCTTGAAGACCATACTAACCCCCTTGCTCGCAATATCTTGGATTATAGTGGACATAGCCGATTAAAAAAGAGGGATACCGCAGCTTTAATCCTCAATGCTACAGACGATACATCTTAGAAATATTTGCTTTGTTTTTTTTCTATGACAATTTTCTTTATTACTCAAAAGGTTAGGCCCAAAAGGTCAGGACTAATGTAATTTTTTTTTAGAATTTAAGATTTTAATACTTATTGTTAGTTTTTTTCGTGAAGATACAATAAATAATTATTGAGAGTTAAAAAAAAAACTTTTAATCATAGGGTCGGTCCTCTTAGATAGACACATTTAGTTCATCATATGTGATTTTTTATGTTGAGTAATTAGTTAGTGGCTTTGGTATTGCGTACTAACTAGTCCCTCGCTTTGCACGTTCTTTGTTTTATAGCATTTTGAAATTTATTTTATCCTCAGCTGCGTATCAGTAGACATCCTTGTTCGATTTGTTGTTTTTTATTAGATCGCCTTTGAACTCCTTGTTTGGATAGCTTTTTTCATGTTTAGGATGTTGCTGCTCACTTAGTTGCTACCACTTAATTTTCATTTGTACTTTGATCATCAGGCGTGAATGCCTTTTTAGGGTTTCTGAAGGTAGCAACTATAACGATCGTACGGCCTGACCGACTTTTTAAAGCTTTTTTTTCTTAAATCAAAAATTTCATTAAATGTCACACGAACTTGATCTTTCAAATTTTCCATTTATTTTTCACTTTTCTTACCAATCCATTCACACTTAAAATTTGAGGCGAGCTTGCTTGCAAATTTTCGTTTCTAGAGTGCTTCAAACTACAGTCAAGAAAACAGCTAAATGGAGCTGTTTCTACCAAATTATACATTTTTATTTTAGAATAATTTTGTGTTCTGTTTTGTTTATTTTATTATAAATAAAATAATAAAAAGTTCTTATTAAACAAAAATTATATTTGTCAATAAAATAAATAAGTGCAATGTTTTGCGATTTATACAAGCCAAGAACTTCTGCAAAATGTGCTTAACACTTCAACATAGACGAAATGATTTAAAAATTAAGGCCTAATACTTCATTTCCGGCGAAACAAAAATTTTAGTGGAAGCGAAGAAAAAAAATCAAGCCTTTTCGAATGTGCTTACTGTGCCGGAATATCCAAAATTGGTAGCAGGAAAAACTGTGGATGCGATACTGCTCCTAGTGTGTATCTGTTCAAAGAAAAGATTTTTTGACGCATCTCCAATTTGCCGTAGAACTGATAACTGCAATCAGGTAGACCACTATAATCAAATGAACAATTCTTACCAGGTAATTGTGAAACAAAAAAAAACAGTTCAATGAAACTTCTCATTTAATCAATTTGACTTGAGATAGACATAAGACTTTTGAATTTTCTATACAAAATTTGGGGTTTTTACCCCAAATTAAATGGCCATATGCTTTCTCCCGCAGTAATACATTTCAATTATATTTTATAAGAACATCATAAAAATAACTATTTTTATTTTAAAAACATTAATTTTCGATTAGCTGTAAGCTTGTTATTTAATATAAATTTTTTGCCACCGAATATCTATACTTCAATAGGCGCTAAAGTACCTAGAAAGTTCATTCCTAATTCCTGTCGCATATTTTTTTTAATTTGCAATCGCGAAAAACGCTTTTACAATTAATTAATCTGATCATCCGAAATACACGGAACCTGTTGACCAGTACACTCCACTCGAATGTACACTCCAGCAATTATTAACTTATTGTGGCACGCTTAACCTCACAATCCTGTTGTATGGCTTAATGAAGTACCTACCTAATGCTAGAGCATCGTCGCCAAAAAAGAAGTGAATCATCTTATCAAGAAGTGAGCCATCTTATCTGCTCCACCGTCGAAAAGTTGGGCTAGCTCCAGTAGAAAGCTGTCATTATAGATTATACTGTGCGAAAACTTCCCATTGCAACTGGCGTTTATGTAAAGCGGCTACTGTATGTGTCGACAGCTGAAATAACCCCTAAACTTATAAAACTGGGAGCCTGTGTATAACGGAGGTTTAATTGAAAAATAAATTGAAAGGAATTCTCTTATATAAAATAATCTGACGTTTGGGCCTTTTTTAACTTAAAAATAAGTGTTATCAATTATTTCTGTTTTTTTTTTGTCATTTGTAAAATTTGCAAAAGAAAACAAAACGGAATCAAAAACCAAAAAAAATATCCTTTTTAAATTTCACTGTTAAAAAGAATATGTATTAGTTAAATATGTACTTTTTTAAGTAAGTATACATAGGCAACAAATGTACCAACTAATGGTACTTTTACAAAAGCTTAGATATTAAAAGTTTTTATGATTTTTTTCAAAACTGTTCATGCGGCAATATTTGTTTGCAATCAAGTTGATCAAACGCTTATTTTTACCGTTATTATAGAAAACAAAAACTCTGCATTGTTACAGATTCTTAACAAATAGCAACTTTTTATTCGTTATAAAAATTTAAATTCACTAAAATAACAAAAAATCCTCAAATATGGAGACAAATTATATGAAAAACTCTTTCAGACAATTGCAGCTAAATATTAGGGGAAAAACAATACACCAGTTTCTTTTTGAGCAGTTTTTATTAGCAAACAAAAAAAAGAATTCAATTGTAAGTGCCAGATAGATATTAAAAAACTGCAACATAAAAACACAAATTACTTTTGTATAATAATACAATTTTAAAATGATTAATTAAATTATAAAATAAAAAAAGTATGTGTTCATAACTTAAAACGGAAACCTAAATATGTAATCTTGTGTAATTTAAAAAAATAAAATAGCACTTGTCACTTGCACCCTGTAAGATGGTTGTTTTCTGCCTCTTTCCTTCTATTCTTATGAGCTCTTACCTAACGGCATTGCCATAAACTCCTGCCTTACCATCCTATAGGGTACATATGATACTGCTAATTTTAACAGTCTTAAGTTAAATTTTAGTTTCTTGTATGATTTTCTTATTTTGTTAAAAGCGTTGTTAAAATAAACATTTCAATTTTTGGATTAGAAACAGCTAACAAAAACAAAGAGGAATTTTATTCGAAAGATATCTTCTGACGTTCTAATTTAAATATGATATCTGGCATATGACCGCCACGATTGACTCGGACGTACTGTTCTAATCCGAAGCTCCAATTTCGATGACTTTTTCCAACATTTGTGTTAGTATATCGGCAATAACGCCGCGAAAGATTTTCTACAAGTGGTCAATCGTTTCATGCTTGCCACCGTAGACTAGAGACTTCACATATCCCCACAGAAAACAGCGGTCGGGCGTTTTCTTCAATAAATTAATTTTGGTACGAGCTTTGTGACATGTAGAGCTACATTGTTAGAATTAGCTAAATCGCATCATGGCTGTTCAATTGATGAACGAAAAAGTCAGTAATCATGTAATCTATAGCGGTCACCATTGACCGTAACGTTATGGCCAGCACTGTTTTTAGAAAAGTACAAACGAGCGATTTGTGAATGTAACGTTGTTTTAGCATACCCTTACAGTTTTGCTTACTGACCTATTCATTAACAAAAGAGAGCGCTTCATCGCTAAACAAAATTTCCTTATGAAAATCGGGATCAACGGCAATCCTATTTTGGTCCCATCCACCGAATCTTCGCCTTGCTAGGTGATCGTGTGGCTTTAATTTCAGAACGAATTGGAGTGAATGCACATATCCATACTGCGAACAATTGTTGATAGACTGATTCGGGTCTTCCGTTACGCTCCACACTAGCAATGACTTGTTCTGTACGCTCTGTGAATGCGTATTACCAATTAGAGTAAGCGTGGTGTCAAAATGTTTCACAGTTAATCGAATTATTTACTCTGAAGCGTAGTGCGCGAGACTTATTTTGAACAAAACTATTATTTTTAAAATAAATTTTTACAATTTGAAAACGTGCAATCATGTTGAAATGCTAAACCAAACATAAATCGCTTGGCATATGAAAAAATGCCCGCCTACTAAAAAAAGTATCACTAATTTAAGCCAATCAACTTAATGATCTCAAGCCCAAAAATATTTTTAGTTTCAAATAAAACGAGTTCTAAAAAGATACCAATTAACAAAGCAACAAAAGAAAATTATTAATATTAAAATATTGAGCAATTGGTTTACGGAATGAAGATATTTTTTATATTTTTTAATTATTATATAATTTATACTAATAAATCTTAAATAGTTTTTGTTCTTTTTGCATGATATTTCTTGTGTGCTTTCAGGCGCGCATCTTGAGCAAAGCTTTTTCCGCAAATATTGCAACTGTAATTTTTACCTTCATGTTTACGCTTATGAGGAATTAAATACTTCCGACTAGTAAAACCCTTGCCACAAACCGTACAAATGCAATCGCGTATATTAAGGTGAGCTTTGATATGATCTTTTAGACGAGTCATATGATTATAGCCTTTCTTGCAAATATGGCAAAAATATTTAAATCTCTCTTCATGTCGTCGTATATGATTGTCATAGTTAATGGCTAAACGAAATCTTTTGCCACATACTGAACACAAATATGGCTGCGCTCCTGTGTGAGAACGCATATGAATATCACGTTCAGCGCTTAAGGGATAACCTTTACCACAGATATCACAATGAAACTTAAAAACACGCAAATGTCGTCTTGCATGTATGGTATAGTTGGCGATCTTCTTAAAGCCCATGCCACATTCTTGACATACAAATGGTATCGAGCCATCATGTTCAGATTTGTGTAAACGATAATTATTATATGTTTTAATGAATTCATTGCAGTCAACACATTTAAATGGTCCTTGGTGGGCTTCTAAAAAATCACATTTCTTAAAATAAGGACAGGTGGGTTGAAATTCTTCCTGTTTTATTTCACATTCCATTCTCAGTTGTTTATCTTTAGCAAACGTTTTGTGTATATAATTTAAGTTCTTTTCCAATCTGTAAACATCTAGAGAAATATTCATTTTATTCTGAATTTCATTCAACATTGAACGCATTATTTCGTGACGTTTTTCCGTAACGATGTATGCTAAATGGTTGACATCCCACAAACTGTTGTAGTTCTTATAAATATCGATAAGGTCACTTAAAATGACATCACTTAAGGGTTTCTAAAAGCATAAATTAAATATAATTATTGAAAACTAAAAATTCTTTTTGCACATTTTTTTCATCAAACATCGAAGACAAAATGTCTTGGCAAGTAAAGGGTGAGTAAATTTGAGGTTAGGAGGTAATTTGGTTTATCACAGGGTTTTCTGACTGTTTCAGTTTTATTGCTACCACTGTAAAATAGAAAAATTGGCATTTTTAAAAGAATACGAATGTCGGGTAAATGTCCATCTTTAACACGTCAGCAGACATCTGCTCTTTTCAGAAAATTTTGAAGCATAATTTGCAACAAAACTCCGGTTATCTCATCAATGCAGCGCCAAATTTCATCTTTCAAAACGTCAGTTGTTTGTGAGTTGTTCACGTAAGTCCGGTGTGTAAAATGGCGCCAGAAGAAATAATCCAGCAGCGTTTAATCACAAGAACAAGGCGACCAATTGACATCGTTAAATTGATCAATTACACAACCGGGAAATTTTTTAAGTAATAATTGAGTTCTTTGCCACAAAAAATTGGTACCGCAGAGAATTCACGGTGACAATGTTTTCCGCCTGACTACAAACCGCAGCATTCGTTCACTTTCTTTCGATATAATTATTTTTCTTGTAAGCGACAATTTGATTTCTTTACACCGTCTAACTGAAATTGAGCCTCATCACTAAAGATGATTTTGTTGAAAAATGCGTCGTTTTCATTCAGTTTTTCAAGCAGCCAATTCACAAACGTTCAGCACAAACAATGGTTGGTCGACTTTAAATCGTGTAAAGATGAAGATCTTTATGCAAAATGTGGCGCAAAGTGCCCCCAGTGTTGTCCAGTTATAGCCAACATTGACGAGTTGATGTTCCAGGCTCAATCCAAACTTTGCTTTCCACGCTTAAAATTGTTCGACTTTTTACTTTAAAAAATGTCAGAGGATGATAGCATAATTCTTGACATTTACTCATTTGACAGACAATTTACTTCCTCATCTCAAACTTGCCCATCCTATATTTAAGAGTGGTTTGTTTTAATAGTGTCGTTGATTGTTTAATGCAGATTGCGAAAAGCATCGTATTTGAAGCGAAATAAACTTACCACTTTCCCGTTTGGTATTTTCTGAAAATATTAATAAACTTTTATTTAAACTAAAACAATTAAAAAAATATACAAACCCTTTTTAGGTTTAACTTATTTTCGATTATAGTTTTAAGAAATCCCATATTTTCATAAAACCACAATTGAGAGGATGTGTTTTTGTTAGCACGACTTTTGCGTTCTTTTACATTCAATAATTGCCTTTCTATTTCCTTTTCATATTGTTTACATATGATGTTTAGTTTCTCCTTAACTATGTTGACCTTTAATTTAAGTTTTAATTTTGCATTTAAGCCATCTGTTATGCTCTGTAAGCAATTTTCTTTTTGTTTAGATCTACATCTTGCCGGTAATTTTTTATTCCAAAGTTGAGGATTTTTATAATATTCTTCAATAATTGCTAAAGTTAATTCCTTTTCTTCAGCTTGTATATTCTTTGCAATAGGTTCAGTTAATGCGTCGTTGCTACTACAATCTTTTTGTAAATCATCATCAGATGAATACTCTTCTTCATCACTCACATCTGAATGATCTAAATGCTGAAATAAATTTAAAAATATATATATTAAATATCTTTTATGGTTACCCACAAAAGCTTAAATCATTATTACCTGTTCATTGGAAAACTCATGCTGGTCCAAATCTTCTTTTACATCATCTAGTTGTTCTAATGTTTCGGTTTTTATTTGGTTTAGTTCATGTAATTTTTCATTAATATTTTCATGAAAAGCTTCGGGGAAATTCTGAAATCAGTCAGTCAATTTAATATGTTAAATGAAATATGTAGGAAAATATATTTTATTTAATTTTCTTTGCAAATAATTTTTGAATTTTCGATGAAGTTTAAGAAAAAAAAAACTACACTGGTTCCGACCGATGCGTGAGAAGGTTTACGTCGGTACCTAGCATGTGTATGCCATAACACGACGGTGGTTTGTCCATAACCACTCCTTGCTAGAGACTATCCAACTCCTGCTCCAGAACACATGACAAGCATGCTCACTGGTATTAATGAAAGCCGCCATATTTTATGAGAGTATTTAACTGCATTGCTGAATATCTGATTTCTTGCTCAAAGCTCCCGACTTACCATTTTGGAACTAAGAACAAGGTTCCCACCTACTGAAGTATGCCAGTTCGTTTTATTTTAATGTACTTTAATTTTATTCCACAATTTCCATGTTGTTTCAACATCCCGGTTTTCCTTTCTATAATAATTTAACGCAGGCAATGGTTGAGGGTGCTATACCAGATGTGAGGCCTTCCATATAGGATTTAAAAGCCCGAAAGTCGATGGGCCGCAGCTTATTCGATAGTATAAGATTAATAAAACTTCTTTTCTAGGAAAAAAAAACTTGCATAGCTGTTCTAAGTGATCAACTTTTATCAAGTGAGATTTCGCTTCTTCCGTAGAAAAATACAAACTGCTTTCAAAATTGCGGCAATGAAATTTTCTTCTTGAAATTCGAAGACGTCTGCTGCAATTCCTTTTATATACCTATAAAGAATTTCGAAGTAGGATTATAAGCTACATTTTTAATATCCATGCACTGACAATTGCAGCAGCTTATTTGAGCATATTGTGAAGAAATACACCAATTCGTTTCAGTATAAGTACACCAGCGGTTAGAAGGCGAAAGATTTCAAATGAAGAAGTACAGTGCGAGTTGAAAGAAGCAGACTGCTGCACAAGTCGGAATGTTAGCACAAACACTTCACAACAAAAAATTGCCTTGAGTTCCATAATTCAAATATTCACGATTGCTTACTTCTTTCTCAAAAATTAAATTGCTGAATATTAAAATAAATATTACAAGAAAACAAAACAAAAGTTTACCTTTTCATTTTTAATTGTTTCAACTTTAAAATGTGCTTCTTCTGTTTGGGGTTCAATATCATCGTAAGCACAGTCTTCTATTTTAATTTCTCCAATTAAAATGTTATCGGCTGTCAGTGGTGTTTCAGCTATATTTTTTTCATCAACATCAGATTTAATATTCTCTGATTTCATCAACGATAATTGTTCCAATTGATATCTATGTTCCCGTTCCAGATGTAAAGTAAATTTTTTCATTTGTAAGCAAATGGTATCACAATACCAACAACTGAACGAATATATATTTTTTGTATTTTTTCTCATTGTTATTATTATTTCACCACATTTTTTGGCCACCATGTTACTGTTAATTACACTGGTGAATGACATTTTATTTTTCTAAATCTTTATAATCTTTAATAAAAACAGATTTTTTTAATTTCCAAGTGTTTGTTTTATGTGCGTGGTTCGTTTAGTTTATAACGCTTTTCAATGGGTATGTTCAACTTCAATAAATTAATGCATTTTTAACAAGACTAATTTGACGGCGATAATATGCCTCATATGCAAAAGTATATACATTCATACATACGTATGTATACCTGAAGAAGCAATAAAGGTATTCACGGCACCAATTGCAAAAACAAACGTAAAAATAATATTTTGCATTAGGTGACGTGAGCATCCAAATACGAATACAATAAGAAATGCCATTTTTTATTACAACTTCACTAACAAATAAAAACCATGGCCAAATATTTATATTTTTAAAAAATGCTACAATAAAGTGTAAAAAACATTGAGCTGTAGCCCCTATTCTGCATTTTGATTACTTTGCCACATTAGGTAACGTGCGATTTGAAATATGTATATTATTCCAAGAAAAAACTGAATCGAAAGGTTAAAAAAAATAACCTAAAAAGCAGCTATGTTGCTGCTGAACATGTCTCCAAATAACAGATAAAATGATTAATTTTTAAAACAATTTAATTATAGTGCACATAAAATCGATTCAACAACTAAAATAAATAAATAAATTAGTATTTATCGTTATCACGGTCTTTTTAATTAAATTTAACACATATATTTTCAATATTTCGCTTTCCCTTGGAAAGCTTCTTCATGAAATAAATTTTTATAAAGCATCAGGCATCAATATATGTTTTTTAATATAAAAGCAAGTTAAAGGCTTGTATTAAAAACAAATTTTGGAAGTTTATTGCGGCTTTATTCAACAAATTTATATATGGGACTTCGTAGTAGGTAGGCATAATCAGGCCTTAAAAAATTTTGTATTTAAATAAATGCAAACACAAAAAATCCAGCTACGTCTTCGTTAGGTTCTTTCTCGCGGTTAGTACTATAAGTATGCAAATTTTCAGCTTTCTAAACCTGCTGGTGGTGGTGCAAAAACAAAAACATTTGGAATGGTAAAAACTACAGACACAACCAGTTAGTAATCTATGGAAAACAAATTTACCTTATAAGCAATTATACCATGTCCGTTATCAACTTGAGTTCAATATTTCCTGGTTTTTTGAATAATTAAGTTATTATTTAAAAGTAATTTTTTATTTCTTAAAAAAGTTAGAAATAAAGAAAAAAATAAATTAACAAAAACTTACTATGAAAAACAGATCAGCGAATTCGTAACGTGTACATTACGTATGAGTAAGGAAAAAAATGTTTTTTATTTTTTTAATTAAATTTAATTTTAATTCAAATAAATAAGCGATTTTTATGTTTTTGTTTATTTTTAAAAATACAAAACTTTTACTGGCTATATGGAAATTTTTTAATAAATAAAATTTTAGTTCTCTAATTTTTATAACTTATATTTATTTTGTTCTTTTTGTATACTGCTAATACCAATTGGAGTCCCATGATATTTTTTATGGGCTCTGAGGCCGGCATCTTGGGCAAAACTTTTTCCACAAATATTACAACTGTAATTTTTGCCTTCATGTATACGCTTATGATGATTTAAATATTTCCGACTAGTAAAACCTTTTCCACAAACAGTACAAATAACATCGCGTACATTAAGATGAGCCTTAACGTGATCATTTAAACGGGTCATATGATTGAATCCTTTCTTACAAATATGACAAAAATATTTAAATCTTTCTTCATGCCTTCGAATATGATTATCATAACTTATAGCAGTACGAAATCCTTCCCCACACACCGAACACAAATACGGTTGCGCCCCAGTATGAGAACGCATATGAAGATCAAGCTCAGCATTAAAGGGATAACCTTTACCACAGATTTCACAATGAAACTTAAAGACACGCAAATGTCTTTTTGCATGTATCGTATAGTTCGTAATCTTCTTGAAGCCCATGCCACATTCTTGACATTTAAATGGTATCGAACCATCATGTTGGGATTTGTGTATTTGATAATCATTATATGTTTCAATGATGTCATTGCAAATAGAACATTTAAATGGTCCTTGATGTGTTTCCAAAAAATCACATTTACTAAAATAAGAAGAGGAGGGTAGAAATTTTTGCTGTTTAACTTCACATTCCATTCTAAGAAGTTTATCTTTAGCAAATGATTTGTGAATATAATTTAAGTGCTTTTCCAATTTGTAAACATCTAAAGAAATATTCATTTTATTTGTAATCTCATCCAACATTGATTGCATTACTTCATGGCGTTTATCCTTAACGGTATATGCCAAGTGATTGACATCCCACAAACTCTTATAATTCTTATAAATATCAATAAGATCGCACAAAAGGACATCATTTAAAGGTTTCTAAAATTGGAAAAAAGTTTTAATTAAAAATAAAATTAAAAATCGAAGAATTTTATATAAAGTAAAACGATATTTTTCAGCCGATGAAGGCGATGTCTGGCTAACAGACTTGAAAAGCAATAAAAAACAAAGATTGCTAGAATTTTGATTTCATTCTATTTATTCTTTAAATCAAGTGATCGTGTATACAGTATCGGACGAAACTAAAACACGAATTGTTAAAACGTTGAATTTAATCATAATAAATTTTTTATTTACTAAAAAAAGGCCATTTTTAAACTAGATTGTAAATTAAAACAAAAAGAACATTGATTTCTCATTTAAAACATTCAAAGTGGAAGAAAATTATTAAGAATTATTATTTTAAGGCGACCACTTACCAAGTATTAACACTGGATAAGTGGAAAGGAAATTTAATATTTTGTGGCGTCTCCCTTATTTTTTAAAACTTCAGCACATTTACGACTGAATTGGTTAATACTGAAAAAATTTCATTTCAGCCAATTTTTGCTTTTTTAAAGAGCTCATCGATATTTTTACAGTTATCGCTTTCTATTCTACAATTGTGCAGTTCACTTTAAAATAAAATATTGGATTGAAACCGAACCACTCTTTCATAAATTTAGACTCAAGAGGCATTTTCTCCTCAGCATATCGAAGCATGACATTTTTAAGGATGCGTGATAAGATTTACGGCAGTACCTAGCTGTGTAAGCCATAACCTGACGGTGGATCATACCACTGTGGATGAATTTGAGCGTCACTTTCACCTCAGAAAGCGTTTTAATATGTCTATCCTCCAGTCACTCCTGGTCGCAACTCCGAGAGCTCGAAGCAGACTGTAGCCTTACTCTTTGCGTATCCCTATATTTTTGGTCACATTTATGACCAGCTAATCATGTCTTAAGTTTATTTTTTGTTGTCCCAATATAAACTTTGTCACAGTTCATCTGGTCATTTCCTTCACATATATTTCAACACAGAAGACATTCTTATCTTCATATTGTAAGAAATATAATCATTATCCAAATTTTGAGGAAACATCAATATTAGATATAGAAAAAAAATGTAAGGAGAATAAACAGACAGACACAGACAATTTAGCGCAGAATTATGGGTACTTCATTAAAAAGACACATAATTTGATATAATTATTTCATTAGAGAGAATTTGTTATTTAATTTCCGTTTCCTTGTTTTTGTATATTTAAATATTTGAAATTTTAATTTTGTATGTATGTATGAAGAAAATTATTTTATAAGTTTTTGTCAACTGTTTTAAAAAAAAATTTTTTTTGAAATTATTTTGTTTATTTTTATAAAAATTAATTTCCGCTTTCCAAGGGAAAGCAAAATATTGAAAATATACGTGCTAAATTTAATTAAAAAGACCCTTATAAAGATTAATACTTTTTTTATTTAAAAAGAAAGAAAGGTCGAAAAAAAATAATAGTTAAACGATTTATTTACTTTCAAAAAATACAAAATAAGCACGATGGTAACTTTGTTGTCTTTACTCACTGATGACTCCACTTGAATTCATTCATTTCATCCATCCAGCTAGTGGTGCTTACATAGTTGTTTTAAGCGGTTCTCGCATATACTTTAACATCACTTTATATTGTTGTTGTTTTTATCATTCATTCAGCTTAGACGCCAGCTTGGGTGTGTGTTTCGTTTCATTTTGTTCTGTGTTAGTGGTTTTCCGTAGTTTATCTTATTTGGTAAAATTTTTTATAAGCATGTTGTTGTTGTCTTGTATGTATAAGATTTCTTAAAAACTATGTAGTTTGTAAAATACACTGTAGATTGTTTCGTATACTTTTTTTTATTGATAATTATTTTTTTTTTTTTTAAACTTAATAAACCATCTTCGTAGCAATATCATAAACTTATTCAATTACTTTCGTGAATACCATTCTCATCAGACGAAAATAAGGGTGCCTAAACCAGGGTAATAAACGGCGTCCGACTTTATCTCATTCAAGGGGGAATGTCATGCATGGGTATAAAATAGAAATCACATACATGAGCAGGATATGGATTTTTATTGTCTCTCCTTTTTTTCATGCAATATAGTTTTGGTATTAAAGTTCATCTTAGACATTACTGCAAGTAATGGTATTCCTTCTACGCTTAACATAGAGTGATAAAGTCAGTCGATTTATTTTGTACATGGAATAAAACTTTGTTTAATTAAATTTTTCGAAGTAAATCATACATTTTTTTTGGTGGCGCTTAATATTAAATAATTAAATTAAAAACACTGATAATTAGTAACACATCAATCAAAGTCCCATCAACCCATTTGAATTGTACACTGCAGTCTAAATAAAATTAATGAATAGTGATAACGACGACATCTGTAGTAAATGCAATTGTAGAACTTTCTAAATATGGTGCATTTGGAATTTTTTTCAAAGTAACCGCTCAAAGACTCTTTCAGGAACGGGTGAGCGTTTACAGATACAGTTTATACAGCAACTTTCATCAGTTAATAAAGTGGCAAAGTTACTATTGTGTATTTTTGTATATGAAGGCAAATAATCGTCTAAATAAAATGTGTAATTGATACCCCTATTCTGACTTTCGATTCAAATCGAAATTTTTCCGTTTGGCAACTTTGGTATTCAGAGTTTCGATTCTGCTCCGTTTCTTTCGATTGTAGGTATTCTGTATTACGATCGTAGTTAAGTTTTCCTAAGCTTATATTTTAGCAACGGATTTTTTTTGAAATACCAAAAAAGAGCTAATTAAATTACAAATAGGAATAAAAGTAACATTCATAATTGTCATAATAAAAAATAGTAAACTTACCACTTTATGATTTGGTTTTTTCTGAAACAATAAAAAAAAAACGATTGATTAACTAATTCATTGAACAAAATATTCTAACTGCCATATTTATAAAAAAACAAAACAAAACAAATTGAATTTAAAATTTATTTTAAAACAAAACTTTTTTTATACAGCTGTCATTTTGAAATAGATTTAAAAACTGAATAATTTTTTTATTATTGAATATGGCAGTAAATATACACACCCACCCGTTTTAGTTTTAATTTATTTTCAATTATAGTTTTAAGAAATCCCATATTTTCATAAAACCATAATTGAGAGGAGGTTTTGTTAGCATCGTTTGTCTGTTCATTTGCATACAATTGGGTTTCTATTTCCTTTTCATACTGCTTACATATGAAGTTTAGTTTCTTCTTAACCATATATAATTTCAATTTTATTTTTAGTTTTTCATTTAAATCATCTGTCATAACTTGTAGCAGATCTTCTTTTTGTTTAAGGTTACATCTTGCCGGCAGCGATGTGTTCCAAAGTTGAGGTCTCTTATAATATTCTTCAATAAGTGCTAAAATTATTTCTTTTTCTTTAGTCTTTGAATTTTGTTTATTTGGTTCTATAAATATTTCATCAGCACTGTCATCATTTTTCAAATCATCATCACAGGAATAATCATCGCCGCTAAAATCTGTATGCTCTTCATGCTAGAATATTAAGTAGGTTACGTTATATATTTTTTGTTCTCGCGCAATAGCCAAACTCATATTTACCGGATCATCTGAAAAGTTATGCATTGCAATGTCCTCTTTATTATTTTCGAGTTGTATATTTTGTTTATCTTTTAATTCGCTAAAATTATTTGATGGTACATCAATATTTTCTTCAAACGTTTCTAGGGGATCCAGAAATCTTGATGGAAATTCACCCTGAAAAGTAAAATATTTATGTTAAGTTTAATTATTTTAAAATTGTTTCGGCATCTTGAGTATTAAAATATAAAATTGGAATAATTTATTAGAACATTTTTCGTATTTACCAAAATGCTTTATAAATATTTTGATAATTTGATTCTCATTAGTTTTGAATCATACTGAGCACTAAAACTCCTCTTTTCAAATCATGATTTTTATTATTAAAGAAATTTAAATTTACTGAAAATAATTATTTGAAAATCATTTTTATTTTATAATAAAAAAAGATTTTTCTAACGTCAGTTCCTGGGTCTATTTTAATAATTTGATAACCTCTTATAGCCTACGTCCATTCTGTGGCTCCATGATAAGACAACAAAAATTTTTTTCGAAATAAACAGAGTCATTTTACAAAGACTGGGTCTAATTAATAAACCTCTTGTAAGGAAATCGTTTACTGAGAATTATCATGGCACTTACACGTAGATTTTTTAGCGATTCTAAAACATCATTTTTTATTTAAAAACTTAGAGCGGTGAAAATTGCCATTTTTCATTTACGGTTTTATACATATTTATGTATATACATCAGGATCAAACATTTCCAAGAAAACAATATTTAACCTTTAAATAAAGGTTAATAATGTGTTACCTTCTTATTAGATCCCATTGCCATTTTCATATTTTCTTCTCCCATTTCGGATTTAATATCATCATTGGCACAGTCTTCTATTTTAATTTCTCCAACTAATATATTTTCAGCTGCTGTAGGCTTTTGAACTTCATTTTTATCATCGAAGACTTGTTTATTATTCTCAGAACATATAGATGGTATTGCTTGATCCAGTTGATATTTATGTTCCCGTTCAAGATGCAAAGTAAATTTTTTCATTTGTAAACAAATGGTGTCGCAGTACCAACAATTGAATGAATAAATATGTTTTGTATTCTTTTTCATTGTAATAATTATTTCTCCACATTTTTTGCTTACTGTGTTACTGTTAATAACACTTGCAAAAGACATTTTTACTTATGTTTCTTTAAACCTTGAAATTTTTAATAAAATTAATACTATCAATAGCAAATGTTTATCTTTATTAGCGCGGTACGTTCAATGGATCCTCTTTTTGCATGGGTATGTTAAATTTATAAATCCATGTTCTCGTAGCCAATGTCTTGCCAAATCGACGACATTAATAAAATACTGAAGTGAATAACAAATTAATCTTCATTAATTGTGCTTTGTAAAAAATTAGCATTAAATATTTATTTTATTATTCAAAAATTTAAATGTATTACAGTGTGAAAAGCATATCCATATGGCCGTTTCACTGTAAAGAAAACTTGAGTCTTATATCTCATACCAAATTGATTAAATAAGAATTATATTCAACCAACAAAGCAAAAAGACAAGAAATACACAAAAATACAATCAGCGTTAAGAAACAATGTGATTTTAATTTTTCTACATAAGAGAGTTTCAATTGAAAGTCATTCATAAATACTTAAAAAAAAGAAACAAAAAAATAAATAATTTATAATTTATTGGAATCATTTTTAATTTAAGCAATTTTAATATGTGCTTGATTCCTTCAAACAAATATTTCGTGAGAATACCATGAATATCCATATACATATTTTTAGATTTAACTTTGATTTTAGTATGCAATAGTGAAAGGTTTTTCCGAAAATTTTTTTGGGATTTTAAAAATTTTAAATTTACTTACACTTCAACTAAATTTTATAGTTGAAACTTAACGAAAATCACAAAAATCAAAATATTAAAAAAAGTGAAATTGTAATACGAAATTAAAATCACCCCTATTTAAAGAACAAGAATATTGTTATAAAATTTATTTAATATTCACTAAATCAAAGATGGTAACAAATTCAAAAGACGAAATCTCTGTTTTGGGAATCGTACTGCTAATTGCATATGATGTTACTTTTATGCATTAGTAAAAACTTCTTTAATTCTTAATATTAATTTTCAAAGTGCAGTTAAACATTTTTGCTACGAAATATATATTATGCGCACAAAAAAGGAAAGATTATTTTATAAAAACAAAGAGCAAAATTATTGAAAAAGTTTTTGTTTCCAGTGTAAATTGTAAACACTGATTAATTGACTACTTTTGCTGTCACAACAAAAACAGCTGTCTTTCAAATATTTATTGCATATGAAAAGAAAAATATATGTAGAAAACTTTTTAAATAGTAAATTACATTTTAATGTTTCGTATGGTTAAACAAAATTTAAAGTAATATTTCAATCTAAGAGATGCAATAACTTTTGGTGGATATGCAATAGACAAAAATCTTGGAAACATTTTGGATAAAACTATTTGCACTTAAAGGTAGTTACATACATATATAGTTAAATTTATAAGTAAATTTTAAATCACGGTGATATTTTATAACATTTTTAATTTAAAACTTCCGTAATCGTTTTTGGACTAGTTTTGGGTTTAGTTTGCTTTTGAAAAGCGGGCTTAAGTTTGTCGGTGTAAAATATTTTTTGTAAAATATTATATATATATATATATATTGTTTCCCAAAAAGTTGATGAAAACGGAATGTTATTTAAAGCTTTATAGTAAATAGAAAGCATTGTAAATATTAAGCTTACGTGTGCATAATTTACATTTGACTTAATTCTGCAATTAAACAGTGATAATAACAACGAAAACAAACTTTGCCGAAAACTAGACGAATTTTATGCCATTCTTATACATATCTCATCTTCCAAGACTTACACATATTTAAATTTATTTCAGATAAAATTCCTTCTGACAACATACATTAGAGCAACTAACAAGTATAATTAGCAAAAAAACAGATAAAAGGAAAATTATTATAAAACATGTCAGCTGGATCTCAGAATAAAAAATTTGACCCAACGATTAATTTTGACTATCCAGAATTTAAGAATTGCGAAAATAGTGTAAGGGAAGCTGAAACGAAAGCTTTCGAGGTAATTAAAATGAGTGAGTCTAGTTTTAGGCGGCACACAAATAAAATCGTTTCATATTTCTCATTTAACTCATCGAATTTAAAATTTATATTTTAATTTATTTCACTAGATTATGTCTACTTTAATAGTTTTTTATGCCTTTGCTCACTATGTGACTCAGAAGAAAAATTTCGCACAAGAAGAAGATCGATCGAAGATCTGTGCAAAAGACATTGACAATGACAACGTTTTGGAAAAATGGAATCGGTTATAGAAAAATATCTTTCTGTGTTCTAGACTTTATTAAATATTTTCTGTTTCTGTTTCCTAGTTTTGAAAAAAAAACAAAAAAAAATACATAACTTAACGGATTAGCAAATTTGAGGTTAGGGAGTAAATTGTCAAATGATTAAATGTCAAGAATTGAGTTGTCATCCTTTGACATTTTTTTTAATAAAAAGTTGAGAAATTTTAAGCATAGAACGTTGCACTCTTGAGTAAAGAATTTGAATTGTGAAAATCAAATAAAAATGTCCGCTCTGAGACCGCGTAATTTAATCGCTAAATTCGAGGCTCAGAAGCCAAACATAACCGCTGTACAGGTTGTTGAGAGATATGACTCGTCGACTTTCGCAAAAAATGGACATCACTAGAATCTCTTGCGCAATATTTTGCATTAGGATCCTCATCTTCACGCTTACAAAGTTCACATAATTCAAGAATTAAAGCCGTCTGACCGAGCATTGTTTGCGTGGAACCTTTGTGAGTCATTTTCAATTAGGTGGTTATGTAAACAAACAAAACTGTCGCATAAGGGGATCATTATTACATCCATCGGTCCGTATTTTTTTTTTAAGTAAGCAAGGAAAAGACGTCACCGTGAATTGTCTGCCATACCATAAAATGATAATCAATTTTTTGCGGTCACAATTTCTTAATATTGACATCAGTGACCTTTGGTTTCAGTATATGGCGCCACAAATTACCCAGCCACCCGAACAATTCAGTTATTGCATGAGAAAAATCCCAGTCGCACAATTTCTCTATTTGGCGATTTCATTTGGCTGCCTTGTTCTTGCAATTAAACACCGCTGGATTATTTCCTCTGAGGCCATTTGAAAGACCGAGCTAACGTAAACATCAATAAATAACTTACGCTTTGAAAGATGAAATTCGGCGCTGCATTGATAAGATAAGCAAAGCTTTGTGGTAAAATGTGCATCAAAGTTTTATGAAAAAGCGCACGTCTACCGACATCATATTTTTTATTTCCATATTTTTACTTTATGGTGGTATTAATAGAAGTTGTGAAAAAAAATGTGTGTTTTAAGCCAATTTACTTTCTAACCGCAAATTTGCTCACTCAATATTTAACCTATTTCTAAATTTTTTCAAACACTTATTAATTGTTATCTGTTTTCGAGAGAAAACGGTGTTAATCATCTTTACTAACTGGATGAGATTTTTAAAATTTGTTTCCTAATCGGTTCAATGATTCAGCCGTGATTGATGCATGAACAAGCAATTCAAGTTTTTGTTATTTTTGGAGCATAATTACACCTGAGGTAATTTTCGAAAACTTTTTTTTTAATTTTTGGTTGTGTCTCACAACCAGCATTAGCCTTAAGAAAGTAGATCGCTTCTGAATTATAAGCATCGTCGCATCGGTCTTTAAAAACACACAACTAGATCCAAAGGGGCTAACTGTCATCGGCAAAACGGTTGATAACACGATTATCGAACAAAATCCACAAAAAATAACGATCTAAATATAATATGCATAATTTGAGTTTTATGAAGTATTTAACATTGAACGAGGTGCTGCCTTAAACTGGCTTTATAACATCTTTTAAAATAATGCTTCCATAATTTTTTTTTGTCAGATTTTTTGTAAAGCATTGCAAATTTTTAAACCAACTCAGATTATGATGTCATTTAACGGAGGTAAAGATTGTACAGTAGTTTTACATTTGCTGCACACATTTTTCGAAAAATCCCCCTGCTTTAGGGGTATGAAAATACCAACATTATATATAACCGAACCAGACGCGTTTGAGGAAGTTGATCAGTTCGTTGATAATTGCAAACTTTTGTATAATATTGATCTCATAAAGAAAAAAGGGCCTATGAAAGAAGCTCTCAAGGAGATGTGCCAAGAATATCCAAAAATTAAAGCGGTATTTATGGGTTGCAGAAAAACTGATCCCTTTTGTAAAGATTTAAGCGCTATGCAGGTGCATATAATTGAATTAGATTATCATTGATTTATTTTTATTTTTTTTTTTTCGTTAAAATTAATTTGTTGCAGATGACTGATCTTGGTTGGCCTCCTTTAATGCGTATTAATCCAATCATTGATTGGAAATGCCGGCAAGTGTGGGAGTATATATACCATTATAAAGTACCATATTGTAAATTATATGAACAGGGATATACTTCTATTGGCAACAAGAAAAATACCCGTCCAAATCCCTATCTACGATTAATAGATTTCCAAACAGGAAAAATTCTTGGATATCGGCACGGTAATGAACTACTGGACAAGGATGAATTGGAACGAGCTGGTCGTTTTTAATATTAAAAACTGAAACTTAGAAAATTATGATAAACATTTTTTGAAAATTGTGTTACTTTACGCGGGCATAAATGTACATAACTGGTGCTAAATATAAATAATAACTGATAAACATTCATAACATAAATACAAATGCAATAAAATGAAAAGAAAAAAAAACAAAAATTGATCTCTTCCTTTCCGCCTATCACGGAAATGTATGAACAATTATATAGATGTATGAATTACTGCATTTTTGTCATGGTTTTTATAAAAATATCTGAGACACCGATTTTTTAAAATACTAAAATGTAATCCAAAGATGAAGCCTTGTTTACAGTTCGAAAAACCTATATCTCATCAACTTAAACTATCTATTCTTTAGAAAATTGATCACCATTCTAAAACTACATACTGCCATGCAATGGCGAAAGTCTTTAAACTCTTATATATTTCGCTAAGCTATCTGGCAATTTAATTATTAAATGCCATAAGAGCATGGAATTGGAAATTTCTTGTATGACTCTTAATAATTCATTCCCAATAATTTCTTTTTTTCTACTTTAATCATACTCATTCATTCAAATGAATTTGAGATTAAATTTATCCCCGGTAAAAACTTCTAAAATGGCCAAACCCAATTTTGAAAAGAAAGTAAACGCGGAAATAAGAAGGGTTTTAAGAAAAAACAAATTGCACTTCCGAGTGCCCTGAAAGAAATCATGTGCCATTGTCCAAATAATAGAAAGGATCATTTGCATTTGGCACGACATAAGATATCAAAAGATTTTTCGTTTTTAAAGCACTTAAAAATTTATATTAACACTAGTATATAAGGTATCATATATGTTTTTAATATAAAAGCAAGTTAAAGTACAGGCTTCTATTAAAAATAATTTTTGGAAGTTTAGTGCGGCTTTATTAAACAAATTTGTATATAGAACTTCGTAGTAGGCAGGCATAATCAGAACAAAATTTTGTATTTAAATAAATGCTTTTCATCATGCACTTTATTCCCAGACCAATTACATAAAATTGAGCTAAGTCTTCGTTGGGTTGTTTGTCGCGGTTAGTACTATAAGTATGCCAATTTTCAGCTTTCTAGCCCGACTGGTGGCTTCAGAAACTTCTGGAAAGTAAAAAAAAATACTATACAAATTTAAAAATGGTTTTGTCGGGTGTCCTCAGACCGAGTATCGAAAATCCAACTACGCTACGTTCTTCCTTGTGGTTTGTTTTATAAATACGCCAGCTTCCTACGCTGACTGTTGGCCCTAAAAAATTATGGAAAGCAAAAAACATAAGGCAGGTAAAAAAATGACAATTCTCGAAATGGTTTTTATTTACGCACCGCAACTCCCAGACTCAAATTCCGGCTTCGTTAGGTTCTTCGTTGCGATTAGTACCATAAGCATACCAATTTTCAGCTTGTTTATTGCTAGTCATTTCATGGAAAATAAAACGTTTTTACTTATTTTGTATTGATTTTATTTCACAGAGAAAGAGTAATTCACAAATAACAATAAAAAAATAATATTTAGTTTTAAAAAATAATAGGATACGCAGAAACTATTCTTGCTTAGTACAACATTCATTTAACAACTTTTAACTTCCTCACTTCTTCTGAAAAATTCGCCTTTATTCTCTTTTTTTCTTTTAACTGGGTGACTGACTTTTCTATTTATTCTTATACTACTGCTATTCTGTTCCTAAATTCTCTTCGGTCTCATAATTATGTTATATTTAATCAATTCGCCTTGTTAGGTTAATAAGCATATATTTTCTTTTCATGCAAATACTTAAGAGTCTGCGTAGCAATTAATTTTGATTTTGAATTGAAGAGCAAGTAAAATAAAAATAGTTTGTAAAATTATTGTTTGAGAATAAATACTTCAAAGGTGTTTTTAAAACCATTGGGCCCATTTAAGTGTTAAATTACTTATAACGTATAAATATCCGGCAACTCTATTTCTATATTTCTATAAACATAATTACTCGCCAGCTGTGAATTTTTTTGCAATTTCTTTAAATATTTCGCAACTAAATGTAAAGAATAAAAGTGTATTAAATTAGAGTTTAGGCAAATTTTGACAAAGTCGATTCTAAGTTTCAATTTAAGACTTGTGTAATTGATGCACACGAATAAACAAGTGAAAAATGGCAAGAAATGCTCAAGATTTTTTAGCGGTACTGAGGGGCTTGCAACTGGTTGTTGAAGCGTTTTGTAATGAACAACGTAAAATAGGAAAACAGTTATTGTCTAATTCAAGTATTAGAGAACAGCTCGAACAAAATCTAAAAGAAAGTGCACAATACTTTAAACTAAGAAAAGATCCTTCAAAAGAAATAAAAAAACTGCTGGAACTTGCTAAGGAATTTAATGAAAGAAGTTTTGTTGTTCTTGAGGGGGTGAGACATTTAGCTAAAGCAAAAATTGCACAAGAATTCAAAATGAGTCAAAACGAATCATCAAGTATTATAAACAGTGATGGTAAAGTAGCGAAGGGCAATGACGACAGAAAAATGCCATCAAATCTTAAAGGAAGTGGCAATAGTATGGATTCCGCAAATTTAGATATTTCGTCAATAACTCTGAAAGAACTTGAAGAGATATTATCTAAGAGGCATAAGGATCGAGAAATTAGTTTACGAACGGCGGCGACGGAAAGCAAACAAGTTTTAAAAGAGCAATCAAAGATAACGCCTACAGCTGACATTAATGAACAGCAAAAAGCTGATACAGAATATGTAAAGAATGTATTAACATTTGTCGCGGGTGATACCACGTCGATTTTAACTACCACCGATTCAAATGGTCAAAATAATTTGCCTTCTCTTAGTAAAGTAGCAAAGCAAAGAAAAGTACCTTCCAGTCGTCTAGGAAGAATGGCTTCTTTCGGTGGCTTATTTGCGGGCTTAGGAATTGGTACAATAAACGAATTAACAAAAGGTGTCCTAGGAATGGGAGGTTCAAAAAATGTTTCTGAAGCACTCTTTAGTCCAGCAAATGCAGAGAGAATCGTTGATACCCTGTGCAAAGTAAGAGGAGCAGCCTTAAAAATCGGTCAAATTTTATCTATACAAGATACAAATGTAGTTTCACCACAACTGGCGAAGGCTTTTGAAAGGGTACGTCAAGCTGCTGATTACATGCCCGACTGGCAGCTTGAGCGTGTAATGCTTACTGAGTTGGGACCTAACTGGCGTGTTTCTGTTGAACATTTTGAAAATAAACCGTTTGCCGCTGCATCAATAGGTCAGGTTCATAGAGCTACCTTAAAAGATGGAACAATCGTTGCTATAAAAGTTCAATATCCTGGTGTTGCTCAAAGTATTGAAAGCGATATAGACAACTTAGTAGGTATGTTGAAAGTATGGGATGTTTTTCCTCAGGGCTTTTTCATAGATAATGTGGTTAAGGTGGCCAAGCGTGAACTGGCATGGGAAGTAGATTACACCCGAGAAGCTGACTATACAGAAAAATTTAAAGAAATGATTGCACCTTACAAAGAATACTATGTACCAAGGGTTATAAGAGAATTGACAACAAGTAGTATTTTAACAACCGAACTGGTGCCTGGTGTACCTTTAGACAAATGCTTTGAATTGAGGTAAAACATTTTTTTCAGTTTAGTATATTAATTAAATTGTAAATTATTAAAATATCTATAGCTATGATCACCGCAAACATATAGGCGAATCAGTTTTAAAGCTTTGCTTGCGCGAATTATTTGAATTGCAATGTATGCAAACCGATCCAAACTGGTCAAATTTTTTATACGATGCTGACTCTAGAAGACTAATGTTAATTGATTTCGGTTCAACGCGCTTTTATCAAAAAGAGTTCATACGAAATTACAGAAATGTAAGTATAGATTGACGTATTTAAGTCGTTAGTTATATAATAACAGTAAATTATGGTAAAGAGAAACAAAGAATAACGACTAATTATAAAACTTTGAGGATGCCAGACCAACATTACTTTTTTTAAAAGTTAAAAACACTCGCATGTTCTTTTGCAAATTCCAACGAACTTAGAACGTCTTGAAAGTTCTCACAAATGCGATATTTATTAGAAAAAATATTTTTCATTAAAAACTAAAAAAAAAATTATTCTGAATAATTTAAATTTAAGTAAATCGACAAAATACACAAAAAATCTAGAAATAAAAAGTTAACTATTTTTCGAAAACCCGCACGATCGTAAAATTGGCAAAATATACGAACACAAATCCCGAAAAATATGGGAATGAAAAATTAGTATTAATAAACAAAACCAAAACAATTTGAAATTGCTTGCTATACCTAAGTTGTAGGGCATTTTATACTTAATCTAGATAATACATCCTAAGAACTTGCTTAAAATTATTATTCAATTTTTTAATATAAAATTTCCATTGAATTTTTTAAGATTATAATGTGTGCGGTTGATAACAATCGTGAAGGCGTTTTAAAAATTTCAAGAGATATGGGATTTTTAACTGGTTATGAATCGAAACAAATGGAAGAAGCTCATGTGGACGCGGTAATGATATTAGGAGAAATGTTTCGTTTTGATGGTGAATTTGATTTTGGTGAACAAGTATGTGTATATAGACTGCTCAAATCTATATGTTTCATATATTGCGATTATTTTTGTTTTAGAATACTACGGAACGCATCGCGCACTTGGTACCTACTATGGTAGCACATAGATTATGTCCTCCCCCGGAAGAAATTTACTCAATCCATCGAAAACTGTCGGGCATATTTTTATTGTGCGCCAGACTAAAAATTAAACTTAAATGTCGGCCACTTTTCCATGAAATTGTAATTGGAAAATTCAAGGAGTAACTGGTTTGCCGTATTGAAAAACTTATTTGAAATATTTACATATTAAAGTGTTTTTTACTGTTTGCCCTGCAAGCAAATAAATAAATATGCCTTATTTTGCTTTAAATATTAATTTTTAGAGCCGATTATTTTTCTACATTTCTATATCTATAAACAATTTAATTTTTTTGGAGTCATTTTTAATTTAATCTACTAAAATCTGTGCTAGATTCCCTTAAAAATGAACATTTTATGATATTCCCATAAAATACTTATTATTTAAAAAATAGTGTATTACTGCGGGAAAAAGCATGTCCATAGTTTGCTGTGTTTTTGTTTAGAAATATTTTTGAGTGTGTGAAATCTAACTCCTAGTATGTTTTTTTTCTAATTTCAAGAATTTTTAATATATACGTACATACTTATGTACAACAAACAATATATATTATTATTGCAAAATAATTACATACAACTCAGAAATTTAATTAAATTACCCTATTCAATTAGACGATTAATTATTCGCTTCTATACACAAAAATACAATATGGTAACTTTACCACTTAAATAGATAAAAGCTGCCGTATCAACCAATTTAAGAAATAAATTACTTTTTGGTAGAAAACATTTTATCCTTGTTGTTCTTCACGTTTTTGTTTTGTTTATTTTCCCATCTTCTCAAAAAAACACTAAATTTGTCCGTTTCTTGAGAAGTTTGAGAAATTTTGATTTAATTTTTTCCATATGCCATTTTCTTTATGTCTACTTAGACTGTGGTATCAACTATTGTGTCTTCATTTGATCACGTTCACCATATATAAATATATCTGTGACGTTCACCACCATGTATGACCGAATTTACATTGTCGGATTTTGTCGCTGCAATTCTTAGTTTGTTGTTGTAAATAATTTTTGTCAAGAGAAGGGGGAAGAGAGGAACTCTTCCACTATTCTCTTTACACTTCTTATTTACAACAACAGATTAAGAATTGCAGTGACAAAAATCGTACAATGTAAATTGG
The DNA here is from genome assembly GCA_030448955.1 of Trichopoda pennipes. Classification (NCBI taxonomy): domain Eukaryota; kingdom Metazoa; phylum Arthropoda; class Insecta; order Diptera; family Tachinidae; genus Trichopoda; species Trichopoda pennipes. Next base: position 6,686,051 of record JASKUP010000056.1, on the reverse strand, counting down.
GTGTATATAAGTACAAAGTACATTGTAGGTGTGAATGCCATTTTATTTTAAATACACAAACGGTATGGTAACGCTGGTTTGGCTAACCAAAAAAAAATTCACCTACGAAATGTATGTTCAGTGTTGGACGAAAAAACACAACTTTCTTATAACAGAGTAGTATTAGTCAATACATTTGAAACATAAACCAGAAATTTCTTAACTACAAAATTTCACATAAACTTTAGAAAAAAAGGGTGAAAATCATTTAAAAGTAAGTCATATTACAAATAAGTTAAAACAATTTTAAACGACAAAGAGGTTTGATTATTTTTCTAAATACCTTTTTTCTGCTTTTATATATTAAGATAATTTCACAATAATTGGAAATGTTGCTAAAACTTGCATTACATCTGCCGGGTCGTCTGGCAAGCGGCTCGACTACATTTTCGCCATCCTTGAAGCAAACTTTAATCTCTGCACGTTTAATTAAGCCAAGCCATAATAAATGCCTGGTGCGTCAGTACACCCGTGGACCCAGGGAACCACCAGTAGCTACACGTAGTGAAGTGAGACGTGATCAGACCTTAAAGGAAAAGCTTATGGCACCACCTTCAGAAAATGGTAAATATTTATGCATTTCAATGTTGGAAGATTTATTTTCTTTTGTTCATTTTAGCATACTCAATGGGCAAGGGTGCTCTTGCTGGAGCTGCTGGTGTTGGTTTAGGGGCATTATGCTTTTATGGTTTAGGTCTTAGTAAGGATGCCAGTATACAGAATAATTCACTGTAAGTAATTTTATTATTTTATTTTACTAACGTAAAATTATTGGGAAAATGTTTTTTGCAGCCTTTGGCCCCAGTATGTACGAGATCGCTTACATACAACTTATGGATATTTTGGAGCTTCATGTGCATTAACAGCACTGTCTGCTGCAGCAGTTTTTCGCACTCCACGCCTTTTAGAACTAACCTTACGTAACGGATGGCTGGTAAGTTATACAAATAACATGTGACTGTTGGATGTTTTCTTTGCAATTCATTGTTATTATTGTACTTAGTCGACATTGGCAACTTTTGCTTTAGTAATTGGCACCGGTGCCGTAACACAATCGATACCTTATAAAGAAGGTTTTGGTACTAAACAACTAGCTTGGGCAGTTCATTGTGCCGCTTTGGGTGCTGTTATAGCACCATTATGTTTAATGGGTGGTCCCTTATTAACTAGGGCAGCACTTTACACTGCTGGTGTAGCTGGTGGTCTTTCCACTGTAGCTGTTTGTGCACCAAGTGATAAATTTTTATATATTGGTGGACCTTTAGCTATTGGCCTAGGCTTAGTAATGGCTTCTTCATTGGCAGGCATGTGGCTGCCACCTACAACGGCATTAGGAGCTGGTAAGTAACCTTAAATATTTTAACCACTTTAATTAGGTATTTATTATAAAAATGCATAACAGTACTGTGCAAACCAATAAATGTAGTTTAAAAATATAAAAAAAAAGAAAAGTAAAAAATAGCTAATGCAGTCACTTAATTCCTTAAGAAATTGTTACACTTCTAAAACAAAAGAGCATCTACACTAGATTGTACAACAACACAAACGATTGATTGAAATTCTCTATGCTGTTCACTCGCATTTAAAAACACATTTAACAAATGATACAGTGAGTTTCTCTTAAGCTGGCCATACACTAGTGATTTGTGACAGGGCATTTTCTATGGTACGACGCACAGTGCGACAACGGTGGCATTAAATACAAGGAGTCATTGTAGAGCTCTGAAATTTTGCACAGGTTATTTTTGAGACAAATCCAGTTCAAAAAAAAAAAAAAATTGAGAAAATTCGCCCACTATTACGCCGACTATTACGCCCACCTCCCATTCAAATGCAATAAAAAAGAACATTTTTTTCATTCTATCAATAATGTTTTAACATCATCATGGTTTTCTAATTTTTTCAATATCATTCTCATTCTAAATGAATTATTATAAGGATCTGATGATATTTACAAATAGTGCATTACGTCTTCATTCGTAGAAATACGTGAATTTTTGCGAGAATGGAATAGCCTACAGTTTCTATACTCCTTATTCATTGCTTCTTGCGCTTCTTCGGATAACATTCCTGTAGCAAAAAAAAAAAAGTTAATATTAAATAAAGTTTAAAAAAATACGTTCAAAAATAAATGTAATACTAGCCATTAAGCTGTACATACAATTAAGTTAAGTCTACATTTACACCAGTTATGTCAGCGGTTATTTCTGGATTTTCAAAAAATCTTCTAGAGACATTACCATCATTGGTTGTTCCCATGCCTTGTTTCATTACATCGACTTTTAAACCCAGAACTAATTTGATTTTTTTTATTTCTGTTTTAACAGCTTCTTTCTGTTCTTTTGTATCTCTATTTGTCCTCTACGCTTTAAAACGTTTATTATAACTGATATGTATTATACATTCCATGAGTTTTATTCGAACATGTAGCGGCGAAATTCCAAATTTCAATGCTACAGCTGAATTTGTTCTCAAGATAACTGCTTCCAAATTATTCATTTCAGCAGGTTTTGCTCCACATATGAAACAAACAGCCATCGAGCAATTCTTACCGATTGTTGTTGCCGCTTTTCCGTCAATCATCGTCATAGTTAAACTATGAGATATCGCAAACTTCTGGTTGAACATTTCGAATTCTGTCGTCTTTAAATTTTGAATTTTTTTATTTACACGATTCACTTCATTGTTAATAACATCTGCTGTTTCTTTCACAAATTCGAATTTCATAGGCCTACAAAGTCTTGTTGAAGATAGTTCTGAATATGACCAATACAATTAAGAATCATTGTAAAGATCAATTAATTTAAATGGAACAAGAGATGTTAAAAACATATTTTTATCAGAAACATTTTCATCGGTGATCGGATGTCAAATATGTTAGAGAAATGCTAATCTCTTATCAAAAGAGATCATTACAAGAACACCCAAAATCAATGACCTTCAAAAAAATTATCAATCAAATGAGTAATGTAAATAATTAAAAAATACTTTAAAACTATATTTATTATGTACTATTTTATTAATAAGCTTTTGAATATTGCATATTGAAGTTATGAGGCTGAAATTTCAGGGAATTGTTACTTATATATCTGTTAATATACTGTCAAAATTTCGTCCACATTCGACGACACGCCTAAAACCATTTTTTGCCGCAGTTACTATAGGGTTGTCCCACTGTGCGACGTGATACTTTTTAGTAAGGCTATTTTGTATAAGAAATTTTTTTTTACGTGTCAGGCTTGGCACCCACGTTTGGCATTTTATATTTACATTTTACAAGTGCGTAATGGGAAAGAGTGTGTCACGAAGTTGACTAGTAAGCAATTTTTATTAGAAAACATTGAAATTTTGAAAGAAAAAGTAAAAATAAGATTAGAAAAAATATTAAAAAGACTGAAGATTCGTTATTTATGGTCACAACTGTCGTGCACAAGCGTACAAATTATTCTCAAGAAATTCTGAAGATAATGTGCTTTTAGGTCTCGTCACACTGTCGCAACAGTGCAACCAATATTTTATAATTTTTTTAAGGATTAGCAAATCGGTCAGACCTTTCAAAAAATTTTAAACGTTTTCATAGACCCGAAAAATCCGAATACCATCAAGATAACGATCACAAGCATAAATCTTATTAATGTAGGTTCTGGTGACTATACAACTGCGCCAAAGTTATTGATACTCCTGCCAAAAATTCGGATATAAATTACATCGAAAATTTGTGGGTTCATCTAAAGAAAAAAGTAGGAAAAAGATCACCAACAAACAAAAACGATTTGATACGGCTCATTAAAGAAGAATGGGAAAAAATACCTATAGAATATAATATTCCGAAGTTGGTATGGGGTGCTCGAGGTGGGCACACAAATTATTAGAAACAAAAATATAAAAATTTAAATCAAAACTTAAAGTTTCATCAAGTGTGCATTTTTTTTAGAGTAAAAAATATTGAACTATTTTTATATAATAGTAATAATTTTTTTGACTTTTTTTAATATTTTTTAGTAATTAATTTTAAGCACTAGGTCTTATATATATATATATATATATATATATATATATATATATATATATATATATCCAGCAAAAAGAACTTCCGATGGGCTCTCCAGCTTCTCCAATTGTGGCAGATATTGTTATGGAAAAATTGTTAGATAATGTTATTGAAAAATTAAATGTTAAACCAAAAATTATGACAAAATATGTAGATGATTTGTTTTGTATTATATCTGAATCTGCCATTAACGAAATGTTAGAAACATTAAATGAATTTGACCCTTCAATAAAATTTACAACTGAAAGGGAATGTGATGCTAAACTTCCATATTTAGACACTTTAATAATAAGAAGAAATAAAGAATTAGTTATAGATGTTACCAAAAACCAACTGCTTCAGGTAGAATTATTAATTATTATTCTAAACAAAATAAAAGAATTATTATTAACACGGCCAATAATTTAATAGAGAGAATTTTAACAATTAGTGACAAAGAATTCCATAGAAAGAACAAAGAGAAGATTAGAAATATTTTAACTGAGAACAATTTTCCATTACGATTAACTAATAGGTTAATTAATCAATTTAATAATAGGAGGAAAAGAGTTATAAGTAGTGGAACGGAACCGAAAATATATAAATCGATAACTTATATACCAGTCTTGTCTGAAAGAATAAAGAATTCAAAAATTTATGATACAAATAAATACAAAATGGCATATAAGAATACAAACACATTAAATAGATTGTTTAGTAAAACTAAGGATAAAATTAAAAAATTAAATATGTCCAATGTAGTGTATAAAATTCCTTGTAACGGTAATGATAAGGAAGATTGTAATAAGGTTTATGTAGGCACAACAAAAAATAAATTGAAAACTAGAATCGCAGGACATAGGTCAGACCAGAAATACAGGAATAATATTAGTTTACAAAAAACAGCATTATCTTCGCATTGCTCTAAAGTTAATCACAATCTGATTATTATTTTCAGTTTTATTCGACCTTTTTTTTATTTCTATTAAATTTTAATCTTTTCACACGGTCATATAAATTATAACGATTTTATTTTTTTTTCTCTCTTTAAAAAAAAAAAAATTTTTTTTTCTTTTCAAATTGTTATAATTTTTGTTTTTGAAAATATAAAAAATAATTTCCTGAAGAAGCTTTCCACAGGAAAGCGAAATATTGAGAGAAAAAAAAAAATAAAATCGTTATAATTTATATGACCGTGTAAAAAGATTAAAATTTAATAGTTAATCACAATCCTAATTTTGAAAATGTTTCAATTTTAAATTTAGAAAATAATTATAAAAGTCGTTATATGTTAGAAATGTTACAAATAATTAAAGTACCATGAACCAAAAGAATAAATTTTAAAGCAGATACGGAGAATGTTGCGCAAAATTATAGACATTTAGTGCATAAAATTATAAAACAAAACTCTGTATCTGCATAATATTAATAATTAATACTTTAATTTTTTGTAACGTTTGGTCATTAAATTTATGTTTTAGAATATATGTGTAAAATACTATTGTTTTGTAAATGTGTTATGTATTTCCAAAATTGTTTTTCATTTAAAAATTTTTAATATTGAAAAATTTGTTTGCATATATGTAAAACAAAAAATTTTTTCAATTTGTCGTTTTTTATTGTTTTTGTTTGTTTTGTTTTTTTGAAACATTTTTTGATTATTTTGAATTTGTTAATCAAAAAATTTTTTTCAATTTGTTTGTTCATTATTATTTTTATTTTTGTTTTTCCTGATGATGCCAACCAACGGTGTGGCGAAATATCGAAAAAATAATAAAAAATAAAGTTTTTTAAAAATTTTTTATTAAATAAGACCAAGTGCTTAAAATTAATTACTAAAAAATATTTTTATTTTTTAATAATTCTTTTTTAAATAATAAAATTGTATATTTTTACAGGGTGTCCGCCGGGAAAGTATACTACTTTTTTATTTATAATTTTTGATTAAATGAAAGAGAACTTATATTAATAAGTTATTTTAATAAATATTAATAAATGTTTTATTTAATGTCGGCATGTATCTATGCATGAAATACAATATCAGATAAAGGTTCGCCTCTGTTAGCCTCACAAATCCGAGCTTTTTTGAACACATTTTTCGTTACATTCTCACACATTTTACGCCGTATTTCATTAATTTTATCCGGTGTACTTTTGTCTGAGTTGCGTTTCTGGTTTGTTTACATAAACCTGGCTTTTCAGATATCCCCACAACAAGAAGTCCGGAGCAGTCAAACCAGGCGACCGTGGAGGCCAACCAACATCACCATTTCTTGAAAGAACTTGTTGTGGAAAGAGGAGGTCTCGCAGTAATTCATTGTAATCCCCGCTGTATGCGATGTGGTTGTTGATATCACAAGTTAATCAAGTCCGAAAAAGCATGCTGTTGTGGCGTTAAAAAGTTCTCAATCATATCGCGATATCGCTCCCTATTCACAGTTACCGTTACACCGTTTTACTTTTCAAAGAAGTAAGGTCCAATGATTCCTCCTGACCAAATTGCACACCACACTATCACTTTTAATGGATGCACTTTAATGGACTGTTGAAAAATTGGTGGGTTTCCCATTCCCCAAAACCGACTATTCTGTTTATTCATATATCCATTTAAATGAAAATGTGCCTCGTCGCTCATTGTGATTTTTTAATGAAAATCGGGGTTGTCATGTGCGAGCTGTAACATCCTGTTGGCATATGTGCGGCGGCGTAAATGGTCAAAAACTCTTGTATCAACTGGATTTTATATGGCAACAGATGCTAATCCTTGTGCAAAACTGTGGCCAAAGCTCCTGAACACGGCGTCGAATTGAGCCTAATGGATTGTGTAGAACACTTCCTTGAGCAGCAGTAATGTTTTCAGCCGATCTTTTAGTACGTTGTGGTCCATGCTTGGGCCTATCACCTACAGACCCCCTTTTTTTGAAATTATTCACTACACGATAAATAGAGCGTTTTTTACGTTATTTTTTGCACATAACTTTCTTATCGTCACAGTAATCGATGGTTGATTTTGATGAAATTTTTTAACGATTAAAACACGTTGGTTTATCGAATATTTTTCCATAATAAATTTGCCACGTGTCTACTTCACGACTGCCAAATATGAACTGTCAAAACTAATGTTTACCAAAATGTAGGCATAACAATGTAGTATACATTCGCGGCGGACACCCTGTATAAATAATGTATTTTTTGAAGTTTTTTTTTCTCTATGCACAAAGATTTTTTTTCACAAACTGTATGTGCTGATAAGACTAGTGTCCTATTTCATATATAAAACTATCTTCAATATTTATTATTAAATAAAAAAATAACAATATAACACAGTACTATATATGCATTCATTGCCCGTAGTTATTTAAATAAATTCAAATAATTATTTTTTGTAACTATTTCACTTCTAATATTTGTTTGCTTTGCTTTTAGGCTTAGCTTCTTTCTCAATATACGGTGGTTTGATATTATTTAGTGGATTTTTGCTTTATGATACCCAGCGCATTGTTCGCATTGCAGAAATTTATCCCGAATATGCCACGGCACCATTCGATCCTGTTAATGCGTACGTACATCAATTTAAATAGCAGAATATTTATTTAATTTCATTTTATTACAGGAGCCTCTCAATCTACATGGATGTTTTAAACATTTTCATACGCATTGCTTTGATTTTGTCTGGCAGCGGGGGCAACAATCGTCGTAAATAAATAATTATAGTTTCGTATTTATCAAAATTTCGATAAACACATACAATTTAAATAAAATTAATAGTTGTATTTAATATTAAAAAAATGGCTTAAATAAATATAAAACATTGCTTTAATTAATATTAAATGTTTACAAGTTCTTTTTTAAGTGCTAGCCAAAATATCTTTTGTATATGCTTATATGGAAAACAACAACAACATAGTCGTAAATAAACCAAAGAAATTTTCGCTTGCATTTACACTTGCCTGCCATATTAAAGAAAAAATAATTTAGTTTTTAAATCAATTTTAAATTTAAATTTTGTTTTAAAATACTTTTAAAATAAAAATTATTTTTTTTTACAAATATGGCAGTTAGTATGTGTGTATTAAATTGGGTAATTAGAATCTCTAAGATTATTGTAATAACACTTAAAAGCTGTCAAAGCATATACGATAAAATGAATCCGTTTAAGTTTTCCAAATAAAAGCTTCTCAAGGAAACTAACTGCAATATTTTCCTATTAACCCTTTCAAAAGGGTTTTTTTTTAAGAAACAAGCTGTTTTTTTTTGTTGGTGGGATTAAAGGATAACCAGGACAAGAAAAATATCCTGGGATACGCACATCCCATCAGTATTTTGGCTATGGAACAAATACATCCCAACAGGGACATAAGGCAACAACTAATAAAGAATCGTAGATATGTAATAAGTAGAGTTCAATCTATTAATTTTTATTGATTTAACAAAAAACAAAAATATGAAAGTTAATTCAATGATAGTTAGCAAAACAACGCCTACCCAAAGGAGTATTGCAAGGAAAAAAAATTATTTTCGTAAGTTTTTTTTTATTATCTGTACAACTTCTGTAACGGCGGCGTATATTTCCATGGATTGTTCCCCCCCGGGGGCACATTTATCGGTCTTTATAGAATACTCGATTATCTAGACCTGTGCAACTGGGGGAAAAAGGGAGCCCAGTCCCCTGAAGTCAGACAGGGAGACAACTGGAAACTCCACTTTATTTCCACGGAGATCAGTGAGCTCGCAGAGTTTATTATTTGTCTCTTTAGACATTTAATAGTTCTCTGGCTGATCATTCAGGTTGGCCCCTATATGGGAGCATCGTGGTGGTTGTGGTTTTGCGGCCCCATAAGGGAATAATGAAAATTTGGTGGCCAGGATCATCTCACTGATAATGACACGCAAAGTGAATGATCCAGTCCAGTGAGCATGCTTGACATGTGTTCTGGACAGGAGTTAGAAAGTATCCACCTCTTTAGCAAGGTGTGATGGTTTGCAGACCTGTCTTGGAATCATTAAAGTTGCAAATAAGTGGTTCTGTTGCTTAGAATTATGCTTTCGGATATCTAGGACGAGCATGACGTTCCAAATTATGTATAGTGGTTTGTCCACCATCTGATTAAGGCTACATAGCCAGGCGCGGATGTAAAACAAATCACACTCTGTTCCATGGATTGTATTCCGTTGTCACTGTTGGTTCTAGTTATTTACGATGGTTTGCTCTGTGGCTAGTGTAGTGGGTTAGCGCTGCAATTATAGTTTTGTGTCCATTTCTTCTGGACTCATAGGACTACAAGGAAAGGCTGCTGGAAGATTTGGGCTTGCTGTGGATTTTACCTTTAGAAGAATATGCTCTGCACTAGACTTTGATTTACTGCTGCGTTCTGATTTGATGCGGACAAACAGACGCGAGATGTTTGGAACTCAACTTTTAGTAACCTTGGTTACGAGGTCTGACCGGAGGGAGATTTGATTCTAATGCCAAGAGCGTCAGGTGCCCCTGAAATTTCAGCTCCAGTCTGACAATTGTATGGCCCTCCGAAACATTTTTTGGTAACTATGGTTTAAACTCGAACCTCGATAAGAGCACAGGCTCACAGCGGAATTTTATTGCAACCGGGTGCCGTGACTCACAGAACGGATGGGGTTTTATATAGGCTCCGCCTTCAACCAAGAGAGAGATAGAGGCCATGTACAAATGAATGGTTTCGAATTGATACTCACGTTTCAGCGTGGCAACGTAAGTAGGCGCATTGTATCTGTGTTTAGATAACCGGTGCGCTAGTCCGTATCTGCGTGTAACCGAATTAATCTAGTACACATTTCTTTTCCTAATAAAGTAATTTTTCTAATATTAAAAATGTTGAAGAAAACTTCGAGTTCTTAAGAGCCCTTGTCAAAATATTAGCGCGAAATTTCAAAATTCGAAATTGTTTTTCAAAGCATTAAATTATTAGCACTGTTGTTCCATATTGTTGATTTATGCACCCTACTCCTATGAACAATTATTTTCTTACAACATCAGAATGCCCTTCACAAGAACTATCACTTTCATTCAAGCAAGTCTTCTTAAATTTTTTTTAAATCTATTATTTTTGAGAAATCGTTGACTTTAAAATATTGTTACGTTTATTTCTTTTAAAAAACATTTTGTTATATTGAGTTCTTTTATTGCAATTTAATAACATATCACTTTGGAGTTTTAAATTGAATTCGCCGATTTTTTTTATTTTTAATACACGCAGAATAAACACGATGGCAACTTTGCTGTCTTTCTAAAGTATGATTCAACTTGAATTAATTTATTTGCCCAGCAAGTGGTGGTTGTATAGTTGTTTTAAGCGATTTTCGCACATACAAGAATATTCTACTTTAACATCACCTCATGTTGTTATTGTTATTTAGTGTGTGTTTTGTTTTTGTTCTGTGTTAATTGTTTTTGTTTTCTGTTGCTTAGCTTATTTCGTGGAATTTCTTAAAAGCATATTGCTGTGCTTAGAAAACTACGCAGTTTGTAAAACCGAATAGGTCATTTCGTGTAATTTTTTTACTGATTATTTTCTTTGAAATGTAAACAAATCGTCTTTGTAACAATATATTAAACTTCTTTCATAAGTATTTAGAGATGTGAAGGGTTCTTTTTTAAAACAAAAAATTTTAAGTAAATTAATTCAAATTTTTATTGTATTGCGCAGAGAAAAGTTAGGCAATTATGAATGAAAAATGATATCAGGCAAATGTCCAAGACTACGACGCTGACAGATGTCAGTTCTTTCATCGACATTTTTAATTACTTTTTGGCAAAATGACGGATTTTGAGTTTTAAGGCTGAAATCGATTCGATTGGCTTTTTCCTTAACATAGCCCCACAAAAAATAATCCAGTGATGTTAAATCACACGAGATGGATGACCACTTAATTGCTGATTGCCGTGAAATTATTCGATTGGGAAGTTTGGTTTGCAATAAATTGGCTGTGGTACCGTACTGTTGGAAGCACATGTCAGCGATATCCACGTCGTCAATAATAATAGGCCAAAATCGAGTTGTTGGCATCTCGCGATAACGTAATTTATTGACCGTTACCGCATTTTTAGCCTCATCTTCAAAAAGCCGCCCAATCATGCCTCCAGACCACAAAGCGCACCATACAGTAACACATTGAGCATGCAAAAGCTATTTAACAATCGCTATAGGATTTTCAGAAACCCCAATGCGGAAATTTTGTTGTATATCCTGACAAATGAAAATGGGTTTCGTGTGAAACAAGTTTTTCAGAAAAAAAACAGCTGGTAGTTCCTCAATGAATTGAGCGAATCTACGACTATGCATATGATCGGTCGGCTTTAATTCCTGCACCAACAAGATATGTTCTCAGCGATAGTGACTAAAATAAGTCAAGGGATTGAATTTTGAAATAAATCTTTAAAGCATAAAAAAATAATTAAGTAATAAAGTAAACGAAATAACTGGGTATGCTGTTTATTAACTGCATAGTTTTCTAAGAAAACTTATACACGCTAGACAACAGCAATTTTCTAGTTACAAACTGCATAGAAAACTTATACACGCAGGACAACAATAACTTTCTAGTTACAAACTTCGTATAAATCTTATACACGCAACTGCGTAGTTTTCTAAGAAAACCTTTACACGCAAGACAACAACAACTATCTTAAAATAAATTGCAGGAAGAAACTTTAACAGCATAAAAACGAAAACAAAAATACACACAAAACAATAGGCGCCTATACTTTGAGTGAATAAAATAACAAAATATGATACAAAGAGAGTAGGAAATTCTAGACCTCTAGCGGACAAATATAAAAGACAGTATCTGAGTGTTTAGTTTGTTAGTCAAACATAAACCTTGTAAAGTAGAGACTTGCATCTGTAGTGCCAACGTACAAATGTTACACTATGTGTACTTAAAGTAAACAAACTTGTAATTAATTTGAAAACTCTTAAATGTGGTGTTATTTATTTTGCAATAAAGAACTCAGTAACAATAAAACGTTTATAAAAGGTATAAACAAAACAATATTAAGAAATCTTATTTAATCTTACAATCTTTATTAGCTTCAAAAATGAAGTTTTTTCCTATCTTTTCTCTATAAATGTTTATATTTTTATAATTAAACGATTATTAACTTAAAAATGTAATAATATCGGTTGCAATTCCTTTTTTAAGTAAATTCTCAAGAACGTAAATATAAATAATTTTGTTGGACTGTTGTTATTTTTCACCGAACGAACAATAGCCAGAAAAGACAGAGAAAAATAACAACAATATTTCATGTACTGGCGGAAAAATCTAAACAACTTGTTTTTATTAGACTTTAATTCTAAAGATGATAGAGTAAATAAAATAATGTTTTTGTTATTAATCTAATGTTTCGTATTCGTTTCGTTCCGTTATATATGAGCGATAAGTGCAATCGAATGTCAGTTTTACGTCTTATAAAAACAACATCTTATTGACATTGAAATTTTTTGGGGTAGTCATTGTCAGGTGTCACTGGAAAAAAGTAACCGGCTTTTAGCTACTATACGTTAGAAATATACGTCGTATAAGAAATAGCTTATAATTTGATTTTTATTAATAAATAAATAACAAATTCTATAAATTTTCAGTGTTTGCATCGGACATATTGTAAACAAAAAAGCCATACAACCGCAGACAGCAAGAGAACAGGTATGTAAAAAGTGCAAAATAAGTTGACCGCACCCTGACAATAGCTAGACAGGATACCTAAGTATTGCAAAAAATCGATTGTTTACAAAAACTATTTATATATAAAGATTTAAAATTGAATAATAATTAAATTTTGTTATTTTATTTGCTATTTGTAGATCAGCCTTCTAAGTCTAATCTGTTAGAAATGGAAAAGCGTTATTTGGAAAATCCACATCCGGATTATATAAACAGAAAAACTACACCCTTGGAATATGATGGAGAATATGTAAAGACTTTAATTTGTACTTATGTCGATGCCATACTTGAGCATTGTCGTCCGAATTGTGATGACGATGATAATAGAGGTGATTTGTATGTTGGTACTGCTGGTATAGCTTTCATGTTTTGGAAAATGGCTAGATCAGCTCAATGTAATGATCTTTATCCAGCTTTGGAACATGCGTATGCATTTATACGTAATGCCAAGGCAAATGCTGATCGCTATAAAAAAAGGTCATCGGAACGTTATTCATTTTTATGTGGAAATGCTGGTATTTATGCCGTATCTGCAGCCATTTCTCATGACTTGAAACTGACGCAAGATCTATCTGATGATCTGAGAAACTTTAAAAGCGGCATAGCTCCCAGCAAAGAATATATGCATACGAAATACGGTTGCGATGAAATGCTTGTCGGCAGAGCTGGCTATTTAGCAGGTTGTTATTGGCTGAATGATGTGCTAACAGAAAAAACCATTACCGATGACGATGTCTTATCTATATGTCAAATGATTATAGCAAGTGGTAGGGAATATGCTAGACAAACGGGAGCACCTTTGCCATTGATGTACCAATATCATGGCACAGAATATTTGGGTGCTGCTCACGGTTTGTGTAGTATTCTTCATATGCTGTTGGATAGTCCTTGGTTTCAAACGGATCCCATATCAGCTCCCAGTGCTGAGTTAAGAGACATTAAGAGATCCATTGATTTCTTTTTAATGCTGCAGGATGAACAAGGAAATTTTCCAGTAGCTTTGGAAGATCTTAAAAGTGGACGTGAAAAACGTTTAGTACATTGGTGTCATGGTGCACCAGGAGCTATTTATTTGCTAGCTAAGGCCTATTTAATATTTAAAGAGGAAAAGTATTTGCATGCTTTAAGAAAAGCATCTGACTTGGTTTGGCACAAGGGATTTCTACGTAAAGGTCCGGGTATTTGTCATGGTGTGGCTGGAAATGGTTATGCCTTTTTATTACTCTATCGTCTTACTCATGAGCCAGTGTATCTATATAGAGCCATTAAATATATGGAATTATTAACTAATTCAGAATTTAAGTTACGTGCCCGCACACCTGATCGTCCTCATAGTCTGTTTGAAGGTGTTGCCGGCACTGTTTGTTTCTTAATTGATTTACTTGAGCCAGATCAAGCTTATTTTCCATTTAATGACGTTTTTCATTGAGTTGGACAATAATTGAAATATTTTTTATATGATTTCAATTGAAAAATAATGGCCAACCTTAAATTTTGTTGCCTTGTTTTTTGCTGTCTCTCTAAAAACTCAGAACTTTGAACCTCACTCACACATATCAGGGAACTTACATCAGCATTAGGCAATTTTTTTTTCGTTTCCTTTGATTTTAATATTGTTACTTTAATGGAACCACATGTATTTTGTAGTTTGCTCAAATTGTGTGAAAGATTTCAATTGATGTTAGATAAATAAACATACATAATTTTGTATGCTTCCCATGTCCACACTAACTGGGAGTGAATGTGTCTTAAATTATTCCAATGAACATCAAAAAAGAAAATTATATATTACTGCGAGGTTATTTAAGTTTGTTTTATTATTTTTTTTTTTGCCTTAAATATATTTAAAAAAAACAACCGATATTAGATCTTTTGAATACCTGTATGATAAAAATAAACATTTTTGCAGAGCAATTCTATTTTGTGCTTTAAAACTATTGATATTTTTATGTAACTTTTTACATAAATTTATACATTTAATTGTTTTCATAAATTATAAAATATAGCATTTTGAAAACTATTTAATAAAAATTATCTACTTAAAATTTACTCCCAAAATAGCTGAGAGTTTCATTTTCGAATTTACAGTGTCTCACATCGCAGCTTTAAAATAAGCAAATTTTGCAAATTATTTGATTAAAATATTTGTTCTGCATATTAGTAAATAAAACAAAAACTTAGTACTTTAACATTTTAACAATAGAAATTATAAAATCATACCCAAATATAAAAAACCTTAGAATGACGCACAAATAGACAGACTACAGAAGCTACAAAACAATGCAATGAGAATAATTTTAATGTGCAATCGTTACACATCGACGAAATTTATGCTAAATACACTGAAATGGCTGAATATAAAATACAGGCTACAGGTTAACACATTTAAATTCATTAAAGGAATCAAAGAAGTGTTAGGCACCGCAATATTTATGCGAACAACTGGAGATCATACAATCATACCACCTTAGAAATGTACAAAATTTCAGGCTTCAAAGGGTCGCAACGAGCCCAATGCAAAGATCGTTATTGTACAAAGAACTGAAACTATTTAATATGCTTTCAAATAATATAAAGAATGACAATATTTGTTAGAAATAATTATTAAAAAATTTAAAGATATAAAATTGTTTAACTTATTGGAATCATTTTGAATTTAAACAATTTTTATTTGTGCTCGATTCCTTCAAATTAATATTTCATAAAATTCTTACATAATATTTATTCAAAAATAAACATTTTATGATTGATACTGTCATAAAACATTTATTCAAACATATATATATATATATATATATATATATATATATATATATATATATTTGAAATGCATTAATGTGGAGGAGAATATATTCATATGGCCATTTCACTATTGCTCATTGCTATATGAGCAGATTAGAGACTTCAAAATTAAGCAATAAATATCCAACAATTTCATGAATAGACGATTGTAATAAAAATCAACTGAATTAAGTTTTAAAATTATATCATTTTTTATTAAAATTTATTAAGAACAAAGATCGATTAAAGGTACTTCGATCTAAATAATATTTATTAAATTCATGCAATAACTCATTTACATCATAGCTGCCATTAGAAGATTGACAGCTTGTTCTATATTACCGTTAGCCATATTTAAATAATTCAGATTGTCTTCATGATTTAAAAATCCCATTTGCAACATAGTTCGTAATTGTTCAGCATAGGGATGTGAACGATAAACTGCTGGTATATCGCCATCATCTATAAACGAAGTGGAAGATTGCTGTTGTTCTTGTTCGAACGTATCCATTGCTATAGATTCTTGAGGTGGATTTGTTGATGAGTTACTACTGCTGCGTTGCCCTAACGAATCTAAGGCTCTTAATAGTTCATTTCGAAAAACATCTGTCGATATCCTTTCACCACTAGCAGATGTTGAGAGAGGCGTAGAACCAGCTTCAGATGCAGCAGAGGCAGCTGCTGATGTTTCTGAATTTCTTTGCGCAATGTTTGACAAAGAATTTGCAGAACCGTAGCCAATCTGTGCCAGGGCAGCTTGCAATTGATGACGACTAATCATACGAATACGTGCTGTTTCCGATTGACTTCGACCAGACTCTTCATCTCGGCTACTGCTACGCTCATTACTTCCCACAGAGTTTTCTTCTTCCGAAGAGTTAGTGGAATCAGTTTGTGGTTCTGAGAATTTTGAACCCGAAATGTTTCTGGCTAGCTCTTTGCGCACAGTGCTTACTATAAATGGCGCTGCATCCAATATTATTGGATAGTGTTGAGCTAGTTTTTTAATAACTTCCGGCTGATGTAAAGTGTTGAACAATACAGAATCTCTTATCAAAGCCAGAGCTGCAGGATTTCTACGAAATTCAGGATATTCAGCAAGTATTTTTTGCAATATATTCACTCGACAACTAACATTTATTTGTATATTTCCAATGTTGTAAAACAAAACTTGAGCCGTATCTATCGCCTCCTGGTCCTTAACTTTTTCAGATGGTTCGTAAGGTATGTATTTCTTTGTTTTTTTAAAACAATGTATAACAGCCTCCGGCTTAAGGATATCACTTAACTTTTGTTCGTCTTTTAAAGCAACACCATTATGAATAATTTCTAATTTATCCGCGTCAAATTGACATTTCGCCGCAATTGTTTGCTTTAAGTCCAATACACTTTTCTCAAAATCTATTTCTTCTAACGTTAAAAACTCTTCAGGCTTGTTAGGTAAATGTAAGCCCGCAAATATAGAATTCATTTCTTATTTAGAAATAATTTTATTATTAAAGGAAGACCTCTTTGTTTTATTTTTTTTTACTGGGCTCCTTTAAAGATGCATTTGCAAATTCTGTTTTTCATTGCACAGTTGTAATAAGATGTAGCAAAAAAGGGCTTATACAAAAAGTATTTTAAAATGTAGTATAAACGAACGAATTGGAAACTAAACCTTAACAAATATTTATATTTATTATTTTTTAGAAATTTGTTGTTTTAAAGTTAAATTATATAAACTTAAGGAAAAAAAACGTTTACTGCAGAAGTTGTATTTTAACGAATTTTAGCAATGAGCCTTAAACTATATATACTTTTTTAATTGTACCGATACCGCAGGTATAGGTTAGTAATCTATGTTGATATTATTAGTCTTAATGTAAACAAGTGTGTAGCTTGTACTTTTTTTGCGCGAATAGAACTATTATTTAAATTATAATTTGATCAGTTATTGCATAATTTTTAGATCATAAATTTGTTTCAAACTTATAAAAAATAGTACGTGAGTTAAATTTAGCGATATTACTGTTTCTACCAAAAATAGTTGCTGTTTTATGGCCGCATGCCCGCTAAAATACAAGTTGTATTTCACTGTTTTATTGCTACTACAATGGTAAGTGCTCTAACGAAATGAAGTAACTATTCCCGTTACTCGCACGTTTTTGCGTTTGACTCGATTTTCGTTGAGAGCGCATCCATTTGTGGTCGATTGGCCAGTGAATCGCATTACGCAATACACGGAGAATACGTTTTTTAGCGAACGAAAAAAAAGAAAAAACTTAGAATGGGGTTGGCATAAAAATTTGCAATAAAAAGATCTTTGTATAATATTGTCGTGTCCCAGAGTTTATTTTTTATGACCAACTTTAATATCAAATTGTATAGACAGGATCCGCAGCATTAAACTAGAAAACTACTACAATACAATAACTATATAAATCGTTTTCATCGTTAAATTCTCCCACCGTCAGTAACATTAGTTTGGTAAATTCGACTAGTTTATTAAACGGCTAAAACAGTATTTACACAAGTAAAGTCATAAAGCAGAACATTAAATAAATTTTAAATTATTGATATATATATATATATATATATATATATATATATATATATATATATATATATCTTTTATAAACGTTTTGTTGTGAGTTCTTTATTATAAAATAAATAACACCAGTTTTTAGAGTTTTTAAATTAATTACAAATTTATCTCCTTTAACTACACAATGTTGACACTACAGAACAATTTACATAAGATGCACGTCTTTACTTCACAAGGTTTATTTTTACACTCACTATCGATCTACTCTATTAGTCCACTAGAAGTCTAAAAAAAAAAAAGATTTTTCTACTCCCTTTGTATTACATTTAGTTGTTGATGTTGTCCATAGATAATTAATATGTTGTCCATTCAATGTATAGGCACCTGTATGCTGTGTGCATTTTTGTTTTTATGCTAATAAAATTTCTTCCTGGAATTCGTTTTAAGATAGTTGTTCTTGTCTTGTGTAGATAAGTTTTCTTAGTAAACAGCATATCAAATTGTTGTCGTTTGTGTGTATAAAATTTCTACGCAGTTTGTAACTAGAAATTTGTTGTTGTCTTGCATGCAACGCTAACTAGTTTATTTTATTGCATAATTATTTTCTTATAAAACTTAAGGAAGACACATCCGCAACAATATGAATAATGTATTTTATATATCAGCCTGATAAATTATTGTGCCATGAATTAATTTATGAATGTTTTATGCAACGACATTTTAAATGTTCTTCTTATATAATATTAAAATGTAAATAAATTTTGAAAATTTTGCAAAGTTTGTATTAGTTGTAACAATTTTTAAAATTATATTAAGATTTTTATATTAGGCTTTGTATGAATAAATGTAATAAATATACAAGTTGTCAACACTGTTATTTAGCAGCTCTGTTTTTGTACAAAAATTTATAACTGAAAATTTTGACATTATCTAGCATTTGTCAAATTCTCTTCCTTTTGTACGCACGTATATTGCACAAAAATACAAAAAGGTGGTGGAAAGATCTACATATAAGAAAATTATATTTCGTTAAAGATTTTAATAAAAAAAAATTATTATTCGCAGTAAAGAAATTATTTAGTTTTAATCAAATTAATATAGTTTATTAATTTATAATCTTATGCAAAATACGATAAAAATCATGTGCGTTTGTCTTCTGCTCCAGCCTCTTTCAAGCGCAATTATATAGTGAGTGTGTGTGCTTTAGTGCTTAAAAAAAGAAAATCTAGAAAATTGCATGGAAAAACGATTTTCAACATTTCCATTAAAGAGAAAAATCAAATTTTGCTTTATAAATAGAAAGCGTTTTCTGTTGTTTAGTGAACGTAGGTGAACTTTATTTAAAAAACGACTTATAAAAATATATATTTTTATATTATTTGTGCATTTTGTTTATAAAAAAAAAAAATAAGATTGTTGGAGAAGTGTAGATAAAGAAGAATTTGAAACAAAACAAATTGAGCAATAGAATCGCTTGCATCACTAACAAAACTGAGGAAAACACATAGGGGTAAGTTTTGTTTTTGAACTTTCCTAAGAAAAATAATAATAGTCGATTAACACTTAGTTTAAAATAATCTTTTTTTTTTGTTTGCTGTAACAACATTCTTCATCATTTAATTATTGTTTCGTCAGGTTTATAACTACAGGAGACTAGTTTCTATTCATAAAAGTGACCTAGACGTTATAATGTCTGTAATATTGATTTTTTTTTCGCAAAAAGGAGGCACTTTTTAACAATGTTTGCAGCACGCTTTAAAGTAGCAGATTAATGAATATTTATATATCCTGGAGGAAGTCTTAGTGTTGACAGTTATAGAGCTTTAATTATTATTATTTTTTTTATTATTTTATTTTTTTATTTATTTATTTATTAGTATTGATAATACTTTAATATTCCATTCTTAATCTATATTAAAATTATTTTGTAACTTTATGTTCACAGAGCTTTTATAAAAATTACACATTTTCTCCTAAATATAATATCATTTGCTTCATTTTTAATCTCCATTGATAGTGAGTTGTATAACTTAAATCCTTTATAAAAAAGAGATGTTTGCATCGCTGTTGTTGTTGTTTTTTGAAGCCTAAAATTTTTCGCATTTCTAAGTCCATATGGTTGTATCTCGCCAACGTATCTGATTTGATCGCGTAGATATCATTCTTCGAATAAAAATTAGGGTGTTGAGTGCCAATCTTTGCTTTACATTCATCCATCCATTGTTCGTACCGGTGCATATCTATTGCATTTTAAAATCAATCGCATTGCTTTATTTTGTAATTTTTGTAGCTTTTCTAGTTGAGCTTCAGTGCAGCATGTATATAATATGGTTGAACCAAAATCGAAATGAGGTTTTATTATCGCATTATATATGTTCATCGCCCGCCCTCATTATAGAAATTTTATTTCTGATACGTTTAAAAAATTCTATCTTTTTCCCGATATTCTTGCACATATATTCTATATGTTCTTTAAATCTTAATTTATTATCGATTATAAAACACAGATATTTCATTAATTTTGATTATAGTTTCACTAGTCTCATTTATTTCTACAATTTTCGTTTTATTTTCATTCAATTTAAGTTTATTCATTTTTAGCCATATATTAATATTATTTACATTCTGTAACATTTTGTTGCAACATTCTTCACTAGTATCATTTTCTGCGTATATAAGAGTATAGTCTGCGTATAATACTACTTCACATTTATTAAGTATTCTTGGCATATCGTTAATATATATTATAAACAATAACGCACCCAAAATAGATTTCTGTGGAACTCCAAAATCATTATTAATTACATTTGATTTAACACCGTTAACTTTAGTAATTTGTTTTCTATTTGTTAAATACGATTTAAACCATTCTAGTTCTTTATCCTTTATATCATTATACATATATAATTTTTGAATCAGTATATCCCTGACAATCGTCTCAAATGCTCTTTTAGAATCTAGAAACATTGCCATAATTACTCTATTTTTCTCTATATTTTTTCACCGATTTATCACAAAATTTACAGCATTTTCACATGAAAATGTTTTTCTAAAAAACCCGATTGATATTCTGATATTAGATTATTCTGTTCCATATATTTTTCTAATTGTACCTTGACGACTCTTTCTAATATTTTTTCACATGTTTTCAATGTATTAATAGGACGGTATTCTTCACATTTTTTGGTTTTTACCACTTTTTCAATAGGTGTTACCATAGTTTCCTTCCTGATCTATTTTTTATACCTAGAAGAGTTTTGCCCATAGAATGCCAATTATCTATAATAATTTTTTGTAAAACCCTACAGTAATCTGGTTTGTTTTTTTATATTCTTTACTATATTTTTAAGTTCTAAAATTGTTATTGCACTGAATTCGAATTTCGATTTAACCATTTGTATTTTATTTGTATATTGCACATCTTCTATTGATTGTCTTATTGTTATTTATTGTTTATTAGATATTTGGTGGATAATTCTACATTCTACATTGTTAAATATCACAGTTTTATAACTAAGTCTTTGATTTCCTTCCACATTTGCTGTTGGTCCATTTGCATATTTATTTTTCCGTTTATGTATTTATATTTCTCATTCTTAATTTTAACTTTATACACATTTCTAACTGATCGATAATTTTTCCATGCCTCGCTTGTTGTTTTCTAATTTAGCTTTTTGATATTTTTTTACTTTTTCTCTTTTTATCAACCATAGTTCATTAGTAAACCATTTATTCACGCTATTTTGATATTTTATTGTTTTATTTTGTATTGTTTCTTCGATGCACTTATCAAAACTTAGTACATTTTTGCCAACACTTAGATTTTCTTCAAATTTTATTATTGCATTTATTTCTCTTGAAAATAGGTCCCTTTTATATTTAAATACTTTTGTTTTAATATTTTGTTCCTTTTTCTGGTTATTTTTATCATCTTTTATCAATATTTTTATCATTTCGTGATCTGATATTTTGTTTTTATTGCAATTTTGCACTGCGTTTCCAAACGAAAATCATTGTTGAAATCATTTGCCCTTATAGAACCCCACACCATTACATTTCTACCAGCGTGTTTAACAGTATTTGTTATATTACGTGGATTCAAAGCTTCTCCTTTCTTTCTCCATACAAATTTTCGTTCCCAGAATGCATTGTCTTTGCCATTAAACTCATTGGCATACATTAGGCGTTTTTGGCTATTTAATTTGGAAAGGAGGGGTTTCTTGCGAGCTGCCTATCTATACAATTCTGTCAAATTAAGGCAATTTCTTACCATCTGTGGAGTTACACCAGCTATTTTACAGTTTTTAAGTTCTTTAGCAATATTTACAGCAGAAACTTTTAGATCTTTCTTCACAAAATATAATATTTTTCGCTCAATCTGAGGAGTATTTATTTTTTTTTTTTGGGGCGACCACTTCTACTAGGTCTTTCTAGAGAATTATTTTTTTGAAACGTTTTTATTACGTAGTGTAC
This sequence comes from Trichopoda pennipes, assembly GCA_030448955.1. Classification (NCBI taxonomy): domain Eukaryota; kingdom Metazoa; phylum Arthropoda; class Insecta; order Diptera; family Tachinidae; genus Trichopoda; species Trichopoda pennipes. Next base: position 6,663,501 of record JASKUP010000056.1, on the reverse strand, counting down.
GGTACTGTGTGCTTTTTAACTATTTTCCCGATTTCACGTATTGAATTACTTTCCTTATTTTAAATCGTTTAAAATTTGTTTTTTCTTTATTTTCATTTTCAATATTCGGAAATGCGTGACCAATTAGTTAAATTGCCTAACTTCAAACTCGATTTAATAAATTCTTAAGTAAAAGATTTGTAACTAGACTTTTTGTGCAAATAAAATAAGAAGTGTACAGGTTTTTTTATGTCCAAGAATATTGACATAGTTTTGTTGTTATTTTTCTCGTTATATATATAAGCATTACAAAATCCAATTTTGATTTCAAGTTTTAATTTGTGTTTAATAAATCTTTCTTTCTTCCCATATTTTTATTAATTTGCCTTTTTTTATTCCGAGTTGGTAAGTGTACAAGTTTTTTTTTTTTTTTTTTTTTGAACTTTCAAATATAAAACTATACATTTTTTAAGTTCACATGAAATTTACTTTATTCGAAAGATCTTCTGGCATTATAATTAAAATCATTTCTGGCATATGACCGTCACGGCTGGCTCAGACGTAGTCTAATTTAGAGTTTTAAATTTTGATGACTTTTTCCAATATTTGTGGCCGTATATCGGCAAGAACGTGGCGATTGTTATCCTCCAACTGGTCAATCGTTTTGGGCTTATCGGCGTAGACTAGAGACTTCACATATCACCACAGAAAAATCTAGCACCGTTTAATCGCACGGTCTTGAAGGCTAATTCTGTGGTTCGAAACGTGAAGCTATGCGGTTGCCAAACTTTTCCTTCAATAAATCAAGTATGTATGACATATAGCACACAGCCTATAAAGCCCCCCCCCCAGGCCAGATTTCCTTTCCAATGGGCTCTTGCAAAAAAACAACATCTAAGGACGAACTAATTGCAAAACTGTTCACATACATTGCTCAAAATTACAGTGATTAACATTGGTTAAGTGAAAGAGCCATTTAAATAAATTAAAAAATCCAAAGCTTAATTAATGGCGATCGGTATTCGTATAAATCGATTGGTTCCATTACCGATCCCGAAAATATTGTTAACTTCCCGTAGAGTACCATTTAAGTTTAAACGTATCCAATTTCCCGTTCGCCTTGCATTCGCATTGACGATTAATAAATCCTAGAATCACAATGTTTTTCCCACGAGCAATTGTATGTTTCATGCTCAAGAGTTGGGACACTGTCAGCACTGTTTATATTCTCTCCCAACAGAAAAACAAAAAATATTGTTTACTATCAAGCTTTAAAATAAACTATATGCTTACCTTTTTTGTTTGTTTATTTTTTAATGAATTACTTTAAGAACTATTAAAGCAATAAATTGAAAACAATTTGTATCCTTTCTTCTTTGTACTGAAAAATTTTTTCTAACACCATATGAAATATTAATCATTAGCAAATAGTTTCCGAGCGAAGCCGGGTCGTACAACTAGTATAGTAAATAGTTAAGGATAGCTTTTAAGTATGAGTAAGTTTTATTCTCACTAACTCTATATTACTTTTATTTGGGTACGGTTTTCCGTCGACCCTCGTCAAATTTGGTTTGGTTTCGTCTGTTTGCCATCTTCAGTGTTATTTTCGTACTCATTTTAGTTACAACCTTCTCGTAGTCGGTATATAACCGACTGATATGTAAAACAATTATTCATTCTTATTCCCTGCAAGCTCCTAGTTGAGCTTTTTAACTTTTAACTGCTCCAAGCTGAGCACAAAAAACCCAAATAAAAACTTCAATAAAAACAAAAGGAAATCAGCTTTTATTTATTAAACAATACTGCACTATACTTTCTAAAGTAATGGACAGTGTAATTAATATTCATCTTGTGAGGTAACTGGAGTCCAACAACTTACTTAGCGGCCGACAGTATGGTTTCCATAGGGGGCGCTCTACGGGTGACTTGCTGACTTTTCTGTCGAAACACTTGTGCAAATTCCATACATTATTTCGGAGAGAGTCCCCCTCGGGGGCACATTTATGGTCACTATAGTACGTAACAGCTATCTAGATCTGTGCAACTGGGGGAAAAAGGGAGCCCAGTCCCCTGAAGACAGGCAGAGAGTCAACTGGAAGCTCCACTTTATTTCCACGGGAATCAGTGACCCGCAGAGTTCCGTTATTTGTCTCTTTAGACACTTAACTGTTCTCTGACTGATTATTGAGGTTGGCCCTATATGGGAGTATCGTGGTGATTGTGGTTTCGCGGCTCCATAACAGTATAACGGTTTTATGGTGGCCAGGATCATCTCACTGATAATGACACGCAAAGTGAGCATGCTAGCCATGTGTTCTGGACAGGAGTAGGAAAGTCTCCAACTCTTTAGCAAGGTGTGATGGTTTGCAGCCCTGCCCTGGAATCATTAAAGTTGCAACTAGGTGGTTCTGTTGCTTAGAATTATGTCCACCATCTGATTAAGGCTACATAGCCAGGTGCGGATGTAAAACGAATCACACTATTTCGGAGAGAGTAAGGTGATGGCTCTAGATATTTCCAAGGCGTTTGATAGAGTGTGGTGTGGCAGGATGCACTTCTGTCAAAACTTGTTGCATTTGGTGTCGGTGAAAATATCTCCAGTTTTATAGCGAGTTTTCTCAGAAATAGCACTATACAAGTTGTTATAGATGGGATTTCATCAGACGACTTCAAGAATAATTCAGGGGTACCGCAAGATACCTTTCTTTCTCCTATTCTATTTCTTATTTTTCTAAATGACCTTTGTCCAACTTTCAACCTTATATACTCTTTCGCAGATGACAGCACCATTTGTCATTGGTATTTATTTAGTAACAAGTCGGCTTATGTTGGAGGTGGGTTTCAAATGGCTGAACATGAATGATAAGCTCAATCACGATCTCGCAATAATCTCGGAATGGAGTCGTGTGAATGGAGTAGATTTTAATACTCGTAAGACACAATGCTGCATGCTTACGCATAGAGATGTGTTCGGAAATGGTGTTTCATCTGTTACTATGGGTGATATAGGCATTATGAAATCGGAAGCTCTTGATGTTCTTGCCATGAAAATTCAGTGTGATGTTCAATGGACTTGACACATTTTTCAGGTTTCTAAAAAAGCTTTCAAGTGCCTTGGTTTTCTTCACTCCATCCGATCTCCGTACTATTTACACCACTTATATCCGTCCAAAGATGGCATACAACTCTCATGTGTAAGTCGGCAACCCAAAAGTCTATTTAGGAGTTGCTCGACAGCGTACAGGAGAGGCCCAATAGGCTCATTCGGGACAGTGGGGCATCCAAATTTAATGATTCTCTGAAGCATCAACGCAATGTGGGTTGTATTTCACTGTTTTATCGGTACTACAATGGAGAAATTGTTCCCGTTATTCGCATGTTTTTGCGTTGAACTTGATTATCGTTGTGAGCACTCCCATTTGTGATTGCTTGGCCAGTGAATCGCACTACGTATTAGAGGCAGAGTTCATTTTTTAACAGAACAGTATGTGCAATAAACTCCCTCAAGCGGTCTTTCCTGTCACTTTCAATGTAGAAAAGTTTAAATTGAATGCTAACAAATTTTTTTTTGTATAAGTAATAAATTAAACACTTCATTTTGATATTCGCCGTTATTTTTAGTAGCTTATGAATACTAAAAAAACGCAGACAAAGTAGACAACATTGAACTCATTTTAAATTGGAACGTGTAAATTTCTGATAAGAAAATGTTTAAAATGAAAAAAAGAAAAGAAAAAGTTAGTGGGACATGTTTTTATAAAGTAAAAACTGGGGTTGTTTGAAAAACAAACAAAAATTGAAGTTAAAAGGAAAAACACATACACAAGTATCATAGACCGACACAGTTTGTAATAGAATGGTGAGTCGCTAGTTAGTGGTGGGCTGACGTACTCAGTTAAGTGGCAACATGGTAACGTTACTTTTTAACTAAATAAACAGATATACAGTTTTTGTTGTTGTTTTACATAACTTGTTTGCTTACACGTACCTCAAGTCAGGCACGTTTCCCTTAAAAAAATCAAACTGAAAGTGCATTAACACCAACAATAGTGAAAACAATAATGGCGGTAGGAAGGAATCGAAAAAAAATCCACCCTGTAAATCCCTAAGATAATTATTATGCTAATCAAGGAGTATTGTTGTCTGTCTCTTAATAAATTCTGTTTATGAAAAAATGCTTGTTTAAAATTTGAATGCCTCTAAAGTTTGTTGTTTGTTTAAAACTATTATTTGTATGTAACCAATAAATAGTGGGGTAATAAAACCTGTGTAAGAAATATTTATTAAATACTTTCCATACAATTTCCTTCAATTTATCTTAGAATCTCTGTAGAAGAATTACTTTTAAATAACCGGTTTATACAGTACGGAGTATAACTATAAACGCAGTCCAAATTTGCCCATATTATTATTATTATTTACAATGTAAAATACTATTATTATTCAACAAGCTTTTAGAACTAGAGAGAAGATGCTGAATAAACAAAAAATTAGAAGCAGCTGATGACCGTAAGTACCGTTATCTTTACTTTGCTGAAATTTAGCCGGAGCATAACTATAAACGCAAGCAAAGAATTTTATAAAATAATAAAAAAAAATCAAACAAAATTTAAGTTTAATAATTTATTACACCACCTGTATTATGTATTACATCAAATAATCTATTTGGCATACTATTTACTAATTTTGATATTGTATTTTTATCGAAATTATCCCAGGCTTCAATAACAGCAAATTTTAATTGCTGACTGTTGTCATACTGCCATTTTTCTTCATAAAAATTTCTTGCTTGGAGTCCCCAAATATTTTCTATGGGGCTAAGGTCTGGAGAGCAAGCTGGTTATGTCATAACTTGAATGCTATTGTCATTCAACCAAGAATCGGTCACGCGACTAACATGAATACTGGTGTTATCTTGCTGAAAAACCCAATAGTCAGCAATTTTTCTTCGTATGAATGGCAATAAATTCATTCGTAACACATCGACGTATTCCTCTGAGTTCATGTGAGTGCTGGGGAACGCATGTTACAACATTCCGTCAGCACAATAAGCTCCCCAAACCATTAAACTGCCTCCACCAAAATTACGTTTGGTAAAAAAATGGGGATCCTTTCGCAAATCACGCCAATATGTGACAAAACCATCTGGACCATCCAAGTTCCATATTTTCTCATCAGAAAAAATGACCTTGGTTTGCATATTTTTTCGGGCAAATTCAAGTCTTGCTGCTTTGTGGCGTCCCGGGACCGGTTTCAATTTTTGCCGACAAATATGCCCAGAGGATTTGAGTACTCTGTGAGTAGTCCATTTAGACACATTTAGTCCGCAATCATGGGCCATCTGTGCAGCGGTCTTCATCGAATTGCTTGCACTTTTAATAATGCAACGCTTGTTTCGGTCTGAAAGTTTGCTTTTGGGTGCCCCTGTTTTATTTTTTCCATATTCCTCCGGATTACATAAAAAAATTCCGAACAACAGCGTCAGACCGCTTCAGCTTTTCAACAATTGCACGCTTGCTATATCCTACTTCAAAACAAGCAATAATTTTTCCTTTTTCAATGTCAGATAAACCTTTACCTCGCGGCATTTTAATGCGTGGGTATCAGGAACAACGTTCAAATAAATTGTCGTTAAATTGATCTTATTATCAATAGATGATAAACCAAACTAATTATAATTTACTTATTGCGTTTATAGTTAAGTTCCGTCGAAATTCCATCAAAAGTAAATAACGGTACTTACTGTGATTGGTTGTGTTGCTATTTTTTTGTTTATTCATCTTCTTCTCTAAAAATTCTATTATTTCATAGAAATCTAACGGTATTTTACATTGTAAATAATAAATATATGGGCAAATTTAGACTGCGTTTATAGTTATGCTCCGTACTGTATCGGTTACTGCAGAAAAGTTATTTCGTTCGTAATTCCTGCAACATTCATTTACGATGCCATCAAATAAAGTGTAAACTTTCACTATGACGTTGAAACATCTTATTTTTTCATACTATTATTCCCTAAAAAAAATACGAGGAATATTCAATCAATATTTTTGAATTCCACACACAACCCCCAAATATTTCTTTCCTTGTTATCTTCATTTTTGTAAATATTAAAAAAACACCACAAATACTCAATTTTCCACCCTGTCACTGAAGTACCACAAAGTCAAATAGAATAGAAAACCTGTTATACTTTTTGAAATATTAAAAAAAGTGTTCCAATCCTGTTTTATGAAGATAAACTTAGAATTTTCGTTGTTCAAAATAGATTATGTACAGCTGCGGTAAATATAATAGCACCAGTTGTAATATTCTGATTCGAACGATGTAAAAATTTCACCTATTTACTATATTATTTTTTTGAGTGTAAAAAACAGTTACATTTTTTTTTGCTACCTCATCATTTGTGCATTTGTTGTCAAATTTCGTAACTGTTAATCAGTTATAAAATAACTTTTGTCAACACTTATCATTTCGTGCTGTGAATAAAATAATTTTTATAAAAATTGTATAGTTGTGGGTCGCGAAAAGTATTGTTCCCCTGAAAAACGTGAACTAACAAAAAAAATTTTTGCGTATTTCCAAATAAGGAAATTGATGGACTGTTCCAATTAAATGATAATAAATACCCTAAGATATGGGGAAAAAGTTGAATCCCGTGGTAGGAAGCGAGTTTTGTCACCCTTAATACTAAAACGTTTAGTATGGACGACTAAAGCAAATCCCTTTATGACAGCTAAGGAGCTAAAAAAAAATACATTGAGTATGCCGGCAAGCGTGGAAACTATATATCGCATACTTCGAGACAACAGACTCAATGCCTGTAGTCCTCGAAAAGTTTCGCTCCTTTCCTCTAAGTATGTTGCTAAATGGATATCTTTTGCTAAAGCACATCTAAATTGGCCAAAAGAAAAATGTAGAAATATGCTATAGACTAAAGAATCCAAAATTGTTCTTTTTGATTCAAGGGGTTTCAGATGTTTTATCCGTAGACCACCTAACAGCGAATACACGCCATAATTCATAGCAAAAACTATCATACTTGGAGCTCATAGTATTATGGTGTGGGGTTGCTTCTCGTATCAAGGTGTGGGTTCTATATTTCGTGATAAGATTTACATCTGCACCTGGCCGTAAGCCTTAATCAAATGGTGGTCATACTACTGGGATTGAGAAGCAATGTCATTCACGCCCTAGGAAGCCGAGGACTAATTCTAGCAACCGATCTTTCCTAGTTGCAATTTCAGTGGTTCCAAAGTAGGGTTGCAAACCATTACTCCTTGCTGAAAAGCTGGAGACTATCCAACTCCTGGTCCAGAACATATGACTAGCATGCTCATTGGATTCGCATCATTTACCCGTTAGTGTTATTAAAGGCAAGATGATCCTGGCCCTCATAATCAAATTCATGCGAGGGCCGCAAAACCCCAACCACCACGATACTTCCGAAGAGCCAACCTCAATAATCAGTCAGAGAACAGCTAAAAGTTTAAAGAGACAATTAGCGGAACTCTGGGGCTTACTGATATCCGTGGAAATAACGTGAAGCTTCCAGTTGACACCACCCTGCTTGCCTTCAGGGGACTGGGCTTCCTTATAGCCCCAGCAGCACTGGTCTAGATGGTCAAGTAATCCATAAAGAACGATAAATGTGCGCCGGTGGGAGGGGGGGGGGGTGTTTTCTATATATTGGATCAAAACCGTTATGGATTCATTTTTATGTAAAAATCCTTGATGAAATTATCCTGTTGCATGCTTCCTACGAAATGCCGCTGGTGCGGTTCTTCCAGCAAGACAACGACTCCAAACACACCAGCAAAATGGCAAAAAAAAAAACGTTCAACGATAAATATATTAATGTAACGGAGTGGCCTGCACAGTCCCCAGATTTGAATCCTATCGAAAATCAGTGGACGGACATAAAGAAGAGTGTATCTAGAATAAAACCAAAGAGCGTTGAAGGGCTCTGAGAGGCTGCGCAGAAAATTTGGAATTACAGCAAAGTTGAAAGATGGCAGCATTCCTACAATAAAACCAACGAGCGTTGAAAGGTTCTGAGAGGCTGCGCAGAAAATTTGGAATTACAGCAAAGTTGAAAGATGGCAGCATTCCCATGGCGTTGTACCGTGCTGATAGCAAACAAAGTATTAAAACCATATAAATTATTTATCTACAAGATAACTGAATGAATTTTTGGATTTATTTTATGAAAGATCAATAATTTTTGCTAAAAATGAACTGAAGTGCTATTATTTTGCCTTAGTAGTTTTTAAGTTTTTTATTTAAATTAGTTAGCGTATTATAAACTGTTAAAAAAATCAAACAATTTTCTTATGATAATAAACCATAAACATCAAAGAATTTATTATTTTGTCTTGAATTGAATCGGCCCAACAGTTAAACAGATGTAAACGGAGACAGTATAAATTTGTGTGTAGTGCTATTACATTGACCGCAGCTGTATATCAAAATATAAAATTATAGAATTTTCCCTGCCTGTCAGTTAATTGTGTGTTTTCTGTAGCTGCATTTGTTTCATATTGTACATTATACGAAGCAATGGTATCAAACTTTCCATCGCTTAAAACTTAAACCCAAAGTTAAACAATCAAATTGTTTAATAATAATATAAAAAAAGTAGTATCCGGTTTACCATCTATGCAAGAAGCATAAATAGTGAAATTAATTATTAAAATTTTTTAATATTTATAATCAAAGTAATAGTACTCAATTTGACATCTCTGCCAGTTCAGCATCACAAAGTCAAACAAAACAACCGTTATTCAAAAGAAGCTGCATTGTTTTTTAACAACATCTGAATTTACAAACGCTGCCATCTAATTATCATAAAGTCAAACAGTCAATAAACACATTTTTAATTTTCGTATCTGAAAAGAAATCGAAAAACAAACGTGCGAAACCTTTCATCTCTTTTACCTAAATATTTCTATTTGCATTTTTTTTCTTGTTTGTATTTTATAATGATATAGACAATGGTGGTAAATTTTCCATCCCTGCCAGCTATAATAAACACAAAGTCACAAACACATTCAAACAAACAAACACAAGTTTTTCTTACGTGTTTTTCTTTTTAAATTCATAACAAAAACAAAATTTTCCAAAACTAAAAATACAAATTTTAATTTGTTTGTTGATGGTGGTATGGGGTAACAACAGCAAAGCGTACAGTGCTGGACAAAACTAACACACAAACTTTATTATCTGTTAAAGAACTTACATTAGGCAATAATATTAAATTAACAAAAGAATGTTTGTTTGTACTTTTAATTAAAAACGTTTTATGCAAACACTGCAGAAATGTTGCGATAAAATTATAGCACGTCAATTTTTTCAACGTTGCTTCTTTCAAAATATTTTTAATATTATTTTAATATCAACAATTACCTTTATTTTTCATAAAATTATTTAATGTGTGTATAAAGAAAATTTGCATTTATTTATTAATTGTTTCTGTGTTTCTTTTAAAGTCGCTTTTAAGTTTATATAAAATGGCAAAAAAATAAATATTCAGTGATCCAATTTATTCAACCATCAAGCTAAAATTTTCTATAAATTCATATTAAATCGTAATCTTCACAAGCTTACCTAATTTTCTGAGACGAAAGCCTTAGTAGCTAGTTCTCTTTTGCTTTATTAGTTACTATAATTGTGTTATTGTAATTAATTATGTATTTATAAAATTAAATTAAAAATATTTAGTGAATTTAAAAGAAAAAAATCGTAGCTGGTTTTAATAATAGCGAATACGTGACATCCACTGCAATTAATTATATTGTTATGTGTGATAAGATTTACATCAGTACCTAGCTGTGTAAGCCATAACCTGATGGTGGATCAAACCACTTGGGTGGTATGTAGCGTCATTCACGTCCTAGGAAGCCGTCGAATATCTCTATCCTCTAGTCACTCCCAGGAGTTGGATAGTCTCCAACTCTTTAGCAAGGAGTGGGGAATGTAGGAGCTCTCCGAGCTCCTGGGAGTGACTAGAGGATAGAGATATTCGACGGCTTCCTAGGACGTGAATGACGCTACATACTACCCAAGTCCAGAATACATGACAAGCATGCTCCCCGGTTTCGGACATTCACCCTGTGTTTTTGGTCAAAAGTGAGATCATGTGGCCTGCAAAACCACAACCACAACCACCACGATGCTCCCGAAAGGCCAACCTCCATAGTGAGTCAAAGAACAGCTAGAAAGCAAAATTTTGGGGCTTACTGATTCCCGTGAAAATAACGTTGGCTGTTGCTAGCCTTTAGGAGACTGGACTCCCTTTTGCGACCGGTGATACATGTAATCTTTGTGAGATTCTATCAAAATATATCAATGTGCCCCCGGGGGACCTCCCACATATATATGGTCTTTGGAGAAAGCAACAACTTAGACCTGTGCAACTGGGGAAAAAAGGGAGCCCAGTCCCCTGAATTTAGCAGGGGTACAACTGGAAACTCCACTTTATTTCCACGGGAATCAGTAAGCCGCAGAGAGGTTGGCCCCTATATGGGAGTATCGTGGTGGTTGTAGTTTCGCGGCCCCTGAACAGTCTATGGTTTTATAGTGGCCGGGTTCATTTCACTTTTAAAAACACCTACCTGCTGAAATGTTCCCAGCTCCAGTGAGCATGGAGTTGGACTCTTTAGCAAGGAGTGATGATTTGCAGCCCTGCTCTGGAATCATTAAAGTTGCAACTAGGAAAGACCTGTTGCTAGAATTAGTCTTCGGCTTCCTAGGACGAGCATGACGTCCCAAATTATGCAGTGGTTTGACCACCATCTGATTAAGACTACATAATTAGGCGCAGATGTAAATCTAATCACACAGTTGTGCCCCCGGGGGGATCATATTGTTATATCCAAGCTAATAAGCCATTTTCGTTCTTTCGGCTCATTGACTACATAAAGATGGACGCTTAACCAAAACAAGCAACCGAGATGGCCCGGCAATAATACGCATGATAGATCCATTCATATCGTCAAAGTTCATCGCCAAACAATTATCACCAGACGTTACTCCAATAGCCATTCAAAGACGGGGCTGCAGAAGGTTGCTTAAAATCGTATAAAAGTGCAAGCAAACCCCCCATTATATCACGTAAAAATAGACTCCTCATGATTGAATTTTCAAAGGAATGTATTAATAAGACCATCACACAATGGAAGGAGGATTTTCCATGGGTTTTCGCTGAGACGAAGATTAATTTGAAAGTACATAAAGATGGACGTCCATCTAAAAAAAGCAATCGAAATGTCCAGGTAACAATATGCATGCCAGATCCATTCATATTGTTAAAGTTCATTGCTAAACAATTACTAGCAGACGTTATTTCAAGAGCCATTCAAAGGCGGGTTGTAGAAGATGGCTTCAAATGTTATGAAAGTGGAAACAAACCCCCTTTTTATTTCATATAAAAATAGACTCGCCATGATTGAATTCTCAAAGGAATTTATTAATTCAACCATCACGCTAATGAAAATCCTCCTTTTCTTCGATCTTTGCCAGATGTTTAATTTTAAAGGTTCCGATGGATTAAGCTAGCAGATCTAAAGGGCCACGCATTAATTCGCATTATACAAAAGTTACTGTAAAATGCGGTGGCGGTAGTGTTTTGATTTGGAAATGTTTTTTCAGGATGTGGCATAGACTCGATTCACAGAATATATAGAATAATGGATCGTTTCGTTGCACAAAAGGAAAAGCCTTTTATACCAGCACGACAACAACAACCCTAAAAACACATATAAATGTGTTAAAGAATGGTTCGTTGGCAAGAAAATTAATGTTTTGTAGGGGCGGGCACAATTGCCAGATCTGAATTTCATAGAAAATCTATGGGAAATTGAAAATTGAAAACTAGACCGCGATAAGCTTCTCTAAAACATACCAACTACCTGGAATGGAATTTTTTTCCAGGTATTAATCAATTCAATTAATTCAATGTACTGCAGTTTTGGAAATGGAATATTCGGTCTTTTTACCACTTACTTTTGTTTTTTCTCGAAACAGCATTAAGGGAATGACCCCTACTCATGCAATGCATTGTAACAGAAATAGGAAATGAAGTTGTGGGGAAGGGGTTAGGCCGGAGAAAAGAGCGAGTACTGTTTGTGGATATTCGATTTGAATTTTGCTACATTGAAAGTGACAGGAAAGACCGCTGGAGGGAGTTTATTCCACATTCGAACCGTTCTAATAAAAAACCAGTTTTCACTGCAATGCGTAGTGCTATACACTGGCCAATCAATCACAAATGAATGCTAATCCAGTATTGATTATGTGCTTTAGTTTTGTCCCCTTTAAAATAATAACTTATTGATTTTCTTTAATTTTGAATGTTTTAAATGAAAATGCAAAGTTATTTTTGTTTTAATTTACAATTTAGTTTAAAAAATTGTTTAATTAAATAAAAAATTATCGTTTACAAATTAATTTAGCGCTTTAATATTTTATAGAATAGTAGAAGTTCGTGCTTCAGTTTTGTCCAATACTGTATGTCCGCCATTATTTATTATGTTAGTTTTGATCTCTGAAATCTTATTTTGGAATTATCGATTTCATCTGCTGTACGCGTAATATATTATTATAAGGAATCAAATATACATATTTCTATTTTAAAATTTACCAAAAAAAAAATCGCAGTTGGTGTTATAGAAAGCAAGACACATGGTGTTTTCACAACAGAAAATTAATTGGAAAATATTTTGTACTGCTGACGTTGAACGACGAATGACCTCAACTTTAAAGCAAGAAAATATTTTGTATTGAAATATAATGAAGCAGCATTCATTTAAAACAAACAATAAAAATATTTATTCTTAAAATTTTTTTATTTTTATTAAAAATCAAACTCTTTCTTTATGCTCACGAGGCATTATAAATATGACACAAGCTTTGCCAGCAGTTGGAAAAATCCAGAGATGCATCAACAAACCAAAACGTTTAAACAGATTATTTTTAAATAAATTTATTTAACCAATTGCCTTTTTGTATTTTTAAAAATAGAAATTATATTGATTTATCATATCACACTTAGTGATTTAACTACACTTAGCCACTTTTATCTCATTCATTCGTACTTTATTTAAATGTGAAATGTGAAAATTAATCTTCGGTTTTTTAACAAGAAGTTTTTTTTTTCAATTGTGGCAACACCAACAATATGATCATTTGACATTTAGTTTTTTGACGTATTCGTAGTAGATGCATTGGCATTTGCTATAATGAATTGAATTTCACAAAAAAATCGCTTTAAAATAATTAAAATTCACTTTGAAAATGGTGGTTCTGTTGAAGTTACATTTCGTGATAATTTCGGACAAAATAATCATCCTTATGAGATCGCTAAATTTGAATCGACAGACTCGATATAAAATGTTTTAACTGACAACATCGTTACCGTAAGCCACAATGTTGAAGCAGATCCAAATTTGTCAATTCCTCGACGTTCTCAACGTTTTGACGACGTTTTGAATAACCCCAATTCAAAACCACTACATGCGTGATAAGATTTATGTCGGTACATAGCTGTGTATGCCGAAGACTAATTCTAGCAACAGGTCTTTCCTAGCTGCAAGCTTAATGATTCCAGAGCAGGGCTGCAAATAATCACTCCTTGTTGAAGAGTTGGAGACTATCCAACTCCTGAGAAGAACACATGCCTAGCATGCCCACTGGATCTTGATCATTCACCAGTGCGTGTTATTAAAGGCGAGATGATCCTGGCCACCAAAAAAACAGACCTGTATGAGGCCGCGAAACCACAACCACCACGATACTCCCGAAGGGCCAACCTCAATAATCAGTCAGAGAAACAGCAAATATCTAAAGAGACAAATAGTGGAAACTCTGCGGGCTACTGAATCCCGTGGAAATAACGTGGAGCTTCCACTTGTACGCCTGTTGACTTCAGGGGACTGGGCTCCCTTAGTGCGGCTTTACACACTTCAACTTTTGTTGCTCAACTTTTGTTTTTTCCTCTAGAAAGAAAGAGAAAGCTTTATACCCCTTCTCTTTCTTTCTAATGGAAAAAACAACAGTTGAGCAACAAAAGTTGAAGTGTGTAAAACCGCACTTAGTTGCACAGGTCTAGATAGTCAAGTATTCTATAAAGACCGCTAAATGTGCCCCCGGGGGGAAGTGTTTGTGGACAACTACGTGATAAGATTTACATCTGCGCCTGGCTATGGAGCCTTAATCAGATGTTGGTCGAACCACTATGCATAAATAGGAACGTCATGCTCGTCCTAGAAAGCCGAAGACTAATTCTAGCAGCAGGTTTTTCCTAGGTGCAACTTTAATGATTCCAGAGCAGGGCTGCATATAATCACTCCTTGCTGAAGAGTTGGAGACTATCCAACTCCTGAACACATGTCTAGCATGCTCACAGGACTGGATCATTCACCTAGCATGTCATTAACGGTGAAATGATCCTGGCCACCATATAAAACTGACCTGTCTGTTATGGGGCCGCGAAACCACAACCACCACGATACTGCCATATAGTGGCCAACCACAATAATCAGCCAGAGAACAGTTAAATGTCTAAAGAGACAAATAACGGAACTCTGGGGCTTACTGATTCCCGTGGAAATAAAGTGGAGTTTCCAGTTGTACCCCTGCTGACTTCAGGGGACTGGGCTCCCTTTATCCCCCAGTTGCACAGGTCTACAAAGTTACTCTTCATAAAGACCATATATGTGCCCCCGGGGGGTGGGTGATACGTAGTGTGTGATTTGTTTTACATCTGCACCGACTATATAGTCATAATCAGATGGTAGTTAAACCACTTAGTTGATTGGACACCAACTACGCCCTAGAAGGCCTTCAGATACGTATATCCTCCAGTCACTTCTAGTAGCAATTTAGAAAGTCCGGAGTAGGCCGTGCCCTCACTCCTTGCTGAGGAGTTGGAGACTTTCCAACTCCTGGTCCAGAACGCATGAAGCTCTTATTTATCAAGAACACGCCAGCTTTCATGCTCACTGGACCTGAACCATTCATTGTGTTAATTTGAATGGTCCGACCCACAAACTCTCACGAGGGTCCGAAACCACAACCACCACGATACTCCAATATAGGGGCCAACCTCAATAACCAGTCAGAGCACATTTTTTGTCTAAAGAGAGCAAATATTGTACTCTGGGGCAACTGATTTCCCGTGGAAATAAGTGGATTGTCCAGATGACTCCTACTAGTCTTTGAGGGGCCTGGGCTCCCTTTTACCCCGAAAGTCACAAATCTAAATGGAGGGTGATACGTAGTGTGCAACCACGCCCTAGGAAGCCGAATACATCATTTTATGCAACAGGTCATTCCTAGTTGCAATTTTGGAAGTTTCGGGGCAGGGCCGCCTCCTTGCTGAAGAGTTGGAGACTATCCAACTCCCGGTCCAGAGCACATGACAAGCATGCTCACTGGATCTGGATCATTCACTCTTTGTTCTCAGTAAAGGAGAGATGATCCGGGCCCCTCAATCATTTCATGAGTGCCGCAAAACCACAACCACCACGCTGCTCCCGAAGGGCCAACCTCAATAATCAGTCAGAGAACAGCTAAAAGGCTAAAAAGCCAAAAAGCGAAACTCTGGGGCTTACTGATTCCCGTGGAAATAACGTGGAGTTGTCCAGTTGGCTTCCTGGGCTCCCTTTTACCCCGGTGACACATGTAATGATGGTGAAATTCATTCAAAATATATAAATGTGCCCCCGGGGTGTCCAAAACCACTACATGGCGAATTTTGCGTAAGGATTTGATTTTGAAGCCATACAAGGCTCAACTGGTGCAGGAATTGAAGCCGACCAACCATACACATAACCATCGATTCGCTTAATTCGTAGAGAAACAATCGGCTGGTTTTTATGAAAAAATAATCTTCTCAGACAAAACCCATTTTCATTTGTCAGTGTACGCCAACAAGTAAAACTGCCGCATTTGGACTTCTGAAAATGCTAGAGTGATTATTGAGAAGCCTTTGCATGCTAAACGTGTTGCTGTATGGTGCGTTATAAGGTCTGGAGATGTGATTGGATCGTATTTTTTTCGTATTTCGCTATTGCGAGATGCTAACACCTCAATTTTGACCTATTATTGACAATGTGGATATAACTGACAAGTGGTTTCAACAGGACGGTGCCGCATGCCATACAGCCAATGAAACGAGTAATTTATTGCAAACCAAATTTCCCGATCCCATAAATTCACGACAATCAGCAGTTAAGTAACCACCCACAACAAGTGTTTTAACATCAGTGTGTGGCTATGCTAAGGACAGGGTCTATACAGAGCCAATCGAATCGATTTCAGCCGTAAAACTCAAAGTTTGTGATGTGATTAATGAAATAGGACCGCCATTATGCCAAAAATTGATTAAAAGCTGTCAGCGTGGTCGTGGTGGCCATTTGGCATATATCATTTTTCATTCATAATTGACGAACTTTCCTCTTCGTAATGCAATAAGAATTTTAGTCATCTTAATCTAAATTTTTAGTTTTAAAAAACAAACTTCTTACTTATTGAAAAACCCTTTAACGCTATGAAAACAAAACTTCCTAACATTTTAAATTATATTTTTAATTAATAAAACAATTTATGATTCAAATATAAAACAAAAAATTCTACAGGCTTGGCTAATGTATCTTTCACTGATATTTTCTACCAATAAACCAAATAGAATTAAAAACAATTTGAAAGCGAATATATTTTGTGATTTATTTTCCGAAACACTCCTTCTAGCAGTTCAACAAACCGCCAGAAAGCAAAAACTAAATCCTATTTATTTTTTTATTTTATTTTATTTGAACGACCAACCTAATTCTCATAAAAATACAAAATGAAAAAAAAAAAACGAAAAATTCATTACTCACTGGAATATGTGTCACCAATGTTTCATTAGTTTGTTTAAAGTTGCGACCAAAATAAACAACAGAATATGCAACTTTGGGTGGGCTTGATTTCGTAAATTTTTGGATAAATAATAGTTGTCTGGTGTCGTGAAGCGTCATTTAGATTCAGATTTTAGCTATGATTTTAGCCATGGCTGCGAGCTGGCTATATAACCGCTGGCTAATATGCTGGATGCCTCTAAGTGAGATGTGGGCATATTCCAATCTGTAACTCTTTTGCATCTCGGTGTATTAAAATGGAAATCGCAAATTGAATAGATCAAGCTCCATCTATCTGGAGGATCGGAGATTAGCACGACAAGGTAGTGCTACTTTAAGCGGGAATTTCGGTGAACCAAGCAAACTATGTGATCTGGCGAGGTTACCAGTTCCATATTAAGATCTCTTTGCCCTTATTACGATTGCTGCAGACTGCAGTCCTATCGGAGATCATTCTAAATCAACTTAGGTTAAGTTTAATTGCTGTCTTCACAAGGCATTATATCAGTTTTACGCGTGTCAGGATCTCCCGAGCAAGAATTTTGCATAAGTTGCTACGAAGGGGAGAGTGTGGAACATCTCTGTTACGCCTGTCCATTCTGTGAAGTGAATAATGTTTTTGGACTCAGATCTCTCTGATTGTGATATCAGGAGGATTTTATCAATCTGTGTATCGGAATTTTGGTGAACCAAGCAAACCACATGATCTGGCAAGGTTACCAACTCCATATCCAGATTTCTTTACCCTTATTACGAATGTTGCAGACTGCAATCCTATCGGGGACCATTTACCTTTTAATTACTGTCTTGACCAGGCATTGTATCAGTTTTGTACGTGTCAGGACCTTTAATCTCCCGAGCAAGAATTTTGCATACGTGCTACATAGAGGAGAGGACGTAGGCATTTCTTTTACGGCTGTCTGTGAAGTGAGCAATATTTTTGAGCAATCTTAGGACTAAGATCTCTCTGATTTTGATATAAGGAGGTTTTAATTATGTGCTAAGATTTTCCTAAGGGGCTAAAATTACTTTGATTTGGCTACGGTTTTCCGTCGACCCTCGTCAAATTTGGTTTGTGAACAAACCGGTTTCGGTTGTTTGCCAGTACGAAAAGAACACTGAAGATGACAAACAGCCGAAACCGGTTTGTTCACAAGCCAAATTTGACGAGGGTCGACGGAAAGCCGTACCCAAATAAAAAAAGGTTTTAATTCATCTGTGTATCGGATAGGTTTGAAGGTTTGGCTACGGAATCCCAGGTGGTACACACAAGCGAGAATTTCGGGGTACCGAGCCGACTACAAAGTCTGACAGGGTTATCGGCTATATTTCAAGGTATATTTGGCCTTATTATGTTTACTGCAGACTGCAATCCTATCGGAGATCACTCGCAATCATCTTTACTTTTTGACAAGGCACAGTATCGGTTTTACTCGCGCCAGAAGACTCGAATCCTCCGAACAAGAATTTGCTACGAGGAGGATAGTATGAAACATTTACATTACCTGCCACATGTCTACTTCACGATTGCCAAATATGAACTGTCAAAAGTAATGTTTACCGAAATGGCGCTGCAAAAAAAGTAGTAGGTGCCCCTGTAGTCTAGTAGGTAGTGTACTAGCTTATCAGTCTGCGGTTAGTGGGTTCGATTCCCAACATAGACCTTTTTTATTACAAAAAATCAAAATTGACTGTCGGTGGGGGCTGCTCAGTGATGAAGGCATAGTCACTGGATTTTGTGCTGTCTTGTACGACAGTTAATTTCCGATAACATATCCCTTCTAGAAATTAAAGCTGTCTCGGTGGGCTAGTAGGTAGTGTATTTAGCCTACCAATCTAGGGGTGCTTATTTTCACTACAACAATAAGATGTGTGCTTAGATTTTTCGACGGGGCTAGTTTTACTTTTATTTGGGTACGGTTTTCCGTCGACCCTTGTCAAATTTGGTTTGCGAACCGTACCCAAATAAAAACAAGAATAAGAGCTTAAAGGCTATGTAACTATCCTTCTACTTTTACCACCTATGTTATCTATTCTCTATCCCTTTTCTAAAGATTGTAGCACGGTTGTGATTAAATAGGCATTGTTGTCTGAGGTGCTACTTCTCTTTAAAAAAAAAGTATACCTTTCCGGCAAACACCCTGTAGTTTCCATATGTCATTTACTTTTACCTTTACATCAAGCTGTTGGTGTTCCTTACAGAGTTCCCCCGGGGGCACATTGATATGTTTTGACGGAATCTTACAGTCATTACATGTGTCAACGGGGGTAAAAGGGAGCCCAGGGAGCCTTCAAGGCTAGCAGAAGCCAACGGGCAACTCCACGTTATTTCCACGGGAATCTGTAAGCCCCCAGAGTTTAACTTTTTAGCTGTTCTTTGACTGATCATTGAGGTTGGACCTTCGGGAGCATCGTGGTGGTTGTGGGTTCGGGACCCTCATGAAATGATTAAGGGTCCAGCATCATCTCACTATTGACCAAGAACACAGGGTGAGCATGCTTGTCATGTGTTCGGGACCAGGAGTTGGATAGTTTCCAACTCTTCAGCAAGGAGTGGAGGTGGCGGCGGCGGCCTGCTGTAAGCTCTCGAAGTTGCAACTAGGAGTGACTAGAGGATAGAGATATTCGACAGCTTTCTAGGGCGAAGCTGACGGTATATATCATCCCAAGTGATCCCCCCCGGGGGCACATTGATATGTTTTGACATAATCTCACCGTCATTACATGTGTCAACGGGGATAAAAGGGAGCCCAGTCCCCTTCAAGGCTAGCAGGAGCCAACTGGGCAAGTCCATTATATTTCCACGGGAATCAGTAAAGCCCCAGAGTTTAGCTATTTGTCTTTTTAGCCTTTTAGTTGTTCTCTGACTGATTATTAAGGTTGGCCCTTCAGGCGTGTCGTGGTGGTTGTGGTTTCGAGGCCCTCGTTTAAGCTGTGTGGGTCAGATCATTCACAATGAATACAATGAATGGTCCAGGTCCAGTGAGCATAATGGCGGTTGTGTTCTTAAATTTTATTAAGCTTCATGCGTTCTGGACCAGGAGTTGGATAGCCTCCATCTCTTCAGCAATAAGTGGGGGCCTTGGCTCGCTCCGAGCACCCACTAGGAGTGACTGGAGGATATAAGTATCTGACGCTACATTTCATCCACAGTGGTATGATCCACCGTCTGGTTATGGCTTACACAGCTAGGTACAGAAGTAAATCTTATCACGCATGATCCTTACAGGGTTTACTGTTATAGCTAATGTTAATTTTAGGCTGAGGTACCTTTGCTTAGGTGGTAATTGTCAAGGCATAATATTTAGTTTTGAACCTAATTAAAGTTATTGATCAGATTTAGTCAAAGTTTAAAAGCCGAGTTCTTCAGCTTATCTTCTTAAGAATTTACCAACATCTATTTCAAATTATTAACAGCTGCAGATACTTCCTCTAGAAGATTTTGCGGGCGAGGTCAATTCTTTACTTTGTCTTCATCAGTACGTCGTCTGCTGTTACCTAAGTACACATTTAATTTTAGTCCTGCATCGTATGATGGATTAAATACTTTATTATAGAGTTTTTGAAGCGTTCGCCAAGAGTCTTTTCCATTACAATTATGTATTTTTCGCTAATCTTTTCTTTAATTGCTACATAAGGATGAGTTCATATATCTGGGTATTGGGAACGTTTGGAGGGGTTAAAATTCAACAAATTTCAATATCATCCTCTTGATTTTGTCGGCTGGCAATGACCTCAACGTTTGTCATCAATTGTGCACTATTCCAGACAATCATCCCACAAGTATCGCCCAACGACATATCAAAGAAGGAATTTGGTTCTATAAATTTACGCTGGGCATATCTGTTGTTTAGATAGTTGATGCTTTAATTTTTCGCATAGCCCTCTTAACCAGGAAGCCAATATCTTTTACCTTTGTTGTTTTACTTAAATATCATTTTCTACAGCTTTTAACTGCCTGCCACTTATGTTAACTTGCAAAACGAAAATCATATGACTCACCGTTAAACTTTTTTTGTTCGCAACTGTTAATATTGATATTGCATATCTCGCCGCTGACATTTATTGCAAAAATATTTTAATAAACAAATTTCCTGTAGCAACAAAAAAGCAGACGCAGTCGGTTTCTTGTCAGTCTGAATGAATCAATCGGTGCGTTCTATTTATTTGGAATGTGAAAAAAGGGGAGTATTTATTATCAAGTACTAAATAAACATCAATATTGTGTATTTATTTGTTTTATTACTAAATTATATTTGTTATCATCAGGTTATTTTAACATTCCTTTCAAATTTAACAGGGGAAACTGTCATTTTAGGAAAGTTGGATTGAAAATTGCTAAATGCCATACATATTTCTAAATTTTTCTTGTAAAGGGTGTTTTTTATAAAGGTATAGAACTTTAATCAAGCTTTTACTATAAGAGTGTCTTAATTAAAATTTTTATTTAATTTCCTTATTAAATCTCCTGCATTGTTATATTTAGTCTTGTTAATTTTTCAATTAAAAATGCTTAAATTTAAAAAAGGTCATGCAAAAAAAACGTTATTATTGGGTCACCATTTAAATTTTTTGTTTTTTTTAAACTCACAGTTAAAGCGAGTTTAGATTGCTAGTAAACTTAGCTTAAACTTATAGACTTAGCCTGAAACGGTCAAAAAAATAAAACTAGATATATGAAACAACCATTACTAAAGGAACACCCTCCATTTTGTTGTTGTATTTTATTTAAAAAATGTTTGTGTTCATTCTGTGCAAATTTTAAACGTCTGCCTATAACGGTTTAATATTTAAAACCATATTTGTCAAAATCACATCGTCTATGGAAGCACCGTTTAATTTTTAAATGTATTGTTTACACTTATTTTTATAGCGAACATATTTATAGATACCCTTTGTAGATCCTTTGTTTATTAATGTTTGTTTACTAAGGTAAAAACAAACTTAAGCCATATGTACGTTTAAATCACGCTACTATAGGAGCACCCTTTATATTTTAATATTTAAAATTTTTGGGGTTTTTATAGCTGTCATACAAATACTTTAACTTAAAGTATGTGATTAGTGTGGTTTAGAAATAGGATACTAATGAGCCACCCTTTCACTAAAAGTTTTATTTTTCAGCCTCTTGCTCTAGCGCACATAGTTTTGCTGACGCTTTACCAGTTTAACAGGTCTTCCTACTAAAATTAAATAAGTTATTTGGATTTGTTACGCCATTACATGAAATACTGTTGTCATTTCCTTCGGTGTTAACCGTCATTGCTGGCTATTTGTTTGGTGTGACCGGGGAACGCTTTCGAGCTGATGACATCATTATCAAGCCGTTCATTTTACTACTTAAGGCCGAACGAACACTGACTTACTTTCTACGTAAACAGCAGCCGCTAATTAATCGAGAAAAGTGATATAAACATTTTTCGCCGTAAAGCAATGAAGCTTTCCTAAAATAAATTTTAAGTGTAATTCTCACTTTCTTTCTCTATCTCTCACTCTCTCTCTCTCTCTCTTTTGGTCTAATTTTCTTTATGTGTTTGAAAAGTAATGCATCATCATAATTCATTGCAAAAAAAGCTTTTAAACATGTAGAGGTATAGAACTTTAAGTTGGCAAAACTTTTTTAACAATTTTGTCAGCTGTCAAGTATTTTACGTTCGATTCGGTTTAGCATTGCAACATGAATAGACACACGGGCACTTAGCAAGACGTAGATTCGGTGAATGGACCCGATTTTCATAACTTAATTTTGTTAGGCGATGAAACTCTCACTTCTGTTTAAATGGATGGATGGATGAATAAACAAAACTCCCGTTATTTGGAGTGAGGTGTATGTTAAGAAACCGGCACATGCATAAAAACTGACTGTTTGGTGTGCTTTATGCGCAAATAGAACCATTGGTCTCTACTTTTACATTTTCATTCATGAGTTGAACAATCATAATGTGGTGTGGTTTCAACGAAACGGTGCAATATGTGTCGCACAGCTCATAGAACAATTGATTGTTTGACGGAAGCGTTTAGTAACCGCATAGTTTCATGATTCGCACTCGCGAATTGGTTTCCAAGATGCTGTGATTTCACGCCGTCAGACTATTTACTGTGTAAAGTCGTTAGTCTATGCTGATATACGACCGTTATGGCCGATATATGACGATAAATGCTGGAAAATGTTATCGAAAATTACAACTCCAGATTAAACTACGTCCCACAGTGCTTTGTCCCATAGGCAAAATTAAAATTAAATAAAGTGCATAGAATATTTAAGTAATATACATTTTTGTAAAGCTAACAAAGTACCTTAAATAGATTCGTAAGTAGAATTTATGATCTCTTCTTCTTGTTAACAGTAGAGGGCGCTAAAGTCAGCAAATGTTTGAGGTGAAACTGTTGAGCAGAAAAACGATTTTTACTGTGTTCCAAAAAAAGAATTGTCAAAATTTCAATTTTTATTGTCTTCCTTTGAAACTTAACAGTTTTGTTTATTACTATAGGTACAAAAAACAAAAATAATTTTTGGTTAAAATTTTTTTTGGAAAAGTTGTTTGTGCCATCGAAAACCTTTTGCGATTTTTTATTTGGAATTACTAAAATGCAAAAGTTTGATAGAGTAAACACATTTTTTTTTTAAGAATAGGTAATTTTTGATTTGCGATTTTAGTACATTTTAAAGGGCTTAAAGAGAATATGTAAAGAAGTTTTAGATTTTTCACCCGGAAATGTAAAAGTGATATAATTTTTTTAACACATGTTTCCTAAGTTGCAGAAAAAGTTACAAAGACCTAAGTTGGTGGTACTGCCAAAATTAAAAAAAAAAATAGCTTATAACTTTTTGTTTTTTAGTACTATAAAAAATGAATCAAATTTTGATGTAGTTTATAATTTTTATTAAATAGTGACAAAAACTTACCAAAACTTGAAAGAACTTTTTTTTTTTGCGGAAACCATAAAGTTTTGGAAATTTAAAAAAAAAATTAAAAATGTGTAGATGATAGGAATATATTAGCTTACACGCAGATCTCGAGAAATCAAATTCATCTCTTAATTTTGTGATCATGATGGAATGGTTAATAGAATTGAAAGCTTTGGACAGATCAAGAGAAATAAGGACACTTGAGTGATCACTGTTGGCATTTTGTCGTATGCTATCAGTCAGAGTTAAAAGCAAAGAAGTAGTGTTAAAACCTCTACGAAATGCGAAATATTCCTATTTATCTGATAGGTCACAGTATGTTGTTCTAAATGGTATTCAATCAACATTATGCACTCTGTTGTCTGGAGTTCCTCAAGGTTCTGTACTTGGACCACTTCTATTCATGCTCTATGTAAACAGCTTGCCAACTGCTGTCGATTCTAGAATATGTGTAACTTTTTTATATGCGGATGATGTATTCTTACTCTTTAATAATAATTGTTCTTCTCCTGAGATATTGGCAAACAATATTGAACTAGGTCTAGATGGTATTTTTGAGTGGACCTCATGTAACTATTTGACAATTAACCCTTCTAAAACTAAGGCGATAATGTTTGCACCTTCAAACCGATTTCTCTTTGAACCGATTGTTCTTTTAAGAGGAATACGCCTTCAATTCTCTGATCATTTAAAATGCTTGGGAATTATTCTTGACTCTAAACTCTCATTTACAAATCATATTGACAGTTTGTCCTGCAAAGTTTTTGGAAGCTTACGTAAAATTTATACGTC
The DNA here is from genome assembly GCA_030448955.1 of Trichopoda pennipes. NCBI lineage: Eukaryota > Metazoa > Arthropoda > Insecta > Diptera > Tachinidae > Trichopoda > Trichopoda pennipes. Next base: position 6,638,922 of record JASKUP010000056.1, on the reverse strand, counting down.
CAATTTTTATTTTCCCATTCATATAAGGAAACGATTAGCTAACGCATTATTAATGCCGCATATTTTATATGGTCTTGAATTATTTTCTGGCAGTTGCTCAATCCATTTAGGAAGAGTTAAACGCTTAGTTAATTCTGTGGTGCGCTTTATTTTTAACATTCGCCGCCGTGAGCACATTTCTCTACATGTTCGAGAATTTCTTGGTTGTTCCTTTGATCAATTCGTTATATATCGAAATTTAGTTTATTTCTACAAGATAATAAAAAATTGCAGACCGTTTTCTTTGTACAGCTCATTTGCTTTCTCACATTCAACTCGTAATCCGCAACTTATTATACCAAGAATAACGTCTTCGTTTTTTGCAAGATCATTTAAGGTAAGAATATCTCGTTGGTGGAATAATTTGCCATTTTACTTACGCTTATTTTCACACTCGAATAATGTATTTCGTTTAAAACTTCTTAACTATTACTCCAATCTAAATGTTTGAGTACTTCAGGTCTTGTTACCAAGTTTGACTTTTAAATTTGTAAACTATTTATCTTTCTTTGAATATTGGCTGGGGAGCCTGTTTAATATATCGATTACTGAATTCATTTGTTTAATTATTTAATAACTTGTTTAAATATAATTCGCAAGGGTTAATATTTTAAATAGTCAGGTGTTTTTAATATATCTTATGTAATAAATTTTTTGGCCTTTAAGGCTTTGTATTACATATTATGAATAAATAAATAAATAAATAAATGAAAAGTAGGCAATTTCTTATTTCTCTTTTATAGACTTTGTTAACAAATCTAACCACTAGTAAAAAAAAAAATTTAGATTTTTAACCGGAAATTTGAAATTTTGCATTTTTTTAAAACGTCTATATTTTTTAGTTTTACAAAGACCAAATATATGATTATATAATTTTTTCCAAGTAAAGGGCAAGCTGTGCAATTTTATTGACTGCGTGTGCGTCATATGGAAGGTTTTCCTTTAATAAAATAAAATTTCACCATAAAAAAGTTTATTACATGCCAAGTACTGTTCATAAGGTTTTAGTGCATGGATGCGATGTTCTGGAATACTTCAACTTGACAATAGGTAATAAAATTTAAAAAAAAAAACCTTTTACATATTTTTTAAAACTACTTTTATTCTAGGGTGTTTGTCCGAAGAAGCCTTAGAAGCCAGTCATAAAAATATAAGGAATGTGCGATTTTTCCATACAAGAAAAACGACAAGAGAAAATACAAATAGAGATTTAATGGCTCATTTGTTATTAATGTCGGATCCGGAACTATCGTCACTTAGGTCCGGTCCACAAAACACATAAAAAATAATGATGAATTCAAAGATATTGAAAAATACATTTTGAAAGACAACATCATAAATTACAATTAAAATAAATTATCTTATTTTATCAAATTTAGAAACAAATTTATTTATGACCCATTTTAAAGGAAATATTTAATAATATTGCCATTTCCCGTCTTAACTGGCTGGTTTTTATTTAATTATTTGCATTTTGCTCACAAATGTAGCTAAAATTAAGTTTTTGAGAAAAAGGATATATGGGAGATGGTCATGTCCTTGTATCGACTGAAGCGAAATTTCCCAGAGAGCTCAAAAATATAGTTTTATAAGTTGTTATAAGTTTTTAGTGCATTCTGATCACTAATGTAGTTACAATTTAGTTATTGAGAAAAATTATAAATGTGAGGTAGTCATGTCCTTGCACCGAATGAAACAAAATTAACCACTGAGCTAAAAGAGATATTTTAACAGACAGTTACCAAATTTCGATTTATTCTATTCACAATTATAGCTAAAATTAAAGTTTTAAATTTAAGGATGTATGGGAGGTAGTCATGTCCTTGCACCGATTTTTCCGAAACTTCGAATTTTTTTTTAATTGACATATTTTGAACCAGCACACCGAATTTCATTCTTCTACGATAACTTCTCTAATTTTGCCGATTCATTATATGGGGACAAAGCACTGTGCGTCCGGGCCAGATGTTGCAGTCATATGCCAAAATTTATATTAAAATTATAATGCCAGAAGATTATCTATCAAATAAAGTAAAGTTTAAGTAAATTACCTCAATAAAAAACACTCTATATATCCCGATTGGATAAAAGCCAGGGTGGTGAAAAGGAGCTAGCAAATGAATTCAATTCTTTAGGTCCTCCATAAAAGTGTCTATCAACCGTATGAAAAATGGTTTTGAACTGACTGGCAGCTCTGCCCTCGAAGCAAAAAAAAACTGGCTGATAGTGTAGCGAAAACTGTTGCCACTTTGAAGATAAAAACGACCTTAACTTGCAGTTAACTTAGCACTGTTAATCACTTTACAGTAGTTGGAGTTTTAACTTGTGAGAAAATTATTGATAATAATGCAAAAACTGGGGAATGGCTGAAATAAGCCCTTAAGCCACAAATAGTGGATCATGCCTATTTTATGGATCCATGATAGAGGAATATCTAAGACTATTTTAGAATTTATTAAAATCTAAAAGAACGTTTGGTTATACTGAGTATAAATCTTCAAACGTTCTCTTAATTAAATAATATTCTTTGCATATTTCCAACTCTGATACTGATAGCTATTAGTGATGCCAATAATGAAAAATATAAATTTATTTGTTTGTCGTATGCTCGAATATTTTCAGCAGGAAACTTTTCTTGCGAATAAAATACAAATTTATTAAAAGAAAATTATTTTAATTTCTGACAACAATTTTATTTATTTCCAAAAATAAAAATTTATTTTTAATGAGTTTGAAAACCCTAAAATCCCAAAAATTTTCAAACAGAAAACGGGGAAAATATAAAAAGTCTTTATCAATAAAATAAACCAAAATAATATTTATCAAATTGACAGAACAAACAAAAATGTTTATCTCAGATTGTGAGTGATTTGTCGGTATGAATTTTTGTTTATTTAATTATTTACTTTTCTTTACTTTAATTTTCTTTTTCTTTTTTTTTTGCAAGCTACAGAAACTTGCAGGTAGTTGAACTTCAATTAAAGTTTTTGTGCAACGGTTACGCTAAGCAAAGCTTAACGAGATGCAGAAAGACCTTAAATAACAGATTTATAAGAAAAATTATGCAGCTCGCTTAGAGAAAGAAGCACAAGAACAGGGTATATCGGGTTTTTCAGCAAGAAGTTTGTTTTTCAATTGTGGCAACACCAACAACATGATGTTTTGAGATTTTGCTTTTCGACATATTCGTAGTTGATGCATTGACAATTGTTACCATGAATTTAATTTCACACGAAAATCGCGTTAAAATAATTAAAATCCGCTATGAATATGGTGGTTCTGTTAAAGTTACATAGCGTAAAATTCGTAATATTTTCGTTTAACACAACCGTTCTTCTGAGACCGCTTATAAAGAATTTGGTCGTTAAATTTGAGTCGATAGACTCAATAGAAAATGTGCGAACACCAATGCGTGTTCGACCGAATCGTTCAACTGAAAACATTGCAGCCGTTAGCCACACTTTTGAAGCAGATCCAAATTTGTCAATTCGTAATATTTTCGTTTAACACAACCGTCCTTCTGAGACCGCTTATAAGAATTTGGTCGTTAAATTTGAGTCGATAGACTCAATAGAAAATGTGCGAACACCAATGCGTGTTCGACCGAATCGTTCAACTGAAATCATTGCAGCCGTTAGCCACACTTTTGAAGCAGATCCAAATTTGTCAATTCGTAAAATTCGTAATATTTTCGTTTAACACAACCGTCCTTCTGAGACCGCTTATAAGAATTTGGTCGTTAAATTTGAGTCGATAGACTCAATAGAAAATCTGCGAACACCAATGCGTGTTCGACCGAATCGTTCAACTGAAAACATTGCAGCCGTTAGCCACACTTTTGAAGCAGATCCAAATTTGTCAATTCCTCGACGTTCTCAACAATTAAGAATTTGACTTTGAAGCCTTACAAGGTTCAACTGGTGCAGTCATTAAAGCCGAAAAATCATTCACATCGCTGTAGATTCGCTCAATTCATTCAGGAACAACCGGCTGGTTTTTCTGAAAAAATCATTTTTTCAGACGAAGCCTGAAGGATATGTCAACAAGCAAAATTAGCGCATTTGGGTTTTTAAAAAAACACTAGAGTGATTATTGAGAAGCCTTTGCAGGCTTAAAGTGTCGCTGTATGGCGCGCTATGTGGTCTGGAGGGTTGATTGGGCCGATTTTTTTCAAAAATGAGACTGGAAATTCGGTAACGGTCAATGGATCAAGCTATCGCGAGATGTTACAACTCAATTTTGGCCTATTATTGACGACGTGGATATAAGTGACATGCGGTTTCACTAGAACAGTAATCACACAGCCAATGAAACAGTCAATATATTGCAAACCATATTTTCCGATCGCATAATTTCAAGACAATCAGCAGTTAAGTGGCCAGCTAGATCGTGTGATTTAACACCACTGGAATATAATTTATGGGGCTTTGTTAGGTACAGAGTCTATATGGAGCCAATCGATTCCATTTCAGCCTTAAAATGCAAAATTCGTAATGTTTAACGAAATAGGAGCGCCATTTTGACAAAAAGTGATAAAAAACTTTAATAAAAGAATCGATATCTGTCAGCGTGGCCGTGGTGGACATTTGCCAGATATCAGTTTTCATTCATAATTGCTGATTTTTTCTCTTCGTTATACAATAAAAATTTGAATGGTTTTAATTTAAATTTTTTGTTTTATTTTGTTTTAGAAAACAAACTTCTTGTTGGAAAACCCTTTATATACCAGATGGTTCTCCGATGAGAACATGGAATTGAAAAAGAATTTTTTAAATTTACTTAATCTTCGGGTATTTTAATTTAAATATAATGGCATAAGGTCGCCACGGCTGGTTGGTTCGGACGTAATGACGTGATAAGATTTACATCTGCACCTAGCCGTGGGCCTTAATCAGATGGTGGATCATTATCACGTGGATGGTATGTAGCGCCATCCTCACCCTAGAAGGCCTTCGGATACGTATATCCTCCGGTCACTCTTAGTTGCAACTTTAAAAGCCCGGAGTAGGCCGCAGCCTTCACTTCTTGCTGAAGAGTCGGAGACTATCCAACTCCTGGTCCAGAATGCATGAAGCTTAATATAATTAAGAACACGATGACATTCATACTCACTGGACCTAGACCATTCATTGCGTTCATTGTGAATGATCCGACCCACAAACTCAAACGAGGGCCTCGAAACACACAGCCACCACGATACTCCCGAAAGGCCTACTTCAATAATCAGCCAGAGAACAGCTAAATGCCTAAAAAGACAAATGGCGGAACTCTGCGGGCTACTGATTTCCGTGGAAATAAGTGGATTGTCCAGTTGACTCCTAGTAACCTTGAAGGGAACTGGACTCCCTTTTACCCCGCGAGACACAAGTCTAGATGGTTTTAGGATCCATAAAGACTTATAATGTGCTCTCGGAGAGATGGTTCGAACGTAATCTAAGTTATCAATTTTCGATAACTTTTCCGAGCATTTAAGGCAGTATACTGGCAATGATAAAGTAATGAATAGGCAGACAAATTAGCCAGAACGGTATCTGTTTGAAATAACTTTAATGAGGTATCAGTTATCATAACCTGTAGTTTACTTTTTTAAAACACTGAAAACAAACCGCGTAGTTTGTTGGAATGGAAAACGTTGTATAAAACTGATATCGCTATCGGAAGGATTCCAATTTGTATTTCCTCTTAATGATCATTAATATAGTCTTTATCTGTAAATGTCTGCTAGGAGACACACTTTCCTGGGCAATTATTTAATAACCGAGCATTGTAATAGTCTCTCTTATCAGATTATAGCTAATTTTAGGTTACCTATCGAGTTGAACCTATCGATAGTTGAATTAAAATATTTGCGGGAAACTGTACTAACTGGGCCCAAAACAAAATTGCGATTTTCATAATCGAAAGTTTACCTTCATTTGAATCGATATATTAATATTGGTGTGATGTTATTCCTCAAGTGTATGTTGAGGTGCCGTTACATCTCGGAAATCGCCGTTTGGTGTGCTTAATGAGAACACCTATGGAATTATTTGCCTGTACTTCTTTAACAACAATGATGATCTGAACGTTGCAGAGAATGGTGAGCGATATAGAGCCATGATTGCTAACTTTTTCGGTTATCAAGACGTGTCGCAATTAATATATTGAAGAAAGCCGCGTTTAGGTTTTATGTTTCGGACCCATGCATTGGCCACCAAAATCATGCGATTTAATACCGCTGGACTATTTTCAATGGAGGTATATAAAGTCGCTAGTCTACACCGATAATGCCGATAATCCCACTTGGAGGACAACATTCGCCGCGTTATTGCCGATAGACGGTCTAAAATGTTCCAATTAGACAAAGTTCGAACCAAGCGTGGCGGTCATGTTATATTTAAATTAAAATGCCAGAAGATTATCTTTCGACTAAAGTAAATTTCTTGGCAATTCAAAGAATATATTGTTTTACTCCATTTCATTTAATGACGAAACAAATCCAAACAACTTATTTAACTTTGATAGGCAGACCTGTTAAAGTGGTAAAGCGTCAGCAAAACTATGTGCGCTAGAGCAAGAGGCTGAAAGATAAAACTTTCAATTAAAGGGTGGCTCATTAGTATCCTGTTTCTAAACCACAATAATCACATACTTTAAGTTAAAGTATTTTTATGACAGCTATAAAAACCGCAAAAACTTAAAATATTAAAATATAAAGGGTGCTCCTATAGTAGCGTGATTTAAACTTAAGTTTGTTTTTACCTTAGTAAACAAACATTTATAAAACAAAGTATCTACAAAGAGTATCTATTATAAATATGCTCGCTATAAAAATAAGTGTGAGCAATACATTTAAAATATACAGGTGTTTCCATAGATAATGTGATTTTGACAAATATGGTTTTAAATATTAAACCGTTATAGGCAGACGTTTGAAATTTGCAAAAAATAAACACAAACATTTTTTAAATAAAATACAACAACAAAATGAAGGGTGTTCCTTTAGTAATGGTTGTTTCATATATCTGGTTTTATTTTTTTGACCGTTTCAGGCTAAGTCTATAAGTTTAAGCTAAGTTTACTAACAATCTAAACTCGCTTTAAATGTGATAAAAAAAAATTAAATTTAAAGGGTGACCCAATAGTAACTTTTTTCGCATGACCTTTTTTAAATTTAAACAATTTTAATTGAAAAATTAACAAGACTAAATATAACAATGCAGGAGTTTCAATAAGGAAATTAAATAAACATTTTAGTTAAGACACTCTTATAGTAAAAGCTAAATTTTATTTTTAGCAACATACAAAAGAAATGTTGTGTTATCAGTAAATGGATCTTTCCTTTCCACATTCATTATTAATTATGTAATGAACATTTAAATGTTTTCTTTATCTATTAAGCTACAATACAAACAACTTAGATACAGACATACATACATACATACATACATAACTACCTGTTGTACATGTACAGTGAGGAATAAAATTGAAGCATAATGTAATAACATTAACAAGAAAGGTTTATTTGACGAAAAATATTTGATCTTTTAAAGAACTTCTATTAGACATATTCATAAAAAATTGAAATAAAATCTACTTGTAGTTTTAATTCTAATGAAAATGCTTTTACGCAAATGCTGCAGAAATGCAGCGCCAAAACTTTAGCACCCAAAATTTCGATTTTATATCTTTCGTTATAGAAAAAGAAGTAACAAAATAATAGTTTTTGTTACTTTTCATAAGATCATTTGAAATGTGTATAGAGAAAATCTATCGGGCATGTTCTTACAATCGCAAGGTTTTCAAATCGCCAGGCGACTTAAAAACGCCAATTTCAATTTTAGCTGTTCTGTAAATCGTACGTTTTGCTGGCGCGATTTGTTTTTCTTTTTCTTTTTGATCTTTTAATCAGCTGTTTGTTCAAATCGCCATTTTAAAGTAAACAATTGACACAGGAACCTAACAAAAAAAAAGAGCAATTTTAAAATTGGTATTTTTAATTTAAATAGTGTAAAATTGTTTTAAATTATTGTTGAAATTAAAAGAAAACATAATAAAATTTAATTGTAAACCATTTTATTTTATCTTGAATGTTTTGTATAAGCAAACTCAATCAGTTCACTTCAGTAAATGCTTGCGAGTTGAAATCGCAAATATTAAGCGTTAAGCATTTGTCAGAACATCTATTTTGTGTCTTCAAAACGCAAGATGTTATTTGCGTTCTTCAGAACACCAATTTTAAGCGTTTTGCGTTTTTGAGAACATGCCCGTATGGCTGATTTTAATAAGAATGAATCCCTGCCATTCTTTGTAACACAACTCTGCATTAATCACGTATTACATCCGGAATAATAGACTGTTTTCGCCCATATAAACCAAGCAAACGACTAAAAGGGATAAATTAATTGGACCATCACACAATGGAAATCCGTACTCTTTTTCCAATGAGTCGGTAGTTTAATTTGAAAGGTTCCGCTAGTTTAAATTTAGTTAGAAGATCCAAAGAACAACGTATTAATCCACGTTCTATAAGGTAGTGTTACGGTCTGCGGATGTTTTTCAGTCGCGATTTTTAAAATTAAAAAGGCATCCTTCAAAACATCCTGCCTACATATCTAGAGGAGGAAATAACTTTTAAGCGGAGGTAACAGCACCATAATGACCCAAAACACCCATCTAAATGCTTGGAAGTGTGGTTTATTGGCAACAAAATTAATGTTCTAATGCGACCAGCATAATTGTCGGATCTCGCTGTCATAGAAAAATTTATGTCTGCAATAGAAATTCTTCATAATATTTTTCAATTAAATTGTGCTGCCGTTTAAAAAAAAAGGATACGCGCCTTTTCACCACTTCTCATCCACTGTTTAAAAATTTTTGATTTTAAACTTTTAAAATGGAGAATCAATATTATTCTTGTTTTAATTTACAATTTAGTTTAACAAATTTTTTTTTTTAGTAAATTGAAAATTATTTTCTATAACAATTTGGCTTTTTAACAATTTATTGAAACGTAGCAGTTCCTACTTTAGATTTATTCGATATTGTATAGCGCTTGTTTTTATAGAGCTGTAAAACTTGAAAGTTTGCAACACTTTTTTAACTGGTGGCGATTTTCTTAGCTGTAAAGTGATTTATATTTAGCTCAGTTTGGCATTTCAACATTAATAGACTGACGGCTGAACAACGCAAATTATGCGAATTGGGTCGTTGATCCCCTGGTTTTTATCAACGAATTGTGCTTGCTGATCACTTTTGCTTGAATGGATATCTAAATAAACGAAACTCTCGTATTTGGAGTGATACTCCTCAAATGTATATTGAGACACCGTAACTGAAATAAAAACTAACTATTTGGTTTGTTTTATGGGCTGGTGGAATCATTGTTCCGCGCTTCTTTAAAAACGCTGCTGATCAGAACGTTACAATTAATGCTGACCGCTACAGAGCCATGATTACTGAGTGTTTCCATTCATTAATTACACAAACAATGACGTGGAGTAGCTGTGGCTTATATGTATATTATACGACACAACATATCACACAGCTCGTACGATAATTGATTTATTAAAGAAAACGTTTGGTAATCGCGACTACGTTCGAGTGAGCCGTGGCGGGGTCATATGCAAGAAGATTTCGAATCTTTCGAATAAACAAAATTTCATGTCAAGTTAAAATACTCACTCATCTTTGTTTTATTCCATTTCAACGCTTTATACCTCTATAAAAAGCACCTTTTATGTGACAGGATAACCTACTCTAATTGCCATTTTATGATATTTTGTTTGTTTAACTGTTTTGACTTTATCTCTTGTATTTTATTTTGGTATTTTATATTTTTGTTTTCATTTTTGTTTTTGTTTTTGTTTTTTTTTGCATTCGACTTACCTGAGTGCATAATCTTTGTTGCTAATGTCATTATTAAGATAAATAATGACAAATAAGAGGCATAACAAAATATTTATGTTTTTATTGTTTTTCAGTTTTACTTTTCATTCATAAAATTGCTGTTTGCGGCCTTAAAAATGAACAGTTTGTAAACTCTGCTCAAACAATTAAGAAGGCATTTTCCTTAAACCGATTAAATTAGTTTAGTGTGTTAAAAAAATTACTCAAAAATTTCATAAATCGGTAAATATGTGAATTAAAACAAAAACAAAATATTTGTGTTAAAAATTTAAGTGTTAATAAATAATTAAATTAATTGATATGCGCCTGTAAAAATAAATTTACATAAGATTATTATAATTTTAATATTCTAATTGTGATTATAATAGTTATTATAATTATAATTGTGATTATAATTATAATTGTGATTATAAATATATTTGTGATTCTAATTATAATTGTGATTATAATTGTGACTGTAATTATAATTGTGATAATAAATATAATTGTGATTATAATTGTGATTCTAATTATAATTATAATTGTGATTATCATTGTGATTCTTATTATAATTATAATTGTGATTATAATCATAATTGTAATTATAATTGTAATTATAATCATAATTGCAATTATAATTGTGATTATATTTATAATTGTGATAATAAATATAATTGTGATTATAATTGTGATTATAATTATAATTGTAATAATAAATATAATTGTGATTATAATTGTGATTATAAATGTGATTCTTATTATAATTATAATTGTGATAATAATTATAATTGTGATTATAATTATAATTGTGATTATAATTATAATTGTGATTCTAATTAAAATTATAATTGTGATTATAATTATAATTGTGATTATAATCATACTTGTAATTATAATTGTAATTATCATTATAATTGTGACAATAAATAGAATTGTGATTATAATTATAATTGTGATAATAAATATTTTTTAGTAATTAATTTTAAGCACAAGGTCTTATTTAATAAAAAATTTTTTAAAAAACTTTATTTTTTATTATATTTTCGATATTTCGCCACACCGTTGGTTGGCATCATCAGGAAAAACAAAAATAATAATAATAATCCTGATGATGCCAACCAACGGTGTGGCGAAATATTGAAAATATAATAAAAAATAAAGTTTTTAAAAAAATTTTTTATTAAATAAGACCTTGTGCTTAAAATTAATTACTAAAAAATATTAAAAAAAGGTCAAAAAATTATAACTATTATATGTGATAATAAATATAAATTTTGATTATAATTGTGATTTTAATTATAATGATAATTGTGATTATAATCATAATTGTAGTTATAATTGTGATTATAATTGTAATTATAAATGTGATTATAATTATAATTGTGATAATAAATATAATTGTGATTATAATTGTGATTATAATTATAATTGTGATTATAATTATAATTGTGATTATAATTATATTTGTGATAATAAATATAATTGTAACTATAAAAATAATTATTAAAACTGCGGCCCATCTTCGCAGCCGTGATTTAATTAAATTGGCTAATACCTCTGAAGCAATTTTATTCCAGAAAGTTTTCGTAGTTTTACAGTTATCGGGGTCTAAATTTCAATTTAAATTTCTTCCCATTATTCTTGTATGGGATGCGATCCGGCGATTACCTCAGCCACTTTAAAATATTAATTTTGTTGCCAACGAATCGCTCTTGCATGCATTTAGATGTGAGTTTAGGTTCGTTATCTCATGCTGTTGCCTTCACTTAATAGAAATTTTCTCTTCTGTATATGGAAGCATGTCTTTATAAACAAAATGAACCATTATTCCATTTATTCTATGAATCGGGCCTAAAAATCATTCGCCGACCGAAACACTACCTTAGCTACGTTTCACAGTAACTTGTATAACGTAGATTATACAAGTTCTTTGGGTCTTCTAACTAACCTTATTCCAGCGAAACCATTCAAATTAAACTTTGACTCATCGGAGAAAAGTACGATTTCCTATTCTTTAATGATCCAATTAATAATATGTGATCCTTTCTAAATTCAATCCTGGTGAGTCTTCCTGAACTTAAAATAAAGAGTTTGTTTGTTGACGTTGCTATTGGAGCAACGTCAACTGGTAAATATGTACCCATGGATTTTGACGATATGAATGAATCTATTCTTAAACATGGGTACTATTGCCAGACCATCACGTTCGCTTGTTTTGGGTGGTCATCTATTTAGAATGTGGGGGGATTTTAATTAGAACTGCAAATAAACATTTTTTATTTTAGTTTTTAATATGTCTAATGAAAGTTTTCTAAAATATAATAATATTTTTCATCAAATGTTGCTTGCTTTGCATATAAGTAACGGGTGGCCCCCTTGCATTGAGTACTTTTTCTAAGCCATTTTTCATTAAAATCCTGTACGAAATCAGTGATGACTCTAAAGTATTAGAAATTCGATTATAAACATGTAAAGTTTTCTTTCTCTCTCTCTCTCTCTCTCTCTCTCTCTCTCTCTGTCTCTTGACTCTCTTTTAAATATTTTGAGTCATTTATTATTTAACGGTATGTGTATTTGCTAAAATGAAGTATTCATGTACGAGAGCAACGCAATAAGGGTTTAAGAAAATTGTTTTTAGCTTTTATTTTGTTTTCTTTCCTAGTCAACACAATCTTCTTTAACTTCTGTAAGCCCTCTGTAGAATAAGTTGGTCCGAATAGTCGGTCCTTTTATAGGGTATTCTTTTAATGAAAGAGCTCTTCATAAGCTATTGAAATAATCATTTATCAATAGTGAAATATTTTGCACTCGAACTTGTTTAATAATTTATGGCAAAAAGAATACAGGGGATGCAGTTATTGGATATTGTAATTTAACCTATTTATACTAATAGCGACAGGAAACGGAACAAAAAAAAAAAGAACGAACATTGGCTACTGGTTACTCTGACTAGTTGGACGACCTAAGTTTAAATCCTAACAGCTACTTATTCAATAGCATAACTTTAATACAAAACATATAATAGCGATCTCCGTTGCCGGTGTTAATCAACTAATATTATTAGAGAAAATGGTTTTTATTTTATTGTCTTTCCAAGTCGACATACTCCTCCTAAAAACTTTTTAACTTCTATCACCTTTCTATATTGATACTGACAAGAAACGAACTCGGCGTGAAGATTATTTCACATGCAAACTATTTGAATAAAATAAGAAGGAACATTCGTAGAATATGACTGACTGGTGTGGTGGCTTAAGTTTGAATCCCAATAGGTACTTTTTTTAAAGTACAACTTTAATAAAAAATATATGCTTGCGCTCTCAGTTGCCCCACTATTTGTCCACCTTAATCAGAGACACTGCAATACTATTATAAAAATACACAAAATAAAAATACATTTTTTACTGTAGCGATTAAATTAGATCGAGATATCAATCTTGCAATAAATCTCGTAATTAAAAACAATCAAATTTTTATTATATATAATATATAATAATATAATATATAATAATATAATATCTAATAATATAATATATAATAATATAATATATAATAATATAATAATATAATATGTAATAATATAATATATAATAATATAATATATAATAATATAATATATAATAATATAATATATAATAATATAATATATAATAATATAATATATAATAATATAATATATAATAATATAATATATAATAATATAATATATAATAATATAATATATAATAATATAATATATAATAATATAATATATAATAATATAATATATAATAATATAATATATAATAATATAATATATAATATATAATAATATAATATATAATATATAATAATATAATATATAATAATATAATATATAATAATATAATATATAATAATATAATATATAATATAATTAAATATGAAATAATCTTTTAACGGTCTTTTTAAATAATTTAACGATTTTTATTTTTCTCGATATTTCGCTTTCCTGTGGAAAGCTTCTTCAGGAAATTATTTTTTATATTTAACAAAAACAAAAAATTATAACAATTTGAAAATAAAAAATTTTTGAAAACATTTGACAAAACATATAAAATAATTATCTTCATACATACAAACATACAAAAATTAAAATTTCAAATATTTAAACATACAAAAACAAAGAAACGGAAATTAAATAACAAATTTTTCCTATGAAATAATTATAACAAATTATGTGTCTTTTTTATTAAGTACCTATAATTCTGTGCTAAATTGTCCGTGTCTGTTTTGAAATTTATTCTCCTTACATTTGGTACATTAACAATTTCTAACATTTCTAACATATAACGTCTCTTGTAGTTTTTTTCTATTTCTAATACTGATGTTTCATCAAACTTTGGATAATGATTATATTTCTTACAATGTGAAGATACGGATGTCTTCTGTGTTGAAGTATTCCTATATTTTTGGTCACATCTATGACCAGCTAATCTTGTTTTAAGTTTATTCTTTGTTGTCCCAATATAAACTTTGTCACAGTTCACCTGGTCATTTCCTCCACATGGTATCCTGTATACTACATCAGATATTTCCATTTTCCCTATTTTATCCTTCATACTGCTAAATAATTTACTTAATGTGTTATATGTTTTGTGTGCAACTATATATCTATCTGTGTCATATATTTTAGACTTTCTTAATCTTTCTGATATTCCAGGAATATAACTTAATGATTTATAATTTCTTGGTTCTGCCGTAGTATTTCCTAAATTATGCCTATAACTACCATATTGTCTAATTAACCTGTTAGTTAATTCTACTGGAAAATCATTGTCATTAAGTATATCTCTTATTGCATCCCTATTCTTCAAATGAAATTCTCTATCACTTATAGTCAATATTCTGTCTATCATATTTTTCGCTGTGTTTATTATCATTTTTCTTGGATGTTTTGAATAAAAATTAATAATTCTTCCGGAAGATGTTGGTTTCTTATACCAATCAAACACTAACTTATTTTTCTTCCTTATTATCAATATATCTAAATATGGAAGTCTAGATTCTAATTCTCTTTCAATCGTAAATTTAATATCCGGATGGAAACTATTCAATTCTGACAAAATATCATCCACTGCATCTTCTGAAGTTATACAAAATAAATCATCCACATATTTTGTGATTATCTCAGGTTTAATATGCATTTTACTAATACATGAATTTAGTAATTCCTCCATCACAATATCAGCTATAATTGGAGATGCTGGAGAGCCCATAGGGAGGCCCTCCTTCTGTTGATATATCCTATTATCAAATTGAAAATACCTATTGTCTTCTATGCAAAACTTAAGAATACGTAAAAATAATTCCTTCTCAATATTCGTATTTTGTTCTATTATCTGCCATTTTTCCTCTATAATACTTAAAGCTAAACCTACAGGAATACTTGGAAAAAGAAGACATCCTTATCTTCACATTGTAAGAAATATAATCATTATCCAAAGTTTGATGAAACATCAGTATTAGATATAGAAAAAAACTACAAGAGACGTTATATGTTAGAAATGTTAGAAATTGTTAATGTACCAAATGTAAGGAGAATAAATTTCAAAACAGACACGGACAATTTAGCACAGAATTATAGGTACTTAATAAAAAAGACACATAATTTGTTATAATTATTTCATAGGAAAAATTTGTTATTTAATTTCCGTTTGTTTGTTTTTGTATGTTTAAATATTTGAAATTTTAATTTTTGTATGTTTGTATGTATGAAGATAATTATTTTATATGTTTTGTCAAATGTTTTCAAAAATTTTTTATTATCAAATTGTTATAATTTTTTGTTTTTGTTAAATATAAAAAATAGTTTCCTGAAGAAGCTTTCCACAGGAAAGCGAAATATCGAGAAAAATAAAAATCGTTAAATTATTTAAAAAGACCGTTAAAAGATTATTTCATATTTAATTAAATTTTAAAAAAAGGTCGAATAAAAATAAAAGTAATAATATATAATAGTTATTTTTTAGTAGTTAATTATAAAGTACTATGTTAATAATAATTAATACAAAAAAAAAAATTTTAAAAACTTTTATTTTATTTTTTTTTTTTTATTTTTGATTATTTGTTCGATATTTCGCCACACCGTTGGTTGGACCCTTAAAAAATGAAAGGTTTTTTTTTTTTTTTTTTTTTTTTTTTTTAAATTAAATAGTGACCTAGTTCTTTTCAAATTTTTATTGTTAAAAAATCAGACTAAAACTAAAAACAATCGTAGTAGAGTACTCGTCCCATTGTGCAACTGGTGGTAAACAGGACTTGATGTTATTGTGAACTGCAATTTTAGGTTGATACCAGGTTAAACAAATTTTAGAATGAAGCCGCCTTTTTAGCTCTTTAATTCTTTTTTTAATTTATGGACGTACTGGTTTTCTTTTAAATATCTCCTAACAGAAAGAAGTACAACGGTATTAAATCACATGATCGTAACGGCAACACAACATTGCTACGATATGAGCTAACACGGCCATTGAATTTCGCGCCCCAAAAATAATCCCAGAGTACATGCTCTGCGGTGGTCTTATTGTGCCGCTTGCATGGCTCGATGGCATTGTGAATTGCAATTTCAGGCAAATAAACCTGTGAAATATATTTTAAAAGCAGGCCTGCGGCATGTTCATGCAGTAGTTAATGTAACCTTGTGACTGGGGACTGGGGACTGGGAAAATCGGGCATGGGATTAATTTATCTGCCAACATTTTCATTTTAAATTGTTGCGCTTAAACTTTTAGATGAGAAAAGCGCTTCAAAAGGAAAAAAAAGCGTTGTAAATTCAGAATTTGCAAAAAAACACAAAGGCTGTCAATAAATCTAGTAACAATTTAAAAAGCTTGAGTTGCAAAAAAAAGAAGCTTTTTTATGGGTTTCACACATCAGCTTAAATATATTTATTCATGACATGAAAAAGACATTTTTCACTGCCAAGTTCCAGTAAATCATGACAATGTTGTATTGTTTGTGTGTATGTGTGTGTGTGTGTGTGTGTTAAATGTTGTTCTCTTTTTTAAATGTGCGAGCATTAATATGTTGTGACTGACTGACTGACTGATCTTTTGAATAAAATAATCGTTAGAAGAAAATGTGTGTAGTGCACACTGATGAATGTATAAGTTTGAATCACGTTTAAGCAGAGGCGTCACGCCTGCTTATTCACACCACGCACTTTATAAATGTTTTATTTTAAAAAGCAAAAAAAAAACTGCTTTCAAACATTTTTTTGTGATTTTTTTTCGTGTGATTTTTGTGTTGTTTTGTTTTATTTTGTGTTTGTTAAGCATGATTAGATTCTTAAATAAATTTTTCTCAAATTTGTTTATTTGTTGCTTGTACAGTGTCTGATATTGACATTGATTAATTAATTACTCAGCCTTTTATTTGTATGCTTCTAGTGGTGGTGTTAAATTTTTTAAGACACTGTTAATTCTAAATTATATATTTCACTTGATTTTTAAATATATTTCTAATTAAACAAATTTAATTTCTGGAATTGTTTTTAATTTAATCTACGTTAATTTGAGCTTGATTTTAAATTAAAACAAATAAATTAAATTTGCTATATTGTTTAAATAAAAATTCTCATATAATCAATTTAGCTTGCGATATAAAACACTTGAATTTTCTGTACAAAATTTGGGGTAAAATCCATCACTGATTAGCTATATGAGCAGTAGTGAAATGGTTATATGGAAATGCTTTCCCCCGCAGTAATAAGCACAAATCAACGTAGATTAAATATTTATAATTATTATCTATACTCATTTGTTTTTTCCTCTATTTGTGTTTTTTTTACAGATTTCACAATAAACGATTTTTTTTTGCGCTTTAAAAACCAGGAAAATAAAAACCGAAAATAGCTTTCATTTTTTCCATTTTAACAAAATGTTTAGTCCGGATTATGAGAAACGTATTTTGAAACATTGCAGTCCAGTGGCTAGAAATCTATTTAATTCATTTGAAGCTGCTTCTACAACGTCATCGCTGGATCGATTTATACCTTGCAGGTAAGTGTTATCAACATTTATCTTATCGCCTTAATTTTTACTATTCATTGTAGCGAGAGAAAAGTTCAATGCTCTTGGTTTTTCTTTTTTTTTTTTTTTGTTTTTTATATGAATCATAAAAGAAACGATAATAACTCTATAGTTTTTATTTTTTTTTATTTTATTTTTACATTTACTTTGTTGTTTGTTATTATGATCTTATAATTTCCTTTTTCTTTTAACTTTATCTTTGTACTTTAATGGCATTCGTGGTTGTTGGTTTTACTAACGCTCTAATTTTTAACGCTCTGCTGATTAAAGTTTTCATTAGATACATTTAAAAAAAAACTGTGCATTTAAAATCCGGACATATTTTACTAAATTTGAGAAATATTTATTGTCACAAGCCACTGCACGGAAATCACAATATTTTAAACATAATTACCAAGCCAATAATAGCTGTATTTTTGTACACCTTTAAATTTTTAATTTTATATCTGTCATATATTATCGTAAATTTTAAGACTCTGCCTGTTACGATTTAAAAGATACGCCCTTGTATGTCAAAGTCGCGTTTTGTTTGCGGCCCCCTAAAATTTCAATGTTATTTTTTAAATTATTGTGACTTGGTTTTGTGCTTTGCAATTACGGTTAACAAAATACATTCAGGGGTACCCAGGCTACGTTTTTCTTCCTGCCACCCTATTTTTTATTTTTCTAAATGACCTTCTTTGTAATACTTTCATTCGTTATCATTTAATAATAAATCGGATAAATCGGACCACTTGGAGGTGGGTTCCAAAAGGCGGAGCATGATCTCGCAATGGGGTCGTGTGAATAGAGTAGATTTTAATGTTCGCAAGGCACAATGTTATATGCTTAAGCATAGATTTGTGTTCGGCAATGGTGCTGCATTTGTTACTATGGGTGATATAAGTATTACGGAATCGAAAGCTCTTGATGTTCTTGACATGAAAATTCAGTGTGATGTTCGATGGACTCAACTTATTTTTCAGATTTCTAAAGAAGCTGTCAAGTGCCTCGATTTTCTAAAATGGTGTAACAGTTACTTCACTCCATCCGATGTCCATGCTATTTATACCACCTATATCCAACCAAAGATGAAATACAACTCTCATGTATGGGCCGGCGCTTCAAAATCTATTGTGGCGTTGCTGGACCGCGTACAGAAGAGGGCCAAGAGGCTCATTGGGGACGGTAGGATATCCAACTGTACTGATTCTCTTACCCCCCGGGGGCACATAAATATGGTCTTTATAGAACTTCGACTATCTAGACACAGTTCCCACCGGGGGCACATGGCAGTCGTTTTGAAACCTACCATTCCATTTAGACTGGTGTCTTGCGGGGTAAAAGGGAGCCCAGGCCCCTCAAAGGCTAGTAGGAGTCACCCTGACAATCCACATATTTCCACGGGAATCAGTTGCCCCAGAGTTCACTATTTGTCTCTTGAGACAATTAGCTGTTCTCTGACTGGTTATTGAGGTTGGCCCCTATATGGGATTGTCGTGGTGGTTGTGGTTTCGAGACCCTCGTGAGAGTTTGTGGGTCGGATCATTCAAAATGAACACAATGAATGGTTCAGGTCCAGTGTGTATGAATGCCGTCGTGTTCTTAATTATATTAAGCTTCATGCGTTCTGGACCAGGAGTTGAAAAGTCTCCAACTTTTTAGCAAGGAGTGAAGGCTGCGGCTTACTTCGGGCTTTCAAAATTGCTACTAGGAGTGAGCGGAGGATATACGTATTCGATGGCCTCCTAGGGCGTGAATGACGTTTGGAAATCATTCAAGTGGTTTGACCAACATCTGATTATGACTACCTAGTCGGTGCAGATGTAAATCAAATCACATCATCTAGACACAGTGCAACTGGGGGAAAAAAGGAGCCCAGTCCCCTGAAGTCAGCAGGGGTACAACTGGAAACTTCACTTTATTTCGACGGGAATCAGTAAGCTCGCAGAGTTCCGTTATTTGTCTCTTTAGACATTTAACTGTTCTCTGACTGATTATTGAGGTTGGCCCTATATGGGAGTATCGTGGTGGTTGTGGCTTCGCGGCCCCATAACAGTATAATGGTTATTATGGTGGCCAGGATCATCTCACTGTTAATGACACGCTAAGTGAATGATCCAGTCCAGTGAGCACGCTAGACATGTGCTCTGAACAGGAGTTGGAAAGTCCCCAACTCTTAAGCAAGGAGTGATGATTTGCAGCCCTGCTCTGGAATCATCAAAGTTGCAACTAGAAAGTTCTGTTACATAGAATTATAGCTTCGGCTTCCTAGGACGAGCATGACGTTCCAAATTATGCAGTGGTTTGGTCCACCATCTGATTAAGGCTTCATGGCCAGGCGTGCATGTAAAATCGAATCACACAGTTGTACTGATTCTCTGGAGCATCGACGCAATGTGTGTTATATTTCACTGTTTTATCAATAATACAATGGTAAATTGCTCTACAAAATTAGGGAACTTGTTTCCAAAAGTTGCACGTTTTAGCTTTTAACTCAATTTTCATTGAGAGTGGTTGATTGGCCAGTGAATTGCACTACGATTTACAGGGAAAAATTGTTTTTTTTTAGCAGAACAGTCTGTATGTGGAATGAACTCCCTCCAGAGGTTTTTCCTGTCACTTTAAATTTAGGAAAGTTCAAATTGAATGTCCACAAACTTTACAACCTCTTTCCTCCTCCCCACATCCTGATTTCCTAGTTCTGGTGCAAAGCATTGCATGTGTAGGGGTCGGGGGTCATCCCGTAAATGATGCGAAAAAAAGATACACATGGGATGTACATCGGAATCATTATGGCGAAACCCTCGATATTTTTCTATACTTTTCTATACATACGATTATAAATATCAAATATAATCGCACATACACTGAGTAAATTTCGGGATTATTTCTGTTAAGATTCAAAAGAAAAGATTCAAGAGACCTCCTTTAAGTTTTTAATTATTTTTAATATTTCCAGCTGTAGTGTAGGAAATTTTAAAAGTCTCTAGATATTACGGTTCAAATTCAAATTTGTTTTTCTTAATGGGAACACCTTATGATTTATAAATTTCATTGCCTTTTGTTATTATGGGCCAGCGATAAACTTTACGAAAAAAAGAAAATAAGTTTCTAAATGCAGCCAAACAAATGCGGGAGTTTTAAAATAATGAACAAGCACATTAAATAACATAACCTATGGAGTCACCCTATAATTTTATACTTTTACAGCAGCTATAGCCGTTACCCTCCTGACTGAATTTTAACTGCCTGCATTTAAATTTTAATTTAAATAAAATTTGTGTACATTAAATTATATCGCCTATAGGGACACCCTGTAATTTTATACTTGTTATAGCAGATATAGCAGTTGATGTTATGGATAAATTTTAATTAGCTGTATGCAGCAACCTAAAATATAATTTCATATATATTAAATAATATCGCCTATGGGGACACCCTGTAATTTCTTATTATAAAAATTTTTATTTCTTGTTGTATTAGTGCACATTCCAAGTAATTTCCAAATATTTGAATATAATGGTGTACAAGAAAATTGAAATTAATTATACTATTGGGACACCCTATAATTTATAATTTTTGATATTTGTCGTTGTTGTTATAGCAAACATAAAAGTAAATATTTTGTGTAATTATCAAATATTCGATTACAACGATATACAGGCTAGGTTAAATTAAAAAAACCTATGGGGACACCCTTTAAGTTTATAGTTTTAAATATTTATGTTTGCTGTTGTTACAGCGAACTTAGAAATACAAATTATAAGTAATTTCGATGTATTAGAATATAAATGGTATATAAATTAGGCATAAATAAATAACTTATATTGGGGCCACCCTTTAATTTCTAATTTTAATTATACGTCCTTATTCTTATAACAGACCTAAAAGGAAAATGATATAATTGATTTATATTTAGTTGGTCCTCTTTACAACCATAATAAAAGAAAATACAGGCGAATTGCGGTTGCTTTTTTAAGGCGATTGAAAAGAATCTGGAGATTAAAACACATTAAACCAATAAAGTCTAATACTAATTTCAACTAGACTAAACTATGATTTCGTCGATTAAAAATCCTTGCCTGATTTAAATTATTTGATTTCAAAAATAAGTAATAAAATTAACACCGCCATTTTGTTGAAGACTTGCAAACACGAGCACTTTTCTATGCGTTTTGTTGTTTTGCTCAACTGGTTTAAACAAAGTTGGCTGCACTAATCGGCGGTGGCACTCTAAATAAACACCGCCGGCGGCTATTAATGAACTTTTAGTTAATTGGCTGTGTTGTTTAATTTTTTGGATTCAGCTTTAGAAACATTTTAAAAAACTTTGAGCAAAATTGAGTTTAAACACAAATCATTTTTAAGAATAAAAAGAAAAAATAGTGAAAATTAAGCGCAAAATAACATCAAAATATGCCATTGAGATTTGTAGGGCAGATCAGCAAATGTAAAATAAATGAGTCAAATTGGAAGTGCATTTATTTAGGAAGCATCTTTAATGGACCAGCTTGTAACTTAATTTTGTTTTTTGTTAAATTTATTTATTTTTCTAAAGAAAATAAACACTTTGTAAATAATTTAAAATTGCAAAAGACAAGGTTTTAGCTTTTTTAAAAAAAAAAGGTTTTAAATTATTAGAAAATCAATCAAAAATTTTTTTTGCTCAGACAAACTTATTGCAAAAAGGTATGTAAAATAAATGAAAAAGGATTTCAGGAAGAATAAAGTAAGAGGGGTGGCAAAAAAAAAAACAGTTATAACATTGAAGAGACCAGCAAAGATTTTTCATTCTATGAAATGTTTTTCCCAGATTTGCGTATACGGGCAGCTTGGAGTGCAGATAAAAAGTAGGATTATCGTTGGTCTAAAACTATAATTAAAGAAAAGTTGGCGACAACGCCCAAACTATTTTCTCATCACACGCTTGCTCTTGCAGAGTTTGTAAAGAAAAATTTGCGACCAAATTAAAAAAATAGCATTTTCACAACTTCCGATCTTTTTGGGGCTTCGTGTTTTTTTTCGTCTTATTTGCGTGAGTTATTGAGATGATAAAAAATTTAATACAGATGTTCTAAATATTTTCAAAGGTTATGGGATATATATTTTTAGGGATAGAAAGAACAAGATATTATTCAAAGCAAAATATCGCTGTTAATTCCTGGATCGTATTGCTCAATGCTTGATTTGACTCTTCATGAAAAAAAAGAAAACAAAATTTTTCGTGTATTAAAAACGCAATACACGCTCATCTATGTGCGGGTTAACAGTTCCGGGCTTTTTTGGGCCCAATTGGTAGTAATTGATTAAGATGTGGCCGGTTACGAAGTTTGACCGGAGTCTTTAATTTTTGTTTCTATTATTCGACACACATCGCTTATGATAAACACACCTTGAAGTGGCGGGACCAAACTGCACAACTGTGTAGTCCAGAACATAGTGTTATGAAAAATCATTTTAGCTTTCCTGTTAATAATTATTTTTATGTACCACGTTGTTCAAGGAGTCAGTGCAGACAATAATCTGGACATTCGAAATAGTCAGCCGTTCAGGCAATGAGACTTGCTGGTTGATTGACCTTTAAAAATTAGTCTCGTTAAAAGTTATCAACGAAAAATAACAAGATGTTTTTATAGAGGTATAGAACTTTCACCTGGCCACACTTTTTAACTGGAGGCCATTTTGTCAGCTGTCGATTTATGTTTAGTTTGTTTTGGCATTTCAACTGAAATAGACTGATGTCTGAATAACACAATTAAATTGTGCAAATTTGGGCCAAAAACGATTGCGGTCCATCCCGATTTTCAAAGTGGAATTTTCTTTAGCGAGGTAACTCACTTCTTTTTTTGCGTTGACATAATCACCCATAAATTAAAAACCACTACACAAAGCACATTTGGAGAGGTGATAATCCTTAAGCATAAGTTGACACATCGTTGCATCCAGAAAAACTGTATGGGCTGGTGTTTCATATTTCTTTAGAACCGTGGCTGTTCAGAAGATTATAGCCACTGGTGAACACTATACTGCCATGATTACTAACTTTAGCCTTCATCAATTGAACAACTATGTTGTGCAGAAGCTGGCATTTATTTATTGAAGGAATCTTCCTGAAACTACATGTTGTGGAAAGAGTTCTCGCAGTAATTCCATTTTAATCCTGACTGTAGGCGATGTGGCACCGTCTTGTTGATACCACATGTTAATCAAGCCCAAAGTATGCAGTTGTGGCGTTAAAAAGTTTTCAATCCTGTCACGATATCTCTCCCCAGTCACAGTTTTCACTACGCCGTTTTCATTTTTAAAGAAGTGAGGTTAAGTGATTCCTCCTGATCGAATTGCACAGCAGACTGTCACTTTTAATGGACATAGGGTATCAGGGGCGCCTGGAACTTCGGCTTCAGCCTAGCAATGCTGCGGTCCTTCAGAGAGCTTCGTGGTGGCTGTGGTTTGCGTCCAAATGCGGGAAGAGTGCAAGTTCGGTGTAGAGTTGCACTACAACCGGGTGCCGTGACCCATAGAAAGAAGGAGTTTTAGATAGGCTTCGCTTCAAACTAAGGGGGGCGTTATGACCTAAATCATGGCGTCAAATTGTTGGTACTCATAGTTTGTACATGAGGGCATTGGTGGACACATAGTGTTCACCCGGTAGTAAGACCACTGTCAGGGTTATGGCCTTCTCGGGTGGGCGCTAATGCTAATCCGTATCACATCATATCACACCGCTCATTTAGTACACTAAAAAAGTACGCAAGTCTTGTTGTGCCTCTTGTTGGTGCCATTTTGCATTTTATAAAATTTATAAAATATCGTAAATTATTTTTGCGTAAAAGTAAATAAAAAAAATAATTTGTTGATTTTAATGGAACCAATTAATATAATAAATCTTACTGAATTGAATTTTTGTAATTTTTTTTTCTTTGTTTTGTCTTTGGAAAAACTAGACAGGCACAAGTAGAATATATAAATTTTAATATGATTTAATGGTTTCACTGATTACTACGTCTTGCTCTATATTTAAGTATTTTTTTTCTTTTATATTTCATTTCAATTGGGAAGCGTCAATTTTCCAGCTTTTAAAAAGTTTCTAACACAGCCACAAACAATTGCAATTAAAATAACAATTGCAGACTGTCTGAGACTTCATGACTCAATGAACTGGGCTTTAATAATGCAAAGAATGAATAATAAACTTGATTGTGCAGGTTATTTTTCGTTTCATACCTTTTTACTTCATCATGCCGTGTTTGATTCACTAGTGCGTGACATTCAGTTTTCATTTTATATGGTATGTATGTGTGTGTGTGTATGTTTTTTCTTTTAATTTGTAATTAAACAAAAGTATAAATTATAAAAAAACAAATATGAAAAAGAATAAAAATATGCAAATAAATTTTAATAAGTAAAATAATTTAAAAAAATAAAATAAAATAAAAAAATGTTTTACTTAAAATGGGCGCGTGTTTTAAAAGTCACATATTTAAGTGCTGCAATGAATACACATTTAAATGCACACACACGTGTATGTTGCAGAGTAGAAACAACAAAACTTCAATTAAAAAAAAAAATACCGTTACCCTAAACGGAAGTTGACACTATGGCTTCAGTAAATAAAAACAAAACAAAAGAAAAACTAAAAAAAAATACAGTTTTTGTGCCTGCTTTAAACAGGTGACAGCAAAATAAAAGAATTTCTTAATTATTAAACAAAAAAAATTATTCAATAACTTTAAATGTTAAAAAAAGCAGTTTGTATTTCAACGCTAAAATTTTTAAGAATTTCAACAACCGTTTTGAAAAACAAAGCAAAATTGTTGTTATTAAAACATTGAAAATATTGGCAAAATAAAATATTTTTGAAGACAAATTGCTAATTCAGCATTAGTTGAATTGCATTGTTAATACAATTAATAAAAAAAAATTGTTATTATTATTTAACTTGATATTTATTTGCTTAATAAATTTGCACGTTTTTAACATGAATTTAAATTTCATAAATTTGCAATTTTTTTTTTTTTTTGCAAAAGTAGATTTTTAGTTCACATTACCTTGCACATGCATGCATAGACAAGGTTGGTCACATACATACATGTATTTATAATTCACATTTTGCATTTATTTCTATTATGATTTCTAATAGCGCATAAATAACGTTTCATTTGACAAGGTCTTCTTACGATTAATTTTAAGTTTATTTGATTTTTCCAAGGTGCCTCAATATGTCCTTAACAAACTTATTTGATTCTTGAAATACATAACTGCTTTTTTAACAACACTGAGCTTTAAACGGCGCTTTTAGCAGCATTTTCCAAAAAAAAAAAAACAAACAAAAAATGGGTCAGTATGGCATCACCTAAACATTGATTCTAAACGGTTACTCTTTGTGGACACACTGAGTTTTCCATAATGACGGGCAGATTATGCAATCCCTAGATATAGCAATTTTATTTGCTTATCTAATTGCCATGATGGAAATGCGTCTAATGCAAGATTCCGAAAAGCCTTAACAAAGTGGTTGGTCGATTACTTTTAATTGCTAAGTTAGTTAGACCTTGTAAGCGAATAATCTGAATAGTTTGAAGGCTGAGTTAATTGGAAGAATGATGTGGATAATTTTTTGTATAATTCATGTTATGAGAAACATCGAGTTGATATCGATAACAAGCTGACATTATTGCATTGAATTACAAATTTTCATCTCAGCAGACACCTTCTTGTCGTTACGCCTGATACAGCGATTTTGATTATTGTTCAATCTCATCTTAAACTCTAAACTTTATTTGAAAAAAAAATACGCAGTTTGGAAATTTATTTGTAATATTTTCCAACATTGTTCAAGCGTAGAAGATTTTAAACAAAATTAAGCTTTATTTTTTAAAATGTAACATAAATATTCCCATACAAGCGGGCTTACAGTTGGCTCGTGTTATTAAGCTGGATTAGGTTCAGCAGGCAACTCTGTCTTCACAGTTGTGTTACTTGCAATTAAGAAGAGAGCAGAAAAGAAAGAGTATTATAAAAAAAGAGGCAAAGAGAGGAAACAAGTGTTAGAGATTAAGAAAAAAAAAAGAGAAAGAATAAGCAAAAGAATGTGGGAGCGATAAATGCAGAGGAGTATGCTGCCAAATAAGTCCCGCTAGTCAGGGTAAGCAATCAATCTAGGGACAGAGTAGCAATATGGCAATACGAAACAGAAAACCAATCACTGCACCTTAAAGAAAAAAAAAGAGAAAGAATAAGCAGTAGAATGTGGGAGCGATAAATGTAGAAGAGTATGCTGAGCTCTCAAAATGCTTATGAGAGAGATGTCTCTGTCGTTGGCATTCCAATGCAGAACATAGGTAAAGGAGGTGTTCAATTGTCTCCTCCTGTTTCTCGTCTTGACAGCTTTTGCAGAAATCATTATGTGGGAGACTCATCCTCCTAGCATAATTCACAAACAGGCGGTGCCCAGTTACTGCAGTTACCAATTCACGCCATTGTACCCTCGGTAACTGTAGGAGGGCAGATGCCTTTTTTTGGCCCAAGGAGGACCAGATTGTCCGTGTAGTCAGCAAGCTGGACCATCTAACCGCAAGTAGGTAGGAGTATGCCGCAATCAATCGCATCTTCATCAGCAGAGGAGGTCTATGCCAGTTCTTCCGTAACGCAGCTGCCATATAACCTCGCCAATTTTAGGGTGATTATCGAATACGTCACCATCGGTAAACATTCCTTTAAGAGACATTATTGTATCTTTGCTTATGAAAGAGGTGTCTCTGTCGTTGGCATTCCAATGCAGAACATAGGCAAAGGAGGTGTTCAATTGTCTCCTCCTCTTTCTCGTCTTGACAGCTCCTGCAAAAATCATTATGTGGGAAACTTATCCTCCTAGCATGATTCACAAACAGGCAGTGCCCAGTTACTGCAGTTACCAATTCATGCCATTGCATCCTCGATAACCGCAGCAGGGCAGACGCCTTCTTTCGATCCAATGAGGGCCAGATTGTCTGTGTAGTCGAATGAGTCAGTTAGTTAAACCATCTAAACTGGACCAGATTGCAAAGAGCAGCGTCAATACGCTATCCGCAAGTAGGTAGGAGGATGCCGCAAAAAGTATCAATGGCATCTTCATCAGGAGAGGTGATCTTTGCCAGTTCTTCCGTAACGCAGTTGCCATATCAGCTCGCCACTTTTACGGTGATTATCGAATACTCCACGATCACATTTCAAGAACAAACGGCATTGAGAGACAAAATTTGAAATGGTAAACATACCTTTCAAAGACGTTATTATGCCTTTGCTATCGGTATAGAATAAGATATCTTATTTTTAGATATTCTACAGTATCTTAACCAGCTTGTGGCTCTTCTAATAGAATGTTAGACACTGTAGAATATAATTCTTCCATATTAAAATAATAATATTAAAATAATATAAATCTCTTCTCAATTCTGGTCACTCTCGTAGAACCTTCAGTATAAATACAGGGTGTTCGTGATGAAAGAAATTCACGCTCCATCACATCTAAGAAAGATTTTCTTGTGAAAAAGGGTCCTGGGGAATAACATTCGCGAGAACACTGGCATGCCCATCATCAAAGGTTGTATGTACGTATGACATTTAGTTTAACTGCGGTTTCAAATGCTGGCTGTACTGTCTTATAAAGGGTCCGCAATCTAACGTTTTTTTTTTTGTCAACTTGTGCCTATTTCGTGAATGGTAGGTAACACTTAGCTTATGTTTGATTTGACAGATAATTAGTTTTATCCTTCCGCTGAACGAATATGGTTGTGTATACGCTTGAACAACGCCGGACATTACTTTGAAAGTCATGGTAATGTTGCACAATCTGTGCGAAAATTGCGTACGGATTTTGGAAGAAAAGAAGCATCGTCAGCTTCGTATGTTCGTTATCTTGTGAAAAAAGTGAAAGAAACTGGCATCCTCATTGATAAACCAAAGCGTGAAAAGCAAAAACAGTGCGTACACCCGGGAATATTGCTGCTGTGGCAGAAAGTGTGCGTGAAGCGCCATTAATTGAGCATTTCAGACCTTGGTATGGCGCCATACAAAGTCCAATTGGTTTAGGAGTTTAGAGCATTTAAAACAAACAAGAAAAAAAGTTATTATTTTTTCTTATTAAATTTTTTGGTACCTTCGTTAAAATCTTAACTAAATTTTTTTTTTCTAACTCTTCGTACTTTTTTTACCCTTTTTTTCCAGAGCAAATAACAATTGGCAAACAAATTTCGCTTCAATAAACAAATCAAATGAAAATTCACCACAGACGAGTAAAAAACAAAGAGATTGTGGTGAAACAGTGCGTGATAGTTTAGCGTATTCGTGTCTGTTGAAAAATGAATTATTGGGAACGGCCATTGAGGATGTTAAGGCCGTTAGTGATGAGCGCAATGAAAATGCCTACACACCCACAGCTAAAAGAAGTCTATTTAAATATCAGTCACCAACGAAACAGGTAAATTAACTTTTTTTAATGATTTTATAAATTTTTTAATGCAGTTCTCGTCGTCACATCCGATTAAGCAAAAATCGGAAATAATGTTCGCTTATCAAGTTGAATATTAAATTAAACTACAGAAATAATTTTTTTGTAATAAAAAAGAATTTTTGTATGTAAAATAATTAAAGTACAGCTGTGAACAACTAATTAGAAACACAATAAGCTTTTCCATTTTCCTTATTTGTTTTCTCGTAATTTTTTAAAAATATCTTCAGAAAAAAAAGAAAAAATGATGAGATTTAGATCTCGTTTTTATATGTTTTTCGAATTTACACAAAATCTGTGTTTTTTTTTCTGTCTCTCACCTTTTGGTGCCAACATCACTTGATGGTACCACTTAAGTCGCAATGTTACATTATTAAGAATTACTGCTTATAGCTCATTGCGGAATTATGTGCTAAGTATATGACCTCGCAATACCGGCCAAGGCCAAATAATACGCTCAATAGCTTCCGTTTCTGTCTTGTATTCGCACATCTCACAAACATTCTGAATGGGAACAGAGGCCTGTAATAACACCTCTAAGTATACATATGACTCTTCTATTTACACTCAGGATTATTTTAGTTTTTGCCATTTTTGAAGCGGGCCAAGTAGCTCTTGATATTGCACTCCGTGCTACTGCTTCACTAACGTTTGGTTCTTCCATAGGCCCAGCAGTCAAGGACCCTATAATAATGACTAATCCATAGTTTTATCGTCTCTATTCTAGGTACATATGTATACTTACTCTGTTTCCTTGAAGTAAAGCTTTGCGAATTTGTAGTAAACTTCATTGCCCTTAACTTTGCAATGATTCAGGATCTAGCACAATCTGCAGCTGCATATCGCCTGGCTGTTAATATACATAGTGACGTTCTCCCCTTCCTCCTGTGGTGCATCACCAATATCGTGGTTATCCAGACTACCTCGTTAACCCCCCGGGGGCACATATATATGGTCTTTGGAGATAGCAACAACTTAGATCTGTGCAACTGGGGGAAAAAGGGAGCCCAGTCCTTTGAAGTCAGCAGGGGTACAACTGGAAACTCCACTTTATTTCCACGGGAATCAGTGACCTGCAGAGTTCCGTTAATTGTCTCTTTAGGCACTTAACTGTTCTCTGGCTGATTATTAAGGCTGGCCCTTTATGGGAGTATCGTGGTGGTTGTGGTTTTGCGGCCCCATAACAGTCTATGGTTCTATGGCGGCCGGGTTCATTTCACCTTTAATAACACCTACCTGGTGAAATGTTCCCAAATCCAGAGAGCATGCTAGACATGTGTTTTGGATAGGAGTTGGAATGTCTCCAACTTTTAAGCAAGAAGTGATGATCTGCAGCCCTGCTCTGGAATCATCAAAGTTACAACTAGAAAGTTCTGCTGCATAGAATTATAGCTTCGGCTTCCTAGGACGAGCATGACGTTCCAAATTATGCAGTGGCTTGATTCACCATCTGATTAAGACTGCATGGCCAGGCGCAGATGTAAATCTAATCACACAGTTGTGCTTCCGGTGGATGCTGTGGGAATCTAAAATGTTGCAACGATTTTACAGGCACTTGTTGCGTTTGCGAGCAAAGACTCCACTTTTTCCTTTTCATTCTTATTTCCAATCGCCATTTTTTTCAATCGCCTAAACCAATAACGAGGACTTATCTCAGGTATATCATTTTCTTCATAAATTTCGACCATATAAGGGCGCTTTCTACTAGCTTTCCTTCTCTTAAATATTTTTGTTTTGCTTAATTTGCCTCAACATTTTTGTTTTCATGTCGTGATTTATGTTTTTCATGACACAACCAAAAAATTTTCCTTTATGTCTTTTTGTCATAAAAGCCCAGTACTATGTACATATTTTTAAATTCACTTTGTCTGTATGTGTGTTGTTTGTTACATAACATAAAAGAAAAGTGATGTGGCGTTAAATAAAAAAAGAATAAAATAAAAAAAAATATTTTTCAACATAAATTTCTGAGATTTCGTGCAACATTTTGAAAAATTTTTAAGTCTGTGGAGTTTTATTCTGCAATAATTTCTTATTAGGGATTATAAATATGGTTTTAATTATTTAAACAATTTATAAAATTAATTGAAATTCAGGTTCGTGCCTAGAAAATATTTTATTACTTTTGCAAAAACATGAAAACCGTCTGCAATTTATGTTAAAAAAATGTCTGCAAACGAAATATAAATTGGAAGTACAAATGGAAGAAAATGTATTTTTTTTTTATTATTTAAATATATTAAATAAATATTTCTGCCAGCAAACCGGTGTGGCGTCGAGAAAAACAACTTGTTTCTTGATATGGGACATGAAGCATACAATTTAAATTTTTCCATAAAGTCTTGCTTAGCTTAGCTTGATCATAAATAATTAAAAATGTAAAAAATTGGTTATTAGAATGAGCAATAGTTGAAGAATAAAGTGGGCGGGCTGGAACTTTCAACTTTAGTGTTTTGATTGTTCATCTAATGTCACATTGAAGAGTAACTACTGTAAGCGTCAAAAGAAACTGTACAACTTTGACTTTCATGTTAAAAACCTTCGTTTATTAATTTCTTTATATTTTAAATCAACATTATTTATATTTTTTATTTAGTATATATACTTTTTTTATTTTTTATTAAAAAACAACAACAAAACTCCAACAACAACAAAAAATATAGGACAATAACAAAAAAAGTTCAGATTTTAAGCGTCAAAAGAAACTGTACATTATCTCTATATTAAAATAATAATATTAATTAAAAACAATTAGTACTTCGTTTGATTGCCATTTGATTTTATTACAGCTTGGCATCTTCTTGGCATCGATTCCACAAGTTTTCTTGTTACATCCGGGCAAATTTTTAGCCATTCTTCCATTATCACAGATTTGAGAGAATCCTTGCTTGTAATTTCAGTTTTTCTTATTTGCCGATCCAGATGTTCCCACAAGTGTTCAATGGGATTGTGGTCAGGTGATTGGGGGGATGATCCAACTGTTTTGGGGTGTGATAAAGCAGCCATTCCTTGACTATTTTAGCAGTATGCTTGGGATTGTTATCTTGTTGAAAGATCCAAGTTCGATCCAAGCCCAATTTTTCCACGCTTTGTGCCAAGTTTTTTAAAATGTTGAGGTAATCTGTTTTGTACATAGTATTTTCTATGAACACCAAATTTCCTACACCATTGGCTGCCATACATCCCCACACCATAACTGAACCACCACCATGTTGTACTGTAGGCATTATATTTTGCTGGGCAAATTCTAAACTTTTGGTTCTCCAAATTTTAGCCGGCACTTTTTTACCAAATATTTCGAATTTACTTTCGTCACTGAAAAGAACATTGTTCCAGAATATATTGGACTTATTTTCATACTTTTTGGCAAACTCTCGACGTCGACGTTGATTAATTTTTGAAATAAATGGTTTTCTTTTGGGAACTCTGCCATGCAGACCATTCGTATGTAGTGCTCTGTGTATTGTGCTGGCACTAACACTAACACCGGAGCTTTCTCTTATAATTTCCGATATTTTTACAGCACTTTCAGTTGGGTTTTTCTTTACTTTTCGCACAATGGACCGTATTTGAGTGCCGTTTAGTTTTGATGGTCTTCCAGATTTTGGGCGATTTTCTAAATTTGAAAACTTTCTGTGCTTATCAATTATATTTTTGACTGTGTTGTGGCTTCTTTTTATGGTTAAACCAATCTCTCGAAAAAATTTTCCTTCTTCGTAAAATTTTACCACAAGTTTGCGAATATCTACAGAAGTTTGCTTGCCCATTTTTTGAAAAATACAAAAGCCTCTTGAGTGAACTGCTTGCGACAAAACCAAATCTATTAATATTTGTTTTTAAAAAAGCTACTAAAACATAAAACGTGGTAGTAAAACAAATTTCAAAAATTTCGATTCTTTTTTATTGTAAAATTGCTTATTACTAGTTATGCACAAGTGTTGTACAGTTTCTTTTGACGCTTAAAATCTGAAGTTATTTTTGATTTTGTTCTATATTTTTTGTTTTTGTTGGAATTTTGTAATTGTTTATTAATAAAATATGAAAGAAGCATATATACTTAATAAAAAATATGAAATGTTCATTTAAAATATTTCGAAATTAAAGTTTTTAACATGAAAGTCAAAGTTGTACAGTTCCTTTTGACGCCCACATTATGTTGTTTCTCAGCTTCATAAATTATCATACATGAAGTTAAGTCATTTTAAGTTTTAACATCTCTCAATAGGCCCCAAGGGTAACTAATACGTTAAGCTATAAATATACCGCTTAATCAACGATGCGTCTTTAATACCAAAATTTAATTCTTTTAATTCGAATTATTGATTTACACTTTTTATCATCCGTAACAAGCAGAGCTCTGTAACGAAACGGCACACAAACAATTTCCCGAAGGCGGCAAAGATTTTCGATGGTCAACGCCGCCAAAACAGCTTTAACCGGCTCAATTTTTTTTTCTTGCTCTTACAACTTTACGGAATATAAATTTTTTTAAATTTTAATATTTTGTAAACGATTTTAAATTTTTTAATATAAATGTAAATTTAAATATAAATATAAATTATAATTTAAATTTCAATATAATTAAATTAAATATTAATAATTACATTATTAATTGTAATATTATTTTATTCGCAATTATTTCTCCATTTTCTATTAATTGTGTCATCACTAAAGGTTTTTAGAAGCTTGTAGAGGTGATCACCTGATTTTGTGTGTTAAGAATTTAACAAGTGAAATTTCTTTCTGACATTTTGCCAAAATACCATGAATTAGCGATTCTTAGAAAATAGTGATAGATTTCATAAAAGTGTTTCAGACAATTTTGATATTTGAAACCCGTAAATTTTTAAATTGTTAATATTTTTTTTAAGCAAAGATTTCAGTGAAGCAATCTAATCCGTTTAAAATTGCCGCCTTCTAATTTTAATATACATATTTCATCGCTACTGACCTGAACCGGCTTAGCAAAGGGCAGCGACGCGACGTAACTTGACTGGCATATTTAATATATGAATGCATACAAATCATTATGTATTTCATCAGAATATCCAATTTTCACTATTATTTCATAAAAAAACAATTTTTAATTTCCCTTAAATATTTTTAAAATTAAAAGCAAAAATTTTAATTTTTTTAGAAAAACCAGAAAAAAATATTCGTTTGTGTTTTTCTGCATTGCCCGATATCCTCAGGGATATCTTGATGTCCTATATAGGAAACAGAAAGCCTTGATTGATGGAAACACCAAAATTGTTCATATTTATTTTAAAGCTTTTGAATTCCTTTCGATTTAATTTTAAGGCTTTTTCTAGAATTTTAGTATTTGCCAAAATATATTTTGTAATCCCTGCATTATCATCTTTTTCAGAAATAGCTTTATCAATGGCTGGTGCTTTTATAACTCGCAGCCACTTGAATTTTTTCACCATAAAAAAACAATTTTTTTTTTTTTCAAATCAATCAAAACGTTCAGTTATTAAGGCATTTTCAACAAGAAGTCTGTTTTCTAAAACACAATAAATCAAAAACTTAAAATTAAAGGTGATTCAAATTTTTACGGCTGTATGCATTAAAACTTAAAGCAGGTTTAACTGCCGTTGTTAAGCACAATTTCCTAAAGTTGTATTCCAAAAACGCTTTTACCTTAAAATACCTTTGTTAACTTTAAAGTAGGAAAAACCTACGTTAAACCTATAATAAATTGACAGTTCAATTTTATTATTGAAAGTTCAAAAATAAAACAAATTGTGTTTACAATAAACTGAGCCGTTTATTTTAAAAGTGGCATAAGTTACTTTGTTATTGTCATATTTTTTATTTTAAATTAGTTTATATAACGTTTTAATTTTAAGCCATTTTAACTAGTCTGTATTTAGTTTTCTTTCTGAAACGGATTTTTCTAATGATTGTGTTGAAATAAAATCTTTTTTTCTCCATGTTGTGTACTGTGAAGGATTTTTTCGACAGGAGGCTATTACTACTATTACTATTTTGTCCTTTACATAAGTCACTATGTGCAATAATATGCTTTTGAGTTGTGACATTCTTAGATATTTTATACAACACGAAGCAACCTCCTGAGAATAAAAAAAAAACAAAATAATGCTAGATATGTGTAGTATATTAGATATCACTATAATATAGTTTAGTAGACTGCACTACTCTTTCGAACTAATAAAAATAAGTCCAATAATCACAACAATACTTTACACACACTTATTACATGTTTCCATTTCTTTCACACTAAAGCTCCGTAATTAATTTCCTAAGTACAGCGACTAACGCCACATTCAAAATAAACACTTTTGTTATGCCGTTAATTATCAACACTCCTCTCAAACAAATCTCAATACTTCTTAACTTATTAATATCAAATTTATTAAAAATGAAAGAAAAGAAACTGTTCAGTTGTGACTTATGCCACTTTCAATGTTAACGGCTCAATTGACAATTATACTTTGTTATTCCAAAAATTTTTAAAAATGTTTATTAATAAAAACTAAAATATAACATCTCTAAATACAACATTTTATATTTTACAAAAATATAATTATAATTAATTATTTTAAACAAAAGTTTTATTGATGTACATATAATCAAAACAAAGCTCGTTATCCGAATAATTATTTTTTTAATATGAACAAATTCTCCGTAAGTTCTTCGTAAGTCTTGCAAATTAACCTTTTTTGGGTGCTTTGCTTTTTATTAAAAAGATTAATAAAAAAACAAAAAAACAAAAATATGTTGATTTTTCTGAAAACAGTAAAAACATTTTTTATTGATCTAAATCCCCGGATAAATAATATTCATTTTTATACATCGTTAACTACAACGTGACAACTGAAAATAGTGGCATTGCCAGAATCAAAATACTAATTTTACTAAAGCATACATTAGCTAAAATACTGTTTATGAATACCATTTTTTAACAAACGTTTGTTAGCCTTAAAGTGTTTGTTAATTAACGTGTTCTTTAAAGCTCAAGTAAGCGTTTTTTATGCATACAGTCGTTATTGTTTTACGAAGAGAAAAGTACGGCAATTATGAATGAAAACTGATACCGGGAAAATGTCCACCACAACCACGCTGACAGATGTCAATGCTTTCATCAAAGTTTTTAATCATTTTTTTTTGGCAAAATGGCGATCCTATTTCGTTAAACATCACGGATTTTGAATTTTAAGGCTGGAATCGATTCGATAGGGTCCATATAGACTTGGTTCTTAACATTGCCCTACAAAAAATAATCCAGTGGTGTTAAATCACATGATCTGGCTAGCCACTTAGCTGCTGATTGTCGTGAAATTATACGATCGGAAAATTTGGTTTGCAATAAATCGATCGTTTCATTGGCTATACGACAGTGATATCCACATCTTCAATACTAGCCCAAACCTGAGTTGTTAGCATAATTTCCAGCCTCATCTTCTAAAAAAAGCCGTCCACCTCCAGACGACATAGCACACAATAAGTGACACGTTGAGCATGCAAAGGCTTCCCAATAATCCCTCTAGTATTTTCAGAAGCCCAAATGGGGCAATTTTGCTTTTTGATAACATACCCTGACAAGTGCAAAGAGGCTTCGTCTGAAAAAATGATTTTTTCAATTAAACCAGCCGATTCTTCCTGAATAAGTTGAGCGAAACTTCGGTAATGTGAATGGTCGGTCGGCTTCAATTTCTGCACCAGTTGAACCTTGTAAGACCTTAAAGTCAAATTCTTATGCAAAATTCGCCATGTGGGGGTTTTCTATAACCCCAATTGTTGAGAACGTCTGTTTCAACATTGTAGCTCACGGCTGCTATTTTTTTTAGTTGTACAACCCAATCGAACGCGCGTTGGTGTTCGCACATTTTGTATTGAGTCTGTCGACTCAAATATAACGACCAAATTCTTAATAGCGGTCCCAGAACAACGATTTTGTTGTCCGAAAAGATCACGAATTTTATAAAATGTAACATTAACAGAACCGCTATTTTCATAGTGGATTTTAATTATTTTAAAGCGATTTTCATCCGAAATTGCATTTATTGTAACAATTGCCAATGCATCTACGATGAATATGCTAAAAGACTAAATGTCGAAACTATGTTGTTGGTGTTGCCACAATTGAAAAACAAACGTTTTGTTGAAAAACCCGATACAATATAGTTACAAAACTTTACATTATTTTGTTTTTGTTTAAAAAAATATTGAAATATTTTTAAAACTTTATTGTTATTTGATTATTATTTTAATTCGACCTCTTTTTTTATTTATATTAAATAAATATGTACACTGCAGTTCATTTAAATAACAACAGTGATAGTCATTACGAAAAATTGATATTTAGATAAATGTACTACAAATCGCTTTGTATGTGCTTGCATATTATATTAAATGACTACACTGGTTTAAAAAGATGGGTAAAGAAAGAATGAAAAAAGTCCCGTTACGAATGTAGCGGTCAAAGCCTACTGGAATGGCAAAAAAATGTACTTTAAAATAGTTCATATGAATAACAACAGTTGATAAGTTTTAATATTCTAAAGCGAATAAGCTGCGCAGATTTTTCAGTCTTATTTAGTTTGACAAATTGCACTTCATAAAATAAAAAAATTTTAAAATGGGACGAGGAAATCATTATTATTAGAAGAAAGAGGAAAAATTAAAGCCTATTTTGAACAAAAGTTGTCCTTTAGAAAAATTGGAGAGAAAATCGGAAGAAGTGCTCGTGTTGTCTTCAATTACATAAAAAATCGGGATTCTTATGGGAAAAACATGAAAGGAAGACCAGCAAGTGTTTTATCGCCAACAGACAAGCGTGTAGTTTTAAGAATTGCGTCTAATTCCTGTGATTCCGTACCAAAAATTAAGGCGAAAGCCAGAGTTTCAGCAAGTATTTCGACTGTTCGGCGCTTGATAGTAAATTCTCCTCATATTCAGAGAATGAAACCTAAGAAAAAACCTGCAGTAAAAGCCATTCACAAAGAGAAACGATTGAATTTTGCTGAAGTTCACATGATGTGGAAAAGAGAATGGCACATGGTTGTCTTTTCAGTCGAAAAAAAATTTAACCTTGATGGTCCTGACGGGTATAATTTTAATTACCATGACCTGAGAAAAGAAGAAATAATATTAAGCCGTCGACACAGTCGACGTTATGGTATGGGGTGCTATATCATACTATGGCAGTATTAAACTGCAATTTAAAACCACAAAACTGAACACAGAACAATATAAAAACATTCTAGAAAAAGCTTTTGAGGAATGCAGCAACATTTTTAGACCTTTGCGTTGGATTTTCCAACAGGATAACGCTCCGATACACAATGCTAGAGCGACAAAAGCCTGGATAAGTGACCAAAATGTGACGCTGATAGAATGGCCACCTTACTCACCAGACTTAAACATAGTGGAAAACGTTTGGGGATGGATTTCGCGGAAGGTTTATGAAGGAGGTAAGCAATTTGAAGACGTTCCATCATTGGTCAATGCCATCGAGACCGCTTGGGACGAGATTTCCCTAGATTACCTTAAAACTTTCTACGATTCCATTCCAAGTCGCATATTTGAGGTTATAAAGCACCATGGTGGCAACACTTCTTACTAATTGTTAGAGAACATGTGAAACTTAATAGTTCTTAGCAATAAGACCTAATTTTGTGAATATTTTTTTATGTTTTCCAAATTTTTTTTGCGTTGTTATTCAAATGAACTACTTTTTTTAAATTTTTTAGCAAGTTTTTTTATCAACATTAATTAATTACTTTTAATTACAAAAATTTAAAAAAATTGTCAATAGTAATAATAAAAAATAAAACAAATGTTATATCTTTCTTTTGCTTGGTTGATTAAAAATCCGCAGCAACATACAAATTTTTTGCTGTTGTTATTTAAATGAACTGAAGTGTTTTAATCTTTTAAACGGTCTTTTTTTAATCAAATTTAACAATATATTTTTTCAAAATTTTAAATAATTTTTGTTGTTATAAAATTAATTTCCCGAAGAAGCGAGATATTGAAAAAAATAAATAAATAAAAATAAAATAAATTTAATTAAAAAAAGACTGTTTAAAAGATTAATATATATTTATTTAATAAAACTTTATTGTTTATCAAAATACGATCTTAAATTCTTTAATACTCATGTTCCTAATTATGAACTCTTTTTTATGTTTAGTTAATTTCAAGTCATTTAATGCATATAAAAATCATCCCAGTCATCATTCAAGCGCCATCCGTTTACTTTTTTTTTGTTAATTTTCCGCCGCCACTGATTAAATGTTCACGATTTGGTTCACTGTTAGATTTACTGCTCTCATACTAAAACTTAATGCTTGATAAGCACTGCTCTGCTTTTCTATCTAGACTTTAGAGGTTATTGCTCTTTAAAACATTTCTACACAATTTCACTTGTTATTTTTCTTGTTTTTACACCTGTTCTCTGTTTTCTTTTGAGTTTTTATTTATTTAATCTAGTTTTTCTTGAACGCAATGGCCTTTCCATTAAACAAAATTCTAATGTTTGAAAGGATAGATGAACTGGTTTCATCATTAGTTTATTAAAAAAAAACCTTTTTAACATAAACGTGTGTGTTTATAAAAATTGACGATAATCCATAAACATTCCTCTTAAAAACAAAATCATTAACACATGTTTGCTTACATACATCCCAATACATACGTGCAGTTGCCTGAGAAACATTTCTCTCTTCTCATATTTTATATTGCATTTGTAATTACTACATACAGGTAAACTATTTTCTTTTCTCTCATATACAGCGTTGCCAGAAGCTTTGAAAAGAAAATCATCATATGCCGAAAAAAATCATATTTTATGGAAAAAAATCATCATTTTTTTAATACAACATTTTATTTAAAAATAACAATTAATATATATTAACATATGTATTTAAATTATTATTGTTTAAAGAATTTATGGCGAAACGTGTACTTATGCTTATATGGTGACAAATCATAATTTCGCTGGCTTTGTCGTCATTGATCCAACAAAAATCAGTGAAAATAAGCAAACTTAAATTTTTAATCACACATTAACCAACCAACAAATAGAAAACTTAGAAAAACACTCAACTGATTTCATTAGAACAATAACGGTGTGCATTTATATAAATAAATATTTACTTATTTAAGAAAGCTTAAAAAAAATTTAGATTAAAAAGCACATGTCCTATGAAAAAGTCTTATGAAGAACTATTACTATAATATATACAGGGTTTCATATTTTTAATAATTTCTTGGCCTATTTTTAAATTATAGCAGGAAAGGTTTCTTATTGCTAAGTAATCTTTTGCATATAAGATACCTTCGAGAGTGCTGTTGTCAAATCTATTTCTATATTTAGTTTTGTTTAAATTGACTGTTGAGAATATTCGTTCGACATTTGCTGAAGAAATGGAAAGGCTTATTAAGTTTTGAACAAATTTTGACAGCACCGGAAAAGCTGGAATGTTGTCAGCATGAGTTATTTTTAATCATTTGCAGTTAGCTTTGAGCTAGAAATCTTTTGTTTAACAAAAACACCCAGATAGACTTCT
Organism: Trichopoda pennipes; assembly: GCA_030448955.1. Lineage (NCBI taxonomy): Eukaryota > Metazoa > Arthropoda > Insecta > Diptera > Tachinidae > Trichopoda > Trichopoda pennipes. The sequence goes on along the minus strand of JASKUP010000056.1, from coordinate 6,597,955 downwards.
TCGTTCGACTTTTGTTTTCAAAATCAAGGTCGTTTTGAGACTCATGTTCATAAATTCTGTTTTTATAAAATTGTCTAAAATTTCTAAGTAAAGGCGTTGCAGTTCCTCATACATTCTATGTATTTCACAGGATGAGCTTTGAAAAATTTTGTTTACGTTATTTACCTCCATATTGTAAATACTTTGAAAAATGGTTAATCGTTCATATAACTCGAGAACCCGTACAACTACAGACTCTAATGATAACCACCTCTGAGGGGTGCAAAAATATTTTTGATATTGCTAATTACTAATTTTCTACTTCAGGGGGAAGCTTAAGATAAGCATAAGAAGAGCAAAGCGCAATTGAATGACAAATATATTTGACACCAAATAAATTAGGAATTTCATTCTTAAATAATCTGGCAATGGAATGATTTTTGGCTGTCATATTTGGAGCACCATCTGCTCCGAATCCTATTTAATTTTCTTTGTACAGTATTTTGTGTTTTTGCAAATAACTTTTTAAACAATTAAATATTGTTAAAGCTTCACCACTCTCCACTTCAATTAAGCCAGTAAATAAGTCTTGTACTCTATAATTTATAGTTACCGGTTTACTAAACAAAGCGAGTTTTTATTGCTTACGTCGTTAGACTCATCTACACATAAGGAGAGTTTCTACTGATTTAGTATATTGCAAACGAATTCAAATTGGGTCCGGCCTAAAACGGTTTTAGGCACATAGTTTTTGTTCTGCCACATGCAAGATTAGGTGTTATTTTTGAATCAGAAATGGAGGATTTTAGAAACAAAGTTAAGTGAACCGTACACAAATATGTAAGGTTGTGTTCTGCAAAAAACGCACTTAAATGGAGTTCTAAGTTTTTTACACTCCTCATCTCATCTGAAAGTAAAAACTGTGATTAAATTTTTGTTTGGCTGCAACTTATACAATTCGCTTTGCTTATGTGCTTTTGGGTTGATCCGCTCTGCCAAGAATCGAATAGCATATTGTACAAAAAATTTCCTCCTCACCTGATAATTTTGTTGTTATTGTTACCTAACTAAAATTGTTCAACAACAAGCTGATACAAAACTTAACTTCGCTATGTAGTACAATTACAATGAAATAAAAAAAATCATAATTTTTATAAATCAGAAATCATAATTTAAGAAAGAAAATCATCGAATCGTATTTTAGTTAAAAAATCATCAAAAATATGATATAATCATCATTTTGGCAACGCTGCTCATATAACATTTATCAACCGTTAGTTGACTACAACAAATATTGATAATAAGAAATAAACAAAAGCAAAATTAGTGAGAAGTTTTCTATTGGAAAATCAGTACATAGAAATTTGATGAAGACAATAAAGAGATTTATTTGAAAAATGAAAATCAATTAATAGGAATTTTTCTTCATTCTTGTCGCAATAAGTTGACCGTAAATTTAACGCTATGTGTGTGTTCAGCCATTAGTGGTTACGTCAAACTTTATAAGTAGCTGTGACATTTATAAAGTATGAAGTTTGTTTAAATATATGTATGCATATGTACATATATACAAATATGTATGTGTAGCGGGTTATTTAACTAGAAGTTTGTTTTTGAATTGTGGCAACACCAACAACATGATTGTTTTGATATTGAGTTTTTTGACGTATTCGTAGTAGATGTAGATGCATTGGAATTAGTTACAATGAATTCAATTTCGCACGAAAATCCAGCAATAAAATTTAATTGAAATAAAAACAAACACACAAAACAAAAAAAAAAGAACGTTTCGGATAAATTAAAATAAATTCCTTTCGAAACAATTCATTAGGAATTGATTTGAGAATGATAGCAAACAATTCAAATCCGTTTAAAATCTATTTAATGTTTTAAACGCGTTTGGCTTGTTTAACAAGTTGCTGCTTTTTGTTTATAGATTTGGAAATTTTTTCCCAATGATGCCAGATGAAAATAATCTTACAGCTACATTTTTCCAAATGCTGCCAGAGGTTTAATGCAATTCCAACTTATTTATAACAACAAGTTAAGGCTTCTAATGCTTTTTTCGAAACTCTATCGAGGACTTCTTTTCTTTTACCTCAAACAGTTCCAGCAAACACGTCTAAATTGATTTAAATAAAATTTGTTGTAGCCTGCACTTTAGTGCACTGTTTAATATAATAAACCCTTTTCGGCCAAAATACATATTACAATTCTGGGTGATTATTTTCTTCAACCTAAAAAAAATGCCGCTTAAATGCTTCATGTGTTAACAGCTTCAGTTTATATCATTAAATATCGGGTTTTCCAATAAGAAGTTTGTTTCTAAATTGTGGCAACACCACAACTTTTGACGCATTCATAGTAGAAATTTCGAAAATTGTTACAGTGAATTCAATTTCGCACGAAAATCGCATTGAAATAATTAAAATTCACTATGATAATCAAGGTTCTGTTAATTTGTTAATTTTTTTTTTGCAACTTCATTGTGAGAAAGATCTCCTTCTGCGTAGATTTTAACTTTGACCCTTTCGGCTTCAGATAAAGGTTTTCCACGACTCATTTAAATTACAAATTGTTGCAACAGTTTAGAAATTAAAAAAAATTATTCAAAACAACGCACTCGCGGTCAAACGTTAGTGTAAACTAACACCTATTCTGATGAGCTTAAAAAAATGCTTTGTTTTAATACAATATTTCTTTTACAGCATGTATTAAGATAACGGCACAATATTCCCGTTAGATTTTTTTTAAAGATTTTAGGTATACATGCAATTTTGAAATAAAACCGTTAGTTTTAGACAGAGATGGTAAACAAAATTATTTTAATGCCAAACCTAATCAGATGAGCGGCAGTGTAACTGTAAAATAATCAAATATTTTTTTGACTTTTATTTTTGCCAATATTTTTACGAATTTAAAATTATTTTGGGATTTTTGACAAACCTGTTTGTCTACATATGCAAATTTTACATCAAAATTTGCAACAGTAATTGTAACCGTTATTTTTTATGGCTTTAAATTAAATATAAATAAGTACTAAAGTTAATAGTACTTAGAAATTTTCTATGCATTTGCTTTTTATTATTAATTTTCTTTTAAATATTTTTAGTATTATGATTTAACAAATGACACTGTTTAAAAAAAAAATATTAAATCAAAAGTGATTGATGTGTTTTTATTTGTTCTTTTTTTTTTCTTTTATATTTCTTTATATAAATTTTACATTGTGAACGTTGTTTTTTAATTAAGATTATCAAATATTTTTATATAAAAAAAAATAATAATAAATTCAATTGCTTTTCAAGATGTCTGCGTTGTTGTTAATAATTTCAAAAATTTAAATATTTAATCAAGTTTTTGTTGGTTGCAGTATTAAGAAAAGAAATGGAATGAAAAGAAAGCAGAATAATAATATTCATCAATCAGACGTTGTTTAAAGTGCTTTATTAAACTCAAGTGTTTCTTATCATTTCAGTTTCAAAAGCGCTACACTATTTAATTTGAATGTTATTTTTAAATACAAATAAAACCCCCATTATTGGCTTTTAAATATTTAAATAATTTATCACTGTCAGTCATTTATGCGTAGTTTATCTATTTTACTGTTTTTTTTTCTTTTTGTAGTTGCAGTTGTAATCATTTTGTAAAAAGTTATTTAACGTTTTCTTGGCTTTATGTTTCTTTTTTTTATATAAAATTATATAAGTTTAAGTTGGCAACACTTTTTTAACCCTCGACCATTTTGTCAGCTGTTAAGAAATTTATGTGAGTAGTTTTGTTTTACATTTTAACATCAAAGCCTGCCTTCATATTCTGAAAACTGGGGTCCATTATGAAGCGCTCACTTTTATTTAAATGGATACGTAAATCAACAAAATTGCCGTATTTGGAGTGATAGGTGTATTGTTTCACCCGTTGTTACATCCTTAGAAACTGACTGTTTGGCGTGCTTTATGGGCTGGTGGAATCATTGGTCCGTACTTTAAAAACGCTGCTGGTTAGAATGTTACACAGTCATTGGTGAACTTACTGTTTTTCTTCATCAATTGAACAACCATGATGTGTAGGAGCTGTGATTTTAGCAATACGTTGCAACATGACACACAATTCACGCTACAATTGATTTATTGAAGGTAATGTTTAGTAACCGGCGGCCAATTCACGTTTCGCAACTAAACAATGCCTTTAATAAATCAATTGTAGCGTGAATTGTGTGCGGCATGTTGCACCGTATTGCTAAAATTCACGGTTGCGAAACGTGAATTGGCCGCCAACATGCGCGATAAGATTTACGTCGGTACCTATCTGCGTAAGTCGTCGTAACCCGACGATGGATCAAACCATTTGCGTAATATGTAGCGTGCACCCACGCCTAAGGAAGCCGAAGATATAATTCTATGCAACAGTTCATTCCTAGTTGCAATTTCGAAAGTTTCGGAGCAGGGCCGCCAACCTCTACTCCTTGCTGAAGAGTTGGAGACTATCCAACTCCTAGTCCAAAACTCATGACAAGCATGTTTACTGGAGCCGGATCATTAATCCTTTATTCTCAGTAGAGGTCAGATGATCCTGATTCCTTACTTAAAATTCATGAGGGCCTGTGCAACCATAACCATCACGATGCTGCCGAAGGGCCAAAAAAAAAAAAAATGATATCTGGCAAATGTCCACCACGACCACGCTGAAAGGTGTCGATTCTACCCCCCGGGGGCACATTTATATGGTCTTTATAGAACTTCGATTATCTAGACCTGTGCAACTGGGGGAAAAAATGGAGGAGTCCAGTCCCCTGAAGGCAGCAGGGGTCAACTGGGAGCTCCACGTTATTTCCACGGGAATCAGTAAGCCCCAGAATTTCGTTATTTGTCTCTTTAGACATTTAACTGATCTCTGGCTGATTATTGAGGTTGGCCCCTATATGGGAGTATCGTGGTGGTTGTGGTTTTGCGGTCTCATACCAGATTTGTTGTTGAATATGGTGGCCAGGATAATTTCGCCGTTAATGACACAATGAATGATTTAGTCCAGTGAGCATGCTAGACATGTGTTCTGGACAGGAGTTGGAAAGTCTCCAATTCTTCAGCAAGGAGTGATGATTTGCAGCCCTGCTCTGGAATCGTTAAAGTTGCAACTAGGAAAAACCTAGAATTAGTCTTCAGCTTTCTAGGACGAGCATGACGTTCCTATTTATGCATAGTGGTTCGACCACCATCTGATTAAGGCTCCATAACCAGCCGCAGATGTAAATCTTATTACGTAGATGTCGATTCTTTCGTCAATGTTTTTAATCACTTTTTTTTTTTTTGGCAAAATTGCGGTCCAATTTCATTAATCTCATCACGAATTTTCAGTTTTAAGGTTGATATCGATTCGATTGGCTCCGCATAGACTCTATACTTAACATAGCCCCCACAAAAAATAACCCACTGGTGTTAAATCACACGATCTGGGTGGCCACTTAACTGTTGATGGTCGTGAAATTATGCGATCGGGAAATTTAATTTGCAATAAATTGATCGTTTTATTGGCTGTGTGACATGTGGCAACGTTCTGTTGAAACCGCATGTTCGTGATATTCATGACGTCAATAATAGGCCAAAATTGAGCTGTTAGCATCTCGCGATAGCGTGACTTGTTGACTGTTACCGCAGTTTTAGCCTCATTTTCGAAAAAGTGACAGTGACACATGCATGAAATATGCAAAGGTTTCTCAATAATTGCTCTACGATTTTCAGAAGCCCAAATGCGGCAATTTTTCTTGTTGACATACTCTGACAAGAGAATATGGACTGCGCCTGAAAAAACGATTTTTTCAGAAAAATTAGCCGGCTTTTCCTGAATGATTTGAGCGTATATACGGCGCTGTGAATGTTCTGTCGGCTACAGTTCCTGCACCAGTTGAACCTTTTAAGACTCCAAAGTCAAATCGTGACACAAAATTCGTTTTGTTGAGAACGTTGAGGAATTGATAAATTTTGATCTGCTTCAACACTGTGGCTCACGACTGCGATGTTTTCAGTTTAAAGACCCAGTCGAACACAAGCTGGTTTTCCTACATTTTGTATCGACCCTGTCGACTCGAATTGAATAGCGGTCTCCGAAGGATGATTATGATGTCCGTTAATTTAACAATTGCCAATGCATCTACTAAGAATACGCCACAATTGAAAAAAAAACTTCTTGTCGAAAACTCCGATACAAAAAAACAGTAACTATTTTTTATTTTAATTGCTTTTAAGGGTTTTAAGGATTCCCATTGGAATGCATTTTTTTTAACTTTATTTAATTAGTTTTTCACGATAATTTTTAATAAGGTAACGTTTCAAACCATCCGCTACGAAATCCTATGAAATTAAATAATAACAACGAACCTGTTCTTTATCTTAACACTTAAGTCTAAAAATAATATTTTTCTTAAAAAAGATCAAATTGTTAAGTAAACGAGACTTAATTAAACTTAATTATTAAACAAATATTTTTTTTATTATTATTTTTATTCTTTTTGGGCAAAACAAAACACCCAGTTATTGATTCAAGTGTCACTTTACTGTCAACTGACCTTACTGAAGTAGTTAGTTGCTAACAACAACAACAACAACACACACACAAAGTAAAACAAATACTGTACCACGACGTTAATAGTTTTTGTTTGAAAACAAAGAAACAACAGCAACAAACAAACTCTTTTCAAACACTTTATTCAATTTACCACTTTGCGAGTTTTTTTAATTTTATTGTTAACAAATCAATAGAAATCGGTATCCGGCTGCTCTTTTTTTTGTTGCTCTTGAGGTTCTCTTTTTTGTTGTTGTTGTAAAGCAGCACTTTGCTGTTTTGTTTATTTTTTATTAAGAAAATCAAATTTTTATATAAAATCACTTAATTCGTATTTCAAGTGTGACACAACAACACACTGGCTCTGATAAATTTGCTGAAAGCTTTGATTGAGTTTTTGTAAACGGCGAATTATATTGAACTTTTGTGCTAAAAGCCTGAAAGAAGAAAACGTTAATGCATTAAGTGAGATTCTTGTTACTTGTCGCACCTTCCCCCCTGGGGCACATGTATGGTCTTTATGGAGAGCTACTATGTAGACCTGTGCAACTGGGGGAAAAAGGGAGCCCAGTCCTCTGAACTCAGCAGGGGTACAACTGGAAAGTCCACTTTATTTCCACGGGAATCAGTGACCCGCAGAGTTCCGTATTTGTCTCTTTAGACACTCAACTGTTCTCTGTTCTCACCACGATACGCCCTTTATGGGCGCAGATGTAAATCTTATCACGTAATGTTACTTTTCGCACCCATCCAACACACATTATTATGTTTTTACGGAATCTCACCGTCATTACATGTGTCAACGGGGGTAAAAGGGAGCCCAGTCCCCTTCAAGGCTAACAGGAGTCAACTGGACAATTCCACTATATTTTCACGGTAATCAGTAAAGCCCCAGAATTCAGCTATTTGTCTTTTTAGCCTTTTAGCTGTTCTCTATTAGATTATTGAGGTTGAATTTTCGGGAGTATCGTGGTGGTTGTGTGTTTCGAGGCCCTCCTTTCAGTTTGTGGGTCGGATCATTCACAATGATTACAATGAATGGTCCAGGTCCAGTGAGCATGAATGCCGCCTTGTTCTTAAATTATATTAAGCTTCATGTGTTCTGGACTAGGACTTGGATAGTCTCCAACTCTTCAGCAAGGAGTGAAGGCTGCGGCCTGCTTTGTGCTTTTGAAGTTGCAACTAGGAGTGACCGGAGGATATACGTATCTGAAGACCTTCTAGGGCGAGGATGACGCTACATTTCGTCCGCACTGGTATGATCCACCATGTGGTTATGGCTAGGTATAGACGTAAATCTTATCACGCATGTTACTTGTTACACAACCCGGGGGTACGCAGTTTTGATTGATCTCTTCCCTATCTTGACATGTGCCTTTGGGGGTAAAAGGCGGCACCTGTTGCCTCGGCTAGCAGGAGCCCGATACTGGAAAAGACATAAGGCTCTCGGAGTCCGACCAGTAATTTATAAGCACAGCTGGTACCACGGGAACCAGTTGCCCGCAGGGCTACGTCCCTGTTTTGATTTTTGGTGAGGCCACTCGGAGAGCTACTTGGTGTCTGTGGTTTAAATCGGGCTTTGAAGGAAGTTCCGGAGAGGTGTTAACAAAAAGAAAAGGTTAACATCCAAGTAAGTATCCTAGCTGCGCTTGTATTAGGACCAGGCGTAGTTGGATAGTCTTGGACAGAGTCCTGCTACTGTGTTTTCGAAAATTGCAGCTAAGGCGTATATGCACCTAGTGTGTACGCGTTTTAGGGGGTGGGTGGTAAGACCATCATCGAATTATGGCCACCGATGTAAACCCATGTAAATCTTGTCACGCTCTCTGGTACTTGTTACAGTTCCGCTCGGAAAAATGCAGTCAAGACGTATGTCTTTCTGATCTTGAGCCCATCAGTTGGCTGGGCCGACGGGACCCCGAAATTAAAAGAGAAATAATTAAGGGCTCCCGAAGTTCGACTAGTCACTTTTTACACACACACACACTACGGGTACTACGGGTACTACGGGTACTACGAGAACCAGTTGCCTGCAGTGCGGCCCCACATGGAACAACGTGGCGGGTTTTATATCGGTTGCTTTTGAAAAGCCTCCGATGAGATGCTACCACATAGTAACATCCAATGTCTTCAGCTTTCGAGCAAGGAGTGGTGGCATGGCCCTGCTACAGCGGTGGGTATCCATCTTAGGAAGCGTGTGATTCCAACTTCCCCTTGATTGATTTATTTTGTTTAAATGTATGATCATTTTGTAGGCGGCGTGTTTTTGAAGACAATTAACTTTTGTTTGTATGTGTTTAAAGACCGTGGTTAACTATTCTACGTAAACCTGCTCCCTGGGGGCACGCAGTTTAAGTGATCTCCTTCACACCTTGACATTGTAGCCTCTATCGGGATGATGGCGAACAGTCGCCTAGGTTAGCAGGAACCTGAAAGTGGGAGATAAGGATTTTCTAAACTTTGTTTCTAAACTTGCTACTCAAAGTGTCGTTATGCACTCCCCCCGGGGGCACATATATATGGTCTTTATAGAACTTCGACTATCTAGACCTGTGCAACTGGGGGAAAAAGGGAGTCCAGTCCCCTGAAGGCAGCAGGGGTCAACTGGGAACTCCACTTTATTTCCATGGGAATCAGTAAGCCCCAGAGTTCCGTTATTTGTCTCTTTAGACATTTAACTGTTCTCTGGCTGATTATTGAGGTTGGCCCCTATATGGGAGTATCGTGGTGGTTGTGGTTTTGCGGTCTCATACCAGATTTGTTGTTTAATATGGTGGCCAGGATCATTTCGCCGTTAAGGACACCCTAGGTGAATGATTTAGTCCAGTGAGCATGCTAGACATGTGTTCTGGACAGGAGTTGGAAAGTCTCCAATTCTTCAGCAAGGAGTGATGATTTGCAGCCCTGCTCTGGAATCGTTAAAGTTGCAACTAGGAAAAACCTGTTGCTAGAATAAGTCTACGGCTTCCTAGGACGAGCATGACGTTCCTATTTATGCAAAGTAGTTCGACCACCATCTGATTAAGGCTCCATAGCCAGGTGCAGATGTAAATTTTATCACGTAGTATCGTTATGCACTTTAGGGGAGTTAGTAAACGCATTAGGTAAAACACGGTCAGGTAAGAGCCAACATGCCCAGATACTGACGTTAATCTGTATCGCATTTACGTTAACGTATGAATTTACAACAAAAAAAAAAAGTCAGATAGAGTTCTGTCCTACTCAGAAGAATCTTCACTTTTGGCGGCTTTAAGGAATTTTGAAGTTTTTTATTCTGTTGTTCTTTTCGTGTACTTTTGACATTTTGTGGAAATTTTGTGTTTTTTTATTAAACAAACGTTTCAATCTTTTTAAAAAATTCATTTTTTTAAGTTGATTTGAATTTTTTTTAAAGTAAAATTTCGATATTTTGTAAATTTCGATTTCATTTGTAAAAGAAATTTAGCATTTGCAGAAGGAGGCACTAAATCTGAGAATAAATCTCGCCGCCTTAAATGAAACGTGGCATTTTAAAGCTTTTCTAAACAGAAAAGATGAGACGGCTCGACATCTGCCATAAGCCAGTCAGCTGTGGACTGTTGGTGCACAGTTTTGGCTCCACCTTTTTTAAAGAGTTTTTCTACTGTCACATACATTTTTTTTTATTTTTTAATTTTAGAACATCAGATAAATTTTAAGGAAATATTTTAATGATGACATTTCAGTGAGCGGGAGATCAGGCGGGCGGCATAAACAACAAAGAATTTTTATATTTTTATTTCAAAAATTCATAAAACATGATCAACACTTTTTGTCGTATCAGTAAAATTTAATCACTTTGGCACATGCCGTAGTCATTATTATTATTGTTGCTGCTGTTGTTGTTGTTATTATTATTGTGGTATGGTGTTTCTTTAGTTTTTATTTAAGTTTTTTTTGTTGTTGTTCTTGTTGTTGTCAACATATTATTATAATAATTGAAATTAGTTAAAGAGATATCTGTTTTATACATCAGTTTAGGAGGAGTATGAGAATTTATTTTTTTCGTTTTAGACTCTTTTTTCTTATAAATGACACACAAGTGTCATATGTCTCGTTTCATTTGCTATTTTTTATATTAAATATTCTTGTAGTATCAAGTTGTTGTCGTTGTTTTTATTGTGCGGTTTTGTTTTTTTTTATTCAAGTGCTTGCAGTGATTTGTTCATTTTAATGAAGATGATGTTCATTTATTTCAATTGTCTTAAGTGAAATTTGTCAAGATGTTTAATAAAAATCTCTTCTACCTTGAACAAAGAATATTATTTAAAATTTTAAATAATTGAATAAAGAATTTGGTTTTTTATGTGAACTAAATATTTTAAGGAAAATTCTAAGCTCGCAGTCTACTTCACCGCTAGTGAAAGGAGGAAATATTGGGGTTTTTCAACGAGAAATTTGTGGCAACATTCAACAACACATGATAGTTTTGACAGTTAGATTTTTGATGCATTCGTTGTACATGCATTGGCAGGTGTTACAATGAATTCAGTTTCACAAAAAAAAAAAATTTTTTTTAAAGAGAAGTAGAACTTCAGGCCACAATGCGTCTTTAGTCCAGTAACGTGCTACATATTTTAGGAAACGGATTGAGAAGAGATGAAACAGGTGGTGAAGGTAGAAGGATAGTCGGAAATTAACTGTCGTATAAGACAGCAAAGCGACCAGCGACCCTGCCATCATCACTGAGCAGCCCCACCGACAGTCACTTTTTATTTTGTAGTGAAAAAACCAAGATCTTCGTTGGGAATCGAACCCACAACCCCCCGACTGACAAGCTAGTACACAACCTACTAGCCTACAGGGGCAGAGTGTGATTTGTTTTACATCCGCGCCTGACCATTAGTCTTAATCAGATGGTGGACAAACCACTATTGTATAATTTGGAACGTCATACATGCGTCCTAGATAGCCGAAGCCATAATTCTATGCAACAGAACCACCTAGTTGCAACTTTAATGATTTCAGTACAGGTCTGCAAATCATCACACCTTGCTTAATAGTTGGAGACTTTCCAACTCCTGTCCAGAACACATGTCAAGCATGCTCACTGGACTAGATCATTCACTTTGCGTGTCATTATCAGTGAGATGATCCTGGCCACCATAGAAAACCATTGGATATGGGGCCGCAAAACCACAACCACCACGATGCTCCCATATAGGGGCCAACCTCAATGATCAGCCAGAGAACTATTAAATGTCTAAAGAGACAAATAATGAACTCTGCGGGTCACTGATCCCCGTGGAAATAAAGTGGAGTTTCCAGTTGTCTCCCTGTCTGACTTCAGGGGACTGGGCTCCCTTTTTCCCCCAGTTGCACAGGTCCAGATAGTTGAGTACTCTATAAGAACCGATAAATGTGCCCCCGGGGGTAGCCTACAGGGGCACACAGAAACTGCGTTAAAACAATTAAAATCCATTATGAAAATGGCGGCCTGTTAAGGTTACATTTCGAATCGTCATTCTGAGGCCGCTGTTAGGAATTTGGTCGTTAAATTTGAGTTGACAGGCTCGATACAAAATGTGCGAACACCGACGCGTGTTCGACCGTATCGTTCATCTGAAAACAACGCAGCCGTCAACCACAGTGTTGCAGCAGATTTAAATTTGTCAATTCCTCAACGTTCTCAACAATTGTGGTTACACAAAACTTCCACATGGTGAATTTTGCTTAAGGATTTGACTTTAAAGCCTTACAAGGTTCAACTGGTGCAGAAATTGAAACCGACCAACCATTTACATCTCCGTAGATGCGCTCAATTCATGCAGGAACAACCGGCTGGTTTTTCTGAAAAAATAACTTTTGAAACGAAGCTCATTTTTATTTGTCAGGGTATGGCAACAAGCAAAATTGCCGCATTTGAGCTTCTGCAAATCCTAGAGCGATTATTGAAACGCTTTTGCATGCTGAACGAATGGTATGGTACGCTATGTGGTCTGTGTGATTTGATTTACATCCCCACCTGGCCATGAAGCCTTAATCAGATGGTGGATCTAACCACTGCATAATTTGGAACGTCATGCTCGAGCTAGGAAGCCGCAGCTATAATTCTGTTGCATAGAACTTACTAGTTGCAACTTCGATGATTCCAGAGCAGGGCTGCAAATCATCACTCCTTGCTTAAGAGTTGGAGACTTTCCAACTCCTGTCCACGACACATGTCTAGCATGCTCACTGGACTGGATCATTCACCTAGCGCGAAACCACAACCACCACGATACTCCCATATAGGGGCCAACCTCAATAATCAGCCAGAGAACTATTAAATGTCTAAAGAGACAAATAATGAACTCTGCGAGCTTACTGATTCCCGTGGAAATAAAGTGGAGTTTCCAGTTGTACCCCTGCTGACTTCAGGGGACTGGGCTCCCTTTTTCCCCAGTTGCACTGTGTCTAGATAGTCGAAGTTCTATAAAGTCCATATTTTTGTGCCCCCGGGGGGACGCTATGTGGTCTGGAAGCGTGATTGGATCATAATTTTTTTTTCGTAGATGAGGCTGGAAATGCGGTAACGCTACTGCAATATGCTAACAACTCAATTTTGGTTTATTTATTATCACTGACATGTTTCATCCGGACGTTGCCACCCCTGTCACACAGTCAATGAAACAATCAATTTATAGCAAATCAAATTTCCCGATCGCATAATTTCACGCGTGATTTAACACCACGGGATTATTTTTTTGTGGGGTTTTGTTAAGGAAAGAGGTCTATACGCAGCCAAGCGATTCGATTGCAGCCTTAAAACGTGCCAAATCAAAATATTCAGCCTAAAAAAACTAGTTTTTTTAGGTTGAGGTTTAATTTGACTTTAGCTTAGGTAAAACAACAAGTTAAAGCTTCTAATGCTTTTCTCAAAATTGTAGTGAAAATGGGCTGCGTCTAAAAAACTGATTTTTTCCAGAAAAACCAGCCGATTGTTCCTGAATGAATCGAGCGAATCTATGGTAATGTCAATGGTCGGTCGGCTTTAATTACTGCACCAATTAAACCTTGTAAGGCTTCAAAGTCAAATCCTTATGCGAAGTTCACTATGTGGTGGTGGTCTTGGATAATCCCAATTGTTGAGAACGTCGAGGAATTTGGTTCTGCTTCAATGCTGTGACTTACGGCTGTGATGATTTCAGTTGCACGACCTGTTAGCGTTCACACATTTCGTATCCAGCCTGTTGAATTAAATTCTAAATATCGGCCTTAGAAGGACGATTATGTTGTCCGAAAATATCACGAATTTTACGAAATGTAACATTAACAGAATCATGATTATCATAGTGAATTTTAATAATTTCAATGCGATTTTCGTGCCAAATTGAATTCAGTGCAACAGTTGCCAAATACGTCAAAACACTAAATTTCAAAACTATCATGTTGTTGGTGTTGCTACAATTAAAAAACAAACTTCTTGTTGGAAAAAAAAACCCGATACAACTCTTCTGTTACGAGGGCTGCTATTTGTATTTGTGGCCTAAGGATGAAAACACAAGCATTTAAAGACAAAATCTATTTTATTGCTTTTCAAAATATTCTCCATGAAGATTTATACACTTTTGCATGCGTTGGAACCAATTTTCAAAGCACTTTTTCCACTCCGATTTAGGTACTTCTAAAACATCGGTTTTTAATGCAGAAACTGCTTCTTCAGGTGTAGGAAACCGTTGTCCACTTAATTTTTTCTTAATGTTCGGAAACAAAAAGAAGTCATATTAGGTGCCAAGTCAGGGCTGTACAGCGCATGATCCATCAATTCAAGGTTTTGCCCTGTCAAAAACACCATTGTTTCAGCCGATCGGTGACAGCTCGCATTGTCGTGATGCAGAATGATGCGTCTTTGAAACTGAATTTATTGTAACAATTAACAAAAATTGAAACAAATAATTTAGAAACAAACTTCTTGTTGAAAAATCCGATGTTTAATGATATAAATTGAAGCTGTTAACACATGAAGCATTTAAGCGACATTTTCATTTCAATCTTTTTTTAAGGTTGAAGAAAATAATCACCAATAATAATAATATGTATTTTGGCCGAAAAGGGTTTATTATATTAAACAGTGCACTAAAGTGCAGGCTACAACAAATTTTATTTAAATCAATTTAGACGTGTTTGCTGGAACTGTTTGAGGTAAGAGCAAAGAAGTCCTCGATAGAGTTTCGAAAAAAGCATTAGAAGCCTTAACTTGTTGTTATAAATAAGTTGGAATTGCATTAAACCTCTGGCAGCATTTGGAAAAATGTAGCTGTAAGATTATTTTCATCTGGCATCATTGGGAAAAAATTTCCAAATCTATAAACAAAAAGCAGCAACTTGTTAAACAAGCCAAACGCGTTTAAAACATTAAATAGATTTTAAACGGATTTGCATTTTTTGTTATCATTCTCAAATCAATTCCTAATGAATTGTTTCAAAAGGAATTTATGTTAATCTGAAACGTTCTTTTTGTTTTTGTTTTGTGTATTTGTTTTTATTTTAATCAAATTTTATTGCTGCCAATGTCTCCATTTAATTTTATGATATTTCATGGTTGTAATACTAATTTCATTTAAATCATTCATAAATTTCATTAAATTAATTAAAATTCAAATAGGAAATTACACATTTTTAAACATACACAAGTCTTGTGTACATTTTGACACAATTAGTGCTCATTGTTTAACATGTGATTTTTAAAAGAAAAAAAAATGTATTTTATAAAGCTACTGGTATTTTCAGTTTTTATTTTTGATTTTTTTTTTTTTTTTTTTTTGTTATTTTTAATATTTTGTGGGCATGTTATTGGATGTTTTTTTAATAGGCCTCCTATCCATCCATCAAACAAAAAACAAAAAAAAAAAGAAATTAAAAACTTTTATAAATCAGAATAATTTATTACTCAGTTTTATTAATTAAATTTATTTATTCATTTTTTTTTTTGTTTATTTAACACAAAATAGTGGGTGTGGATTTTTTTATTACCCCATAATATTTTTTATTTTTTGTGTTATTAAAGACAGCTAACTTTTTTTTGTTTGTTGTTAAGTGATCTAATGATGTTGTTGTTGTTGTTGTTTTTAATAAAAAGGTGAAAAATTTTTTTGATTTATTTGAATCAAATTTTTTTTTTTTTTTAAATTTTTTTCTAAATATTTAGTGCAGCGAATATGATTTTTTTGCTGACAATTTTAGTATTGATATAAAAAAAAATATATATTTTAGTATTAAACAATTTTATTATTTAGAATCGTTTTTGAGTTAATCTACTACTTGACTATAAATCCCTTCAAGTCTAGAGGCATCGTTATGCAGAAGAGACTTTCACGGTTCATAATTAGACCTGACATTTATATAGACAATCAGAGAATTGAGATATTCTTTTAGATATAAAAATCAGCATGTTCTTTCTTTTATCCCATTTCTTATTATTCTAAATAACCTTCTTTGTCAAACTTTCAATCCAAAATACACTTTTTCGCAGCACCATCTCTCATTCGTATTCATTCAGAAATACACCCAACCAGTTGGTGGTGGGATCCAAACGGCAAAACATGTATGATACGCTCAATCACGACCTTGCAACAATCTCCAAGTGGGGTCATGTGCCTAAAGATGATTTTTTTTTAAAGAAAAGTAGCACTTCAGGTAACATGGCCTATTTAGTCAGGTATCGTGCTACATTCCTTAGAAAAGGGATAGAGAAGAGATGAAACAGGTGGTGAAAGTAGAAGAATAGTCGGAAATTAACTGCCGTATAAAAGACAGCACAGCGACCAGTGACTATGCCTTCACCGCTGACCAGCCCCACCGACAGTCAATTTTGATTTTTGTAGTGAAAACAAAAAAAAAAAAACACCAAGGTCTTCGTTGGGAATCGAACCCACAACCCCCACAGTGAAAAGCTAGTACACTACCTACTAGCCTACAGGGGCGCCTAAAGACGTTTTAAATGCCCGTGAGACTTCCGTGTGCTACATCTGTTATTATGGATGATATAAGTATTAAGAAGTCGGAAGCTCTTGATGTTATTCGTATGAAAATTCAGTGTGATGTTCGATTAACTAAACACATTGTTAACACATTTTTTTTAATTTTTTAAGAAGCCTTCAAGTGCCTCGGCTTTCTAAAACGATGTAAGGAATACTTCACTTCATCCGATCTTTGTACTATTGACACCTCCAGTCAAAACTGTAATACAGCTCTCATGTATGGGCAGGCGCTGCCAAACCTATTTTGGAATTGGTCGACCAAGAAGGGGTATAAAGCTTTCTCTCTCTTTCTAATGGAAAAAACAAAAGTTGAGCAACAAAAGTTGAAGTGTGTAAAACCGCACTAAGGGAGCCCAGTCCCCTGAAGTCAGCAGGGGTACAAGTGAAAGCTCTACGTTATTTCCACGGTATTCAGTAGCCCGCAGAGTTTCCGCTATTTGTCTCTTTAGGCATTTAGCTGTTTCTCTGACTGATTATTGAGGTTGACCCTTCGAGTATATCGTGGTGGTTGTGGTTTCGCGGCCCCATACAGGTCTGGTTTTTTTGGTGGCTAGGATCATCTCGCCTTTAATAACACGCACTGGTGAATGATCCAGATCCAGTGAGCATGGTAGTCATGTGTTCTGGACAGGAGTTGGATAGTCTCCAGCTCTTTAGCAAGTAGTAGTGGTTTGCCACCCTGCTCTGGAATCATTGAAATTGCTACTAGGAAAGACCTGTTGCTAGAATTAGACTTCGGCCTCCTAGGGCGTGAGTGGCGCTGCTTTTCAGTCACAGTGGTTTGACCACCATCTGATTTAGGCTCACCAGGCCAGGTGCAGATGTAAATCATATCACGAAATGTTTACAAACACTACTCCCTCTTTTCTCCTCCCCATAAGCTAATTTTCTACTTCTGCCACAATTAATCGCATGAATAGGGGTGATCTTTTGAGTGCTGGTCAAAAAAAAAAAAAAAACAGTTGGAGTGGCCCGATCCATTTGAACTTAAGCTCCTAATTCGATTTGTTTTGAATTTATAACTAATCAAACCTTGTTAATCTGTAGAAGTAGAAGAAAATGTGTAATTTTTTTTTATTCTTTTAAAATTTTAATAAGTTCAATTAAGTTAATAAGAATAATTAAATTAACTTTCGAGTCAAGAAAATAATAATTTTTCGTTTTTTTTTTAAAGTTCTTAATTGAAAATAATTTGAAAAATTCAATTATACTTATTTGCAGCCAAAAGAGGAGATCATTGATTAATGAATCAATACTCACTCACATCAAGTACTCAGAGGTCAAGTACGAGTATGTTCGTTACAAACTTAAAATTTAATTTATTTTATTTTTGTCTGTGTTAAAAAAAAATTTCTCATGCTCCAGCTCGCTCTCATCAGTCATATTCTTCTGTTTTCTTTTTTTGTTTTTGTTTTTATATTTTATGGGTTTCGTTTGAAATCTATAAATGATAAGCTTGAGATTAATAAGGTTGGCTGTGTAATGAATAATTTATTATTTTAATAGTTACGAAATATATTTGCGGTATTCGAAATAATGATAATAAATAAATTATGCTTTAATTGGGCTGTTTTATTTATTTTTTGGTTAAGATCTTTCAATCAATAAAATAGGAAACAGAGCTGGGATTTTTTTTTATATTGTATTAAAATACTAAAACTGTTTCAGTTTGTGTATGTTGAAGAGCAAACTGATTTTGTAAATTACAGTGTAGACTCGGTTAAAGCAACCTTTGATAAGTGCAACACATCGATATTCGCAACATTCAAATTCTTCACATTAAAAACTCTTTTAAAGCAGCTTTTCAAAAATAAAACAAGAGCTCTTTTCTGATTAAGCTCTTGCAATTAATAAAATAGGAAACAGAGCTGGGTTTATTGATTATTTTAAAATGCTAAAACTTTTGTAGTTTGTGTATGTTGAAGAGCAAATTGATTTTGTAAATTACAGTGTATATTCGGTCAACGCAACGCAACCCATCAGTGCAACACATCGATATTCGAAACATTCAAATTCTTAACATTGGTGCCTCTGTGACCCAGCTGTGCAAACTTTTTTTTTTAAATAAATAAATTCAAAACTATAAAAAATTAATTTGCGAAACTTTTGTGCCAGAAGTAGAATTATTTCTTAAGTTTCGTTTTAATTCTTCATAAGTTATCCTTATCCACACATTGGATGGGCAAATTTGAGGTTAGAAAGTAAATTGCCTATTAAATGATTCAATTTCAAAAATTAAGCTGTCATTCTTAAATATTTATTTAGCAAAAAAAAAAAAAAAATCAAACGTTACTTTCTTGAGCCGAAAATTTTAATTGTAAAAATTTACTATCAAAATGGTAAAACTTTCACTGTATCACTTCTTACAATTGCAGTTGCATTTCCTCGTAATTAGGCTCCCTCTGAAACCACCGTGTGTAATTTAATAGCAAAAAAAAAAAACGAGGCTCACTGTATTGTTGCTGATAATAGACCAAAACAATACGATCGCGGTACTGCACAGCAAAGTGCTGAGAATGAGCCTGACATCAACTTGTCAAAGTTGGCGACAATTGAGCATCGCTAAAAGCACTTTGCGCAATATTTTGCCTACAGATCTTCGTCCTCACTCCAAAAAAATTTAAACTTGTTTAACAATGAAAACCGGTTTGTAAGTTGGCTGTTTGAAAAACTGAGCGAATACACAAGGCATTTTTCACTAAAATCGTCTTTAGCGAATAGGCCCATTTTTAATTAAGCAGTTATGTGAACAAACAAAATTGTCGGGCTTACAAAATTCATAAACAGTCTTCGGAAAACCATTTTATCGAAAGAAAATGACCGCAAGGTGCGGTTTGTAGTCAGGCAGGCGGCATTATCGCACCATATTTGTTCGAAAATGAGCAAGGAAACAACGCGGTAACCTGAAAACCTGGCCGCAATTGGCTAATTTTGACATCAGCAACTTTAGGCTTCAGCAAAACGGCACAGAGAGCCATACAGTCATCCAAACCAATAACAATAAACAAGGTGCCCCTGTAGGCTAGTAGGTAGTGTACTAGCTTGTCAGTATAGGGGTTGTGGGTTCGATTCCCAACGAAGACCTTGGTTTTTTTTTAACTAAAAAAATAAAAATTGACTGTCGGTGGGGCTGCTCAGCGATGAAGGCAAAAATGTACGCGTTTCGGGAACAAGTTCAAATACAGCCCACATGGCGTCGAAGCTCCAGAGAATTAATAGAGTTGGATACCCTACCTAGTGTCCCCAATAAGCCTATTGGCCCTCTTCTGTACGCTGTCGAGCAACTCCAAAATAGAATTTGGAGTGCCGGCCCATACATAAAAGTTATAGTCCATTAAATATTTAAAGTAGGTCAATCGATGACTCCACAGTGTAATGCAGGCCTTAAGCTGGTTTTTATTACTGATCAATCTGTTTTGCAAACAACGTACGAGTTTGCCTCATAAGTGCTCTCGATATCGTTGATATCTAGGCTTTGTGCAGATTTTTTTGATCTGCCTTGAAACAGTTGTCAAGCAACCGGTTTTTTATAATCAGTTATGCGTGCTTAGTTTCGTTGTCTTGATAAAACTTAAAATTATCAGCAATACGCAAGTTGCACGCGCTTTCCTTAACATTAGTCTTTAAAATGTCGAGATACATGTATGTTATTGTCCATGATACCCTCTATAAAGTGTAGGTTTCGGATACTTCAAGCTGCCATGCAGTGACACAACAAAACTGAAAAACCTTCACTATGCTTCACTGTTTTCCTAGTGTTTTTGTGCAAAAATTCTTTACTGTGTTTTTGCCACTCGTAACACCTGACATCGAAATCAAACAAACTAAATTTGCTTACGTCCATAAGAGGAACCTCTGTAAGATGGTTAAGATGCTGAAAAGAAAAGTCAACATAACGTGACATATAAATTTAGCCGTGCTTCAAAACCGAGAAATATTGCAAAGATCCAAGCGATCCTTTCTATTTTTGACTCTGCCCACATGATTTCTTTTACGCCAGTCGGTCATGCAAAATGTTTTTTTCTTAAAAATTCTTCTTAATCTTTTCGCATAGACTTCCTTGCCCGAATTGCACGCGGTCGACCAACTTCAAAATAGACTTTGGAACGCTGTATTACAGTTTTGGATGTAGGTGTCAATAGTACAAAGATCGGATGAAGTGAAGTATTTCTTACATTGTTTTAGAAAACCGAGGCACTTGAAAGCTTCTTTAAAAATTTGATAAATGTATTTAGTCAATCGAACATCACACTGAATTTTCATGCCAATAACATCAAGAGCTTTCGACTTCTTAATACTTATATCATCCATAATAACAGATGTAGCACACTTCCGTCTCACGGGCATTTAAAACGTCTTTAGGTGCCCCTGTAGGCTAGTAGGTAGTGTACTAGCTTTTCACTGTGGGGGTTGTGGGTTCGATTCCCAACGAAGACCTGGTTTTTTTTTTCACTACAAAAATAAAAATTGACTGTCGGTGAGGCTGCTCAGCGATGAAGGCATAGTGACTGGTCGCTGTGCTGTCTTTTATACGGTAGTTAATTTCCGACTATCCTTCTACTTTCACCACCTGTTTCATCTCTTCTCTATCCCTTTCCTAAAGAAGAATGTAGCACGGTACTTGACTAAATAGACATTGTTGCCTGATGTGCTACTACTCTTTAAAAAAAAAAATTCTTCAGCTTAAAAATTTTGCTTTCTACTCTCCAAACAACTTCCATTGAATGTTTTGCTACATTTGGAGAGATGCATCTTGTCATTCCAAAGAGGTAGAACGGAGGAGTAATGTAATTTCTAGCAAACTGCACGGATATTCTTCAATATTTGTATTAAAATGTGATAAAAATAATTAAATTTCTGTAGAAGAAAAGCTTTTTGGCACAAATTATTTGAAACAGAGGTTCTGGTATTGAGCAAAACATAACATCTCTCAATTTACGTAATGTTGTGTGCCTGCTAGCAAATGCTTAAAATAAAATAAAGCCCAGTACAATTTTAAGATTAAAACACTCTAACATTTACGATAACGAGAAAAACAAATTTGCTTTTAAAACAAACAATACATTAAATAGACTTTATAGCCAGATAAAGTCGAAACTAGATAATGAAGACAAGTCTAATATAGTATATAAAATAAGCTGCAATGGGGACGAGTCCAATATATTGCCAGAAAGTATATGTTGGAACAACAAGGACAAAACTCAAGACAAGGTTAGCATCACACAAATCTGATACAAAATCTTGCGAAAAGCAAACAACACAAAAAACTGCACTTGCAGCCCACTGGCTACAACAGGTCACAAATCAAATTTTGAAAACATCAAAATATTATCAAGAGAGAACAATTATAAAAAGAGATTTACGCTTGAGAGAGGAAAACTGACCTCAAGCCAAAAAAGAATAAAATAATAAATATTTAATATTAATATTTTTATACTTTATTTCATTCAAATATTAAATGCAAATCATAATTATTATTCATTTTGCTGGAATATTTCCTGTAAATATTCTATATTCTGCTCTGTATTACTAGTGTCCTGTAGCAATGCCGGCATATAGGTCTGAATGATTCACTTTCCATTGACTTCGAATGCTACAGTTGAAAGGTTTTGACGTTGTCAATAATATATGAAATAAATTTTCATTTGTAGAACGTCGTGGCATTTTTCTGGTATTACGTTCTCTGAAAAAATCTATAACTCTTATTTCTTTTTTCCTGGCTTCCTCTGATAAATCAGCCAGAGAATAGCTAAATGTCCAAAGAGATAAATAGTGAACTCTGGGGCCTACTGATTCCCGTGGAAATATGTGGGTTGTCCAGATGGCTCCTACTAGCCTTTAAGGGGCCTGGGCTCCCTTTTACCCCGCAAGACTATTGCTACAATGAATTTTAATTTCGCACCATTCTGTTAAAATTACATTTCGTGAAATTCGTGATATTTTCGAACACAACTTAATCTTCCTTCTGAGACCGCTAGGCCAGATACAACATGTACAAATACTAACACGGGTTCGGCCGGGTCATTCAACTGAAAACATTGCAGCCGTGAACCACAATGTTGCAGCAGCTCAAATTTGTCAATTCATCGACGTTCTCAACGTAATTTTTTTTGTTTGTTTTAAAAGAAGCAGCACTGCAGGCAACAATGCCTATTTAGTCAACTACCGTGCTACATTCTTTTAGGAAAGGGAAGAGAAAGAGATGAAACAGGTGGTAAAAGTAAAAGGATAGTCGGAAATTAACTGCCGTGAATATGCCTTCATCGCTGAGCAGCCCCACCGACAGTCAATTTATATTTTTGTAGTGAAAAAAAAACCAAGGTCTTCGTTGGGAATCGAACCCACGACCCCCATACTGACAAGCTGGTACACTACCTACTAGCCTACAGGAGCTCCTAAGGATTGGACTTTAAGGCCTTACAATGTTCAACTGATGCAGGACTTGAAGCCGACCGACCACTCACATCGCCGTAGATTCGCTCATTACATTCAGGAACAACAGAAAAACATTTTTTCAGACGAAGCCCATTTTAACTTGTCAGAGTATGTCAACAATCAAAGTTAGCACATTTTGGCTTCTGAAAATCCTAGAGCGATTTTTGAGAAGCCTTTGCATGCACAAGGTGTCACTGTATGGTGCGTTATGTGGTCTAGAGACAGGCTTGGGGCGTTTATTGAAGATGTGGCTGGAAATGCGGTAACTGTCATAATGGATTACGCTATCGCGAAAAATGTAACCTTATCACGCATTTCATAAAATATTATTTAAAAAATCGTAATTTAATTGAATTTCAATTTGGCACAAAAATAAAAAAAATTTTTCAATTATATTTCTCTTTCACTGTGCACGTCGCACGCAATTGATTTTTGACATTAATTAAATAAAGATTC
The DNA here is from genome assembly GCA_030448955.1 of Trichopoda pennipes. NCBI lineage: Eukaryota > Metazoa > Arthropoda > Insecta > Diptera > Tachinidae > Trichopoda > Trichopoda pennipes. The sequence goes on along the minus strand of JASKUP010000056.1, from coordinate 6,574,547 downwards.
AGCAAAACTTCTCAAGGTTATCGCCACCTTTACGCACTTTTTCTTCGTAACAAATTTCGTTTATTTCAAACATTAAATAAAATGAATAAATAAAAAAACAAAAAAGTGCGAAATTAGAAATGCTTAACGATTTGCAATAGTTTCGTACGTTTTTGAACACACGTTACGTTGTTACCCATTTGAATTTGTAACAAGTTCACACTCAACATGTAAAAAAGTGTAACGAATAATCCAGCAAAACACGAACGGCGTAAACAGACAGATAATTTATGATCATTTCATGCGTAAATTGTAAATAAGATTTTTTTTTCGTATTGAATTGCATTGACACAGTTTTTTTCTTCTTCTTCTTCTTCTTCTGTTTTTTGTCTTTGGACTGAATAGATTAAAATGTTTTTAATTTAATCTAAATATTTACAAAAAAAGGGTTTTGCAAAAGCTCAAGTTAGTCTTGGGAAAACGTTTAATACTTAAATAAAGGGTTTTCCAACAAGCAGTTTGTGTTCTAAAATGGCAATTATGAATGAAAAATTATATCTGGCAAATGTCCACCACGACCACGCTGAAAGATGTCGATTCTTTCATCAAAGCTTTTAATCACTTTACGGATTTTAAGTTTTAAGGCTGAAATCGATTCGATTGGCTCCGTATAGATTCTATCCTTAACATAGCTCCCCTGTAGGTAGAGTACTAGCTTCTCAGTATGGGAGTTGTGGGTTCGATTCCCAAGGAAGGCCTTGGTTTTTTTTCACTGCAAAAATTGACTGTCAGTGGAGCTGCCCAGCGATGAAGGCATAGTCACTGGTGGCTGTGCTGTCTTATACGGCAGTTAATTTCCGCCTATCCTTCTACTTTCACACCACCTGTTTCATCTCTTCTCTATCCCTTTCCTAAAGAATGTAGCACGGTACTTGACTAATTAGGCATTGTTGCCTCAAGTGCTACTTCTCTTAAAAAAAAATAAAATAAAATTCCAGTGGTGTTAAATCACACGATCTGGCTGGTCACTTAACTGCTGATTGTCGGTGAAATTATGCGATTGGGAAATTTGGTTTGCATTAAATTCATCGTTTCATTGGCTGTTTCAAATGTTGCGCCGTCCTGTTGAAACCACGTTTCAGTGAAATTCACATCGTCAATAATAGGCTAAAATTGAGGTGTTAGCATCTCGCGATAGCGTGATCCAACGACCGTTACCGCATTTTCACTCTCATCTTCGAAAAAAAAAGGCCCAATCAGGCCTCTAGACCACATATCACACCATACAGTAACACGTTGAGCATGCAAAGGCTTCTTAATAATCGCTCTAGGATTTTCAGAAACTCAAATGCGGCAATTTTGCTTGTTGACATACCCTGACAAGTGAAAATCAGCTTCGTCTGAAAAACGGATTTTTCCAGGAAAACCAGGCGGTTGTTTCTAATCTACGGCAATGGGAATGGTCTGTCAGCTTCAATTCCTGCACCTGTTGAGTCTTGTGAGTTTTCAAAGTCGAATACTTACGCAGAATTCGCCTTGTTGTGGATAACCCAAATTGTTGAAAACGTCGAGAAATTGCCAAATTTGGCTCTGCTTCAACACTGCGGTTCACGGCTACGATGTTTTCAGTTTAACGATCCGGTCGAACACACCTTGGCTAAAATTTAGCGACGAAATTCTTAATAGCGGTTTTAGGAGGACGATCATGTTGTGCGAAAATGTCACGAATTTTACGAAATCTTACAAATTTTACGAAATTTACAAAATCTATTTTATTGTTTTTCAAAATATTCTTTATGAAGATTTATACATTTTTGCAGGCGTTGGAACCAATTTTCAAAGCACGTTTTCCACTCCGATTTAGGTACTTCTAAAACATGGGTTTTGAATGCAGAAACTGTTTCTTCAGGTGTCGAAAACCGTTGTCCACGTAGTTTTTTCTTAATGTTCGGAAACAAAAAGAAGTCATATTAGGTGCCAAGTCAGGGCTGTACGGCGGATGACCCATCAATTCAATGTTTTGCCCTGTCAAAAACTCCATTATTTCAGCCGATAGCTAACAGCTCGCATTGTCGTGATGCAGAATAATGCGTCTTTTCTTTGACTTTTCCCGAAAATTCTCAAAGACTTCTGGCAAACAAATAGTGGTGTACCATGCCGAATTAACCGTCCTACATTGCTCTTATGGCACAGTCGCCACATGACCGTTAATGCCGAAGAAACAGGCAACCATTTGCTTTGATGTGCTTCTTCCACGAACAACTTTGGTGGGATTTCGCTCGTCTTGAAAGACCCATACGGTGGATTGCTGTTTTGTTTCAGGATCGTATGAGTATATCCATGATTCGCCACCTGTTGAGATATTACAAAACTGCTTTTGATGCAACTTGAGCGAATTTCTGCAACATTTTCTTGCACCAATAAACACGAGCATTCTTTTGTGCGTCTGTCAGATTATGCGGTATCCAATGTGAACAAACCTTTTTCTCAAGCAACTGCTCAATGCAAGATTTTATTGATGCTTGTCATACTAATCCCTACAGATGCCTCAATCTCGCCTATTTTTTTCTCTTGTTTTTTTAAAGAGAAGTAGCACTTAAGGCAACAATGCCTATTTAGTCAAGTACCGTGCTACATTCTTTGTGATAGGGATAGAGAAGAGATGAAACAGGTGGTGAAAGTAGAAGGATAGTCGGAAATGAACTGCCGTATAAGACAGCATAGCGACCAGTGACTATGCCTTTATCGCTAAGCAGACCCACCGACAGTTAATTTTTATTTTTTTTAGTGAAAAAAACCAAGGTCTTCGTTTGGAATCGAAACCACAACCCCCATACTGACCAGCTAGTACACTACCTGCTAGCCTACAGGGGCACCACATGACGATCATGCTTTATCAGCTCATGCACAGCTGCGATGTTTTCTGGCACAGCAACCGTTGTTGAACGACCTGCACGAGATTCGTTCTGGAGTGATTGTCGGCCACGATTGAATTCGTTATACCAGTTTTTAATTGTACTGTAAGAAGGTGCTTCATTCATCTGTGCACTGTTGTCGTGTCGGGCCACGTCGAAAGTTATGAAAAATTATTGCACGAAAATGTTCACGTGTTAATTCCATTTTCTCCTAAGATCACTTTTTCAACCTGCTACCACTAACACTAACAACAATAAAATGTCAAAATGTTTTGGTTGAGGTTATGTTTAACAATGTGAAGGTTGCACTGGAAACATCAGCTGGTGCCTAGCAACAGTCAGTGTTACCAGGCCAGGAATATAAATAGCAGCCCTCGTAATGAATGTATAACATTACAAAGACTCTAGACATTCTTGAAAATATGGAAATCTACAAAACAAAATCTTTTAACAGAGACGTTATAAACGAAAAGGTAAACATGACCTCCGACACAATTTTCACACCACTAAAACTTATCATACACTCGAACAAACGGAAAACACCTTCACCTTCAAAATAAACAAATATAACTTTAACTACAAATAAATTCAAGTTGGCAAGTTTTAAAAGTTTCAAAAGTTTATTTAAAAATAAAAAGCCAAAAATATAAAAATAATATTTTCCACAATTTGATTGGTTTCCCTTTTAAACCATAAATATTATCCAGCGTTGTAAATAATTTTTATGGACTTTCTTAGGTGTAACCACAACTTAATTATTAACCTTTACACTGTGCTAAAATTAATTCTCAACTTATTCAAATTTCTTTTTTATTTTATATAAAACCACAATACAAAAATAATTTTAAATAATTCATAAAGTTCATACACACAAAACTAACAGGCAGGCAGGCAGGCAGGTCTTGCTGGTTTGGTCAGGTTTAAAAAAAGAAAAAAAAAAAGAAGTATTTTCACAATGAGTAGGCAAAAATGTTCACACAAAAAAATTTTTAACTTTTTAGATACTCGCGTTCATGATAACTTTTTTCTTTTTTCTTTTTTCTTTTTTTTTTTTTCATTAAAATCCATGAAAAAACAAAATAAATACATAAATGAAAATAGAAATTTACTAGCTTAATTGTTTTTTTGAGGTTACGTCATGCGGCATTTACAAAGAGCCTCCATGTTGGATAATTATTTCTGTTACATTTTTTTTTGTTCACTTGAACAAAATTTTTAATTAAAATAAAAAATTAGCTCGTTAATTAAGATTCTGAAGTTACGTCATGTCTTGCTTCTAGCACGTAGCAAAATGCTAATTTGTTTCCACTATAAGTATATAAATTTTAAAGTGAATTTAGCATTTTGCTGTGGGCCAAAAATAAAATGTTTCATTTTCACAATATATATTTATTTATTTACACAGATTTTGAGCTTACGTCATACGGCACATATAGAATTTTATAAGTTTTGTAATTAATTTCATAATAAAAACTTTTTAAATTTATAGTTTAAAATGAAAATTTTGCATTTCGTAACAGTTTTGCAGTTACGTCATGTGGCTTTTGTAAAGATATTGTAAGCTGGAATATTACTCTAGATGTAATAAAATACTTTTGTTCATTTTAAAGGAGAATTAAACTGTGTTTTTTTTAATTCAAACATAAAATAAAACGTAACTGAGGTTACCTCATCTGGCACTTTAAAAAATTCATTTTTCTAAAAAAAAAAAAAAATGTTGCATCTTACAGTGCGAAAGAATCAAAAACTTATTCATTCATAGTTTAAAAGAAAATTTTGCATTTCGTAACAGTTTTGAAATTACGTCATATGGATTTTCTAAAGGTATTGCAAGCTAGAATATTACTCGAGATGTAATAAAGTACTTTTGTTCATTTTAAAGGAGAATTAAACTGTGTTTTATTTAATTCAAACATAAAATAAAACGTAACTGAGGTTACGTCATCTGGCACTTTAAAAAATTCATTTTTCTAAAACAAAAAAAAAAATGTTGCATCTTACAGTGCGAAAGAATCAAAAAATTATCCATACATAGTTTAAAAGAAAATTTTGCATTTCGTAACAGTTTTGCAGTTACGTCATGTGGCTTTTCTAAAGATATTGTAAGCTGGAATATTACTCGAGATGTAATAAAGTACTTTTGTATTTTTGTTCATTTTAAAGGAGAACTAAACTGTTTTATTTACTTCAAACATAGAATAAAACGTAACCGAGTTTACGTCATCTAACACTTGTACATAATTATATTCACCTTTAAGAAATGTTTCCTTTTCTAATAAAATTGTAACATCTTTTAGTGTGAAGGAATTAAAAAATTATTTAATTTAGTACGATTTTTCCAATTACGTCGTAAGTTACAAATGCCAAAATACTTTTTATATTGAATTTTTGTTTAAGGTTTCATATGAGATTTTGCAATTTTAAAAGGAGATCGCAATATTTCAAAGATTATGAGATTACGTCATACGTAAGCTTTATTTTTCAGAAAATTTTGAATTTTTATTATAATATTTTCTTAATTAATCACATTTGTAATAAGAATTTACCATTTATCGCTAAGTAAGTAAAATTTGCCTTTGCGTCATATGTAACCCTTAAAGTTTTACGAGTTTTTAATTTATTTTCATAATTAAAACTTTCATTCGAGCTGAAGAACTTTAAATGAATATTTAACGTAGTCTAGTCCACATAAAAAATAATCATTTCTAAGTCGGTCAGAATAAATTTATTTCTTCAATTAAAATACAGTTTTATGTGTTTTTTAAGATTTTGAGGTTACGTCATGTGACACTTTAAGTTATCGGAGCATGAAAAATTGTTTGAAAATAAGAATATAGCATCTCCAAGTGGGCCAAAATTACAGTAGCCCAAGCAAAGACTTAAAATAAGTAAACAAGTTATGACCACGCGGGCATATCACATGGTACAGTTTTACGATTTACGTCTAGCTTCTTTAAGTCGCACTATCTTGGAGGTCAATTCACTGCCCCAAAACGTGAAAATAGGCAGTTAGCAAACGTATTTTTTAGTAAATTAATTGTGGTATGAGCTGTGTTATATGTTGCCGTTGCCGTTCTAATTGTGACTACAGCTGCTGCACATCATTGATGTTTAAATGATGAATGAAAAAGTAACCTTTAAAGATGTACGGGCGGGCCAGCACATAAAGTAACAACAAACAGAGAGCTTTTGGATGTAACGGTGTCTCAGCATACACTTGAGAATTATCATCATTCCAAATACAGCAGTTTTCTTTATATTTTCTATTCAAACAAAAATGAGATTTAACTTTAAATAAAATACGCTTTTAAAAATCGGAATCAACTGCATCCTGCCTTTGGGCTCTATATGCACAATTTGGAAGCGTTGCTGAGACGTAAGTCTATTCATGTTGAAGTGCCAAACCAAACTAAACATAAATTACCTGGCAAGATGGCTGCCAATCAAAAAAGTGTTGCCCGATGCTTTGAGGAGCAAAAATATCTTTTCACAAAAATTGCAGTCATGTGAAATAACTTGATCCTGCAAACTTAGAAAGGAGCTCTTTGAATTTCTGGTTAAGAATTGAAAAATTAGATTTCATACTTCTGTTTCAGTTGATAAAGTATTTAGAGACGACTAAGGGTAACTTATCCCAGCGAACAACTGTGTGATTCGATTTACATCCGCGCCTGGCGATGAAGCCTTAATCAGATGGTGGATCAAACCACTGCATAATTTGGAACGTCATGCTCGTCATAGGAAGCCGAAGCTATAATTCTATGCAACAGAACTTTCTAGTTGCAACTTCGATGATTCCAGAGCAGAGCTGCAAATCATCACTCCTTGCTTCAGAGTTGGAGACTTTCCAACTCCTGTCCAAAACACATGTCTAGCATGCTCACTGGATCTGGAAACATTGCACCAGGTAGGTGTTATTAAAGGTGAAATGAACCCGGCCACCATAGAACCATAGACTGATATGAGGCCGCGAAACCACAACCACCACGATACTCCCATATAGGGGCCAACCTCAATAATCAGCCAGAGAGCAGTTAAGTGTCTAAAAAGACAAATAACGGAACTCTGCGGGTCACTGATTCCCGTGGAAATAAAGTGGAGTTTCCAGTTGTACCCTTGCTGACTTTAAGCGACTGGGCTCCCTTTTTCCCCCAGTTGCACAGGTCTACACAGTAGCTCTCCATTAAGACCATATATGTGCCCCCGGAGGGTATCCCAGCAAACATTTGTTATAAAAACGAATAATTTAAAAAAATAATAAAAAATTTTTAACTCTTCAAGTTATCTTTCTAAATTCTATTTCTATTTAATTCGCCGCTAAGTTTGCAATTGTTTGTCGTTTGACATTTTTACTAAAAAAAAGGAAGTTGGGAAATTTTAGGCATGGAACGTTATACTCTTGAGCAAAGAATTTTAATTGTGAAAATTTACTGTCAAAATAGTGAAAATTTCACTGTATCGCTTCGCAAAATCGTAATCAGACTTCTTCTGAGACGGCTGTACGTAGTTATTCGCTAAATTCGAGGCTTACGATCTTGTTGGTGATATCAGGCGAAAACAATACACTCGTAGCGTCTTATAAAGTTAAAGAATTAAAGCCAACCAAGCAATGGTCGATCGGTTTTAATTCTTCGAATGGAAACAACACTTTTTTCCAAAAAATTACCTTTAGTGATGAGAATCATTTTTAATTAGGCGGTTATGCAACCAAACAAAATTGTGACATATGGGACTCGTAAAATCCACAAACAGTCTTTGAAAAATCAGCACATCCAAAGAATGTGACTGTTTGCGGTGGTTTGTGGTCAGGGGGGCATCATCTCATCGGTACGTTTTCTTACGAAAATGAGCAAGGAAACGCCATCACGGTAAATTATCTGCGCTACTAAACCACAATAAACAATTTTTTGTGGAAGCAATTAGCTAATGCTGAAATAACTTTCCTTTGATTTCAGCAAGACAGCGCCACACAGCCACCCAAAAAATGTAGTTATTGTATAAGAAATGGTTCGGTCGCCTAATTTTCGATTTGGCAATTTCAATTATACGCCTCGTTTTTGAGATGTAGCACAGTGGAATTCTTTTCTCTGGGGCCATTGAAAGATCAGGTTTACGCGAACAACCCACAAACAACTGACATTCTGACAGATGAAATTCGAGATGAGCGAAGTTTTGTTGCAAAATTTTTTTTAAAAATTTTGTGAAAAGAGTGGTCGCCTGCGGATGTGCTACTTAATTGCCAATTTTTTTTTTTTACTTTTCGTTGGTGTCAATAAAAAAAATTGCCAATTTATTTCCTAATCTCAAATTTACATTTGAAAAAACAAAATGGCGTCACCAGTTAAAGCTTGTGTGAATTTTTTACGTATTTTACTTTTGTGAGAAACGTAAGTCAAGAATCAGAAGTAAAAAAGAACACAAATTATGACAAGACCACACATTTTTAAGACGTCGATTGAAACATAAAAAACAATTAATCAATTATTTTTATCTCTTTTTATGGTTTTTATTCTCAAAATTTTTCCATTATTTCTTTTACAGACTTTTATCGACAAACACTTACAAAAGTCAATTTGCTTTTTATAAAATAAAATTCTCATGCTGAGAATCTATCCATCTAACGATTTAGATAAAAAAAAATGATTTTTTTTTGATTAATTAAAACTATTGTTCATTTAAAATCACAAACTAACCTCAAAATGTTTCTCTTAAAACATATAAATTTTGCGGCGAGGCGAATTTCTATTGAGTTTTTCAACAAAAAGTTTGTTTTTCAATTGGTGGTAACATTAACAAAATGTTAGTTGTGGCATTTAGTTTTTTTAACGTATTCGTAGTAGATACATTGACAATTGTTACAAAAAATTCAATTTCGCATGAAAATCGTGTTAAAATAATTAAAATTCACTATGAAAATGGTGGTTCTGCTAAAGTTACATTTCGTAAAATTCGTGATATTTTTCTTTCTGAGACCGCTATTAAGAATTTGATCGTTACATTTGAATCGACAGGTTCGATGCAAACTGTGCGAATACCAACGCGTGTTCGACCGGGTCATGCAACTAAAAACTTCACAGCCATGTGTCACAGCGTTGAAGCAGATCCAAATTTGTCAATACATCGACATTCTCAACAACTGAAGTTATCCAAAACCACCACATTGCGAATTTTGCGTATCGATTTAACATTTAAGCCTTACAACTAGTTCAACTGGTGCAACGGCTGATTTTTCTGAAAACAAATTTTTTTAAGACGAAGGCCATTTTCACTCTTTCAGATGAAGTCCATTTTCACTTTCACGATTAGTGAGAAGCTCAACGTGTCACTGTATGGTGCGCTATGTGGTCGGGAGGCATGAATGGTCCGTTTGTTTTTTTTTTTTTTTTTTGTTTTTCGAAGATGAGACTGGAAATGCGGTAACGGTCAATGGATCACAATATCGTGAGATGCGTGATAAGACTTACGTCGGTACCTAGCTGTGTAAGCCATGACTCGACGGTAGATTCAAACCACCTGGGTGATATGTAACATGCAACCAAGTCCTAGAAAGCCGAAGCAAAGTTCTATACAACAGGTCATTCCTAGTTGAAGCAGGGCCGCCAACCCCCACTCCTTGCTGAAGAGTTGGAGACTGTCCAACTGCTAGTCCAGAACACAAGGCAAGATGCTCACAGTGTCCGGATCATTCGCCCTTTTTTTCTCAGTAGAGGTGAGAGCATCCTGCCCTATTACTTAAAATTCATGAGGGCTTGCAAAACCGCAACCACCACGAAGGGTCAACCTCAACAATCAGTCAGAGAACAGCTAAAAAGCTAAACTCTGGGGCTTACTCATTCCCGTGGAAATGACGTGGAGTTGTCCAGCTGGCTTCCTGCTAGCCTTTAAGCGACTGGGCTTCCTTTTACTCCCGGTAACACATGTAGTGTCGGTGAGATTTCATCAAGACATATAGATTTGCTCCCGGGGGAAATTCCCGAGATGCTAACAACTCACTTTTGGCCTATTATTGACGACGTGGATATCACTGACATGTGGTTTCAACAGAACGGTGCCACTTGTCACAGAGCCAATGAAACGATCACTTTATTGCCAACCAAATTTCCCGATTGCATAATTTCACGACAATCGGCAGTTAAGTGGCCAGCTAGAATGTGTGATTTGTTTTACATCTGCACCGACCGCGAGGTCATAATCAGATGGTAGTTAAACTACTTAGTTGATTGGACACCAACTACGCCCTAGAAGGCCTTCAGATACGTATATCCTCCAGTCACTTCTAGTAGCAATTTAGAAAGTCCGGAGTAGGCCGTGCCCTCACTCCTTGCTGAGGAGTTAAAGACTTTCCAACTCCTGGTCCAGAACGCATGAAGCTCTTATTTATCAAGAACACGCCAGCATTCATACTCACTGGACCTGAACCATTCATTGTGTTAATTTGAATGGTCCGACCCACAAACTCTCACGAGGGTCCGAAACCACAACCACCACGATACTCCCATATAGGGGCCAACCTCAATAACCAGTCAGAGCACATTTTTTGTCTAAAGAGAGCAAATATTGTACTCTGGGGCAACTGATTTCCCGTGGAAATATGTGGATTGTCCAGGTGACTCCTACTAGCCTTTGAGGGGCCTGGGCTCCCTTTTACCCCGCAAGACACAAATCTAAATGGAATAGTAGGTTCCAAAAAGACTATAATGTGCCCCCGGGGGAGTGGCCAGCTAGAATGTGTGATTTAACACCACTGGATTGGTTTTGTGTGGGGCTATGTTAAGAACAGAGTCTATACGGAGTCATTCGAATCAATTTCAGCCTTAAAACTTAAAATCCGTGATGTGATTAACGAAGAAAAAATCGACATCTGTCAACGTGTTCGTGATGGACATTTGCCGGATATCATTTTTCATTCATAATTGCCGAACTTTTACTTTATTTTGTTTTAGAAAACAAACTTCTTGTCGAAAAAGCCTTTATTAAATAGTGTAGATAACTGGTAAATAAGTACATAAAACATCGTTTACATACTTTACATACTTTATGTACATATATGTATGTATGTGTGTATGTATATAAAGTATTTATTTTCTAATACTGATGATGTTAATTTGCCGAGCGTAGTTGCGTTACCCCTTCGACCCTTAAAGTTTAGGTTGCGTGAGGCTCAAAAGTTAATTTCTGAGATAAACCCGAAAAAATCTCCTGGTATGGACGGCATAAGTAACAGAATGTTGAAAGAGCTCCCCAGTATTGCAGTCAGAATCATGCATGCTATTCATTTTTAATGCCATTTTACAGCTTAAATACTATCCTGACCACTGGAAGATTTCCAAAGTTAAAATGATTTCAAAACCGGGTAAAGACCTAACCAAAACCGAGTCATATAGGCCCATAAGCCTTTTACCGACTATTTCAAAGGTTTTTGAAAAGTTGCTTATGAATAAAGTGTCTCCAATGCTAAGGGATAGTGGGTGTATCCCAGACCATCAATTTGGTTTTAGAAGTAGACATAGAAGAAGTATTGTTCAGCTATTTTCATTAATGTTTCTCAGGCTTTTGACAAAGTTTGGCATGAGGGTCTATTTCTGAAGCTGACCGCTCACTTGCCTTGTAATATAAGCAACCTACTGAAAAGCTACATAATTGAACGAAAATTTTCTGTTGTTGAAGGAGACTTCGTTAGTGTATCCAAACCAATTTCCTCAGGCGTACCACAAGATAGCATTCTTTGACCAGTTTTATATTTGATATATACCTGCGATATGCCTGTAAGTGAAACTGTCCACACTTCTACGTTTGCTGATGATACAGCGTGTCTAAGTTCGCACGAAAACTCCTATCAAGCCACCATAAATCTTCAGCAACATATAACTCAGTTGGAGTTGTGGTTAAAATTATGGAGAATTGACGGGAACGTTCAAAAGTACATTCATGTGACCTTCACCCTGCGAAGAGATAATTGTTCACCCGTTCGAATTAATAATCACATTGTTCCTCACCATAGTTATGTGAGATATCTTGGTATACATCTTGTTCGTCGCCTTACATGGAAACATCATATTGACTCAAAGCTAACACAAATGAAACTTAAGCTAACACAACTACATTGGCTCATTGGCAGGAACTCGAAATTTAGCCTAGATTGTAAACTTCTAACTTACAAGAGTATTTTGAAACCAATATGGTCTTAGGGAATCCAACTTTGGGGCACTGCCTCAGCTTCAAATGTGGATAGAATTCAACGTGGACAGAATAAAATTTTACGGTTAATAACTTCCGCTCCATGGTACATCAGAAATTCAAACATACATTGTGATTTAGACATACCGCTGGTGACTACAGAAACCATCAAATACGCAGGCAAATACTTAATGAAGCTTGAAGACCATCCTAACCTCCTTGCTTGCAATATCTTGGATTATAGTGGACATAGCCGATTAAAAAAGAGGGATACCGCAGCTTTAATCCTCAATGCTACAGATGACACATCTTAGAAATATTTGTTTTGTTTTTTTTTTTTTAATGTCAATTTTTTTTACGGGACTGATGTAATTTTTTTTTTAGAATTTAAGATTTTAAAACTTATTGTTCGTTCAGTTTCTTGAAGATACAATAAATAATTATTGAAAAAGAAAAAAAATGTTTTTTTTCTAATAGATTTCTGCTGTGTTAGTGATGTTGGAAACTACATATAAAAAAATAGGAATTTTTCGATTTAAATGCTATTCAGGCTGTCAAATTTCAGGCTTTTTTAAATTTCAATCATGAATTAAACTCATTTCTACTTCATTTGAATTTGGCAGAGAAAATCTATTTATCTATTAAATATTTTAATTAAGAAACCAGTTTTATAAACAAATAAAAAAGTTATAAAAAATTAAATATGTACATACATAAATATGGTTATACAATTTGTTCCAATTGCTTTTGCTTCTTTCTTATAAGTCTCTTTTGCTTCTAACTCTCCATTCACATTCATCATCTTTCATACTCCAGCACAATTTTTATGGCCAATAATATGATTTTATTTATTTTTCCCTTTATTTGGTTTGTCACCACTCTGCGGTGTGTGAGCTGTATGTGTATGCGTATGTGTTTTTGTTTGAAGAAAACAAAGTCAAACAAAAGTGGGCGGCGCTTGAAAAAAAAACAGCGCTACTGAAAGCCGGCATTTTTAAACTGGTTTTTTATACACACAAATAATCAAAAGTTTGATTTACATTTATATTTATTTATATTTTTGTTTTTGTTTTTCATCTTCTTCTTATTCTTGATGATTTTTTTTTTGTTAAAATCAAGTGATATTTAAGCTAGTTGTTTTTTTTATTTGCTCTAAAAGCACATAAGTATACAAGTTTTAAACGAATTCACAGGTGTCAGCGAAAATTTATTATTAATCGAAAAATATGTTAATTTTGATAATTTAATCTTTTAAAATATCAAGACAACATTTATTGTATTTTTATTAGATTTAAATGCTAAAAATATGTATACACTTTTCTAGATTCTGGTATAATAAACACGATTATTTGCTAATTGTGTAATGAAAAATAAATTATGAGAACCCTTTATAAATCACCAAATAAATTAAAAAAACTTTTTACAACAGAGCTCTTTTATTATTTAACTAGCGTGCCCGTGACTGCTTTGCAAGTCATTTCTTCGACATTTTTTGATCGATTTTGGTTCGCGGTATTGAAAAACAAAGCACGTGAACGTGATACATATAACTGAAAGTGCAAAAAACAGGGATCATTGAAAAGCAACAGGTATGGGGAACTGAAGCCATTTAAAATCAAACGGCAAATCTGGAGGAATCATAGGAATGCGTGGTTTCAACACATCGCCCTTATATTTTTCTTTTAAAATTTTTGCTTCAATCACATTTTTCATGACTTTTTTGACTACTAACATATGTCATTGCATCTGCCAAGTGTGCATACAACGCCATCTACTGGCAATATAGCATTTACAATCATGTTTTTTATGGGTTCTTGAGTTAAGATAGCGTTGTAAAAAAATGTATGTGAAAATGAATTTTCTTCATAATTTTGTAAAAAAATGTATGTAAAAATGAATTTTCTTCATAATTTTTTTTTTGGGGAAATTTTCCATAATTTTCTTCAAAATATTGTATTAAATCAAATTTAATTTAAATAAATAAGGAAAGCTGATAAAAGCTGAAGAAAATTCCAATATTTATGTTACTAAAACTCCAGTCACATATGTCATTGCATCTGCCAAGTGTGCATACAACGCCATCTACTGGCAATATAGCATTTACAATCATGTTTTTTTATGGGTTCTTGAGTTAAGATAGCGTTGTAAAAAAAATGTATGTGAAAATGAATTTTCTTCATAATTTTTTTTTTGGGAAATTTTCCAAAATTTTCTTCAAAATATTGTATTAAATCAAATTTAATTTAAATAAATAAGGAAAGCTGATAAAAGCTGAAGAAAATTCCAATATTTATGTTACTAAAACTCCAGTCACATATGTCATTGCATCTGCCAAGTGTGCATACAACGCCATCTACTGGCAATATAGCATTTACAATCATGTTTTTTATGGGTTCTTGAGTTAAGATAGCGTTGTAAAAAAAATGTATGTGAAAATGAATTTTCTTCATAATTTTTTTTTTTGGGAAATTTTCCAAAATTTTCTTGTGTATTCTTCTTATTTGGCCGGAGACCTGTCCGAATTGGTGCTAATCACCGAAATCGGTCCAGGCATTCTCGAGTTATAAGCGTAGTAACTAACATCACTTTCTTTTATATACATACATAGATATGGTTAAATGATAATACCTTTCAGAACATATAATGCAGCCAATAAATGTAGCAAACGTTTCGTCAAATTAGAGTGACATTTTTTTTTGTACAATCAAGTCATTAGACTTTCAAAGGATTCTATTCAAAAGGATGCTTTTGGAAATGTTTTCACCTTCAGTAGCTTCAAAGCTGATTTTAATGATGCTGCATCTGTGATGTTCATTGTAATAAAATTCGGTATTAATCTCAGTGTTATATCTACAATTATAAGCCGTTTTCATTACTCAAGCTCGTCGGCTACATTCCATAAAGATGGACGCCCATGCAAAACAAGCAAACGAGATGACCAGGAAATAATATGCATGATTAAAAAGGATGCATTTATATCATTATTCCTCCCCCACGGGGGCATAGATAGGTTTTTTGGAACCTACTTATGCGGGGTAAAAGGGAGCCCAGGCCCCTCAAAGGCTAGTAGGAGTCACCTGGATAATCCACATATTTCCACGGGAATCAGAACGCTCACAGAGTTCACTATTTGTCTCTTTAGACGATTAGATGTTCTCTGACTGGTTATTGAGGTTGACCCCTGTAATATACGGACTACTCAGTAGCCTTTTTTACTTTTTATTCTTTCTTTCTTACTTATTATTTCTTAAAAACTAAACTTATAATATAAATAGTGTTGCCAGAAATCTATTATTTAAATACACCACAATACTCCCCTTTTAAAATTTTCGATTTAACAATACAAATTTTAAGTTCACTTAATTTAACATTCTTGCATAACAATTTGTGCAATGGATTTAACAATGTTGAAACATCCGAAATAAACCGCCTATAAAAATTTATGACACCCAAAAATGCTTGCAAATCTTTAACATTTGTTGATATGGGCATGCTCTTTATTTCCTTTATTTTATTAGGATCCATGTGAAGTCCATCTTTGTCTATAACGTGACCCAAATATTTAATTTTTTTACAGAAAAATTCACATTTTCTTTTTGCCAACTTAAAACCTGCCTTATTTAATATTGAAAGTACTTTTCTAAGACGTTCCTTATGCAATTCTCCGTTCGGAGCAGTTATAAGAATGTCGTCCAAAAAAACAACAACGCCTTCAATACCCATTAGCAATGATTCCATAATCTTCTGAAAAATTGCAGGTGCCGATGCTAGTCCGTAAATTAACCTTGTATATTGAAAAAGGCCCTTTGTGGTTGAAATCGTGGTATATTTCCGTGAATCTCTATCTAAAGCTATTTGTTGGTAAGCGGTACTCAAATCTAATTTCGTAAACGCAACTCCCCCGTGAAGCTTTGTAAAAATTTCCTCAAGCCTTGGCAAAGGGTACTTGTCGATGTGCAATTGAGGATTCAAAGTAACTTTGAAATCACCACAAATACGCACTCCACCATCTTTCTTAAAAATTGGCACTATTGGAGTCCCCCACTCGCAAAATTCAACTGATTCTAATACCCCAAGTCTAACTAAATTATCGATCTCTCTTTCAACTTTCTCCCTCATTGCTAGAGGTAACGGTCGTGGTCTAAAAAATCTTGGCTTAGCATCATCTTTCAAGTTTAATGTTGCTGTGGTACCTTTAAATAATCCTAATGAACCATCAAACATATTTTCAAATTCTTTTAAAATCTTTGTTTCCTCTCTCAAAACCACCTCGCTTGAAACACAATGGAAGGTATTTAAGATTAGTTAGAAGACCCAAATTAATCCACGTTATAAAAAAGTTACTGTAAAACTTGGCGTAGCTAGTATTTTGGCCTGGGAATGTTCTTCAGGCACAAACGGCACAAACCCGATTCATAAAATAATTAATCGTATCGTTTATAAAGATATCCTTCAAAAAGTGATGCTGCTACTTGACGAAAATGAAATACTTCTAAGGTGGAGGAACCAGCACGATAACGACCCTAAACACACATCTAAATGTATGAAAAATGGCTCCTTGGCAACAATACTAACGTTTTAAAGTGGCGGGGGCATAATCGGCGAAAAATCTGTGGGGAAAATTGAAGAGCTAAAACTAAACAGCGATAACTAAAAATATGAATGAAGTCTTAAAAAAATGCGGAAACTGCCTGGAAAGAAACCAATTTATATGATTTAATTCATCGAAGATGTGTTGCACTTTTAAAAAACAATGAATATGCATAACTGTTAAAAACGCTAAAAGATCCACAATAGTGAGACATCTGGCAACACTGGTTCTTAAATGCAATTTTGTGGTTTGAGTAATTCGCTTTTATAGGTCGTTTGCAATATTGCCATACAAACTAAATGAAGTGTAGAAAAATCAAGTCGAATAGAATTGAAGAATCTTAAGTCGATGCATAAATTCTTTTTAAACACAACACAAAACAACACAGATTAAACAAATCCAAAGTGTTTCAAATTTTATAGTAGTGCAAGTTAGCAGCAAGAGAGGGCTGGGGCGGACTTTACAAATACAAAATTTGTTTTCAAATAACATTTCAATTTTTGTGGTTTGAAATATTACAGTTTGCTTTCAATTCTTTGTTGCTCTTAATACAAACATTGGTACCTGTTAGTGTTAAAAGCAACAAAACCTACATTCCACATTTAAACAAGTCATGTTTGTATCGTGTGGGCGATATGAGATATTAATTTTTGACCAGTTTATTCGCCTTCTTTATATCGCTTTACCCAAGGCTTTGTATGTTCCGTTTATTTTTTTCTCTTTCTGAATAGTTAACAAATTAGAAAAGTTGGTAAAGGGTTTTCCAACAAGAAGTTTGTTTTCTAAAACAAAATAAAACAAAATGATTATTCTTTTATCAAAGTTTTTAATCAATTTTTTAAAAAATGGTGGTCCTATTTCCTTATGCACATCACGAATTTTGAGTTTTAGAGGCGGAAATCGCTTCGATTGGCACCGTTTAGACTCTGTCCTTAACATAGCCCCACAAAAAATAATCCAGTGGTGTTAAATCACACGATCTGGCTGGCCACTTAACTGCTGATTGTCGTGAAATTATGCGATCGGGAAATTTTGGTTTGCAACAAATTGATCGTTTCATTGGCTGTATGATAAGTGGCACCGTCCTGTTGAAACCACATGTCAGTGATATCCACGTCGTCAATAATAGGCCAAAAGTGAGTTGTCAGCGTCTCGGGAATTTCCCGAGCGTGCTGCTGAAACTACATGTCATTGATATTCACGTCGTCAATAATAGGCTAAAATTCAGTTGTTAGCAACTCGCGATAGCATGATCTATTGATCGTTACCACATTTCCAGCCATACATACACGCGCACCATACAGTAACACGTTGAGCATGCAAAGGCTTCTCAATAATCGCTCTAGGATTTTCAGAATCACAAATACGCCAATTTTTGCTTGTTGACATGACAAGTGAAAATGTTTTTTTTTTTTTTTTCAGAAAAACCAGACGTTTGTTTCTAAATGAATTGAGCGAATCTACGGCAATGCCAATGGTCGGTCGGCTTCAATATCTGCACCTGTTGAACCTGGTAAGGTTTCAAAGTCAAATCCTTACGCAAAATTCGCCATGTGGTGGTGGTTTTGGATAACCGCAATTGTTGAGAACGTCGCGGAATTGAGAAATTTCGATTTGCTTCAACACTGTGGCTCAGTTGAACGTTGCGTTGCGTTGGTGTTCGCACATTTCGTATAGAGTCTGGCGACTCAAATATAACCACCAAATTCCTTATAACGGTTTCAGAAGTATGATTATGTTTTACGAAAATATCACGAATTTTACGAAATGTTACTTTAACAGAACCACCATTTTCATAGTGAATCTTAATTATTTGAATGCGATTTTCATGCGAAAATGAATTCATTGTAACAATTGCCAATACAGCGACTATGAATACGTCAAAAAATTAAATGCCAAATTTGTCATGTGGTTGGAAAAACCCGTTACTTAACTAACATATTTGTTTTCATTAATTTATTGTTTAATCAAAAGCATTTGTGTGTGTGTGTGTTTTCAAATAAATGCGATACGATGCCTGTCAACAAACTTAAAAATTAAAAATTTAAATTGAATTCAGTTTTTCTTATCACTATTTTTCTTGCGTTTTTTTTTTTTTGTCACAAATTCAAATTTTTCTGTTCCGTTTCAAAATGCACTCATGTTAAAGATGAATGCTGGTCATTTTTGACTTGAGTTGTTAAACATTTAAAAAACAAAAAAGCATTTGTACACTCATTAACTTTAAACATGTTTTGACGGTTTTTGTTAACAAAATACGTTAAACAGCAAATAATAAAAATTTAAGTTCATTATACATGATGGCTTAACATGTCAAACTAATTTAAAAAAAAAAAAAAAAAAAAAAAAACAAAAACACAAAAGATCTTTTTCTTCTTTCAAATTTAAAATCTAAAATTTTTGTTTTCTTGATTTTAGCCTTTTTGGTAGTCATGTTTTGACAATTATAAAAAAGAGGGGTTAATGCTCTTAACAATTGTATTGTGCGTGTGCTTAAACAATTATAAATTGTTAACAAAAACATTTTGTGCTTTTTTTTTCTTTTTGGTAGTTTTTTTTTTTTTTTTAATTATTTAAGAAGGAAACTAAAAAAAAAAAAACAATTATTCAAGATTTATTTATAAAAGAAACATTATTATCACATACTTCTTATGTCATTCACTGTCTTTGACCGCAGATTTATGCTGAAAATATTCTTAAATGTGTTTTTCATTTGAAAATACAGTCATAGCCATATATATTTACACACATTAAAAATTTTAGTATGCTAAAGAAATAAAACAAAATTTTGGTGCTTTACGAATAAATTTGCAAATGTAAACATCTCAATAGTAAACCTTAAAATGTATAGATTATGCTAGTTTAAAATTGTAAGCAAAAAACTTGGCGGCTGTTGACTTAAATTAGGAAAAGGAAGAGGAGAGGAGAATTAATTATCTGGATCTAACGATCAAGAGGAACATAATCTCGAACAGAATCGCATATGAAATATACAGGAAACCAACAGCAACGGACACAATAATACACAACTCATCAAATCATCCCCAGCAACACAAAAACGCAGCAATCAGGCAGTTAATAACAAGACTCGAGAGAACACCACTAACACGGCAAATGTACATGAAGAAAATGGAAACAATATACACCATAGCGGAAAATAACGGATACAAAAAGCGCCTCGTAGATAACATCAAGACACAAATTGGAACGAACAAAGAACAGGAGAAGGAAGGAAAAAAATGGGCTACATTAACATATATGGGAAATTCTTTGGAAAACACAACATCAATACCGCATTCAGAACAAGAAACAACCTAGGCAGAATACTACGGAATAAAACAACCGAGGCAAATATACTAGACAAACAAGGAATGTACAAATTAACTTGTACATGCCATTATAGCTACATCGGGCAAACAGGACGAAAAATTAAGACCAGATTTAGGGAACACATTAGAGACTATAACAAAAGACTACGAGAACCAAAATCGACTCCAGAATCAAACTTCGCGAACCATATATTTAACAACAAATGTACACCAGGACATATTAAGACAACGGTTAAACTGCTTCACACACAGCACAAAGGAAGGAGACTAAATGTATTGGAAAACATGGAAATATACAAACAAAAAACGTTTGACGGACGAATAATAAATGAACAAATAAACACTGCTTCGGACACAATATTCGAACCGTTGAAACATTTTTACAGGAGAACAAACACTACACCAGCACAAAAACGTTACGCAGGTGCGCAAGACCAAGGCAATAAAGAACATCATAAACGTACAATTACAGATTATTATGTCACATAAAAGAGGAAAAAAGAAAAAACCGAATAGGTTCACACATAAACAAAACGGACAGCAAGCGTGACCGTAAAAGGATTTAGTTAGAAAAAAAGGAAAAAAAAAGGAGGAGAACGAATGGAAAAGGGAGCGACAAATTAGGTAAAACGAGACATACGGAAAAGGAGAGATGCAGGCAAAGAAGAGGAGAGAAAAGACAGAAAGGGACGAACGCAATAACACGAAGGGAGACACGAACTATATAAACACAACTGACAATAGAACGCAACCAGTACGAAAAGAACACTGAAGATGGCAAACAGCCGAAACCGGTTTGTTCACAAACCAAATCGGCCAAATCGACGGAAAACCGTACCCAAATAAAATTAAAGATAATTGAATTTGATTTTCCATGGTTGTTTGCGTTTTTTTTTTTTTGTTTTCTGCATGCTTGATTGTGTCCAGCGCGTTCATTTTTAATGTTTTATTATTATTTGTTGTTATTTGTGCGTATGTCTGTTTGTTTCTGTTTCTGACTGGTTGAAGCATGTTAAGTGATGGATTATCATTGAAAATCTTCCACGCTTCACGTGTTTTACACTTTCTGGAAATTCTCACATAATTAACGGATTTATGTTTCCAAAATGTGGGGCACTCCGGATCATATGATGTATGGTTTTCATTTCGACAATTTACGCAATATTTGCGAGTGCAGAGTTCGTGTTCTTGATTTAAACCACATTCTTTGCACTGAATGAGATTTTTGCACCATTTTTTTGTGTGCCCTTGTCTCTGGCAGTTTATACATTTCATAGGATTCGGTATGTATTCTTCAACAGGGACCCTCTCCCAGCCGAGCTTCAAGGTTTCAGGACGACAAATTAGATCGAATGTGATGATTGCTGCGCCTGTTGCAATTATCTTATCGTTCTCCTTTCTATTTATTTTCCGCACTTCGACAACTTTCTGATCACTGAGCGATGTTAGCAATTCTTCTTGAGATATATTTATTATTTTCCTAGAGAAAATGCGACCTTGAACCGTATTAAGAGTTTTGTGGAGTGAAATGTTAACGGGAATACAATCAATGTAGCTGGATTTGAGAAACTTTACTGCGACTCTGTTATCTGGTAGTTTTATAAGTAGATCACCGCTTTTCATTTCTTTAACTTCTAAGCGCTCCCGCGAGATGAAGTTAAGACCTTTTTCTACTTGAAAGACATTGTGTGAAGCTAGCGGGCGAACTTCTAGACCTTCTTTTTCTGATGTAGCAGTAGCGTCTAGGTATCGTGGAAGATTTTGTTGATTTATTGAGGTTTCTGGCAGTGGTAAAAATTCTTCTGTTCGGAGACGTTTGATTTTATTGCCTCTGGTTTTACCGGTCGAGAAATCTAGCTCCCGAAACCGGTTGTTATCCGGGGGATGAACCCCGTTCATATTGATATAAAACGGTACAATGTATTTAGATAAATTAAGAAAAAACCAACAAGAAATGAAAAAAAAAACGAATTCAAAAGAGAAAAAAAATTTAAAGAAAAAAAAAAACTTTTGACAAATAACCAAAAGAAAGTCTGTAAAAAACGAATAAGTTTTATTTAACCGTCCTAGGTGAAAAAAACACGTACGATTGCGGCAAATGCCAGACACAGACTGTGACAGTATTATTTTAATTTTTTAAGAACTTAAAATTTTCAAAAACCTCTACAGAGCCCAGACAAATACGTTAGCTGAATATCGTCGGGAAGCAATACCATGTACTTAACCCAAGACAAATGCCAACCATATGAAATTTAAAAAAGCAAAACAGGAAATGCGCCCAAAAAAGTATTAATTTCATTATCTCCCTCAAAAAAAAAAAAAAAAAAATTAAAAATTATTATTCATTTTCTTTCTTCTCGATTGCCATACATAACATTTCACATGTTGTTGCTAATTAAGCAACTGTTGTATGTTATTAAAATAAACAACAATAATAATTTTTTGTTAAGACTTCCAATTTGAGTGTTAGAAAAATAATTTGGCATTTTAAGTAAATGTTTGCTTATATAAAATATTTATGTTTATTTTCTTCTTCTTTTAGGATTTCAATGAACAATGCCCCTACTCATTATCACCTGTTAGCACAAAAAGTCAAAAACTTTTGCGTTCACCTCGCAAAGCTACCAGAAAAATATCACGCATTCCTTTCAAGGTAAGTTGACATAAATAAATTTTATCTTTTATAAAAATTAATAATCCAAATTAATAATTTTTTTTTTAAAGGTCTTGGATGCGCCTGAATTGCAAGATGATTTTTATTTAAATTTAGTCGATTGGTCATCACAAAATGTCTTGGCCGTTGGTTTAGGTAGTTGTGTTTACCTATGGAGTGCCTGCACAAGTCAAGTAAGTGTTTTGGTTATTGGCAAATTGTTTGCATTTTCAATTTGTTATTTTAGTTTTGGCTAACTACTACTGTTCTTGTTATTATTTGCAAATATTGTTGTTTTGTTATTCAATTTATTACTATTGTTTCTTTTGTTAAATTTGTTTTAAAGGTAACTCGTTTGTGTGACCTTAGTCCCGATGCAAATACAGTGACATCAGTTTCTTGGAATGAACGTGGCAATTTGGTAGCTGTTGGTACGCATCATGGTTATGTTACGGTGTGGGATGTTGCTGCTAGTAAACAGGTGGGTGTGTTAATAGATGATTTTATTTTTCATTAATAATAAATATCTCTTATTCTTTTTTTTAAATTAAATTAACAATATAATAGTTATAATTTGTTTGACCTTTTTTAATATTTTTTAGTAATTAATTTAAAGCACTAGGTCAATTTTAATAAAAAATGTAAAAAAAAACTTTTATTTTTTATTAATTTTTCGATATTTCGCCACACCGTTGGTTGGCATCATCAGGAAAAACAAAAATAATAATAAACAAACAAATTGAAAAAATTTTTTTTTTCGATATTTCGCTTTCCTATGGAAAGCTTCTTCAGGAAAAAAATTTTTTATTTTTGAAAACAAAAATTATTAACATATTGAAAAAAATTTTTGAGTAATTAATTTTAAGCACTAGGTCATTATTTAATAAAAAATTTTTAAAAAACTTTATTTCTTATTATTTTTTCGATATTTCGCCACACCGTTGGTTGGCATCATCAGGAAAAACAAAAATAATAATGAACAAACAAATTGAAAAAAATTTTTGATTAACAAATTCAAAATAATCAAAAAATTTTTTCAAAAAAACAAAACAAACAAAAACAATAAAAAACGACAAATTGAAAAATTTTTTAGTTTTACATACATACTTACAAACAAATTTTCAACATTAAAAAAAATTTCTAAATGAAAAACAATTTTTAAAATACATAACAAATTTACAAAACAATAGTATTTAACACATATGTATATTCTAACGGCTGTATGCATAAAAACTTAAAGTAGGTTTAACTGCCGTTGTTAAGCACAATTTCCTAAAGTTGTATTCATAAAACACTTTTACCTTAAAATATCTTTGTTAACTTTAAAGTAGGAAAAACCTACGTTAAACCTACAATAAACTGACAGTTCAATTTTTTTATTGAAAGTTCAAAAACCAAACAAATTGTGTTTACAATAAACTGAGCCGTTTTTTTTAAAGTGGCATAAGTTACTTTGTTATAGTCATCTTTTTATTTTAAATTAGTTTATAAAACATTTTAATTTTTAGCCATTTCAACTAGTCTGTATTTAGTTTTCTTTCTGAAACGGTTTTTTAATGATTGTGTTGAAATAAAATCTTTTTTCTCCATGTTGTGTACTGTGAAGGATATTTTCGACAGGGGGCTATTACTACTATTACTATTTTGTCCTTTACATAAGTCACTATGTGCAATAATATGCTTTTGAGTTGTGACATTCTTAGATATTTTATACAACACGAAGCAACCTCCTGAGAATAAAAAAATAAAATAATGGTAATTATGTGTAGTATATTAGATATCAGTATAATACTGTTCGGTAAACTGCACTATTCTTTCGGACTAATAAAAATAAGTCAAATAATCACAACAATACTTCACACACACTTATTACATGTTTCCATTTCTTTCACACTAAGCTCCGTAATTAATTTCCTGAGTACAGCGACTAACGCCACTTTCAAAATAAGCATTTTTGTTGCACCGTTAATTATCAACACTCCTTTCAAGCAAATCTTAATACTTCTTAACTCTTAACAAATCTCAATACTTCTTAATTTCAAATTTATTAAAAATGGAAAAAAAATTGTTCATTTGTGACTTATGTCACTTTTAATGTAAACGGCTCAATTAACAATTATACTTTGTTATTCCAAAAATGTTAAAATATATTTATTTAAACAAATTGTAGTATACAAATAATAATAAAAGCAAAAACATAACATGCCATTCAATATAAAACATTTTTACATCTTTATTTTATATTTTACAAAAATATAATTATAATTAATTATTTTAAGCAAAAGTTTTATTGATGTACATATAATTAAAACAAAGCTCGTTATCCGAATAATTATTTTTTTAATATGAACAAATTCTTTGTAAATTCTTCGTAAGCCTTGCAAATTAACCTTTTTTGGGTGCTTTGCTTTTTATTAAAAAGATTAATATAAAAAAAAAAACAAAAATATGTTGATTTTGCTGAAAAAAATGAAAAACAATTAAAACATTTTTTATGGATCTGACTACCCGGATAAATAATATTCATTTTTATACATCGTTAACTACAACGTGATAACTGAAAATAGTGGCATTGCCAGAATCAAAATACTAATTTTACTAAAGCATACATTAGCTAAAGTGCTGTTTATGAATACCATTTTTTAACAAACGTCTGTTAGCCTTAAAGTGTTTGTTAACTAACGTGTACTTCAAAGCTCAAGTAAGCGTTTTTTATGCATACAGCCGTAAAACATAAATTTAATGACCAAACGTTACAAAAAAATTAAAGTATTAATTATTAATATTATGCAGATACAGAGTTTTGTTTTATAATTTTATGCACTAAATGTCTATAATTTTGAGCAACTTTCTCCGTATCTGATTTAAAATTTATTCTTTTGGTTAATGGTACTTTAATTATTTGTAACATTTCCAACATATAATGACGTTTATAATTATTTTCTAAATTTAAAATTGAAACATGTTCAAAATTAGGATTGTGATTAACTTTAGAGCAATGCGAAGATAATGCTGTTTTTTTGTAAACTAATATTATTTCTGTATTTCTGGTCTGACCTATGTCCTGCGGTTCTAGTTTTCAATTTATTTTTTGTTGTGCCTACATAAACCTTATTACAATCTTCCTTATCATTAGCGTTACAAGGAATTTTGTACACTACATTGGACATATTTAAGTTTTGAATTTTATCCCTAGTTTTACTAAACAACCTATTTAATGTATTTGTATTCCTATATGCCATTTTGTATTTATTTGTATCATAAATTTTTGAATTCTCTATTCTTTCAGACAAGACAGGTATATAAGTTATCGATTTATATATTTTGGGTTCCGTTCCACTACTTATAACACTTTTCCTCCTATTATTAAATTGATTAATTAACCTATTAGTTAATCGTAATGGAAAATCGTTTTCAGTTAAAATATTTCTAATCTTTTCTTTGTTCTTTCTATGGAATTCTTTGTCAGTAATTGTTAAAATTCTCTCTATTAAATTATTGGCCGTGTTAATAATAATTCTTTTATTTTGTTAAGAATAATAATTAATAATTCTACCTGAAGTAGTTCGTTTTTGGTAGCAATCTATAACTAATTCTTTATTTCTTCTTATTATTAAAGTGTCTAAATATGGAAGTTTAGCATCACATTCCCTTTCAATTGTAAATTTTATTGAAGGGTCAAATTCATTTAATGTTTCTAACATTTCGTTAATGGCAGATTCAGATATAATACAAAACAAATCATCTACATACATTTGTCATAATTTTTGGTTTAACATTTATTTAATTTTTCAATAACATTATCTAACAATTTTTCCATAACAATGTCTGCCACAGTTGGAGAAGCTGGAGAGCCCATCGGAAGTCCTTTTTGCTGGATATATATTCATTATACTGAAAATATCTATTATCTTCTATACAAAACTTAAGAATAAACCTTTCTTAATCTTTGTAAAATTTGCCAAAACATTCCATTTCTCTTCTATTGTGTTGATCGCCAAATCAACAGGAATACTTGGAAATAACGATACTACATCAAAAGAAATTAATTGTTCATAATCCTGCACGTGAAGGTTTTTATTTTTTTTTTCTTTAAATTCAATTGAATCTTTTATATTATACTTAGAACCCTCGGTGATCTTTTTCAATATGTTAGTAACATATTTACACAATTCGTAAGATGGTGAATTAACAAATGAACAAATTGGCCTTAAAGGATATACCTCTTTGTGAATTTTTGGCAGTCAATATAACCTAGGTGCAATAGCAATATTGGTTTTAAGCTTGATTCTTTCTGTAATATTGATAATTTTAAGTTTGAAAAGTTCTACTACTATATCATTATTAATCTTCTGCAGTTTGGTAGTAGGGTCCTTATTCACTTGGTTGTACTTAGTTATATCTCCTACAATATTGTCCATCTGCACGTTATAGTCAGTTTTATTTAAAGCTACAGTAGTGTTACCTTTATCTGCTTTTAAAATTAATAAATCTTTATTATTTTTCAAAAACCTTTCAGTTTCTTTAACTTTATCTAAAATGAACCTATCTCTGTTTGCCAGCGCACATAGAGGTATTTCAACGATCTGGGCGGCCAAAATTATTTTTGTGCTTAAATGTACATATCTTGTCGAGTACAACAAGACTGTGTCGTTGAAATTTGCTAAAACCCTCTAAAATCTTGAGTTACGGGTAAAAAACCGAGTTTTCTGCCCTTTTGCACATATAAGCTAGTAACTTTGTTGAGTATCAACCGATTTAGAATTTCTCAGTGGATTTAGAAAGAAGAAACTAAGCCATTTCGAAGATATGAAAATGATACTTAAGTAATATTGAGACATCTGTGTGTATTCCTCCAGCAAACTAAGTTTTGCAAAAAAAAATTGGCTAGTTTTCAAGTTTGGAGATGTTTTTACACATTTTTGTCATTTAGGAAGCGTATAATTTAAGACTGTAATATAAAAGTATGTTTATTTATGAGTAAAATGCAACTTTGGTTTAAAACATCCGTTAAAAATTGACTGAGTTAATGAACTTTTAATAAAACCAAAATGCTGTAATTAATACGTACTCAAAAGTAATGAATAAAAAAAAAATAAATGGTATGTAAATGATGAGAATACACTGTGGTGCAAAAATGAGCCAATGTTTTTAATTTGGTAAATAACTAAATTTATTTCAGTAATTTTTATTAATTTCTTTCTAACTTTTAGCTTAGTTAGATATTTAAAGCAATAGAAAATATAAAACAATAACAAAAACATTTGTTCATATATTATTTATGTAAACACAAAAATTTTTACGGTTCAGACCATTGGCACACATTTGCTCCAAGGTTTTGGTCATCTAAATTTAATAATTTATCCAGTATCCTTTTGCTTTCTTTAGCTGATCCATCCTATTGGGCATAGACTGATAAAGTTTAGCCACATAGTATGTAGGTATTTTTTCCCACTCAGCCCGAACTCTATCCCACAATTCATTAATGCCCTTGGGAGCTTCTTCATAATCTGCCATGCGGCGCTTTAAATAAGCCCACAGGTTTTCGATCGGGTTCAGATCTGGACTCTGCGCTGGCCACTTCATGACCCGAAACACCTGAGAACTAAGCCATTCCTTGACAATTTTTGCAGAATGTTTCGGGTCGTTGTCATGTTGGAAGATTACATTATCTGGTCTATATGGCATTTTGGCCAGTGCTAAAGGCAGATTATCTTGCAATATACGAAGATAGTCTTCTTTACGCATAATGCCTTCTATCCTTACCAGTGGACCAACACCATCTGGGGTTATACATCCCCATACCATAAGAGAACCGCCTCCGTGCTTAATGGTTTGAGATACATGAGATGGATTTGGTGTGGTTGATGGCTTAGCCCAATACCAAACCTTCCCATCCGATTGGTATCTATTTATTTTGGTCTCATCAGACCAAATTACCTACAAGATAAACATATAATATAATATAAAATAGTCATATGAAAAAAGTTAAAACAAATACTGACCGTGCACCAATCTGATACTGCATACGACTTGTACTTTTCAAGAAATACTTTTCGTAATTTTATGTTTTTGGCAGTTAATTTAGGCTTCTTCTTCTTTATAGAAGCCTTGTACCTGACACTTTTAAGAGCCCTTTGAACAGTCCATCTGCTAACATTGACAGAACAGGCAGAAACTGCCTCGTTAGTACTCTTTATTTTGCCTGAAATGAATGAACGTCCAAGGGCTCTTGCCTCCGCGTCACAAATTTTTTTCGGCCGCCCATTTTTTCTTTGAAGACATTGGTCTGGATTAGATTTTTTATAATCAGCAATTATTCTAGCCACTGACCTCTGTCCAATTTTATAAAAATTTGCGATTTTTCGAGTTGAATCGCCATTTTTAGCTTTTTCTAGGACTGCGTTTTTTAAACTATTAGATAATGGTTTCATATTTTTTTTTTTCTTTTTCACTTAAGAGTGTACACAATCATTAACTTTTCCAAACTAATTACATATATTAAATGCAAAAACTTTTTAACTGATGCACCGTTAGTTGAGAATTTTTTTGTTGGTGCAAAAGTGTGCATTGCAATTGAGATAAAGAGATCGATATATTTTGCATAAGAGAATCGAATGGAGTAATGTTTTTTATTTTTTTTTTGGAAAACAGAATATACTGGAAACAAAAAAAAAACAAAAAGTCTTGTTTTGTAAAATAAACAGAGGAAATAGATTTTTTTCTCAAAAATTTTAGTTACATTGGCTCATTTTTGCACCACAGTGTATATAATGAACATGTTTTATTGAAAACAAAATAACAAAAACAACATAAAAGATTAAGAAAACATTTAATTGATTATTGCATCGCTCTCTGAAGAATAATCATTTGTATATGGCTCGTCAGATATGAACATTGATTGATATTGCTTCTGGCAAGAACGGGTTAGTATTTCTATTCTTTATTGCTCTCATACAGCTTAACAAAGGGTCCGAACTAAGTAGAAGGTGATTAAATATATCTTTATTGCAGTTTTGTCTAGAAAATTTTCTTGCGAAGTCTTGCCGATAACTTCTGAAATGCTTATTACGAATTTCTGCCGCCTCCTCCGAAAATTGTCCTATAGGTAACAGAGATTTTCCAATTACAACTGCGCCATGAACCAAAATTTTGTGCAACGTTGGATTCATAGGATGCCATGGGTACAGGTCAACATATAATCGAGCCGTTTCTGTGGTATAAGTTTCAAACTTTTCAATGTTTGTTTTGTAACCACTTGAAATCACTTCAAGGATTACTTTTAGTCTATATATTAAGTCGTAATTTATGCTCGTTATTTCCTCTTTGCTGTGAGATTTTCTCCACCTTTGTTTAAATTGGCTTTTAAAGTGAGTAAAGTTACGCTTCAAGCTAGCTAATTGCTTTTTATTATAGCCTTTATATGCGAACAGTTGATTCTTTAAACATTTTAGCTTACCATCAATAGAAGGCACACCTGAACTGTTCATTTTGTCGAAAAGAGTTTTACGCTTCACCATCTTGTCTTCCGAAACAATGATAAATAATTTCTTTTTTCCTTTAATGAAAACAATATGCACACGAACTCGACATAGACAACAACGATTTCTTTTTATTTTCAAAGTTAGTTTTATTATTTGCAAAAACTCAACTGACAGAAAAAAAAGCTTTTGAGATCCAAAATGTTTAAGGTGTCAAAAAAGTGCTTATCCGGGACTATCCGGGAAAAATTTTTTGCTACTTCAATAAAGGAAAGATTGAATAATGCTAAACAAAAAAAAAATTATTGCTTGATCTACCTTGATAACATATCAAAAAGCATCTTGAAAAAGAAATTCAACAAAAATTTACTACAAAAATAACCTTACTTTCAATCAATAAAAAAAATCAGCATTGATATGACTAATTATATGTTGTAAAATGATTTTTCATAAGTCCATTATCTGAAGTACTAGGATCCATAATTTTTTCCTTGTGCGATTAACTTGTTTTGCTAATATTTACGATGAAAACCGCTTGTTTTGTAAGGGAACCCAGTTCTATTATGAGAACTCTGTGAAACACTCAACTTTCGACTGCTCGTATGTGCGCGTGATGCGCGGAAAAAAATTTTTGGTTGTTGTCTCATGTTCTTTGGAATGTCTTTTAACGCAGTGACTATTTTTTTTCAATATTATTCCTACTTTGACTTTTGGGGTTTTGGCCGCCCAGAACGTTGAAATACCTCTATGTGCAGCGGTGTGGCGAAATATCGAAAAAATAATAAAAAATAAAGTTTTTTAAAAATTTTTTATTAAATAATGACCTAGTGCTTCAAATTAATTACTAAAAAAATATTAAAAAAGGTCAAAAAATTTATAACTATTTTATTGAAAAAATTTTCAAAACATTTGACAAAAACATATAAAATATTTTTTCATACATACATACATTCAAAAATTTTAATTTTCAAATATTCAAACATACAAAAACAAGGAAACGGAAATAACAAATAACAAATAACAAATTCTCTCTTATGAAATAATTATAATAAATTATGTGTCTTTTTTATTAAGTACCTATAATTCTGAGCTAAATTGTCTGTGTCTGTCTTGAAATTTATTCTCCTTACATTTGGTACATTAACAATTTCTAACATTTCCAACACATATAACGTCTCTTATAGTTTTTTTCTATATCTAATATTGATGCTTCGTCAAACTGATTATATTTCTTTCAATGTGAAGATAAGGATGTCTTCTGTGTTAAAATATTCCTATATTTTTGATCACACCTGTGACCAGCTAATCTTGTTTTAAGTTTGTTCTTTGTTGTTCCAATATAAACTTTGTCACAGTTCACCTGGTCATTTCCTCCACATGGTATCCTGTATACTACATCAGATATTTCCATTTTTTCTATTTTATCCTTCATACTGCTAAATAATTTATTTAATGTGTTATGTGTTTTGTGTGCAATTATATATTTATCTGTGTCATATATTTTACACTTTCTTAATCTTTCTGATATTCCAGGAACATAAGTTAATGATTTATAATTTCTTGGCTCTGCCGTAGAATTTCCTAAATTATGCCTATAACTACCATATTGTCTAATTAATCTGTTAGTTAATTCTACTGGAAAATCAATCAATTGTCATTAAGTATATCTCTTATTGTATCCCTATTCTTCAAATGAAATTCTCTATCACTTATAGTCAATATTCTGTCTATCATATTTTTCGCTGTGTTTATTATCATTTTCCTTGGATGTTTTGAATAAAAATTAATAGTTCTTCAGCCATCTTCTTTTATCACTTAAACCGTAATAATACAAGACTTTTAAAATTTTAATTGTGCATATTTCTTTAGCCGCACTCAGCAATAAATAAAATAAATTAAAAATATTTTATTAAAAAATTCAACAACAAAAAGCTTTTTGTTCTATTTATTTCGCTTAAACGAAACTGAAATCAAGCAGGCGGCGGCAAGCTTAAAAAATATTATCTCTAGCCGTCCATTGTTATCAAATATGCCGCTTTTGAACTGCAATTAAAAAATGTAAACAAAAGCAAAACAATAAAAACTCTTTCTTGTTGACTAGTGAATGACTGGCTTATTTATTATTTTGTTTTATGTTACAGTGTGTTTCATATTATATTTATTATTGATATCAGGTGCTTTTATGGAGGTATAAAATTTAAAGTTCGTAACGCCTTTTTAACTGGCGGCCCCATTTTGTCGGTTGTCAAGAGTGATTTATGTTTAGTTTGGTGTGGCATTTTAACATGAATAGACTGACACCTGAATAACGTTTCCATTTTGTTCAAGTCGGGTCCAAAACAAGTTTGGCTTTAATCCCGAATTTTATAAGCGACATTTTGTTTATCGCTGACTTTTGTTTGAATCGATACGTCAACAAACAAAACTGACGCATTTGGAGTACTGATAATCCTTAAGTGTTTGGTGCGCTTTATGGGTTTGTCGAATTATTCGCCAGATGCTGGCCAGAACGTGATAGTTAATGGTTATCACAATAGAGGCGTGATTTCTGACAGTTGTTAAGTGATTTATGTTTAGTTTGTTTTGGCATTTCAACATGAATAGACTGATACCTGAACAACGTTTCCAAATTGTGCAAGTTCGGTCCAAAACAAGTTTGGCGTCTATTCCAAATTTCATAAGCGACATTTTTTTTTTTAGCGTTAAAGCGCTCACTTTTGTTTGAATCGATACGTCTATAACCAAAACTGACGAAAACTGGGAATTATTAGCCAGATGCTGGTCAGAACGTGACGGTCAATGGTGATCGCTATAGAGCCGTGATTACTAACCTTTTCGTTTATCAATTGAACAATCATAATGTGCAGTAACTTTGGTTTTAGCAAGACGGCGCAATAAGTATGTCACACACAGCTCATGGCGCAATTGATTTATTGAAGGAAACGTTTGTTAAACAATTTCACGTTTCGAACCCGTGGTTTGCCTTTTTTAGCGTTGAATAAACAAAACGGACGCATTTAGAGTGCTATTAATCCTTAAGTGTTTGGTGCGTTTCCCCCCGGGGGCATATTTATCGCTCTTTATGGATTACTTAACCATCTAGACCTGTTCTGCTGGGGGTTAAAGGGAACCCAGTCTCCTGAAGGCAAGCAGAGTGTCAACTGGCAGCTCCACGTCATTTCCACGGGAATCAGTAAGCCCCAGAGTTCCGCTAATTGCCTCTTTAGACTTTTAGCTGTCCTCTGACTGATTATTGAGGTTGGCCCTTCGGAAGTATCATGGTGGTTGTGGTTTTGCGGCCCCCGCATGAATTTGATTATGAGGGCCAGGATCATTTCGCTTTTAATAATACCAACGGGTGAATGATCCGGATTCAGTGAGCATGCTCGTCATGTGTTGTGGACCAGCAGTTGGATAGTCTCCAACTCTTAAATAAGGAGTGATGATTTGCAGCCCTGCTCTGGAATCATCGAAGTTGCAACTAGAAAGTTCTGTTGCATAGAATTATAGCATCGGCTTTTTAGGACAAGCATGACGTTCCAAATTATGCAGTGGCTTGATCCGCCATCTGATTAAGGCTTCATGGCCAGGCGCGGATGTAAATCTAATCACACGTTCTCAAATTGTGCAAGTTGGATCCAAAACAAGTGTGGCGTTAATCTCGAGTTTCATAAGCGGCATTTTTTTTAGCGTTGAATAAACAAAACGGACGCATTTAGAGTGCTTATAATCCTTAAGTGTTTGGTGCGTATTATAGACCTGTTGCTAGAACTAGTCCTCGGCTTCCTAGGGCGTGAATGACATTGCTTTTCATTTCCAGTGGTTTGACCACCATCTGATTAAGACTTGCGGCCAGGTGCATATGTAAATCTAATCACGAAATGTTTGGTGCGTTTTAAGGATTTGTCGAATTAATGGCCCGATGCTGGTCAGAACGTGATCGCTATAGAGGCGTGAATAATAACTTTTTCGTTTATCAATTGAACAATCATAATGTGCAGTAACTTTGGGTTTAGCAAGATAGAGTAATATGTCACACAGTTCATGACACAATTGATTTATTGAAGGTAACGTTTGTTAAACAATTTCACGTTTCGAACCCGTGGTTTGCCTTCCACACAGCTCGTTACACAAATGATTTATTCAAAGTAAACGTTTGGTTAATAATTTTAAGTTTCGGACCCATGAATTGGCCTCCAAGATAGTGTGATTTAATGTCACTTTTTGTAGGGATATATGAAGTCATTAATCCAGGCCGATGGGTCTGAAGCCGTTTTATTTAACGGCCATATAATAATGAAACCAATTTCATCAATAATTTTAAGAGATGTAGCGTGGCAAATGAAATTGTAATGCTGCAGCAGTAACGTTTACACCGTTTAGTTAAACAAATTTTTTTAAAGCCATTTACAGTGGACTCTTGATAACTTAAAACTCGTTAATTTGAATCTCGCGATAATTTGAACTGTTTTCCAGGTCCCTTGAAATACTCAATATATTGAAAAAAATCTATGTTATTTGGTCCCCTCAATAATTTGAAATTATTTCAATGGAATTTTTATCGCCGACTCTCTGTAATTTGAATTTTTTAGCTCTACGCTCTATAATTTGAATTATTTTAATTTTGCAAAAATAAAACAATCTGTGGCAGCCCCTTTTTCAACCGCCAGATCAGACAGAACAAACTGGCAACTCAAAAAAACAGAACACAGAAGAAAACAAACAATTATACCGAGAGTCGTTGTAAATTAAAAATAATAAGAATAAATAATAAATATTGTGATAGTGTATTGTGTTAAAATAATAGTTTTACTTGGTACTTGACACAGATCACTATAAATCATTTATTTTTGCTTTTTGTGATGTGCTACAAAATGACATCTTGCCTGCCAACATTTTATAACATGAAGTTCGATTTTTTTACACTTTATAATTTGAACTCCTAATGTGAATTTGCTTCTGCTTGAAAAAAATGTAAACCGTTCGTTTTCTTTAGTTTCTATGCAACGCTTTTAGCCTGCACCAAAATTAAAATTTCTTTGCTTTGCTTTTGCTAATTTGCGAAACTTGCAAATGTTTTTGCTTTCTTATGAAATCTAACGGCTTTTTTGTCTTTTAACGCATGTTGAATGACAAACATTTTCAAAAATTGTTGTACTGATACTCATATTCATACTTAACATCAGTAAACTTGAAGTCTTGAGCATTTGTTTTCAAAGGTTTGCGTATTAAATTAAAATGAGTTCTAACAAAAACAAGTGCCTTTCCATAAAGGAGAAAAAACTTGTAATTGAAGCTGTAGATAATGGACAATGTTGCCCAAAAGTTCGGAATTTTGCCATCAACATTATCAATGATTTTGCAAAATAGAAATCGCATCATCGAATCTACCTTAAGTGGGGATAGAAAACGGTTACGTCCGGCTGAATTTCCCCATCTTGAGAAATGCTTGATAGAGTGGATTCGTCAGTGCAGAGACCAAAACGTACCAGTGGGTGGTTTTATTTTGAAGGAGAAAGCCAAGTCTTTTGCAAAATCTTTCGGAATTGACAAATTTAATGCCAGTGAAGGGTGGGTTTTAAATTTCAAAAC
Source organism: Trichopoda pennipes (assembly GCA_030448955.1). Taxonomy (NCBI): domain Eukaryota; kingdom Metazoa; phylum Arthropoda; class Insecta; order Diptera; family Tachinidae; genus Trichopoda; species Trichopoda pennipes. Next base: position 6,538,830 of record JASKUP010000056.1, on the reverse strand, counting down.
CCCACACTCAATCACATTTAAAAAAATATGCGGCGAGAGCGCGAGCGTAGATAGCTTGATTTGTTCCGATTGAACTAACAACCTTGGTTAACTTCTGAATAACTACAAGCCAAGAAGCATATTCAACGCGGACGAAACTGGGCTTTTTTATAAGTGCCTTCCTGATTGCACATTGACATTTAAAGATGAAAAATGTCGTCACGGAGGCAAACTCAGCAAGGAAGGAATAACTGTACTTTTGTCATGTAACATAGACGGAGATCAAAAGCTTAAACCTCTTGTTATTGCGAAATTAGCAAAACCACGGAATAAAAACACTGCCCGTTACTTACCGGTCTAACAAAAAGTCATGGATGAATACAGATTTATTTAATGACTGGCTGTTGTCGATTAATAGTGACATGAGACGTGAAAAACGCGAAATTTTTTTGTTTTTGGACAACTGCACGGTGCACAATAATTCACCACTATTAGACCTAGTCCCCCCCGGGGGCACATGATAGTCTTTTTGGAACCTACTATTCCATTTAGATTGTTGTCTTGCGGGGTAAAAGGGAGCCCAGGCCCCTCAAAGGCTAGTAGGAGTCACCTGGACAGTCCACATATTTCCACGGGAACCAGTACGCTCGCAGAGTTCACTATTTGTCTCTTGAGACAATTAGCTGTTCTCTGACTGGTTATTGAGGCTGGCCCCTACATGGGAGTATCGTGGTGGTAGTGGTTTCGGACCTTCGTGAGAGTTTGTAGGTCGGATCATTCAAATTAACACAATGAATGTTCTTGATAAAAAAGAGCTTCATGCGTTCCGGACCAGGAGTTGGAAAGTCTCCAACTCTTTAGCAAGGATTAAAGGCTGCGACCTACTTCGAGCTTTTGAAATTGCTACTAGAAGTGACCGGAGGATATACGTATTCGATGGCCTTCTAGGGCGTGGGTGATGTCTAATCAACCAAGTGGTTTGACCACCATCTGATTTTGACTATATAGTTGGTGCAGATGTAAATCAAATCACGCACTATTAGACAAAGAAAATTGATTTGTTTTCCGCCTAATACAACATCTTAGTTACAGCCTTTAGACCAAGGCATTATCCAAAATTTTAAAACCCTCTACCGCAGAGAAATTGTTTCCAAAATGTTGGATAGCATTGAAAAGGGTAAGAAAGTAACCATAACAATTCTAACAGCTATAGTTATGATTGAAAAGGCCTGGAAAAATGTCAGTTCTACAACCATTTACAACTGCTTCAAAAAGAGCGGGTTTTCGTTAACATCTTCAGCTCAGCTACCAGAGCCACCAGAAGTTACGCACTCTCATCCAGCATGACTGGCAACTTGTACCTAACTCTGAAGAGGTGAGTTTTGAAAACTACGTTCAGGTAGACAATAACATCAGTGTCTATGGTGTCCTAACCGATGCTGAACTGTTGAGGAAGATGAAGCAGGCGAAAATGAGGAACCACCACTTCCAGTGTCATTAAGCCAAGCAATGGCAAGTCTTAGCACATTACGCTCGTATGACTTCTTTTTAGCTCTAATCACAGTTGAAAATTCATTAGACAATGACAGATTAAAACATGTAACTCAAAAAAAAATTACGGACTATTTTTTCATAATAAATTGTTCTTTTACTAGATGTGTATCCATGCAACTCTAAGAATGTTCACAATAAAAAATTTTAAATAAGCTGTAGTTAATTTGATTTTTTTTATTTTTCTTTTGATATTTTGAAGTCTCGATTATTTGAACTTTTTCTCCGGTCCCTTGAGTTTCAAACTATCAAGAGTCGACTGTATTTTATTATTATTTCTTTAACTTGATTGTGCCGCGGGTTTAAAATACTCTTGTTTATATAAGCAGCTGGATTTTGGTCGTTTTTTTCTTATTAAAGACGATTTTAATAACGAACCCATTCGTATTTTGGCTCATTGAAATTAAATTTAAATTGTTTAAAAGTAAAATGATAATTTTAATCATGTGTTTGTCAATACGTTATGTTGAGAGACATTTTCACTGCAACATTTGGTTTTGTTTATGTTTCTACACAAGATTTATACAGTCTTGTGTGAACGATGTGGCGGGCTTTTTGCAATCTTTTTGTTTATTAAACCAGCCTAAAATTATGCTTCCCTTTTTTTTTAAAGATATAGTGATACAATTTAAGCAAACAGAATTTAGAGCATGAGGTAATAATGAATTTTGTTTTTGGTTTATTTTACAACAGATAAACAAATTAAATGGTCATTCAGCACGTGTTGGAGCATTAGCTTGGAATGGCGATATACTTTCAAGCGGTTCACGAGACCGTTTAATCATACAAAGGGATACACGCACGCCAGCACAGCAGTCAGAACGTCGCCTAGTTGGCCATCGTCAGGAGGTGTGTGGTTTAAAATGGTCTCCAGATAATCAATATTTAGCTAGCGGTGGCAATGACAATCGTTTGTATGTATGGAATCAACATTCCCTAAATCCGGTACAATCCTATACAGAACATATGGCAGCTGTTAAAGCGATTGCCTGGTCACCACATCATCATGGCCTGCTGGCTAGTGGTGGCGGTACTGCTGATCGTTGTATACGTTTTTGGAATACATTAACTGGCCAACCTATGCAGTGTGTTGACACTGGATCACAAGTATGTAATTTAGCATGGTCGAAACATTCATCCGAGTTGGTATCTACGCATGGTTATTCGCAAAATCAAATTTTAGTATGGAAATATCCGTCACTAACACAAGTGGCTAAATTGACTGGACATTCATATCGTGTATTATATTTGGCTTTAAGTCCCGATGGTGAGGCTATTGTTACTGGTGCAGGTGATGAGACATTAAGGTTTTGGAATGTATTTAGTAAAGCAAGAAGTCAAAAAGAAAATAAGTCCGTTTTAAATCTATTTACAAATATTAGATAATTCCAAAAACAAAAAAAAAAAGAAACAAAGATAAACAGTTGAAAATTGAAAAGAAAAACTTATTTAAATTTGAAGTAGAAGAAGCAGAAAAATGGATATAAACATTAGGAAAGAGAAAATAATTATTATCAACATCTAGCAACTACATACTTACCTATTTACAGGCACACATGGATACACTATTATTTTTATTTTGTGTTAAAGCAAATCACCAAAAATCTATTAAGAAAAATCAAACAAATTTTTTTAAATTTTTTTTTTGTTTTTTATAGATTTGTTGTCTATTTTATAATTTTTTTTTCTTTAAAAAACTCAATTAAAGAGTGTTTTTTTTATATTTTTTATTTTCTTAACTATATGTAGACTTTCTAAAAAATAACTATAATTGAATGGATATGTTTTCATAAGCATTTTTTTTTTATTTTTATTTAACAAGGCTTTAGCAATTTTAGATATCAATTTATACATTTGTAATGTATTTCATTTGTTTATTTTTTAATTTTTTTTAATTTTTTTTGTAGCTTTTAGTTTAGTAAAATTATTTTACAGTTTTGTTTCAATTTATTTAACTTTAACTAGGGCCACACCACATTGTTCTTTTCTTTTTTATCAAAACTTTTTCATATAATTTTTTTTTTTGTGAATTTGGTTTTTTATTTATATAAAAAAAAATTTAACTTATTTGCAATTTATAAAACATGCACACATATTTTTGGAAATTTTCTATAATTAATAAAAACTGAATTTTGATCTTTTTTGTAATGTAAAAGAAAAATTTAAATTTATATATTATTTGAATATAACAAATAAATTTGTTGTAAAATTTATATTATAAAATTAAAAAATAATAACTGTTCAATAGAAATTATTCAATGAATTAAAATTAGTTTAAACAAAAAAAGAGTTAAAATTTATTAAAAAAAAAAAACTCGAAATTATTCAAATTATTAAGGATAAACAAAATTTTTTCTCTACTTCTATTTTATGGATTTTTTATTTTTGTAATTTGAAATCATAAAATTTTTAATTTATACCAGGGTTCAGAATTTTTCATTTATGAACATTTAAAAATCAACATTAATGATATTTTTCATAAATGAGAAATCTAAAATTTTATATTTATTTTTCACGCTCATAAACGAACAACAAAAAATGTTCTGGTTATTTTCATACATGAATGCAAACAACAAGAATTATTAGTCTTATTCATATGTGATAAATGATAAATTAGCTACTTCTCATTAATGTTATTTTTCATAAATGTACATGTTCATTTATGAACGTTGAAATTTTATAAAATTTCTCATAAATGAACGTGAAACAAATTTCTAGCTACGATCGCAGTTTTCCGTAAAATGTAGTAAAAACACATGGGTACATATTAACTCAAAATACAATTTTGCAATATATTCTAAAAAAAATAAAAAAAAAACATTTTTTTTCCTGCATACGCCGACAATTGCGCATTATCAAATATGTGCGTTTATGTACGCGAATGCTTAACGCACATATTTTTACGATCTTTTCATTTGTGAAAAATTATCAAAATTGTACATATTCAAAAATGAACACTTGTGTGTTTTTTCATTTTTTCACTTATGAATAGAAAGAAAAAAATAAATCGTCGCATTCATAAATGAGAAAACGCAAAATATTTTTCAGTCTCTCACACATGTATGAGAAGAAGCGGCTAAAAAATGAAATGTACATATTCATACATGTATGAACAGTGAGTGAATACTTCGCACTAACATCATTCATTTGCAGTACGGATGATGCCCAGAGAAACAAAAAAAAAAATAATCAGACCTTCTCTGCATTTCGATTATATCTCCGCGTTGTTAAAATGGCATTAAAGAACAAGAAAAAGAAAACAGAATTTATAAAAGCAGTAAAAGAATTTACTGCTGTAGAACATGCAAAGATAACACAGATACAATAATTTTTTAAAAAATTTATTAAAAAGTTAAATTTAGTGCAAATAAAAGGGATTCAACAATTTAAACGATTTAAATTTATAGATAAACCAAAGCAGATAGAAAAAAGAGCATTTGTGGCCAAATTATTTAAGTATGATGTTCCTATAGCGTTTAGTACCTTTTAGACTTCTTAACAAAATACCTTTTTTTCGGACCAGCACTCAGGGGATGACCCCTACTCATGCAGTGCAAAGTACCAGAACTTCGAAAATAGATTAAGGGCGGGAGGAAAGAGGGGAGTAGTGTTTGTGGACATTCGATTTGAATTTTCCTACATGGAAAGTGACAGGAAAGAGCTCATAAGAATTGTTCTACTAATAAACGAATTCTCCCTGTAATGCGTAATGAGATTCACTGGTCATTCGACCATAAATGGATGCGCTCTCCATGAAAATCGAGTCAAACTCAAAAGTGTGCGATTTACGGGAATATGTTTCCTAATTTCGTAAGAGCACTTACCATTGTAGTTGTAGTATATTATAGTAAATGTTTTAGTTAAGCTAAAATTGCTACGATGGCAATACCTAAAATGAATAGATGTAAAATACAAATACTGTAAAAAACTTTCTTATTCTTTTTGAAATAACACTATTTTCAGATCCTGTGTCTAATTGCATAAAAAAAGGTTTTCCATTTATGAACACTTTAACTATAATCGGCTCCTCCTTTGAACTAATAATTGAAAACAAACTAACCTCTCTATTGTCACAATAATTAATTAATTGAACATTACACATTTTTCGTAAATGACCGCGCTGCTTGCATTTATTGCATCTATAATGTTTAAACTTACAGTTTTCCGCGGCGTGATTAGAATAACCACAAACCTTACATGGCTGCGTTTGCTGCTCTGTTTTAGTTTTTGGCTGCTTCCTGCGGCTGTTCTCTTTCTGCGCTCTATTCCCATGTTGCTTTTTATATATATAATTAAGAGGTTCGTCCTTAACCTCACTTGCGACATGCTGCTCTTGAATTTACGCAGCGATGTTTGCGATTTCCACCACCCGTTGAAAAGATACCGTACTTGGTTCTAAAAATATTTTATCCCGGCTTGGACCTTTTTCCAGCCCCATAACAAACCTATCACGTATAGCGGTTTCCAAGTGTTGCCCAAATTCACAGGCTATCGCCAGCGCTCGAACGCGTACTGCCCAATCATTTATTGATTCTGCTGGTGACTTTGTTGCATTATAAAATTTAAACCTTTCTGCAAATGCCGATGATGGTGGTTTAAAATGAATTTTCATTGCATCTATACATGCTTCTAATGTTGTCGTAGTTGCATCAATTTGAGCTGGACTTAGCAGATTTGCCAATAGTGTATAGGCATCTTGTGATAATGACGTCAGCATTATGGCTTTTTTTCTAATGCTCTCAGTTACGCCATTAGCTATGAAAAACTGAACCAATTGCTTTTCAAATACCGGCCATTGATTTCTTTCCGGGTCAAAAAAAGGCACATTTATTTGGGCATTCCAACTTGTAGATGGAAGTATACTTGCGCTTTGGGATGGAAGCGGCATCTTCTGTACTAAAAATTGCAATCCTTTTTATAAAAATTTTCCTCGTCGCCAATATTTTGTCACGTTCTTTGATTCCAACCTCAAACTTTATTAGCAAGTAAAACACACGACTTCTTACTTCAATGTCCAAAAAGAATAAGAAAGTTTATTACGTATGTATTTGTATTTTACATCTATTCATTTTAGGTGTTGCCATCGTAGCAATTTTAGCTTAACTAAAATATTTACTATAATATACTACAGTAGTAATGATAAAACAATGAAATACAACCTACAATACGTCGATGCTCTAGAGAATCAATAGTGTTGGATAACCTACCGTCCTTAATAAGCCTGTTGGCCCTCTCCTGTACGCGGTCGAGTAGATTCAAAATGGACTTTGGGGTGCCGGCTCATACATGAGAGTTGTATTCCATTTTTAGACGAATATAGGAGGTATAAATAAAACGAAAATCGCATGAAGTGAGTATCTCTTACAACATTTTAAAAAACCAAGGCACTTGAAAGCTTCTTTAGCAACTTGAAAAATGTGTTTCGAACATCACACTGAATTTTCATGGCAAGCACATCAAGAACGTCCGATTCCGTAATACTTTTATCATCCATAGCAACAGGTACCATTTCCGAACACAGATCCATGCGTAAGCATGCAACATTGTGTCTTATAGGCATTAAAATTGACTCTACTTACACGACCCCATTCCGAGATTGCTAATTGAGAGAGTATAATTGAGCCTATCATTCATGTTCCGCCTTTTGGAACTCACCTCCAACTGGTTTGATCTATTGCCAAAATGAATACGAATGACAAATGGTGCTGTCATCTGTGAAACTGTATATAAGATTGAAAGTTTGACAAAGAAGAGCATTTAGAAAAATAAGAAATAGGGTAGGAGAAAGAACAGAGCCTTGCGCTATCCCTGAATTAATCTTAAATTCCTCTGATGAAATATCATTTATAACAACACGTATAGTGGGATTCCTGAGAAAACTCGATATAAATCTAAAGAAATTATTACCAACACCAAAAGCAGCAAGTTTTGATAAAAGTCACACTCTATCAACTGCCTTGGAAATATCTAGAGCCACTACCTTACTCTCTACGAAATGATGTATGGAGTTACACCATTGTTTATATAGGAAAGCCAGCAAGTCGCCCGTAGAGCTCCTACTACGGAAGCCATACTGTCAGTCGCTAAGTAAGCTGAAGGTCATTTAGAAAAAAAAAGAAATAGCGTAGGAGAAATGGAGAATGGAGCCTTGCGATACTCAAATTTACCAAATGCCTGCAAATGTAAACTGCTGTCACTTGTAAGCTGATTGGTTTGCTTTCACTAAAAGCACTACAACAGTCTTGTTTCTGGCTCCTTCTTGCATTGCCTAACCAAAAGCTTAACAATTAGTGGTAACAAAACTCGCTAGTGACAACATTTTTAAGATTTTTTATTAGTAAATCATTTTATTAGAGCATTCAACAAATTTTCTTATTTCAGAATATGGTTTATCCCAGTGATGGGCGAACTTTTTGGCTGGCGGGCCAATAAATTAAAAAAAAATCTTGCGGCGAGCCATTAAATTAAAAGTTCGGTTTAAGCTAAATATTTATTAGTTATATTACGTAATATTTTAAAACATAAAAATTGTATAAGATGCGGTTTATTATGATTTTAAGATTTTCCAGACGTATGGGCAGCATGGATCTGTTTCTGACTTGACATAATTTGCTCAAAATCTGGTTCCAGCTGGGAGGATGCGACTTTTAATATATTAAATAGACTCTCGTCTGACAATCGGTTTCTTATTGAATTTTTTCTGTCTGCATTTCATTACTGAAAAGGCCTGTTCACCTAAATATGAGGAAGCAAACATTGCCATAATTTTCTGCGCATGATTAATTAGCTTTGGAAATTCATCTTTTGGTAAGGATTTATAGAAATTAAGCTTAACTGTATTCAAAAATAGCTGTTTTAAATTATTATTACATTGCAATTCTATAATTTCCAATTGTAGATCAGATGGAACATTCTCGGGATTAACATTAAAAGGCACTGAAAAAATATCTAAACATGGCTGGATTTTTTTTTAAAGTCAGCAAATCTGGCCTCAAATTCTGAATACAGTTTTAATAAAGATTGTTAAAAGACTTTTAACTTCTCTTCACTCACAGGCCTCCCAGCCAAAGAATTAAGTCTAGGAAAATGAGTCAAATCATTTTTTCCCAAACATTTAGAAAATATAAACAATTGAGTTTTAAAAGGCCTCAAACCGCCCCAAGTTTCATCTATAAATTGATTTCTTCCCAGTACCTTCTTGTTCAGTTTATTATAGTGCTCGAGTAAATCCGTGAAAAAAGCAAACTCGATGCACCAATTCTCCAATCCAATCCTCCAATATTTCCCACTCATCCCAAATTTCAGTTTTGGTTTTTAGAAGAACTTTAATTTTTTCGAGAAGACTCCAAACTTTCGAGAAGTTATGCCCACAACTCAGCCACAACTGATCTTTGTGTAATAAAGTACATTTGAAAATTCTGCATCAACTTCCGATAAAAACTCTTGAAATTGTCGATGTAACAAACCACGGGCTCGAATGGTATTAATTCATTTTAAAATAATAAATATTAAGTACGTGGTTAATATCCAAGGCAGCCTTGCAAAGAACATCTTGGTGGATTATATAATGTAAAAAAAATTGTTTCGCTTTCAGGATTCTGACTTTTATAAACTCCTGCAAATCCAGTATTTTTTCCCACCATGTTAGGTGCTCCATCAGTTGTTAAATTTTTCACTACAAAAGATAAAAATTGACTGTCGGTGGAGCTGCTCAGCGATGAAGGCATAGTCACTGGTCGCTGTTGCTGTCTTTATACGGCAGTTAATTTCCGACTATCCTTCTACTTTCACCACCTATTTCATCTCTTCTCTATCCATTTCCTAAAGAAGGTAGCACGGTACTTGACTAAATAGGCATTGTTGCCTGAAGGTGCTACTTCTCTTAAAAAAAAAAAAAAAATTAATTAATTTGGAAATTGGGACATTAAGAGATTAGATTCCATCCTCTCTCTAAATTCATCATAAATTATTTTTCCTGTCGTCTTTCCTTTCAAAGATCTCAAACAAGCAAGTTTATTCGGTTATTGCAAAGTTTTCATCGACTCTTCTGATAAAAATTCGAAGTTGGGCTGTATCACTCCTGTCAACCCTCTCGTCCATAGTGACTGAAAAATACTTAAACTTTTTAAGACGTCCATGGAGTTGATTGGTTAAATTAGAAGAAATCGCTTCAATTCTTTTTGTGACCGTTCTACGTGACAGCCCTACGTGGTTGCCCTATAGATTCGAAATCTTTTACCTTTTCTGGGTGTTAGATATTGTAATATAATATAATGTAATATTATATATTGTAATAATTGTAATTTCAGCAGCTAGGCAACCCTCTAGCTGTCATAGAATGTAAGAATAAAAACAAACGTGTAGATCATAGGATTAAAATGAATTCAATAAAGAGAGACTTAGAATTGTAAGCTTGAACTGGACACACGTTGTTTTTACTTCGATCAATATTGTGTAGATACACAACACTGGGCATAATACTTTTCCAATGCTAATTAACACATCCTTACTAAATTCTCCTTCAGAAAACGGCTTGTTACTTTTTGCTATTTTATAGGCAACAATGTGACCAGCTAACGTGGAGGATCGCTGGACACTTCTTTGATTTTTAAGAAACATTTGCTGACTAGATATTTTTCTTTTCAATTCCTCTGAATGAACTTTCTTGTCTTCATCTGTCATTTTATAGTGCTTTGACCCAAGAAGATGTTTTGAATTAAAGGGCCTAGCGAGATTATAATCTTTTAGTACAGCTACCGGTTCTTGGCAGATAAGACAAATAGGCTTTTGGTTATATTCCATAAAGAAAAACTTTCATGTCCACTCTTCTTGAAATACTCGACATTCCGAATCACTTTTCTCTTTCTATTTTCGATTGACATTTATGGGGGTATTTACAATACACTTTCTTATTTTAATTAAACAAATAAAACTGTACGTTGGCAACTTTATAATTTTACTTCACAATTTATTCTTTACGTCACTTACTCACTGCTGATTAATCCATCGCTGGCCCTTTTATATTTGTTGCGCATGTTGTCTCGAATATTCAAGAATCTTCTAGATCGCAGTTTGGACACAATACAATAGGTCTATATTAGTTGTTTTTGTTTCATGCTTTTTAAGTTTCTTCTTGGAATATCGCATCAGAAAGTTGTTGTTGTCGTGTGTGTACAATATGAAATATGAAAACATCGCATTTTTTTTGCTAAAATTGTCAATTTATATATTTTTTAAAACATAATGTGAATTTATTTTTTGGGCATAATTTTTTAATAGGTGATTATTTATTTTTTTTTTTATTGAAACTTCGGGCCGTAGTTCGCCCATCACTGATCAATGCATATAAAAATGGAAATATTAAAAAATTGGGTATGATTTTACGTCATCCCGCGTCAAATGTGGTTTGTAAACCGCATTTAAATATTTAAAATATTAAAAAATTAATATATGAAGTAAAGGGTCCGCCAAATAACTTTTGTTTTAAATGCTATAAATAAAACTACTGAATATTTTCTCAAATTTCTTTATTTATTTAAAAGTACAATCCTTCCGTTTAATAATGGAAAATAATTTCATTCAAATGCCTGCCTCAAATGGCCATGCAGTAGCCTACACGATCGGTCCAATTTTTAAGCACATTATCGATTGTGTGCAGCTGTATTTCATCAATGGCTTTACGAATATTGTCCTTTAAAGCGTCAATTATCTGTTGCTTGTCGGCGTAACACTTATCTTTGACGGCGCCTTATAAATAATAGTCCAACGGTGTCAAATCGCAGCTCCGAGGTGGCCAAATGATATCAGCTCTGCGGCTGATAATGCGATCTTCAAAAATAGGGTGCAAAACATCGACTGTAGCTTCGGCTGTGTGGCACGTAACGCTGTCCTGTTGAAACCAAATGTTGCCAATATCCTCCTCTTTAATTTTTGTGAACAAAAATTCGTTCAACATGCCCCGATAACGATCACCATTGACTGTAACGGTCACTCCTTGCTCATTTTCGAAGAGAAATGGCCCAATTATGCCTCTGGACCAAAATCCGCACCAAACAGTGACTCGTTTTGGGTGCGTCGGCTTCTCACCGTATGCGTGCGGGTTTTCTGTTGAAGCTCATTTTTTCAAAATGAGTGAAAGATGATATCTGGCAAATGTCCACCACGACCACGCTGACAGATGTCGCTTCTCTCATCAAAGTTAAAGTTAAGTAAAATAGCGGTTTTATTTTGTTAATCACATCACGGATTTTGAGTTTTAAGCCTGAAATCAATTCGACTGGCTCTGTATAGCCCTACAAAAAATAATCCAGTGGTGTTAAATCCACACCAAACAGTGAGTCGTTTTGGGTGCGTCGGCTTTTCAATGTATGCGTGCGGGTTTTCTGTGCCCCAAATGCGACAATTTTGCTTGTTTACATACCCGTCAAGATCAAAATGAGCTTCATATTTTTTTTTTTTTTGCAAAATCGGTATCTTCTGCAGGCCCACTTAGCGAAGCGAAAACGCATTGGATAGTCACTTGGCTTTAACTCCTGAACCAATTAGCGTAGACTTTGTATGGCGTCATACCAAGGTCTTTAAGCAAAATTCGTCTCAATGATGTCTGTGAAATGTTTAATTGTTCGAGAACGACGGTGAATTGATGTTGATGGCGCTTCACGCACACTTTTTGCCACAGCAGCAATATTCTCAGGTGTACGCACTGTTTTTGGCTTTTCACGCTTTGGTTTATCTATGAGGATGCCAGTTGCTTTCACTTTTTCACAAGACAATGAACATACGGAGCTGACGGTGCTTCTCTTCTTCCAAAATCCGTACTCATTCTGCAACATTACCATGATTTTCAAAGTAATGTCGCAATCAAGCGTCTACACAACCATATTCGTTCAGCGGAAGGATAAAACTAATTATCTGTCAAATCAAACATGAGCTAAGTGTTACCATTCACGAAATAGGCACTAGTTGAAAACAAAAAGGTTAGATGGCGGACCCTTTACATATCTTTTTTAATAACCAACTTAACTTTTTTATATATTTTAAATAATGAATAGTTAAACGTCGAAACGAAACAAGAAAAACGTTGTGTGAAAACCACGGTTCGCTATTGTGGTTCAGAGAGTGAAATAAATAAATGAACAAATAAACACTGCTTCAGACACAATATTTGAATCATTGAAACATTTTCACAAGAAAACAAACACGTTACACAGGTGCACAAGACCAAGGCAATAAGGAACTTCATAAACGTATAATTAAGGATTAAAGACAAACGATTAACAAGCACGGGCGTGAAACGATTAAGGTAGGAAGAGAGATGTATGAAAATGGAGAGAAAGACAGACAGACAGACAGAGAGGGAAAGACAAATTAAGTAAAAACAAACAAACGAAAAAGGAGAGAGAGAGAGACTGACAAAAAACGAGAAAGTGACGAAAGCAATAGGAATAACACGAAGAGAGACACGAACAAGACGAACTATATTAACACAGCTGACAATAAAATAAAAAGCAACTGGTTTCGGCAAATAGCCGAAACTAGTTTCTTCACAAACCAAATTTGACTCGGGTTGACGTAAAATCATACCCAAATGACTATATAGTCAGTACCGTTACTTTCTCTTTTGATAAGTTCTTAACTCTCTACTAAGTACAGTATCATAGAAAGCCTGAAACGCTGCAGACAAAAATACTTTCAATAGATTGAAGATCGCCGATTAAAACGCAATATATAGCGGAACCTCCAGACGCGCTACCCTTCTTTCCACCTCCATCATTTTTCTTCAACCCTTCCCCCCCCCCCCTGGAGCACATTGATTTATTTGGATGGAAATCCACCATCATTACATGTGTCAACGGGAGAAAAACGGGAGCCCAGTTCCCTGAAGTCAGCAGGGGTACAACTGGAAACTGCACTTTATTTCCACGGGAATCAGTAAGCCGCAGAGTTCGTTATTTGTCTCTTTAGACATTTAACTATTCCCTGGCTGATTATTGAGGTTGGCCCCTATATGGGAGTATCGTGGTGGTTGTGGTTTCGCGGTCCCATAACAGACAGGTCAGTTTTAATGGTGGCCGGGTTCATTTCACCTTTAATAACACCTATCTGGTGAAATGTTCCCAGATCCAGTGAGCATGCTAGACATGTTTTCTGAACAGGAGTTGGAAAGTCTCCAACTCTTAAGCAAGGAGTGATGATTTGCAGCCCTGCTCTGGAATCATCGAAGTTGCAACTAGAAAGTTCTGTTGCATAGAATTATAGCTTCGGCTCTCGTTTGAGTTTGTGGGTCGGATCATTCACAATGAACACAATGAATGGTTCAGGTCCAGTGAGTATGAATGCCGTCGTGTTCTTCATTATATTAAGCTTCATGCGTTCTGGACCAGGAGTTGGATAGTCTCCAACTCTTTACCAAGGAGTGAAGGCTACGGCCTACTTCGGGCTTTCGAAATTGCAACTAGGAGTGACCGGAGGATATACGTATTCGAAGGCCTTCTAGGGCGAGGATGGCGCTACATACCATTCACAGTGGTAATGGCCACCATACGGTTAGGGCTCACGGCCAGGTACAGATTTAAACCTTAATACCTAATTCTCGGCAAAGCTTCCCGCGGGGGCACATTGATATGTTTTGACGGAATTTCACTGTCATTACATGTGTCAATGGGGATAAAAGGGAGCCCAGTCCCCTAGAAGGCTAGCAGGAGTCAACTGGATAATTCCACTATATTTCCACAGGAATCAATAAAGCCCCAGTGTTCAACTTTCTGGCTTTTTGAAGTTGCAACTAGGAGTGACCGGAGGATATACGTATCTGAAGACTTTCTAGTTGGAGGATGACGCTACATTTTATACACAATGGTATGATCCACCGTCAGGTTATGGCTTACACAGCTAGGTACTGACATAAATCTTATCAGGCGTACTTGGCAAAGCTAGAGGGATCTTAGGAGAAGAATATCAAATAAATTCCAAAGCAGTGGTTTCTCACCTAGGTCGTGACCCACATTTATGGATATGTTCATTGCAATATATATTAATAACGCAAGACTTAGCCCGGTGAAGCACGAGACATAAAGAGAAATGTAGCACTGGCAGTTAAAAATTTTGAAATTACGTGGAACAATCTAAAATCCCAATATGAAAGGAAACGTATTTTAATGAATGGTCAGCTTAAGGTACTTTCCTATTTATCTCCATGTACGCGAGAGTCTGCTTCGGAGAAAAAAAGTCTTCAAAGAGAGATCAATAATTGCATGGCGGTCTCAAAATGTACAAAGCGTGACAAGATTTACATCGGTATCGCGCCATGTTGCCATAATCCGATGATGGTCTAACCACTGGGTGTAGGAAAAAGCTCCCCCCCCCGGGGGCACATTTATGGTCTTTATAGTACGTAACAGCTATCTACATCTGTGCAACTGGGGGTATAAAGGGAGCCCAGTCACCTGAAGACAGGCAGGGAGTCAACTGGAAGCTCCACTTTCTTTCCACGGGGATCAGTGAGCCGCAGAGTTCATTATTTGTCTCTTTAGACATTTAATAGTTCTCTGGCTGATCATTGAGATTGGCCCCTATATGGGAGTATCGTGGTGGTTGTGGTTTCGCGGCTCCAACAGTATAATGGTTATTATGGTGGCCAGGATCATCTTACTGATAATGACACGCAAAGTGTATGATCCAGTCCAGTGAGAATGCTAGACATGTGTTCTGGACAGGAGTAGGAAAGTCTCCAACTCTTTAGCAAGGTGTGATGGTGTGCAGCCCTGCCCTGGAATCATTAAAGTTGCAACTAGGTGGTTCTGTTGCTTAGAATTATGTCTTCGGCTCTCGTTTGAGTTTGTGGGTCGGATCATTCACAATGAACACAATGAATGGTTCAGGTCCAGTGAGTATGAATGCCGTCGTGTTCTTCATTATATTAAGCTTCATGTGTTCTGGACCAGGAGTTTGATAGTCTCCAACTCTTTACCAAGGAGTGAAGGCTACGGCCTACTTCGGGCTTTCGAAATTGCAACTAGGAGTGACCGGAGGATATATGTATTCGAAGGCCTTCTAGGGCGAGGATGGCGCTACATACCATCCACAGTGGTAATGGCCACCATACGGTTAGGGCTCACGGCCAGGTACAGATTTAAACCTTAATACCTCATTCTCGGCAAAGCTTCCCGCGGGGGCACATTGATATGTTTTGACGGAATTTCACTGTCATTACATGTGTCAATGGGGATAAAAGGGAGCCCAGTCCCCTAGAAGGCTAGCAGGAGTCAACTGGATAATTCCACTATATTTCCACAGGAATCAATAAAGCGCCAGTGTTCAACTTTCTGGCTTTTTGAAGTTGCAACTAGGAGTGACCGGAGGGTATACGTATCTGAAGACTTTCTAGTTGGAGGATGACGCTACATTTTATACACAGTGGTATGATCCACCGTCAGGTTATGGCTTACACAGCTAGGTACGGACATAAATCTTATCAGGCGTACTTGGCAAAGCTAGAGGGATCTTAGGAGAAGAATATCAAATAAATTCCAAAGCAGTGGTTTCTCACCTAGGTCGTGACCCACATTTATGGATATGTTCATTGCAATATATATTAATAACGCAAAACTTAGCCCGGTGAAGCACGAGACATAAAGAGAAATGTAGCACTGGCAGTTAAAAATTTTGAAATTATGTGGAACAATCTAAAATCCCAATATGAAAGGAAACGTATTTTAATGAATGGTCAGCTTAAATACTTTCCTATTTATCTCCATGTACGCGAGAGTCTGCTTCGGAGAAAAAAAGTCTTCAAAGAGAGATCAATAATTGCATGGCGGTCTCAAAATGTACAAAGCGTGACAAGATTTACATCGGTATCGCGCCATGTTGCCATAATCCGATGATGGTCTTACCACTGGGTGTAGGAAAAAGCTCCCCCCCCCGGAGGCACATTTATGGTCTTTATAGTACGTAACAGCTATCTAGATCTGTGCATCTGGGGGTATAAAGGGAGCCCAGTCCCCTGAAGACAGACAGGGAGTCAACTGAAAGCTCCACTTTCTTTCCACGGGGATCAGTGAGCCGCGAAGTTCATTATTTGCCTCTTTAGACATTTAATAGTTCTCTGGCTGATCATTGAGATTGGCCCCTATATGGGAGTATCGTGATGGTTGTGGTTTCGCGGCTCCATAACAGTATAATGGTTATTATGGTGGCCAGGATCATCTTACTGATAATGACACGCAAAGTGTATGATCCAGTCCAGTGACCATGCTAGACATGTGTTCTGGACAGGAGTAGGAAAGTCTCCAACTCTTTAGCAAGGTTTGATGGTTTGCAGCCCTGCCCTGGAATCATTAAAGTTGCAACTAGGTGGTTCTGTTGCTTAGAATTATGTCTTCGGCTTCCTAGGAAGCTGTATGAAGTTCCAAATTATACAATAGTGGTTTGTCCACCATCTGATTAAGGCTACATAGCCAGTTGCAGATGTAAAGCGAATCACACTCTGTAGGAAAAAGCTTCCATCTATACCCTAAAAAGCATACACACTAGGTACATATACGCCTTAGTTGCAATTTTCGAGTGCTTGAGAGTTGCTTAAGAGTTGGAGACTATCCAACTGCCTGTTCTCTTACAAGCGCAAGTAGGACATTTAGTTGGATGTTAAAATTTTCTTTCTGTTAACGCCTCTTCGGAATTTTCTTCAAAGCCTGATTTAAACCACAGCCACCGAGGGGCCTCACCAACAACCAAAACAGGGCCGTAACCCTGCGGGCAGCTAATTCCCGTGGCACTAGTTTATAAGTCACTGGTCTGACTCCGAGAGTTTAATGTCTCTTCCAGTATCGGGCACATGCTAGCCCAGTTGACCAGTGCCGCCTTTTACTCCCAAAGGCATATGTCAAGATGGGAAAGAAATCCATGCAAACTGCGTACCACCGTGGTGAGGAAGGGGGGGGGGGGGAGGGGGGTTGTTTCTTAAAATGTACAATGATTAATGGGAAAATGCGTTGTAGTGGAACCGTGTTCGAGTGAATGAGTGGCTTTAGTGGTGTAAAAATTGTGTCTGAGCGGTGGCGTTTACCTGGTCTTCTATAATGTCACTGTAAAATGTGTTTCTTTTGTAAATTCCATGTTTTCTGGAATATCTATTCTTCGCCCTTTTTTGCTAGGATGTAGTTATGTCATGCACTCATCTATTTCTATTGGTGCGTGCCCGTGACTGTCAAGGTATTAATGGAAAGTTGGAGTCTTTTGTTTTTCCTTTGTATGAGCGTATGTGTGTTCTGCAAATCTTGTTTTTAGTGTTCGTCCAGTTTGTTCTATATAAGTAAGTTTGCAGATACAAGTAAGTCTGCATACTCCGCTGGAACTAAATTTGTCAGTTGTTTCTGTCTTTGTTTTGGGATTATGTCTCAGAGTGTTGTCGGTTTTTAATGCTGGGAGTAAACCTTCTTTGGGAAAAGAAATAGTTTATATATTTCTGGTCCTGTGTAGGTAAAAGTGTGCCGTCGTGTCTTTGTCTTCTTTATTCCTGTTTTTAGTGTTGTATTGGTATCTAAGTAGTTTGTCGATAGTATTGGGTTTGTAGTCATTATTTTTAGCTATGATGTAAATTATGTCGAGTTCATTAATGTACTTGTCCGGAGTAAGTGGGTTTATCTTATGTCTATGTATGATATGTCTAAACGCTGCTAGTTTATGTTGCGTAGGGTGATTCAAAGTGATGTGGATGGCAGTGTCCATCAAGGTTGGGTTTCTATAAATATCAATTGTTAAACAGTTTGTTTCTCCTCTTGTTGTGACTTGATAAAGCAGCCACAAGTTTTATTTCAATAAATATGGTGACCTAGAGTCCAAATAAGAAGAAGTTCATGTTTATTTTTAATAATTTGATATTTTAAATATTTTTCTATTTTCTAGTTAAATAACTTTTCTCTTCATTTTTTAAATTATAAATATTTAAAAGAAAAAATAAAATTGATAAAAATCTTAGAATTAATTAATTAATTCAATAATTAACAAAAACTCGTATGCGACTAAGCTGGCGTGCAATGATTAAATTATAAATTTATATTTAAAAAAAAGAAAAACAAAATAAATAATTTTATTTATATTTAACACAAAAAATAAAATTTAAAATTAAAGAAAAAAAAATTAATTCTTTATAAAAAATGATTTTTTTTTTGAGAACTGAATTATTTAAATTTTAAGTAAATTAAAGAACTATTTCACAGTCCCTTGTAATAAATAAGTTTTTTCCTAAGATGTTACTAAAAAAAAAAATAATTAAACAAATAATTAATAAAAATGAAAATAAAACTCCAACAAAAATTTTCAAAGCATTTCACAAACACTAAGAAATAATTAATAAAAAAAAAAAGATTCCAAAAACTACTAATTTTTTTGTGTTACTTAACAAAATTAATTAATATTAATTCAAAATATTTTTTTTTTATAATTGCTTGAAATCTATGCCGAGTGTAGGTGATAGCAAAAAAAAAACCAAAAATTCATAAAATATACAAAATATCGATTATATAAAAATTATGTTGTTATTTCTTTTAATAATATGGCAAGCATTTTATGTGTGGTGGGTTTGGTTTACAAAAAAAAAAAAAAATAATAATTTAGTTTGCCTTAGGTTCGGATTTTAAAGAGTTACAACATGCTTCCCAAAGACCACTTTGGTTTTCGAAAAACCGCCTGCAACACCATCAAGCAAAAAAATAATTTTAATGGTAATAAAGGGTTTTACAACATGAAGTTTGTTTTCTACAACAAAATAAAACAAAAAATTTAGATTAAGGTAATTTAAATATTGATTGTAAAGGGTCCGTCATCTAACGTTTTTTTTTTTATTCTTTCAACTCATGTTTGATTTGACAGATAATTAGTTTTATCCTTCCGCTGAACGGTTATATGGTTGTGTATACCACCACAGGCTAAGCAGACATGAAGAAATTGGCACATAGAAAAAATTAAATCAAGTTTTCTCTACGTTCTCAAGAAAGAGACAAACATAGTGTGTTGCTTTTTAAGAACATGGAAAAATAAACAAAACAAAAACTTGAAGAACAACAAGTATTAAACAATTTTTCCAAAAAACAAAATAAAATAATAAAAATAATTTTCATTCTTAAATTTGTATTATAACGGCTGTATGCATAAAAACTTAAAGTAGGTTTAACTGCCGTTGTTAGCACAATTTCCTAAAGTTGTATTCATAAAACACTTTTACCATAAAATACCTTTGTTAACTTTAGGAAAACGTAGGAAAAACCTACGTTAAACCTACAATAAATTGACAGTTCAATTTTATTATTAAAATTTCAAAAACCAAACAAATTGTGTTTACAATAAACTGAGCCGTTTTTTTTAAAGTGTCATAAGTTACTTTGTTATAGTCATCTTTTTAATTAAATTAGTTTATAAAACATTTTAATTTTTAGCCATTTCAACTAGTCTGTATTTAGTTTTCTTTCTGAAACGGATTTTTCTAATGATTGTGTTGAAATAAAATCTTTTTTCTTCATGTTGTGTACTATGAAGGATATTTTCGACAGGGGGCTATTACTATTTTGTCCTTTACATAAGTCACTATGTGCAGTAATATGCTTTTGAGTTGTGACATTCTTAGATATTTTATACAACACGAAACAACCTCCTGAGAATAAAAAAATAAAATAATGGTAATTATGTGTAGTATATTAGATATCAGTATAATAATGTTGCGTAAACTGCACTATTCTTTTGAACTAATAAAAATAAGTCAAATAATCACAACAATACTTCACACACACTTATTACATGTTTCCATTTCTTTCACACTAAGCTCCGTAATTAATTTCCTAAGTACAGCGACTAACGCAACTTTCAAAATAAGCATTTTTGTTGCACCGTTAATTATCAACACTCCTCTCAAGCAAATCTCAATACTTCTTAATTTCAAATTTATTAAAAATGAAAAAAAAAACTGTTCAGTTGTGACTTATGCCACTTTTAATGTAAACGGCTCAATTGACAATTATACTTTGTTATTCCAAAAATGTTAAAAAATATTTATTTAAACAAATTGTAGTATACAAATAATAATAAAAACTAAAATTTAACATGCCATTCAATATAACACATTTTTACATCTTTATTTTATATTTTTCAAAAATACAATTATAATTAATTATTTTAAACAAAAGTTTTATTGATGTACATATAATCAAAACAAAGCTCGTTATCCGAATAATTATTTTTTTAATATGAACAAATTCTTTGTAAGTTCTTCGTAAGCCTTGCAAATTAACCTTTTTTGGGTGCTTTGCTTTTTATTAAAAAGATTAATAAAAAAACAAAAAAAAATATGTTGATTTTGCTGAAAACAATAAAAAAATGTTTTATGGATCTAACTATCCGGATAAATAATATTCATTTTTATACATCGTATAAAAATGAATCAAAATACTAATTTTACTAAAGCATACATTAGCTAAAGTACTGTTTATGAATACCATTTTTTAACAAACGTCTGTTAGCCTTTAAGTGTTTGTTAACTAACGTGTACTTCAAAGCTCAAATAAGCTTTGTTTATGCATGCAGCCGTAAATGACTAAATTAAGTGAAAATATGCTTTTAATTGGTTTCATGAGTGAAGTAAAACAGTTAAAAGTAACAATATCATGAAACATGCAGCATTTGATGAACGCAGAAATGGTGCACTGTGGCGGAAATACATTGTGGGTATAACAAACAATAAAAGAGAAAAATGAGAAAAAAAGCTTGTATTTATGTGGTGAAATTATTGTAAATATTCACAAGTACACAATTTGTTTGCTTCTGTCGCTTTTAGATTGACTGCTCATTGGCTAATTTTACGAAAGCTAATAATTATGTTTTTGAAGCGGAACTTGCAAATGATGAGTGCCCGCAATTATACTTTTCCCAAAACAGGAACCCCCCAGGGGGTGTTAACATTTTTAGAATTCGCAGGTAAGTGTAGCTAGCCTGTGCACAATTAGCTTCTCTTTACTCAAGACCGTCATGCGTGATGAAGAGTCACATCTCAAGAGAAGTGATGCTGTTAATAGCAAAACATGATGGATCCAGATTAGACAGGGCCGAAAAAAATCATCTTTTCTGTGTAAAAAGTAAAAGGATAAACATTAAAGTTTACAAAAGCTCTTTTAAGGGCTATGGAATATCTAAAAAATAGAGATAAACTATAAAAAAAAACATTTTCCTTGTTATCTTGATTACACATTTTATCACATATAACATATTGTTACGTTTATACCTTTTATAAACGTTTTTGTTGTGAGTTCTTTATTGCAAAATGTTTAACACCAGTTTTTAGAGTTTTTAAATAATAACAATTTTATTATTTAATTTACTTTCAACTACACAAAGTTGACACAGAACAATTTACTTAAAATGCACGTCTTCACTGTAGAGGTTTAATTTACTGATTGATTGTCCACTCAGATGCTTCCCCTATTTATACTTGTCCAATTAGATTCTAGAAGATGTACGAATTTTCTACTCTCTTTGTGTGTATTTTGTTGTTGTAGGTTGTTTATTCATTTTATATGCGCCTGCTTGCCTGTGTGTATAGTTGTTTTTGTTTTTATGCTGATAAGGTTTCTGCTTGGGATTCATTTCAATACATTTGTTGTTGCTTTTATAAAAAAAAGGGTTTCTTAGAAAACTACGCCGATGATAAACACTGTAT
Organism: Trichopoda pennipes; assembly: GCA_030448955.1. NCBI lineage: Eukaryota > Metazoa > Arthropoda > Insecta > Diptera > Tachinidae > Trichopoda > Trichopoda pennipes. Next base: position 6,516,596 of record JASKUP010000056.1, on the reverse strand, counting down.
ATTTGTTGTTGCAAAATTAGTTTTTGTCTTGCGCGTTTAAATGATAAGCGGCATGCCAGGCAGTTAGTAAACAGCCTATCAAATTGTAGTTGTGTGTGTGTGTATAAACTTCTACACAGTTTGTAACCAGTAGTTTTCCTTATTGCTTAATTGTTTTATTTTAAACTTAAGCAAGACATATTCGTAACAATATTTTATCACATATGCATTGAAAGTTGCAGGAATATTTTATTATTTAGGCTCCATAAAGTTCCTGTAAGTAAGAAGGTAATGCAAATTCTATTTTCAGATAGTACTTACCAATAGCTCTTAAAAGGGCTGTTTTTTGATGGATTTTTTCCAGTCAAAACTTGTGTCCAGTACCATCTGTGTTTGACCAGTCATTTGCCTTTTACAAGGTATATTTCTAGTTATCCTTAACCTAGTTTTAGTTTCGGAAATTCTTATAATTTATCACCAGCCAGTATTCTCAGCAACCCCAGCCACACAAATAAATTACACATGTACGTAGGGCTCTGTAAACAAAAACAGATTTTTTTTTTAGGAATGTAATTCACTTTTTATTTTCAGGAACACTTACCATTTAAAATACTATTCTTGTTGTTTTCCACCAGCCGCAGAAGTAATTTCCACATCTATTTAAGTGCCTGTAAAAAAAAAGCAAATTTTATTATTAACAAACTAATGAACATTTCAATTGCAACTAATACTTACCAACTTGTTTTGAGTTCTGCTTATTTGCCTGCAACCGATGCACCCAGTTTGCACAATTTAATTTAATTATTTTAAAGTTTTAAATAAAATTTTGCAAATTTTTAAAGTTTACTTCTCATTTATTTGGTGTTTGTTTATGTATTTTGTGGCTGTCAAATATATTTTTGTTTAGGGGTGGGTACGTATTGTATGTATAGCTGCTTGCTTTTTCTCATTGTTTTTTAGCATGCCACTCTATATCCGCTCTTTTCAATAAAGCGGTTAATAGCAAATGTTAAGTGCAAATTTTATAACTCAATTCTAAGATATCTGATTTATTTGTGCTCTAGACTGCGCAATACTTCACTTCATTACGGCTAAAGGCCGTGTCAGATACAACTTTTGCTTTGCTTTGCTTCAGAGTTTCGCTTTGACATTTTAGTTAAAATGCACGTAGTTATATGAAAGGTGCCACATAAACAACTTTTGACGCAAAGCAAAGCGAAAAGTTAACCAACATTCAACTTTTTGTGTGCTTTGCGCTACAATTCAAAATCATTTGATTTTTTTTACACAAAACAAACACTTCTAAAATTCCAAATCACTTCAATGTTTTACTTAAACGAAACACTTGTACAATTCCAAATCACTTCAATGTTTTAATAAAAAGAAACACTTCTGCAATTGTGTACCTTTTTATGAGTGCTGTCAAAGTTTTCATTGTGACATACACCTTTTGATTTACGCTTTGTCTTTAAAGTTTCAAATGTCACGCAAAGCAACAAAGTCGTATCTGACACGGCCTTAACAACGTTGATGTGTGCGTATATAGAACACTGCGTAAAGAAAACATTGAAGATGGCAAATAGCCGATACCGGTTTGTTCACAAACCAAATTCGGCGAGGGTCGACGTAAAATCAAACTCAGCTAAGAACTTTCCTCGCCAAAGCATACTTGATTCCAACTTTAATGTATGAATGTGAATTATTTGGTAACTGTGACACCTATAGTAAAAGAAAATTGCATGTTCTTTATAATAATACCAGCGTGCCCGTGACTGCTTTGCAAGTCATTTGTGGTTTGTTTTTATTCTGCAGCGTTCCTTTTTGTGTGCGCCAAAAAATCATTAACGAAAATTAATCAGAAAGAACACAATTTCTTTTCTTTCGTTTTTATGGGGTTTTTTTTTTTAATAATTTTATCTTTTTCCCAGTTCAATATTTTTGTATGCTTATATAATACGTCTTATTCTATTGCAATGCTTTTACGACATTTTTCGATTGATTTTGGTTCGGTGGTATAGATAAAGAAAGCAGTTGATTTATTAACACGTGAACATGATACATATAATTGACCGTGCGAAAAACAGGGATTATTGTAAAAGCAACACTTACGGGGAACTGAAGCTGTTTAAAATCAAACGGCAAATCTGGAGGAATCATAGAAATGCGTGCTATAGCACATTATCGCCGTTATATTTTCCTTTTAAAATTTTTGCTTCAATCACACTTTTCATGAATTTTTCGATTACTAAATGTGTCCCATTGCAAAGTCGTGGCTGGCAGATAATTCTAAGCAAATTTCACATGTAGGCGGTGGGGCGGCAGTTTAGATAAATCAAGCTAATTTAAAAATTCGATTGGATAATTTACAGCATCTTCTTGATTGGTAACAGAGACAAACGATTTGTAGTTAAAAATTTCCCCGGGAATGTCATTCAAAATTGTCACACATTAATATTCGAAATATCTGTATTTTTCGCAGCTAAGATAGCTCTTTCCCCCAACCAGTCATGGTTTCTAAAATTTTGTGTAATACCGGGAAATACGTTTGTGACCAATTCTTGTTTTGATGGTGCAAAGTGGCAAAAATTATCTGGAAGCGTTATCATTTTTGTGGTGGGGTCAATTCCAATTGACCCATTCCAATGACGCTATTTCCAACATCGTTTGGCTGATGGATCGTTTTGCAATTGAACACGCAAATTACATACACACACACACACACAAAGTGGCACAGAATATGGAAAACAAAATTCTCTATTTGTTTCCACATCCACTTGCTATGGAACATGAGCGAGCATATTTCGATTTGTATTGCCGTCGCAATCTGTGCAAGCACACACATACAGCAACGTACAAACGAAAACACACATTTCATTGGATGCGAAACATTGAGTCAAAGTATGCAATGGAAAACAATTTTAATTTATTTTTGAAAAATTTGTCTTGTTTCCAACACGCACAAAGATACAAACCAGGGCAGCTACTATTACGAAGGTACTGTGAAAATTTGGTGGAAATCCGACGACGCATCTCATCAAACACTGGTAACCAACAGACATTTATTTTGGGCTTAATTTTTATATACTTATGTATGTTGATTATTAGATATGTCTATGGTAGGCGTAGATTTGACTACGTTTCATCTGTTTCAAATAATCTTTACGGAATTAGCTGCGCAAGTCTTATAAAGATCCGTACTCTGGTTTTCTCACACAAACTAATATGCACAAACACCTAAATGTTTGTTTGAACAAAAAGCGTTTTTCCCAATCGCCTAGAAACCGAAACATTATAATATCTCTACATCAACATCTAGTGTCTGAGTGAAAATTTTATTTGTTACAAAAAATACATTTTGGATTTTCCACCGGCTTAACCCCAGTTCAATCTGATAATATTAACACGTGCACTAATATTAACTTTGCGGCAATGTGGCACGTGTCAATATTATCAGATTCACATCAAAAGTGCTCGCCATTTGCGAACAAACGGCCAGGAAAGACGTTAAGAGGAAGAATTGACAACAAATAAAGTTTTACTTTGTTTGAGAAATTGTCATTTTTTGGTGAATTTTTTAATCGTTTTATTTTTTTATCAGAGTTTTTAAAATTAAAATTTTTTGATAACACGTTAAGTTTTTACAGTTTAAACAGCAAATTATTTCAAACCGATTACGTTTGCTCTTTCGTTAAAGCACTTATTTTCTTATCACAGGCATCTAATCACCTTTAAAAAATTAAAATTAATTGTTGTGTAAATAAGCCAATAATAATTTTAAAATATTTTTTTATTTCTTACTTCCTACTACCCGGCACTTTTCGCTGCCCGCTACCGTAATGACAGCTAAAATGTTTTCACTTATTCAGTCATTAGATTAGATTACTCACTAGAGGGAATATATTATCGGTAACATTTTATTATTGTTGTTGTTATTATTGGATTTTAAAAATTTGCAAAGGTAATTATAGGTATCCCTCCTACAACACGGTATCCCACAACGCGATTTCACTCTAATACGATTAAAAAAATTTTCGAAAACCTCTTCTAATGTGTATGTATGTATTGACATAAAATACAATTTTGGGGGAATATCGTTATTTTATTATTTCAAGAATGCAAGTCTCAATTTATTTTTTGCCCATGTACAGTAATAGACATTCAGTTGGCCGCACTTATTTTTTTTATTTTTAAGTTGTTTTTTTTTTAACTCTTTATGAGAACAGTTATTTCTTTTTCTGTTATTTTTTTTCTTTACATTATAGAGCGCAGTTTACAAAACAATAACAGTTATTAGTGTAACGGTTATTTTATAGAAAATATGCGTTCTTTTGTAAAATTGTTGCTGTTTGTCGTGAGACAATCGTTTGAATCCTTCAAAGCCTGATTTTCTATATAAAAGGTGTTTTTTTAAGCTAGATAGACCTTTAAATTGTAAAAAGTAACACAAAAAATGAAATTTTGATGAAACATTTTTTTTTATTTGTTTCAGTATACTCTGACAAATCATCATGAATAGACTCTCGCTTGAACAACGCTACAAAATTATCCAAATTTACTTTGAAAATCAGTCGTCGATTCGCGCAACTTATAGACGACTTAGTCATTTTTATGGCGTACATAATCGTGCATCTGAACAAGCCATTCGTCGAACTGTCGATAGATTTCGTACCACATACTCTCTAGAGGATGCAATAACACCAACACGTCGAAGGAATGTGCGTACTGAAGAGAATATCGCCGCTGTAAACGAAAGTGTGGAAGAAGATCCAAATTTATCAATTCGTCGTCGGTCGCAGGAATTAAGGCTCTGTCCGTCCACTACGTGGAAAATTTATTCGCAAAGATCTCGGCCTACACCCGTAAAGGATCCAGCTGGTGCAGGAATTGAAGCCACGAGACCATTATATGCGTCGTTCTTTCGCCGATTGGGCTCTAGAGCAGTTGGCAACTGACCCGTTGTTTTATCGCAAAATTGTGTTCAGCAATGAGGCGCATTTTTGGCTTAACGGGTTTGTTAATAAGCAAAATTGCCGCATATGGAGTGAGACCAATCCACAACAGACCCTACAGACTCCATTACATCCAGAAAAATGCACCGTTTGGTGCGGTTTTCACGCTGGTGGCATCATCGGACCTTATTTCTTCAAAAATGAGGCCGCAGCTCGCGTTACGGTCAATGGAGATCGTTACCGCACCATGATCAATGATTTTTTGTTTGAAAATATAGATGACATTGATCCGGACGAGAAGTGGTTTCAACAGGATGGCGCTGCTACGTGCCATACAGCGAACGCAACCATCGACTTATTGAAATCAAAATTTGGCGATAAGTTGATTTCGAGAAATGGACCTGTCAATTGGCCTCCAAGGTCGTGCGATTTGACACCATGCGACTATTTCCTGTGGGGCTACGTGAAGTCACTGGTTTATGCTGATAAACCAGCAACAATTGACGCCTTGGTGGACAGCATTGTTCGTGTTATTCGTGACATACGCCCAGCAGTGCTCGAAAAAGTGGCCCAAAATTGGACGTCCAGAATGCGCTTCGTCAAGAACAGCCGCGGTGCTCATATGGCCGAAATCATTTTCAAATGTTAATGTCACGTATTGATCCTTCGAATAAAAAAGAAATTTTGATTAAATTCGGATCGAATACAAATTTCGAGCTGTTTATATTTTCGAATCGAGTTACATAGTAACCCCCCAAACTTTCTTATAGTAACATTCAACTGTACTAATACATTTTACTTTACTGTGGTTCAATAATACAAAATTTGATGGCCTTCTTAAAAAACACACAAACAAACAAACAGTACACAGTTTCATTTTCAATTATATATGTAAGTACGTATGTATACAGATTATCTACGCAGAATAAACATTTGTTTTAGCTAAATAACTAACTGGCTTGCAGTAGTGGACTGTTTGTTGTTGAATATAGAAAAAACACTTTATTGCTCTGTGGTCGCTGTCTAATTTGATAAATCAACTTTAATGAAATATATTTACTAATGAACCTTTTAGTTCTCAGTTCAGTTCGATTGCCTGAGGCAGCTCTGACGGAAGTATTGCAGAGCTAATTATTTTTTTTTGTTTTTTTGTTTCTTCTTTTAATCTAACAGTTCTTTCAGTGTGTGTATGTTTGTGTCACATTAATTTATCTATTGTTTGGGGATTCACAGTGTCATTTGTTACAAAAAAAAAGGGGGAAAAAGAAATGTTACATCAAAAATATTTACGTTATTTTCTTGTAAGTTTATCCAACTTAATGGTCTTAAGTCAACAACATGTGAAGGCCGATTTATTTCCGTTATCCATTGTGCATATAAATGACTTTCATGCCAGGTATGTACAAATAATTAAATAATTAAAATTTATTTAATATAATTAATAAATATCTTTTTTTCTTTTTAACGATCTTTTTTATATATTTTTTTCTTTTCGATATTTCGCTTTCCTTCGGAAAGCTTCTTCAGTAAAAAAATTTTTATTTTATCGAAAAGAAAAAAATATATAAAAAAGATCGTTAAAAAGAAAAAAAGATATTTATTAAAGATAAATAAAAAAAGATCGCTTAAAAAAAACTATAAAAATGATCAAATATTTAATATAATATTATTAATAAAATTCAACACAGTGGGACTGATTTGAAAAAATAAAGATGCTAAATATGTATTGATTCAATTAGTTTTTTTTTTTTTATTTTTTTAAGTCGAAGTAGTAGGAATGAATCTAAACTTTTGTGAGCCATGCATAGGTGTCACAATAGTTCATCCCTTAACCTAAAAACTTGGAGAAAAAATAATTCACTTAACAGTCAGCTGTTTATTTTATTTAGCTTTTTATTTAATTTTTTTTTTCATTTAATTTATTTATATAAGCGCAATTTTATTCCGTGCTTGATTCCTTTAAATAAATATTTAATGATATTCTCATAAAATATTTATTACAAAAATTTTTATTAAAAAATAAATATTTTATGATATTCTCATAAAAGATTTATCCAAATAAAAATAAAAAATAAATTTGAAATGTATTGTAATGGGGGAGAACATATCCATATTGCAATTTCACTATTGCTCACATAGCACATCAGTGAATTTTACCCCAATATTGAAAATTTTTTTTTTGTATTTATTTATTGTCAAAAATTCAATATCTACATGTTCACTTAAAACTAATTTTGATTAAATAATTTTTCCTTACATACTCTTGTATTTTTCAAGGACTTGTCATGTATTATTTTATTTAGATGTCCACAGAATGTCTGCTTACAGGATATTTAAGCTAAATTTTATATTAAACAACTTTAGTCAATAATTTCCCATAAAAAATATAAAAAGGGAGGCATTTGTACTTAATACTAAATCTTAGAATAATCTTAAATAATAGAAGGGATCCCAATATTGTATAGAAAAACCTAAAAGTCTTATATCCAAAGCCAAACTGATTTTATGAGAATTTTTCATAAAATCAACATAGCATAGACAGCAAGACTCGAAGACACTTCCATACAAACAGTACAAAACATTTCAAAAACAACAAAAAACATTGTTTATTTTCAATCATTTCTATATAAGGGTTGCCATTGGTAACCATTCATATGCAATTTGAAAATTCCAGAAAATAAAAAACATTTGTAAATAATTTTACAAAATTCCAAAAAAAGAAAACAAGCAACAAGCACATGCAATGAAAATAAGTAATTTATAATTATTCGGAATCTTTTTGCGCTTATATTGAAAAAGATTCCGAAAAATTATAAATTACTTAATTTATTTATTTAATCTTCCCGAGAATCTCAACTAACAAGAAGTATATAAACTTTAATTCTAAACAAAAAGTATACTTTAGTCCAGCCAATGCTACACAAAAGCTGTGTTTATGCGAATACTACACACACACCCACATGTCGGTTTTAATCATTTATCTTGAGCTAGGATGACGGCAAGGGCATCCCTTCTTTTCAACTGAATATGGCCACGAAAATGGAGGATGTTAGATGCAAATGGGTTAGAGTGGAATTTAGTTTTTACCTGAGGTACGCTTAGATCTCCGTGAATTCGTGAGTTTTTGTTATACCAGCGAGCAGTAGTAATTATTAGAAGCTGAAGTTTGTTTTGGCGTTTTTGAATTTTTTTTCAATATTCGAGACTGAGGCGACACCCCATAAGTGAATCCCAAAGCATCGTATTGCCTGCAGAACCAGGGGCATTTAAATATGGTCTTTATAGAATATTCCACTATCTAGAAGTTTGTTTTCGCGTTTTTGAATTTTTTTTCAATATTCGAGACTGAGGCGACACCCCATAAGTGAATCCCAAAGCATTGTATTGCCTGCAGAACCAGGGGCATTTAAATATGGTCTTTATAGAATATTCCACTATCTAGAAGTTTGTTTTCGCGTTTTTGAATTTTTTTTCAATATTCGAGACTGAGGCGACACCCCATAAGTGAATCCCAAAGCATCGTATTGCCTGCAGAACCAGGGGCATTTAAATATGGTCTTTATAGAATATTCCACTATCTAGAAGTTTGTTTTCGCGTTTTTGAATTTTTTTTCAATATTCGAGACTGAGGCGACACCCCATAAGTGAATCCCAAAGCATCGTATTGCCTGCAGAAACCCCCCCCCCCCCCCAGGGGCATATAAATATGGTCTTTATAGAATATTCCACTATCTAGACACAGTGCAACTGGGGAAAAAGGGAGCCCAGTCCCCTGAAGTCAGACAGGGAGACAACTGGAAGCTCCACTTTATTTCCACGGGGATCAGTGAACCCGCAGAGTTCATTATTTGTCTCTTTAGACATTCAATAGTTCTCTGGCTGATCATTGAGGTTGGCCCCTATATGCGAGTATCGTGGTGGTTGTAGTTTTGCGGCCCCATAAGGGATTTATGAAAATTATGGTGGCCAGAATCATTTCACTGATAATGACACGCAAAGTGAATGATCCAGTCCAGTGAGCATGCTTGACATGTGTCCTGGACAGGAGTTGAAAGTCTCCAACTCTTTAGCAAGGTGTGATGGTTTGCAGCCCTGTCCTGTAGTGCGATTCACTATGCTATTTAAACCAAGGTTGTTTTGGTTAAATATGTTAGCCACTGAATTAGCCACTGTTGCAATTCACTATAAACTTTAGCCAAAAACACAAGACACAACAGTACTTACTGTGGCTAACAATTAATTAAAGAATAACATAGTGGTTAGTGCAAACCACAATAGGTTTAGTTAAAATTAACCTTAACCAAAGTGGTTAAAAGTTAGTGAATCGCACTACTGGAATCATTAAAGTTGCAACTAGGTGGTTCTGTTGCTTAGAATTATGCCTTTGGCTATCTAGGACGCATGTATGACGTTCCAAATTATAAAATAGTGGTTTGTCCACCATCTGATTAAGGCTACATAGCCAGGTGCGGATGTAAAACGAATCACACTCTGCCTGCAGAATCGAGTTGCACAGCAAAAATTTACACTCTAATTTTAAAATTGAATTAATTTCTTTTGCCCAGCAAGTAGGGTGCTTATGTAGCTGTTTTAAGTGATTCTCACATATTAAAGAATATTCTACTTTAATATCATAACATATTGTTGTTGTTATTATCACTCAGTTTAGGAGGCGCCTGCTCGGCTGTGTGTTTTGTGTTTTCCTGTATTAGTTTTTTTTGTTTTCTGTTGTTCATCTTATTTCATAGAATTTATAATAAGCATGTTGTTGTTGCCTTGTATTTATAAGAAAACTTTTCAGTTTGTTAAATACACTTAATAGGTCATTTCGTTTACATTTTTACTGATAATTATTTTCGTTTCAAAATTTAAACAAAACATCTTCGTAACAATATTTTTTATTACGAAATGAATTTCAATTCACAAAGCGAGAAGAAAATGGTAATGCGACAAATAAATATATATTTTTATATTAATAATATTGTGACATTTATTCCGTTTTAATTGTGCATTTTGTTATTTTGAGTTCTTTTATTGCAAAATAATAACACAGCACTTAAGAGTTTTAAATTAAGTTAAACGATTTATTTACTTTCAATACACACACACACACATAATAAACACGATGGTAACTTTGTTGTCTTTACTCATTGATGACTCAACTTGCATTAATTCATTTGCCCAGCAAGTGGTTCTTATATAATTATTTTAATTGTTGTCGCATATACAAGAATATTTTACTTTATCACCATTTTGTTGTTATTATCATTCAGTTTAGGCGCCTGCTTGGCTGCGTGTTTTATTTTGTTCTTTGTTAGTTGGTTTTGTTTGCTGTTGTTTATCTTATTTGGAGAATTTCTTGCAAACATCTTGTTGTTGTGTTGTGTTTCCCCCGGGGGCACATGATAGTCTTTTTGGAACCTACTATTACATTTAGACTGGTGTCTTGCGGGGTAAAGGAGAGCCCAGGTCACTCAAAGGCTAGTAGGAGTCACCTGGACAATCCACATATTTCCACGGGAATCAGTTGCCCCAGAGTTCACTATTTGTCTCTGGAGACAATTAGCTGTTCTCTGACTGGTTATTGAGGTTGGCTTCTATATGGGACTATCGTGGTGGTTGTGGTTTTGGACCCTCGTGAGAGTTTGTGGGTCGGATCATTTAAATTAACACAATGAATGGTTCAGGTTCAGTGAGTATGAATGCTGTCGTGTTCTTGATAAAAAAGAGCTTCATGCGTTCTGGACCAGGAGTTGGAAAGTCTCCAACTCTTTAGCAAGAAGTGAAGGCTGCGGGCTTTCGAAATTGCTACTAGGAGTAACCGGAGGATATACGTATTCGATGGCCTTCTAGGCCGTGAGTGATGTCCAATCATTCAAGTGGTTTGACCACCATCTGATTAGGACTATATAGTCGGTGCAGATGTAAATCAAATCACGCACTGTTGTCTTGTGTATAAGTAAGTGGTGCTGATATAGTTGTCTTAAGCGATTCCCTTATATACAAGAGTATTCTATTTTAACATCATCCCATATTGTTGTTGTTGTTATTATTCAGTTTAGGCGCCTGCTTGGCTACATTTTTTGTTTTGTTCTGTGTTAGTTGCTTTTGTTTGCTATTATTTATCTTATTTGGAAGAATTTTTAACCAGCATGTTGCTGCTGTTTTGTGTATATAAGATTTCTTAGAAATTTATGAGAGTTTGTAAAATGCACAGTAGGTCATTTCGTTTACGTTTTTACTGATAATTATTTTCTTTTAAAACTTAACAAATCATCTTCGTAACAATATATATATATATATATATGTATATATATACATAGAAGCTTGGCTTTTATCTGCATCTGCAATAATGGCGCTTGCAATGATTTTCAATTATTGCAACAAATATGCAATTATAAAAATTAACGGGAATATATCACACGTTGCGCTGAAAAAATTACGAAATCATATGGAGGGTGAGAATAAAAAAAAATCTGGAAAAATTTTCGCTATACAGCTAAGGCTCACCCTAATATACATACGTCATAGCAAATAAGCATTGCAAACAAACATCGTAAATAAAAAATACCAATTTCGTTTTTATTTTAAATGAATGTTTTAACTAAACGGTCGTGCGTGCTGTAACGTATTTAGTCTATACCACGCTGATCTGAGATATTCCCTTTTCAGTATTTCTTTTTTTTAATATTTCCAACTCATACAATAAAAATGTTCAAAACAGAAGGCCACCGACTACAAGCTGTCAAATATACATTGCATGTGTTTGTAGTAAAATGTGTTTTTTACGGCAAAATGGCTGCATGACTTAGGATCTTCTATGACTAATTGTCATTTTAGTTGGCAACAAAGAACAAGTGCAGTGCTGGGAATATAATAAAATACATAAAATGCAGCTTTTAAATATGAATATAAAAAACAAAAACTACTCCTAAATAAAGATAATTTCTGATATCCTATTCTGAAGTGAAGCGTATTCCAGTAAGGAAGAACGTTTGCATTGATCGAAAGAAATGTTAGTAAGATGATGGCTGTAAGTTGTGTGAGCAAAAGCTTACCATCGATCTACTGTTTTGCAAATAGTTCCCGGGCGGTTTTGAAACATGTTGCCGAGCCTTGCCATGGTGTAAGTTTATGGCCTCATGTCGTTGATTGCTCTCTGTAAACGATAACGTGCAGGTAACCTCGCTTGGTCATATGGTTTCCACTAAAATTTCTTCTTTTAGCGATTCAGGGGTATACACATTATTCTATCTATCGAGCCACTTCTCAGACAGTTTTCCGATATAGCATATTCGAACGCCATTGCATTCCTAGACAATGCCCTGCCTCGGTAATCAACACAGATGAAGTGTATCGCCATGTCGTTTAGATATGTCCACCATTTAGAAACCATTCATCCATACACCGATCAAAGAATTTTATGATGTTTAACTTCATTAGGTGCCCCTGTAGGCTAGTAGGTAGTGTTCTAACTTGTCAGTCTGGGGGTTGTGGGTTCGATTCCCAACAAAGATCTTGGTTTTTTTTCACTACAAGTAAAAATTGACTGTCGCTGGGGCTGCTGAGCGATGAAGGTGTGGTCACTGGTCACTGTGCTGTCTTATACGACAGTTAATTTCCGTAACTATTCTTCTACTTTCACCGCCTGTCTCATCTCTTCTCTACCCCTTTCCTAAAGAATGTAGCACGCTACTTGACTAAATAGCCATTGTTGCCTGAAGTGCTACTTCTCTTTAAAAAAAAAAAAAAAAAGCACAAATTACCGTAGATTAAATTAAAAATAATAATAAAAAAATAATAATTTTCTTCAAAATTTTGAACAGCATTATTTTTAAAGAAGTACAGACGAATGATTCCACACCAAATAGTCAGTTTTTGTAAATGAAGCGGGGTTTTTAAAATACTTAAAAATTATCATCACTCCTAGTAGTAGGAGTTTTATTTATTGACGTATACATTCAACCAAAAAAAAAATTAAGTATCATCGCTAAACAAAAAATCGCTTATGAAAATCGGGGTCACTGACAATCTTGTTTTGAGCTGATTAGACGACTGAATGTCTTCCTAGGTGATCATGTCTCTATTTTAGGAGATTGTATTTATTTGAACTTAATTTGATAAATATAATTCAAGCCTTCGAAAGATTTTTATTCGAGCATTCGATTAATTTTATACGATTATTCGAATAATTTTATACGATTATTCGAATAATTTTATTCGAGTATTCGATTAAAATTAATATGAGTATATTGTATTAAAATAACATTTAATACAACTATTGATGCCGAATTAAAAGTAAATATTTTTTTACTTTTGCCATTTCTTTCGGTGTAAACCATCATTGCTGTCTGCTTATTCAGTACGATCGGCAAGCGTTTTCGTTGTAATGACATCTGAAGAAGTTTTTCGTTTGTTCGAGTGTATGAGTAATTTTAGTGATGTGAAAATTGTGTGTGAGATTGTGTTTATAATGTCACGATTTAAAGTTTTACTTTGTAGATTTCCAAGAATGTCTAGGATGTAGTAATGTCATACACTCATCTAGTTCTATGGTGTTTGCCCGTGAGTGTCAAGGCGTAATGCAAAGTTAAATGGTGGAAATAAAGGCTTGAAATATAAGTTGAAGCTAAATTTGCCTGGAAATAACTATAAATTGCTAGAGAGTTATCTAAGTGATCGTTAGTTTACTTTGAGAGAAGGAGACTTTTTAAGCTCTTCACAGCTGATTGAGGCCGGAGTTCCCCAAGGTAGTATTTTGGGACCTATCCTATATATACTGTATTCTTCAGACATGCCAACTGATAACCGAGTACATACATCAACATTTGCTGACGACACGGCTTTCTTAAGCATACACGAAAATCCCCAAGCAGCATCACGATACTTAAAAGACCAGATAGTTAATTTGGAAAAATGGTTGAAGAGATGGAAAATAAAGGTGAATGAACAAAAATGTGCACATATAACGTTCACACTGCGAAGGGACTCATGCCCCTTCCCCCCATTCGCATAAATAACCAAATAATACCACAAATTACAGAGGTCAAATACCTTGGTATGCATCTTGATCGGCGCCTGACATGGAAAGGCCACATAGAATCCAAGTTAGCACAAATGAAGTTGAAAGCCGTCCAATTAAACTGGCTTATTGGCAGCAACTCTACTCTCAGCTTGGATTGCAAACTTCTACTTTACAAGTCGGTCCTGAAGCCAATCTGGTTTTATGGAATCCAGTTATGAGGCACTGCCTCAGCTAGCAATATAGAAAAAATTCAAAGACTCCAAAATAAGATACTACGACTGATCACAAATGCTCCCTGGTACAAAAAAAAACTCAAATATCCATAAGGATTTAAATGTGCCATCAGTTAGGGCAGAAATAGTGAAACATGCAATAACATATTTAAAGAGACTCGAAATACATCCAAATCCACTGGCCTGTAACATACTTAATGACAGTGGTTACATTAGACTGAAAAGGAGGGATACTGCTTCTCTCGCCCAAACATCAGAAGCCTGAAGCATACTGAATTTTGTCTGGCACTGGCTGGGCTTGATTTTTACTATTAGAACTAAGATATGAGTAATTATTGTTAGTTCGATTACATCGAAGATACAATAAATAAAATAAGAGAGAAAAAAAAGGTGGAAAAAGTGAAGCGACCTGCTTCTCTTAACGAATTTGCAACAACCATCGTAATCATTTTATTTGTTTTAAAATAAATTATTAACAAAAAATACAACAACTTATAAAATAACATTTTACCAAAAAAAAGTAACATTAAAATTGTAAACAAAAGTGAAAGTGCCAAAAACAGCTGATTACGTTCGAACTTGGTTTTATGACGCATAAATGTTGATTTGTATTCAACACTGTTTAATCGTCACACTTGAAAGAATAATTTTTAATCCAAATTGTATTGTATTATTAAAATTAAGACGGTAATAACATTAGATTTTAATTGTTATCCCTGAGAACGTCAAGTACATTAAACTTTAGTGATTTTTTGAATTGTTTAATTATACCCGTAAATGTCAGGGTTGATAAAAAAAAATTTTTAACATGTTTATTAACCCAATAGCTCAAATATGTACATTAGAGTGTGTGTATATTTTTTAGATTTTACTTTAAATTTTGTATAGAAAATTCTAGAGTTTTATATCTCAATCTAAATTGATTAAATGAGAGTTCTCATTGAAACAATACAGCAAACAGGCAACAAAACTCAAAACTTTCTAATTTCACACCCTCAAAAGTATGACGTTAGTGTTGGAGCACCTCTCGGCAATTCCCCTAACTGCACACTGCACCAGCTCCGCCTCCTTTACATATTTAGAATTTCACAACATTTCGAATTTCGCTACTAAACGTTTACAATATAAGTATGTATGTATGAGAAGGCTCGTTGGAATGAGCTCACCGAATTTTTTAGGCAATTCAATTGGAAATTATGTTGCTTGGACAATAACGTTGATGCTATAGCGGAAATAACTATAAACATCATTTTGCTTGGAACGAAAACTTTTATTCCATCCAAAAAAAAACTTCCCTTAAACTTAAACCCAAGTCCTGGTTTAATCGGAATTGCAAAAATGCAGTCAGATCAAGAGAGAAAGCATTTAGTATCTGGTGTAGAAACAAAAAGGCAAATACTGATTCACTACGCAAAAGGGCAAGGACTTGGTGTGCCCATGTACTAAGGTGCGAGCAAAATCTGTACGATCAGCGCCTCCGTACCAAAGTTCTTGCTACTCCTCGTGGTAGCACCATTATCATGTGTATTCATTTAGTAATAAACCAGGCCAGATGAAGGTGAGTTCTAAAAGACCAAACATGAATGACACGCTTAATCACGATCTCGCAACAATCTCAGAAGGGGGTCGTGTGAATATAGTCGATTTTAATGCCCGTTAGATACAATGTTGCATGCTTTTTTTTTTAAAGAGAAGTAGCACTCAGGCAGCAACAATGCGTAATTTAGTCAAGTACCGTGCTACATTCTTTAGGAAAGAAATAGAGAGAATAGATGAAACAGGTGGTGAAAGTAGAAGGATAGTCGGAAATTAACAGCCGTATACAAGACAGCACAGCGACCAGTGACTATGCCTTCATCGCTGAGCAGCCCCACCGACAGTCAATTTTTATTTTTGTAGTGAAAAAAAACCAAGGTCTTCGTTGGGAATCAAACCCACAACCCCCATATTTACAAGCTAGTACACTACCTACTAGCCTACAGGGGCACCGATCTGTTACTATGGGTGATGTAAGTATTACGGAATCGGAGGCTCTTGATGTTTTTGGCATGAAAATTCAATGTGATGTTCGATCGGCTAAACACATTTTTCAGGTAATATTGCCATTTTCCGTCCTAACTGGCTGGTTAGTATTCGATGCCAAGCGCTTTCGATGCGAATGCATCATTCTCAAGCCGCGGTTTAGTTTGTACTGGTGAGTCAGTGTTGGGGTTCAGGCAGTTCTGTTATTAGGTTCGTATATATTC
The DNA here is from genome assembly GCA_030448955.1 of Trichopoda pennipes. Taxonomy (NCBI): domain Eukaryota; kingdom Metazoa; phylum Arthropoda; class Insecta; order Diptera; family Tachinidae; genus Trichopoda; species Trichopoda pennipes. The sequence goes on along the minus strand of JASKUP010000056.1, from coordinate 6,500,164 downwards.
AGGTAAGCAGAATACCAGCCACCTGGCATTTGTATGCAAAGTGAATTTATCGATACCTCCGTCTTTTATTATTATGTAGGTACATGTGTCCGTCTGAGGGTGTTTTTCGTTTATTTCTAAAAAGTTTTCAAGTGCTTCGATTATCTAAAACGGTGTAAGAGATACTTCACTCCATCTGATCTTTGTATTATTTATACCACCTATATCCCTCCAAAAATGGAATACAATTCTTAGGTATGGGCCGGCGCCCCAAAGTCTATTTTGGAGTTGCTCGACCGCGTACAAGAGAAGGCCAAGAGGCTCATTGAGAACATTAGGGTATCCAACCCTATTGACTCTCTGGAACTCCCCCCGGGGGAACATTATCGGTCTTTGTGGAGAGTAACTATTTAGACCTGTGCAACTGGGGGAAAAAGGGAGCCCAGTCCCCTGAAGTCAGAAGGGGTACAACTGAAAGCTCCACGTTATTATTGAGGTTGGCCCCTATATGGGAGTATCGTGGTAGTTGTGGTTTCGCGGCCCCATATCAGTCTATGGTTCCATGGTGGCTGGGTTCTTTCACCTTTAATAACACCTACCTAGTGAAATGTTCCCAGATCCAGTCAGCATGCTAGACATGATTTCTGGACAGGAGTTGGATAGTCTCCAACTCTTCAGCAAGAAATGATGATTTGCAGTCCTGCTCTGGAATCATTAAAGTTGCAACTAGGAAAAACCTGTTGCTAGTGGTTCGACCACCATCTGCTTAAGGCTCCATAGCCAGGCGCAGATATAAATCTTATCACGTAGTTGACTCTCTGGAGCATCGACGTAATCAGAGATGTATTTTACTGTTTTATAATTACTACAATGGTAAGTGCTCTAACGAAATTAAGAAATTTTTTCTCGTAACTCACACGATTTTTGCGTTTAATTCAACTGTCGTTGAGAGCACATACATTTGTGGTTGATTGGCCAGTGAATCGCACTACGCATTACAGGAAAAATTCGTTTTTTTAGCAGAACAGTCCGTATGTTGAATAAACTCCCCCCAGCGGTCTTTCCTGTCACTTTCAATCTAGAAAAGTTCAAATTAAATGTCTACAAATACTACATCCTTCATCCTACATCCATCTTTTCCCCATAACCAGATTTCCTAGTTCTGGACCACAGTGCATTGCATGTGTAGGGGTCATCCCCTGAGTGCTGGTCCAAAACAAAAAAAGAACACTTCTATACAAAAACACAGCAAACATTAAAAAAAAAAAAAATTGTATTTTAACAAATATTGGAGGAAGAAGTACTACAAAAGCTTTCAACACGAATTTAATTAGAATGAACCCAAGTTCAAAAATGCAATACTTGAAATATTGTTAAGAAGATGCTTAGTTTAAGTTATAAAAAATGTAGTGTTACCAAGAAGTTTCCAAAAAGTTTTATGAACACAAAACACAAGAGCATGCTACATTTAAATTCCACGAACTAAGATTAGTCAATTAGAAAACAACCAAACAAATACCTACATTGAAAAATGATAATGAGAGCATGTGTAGTAAGTGCGATTGTAGAACTTTACAAATTTGAAGCGATAAAGCTTTTGTTAGTGAATTCTAGAACCCCTCAAACAGTATATAAAAGTTCTCTCACTTATGAATCAGTCACACTAAAGTGAGGACACAATAGTTGATACAATAGGTTTTTTTCGTTAATGTGGTAAAGTTACCATTGTGTATTTTTGTGTATAAACGCGAATAAGTAAATAAACGTCTTATTTAATCGTGTGATCTAATGAAAACTCTAATGTTATGTAAAGGTAACGATAAATTTAATGATGAGTTTTATGTTAATATCAGAGGGATCTTTCACGAGTTCTTTATTTACTGCGACAACAACACGCTCATTATCCAGTTTACTGACTTGTGACAGGATCTACATTATTTTGATTGTGCTAATATGTTGGGTATAAAGGCCTCTTATTTGAATTATAAAAGAGGATTCATGGAAAGTACTCGGAATTGACTGTATTGCAGAGAGACTGTTAGAACAAAATCAAATCGTTTTTTTTATTGTGCGTTAAACGGCAGTATAAAGGGCCAAAGCCTCAGTTGTAAAGTTGGATTTCGTCATAAGATTTACATCTGCACCTGGCTGTAAGCCTTAATCAGATGGTGGTCAAACCACTAGGAATGAAAAGCAACGTCATTCACCTCCTAGGAAGCCGAGGACTAATTCTAGCAACAGGTCTTTCCTAATAGCAATTTTAGCGGTTCCAAAGCAGGGTGGCAAACCACTACTCCTTGCTGAAGAGCTGGAGACTATCCAACTTCTGGTCCAGAACACATGTCATGGTGTTATTAAAGGCGAGATGATACTGGCCCACATAATCGGTTCATGCTGGGGCCCCAAAACTACAACCACCGCGATGCTTTCAAAGGGCCAACCTCAATAATCAGTTAGAGAACAGCTAAAAGTCTAAAGAGACAATTAGCGGAACTCTGGGGCTTACTGATTCCTGTGTAAATAACGTGGAGCTTCCATTTGACACCCTGCTTGCCCCTGCAGGGGACTGGGCTCCCCTGCAGGGGCAAGCACAGGTCTATATGGTCAAGTATTCCATAAAGACCGATAAATGTGCTCCCGGGGAGCAGTGTGATTCGATTTATATCCGCGCCTGGCCATGAAGCCTTAATCAGATGGTGGACCAAACCACTGCATAATTTGGAACGTCATGCTCGTCCTAGTAAGCCGAAGCCATAATTCTATGCAACAGAACTTTCTAGTTGTAACTTCGATGATTCCAGAGCAGGGCTGCAAATCATCACTCCTTGCTTAAGAGTTGGAAACTTTCCAACTCCTGTCCAGAACACATGTCTAGCTGGACTAGATCATTCACCTAGCGTGTCATTAACGGCGAAATGATCCTGGCCACCATAATAACCATTATACTGTTATGGGGCCGCGAAACGACAACCACCACGATACTCCCATAAAGGGCCAACCTCAATAATCAGCCAGAGAACAGTTAAGTGTCTAAAGATACAAATAACGAAACTCTGCGGGTCACTAATTCCCGTGGAAATAAAGTGGAGTTTCCAGTTGTACCCCTGCTGACTTCAGGGGACTGGGATCCCTTTTTCCCCTAGTTACACTGCGTCTAGATAGTCGAAGTTCTATAAAGACCATATATATGTGCCCCCGGGGGATCCCCGGGGAGGAGTAAAGTTGGGTTGCTGGTTGGCTGGCGTTGCTTTTTTTCCAGTTTTCTTGACAATAGCAAAAGATGTAGCATAATTATACTTAGCGCCATCAGTCTGAAATTAGATAGATATACGTAGACCAACTAAATTATGAAAGATCTGTTGGTATATGCTAGGGGATGTTGAGGATTTCGGTAGTTCTGCTAACTTTAAAAGTTTAAATGAAGACTTTTCCAAGGTGCCGTGTGGGGTTGTTGCGGTGTTTTGCGTAATTTTGGGTAAAGATATCTGCTGAAATTTTGTAAAAGATCTAGACACTTAAATATTGTAGATGAGAATTTGGGGCCCCGACTTCATTCCAAAAGGTTTTATTTTGGCAGACTGATAGTTTAGGCAATATTATTTTAATAAATTAATAAGTTGTACAGTTTTTTATTAATATCATATCGACCTCGGCTAAAATGCTTGTAATAGGGCTAGTTCTAGGCGCGCCTACACTGCAACTAATTGCGGCGTGATATGAGCCTTAAGGTAGCTTTACATTTGACGGAACGCACCATCATAGTTGTCATGTGGATTTTAAAATTTTTAGTTGTCATCTATCGGATAATATTTAGCCTGACGTTTAGGTTTTGATAAGTTGGCAGCACTGTTCTTCAAAGGAGAAGCTCATATCAAATACAATGTCCAAAATGTAAAGCCTGACTGACATTTTAATTTCTATATCAATGTAATCCAAGTTAAAGCTGAATAGACTAATAACCAGTTTGTTTTCAGTCATATTAACTGATAACGTTACATGTTTTTGCTCGTTTGCACATGTTTTAAAAAACTAAAGGGTTTTTCAACAAGAAGATTCACTTTTCTTTTATTACGAAGAGAAAATTCCGGCAATTCTAAATGAGAAATGATATCTGGCAAATGTCCACCACGACTACGCTGACAGATGTCTTCTTCTTTCATCGAAGTTTTTAATAAATTTTAGGCAAAATGGCAATGCTATTTTGTTAACCACATCACGGATCCGTATGAAGTCTGTCCTTAAGAAATAATCCAGTGGTGTTAAATTATATGATCTAGCGTGCCACTTAACTGCTGATTGTCGTGAAATTATGCGATCGGGAAATTTTTATTGCAATAAATTGTTCGTTTCATTAGTTGTAAGACATGTGGCATCATCCTGTTGAAACCACATGTCAGTGATGTCCATGTCGTCGGTAATAGGCTAAAATTGTATTGTTAGCATCTCGCGATTGCGTGGGGCATTGACCGTTACCGTACTTCCAGCCTCATCTTCGAAAAGAAACCGGCCCAGTCTCGCTTCCAGACCACGTAGCGCAGCATATAATGACATGTTCACCATACAAAGGCTTCTCAATAATCTATCGAGCTCAAATACGGCAATTTTTCGTGGTTGGACTTCATGTGAATAATTTATTTTTTCAGAAAAATCAGCCGGTTGTTCCTGAATCGCTTCAATTCCTGCACCAGTTGAACCTTGGAAGGCTTTAAAGTTAAATCCTTAAGCAAAATTCGCCATGTGGCATATTTGGATAACGCCAATTGTTGAGAACGTCGAGGAATTTAGATCTACTTGAACACTGTGGCTTACGACTACGATATTTAGAACGACCCGGTTGAACACCCCACCAAACTCTTAATAGCGGTCTCAGAAGAAGGTTGTCCGAATTTTATGAAATGTAACTTTAACAGAACCACCATTTTTTTTTTATTTTTTTTTTTATTTTATTTTCAAAAAAAATTTGCATACAATACTAAATCAAGACCTCAGACCCATAAAGGCATTTTTGAGGCAATTTGGCAATTAAATGTATAGTATGTACTTAAATCATTTTATAATTGCATAAAAAATAAAATAATAAAATAAAATAAAATAAAAGAAAAAATTAATTACAGAAGATGCGTTTCAACAATATTATGTAAATAATTCTTACACAATAGTTTAAACATTGATAATTGTTGTATCAATCTTAAGCTTGATGGTAAGTTATTATACACATTACCGCCCGTAACGTCAATACGTTGTTTAGTTCTTTCCAATCTACACCTTGGAATTCTAAGATTAGATACGTTGCGAGTATTAACAATTGATTGGTTTGCTTGATTGGTATGCTTTTAAAAACATACATTCAAACTTGATACACATGTAACCTATGTAATGGTAGTACCGATCTACTAATTTCTTTATATACCCATCATACTGTAGGATAAGTTCTGGGTAAATTATAAACGATTTTTAGTGCTTTATTCTGCAAACGTTGTAGAGATTTTTGACACGTGTACTATTTTTGTTGAATGCATATACACATGCCATGTAATTTAAATGTGGTTGTACTAATCCATTATATATCATTAGCTTTGCCTTCTCATTTTATTTATTTTGAAACTTGTAGAAAATCCCAATGGCTGGAGATATTTTACTCTTGATATCATTAATATGCAGAACCCAGTTAAGATTGTTTTGTAGCGTAACCCACCCTTAGATACTTTATAGAATTAGTCTCAGGTATAGATGCACCATCAACATATACAGAAAAATTTTGGTTCATACTCGCCGAATGAGGTCTGAAACGAACCATTTTGGTTTTATTAGAATTTATTAATAAGCGATTTAAGCGAGCAAACTCTACAATGAATGCTGCATCTCTTTCAATATGTGTTTTTAGGACTAAATCAAATTTATAGGGGTAAAACAAGCATACATATGTCATCAGCAAACATGTATAGCTGGCCATCAAGACCCAAATTTTTTATATCATTAATATATAAATTGAAAACAATAAGGGACCAAGTCCACACCCTTGTGGTACACCATATTCAACAGTGCCAATAAAACTTTTACACTGTCCAATCTGAAATAGTTCTTAAACAATAAAAGCTCCCTACCTTGAATACTATAAAAACCTTACTTTTCTATTATTATATCATGATCCACAAGATTGAAGGCCTGTGAAAAATCAAAAAAACATTCCTGCAACTCCACTGTAGCCTTCATCCAAGCCTTTGCAGATATACCTTATTACATTTAGAACAGCTTCCTGCGTACCAATGCCTTTCCTAAGCATATTGTTTTGTTCTAAATACAATAAAAGCCTATCAGGCATGTTCTGAAAATCACGTGATTTTAAACCACGAACGGTTTTGAAATCACGCAGACAATTTGATGCTGTTCTGCAAATCACGCGATTTTAAGTTTTTCGGCGTGATTTTAATTTTTCGAAAACACGAGAAAACAGCTGATTTTTAGACCTGTGTTTTTCTGTTTGCTTTCTTACATTCTTATCTAAACAACTAAAGTTAAAATTAAATAAATAAAAATGTCCCCTGTTAAAAACTAGGTTAATATATTTTATTTGTTTATAATATTTACTTACATTCTTTTTTATGTAATCCACAGCACACCTAAAATTTCGCGTCAAATAAAAGTTGAAAAGCAAAAAACTTCTAAATGTAAAATAACCAAATAAGAAAACAATAATTACGAAGTTGCCACTGTTTTTATCGATGAAATTTGCTTACATGTTGCACTAACTTCTTTCTAAATTTACACAAAAATGGCTAAATTATGAATTATTCTTGAATTTTTCAACAACAATTATTATATTTTGTGTTAAGTAAAGAATATAATGGTATAAATACCACATGACTTTTGAAAACTGTGTCAATTTGGCAACCTCAAAAATGTCTTCGAAAAACAAGCCAGCTGACTGCTACAGAGAAAAAGTAAATCACGAACATTGCCAAACAAAGCAAAACTATTTTTTACAAAACAAGCAGTACCTTTGGAATTTTTTTAATATCTATGTTTTTATGTGTATAAAATATAATTTTATTACAAAAATAAATAGAAAACACATCCTATAAAATATATAATAAATATTTTTATATATTCTAGAGGAAATACCTAGAAAAAATAAGCAAGCGATTTCATATCGGCAAGCATTTAGGTGACCGGTTTAAAATCACGCTTTTTCAATATTTTTAGTGCGCAGAACACCTTTTACGTGATTTGAAATCACTTTGACAAAAAGTGATTTTCAGAACAGGCGTGTATCATACAATATCTTCTCAAAAATTTTATCAATAGTAGAGAGCAGGAATATTGGTCTATATTTACTTATCTACAGTACTGGCATGTCCAACTTTTGGAATTGGAATAATTTTGTGAGTTTTTAAAATATCGGGATACTCAGAAGTTATTATCATTTTGTTGAAAATAGAAACTAATTTTTCCGAAATTTCATTAAAACACTCTTTAACAAACTTCACAGATATATTATCAAATCCCGAAGCCTTATCAATTTCCATTCTCATAACAATATCCGAAATAATGTCCGCATCTCTTGCATCCAAATTAAAGCGAGAATGTGTTCCTCTAATTGTCCTTAAAGAATTAAATGAGTCTCCTGCTAATATTTCAATTCCCTGCTTAAGTTCCCTCAACACAGAAAGAAAATAATTATTTAAACAATTAGCTTTCGTTTGATCATCAAATATGGCCTTTTCTTGTGAATCTATAAGTTTCAGAGTACTAGCTTTAGAACGTCCAAGTGTAGTATTAATAAATTTCCAGCACTTCTTTATATTATTTCTGGCCTCCTGTAAGTTTTTAGTATAATAATTTTCCCTACATTCTTCTGCAGCTACTTTTATAACTTTACTTATTCTCTTCAAAATAATATCTATGTTTGCCCTATTTTTTTAACTACGCCGTTTCTTTAACAATTTGTGTTAAAGAAACGGATTTTAATTATTTTAATGCGATTTTCGTGCGGAATTAAATTCATTGTACGTATACGTCACAAAACTAAATGTCAAAACTATCATGTTGTTGGTGTTGCCGCAATTGAAAAGTAGTTGCCCCTGTAGACTAGTAGATAGTTTACTAGCTTGTTAGTATGGGGGTTGTGGGTTCGATTCCCAACGAAGACCTTGGTTTTTTTTCACTACAAAAATAAAAATTGACTGTAGGTGGGGCTGCTCAGCAATGAAGGCATAGTCACTGGTCGCTGTGCTGTCTTATATACGGCAGTTAATTTCCGACTATCCTTCTGCTTTCACCACCTGTTTCATCTCTTCTCTATCCCTTTCCTAAAGAATGTAGCACGGTACTTGACTAAATAGGCATTGTTGCCTGAAGTGCAACTTCTCTTTAAAAAAAAAAAGCAAATTTCTCGTTGAAAACCCCGATATTTCGATTCGGATATCAATGTTATTTTTAACTTTTACTCAACATAAAACAGAACTGTATTTTTCTTCTTCTTTTAGGAGAGTATTTTTCTATGTTTTTGTACTGACAAAGAATTTAATAAATAATCGATTAAACTATTTTTATAGATTTGAACCAACCGATACATCAGGTGGTACGTGTGGCAAGGATAAAATTTGTATTGGTGGTTATGCTCGTACTGTTTATACCGTTAAACGTTTGTTGAAAGAACACAAAGACACGAATGCTGTTTATTTTAACGCAGGCGATAATTTTCAAGGAACCTTGTGGTATAATATTGGACGCTGGAATGTTACAAGCGAGTTCCTAAATATGTTGCCAGCTGATGCAATGGTAAGTTTACTCTTATTTGGAAAAATATACACTAAAATAAAAATTAAATAAATTATAGCGGAAATTTGAATCATCTTAATCTAAATTTTTTTGCTTTATTATTATTTTTTTTTTTTTTGAAAACAAACTTCTTGTTGAAAACCCCTTTGCAAACAAATATTTCTTTTATTTTAATTTGAATTATTTCTAATGTAAGTTCGTCAAATAATTCTTGTAGCCTAATTTTATTACATTGCAGCTTTGGAAGTACAATTTCATGTTAGTTTTGTCCGACACTGTATATAAATATTTGTGCTCTCTCATTAAAATAAATTTTGATTTCTCTTTTTTTTTTTATTTTAGACGTTGGGCAATCATGAATTTGATCATGGTATCGAAGGTGTTGTACCCTTTTTAGAAACGCTTAATACAACTATGCTTGTGGCCAATATGGACTCAACAAATGAACCCCAAATGACTGGAAAATATAAAAAGTCTATGATTATTGAAAGAAGTAAACGAAAGATTGGTGTTATTGGTGTGATTTTGGAAACAACTTATGTACGATTTATATTTTGTTTTAACAACTCGTTAAATTAATTGATAATTTAATAAAAATTTTTTTCTAGGATTTGGCAAATACTGGCAATTTAATATTTCGGAATGAAAGTGAAGCGATTGTTGAGGAGGCGAAAAGGCTGAAATCTCAAGGTGCCAATATAATTATTGTGATTTCTCATTGTGGCTATGATGTTGATAAATTGATTGCTGAGCATGCTGGTTCCGAAATTGATGTTATTGTTGGTGCTCATTCACATACGTTCCTCTACACCGGTGATAATCCACCGGGACCTGATAAGCCTCAAGGAGATTATCCAACTGAGATTATTCACGCCACCGGACATCGTGTTTTAATTGTACAAGCTGGTGCATATGCCAAATATGTCGGCAATATTACAGTCTACTTTAATGACGATGGCAATATTGTGAATTTTGAAGGTGCACCCATTTATATGGACAGCAGTGTACCACAAGGTAAATAAGAATTTCTTTGAAAATAATACATTTTTTTTTATTTTAATTTTTTATTTAATAAGTTAAGACGTTATGTGTGTGTGTTTATGTATTATAACTCTCATACGGTTAGAGAAAATTATCAATTATCCAACATGAAAAAAAGTGTTTAGTTTCCTTTGGCGAAACTTGGTGTCGGAAAAATATTTTGCTAGAATTTGTCATAAATAATATTTCAATAACTCCAGATAACTGTTGCATATATATATATTTAAAATTATATATATATTTAATATAGCAAAAGACTCAAGGGTTAATATTATATTTCTTCAAACAAGAAATAAGTAAAGCTGCACCATGGAAAATTCCTTTTATTCATTAATTCATTAAAAAAAATTTCACAAAGTGAAACTATCGTTTATAGAGTTATAAAACTTAAAATATTTTTATATTTATAAAAATTTTTTTTTGTTTTTTTTGGCAATTTAACTGGAAACTATATTTCTTAGAGGATAATGTCGATGTCTTAGAGGAAACGGTTGTTTGAAATGAAAACTTGTATTCCATCGAAAAAAAAAAAAACATTTTTTTTTATTAAAATTTAATTAATTTTCTACAGCAAGTGACTCTAGGAAGAAATGGAAAGCAGTTCGTGAAATCGGAATTGGCAAGTTTATTAATCAAGAGTTCTATGGCATTGACGCAAATACTCTGAACGCAAAATTTTTAAATATTAGTGCGGTTACACCTACCTCTAATTACTACTGCTTTTCCAATGTTCCTTCAGACAATAACTTTTATTGCACTAATGTTACTCGTAATGATGTGTTTTGTGGTGTGTTGTCAGTAAAGTCCAATGCATGAGGAGCTGATGGAATAGATCCCAAGTTTCTTAAGATTCTCTTACCACAACTTGCGCCAATAATAACGTTCATTTACAACAAGATTTTGACTACCAACTGCTACCCAAAAATATGGAAGCTTGCAAGAATCATCCCTATGGGAAAATCTAACTCTGATTACAGGCCGATAGCAATCCTACCGTTCCTTTGGAAAGTTTTTGAAAAGTTGGTTCATTATCAGGTGACTCAATACCTTAAAAAGAATAACTTTCTTACAAATTGCCAATCTGGTTTTCGTAAGGATCACAGCTGTATAACGACGCTAGTGGATGTTTCGTAGGATATTAGGCAACAAGTTAATTGCGGCAATGTTACTTTTTTGCTACTTTTGGATCATTCGAAAGCTTTCGACACTGTTGATCATTACATTTTAAGAGACAAATTAAAATCTTTTCATAGGTTTTCATCAACTTCTGCTGATCTGATTTTCTCTTACCTAACTGACAGACCTCAATTTGTTGAAACAGGTACCTTAAAAATCATCCACTTTGCCTCTGAGTCGAGGTGTTCCGCAGGGCTCAATCTTGGGTCCCCTACTGTTTGCGCTATATGTCAATGATCTACCAACAGCACTTAAACATTGTAAAGTTAGATTATATGCTGATGACGTGCAGCTTTATATAAGTTGTAATATTAGATCAGTTGAGGCTTGTGTAAGAGTTTTAAATGATGAACTTCATCGCATCTTTGAATGGGCTACTGCTAATGGCCTAGAGATAAATCCAACTAAATCCAAATGTTTGATCATCAAGAAGAATTTATTGAAACTTGATTATATTCCTGTTTTAATCTTAAATAGCCAACCCATCGGGATTGTAAACGTTGCTAAAAATCTGGGAATTTACTTTAACAGCACCCTCACTTGGCCTGACCATATTAATTTTGCTTGTGGTCGTGTATCTGCTATGTTAAGAAATCTTTGGCAAAGTCATCGTTGCACTCCCTTAAATATTCGCATACTGCTCTCGCTAAGACATACTTGATGCCACTTTTACTATATGGGTGTGAACTTTTTTCGAGTTGCGATAGTATTAGCAAAATCAGGCTGAATGGGACTTTCAATAATATTATTCGTTATGTATATGGTTTAAGAAGATTTGATCATGTTTCTTCTTATGTTAATAAACTTTATGGCATGTGTCTTGATGACTACTTGAAGATAAGAGTCTTAATCCTAATGCAGAAGATTATATACAAGCGAAAACCCGAGCATTTATATGAGCGATTGAATTTTTCAACCCTTAATAGAGGCAAAAGACTACTCTGTTTTAGATACAGCTCTCTTGTATCGCAATTCCAATTCTTTATTTATGCAATACGACTCTGGAACGAAATTCCCCATAGCTCTCAAATTATTAGTAACGCACATCATTTCAGAAAAAATATAGTCTGTCACTTTGTAAGCTAGTGTTAACTAATTTTTAATATATATTTTTATTTTGACAATTATGTTTTTACTCGTTTTGTTATTTTTCCCTTTGTTTTTTTTTTTTTTTAATGCTGAACTTTTGTTATTTTATGTTAAACTTTTGATTATATTTTTGCTTGTACTTACTTGTACTGAGTTCCACACTGCAATATGAGACTTAAAGTCTTGTGTGTGGGACATCGAAAATAAAAAAATAAATAAAAATAAAAAATAAAATAAAACCAAATTGAAGTCTTGGTTTAATTAGACGTCCAAAAATGTAGTTAGATCAAGAGAGGAAGCCTTTCATATCTGGCATAGAAACAAAAACGCAGATTATGATTCGCTACGTAAAAAAAGGTGCTCCTGTAGGCTAGTAGGTAGTGTACTAGCTTGTCAGTATAGGGGTTGTGGGTTCGATTCCCAACAAAGACATTGGTTTTTTTTTCACTACAAAAATAAAAATTGTTTGTAGGTAGGGCTGCTCAGCGATGAAGGCATAGTTCACTGGTCGCTGTTGCTGTCTTTATACGGCAGTCAATTTCTGACTATCCTTCTACTTTCACCACCTGTGTCGTCTCTTCTCTATCCATTTCCTAAAAAATTGTACTTGACTAAATAGGCATTGTTGCCTGAAGTGCTACTTCTCTTAAAAAAAAAAAAAAAAAAAAAACAAGGGCAAGGGCAAGATCTTCATGTGCCAATGTGCTAAGATGTGAGACAAATTTGTACAATGGCAGCCTTCCCCGAGGAGTAGCAAGAGCTTTTGGTCATTTGTTAAAAGAGTAGGGAATAATTCTAGTTCCTCAATTCCGACTCTTTTAAAGAATGACCGAAAACATTCACTGACCCGGTTGATAAAGCTAACCTTTTGGTTGGTATATTTTTGCAAATAATTCTTATTTGCCGGAAAGCATTCAAACACCACCCGAGATTGTCAAAGCATCCGTTACTATGCCGAAGATATTCTTTCGAGCTCGAGCAGTTAAATAGGTTTTAGCAGATCTCAACATCAGCAAGTCTGCCGGATGGGATTCCTCCAACACTGGTCTTGAAACAGTGCTCTTCGAAGCTAGCGTGTCCGTTAGCAGCCCTTTTCAGCACGGTAGATCATGCCAGCGAAGTTTCATAGTGTTGGAAGATTGCTAATATAACGCCGATCCCCAAAAAGGGTGATTTATAAATAGAGTGCTGCCATGAGACTCGTAACACTATTACTGAGGAATTTTTAAAATTGTTTATACACTCGACTTTTGATAATTTGAAACTCAAGGGACCGGAGAAAACGTTCAAATAATCGAGTTTTCATTTTAACGAGACTTCAAAATATCAAAAGAAAAATAAAAAAAATCAAATTAACTACAGCTTATTTAAATTTTTTTTGTGAACATTCTTACAGTTGCATGTATACATTTCTAGTAAAAGAACAATTGATTATGAAAAAAAAGTCCGTAATTTTTTTTTGAGTTACATGTTTTAATCTGTCATTGTCTAATGAATTTTCAACTGTGATTAGAGCTGAAAAGAAGTCATCACTTGTATCCGTTCTGTGAGCATACGAGTGTAATGTGCTAAGACTTGCCATTGCTTGGCTTAATGACACTGGAAGTGGTGGTTCCTCATTTTCGCCTGCTTCATCTTCCTCATCCAAAGAAGTCAGATTCAACAGTTCAGCATCGGTTAGGACACCATAGACACTGATGTTATTGTCTACCTGAACGTAGTTTTCAAAACTCACCTCTTCAGAGTTAGGTAGAAGTTGCCAGTTATGCTGGATGAGAGTGCGTAACTTCTGTTGGCTCTGGTAGCTGAGCTGAAGATGTTAACAAAAACCCGCTCTTTTTGAAGCAGTTGTAAATGGTTGTAGAACTGGCATTTTTCCAGGCCTTTTCAATCATAACTATAGCTGTTAGAATTGTTATGGTTACTTTCTTACCCCTTTCAATGCTATCCAACATTTTGGAAACAATTTCTCTGCGGTAGAGGGTTTTAAAAATTTGGATAATGCCTTGGTCTAAGGGCTGTAACTTAGATGTTGTATTAGGCGGAAAACAAATCAATTTTCTTTGTCTAATAGTGCGAGATTTGATTTACATCTGCACCGACCATATAGTCATAATCAGATGGTGGTCAAACCACTTGGTTGATTGGACATCACCCACGCCCCAGGAGGCCATCGAATACGTATATCCTCCGGTCACTCCTGGTAGCAATTTCGAAAGCCCGAAGTAGGCCGCAGCCTTCACTCCTTGCTTAAGAGTTGGAGACTTTTCAACTCCTGGTCCAGAACGCATGAAGCTCTTTTTTATCAAGAACACGACAGCATTCATGCTCACTGAACCTGAACCAATTATTGTGTTAATTTGAATGATCCGACCCAGAAACTCTCACAAGAGTCCGAAACCACAACCACCACGATACTCCTATATAGGGGCCAACCTCAATAACCAGTCAGAGATCAGCTAATTGTCTCAAGAGACAAATAGTGAACTCTGCGAGCGTACTGGTTCCTGTGGAAATATGTGAACTGTCCAGGTGACTCCTACTAGCCTTTGAGGGGCCTGGGCTCCCTTTTACCCCGCAAGACACCAGTCTAAATGGAATAGAAGGTTTCAAAAAGACTATCATGTGCCCCCGGGGGGACGTGGTCTAATAGTGGTAGATTATTGTGCACCGTGCAGTTGTCCAAAAACAATAAAATTTCGCGTTTTTCACGTCTCATGTCACTATTAATCGACAACAGCCAGTCATTAAATAAATCTATATTCATCCATGACTTTTTGTTAGACCGGTAAGTAACGGGCAGTGTTTTTATTCCTTTGAAACAGCGTGGTTTTGCTGATTTCGCATAAACAAGAGGTTTAAGCTTTTGATCTCCGTCCATGTTATATGACAAAAGTACAGTTATTCTTTCCTTGCTGAGTTTGCCTCCGTGACATTTTTCATCTTAAAATGTCAATGTGCAATCAGGAAGGCACTTGTAAAAAAGCCCAGTTTCGTCCGCGTTGAATATGTTTCTTGGCACGTAGTTATTCAGAAGTTAACCAAGGTTGTTAGTCCAATCGGAACAAATCAAGCTATCTACCCTCGCGCTCTCGCCGCATATTTTTTTAAATGTGATTGAGTATGGGTTTTTGAAATTTAAAACCCACCCTTCACTGGCATTAAATTTGTCAATTCCGAAAGATTTTGCAAAAGACTTGGCTTTCTCCTTCAAAATAAAACCACCCACTGGTACGTTTTGGTCTCTGCACTGACGAATCCACTCTATCAAGCATTTCTCAAGATGGGGAAATTCAGCCGGACGTAACCGTTTTCTATCCCCACTTAAAGTAGATTCGGTGATGCGATTTCTATTTTGCAAAATCATTGATAATGTTGATGGCAAAACTGCGAACTTTTGGGCAACATTGTCCATTATCTACAGCTTCAATTACAAGTTTTTTCTCCTTTATGGAAAGGCACTTGTTTTTGTTAGAACTCATTTTAATTTAATACGCAAACCTTTAAAAACAAATGCTCAAGACTTCAAGTTTACTGATGTCAAGTATGAATATGAGTATCAGTACAACAATTTTTGAAAATGTTTGTCATTCAACAAGCGTTAAAAGACAAAAAAGCCGTTAGATTTCATAAGAAAGCAAAAACATTTGCAAGTTTCGCAAATTAGCAAAAGCAGAGCAAAGAAATTTTAATTTTGGTGCAGGCTAAAAGCGTTGCATAGAAACTAAAGAAAACGAACGGTTTACATTTTTTTTCAAGCAGAAACAAAATCACATTAGGAATTCAAGTTATAAAGTGTAAAAAAATCGAACTTCAAATTATAAAATGTTGGCAGGCAAGATGTCATTTTGTAGCACATCACAAAAAGCAAAAATAAATGATTTATAGTGATCTGTGTCAAGTACCAAGTAAAACTATTATTTTAACACAATACACTATCACAATAATTATTATTTATTCTTATTATTTTTAATTTACAAAAGTTCTCTGGTTTTTCTTATGTGTCTGTTGTGGCGCTTGTGGTTGCAAAAACGACTCTCGGTATAATTGTTTGTTTTCTTCTGTGTTCTGTTTTTTTGAGTTGCCAGTTTGTTCTGTCTGATCTGGCGGTTGAAAAAGGGGCTGCCACAGATTGTTTTATTTTTGCAAAATTAAAATAATTCAAATTATAGAGCGTAGAGCTAAAAAATTCAAATTACAGAGAGAGTCGGCGATAAAAATTCCATTGAAATAATTTCAAATTATTGAGGGGACCAAATTACATAGATTTTTTTCAATATATTGAGTGTATTTCAAGGGACCTGGAAAACAGTTCAAATTATTGCGAGATTCAAATTAACGAGTTTCAAGTTATCAAGAGTCCACTGTATTTATTTATTTCTTATCCTCGCAAATGTTGTCTATTTGGCATAGTTTGTTACGCTGATCTTCTAAATTTAAGTATTTTAGAATTTGTCCTCTATTGATTGGCGTACATCGCAATGTGGCAGAAAATCTAGTTTGGGTATTATAATATTTGTGCAAATATTTCAGAAAATGATTTACATATGTATGTCAGTTCTGAATGGTATTTTTATTTATTAACGGCTGTTTGCATAAAAAGTAAACGTTAGTTAACAGACACTTTAAAGCTGAAAGTCCATACCACGCGTTCTACGCGCACACGCTTTGTATGCGTTTGATACTTTTTACGCGTTCTACGCTTTTCAAACTTCAAGTTACATGCAACGCTTTTTATGCGCCAAGTTTTTTGTTATGATCAGCTGTGGTGTAAATAATTTTATCTAATAAAAAAATTGTTTGCAAAAATGAAAACTGAAATTGAAATTTTTCAAGAATTTACAGAATTTATTGAATTTGTGCATATGATATTTTGTGTAATGAGGACCTATGGAAAACTTCAAGAGAAAAGAAGACGCTTTTGGGTGCGTCCCTTGTTTTTGGAAAGGGAAGTGAGTGGTTTTTTTGCACCAACGTTTAAAAAATCAAAATAACAGAAATAATACGACGTCAAAAACAGCTGAAATTTTTTCATGGCGCTTGCGACGCGTAGAAAAGTAGAAAGTAAACCTACTTCATGCGTTTTATGCGTCATAAGCATTCTATGCGATGTGCTGTGTAACGTGTCACATACAATTACACTGATTCTACTTTTTTGACAGACGCGTATAAAGCGTGTACGCGTAGAACGCGTGGTATGGACTTTCAGCTATACTTTTGCAAAAAAATAATAATTTCTTTGTAAATAAATGAAATTTATTAACAAAAAGGCATTTAATAATCATATTTTGCATACTTAATATTATCTTTATACAAATTTATAATTTTTTGTTAATAGTTTTAAGAAAATTACGAAAGAAAAATTATACATATTTGCTGTTTGTAATATTTAGGCCAAAAGTACTAAAAATATGCAACTGTGTGCATCATTGAATTTATAAACAATAAAAAATTAAATTTTATTGCAAATTGTGGTTTAAAAAATGGAAAATAAATTAAAATGTTTAAAGGCCCTTAAATTATTAAACTCCAAGGTTGAGTCTAGTTCTTCAACGCTCTCACGAGTACTGCAAAATAAAAATTCACATTGTAAAAAACAAAAAAATATTCAATATAAATGCTTAGACCGGCGTGGTGCGAGAGAATATAGCCCATTCCACTGCCTAATTGAGCTTCCAGCCTCTTCATTACCTTTCAGAAATGTTCCCGTAGTAACTTCCATCTGTGTTTGCACTCTGCAACTTTATATAATTCATACCAATATGAAAATGAAAAACGCAAAGCATATTTTTCAAGGTATTACCTACCAGGTAGTTAAGGAACAACTAGAAAAGTACGTGGAAACAAACAAATTATTATCAAAATATCAATCAGGATATAGGAAGAAATTCTCATGTGAGACAGCTGTAAATTATGTAATTAATAAGTGGAAGAAAGTAGAGAAAAATAAAAGTATTGTTGGATTATTTCTAGACTTTAGAAGAGCTTTTGAAACTATTGATAGAAATAAATATTTTGCTGCGAAAACTGTTGCATTACGGCATCAGAGACACAGAATTGAGATGGTTTTAATCATATCTAACAGGAAAGAAGCAAGTAACAAAAGTAAACGGAACAAGGTCGAGTCCGATTTTAAATGAATACGGCGTACCTATAGGATCAATTTTGGGTGCATTACTATTCATAATATATATCAAGGATATGCCAAATGTATTGGAGAAATGCCAGATAATTCTTTATGCGGACGACACGCTAATTTCTGCAGAGGGTGAATCAGATCAGCAGTGCTATAACAACTTAAATTATGATATGTAAAATATAAAGAAGTGGCTAAATATGAACAAGCTTAAATTAAATGAGACTAAAACCAAAATATTAGAAATAAATGCAAACACTAATGCTGTTTTTAAGGTAAATGATCAAGTGATAGAAAAGTTTACGAATGATTATTGATAAAGAACTAAAGTTTAACGCGCATATACACCATATTTGTAAAAAGATTGGAAAGAAAATAAGTTTTTTTATGAGAATAAGGAGGAATATAACAGTTGAAACGGCAATAAACATTTGCAACACAATAATTAAACCGCATTTTGAGTTCGGTTGCACGATTATATATTCATGCCGCACTAGGCAACAAGTAGAGCGATTACAGAAACTGCAAAACATGGCCATGCGGATAATACTGAAATGCAATAGGTACACATCGATCAATTTCATGCTAAGTGCGCTGCAATGGTTGAACATAAGGCAGAGGATTGCAATCAACACAATAAATTTTATACGGAAAATGAGAACGGGTCAAGCACCAGAATATTTAACCGAACAAATATCGTATGTAGGGGATGTTCAATCACATCAGCTAAGGAATAATAGCAGCTTTAGGATTGAGCGGGTGACAACTACAGCAATGCAGAGGAATCTATTCTACAACGGCTTACAACTTTACAATAATCTTCCGACCCATGTGAGGGATGAAAATATATATACATAGAAAATATATAGCAAATTTTGTTAAATATAACTCATTGTGATGTATACATATCTATAGATGTTTAAAAGAGTATTTTTCTGCTACTTCTTTCCATGCTCGTTCCTTTGAATTGTCGTTATAATAAAACGCGTATCTTTTGTCATATAAGCAATTTTTTCTTTGTACATTTTCTATTAAATTCAGATCAAATATTTTTTGCCCCTTCATTGGAATTTGTTTACTTATTACTATCTATAACACAATGCAAAATCAGTTTCCGTGCGGAATGTTCGATCAGTTTTGTACTTTGCTTAAGCAAATGATATTTGACGAAAAGTTTTAAGTACATTATAGTTTGCCACATATGATTAAAGCTGAAAGTCCATACCATGCGTTCTACGCGCACACGCTTTGTATGCGTTTGATGCTTTTTGTGAAAAATAATTTCAAAAACAAAAATGTCTAAAATATTATTTTAAGGACATGTTTGTGTCTTAAATAGTGTTTTCGGATTTTTTTTAAATGTTTTCTGTATGGTGATTGGTGTATTCGGGTATTAAAATATTTTAATTTTGTTGTAAGATTTACAAAAATAAGAATTTCTTTTAGATCCGGAAATTGTTGCTGCCTTGCAACCTTGGAAAACAGTTATCGATGCTCAGGGAAATGTTGTTGTGGGCCAAACATATGTCGATTTATTAAGACATCCTTGCGGCAATAACGAATGCAATTTGGGAAATTTTTTTTGTGATGCCATGGTCCATGCGGTAAAAGGAATATTTTTCAAAAAAAAAAAAAAAAAAAAAAAATATTCAAAATTGATTTCTTAATGGAATTTTTAATATTTTTCAACTTTTATAGTATTTAGATTTGGCACCTTATGATAATGGGGCTTGGACTGAGGTACCTATAGGTATAGTTAATATAGGCTCTTTACGGGTACCCCTCTATCGTGGCAGTAAGTTGATTATTTTATTTGTTACTTAAAAACATGAGACATAATTTTTTTTTTTATTTTGATGGAACCGAAAAAAACAGATCTCACCTACTCTCATATTGTTACCATGTCGCCGTTTGAAAATATATTGGTTGCTTTCGATTTACCCGGCGAACGTTTATTGGAGGCTTTGGAATATGGCGCTAGTAAAATTGATTTTACTCATGGCATCACTAGCTCCTATATATTTCTTCAAGTAGCCGGCCTTAAAATAACCTACGACTTTAAAAAGCCCATATATAAACGCGTTCTTGACTTAAAGGTGCGCTGTAGCAACTGCTCTTATCCTAGATATGAACCATTTAACATAACCTCAACTTATCGCATTGTTGCACCAAGTTTCTTAAAAGATGGCGGCGATGGTTATTATATGATACGTGACTACAGCTATAATATTCAGTAAGTCTTAAAAAATCTTTTAAAATGTGTTTGTGAATAATATTTATATTTTCTTGTTCTTTGAAGGCCTTACATTACAGATTTAGATGCTTTGCTTAAGTATACAAAGAATACATCACCGATTATTAATGGGATTGAAGGACGCATTAAAGTTCTTTAATATCATATTTTCAAGTGAAATGTTAAAATAGTTTTAAAATTAAAACAATTTTGCACTTAATAAAACATTTACTGTCTCAATAAAATAAATTTTATTTAATTTTTAAATAAAAATAATTATTATTTAACTAGCTGGATTCGTAATTGAACTGTGAAACGTAGTAGACGTGCATATTTTAATTAGAAATTTCTGAGAACAAAAATATTGAAAATAATTAAAATTAAAATTTTGTTTTGTGTTTTTTTTTTTTTGTTTTTGCTTCATAAAGAATTATTTAAATTTCTGTTTTACCGTGTTATCTATACAAAAACTATTTAATTAATTAACTTCTTGCATAGTGTATATGTAAAAACCAAAAATATGGGTAGTGGAGGCGAAGATGCTGACCCAATCAAAGATAATAAATGGCAGATAGTCACTTCAAGAAAACGTTGTATTTCGGGCTCATCAAACTTACAACGAAAACGTTCAGTAATAACAGATGATCCATGTACCAGCGGTAATATGTTTCAATTTCTTGATAATAATACCGACGCTGATGATAATGAAAATGATGATAGTAATAATGTCTTTGAACCAAAACCACCGCCAATAATTATACCTGATGTTACAGATATTAAAGGTATGATAGACAATTTTTTGAAAGTAATCAAGTCAGAAGAATTTACGTATAAATCTTTAAAGGATGGTCAAATTCGATTGATGATAAAATCAATTAATTAAATATCTTGATAAAAATATAAAGTTCCATACTTACCAACTAAAGCAGGAAAGACCTTACAGAGTAATAGTTAAAAATTTGCACTTTTCGACACCCACTGAATTAATCAAACAGGAAATAGAAAAATTAGGTCACAAAGTAAGAAGCATCGCCAATGTTAAAAGCAGAATAACTAAAAATTCGCTGTCTATATTCTTTGTTGATCTAGAACCGGATAATAACAATAAATGTATATTTGATGTAAAATTTCTTCTTAACGCAGTGGTTCAAATAGAACCTCCTTTTAAAAATAATGAAATTGTGCAATGTTACAGATGCCAACAATTCGGCCACACAAAAACATACTGTAGAAAATTATTTAGTTGTGTCAAATGTGGTTTAAATCATCCTACAGTCCAGTGCACGAAAAACGAAAATACTCCTCCACAGTGTTCAAATTGTTCACAAGCTCACACTGCTAGCTATAGAGGCGGTGCAATTTATAAAGAACTTTTAAAAAAGAAAAAGTATCTGAGTAACCACAATAACAGTGACAATAAAGAACTTAGCTTTGATGTTAATGATCACAACTTTCCAAATATAAATGACAGCAATAAAATTAATAGTAATTATAATAGTCGTACACAAAAACCAAATCAATTTTCATATTCTCAAGCTGTGAAAAATAACAGTAATCATTTTGATGACTTATCTTATTCTTTTCAAAGAATAGAAGCTTTACTGGAAAAACAAATTCAAACCACTACCACATTACTTAACATGATGTCTGCACTTGGTAACAAATTATGCAATTAAACCTACGTATAGCAATATGGAATGCAAACGGCCTTTCCAATCATACAAGGGAAATTGAAATCTTTCTTAGTACCAATTTTATTGATATCAAGGGTGTTTTTTTAAGCCCGATAGAACTTAAAATTGTAAAAAATAACACAAAAAATTAAATTGTAATCAAAATTTCTTTTTTATTCGAAGGATCAATACGTGACATTAACATTTGAAAATGATTTCGGGCATATGGGCACCGCGGCTGTTCTTGACGAAGCGCATTCTGGACGTCCAATTTTGGGCTACTTTTTCGAGCACTGCTGGGCGTATGTCACGAATAACACGAACAATGCTGTCCTCCAAGGCGTCAATTGTTGCTGGTTTATCAGCATAAACCAGTGACTTCACGTAGCCCCACAGGAAATAGTCGAGTGGTGTCAAATCGCACGGCCTTGGAGGCCAATTGACAGGTCCATTTCTTGAAATCAACTTATCGCCAAATTTTGATTTCAATAATGGTTGCGTTCGCTGTATTGCACGTAGCGCCATCCTGTTGAAACCACATCTCGTCCGGATCAATGTCATCCATATTTTCAAACAAAAAATCATTGATCATGGTGCGGTAACGATCTCCATTGACCGTAACGCGAGCTCCGGCCTCATTTTTGAAGAAATAAGGTCCGATGATGCCACCAGCGTGAAAACCGCACCAAACGGTGCATTTTTGTGGATGTAATGGAGTCTGTAGAGTCTGTTGTGGATTGGTCTCACTCACAATTTTGCTTATTAACAAACCCGTTAAGCCAAAAATGCGCCTCATCGCTGAACACAATTTTGCGATAAAACAACGGGTCAGTTGCCAACTGCTCTAGAGCCCAATCGGCGAAAGAACGACGCATATAATGGTCTCGTGGCTTCAATTCCTGCACCAGCTGGATCTTATACGGGTGTAGGCCGAGATCTTTGCGCAAAATTTTCCACGTAGTGGACGGACAGAGCCCCAATTCCTGCGACCGACGACGAGTTGATAAATTTGGATCTTCTTCCATACTCTCGTTTACAGCGGCGATATTCTCTTCAGTACGCACATTCCTTCGACGTGTTGGTGTTATTGCATCCTCTAGAAAGTATGTGGTACGAAATCTATCGACAGTTCGACGAATGACTTGTTCAGATGCACGATTATGTACGCCATAAAAATGACGAAGTCGTCTATAAGTTGCGCGAATCGACGACTGATTTTCAAAGTAAATTTGGATAATTTCGTAGCGTTGTTCAAGCGAGAGTCTATTCATTCATAATTTGTCAGAGTATACTGAAACAAATAAAAAAAAATGTTTCATCAAAATTTCATTTTTTGTGTTACTTTTTACAATTTAAAGTTCTATCTAGCTTAAAAAAACACCTTTTACTTCTGGTTTCGGAAACACATTTCACGGAAAGATCATATTTTTGCATAAGAGGCTTCGATTTAGTTAACACTAACCATCCAGATAACTGTGCGCATACGGGTTCTTGCATCTTAATCAAATCTTCGATAAAATATGAAATTCTGAGTGAATGTAAGCAAAACTTTCTGCAGGCAACCAATATTAAAATTAAATGTAATGATGAAGATGTGGTTATTAGTTCAATATACTTTCCACCGAGGTACACTGTAACATGTCCAGATTACCAGCAGTTTTTTACTTCATTAGGCCGGAAATTTATTGCAGGTGGTGACTTTAATGCTAAGCACCAATGGTGGGGCTCAAGACTTTCTAACCCTAAGGGGAAGGAATTATATAAATGCATAAGGAATAACAATTATTCTGTATTATCTACAGGCTTTCCGACACATTGGCCATCTGATCCCCGAAAACTTTCTGATTTGTTAGATTTTGTTATTTATTCCGGAATTCCAAGTAACCGACTAGAAATAAAAAGTTTAGATAATTTAAGCTCTGAACATACTCCCTTACTCCTAAATTATAGTACTACGGTTAGTATAAGGAAGTTTAACGATGGCATCATAACTCCTTATACCAATATTCAAACATTTCAATGTTGGCTTGATCAAAATATTAATTTAAATATAAAATTGAAAACTGGTGGTGAGCAAGATGATGCTGTAGAACACTTTACAAATCTTATTCACGAAGCTGCCAACTTAGCAACACCTTGTACTGCAAGAGTTCAAAGAAATAATATTCAAATCTCAACAGAAATAAGGCAGTTTATAGCAGAAAAGAGAAGACTCCGTAGAAATTGGATGTTAAGTAGAAATCCTTTGGATAAGAAATTATTCAACAAAGCATGTAAAGATCTTAAGAAATTACTATATGAACATAAGAACAAATCAACTACAGAATTTTTGGAAAAAATCAACAACTCCTCATATAATGAGCACCTCTTGTGGAAATCTACTAAATTTTTGAAAAGGCCAACCAAACGTAATATAACAATACAAAACACTGGCGGCACTTGGTGCAAATCAGATAGAAGTATTTCAGAAGCGTTTGCTCTACACCTATCTAATACATTTCAACCCTAAAAGCTTAATAGTATTGAACAACAGAACGAAGTACTTGAACTTTTAGACTCGTCATGTCAAATGGACCTGCCTATAAAGCATTTTACTCCTAATGAGGTAAAATCTGAAATTAATCATTAATCAAATGTTATGAAAAATTTATCTCAGAAATGTATTATATATTTGACTTTAATTTTCAACTCAATACTCAGATTAGACCATTTCCCATTACAATGGAAATGCACCGAAATTATAATGATTTCTAAACCGAACAAACCTGAGAGGATGATGTCATCTTACAGACCTATTAGTTTACTAGTAGTTTTCTCAAAAATATTTGAAAAAATATTTTTACATAGATTGCTACCACTTCTTGAGATTCAAACTATTATTCCAGACCATCAGTTTGGATTTCGTCATAAACACGGAACACGGGAACAGTGCCATCGAATTGTGAATGAAATTACTGATGCCCTTGAAAACAAACGTTATTGTTCAGCGATTTTTCTTGACATACAACAAGCATTTGACAGAGTATGGCACCAAGGCTTACTTTATAAAATAAAGAAAATTTTACCGGCTCCATTTTATAACTTTTTTTAAATCCTACCTCTCGCAAAGACATTTCTATGTTAAGAATGGGAGCGAAAGATCAAGTATTTATGAAATTAAAGCGGGCATTCCACAAGGCAGTGTTTTAGGGCCGGTTTTATATACAATTTTGACTGCTGATATTCCAATTGCGTATGATGTTTTGGTAGCAACATATACAGATGATGATGATGCAGCAATAGCTGCTTCGAGCCAAACTCCGATAGAAGCTTCACGAATTGTTCAGAACCAAATAAATATTCTTGAAAAATGGCTTACTAAGTGGAACATTAAAGTAAATTCAGACAAGTCAAAACATATAACTTTCGCATTAAGGAGAGGAGACTGCTCAAGTGTTACTATATATAATGAACAAATACCAAAAGTAAGTTCCATTAAGTATCTAGGAATTACATTGGATAGAAGATTGACCTGGAAGCCACATATTAAAGCTAAACAAACTCAGCTAAAGTTAATAAGTCGTAAACTCTATTGGCTGTTAGGACCAAAATCAGAATTAAATTTAAATAATAAATTGACTATCTACAAAGCTATCCTGAAACCTGTCTGGACTTACGGAATTATGTTATGGGGAACAGCTAGCAAATCAAATATTGATATTTTGGAAAGATATCAGTCTAAAACTTTAAGACTAATCACTGCAGCGCCATGGTTTGTCTCCAACAAATGCATTCGTAGAGATCTAAATATACCCTCCGTAAGAGAAGAAATTCAAAGGTTTAGTGAAAACTATCTTGCACGATTATGTAACCACATAAATCCTCTAGCTGTTTCACTGTTGGATGACAGCTCTGAAACTAGAAGACTTAAACGTATTCATATTTTAGACTTGCCTTTTAGAAGTTAGTCAATTAAAATGTAATTTTTAATTTTAGTAAATATAATTATCTAGTATAAGTTTGTTTAAATAGTTATATAGTTTATTGAAGCTATATAACTCCTGTTATCTAATGTATTAGTTATATAATTTGCTTATTGTCCTGAAGTAGACAGATTGCAAATAAAGAAAAATTATAAAAAAAAAAAAAATTAACTAGCTGAGCCGACAAACGTTGTCCTAACTTCAAAAAAAAAATTCTTTGTGATTGTTTTAAGAATTTTTATTTTTAAGAGTTTTTAAACATATTTTAACTTGAATTCAGATCGCAGAGATTCGAAAGGTGTTTTATTTACACTTTGACTATAAGAAGGGCGTACGAGTAAATGCAAAAATTTACTATTACGGAAACACTACTGTGGTGAACTTTTTTTTCTATTAATTTTCCTTAATCATTGAATCTTTCACATTATTACGAAATTTACAATGAGTATTCAAATCTTAGTCTAAGAATAAAATGTCTTCGTTGCCACGGCAACTACAACATTAAGTTCCCAAATGTGTTGTCTTCATCTGATGAGTTCAAAGGTTCCCCTCCTTTTAAGACGTTTATGGCCCTCAAATATGAGCAAGTCTCTTGCAAACTGATTTGCATGAGTTGTAACTTTTGATTTATAGTTTGTGATAACTTTCCTAGTTTTCTCACGAATAGTGAGAATGCTGAGATCTCTGTGAATATTATTATTCCTGATGTACCACGGGGCACATGTTATTATTCGCCGGAGTTTTGACTGCCGTCTTTGTAGTTTTTCGATGTTTGATGACGAAGCAGTTCCCCGTATATGGGCTTTAAAATGGCCTTATATAGAAGGACCTTGAGGTCAAATTTTAATGAGGATCTTGGTCCGATAAGCCAGTAAAGTTGGGCAGATTTCAGCTTTATTTGTGTTATTTTTGCCGCTATGTGGTAAGTCCAATGAGATGAATTCCGAGATACCTCACATTATTTTGCTCAGGAATTCTTATGCCATCAATTGAAACCGGAGGACAATTTTATCTTCTCAAGGTAAAAGTGATGTGAACGCACTTTTAAGGCATTTACTTTTATCTTCCATTTTTTTAGCCATATCTCGCTCCAACACTTTTATGTGTGCTTGAAGTTGTTCAGATGCAACTTTTGGATCTTTGTGAATGCTTACAAAAGCAGTATCATCAGCAAATGTAGATGTATGAGTTAGTGGACTAGTGGGCATATCAGCGGTAAACAAAATGTAAAGGAACGCGGCCCAACAATGCTACCCTGTGGTTCACCAGCAGAAATTTGTTTCGTGGAGGATAAAATGGATTTTGATCTTATATGAAAAGATCTATTGCTTAAGTAATTCTTGAATAATTTGTGCACATGTACCAGTAGCAAGTTTACAATTTTCGATAATAGACCACTGTGCCAGACCTTGTCAAATGCCTGTGATATGTCTATAAAAAGCACTGAACAATATTGTTTACATTCGAAAGCACTTCGGATGAGATTTGTTATCCTGTGTAACTGTTCTATAGTACCGTGCATCTTCCTTAATCCAAACTGATGGTCTGGGATAATGAAATTTGTATCAATATGAGACTTTAGACTCTCAAAGCTTCGAAAAGATCGGCAACAAGCTTATTGGGCGGTACGACATTACTTGTGAAATATCTTTACCAGGCTTTGGTATCATTACAATTTCAGAATGTTTCCATAGCTTCGGAAAAGCACCAACACGTAACATGGAGTTAAAAATAAATAGAATACTCCGTAAAGCACAAATAGGCAGATTAGTAATCATAGATACAGTGATTTTGTCTGCCCCTGGTGCTTTTCTAGCTTTCAGCGATTTAACAGCAGTTTGAATCTAAAAAAATCTGAATTTGATTGGACTCTCTACTATATCCTTAATAATGATAGGGTCAATATGGGAGTTAGTAATATTTGAAACAAATACCTTCTCTAAATGGTTGGCAAATGCTTCAACATTTTCCTCAGCAGTCTTTGCCCATTCACCGTTGTGTAGTCGCACAAGAGACTCGTATGCAGTATGATGTTTCATTTTTCTAACAGCCTTCCATAAACTGTAGTCAGACTGCTCAGTGGAGTTTAAGCTTTGCAAGTACTTTTCCAGATTGCGTTTCTTATCCTCCTTCAGTGCATTACGCAAATTTTTGTGGTGAACGACGAACGAATTATAGTGAATGAGAGGATGTGCTCCTAAATGGCAGGATCAATATAATAGTGCACAGTTGTGTGAGGTGTTGTGTAAGGTTCAGTATCGTCTTAGCACTGCTGCCGCTTCACTGCCATCATAAAAATGCCCATTTTCATGAATTTCAGTATTTGAACTGCTGCACTGCTGCCGATTGATGTAAATGAAGGTCTTCTCTTTTACCTTTCGAATATAATTGTAATTAGTTTTATTAAACAAAAAATTTGCAGCTTATATGTGTACTAAAATTATGGCCATTCAGCATAATTACATTCAATTAATTTTCCCATGAATAATAAAAATAATTTACATTATTTGATACCAAGTTCATAGTCAAATAAAATTATGCTGATGTTGCAGTATCAAATTTTATTTTCATGGTCAAATGAAATTATGCTGACGTAAAGAAATAAATATTTATCTACAGTGTGCCTTAAAATAAAAGTACAAATATTTAAATTGTGTTTATACAGTGAGTCTTAAAAATAAAAGTACAAATGTAAGAATTGTAGCTGTACAGTGTATACACACTACACTACTATTTTTTCTAATATTTCACAATAGAATCACAATAGAATAGTGATACTGATAAAGCCCAAATACTTGCTGACACATTTCATAGAGCACATGAGCTTACATTATCATATACTCACTCAATTGATAATAGAGTTAATTCTGCGGCAAGTATTTTAAGATCTGAAGACCCATCCACTTCCGACATTCTTAATACAACAACTCAAGAATTATTTTATTATTAAGCGGTCAGCTAAAAAATTCCAAATCTCCTGGTCTTGATGCTGTTCCCACAAAAAAAAAAACAGTGGTGTTAAGTCGCCTCTATGAAATAACTCCCACGAAATAAGTCCCACAAAAAATTTTTGTTTTGAAAGTGGGAGTTATTTCTTTTTTAAAAGTGGGACTTATTTCGTCAATTGATGGGACTTATTTCGTTACGCGTTTTTTTTTTTAAGTGGGACTTATTTCGTTTTAAGTGGAAATAAATTCGTTTTGTAGAGTGGGAGTTATTTCATACCCCTAAATTTATATTTTGGTGGGATTTATTTCGTTTTGAGTGGGACTTATTTCTTTTTCATTATTTTGCATTTTAAGTGAATGGTTAATAATTTTTGCCGTTATTTGTTGCTCTTCACGTTGTTTCTCATTGAATTTCTTGTAGAATATGCTTTCGAAAAGTTCCGTTATTTCTTGCTCTTTACCAAATGAATGGTATTGTTTCAAATTTGTTGTTAAATGTGATTAGTTAAGCTTGTGAATTTCAATAGTGAACATGAGTGTGACATACGAAATAATTGCAGGGAAGAGAAATAACAGCAAGCTTCTTTATATTTTTTTTGAGAAACAATTATATATTAAAAAGTGCACTAAATTAGAAAAACATTTTTATGTTTGTTATGTAAAGGATTGTCCATCGCGAATAATGTTATTTAGCAGCGAGTGCAAAAAAGCAAAAAATTATAAAGCGCACAATCACGATAATCAAGAGGCTCTGTACAAAGAACTAAAATTTTTAAATAATATAAAAACAAAATGCGCACGTCTTAATGAAAAGCCAACTGAAAACAATTGCGCTGGAAGTATTCGCAAAATTTAACGCTTTAGATAGATTCAAATCATTTATAAAATATTTTGAGAATCAATGGATGCAAAAGGTACAATATTCCCTTTTACATAAAAGGTGTTATAATGATTTCATTATTACAGATCGGTCCACATAACTTTTCAGTTTTCGATTCTGAAATCCGCACTACGTCTGCAGTAGAAGCTTACAATAGCGTTATAGGAAAAATCATTCCAAAGAAGGCTACTTTTTTCAAATTTGTAGCATTTTTACAGATGCAAGAATTTGAAAAAGTAAGAAAATTTGAACTATTGATGAATACCAATGGTAGTGTGGGAAAAAAGCGTATTAAAAAGTCCTGTGTTTTGAAAGCAGATATGATTTCGAAATTCAAGAATGATCTCTTACAAGGTACTATAACTCCCTCTAAATTCCTTGACCAACTGGTGTTATCAAAAAATACTTTAATTGTACAAATGGAGCCTGATGAAGATCTTTTTGAGGAATTCTCATATTTGGAAGAGGACATTGAAGACGAGTCGTTAAACCATACTGAGACCAACCAGAATACAACTAATAATAATATGTGCGTTGTTTGTTTCATAAAGCAGCCAAATATCTTATTTTTTCCTTGTAAGCACTTGAAAATTTGCAGTGAATGCTGTCTTACAATGCAAACTCACAAAATTGATAAAACCAGTAAACTAGAAGTCCATTCTGTCGTGCAGAAGTTCATGAAACCCTTCAAATATTTATCTGATAAATAAATGAATTTTTTATGAAGGGGTGCGATAGAGCCATGAAATATAAGGCCATTATGGCTTTATTTCTCATTTTTTTCTTATGCAAAAAATTATATATTGGACATTTCGTAAAAGGGACAACTATAATTTTTTGTCCTTGTCTCCCATGGCTCTCCTTTTTTTGTTATTAATTACTTTATACTTGCTATAATAAAAAAACTTTAAGGAAATGTGTACAAATATGTACCGAACTTAACTACTGGAAAAACAATATTAAAAAAAATTGTTGACGTAATTACGTATGTATGTGTTTTATTATACTTTTAGTAAGAAATTGGAATTCGTGTTCCATGTTTTCTAATATCACCATTACAAAATACAACTAATCCCAATGCCACGTTAAAACTATAATACCGTCTACC
Source organism: Trichopoda pennipes (assembly GCA_030448955.1). Taxonomy (NCBI): domain Eukaryota; kingdom Metazoa; phylum Arthropoda; class Insecta; order Diptera; family Tachinidae; genus Trichopoda; species Trichopoda pennipes. The sequence goes on along the minus strand of JASKUP010000056.1, from coordinate 6,469,158 downwards.
ATGCACTAATTCTTCAATCCATTTATAAAGGTCGATAATTTTAATCTGATGGTCCTTCCGAAACGGTTTCCATCTTAGTAATAAGAACAATTGATCTGTACTTAATCCATTTACGAATCCAAACGTTGTTACTTGTAGGCGTTCTCTATACGTTCCTTGACCGAAAAAAGAATTAATAATAAATTCTGGAACTCTATCAAAATTCGTAATATCCATTCCATTAAGAAGCCTTCTGCAAGCTTGCATACGATTTTTCTTTGTTATTCCTCTGCTTTGATTATTTTTATTATTCGACGTGTGTTTTTTTCGAAGAGCCAAATACTTCTTATTTGAAATCGCATTAAACAGTGAAAAAGTGGGACTTATTTCGTTTGTGCAAGTGGGACTTAATTCATTTAAGAAATATATTATTCGAGGGGGAGTTATTTCATTTTGAGTGGGAGTTATTTCATTTCAAGTAAATTTTTAAATCATTTCATTTTGGTGGGACTTATTTCGCTTTCAAAAGTGGGACTTATTTCGTGGGAGTTATTTCATTTTTTTAAGCAATTTTTGGTGGGACTTATTTCGTTTTTAAAAGTGGGACTTATTTCGTGGGAGTTATTTCATAGACCCGTTAAGTCACACAATCTGGCTGGCCACTTAACTGTTTATTGTCGTGAAATTATGGGAACAGGAAATTTGGTTTGCAATAAATTGATCGATTTATTGGCTGCGTGATATGCAGGACCGTCCTGTTGAAACCACATGTCAGTGTCCACGTCGTCAATAATAGGCCAAAATTGAGTTATTAGCATCTAGCCATATTAGCATCCATTAACCGTTATCGCATTTCCAGCCCCAATAAAACGAAATAAACGCCCCAATCACGCCTGCAGACCAAATAGCGCACCATAAAGTGACACGTTGGGCATGCAAAGACTTCCCAATAATCGCTCTAGGATTTTTAGAAGCCCGATTTTGCTTATTAATGAAAATGGGCTTCGTCTAAAAAAATATTGCAGCCGGTTGTTACTGAATGAATTGGGCGAATCTATGGCGATGTGAATGGTCCGTCGGCTACAATTCCTGCCCCAGTTGAATCTTGTAAGGCTTCAAAGTTAAACTCTTACGCAAAATTCGCCATGTAGTGCTTTTGGTCCCCCCGGGGGCACATTTATGGTCTTTATAGTACGTAACAGCTATCTAGATCTCTGTAACTGGGGGTATAAAGCTCCACTTTATTTCCACAGGGATCAGTGACCCACAGAGTTCCGTTATTTGTCTCTTTAGACACTTAACTGTTCTCTGGCTGATTATTGAGGTTAGCCCTTTATGGGAGTATCGTGATGGTTGTGGTTTCGCGGCCCCATAACAGTCTATGGTTCTATGGTGGCCGGGTTCATTTCACCTTTAATAACACCTACCTGGTAAAATGTTCCCAGATCCAGTGAGCATGCTAGACACATGTTCTGGACAGGAGTTGGAAAGTCTCCAATTATTAAGCAAGGAGTGATGATTTGCAGCCCTGCTCTGGAATCATCGAAGTTGCAACTAGAAAGGATATATAATACTGTTCAGGCACTTGTAGCTTTGGATTTAACAAAATACTTTGCATGTCCATAGTAACGACTATTATTTCCAACGACATATTATTAAAAGTTCACAGCTTTGCAGCCCTTGCTTCATCTCTTTGTAAAGGGTTTTAGAACAAGAAGTTTGTTTTCTAAAACAAAAAAATTTGATTAAGATGATTAAAATTTTTATTGTATTGCGAACAGAAAAGTTCAGCGATTATGAATGAGAAATGATATCTGGCAAATGTCATCAAAGCTTTTAATCACTTTTTGGCAAAATAGTAATCACATCACGTATTTTGAGTTTTAAGCCTGAAATCGATTCGATTGACTTTGTATAGACTCTGTCCTTAACGTAGCCCTACAAAAATAATCCAGTGTTGTTAAAGCACACGATCTGGCTGCCCACTTAACTGTTGATTGTCGTAAAATTATGCAATCGGGAAATTTGGTTTGCAATAAATTGATGGTTTCATTGGCTGTGCGACATGTGGCACCGTCCAAATGTCAGTGATATCCACGTCGTCAATAATAGACCGAAATTGATGTGATCTAGTCTCATCTTCGCTTCCAGACCACATAGCGCACCATACAGTGACACGTTGAGCATGCAAAGGGTTCTTATAAATCGTTCTACGATTTTCAGAATCTCAAATACGGCAATTTTGCTTCTTGACATACCCTGACAAGTCAAAATGGGCTTCGTCTGAAAAAATGATTTTTTTAGAAAAACCAGCCGGTTGTTCCTGAATGAATTGAGCGAATCTACGACGATGTGAATGGTTGGTCGACTTCAACTACTGCACCAGTTGAACCTTGTAAGGATTCAAAGATTTTGGGTAGCCCCAATTGTTGAGAACGTCGAGAAATTTACTATTTTGGCTCAGCTTCTACACTGTAACTCACGGCTGCGACGTTTTTAGTTGAACGACCCGGTCGAACACGTGATGGTGTTCGCACATTTTGTATCGTGCCTGTCGACTATAATTTAATCACCAAATTCTTAATGGCGGTCTCAGAAGTACGAATATGTTTTAATTATTTTGATGCGATGTTCGTGCGAAATTGAATTCATTCAGCCCAATCACGAATATTCCCTAGGAATTTCTTTCTCACGGAAAATAATTTTCTCGAGAAAAAATTCCTCCAATCACAAATTCCGCGGGAAAAAAAAACATTAAAAAGTGGCATCTTTGAGTTTTATAACCAACTGTTTTGTTTATTTACATTTATTTTTCCTTTTTTTGTTTGTAATTTAAGATTTTTTATTTTGTTTATTACTTTTACTTTTATTCGACCTTTTTTTTAAATTTTATTAAATATGAAATAATCTTTTAACGGTCTTTTTAAATAATTTAACGATTTTTTTTTTTTTTTTTTTATTTTTTTTTTTTTTTTTTTAATTATAACGATTGTTATAATTTTTTGTTTTGTTAAATATAAAAAATAATTTCCTGAAGAAGCTTTCCACAGGAAAGCGAAATATCGAAAAAAAAAATAAAATCGTTAAATTATTTAAAAAGACCGTTAAAAGATTATTTCATATTTAATAAGATTTTTTATTTTTAAATATTCTTTTTAAGTTGTAGACCTTTTTTATTGTAAATTTTTCTTTTTTCTTTTTTTCGGCTTAAGGTCTTGTTCAATATATTGAAAAAAATTAAAATTAAAACATTTGCTCTAGTTTAAAACAATTTATTGTCAAATTTTAATTTTTCCAAAATTCTTTTCTTCAAAAACCAATATTTCGGCCAACTTTGTTGGTCATCTTCGGGGCTTTTTTCTACAATAAACATTAAAAACAATAATTATAGCTAATCAAAAACGTTAAAACACATTTCACAATGAATATTTACATTTAAAATTTTTATATTAAAAACTTCTGAGTACGTTACTAAACTACTAAACTTTGTCACATACTTTTTACTAATAATTGGAAAATTTTATTTTTCCTTTTCAGTTTTGTGTTTGTTAATTGTATGTCGATATATGTGGGCACAATTGTCCGTATCAGTCTTGTAGTTAATACGTTTCTCTGTTGGGATATTTATTATGTGGAGCATCTCTTGCATGTATCTCTTTGCATAATTATTTTCTCTCTCCAGAACTCTTACTCGTCTTAATTCTGGTTTATGTCCGGTTGTTGCACAGTGCGATGTAAGTGCAGTTTTGTGGTTTAATTCTCTGTTGTTTGTTTTTAAGTCTGACTTATGTGATGCCAATCTTGTCTTTAATTTTGTTTTAGTTGTACCAATATATACTTTTTGGCATATATCGGTGTCGTCTCCATTACATGTTATTTCATAGACTATATTTGATTGGTCCATTTTGTCTAATTTAGACTTCATGTTGTTGAATAACGTCCTTGTTGTGTTATTTGTCTTCATTGCGAGTATGTATTTATCTCTGTCATAAATATCCGAGTATTTAACTCTTTCCGATAGTCCAGGAATATAGTCTACTGATTTGTAGATTTTCGTCTGTATTCCAGCGGTTTTGTCATTATCGATTCTCATTCCTTTTTGTTCCACATGATTTGTTAAATTTTTTATTGTCTTTACAGGAAAGTCATTTTTAATAAGAATGTTCGTGATTCTTTCTTTATTCTTTTGATGAAAGTGTACATTGCTGATATCCAACACTCTGGTAATAAAGTTAGTAGCTGTATTGATGATTATATTGCGGGGATGTTTAGAATAATAATTAATTAATCTTCCGGATGACATAGGTTTTTGATACCAGTCTAATTTTAGTGTTCCTCCTTCTCTTATAATTATTGAGTCTAAATATGGTAGCTTTTTGTCAACTTCCTTTTCTATCGTAAACTGTATTTGTTTATTAAATGTATTCAGGGTATTTAGTGTTTCCTCAACTCTACTAGTCTTAACTATCGCAAAAAGGTCGTCAACATATTTGGTCATTAGCCTTGGTTTTACTTTCATTTTGTCCAATGTTGTGTTGAGCAGTTCCTCCATGATGATATCCGCTATCACAGGAGATGCAGGAGATCCCATTGGCATTCCTTTATTCTGCTGGTAAAAAAGTTCCTTATATCGAAAATATCTGCAATCTTTAATACAAAACGTTAATAACTCCATGAATAATTTCTTCGGTATCTTCGTGTATTGTTACAATATTTCCCATTTGTTCTCTATCATTGTTATGGCTAAATTAACAGGAATGCTCGGAAACAATGATATTACGTCAAATGAAACTAACAATTCGTCCTCTTCTATTCTTATATTGTCAATTCTAGACTTTAAATCTTTTGCATCTTTAATGTTGTAAATCGAGTCTTAAGTCAAATTCTTTAAAATATTGATTAAATATTTGGAAAGTTCATAAGAGGGTGAATTTATCGATGAGCATATCAGTCGGAGTGGTGTATTGTCTTTATGAACTTTCGAGAGACCATATATTCTTGGTGCAACTGATATCCTTGTTGTCAGTTTGTTTTTGGTGGTCCGATCTATTTTTTATTTTTTTTACAAACGTTCGTCGGAGAATTTTATTTTTAATTTAAATTAATAAAGGAAAATATATAAAAAAGCTTTTTTTTCAAAATTTTTGGACGGCCTCTTTATTGTCTCTAAAAAACCCGCATGCTATATCTGCGTTGGCCTCGATTATGGTAAGCAAATGATGCATTTGTTGTTTATTTGTGTTATTTGACCTAAAAAAAACAAAAATTATAAAACTAAAAAATGTAAAAACCAAACATTACTTACATTTTTGTGCAAACTCCCTTCTATACAGCAGGTGGAAAAAAACTTGAGAAATAGCAACGTTTTCTCCCTTGTTTTTTTTTTCATTTATGATACCTACTTTTTTTCCCCGCCGAATTTTTTTCTCTTCCCACAGTTGAAAAAAGGGAAAATATTTATTCATAATGGGAGAAAAGGGAAAAGGGAGAAAACTCACGCGGAATTTTTATTCATGATTGGGCCGAATAAGTAAAAGTTTTTTTCATATTTCATTTTTTATTTAATAAATTCTTTATTACTTACATTGTAAAGCCAATCGATTAAAATATATAAAACCGTATGAAAATCTGTCACATGGTAGTTGATCAGATTGATTGTGATTGATTCTGACAAAAAAAAACGATAAAAAGAGATTCTGCGACACCAAATTCTGACAACAATTCTGATTCGAACATAAAACCAATAACATCTGTTTCTATGACACCAAAATCAATTTTTTGTCGATTTCAATTCTGATTCTGACAACAATCAAATTCTTTATTTTTATTTTGTTTTTGCTTAAAAGATCGTAAAAATGTTAATCGATAACAAATGCAAATCACAGTTGGCTAAAACATTTGAAATAAATGGTATTAAAGAGCTGAGTAATTAAGATTTTACGAAAAAAAAGAGAGCAAATTGCTGGCCTGTTTAATAGCCTGTTTCCACGACAATTTGAATCTCGTGTTTCGCTCTCTGGGGCAAGTTTATGAATTATGCTGTTTACACGACTCATTTATCTGCTTCGATTTGACAGTTGTTATTAAACAGAAAAACACAAGTTGAAAAACAACAGAAGATATCCTTCTTTGCCGCGATAGCATTAAGTATAATTTTTTTCCTATCGATTTTTTTTTAATTTTATAAAATTAAAATTTAAATTAATTAACACACCCACAAAACAATTATACTTTTTAAGTTTTCACTTTTAACTTTGTTTTGTTTGTAATTTTTCTTTGTTGACAAAAATGTTTAATTTTGATAACTAGTGCAGATAAACTTACGATAAAAATTATAGAAGAGAGGATATTTCCTTGATTCGCAGCTATATTCAATGTGAATCTACCAGCTTCGTTCTCAAAATTTTGTATGGCGAAGCAGGTGGATTCGCTTATGATTGGGGCAAAGATTATAGATCTATAAAGATGTTGCACTGCCATACATTCTTCTGCCACTGCTAAATTATTGAAGGGATTTTCGGAAAATCCTCTTGTGTATTACGAATGAGCGAAATCTCATCAAGGGAGAGCAAATTACCAAAATAGAAATAAACTCTCAGCAAAAGCAATTCATACTTATGAACATTGTTTATGTGTATGTGTGCTTCCATTGTCAATATTATGCCCAACAAACAAAAAGGTTTGTTTTCAGATAAGTGCATATGAACTAATTAAAAATAATATTATGTGATCCAGCCTTTTATTAGTTCACTAGCATTAAATTCTTTTGACTTTGTAAACAAGAAAAACAAAACAATTATTCTAAACTTAGCCTGAAATTGTAAGCTAAAATTATATATTATAAATACGATTAGTAATAAACAAAGTACATCAACGTTTTTATATTATGTTTGTTGGGCTCTACAAATTCGAGTAATATTATTGTATACAAAACAAATTGGATCTTCTGTGTTGCCGTAGCAAAACCATACAGATTTTTTATTGTAAAAATAAAACAGCTTGGACTGTTGACGAATTTTAGAAGCCTTATTAACCAATATTTTCATTAAGACAGTGTTTGCTACATTGGTTCTTTTTTGTTCTTTTAGGAATATGATAAAAAAAGTAAATGGCAAGCCCTTCTTCTGGTTAATTTAAGTAAAATTCAATAGTAAAAATTTTGGTGATCCTAATCTCTAAAGCGTGGTGTAAAGCTTAATAATAATACCTGCTGGTATTGCAGGATCTAATAGCATACATGCAACAAATTGAATATGTCGGCAATAAAATATTTTCCATCCGCGGTCTTATCCAAACCACAAGGGGCATATTATTTTTAAGTGAAGAAATGTTTCAATAAAGTTCTAATTTATTCACTCTTTTAACTAGCCGGTTTAATCAGGATCCATTAGAAAACGTATTTTCATATGTTCGCGCCAAAGGCGGACACTGTAAAAACCCTTCAGTTAACGGATTTAACATCGCAATGTCAAAATATATTTACTATATTTACATGTTTTTTATTCTATCTCCCTCTTATTGGATCTCGTACCGAAAGTTGTGCGCGGTTGAATTAATTTTAAAAAACAAGTAAATAATACCAACATAACTTCGGTGTGAACGTAAATACTTTCATTCATACAACAATAAAGTAAGTTATTTGCCCTACAATAACGAAAAGAATCATGTTCGTTTCCTATTTATGTTAAACAGCCACACAAGCGGTATGCTGCCTACATTAATAAAGTTGCTAGTAAAGCTAAATTCATTTTTAGTTTTAAAACAGAATTAAAAATGTGTGAAATACAAAAAAATACTAAAAACAATACACGCACACCCAAACACAAGTATTCATGGGAAACATATGTACACATACATGAATAAATGTGTTTCTGTGTAAAAAAATACTACTCTCTTTTCTATTATTGGTTTTGCTCAATTCAAAGACAGTATTCTCTGTTTACCCTTTACACTTTCCCCCCTCGTCAATAGACGCTTAAAATTTCTGTTTATGTAAAATGTTCGCAGTGCAACATCTTTATAAATCTATAATCTTTGATTGGGGTGTAAAGCCAGAATAGAGAGCGAAGCAGGTGCCGTGGAAACAAGCTATAAATGTTTCGCCAATAAAAACCCATTGAGTAAATAAATCGTAAGGATATTTTTAAAGTTTTTATATTCCTTAACAGCCCCCTACCATCTGTAAATTTACACAAATTTTATAATATTATGGAACTTATAATTTTTTTTTTTTTTTTGGTTTATAGATTTAGAAATAATAAATAATTTGCCGAAATGGAAGAGTATAATAGATACAGCTGGTAGTGTGAAAATCGGTGAAACTAAAGTAAACTTAGAACATTCTCAATGTGGTAACAAGGAGTGTAATATTGGCAATTTTTATACTGATGCTCTGTTGTATAAGGTGGGTTCAAAAAAAAAAAATAATGTTTTACTGTCTCAAGTTATTTTAAACGGAATATTTCAGTTGTTAAGTTTCTCACCTTATAACAATGAAAATTGGACAAACATTTCAATAGCTTTAGCAGCTGCAGGTGAATTGTATTTAACACTGCCACGCGGAGGTAGCTTGCTTACTTGTAACCTTATTTAATTACACATTATATAAATATAAAATTTCGTTTCGTGCTGTAATTCTTCTAGATATAACTTACGGGCAAATATTTAATTTATGTCCATTTGAAGCTCCTTTAGTTGCTTTCGATTTGGAGGGTCTACATCTGAAAGCAGCTTTGGAAGGTAGTGTTTCACGTATAAACTTTTCAATGGATTTAAATGCTACGCAAGCATTTTTACAAATGGCCGGACTAAAAGTTGTATACAATTTACAAAATCCAGCTACAAAGAGAGTTCTAGCAGTAAAAGTTCGCTGTGCTGAGTGTAAAATACCAATTTACGAAGATCTAAATATGAATAAGATTTATCGTATTTTAACTACGCGCTTTGTAGCTGGCGGAGGTTTTGGATTTACCATGTTTAAAAAATATGGTAAAAATCGAAAGTAAGTATTATTATTTTATATCAATTAAAAAATCGATAGTTGACGAACAGGTTAATTAAGAAGGCTAAATCTGATTATTACGTAGCTAAATTTTCCACAGCAAGTAACTCTAGGAAGAAATGGAAAGCAGTTCGTGAAATCGGAATTGTCAAGTTTATTAATCAAGAGTTCTATGGCATTGACGCAAATACTCTGAACGAAAAATTTTTAAATATTAGTGCGGTTACACCTACCTCTAATTACTACTGCTTTACCAATGTTCCTTTAGACAATAGCTTTTATTGCACTAATGTTACTCGTAATGATGTGTTTTGTGGTGTGTTGTCAGTAAAGTCCAATGCAATAGGAGCTGATGGAATAGATCCAAAGTTTCTTAAGATTCTCTTACCACAACTTGCGCCAATAATAACGTTCATTTTCAACAAGATTTTGACTACCAACTGCTACCCAAAAATATGGAAGCTTGCAAGAATCATCGCTATGGGAAAATCTAACTCTGATTACAGGCCGATAGCAATCCTACCGTTCCTTTGGAAAGTTTTTGAAAGGTTGGTTCATTATCAGGTGACTCAATACCTTGAAAAGAATAACATTCTTACAAATTGCCAATCTGGTTTTCGTAAGGATCACAGCTGTATAACGGCGCTAGTGGATGTTTCGGAGGATATTAGGCAACAAGTTGATTGCGGCAATGTTACTTTTTTTGGTACTTTTGAATCATTCGAAAGCTTTCGACACTGTTGATCATTACATTTTAAGAGACAAATTAAAATCTTTTCATAGGTTTTCATCAACTTCTGCTGATCTGATTTTCTCTTACCTAACTGACAGACGTCAATTTGTTGAAACAGGTACCTTAAAAATCATCCACTTTGCCTCTGAGTCGAGGTGTTCCACAGGGCTCAATCTTGGGTCCCCTACTGTTTGCGCTATATGTCAATGATCTACCAACAGCACTTAAACATTGTAAAGTTAGATTATATGCTGATGACGTGCAGCTTTATATAAGTTGTAACATTACATCAGTTGAGGCTTGTGTAAGAGTTTTAAATGATGAACTTCATCGCATATTCGAATGGGCTACTGCTAATGGCCTAGAGATAAATCCAACTAAATCCAAATGTTTGATCATCAAGAAGAATTTATTGAAACTTGATTATATTCCTGTTTTAATCTTAAATAGCCAACCCATCGGGATTGTAAACATGTAACGACACGCTTTACCTGGCTGCTGGGGTATACTCAGCGGCGTCCAGGGTCGTGTTGTGTCATGGGGACAAAATAAAAAACTGCGGTTGCTCAGGTTTACTTAGTTTTTATTTTGCCAATACTTCTCGTCTTGATGGCAGCTTGTTGTCGGCTTCGTCTACTTTACACTGGTGTGGGTGTATGAGTGCGGCAGTGTCCGTAGTCTGGGTCCGACATATACTGGTCAGTGGCGTTTCGTTTGGAGCACAGTTCGGTGAATTGGTCGTGTGACCAAGGGAAATAACCAAAAACACTGTAGGCTGGGCTGGGTCAAAACCTCCGCTCAACTGTCCCATGCTCTGGTCACCAACTATGGTGACGGTAGACACAAACTCCGCTGGGTCAAAACCTCGGCTTCGTTTGTGACCGAGCCACAGTTCAGTATGACGTGTGACCAAGGGAAATAACCAAAACACTGTAGGTTGGGCTGGGTCAAAACCTCTGCTCAACTGTCCAATGCTCTGGTCACCCACTATGGTGACGGTAGACACAAACTCCGCTGGGTCAAAGCCTCGGCTTCGTTTGTGACCGAACCACAGTTCGTATCTCAGGGTATAAACTCGGCTGGGTCAAAAGCTCTGCTTTGTTTATAACCTGACTGTCTTACCTAACAGTATAAATATGATAAAATATTACCTATTGTCACGCCGCCGGCTGCACACAAATTGCCATTTTATTCATGGTATTTGCCCTTTTATACTTATGCTGCCAACACACAGCTATACACAAACACACATACACCATAATGGCAGTCTATGTATACCATAGCCGATGGCTGTATTCACCACCAACCATCAGATGCTGCTTAAAACAGCTGTTGGCTGTATTCACTACCAACCACACTTCCAGATGGCGTTGCCAAACGAGCTGCCGTTTAATACAAAATTATAAATTAAAATTACTTAAACTAAACATAATTCGTTAACTTAATATAAACTTAATTAAAAAAAAAAGACATTATTTTCCTAAAATTAGCAAGATTGATTAATTCATATAACAAAATAGGAATTCAGATAAAATAGATGAAATATCATTTATGATTGCACAAATCACAAAATATATATGCTTATAAATAAAAACACATTGTTTTAAACAAAATTAGCACGATTGGTAAATTCATATAACACAATAGGAATTCAGATACAATGGAGGAAATATTATTTAAATAAACGTTGGAAATTCAATACAGCAATAATATGTAGGTTTGTCGTGCCAAAAACGACCCTGGGACTTTTGCCGTCACAAACATTGCTAAAAATCTGGGAATTTACTTTAACAGCACCCTCACTTGGCCTGACCATATTAGTTTTGCTTGTAGTCGTGTATCTGCTATGTTAAGAAATCTTTGGCAAAGTCATCGTTGCACTCCCTCTAATATTCGCATACTTCTCGCTAAGACATACTTGATGCCACTTTTACTATATGGGTGTGAACTTTTTTCGAGTTGCGATAGTATTAGCAAAATCAGACTGAATGTGACTTTCATTAATATTATTCGTTATGTATATGGTTTAAGAAGATTTGATCATGTTTCTTCTTATGTTAATAAACTTTATGGCATCTGTCTTGATGACTACTTGAAGATATGAAAGAGTCTTAATCCTAATGCAGAAGATTATATACAAGCGAAAACCCGAGCATTTATATGAGCGATTGAATTTTTCAACCCTTAATTGAGGCAAAAGACTACTCTGTTTTAGATACAGCTCTCTTGTATCGCAATTCCAATTCTTTATTTATGCAATACGACTCTGGAACGAAATTCCCCATAGCTTTCAAATCATTTGTAACGCGCACATCATATCAGAAGAAATATAGTCTGTCACTTTTTAAGCTAGTGTTTTTATTTTGGCAATTTTGTTTTTATTCGTTTTGTTATTTTTCCCCTTGTTGTTTTTTTTAATGCTAAACTTTTGTTATTTTATGTTAAACTTTTGATTATATTTTTGTTTGTACTTACTTGCAGAGTAGAAATTTATTCACGAATGTGCAGCACATGTGCCAAAATTTGTGTACATGCACATGAATATGTGCAACAATTTTTGATCTTAATATGAAGGCACATGAGTGTGCATGGACAATAGAAGCACACGCACATGTGCCAAGTGCAAAGTACAGGCACATGAATGCACATCATTATACTACGCAGTTAAAATTATTTTCAAATGGGTAAATATTCAACACATACCATAACAACAAAACACTACAATTTATTGTTGTTATTATTGTACTTCTTCGTCTTGCACATACATATATTAATGTGCAAGATCGTGTGCACTCATGTGCCGCACATTTTAAGAGTGGCACATGAAATGTGCCTACGCAAGTTGAACTTGCACATGTGCGTTTAGTAGGCACATACAAAAATTGGCACTTACGCATGTGCATGTGCGCATTTATTTTTTGTGCATATTTGCCTTCATGTGCGTGTGCTGCACATGAGTGTGCAAATCCGTACCCTGCTTACTTGTACTGAGTTCCACACTGCAATATGAGACTTAAAGTCTTGTGTGTGGGACATCGAAAATAAATAAATAAATAAAAATAAAATTAAAATCCCGTAAGATGGGCTAAATGGGGAAAACTTTATGTTCAATAAACAACGCCAGTTTGATTTTTGCATTACGCCATAAAGCAACTTTGGATTAATAAGTAATTTAAAGGCGACCAGTAGTGCCATTCACTATTATATTATAACGACAATTGTTATTGTTAAAAATCTTTAACAACAAAATTGTCGATTTGGCTATTCAGTAACTTTTAAAACAACATTAGTTATTGTTAAGTTACTGTTGTCGACGATAAAAATCGTTAGCTAACTCACATTCCATTTTGGTTGTTATAATAGTCGACAACACTAAAATTAAATAAATAAATTTTCAATTTAAAGTAAAAGTAAACAAAAAAAGGGAATATAAAACCAAATAAAATTTGTAGCAATTCAAACAAAAAAATATTTTGTGCAATTATGGCTTTTGAATATTTATCGTACGAGCTATCACAAAGTGATCAAAGTAATTAAATAGTACTAAGCTGTTCGGCTGATGCTCGACTTCATTTCGGGGCACTTTTAGTTTCCATTCTAAAAAAAAATCACAAAAACAATTATAAACAAAGAGCCAGTTCACATTGGATTAGTTGTGCTGGTCTAACTTGGCAGTTTGCTGGCATTTTCGGTGAGGGGGGTAGTTTTTGGTTGGCACAATTTTTCTACCAGCTTCAAACCCGTACAACGAGAACGAAACTAATCCACATGCATTTATGAAAACACAGGTCTTGTGTGTTTTTTTTGCAGAGCGATTTTTAGTCTTCAGTTGGCTATCGTCGTGTTAATATGAATATGAATTCAAAAGTAGATAAATAGGTTTTATGATATTTATTTTTACCTTTTTTTTCTAAATATGTTTTAATCTTTGAAACAGTCTCTTAATTAACTTTTAACGATATATTTTTTCAATATTTCTCTTTCCTATGGAAAGCTTCTTCAGGAAAAATTAATTTTTAATAACAAAAGTTAATAACAAATTGAAAAAAAATTTTTTGTTTAATTAAAATAAAAAAGGTCGAATAAGAATAAAAATAATTTTACAAAAAATAAAATTAGAAAGAAACTTTTCATCATCACTTAATCCAGCCATATTTATTTTGTAATGCGTCTACTGTGGTGTATACCGAACGAAAAACAAACGTGAAATGAATAAAAAACACTAACACACACAAAGCTGTTTATATGTATACAATTTTGTGCTAGAATAATTGGTCTAGTGTGTTTTGGAAAGAACAAAAGTTGTACGGAACAAATATTAATCCAATGTGAACTGGCTCAAAGAAAATAAAATTTACACACATTTCTTACAAAAATTTAAAAGTTTTGATACGCGCCCTTTATTTCCACAACAATTGTGTTTGTTTTTTATGCATTCTTCTTTGTGCTTTTCGTATATATTTGCAGGGGTGCCACCTGTTTTCAATGTTTGTCGACTAGCAATAACAAGCAGTTACTGAATCGCCCTATCGTTAGTGCAAACAATCAAATGTGTAGAAAGCATTAACAGATGGTATCGAATCGTTAAAAGTTACTGAATCGCACTACAGGCCCTTAGTTTAACTCGATTAGCTGTATTGAGCTACGTATCCTGTTAAAATGCTGTCATTTCCTAATCTTACGAACGTATTATATTAAATAAGCTGCTTTAATTACAAATAGATAAAACGCTACAACTATTCACCACAAAAGATGAATTTATCAAGCAATCAAATCGCAAAACAAAAATTGCAATCTCATCAATTTAACGTGAGGCCGTTTCAATTAAAAATAATTTCAACTTCTTGTTCAAAGATACTGATTGATTAAATGCTACTAAAGGAGACTTCTATATGTTCGAAAACAAAACAAATAATGCAACTAACCAAAAATCAAATTTCAAATATCGGCCTAAAATATTGTGACGATCAGTATTTCGGAATTGAGTTTTTTTTTCTTTTCTAGAATGTAAACGGGCATGTTCTCAAAAACGCAAAACGAAAACGCCAAATTGGTGTTCTGAAAAACGCAAATAATATCTTGCGTTTTGAAGACGCAAAATAGGTGTTCTGACAAACGCTAAACGCTTAATTTTTGCGATTTCAACTCGCAAGCATTTATTGAAGTGAACTGATTGAGTTTGCTTATACAAAACATTCAAGACAAAATAAAATGGTTCACAATTAAATTTTAATATGTTTTCTTTTTATTTCAACAAAAATTTAAAACAATTTTACACTATTTAAATAAAAAATACCAATTTTAAAATTGCTATTTTTTTTCTGTTTAGTTCCTGTGTCAAAATGGTGATTTGAACAAACAGCTGATCAAAAGATCAAAAACAAACAAAACAAATCGCCAGCAAAACGTACGATTTAAGGAACATCTAAAATTGAAATTGGCGTTTTTAGGTCGCCTGGCGATTTGAAAACCTTGCGATTATGAGAACATGCCTGAAAGTTTTGTTTCTATTTTCCCTATACATTTATCGAAAGTCTCTAAATGGGAAATTTTCTTTTAGGCAATATTCTACAGAAATGGCTTCTTTATTGGATTATGTGAATAAAACCTCGCCCATTTGCACCGGCTTAGAGGGGCGCATCGAAATTGTTTAGTCTACATAATGGTAATAAAATGTTAATTCATAATTTTGAAAATTACAATAAAATAACAAATACGGTAAAATACAAAAATATACCACCTTCATAAGAGGGACTGGTGTTATTCATTGAATTGTTTTCTTTTTTGCTTTTTTTCCCAACTCCTTTTCAAAATTAACTGGCATCATGACAACGATAAAATAAAAATTTTTGAAAAGATAAAATCGCCAAAATTTGCTTATGTAAATTGTCAATATAAATTGATAGCTAGATAGCTTATGAATTATGGATAAAAACCATCGAAACCCATTAAAGTGTATTAATAGTTACTATTCAAATGTAATGTGGTAATATGTGGATCGCTACATCCGTCAGGTTACGTTAGCTGTAAACATTATTTATTTATCGAAATAATAATGTAAGAAATTTTCAATATAAGCAATTTTATTTTTTCGTGCTTGATTCCTTTAAATAAATATTTCATGATATTCTCACGAAATATTTATTACAAAAATGTTTATTAAAAAATAAACATTTTATGATATTCTCATAAAACATTTATTCCAATAAAAATAAAAAATATTTGAAATGTTTTAACGCGAATAATTATAAATTACTTAGTAAGAAATTTTCATAATCATATAATATTAATTTGGTTAGGCGAAATTCATGCATAACCCAAAGCTTTTTTTCGTTATCGCGTTGTTATTAATCGCACAAAAAACCATCTTTTAAACTATAGCAAAATTACGACAGTCTGGCCACTCCAATAATTCATGCTCTTCTACATTTCGAACAATTTAAAATTAAAATCTCTACAATTCGGACACATTTTTGTATGCAAGAACAAAAATTAAAATTGGGAGTTTTCAGTTTATAACTCGTAGGTTTTATTATACACTAGAATATATAAAATACACGTCTAGAATATATAAAAATGTTTATTATACATTTGATAGGATGTGTTTTCTATTTATTTTTGTAATAAAATTATATTTTGTACACATAAAAACATAGATATTAAAAAATTTCTAAAGATACTGCTTGTTTTGTAAAAAACAGAGTAGCGAAGTATACACTCACTGTTCATACATGTATGAATACAGTGATCTCGCAGAAACGTGAACTAATTTTTACCGAGGCTGTTCACGTTTTCGATTTTGTTCACGTTTTAGATTGCATTTTTTCTATAACATATTTTAGTCTCTTTTTATCTTTTATTTAATTTAAAATAAAGTACGTTATTTTTCACCTATGAGACAGGTTTTGATTCTACTTTTTGTAGTTCCTGCCATATTTTAATATATGTACTATGCTACTATGGGTTGCAAAAGGGTTTCTAAGATACTAATTTCGAAATAAGTACGGAGATCTTTCCATTTTTGGAAGCTCCGAAGAATGCAGTGTTTTCCGTTTTCCAGGACTGAAAAATGTATTATTAACACATTTTGAAATTGCATCTTTTTTGTTTCTTATTGAACAAATCGTCGATTTGACGACATTATACTTTTTTGGCAAACCAGTTACAGGTGAACCTTTTCATAAAAGCTCTAAAATATTTGACTTTTCTTGAAGAGATAACACTTTTGGTTTTTTATTAGACATATTTTCAATAAAAATATTTTTAGAGATCACTTGTTTATATTATTTATGTATACGCATAGTCAGCACAGAGAGATGCTTCCAGTAGAACTGTCGCGGTAATACCATAACTACTTATCCTGCAACAGAAGTTGTTTACAACAAACAAACTACGTGATTCTTCTGCGGGGAATCCCAAAATGTTTAAATGAGCTTACAAAATTGAATTTTAACGTTCGATAACGTACACGTTTTAGAGTAGTCAATGTAAGAAAAAAATTGTTCATGTTTTTGGATGTTCACATTTCTGCGAGTTCACTGTATGTACATTTAATTTATTAGCCGCTTCTTCTCATACATGTGTGAGAGACTACAAATTATTTTGTGTTTTCTCATTTGTGAATGCGACGATTTATTTTTTTCTTTCTATCCATAAGTGAAAAAATGAGAAAAACACAAGTGTTCATTTTTGAATATTTACAATTTTGATAATTTTTCATAAATGAAAAGGTCGTAACAATATGTGCGTTAAGCATTCGCGTACATAAACGCACATATTTGATAATGCGCAATTGTCGGCGTATGCAGGAAAAAAAATGTTTTTTTTTTAATTTCTTTTAGAATATATTGCAAAATTGTATTTTGAGTTAGTATGTACCCATGTGTTTTTACTACATTTTACGGTAAACTGCGATCGTAGGTAGAAAATTTTTTCACATTCATTTTTGAGAAATTTTATAAAATTTCAACGTTTATAAATGAACATGTACATTTATGAAAAATAACATTAATGAGAAGTAGCTAATTTATCACTTATCACATATGAATAAGACTAATAATTTTTGTTGTTCGCATTCATGTATGAAAATAACCAGAACATTTTTTGTTGTTCGTTTATGAGCGTGAAAAATAAATATAAAATTTTAGATTTCTCATTTATGAAAAATATCATGAATGTTGATTTTTGAATGTTCATAAATGGAAAATTCTGAACCCTGGTAAAAAATATAGTTTTGCTTTGTTTGGCAATGTTCGTGATTTACAATTGTAACAATTGTAATCACTTTGGAAGGAGTATATAAAAGAACATCCTGTAGGCACCTAAAACGACTTTTTAGAACTCCTATAGTTCTTTCAACAACATTTCTTGCAGTGGCATGTCGTTGGTTGAATGCGTGCTGCGCAGTACGGGGTCATTAGATATGGTTTTAACGCATATCCTGAATCTCCCAAGAGCCATCAGTTACGAACACCCTCATTATATATTTCGGTGTAGTACCTCTTGGCATCACTCATCTTCCAAACGGAGGAATCATGGCATGACCCAGGTCGACCTGCATCTATAGCCAAAATGCGCATTTCATGGTCACAAATCTGACATTCAGGATATGTATTTATACAGCCCAATTTTGTAAAAAAAATTCCGTAGGGAAATTTTCATTTTCCGCACTCCTCCTATTATGTAATAAAATAACTTGGGAATTTTTCCCCTTTTTTTGTGCAGGGAAAAAGTAGGTATTCTATAATTTTAAAGACAGGGGAAATCCGCTTTTATTTTTCCCAAACAATTTTAAAAGGAGAACAGGAGAGTAAAAATGTAAGTATTTTACTAAAAATAAATAAAATTGTATTAAATTTGATTAAATAAATAAGCACATTTTAAGGTCCAAAAGCTCAAATAAGCAACAGTTGCAACATTTACTGACCCTTATGCAGGAGAATCCTGCAATAGCACGTGGGTTTTTTAAAGGAGAACTGAAGAACTGAAAGGCTTCCGGCAAAGAGCAGAAGATGAGCTAAACTCATGTTAGAAATGTTAGAAATTGTTAATGTACCAAATTGAAGGGGAATAAATTTCAAAACAGACACAGACAATTTAGCGCAGAATTATAGGTACTTAATTAAAAAGACACATAATTTGTTATAATTATTTCATAAGAAAAAATTTGTGATTTAATTTCCGTTTCCTTGTTTTTGTATGTTTAAATATTTGAAATTTTAATTTTTGTATGTTTTGTATGTATGAAGAAAATTATTTTATATGTTTTGTTAAATATTTTAAAAAAAATTTTTTCTTTTCAAATTGTTATAATTTTTTAATTTTTTCTTTTTGTAAAATATAAAAAATAATTTCCTGAAGAAGCGAAATATCGAAAAAAATTAAATCGTTAAATTATTTAAAAGACCGTTAAAAGATTAGTTCATATTTAATTAAATTAAAATAAGGTCAAATAAAAATAAAAGTATTAATTTTAATTATTAATTTTTTTACGCAAAATGAAAATAGTCATGTAAAAAAGTAATATTTTCTTTATTTTTAATAAATGAATAATAAACAAACTTATAACAATATATTGCACTTTTTAAAACAGATTTATAAACTTAATTAACTTAAAAATATAAAAATTTATTGACGAAACAAACTTTGCCAATTCAACAAAATGTTGCAACATTTATTTACAACTTTATATAGTTTTAAAACACACATTTACATAACATTGAAATCTAGTACTTACGACATTTCCAGAAAAGTATAATTAATTTTTAGATTGAAAAACTTCAATGACAAAATCGATTGAAAGTATGGAATTTTGGAGGATACTCTTATATAAAAAAAACTATTATCCTATACAAGGCAAAAACGACACCTATAAATAAATAAATATACAAACAGTGGTGAATATTAGTTTACCACATTTTAGGTGTGTTGGATTCAAAAATGTTTATTTTGTTAAAGGTGTGAAAATTATGTAGATTTTACCCACAACTGTTGTGTATGGCGTCATCGTTATGCATCGTTATATTTTTTTATTCCCCTTTGCCCTTTTTATTTAAAACAAAAAACGGATGTGGGTAAAGGTAAATGGTGCACAGAGGAGCAGCGTAAGATTATCCATTAAATGAAATCGGGAGGAAGCAGTGTTTGTGATATTGCTTCAATATTAAAATGCTTCAGAAAGATGGTGTACAAACGCACTAAGTCAAATTCAAACCAATGGAATGGAATACAGAAAAATGTTCTACAGTGTACAAGGCCTAGAAAAACTTCACATAAAGAGGACTACCTTATTTATAGAGTTTCAGTTGCGAACCCCTTCAAAACGTCAACTGAAATTTAAAGGGATGTTGCAACAAAATTTGGTATTGGTGCATCCTCACGAACAATTAGAAGACGACTAAATGAAAAAAAGTGCGTGGATGTATTGTACTGTTGAAGGAGACTTCGTTAGTGTATCCAAACCAATTTCCTCAGGCGTACCACAAGGTAGCATTCTTGGACCAGTTTTATACTTAATATATACCTGCGATATGCCTGTAAGTGAAACTGTCCACACTTCTACGTTTGCTGATGATACAGCGCGTCTAAGTTCGCATAAAAACTCCCATCAAGCATCCATAAATCTTCAGCAACATATAACTCAGTTGGAGTTGTGTTTAAAATTATGGAGAATTAAAGTGAACGTTCAAAAGTGCATTCATGTGACCTTCACCCTGCGAAGAGATAATTGTTCAGCCGTTCGAATCAATAATCACATTGTTCCTCACCATACTTATGTGAGATATCTTGGTATACATATTGACCGTCGCCTTGCATGGCAACATCATATTGACTCAAAGCTAACACAAATGAAACTTAAGCTAACACAACTACATTGGCTCATTGGCAGGAACTCACAACTTAGCCTAGATTGTAAGCTTCTAATTTACAAGACTATTTTAAAACTGATATGGTCTTAAGGAATCCAACTTTGGGGCACTGCCTCAGCTTCAAACGTGGATAGAATCCAACGTATGCAGAATAAAATTTTACGGTTGATAACTTCCGCTCCATGGTACATCAGAAATTCAAACATACATTGTGATTTATCAAATACGCAGGCAAATACTTGATGAAGCTTGGAGACCATCCTAACCCCCTTGCTCGCAATATCTTGGATTATAGTGGACATAGCCGATTAAAAAGGAGGGATACCGCAGTTTTAATCCTCAATGCTACAGACGATACATCTTAGAAATATTTGCTTTGTGTTTTTTTGTATAACAATTTTCTTTTTTACCCAAAAGGTTAGGCCTGACATGGTCAGGACTAATGTAACTTTTTTTAGAATTTAAGATTTTAATACTTATTGTTAGTTCTTTTCGTGAAGATACAATAAATAATTATTGAGAGTTACAAAAAAAAAACAAAGGTATTGTACAACATAAGCCACGCGAATTGCATTCACCCGTGAAGACATATTTCAGTTCCTGCTTTTTTAGGAAAAATATCCTCTGGAGTGATGAATCAAAATTTTGTCGATTTGGATCTGGTGGAAAAAAATTATGTATGGCGTCCGCCAAACATACAACACAACCCTACGTACTCGTACCAGGGTTTAGAATTTTTTATTTATGAACATTCAAAAATCAACATTCATGATATTTTTCATAAATGAGAAATCTAAAATTTTATATTTATTTTTCACGCTCATAAACGAACAACAAAAAATGTTCTGCTTATGTTCATACATGAATGCGAACAACAAGAATTATTAGTCTTATTCATATATGATAAATGATAAATTAGCTACTTCTCATTAATGTTATTTTTCATAAATGTACATGTTCATTTATGAACGTTGAAATTTTATAAAATTTCTCATAAATGAATGTGAACAAATTTTCTACCTACGATCGCAGTTTACCGTAAAATGTAGTACAAACACATGGGTACATATTAACTCAAAATACAATTTTGCAATATATTCCAAAAGAAATAAAAACAAAAACATTTCTTTATTGCAAACGCCGACAGTTGCACATTACAAAATATGTGCGTACATTTATGTACGCGTATGCTTAACGCACATTTTTCTACGATCTTTTCATTTATGAAAAATTATCAAAATTGTAAATATTCAAAAATGAACACTTGTGTGTTTCTCATTTTTTCACTTATGAATAGAAAGAAAACACAAAATGTTTTGTAGTCTCTCACACATGTATGAGAAGAAGCGGCTAAAAAATGAAATGTACATATTCATACATGCATGAACAGTAAGAGAACACTTCGCTACTCTGACTCGTACACATCAAAGACCGTAAAGCATGGTGGTGGAAACGTGATGGTTCGGGCTGAGTTTTCGTGCCACATTGTCGGTTCTATAATCAAAATTGATGCGCGAATGGACCAGCATGTTTAAAAATATAAAATTGCGAGTACAATGATATGGCATATAGCAGAGGTAAGCATACCACTTAGATAGAATTTCATGTATGACAACGATTCAAAACACACTTCATGTGTAGTGAAGAGTTGCTTGGAACAAAGTAGTATTGATGTTTTAAAATGGCCATCTCAATTGCCGAATCTTAATCCCATTGAGAACCTTTACAACGATATAGACCAATACATAACCGCTGCTAAACTAAAAAATTTGAACGAATTATCCGAAATACAAATTCTTGGTATGCTATACCAAAGGAACGCTGCATGGGCCTTGTAGACAGTATGGCTACAAGATGTGCGGCTGTATTAAAGAATAAGAGCTATTCTACCAAGTATAAATCATTTCCTAAAATTAATATTTTATTTGTTTATTTTTTTTTTGTTACAGGGTTGGAAATAAATTTTGTTAATTTGTGCTAAATTATTGGCCAGTACATTTTCAGGGTTCATTCTAAAAAAATTATATCAACAAAAATAATAACTTATACTCTTGACACCGAGAATAACACACTAAGATATAACAATGATTAAAATCATTCATACGTAAAAAAATATTTACAATTTTAAAAGTGCAAAAAGGTATGCGTGATAAGATTTATGTCGGTACCTAGCTGTGTAAGCCATAACCACTTGGGTGATATGTAGCGTGCACCCACGCCCTAAGAGGTCGGAGACATAATTCAGTGCAACAGGTCATTCGTAGTTGCAATTTCAGATGTTTCGGAGCAGGGCCTCCTTGCTGAAGAGTTGGAGACTATTCAACTCCTGGTCCAAAACACATGATAACGTTTGTGATTAGATTTACATCCGCGCCTGGCCATGAAGCCTTAATTAGATGGTGGATCAAACCACTTTGAAACGTCATGCTCGTCCTTTCTAGCTGCAACTTCGATGATTCCAGAGCAGAGCTGCAAATCATCACTCCTTGCTTAAGAGTTGGAGACTTTTCAACTCCTGTCCAGAACACATGTCTAGCATGCTCACTGGATCTGGGAACATTTCACCAGGTAGGTGTTATTAAAGGTGAAATGAACCAGGCCACCATAGAATCATAAACTGTTATGGTGCCGCGAAACCACAACCACCACGATACTCCCATAAAGGGCCAACCTCAATAATCAGCCAGAGAACAGTTAAGTGTCTAAAGAGACAAATAACGAAACTCTGCGAGCTTACTGATTCCCGTGGAAATAAAGTGGAGTTTCCAGTTGTACCCCTGCTGACTTCAGGGGACTGGGCTCGCTTTTTCCCCCAGTTGCACAGGTCTAAGTTGTTGCTATCTCCAAAGACCATATATATGTGCCCCCGGGGGGTAGAACACATGATAAGTATGTTCACTGAATTCGAATCATTCACCCTTTGTTCTCAGTAGAGGTGAGATAATCCCGGCCCCTTAATCATTTCATGAGGGCCGCGAAACCACAACCACCACGATGCTTCCGAAGGGTCAACCTCAATAATCAGTCAGAGAAGAACAGCTAAAAGGCTAAAAAGACAAACAGTGGAACTCTGGGGCTTTACTGATTCCTGTGGAAATATAGTGGATTATCCAGTTGGCTGTCTGCTGGCTTTTAGGAAACTGGGCTCCATTTTATCCTCGGTGACACATGCAATGACGTTGAGATTTCGTCAAGATGTGCCCCTGAGGGGAAGATAAAGAGGATGGCATGTTAGCCCATGGAATACTAAAGGCACTGTGAAGCATGGAGAAGGGAA
Source organism: Trichopoda pennipes (assembly GCA_030448955.1). Lineage (NCBI taxonomy): Eukaryota > Metazoa > Arthropoda > Insecta > Diptera > Tachinidae > Trichopoda > Trichopoda pennipes. The sequence goes on along the minus strand of JASKUP010000056.1, from coordinate 6,445,300 downwards.
CATACTGGTCGAGTTTTTTGTTTTTTGCCCATGGATCGAGCCAATCCATAAGATAAGCACCATATTGGATAGTTTTAGCTATAAAGACAAATTAAAAAACGTTATTCTATTACATGCAACGATAGGACGTACAGATCTGTTAAATCTGCGGCTGGTCTAAATAGAAATGTTGGGATCACTGACTTAGTCAATATAGATAGCTCATTGGTGTCAGAGAACATTGGAAAGGCGAATCTGCTGGCGGATCATTTCTATGGCATACACCAATGTGGACAGGTATCGGATATTGACCCTTTTACGACAACTGTGGCGACCAGGATTTCCGTTTTACACGACAGAACGCTTATATTGGCATTTGGCGGGACTACTACTGCTGACGGCAACGGGCATGGGCTAATTACAGCGCAGACTATTGGCAATACTTTGAGGAGAAGGCCAAACAAGAAATCGACTGGTTTGGATGAAATTCCCGACTTGGTATTGAGAAGAACTCGCTGGGACACATGGAGATTTCTGGCAATATTGATAAACCATTGCATGAACTTAGGATACTTTCCGAGAGCATGGAAATAGTCCCAATATTGAAGCCCAGATGAGATCCAAGATCGACCGACAACTACAGACCGATCTCTCTCCTAATGCCCTTTGGTAAGCTACTAGATTTCTTTATACTTTCAAGGATCAGGGACAGCATAACTGACCGTAATATTCTTCCAGACTGCCAATTTGGCTTTAGAAGGGGACACTCAACCTCGCACTTATTAATGGTCTTTTCGGACTATGTCTCAAGGGGAGCGGTGAGTCTGGATTTCTCCAGGGCCTTTGACACCGCCTAGCAGGATGCCATTATTCGAAAGTAGTCTATGCAAAATCATCTCCAATTTTCTATCTGATAGGACATTTCAAGTTAGAGTGGGCAACTCGCGATCTAGCGGGAGACGTGTGGGTGCTGGTGTTCCACAGGGATCATTACTTGGTCCAGTACTCTTTTTTTTTTTTATAAAGAGAAGTAGCACTTCAGGCAATAATGCCTATTTAGTCAAGTACCGTGCTACATTCTTTAGAAAAGGGATAGAGAAAAGATGAAACAGGTGGTGAAAGTAGATGGATAGTCGGAAATTAACTGCCGTATAAAGACAGCACAGCGACCAGTGACTATGCCTTCATCGCTGAGCAGTCCCACCGACAGTCAATTTTTATTTTTTTTGTAGTGAAAAAAACAAGGTCTTCGTTGGGAATCGAACCCACAACCCGCATACTGACAAGCTAGTACACTACCTACTAGCCTACAGGGGCACCTTGGGCTCTATAATCTTTTAATGGCTGACATACCTAAATCTTCTAACGGAGACCTTCTATTGACATATGCAGATGATATTCTCATTGCATCCACTGGCCCTCTCGCCCAAAACGTAAACAGAAGGATCAATGACTATTTAGCTCAACTGGAGCAATATTTCTGTAAGTGGCGGCTTCGCCTGAACATGAACAAAACTGAGGCCATTATGATTAAGGGCAGACGAAAGAACTTGTACCCCAACAGCAGGAGTTTTATACCATCTTTGAGTGTAGGTCATGAAATGATCAAGGTTTGCGACAGTATGGGGTAATTTTCCATGAGAACTTTGAATGCTATAGGCATATTGACTATATCCTTGAATGCGCTATACGTGCATACTCCTCCTATCGCAGCATACTGGGATAAAGGAGGGGACTTGATAGGAAAATTAGGTTTCTTGTCTATTGCCAAATAATTCGGCCAATTATATCCTTCGCCATCCCGGTCTGGTCGGGGATCTCCTCTGCACAGATGGAGAGGCTAAGAATATGGAGAGGAGGAATATGGCCTAGACAGGAACCTGACGGAATCTATCGCAGGCCATCTTGTAGGTCGATATATGCAGCAATAGGCTTTGATAGAATCGATGCTCACATGATGGCATCGTGTCTAAGATTTATCGGGAGAGCTCGTTTCCTGGAGAATAGACTCGTCGGACAGTACTTTCAAGAGGCTAACAGTTTAGATAACATTCGGGTGTCAAGGTATGTGTCTCCAGTAAACCTACTCACCCTACACGGAGCTGGCCTCCTTTACGAGAATGCAGACCTCTTATATTATCATAGGAGAATCAACTCAATGAATATAAGTAACACGGTGTATAACACCGCACAATAGGCCATAGGCCTAATAGATTAATAAGTTTCCAATGTATATATTTTCTTCAAATGCCTGCCTTTTTAAATTTTTTATGGGAAATTAATGACTAAAGTTGTTTAGTATAAAATTTAGCTTAAATATCCTGTAAGCAGGCAATCTGTGGACATCTAAATAGAATAATACATAACATGTCCTTGAAAAATACAATAGTATGTAAGGAAAAATTATATAATCAAAATTAGTTTTAAGTGAACATGTAAATATTGGAGTACCAAAAAAAAAAAAAAAAACGAACGCAAGTACAAAAAGAACACTGAAGATGGCAAACAGCCGAAACCGGTTTGTTCACAAACCAAATTTGACGAGGGTCGACGGAAAACCGTACCCAAATAAAGGTAAAGTTATCGTGTATATTTTTTTGTTTAAACTCGATTAAGTAAATAGTTGTCCAATTAAATCGCGTAATTTACCTAAAACTCTAAAAGTTGAGCGTAAATATTTTGCAATAAAAGTACTCAATAAAAAAAAAAACATTTATTAAAGGAAAAAAACGTAACAATTATTAAAGATGAAGGAGTATTGCTGTAGTAGATCTGGCTTTGACTTATGTTTTCTTAGCTCTTCAAATGTAATAAACAAATTATGAAAATTAATAAATTAAAAAAAAATTAATGAAAGGGTATACCATATATGGTGCGAAACTTTTCGAAAATTTGAGTCTAACTCGGAATTTTTGTTTAACTACCGCAGTGATGGGCGAACTTTTTGGGTGGCGGGCCAATAAATTAACAAAAATCTTGCGGCGGGCCATTAAATTGCAAACAAACATAGAGGGTCATTCATTAAAAAATTATGGGGTTGCTGTTCAATTAAAACTTCGGTTTATTTTTAGTTGTATTACGAAATATTTTCAAACAACATAAAAATTTTATGAGATGCGGTTTATTATGATTTTAAGATTTTCCAGATGTATGGGAAGCCTGGATCTGTTTCTGACCTGACATAATTTCCTCGAAATCTGGTTCCAGCTGGGAGGATGCGACTTTTAATAAATTAAATAGACTCTCGTCTGACAATCGGTTTCTTATTGAATTTTTTCTGTCTGCATTTCATTACTGAAAAGGCCTGTTCACCTAAATATGAGGAAGCAAACATTGCCATAATTTTCTGCGCATGATTAATTAGCTTTGGAAATTCGTCTTTCGGTAAGGATTTATAGAAATTAAGCTTAACTGTATTTAAAAATATCTGTTTTAAATTATTATTACATTGCAATTCTATAATTTGCAATTGTAGATCAGATGGAACATTCTCGGGATTAACATGAAAACTAAATTCTTGAGCTATAATAAAACTCTGCTTATAGTTTATTGAATTGTTACAATTAGATTTTTTTATTGTAGTTAAAAGAAGCAAACTATGAAATAAAAACCTACTTAGCTATCTTCTGCTCGGCGTTCTTTCTAGTATTGACGACGCTATTTTAAGAAAAAAGAACAAATTTCAAACAAATACTTCAAATGTAAAAAATCAACATCAAGTAATCCGATTATCAAGTGTGAAGTGTTTTCCATAAAAATAATTAAATTACACAGCAACACAAAAACGCAGCAATCAGGCAGTTAATAACAAGACTCGGGAGAACACCACTAACACGGCAAATGTATATGAAGGAAATGGAAACAATATACACCATAGCGGAAAACAACGGATACAAAAAGCGCCTTGTAGATAACATCAAGAAACAATTTAGAACGAACAAAGAACAGGAGAAGGAAAAGAAAAAATGGGCTACATTAACATATATGGGAAAATCAACGTACAAACTGGCGAAATTCTTTGGAAAACACAACATCAATACCGTATTCAGAACAAGAAACAATCTAGGCAGAATACTACGGAATAAAACAACCGAGGCAAATATACTAGACAAACAAGGAGTGTACAAATTAACTTGTACATGCCATTATAGCTACATCGGGCAAACAGGACGAAAAATTAAGACCAGATTTAGGGAACACATTAGAGACTATAACAAAAGACTACGAGAACCAAAATCAACTCCAGAATCAAACTTTGCGAACCATATATTTAACAACAAATGTACACCAGGACATATAAAGACAACGGTTAAACTGCTTCATACCCAGCACAAAGGAAGAAGACTAAATGTATTAGAAAACATGGAAATATATTGTACAAACAAAAAACATTTGACGAACGAATAATAAATGAACAAATAAACACTGCTTCGGACACAATATTTGAACCGTTGAAACATTTTTACAGGAAAACAAACACTACACCAGCACAAAAACGTTACGCAGGTGCACAAGACCAAAGCAATAGAGAACATCATAAACGTTGTAACGACACGTTCTCGCGTTATGCTGGGGTAAAGCTTGCGGCGTCCAGGGTTCGTTAAAAAAAAAAAATGTTTTTCAATTAATCACAAGAGACACTTTTGTTTTTATAAAAAAAAATTCTTTTATTTATAATTCACTCTTAAAATAAGTTATAATTAAACTGCACCACTACTGAGCACGCCAACGATGATCATCCGCTTCGTGGCCCTCAAGAGCTTTCGTCTCCACTTTCCGTCGGCTAGCCTACTGCTTCTCACACTGGAGCGAATAAAATTCTGTTCCAGTCTGAGCAGAACAGTTGGCCTGTCCGCCAATTTTTGACTTGTCGCGGTTGTCACGAATAAGATTCTGAAACAACCTTTCCACGTCGAAATTGGTGTTAGCCTATTGACGATCTTGTCCGTCTTGTTCAGCTAGGGCGAATAAAATTCTGGCGAAATAAATTCTGAAGTAGCGACAGCACTTACTGAGCCGGAGACTTTAGCGAGTCTCGCTTAATTCAAAGTCGAATAAGATTCTGGCTTTGATTGAACGAGAGAAACCTATTTGCAAGACTATTTTAATTAAGTTGAATAAAATTCTAACTTACTTAAAAGAAGTCTTGCCCGGTTGCTTGCCCGTGGCCAACTCAACTTCAATACGTAATTATCTCGCTTTTTATATGTTTCTGCCAGGCACACATACACACCCATACCACTAAACGACAACTGCTTACTACTGTTCAGGGGTGAGTTTGATGGTATGCTCTTCTCACGGATGTATCCTCGTGTTAATAGATGGCGCTTTTTTAACGGCTATTATAAATTCAAATATTTCATTAACAAATAATGAATGTAATTATTAAATATAATTATGAATTATATAAAATGAAAAGTGTATAATAATAATGTTCTCTTTAAAAAAAATAAATAAAATTCATTAAACAATAAATATTCAGAAATGTAAAAATTTGTGAAATTTAAAAAAAAAATTACAAAATTTGAAAAACATATATATAGAGTCTAATTGCTTATGATTGAATTGCTATGTGATCCAAAAACGAGCCTGCCGACTTTTGGTCGTCACAACGTACAATTACAGATTATTATGTTACATAAAAAGAAAAAAAAACGCAATAGGTTCACACATGGACAAAAACGGACAGCAAGCATGACCGTAAAAGGATTTAGTTAGAACAAAAAAAAAAAAAAAGAAAGAAAAAAAAAAAAGACGAATGAAAAAGGGATCGACAAATTAGGTAAAAAGGGACAAACGAAAAAGGAGAGATGCAGGCAAAAAAGACATAAAGGGACGAACGCAATAACACGAACTATATAAACACAACTGACAATAGAACGCAACTAGTACGAAAAGAACACTGAAGATGGCAAACAGCCGAAACCAAATTTGACGAGGGTCGACGGAAAACCGTACCCAAATAAAATTAATTAAATTACTATTGAACAATTCAAACGAGGTATAATACAATAAAAAAACAAAAATTCACAATTTTAATACTAATTTTAAATACAATTGACCCCTATCAAGTAAAGAAATTAATCCAACCGTTATCAGACACCAACAACAATAAGTCATTTACAATAATTGGTAACAAAAAAAATTGCAAATCCAAAAAAAAAAATATAAAACAAACTGGTTTAATTTAATTTAGTTTGAAAAATGTTTAACTGAATTTGGATCAAGTTTAATTTATTTTGAAAAAGGTTTCGTTTATACTAAGTTCACACCTAGCGTGTTTAACATCTCAATCGTGTTTAAGCACTAAACACGGCGAATTTAAGGTGTTTTACCATACATTGACGTGTTTTGTTAAACATCTCAAATGAGTTGTTTTTGATTTAAACACGTAAATTTCCAATACAACTCTGAATTTCATATAATTTTTGGACGTGCTAAGTGCGTTTTTGCCCTGTAGGGTAGTAGTCTGGGGTTTGGATTTAAATCCCAACTAAAATGGCTGTTTTCACTACAAAATTCATTTTTAAGGTAAAAAAAAGTAGATAAAACATGAGCCTTAAACATCTCAATTATAGTGTGAACGGCTGTGTTTAAATTTTAAAACATTTTGCTTAAACACGTTCAAAAACACAAGTGTGTTCACGTTACCTAATGTAATGTAATGTAATGTAAGAAACGTTTGTTTATAGCATATGAAAACAATGCAAATGCTTATGCAAATGAAATGTCACGTTGACGGAACGGCTGAACCTGTATAAAATATAATTTGGGACTACTATTTTGTTGAATTGTATTCTGAGTATAAACACAATACTGCGATATTTTATTGCGGTGCGTTTTTTCATACGATTTTGAAGTAAAAAACCGCAGTGCGGTGCGGCATAAAATTAAAATCTATTTTATTTCATTGCGGTTTTTTTTATTCTCTCAATTTTTTACACTCTTTCTCTTTCTGATGTTGCCATAGTTTTTTATTAATTGGCGGTGTTCACAACATTATTGTAAACAAAACACATGTGAATTTGAAGTTTTTATTAATTGTTGTGGGATCAATAAAAAAGGTGCAAAAAGCATAAAAGTAAAAATGTTACTATGTCTCGTGGTTTCTAATTCCACACATAAATCAAACGTGGCCTCTACCAAATTTACAATGTTTTTCATAGCTTGAATTTTTTTATTTACTGCCATCATAAAATATTTAACACAAACACCAAATTTTACAAAAATTTAGGCACAAACAAATTCATAAAAAATGTAAACAAACAATGACAAATTTTGCCGCTGCCGTCTTCCGGTGTATTGTGTTTATTTCTCTCTCCCGCAACGAGAAATCGCACCGCACCGCAATGGTTGTGTTTAGACTCTCTGTCCGAAATTCTCTTTCCGGTACTTTTATTGATAATGTATATTATTAAAGAATTTTCAAATTTTCAAAGTCTAAAAACGTAATGTTTTGATTGTAATGACTTTTTAAAAAACAATCATATACCATTGAATGCAAATAAAATCTCAAATTGAATTATATATCCAATTAGATGTAACAGTTAGTTATTTTGAATAAAAAATTTAGCATGTCAGTTTAAACATACAAATTTGTTATTTTGGCACTAACATAATACATATTTTTAAAAATATTGCAAATTTGCACGTCAACAGCTTTGTTACGTATACATTGGGAAATACGTACAAATTTATATTCGCATAATATATATATATATGGACATACGTACGTATGTTTATTTCAAACTTCAATTTTTACACGAATTTTTTTTTCCCCCTTTTCTCCTCTCTTCATATAAATTATTTATTGTATCTTCATATAATATGAAATTCAACAATTTATCAAATCTTAAATCTAAATGTACAATCATTAGGCCCGACCAGTGTCAGACATAATTCTAGTGACAGCAATAAAATAATATCTTAACAAATTCAATCAAAAATGAATATAAAAAAAAAGAATAAAAACTATCCTCAAGAGATTCCATTTCCATTTGGAGGGTTATTGACCAATGCCCCTGTGTCTCTCTTTTTTTTCAATCGGATATGACCCCTAAAATTCAAAATATTCCGCGCAAGGGGATTCGGGTGGCACTCGAGCTTGGTTAAATATTTGCCTGCGTATTGAGCAATTTCAGCAGTCACGAGTGGAATATCCAAATCACGATGTATAATTAAATTTCGCATGTACCATGGAGCTAATGAAATTAATCGTAGTATTTTGTTCTGTCGGCGTTGAATTTTTTCGACATTTGAAGCTGAAGCAGTGCCCCATAGTTGAATTCCATAGCACCATATTGGTTTCAGAATCGACTTATACAATAGAAGTTTACAGTCCAGACTAAGAGTTGAGTTCCTGCCAATTAGCCAGTATATTTGAGATAACTTGATTTTCATTTGGTTTAGCTTTGTATCGATGTGGTGTTTCCATGTAAGCCTACGATCAAGGATTATGCCAAGATATTTAGCGTGCAAGTGGTGAGGAATAATCTGCCCGTTCATACGAATAGGGGAGCAAGTTTCCCTTTTTAAAGTAAAAGTTACGTGGACACACTTTTGCTCGTTTACTTTTATTCTCCATAATTTCAACCACGATTCCAGATGCGTAATATGTTCCTGAAGAACCTGAGATGCCATACGGGGGTCTTCGTGAGAACTAAGGCAGGCCGTATCATCGGCAAATGTTGAAGTATGGATGCTACTGCTCACAGGCATATCACAAGTATAAAGCAGATATAAAACTGGACCCAGTATACTCCCCTGCGGCACACCGGAAGCTATCGAAGCGGGTTCACTGATAAAGTCTCCTTCGGCTACTGTAAACCTTCTCTCCACAATGTAACTTTCCAGAAACTTCACCATATTGATTGGGAGATATGTCATCAACTTATGTAATAAACCCTTATGCCATACTTTGTCAAATGCTTGCGAAACATCTAGAAAGAGGGCAGAACAATATTTCCTTTCCTCAAATGCCTTTCTCACTACTTGAACCAATCTATGAGTCTGCTCAATGGTGCCATGCTGGCTCCTGAAACCAAACTGATGGTCTGGAATGCACCCTCTAACACTTAAAATTGGTGACAGCTTAGTCATAAATAACTTCTCGAAAAGCTTTGATGAGGTTGATAATAAGCTTATGGGCCTATATGATTCGGCCCTGGTAAGATCCTTGCCCGGCTTTGGAATCATTCTAACTTTGGCTATTTTCCAGACGCTTGGATAATACTCTAATCTTAAAATGGCATTAAATATAAGTAGCAAAATTCGAATACAATTACGTGGCAACTCCATTATCATTCTGTTGCTGATACCATCTATGCCTGGGGCTTTCTTCGGATTGAGTCTGTCAATTTGTCCCTGAACATCACGCAACTTGAATTTTATGGGTATAGGGGGTAAAGCCACTACATATGGCAATTGAGCCTCCCCAGTAAACGCGTTCGGTGTGAAAACGGATTTCAGATGCTCAACAAATATATCACCCTTTTCAGAATCACTTCTTGCCCAGTCTCCAGTTGAAGTACGCAGAGGTGGTTTAAATTCAACAGGTCTTTTAAGGTTTTTCGCAGCTCGCCACAGAGAGTAATTAGAGGTTGGTAAAACATCGAGTCCCTCCACGAATTTTTGAAAATATAAAATTATTTGTTTCAAAAAGTACTTAGTATGAGTTTGGTACATTTTGTGTATAAGCATATATTACGCGAAAATTTGTAAATACCATCTCTTTTATGAACAGGCGATTGGGTTGTGTTTACAAAATTAAAAAATTATTACAAGTGAAGTGTTGTGTTTTGAATTGGAAAAACTTTTTTGGGAAATGGATGACAAAAAACTGATTTTGCTGGTGCAGGCGAATGAATGCCTGAAAATGTAATTTATCTATCTTATTTTAACTATAAATAAATAAAATTTCACCAACAAAACGCGAATCACGATATCGTCGTACAATATTCTATTTATATTTTTTTATTGACGTTTGACACGTTTTTAACGTTTCTATAACTACACTAACGTCCGTACGTTGCAGTATGGTACGTTTTTCACGTACAAACGTTCGGCTAACCGGGCCTTTATTAGTATTATTTTGAAAAAGGTTTAATTTAAACTGAAAATGCTATATCTGAATTATATATATTATTACTAATTTATTTTACGTAAAAAAAATAACGAAAAATAATAACAAAAACTTTACAAAAATATACAAAATATTTGAAAAATATTTTTTAAGCCAACGAGACTAAAAAAAAATCAGTACCATTTTTATGTTTTATAAGGTCCAAAAATTATTTAAATTTTCTTTGTTTCTCTCTCGCTCTCTCTCTCTCTCTATCTCTCTCTTTGTGTCTGTTTCGAATAGTTATTTCTGCTAATTTAAACATCTACATAAGTCTTAAATTCTTCAGCACTACCCGGTTCAGCAGCCCACTTATCACGTACAAATTCACGAATCTTTTGTAAATTTTTATCATTATCTTTTGCCCTTGTTGCTCTGCGGGAATTAGCTAATTTTTCTCTGGCCTGAACCTTAACATTATGGGCGTGATAGTTATATGGCCTTTGAGTTATGGCCGCTGTATTATAAATTTCTTCATAATTATTTGCACTTTCTTGTTTAACATGTTTTCCCTGCAAATTCTGATAGTCTTGTAGTTGCTGTTGTTGTTTTTGTTGTTGTTTCTGTTGTTGTGTATGTTGAAAATCCTGATGGTGATTAGGTGTCGATTTAGGTTCATGTCTTTCATTAGGTTTAATTGAAGGTAAAGCATACATTTGATTATCAGATGTAGAATGTTGCTGTTTATTTGTAAATACAACTCGAGTGTGTGATGGTCTGGGATTATTTTCGGCCAGAGGCAATGTTGATGCCTCGGCTTCATTGTGATGTATTTGATCTTGTACATAAATCGGTTGTTGATTTTCTATTTGTACTTGGGCAGCCTCATAGTCAGCTTGCTGATGGGGTATCATGGCCACCAAATATACTTGATGATATATATTTGCTGGTGGTCCTGCAGGCTGAGCGTATTGTTGTTGATGTGTATAATATAAAAGTGGCTGTTCTTGTTCTTCTTCTTGTTGCTGTTGGTATTGCAAATGTTGTTGTTGTTGTTGTCGTTGTTGTTGTTGTTGATGATGATGTTGTTGTTGTTGTAGTGGTGGTTGATGCTCATATTGTGGTGTATATTGTTCTTCATTTGATTGTGTTGCATAATATGCGGGTGGCGCCTGTTCAACTTGTTTATGATGTGTAGTATATTTATTTTTATAATTATGATAAACATTATCTATTTCGGGATATTGTTGTGATGAAGTAGTCACCACATTTTGTTGTTCATATTGTATTTGTTGTGGACTATCATATCCTTCATGCAAATGCTTATGTCCTACATGCTGTATAGGACTTTCGGGAATAATATTATTTTCCTGTCCATTATCGAATTGTAGTTGTTGATGATAATTATGGTGTGGTTGTTGTTGTTGCTGTTGCTGTTGTTTCTGTTGATGTAGCTGTTGTTGATTTCTATATTCTGCCTCCTCTAATATATGCAAATACTGGGCGGCTCTTATTTCTAAATATTTTTGCAAAAGCATTTGTAAGTGCGTTGCATATTTAGCAGGTCCGGGTATACGCAAAACTATAACTGGCTCCTCATACTGTTGCTGTTTTTGCCCAAAGTATTGTTGTTCCGTTAAATGCTGTGCTACATTTGGTACATCTATTTGAGGTTCATTATGCGTGACATAATTTTGTGATTTTAATTCGTATGAATATGAGGGCTCTATAGACACTTCTGTTTTAACATCGCCTGCTGCAAAGTTATTGCCTCCGCTGGCTTGTATATCTTTCTGAGAATATGGATAAAACATAAACTTGGGTGTATTATAATGATAACCATTATGAGCATAACCATAACTAAAAAGAAATGCGAAAATATTTTAAATAAATTTCTTTTTTTTTTAAAACAAAATTTCACAACTCACCCCAATTCGCCATCTATTGTCCTTTTGCTTGTCTTTGTTTCACTATCATTTTTATTTTCGACTTTAATTTTAACTTTTCCACCATACAGTTGAAATTGTTTATCCAACTCTTTAATAAATGTCAAATCATCAGCTGATAGGTCTTTAAACTTTTCCGTTATATTTGCTATTTTCTTTAATGACGTTTTCGCAATATTTTTTTTCAACGAACCCACTTTCTTGGGATAAAAAAGTTTTTCGACTTCTTTAGAGTTTGATGTTTTTGTTGTTATTGTTGAATTTGAGCCTTCAATACTTATCACATTGAGATACAATAAAAGCAACCAGCTCTAAAAAGATAAAAGAAAAAATAAAATAAAATAAAAGAAAAATTATAGCATTCGCCTTTCAAGTCTAAGGAGATGCAATTAAACAACTTTTTAATCAATACAAAACAAAGATATTTGTATACATATATAGAGTGTTTTTATAGAGGTACAGAAATTTGAAATGCAATAAAGCAAAAATGAGTTATTAAATTGATATATTGACACGAAATTCACATAATTCGAAGGATCATCTTATCAAATTATGATTTCTTACATATGTATGGCCGCTGTGGCCACTAGCTCAGAAGTACGAAGGCTGCTATTTATATTTGTGGCCTAAGGATGAAAACACAAAACAAACTCTATTTTATTGTTTTTCAAAATATTCTCCATGAAGATTTATACACTTTTGCATGCGTTGGAACCAATTTTCAAAACACTTTTCCACTCCGATTTAGGTACTGCTAAAACATGGGTTTTGAATGCAGAAACTGCTTTTACAGGTGTAGTAAACCGTTGTCCACGTAGTTTTTTCTTAATGTTCGCAAACAAAAAGAAGTCATATTACGTGCCTAGTCAGGGCTGTATGGCGGATGACCCATCAATTCAACGTTTTGCCCTGTCAAAAACTCCATTGTTTCAGCCGATCGGTGACAGCTCGCATTGTCGTAATGCAGAATGATGCGTGTTTTCTTTGACTTTTCCCGAAGTTTCTCAAAGACTTCTGGCAAACAAATAGCGGTGTACAATGCCGAAATAACCCTCTTACGTTGCTCTAATGGCACATTCACCATTAGAGCAACGTAAGTCGACCGGTAATGCCGAGGAAACAGGCAACCATTTGCTTTGATGTCCTTCTTCCACGAACAACTTTGTTGGGATTTCGCTCGTCTTGAAAGACCCATACGGTGGATTGCTGTTTTGTTTCAGGATCATATGAGTATATCCATGATTCCTCACCTGTGCAGATATTATAAACTGCTTTTGATGCACCTTGAGCGAATTTCTGCATCATTTTCTTGCATCAATAAACACGAGCATCCTTTTGTGCGTTTGTCAGGTTATGCGGTATCCAACGTGAACAAACCTTTTTCATATGCAAATGTTCATGCAAGATCTTATTGATGCTGGTCATACCAATCCCTACAGATGCCTCAATCTCGCGATATGTTACATGACGAGCATGCTTTATCAGCTCATGCACAACTGCGATCCGTGTTTTCTGGCACAACAACCGCTGTCTGACGACCTTCACGGGATTCGTCCTGGAGTGATTGTCGGCCACGATTGAATTCGTTATACCAGTTTTTAATGGTTGGTGCTGTAAGAAGGTGCTTCATTACCATATAAGGAATTAAGTTCATCTGTGCACTGTTGTCGCGTCGGGCCATGTCGAAAGTTGTGAAAAATTATTGCACGAAAATGTTCACGAGTTAATTCCATTTTCTCCTAACATCACTTTTTCAACCTGCTATCACTGACACTAACAAAAATAAAATAACAAAATGTTTTGGTTGAGGTTATGTTTAACAATGTGACGGTTGCACTGGAAACATCAGCTGGTGCCTAGCAACAGTCAGTGCTACCAGGCCAGAAATATAAATAGCAGCCCTCGTAGTCTAGTCAGCAGGTGTAATTTTCAATGACTTTTGCCAACATTTGCGTCTATGTATTGGCAACGCGGCGATTAATATCCTCCAAGTGATCAATCGTTCTTGGGGCTTACATCCACACGCTAGCGACATTACATATTGCCAAAGAAATTAGAGTAGCGACTTTAAACCGCACATTCTTGGAGGATAATTCACAGATCTGAAATATAAAATTGGGCGGTTACCAAAACATGTTCTTCAATAAGTCAATTGCACACAAGCTGTGTGATAGTGTGCGCCGTCATGTTGGAATCACAACTTCTGCCAGTTATCGTAGCAGTCTCCCCCAGGGGCACATATATGGTCTTTATGTAGAGCTACAGAGTAGACCTGTGCAACTGGGGGGAAAAAGGAAGCCCAGTCCCCTGAAGTTAGCAGGGGTACAACTAGAAACTCGACTTTATTTTCACGTTCTCTGACTGATTATTGAGGTTGGCCCCTATATGGGAGTATCGTGGTGGCTGTGGTTTCACGGCCCCATAACAGTTTATGGTTCTATGGTGGCCGGGTTCATTTCACCTTTAATAACACCTACCTGGTGAAATGTTCCCAGATCAGGTGAGCATGCTAGACATGTGTTCTGGACAGGAGTTGGATAGTCTCCAACTCTTTAGCAAGGAGTGATGATTTGCAGCCCTGCTCTGGAATCATTAAAGTTGCAACTAGGAAAGACCTGTTGCTAGAATTAGTCTTCGGCTTCCTAGGAAGAGCATGACGTCCCATATTATGCAGTGGTTTAACCACCATCTGATTAAGACTACATAGTCAGGCGCAGATGTAAATCTAATCACACAGAACACTTCACAGATCTGAAATGTAAAATTGGGAGGTTACCAAACATGTTCTTTAATAAATCAATTGCGCACAAGCTGTGTGACAAATTGCGCCGTCATGTTGGAACCACAACTTCTGCCAGTTATCGTGGCTCTATACGGGACATCATTAACTTAAACTTTCTAATAGGCATGGCTTTTAAAGAAGTACGAACCAATGAGTCCATCAGCGCATAAAGCACACCAAGCTGTCGGTTTTTCTAGTGTCTCATTTGTCGCATTTTTAAATATTTTGACGGAAATCCACCGTCATTACATGTATCTTCGGGGGTAAAAGGAAGCCCAGTCCCCTTCAAGGCTAGCAGGAGCCAACTGGACAATCCACTATATTTCTACGGGAATCAGTAAAGCCCCAGAGTTACGCTATTTGTCTTTTTAGCCTTTCAGCTGTTCTTCTCTGACTGATTATTGAGGTTGGACCTTCGGGAGTATCGTGGTGGCTGTGTGTTTCGAGGCCTTCGTTTTGAGTTTGTGGGTCGGATCATTCACAATAAACACAATGAATCGGCCGGATCCAGTGAGTATGAATGCAGTCGTCTTCTTAAATTATATTAAATTTCATGCATTCTGAACCAGGAGTTTAGCTGAGTCTCCAACTCTTTAGCAAGGAGTGAAGGCTGCGACATGTTTCAGACTTTTAAAGTTGCAACTAGGAGTGACCGGAGGATATACGTATCTGAAGGCCTTCTAGGGCGAGGATGACGCTACATTTCATCCACAGTGGTAATGATGCACCATCTGATTATGACTTGCACAGCTAGGTGCAGATGTAAATCTTATTACGTAAACACTTGAGGATTATCATCACTCCAAATAGGACAGTTTTGTTAAGTGACGTATTCATTAAAATAAAATTGATCCTCATTGCTAAAAAAAATTGCTTGTGAATCTTGTTTTGGGCTCATTCTCCGAATCTACAACTTGCTAGGTGATCGAATGGCTTTGATTCTTGCATGAGTTAGCTTTTGTAAGCACTCAAACCAAGATCTTTCGCCAAAATCTTCCATAAAATGAATGGACATAAATATATCCAATTCTGGTCCACAATGGCGAATAGACTGATTCAGTTTTAAAGCAGCAATGACTTCTTCTGCATGCGCTATACGAAATCTCTGTGGATGCATATTATTATTTAGAGTAAACGTGGTGCATAGAATTCTGCTCTGATGGACGAGTATCTTGATCGTAAAATGAACGTAGTGGATGATACGAGCAGCACCAAGATTTTCAAAATAAATTTGCAGATTTTGGAAGCGTTGTCCGGGCATCAATTTATTCACATTGAAATGCCAAACCAAGATAAACATAAATTACCTGACAACCGACCCAATGGTCGTTTGTTAAAAGGATGCTTCCTTTTAAAATTCCATACCTCTATATGTTATGTTAATGACAATACACTTTTTATTCTTCTCTTTCTTGTACAATGTTCTTCTTCTTGTTCAATCTCTTAACCTGCATAAATCTTATAATAATCATAGTTGTATATAAAAGGTACTTATGGTTACTTATAGATATTATTTACAGTGATGTTATACAACACTATTAAAAAAACACCCTCTATAAAGTCGCTCACATAAAATCGCGTATTTAAACGAAGTTTTGTTAAACCTGAACATGACCATAAGTGTATCAATCCTTGGTTGCAGCATACGGTTAATGCCACACTATACATATTTGCAATGAACATAAACTTTTAAATGTTTATTGCAATATTTTTTTTTTTAATTTTACCATGACTGAAAGCCCACTTAAACACGCATACACACACACACACACACACCTGCTTTCCGGCATGATATAATGAAAATAAGAGAAAAAGTTAAAGCCAAATACGGTTATTTTAGTGAATAAAACTTAAACCAGTTTTTTGCTAACAAAAATAAACAAAAAAAAAACAAAAATAAAATAAAATGTTTAACAAATACGTTGGTTGCATCGTCTAAAAGTATAAAATATAAAAAAAGTAATGATAATAATGAAGGATTTAATTACAATGTAAAATGATAATTAATTATTTTACAATAATCAGTCATCAAATATTGGAATAACAAGAAGGTGTGAGGAGGATACATACTGTCACCAAAAGGATCTA
This sequence comes from Trichopoda pennipes, assembly GCA_030448955.1. NCBI lineage: Eukaryota > Metazoa > Arthropoda > Insecta > Diptera > Tachinidae > Trichopoda > Trichopoda pennipes. Next base: position 6,428,445 of record JASKUP010000056.1, on the reverse strand, counting down.
TTGTATTTTCTGTCAGGCGCTAAATCATGTTGTCTACATATTTTTTTTTTTGCACTTCCGGCAACAATGCCTATTTAGTCAAGTAGAGTGCAACATTCTTTAGGAAAGGGCTAGAGAAAAGAAGAGACAGGTTGTGAAAGTAGAAGGAGAGTTACGGAAATTAACTGTCGTATAAGACAGCACAGTGACCAGTGACCATGCCCTCATCACTAAGCAACCCCACCGACAGTCAATTTTTATTTGTTGGGAATCGAACCCACAACCCCCCATTCTTGTAAACTAGTACAATACCTACTAGCCTACCGGGCACCTGTAGGAATCTCAGGATTAAGACGGATTGTAGTGCTATCATTTTTCAGTAGGTGTTTGTCCAGCTGGTTGTATCTGCTGTGGTATTACGCATTACAATTCGTCCAAACATGCTCAGGAGTTTCTTTTGTCATTATTACAAAAAATCTATACCAGGCTATTGTTCCCACGTGTGTGCGTGTGAAGCCATTTCCGAAACCGAAACAAAATCAAAATGAGTGAATGAGGCTTCCTTGTTAGCCAGAGAATTATCTACAATTTTTCATACCTCCAATTTTAAACAGCAAAAATTGGTAAGAGGATTTTCTGGAGATTCTCCAGCTTTCATATATTCATAGAATTTACACTTCTTGAGAGCCTTTTGTCGACAGTATTTCAATCTTGAACATATCGACATTTTACTCAGATCAAAATAATCAAAGTAACAAAAGTAACACACGTAAAGCATTAAATTTAATTTCACTGAATTTTCCATTCAAAAAGAATTGTTCCTCGCTAAATCCAACATTTTAGAACAAATGAGAGCAGCAGCTCTAAATTACTCTGCCGCATAAAAGGAAGAATCATGTAAGGAGCAAGACAAAAGAAACCTGGACTCGCTCTTTCATTCATTAAAAGTCTTAAAATAATAAACTCAATTATACATTACACACCGATTTACTCCGGGATTAGTGTTCAGTAATACGTGTTCCTTCTTGCCTGGTCCGACTTGAAACCTCCTCGACGTTACGCTAACTTTTAAAATTGTGTCAATGCCGATTTATCTACTAATCGCTGGTCTCCCTTTTACGATTGGAATTTTAGAGCAAACCTGGATATTAGTTATAGTATTAGTTTTTTGCAGATGCAGACTGTCCCCACCAACAATTAGGTAAAGCGCTCTTTTTTTACAAAAGAAAATTAAAATATCTGCTCCATCTCTTGTTATGACCCATCTCCCAACAATCTTTTTTTTTTATTCACAAATATTGAAGAGCGGCATTACGTAGTTATATTTATATTTAAGCTAAAGGTCGACAGGTATCCAAATATATCATAGCAAAGACCAAGCTTACGCCTAGGTACTCATTAAAAGTGCTTACTGGTATTATTTTATATTAAAGATTTTATCTCTCTTCACACGAGTTATTAACCCAGCAGCAAGACAAGGAGACATAAGTGATTCTAAGGCAAATGTTAGCTGACTGCATTTCGCATAACTATTTCCCAGACCTCCTGTCTTTCAATTGTATTCCATCCAGGGACAGTATCGACAGTTAAAAACTACTTTTAAATACCTTATAAAGAGCTCAAAAAGCGAGCTCTTTATAGCGGGCTTTCTGCCGATATTTCGTTACGGTTCGGTCTTATGTTCTCCAGCTTGGCCGATATAATTTTTGACAAAATGGAATCCTCCTTTTGGGCCTCAGACCATTCTTCTCCTGTGCCGATTTGAATACGCCTCACATCAATGATGGACTCCTTTTCCTCGATTCTTGTACAGTGCCTGCATTCTACGTTGCATGGGCGTCTTGAAAGGCCATCTGCATTATTGTGTTTTCCGTTTTTCCTGTGCACAATGCTGAAATCATAGCTCCGCAGACGTTCAATCCAGCGTGCAAGCAGCTGTCCTTCAGGGTTTTTAAACTGCAGCAAACACCGTAATGCTGAGTGATCCGTCCTTATGGTAAAGTGTTGGCCGTATAAGTATTTTTGGTAATGTTGAACACACTCCAGTACGGCTAAAAGCTCCCGTCGTGTTACGCAATAATTTTTTTCGGGCTTGGACAGTACTCTGCTACAGTAACCAATAACTTTTTCCATCCTATTAATCGCCTGAGAAAGCACTCCTCCTATTCATTTCGTTTCGGACAACGTATCGAAGGTGTCGTCAATTCTTGGTAGCGATCTTTCTTAGGTCTTGGTCTTTCTTAGTGACATCATTGAGTTTTCTATAGTCGACTCAAAATCTAGTGCTGCCATCTTTCTTCTTTACTAGCACTATCCCTCCCGGGGGCACATATATATGGTCTTTATAGAACTTCGACTTTCTAGACCTGTGCAACTGGGGGAAAAAGGGAGCCCAGTCCCCTGAGGTCAGCAGGGGTACAACTGGAAACTCCACTTTATTTCCACGGGAATCAGTAAGCTCGCAGAGTTCCGTTATTTGTCTATTTAGACATTTAACTGTTCTCTGACTGATTATTTATGGGAGTATCGTGGTGGTTGTGGTTTCGCGGCCCCATATCAGGTCTTTTGTTTAATATGGTGGCCAGGATCATTTCGCCGTTAATGACACGCTAGCTGAATGATCCAGTCCAGTGAGCATGCTAGACATGTGTTCTGGACAGGAGTTTGAAAGTCTCCAACTCTTCAGCAAGGAGTGATGATTTGCAGCCCTGCTCAGGAATCATCGAAGTTGCAACTAGAAAGTTCTGTTGCATAGAATTATAGATTCGGCTTCCTAGGACGAGCATGACGTTCCAAATTATGCAGTGGTTTGGTCCACCATCTGATTAAGGCTTCATGGCCAGGCGCAGATGTAAATCTAATCACACGTTACTAGCACTATCGGCGAGCTCTCTGGACTTGAAGATGGCTCATTCCAATTCGTTCCGCTCCATTTCGTTAATCAGTTCCTTGACCTTGTTCCTTTTTGCAAGGGGAACACTCCTGGATGCTTGTTTTATGGGCCTCGCTTCGCCAGTATTTATTTCATGTTTCACAACTGCTGTTCTACCTTGGCTTTTATTATTTAGAGCGAAGACGGCGGCATGTTTTCTTAGCAACTGCTTCGCTTTATTTCTGTCGGGTGGTTTTAGTTCTGCTACCCATTTATCCACTTGCTCTGCTAACAAATCCCGCTCTTTAGCTGTTATTTTTAGGACATGCTGAATGTGTTGCACAATTAATTACGGCTCCTGCCGGCTCACATCGACCGATTTCAGCATTTTCGCCAATTGTCTTCTCGCTGCTGGACAGATTTAGATTGTTGCAGCTTTTCACGAGAGCTTTAGCTGTTATTATATTATTCCTTACGTCTTCTGGCTCTACCACCCACAACCGGTTGTCCACACAATCTGCCTCCACACGTGCCCAAACAATAGTTTCCGCAAGAGGTGTGATTCGATTTACATCCGCACCTCGCCATGAAGCCTTAATCAGATGGTGGATCAAACCACCGCATAATTTGGAACGTCATGCTCGTCCTAGGAAGCCGAAGCTATAATTCTATGCAACAGAACTTTCTAGTTGCAACTTCGATGATTCCAGAGCAGGGCTGCAAATCATCACTCCTTGCTTAAGAGTTGGAGACTTTCCAACTCCTGTCCAGAACACATGTCTAGCATGTTCACTGGACTGGATCATTCACTTAGCGTGTCATTAACAGTGATATGATCCTGACCACCATAATAACCATTATACTGTTATAGGGCCGCGAAACCACAACCACCACGTTACTCCCATATAGTGGCCAACCTCAATAATCAGCCGGAGAACTATTAAATGTCTAAAGAGACAAATAATGAACTCTGCGAGCTTACTGATCCCCGTGAAAATAAAGTGGAGTTTCCAGTTGAACCCCTGCTGCCTTCAGGGGACTGGGCTCCCTTTTTCCCCAGTTGCACTGTGTCTAGATAGTGGAATTCTATAAAGACCATATTTATGTGCCCCCGGGGGTTCCGCCAGAGGTGGTAGTTTTCGGCGTTCGATCGCAGATAGTTTCCTTACTGCGTCCCTGCTCTCATATCCATCATTTAAGGGGATCTCCACGTTGCGCCAGATTATTATCTGCTGCCCCATGTCCAGATTAATACCGTGAGCTATCATGAATTGTGTTAATTTATTTGGAAAATCATAGTTCATGTTCGAAGAACCTGATCCCGACTTTATAAACGAATTTTGCTTAAAGATAAAGCGCACTTTTGTTTAAAGGGAAACGTCGAGAAACCAAACTGCCGTGTTACAACTAGAAAATCTGACTGTTTTCTGTACTTCATAGGCTGGTAGAATTATTGGTTAGAATTGGTTCGTACTTCTTTAAAAACGATGCTGCTCGAAACATTACAGTCATTGACTACTGACAGACAGGTGATTGGATTAAGATCAGCACCTGGCCGTGAGGCCTTAATTTGACAGTGGTCTTACTGGTGGGTGAATAGTGTGCATGCACAGTAGCAGGACCATGCCCCCACTTCTTGCTGAAGAGTTAGAGACTATCCAACTCCTAATCCTGTTGCATGCACAAGCTGAGACATTGCATGTTAACTTTTTGTTAACATCTCTTCAGAACTTTCTTCCTATGTCTATGTCTCTTTTAGTTTCGGTCTCCTACTAGTCCAGGCGACTGTTGCCACCTTTTACCCCCAAAGGCACAAGTCAAAATTAAGAAGAGTTCCATCACGACTGCATGCCATGATTACTGATAACTGTGTGATTAGATTTACATCTGCGCCTGACTATGTAGTCTTAATCAGATGGTGGTCAAACCACTGCATAATTTGGGACGTCATGCTCGTCCTAGGAAGCCGAAGACTAATTCTAGTAACAGGTCTTTCCTAGTTGCAACTTTAATGATTCCAGAGCAGGGCTCCAAATCATCACTCCTTGCTAAAGAGTTGGAGACTATCCAACTCCTGTCCAGAACACATGTCTAGCATGCTCACTGGATCTGGGAACATTTCACCAGGTAGGTGTTATTAAAGGTGAAAAGAACCATAAACTGTTATGGGGCCGCGAAACCACAACCACCACGATACTCCCATATAGGGGCCAACCTCAATAATCAGTTAGAGAACAGTTAAATGTCCTCCTTCTTTAATTTGAGGTTTGTTTATAATTTTTAACCATCGGCGGATCATGTTTTTGTAATATCCTTATCTTAATTACTTTGTTTACATTTATCTTAATTTAGTTATTTACATAAACGATTATTGTCTTATTTTCTAAGATTGTTTAATGTATGTATGTATGTGTGTTAGTATAACCCTTGGGTGCCCCTGTAGACTAGTAGGTAGTGTACTAGCTTATCAGTATGAGGGTTGTGGGTTCGATTCCCAACGAAGACCTTGGTTTTTTTCACTACAAAAATTAAAATTGACTGTCAGTAGGGCTGCTCAGCGATGAAGGTCGCTGCGCTGTCATACGGCAGTTAACTTCCGACAATCCTTCTACTTTCACCACCTGTTTCATCTCTTCTCTATCCCTTTCCTCAAGAATGTAGCGCAGTACTTAACTAAATAGGCATTATTGCCTGAAGTGCTACCTACCTCTCTTTAAAAACAAAAGAAAAAATGACCATCCGCAACTATTTTTTGCAACACAACTGTATATTAAATAACTAAAAATGAATTTTTAATGAAATCTTTCTCTTTTTTTTTTAACTATAAATTTTTAAAGAAAATATTACACAATCTCTTTTTGTAAGTTAATGTATTTATGGATGTATGTATGTATATTTATGTATTCATATATTTACATCCACATACATACATACATATTTATTAATACTGTTTTGTACATGCATGCATGCATGCATATGAAGATTAATTTTTACTATTTTCAGTGGTATTGTATGGAATACAAATAATAAAACCAACGAAACCTCTTGCAAAATCGCTAAACTTGCTATCGAAAAAAACTCCTTTAAATCATAAGCAGTTTTTGTTTGTTGGCTTGTTAATTAAATAAAACAAAAAACTAAAAAAAACAAAAACAAAAACAAAAACACACAAACAAAACGAAGATGTTATAAAATTCAGTTGTAAATTCATAGCAAAATTAAATAATTCTGTGAATAGTAGACAAGTTATTCGTTGGTGAGAGATAAAACTTTAAAGATGATATTGTAATTTAAGCATTACGAGACAATTAATTACGTACGAGTATACTAATCATTATTAGCCGCATTGATATGTTTCATTTTAGCCAAGAGTGTGATTCAAAATAACATACAGCACAACAATATTTTCCTTGATTTTTTCTTTTGCGTCATTTCGCCTTTTCGTTTTTGTGAGCAATCACATTTTTATAATAATGGATACTTAGTTGTTATTGTTGTCAATTATTACACTATCATATAATAGACCACATTCAAAACAACCCTACATTATTTCTTTAATGAATTGTAATGAACAGGAAGAAGACAACTTACAGCTATCGAGTATATGGGGAGAAAATCAGGAGATTATCCCGACCGTTTTCAAATATTAATTTTGTTGCCAACGGTCAATTCTTTAACACATTTAGATGCTTGTGTTTAGCGTCATCATAGTGCTGGCACCTCAACTTAAGAGGCATTTCCTTCTCTGCATGTGGAAACATGATATTTTCAAGGATCTCTTAATAAACGAAACGATCCATTATCCCATTTATTGTATGTCATAGCCTAAATAAAATTCCCAAACCAAAACACTACTTCCGCCATGTATCACAGTACCTTTTATATAACATGGATGACTGCATTATCCTTTGGGTTTTCTAGCTTTAATCTATCGGAACTTTTCAAATTAAACTTTGACTTATCGCAGAAAAGTATGGTTTCCTATTGTTGGTGTTCCTTTGCGAATTCAATCCTGGCGAATGGTTCTTTGAATAGCGTTAAGTGATGCGTGATAAAATTTACATCTGCACCTAGCCATGTGGGCCAATATCAGATGGTGGACCATTGCCACTGTGGATGAAATGTAGTGTCATCCTCGCCCTAGGAGGCCATCGAATACGTATATCCTCCGGTCATTCCTAGTTGCAACTTCAAAAGCCCGGAGCAGGCCGCAGCCTTCATTCCTTGCTGAAGAGTAAAGAGTTGCAGACTATCCAACCCCCGGTCCAGAACGCATGAAACTTAATATAATTAAGAACAACGGTGTGATTAGATTTACATCTGCGCCTGACTATGTAGGGACGTCGTGCTCGTCCTAGGAAGCCGAAGACTAATTCTAGCAACAGGTCTTTCCTAGTTGCAACTTTAATGATTCCAGAGCAGGGCTGCAAATCATCACTCCTTGCTAAAAGTTGGAGACTATCCAATTCCTGTCCAGAACACATGTCTAGCATGCTCACTGGATCTGGGAACATTTCACCAGGTAGGTGTTATTAAAGGTGAAATGAACCCGGCCACCATTAAAACTGACCTGTCTGTTATGGGGCCGCGAAACCAAAAGCACCACAATACTCCAATATAGGGGCCAACCTCAATAATCAGCCAGAGAACAGTTAAATGTCTAAAGAGACAAAAAACGTAACTCTGGGGCTAATTGATTCCTGTGGAAATAAAGTGGAGTTTCCAGTTGTACCCCTGCTGACTTCAGGAGATTGGGCTCCCTTTTTCCTCCAGTTGCACAGGTCTACATAGTTGCTCTCCATAAAGACCATATATGTGCCCCCGGGGGGTATAATTAAGAACACGGCGGCACTCATACTCACTGGACCTGGACCATTCATTGTGAATGATCCGACCCACAAACATAAACGAGGGCCTCGAAACATATAGCCACCACGATACTCCCGAAGGGCCTACCTCAATAATCAGTCAGAGAACAGCAAAATGCCTAAAGAGACAAATAGCGGAACTCTGGGGCTTTACTGATTCCGTGGAAATATAGTGGATTGTCCAGTTGGCTCCTGCTAGCCTTGAAGGGGCTAGCAGAGGTCTCTCCTCTCACTTTCAAGGTAGGAAAATTCAAATCGAATGTCCACAAACGCTATTCCCTCTTTTATCCTACCCATAATCCAATTTTCTAGTTCTGGTACAATGCATTGCGTGGTTAGAGGTCATCCCCTGATTGCTGGTCCGAACGAAAAAAAAATATTTATAAGGCCCACATTTATGCCATATATCTGCCATAATGCAGCAAATGTTGTCCTTAAAGTCGTCAATGATTTCGGATTTATCGGCGTATACTAGCGACTTTACGTAGCTCCACAGAAAATAGTCTAGTGACGTTAACTTACATGATCTTGAAGGCTAACTCACAGGTCAAAAATTTGAAAATATGTGGTTATCAAATGTTTCCAATTGTGACACTAGCTGCGTGACTTGTTGCTCCTGCACTTTATAATTTTTAAAAGATGAACGAAATAGGCAGTAAGTATAGCGGTCACCATTGTCTGTATCCTTCTAACCAAACACCATATTTTTCTGAATGTAAAGGTGTTTCAACATACAGTTAAGGATTTTGGTCAATCCAAATTATGTGATAAGATTTTCATCGTTACCTAGCCATGTGGCCATAACACGATGGTGGATCAAACCACTTGAGTGATATGTAGCGTGCACCTACGCCCTAGGAAGCCTCTAGTAACTCCTAGTCGCAGTTTCGGGAGCTCGGAGCAGGGCCGCCACTCCCACTCCTTGCTGAAGAATTAAAGACTATCCAACTCCTGGTCCAGAACACAGCACATAGCATGCTCACTGGGTTCGGATCATTTACCGTGTGTTCTTGGTCAAAAGTGAGATGATCCTGGCCCCTCAATCATTTCATGAGGGCCTGCGAAACTATAACCACCACGATACGCCCCAAGGGTGCCCCTGTAGGCTAGTAGGTGGTGTACTAACTTGTCAGTATGGGGGTTGTGGGTTCGATTCCCAACGAAGACCATGGTTTTTTTTTCACTACAAAAATAAAAATTGAGTGTCAGTAGGGCTGCTCAGCGATGAAGGCATAGTCACTGATCGCTGTATTGTCTTATACAGCAGTTAATTTCCGACTTTCACCAACTGTTTTATCTCTACTCTATCCCTTTCCTAAAGAATGTAGGAGAGTACTTGACTAAATAGGCATTGTTGCCTGAAGTGTTACTTCTCTTTAACAAAAAAAAAAACAAAAAAAAAAACATAAATAAATCGTTTTCACTTCTCAATTTTCTCAAAATTGACTGTCGGTGGAGCTGCTCAGCGATGAAGACATAGTCACTGGTCGCTGTTGCTGTCTTTATACGACAGTTAATTTCCGAACATCCTTCTAATTTCACCACCTGTTTCATCTATTCTATATCCCTTTCCTAAAGAATGTAGCACGGTACTTGACTAAATAGGCATCGTTGCCTGAAGTGCTACTTCTCTTTAAAAAAAAAGAGCCAACCTCAATAATCAATCAGAGGACAACAAAAGCTGAACTCTGAGGATTCCCGTGGTAATAACGTGAAAGTTGTCCAGTAGGCTCCTGCTAGCCTTTAGGGCACTGGACTCCCTTTTACCCCCGGTGACACATGTTTAAATTGTGAGATTCCATTAAGACTTATTAATGTGCTTCTGTGTGGGTGGTCACTCCAGATATCACACATTGACGTATCATATATTGGCGTATCCATCCAAATAAATGTGATCTTCAGTGCTAAACGATAATCGCTTATGAAAGTCGAGACAAATGTTAATCTTGATTTTAGCCTTTTTGCCGAATTTAAGACTTTCTAGGTAATCGTGCGATTTCGGCACTCAAACAAGGAACTTTCCGCAAAATTTGTGGATGGGCACATATCCCATTCTTGTGCACAATGGCGGATAGACTGATTCGGGTCTTCCTTTATGCTACGCCTTACAGCAACGATGACTGCTTCTATACACACTCTACGATGTCTCTGTGGAGGGGTATTATTATTTGGAGTAAACGTAGTGCGAAAACTTTCCATAGTTAATCGAAATAATAGCTCTAATAGATGATTATGTTGACCGTAAAATGGAAACAGTGCACGTTACGTATTCCGAACAGAACCATAATTTTTAAAATAAATTTACACAATCTGGAAGCGTTAATCAGGCGTTCGTCCATTCACATGGAAATGACAAACCATAAATCAGCTGACAAATTGGCCGCGTTAAAACGTTTTGCCAACTTAAAGTTCTATTCCCCTATAATAAAAAAAAAACATTTTAAGAGTTTTATTATGAATACAATGAGAAAACCATAAAACAAAAAATATAAAAATTTAACCACACATAATATTTAAAAAAAATACTTAAAAACAAGAGCAAGAGAATTACAAATAAGATTTAATTGTCATTAACAATTGGTAACCAACAATCAACAATATTAATGATTTTATTTATGAAAGAAATACAATGATTTAACATGTTGTAAAACCATTTATGAGCATCGTAAAATTGCTAAATGTGCATTACTTAAGGCAACAAAGTTTATATTTCCAATAAACTTGTGGGAATTTGTTAAAAAAAAAATAGTGAGGTTATATTGTATTTTCAAAATGACGCCATAATATTTAAGGCTGATAAAGGATAAAATTCAGTTGTACATCAGTGGATATAGCTTTAGATATTCGAATATATATCCAAAGAAAGTGGGAATTAATCAATCAATCAAAAGTAATTTTGTGACACTTTGTAGCGCATATTAAAAAATATTGTTATTCGGAAAAGGGTCACTGAAATGATTACCACTTTTAACAAGACATACACCACTGTGGAACGTTGTCCATTTGATAGCTATATTACTTTGAGGACTCCTTATGTGTCTAAGCCAGATGGTGAAACATTCCAACCTGGAAATTAAATTGGTTTAGGAGCCTACACAAAAGATCAGATAGATAGATTACTTAACCGGAATCCCGTTTAAGCGCTGCAAACTTCACCTTTAGCTAAGATTTCTGGGTACCCCACAAAACAGAAGTTCCGAAATCCTAATAGCGCCATTTTGAGATCAACTTTACTTTTACTTGCTGTCATGGCGGGTAACCGTACCATTGATATTTATGCCAGGAGACTGAATGATTATTTTAGAAATTATGAAGCAAAAGGTGTCATAAGTAGCACAACAACAAGTTGTTGATTTAATCATGATACCGTCTTAATGATTTCGTGCGAAATGCTGTCAAAGCCCATATAAAAATAATTGGTGCGAAAGAAATAAGAAATAATGTTGCTGAACTAGTACTCTGTTTATTTTTGAAAAAGTCACGAAATGTTTCTGGCAGCATGTTTTTCTAAAAAAAAACCTTTCAGGCAACATTTTTTTTCAACTACGATACAATATGAGCAGCACTTTTTCCGCACGGAATTGTGAACAACAGCTGATCAGTTAAGTATTTGTATTTTTAATTTTAAATTTGTTGGGGCAAAAAGTAAAAGTATGGAGAAAAGCGTAAATTTATTAAAAAGTGAAAAAGCAAAAATAAAATTTAGTGACGCAGAAAAGTGTTTCCTTATTTCTGCAGTAAAAAAAAGAAAAGTTATTTGGGATAAGTTCCAAATGATATAAGTATTCTAACCGCAGTGCCGCGAAATCATCGTGGATAGATATTGCTAAAGAGATTGGAAAACCTGGTAAGAATTGAAATATATGTGCATATGTATGTATATACATTAGGCTGGGTCGATTTGTGGTGAGGCAAAAACATCGCCCACTGCTCAGTGAAAATCGTATTCTAGGGATCAAAATAAGAAACTTTACCCGAGGAACCATACCTCTAAAACGAATTATGATGTTCCAAGTTTTGAGTCAAACTTTTATTTTGGGTCAAATTTTGAAAAATTCGTCTTTGACCCATTTAGAGTGCCTCAATCGAGTCCAAATGTATGACCGACCCTCACTAACGTTTAATTTACATGCAGTTTGGACAACAAAATCGGTTATAGGTTACCATTTCATTTGTATTACCTCGTCTTGTAGACCATATATAACGCAACAATTTTTGTGAATGGATTAAGTCGTTGTGAAGAACTCGAAGTGTGCTTATTTCAGATAAAAAGTAATTAAAAAAAAATGAAGTGACCGTTTCAAATCAAAAAGTTTACAATGAATCCACCATCCTCTACAACACAAGACGAAGATACAACAACATCAAGAACTATCGAAAACCCAATGAGTCATATACCCAGGCATGATGTTACTGTTTTTGGTGTGTCTAGGGACTTGACTGATCTTAATTTACCAACCCATCTGGATATCTTGAGATATAATTTTTACTTAAGCGAAAGTGATAAAACAGAACCAAAAAAGTTTTCCTATACATCATTCACTATTCAAGTACAAAATAGCGGCGTGGTTTCGATGGATCTGGCTAACATCAAACCAGGGAAAATTGTACATTCTCGCTGGCTCACCAAGGCCGCTAGGTTATTACGATTAGATGTGACAACGGAAAATCCAGACGCAAATTTAAGAATTCTGGTTGAATTTATAATTAAATGTTATGTGCCAATGTACTTCAGTATCAAGTACTACAGCTCTGTCGTGTACGGTAGTGCATTATTTTTCAAGTTCATTACTTGGTCACGATTTCAAGAACCTCGTTTACGCAAAATTGTCAATCAAGTAATTACAGATAATTCATATTATGCGCATTCGGAAAATATATTGTTATCAATGTTGTTTGATGGTTGATAGCAAAGAAAAGCGCGACTGTGCTATCAAGATAATTCTACGCTGTCGAGCCGATGTTGACAACCCAACGCAACTTACAGCTTATAAAAAACCGGATATAAACTTTAATTGTACAAGTTACACGGAAATGATCAATATGAATGAAATAAATAACGTATTTAAACCACCATTCACGCGAAGCATTCCGTACGATGCATTGAAAGAATATTTAAATAAAGATGCTCCAACGTTTAATGATCCAAAAATTCCATCACACATACAAGGAACGAAACGACACGTTCAATTGCTAGCTAGCGTTTCCAAACGACTGATACCGGAAAATGTAGAGGCCATAACAATGGCGACGACATTAGAGAGCCGTGCGAAATTGCCCAGACTTGAAAGTAAAAGAGACTTCAAACAATAATTTTTTTTTTAGTTTCTTTTCTATAACTAAGTTAAATTAATTTTTTCATTTACATTTGTTCTGACTTATTAAAAATTTATATATAAATAAATATTATAAATAAATAAATAAAAATAAAGAAAAAAACATAGCCATTTCCCTGATTTGTTCATGTAGAGTACCAAAAATGTTGATTTTTTTTAATGTTTGAATGGGGAACCCCCTCAGGGGAGTTCCAGGGGGTGTGCCACTGGCATGGGTCGGTCATACATTTGGACTTGATTGAGGCATTCTAAATGGGTCAAAGAATGATTTTTCAAAATGTGACCCAAAATAAAAGTTTGACTCAAAACTTGGACATCAAAATTCGTTTTAGAGGTATGGTTCCTCGGGCAAAGTTTCTTATTTTGATCCCTAGAATACGATTTTCACTAAGCAGTGGGCGATTTTTAAATCGACCCGACATATGTTTGATTATTATTAGATGAAGCATGTAAGCAAAACTGGAGTAGTATTTTGAGTAGCAAACGTTATTACAACCAAAAACGAAAACCTTCAAAAAAATCTGGTAGTGGATGCGACTTGCAGTTTCTTTAGACGAATCTTAGGATCCGTGGGACTTCACTGAGACGTCGAAATTGAGAACGTAAGTGTTATTATTCTAATTTATTGTTGCTTATTGTAACTTTCGTAAGTGATGTAAATTTTAATTGTAGAACCAGTTGCTCACAGCTTTTAAGCACGCCAGATCGGCAGTCCACGCAAGATATTTTATCTGATTCTGAGATGCTGTCTCTGACGCCACCGGAGAAAAAAACAACTTATTTATATGTATGTAAGTACACACCAAGCCTTTTCCCCCCGGAGGCACATTATAGTCTTTTTGGAACCTACTATTCCATTTAGATTTGTGTCTTGCGGGGTAAAAGGGAGCCCAGGCCCCTCAAAGGCTAGTAGGAGTCACCTGGACAATCCACATATTTTCACGGGAATCAGTAAGCTCGCAGGGTGCACTATTTGTACTCTTAAGGCAAAGATGTACTCTGTACTGATTATTGAGGTTGGCCCCTATATGGGAGTATCGTGGTGGTTGTGGTTTTGGACCCTCGTGAGAGTTTGTGGGTCGGATCATTCAAATTAACACAATGAATGGTTCAGGTTCAGTGAGTATGAATGCTGTCGTGTTCTTGAGAAATAAGAGCTTCATGCGTTCTGGACCAGGAGTTGGAAAGTCTCCAACTCCTCAGCAAGGAGTGAGGGCACGGCCTACTCCGGACTTTCTAAATTGCTACTAGGAGTGACTGGAGGATATACGTATCCGAAGGCCTTCTAGGGCGTAGTTGGTGTCCAATCAACTAAGTGGTTTGACCACCATCTGATTATGACCTCGCGGTCGGTGCAGATGTAAATCAAATCACACCAAGTCTTTATTATTCTAATTTAAAACGTAACTTTAATTAGAGTTTTACAGAGCTTTAGTTTGTTTTAGAAAAACACAGCGGTTTCATCGAAAAATGTATATCATGATGAAATGTGAGGAGGCAGATGTGATGCCAACGTTGGTGGATAAGGCAAAACAACAAAAATAATGTCAACGCGCCTTTCCTCAATTATATTAATTCCTTGTAGTTAAAATTGCCTAATGAGATTGGTGAAAATGTACGATGAAAAATTATTATAATGCTTTACGATGAGATCTCTGCTCTACTTATTTTTAATATTAATGCAAAATAGCAATTTTTACATAGTAAAATAAAAGTTTTTCCTTTTTTTTTTAAAAAATGGCCACACAAAACAAAAGGCTGAAAAAAGTATATGAATTTTTTTATAATAGCCAAAGTTTTTCTTTTAATAATAGTATATATTTATATTATTCTTTGCAATAAAATCTATTGCCTTATGGTGGATAACCTTATTAAAAGTTATTTAATAAAACAATATTTTTTTTTTTTTTTGTTTAAAAACAGATCTTTTTATTAAAGCGTTTTGATAACTTAAATTATTTTTAAAGCCTCTTTAGTGAAATTAAAAATTTTTTATTTCGTAAACTATTTTTAATTAGGAATCTTCTCCAAAAAAGCGAATTTTCGCTGCCAAGTAACAGATGTCGGAATTAAAATAAGCCATAATTTTATTGCGAGCAACACGGTATGATTCATCTTGTTTGCCGTAATGCGCAACATTAAATTTAGATAAAAAGAGAGAATCAGCTGGCAAGATATTGTCAAAATTTTCAAGCGCAATATCAAATGTTGCTCAACACTTTTCGCAAATTAGAACCAGGGTTCCGAATTTTTCATTTATGAACATTCAAAAATCAACATTCATGATGTTTTTCATAAATGAGAAATCTAAAATTTTATATTTATTTTTCACGCTCATAAACGAACAACAAAAAATGTTCTGGTTATTTTCATACATGAATGCAAACAACAAGAATTATTAGTCTTATTCATATGTGATAAATGATAAATTAGCTTCTTTTCATTAATGTTCTTTTTCATAAATGTATATGTTCATTTATGAACGTTGAAATTTTATAAAATTTCTCATAAATGAACGTGAAAAATTTTCTACCTACGATCGCAGTTTACCGTAAAATGTAGTACAAACACATGGGTACATATTAACTCAAAATACAATTTTGCAATATATTCTAAAAGAAATTAAAAAAAAAAAAAACCTTTTTTTTCTGCATACGCCGACAATTGTATATTACCAATTATGTGGGGGTATGTACGCGAATGCTTAACGCACATATTTTTACGACCTTTTCATTTCTGAAAAATTATCAAAATGGTAAATATTCAAAAATGAACACTTGTGTGTTTCTCATTTTTTCACTTATGAATAGAAAGAACAAAATAAATCGTCACATTCACAAATGAGAAAACACAAAATGTTTTGTAGTCTCTTACACATGTATGAGAAGAAGCGGCTTAAAAATGAAATGCACATATTCACACATGCATGAACAGTAAGTGAACACTTCCGTACTCTGATTAGAACAGAGTACTAAGCTAAAAATGCGAAATAAATAAGAAATAATGTTGCTGGAAGAGTTACAAAATGTTTACGACAACATTTTTTTTCAACTGAAAAATGTTTGTGGCAACTTTTGTTTTTAATGTGAAACAATATGACTGGCACTTTTTGCATACGGAATTGTAATCTACAGCTGATCAATATTTTATTGGTAATTTTGTTTTTTTTTATTGTTATGGCAAAAATAAATTTAAAAAAAAATATAAAGCGCTGTAAATAATATATTATTTTCCATTCCAAATTTGTTGCTGTCCCGAACTTTTTGCGTGATAAGATTTACTTCTATACCTAGCTGTGTAAGCCATAACCAGATGGTGGATCGTACCACTGTGGATGAAATGTAGCGTCATTTTCGGAGCAGGCCAACGCCGCCACTCCTTGCTGAAGAGGTAGAGACTATACAACTCTTGGTCCAGAATGCATAAAGCTTAATTAAATTAAAGAACACAAACGCAAGCATGCCCACTGGTCCTGGACCATTCATTGTGTTCGCTGTGAATGATCCGGCCCACACAACTCAAACTAGGGCCTCGAAACAACAACCACCACGATACTCCCGAAGGGCCAACCTCAATAATCACACAGAGAACAGCTAAAAGGCTAAAAATACAAATAGCTGAACTGTGGGGCTTTACTGATTCCCGTGGAAATATGGTGGAATTGTTCAGTTGGCTCCTGCTAGCCTTGAAGTGGACTCTGCTCCCTTTTACCCCCGTTGAGACATGTAATGTCGGTGAAATTCCATCAAAACATATCAATATGCCCCCGAGGGGGAACCGTTTCAGTCGTATGTCTCATATCTAAACATCTGTTTTTTCGTTTACACAATTAAAAACCGTTACACACTTAAATGCAAGAAAACGCCAGTTTTTTTTCTTTAAACCGCAGTATTCTCAAAATTTTACAGCGAATTAATAAATGTTTCTCAACTATTTTTGCAAATGTTGCTCAACAGTTTGCGCAAATTCAAACAGAGTACTAGACTTAACAGTTTTATATTTATTTAAAGAAACAAACTTTTAAATGTTGATAGAAAATGTTGCTTTTAGCAACTTCTGTTTTCACAACATAACACAACTGAACCACAAAATGTTTCGTTGTTAGCGAGACATCAAAAAAAAAAAACATTTTGACAATATATATAATAAATTTATTGAATAATAAGCGTAGAAATTTACGACACCCTTTTTTTAATTAAATTAAATAAGTTTTGTTCAGCCAACCGTTTGTTGCAACACGCGAATAATTTTTTTTATTTTTTTATTTTTTTTTTTCTGCCAATGTTTGCACAAAAACATTATCTATGCAATTTTGCACATTTAATGGGGCATATGACAAATACACAGAATGTGACAAATATACAGAAAATGTATTTCATATTCTTTATCGCTTTCTTGAAAAAAAAGTGAATTTGCCATGATTTCGTAACAATATTTGTTGTTCCTTTTTTGTTAACTTTTCCAACGTAGCGTATCTAAAATAACCCAATTAATTTAGTTTTTATTCCTTTTACTCTGTTACCCCAACCGGCTTTGAATTAACGATAACTTGTTTAGCAAACATGCACTCGCCTTACTCTTGCCTTACAATAACTCTAAAGAAATTTAAACTTACGTTCTCTTGTTTTAATCAAACAGATGTCCTAAACCATCCAAATAGGCCTGTCACATATTGCAACTTCTTCTTCTGTCTCTAAGGCTTTGGCGAGATTTAAACTCATAACCTTTCGTTTGCCAAACAGGCATTTTCATCAAATCTGTTAGGTTTTTCTTTATACTTAAGATCTCGTTTGGGGTTGAGCATACGAGCTGCCCATTTAATGTACGCGTTAAACAACTACTT
Source organism: Trichopoda pennipes (assembly GCA_030448955.1). Lineage (NCBI taxonomy): Eukaryota > Metazoa > Arthropoda > Insecta > Diptera > Tachinidae > Trichopoda > Trichopoda pennipes. The sequence continues at coordinate 6,410,547 of JASKUP010000056.1, read as the reverse complement.
CACATCGATTGCATAGGAATTATTTTCTTTTCAATCATAGGCTTGATGAGATTTCAGTTCACGATACGCTGCTTATACTGTGTCATCTCTTCAATTGTTTTTTTTTTTTATACACAGAGCTCTAGTGAAATTGGAACTTTATACGCTTTTTTAATATTATCCAGGTACCTTTTACAGCTTATTCTCTGCATCAAAATCTATATCTTTCATTCATAAAACGGTATAACAGATCAAATACAGCCTGCAGTTCGTCGATGTTTTAGTGATTCAAGAGTTCTTTCATTCTCTCCTACGTAAAATAAGCTTTGAGATATCGTCTCATACACAACACTTGTGTATCATTTTCGATCTGATTTACATATGCATGTTGTACAAACAACAAGGTAAGGTGAGATACTCACTAATCCGTTCCTTTTTTCGGACCAGCACTCAGGGTATGGCCCCTACAGATGCAAAATACATTGTGCCAGATCTAGGAAATTAGGTTACGGGAAGGAGGAAAGAGGAAGGGTTGTCTGTGGACATTCAATTTGAAATTTTACAGATTGAAAGTGACAAGAAAGACCTCCGGAGGGAGTTTATTTCACATACGGACTGTTCTGCTAAAAAACGAATTTTCCCTGTAATGCGTAGTGCGCCTAACTGGGCAATCAACCACAAATGGATGCGCCCCCAACAAAAAAATCGTTAAAGTTAAACCCGAAAACGTGCGAGTATCGGGAACAAGTTCCCAAATTTCATTAGAGTACCACTTAGCATTGTCGTCACGATAGAACAGTGAAATACATCCCACATTGCGTCGATGCTCTGTGTGATTAGATTTACATCTGCGCCGGACTATGTCGTCTTAATCAGATGGTGGTCAAACTACTGCATAATTTGGGACGTCATGCTCGTCCTAGGAAGCCGAAGACTAATTCTAGCAACAGGTCTTTCCTAGTTGCAACTTTAATGATTCTAGAGCAGGGCTGCAAATCATCACTCCTTGCTAAAGAGTTGGAGACTATCCAACTCCTGTCCAGAACACATGTCTAGCATGCTCACTGGCTCTGGGAACATTTCACCAGGTAGGTGTTATTAAAGGTGAAATGAACGAACCCGGCCACCATTAAAACTGACCCTGTTATGGGGCCGCGAAACCACAGCCACCACGATTCTCCCATATAGGGGCCAACCTCAATAATCAGCCAGAGAACGGTTAAATGTCTAAAGAGACAAATAACGGAACTCTGGGGCTTACTGATTTCCGTGGAAATAAAGTGGAGTTTCCAGTTGTACCCCTGCTGACTTCAGGGGTGTAGTGGAACCACCCTAATGTAAATACCTAACACAACAAACTAAAAAGTTTAAATCAAATTACTCAAGTGCAATGCACTAGCAATGCACTTATGTTTGTTGTTGTTATACTTTACATACATGCAACTGATGAATGGCCTTCAACTGGCTTTTACATAGCGTTTGTGTGTCGATCGGTGAGTTTCAGGTGACACATTTATTTTGTGGAAAGAAATCCCAAAATAAATGCAATAAGAACCAGGTCACATTTCACTTTTCGTAATAACACTAATATTAGTAATATTTATAATGACATTTGTATATAATTAACATTAATAAGTTAAGTACTAGATTATTGAGATTCTTCTCATAGTCGGTATATAAACGACTGCAATTGGGAAGATAAAAAGATTCATTATTAACACCTCTAAGCTCCCAGTTGAGCTTATTAGAATTTGCTCCTCGCTGAGCAATCAAATGAAAAAATAAATAAATAGAATAAAAAGGAAATTAATTTTTTTTTTTATTCTTATAACATTTTTATTACATGGCGATCCTGGCAAATTCTGCGAGTGCATAACTGCACCCAGAAAATAAATAAATAAATATTAAATTGCTAAATAATATTGAATCCTGCCAACCTTGCGAGTGCTCCTAAGTTGAGCACCCAAGAAAAATTTAATTTTGGTTCCTGACGGCAGCCGAGACCCGTCAGAGGAAGAGGAAGTGTCTGGCCAAAAGACACAACATCAACATAATCAACAATATCAAAACATCATAATCATCAGAAGCAGCAGTAACAACAATAGGAACACATCATAATGCAACAGTAGGTTTGCAACATCAAAATTAACTTCAACAACAACAGCATGATCATCAGCAGCAGAATTTGAACAACATAAATAGCATAAAAGATTAAGTATAATTATAATTTTAATAATTACTTTGTAAAAGGAGTGCGATTTAATTACGCACCCTTAGGGAACGGAGGCGACTTCGCCCATGTTTACAATTTTTTTTTTATATAATGAACATATCCAATATGTTTTATAATTTAATTTTTATAAGAAGGATTCTTTTAAATTGATGAGAAGGAAAAAGAAGGAAAGAAAAAAAAAAAAGAAGCATAAATCGTTTATTAAGGATAACTAGAAAATTTAATTTGAAAATGAACTCTGAAGTGAGGAAAAACTCCATGATGGAAGGCCCCAAAAGATTGACCATCGAGGAGTATAGAAAACGCCAGAAAAACAGGCCAGAAAAGGATTTGACAAAAATCCCAAAATGCAAGCCCCCGAAAAAACGTGGGGGTTTTCTGGTGAAGATGAGAAAGAAGGGAGCTAGCTATGCTCCACAGGACATTGAAAACAACGCCACCACCACCCTGGGAGATCTCCGGCAAAATATGGACAAAAATTGGAGAATTGGAAGAGGCCATACAAGCCTATAAACTTAAGTAGAAAATAGGAAAAGTAATATAAGTCGTTTAAGAATAACTTTTTAAATTTAATAATTTTTAGTGAATATATTTAATACCTTTTTAAAATTTAAATAAATATTATAGAAATAACAAAAGTAATATAAGTCATTTGATAATAACTTTTAAATTTAATCCTTTCATAATTTTATATAATGAAAATTCTTTTAAATTTATAAATAAATTTATTAACAAACATTTTAAAATGGGCTCCTTTTTTCCTCCAGTTGCACAGGTCTACATAGTTACTCTCCATAAAGACCATATATGTGCCCCCGGCGGGCAGGCGTCGATGCTCTAAAGAATCAATAGAGTTAAATACCCTACCGTCTCCAATGAGCCTTTTGGCCCTTGGTCGAGTAACACCAAAATAAACTTTGGACTGCCGGCCCATACATAAGAGTTGTATTCCATTTTTTTGGACGGATATAGGTGGTATAGATAGTACGGAGATCGAATGGACTGAAGTATCTTTTACACCGCTTTAGAAAACCGAGGCACTTGAAAGCTTCTTTAGAAACCTGAAAAATGTGTTTAGTCCATCGAACTTCACACTGAATTTTCATGCCAAGAACATCAAGAGCTTTCGATTCCGTAATATCTATATCAGCCATAGTAACAGATGCTGCACTATTACCGAACGTTGATTGCGTCTAATGAGCATTAAAATTTACTCTATTCACAACATTCCAAGATTGTTGCGAGATCGTGATTAAGCGCATCGTTCATATTTTGCCTTTTGGAACTAACCTCCAACTGGCCTGGTCTATTACTAAATGAATACGAATGACAAATGGCGTTCTCATCTGCAAAAGAATATATATAGGCTTGAAAGTTCGACAGAGAAGGTCATTTAAAAAAATAAGAAATAGGGTAGGAGAAATAACGTAGCCGTTTTCGGAAATAGCAACAACTTTCGAACTCTAAGCCAAAGAAAATATATGCGGATCTTACGAGAATGAATATCAATCAATGAAATTTATAACTAAATAAATACGAATTTGTAAGTATGATCACAGCTCGTTTCATTTTAATCAGTGGACTGAGCTTATAAGTTAAATTTGAAATGCCTTAATGTGTGCTTTCGCCGAGCGTCAAAATGGTGTCCTTCGTATATAAATTTTGATCACTTTTATAATTTAAAAGTCTTAAAATACACAAGCGACTTTCACAGATCACAGGACCACTAAATCGAATAGTGCAATGCATGGGTGATCGTGAGCTTATTGACATACACTCCATTCCCTTATATAGCACTTACAATTATTTTTACTATTATTTGCTTATCTAAAAATTTACTTTGTTGAACTTGTTGTTGCTGTTTTATTTTCGTCATCAAATGCGATTTACTGGAAAAATACCGCTATTTTTTTAATTTTATAAGAAAAGCAGGGCATTTTCTATTGCACTTGAATAGCACGTTGCAGCTTCAGTTCAATGTACACGTGTACAGCTTGACCGCGGAATAAAAAAGAAATGCGGTTAAAATTTTGATGAAAAAACATGGTATGGAGCAACAGGTGTACACTTTAACTGCAGCTATCGAGCTGTAAAGGCTTTCTTTCACACTATATGAGTTGAATATGTTTCAGTACCTAGCCTTGTTGGTCATAGCTTAATGGTGGTCTTGACACTGAGTAAACTCAATGCGTCTACCAATGCCCCGCGGTCCATAGCGATAATCTAGTGGTAACTTCAGAAGCACAGCAAGCAGGGCTGTGGCCCACTTCTTGCTTAAAAGCCGGAGACTATGTCAACTCCCGCCGCACCATTGGCGATATTCTTTTGAGAATGCAAGGAAAAAGCCACACTTTATTCTTACCTTCCATTAGAGATTGATGCCGTCTTTTATCTCTAGGGATTTCGTGCCACCCGCGGAGACATACTATATGATTCCACCTGCCTGAAGATGTGCTCTCGTTATCTTTTCAAATTTATTACATGATCAATTTTGTAAGGACATTCGCTGTATAACTCCTTCAAAGCAAATATGCCCCTTCACAATCATGCCTCGTTTATATATAGGAGCGTTACCTCTGAGGTCTACTGCTTATTTTATAATTTGATCGCTTTAAAATTGGCAAAGTCTAGAGATGTTTTCATCAACTCGATTTTGAGAGTCGATTTTAACTTTGAGTTTCTTCTCCAGTTGAAATATACCATTTAGGGGTGCAGAAGGGCTTTACAAATAAAATAAAAACTATTTGGCTGCTTCTCTATGCAAATTTGTTAGTAAGGGCTTGAAATCAGTAATCAGTCTTTGTACTTCATCCACATTACGCCTGTTAATTATTTTGAGAAAAGACTCTTTCAAATACTTAATAAATTCTTTAGTATCACTTCCTGGCCAATCTTCAATTAAAGTTTGTAATGGTGACTTCTAAATTCTAGGCCTTTAAAGCTGTTACTTTTACGAAGTCCTCCAAACATTTCTTCAGAATTATAATTCTTTTGTTTTTTTTTAAAGAGAAGTAGAACTTCAGGAAACAATGCCTATTTAGTCAAGTACCGTGCTACATTCTTCAGGAAAAGGTTAACTGTAACCAAGTTCTTTTATCAACTATCATTAATTCAGCATTATATTCAACGAATTAAAGTGTTATAATGCGAGCAACCAGATGAGACAGGTGGTGAAAGAAGAAGGATAGTAACGGAAATTATCTGTTGTATAAGACAGCACCGCAACCAGTGACCCTGCCTTTATCACTAAGCAACCCCACCGACAGTCAATTTTTATTTTTGTAGTGAAAAAAACAGCCAAGGTCTTTGTTGGGAATCGAACCCACAACCCCCAGACTGATAAGCTAGCTGCTCTGTAAGCCATTTCTATAATTTTTTAGTCTGCTTTTAAGTTGAAGAGATCTACAGAGTTTCTTAACAAGATGTTTGTTTTGTAAAGCAAAATAAAAGATAAGATAAGGAAATCCAAATTTTTATTGTATTACGAAGAGAAAAGTTCGGCAATTATGAATGAAAAATTATATCTGGCAAATGTCCACCATGACCACGCTAAGCAATGTCGATTCTTTCATCAAAGTTTTTAATTATTTCGTTAATCACATTACGGATTTTGAGTTTTAAGGTTCAAATCGATTAGCTTTCCGTTTAGTATCTGTCCTTAACATAACCACACAATAAATAATCCCGGGATGTTATATTACACGATCTGGCTCGCCATTAAACTGAGTTTTTAAGAAAAACCAGCCAATTGTTTCTGTATGATTTGAGCGAATCTACAGCAATGTGAACTGCAACCAGTTGAACCTGGTCTCCACGTTATTTCCACGGGAATCAGTGACCCGCAAAGTTCATTATTTATTATTTTATAGTTCTCTGGCTGATTATTGAGGTTGGCCCCTATATGGGAGTATCGTGGTGGTTGTGGTTTTGCGGCCCCATAACAGTATAATGATTATTATGGTGACCAGGATCATCTCACTGTTAATGACACGCTAAGTGAATGATAAAGTTCAGTGAGCATGCTAGACATGTGTTCTGGACAGAAGCTGGAAAGTCTCCAACTCTTAAGCAAGGAGTGATGATTTGCAGCCCTGCTCTGGAATCATCGAAGTTGCAACTAGAAAGTTTTGTTGCATAGAATTATGGCTTCGGCTTCCTAGGACGAGCATGACGTTCCAAATTATGTAGTGGTTCGATCCACCATCTGATTGAGGCTTCATGGCCAGGCGCAGATGTAAATCTAATCACACAGTTGAACCTGGCAAGGCTTGAAAGTCAAATCCTTAAACAATCCTTAAATTCGCATTATGGTGGTTTTGGATAACCCCAATTGTTAAGGACGTCAAGGAAAATCGACAAATTTGGATCGGTTTCAACAGCTATGATGTTTTCATTTGAGCGACGAACATTTTGTGTCGACCCAAATTTAACGACCAAATTCTCAATAGCGGTCTCAGAATGACGATTATGTTGCCCGAAAATATCACGAATTTTACGAAATTTAACTTTAACAGAACCATCATTTCCATAGTGAATTTTTATTATTTTAATGCAATTTTCATGGGAAATTGAGTTCTATCTATCATGTCTAACTATCATGTTGTTGTTGTTGCCACAATTGAAAAACAAATCTCTTGTTGAAAATCCCATTACTTATATAATTGGTACTATCAAGCTTTAGTTTATACACGAGTATATATATATATATATATATTTTGAATTATTTATTTCAATTTAATTATTTTTTCTTAACTGTTGCTGGGTCATTCCGGAGCATAGATTCAATTACTGTGGAAGCAAAATAAGTTTGTAATTTAAATAAACTATCTTTTTCATCAGATCCAAAATATTTAGTTTTTTGTTTGGCTACAAATTTAAATGCCGGTAAAAATGTTTGGATTTATTTATTTATTTGCTTGTTGTTGTTTGTTGTTTGTTGTTAATACAAGTATCAAGAGATTGAATAACCAGTTAAAAACTTCATACGAAAACTTCCGGCACACAAATATCAACTATTAACAGTTAAATGCATTTTTTTTAGTTGTGTTATTTTACCGCAACTTGCATTTAATTGGCAACATGTTGTTAAACAAGTGAAACCACTGTTAGATAAAATAGGATGTAACATTTGCTTGAATGGAAAAATAAACTTAATAAAACACATCACTTATTTGTTAAAGAAAATAAATGCAAACATTATGTAAATTTCCCCTTCAACAAGCAATTAATTTTCTTTGTTTATTTAAGCCTTCGACATTAAGGCTTTTCCTTTATTCCAGTTGCAACAATTGTTGTTTTAATTAACACTTTAACTTTAAATCTTACCCAAACTAATATGGACTTCATTTTTAGTTATTTAAATGTATATTAACTTTTATTTACACTTTAAAACAATATTTAATTGGTTTCTATTTGATTTATTTATTTATTTAATATTATTTTATTTATATTCACTTCATTTTTTGTTTATGCAAATTATTTAATTTCTTCTTTAACCGTTAGCTAACGTTTATTGCATTAAAAGCAACTTCTTTTACTGAAGCTGGCACATTCGTTGATGTTACTTTATATACCGCCATCACCAATTAACTTCTGCTGTAAACATTTATGTCAGAGATGGTAACATTATTTTAATGGTACTTTTTTGCTTAATGTTGAAACCGTACTAAATTTAGTTCACCCTTATTCTGTTTGGTGACGACAACATCGTCGTTGATTATGACACATTATCACTTTAACACAACATCAATGCTAATTTGATATTCCCTAACAGTCTTATGACGACGTTGCCAGTTTAACGATCATTTTAATTAAATATAACACACATATCTCATATTTAGCTGATGCATTTGTGTACTATTTTTGATAAAATTGTTGTGAAGAAAATAGAAACTTCTAAGAAATTAGCAGACAATTCGGGAAATGGGTATTGGTAAAACGGAAACATGTGTAACCAGCGCAATTAATGTTGATGTTCTTAACGATAATTTTTTGGTTCTGATCTGCAATATAATGCAATCATATCAATAATCATTCTTTTTCTTCTTTCCCCTTTGAGGGCCAGATCGAGGCCAAGGGCGTTTTCAGTGCTCCTGCGGTACCGGTGATGACGCGAGTGCAGGCGAGGGCTGTTCCGGCGGTTCCTGCGCCTGTTGTGGCTGGAGGTGTGGAGTTTCCGGCGCTACCGAAGCCGGTGGATACATGGTCGGTTGTCGTCAGGGGGAAAGGAGTGACAACATCAAAGGAGGTTGTGGAGAATGTGGTGAAGGAGGTGGGGCCCACATTGGGCGTACGTGTTCACGGCGTGCGTCCAATGAAGTCGGGAGGTGCTGTGATTCGTACACCGTCGGTTGCCGAACGAGAGAAGGTGGCAGCGAACGCCAAGTTTGCTGAAGTTGGCCTGGAGGTCAGCGTTGACTGACGACTGCGATGTACTTGCCAGCCTATTATCGATTAAGTCTAATTCTTCAGGTGCTGATGGCATGAATCCAAAGTTTTTGAAGATTCTCCTACCACTGCTAGTGCCCTTAATTACTTTCATTTTCAATGGAATACTGGCTCACAGCTACTTTCCCACTAATTGGCAAGTTGCTAGGATTATTCCGTTACCAAAGTCAGGTTCTGAATATAGACCAATTGCCATACTGCCATATCTTTCTAAGGTCTTTGAGAGAATTATACATAACCAAATTACTCGGTTTCTCGATAGGAATAAATTGATAACGGACAGGTAGTCTGGATTTAGAAGGAATCACGGGTGTGTTTCTGCATTACTGGATGTCTCCGAGGATATCCGGATGGAAATTGATAAGGGTAATATTGCATTTTTGGTTCTTTTAGATCACTCTAAAGCTTTTGACACCGTCAAGCATAACGTTCTCTGCTACAAACTCCATAACTTCTTCCATTTCTCATCCTCTGCTATTAGGTTAATATCATCTTATCTATCCAACAGATTCCAATATACGCAAATACTTGATAAAAAATCAAGCTATAAGCCTTTGTCCAGAGGCGTTCCGCAGGGCTCAATTGTTGGACCGTTACTGTTCTCTATGTATTCTAAAGATCTTCCCGGCATATTGACGGATTGTAAAATCAGGATGTACACTGATGATGTCCAACTATATACATGCTGTGATATTGATATGGTAGAGCAATGCATAACTTTGCTGAATCGACAATTACATGGTATTAATACATGGGCTTCTGCAAACGGCTTGACTATAAATCCTTTCAAGTCTAGATGCGTCGTTATGCAGAAGAGACTTTCACGATTCATAATTAGACCTGACATTTATATAGGCAATCAGAGAATTGAGATAGTTGCATACGCTAAGAATCTGGGTGTTTTCTTTAATAGCACTCTCACTTGGTCTGATCATATTAATTACGTATGTGGTCGTTCAACGTCCATGCTGAGGACAATATGGTCAACACGAGATTATACCCCGAGATTGAGAATTAGAATACTAATTGGGAAAACGTATTTGATCCCTGTATTGTTATACGGATGTGAACTCTTCGCCAGCTGCGACTCAGTCAGTAAAAGGAAGCTAATGGTCACCTTTAACAATGTTGTTCGATATGTGTATTGTTTGGATAGACGTTCTAGAATGTCAATGTTTTCGTGAACTTCAAAAGTTGGGACTCTGAAATTGGAGGTACACTTTGAGGTCCTCCTGCCCGGAGGTCCGGGATTGGACGGTCACCCCCCTTTGGCATGCGTGCACCCCTGGTGATGGAGCTTCGCTGTGGGTAGGAGACTCCCAGCTAGAGCGACGGACCCGACTGCAGTTCGCAATTGAGTACTGTGAACTTCGAAAGTTGGGACTCTGAAATTGGAGGTACACTTTGAGATCCTCCTGCTCGGAGGTCCGGGATTGGACGGTCACCCCCTTTGGCATGCGTGTACCCCTGGTGATGAAGCTTCGCTGTGGGTAGGAGACTCCCGGCTAGCGCGACGGACCCGGCTGCAGTTCGCAATTGAGTACAGTGAACTTCGAAAGTTGGGACTCTGAAATTGGAGGTACACTTTGAGGTCCTCCTGCTCGGAGGTCTGGGATTAGACGGTCACCCCCTTTGGCATGCGTGTACCCCTGGTGATGGAGCTTCGCTGTGGGTAGGAGACTTCCGGCTAGCGCGACGGACCCGGCTGCAGTTCGCAATTGAGTACTGTGAACTTCGAAAGTTGGGACTCTGAAATTGGAGGTACACTTTGAGGTCCTCCTGCTCGGAGGTCCGGGATTGGACGGTCACCCCCTTTGACATGCGTGTACCCCTGGTGATGGAGCTTCGCTGTGGGTAGGAGACTTCCAGCTAGCGCGACGGACCCGGCTGCAGTTCGCAATTGAGTCTCCTTTTGCAATTTGCTTAATGTTAGGGCATTAGTTTTTTTGCATAAAATAATATACACACACCAGCCGGATTATCTTTATAGAAGATTAACTTTTGCAGAAGATTGTAGAGGTAGGAGAATAAGGATACTTGGGTACAGGAGCTTAGTGTCAAAATGGCATTTATATATATTTGCAATATCTCCCTGGAATTCGATTCCTCATAGGTTACAAATATTAGGTAACTCACAAAAATTTAAAAATAATATTTTGAATTTCTTTTCTCGGCTTTGATAGTATTTATTGTTTTGTTTATGTAGAATTGTTTGGTATTGTTTGTATTGAATTATTATATTTACTCAAATTATCTTCCATTATGTTCCATTTTAATACATATTATTTTAATTTTAATTATTTTAACATTAGTAATTTTGTAATTAATTCAGTTCCACACTGAAAAATAAGACTAAAGGTCTTGTGTGCGGGATGATACGTATGAATAAATAAAAATAAATAAATAAACTGTGTGAAAAAAAAATAAAATCTGTATTTTTTTTTATTATTTATATTCGACCTTGTTTTCTTCTTCAATAAATAAGTAATTTTTATAAAAATTAATTTCGTGAAGCAGCTTTCCAACGGAAAGTGAAATATTGAATTTGCTTATGTGTATTAAATTTAATTAAAAAGACAAATACATATTTATTAAATAAAATCTGTATTAAATTGAATCTAAAATAAATTAAAAATTAAAATCAAAATGTTCAGCAGATTTACCACAGCTTCTTCCAAGGGGCACAGTATACGTTGATTAAAAATGCCGCCTCCAGTAGTTTTGCATTCCATTTTGTTTCTTGTCATCTTTTGTTTTACTTTAAAATTTAAGTCGCGCCAAATCTGAAAAAAAAGAATTTTGTCAAACATGTATTTGTAAAGAACTACATCCATCACTCGTTCCATTTGGTGCGCCAAGGGCGTTTAGAGCAGTCGCAACACTTTCCCATTGTTACTTCAAATTAGTAAGAACACTGCCTTCACGAAATCCCCTGGCAAGTGATGGATTTTTTTCCCAATTCTTCCACTAATTTTTCAAATTATTTGGCGTTGATAATTTTAATTTTTTTTTCCATTTTATTTGCACTTTTTTTATATTTTATTTTATATTTTTAGTTTTTTTCAATCTTATTAAATTTTTGTTTATAACAGTACAATACCAAAATCACAGACTAACAATATCAACGGCAATTTAAGGCAACATCAACGCCTTAAATTGCCGTTGCTAATGTTATAATTGTTAATAATTGTGTTACAGAATACCAAACATGTATTGCCAGTCATCGATAAATGGCAATATTGTCAACGAGAAAACGAATTTACAACAAACGATAAAAAACAATGTCGTCTTGTATTGCCGTCGCCAAACAGAATAAGGGTGATTGTTGCAATCTGTGCATTCAGTTAATATCATGCAGTATGATAACCAATGTTGGACACTTAAAGGCAACAAAAGTGATATCTATCTTACGATTTAATAAAAACTTGCGTCTTTTATTGCTTTTAAGAATGCTACACTAAATATTTGCGCATATTAATCAAGAGAACAAGAGCAAATATAATAAAAACAAAAACAAAAAATTGGTAGATAATTTTTCAAGCGAACAATGGAGATTTTTGTGTTAAAATTTTGGGAAATAGCAAATGGTTTCCGGGGAAATATAAAATTTTGAAGGAAATTATTCGAAAATTTTTAGTTTACACTAGTAGACCCGGCAAACTTCATATCGCCTAACAGTCGATTCTTTGTTTTTTATAATACTGTAACGACACGTTCTCGCTAGTTGCTGGGGTAGTCCAGCGGTGGCCAGTGTCGAAGTCTATTCTATCTAAATTTCCCTGGAGGGAAGGAAACCAACCTGGCTTACTGACTGCCAATCTCAAGGGTGAGGACGGTGCACATGATTGTTGACCAGTGTCGAAGTCTATTCTATCTAAATTTCCCTGGAGGGAAGGAAACCAACCTGGCTTACTGACTGCCAATCTCAAGGGTGAGGACGGTGCACATGATTGTTGACCAGATTCACCGTCGCTCCCTTAACTGCAGCACTCCCACGCGTAGCCTTCAGTGTGTGGTGGGTCTGACTGTTGTGCCCAAGCTGACCAAAACCACCACCACCACCACCACCTAGTTGCGCGTGTTTGCTCGGATACTGGCGGCCTCCCCTTCAATACCTTAAACTGCTTTAAATTCTTAGGTAAAAAAAACCTTTTATTAATTTTCTTTCTTCTTACGTTTAAAATGATGCATTCGCATCGAAAGCGCTCGCACGCCATCGAATACGAACCAGCCAGTTAGGACGGAAAATGGCAATATTATTTCATTTACTGGCGTAGGAGAGACAAACAACATAATACCAAAATTACAATTTCTGATATCTTATTTTACGTATTCTAAATTAAGGTCCATTTTTATTGCTACCCCCCGGGGGCACATTTATATGGTCTTTATAGAACTTCGACTATCTAGACCTGTGCAACTGGGAGAAAGAGGGAGTCCAGTCCCCTGATGGCAGTAGGGGTCAACTGGGAACTCCACTTTATTTCCACGGAAATCAGTTCCGAGTTCCGCTAATTGTCTCTTTAGACATTTAACTGTTCTCTGGCTGATAATTGAGGTTGGTCCTTCGAGAGGATCGTGGTGTTTATGGTTTCGCGGCCCCATAACAGACAGGTCAGTTTTATATGGTGGCCAGGTGAATGATCCAGTCCAGTGAGCATGCTAGACATGTGTTCTGGACAGGAGTTGGATAGTCTCCAACTATTCAGCAAGTAGTGATAATTTCAAGCCCTGCTCTGGAATCATTAAAGTTGCAACTAGGAAAAACTTGTTGCTAGAATTAGTCTTCGGCTTCCTAGGACGAGCATGACGTTCCTATTTATGCATAGTGGATCGACCACCATCTTATCACGTAGCACTTTTTGGTACACGATATTTTTTTGTTTGATTACCCGGCGTGTAAACAAACACACAATTTACCATGCAAGGAACATGGGTTTTCTAGATTAATACCACAAACACTTAATGACTGACCCTGGGACTTGTTTATGGTCATTGCGAAAGTTCGTGAAATTAAAATGTAGCATGTTGTTATTGTTTTGTGTTCATAAGGTTTCTTAATTTGTTAACAGACACAATAGAATATTTCACTTTACTTGTTTTTTTAGTGATAATTCTCTTTTTATAACTTAAACTAAGCACTGTTGTTAAATTTATCTGTCCTTTCTGGCTGTTGTTCGTTGAGTGTAAACGGCGAACGCTTTCTAAGTGAATCCAACATTTTAAAGCCGTGATCAAATTCGTTCTAGTAAGTCAGGGTTCAAGTTTAGGTAGTTCTGCTGTTAAGGTCGTATCTACTCATATAGGCTTATTTTTCAATACCTCCGTCTTTTATTATTATCTTGGTATGTGTGTTCGTAACACTGTGTTATTTATTATTAAATAATAATTATTAAAAATAAATACATTTTTTTTAAATTTATTCAATTCGCCATCTCTGCCTTAAAATTTAAAATTTCAATACTTCATAAGTACGCAGTACCATTTAACTAAAAAAATCCCTCTGAAATTCATAAACCATCTCTTATATATTGTTGATTCACTTAAGAGTTAAAGAGAAATATTTACAAAAGAAGAGAGTTGTTATTCTCTGGCTAAAAGTTGTTTTTAACAAAATTAATTGAAACACTTAATAGAAAAACAATTTTATTAAAGTCAATATTTCAATATTGAAAAACCTTTTTAAATGGTAGTTTTATGCTGCTGAAGGTTCACCAGGTTCAAGTTCATTTTTATAAAATTTCTTGGAGTGACATAAAAGATGATAACAGATAGTAGATGGAAATTTTTTAAAAGTATAATGAAACTATTTTACATTCACTAAAAATTTGCATATAAACAATTGCTAATCATCTTGGATAGTAGATCGTATTTAATACAAACTAAATAAAAAGATGTTTAAAAGCAAGTTTAAATAACAGCATAACAAACATCTAAACGTGCTTTATAAATTACAATATTTGTAAAACAAGGCTAAAGTTTTATTTTTATAACCTTTATTTCAATGAATACTTGTAGTTTATTTAAAACTCTGGTTATTTGAATTATATCACTGAAAACGATTGTAGAAAGAGGTAAGATAATTCCTTTGGCCATGTAACCGGCTGCTGATAGCTGGTTAGCTCTTGAGGAAGCTTACGTTGCAAAATTTTAACCAAACTAGATGTTTTTTAAATTAGCAAGTAATTCTTATATTTTGTGGGTGATAAAGGGAGTTTTTAAAGAGATTGTGATGACCAAAAGTCGGCAGGCTTGTTTTTGGACCACATAAGACAACCAATTAAACTGTTTCTTAATTTCTATTGATTAATGAATTTCATAATTTTAAAAAAATAACATTATTTTATTTTAATATTTTTCATATTTTATAATTGCACTTATTGTTTTTTTATTTGTTAATTTTATTATTGAATTATAATGATATTAATTTTAAGACAAAGAATAGCCGTTAAGAAGCGCCATCTATTGACATGATATACAAGATACATCCGTAAGAAAAACATACCATTAAACACAATCCTAAACATTCGCAAGCAGCTGTCGTTTATTGGTATGGGTGTGCATGTGTGCCTGGCAGAGACATGTATAAGCGGTATAATTTAGTATTTTAGAGGGAGTTAAGGCCAGGGCACATAGAATCCGTCATTCGTCATACGTTGTATTTTTCAACTGACAAGTAAGTTGAAATACACGTTTTCTTGTCAGCGTTGTCACAATCAGCACGTCTCCGTCAACGCAAAGTACGAAAGTTGGCCAACTTTTAACTTTTGACGTACGTTGAGTACTTTGACATTTTTTATTCGCTTCTTCTTCTTGTTTTCGCTGTATTGTAGTAAAATATTTTTAAAATAAATTATAAATAATAATAATAATAAATACAAATACCATTAATAGAAAGCCTAAGATGTAGTCTAACTCCATTTCAAATGTGCAATTTAATAAAACTTTGCTGCAAAAAATATAAAATACGACAAACAAAAACAAAAACAGCTGATTTCATATCCGTCAACAAAGTACTCATTGTGCCAACCTCATCCATCGTTACTTTGACTTCAGATGAATACGTCAAAGTATAACGCATGACGGATTCTATGTGCCCCGGCCTTTAGACTTTCTATTAATGGTAATTTGTACTATTTATTCCATTATTTATTATTATTATTATTTATAATTTATTTTAAAAATATTTTACTACGATAGAGCGAAAAAAATAAAAACAAGAAGAAGAAGCGAATAAAAAATGTCAAAGTACTCAACGTACATCAAAAGTTAAAAGTTGGCCAACTTTCGTACTTTGCATTGACGGATTGATTGTGACAACGTGTATTTCAACTTCCTAGTCAGTTGAAAAATACTACGGATGACGGATTCTATATGCCCCAGCCTTTAGTATTTTAGAGGGAGTTAGCCACGGGCAGGCAACCGGGCAAGACTTCTTTTAAGTAAGTTAAAATTTTACTCAACTTATTTAAAATAGTCTTGCGAATAGGTTTGAATTAATTAAGTATGGCTAAGATTTACGGCAAAGCAAGTTCTGTCGCTGCTTCACCCGGCCAGAATTTTATTCGCCTTAGTGATGAAGGATAAAGCAAAGCCGCGATGTTCAGCCAGGTCAAAATTTTATTCGCGCTAGCTAAACAGGACGGCCCAAAGTCGTGGGCCACCAATTTAGACGTCGAGAGGTTGTCTCAGAATTTTATTCGTGACAACCGCAACTAGTCGAAAATTGGTGGACAGGCAAACTGTTCTGCTCAGACTGGACAAGAATCTTTTTCTCCCCAGTGTGAAAAGCAGTAGGCTAGCCGGCGGAGGGTAGTTATCGACCTGCGAGAACTCTTGAAGGCCGCGAAACGGTGAATCGTCGTTGGCGTGCTCAATAGTGCAGTAGTATAATTTTAAGCTAAATTTAAGAGCGAACTGTAATACAAATTATTAGTAAAAAAGAAAAACAAGTGTCAATGTGCCCCCCGGGGGCACATTTATCGATCTTTATAGAATACTTGACTATCTAGACCTGTGCAACTGGGGTAAAAAGGGAGCCCAGTCCCCTGAAGTCAGCAGGGATACAAGTGGAAACTCCACTTTATTTCCACGGCAATCAGTAAGCCACAGAGTTCGTTATTTGTCATTTAACTGTTCTCAGACTGATTATTGAGGTTGGCCCCTATATGGGAGTATCGTGGTGGTTGTGGTTTCGCGGCCCCATAACAGTTTATGGTTCTATGGTGGCCGGGTTCATTTCACCTTTAATAACACCTACCTGGTGAAATGTTCCCAGATCCAGTGAGCATGCTAGACATGTGTTCTAGACAGGAGTTGTATAGTCTCCAACTCTTTAGCAAGGAGTGATGATTTGCAGCCCTGCCCTGGAATCATTGAAGTTGCAACTAGGAAAGATCTGTTGCATAGAATTATAGCTTCGGCTTCCTAGGACGAGCATGACGTCCCAAATTATGCACAGTGGTTGAGAACCATCTGATTTAGGACTACATAGTCAGGAGCAGATGTAAATCATATTACGCAATGTCACTCGTATTATTGGAAACAAAAATTTTTGTAACGAACACTGGACGTTGCGAGCTCGCGAGAACGTGTCGTTACAAGGTATAAGACTTTGACATGAAACATTTTAAAAATGTATCTTCGTTTTTTTCTATTTTAAAATTCATACCTCTACAAAAAGCGCGCTTTACAATGCTCTTTGTTCGAAAGATAACCTTTAAGCGTTATAATTTAAATATGGCTCCTGGCATATGACCGTCGCGGTTGTCTCAGACCTAGTCTGATCTGGAGGTTCAGTTTTCAATAACTTTTTGCAACATATCGGCAATAATGCGACAAATGTTGTCCTCCAAGTGATCAATTGTGGAGGCTGGACAAGGAATGATAAGGAAAAAGGCAATTTATTTGTTGACTATTTGAAGAATGTATTTACCCCAAATGTCTCGACAGATTTGGCTGAACTGCCACCGGTAGATGGTAATCCAGCAGTTACAATAAGGTTTGAACTAAGGGAAATTGAACAGGCATTACCAAATTTGAATATCAGGAAAGCCCTGGGGCTTGATGAAACCAGTAACAAGATGTTATTTGAATTACCCAGTACAGCCCGGAAAATTATTTTTAATGCCATATTACGCCTTGAGTACTTTCCGAAAGAGTGGAAGAAATCCTTGATAACGATGATTCCTAAGCCGGGTAAAGACCATACAAAGATAGAATCATACAGACCTATTACCCTTTTATCAAATACATCAAAGTTGCTTGAGAGAATACTAATGACTAAGCTAAACCCGATTCTGAATGCAAAGGAATGTATTCCGAACCATCAATTCGGCTTCAGAAGACAACATAGTACGATCCAAGAAACGCACAGATTAGTAAATGTTATCAAAAGGACCTTCGAAGAAAGAAAATACTGTTATGCTTTATTTATTGACGTTTCCCAAGCGTTTGATAAGGTATGGCATGAGGGCCTCATATATAAAATAAAACTGAACTTACCTGAAAACTTTAATGGGTTATTAAAAAACTACCTAGCTGATCGAAGGTTTGTGCTGAAAGAAGGAGATTTTATAAGCTCACCTCAGCTTATTCAGGCAGGAGTACCTCAGGGTAGCATTTTGGGTCCTATTTTATACTTGATGTACACATCAGATATGCCAACTAGCAACCGAGTGCACACATCGACATTTGCTGATGACACAGCTTTTTTAAGTACTCATGAAACTGCACAAGCAGCATCACGTCATCTACAGGATCACATACTCAACATAGATAAATGGCTGAAAAAGTGGAGAATAAAGGTGAATGAGCAAAAATGTACTCATATAACCTTCACACTGCGTAGGGACTCATGCCCCGCTATTAGCATGAATAACCAGATGATACCTCAACTTTCAGATGTCAAATACCTTGGTATACATCTTGATCGTCGCCTTACATGGAAAAAACACATAGAGTTCAAACTGACACAAATGAAGTTAAAGGCGGTCCAATTGAACTGGCTTATTGGCAGGAACTCAACCCTCAGCTTAGACTGTAAGCTTCTACTGTACAAGTCGATCCTCAAAGCAATTTGGTCCTACGGAGTACAATTATAGGGTACTGCCTCAGCAAGCAATGTTGAGAAAATTCAGAGGCGCCAAAATAAGATTCTTCGCTTGATCACAGTTGCTCCCTGGTATGTAAAAAACGAAAACATCCACAAGGATCTAAATATACCATCAGTCCGGGCGAAAATAGCGAAACACGCAGTAACTTATTTGAGGAAACTGGAAACTCATTTAAATCCTTTGGCGCGTAATATACTTAATGAACCTGGTTACATACCTGGTTACAAACATGAAAAATATTAATTTTGTCTAGCACTAGCCGGACTAAAAAAAATTTTTTAGATTTAAGATATGAGTAATTATTGTTAGTTCTTTTTGAAGATTCAATAAATAATATGAATATAACAAAAAAAAAAAAAGTGATCACTTGTTTCAGGCTTAACGATGTAAACTAGCGATTACACATATCCCCACAGCGGCGTTAAATCGCACAATCTTGAAGGCCAACTTACTTTTCCGAGACGTGAAGCTACATATGTGGCTACGAAACGTTTCCTTCAATAAATCAATTGTGGCACGAGTTATGTGATGGCACCTACACATCATGGTTGTTCAATTGATACACAAAAAGGCAGTAGTCATGGCACCTTCGAACGCAATGTTCTCACCGGTGTCGTTTTTAAAGATGTACAGACCAATGATTCCACAAGACCATACAGAAAATTCGTTTTTTAGCATAACAGCGCGTGGAATAAACTCCCTCCAGAGAGAGGTCTTTCCTGCCACTTTCAATATAGGAAAATTTAAATCAAATATCCACAAAACTCTTTCCACCTCCCCATAACCTAATTTCCTAGTTCTGGTACAAGGCATTGCGTGAGAAGGGGTCATCTCCTGAGTACTGGTCCGAACGAAAAAAAAACAAAACGTTTTTGTGATAAAACTTAAAATTATTAGTAATAGCAACGTTAATGTCAATGTCAAGATACATATTCGTATTCATTCTTTAAGGTTTCTGATACCTGCAGCTGCCAGGCAGCCCCACACCAGCACGGGTAAGTCTGTTTTCATAGTATTTTTGCGTTAAAATTCGTTTACGCCACACGTAGCGCCGACCATCGCCAGCCAAACAAATTAAATTTACTTTTTTTCTTAAAAGAAACCTGTAAGATGTTAAAATGTTGATAGGAGAACCCAGCATAAGGCAGCATTACTTTTTGATAAGTACTCATGCGCAAAATCCAGAGGATCCTTTCAATTTTTGGCACTGGCATATGGTTGTTGTTGTTGTTATTACTGTTTCCGCGCATATACTTCCCTTCCAAAATTGATTTTAGCTATTGTGGCAAGTTGTGGAGCGGAAATTCTTGGATCTTTTTGTACTTCGTGAACTGTAAACTTCTCATCACTCGGGTAAAGCTTTCCTTTTTTCTTATTTTTTTATAAAGAGAAGTAGCACTTCAGGTAACAATGCCTATTTAGTCAAGTACCGGTGCTACATTTTTTAGGAAAGCGACAGTGAAGAGATGAAACAGGTGGTGAAAATATAAGTATAGTCGGAAATTAACTGCCGTATAAGACAGCGCAGCGACCATTGACTATGCCTTCATCACTGAGCAGCACCACCGACAGTCAAGTTTTATTTCTGTAGTGAAAAAAAAACAAGGTCTTCCTTGGGAATCGAACCCACAACATCCACACTGACAAGCTAGTATACTACCTACTAGCCTAACAGGGCACCTAAAGTCTCTTATAAAACTATAAAGCAATAAAGCTTTCCTTTTAAAAGTGCGCGTTATTTATCTGTAGTTCTGTTGTCTTTTTCATAACGAGTAATGTTGTGTAGACTTGATATGCTTTTAAAACGATACTTGCGATTTCTCTTTAAGTTGGATCTTTTAAATAGTTATTAACCAGGCTGGTTGTAGAATTTGATTGTTGTCAGAATCAGAATTGAAATCGACAAAAAGTTGATTTTTGTGTCATAGAAACAGATTTTATTGGTTTTATGTTCGAGTCAGAATTGTTATCAGAATTTGGTGTCGCACAATCTGTTTTTATCGTTTTTTTTTTAATCAATCACACTCAATCTGATCAACTACTATGTGACAGATTTTCATATCGTTTTATATATTTTAAGCGATTGGCTTTACAGTGTAAGTAAAAAAGAATTTATTAATTAAAAAAGTGAAATATGAAAAAACTTTTACTTATTATTTTAATACACAAAATAAGGGGGAAAGATAGAGATATTAATAATTCTTATTTTAATAAAATGAAATAAATAAATTTTATAGCGTGTTTGTAATTTCATCTCTTATCCGTTGTCCTTCGTTCTGAAGTGTCTCTGTAGGCGAAGAAGTATTGTCGTCGAAAGGCTCTTCTGCTTCAAAATCAATTTGATAGATTTGGTCAGAAATTTTTCGCAGCAAACATTTACTATCCTCGAAACTTTTTGCGGACTGTGGTGTCGTGTACCCATCAAACACCGTAAACGACTTTTTAGCACCCCTATTGTCCGCTCTACAATCGCCCCAAGGGCATATAAATATGGTATTTATAGAATATTCCACTATCTAGACACAGTGCAGCTGGGGAAAAAGGGAGCCCAGTCCCCTAAAGTCAGACAGGGAGACAACTGGAAGCTCTACTTTATTTCTACGGGGATCAGTGAGCCGCAGAGTTCATTATTTGTCTCTTTAGACATTTAATAGTTCTCTGACTGATCATTGAGGTTGGCCCCTATATGGGAGTATCGTGGTGGTTGCGGTTTTGCGGCCCCATAAGGGAATTATGATAATTATGGTGGCCAGGATCATTTCACTGATAATGACACGCAAAGTGAATAATCCAGTCCAGTGAGCATGCTTGACATGTATGACGTTCCAAATTATAAAATAGTGGTTTGTCCACCATCTGATTAAGGCTACATAGCCAAGTGTGGATGTAAAACCAATCACACTCTGTCCGCTCTACAATATTTCGAGCTGCAGCATGTGCTATATTAAATTTATGTTCCCGCGTGTTATGTGCTGCACTTCTGTAAGGAGTTAATAAAAAAGGCTCTATTGCATAACCGCAATCTCCTAATAATCTTGACGTTCGATCGCCACTTTCATATTCTGACGGGATTTGCTTATGGTCCAAACAGAAGCATCGTGACTGGAGCCAGGATAGCATGCGTTTACTGCTCAAATCACCATGTCGCTATCACATATCTTCCAAGGAAAAATTAAAAGTAAAAATAAGTTTCTCGTGCATATGTATATATGTATTTAATAGTATCTACTTACAACCATGGTGTTCATACTAAAATATCCTTTCCTATTAAAAAATAAATGCTCGTCAACATAAGACTTTATAGTTTTTGTATGGGTTCCATCGATGCAGCCAACTATGAAAGGTATTTTAAATTTATTTAAAAAAATAACTCCTACATCTTATTTTCTCATTCTCATCCATTTCCAACTTCACCCACTGACGACATACACACATGCTGGATACGCATGCCTTTAGTACATTGTTTAACACAATTGACACTTTACTTCGCCCCAAACAAACAGAACTATTATTTCCAACTGCCTTTTGATACGAACCTTCAGCTAAAAAACGCAATGTCCCGGCTAGCTGAATAGCGCAAGAAATATTTAAAGGAGGTACATAGGTGAAAAGCCTGTTTATTCAAACGGAATTGACTAATAATAAACCTGCAATTTTTTTATATTAATACATCTTTGCAAAATTCATTGCAATGTATACTTACGCTGTCTCCCCGGCAGGTCCAATGGATTGGTGTTATCCCTCAATATTCTTCTTTTCACTTTTTCACTATTGTTTTCCTCCATTAAGAAAAATAAAACTACCGCTTTAACCATTTTAATTTATAAAGAAAGATAATTTATCAACTCCAAAATTTGTTAAAATGTAAACAAAACAAAACAGCTGATTCGAATATGGGTTTTGTTTAATATCAAATTAATGCAAAACCAAGACAGATTCATGACACCAAATAATATCAGAATCGATTTTCATTTCTGATAAATTACAATTCTGACTTGGATTCTACAACAACCCTGAATAACTACTTTTCGCTCTTCCTAACCAGACGTTATTGTTTGATTATACGCGCCATTACAAAACAAACAAAAAATTAAATAATTTTCACACTGCGAAAGCAAATATCCAACAATTACAACGGTGATTGATAAAAATTTTTTGCTTTACTTAATTTTCGGGGCGACCACCACTTAAGATTTTCTTAATTAATTTTAAAGTTCGGTGTTGGAAAATTCTGAAATAGTTGAAAAACATCTGACAATCGTTTGCCCGACTTTCAATCTAAACTTAACACAATTGAGAATTACAGGGATGTTAAATCTACTGCATATCGGCCGATATTTCTTTCCGTTCAATTTTATTTTTCGTATATCATGCGTAATAACTTGCAATAATTATCGACAGATAATAAACATTAAAAACATTTATTTCCGCTGCAAAACTTACAAAGAAAAATGCTCTGTAATGCTTAGAATAACTATAAATTTTGACACACTTGCAGTTTAATTTATAAAAGTTGCTTTATTCACTGCAACAACCTAACGAATCATTTGAAACGTAAATGCACGGCATTCAACAAAGAAAAATATGTTGATTAACAATTGTTTGTTTTCGACTGACTTCAGTTCACTAACAAAGCACACTAATAAAATAATTAATTTCAAGATAATATAATACGAAAACTAATGATACATTTTAATTTTGAAATTTATTTATAATTTCTGTCAAAATTAACATATACAAAAAAAAAATAATAATTGTTTTGTCAGAGTTGCCCTTATACAGTGGCGGACAAAAAACACAAACTTCTAATTTTAAAAAAGTAATGTAATAAGTACATGTGCTTAGATTTTCCGAATGTAATAACATTAACAAGAATTTTTCTTTGACAAAAATATTATAGCGTGCGGTCAACAAAAATTCGTTCAACATGGCCCGATAACGATGGCCATTGAATTAACGATATGCTGAAAAATTACACAGTTATGCCTCTGAACCAAAATTCGCACCAAACAGTGACTCGTTTTGGGTGCATCGGCTTTTCAATGTATGCGTGCGGGTTTTCTGTGCCCCAAATGCGACAATTTTGATTGTTTACATACCCGCCAAGATTAATGAAATCGGCATCTTCTGTAACTCGATCGCAGGCCCACTTATCGAAGCATTGTTCAAGCGTACACACAACCATATTCGTTCAGCGGAAGGATAAAACGAATTATCTGTCAAATCAAACATGAGCTAAGTATTACCATTCACCTACCCCCCGGGGGCACATATATGGTCTTAATGGAGAGCTACTATGTAGACCTGTGCAGCTGGGGGAAAAAGGGAGCCCAGTCCCCTGAAGTCAGCAGGGGTACAACTGGAAACTCCACTTTATTTCCACGGGAATCAGTAAGCCGCAGAGTTCGTTATTTGTGTCCGGGGGAAAAACGGGAACCCACTCCCCTGAAGGCTAGCAGGGAGTCAACTGGAAGCTCCACGTTATTTCCACGGAAATCAGTAAAGCCCCAGAGTTAAGCTTTTTGGTTTTTTAGCATTTTAGTTGTTCTCTGACTGATTATTGAGGTTAGCCCCTATATGGGAGTATCGTGGTGGTTGTGGTTTCGCGGCCCCATAACAGTCTATGCTTATATGGTGGCCGGGTTTATTTCACCTTTAATAACACCTACCTGGTGAAATGTTCCCAGATCCAGTGAGCATGCTAGACATGTGTTCTGGACAGGAATTGGAAAGTCTCCAACTCTTAAGCAAGGAGTGATGATTTGCAGCCCTGCTCTGGAATCATCGAAGTTGCAACTAGAAAGTTCTGTTGCATAGAATTATAGCTTCGGCTTCCTAGGATGAGCATGACGTTCCAAATTATGCGGTGGTTTAGTCCACCATCTGATTAAGGCTTCATTACCAGGCACAGATGTAAATCTAATCACACAGTTGTTACCATTCACGAAAGAAGCACTATTTGAAAAAAAAAATTGTTAAATTGCGGACCCGTTATTATCTTTTAAAGATTTTATAATTGCAAATGCAAAAAAAATGCACTCGATGCTGCTTCTTTCATTCTTAAAAAAAGAAAAATAATAAAAATTACCGTTATATCTTTTCATAGTGTTATATACAGAATTATAAGACATTTTCGTTCCTCATGGTCGTTGGTTACAGGTACCAGGCAACAATCATCACTAGACGTTGTTATTCCAAGACGGGCTGTTGAAGGTGGTTTAAAATCTTATATGTCATGTCAAAAATAGACTCGCCAGGATTGATTTCGAAAAGGAAAACATTAATCGGACGCAACGTAATGAAAAACCCTACTTTCTCCGATGATACGAAGTTTAATTTTAACGGTTCCGATGGATTAAGGCTACGTTATGCAAAAGTTACTGTGAAATAGGGCGCAGAAAGTGTTTTGATCTGGGGAGGTTTTTCAGGATAAGGCATAGGCGCAATTCGTAGAATAAATGTAATAATTAATCATTTCGTTTATGGCATTTCCTTTAAAATGCCATTGCTTCCACTTGCTGAGCCGGAAACAAATTAATAAAAAATAGGAGTTCGTGCTTTAGTATTGCCCGATACTATACATGCATATCTGTCATTAAATTGTGCAATAAAATTCATCGTTTATTTGTCGTTTAAGGGGAAACTTTGAAAATATTACAAATTACAAAGAACTATTGGTTTTATTTTAACAAAATTTTTTATTAGATTTTTATCCTAAAATATTTTTTTATAATAATTTGGTTAAACTGATTGTTAGGTTAGCTGAATATGTCTTACGAAGAACTTTCTTAACCAAATGAGAATTAAGCCAACAACAATAATTTTATTTATCGCAGTTTTTCTTTACACTCTACTGTAAGAAATTTTAAACTGATTTTGTGGCTGCACCGCTGAACCGATAATTTATTTATTAAAATTTTAGGAAGTTTCCCTTAAGTTCATAAAAAACTTTCATCAGCTGTTTTTAAAAAGCCATTGATTTTTGTACATGATATTTTGTAGTGCTGCCATATTTTTTTCCCGGATAAATTTGGAAAAGTTAGATTTTATAGATATTGTTGTTAGTTCTCTCCGTCCATTCTGGCTTTTATAGATATTAGGTCTGTCTGCGTACTTTTCCAGTAGCAAATACTCAGTCAATAGAAGAACAATCTTACTCTGTCGGCTGAGAAAATCTGAAAAAGTACGCAGACAGTATCCAGTGAAATTTTGCAAGAAAACAGCTAATCGATGTGGCGCTTGCGTACGGAACGTTGGAACGTTTCTACCATGAAATAAAATGTTTTGTTTATTATAATTTATTATAAACATTAAAAATAAACATATTTGTAACTACTTACCTCTTCCATTGCTAAATTGCAATTTTTATTTTCACTTCACAACAATTATTTAATTCAACCTTTATATGAAAACAGCTGTTCTAAGTACTTGCAAGCAGAAATTTCTCCAGTAACATTTTGCAAGTTCTCTGACTTTCTTTATACAAATTTATAATTTTTTGTTAATAGTTTTAAGAAAATTACGAAAGAAAAATTATACATATTTGCTGTTTGTAATATTTAGGCCAAAAGTACTAAAAATATGCAACTGTGTGCATCATTGAATTTATAAACAATAAAAAATTAAATTTTATTGCAAATTGTGGTTTAAAATATGGAAAATATATTAAAATGTTTAAAGGCCCTTAAGTTATTAAACTCCAAGGTTGAGTCTAGTTCTTCAACGCTCTCACGAGTACTACAAAATAAAAATTCACATGGTAAAAAATTAAAAAATATTGAATATAAATGCTTATACCGGCGTGGTGCGAGAGAATATAGCCCATTCCACTGCCTGATTGAGCTTCGAGCCTCTTCATTTCCTTTCAGAAACGTTCCCGTAGTAACTTCCATCTGTGTTTGCACTCTGCAACTTTATATAATTCATACCAATATGAAAATGAAAAACGCAAAGAATATTTTTCAAGGTATTACTTACCAGGTAGTTAAGGAACAACTAGAAAAGTACGTGGAAACAACCAAATTATTATCAAAATATCAATCAGGATATAGGAAGAAATTCTCATGTGAGACAGCTGTAAATTATGTAATTAATAAGTGGAAGAAAGTAGAGAAAAATAAAAGTATTGTTGGATTATTTCTAGACTTTAGAAGAGCTTTTGAAACTATTGATAGAAATAAATATTTTGCTGCGAAAACTGTTTCATTACGGCATCAGAGACACAGAATTGAGATGGTTTCAATTATATCTAACGGGAAGGAAGCAAGTAACAAAAGTAAACGGCACAAGGTCGAGTCCGATTTTGAATGAATACAGCGTGCCTCAAGGATCATTTTTTGGGTGCATTACTATTCATAATATATATCAACGATATGCCAAGTGTATTGGAGAAATGCCAGATAATTCTTTATGCGGACGACACGCTAATTTCTGCAGAGGGCGAATCAGATCAGCAGTGCTATAACAACTTAAATTATGATATGGAGAATATAAAGAAGTGGCTAAATATGAACAATCTTAAATTAAATGAGACTAAAACCAAAATATTAGAAATAAATGCAAACACTAATACTGTTTTTAAGGTAAATGATCAAGTGATAGAAAAAGTTAGCGATGTAAAATATTTAGGAATGATTATTGATAAAGAACTAAAGTTTAACGCGCATATACACCATATTTGTAAAAAGATTGGAAAGAAAATAAGTTTTTTTCAGGAGAAGTTGAAACGGCGATAAACATTTACAACACAATAATTAAACCGCATTTTGAGTTCGGTTGCACGATTATATATTCATGCTGCACTAGACAACAAGTAGAGCGATTACAGAAACTGCAAAACATGGCCATGCGGATAATACTGAAATGCAATAGGTACACATCGATTAATTTCACGCTAAGTGCGCTGCAATGGTTGAACATAAGGCAGAAGATTGCAATCAACACAATAAATTTTATACGGAAAATGAGAACGGGTCAAGCACCAGAATATTTAACCGAACAAGTATCGTATGTAGGGGATGTTCAATCACATCAGCTAAGGAATAAAAGCAGCTTTAGGATTGAGCGGGTGACAACTACAGCAATGCAGAGGAATTTATTCTACAAGGGCTTACAACTTTACAATAATCTTCCGACCCATGTGAGGGATGAGCAGAACCCACATCAATTTAGAAAATATATAGCAAATTTTGTTAAATATAACTTATTGTGATGTATATGTACATATCTATAGATGTTTAAAAGAGTATTTTTCTGCTACTTCTTTCCATGCTCGTTCCTTTGATTTGTCGTTATAATAAAACGCGTATCTTTTGTCATATAAGCAATTTTTTCTTTGTACATTTTCTATTCAGATCGAATATTGTTTGCCCCTTCATTGGAATTTGTTTACTACTTTTTTTATCTATGCTAATTAGTATCTATAACACAATGCAAAATTAGCTGTTTCCGTACGGAATTTGCGATCTGTTTTGTACTTTGCTTAAGCAAATGTTATATGACGAAAAGTTTTAAGTACATTATAGTTTGCCACATATGTATGATTATTAGGTATTTGCACAGCTGCTTAAGTTCCCTTAAGCCAGTATATGCATAATATAATTAGGCCTTTTATTATCTATTAATTTTTTATTTATTGATTAAAAAAATGTTAAAATTAAAACACAAATAAAATTGATTTTCCGGATTTCCACTAGTTTGAGATTCGGCGATTTTGCCGGCCATTTTAAAACATTAATTCTGTTGCCAACTAACCACACATTTAGATGTGATTTTAGGGTCGTTAGGGTCCGCTTAAATAAACTTCCTAGTTAATGTTATAACAGTGCTTTCTTAGAAGGAGAAGAAGAAACTGTATAGACACTTTTTTTAAAATATACCCAGCTGGTAAATAGAGTAATAAAAATCAAATACTATATTATAAGCCATTTCACATTGGATTAATATTTGTGACGCACAACTATTGTTTTACCAATCATACTAGACTAATTATTCTAGCAAAAATTGTATACATATACACAGCTTTGTGTGTGTAGTGTTTTTTATTCATTTCACGTTTGTTTTTCGTTCGGTATACACCACAGTATACGCATTACAAAATAAATATGGCTGCATTAAGTGATGATGAAAAGTTTCTTTCTAATTTATTTTCTGTAAAATTATTTTTATTCTTATTCGAACTTTTTTATTTTAATTAAATAAAATTTTTTTTTTCAATTTGTTATTAAAAATTTATTTTTCCTGAAGAAGCTTTCCATAGGAAAGCAAAATATTGAAAAAAATATATCGTTAAAATTTAACTAAAAAGACTGTTTCAAAGATTAAAACATATTTACATAGGTAAAAAAGATAAAAAGAGATATCATAAAAACTATTTATCTACTTTTGAAATCATATTCATATTTATCTATGATATTCATATTAACACGACGATAGCCAACTGAAGACTAAAAATCGCTCTGCAAAAAAAAACACACAGACCTGTGTTTTATTAAATGCATGTTTGTGGTTTTATGGCGTTTTGTTCTCGTTGTGCGGTGTTGAAGCTGGTAGAAAAATTGTGCCAACCAAAAACTACCGCCCCCACACAAAATGCCAACAAACTGCCATGTTAGACCAGCACTACTAATCCAATGTGAACTGGCTCTATGAGTGTAATATATCTGCTAACATTTCGTTCTTTAGATTGTTAAAAATATATCGGCTCTCAAGAGGAAAAGAAAACTTAAGAAAGTCCTCCTTAGAGATGCCTTCAAAAGGTTGCAGAGGATACGAATATTAATTTGGTGCGTTAAAAAATGTGGCAAACAATTGTAGTTTTTTAAAAAACCTTCAAAGGCCTATAACTCGTAAAATATGGATGGCCGCCAATTTTTCTACTTATATTTCAGTTTTATATCACCCTGAATATTTTTTATGGGTGTAGTTTTGTTAAACTAATTTTTTTCTATAAGAATATTACACGCATATAGAGTAAATGAAAATCCTGTCATTAAAAAATTCCTAACAAATTCAACAAATTATTAACTGCTATCATTCAAATCAAAATTGCTTAAAATAATTAATTTTTGTTTGTTTTTTTTTTTTGTTTTTTGTTCCGAGACAAATTGTAATAGTGTTTTCAATTCGCTTTAACAGTTTTCGAAATCGCTAAATTTGCTAAACAAATCGTTAAATTGCTAACACTTGTATTGATTAATTAAGGGCAAAATTTTATTTTAGTTTTTGCTGAAAATAAAACTTTTTAAACTTTAAGGATGGTTGCGGTTAATTTAAAGAATATATTTGTTATAATTTTTGTTGTAAGCTATGGAGTGCATGCCTTTCTGTCTGCATCTGAAGATCCATATAAAATTCTTGGTGTAGACAGACATGCCAATACCCAGCAGATACGAAAGGCCTACAAAGAATTGGCCAAGGAGTGGCATCCAGATAAAAATAAAAATCCTGATGCTGAATTAAAGTTTGTGCAAATAAAACAGGCCTATGAGCTATTAAATGATGTTGATCGTCGTCGCCTGTATGACCAACATGGTGTCACTAGTGAAGATTCACATATGTTTCGACAGAAACACGACTACAGCCAGTATGGCAGGTATGCATCCGATCCATTAGAAGAATTCTTTGGGAAAAAGTTTTTCTTTGACCATGATATAAGTGTATATCACAAGCTGTCTATAACTACAAAATACTATGAACAGATTATATTGCCGAAAAGTCAGACGGTGCCGTATATTTTAATGTTCTATAATGACTGGTGCTTTAGATGTACCCACATGGTGGGATCGTTTAAAAAGCTGATTGAAATTTTAGAACCTTTGGGTATACAATTTGCTACAGTTAATGCTGCTCATGAGCAGCGTCTCTTTCGTATGGCTGGCTTAAGTGATTTGCCTAGCCTGGTGCTAGTTTTAAATGGGCACAATTATATTTTCCGCGAAACAACTTTGACCTCACAAAAGATGGTCGACTTTATAAGGAGAAAACTACCCAGCCGTGTTGGCACTACTGTCGACGATGATAATATTGATGCATTTTTAAATGGTTGGATGGACAACAAGGTGAGGGCCTTAATATTGGAACCAAGGAATCAGACCAGACTGAGATATTTAATAGCCGCATTTGCATTTCGCAGCCGAGTGGCTTTTGGTTTTGTGTATTTGGATAAGCCTAATTGTGCAGAAATAAAGAAACGCTTTCAAATACATCCAAAACTGGACACTTTGTTGTTGTTTAATGAATATGTAGAACGTCCTGTGGCTAGTGTGTCTATGTCTGAGATTCCAACTCAGACTCTTAATAGTATTATATCATCTAATCAATATTTAACACTACCCCGTTTATCATCTCAAGAGATATTAGAAGGTATTTGTCCGGCTGAATGGAATCGACCACGTAAACGTCTTTGTGTTGTTCTTATAACAGAAAATTCTGATGAACATAACTTTGCGCGTGGTGCTTTAAGAAATATTGCGTTGCAAAGCGGTTACAGCTTGGACAAAGTACGTTTTGCTTATATTTTCAAAGAAAAACAAATGGAATTCATTAATGCCATATCGAAGGGCTCCAACGATGATAAATTACTGCGCATTGTGGTTTTATGGCGTCGTGATACCTCACATATCAAATACGAATGGGTCAATGATGCCAATTTGGATTTACACAGTTCCGGTCATCAGACCTCAGATCATCTTATAAATCACACCAAACAACGTATTGATCATACAATACAAAAGTTGCTTAAAACTTCGGAGGCTTTGAGTTATGAGGCTTTTGTTAAAAACTTATTAGACGAGCATGCCCAAGGCTTTATACATGAATGGATAACTAAAGCATTATACTTTTATGAATATCTTATAGATTCCATAGAAGAGGAACATATCTTAGCCACATTGTCTTTATTGGGTACAATTGCATTTATGTTTGCCGTTGGCTATGTTATGGTCTACTTTGTGCGCTGCGAGGAAGAAAATCTTAAGGCCAAAGGACAAATTAATTCTAAGTTTGTGATTAAAGAAAATAAGCATGTACCCGAACTTAAACTACATGAGCTAAGGGCTGAGAAGTATAATGGCATGGTACGTTTACTTAAGCCTGGCTGCAGAACAATTATTTTGATAACGGATTTACAAACACGCACAAAACTAATACCACCCTTTCATAAGGCAGTATGGCCTTATAGGAGAAATAAAACTCTTATTTTCGGTCATATGTTAATCGAAAAGGGTCTGTCGTGGTATTCGGAATTGCTGCGATTGTCGTTGTGTGACACAAAGAATTTGCAAATAAATCCTAGAAACTGTATTGGTACGGTGATTGCTTTAAATGGTCATCGCAAGTATTTTTGCATGTATCATGCCAAACATCCCGAAACTACCAGGGGTGTTAAACGTATGGAAAAAATAACCAGACAATTGGTACGCACTGATGATCCAGAGAGTGGCACATTCTTTACGGTCGACAATTCAGATGATTCGGATGACAATGAACCAAAAATTCTTTTGGAAGAAAATCTCTTAGATGGTCTTAGCAACTGGTTAGATCGTTTATTTGAAGGCACCACACATCGATATTATATCAACTATTGGCCCGATTTTCCAACAAAATAAAAACGAATTGAATAAAAAGTACGAAAAATATTCATCGTTGGAATTAATTTGTCGTTTCTTTTTCTACATCACTTGAGAAAGAAGAAGAAGAAGCATGAAGTAAACAGGGAGAGTGAGTGATTGTTAAGCCAAAATGCCAAAACACAAAGATCAAATTTTATTTTGTTTTTAAATTGTTTTTGTTTAAAGAACTAAATAAATATTTCTGTAGAATGTATGTGAATAGAATTAATTTATTTAAACAACTGCACAATTAAAAGTTCAGCATTTTACTAAGAAAACATAAAATGTTCTTCAAATATATTTAAAAAACAAAAAATTTATAAAAAAATTTTAAATGTAAACTTTTTTGTGCGTTTTTTTTTTTAATTCTTTATTTCAATACTGCAGTTTATTGAACTTCTTTTTTTGTTTTATAATTTTAATTTTTTAGCGTAGCCTTTTTAATAAAAAATATTTTTTTTTTAATTTCCTCAAATTTGTTTTTCGCTCACTAAATTTTCAAAAGATGAAATATAAAAAACTTTTTTTTAAATATCAAGTTCCCCGCCAAATTTCTAAGTGAGAACGCAAATGTTTTTAATATTTATTTTAAAATCAATTTTAAGTTAAACAATTTTTAATCGGGCTTAGGTTCATGTTTTTTTTAATTAAGGAGTTTGCTACTATTGCTAAATTTTTAAAAATATTTTTTTATATCTTTAAAAATTTACACAGCATGTAAAAATAATCACATCACAAATAAGCCACATATTATTTATTTTTAAATATCGGTTAAAAAAACACAACTTTCTTCTTTAATAAAAATAATTAATTAATCATATGGTTAACTGAAATGAAAAGCCAAATAACTAACAACAAAATCTAAAATCCTGCCATAAAGAAAACAATTTTGACTTTTTTTGTTAATTGAATGCCGTTTTATTTTAGCTAACGATAAAACTTTGTTAATTATTTTTACTAATATATTTTAAATATCATATCAAACCAAATTTTAATAAAATAAATTATAACGATTTATTTTTCTTTTTTTCTCTCAAAAAAAATAAAAAAAAAGGACCGAGTAAAAAGATTAAAATTTAATAGAAATTATAAAAAAGTCGAATAAAACTGAAAATAATATCAAATAAAATAAATTTTTTAAATTCTTAAACCAAAACAAAAAATCATACCAAAGATCTTTTCTTTAGCCCATTATTTAAAAAAAATGTAATCTAAATTTATTACTATTTATTTGTTTTTTGTTATTTATTTATGTATAATTTTAGTCATAAAAAAAAATTTAAAATATTAAGAAATCAACAAATAAATAAAATATTAAATATTAAAAATTTGCGAAATTTTTCAACAGCCTTTAAATAATGAAATCATACAATAATGATTAATTAATTAACTTGTTCTATAGTATTAAGATTATTCTGAAATGATCAAATAAACGTTTTTAAAATCGTTTAATTAACTTTGTTTTAATTGGCATTCAAAATAGCCAACAACATAAATCAATTTAAATAAAAGAGACTGGGCACTGAAATGTTCACTTGGATCTTACAATGACAAGACAACAAGATTTAAAATTGAAGAAATGAATAGTAAATGAAAGATTACTGACAGTAGTTTTATTCAATGCAACAAAGACAAAAAGAGGCCGAGTAAAAATAACTGTTACATTAGTCCTGGGAAAGTGTGTGCTATTGCTATCGAGGCCAATTTATGACATACAGCATCAAAAAAAACTGGGCCGGCGCCCCAAGTCTAGTGGCTCATGGAGAACAATAGGATATCTAGCTCTATTGATTAGGAAACTGCTTGATTACCTTGCGTATCTTGGAAGCTGGCGCAAAATTAAGTCCGTTGGAGTTTTACCGTCTTTTAAGCTATTCCACTGAGATCAATACGATTTTGCTAGTGGGCTATCTGCCCTTTTGTCATCCCGCTTACCAATATAGTTTTCGCCAAAACATGATCCTTATTCTGAGACTTAGTCCAGTGTCCGCCTGAGCCAATTTTCGTAAGCCGCACATCTATTATGGACTCCTTTTTCTCCAATTTTGTGCGGTGCTTGTGCTTTACATTGCATGCCCATCTTGAAAGTGCATCAGCATTATCATGTTTTCCGCCTTTCCAATACTAGTTTCTCCCTAAGAAATTACGACTTCTAGGTTTTAACGGCAATTACCGTGATATGTGCGTATATTTTCCGACGGAGTTTAATTTATTTTTATTATTTTAAAAGCTGCGGTACTTTCTTTACGTTCAATATTCAGGGGTGTCTTAACATTGCGCCAGTTTATTATTTTTGTCCCATGTGTACATTGATAAAGTAAGCTATCATAAATTTTGCACCGATAATCAGTTCATCCACTATGTCAGCAACAATAAATACGTGATTTGCAATGATGTTTTCAATAGTCAGTAACATCCTGGCTCTTGCATTGACGTTATCTGATTCCCCAGTTGCGGTGTGCAGTCGCACAACGGTTTCACTACCTTTTTAACTAAATCGGGCCTTATTATAGACTAAGAAGCTCCTGTGTTTATGGTGAGAACATGGACGCAATGTGGGTTTTATTTCACTATTTTATCGTTACTACAATGGTATGTGCTCTAATGAAATTAGGGAACTTGTTTCCATTACTCGCACATTTTTTCGTTTAACACGTTTTTTGTTGAAGGTCCATTCATTTATGGTTGATGGGCCGTGAATCGCACTACACATTATTCGTGTTTTACCAGAACAGTCCGCATGTGGAATAAACTCCCTCCAGAGGTCTTTCCTCTAACTTTCAATGTAAGAAAGTATAAATCGAATCTCCACAAACACTACACCCTCTTTCCTTCTCCCGATAACCAAATTTCCTAGTTGTGGCACAATGCATTGCATGAGTAGGGATCATCCCCTAAGTGTTGATCCCAAAAAAATGAGAATATTTGCAATCCTAAAGCACATATTCAATTAAAATAATGGAATTTTAATATATCTGAATTGCTGTACACCTGCGTGGCATTGAATCAATTAAGTTAGATGTCGTTCCAAGCGATTTCTTTCATGATGGAAAGTTTATCTTTTTTTGCAGGCATCTTATTATATTGCACCGTCTACAAAATTCCATAGATTTTTCGATGAGATTAAGATCAGGTGATTGTGCTGGTCACTTTATTAACCTCACAAACCACTTTTACACACTGCCAATATATATATGTATATATATATATATATATATATATATATATATATATATTTACTTTAGAGGCATTTCCTTCTCTCCACATGGAGAGCATAATATGTCTCTTTAGATAAAACGATCCACTATGCCACTTATCTCATGCATTGGCCGAATCTATGGCTCAAAAAAAGCCGGACGAAAATGTTTCCTCCGTCGTGCTTCACAGCGCCACATGCTATACTTTTGGGATACACACTACCTTTACTACATCAGAAGCCCTTAGATTAAATTTTTATTTGTCAGAAAAGAGCACACTTTTCCGTTTAGCAGTAGTCCATTTGTCATGTTTCTTTGCCAAATCAAGCCTGGCTTGTGTATGCACAAGACGTTTTTTTTTTTCTTATTTATATTGCAAAGTCACCTTCCGCAGCTCGCCTGGATGCATGAATCTGACCGTAATGTTTAATTACAGCTAAGTTGCAATAGACTTTGCTAATACAAAGGTTTTCTGCGGCCGGCCACCTACTTAGACTTGTGGTAATTAAAGAAGCTGTAGAACAAAAACGGCTTTTAACTCAAGAAACAACGTTATGATGAGTGACAATTTATTTTACAATGCACGTCTCTGATTCTGGCTGCCATGCTGGCTGAATACTTGTTGCTGCCATTTCGAATAATCAATTTTGAAAAGATGTATGGCGGCCACAGACGGCTGTGGTGGCTTTAACTGATGAGAAGCTACTAATAGACAAGTGCAAATTTTCTTTATAAATTCTTCTCTAAATAAAGTTTTTTTATATGCAACGGCACTTCTTGTTATTAACATTTTTTAAAATCAAATAAAACAGTGAAAATTCAATGTTATGATGCGCTTTAGTTTTGTCGCTGCATTTGTACACTTGTTGTTGATAAAAACAAAAACAACGTTTACATGAATATAAAATATGAAGTAAATAAGTCCCAATTTACTGTACGATTTTTGTCGTTGCAATTTTTGTCGTTCTTTCTTTAAAGTTGCATTCGCGTATACATTTGACGATTTTGTATTCATATCCACACAAACTTCACATTTAAAATTACGAATTGTGGACAAAACGAATTGCAAGAGTACTTCCCCTATTCTTTCTACACCCCTTATTTAACCAATAAACTAAGAATTGCAGCGACAAAGATCATACAATGTAAATTGGGACTAAGTAAACTACCGTTCATTTGGGCTATTCACAGAACGCTCAAGTGAATTATTATAATTTAAGTCGAATAGGCCAAATCATATAAGTAAAATTCAATATAATCTATATATATATATATATATATATATATATATAAGTAGCATTGTGTTAGTAATTGATGTTCTCTGGAATGCGGGAACCGATTTTTTTTCTGCCAAGTTCATATAAAAGGTGACTTCAATACGGTCTCTGTATGTATATTGGTTATTAAGTTATAGCCATTTTAGTGAACACTGCATTCATACAAGTCTTACTGTATTTTTTAAATTGTGTGAAGTTGTTGCTTTTGCCGGAACGTTATTGTATGCAGTAGTGCCAACGTATTTTACGTGGAGTTCCAACGGCATAAGCAAGGATGACCATCAAAATTTATATTCAAGTGATACTTTGGGACGTTTTTATACTGTTCACCCAAATAACTCTGAGTGTTTTTATTTACGTTTGCTGTTAATAAACGTTCGTGGGCCAACATCATTTCAACAGTCAATGGAGTTTTGTGTACGACATATTGACAAGCGTGTCAACAGCTTAATTTGTTGGAAAATGATATTCATTGGGAACAAACACTTGCAGATGCAGCAGTTGTCGCTCATTATTATCAAATTCTTACTTTGTTTGCAATTATTTTGTCTGCCTGTTTTCCATCAATTCCATCTGAATTGTGGACAACATTTCAAGACTGTCTGTCGTAATCCTTCAATGGATTTCACGCCGGAAATTTACAATGAAGCATTGATTTGTATTGAAGATTTCTGTTTGGCGATTGCTAACAAGACATTATCACAATTGGAAATGCCATCACCTAATCGTGCAATGCATGACATTTTTGAGTTAGAACTGCAAAGTGAACAACAATACGATCGCAACGAATTAAATGCTTTTGCTCACGAAAATCTTTCGACATTGAATGCGAAGCAAAAACAATGCGAACGATATTATTATGAAGCAAGCTATCAATAGTGAAGCCGGTTGATTTTATTTCCTAGATGCACCAGGAGGCGCCGGAAAAATGTTTTTAAATTCATTGTTGTTGGCAACAATACGGTCCCAGAATAAATTTGGATTGGTGTCTTCTGGCATTGCAGCCCCTTTGTTAGATGGTGATCGGACAGTACATTCTGCTTTGAAATTGCCACAGAATTACCAGGTTAATGAAACTTCCATATGTAACGTTTCAAAAACATCTGGAACGGCAAGATTATTGAAACTTTGCAGTATCATTATTTGGGATGAATGCACTATGGCAAATAAGAAATCGGTTGAAGCTTTAGAAAGAACAATGAAAGATCTCCGAGATAATTCAGAATTGTTTGGTGGTGCGTTGATTTTATTGTCAGGCGATTTTAGGCAAACATTGCCCGTCACTCCTAGATCGACAGCTGCCGATGAAATTAACGTCTTCATATTTATGGAGATTTGTTAAAACATTGAAACTCACTGCCAACGTTCGTATTCAGTTGAACAATGATCCATCTGCTAAAAAGTTCTCTAAGCAATTGCTGAAAATTGGGAATGGTGCAATGCCTGTTGATGACATTGATAACATTGCCAAATGATTTTTGTCGTTTCGTACAGTCAAAAAAAGGTATTGATTGAATGTGCTTTCCCTAACATAGCACAAAAATATACATGGCATGCATGGTTAAGTGACGGAGCAATTTTATCGGCAAAGAACAAATTTGTTACGGAATTAAACATGGCTATACAATCAAAGATTCCTGGCGAATTGGTGTCATACAAATTTGTGGATACTGTTACCACTGAAGAAGATGTTGTGAATTATCCAACAGAATTTTTTAAATTCGAATGATTCCGTCTGATATGCCAACTGAATTGAAATGACTACAGTTTCCTGTTCGCCTTGCGTTTGCGGTTACCATAATAAGGCGCAAGGCCAATCCTTGGGAATTTGTGGAGTGTATTTAGAGTATCCAGTTTTCTCACATGGACAGTTGTATGTAGCCTGTTCGCGCATTGGAAAACCATCGGTTTTGTATATTTACACCGAAAATGGAAAAACAACAAATGTTGTTTACCACAGAGCATTACAATAAAAGCAATTTATCACTGATTTTAATGAATTCGAATTGATTTCTTATTTTCTTTTCTGCACTACGAAGTGTGCAGGGGGTTCGCTAGTAAATACATAAAAAAAATTAGCATCAATGTATTTTACAATTTTAGTTTAATTTATTTAAAATTGTAATTTAATTTAAAAAGTATTTTTGTCTGAGGTTTTCACCAACTCAACTTTTATTTTTATCACTAGTTAGTATTTTTAGGTTAGCTGAGTTGTTGAAAAATTTCTACTAACAGATGTTATATTCGATTCCGATTGCATTCTGATTTCCATTGAAATAATCTTCCATAGCCTATTTTCTAGACAAACCTTATTTTCTGATTTCAGAGAGAGCGTTTAGTCGAAAGAATAACTAACCCTTAAATTTATATTCTATATTCCTTCTAACTTTCTAATCACACAAATAATTTTCCTGCCTAAATCTAGAATTATACAACATGGATCCAGATTTTTTTATCATAAATTTTCTTCAAAAACAGTTTGAGCTTTTACAAGCCTAAAGGAAGAATAATTATCATATATGACCTAAGCTTGTTTGTATCTTTAAAAAGAATTCATAAAAGAAGAATTAAAAAATACGAAATAATTACATCAAATGCGGCCATTTTTTAAAAGTCGAAACTTATGGACGTGCTAATTTTAAAGAAGTTTTATTATAAACACAGCTGATATCTTAAAATAATTCAGCCAGGTGCAAGTTTTATTCATACATAAACAGCAGCGTATCATGTATTATCATGTATGGGACACCATTTAATTTCAATTGTGTTTCTATTTGTTGTTAAGAAATTAAAATGGCGGCCTATTAGATTATAAACGAAAGAAAATAAATGTCAAAACTAGTTCTTTTAAAGGAAAGCCCTTATTAAGTTTATTTTTTTTTTTATAAATTTTGAGTATATTTTATATGTCTGCTGGTACAGATGAGACATAACATTCCATGGAGGTACACTTAACCTTTAACCTCATTTTTATTATTTGTTTTTGAAGCAAACAAAATAATACAGTTAATAAGGAAATCTTTGTCTGATATTGCGGTTCCTGTTATGCATGCCTATGATAGACAAACAGACTTTGCAGTGAAAACAATAAGATTTCGTTAAAATAGCTTGTGTATGGATATATCGGGCTTTTCAACATGAAGGTTCTTTTTCAATTTTGATAACACCAGCAACATGATAGTTTTGACATTTAGTTTTTGACATATTCATAGTAGATGTATTGTTAATTATTACAATGAAAATTTTAGTTCTGTTAAATTTACATTTCATAAAATTCGTGATATTTTCGGACAACATAATCGTTCTTTTAAGACCGCTAATAAGAATTTGAGTCGACAGGCTCGATACGACACATCGCAGCCGTGAGCCATAGTGTTGAAGCAGATACAAATTTGTTAATTCCTCGACGTTTTCAACATTTGGGGTTATTTAAAACCACCGTATGGTGAATTTTGCGCAAGGAGTTGACTTTGAAGCCTTACAAGGTTCAACTGGTGCAGGAATTGAAGCCGACCGACCGTTCACATCGCCGGAGATTCGCTCAATTTATTCAGGAACAACCGGCTGGTTTTTTTGAAAAAATCAAGTTTTTCAGACGAAGCCCATTTTTACTGGTCACGATATATGAACAAGCAAAATTGCCGTAGTTGGGCTTATAAAAATGCTAGAGCGATTATTGAGAAGCCTATGCATTCTCCACCTGTTACTTTATGGTGCGATATGTGATCTGGCGTGATTATGCCGTTTTTTTTTTAAAGATGAGGCTGGAAAAGCGGTAACGGTCAATGGATCACAATATCGTGAGATGCGTGATAAGATTTACGTCGGTACCTAGCTATGTAAGCCATGACTCGGCGGTGTATCAAACCACCTGGGTGATATGTAGCATGCACCCGGGCCCTAGGATCGCGAAGCATAATTCTATGCAACAGGTCATTCCTAGTTGGAGCAGGACCGCTAACCCCCATTCCTTTCCTGAAGAGTTGGAGGCTATCCAATCCTAGTCCCGAACACAAGGCAAGACGCTCACTGGGTCCTGATCATTCGCCCTTTTTTCTCCTTCTTCAAATTCACGAGGGCCTGCAAAACCGCAACCACCACGAAGTGCCAACCTCAGTAATCAGTCAGAGAACAGCTAAAAGCTGAACTCTGGTTTTGGGCAATACACTGAGAGGTTAGTTAGCTAGGATGTGCGATAAGATTTACGATTTAAGAGTGATATGTAGCGTCAGCCTCGTCCTAGGAAGCCTTCGGGTTAGCAGGCCACTACCCTCACTCCTTGCTGAAGAGTTGGATACTATCCAACTCCTAGTCCAAAATACATGACAAGCATGCTCACTGGATGCGAATCAGTTATCCTGTGTTCTTGGTCAAAAGTGAATAATCATGGCCCCTTAAATTTTTCATGAGGGCCTGCGAAACCACAATCACCGCGATGCACCCGAAGAACTAACTTTAATAATCAGTCAGAGAACAGCTAAAAAGCTGAACTGTGGGGGCTTACTGATTCCCGTGGAAGTAACGTGGAGTTGTCCAGCTGGGTCCCTGCTAGCCTTTAGGGGACTGGGCTCCCTTTTAACCCCGGTGACACATGTAATTACGGTGAGATTTCATCAAGACACGCTAACAACACACTTTTGGCCTATTGTTGACGACGTGGATATCACTGACATGTGGTTTCAACAGGACTGTACCACTTTTCACACAGCCAATAAAACGATCGATTTATTGCAAACCAAATTTTCCGATCGCATAATTTTACTACAATTAGCAATTAAATGGTCAGCCAGATCGTGTGATCTGGATTATTTTTTTTAGGGCTTTATTAAGGACTGGGTCTATACGGAGCCAATCGAATCGATTTCAGCCTTAAAACTCAAAATCCGTGATGTGATTTAAACAATACCTTTATGTACTACACGTTTTTTGACTGTTTTAAATTAATTTCAGGAATATTTCAGTTAAAAATTTTGGAAAAATTTTGTTTGCATTGACAACTTATAGAATTAATTCCTATAAACGAGTTTTTTGTATAATTTTTTTTTTTAAATATTCGGCTATAATAACAACCGAACTTCGAAAAAGATATGGTAACCCAGTAAAATGAAAAAATGTCAACCTAAAATAAATATTGTATAAAAGCAACAACAATGCGGGAAACAATAAGAAAACAGAAAATGAAGAAAAGAGTAAAAGAATCTTAAATTTCTGTAGTCATAAATGAGAATTCGCAAAAAAACGTTGTGCTCGGATGAGGCAAGTAAATTCAGCGGCTGTTAGAAAAATTGATAAAAAGTCTTAATATTTGATACACACATATATTTAAATTACATTAAAATATACAAGAGTGAAGTAATTGATTTCCATGCATCAAAAGGAAAAAAAAATATTAAGAAAAGAAATTATGGATAAAAGAATGTGTCTTAATATGGTATAACATAACCATAGTTTTTTTGTTTTTGTTGTTTTTTTTTATTTGTTACAATTGAAAAAGAAATAGTGAGAGTGTAAAAAAACTGCTCTGCCGCCTGGTCTCAGCAGCAGAACGTATGTTGTGTTTGTCGCCTGTTTGTTGGCAGTTAAACATAATATGTAAAAAATCAAATATATAAACAATATTGCCAAAAATAAAGTGAGGTGTTGTTTAGAAGAAAAGAAGAAAATATGTATTCAAAATACAACAAATATTTCAATGAAATAAAGTAACATACCCACACACACATTTCAATTTATAGCTGTGTGAAATAGAAACGGAAACATACAACTGTATATTTGTTGTATTGTATGACGTTTAGTGTTGCCTAATTTCTACTTTGTGGCTATTTTGGATCTGTTTTGGCGTTTACAAGTTTATTAATCCATGAATTTACGTTATTTTGTTTGTAAGTACATATTGTTTTTTTTTTAACGTGGTCGTGTCCACCTCTATGGTTACAAAATATGTAGGTCAATTTTAAAAGACAAAAAGGAGTGATATTTTTACTAACGTACTTAATAATTACATGAACTCTGAAAATAGTGTTAAAGAAGTTGAAATTTAAATTGGAAAATGCCGTAAACAGAATGGTGTCATCATTCGTTCTTTTATTTTTTTGCATATGTGTGTGTGTGTGTGTGTGCATAAGCACCTACTTCGTGTGGAAGTAACACCCTTCATCCTACTCATGCCACGCCACCCTTTAAAAATATTTTCTAAATGTTTTTAGTATTTTGCTTTATGTTTGCATATCCTTTTTCTGTAATAAATATTTGGACAACACGTTGCATACAAATTTACAAGAAATAAATAAAAATCATCTGTTAAATTTATAAGTTTCAGTTAAGTTCGTACGTCTATTCCTCTATAGACATTTTTATACCAACGATGCTAACAAAATTTATACTTCAGGTTGGCAAATCCGTGTAGATTTTAATTGAATATTATATCGCCAATCTAAAAAACTTATGTTGTTTTAGAATATAAAGCCTGGCCAATCCAATATTCGTTTAGTTCATAATTTATTTTATGGACTAGAATGTTGCCATCATTTTTTCATTACCAACAATGGAAACTTAAAAATTTTTTCGTGTTTTCTTTCTTTTTTGCCATTTGTAGAAAGTTTTTTTTTTTTTTTTTAAGAAATTCTTGCATGCAAAATGTACCGGTTTTATGCAATTTTTAAAACAGTTAAAGACAGTGATGGGCGAACTACGGTCCGCGGGCCACATCCGGCCCACGAGAGGTTTCCATCAGGCCCGCCGAGCGTTTTTCAAAAAAAATTAATCACCTATTAAAAAATTATGCCCAAATAATAAATTTACATTATGTTTTAAAACAGATATAAATTGACAATTTTAGCAAAAATATGCGATGTTTTCATATTATATTGTGTTAAAACTGCGTAGTTTTCTGGGAAATATTGTACACACAAGACAACAACAACTTTCTTATACAATATTCCAAGAAGCAACATAAACATCATAAAACACTAACAACTAATGCAGAAAATTGAACGTATAACATAACAACAACTATTATATGTGAGATCTAGAAGATTCTTGAATATTCGAGACAACATGCGCAACAAATACAAAAGGGCCAGCGATGGATTAATCAGCAATCAGTAAAAGTGTAAATCTCGTGACGTAAAGAATAAATTGTGTAGTCATAATATAACCAAAAGCCTATTTGTCTTATCTGCCAAGAACCGGTAGCTGTTGTAAAAGATTATAATCTCGCTAGGCACTTTAATTCAAAACATCTTCTTGGGTCGAAGTACTATAAAATGACAGATGAAGACAAGAAAGTTCATTCAGAGGAATTGAAAAGAAAAATATTTAGTCAGCAAATGTTTCTTAAAAATCAAAGAAGTGTCCAGCGATCCTCCACGTTAGCTGGGCACATTGTTGCCTATAAAATAGCAAAAAACAAACCATTTTCTGAAGGAGAATTTATTAAGGATGTGTTAATTAGCATTGGAAAAGTATTATGTCCAGAAAAGGTAAAAGATTTCGAATCTATAGGGCTGTCACGTAGAACGGTCACAAAAAGAATTGAAGCGATTTCTTCTAATTTAACCAATCAACTCGTTGGACGTCTTAAAAAGTTTAAGTATTTTTCAGTCACTATGGACGAGAGTGTTGACAGGATTGATACAGCCCAACTTCTTATTTTTATCAGAGGAGTCGATGAAAACTTTGTAATAACCGAAGAACTTGCTTGTTTGAGATCCTTGAAAGGAAAGAGGACAGGAAAAATAATTTATGATGAATTTAGAGAGGGGATGGAATCTACTCTCTTAATG
This sequence comes from Trichopoda pennipes, assembly GCA_030448955.1. NCBI lineage: Eukaryota > Metazoa > Arthropoda > Insecta > Diptera > Tachinidae > Trichopoda > Trichopoda pennipes. Next base: position 6,365,905 of record JASKUP010000056.1, on the reverse strand, counting down.
TCCCAATTTCCAAATTAATTAATTTAACAACTGATGGACCACCTAACACGGTGGGAAAAAATACGGGGTTTGCAGGAATTTATAAAAGTCAGAATCCTGAAAGCGAAATAATTTTTTTACATTGTATAATCCACCAATATGTTCTTTGCAAGGCTGCCTTGGATATTAACCACGTACTTAATATTTATTATTTTAAAATAAATTAATACCATTCGAGCCCGTGGTTTGTTACATCGACAATTTCAACAGTTTTTTTTATCGGAAGTTGATGCAGAATTTTCAGATGTACTTTATTACACAAAGATCAGTTGTGGCTGAGTTGTGGGCATGCCTTCTCAAGAGTTTGGAGACTTCTCGAAGAAATTAAAGTTTTTCTAAAAACCAAAACTGAAATTTGGGATGAGTGGGAAATATTGGAGGATAAGAATTGGTGCACCGAGTTTGCTTTTTTCACGGATTTACTCGAACACTATAATAAACTGAACAAGAAGTTACAGGGAAGAAATCAATTTATAGATGAAACTTGGGGCAGTTTGAGATCCTTTAAAACTCAATTGTTTATATTTTCTAAATGTTTGGGAAAAAATTATTTGACTCATTTTCCAAGACTTAATTAATTCTTTGAGGCCTGTGAGTGAAGAGAAGTTAAAAGTCTTTTCACAATCTTTATTCAAACTGTATTCAGAATTTGAGGCCAGATTTGCTGACCTTAAAAAAATCCAACCATGTTTAGATATTTTTTCCATCTGATCTACAATTGGAAATTATAGAATTGCAATGTAATAATAATTTTAAACAGTTATTTTTAAATACAGATAAGCCTAATTTCTATAAATCCTTACCAAAAGATGAATTTCCAAAGCTAATTAATCATGCGCAGAAAATTATGGCAATGTTTGCTTCCTCATATTTAGGTGAACAGGCCTTTTCAGTAATGAAATGCAGACAGAAAAAATTCAATAAGAAACCGATTGTCAGATGAGGGTCTATTTAATTTATTAAAAGTCGCATCCTCCCAGCTGGAACCAAATTTTGAGGAAATTGTGTCAGGTCAGAAACAGATCCATGCTTCCCATACATCTGGAAAATCTTAAAATCATAATAAACCGCATCTTATAAAATTTTTATGTTGTTTTAAAATATTACGTTATATAACTAATAAATATATATCTCAAACCGAACTTTTAATTGAACAGCAACCCCATAATTTTTTAATGAATGACCCTCTATGTTTTTTTTTTAATTTAATGGCCCGGTGCAAGATTTTTTTTTAATTTATTGGCCCGCCACCCAAAAAGTTCGCCCATCACTGGTTAAAGAAAATATCACATCATATTTTTGTTAAAGGTTATAACATGTGATTCAAGGAGAGATACTTTTTTCAACAGCCTTTTTTTTTGACAGATCACATGTTAGTCGAGTCATGCTGCCATGTTTTTTTTTTTTTTTGTTTGTTTAGTATTGTTTGACATTTCATCGTGCAAAGACCTACGCGTGAACAACGTTTACAAATCGTTCAACTTTATTACAAAAATTCATGTTCAGTGAAGAATGTGTTTCGTAAACTTCGGTCAACTTATGGTCAACACAATCGGCCTACTGAGCGTACTATTCGCAACACCACCACCCATTTTGAGACCCAGCATTTAGTATTAAATAATATTCGACCGAATAAACTACTTCCAGCATGCAGTGAAAAAAATATAGCGACCGTAGCTTAGAGTGTACACGCGGCGCCGTTCGCAACTCGGACTGACCTATGCAACGACTTGGCGCCTGAAATTAAAGCTCTTGAACTCGGCGATTTATGGTTTCAAGAAGACGGCGCCACTTTCCACACATCGCATCAATCAATGGATTTATTGAGAGAACACTTCGGTGAGCCACCAAGATCGTGTGATATCACACAGTTAGACTTTTTTCTGTACGGATATATAAAGTGTAAAGTTTATGCGGACAATACCGCTTCGATTCAGGCCTTGTAGAATAACATCACGCGTGTCATTCGCCAGTTACCACTTGAAATGCTCGAACGAGTCATCGAAAATTGGACTCAACGGATGAACCATCTGAGATGTAGCCGCGGCCAACATTTAAAAGACATAATCTTCAAAAAATAAATGCCAAAGAAGGTTTTTTTAAATAATAATAAACATTCTCCATTACATTTGAATTTCCTATTTTTTTTTTTTTTTGCTTTAAAAAAGTGGGAAACTGGGAAATGAATCATCCATTATAATGCTTATTTGTTAATTTCAACTTTATAGTAGCAAAAGGAAACATGCCAAATGTTTTCTCTTTTGTATTGTTCTTAATTTAAATAAATTATAATAATTTAAGAAATTAATGATGTACAATACACAAAAAGAACAGGGTGCCAAGCAAAATTAAATTACTTACAATTTTTTTTTGTCACAGTTATTGTTTTTTTTTCTCTTTAACTCCTGTCTTTTTGACCTTCGGAATAACATTTAACAAGAATACTTTTAGACACTATTATATCTCCTAAAAACGTTATAATAATCAAGCCCATCAATCAGAATTATTTGGTAGGTTAGATAAACAATAAATTTGACATTGTAATCTGATATACAATTACAAAACTTAAAAAAATAAATAATTTATATTCTTACATACACACATATGCACATATAAAAGAAAAAAAAAAAGAAAAGAAAATAAATATTTTCAAAATTACATGTCCCTAAGTTGGATGAATCACCACTTCTTTTGTAATCTAACATTTACACGTGCAAATGAAAGTCCTACAATAAGATACGCTCGCACATTTTCAGATTTGTGTCTCAGTTAGTTAACAATGTTTCATGCCACACTCTATGAAACGCCTTGGATATATATTTACTTTCTCCGAAATGATGTATGGAGTTGTACCACTTTTCCGACAGGAAAGCGAGCAAATCGTAAAGCGCCCCCTACGGAAATCATACTGTCGGTCGCTAAATAAGCCGTTGCACTACAGGTACCTCACAAGATGAAAATCATACTTTTTCTCATTTTAAAAAGTGCAGAATAAATTGCAATTGGGCGGGATTGGCGCTACATTAGCAACACTTTGGAAGTTCACCGGCTTGATACAACTTGCTAAAAAGGGTTGCTAACGGACCCGCTAGCGTAGCGTCAAAGAGCACTGTTTCAAGACCAGTGCTGGTATACCATATGGCCCAGGAGACTTGATGACGTTGAGATCTGTTAGAACTCATAGTAACGGGTACTCTGACGAGCTCGAGCGGTGATTGACTAATTTCCGGCAAATAAGAATTATTTGCAAATATACCAGCCAAAAGTGTATATTTATAGCTTTTTTAATCTCCACATAAAAGTTTTACATAGTTATGAAGTGAAGTTCATGAAGATTTTTCTGTTTAATTTCTCTAATGAAAAGTAACTGTTCTCTACTATTCTCGCAAAAATATTGAGAGAAATGTCACAATGTAAATTAACCTACAATTTGCAAAATTGATCTTTAAAATTTTCATTTATCTTTCAATAAACTTTTCGCCTTTAATAACAACTTCTATTAAATTAAGCATTCAGTTGATGCATACAAATGTAGATTCCATTTAAAAATGTTATTTCTTTTATTATAAAACAAAAAAAAAAGTACTTTTTTCTTTTATAAAAAATGAACGTCAACTACGTCATTTCTATTGATTTCCAGCCAACAAACACTGATGCAAAAGCCAATTTAATTTATTGGTAATAAGATGTTGCAAGAAACATAATTATTGCACAATATTATAAAGTGTGTGTACAGTGTGTTTCAAAATATCATTGATTTTATATAACCATGAGTGAAAGCTCTATTAAAGTGAAATGAATATCGGAGGATTAGGGTTATCAAAACAAAATGCAAATCGGGATAAGAAAAATCTTATTTAGGGATAGGGAATATTTTTGGGGAAATTTTAAAAATTTTTAGGGATTTTGCCGGGATTTTTTATTTATTTATTTATTTTATTTCAATCTATCCACTTCCTGTACAACAAGATTGTGTCTTATATTTATAGTACAGGAACGTACAACATTATAATAGTATTCTTAAGATACAAAAAACAAAAAAAAAAAAACAGAAAAAATAAAAAATTATAAAATAGTTTAGGTGAAGTACTTATAAAGGGTGTTTTTTTAAGCCCGATAGAACTTGAAATTGTAAAAAATAACACAAAAAATTAAATTGTAATCAAAATTTCTTTTTTATTCGAAGGATCAATACGTGACATTAACATTTGAAAATGATTTCGGGCATATGGGCACCGCGGCTGTTCTTGACGAAGCGCATTCTGGACGTCCAATTTTGGGCCACTTTTTCGAGCACTGCTGGGCGTATGTCACGAATAACACGAACAATGCTGTCCTCCAAGACGTCAATTGTTGCTGGTTTATCAGCATAAACCAGTGACTTCACGTAGCCTCACAGGAAATAGTCGAGTGGTGTCAAATCGCACGACCTTGGAAGCCAATTGACAGGTCCATTTCTCGAAATCAACTTATCGATAAATTTTGATTTCAATAAGTCGATGGTTGCGTTCGCTGTATGGCACGTAGCAGCGCCATCCTGTTGAAACCACATCTCGTCCGGCTCAATGTCATCCATATTTTCAAACAAAAAATCATTGATCATGGTGCGGTAACGATCTCCATTGACCGTAACGCGAGCTCCGGCCTCATTTTTGAAGAAATAAGGTCCGATGATGCCACCAGCGTGAAAACCGCACCAAACGGTGCATTTTTCTGGATGTAATGGAGTCTGTAGGGTCTGTTGTGGATTGGTCTCACTCCATATGCGGCAATTTTGCTTATTAACAAACCCGTTAAGCCAAAAATGCGCCTCATCGCTGAACACAATTTTGCGATAAAACAACGGGTCAGTTGCCAACTGCTCTAGAGCCCAATCGGCGAAAGAACGACGCATATAATGGTCTCGTGGCTTCAATTCCTGCACCAGCTGGATCTTATACGGGTGTAGGCCGAGATCTTTCCACAAAATTTTCCACGTAGTGGACGGACAGAGCCCCAATTCCTGCGACCGACGACGAATTGATAAATTTGGATCTTCTTCCCCACTTTCGTTTACAGCGGCGATATTCTCTTCAGTACGCACATTCCTTCGACGTGTTGGTGTTATTGCATCCTCTAGAGAGTATGTGGTACGAAATCTATCGACAGTTCGACGAATGGCTTGTTCAGATGCACGATTATGAACGCCATAAAAATGACGAAGTCGTCTATAAGTTGCGCGAATCGACGACTGATTTTCAAAGTAAATTTGGATAATTTCGTAGCGTTGTTCAAGCGAGAGTCTATTCATGATGATTTGTCAGAGTATACTGAAACAAATAAAAAAAAATGTTTCATCAAAATTTCATTTTTTGTGTTACTTTTTTACAATTTAAAGTTCTATCTACCTTAAAAAAACACCTTTTATAAAAATTTCCTAAAATTGTTAGCATTGCTATTCATTTGCTGACTTAGTGGAAGACTATTCCAGAGACGAGCGGCATTAATATAAAATTGCCATTCGGATACGAGGCAGTGATGACGAGGCAAAATAATATTTTTGTGCCTTGGAGATAGGAAGAAACATATTTTTTCAAACAAATATTTGGGCGTTCTTGTCACAATTATTTTATGTAAAAACAAAAGGGTACGAACCTTTATTAGTCCCTGAAAAGAGATTCCAAGAAGATTGTTGGAGACATGTGATATATGATCAAATCTTCTGAGTCCATAGGCATATCTTACGTTATTATTGAACATAACTTTAAGTTTGTTCATACTGACTGAGTCACTGCATCCAAACAATTCACATCCATAGGTTAAGGCGGGTATAAGATTAATTCTAGCAAGCAAGATTCGTATCCTTAAAGGTGTAAAATATTGTGTTGACCGCAGTGCTCGGAGCTTTATAAACAATTGACCTACCAGCATATTCACATGATCAGTCCATGCACAGAAAAAAAAACACGTTGTTGTCGTGACAAATACTTTTTTAAGTTGAACGATTTCTATTTGCCGCAAATAAAAAGTAGTTGATTCAAATACTTTTTTATTTGCCCTAAAAACCTTCGCCAAATGCACTGTATTTATCGTAACAGCAAAGTTGCAGTTGGCAAAAACCAACAGCAAAATTAGTTGATCCAAATTGGATTTTCGTAAAATTAAATGTTATTGTATTTGAAAACGTGTGCCAAATACAATTTAGTAAAGCCAAATAGTTTTTATTTGTGACAAAATGAAAAGATTATTTACGCCAAATGCGGATTGCTGTTGCAAAAACAATAGGTTTGCATATCCAAATACAATTCGCAGTTAATTATTTTGTTTTTGTTGTTGTTTGAGCGCTGGCACCTGTTAGTTGCATTTAGTTTGTCATAGTAAATACACGTGGAAGACAAAATGGAAGATCAACAAAATGTAATGCAATTTTTTCAACCAAGTGTTTTAGAATTAGAAATATTTGTTTTGGTAAAGACTTGGGGTTTAAGTGATGATAGTATTTTAAATTTAGTAGAATGTGGTGTAAACACATACGAAAAATTGAGAATGATGGAACGTAGTGACATCAATGAAATTTTTAATACAAGAAACCTAATTGGAGAAAAAAATTCTTTTTCGGTATAACCTAAATAAGTGGCGTGTGGAAAACAAGGTAAGTAATTTAGGGAGTGTGTTACAAATATATATGTAAAGAATTTAGTTCTTAAAACATTACATAAGCATATTTTCCGTAAATTTGCTTTATATAATTTAATAGCAACAAGATCAACAACATGTAGGTACAACCCAACCACGCACAAAAAAAGCAGTTGTGACAAATACTTTCTGCAGTTGTATAATTTGTATTTGTCGCAGAGAAAACATTGTTGAGTCAAATAATGTTGTATTTGCCAAAACATATTTTATTCTTACCTTGTTTGTTTTTATTAGAAAGAAAAACATTCTAATTTCGAATTGATTTTGTTTCAGCACGAACCATTATCATGCGGTGTATCTGCTCGAACTATTTTAAGTACAACCAGTACCCAGGAATGGGTCCATTCTTCAGACTTTAATTTAATGTAAAGGAAATATTAGAAAAAACAGTTGATGGAAAAGATATTATTTCAAAGTATACTGCTGTAAATTCACTAAGCGAGCTGGATCAAACTTCGGTAGTTCGAATAATTATAGACCACTGTATTTTCCACAACATTAAATTGTATGGCAAATCTATGGAAAATATAGCAATGTCCATAACAAAACTTTTCCCAACCGAATGCGAAACAACATATTATGTACCACGATCTAAAAAGAAGAACGCTTCTGGTAAATTGTACGACCGGTACTACAACCAAACAAATAAAAGAAAAAATGTTGAAACTTCAGCTTCAGAACAATTATATAAAACTAATCAAGCCGATGACAGTCCTTTGGAAGACAGTGAATTCGAGGCAAAAAAAAAAAAAATTGGTTGGCACACAATTTTCCCGCTGCTATTCAATCTCATTGGAATAAAATAATAAGGTTATTTATTTATTCCACCATGATTATATAAAATGTTTTTAAACACACATTTATGTATGTACATATCGCACTCGTTCCACAATACTGTATTAACTCAAAAAACTCAAAGTTTTCAGGAGAGACAAAAAACTTTTTTCTCGATGCTTACGAAAATTTTCATAAGCAAAATTTGGCAATATTTCGAAAAACCATCAATTATTGTATTGCGCGGCATTAACTTTTTATTTGCTCATTGTCCGCAGATGAAAAAGGGATTTTTTAGTTACTATCATTTTCTTGAATTATTTTTGTTTATAAGAAGTAAATATTTTGGGTTATGTTTTTTTACATGAAATCTATTGCTGACTTTAATAAATTTTTAATAAAACAGATAAAAATGAAAAAAAGGTAAACCAAGTTTTTAAAGCTAAATATGAATGCTAAAACCGCTAGAAAATGTTTAAAGTATATATTTTATTAAATTAATTCCCTATTAAGTTTTTATAGTATAATTCGTAATACTTTTTAGGGATTATGTTTTTCTTGACTATGTCCATAATATTCCTTTTTTTATTGTCGGACAACGGCACCTTTTCCGAATAAACACAAGGTAACCTGAAATAATTACAAACAAGTAAGTTTGGTATTAGAATTGGGAAAATGAGTTTAGAACTTACTCCAGATTGCTCCAATAATTTTTAGATTTCAAATTATCTTTCTGTACAAAAACTTTTAAACAGTCTTCATCCTTATAAGAAGTTTTGTAAAAAAAAATGAATTCAGGTTGTCCTTTTCGGATAATGTTAATACTATGCCAATTTATTTTTTCACGCTCCTCATTTACTACGAAATTTTTGCCCCACAGTTCCTGTAAGACTTTTAGATCATAACAATCTTTATGAGACAATTCGTGAACTGTATATGGCATTCCAGTCTTTTTAGCTGTGGCTATTAGAGCCGTATATACACTTGGCGTATATACTGGTTTGCTGACTAGATGCCTTTTTACCTGCTGCTCAATTACGCTGTGGACATTATCACCCTCGTTTTGAGAATGACCTTGAATTAGATAATTATGTGTTATACTTCTTAAGTTATATATTTGTGCTGCATAAAAATACATGGAGAGCAAGTAAGAAGCTAAGAACAAATTCTTTTGCTGTCCACAGCAATTGTCAGAATAAAAAATTAAGTCCAACTCCTGAGCGTTATCTAATTTTGCCACCAAATTTTTGATATATTGAAGTACGCAACTCCCAATTTGATTTGTTTCACGTTTTCCTTCTACTTCCGTCCAGAAAAAGCATTCGACATGTTTTGCTTTGAGATCACTGACCGTAAAATTATAGCAATTTATTTTGCTTTTATAATAAAAGCTTGATGTCAATCCTTTTGGAAGTGGAAGAACTGCTTGCACATCGTAAACAACTGCAAAGTGTCATTAAAATTATTTCATCACAACAGTAATAACTCAATAAAGAAAGAGTTGTTTCATGAAAACAGCAACAACTCAAAGAAAAACTTAAGCATTATTTCATGAAAACAATCATATTTCGTATTTAAACAAAAAATTTTTACTTAACCTAAATCAATTAAACAGTTGCATTTCAAAATACTGCCTGACCAAAAGAAATTTTTATTATAAGAATAACATCTTTACTCAAAATCAGGGTTCAGAATTTTTCATTTATGAACACTCAAAAATCAAAATTCGTGATATTTTTCATAAATGAGAAATCTAAAATTTTATATTTATTTTTCACACTCATAAACGAACAACAAAAAATGTTCTGGTTATTTTCATACATGAATGCGAACAACAAGAATTATTAGTCTTATTCATATGTGATAAATGATAAATTAGCTACTTCTCATTAATGTTATTTTTCATAAATGTAAATGTTCATTTATGAACGTTGAAATTTTATAAAATTTCTCATAAATGAACATGAAAAAATTTTCTACCTACGATTGCAGTTTACCGTAAAATGTAGTAAAAACACATGGGTACATATTAACTCAAAATACAATATTGCAATATATTCTAAAAGAAATAAAAAAAATATTTTTTTCTGCATACGTCCACAATTGCGCATTATCAAATATGTGCGTTTATGTACGCGAATGCTTAACGCACATATTTTTACCACCTTTTCATTTATGAAAAATTATCAAAATTGTAAATATTCAAAAATGAACACTTGTGTGTTTCTCATATTTTCACTTATGGATAGAAAGAAAAAAAAATAAATCGTCACATTCACAAATGAGAAAACACAAAATAATTTGTAGTCTCTCACACATGTATGAGAAGAAGCGGCTAAAAAATGACATGTACATATTCATACATGTATGAACAGTGAGTGAATACTTCGCTACTCTGCTCAAAATACTACTCTTTATACGAAAAAATAATTATTTGCTAAGACCAATACTTCAAACAACTCAAAATAATTTTGTTTTCTTGATTCACAGAAATAACCGATTTTTGCAAGAAAAAGGTCACAATAAGTAATTCAATTAAAAAAGATTAGTCAGAAGTGTTATGTATTGTTTTTTGCAAAAAAGATAAAATAAAAAAATTTTGAGTTAATACAGTATTGTTGAACGAGTGCGATATGTCAAATTTTCTAAATTTTACAGCTTTGACTAATATAAAAAACGAATTTATTGAATTGTCCAACTATGTATTATATTTATATATAAATATAGTTTAAACTAAGTTATCCTTTTTTTATTTTATTAATGAAAAATATTTAATATTATTACATTTTGTCTTATTTATGAATAAATTTTTTTGTTAAAAATAAAAAACAAACCCGTTTTTCAATTTGCTAAATTGTATTTGGGACAACGACAATTGCATTTGAAATTACACATTTTGTATTTGGTGAATTGTATTTGGGGCAAAGACAATTGCATTTGTCAACACGGTTTTTGTATTTGGCGAATTGTATTTGAATTAACAGCATATTTGTAGTTGCAACAAATAGCAACTGCTATTGGAAACGATTTGAATGTAAATTCTATTTGCGGTAAGGTTAAAATCATTTGTCATTACTACGTTTTTTTTTTCTGTGCGTTAATCTATTATTAAATACTATACCGAGGTTTTTAGCAGATTTTCTCACTGTTCAATACAATATCATGTGACAGTACAGGCTGCAAACCTCTTTTATATATAACGATGCATTTCGACTTAGATGGATTCAAGTAGAGCCCATTTGCATTTGCCCAAAGGTAAATTCTATTTAGATCATCGTTTAAGGAGGATATGCTGGAGTCAATATCCGGAACAGAACTACTGTATACTGCAGCTAGAGAGTTGTTTGGGCAGATCATTCACATAGAGTGAAAATAGTAGCGGTCCCAGAATGGAACCTTGTGGCACTCCTCTAGTAAGATGTAAGCTATCCGATCAAACATTATTCACCAACACCGATTGCATTCGATTCGATAGATATGAGGAGACAAGTTTAACTCACAGGTCAGAAAAACGAAAAAAGAGTTTTAATTTTATTGCCATCATTTCATGATTGACCGTGTCAAATGCCTTGGAGTGGTCAAGGAGTACTAAGAAATTGTTATCTCCTCTATCCAACCCTTGCCGTAAATTCTCACTAACACACGCAAGTGCCGTAACACATCCATGGCTCTCTCGAAAACCTGATTGCATGGGAGACAATAAATCGTTGGAATTAACATAATTATATATCTGTCTAAACAGAAGTTTCTCCATTACTTTTGAAAGAAAACATAATATCGCAATCGGATTTCTTTTTTTTTTTATTATTTTTTAATATTTTTGCAATCTTTCAGTATGGCAACAAGAGTATTGCGTAAGATAAAATTATTCAAATATTTTATTTTATTTTTCTTGCTTTTAACATTTAATAAAGTTATGTTAAGAGTGTGAAGACAATTTTAAAACATTTTCCATCGAATCGAATTTTAAAAGATATCTTTAATATATTAGAGGATAATGGTAACTTTGTTGTCTTTACTCACTGATGATTCAAGTAATTAATTTGCCCATCAATCAATAATGCTCGAGAAACGGTAGTTCCCGATTTGCCTTAACGTATCACCTCCGGATTAAGGGACGGATACCCCTCTAAAGATATAACACCTTGTTCATGCCAGCAACAGACATAATAAGCTCATACCCAACGGGCGCACCATATGCAGTACATGCAACAAACAGAACAATTATAAACAATTATGAGCGGCTGCACTGGTTAAGCCGTCTTTTCGCAAACAAAAGATCTTGAGTTCGCTGGAGACGCAGAATAAATAGAATCAATAATTGTCGGTTGCAGTGTTGGCATTAATTAGGCGCTTGGTTAATAAGCAGATCTCGCACACTACAAATATAACGAAAATTATGTGGCTCCAGCATGCAGCTGCATTTGTTCAGGCGCCTTTTTGTAAACGGAGCCCCAGGGAAAAAAGTCTTAACAATGTGTTACCGTTGTGGCTTCTTTATATTACCAGAATCCTAAAAAAATTTGTAGACGTAGTAGTTAATTTGCCTGTTTTGGAAACAAAAGTGTTAAGTTCGAATCCCATCGCTGTCGCAGATTCAAAAGTAAAATTGGGCATTTATTATTGAAATTAGAAAAACCACTAAATATAATTTAACGATAAAAATTTATTGCAACTTAAAATTTAAGAACTTCTTAAGCCACAATTATTTAACCATTAAGCCAGGATTCAAGAAATTTCTTTTAATTTTATTTCTAACTCAAGTTCTACTTGTTGATGATGTTACTGATCCAGTTGATGTAGAATTCATTTTCGTACTAAATAAAATATTATAATTCATTTTCTCTTATCTTTCACTAAACATGAGATCAACCACTTAAAATTGTTTACAAATGACTTATTCTTGATTACACAGCTTACTTTTGTCATTAATAATCACAAGTGATCCATCCATTCATGAAAATGTCGTAAGTTGTTGCCAAAAAAAAAAACTAAATTAAACTATTGCCAAAAAAATATTAAAAAAAAGTAAAACAAAGAAATCTTATAACATATGTGAGACTTTACTTTAAATATCCCACTGTGCATTAGTTGTAGTAAAGTTATTAAAATGTTTTTACGGTTGCACATTCTGTCGAGTTGTTACAAAAGATAATTTCAAAATATTTTTAAAATCAAAACAAATGTTTTTTTTTGTTTTGTTTTTTTTTTGTTGTTGTTGTAATACGAGCTCAGTTTAATAATTCCTTTAATTTTGTAATTTCATTAACTGTTTGTTATGTATCGGGTTTTTCACCAAAAAGTTTATTTTTAAAATTGTGGCAACGCCAAAAACATGATATTTTTGACATTTAGTTTTTTGATGTATTCGTGACTTTGACCACATAGCGCAGCATACAGTGACACGTTGAGCATGCAAAGGCTTCTCAATAATTGCTCAAGGATTTTCAGAAGCCCAAATGCGACAATTTTGCTTGTTGACATACCCTGACAAAGAAAAACAAGTCGGTTGTTCCTAAATAAATTAAGCGAGTCTACGGCGATAGCGTGACCCATTAAGCGTCATCTTCGAAACAAAACGGCCCAATCACGCCTCCAGACCACATAGTGCGCCATATAGTGACACGTTGAACATTAAAGGCTTCTTAATAATCGCTCTACGATTTTCAGTATCCCGAATGCGGCAATTTGGCTTGTTGACATATTCTGACAAGTGAAAATGAGCTTTGTTTGAAAAACTATTTTTTTTAGAAAAACCTGCCGGTTGTTTCTGAGTGAATTCAGCAAATTTACGGCGATATGAATGGTCGGTGGCCTTCAATTTCTTCACCAGTTAAACTTTGAAAGGCTTCAAACTGACAAGCTTGGATCTGCTTCAACACTGTGGCTCACGGCTGGGATGTTTTCAGTTGAACGACCCGGTCGAACACGCGTCGGTGTTCGCACCTTTTCTATCGAGCCTGTTGACTCAAATATAACGACCGACTTCTTAATAGCGGTCTCAGAAGGACGATTTTGATTTTTTTTAATGCGATTTACGTGCGAAAATGAATTTATTGTAACAATTGACAATGCATCAATGCATTGAAAACACCGATGATTCCTGAACGACTTGAATATTTCACAGATATGAAGTGTGTGAAGTTAGCTCCGAAAGTTAGCTTCGTTTTGCCAACGCTGTTATAGTTTACATACCTCTTGCTCATGAAATGTTAAGTTAACAGAGTTGAATTATTTTAACATTTTGGTGCGAAAATGAAATAAATAATATAAGAAGCAAATATATTTGTAAAAATTTTAACTTTAATATAACCTGTACCGTTCTGAAATTTACAATGTCATGGCTTTCGCCCCCTATAGTCCGCTAAACCGCACCTTTCCAATTTTGACCCATTTTTGGGAATTTTTGAAATGCCCATATGGCAAAATGCATATTTTCATATTTTTCGGAATTCTATCACTAAAAACCTATACAAATTCTGAATATAACCTCTACAGTTCTTAATTCTACAATGCCATGGCTTTCGCCCCCTATAGTCCGCTAAATCGCACCTTTCCAGTTTTAACCCATTTTTGGGCATTTTTAAATGCCCATATGGCAAAATGCATATTTTCACATTTTTCTGAATTCTATCACTAAAAACCTATACAAATTATAAATATAACCTCTACAGTTCTGAAATCTGCAATGCCATGGCTTTCGCCGCCTATAGTCCGCTAAGCCGCACCTTTCCAATTTTGACCCATTTTTGGGCATTTTTAAAATGCCCATATGGCAAAATGCATATTTTCATATTTTTCGGAATTTTATTACTAAAAACCTATACAAATTCTGAATATAACCTCTACAGTTCTGAAATCTGCAATGCCATGGCTTTCGCCCCCTATTGTCCGCTAAGCCGCACCTTTCCAATTTTGACCCATTTTTGGGAATTTTTGAAATGCCCATTGGGCAAAATGCATATTTTCACATTTTTCTGAATTCTATTACTAAAAACCTATACAAATTCTGAATATAACCTCTACAGTTCTGAAATCTACAATGCCATGGCTTTCGCCCCCTATAGTACGCTAACCCGCACCTTTTAATTTTGACCCATTTTTGGGCATTTTTGAAATGTCTGTACAATACTGTACAGAAAAAAAAAATGCAAGCATTTTCCACTCTCTTTTTCTTAAATTGTTTAATTTTGACTTTTTTCGTTTGTTATGAATAAATAAAGTTAAAATTTTTACAAATTTATTTGCTTTTTATATTATTTATTTCATTTTCGCACCAAAATGTTAAAATAATTCAACTCTGTTAACTTAACATTTCATGAGCAAGAGGTATGTAAACTATAACAGCGTTGGCAAAACGAAGCTTACAGATATGCTGTAGGGGAAATTAATATTAACGCTTTTTCCTTATTCTGTTACTTAAAATCCTGTTGCTGCATATAAGTTTTCACTCCTGGCAGTGCGACCTACCTTTGACCTATTTTCGACTGACTGCATACAAAAAGAAATCAAATGCATGCAATTTTTCTATTTGTTTTCTAAAATTGTATGTTTTGATATCTACGCTTTTTATATCTCTTTTTCTTAATTTCGCACAGAAATGTTAAAATAATTCAATCTGTTAACTTAACATTAATGTTAAATGAAAGATAACAGGGTTTTCAAAAAGAGGTTAATAAAAATGACCCTTAAGACCAGTGATGGGCGAACTTTTTGGGTGGCGGGCCAATAAATTCAAAAAAATCTTGCGGCGGGTCATTGAATTAAAAAAAATCGTGCGGCGGGCCATTAAACTAAAAAAAATCTTGCGGCGGGTCATTAAATTAAAAAATAGATAGAGGGTCATTCATTAAAAAATTATGGGGTTGCTGTTCAATTAAAAGTTTGGTTTATGACTTGACATAATTTCGTCAAAATCTGGTTACAGCTGGGAGGATACGACTTTTAATAAATTAAATAGACTCTCGTCTGACAATCGGTTTCTTATTGAATTTTTTCTGTCTGCATTTCATTACTGAAAAGGCCTGTTCACCTAAATATGAGGAAGCAAACATTGCCATAATTTTCTGCGCATGATTAATTAGCTTTGGAAATTCATCTTTTGGTAAAGATTTATAGAAATTAAGCTTAACTGTATTTAAAAATAGCCGTTTTAAATTATTATTACATTGCAATTCTATAATTTCCAATTGTAGATTAGATGGAACATTCTCAGGATTAACTTTAAAAGGCATTGAAAAAATATCTAAATATGGTTGGATTTTTTTAAAGTCAGCAAATCTGGCCTCAAATTCTGAATACAGTTTGAATAAAGATTGTGAAAAGATTTTTAACTTCTCTTCACTCGCAGGCCTCAAAGAATTAAGTCTTGGAAAATGAGTCAAATCATTTTTTCCCAAGCATTTAGAAAATATAAACAATTAAGTTTTAAAAGACCTCAAACTGCCTCAAGTTTCATCTATAAATTGATTTCTGCCCTGTAACTTCTTGTTCAGTTTATTATAGTGCTCGAGTAAATCCGTGAAAAAAGCAAACTCGATGCACCAATTCTCCAATCCAATCCTCCAATATTTCCCACTCATCCCAAATTTCAGTTTCGGTTTTTAGAGAAACTTTAATTTCTTCGAGAAGACTTCAAACTCTCGAAACAACTCAGCCACCTGATCTTTGTGTATTAAAGTACATCTGAAAATTCTGCATCAACTTCCGATAAAAACTCTTGAAATTGTCGATGTAACAAACCACTGTGGCTCGAATGGTATTAATTAGTTTTAAAATAATAAATATTAAGTACGTGGTTAATATCCAAGGCAGCCTTGCAAACGTCATCCTGGTGGATTATACAATGTAAAAAAATTGTTTCGCTTTCAGGATTCTGACTTTTATAAAAATCCTGCAAACCCCGTATTTTTCCCCACAATGTTAGGTGCTCCATCAGTTGTTAAATTATTTAATTTGGAAATTGGGGCATGAAGAGATTAGATTCCATCCCCTCTTTAAATTCATCATAAATTATTTTTCCTGTCGTCTTTCCTTTCAAAGATCTCAAACAAGCAAGTTCTTCGGTTATTACAAAGTTTTCATCGACTCCTCTGATAAAAATAAGAAGTTGGGCTGTATCACTCCTGTCAACACTTTCGGCCATAGTGACTGACAAATACTTAAACTTTTTAAAACGTCCGTCAAGTTGATTGGTTAAATTAGAAGAAATCGCTTCAATTCTTTTTGTGACCGTTCTACGTGACAGCCCTATAGATTCGAAATCGTTTACCTTTTCTGGGCATAATACTTTTCCAATGCCAATTAACACATCCTTAATACATTCTCCTTCAGAAAATGGTTTGTTACTTTTTGCTATTTTATAGGCAACAAACAATGTAACCAGCTTACGTGGAGGATCCCTGGACACGATATTTTTCTTTTCAATTCCTCTGAATGAACTGTCTTGTCTTCATCTGTCATTTTATAGTACTTCGACCCAAGAAGATGTTTTGAATTAAAGTACCTAGCGAGATTATAATCTTTTACAACAGCTACCGGTTCTTGGCAGATAAGACAAATAGGTTTTTGGTTATATTCCATAAAGAAGTACTTTCATGTCCACTCTTCTTGAAATACTCGACATTCCGAATCAATTTTTCTCTTTCTATTTTCGATTGATATTTATGGGGGTATTTACAAGACACTTTATTATTTTAATTACACAAATACAACTGTACGTTGGCAACTTTATAATTTGACTTCACAATTTATTCTTTACATCACCAGATTTACACTTTTACTGATTGCTGATTAATCCATCGCTGGCCCTTTTATATTTGTTGCGCATGGTGTCTCGAATATTCAAGAATCTTCTAGATCTCACATATAATAGTTGTTGTTATGTTATACGTTCAGTTTTCTATAATAGTTGTTAGTGTTTTATGATGTTTATGTTTCTTCTTGGAATATTGCATCAGAAAGTTGTTGTTCTCTTGTGTGTACAATATTTCCTAGAAAACTACGCAGTTTGGACACAATATGATATAAAAACATCGCATTTTTTTTGCTAAAATTGTCAATTTATATCTTTTTTTAAAACATAATGTAAATTTATTTTTTGGGCATAATTTTTCAATAGATGATTAATTTTTTTTTTGGCCCGCTGGTCGAGGTTCGCCCATCACTGCTTAAGACCATCCCTTCTTTGATCGTTTTTTATTTATTTTTTTTATTGTCAACATTTTTCGTGTATCTCCTTTATTTTCTTTTTATTGTTTCAGGGCACATGATCCATCACTCTGTGTAATTTCGATAGCATTGTCTAGAAATTACACAACACATAATTACTTTCACATAAATAATCACGAGTGGTTGGTCCATTTATGAAAATGCCTTACGTCGTTGCCAAAAAAAAAAAAAACTGAACTGTTGGCAAAAAATGTGTTCACGACAAAAAAAAAAAAAACATAAAATAAAATAAAAGGAATGAAGACCAACTATAAAATAAACGTTCTTTTTAATTGCTCTATTAATTAATTGGGTTAAATTCAACTATGGTGGTGCTTTTTTACGAGGGCTGCTATTTATATTTGTGGCCTAAGAATGAAAAGACAAGCATTCAAAGACAAAATCTATTTTATTGTTTTTCAAAATATTCTCCATGAAGATTTATACACTTTTGCATGCGTTGGAACCAATTTTCAAAGCACTTTCTACACTCCGATTTGGGTACTTCTAAAACATGGGTTTTGAATGCAAAAACTGCTTCTTCAGGTGCAGGAAACCGTTGTCCCCTCAATTTTTTTCTTGATGTTCGGAAACAAAAAGAAGTCATATTAGGTGCCAAGTCAGGGCTGTACGGTGGATGACCCATCAATTTAATGTTTTGCCCTGTCAAAAACTCCATTGTTTCAGCCGATCGGTGACAGCTCGCATTGTCGTGATGCAAAATGATGCGTCTTTTCTTTGACTTTTCCCAAAGTTTCTCAAAGACTTGTGGCAAACAATTAGTGGTGTATCATGCCGAATTAACCGTCTTACGTTGCTCTAATGGCACAGTTGCCACATTACCGGTAATGCCGAAGAAACAGGCAACCATTTGCTTTGATGTGCTTCTTCCACGAACAACTTTGGTGGAATTTCTCTCGTCTTGAAAGACCCATACGGTGGATTGCTGTTTTGTTTCAGGATCATATGAGTATATCCATGATTCGTCACCTGTGCAGATATTATAAACTGCTTTTGATGCACCTTGAGCGAATTTCTGCAACATTTTCTTGCACCAATCAACACGAGCATCCCTTTGTGCGTTTGTCAGATTATGCGGTATCCAACGTGAGCAAACCTTTTTCACATGCAAATGTTCATGCAAGATCTTATTGTTGCTTGTCACACTAATCCCTACAGATGCCTCAATCTCGCGATATGTTACATGACGATCATGCTTTATCAGCTCATGCACAGCTGCGATCCGTGTTTTCTGGCACAACTACCGTTATTGGACGACCTTCACGGGATTCGTCCTGAAGTGATTGTCGGCCACAATAGAATTCGTTACACCAGTTTTTAATGGTGGGTGCTGTAAGAAGGTGCTTCATTACCATATAAGGAATTAAGTTCATCTGTGCACTGTTGTTGTGTCAGGCGACGTCAAAAGTTATGAAAAATTATTGCACGAAAATGTTCACGAGTTAATTCCATTTTCTCCTAAGATCACTTTTTCAACCTGCTATCACTAACAGTAACAGCAATAAAATGACAAAATGTTTTGGTTGAGGTTATGGTTAACAATGTGAAGGTTGCACTGGAAACATCAGCTGGTGCCTAGCAACAGTCAGTGTTGTCAGGCCAGAAATATAAATAGCAGCCCTCGTAAGTGCCTGGTTTTTTTCATTCAAATTAACAGGCAAAATTTTAAATAAATAAATAAAAATATTTCAATTTGTTGTTTCTTCAATTGAACATAATAATTTTTGTAATTTCTTTCGGTGTACAGCGTCATTGCAGGCTGTTTGTTCGGTATGATCGGCGAGCGCTTTCGATGTGATGACATTATTATTAAGACGTGTTATAGGCTGTACTGGTGAGTCAGTGTTTATTCGGGTTTAGGCAGTTCTTTCATTAGGGTCGTATCTATCCATGTAGGTAGATTGCCTGTCACCTGGCATATATTAGGGGATAATCTAAGATTTCTATCTTTTATTATTATCCAGATGGATGTTTTTCGTTTGTTTAAGTGTGAAAATTGTGTCTGAGGTCGTGTTAACCTGTTCGTTTATAATGTCTCTGTTAAAAGTTTTTGTTTTGTAGATTTTCATGTTTTCGCGAATGTCTAGTCTTGGTCCATTTTTGCTAGGATGCAGTATAGTCATACACTCATCTATTTCGCAATAGAAATATGGCTGTTTTTTTTAAGAAATAAAATTTATTTTCTAACTGGCACCGATTTGGGCACGGTCATTAGTGCCTAGTTTGGTTTGGCGTTTCAACACGAACAGATTAATGTCTGCTTAACGGTTGCAAATTGTACAAAAACAAAATTGCCGTTGATCACAATTTTTATAAGCGCGTTTTGTTTAGCGATAATGTATTTCGGGTGCGTGAATTGGCCTCCAAGATGATGCGCTTTAACGCTAGACTATTTTTTGTGGGGATATGTGAAATTGCTGGTCTACGCCGATAAGTCCGAAACGATTAACCACTTGTAAGGCAATATTCGCCGCATTATGGCCGATATACGAACACAAATGTTGGAAAAAGTCATCAGAAATTGAAACTCCAGTCAATGTCTGGCGGTCATGTGCCAGAATCCATATTTAAATTTAAATGCGAGAAAATAATCTTTCGAATAAAGTAAAGTAAAAGTTAAGCTTTTCTTACTCCACATCCAAATTCTATACCTCTATAAAAAACAGCCTTTATTTATACATTTTTTTACTAATTTAAAAATAATTTGGAGTTGTGCTCTTAATTTGTAAAAATTAAAATTTTGAAATTACTAATAAAAAATGTAAAAACTTTTTCGCTGACATGCTTTACTAAATATTTTCTTGTTTTTAAATTTTTGTTTCATAATCAATATTATTCTCATTTGTAAATGTCTATGGAAGAGAATGAACATCGACAATTAATTGAAAATATTTTCTTCTATCAGTTTTCAGTCATTCGGGTGGGAAAATTAAACTCTGAAAATATTCTTGGCATCCAATTTACAGAAAACAAAAATAAAATAAATTATCTGCCAGCTATAAAATGTCTTTTAATTGTTTTTATTTTAACACAACAAACAGCATTTAATATGTCTTAATATTTTAATAAAAAAAACAACATGATTTTGTTAATAATTTTAATTTAATTTTCTAATTTCAGCATTTCATAAAAAAATATTTACCAAATGAGCTGGACTTGAAAGAAAACGAAAATCGGTGTTAAAATTTTAATTTTTATTTTAATCTTTGCACACGTACCTTAAATTAAATTAAAAATTTATTTTTGTCGCTCGCACGCACTCCAGCCAACCACAAATCAATTAAAATGCGTGTCGTTGCTATGGTTAGTGGTGGCAAGGACAGCTGCTATAATATGATGCAGTGCGTGGCCGAGGGTCATGAAATAGTTGCATTAGCTAATTTACATCCCAAGGACAGAGGTGAGATTAAGATTATTTTTTTGTTTACACAATAAGATTTTAATATTACGAATTATATCGGAGTTTTCAACAAGAAGTTTATTTTTCAATTGTGGCAATACCAACAACATGATAGTTTTGACATTAAGTTTTTTGACGTATTCGTAGTGGATGCATTGGCGGCAATTGTTACAATAAATCGCATTAAAATAATTCCACTATGAAAAATGGTGGTTCTGTTAAAGCTGCATTTCGTAAAATTCGTGATATTTTCGAACAAAATAATCGTCCTTATGAGTCGCCAGGCGTGATACAAAATGTGCGAAAAACAATGCGTATTCGATCGGGTCGTTAAAGTTACATTTCGTAAAATTCGTGATATTTTCGAACAAAATAATCGTCCTTCTGAGACCGCTATTAAGAATTTGGTTGCTAAATTTGAGTCGCCAGGCTGGATACAAGATATGCGAACACCAAGGCGTGTTTTTTTTTTTTTTTTTTTGTACAGAGAAGTAGCACTTTAGGCAACGATGCCTATTTAGTTAAGTACCGTACTACATTCTTTAGGAAAGGGATAGAGAATAGATTAAACAGGTGGTGAAAGTAGAAGGCTAGTCGGAAATTAACTGCCGTATATAAGACAGCACAGCGACCAGTGACTATGCCTTCATCACTGAGCAGCCCCACCGACAGTCAGTTTTTATTTTTGTAGTGAAAAAAAACCAAGGTCTTCGTTGGGAATCGAACCCACAACCCCCATATTTACAAGCTAGTACACTACCTACTAGCCTACAGGGGCACCTATCTGAAAACAGCGCAACCGTGAGCCACAGTGTTGAAACAGTTCCAACTTTGCCAGTTCCTCGACGTTGTCAACTATTGGGATTATCCAAAACCACTTCGACGAATTTTGCGTAATGATTTGACTTTGAAGCCTTACAAGGTTCAACTGACTGGTTTTTCTGAAAAAATCATTTTTTCAGACGAAGCCCATTTTCACTTGTCAGGGTATGTCAACAAGCTAAATTCCCGCATTTAGGCTTCTAAAAATCCTAGAGTGATTATTGAGAAGCCTTTAATGTTCCACGTGTCACTATATGGCGCACTATGTGGTCTGGAGGCGTGATTGGGCCGTTTTTTTTTCGAAAATGACGCTCAATGGGTCACACTATCGCCGTAAACTCGCTCAATTTATTTAGGAACAACCGACTGCTTTTTCTTTGTCAGGGTATGTCAACAAGCAAAATTCCCGCATTTGGGCTTCTAAAAATCCTAGAGTGATTATTGAGAAGCCTTTGCATGCCCAATTGTCACTGTATGGTGCGCTATGTGGTTTGGAGCGTGATTGCACCGTGTGTTTTGTTTTTTTTTTTTGTTTTCAAGATGAGGCTGTTAAAGCGGTAACGGTCAATTTACACACTATCGCGAGATGCTAACAACTAAATTTTGGCCTATTATTGACGACATGTGGTCTCATAAAATCATAAAATCTGTAATACAGGGTTTTTCAACATGAACATGTGGTCTCAGCAGGACGATGCCACGTGTCACACAGTCAATGAAGAAACGATCAATTTATTCCAAACTAAAGTTCCCTATCGCATAATTTCACAGCAATCAACAGTTAAGTTGTCAGCCGAATGGTGTGATTTAACCCATTGGATTATTTTTTGTGCGGCTATGTTAAGGACAGAGTCTGTAAGGAGTCAATCGAATCGATTTCAGCCTTAAAACGCAAAATCTATGATGTGATTAACGAAATAGGACCACCATTTCGCCAAAATGTAATTAAAAACTTTGATAAAAGAAGCGACATCTGTCGACGTAGTCTTGGTGGACATTTGCCAGATATAATTTTTCATTCATAATTGCCAAACTTTTCTCTTCGTAACACAATAAAAATTTGAATCATCTTTATTAAAATTTTTTGTTATATATTATTTTAAAAAATAAACTTCATGTTGAAAAACCCTGTATTACAGATTTTATGAATAGCACCTTCTAATAGATCATTATATTTCCATATAAGAAAATATTCAGGGAGATTAATTAATTATTTTTGGAAAATACTGCTGGATAATCTAGATAACTTAAGGCGGAAATTTAGTGTTTCATTACTATACCTTTCCCTTTTTTGCAGATTAACCAAACTGTCACTCATTGAGCCATCGGATTTCCATTGTTAATCTACCAGTTGTAGGATTAATCCTAAAACCAGTTATAGCGCCGTAATCATCATAAAATCGGTTGACTTTTTAATGAATGTTTAGAATTTTTTATCTCAACTATTGGCAGAAATTATGATAACCAACTTTCAACTCCTCCTCATCGTTACATATCTTGTGAAAAATATGAATCAACTTTTTCCTATAATGTAGTTCTTATCTTATCTATAAAGAGCCTAAGAATTTTCTTGCCTACACCTACAATGCCCAGACTGGCCCATATGCTCTTAAAATGTCCTTAAAAAAACACATTCTTTCATGTCCCACAATTACCTTATAAATCCATGTTTAGAAATAATGTTGGTTCTCTTGGTCCAAAGTATTTTTAGTGAGTTCGTAGTTCAAAACGACTTTCATTTAACACCCTTTCTTATTAGCTTCTAGGAATTTTAGGTTTGTATCGGTAAAGCTTTTTTTCCGAATCTGATGCATTTAAACAAAAATATTAAATCAGAAATAGCGATATTCCCAAGAAGTGCTTTTATATCAATCGTCGTTTGAAAGTACAAAAGTGCCCCAGCAGCATTCTAATTGGTATTATTTATATTTTTATTTTGTTGCGCTGATATTGACCTGTAGATATTGTTATGTTTATACCTTTTGTAGTGAATTCTTTATTGCAAAATAATTAACATCAGTTTTCAGAACGTTGACACTTCAGAACAATATATTTAAAATGCACGTCTTTACTTGATGAGGTTTAATTTTACATTGACTGATTATACACTCAGACGCTGCCCTATTTATATTTGTCCATTTAAAGTCTAGAATCTTCTACTCCCTTAGTATCACATTTTGTTGTTGTATGTCGTTTATTCGTTGTATATGCGCCTGTATGTCGGTGTGTATTTTTGTTTTTGTTTTTATGCTGATAAGGTTTCGGCTTGGGATTTATTTCAATTAATTTGTTGTTGTCTTTTGTAGAAAAGGTTTCTTAGAAAACTACGCAGATGGTAAACAGCATACATGTTTGTTGTTGTCTTGCGCGTTTAGATGGTAAACAGCATACATATTTTTTTTTGTCTTGCATGCCAGGCAGGTAGTAAACAGCATATCAAATTGTTGTTGTTTGTGTATAAAATTTCTACGCAGTTTGTAACTAGAAATTTTTCTTGTTGTACCATAAGGTTTCTTTAGCAAGCCACTTAGTTCGTAAACAACATACCCAGTAGTTCGTTTTATTGCCTAATTATTTTATTTTTAAACTTCAGCAAAACACATTCGTCACAATATGAACCAGTCGTGAAGTAAAGTTTTCTTGCACCTAGAATTTGGCTTCGATTTAATTTTTAGTCACTCTAGTCTCATTTAGGTGCCAAATTCCAAAAAAGAAAAATTTTCTTCTTTCAGAATCTCTTTGGACGTTTAGACGTGATTGGGTAGAATTATTAAATACTCGATATTTTTGTAGACACATGTTTTCTTTTGGTTCAGGCAGTGACATTCTAGTCAAAAAATTATCCATGACAAGATGGATTAATCAGCAATCAGTAAAAGTGCAAATCTCGTGAAGTAAAGAATAAATTGTGAAGTCAAATTATAAAGTTGCCAACGTACAGTTGTATTTGTGTAATTAAAATAATAAAGTGTATTGTAAATACCCCCAAAAATGTCAATCGAAAATGTCTTTATGGAATATAACCAAAAACCTATTTGTCTTATCTGCCAAGAACCGGTAGCTGTACTAAAAGATTATAATCTCGCTAGGCACTTTAATTCAAAACATCTTCTTGGGTCGAAGTACTATAAAATGACAGATGAAGACAAGAAAGTTCATTCAGAGGAATTGAAAAGAAAAATATCGTGTCCAGGGATCCTCCACGTAAGCTGGTCACATTGTTTGTTGCCTATAAAATAGCAAAAAGTAACAAACCGTTTTCTGAAGGAGAATGTATTAAGGATGTGCTAATTAGCATTGGAAAGGTATAAGATTTCGAATCTATAAGGCTGTCACGTAGAACGTAGAACAAAAAGAATTGAAGCGATTTCTTCTAATTTAACCAATCAACTCGATGGACGCCTTAAAAAGTTTAAGTATTTTTTAGTCACTATGGACGAGAGTGTTGACAGGAGTGATACAGCCCAACTTCTAATTTTTATCAGAGGAGTCGATGAAAACTTTGTAATAACCGAAGAACTTGCTTGTTTGAGATCTTTGAAAGGAAAGACGACAGGAAAAATAATTTACGATGAATTAAGAGAGGGGATGGAATCTAATCTCTAAATGCCCCAAATTCCAAATTAATTAATTTAACAACTGATGGAGCACCTAACATGGTGGGAAAAAATACGGGGTTTGCAGGTGTTTATAAAAGTCAGAATCCGGAAAGCGAAACAATTTTTTTACATTGTATAATCCACCAAGATGTTCTTTGCAAGGCTGCCTTGGATATTAACCACGTACTTAATATTATTTTAAAATGAATTAATACCATTCGAGCCCGTGGTTTGTTACATCGACAATTTCAAGAGTTTTTATTGGAAGTTGATGTCGAATTTTCAGATGTACTTTAATACACAAAGATCAGGTGGCTGAGTTGTGGTCATGCCTTCTCGAGAGTTTGGAGCCTTCTCGAAGAAATTAAAGTTTTTCCAAAAATCAAAACTGAAATTTGGGATGAGTGGGAAATTGGAGGATAAGAATTGGTGCATCGAGTTTGCTTTTTTCACGGATTTACTCGAGCACTATAATAAACTGAACAAGAAGTTACAGGGAAGAAATCAATTTATAGATGAAACTTAAGGCAGTTTGAGGCCTTTTAAAACTCAATTGTTTATATTTTCTAAATGTTTGGGAAAAAATAATTTGACTCATTTTCCAAGACTCAATTCTTTGAGGGCTGTGAGTGAAGAGAAGTTAAAATTCTTTTCACAATCTTTATTAAAACTGTATTCAGAATTTGAGGCCAGATTTGTTGACTTTAAAAAAATCCAACCATGTTTAGATATTTTTTCAATGCCTTTTAATGTTAATCCCGAGAATGTTCCATCTGATCTACAATTGCAAATTATAGAATTGCAATGTAATAATAATTTAAAACAGCTATTTTTAAATACAGATAAGCTTAATTTCTATAAATCCTTACCAAAAGATGAATTTTCAAAGCTAATTAATCATGCGCAGAAAATTATGGCAATGTTTGCTTTCTTATATTTATGTGAACAGGCCTTTTCAGTAATGAAATGCAGACAGAAAAAATTCAATAAGAAACCGATTGTCAGACGAGAGTCTATTTAATGTATTAAAAGTTGCATCCTCCCAGCTGGAACCAGATTTTGAGGAAATTATGTCAAGTCAGAAACAGATCCATGCTTCCCATAGATCTGGAAAATCTTAAAATCATAATAAACCGTATATTATACAATTTGTATGTTGTTTTAAAATATTACGTAATATAACTAATAAATATGTAGTTTAAACCGAACTTTTAATTGAACAGCAACCCTATAATTTTTAATAATGAATGACCCTCTACGTTTTTTTGTTTAATTTAATGGTCCGCCGTAAGATTTTTTAAATTTATTGGCCCGCCACCCAAAAAGTTCGCCCATCACTGGTTTAGGCCATCCAGATAAATTTCTTCCTTCTTTATTTTATTCTATTTCAAAGTTCTATACCTGTATAAAAAACTTACGTTTAAGAGAATCAATCCAATTGTGGTCTCTTTGGTGTTTGTTGGACCTGTCCTCATGATGCCTAGCTTGAAGTTTCAATGACATCCATCTATTTTTTTAATCCACATACAAATTGTGTATAAGAATTTGCCGTAAGATGTTGCGGGCTTACTTTTGTTTACATGTGCCAGCTGATGGTGTGGGCGTATTTAAAAAAATGGAAACAGCCTAATTTTAATTTTAAAAAAATTATGCACATAAATTTTATGCCTTAAATTAAAAGAAATCTTTTAAATAAAAAATAACTTCATTCACCATAAAATTTAAAATGCCTAGAAGAAAAATAACGGTAATCATCCACCAATTTAATTGTTGTTTGAGTATTAATAAAAATAAACCAGAGCCCGTTTAGCAAGACGTATTTTAGCCGACGCTCTTTAAGTATGCAGAATCAACAAATTTGCGTTTAATACTTTACAAAAAAATTAAAATTTCCTTGCCTAAAATTAAGCAAATAAAATTTGTTTAAACTTTTCTTAAGAAAAAAAAACAACACGTATTATCTAAGTTGTTGTACAGTAATTTATTAGAACAGATGTTTAATTTTAAAAGTAAATTTTGTTACACCAAAATCCAAAAAGAATCGTAAAAAAAACAGGCTGCACAAAAATGAGCAATAAAATAGATTTAATTTGTTAAAAAGAAAACAACAACAACAACAAATAATATAATAAAAATTATTGGGTCTAAGCCAACGATGACATTAGAAATTTTGCTGACCCTGAATAACTATTGTAGTTGTAGCAATATTTACTGCAGTGCTTACAGTTGGTCAAAAATATAATTTAGGAATTTATTTTTATTTATTTATTTTGTTTATTTACATTATTCATATTTTTTTTATTTTTTCACATTATTTAGCTTTTAAATAGTAAAAGTAAATTTTTAAATTATTTTGGTATCCATTATTTTATTATAATTAATAATTTAAATATTTCCAGATGAACTTGATAGCTTTATGTATCAAACAGTTGGCCATATGGGTATAGAAATCTTGGCTAAGGCAATGGGTTTGCCATTGTATCGTCAGGAGACAAAAGGCAAAAGTACTCAAACTGGCAAACATTATGTGCCTACGGACAATGATGAAGTTGAAGACTTGTATAATTTATTAGCTTTATGTAAGGTAAGTATAGGGTGTTTATATAGAGATATAAAACTTTAATTTGAAAAAAAAAAATGAATTTCTAAAAGGAATTTTACTTTATTCGAAAGATAATCTTCTGGGATTATAATTTAAATATGACTCTGCCACAGCTAGCTGCTCGGACCTAGTCCAATCTGTAGATTATATTTTTTTTTTCAATAATTATTTATTGTATCTTCAAGAAATTGAACTAACAATAAGTTTTGAAATTTCAAATTCTAAAAAAAAAAGTTACATTAGTCCCGACCAAGTCAGAACTAATCTTTTGGGTAAAAAAAATTGACAAAAAAAAAAAACAAAACAAATATTTCTAAGATGTGTCATCTGTAATATTGAGGATTAAAGCTGCGGTATCCCTCTTTTTTAATCGGCTATGTCTACTATAATCTAAGATATTGCGAGCAAGGGGATTAGGATGGTCTTCAAGCTTCATTAAGTATTTGCCTGCGTATTTGATGATTTCTGTAGTCACCAGCGGTATGTCTAAATCACAATGTATGTTTGAATTTCTGATGTACCGTGGAGCGGAAGTTATTAACCGTAAAATTTCATTCTGTCCACGTTGAAGTCTATCCACATTTGAAGCTGAGCCAGTGCCCTAAAGTTGGATTCCGTAAGACCATATTGGTTTCAAAATACTCTTGTAAATTAGAAGTTTACAATCTAGGCTAAGTTTCGAGTTCCTGCCAATGAACCAATGTAATTGTATTAACTTAAGTTTCATTTGTGTTAGCTTTGAGTCAATATGATGTTTCCATGTAAGGCGACGATCAAGATGTATACCAAGATATCTCACATAAGTATGGTGAGGAACAATGTGATTATTGATTCGAACGGATGAACAATTATCTCTTCGCAGGGTGAAGGTCACATGAATGCACTTTTGAACGTTCACTTTAATTCTCCATAATTTTAACCACAACTCCAACTGAGTTATATGTTGCTGAAGATTTATGGAGGCTTGATAGGAGTTTTCGTGCGAACTTAGACACGCTGTATCATCAGCAAACGTAGAAGTGTGGACAGTTTCACTTACAGGCATATCGCAGGTATATATCAAGTATAAAACTGGTCCAAGAATGCTACCTTGTGGTACGCCTGGGGAAATTGGTTTGGATAAACTAACGAAGTCTCCTTCAACAACAGAAAATTTTCGTCCAATTATGTAGCTTTTCAGTAGGTTGCTTATATTACAAGGCAAGTGAGCGGTCAGTTTCAGAAATGTAGATTATATATTCAAGATTTTTTTGCATTATTTGTGGCTGTATATTGTCAATAATGCGGCGATTGTTGTCCTAAAAGTTGTCAATCGTTTCTTACGCTTATCGGCGTAAACTGGCGACTTTGTACATTCCACAGACAATAGTTTGGCGGCGTTAAATCACACAATCTTGGAGGCAAATAAATTCAAAGGTTTGAAAAGTAAAACTATCAACGTTTTCTTCAACAAATCAATTGTGGCACGAGCTGTATGACATTTTGCGCGGCCTTGCTGAAACCACGGCTCCTACACATCATGATCGTTCAATTGATAAATGAAGCAGTCACCATTCACTGTAATGTTTTGAACAGCATCGTTTTTATACATAGAAGTGCGGATCAATGATTCCACCTGGCCATAAAGCACACTAAACAGTTAGTTTTTCTGATCGTAATGGTGTCCCAACATGCACTTAAGAATTATCATCTCTCCAAATATGGTAGTTTTATTAATTGAAGTATCCATTCAAACAAAAGTATGGGAATCAATGGCAATTGGACCCACGTCTTGCTAGGTGATCGTGTAACTTCAGTTTTTAAACGAGTTGAATTTTGTAAATACGAAAAATATTCCGTAAAGTAAATGGGCACATATTCAATTGCTATGCACGTTGAAGGATAGACTAATTCGGGTCTTCCTCTAGGCAACGCTCAACATCAGCAATGACCTCTTTTGTACGTACTGCATGACATCTCCATGGATGCATATTATCATTTAGAGTAAACGTGGTGCGAAAACGTTCCATCGTTAATAAAATTAATTGCTCTGATGGACGATTATGTTGACCGTAAAATGAAACTAATTTCAAATTAAACCACTTGACAACTGACAAAATGGCCGCCAGATAAGAAAAGCATAACCTATTTGAAGTTCTAAATCTCTATACAAAATTACCCAATATTAATCTAATTAATGCAACATTTAGTGTTACCGTGTTTCATTAACTTGTTAAAGTTTTTCAAATGTTTAAGATTGACTTAGATTTCTTTGAAAACCTAGGTTCATATCCCACCATCTGCAAGTAACAATATCAACTTTATTGGTATATTGTCCATTTTTCGCCGGTTTTTTTAATTTTATGAGGATGACTTTTTCGCCAACTTTTAAATGCGTTTTTCTTAAATACGTTTTCGTCACAGCATCAAATTGTCGGCGAAGAAAAATAATATTTTAAATCGACGTATTAGCTTTAAAGTTATATATAATGCCAGAGGTGCTGCAATACTATTCTCCATTTTAAAGGGTGGCTAGCCGATTTGGAAATAGTTAATACGAGGGCTGCTATTTATATTTGTGGCCTAAGGATGAAAACACAAGCATTTAAAGACAAAATCTATTTTATTGTTTTTCAAAATATTTTCCATCAAGATTTATACACTTTTGCATGCGTTGGAACCAATTTTCAAAACACTTTTTCCACTCCGATTTAGGTACTGCTAAAACATGGGCTTTGAATGCAGTTTCTGCTTCTTCAGGTGTAAGAAACCGTTGTCCCCTCAATTTTTTCTTGATGTTCGGAAACAAAAAGAAGTCATATTAGGTGCCAAGTCAGGGCTGTACGGCGGATGACCCATCAATTCAATGTTTTGCCCTGTCAAAAACTCTATTGTTTCAGCCGATCGGTGACGGCTCGCCTTGTCGTGATGCAGAATGATGCGTCTTTTCTTTGACTTTTTCCCAAGTTTCTCAATGACTTCTGGCAAACAAATAGCGGTGTGCAATGCCGAATTAACCGCCTTACGTTGCTCTAATGGCACAGTCGCCACATAACCGATAATGCCGAAGAAACAGGCAACCATTTGCTTTGATGTGCCTCTTCCACGAACAACTTTGGTCCCATATGGTGGATTGCTGTTTTGTTTCAGGATCATATGAGTATATCCATGATTCGTCACCTGTGCAGATATTATAAACTGCTTTTGATGCACCTTGAGCGAATTTCTGCAACATTTCCTCGCGCCAATAAATACGAGCATCCCTTTGTGCGTTTGTCAGGTTATGCGGCATCCAACGTAAACAAACCTTTTTCATATGCAAATTTTCATGCAAGATCTTATTGTTGCTTGTCACACTAATCCCTACAGATGCCTCATTCTCGCGATATGTTACATGACGAGCATGCTTTATCAGCTCATGCACAGCTGCTATGTTTTCTGGCACAACAACCGTTGTTGGACGACCTTCACGGGATTCGTCCTGGAGTGATTGTCGGCCACGATTGAATTCGCTATACCAGTTTTTAATGGTGGGTGCTGTAAGAAGGTGCTTCATTACCATATAAGGAATTAAGTTCATCTGTGCACTGTTGTCGTGTCGGGCCACGTCGAAAGTTATGAAAAATTATTGCACGCAAATGTTCACGAGTTAATTCCATTTTCTCCTAAGATCACTTTTTCAACCTGCTATCACTAACACTAACAACAATTATATAACAAAATGTTTTGGTTGAGGTTATGTTTAACAATGTGAAGGTTGTGCTCGAAACATCAGCTGGTGCCTAGCAACAGTCAGTGTTACCAGCCAAATATAAAAATAGCAGCCCTCGTATACACCATCTTTTGAGCTTTTCGGAGCAGTTCTTTTGGTTCGACCGGTCAAGCTCCTTCACAGTGGATTCTTTTAACTAATTCAAAATTTTCATTTTGCCCCTAAAATTTCGTACAGGAGGGAATGTATCCTACCAAATCGGCTCATTAGGGCAAATTCGAATTATTACAACTTATTTTTGGAGAATACGGCGGGTGAAATTTGGCTGGTACTAAGCATTTTCGTTCTGAATAATAGACTTTTTCTATTTTTGCCTTCGTATTATTGTCTTTTTTCGTGCAATGCTCGATTCAAATCGCAAACATTATGGACAGAAGCGTTTATTCTTTCTTTTATTTGGGTACGGTTTTCCGTCGACCCTCGTGAAATTTGGTTTGTGAACAAACCGGTTTCGGCTGTTTGCCATCTTCAGTGTTCTTTTCGTACTAGTTGCGTTCTATTGTCAGTTGTGTTTATATAGTTCGTGTCTCCCTTCGTGTTATTGCGTTCGTCACTTTCTGTTTTCCCTGCCTGTGTCTCTCTCTCTTTCTCCTTTTTCGTTTGTCTCTTTTTACCTAATTTGTCGCTCCCTTTTCCATTCGTCCCTTTCCCCAACTAAATCCCTTTACGATCATGCTTGTTGTCCGTTCTTGTCCATGTGTGAACCCCTTGGGTCTTCCCCTCCCCCTTTATTATGTGACATAATAATCTGTAATTGTACGTTCATAATGTCCCCTATTGCCCCGGTCCTGTGCACCCGCGTAAAGTGTCCGTGTTGGTGTAATGTTTGTCCTCCTGTAAAAATGTTCCAATGGTTTAAATATTGTGTCCGAAGCAGTGGTCATCTGTCCATTCATCATTCGTCCGTCAAATGTTCTCCGTTCGTATATTTCCATGTTCCCCAATACATTCAGTCTCCTTCCCCTGTGCTGTGTACGAAGCAGTTCAACCGTTGTCCCTATATGTCCTGGTGTACATTCGTCGTCGAATATACGGTTCGCAAAGTTTGATCCTGGAATTGACCGTGTTCCTGGTAGTTTCTTGTTATAGTCCCTAATGTGTTCCCTAAATCTGGTCATAATTCTCCGTCCTGTTTGCCCGATGTAGCCATAATGGCATGTACAAGTTAATTTGTACACTCCTCGTCTGTCCAGTATATTCGCCTCGGTCGTCCTATACCGCCCAGGTTGTTTCCTGTACTGAATGCGGTATTGACGTTGTGTCCCCCAAAGAATTTCGCCAGTTTGTACGCTAATCCCCCCATATATGTCAATGTAGCCCATTTTCCCCTTTCATTCTCCTGTCCTTTGTCCGTTCTAATTTGTTTCTTGATGTCATCTACGTGGTGCTTTTTGTATCCGTTGTTTTCCGCTATGGTGTATATTGTTTCCATTTCCTTCATATACATTTGCCGTGTTAGTGGTGTTCTCTTGAGTCCTGTTATTAACTGCCTGATAAGTTGTGTATTATTGTGTCCGTTGCTGTTGGTCCCCTGTACACCCCATATTCGACTCTGTTCTGTTGTTTTAACAACTCATACAGCTTTACACGCAGCTTACAATTGACGCCATGGATATTTGGCTTAGCCGTAATCGTTGTCCGAGGTTATTTCCCAACCTTTTATATTTTCCATTATCGCGATGGAAGTTAATTCAATTTATTTAAAAACATTAATTTTTGTCATTTGTTACTAACAAAAGTAGCAGAAAAAACCAAATTAATAATTAAGATTTTTATTTTAAATGTTTTTACAAAATGGATTTATATCACTTATGCAAATATGCTTGCAACGAAAATAAATTTATATCTTTTTAAACAGACAGACACTACAAAATATTAATAAAACACAAATAAAAAAAATAAAAATATTTTATAGAATCTGTGTTATTTATAGCGCATTCGTAACATGTCAGGAATTAAGTCTTTATATAACGCATACTAATGCATTTATATTTTCTCTTATCATCTTTAATTCATATAGGAACGAACACGTACAATGACGGCCAAAAGTGGACGAAAGCGACATTGTTTAATTTTATCTAAATTGAAATTTTTTAATGTTTTTGTTGTATTTTTACTAAAATAAGTTAACTATAGGCCGTCAATATCTAAATCACCCTCTCTGGGTACAATTTGTATAGATTGTTATGGATGCGTCTTGCTTAAGTTTTAAAAGAAAAAAATTTGGTAATAAAGTATACCAAATAACTCGGTAAACTGTTGACCAACCGCGTAGTTTTCTAAGAACACTTATACACGCAATACAACAACAATTTTCTAGGTACAAACTGCAAAGAAATCTTATACACGCAACTGCGTAGTTTTCTAAAAAAAAACTAATACACGCAAGACAACAGCAACTATCTTAAAATAAATTCCAGGAAGAAACTTAAACAGCATAAAAACAAAAATACGCACACAGACCAACAGGCGCCTATACATTGAATGAATAAAATAACAGCAATAAAATGTGATAGAAAGGAAGTAGTAAATTCTAGACTTATAGCGGACAAATATAAAAGACAGCATCTGAGTGTATAGTTAATTAGGTGAAATATAAACCTCGTGCATCTTTAATTAATTGTTCTGTAGTAGAAATTTTACTTTGTGTGTAGTTAAAGTAAATAAACTTGTAATTAATTTGAAAACCTAAAATCTGGTGTCATTTATTTTGCAATAAAGAACTCAGTAACAACAAAATGCTTATGAAAGTTATAAACGTATCAATATTTCAAAAGTAAAAACGAACTGACTTTATGCCGACTGCAAAGAAAAGCTGCATAACACAAGAAATATACCAGACGTTTTCTATTTCTTTATAAAGATTACTATATCTTCTCATGTTAAAGAAGCTCTGATTTTATTGTACTTAATGAATTGTTTTGCAGATTCAACACGAACTTTTAACAGTGACATTAAAACATGACTTCAGACACAATTTTCACACCACAGAAACTACTTATGCAGTCTAGCAAACGAACAATACCCTCAAACGGACACATTTAAAAGACGGAAATATAAATAAATTAGTTCCGCATAAAATGCCAGATGGTGAGACAATTTACCTGCATAAATAGATATGACCCTAATGAAAGAACGATCTAAACCCAACAGTATTAATACTAACTCTCTAGTAATATCTAAAACGCGTCAACGCGCTTGCCATGTGCGCTTGCCGATCATATCAAAAAATAGCCAGTATCAATGGTTTTCACCGAAAGGAATGACAACATTTTCATGGAATTTGAATTTAGAATGTTATTTCTTATAGACTTCATATTGTTACGGATGCGCCTTGCTTAAGTTTTAAAAGAAAATAATTAGGTAATAAAGTAAACAATTGGATGTGCTGTTTACTACTTGCATAACTTGCTAAGAAAACTTATGCACGCAAGACAACAACAACAACTTTCTAGTTACAAACTGCGTAGAAATTTTATACATGCAAAATAACAGCAATCGGGTATGCTGTTTACTAACTGCGTAGTTTTCTAAGAAGGCTTTTATACACAAGACAACAACAAGTATTTTAAAATAAATTCCAGGAAGAAACTTTATCAGCATAAAAACAAAAACAAAAATAAACACAAACCTACAGGCTCCTATACATTGAATGAGTAACATAAAAACAACAAAATGTGGTACAAATCGAATAGAAGATTCTTAATTTTTCTAGACCTCTAGTGGACAAATATAAAAGGCAGCGTCTGAGTTAGTCAGCTAGTTGAAAAATAAACCTCGTGAAGTAAGACGTGCATGTTAAGTAAATTGCTCTGTAGTAGTTAAAGTTTGTAGTTTGTAGGTAGTTAAAGTAAATAAACTTTAAATTAATTTAAAAACTAAAAAATCTGGTGTTATTTACTTTACAATTAAGAACCCACAACAAAACGTTTACAAAAGGTTTAAACGTAACAATATTTTATTAATAGGCAAAATAAGTCACTTTACCTTTTTTTTAGTGATAATTATTCTTTTTACAACTTAAACTAAGCATCTTCGTAACAATTTTGTATTGATTTCATTATATAAAATCGCATTTTAATCTTAATTTAATTAGAAAAAAAACTAACAGCACGAACTCAAGCTTGACTAAAGTTTTTTATGACCTAAGTATTTATGGCGTAAATTTATAAACAATTTTGCCACTTACTGTGCATGCAAAATATAATTTATTTACATGATTTTTTGTTTATTATAAAATATCAATTTATTATTACGCTGTCGCTACTTTAGCCACTTGTAGACACAATTATTTAAATTGATAAAGGTTTGTTATTTAAATTTGTAACGATAACAAGGAAATTTAACAATGTAACGAACATTTATTAAGATTTTTTTTGTTTATGTTTTATTTCTCTTGCTGTCAAAATTTTAAATTTACACGGTAATAAAAATTTGCACCTTTGCATATTTGCTTTCGCTTCGTTAGCGGTTGGCAAGTCGAGAGGTGTTGCCAAAATATTATAAAAACCATGAGATTGAGTCTGCTTATGATATGTGTTTCTTCTTTTTTTTAGAGATTATAAAGGAATTTTTCTCATTCGATGCCTGCCAATCTGCCTTTAAGATATTTCATTAAATTTTGTAAAGAAAATTGAGGCGAATTCAGAAATTATAAAATGAAATCCCATAATTTGCTGTACAGTAATTTCCTTAAATTAAATCAATTTACTAAAGACAATAAATAACTGGATATGATTTTACTTTATTCCGCCTCAACTTTGGTTTGTAAAGAGACCGGTTTCGGCTATAAGCCATCTTCAGTGTTCTGCTTTCTCTATACTTGTAAAATCATAACCAATCAAACCCCGTCGGACAATATGCGCACATATAAATAATAAATAACAGCTATTTTTTTCATGCCAACTCAAGTGCGGCGGCAGCTTTCAACCGTAACGGCGCAAGTGTCTGATAAACAAATGTGCAGCCGACCAATTATTATGGTAATTTATCAACTACTTTTAGCTAAATTTGGAATTTTTCGCTTAAATCATCTAAAGTTGTATCATTTTTGTCTATATTTATTTTTGTTCCATTAAACAAACATTAGATTTCAATAAAATAATACACTCCAATTAAACAATTGTTCAAAAAAACTGTATAATTGAGCGTTAATGCAAAGACGGGCAGCTGTTTAAGTTGAAAAGTTCATCAAGTTAAGAATACATATGTCAATAATACTTATTGTTACGTTTATACCTTTTATAAACGTTTTGTTGTGAGTTCCTTATTGCAAAATAAATAATAACAAATAATAAATAATAAATTAATAACAAGTTTATTTACTTTAACTACACAAAGTTGACACTACACAACAATTTACTTAAGATGCACGTCTTTACTGCACGAGATTTAATTTTACACTGACTGACTATCCATTCGGACGCTGCCCTTTTATATTTGTCTATTAAAAGTCTAGAAAATTTAAGCATCTTCTACTCCCTTTGTGTCACATTTTGTTGTTGTTGTATGTTGTTTATTCAATGTATAAGCGCCTGTATGTCTGTGTATATTTTTGTTTTTGTTTTTATACTGATAAAGTTTCTTCTTCGAATTTATTTGAAGATATTTGTTGTTGTCTCGTGCAGATAAGTTTTCTTAGAAAACTACGCAGATGGTAAACAGCATACATGTTTGTTGTTGTCTTGCGCTCATAGTTAGTAAACAGAGATTTGTGTTTGTGCATGCCACGCAGTTAGTAAACAGCATATCGAATTGTTGTTGTTCGTGTGTACAAAGGGAAAGGAACCTCAATAATCAGCCAGACAACAGTTAAGTGTCTAAAGAGACAAATAACGGAACTCTACGGGTCACTGATTCCCGTGGAAATAAAGTGGAGTTTCCAGTTGTGCTCCCCGGTTGCACAGGTCTACATAGTAGCTCTCCATTAAGACCACATATGTGCCCCCGGGGGATAACCAAACTTACTACTGTTTTATTATAGATTTTATCAAGAATAGAGCCAGCCAATATCGTAGAATATTAATCCACGTCAAAAATAACAAACTAAGGTCGGCCAAAAACAAGATGTGTTTTCTAGCCCGATTTTCTCCCAAACTAAAAGGAGTAACCTAGACATGTAAGCACAGGTCTACTTAAGTTCAAAAAATCTTAATATTTGAGTAATTAATAAACTTATGACATCTGCAAAAAAATAAATGCCCGAGGTAACAAAAAACTTTGGACCATACTCAAAGGCCCCTCTTTACTCTAGGGGGCCGATCGTTAGTTTCACGTTTACTCCAAATAATTTTTGGCCTATTGTCTCTTTAATTAAAAGCAAACAAGTTTTTGGCCTACAAATGTTTATTTTACTTAATGTAATTTGTAATTTTGTTTTTACTTTTTTTTTGCACAAATCTAGAGAAAAAAATTTTATTTTTTTGTTGTTCCAACTTTCAACAAACATAACGATTTGTCTTGACGACGCCTTTTCAACGCCATGCATCTAGACAAATAGAGACATCATCATCGTTGTCGTCTCTTAGGCATCATTCACTTTTCTACATTCCTACAGACAAATTCACAATGTGTGTGGTGCGTAAAAAAAACGACCATTGTATGTATGTGTGTATGTATGTAGATAATCTTTGGCCCTGAGAATACGAATATTTATTTATTTATTTTTATTCGAATAGAGGAGAATTTATAATGACTGGACTGCACTTTCCTTAATTGTTTGTTTTATTTTATTTTAAATTGTCATTTTATTGTCTAATTATTTCAATATTATTTCAAACTTATTTTATATACTCGTACATACACATATAAATAAAGGCGTAACTGTAAATGTGCTGTCATACATACACATATAAATGCTCTGCAGGCATTCTCTATTAAAAAGACACTCTTTCGTTACTTCGTGATATTAAAATATTTCGCTAATAATATCGAAATTCCGATCTTATAAGTACAGTCCAAGCTCGGCATTCACGTCTAGCTATTATTGCGACGGTTTAATTAATTAACGAAAAACGTGTTCTAAAGGGTTTTTTCTCAACAAGAAGTTTATTTTTATTCAAATTTTTATTGTATATGAAAAGAAAAGTCCGGCAATTATGAATGAAAAATGATATCTGGCAAATATTCTTCACCACCACCACGCTGACTGATAGATGGCCATTCTTTCATCAAAGTTTTTAATCACTTTTTGGCAAAAAGGCGATCCTATTTCGTTAATCACATTACGGATTTTAAGTTTTAAGGCTGAAAACAACTCGATTGGCTCCTTCTAGACTCTGTCCTTAACATAGACCCACTAAAAATAACCCAGTGGTGGTTAATCACACGATCTGGCTGGCCACTTAACTGAAATTTGCTTTGCAATGAATTGATTTTTTTATTGGCTGTGTGACATGTTGCACCGTCCTGTTGAGACCACATGCCAGTGATATCGACATCATCAATAATAGTTAGTTGCTAGCATCTCGCAATGGCGTCATCCATTGACCGTTACCGCATTTCCAGTCTCATCTTCAAACAAAAAAACGGCCCCAATTTCCCTCCACACGACACAGCGCACCATACACGCGACACCTCGAGCATGCAAAGACTTTTCAATAATCGATTTTACGGCAATTTTGCTTGCTGATTTTTTCAGGAAAACCAGCCGGTTGTTCCTGAATGAATTGAGTGAACCGACGGCGATGTGAATGGTTGGTCGGCTTCAATTCCTGAACCAGTTAAACCCTGTAAGGCTTCAAAGTCAAATCCTTACGTAAACTTCGTCATGTGATACTTTTGGATAACACCAACTGTTGAGAACGTCCAGGAATTGACAAATTCCTCCTATATTTATACCGCCTATATCCGTCCGAAAATGGAATACAACTCTTATGTATGGTCCGGCGCCCCAAAATCTATTATGGAATTCCTCGACCGCGTACAGGAGAGCGCCAAAAGGCTCATTGGGGACAGTAGGGTAGCCAACTCTATTAATTTTAACCCCTTCGGAAAATCCGAGCACATATCTATTAATTCTCTTTAGCATCGACGCAATGTAGGTTGTGTGTGTGATTAGATTTACATCTGCGCCTGGCCATGAAGCCTTAATCAGATGGTGGACCAAAACACTGCATAATTTGGAACGTCATGCTCGTCCTAGGAAGCCGAAGCTATAATTCTATGCAACAGAACTTTCTAGTTGTAACTTCGATGATTCCAGAGCAGGACTGCAAATAATCACTCCTTGCTTAAGAGTTGGAGACTTTCGAACTCCTGTCCAGAACACATGTCTAGCATGCTCACTGGACTGGATCATTCACACCACAACCACCACGATACTCCCATATAGGGGCCAACCTCAATAATCAGTCAGAGAACAGTTAAATGTCTAAAGAGACAAATAACGAACTCTGGGGCTTACTGATTCCCGTGGAAATAAAGTGGAGTTTCCAGTTGTACCCCTGCTGACTTCAGGGGACTGGACTCCCTTTTTCCCCCAGTTGCACAGGTCTAAGTTGTTGCTATCTCCAAAGACCATATATATGTGCCCCCAAGGGGTAGCAATGTAGGTTGTGCGTGATTTGATTTACATCTGCACTGACTATATAGTCATAATCAGATGGTGGTCAAACCACTTGAATGATTGGACATCACCCACGCCTTAGAAGGCCATCGAATACGTATTTCCTCCGGTCACTTCTAGTAGCAATTTAAAAAGCTCGAAGTCGCAGCCTTCACTCCTTGCTAAAGAGTTGGAAACTTTCCAACTCCTGGTCCAGAACGCATGAAGCTCTTTTTTATCAAGAACACGACAGCATTCATACTGACTGAACCTGAACCATTCATTGTGTTAATTTAAATGGTCCGAACTCTCACGAGGGTCCGAAACCACAACCACCACGATACTCCCACATAGGGGCCAACCTCAATAACCAGTCAGAGAACAGCTAATTGTCTCAAGAGACAAATAGTGAACTCTGGGGCAACTGGTTCCCGTGGAAATATGTGGATTGTCCAGGTGACTCCTACTAGCCTTTGAGGGGCCTGGGCTCCCTTTTACCCCGCAAGACACCAGTCTAAATGCAATAGTAGGTTCCAAAAAGACTATCATGTGCCCCCGGGGGGTAGCAATGTAGGTTGTATTTAATATTGCCATTTTCAGTCCTAACTGGCTGGTTCGCATTCGATGACGAGCGCTTTTGATGCGAATGCATCATTCTGAAGCCGCGTTTTAGTTCGTACTGGTGAGTCAGTGTTGGCGTTCAATCAGTTCTTTTATTAGGTTCGTATATATTCATGTAAGCAGAATGCCAGCCACCTGGCATTTGTATGCAAAGTGAATTTATCGATAGGTTGTATTTTACTGCTTTGGCGATACGATAATGGTAACGAAATTAGGGAACTTGTTCCCGTTACTCGCGCGTTTTTGCGTTTAACTCGATTTTCGTTGAGACCACATGTGGTCGGTTGACCAGTGAATCGCACTATGCATTACAGAGTGTGATTTGTTTTACATCCGCACCTGGCTATGTAGCCTTAATCAGATGGTGGACAAACCACTATTGTATAATTTGGAACGTCATACATGCGTCCTAGATAGCCGAAGGCATAATTCTAAGCAACAGAACCACCTAGTTGCAACTTTAATGATTCCAGGACAGGGCTGCAAACTATCACACCTTGCTAAAGAGTTGGAGACTTTCTAACTCCTGTCCAGAACACATGTCAAGCATGCTCACTGGACTGGATCATTTACTTAGGGTGTTATTAACAGCGAGATGATCCTGGCCACCATAATTTCCATAATTCTTTTATGGGGCCGCAAAACCACAACCAGCACGATACTCCCATATAGGGGCCAACCTCAATGATCAGTCAGAGAACTATTAAATGTCTAAAGAGACAAATAATGAACTCTGCGGGTTCACTGATCCCCGTGGAAATAAAGTGGAGCTTCCAGTTGTCTCCCTGTCTGACTTCAGGGGACTGGGCTCCCTTTTTCCCCCAGTTGCACTGTGTCTAGATAGTGGAATATTCTATAAAGACCATATTTATACGCCCCTGGGGGGATCTACGCATACAGGGAGAATTCGGTTTTTTTTTGGCAGAATATTTTAGAGAATTCGTTTTATCGTATGTGGAATAAACTGCCTCCAGAGGTCTTTTCTGCCACTTTCAATGTGGGAAAATTCAAATCAAACACTACTCCCTCTTTCCTCCTCCCCATAAGCTAATTTTCTAGTTCGGCTACAATGCATTATATGAATAAGGGCCATACGCTGAGTACTGGTCCGAAAGAAAAAACATTTGGATTAGCTTCAACACTGTGGCTCACGGCTGCGATGTTTTCAGCTGAACGACCGGATCGAACACGCGTTGGTGTTCGCACATTTTACATCGAGCCTGCCTTCTTAAATTTAACGACCAAATTCCTAATAGCGGTCTCATAAGGACGATTATGTTGTCCGAAAATATCACGAATTTTACGAAATATAACTTTAACAGAACCACTATTTTCATAGTGGATTTTAATTATTTTAAGGCGGTTTTCATGCGAAATTGAATTCATTGTAACAATTGTCAATGCATTTACTATGAAAACCGTCAAAAAGCTAAATGTCAAAGCTATCATGTGGTTGGTGTTGTTGCAATTGAAAAATAAACTTTTTGTTGACAAAGCCGACACTAATTGTCTTTTTCAAAATATGGTGGCAACATTATAGAAACAAAGCAGAATTAGAAGAAAATATCGCTCAAATATTGTCAAGTTGTATCGAAAAATGCTTTATGTCGTCTTTTATTTTATTTTCATCCTTTAAGAAATGTAATTTTCACATGGCACAAAATTAAAATATAAAATTATAAACTTAAGGGTGACGCCCTAATGTCGAAATTTAGCTCTGAATTTTTTCTATTGAAAATAACAGATTTTTAATGTTTTTTTTTTCTTTTTGGTTTTGGTAAAATTCAAACTATAGTGTTACCAGATTTTCAAAGAACACTTGTCTTAACCGCCTATAGCTTTTTAATTGTTACAAAAATATAATTTATTTCACACAAAAAATTCTTTAAAAATGCACCACTTTTTATAGAATGTTGCTAAAATGATACAATTTTCGTTTGTGCCTTTTCGTTTAACTCATGTGTAAATATTTGAAATAATGTCTGCTTAAAAGTCAAGTAAATAAAACTGCCACAAATTAAACAAATTCATAATTTTTAACAGCATTTATTTATTTTTAATTGTTTAAAATACATTTAAATATGTTTGTGTTGTTTTTATTTGTTTTCAAATGTTAATTATTTCTTTAAAAAAAAAAAGATGCATGTGAGCGTCTGTCTCTATGAGTGTGTGGGAGTTCTTTATACATCGCAGGTGATTTTCGTTTAATATGTCGCGTTTCTTAAAAAAGTGTTGTACATTTTAATGAATAAAAACGTTTGTTTTTTGTTTTCGAAAAATATTTTGATTTTGGTGGAACTAGATTTCCAACAAAATCCAATAATAGTACAAACTTCAATAAAAATATTTAAATTTTTGACCGCGTAAGGATTTGCGTAAAAGAAACTGTAAAAGGATTTTGCGATTTCTATACAAAATTTGAAGGTTTTTCTATTCAAAAATTTTTTGTTTCTTAAT
This sequence comes from Trichopoda pennipes, assembly GCA_030448955.1. Lineage (NCBI taxonomy): Eukaryota > Metazoa > Arthropoda > Insecta > Diptera > Tachinidae > Trichopoda > Trichopoda pennipes. The sequence continues at coordinate 6,322,390 of JASKUP010000056.1, read as the reverse complement.
TTTTCTATTAAGCAATTAATATATTGGGTCTATGTCTGCTGAAACAAGTTTGAAAATTAATAATTAAGCCTGTGTGGCGTCGGGTCCAACACCCACTTGACTGACGGCTTATTTTTGTGCACAATTCACGTTTAAGAATATTAAGTTGTGTGGATTTGTTTCGCCAAAAAAGGCTGTTCTCACTGTTTTTTCAGTGTAAACCCGTCACTCGGAGACATTATTTCAGGGCATTGACAGAAACAACTGACAAATTAAGTTACAGCGGAGTATATGTACAGACTTACTTGTACCTTCAAATATACTGTTACCTTTTATAAACGTTTCGTTGTTACTGAGTTCCTTATTGTAAAATAAATAACACCAGATTTTAGAATTTTCAAATTAAATACAAGTTTATTTACTTTAACTACACACAAACTAAGACTTGTACGTTGGCACTCAATAACAATTTTTTAAAAATCCAATTCTTAACTTCACGAGGTTTATGTTTTAACTAACTAAACACTCAGATGCTGTCTTTTATATTTGTCCGCTAGAGGTCTAGAAAAATAAAGCATTTTCTACTTCCTTTGTATTTTGCTGCTATGTTATTCATCAATGTACAGCCGCCTGTTAATCGGTGTGTAGTTTTGCTTTTAGGCTGTTCAAGTTTTTTTCCTGGAATTTATTTTAAGATAGTTGTTGTTGTCTTGTGTGTACAAGTTTTCTTAGAAAACTATGCATTTAGTAAACAACATATCCAGTTGTTGTTGTTTTCTTGCGTGTGTAAGATTACATAGCTTAAGATTTCTTACTTACGAAGTTAGCAAACAGCATACCCAGTTGTTGTTGTCTTGTGTGTACAAGTTTTCTTAGAAAACGATGCATTTAGTAAACAACATATCAAGTTGTTGTTGTTGTCTTGCGTGTGTAAGATTTCTTAGCTTATGATTTCTCACTTACGAAGTTAGTAAACAGTATACCTAGTTGTTGTTGTCTTGTGTGTACAAGTTTTCTTAGAAAACTACACAGTTAGTAAACAGCATACCCGGTTGTTGTTGTATTCTTGCGTGTGTAAGATTTCTAAGCAAACCCCACGCAGTTAGTAAACAACATACCCAGTTGTTTACTTTGTTACTTAATTATTTCCTTTTAAAACTTAAGCAAGACGCATCCGTAACAGTAGGAAAAACTGGGCGAAAAATAAAAACAAGATTTACAGAACACATACGCTCATACAAATGAAAAAGAGAAGACTTCATCTTTGCATTACACCTTGACACTCACAGACATGCGCTAAGTGAAATAAATAAATGTATGACATTACTGTTATCCTAACAAAAAAAAAAAAGGACGAAAACTAGACATTCTTGAAAACATGAAAATCTAGAAAACAATCACTTTTAACAGTGACAAACGAGCAGGTAAACACAACCTCAGACACAATTTTCACACCACTAAAACTACTTTTATCGGGTGGTTAAATTTTAAGGGCCGATGTTGGGTATGAACCAAATCTAAATGTCAAGTTTTTTTCTGCATTTCATTTGACATTTCTCAATTTCAGAGTAACTAAATTTTAACCATGGAAAGAGACACAATCGAGCAACGCGTTAAAGTTATTCAGGCTTATTTTGAAAATGGGCGCTTAAATCAAAATACATGTCGTGCACCTCGTGATATTTTTGATCAATTTAATCGTCCAAATGTGCGTACAATCGGAAAAATCATCTAAAAATTTGAGCAAACCGGGTCTGTAGAAGATGTGAAAACAGCAGTGCATGCTCGTACAGCTCCTACTACAGAAAATATTTTTGCTATTCGCGAAAGAGAGAGCCGTCAATCTTAACTCCTCGTCATGCCCAACAATTGAACCTCTCACGCTCGCCGTTGATGAACATTAGGCTTAAAGACTTGCATTTACACTCTTACAAGGTGGTATTAAGTCAAGAACTAAAACCTCTTGACCATTCCAAACGTCTTTAATGGTCAGAATGGTGGCAAGAAATGGCAAGAATGGATGAATAATTTTTAAAGAAAATCACTTTCAGTGATGAGGCACATTTTCACCTCAACGGATTCGTCAATAAGCAGAATTGCCGCATTTGGGCGAATGATAATCCAAGACACAGAGTAATTGTTTGGTGCGCTTAATAGATTGGCGGCATCATCGGGCTGCATTTTTTCCAAAATGAGGTTGGTCAGGCAGTTACTGTGAATGGTGCTCGCTATCGTGAGATGATAACAATCTTTTTATGGCCCGAGTTGGAAGATATGGATGTGGAGGATATGTGGTTTCAACAGGACGGTGCCACTTGCCACATAGCTAACGAAATAATGGCTCTTTTGCGCGACATATTTAATAACCGTATTATTTCACGTGGTGGCGATGTCTATTGACCGCCAAGATCATATGATTTGACACCGTTGGACTTTTTTCTTTGGGGTTATTTGAAAGAAAAGGTGTACGTCGATAAGCCAGCAACAATTCAAGAGCTAAAGGATGCGTGATAAGATTTACGTCAGTACCTAATTGTCTAAGCCATAACCTGACGGTGGATCATAACACTGTGGATGAAATGTAGCGTCATCCTCGCCCTAGGAAGCCTTCAGATATGTCTATCCTCCAGTCACTTCTAGTTGCAACTTCAAGAGCTCAGAGCAGGCCGCAGTCCTCACTCCTTGCTGAAGAGTTGGAGACTATCCAACTCCTGGTCCAGAACGCATGAAGCTTAATAAAAATTTAGGAACACAATCATGCTCACTGGACCTGGACCATTCATTGTGTTCACACAACTCAAACGAGAACCTCAAAACCACAACCACCACAATACTCCCAAAGGGCCAACTTCAGTAATCAGTCAGAGAACAGCTAAAAGGCTAAAAAGACAAATAGCTGAACTCTGGGGCTTTACTGATTCCCGTGGAAATAAAGTAGTATTGTCCAGTTGGCTCTCCTAATAGTCTTGTAGGAAACTGAGTTCCCTTTTACCGCCGTTGGCACATGTAATGACGGTGAGATTCCGTCAACAAAACATATTAGTGTACGCCCGGGGTCCCCCCCCAGGGGCATATAAATATGGTCCACTATCTAGACACAGTGCAACTGGGGGAAAAAGGGAGCCCAGTCCCCTGAAGTCAGACAGGGAGACAACTGGAAGCTCCACTTTATTTCCACGGGGATCAGTGAACTCGCAGAGTTCATTATTTGTCTCTTTAGACATTTAATAGTTCTCTGACTGATCATTGAGGTTGGCCCCTATATGGGAGTATTGTGGTGGTTGTGGTTTTGCGGCCCCATAAGGGAATTATGAAAATAATGGTGGCCAGGATCATCTCGCTGTTAATAATACCCTAAGTAAATGATCCAGTCCAGTGAGCATGCTTGACATGTGTTCTAGACAGGAGTTAGAAAGTCTCCAACTCTTTAGCAAGGTGTGATGGTTTGCAGCCCTGTCCTGGAATCATTAAAGTTGCAACTAGGTGGCTCTGTTGCTTAGAATTATGCCTTCGGCTATCTAGGATGCATGTATGACGTTCCAAATTGTACAATAGTGGTTTGTCCACGATCTGATTAAGGCTACATCTGTACCCCCGGGGAGGAATAGCTAAAGGATGAGATAATTCGGTACATTAACGGCATAGAACCTCAATTATTCCTCAGCGTCATCAAAAATTTGGACCATCGGATGGAGGTGTGTTGCCGAGGTTGCGGCGGCAATTTGGCCGATGTTTTTGTTGTATACATAATTGAACCATACCATGTTATCATAATTAAAAGAAATGACAATAATTTCCTAAATGATTTGTGTTTTATTGGAACAAACGGAAAACACCCTCAGACCAGCACACTTACCTAGATAATAATTAAAGACGGAAATATTAGATTAGCCTCGCATAAAATGCTAGGTGGCGGGCAGTCTACCAACATAACTAGACACGAACCTAATGGAAGAATTACCTTTACCCGAACGAATACTGACCAGTACACCAGTACAGTCCCTAGAACACGGCTTAACAATAATGTCATCATATAGGAAACGCTCGCCGGTCACATCGTAAAAACAGCCAGCAATAACAATTTACACTGAAGAAAATTACAACAGTTATCACGAATAATTTATCTTAATTGCAATTTACCGTAAATTTATGCAAAAATTAAAAATTATATTTACGAAAAGAAAAAAAAGTCAGGGGCGGTTTTGTTTTAAATTAGTTTTTCTGTTTGGTTTTTTTTTTCTTTAGTATTTTTTATTTTATTTATATAAAATGCTTTGCATGTTTATTTTTGTATTTGTAATGAAATATATCAAACAATTTTCTTATCGGTAAAAGAAATGAAAAGAAACCAGTTTAATGACAATCAAAACTTATTCAACAGAAATGGAAATTAAAAAAAAAACTACATTTTTGGGTACTTTATTGTTTGTTTTATTTTATTATTTACAAATTATATTTTTTTTTTGTCCTACTTCTAAAGGGTTTTTCAAAAAGAAGTTTGTTTTTTTAAAACAAAAAGCTTAGATGAAGATGATTGAAATTTTTATTGTATTACGAAGAGACAAGTTCGGCCATTATGAATGAAAAATGATATTTGGCACCCCGACCACCCTGACAGATGTCATTTCTTTCATCAAAGTTTTTAATCACCTTTTGGCAAAATGGTCGTCCCATATCGTTAATCACATCACGGATTTTAAATTTTAATGCTGAAATCGATTCGATATAAACTCTGTCCTAAACATAACCGCACCAAAAATAATTCAGTTGTGTTAAATCATACGATCTGACTGGCCACTTAACTGCTGATTGTCGTGAAATTATGCGATCGGGAAATTTGATTTGCAATAAATTGCTCGTTTGATTGCTTGTGTGACAGGTGGCACTGTCCTGTTGAAACCACATATCAGTCATCAATAATAGGCCAAAATTAAATTGTTAGCATCTCGCAAGTGCGTAATACATTGACCGTTACTGCATTTCCAGTCTCATCTTAAAAAAAAACGGCCTCAATCTCCCTCCACACGACACAGCGCACCATACACGCGACACCTCGAGGCTTTTCAATAATCGATTTTACGGCAATTTTGCTTGCTGATTTTTTCCGAAAAACCAGCCGGATGTTCCTGAATGAATGGTTGGTCGGCTTCAATTCCTGAACCAGTTAAACTCTGTAAGGCTTCAAAGTCAAATCCTTACGTAAAATTCGTCCTGTGATGCTTTTGAGTAATACCAATTGAGTTGTTGGCGTCTGACGATAGCGTTATCCATTACTCGTTACCGCATTTCCACCCTCATGAAAAAAAAAATCCCAAATGAACAATTTTGCTTGTTCACGTACCCTGAAGTTCGTCTAAAATAAATGATTTTTTCAGAAAACCCAGCCGGTTGTTTCTAAATGAATTGAGCGAATCAACGGCGATGTGAATGGTCGGTCGGCTGCATCAGTTGAACCTTTTAAGGTTTCAATGTCAAATCCTTACGCAAAACTCGCCATGTGGTGGTTTTGGGAAAACCCCAATTGTTGAGAACGTCAAGAAATTGATAAAGTTGGATCTGCTTCAATACTGTGGCTCACGGCTGCAATGTTTTCACATTTTGTATCGAGCCTACCGACTCAAATTTAACAATCAAATTCCTAATAGCGGTCTCAGAAGCACAACCATGTTGACCGAAAATATTACGAATTTTATGAAATGTTACTTTAATAGAACCACCACCATTTTCATAGTGGATTTTAATTGGATTTTTGTGCGAAATTAAATTCATTGTAACAATTGTCAATGCAAATGCTACGAATACGTAAAAAAAAACTAAAAGAATCATGTTGTTGGTGTTGCCACAATTAAAAAACAAATTTCTCGGTAAAAACAAAAATCCGATAGAACTTCCCCTCGCTTCAAAATTTATACATTTTAAGAGAAAAAATTAAATAAATATTTATTAATCTTTTAAACGGTCTTCTTTAATTAAATTTAACAATATACTAAATCAATTTTTTTTGTTATAAAAATTAATTTCCTGAAGAAGCTTTCCAGAGGAAATTAATTTTTATAACAAAAAAAAAAAATTAATTTAATATATTGTTAAATTTAGTTAAAATAGACCGTTTAAAAGATTAATACATATTTATTTAATATAAATAAAAATGAAAGGTCGAATTAAAAAAATAATTAAGAGAAACAATTTTGAGGTTAGTTTGCGATTTTAAATGAACAATAGTTTTAATTAAACAAACTTGCATTAATGAACTTTAAAATAATATATGCCCTGTTAAGCACTTTCAGTTAACAAAAGCTTTTTAGTATACAATTTAAATTGTAAAACATCCTATTCAAAAAGAAAAAAATTCTTCTTGTTTCAATTTTAAGGTTAACTGGCAACCTTTATTCCCATTCTCAGTGCTTTTATAAACTAATTTTAAATTAACCCGATAATGGAATAAATAAAGTGTTTAAGTATAAAACTAAACTGAGTGCGTGTATTTAAGTCACCCTGCATGTAAACCAGTATTTATTTCTATTTGCCTTTCTTTACCGCTTAAACTTAAATATTTTCATTCTATCTCATCACTTGTAAACCAAACCCCGAAGAAAAAGGTCAGTATTGTATACTGCCGATATTAATAAATTGTCAACCCCCATTTAATTCCTGCCGTTATTTCTATTTTTTTTGGTTTCATAATATATCACGATTATTACTCCAACATTTTGGTCCTTCTCCTCTTCAGTAGAAAAACGTGAAGAATTCTTGGTCCATTGGCAGGGTGGCAATCTTAGCCAGGTAGGTCCGTGCTACCACAGTTCGTTATTTGACAGCTGAGTTAAGGTGAGACCACGTGTTGCCAAATAGAGGAAACTCTATTTTCCACAAATGTTTTCCACTTGTTAGGTTATTTATGTAACCATGCCAAAACTATCGTCGAATCGGTCCATAAAAACAGTTTATGGTCTTGCAGATTAAGTTTAATAAAATTATTTCAACCTACAACTTAAATGTTGAAATGTTCGCACTTTGATTCCCAATAAACATTTAACATAACAATCAAACATGTTCAAGCATTTATTACAATAAAATACATTTGGAAATTACAAGCAGGTTGAATTAGAATAATTAAAATAAAATTAAAACGCATCCTAATGGAATAAAACTTAAAAAAAAGAAAATCAAAAATTATTTATTAGCAGGGTTCAGAATTTTTCATTTATGAACATTCAAAAATCAACATTCATGATATTTTTCATAAATGAGAAATCTAAAATTTTATATTTATTTTTCACGCGCATAAACGAACAAGAAAAAATGTTCTGCTTATGTTCATACATGAATGCGCACAACAAGAATTATTAGTCTTATTCATATGTGATAAATGATAAATCAGCTACTTCCCATTAATGTTCTTTTTCATAAATGTACATGTTCATTTATGAACGTTGAAATTTTATAAAATTTCTCATAAATGAACGTGAAAAAATTTTCTACCTACGATCGCAGTTTACCGTAAAATGTAGTAAAAACACATGGGTACATATTAACACAAAATACAATATTGCAATATATTCTAAAAGAAATAAAAAAAAACATTTTTTTTCCTACATACGCCGCCAATTGCGCATTATCAAATATGTGCGTTTATGTACGCGAATGCTTAACGAACATATTTTTACGATCTTTTCATTTATGAAAAATTATCAAAATTGTACATATTCAAAAATGAACACTTGTGTGTTTCTCATTTTTTCACTTATGAATAGAAAGAAAAAAATAAATCGTCGCATTCATAAATGAGAAAACGCAACATATTTTTCAGTCTCTCACACATGTATGAGAAGAAGCGGCTAAAAAATGAAATGTACATATTCAGTACAGTGAGTGAACACTTCGCTACTCTGTTTATTACACTAATTCGAATAAAATCTCAATCAAATCTCTTAAATTAATATTTAGTAACCAGTATTTATTTCTATTTACCTTTCTTTACCGCTTAAACTTAAATATTTTCATTCTATCAACCACTTGTAAACCAAACCCCGAAGAATAAGGTCAGTATTGTATACCGCCGATATTAATAAATTGTCAACCCCCATTAAATCCTGCCGTTATTTTTATTTTTTTGGTTTCATAATATATCACGATTATTACCCCAACATAAAGTAATGTAAAATTTACATCAACTTTACATTAATTTTATTTCAAAAGGAGCACTTTTGATAAACACATACACACTCGTATGTTATTTACTTTAAAATAAACGTATAAATTGTTTTTATTCTCTTTTTAGCGAGTTGTTATGTTATGTAACATCATCAATAATAATGTTCTCTAGTATTACGTGGTATTTTAAACTTTTGCAAATACATTTATCCTTTTTTCCATTATAAAAACAAAATGTTGCCCAGAACATCAACTGATTTTTATTTGCTTGCCGTTTTTTATGATAAATCGTTTGTTAGTTAGCTAGTTAGATGACGATATAAAATTTGACTGGCATCACTGTTTGCAATCAGAGCTGTAACGGTTACATGCACTCACTGCTCTTTTTTGTATTTATTTGTGCGTGTGTGTGTGTGTGTGTGTGTTTTATTTTAATCTAAAGCAAATTGTGAAAATAATATGTAACAGAAAAAAAAACACACAAAAAGTTGAAAAATCTCTAGGGTTTGTTCCCCTTGTTATTGTATTGGTATCGGGTTTTTCAACAAGAAGTTAAAGTTAATATTTTTGACATTTAGTTTTTTGGCGTATTCGTATTCGATGCATTGGCAATTGTTACAGCGAATTAAATTTCGCACAAAAATCGCATCAAAAAATAATTAAAATCCACTATGAAAATGGTGATTCTCTGTTAAAGGCTCAACTATATTATGCATATGCATGCTGACTTAAGGCAACTTAAGCAACTGTGCAAGTTTCGTCAAAATGCCATTTGCTTAAGTAAAGTACGAAACTGATCGCACATTTCGTACGGAAACAGCTGATTTTACATTGTGTTATAGATACATTAGTAAAAAAATTCTAATGGAGGGTGAAAGCGACAAAATATTTTATCTGAATTTAATAGAGAATGTACAAAGAAAAAATAGCTTATATCAGAGAAGAGACGCGTTTTATTATAACGGCAACGAGCCTACATTTATCGGTCTTTATGGAATACTTGACCATCTAGACTTGTGCTGCTGGGGGTATAAGGGAGCCCAGTCCTCTGAAGGCAAGCAGGGAGTCAACTGGAAGCTCCACGGGAATGAGTAAGCCCCAGAGTTCCGCTAATTGTCTTTTTAAACTTTTAGCTGTTCTCTGACTGATTATTGAGGTTGGCCCTTCGGGAGTATCGCCTTTAATAACACAGCATGTTAGTCATGTGTTCTGGACCAGGAGTTGGATAGTCTCCAGCTCTTCAGCAAGGAGTAGTGGTTTGCAACCCTGCTTTGGAACTGCTGAAATTGCAACTAGGAAAGACCTGTTGCTAGAATTAATCCTCGGCTTCCTAGGGCGTGAATGACGTTGCTTTTCATTCGCAGTGGTTTGACCACCATCTGATTAAGGCTTACGGCCAGGTGCGGATGTAAATCTTATCACGAAATAACGGCAACGAGCATGGAAAGAAGTAGCAGAAAAAATTCAGTAGAAGTGCTAACCACCAATACCTTGAAGAATTTTGTATTTTCAGGGTATTTCAACAAGCCAGATTGTCGTATTTGGACTTCTGAAAATCCTAGAGCGATTATTGAGAAAACTTTGCATGCTCAACGTGTCACTGTATGGTGCGCTATGACGGCATGATTGGGCCGTTTGTTTTTGAAGATGAGGCTGGAAATGCCGTAACGATCAATGGATCACACTATCGAGAGATGCTAACAACTTAATTTTCGCCTACTATTGGTTTTATTAGAATTGTGCCACATGTCACACAGCCAATGAAACGATTAATTCATTGCAAACCAAATTTCCCGACCGCATAATTTCACGATAGTCGGCAGTTAAGTGGCCAGCCAGATCGTGTGATTTAACACCATTGGATTATTTTTGTTTTTTGGGGCTATGTTAAGGAATATAGAGCCAATCGGCGCTCAAAATCCGCGATGTAATTAACGAAATAGGACCGCCATTTTGCCAAAAAAAAGTGATTAAAAACTTTGATGACAGCGTGGTCGTGGTAGACATTTACCAGATATAATTTTTCATTCATAATTGCGGAACTTCTCTCTTCGTAATACAATAAAAATTTCAATCGTCTTCATCTAAGCTTCTTGTTTTAGAATACAAACATCTTTTTGAAAAACCCTTTAATAGTATGAATTTGTTTTTATCAGCCAATATTTCTGATTAATCTATTTATATAAAGAAAATGTATGAACATTTAATTTTATTTGCAGAAAGAATTACAAGCCGAAGCAGTAGCTGTAGGTGCCATACTTTCCGATTATCAACGAGTCAGAGTAGAAAATGTATGCAGTCGTTTAAATTTAATGTCATTGGCCTATTTATGGAGGAGAGATCAGACTGAACTGCTGCAAGAAATGATTGATTGTCATGTTCATGCCATATTAATTAAAGTAAACAAACAACAACAAAATATTTTCTTTGCCAGTAAATAAAATTTGTTTGAAATGTTTTATTTTTACTTTGTTTTGCAGGTGGCCACCTTAGGTTTAGTTCCTGATCGTCATTTAGGAAAATCCCTTAGAGAAATTCAACCGCATTTATTGAAAATGCGCGATAAATATGGTTTGAATGTGTGTGGTGAAGGTGGTGAATACGAGACATTTACCTTAGATTGTCCCCTTTTTAAGCAGCGTATAGTAGTGTAATTTTGTTAAAGATTATCAAATTCGATTTAAGTTTTTAATTTAAAAATATTTTTAGAGATGATATTCAAACTGTTATAAGCTCTGCTGATCCTATATGTCCCGTTGGCTATATTAATTTCACCAAATTATCGTTACAACCCAAAGAAACGCAACCGAACTGTGATGTTTTTGTAAAAAAATCTCTGGACTACATAAGTGACCTCAATGAATCCACATATAGTGACCTCAGTGATCCCGATCTCAGTGAAACTGAGCTTGAACTAATTGAAAAGGAGACACGCATGCGTGAATCCTTAAGTCAAAATGAATTAATATCGCGTAGTAATTCATTTGGTCGACATCTTACCACCTCTTCCTCACCTATACCGATAGTGACGAAGAGCGCAAGTGTTGATGAACAAACGGCATCTGCATTACTCTCCTCGTCGGCTGCTCTGTGTACTGCCTCTTTGCATGCTGGTAGCTTTGGTCCACCACGTCCCTTAGGCAGTAGTACAGCTGCAGTTTGCGGTAGCCTATCATTAGCCATCTCCTCTATGGCTTTGACAGCAGGCGGAGCTGGCGGTGCCGGTTTAGGTGGTGGGATGTCATCATTAATTGGTGGGCCACCGAGTCCTCTTAAATATGAACGCGAATTCCGTCCACTAAATAATCGACCCATTGTTGCCATTAATCGAAAAGGTTGGATGTGGGTGGCTGGCATTCAAGGTATGTTGATTTTCATTTTCTATTTACTTTTCGACAAAATCGCCAGAATGAGAATTCAGAAATTTACATAAACAATTTTCAACAATTATAACAAGATTTTATATTCTGCTTTAAATACTTTAATCGATATTTGGTAGAACAATTCGCATAACGATAACCAACGATCAATGGATTTGTGCGGGAAAGTTTTTATGTAGAACTTTAAAAAGGAATAAAAGTTCACAAAGTTGTCAATCGTTTCGAGCTTATCGGTGTAAACTAGCGACATCACATGTCCCTTCAGAAAATAGTCTAACAGCCCCCAGTGGCACGTTTTACGAGAAGGCATTCAAAACTCTTGAAAAAAACACAAATATAAAGAATATAAAATTATTCATATAATAATAATGATATTTAAAGCTTTTTTAGTTCAGTTAACGCCACTTTTCACGAGAAGGCGACCAACAAAATTCCAATTCAGTCAAAAGTTATAGAATTTTCACCGCCAACACAAAATGTTCCACTGTGCCGCGTTAAATCACATGACCTTGGAAGCCCCCCTCCCGGGGGGCACATTTATCGATCTTTATAGAATACTTGACTATTTACACCTGTGCTGCTGGGGATATAAGGGACCCCAGTCCCCTGAAGGCAACAGGGGTCAACTGGAAGCTCCACGTTATTTCCATGAGAATCAATATGTCCCAGAGTTTGCGCTAATTGTCTCTTTAGACTTTCAGCTGTTTCTCTGTCTGATTATTGAGGTTGGCCCTTCTGGAGTATCGTGGTGGTTGTGGTTTCGCGGCCCCATACAGGAATTGTTTTATGGTGGCCAGGATCATCTCACCTTTAATCACACCTGCCTGGTGAATGATCCAGATCCAGTGAGCATGCTAGTCATGTGTTCTGGACAGGAGTTGGATAGTCTCCAGCTCTTCAGCAAGGAGTAGTGGTTTGCAGCCCTGCTTTGAAACCACTGAAATTGCAACTAGGAAAGACCTGTTGCTAGAATTAGTCCTCGGCTTCCTAGGATGTGAATGACGTTGCTTTTCATTCACAGTGGTTTGATCACCATCGGATTAAGGCCCACGGCTAGGTGCAGATGTAAATCTTATCACGAAATGACCTTGGAGGTCAATGTGATTACCAAACGTTTGCTTTAATAAATCAATAGCCACACGAGTTGTGGGACATATTGCGACGTTTTGTTGAAACCACAGCTCCAGCAAAACATAGTTGTTAATTTGTTGAACGAAAAAGTCAGTAATCATGGCTCTATAACGGTCACCATTGCCTGTAGCGATTTGACTACCATCGTTTTTACAGAAGTATAGACCAATGATTCCTCCAGCCCATAAAGCACATTTCGTGATAAGATTTACATTTGCACCTGCCCGTGGGCCTTAGTCAGATGGTGGTCAAACCACTGTGAATGAAAAGCAACGTCATTCACGCCCTAGGAAGCCGAGGATTAATACTAGCAACAGGTCTTCCCTAGTTGCAATTTCACTGGTTCCAAAGCAGGGTTGCAAACCACTACTCCTTGCTGAAGAGCTGCAGACTATCCAACTCCTGTCCAGAACACATGACTGGCATGCTCACTGGATCTGGATCATTCACCACGATACTCCCGAAGGGAAAACCTCAATAATCAGTAAGAGAAACAGCTAAAATTCTAAAGAGACAATTAGCGCAAACTCTGGGGCTTACTGATTCCCGTGGAAATAACGTGGAGCTTCCAGTTGTCCTCTGCTGACTTCAGGGGACTAGGCTCTTATACCCTTAGCAGCACAGGTCTAGATAGTCAAGTATTCTATAAAGACCGTCAGTTTTTCTAGACGAAATGGTGTCTCAACGTATGCATTCAAAAAAAAGGGAGCTTCATCGCTAAACTAAATTCGCTTATGAAAATCGGGATCAACGGCAATCTTGTTTTGTGTCCAATTTAAAAGTACCAGTCTGTTCATGTTGAAATGCCAAATCAAACTAAACGTTAATCACTTAACAGCTGATAATATGGTAGCCAGTTAAAAAGAGTTGCCAACTTAAAATTCTATGCATATGCTATAAGAAGCATACGATAAAACTTAACTAGAGAATAAGATTTAGGATTTCTCCACGCTGTATAAAATTTTGACATCTAATGTATAATGTTGAAACGAAGTTTTTATTTTCAAACGCAAGAAAAAGTAAAAAAAAAATTGTTTCATAAAAATCGAGGTTGTCATAGCCGAGCTGTAATATACTATTGGCATAAGTACGGCAGTGTAAATGATCTTGTGGAGGAAGCTGTTGTGTCAGCTAAATTTTATATGACAACAAATGCAAATCCTTGAGCAAAATTGTGGCCAAAGTTGGTTCTTTGAAGACCAAGCTCCTGAGCACAGCGTCGCATTTAGGTTGATGGTTTGTTTTGTACACTTTCTTAAGCAGCTGTAATGTCTTCAACCGATCTTGCATTACGTTGTGGTTTGTGGTTGGGCCGATCACCTACAGAGACCCTCTTCCTTTGAAATCATTCACTACACAATAAATATTGCGTTTTGTTGGCACATTAATTCTCCCAAAAATTTCATATAACTTTTCCATCGTAACGGTACTCGATGATTGATTTAAATAACATATTTTAATGATAAATTTGCCACGTGTCTACTTCACGACTTACAAATATGAACTGTCGAGACTAACGGCGGACACCCGGTACAATTATCAGAAAGAAAACTCCATGCGGGCATAACAAAAGTGATATTTCTTTCATCACATGATAATCACGATCGATTGAATAAGATTTTTTGTGTGTAAAATTAAAAAAGGCCGTAGCGAAATTAAAAAAGGCCACATCTAAACAATAATCCGTTTTAAAGAACTTTCGAAAACGTGCGCTCTAAAGTTCAAAGCACACTGAACAAAATGTGTCGAGCTAAAAGGCGACTTTCGAAAAAAAATAATATTTTTTTTTTTAACAAGCAAAATTTTACACTTCGCCGACGCTTATTCCAGAACAAAAATGAATAGTAGCAAAATATATTTTGTTGTTTTTTTTTATATTTTTATAAATTTTTATAATTTTTATTCCTTTCGCTTGCTAGCAAACGTGATGCCGCTAACTAAAATAGTCTCCAAATTATCTCAAAATACAAATGTAATTGATTTGTGATGTATTTTAGGATGTGCAACAACTTTAGAAGAAGGTATGCAACAAGCCTTAGACTCCCTACGCTCTTTAGCTGCAGAGCACAATTATGATATGACTAATTATTGTTATATAACGATGTATGTGCGTTCCATTAATGAATATGCCACGATTAATAAAATTTACGGCGAAATTATTCATTTTCAAAATCCACCAACCAGAGTATGTGTAGAGTGTCCGTTGCCCGAAGATTGTCATGTTGTATTGGAGGCAATCGCTTTTAGAGCACTGCGCAGAAGAGCAACACTTTCGATACAAGAAAATGAAAGTTCTGATGATCAAACAACTACAGCGAATAGCTGCATTAACAGTTGCGCCAATGATTTAGCATGCAAACGCAACACTATGCATGTCCAAAGTATATCACATTGGGCTCCAGCCAATATTGGCCCATACAGTCAATCCACCAAGGTAATATTATTGATGATATTTTAGGAAAATGTCAATTTGTAGCTGGTGGTTGCTTTCCTGTTCACAGATTAATGAAATAACTTATATTTCTGGTCAAATTGCTTTAGTACCTGGAAGTATGACAATTATTGAAGGTGGTATACGTCCCCAGTGTAAACTGACATTACGGCATATATCACGCATTGCCAAGGCGATGAATGCTCAAGGACAATTGCGTGATGTAGTTCATGGCATTTGTTTTGTTACACATCCAGCTTTTATAGCCGAGGCTCGCCGTCAATGGGAAAGGCGTTCTGCTAACGCCATCATGGATTATATCGTAGTTCCTGCATTGCCCAAAGAAGCTTTAGTCGAATGGCAAGTATGGGCTCATACCCACAACGATCGTTTTGAATGTAAGTCTTTTCCATTATTCATTATTATGCATAACAAAAGCTTTAACATTTTTTATTGCAGATGAAGAGACTGGCTGCTCAATTAGCGACTACACAATTTCTATAAGGCGACGTTGGAATTATGAAAATAATTGTGCTGCTATTGTTTGCTACATTTCAACAGGTAACATAACGCTTATAAGTTTCTCCCCTTCATTTTTATACTCAACATCATAAGCAACACAATTTACAATTTTTATAACAATAAAACAAAAACAATTGCAACATTGTTGCTAATGAGTACAAAAAATATTAATATTATCGTCATTAATCTTCTATAATATAAAAATAAGTCGGGTTTTCCTTCCTGACGCTATAACTTCAGAACGCACGAACCGATTTCCACGGTTTTGCAGTCGTTGGAAAGGTCTCGGGCTCCGTGAGGCTTATTGCAAAGAAAATTCAGGAAAAATTACAAGATTAAAGCAGGAAAACAGGGAAAATTATTTTTTACATACAGCGCCATCTCTGATACATAGAATGTACTACAACGGCACCAGTACGTGGTGTGTGAGTATCCCTCATGAAAATAAGTACAATTCATTTGTAGTAGTTTTAAGTAGAGGGCGCCGTGCACACAAAATTTGTTAAAAAAAACATGATATAATCGCCAGAGTATTTCAGCAAAAACTCAAGGTTATGATGGATGTGCTTACTAAGTATCGAGTTTTTGGTGACACACGTTGTTATATGCACTCCGTGGAATGGCAGAAGCGTGGATTACCGCATGCTCATATCGTAATTTGGTTTCTGAACAAATTGCATTCAAATGAAGTGGATGACATCTTATCAGCTGAAATTCCTGATCCAGTCACTGACCCCTATCTATACGACATTGTGACGACACAGATGGTGCATGGACCGTGCGGTGCATTAAATCTATTACCGCCTTGCAAGGCTGTTGGAAAGTGTACAAAACAATATCCTCGACCGTTAGTTGCTGAAACAGTCACAGGGAACAATGGATATCCAGTTTATCGTCGTCATTCAAAAGAAGATAATGGTCGAACTATCAAAGTTAAAGTTTAAAATCAATAGATTGAGATTGGAAATGAATTCATTGTACCATATTGCCCGCTGCTATCACGAATTTTCAAAACACATGCGAACGTTGAGAGTTGTCATTCATGTCATGGCTGTATGTGTTTGGTATTGCATCGGAAAATGCGAATGACGAAATCAGCAACTTCCAAATGGGCAGATACGTCAGTATTAATGAAGCACTGTGGTGATTATTGTCATTTCAACTTCATGGAAAATGGACAAAGAGTTTACTTCACTGAGGCTAATGCGGCACAACGAACTGAGGGACCACCATCGACAACATTGACTAGCTTCTTTGCTATGTGTGAAGCAGATCTAGTCGCAGCCACGCTGCTATATGTCGAAATGCCCAAGTATTACACTTGGAATCAACCAACAAAGAAATTCCAACAAGGAACCTCAGTTCCAGATTGGCCACAGGTGTTTTCCACTGATGCGCTAAGTCGCATGTATACTGTTCATCTTAGCAAAGATGAATGTTTTTATTTGCGACTGCTGTTGGTAAATGTACTTGGACCAAAATCATTTGCGCATTTGAAAACTGTGAATGGCCACCAATGCCAAACATATCGAGAAGTATGTCAACTATTGGGTTTGCTGGAGAACGGTTCTCATTGGGATTTAACACTTGCGGATTCAGTTGTTTCATCAAATGCGTATCAAATACGAACTCTGTTCGCAATTATCATCACCAAATGTTTCCCTTCACAACCAATTCAGTTATGGAGCAAATATAAAGACGATATATGTGAAGATATATTACATCGCTTGCGCATTCCTACGAATTATCCCGACATGCAAATAACCGATTAAATATATAATGAAGGATTGATTCATTGATTGAAGATCAAGGCTTGACTATTGCAAACAAGCTACTGATTGAAGTAGGAATGATTGCGACAAATCGATCGATGCACCATGCACTCAACAGGTCCTTCCTAGTAGCAATTTAAATGATTCCAGAGCAGGGCTTCAAACTACCACTCCTTGCTGAAGAGCTGGAGACTATCCAACTATGGAACCATTTAAATTGCTACTAGGAAGGACCTGTTGCTAGAATTAGACTTCGGCCTGCTAGGGCGTGAGTGGCGCTGCTCTTCACTCACAGCGGTATCACTCACCACCATCTAACTAAGGCTCACCAGGCCAGGTGCAGGTGTAAATCTTATCACCTAATTACTTTGTTGTCTAGCATTGGCTAGCTTCAAAAAAAATTTTAGTATTAAGATTTGTACACTTCTTGTTAGTTCATATAAATGATTCAATAAATAAATAATTGTATGAGAGGGCGGCTATTTATATTTGTGTGGATGAAAACACAAGCATTTAAAGACAAAATCTATTTTATTGTTTTTCAAAATATTCTCCATGAAGATTTATACACTTTTGCATGCGTTGGAACCAATTTTCAAAGCACTTTTTCCACTCCGATTCAGGTACTTCTAAAACATGGGTTTTGAATGCAGAAACTGCTTCTTCACGAGTAGGAAACCGTTGTCCACGTAGTTTTTTCTTAATGTTCGGAAACAAAAAGAAATCATTAGGTGCCTAGTCAGGGCTGTACAGCGGATGATCCATCAATTCAATGTTTTGCCCTGTCAAAAACTCCATTGTTTCAGCCGATCGGTGACAGCTCGCATTGTCGTGATGCAGAATGATGCGTCCTTTCTCTGACTTTTCCCGAAGTTTCTTAAAGACTGCTGGCAAACAAATAGTGGGTACCAGGCCGAATTAACCATCTTACGTTTCTCTAATGGCACAGTCGCCGCCACATGACCGATAATGCCGAAGAAACAGGCAACCATTTGCTTTGATGTGCTTCTTCCACGAACAACTTTGGTGGGATTTCGCTCGTCTTGGAAGATCCATATGGTGGATTGCTGTTTTGTTTCAGGATCATATGAGTATATTCATGATTCGTCACCTGTGCAGATATTATAAACTGCTTTTGATGCACCTTGAGCAAATTTCTGCAACATTTTCTTGCACCAATCAACACGAGCATCCCTTTGTGCGTTTGTCAGGTTATGCGGTATCCAACGTGAACAAACCTTTTTCACATGCAAATGTTCATGCAAGATCTTATTTATGCTTGTCACACTAATCCCTACAGATGCCTCAATCTCGCGATATGTTACATGACGATCATGCTTTATCAGCTCATGCACAGCTGCGATCCGTGTTTTCTGGCACAACAACCGTTATTGGACGACCTTCACGGGACTCAATAATCAGATTGTTTCCTCACCATACTTATGTGAAATATCTTGGTATACATCTTGACCGTCGCCTGACATGGAAACATCATATTGACTCACAGCTAATACAAATGAAACTTAAGCTAACACAATTGGTTCCTGCCATTGGTTCATTGGCAGGAACTTGAAACTTAGCCTAGATTGTAAACTTCTAATTTACAAGAGTATTTTGAAACCAATATGGTCTTACGGAGTTCAACTTCGGGGCACTGCCTCAGCTTCAAATGTGGATAGAATTCAACGTGGACAGAATAAAATTTTACGGTTAATAATTTCCGCTCCATGGTACATCAGAAATTCAAACATACATTGTGATTTAGACATACCGCTGGTGACTACAGAAATCATCAAATACGCAGGCAAATACTTGATAAAGCTTGAAGACCATCCTAACCCCCTTGCTCGCAATATTTTGGATTATAGTGGACATAGCCGCTTAAAAAAGAGGGATACCCCAGCTTTAATCCTCAATGCTACAGACGATACATCGTAGAAATATTTGCTTTGTTTTTTTTTCTTTTTTACCCAAAAGGTTAGGCCTGACATGGTCAGGACTAGTGTAACTTTTTTTAGAATTTAAGATGTTAGTTCTTTTCGTGAAGATACAATAAATAATTATTGAGAATTAAAAAAAAAAAAAATCTGTGCACTGTTGTCGCGTCAGGCCACGTCGAAATTTATGAAAAATTATTGCACGAAAATGTTCACGAGTTAATTCCATTTTCTCCTAAGATCACTTTTTCAACCTGCTATCACTAACAGTAACAGCAATAAAATGATAAAGTGTTTTGGTTGAGGTTATGTTAACAGGTTGCACTGGAAACATCAGCTGGTGCCTAGCAGCAGTCAGTGTTACCAGACCAGAAATATAAATAGCAGCCCTCGTATAAAAAAAAAAAATACCTCGCACAAATATAAAATGTCCGCTTCAAAAGGTAACCCATAAATGCTACAAAACTCTTTATATACGAGTCCAACTAGCACTTGTTTGATTTGTTGTTTAATTAAAGTACAAGTAAAATACAAACTTTGTATCTCTCTTTTCAGGTTTGGCGTCATCAACCACCCAACTTACACAATTATCCGATGATATTTTAACAAATCATTGTCGTTTAGCACAAAATCTTACCACTGAAAATATGGATGAAATATTAACTTATGTTGTTAATCGTTTGCTCAAAGATTATCCTTTAGTTAAAAGTAGTGAACATTTGGAAACATCAGCAGCTACAACCAACAACGGAGCTGTTGATCATCAACAACAACAACAGCAGTACCAAAAACAGATGCAGCAACAACAGCAACATCAACAGCCCTTAAGCATACCAGCCATACACCTAAAAGTGTTCTATCAAGTAACAGCAACACCATCGGTTGACTTAATACTAACCGGCTTAAATAATTTCCGTCAAAAATGTCAGGATACGGCCATCATTGCTTTTACGGTTTTGCCAGCATGCAGTTTACACAACTTTAGTACTTTCCTATCGATATGTGGTGTAAGACATGAATAAGCCGAAATATTAAAAAAAAAATACTAAAAATTAAATTTTAAGGCAGCGTGTAACCATCATGTCTTACAAAAACAATTTTTGTTTTAAAATAATATTTAAAACCTTTTCCAAAATCTTTAAGCATCAAAGTAAGATTTTTTTTAATGTATTTTTCCTGCTATTATATTTTATTTGTTTTGTTTTTGTTGCTTTGGACCAAAAAAAATGTGTGGACTTTTTAACACAACTTAAGAGTTTCAATGAAAGTTATAAACAAATATTTGATATTAAAAGACTTTATTTGCTATTATTTAACAAAAAAAAAATGCACCCATTTTTATAATTCCTTAAAAAAAAATGCAAACAAATTTTAAAATATAACGAATCTTTAAAAAAAATATTTATATATATATACATATTAATTGCAACACAACTGTTTAATTCACTCACACTATATTGTATTGTTGTATCAAGATGTTATATAGCAAATAACGAATGAAAGAAAGAAATTGCAAAGAAATAAAATTCTTAAACATTTTTCATAGATATAAAAACATAAATACTTAAAATACGATTCCTTATTGTGGATTGACTTAATAAACACGGATATATTAAAATTATTAAAAACAAAACTAATTATTGCTTCTCTTTAACTTTATTCTATCTCACATTCAAACAATAAGAAATTAGTTAGCAAAAAAATAAATAAAAGAATCCGTAAATATACGCAACATTGCTTTCAAATAATTGATGTTGCAGTAGGTTGGCCGCACCATGTTTTTTTTTTTCTATTTTAAAAGAAATTAAAAGGGCTTTAATTATTTTTATTTTTTTTAGCAAAACGATTAAGTGATTTATTAGCTTAAAAGTAGTAAACAAAAATTAAACATTTTGCATATTCGTAATACGTAATCGATAAAAAACTAAAAAATTAAGAGACATTCGTTTGAACGCAGTTTCCTTTAAATTAATTAAAAAAATTAAAATGATTTACAAAATATTAAAAGTTATTATGCACTAATATTTAGGGGGACCACCTTCACTTCGCATGACCGAAAATGTTCTATTTGGCATTGAGTTTGCAAGGGTTCGAAGAGTTTCAATTTCAATACCCAACCATTATTCTTTGATTTTTTCTTTCAGCTCATTAACAGTCGAAAACTGCCTTCCCCTTTCGTATACCTTAGCTACAAGGATTCCCTATAAGTTTTCGATTGGGTTACAATCGGGACTGCATGCCGGCCATGGAAGTAAATCAATATTATTGGTAGAAAATCATTCCTTTCATTTTTTTGGATACACTACACTCAAACCTCGTTTTATGCGATTGATCCGTTCCAGAGAAAATCGCATAAAACAAATTCGCATAAAACTATACGCTAGCTCCATACTAAAATTAATGATTCGTCCCTGCATTTTGAAAAAATGCATAAATTCAAAGTAAAGCATTAAAACTCAAACAAAGTCAACAAAAAAGTAATTCATTCATTAAAACAACAAATAAACATCAATTCACTACGTACTTAACAAAGAAAAAAATATTTACGTTGAAGAAATAAATTATAACTGATAATCAGAATCACTAATATGGCGTGTGCCGAGTTTCTGAATTGGCTCTAAATCGCTTTCATCACTAGAGGAAACAAACACATCTATGGCTAGATTACTATTTTTATCACCACAATTGTTCTCACTTTGGCTGGAAGGAACATCGAAGTTTTCAGTCAGTTCTTTCTCCTTAGGTACTTGTTGAAAATAATTTGTCATAAGTTTTTGTGATGTCGTTTTTTTAACTCTTTTTGTAACTCTTGATATGCCGAAAATGTGTTGTTAAGCCCATGCTGAATTTTTAGTGCCCGTTCCGTATTTGGATCCACATTAAGAATTTCGCTCTGTAGGTCTTTAACTGTTTTAAGAATTTTATCAATCTTTTTTAAAGTAAGGGGCTCTACAAGTTCTTCGCAATCACTTTCGCAATTATTATCTTCCATATTATCAGCAGTTAGACTAACAATGTCGTCATCAGATAACGGAACATCTGCGAGAAGCTCTTCTATATCAATATGGTTCAAAGAATCAAATCCATCGCTTTCAATTTGTCGAGCCAGCATTAAAATTTCTTCAGATAATACAGATATTTCATCAGCAGTATTACCACGAACACAACCTGGCCATACAGCTTTCCAGCACCCATTTAATGTTTTGGATACTGCAGATGCAACCAAAACTATGCAGTCGAAAATAAATAATAATAAATTTTTTCCACGCCTCGGTCAATGTTAATTCTTCATTTTGTGTTGTTGATTTCATAAGCTTTAGCTTATCAGGCCTAATATATTTGTGTCAATAAAAAAACAGTTTTTTTTATCTCACTTTTGCCCGACGTTTCGTCAAAATTTTGTTGACTTCCTCAAGGGCTTCGTCTATTTAAAAATTAAAATCTTAATTTATTACAATTTTTAATACACCAAAAAAATTACTTACAATATACCATTAATCACATTTATATATTTTTTGACAATTAACAAAAACAAAACAATTAAATTTAAATAAAACAAACACAACTTAAATTTATTATAGACGTTTAATTGTTGGCCATTGCAACACTGTAGTTTGTGTTTATGTTGTCTGTGTCCTCTTTTATATTCATAGTATTGTCAATATTTTGTTGAATGCGTAGACTTTCTATTGTGTACCTTTTCCTTTCCCTGGATTCTATATCTAAAATCTTGACTGTTTCAAAATCAGCTTCATGTCCAGTCTTAAGTATGTGTTGCGATAATGCTGTTGTCTCTTTCCGTTTTGTAATATCGTTTTTGTGTTCCTTCATTCTTGTCTCCAATGTTCGTTTCGTTGTTTCAATGTATGTTAGATTACAGCTTTCGTTTACACAACCTTTGCACTTAATTTCATACACTACCTTGCATTGTTTCCGTTTTTCAATTTGATCTTTCATGTTCGTGAATATTCTATTCAATGTGCTGTTTGGTTTGTATGAAAATTGTACTTTATCAGTTTTTATTATTGACTTCAAGCTTTTGCTGTCAGTCAAACCTGGTATATATTTTACACCGTAAAAAGCTCTCTGTTGATTGTCCTGTTCAGTAATGTTAATTTGAGGATAATTTGCCTTAAGTTTAATTCCTGCCTCTTTTATTAAATTGTTTATAAGTTTAATCGGAAAACTGTTGCGTCTTAGTATTGTCGTTATTTTATTTATGTTCTTGGTGTAAAATTGATCGTCGCTAATGTTTAAAACTCTAAAGATGAAGCTTTTTGCAGTGTTAATTATTTGTGCCATGGGTTGCGTGGTATTGAAATTCATCAATCTCCTAGATGCTATATCCTTTGCGTGCCAATCGAAAAGTATTCCGTCATTATTTCGTATCAATGTTGTGTCCAAATATGAAAGTTTTCCATTTTTCTCTATCTCCACAGTGAATTGTATTTTCGGGTGATAACTATTAAGGGATTTTAGAACTTCATCTTTATCGTCAAGTTTAATTATAGCTAAAATGTCATCTACATATTTAGTTATGTATTTTAGGTTAATGTTCTTATTCTCAAGTTCAGCTAATGCCTCGTCTAATAAATTGTCTAGTATAATGTCAGCTATAGTGGGCGAGAGAGGGTTACCCATTGGCATTCCAAACGTTTGGTTATAAATTTTACCATCATACAAAAAATAATTATTATCAGTCAGACAAAAGTTGATTATCTTCAAGAATTTAGATTTCAGTAACTTAGTGAAAGTTTGAATAGTGTTCCAATTTTTCATTATGTTTTTAATTGCAATGTGTACCGGAATGTTCGTGAAAAGAGAAACTACATCAAATGATGTTAGGATCTCGTTATCCTGAAGTTTTACCGATTTCAGTTGGTCCTTCAATTGTCTTGAATTCTTAATATTATATTTCAAAGATACAATATTCTTAATTACCTTCCCAATATATTTGAATAGCAAGGTACATTCATTGATTACACAATCGGACGGAGAGGGGTGCCTTCTTTGTGAATCTTAGGCAGACCATAAATTCTGGGAGCTATAGCAGATTAGCATATTAGAAAATTTTTTTGTTAATTCTTCATTTTCATTTTTTATTTAAAATAAATTGGTATGTGCTTTTAATATAATATTTCTTAAAAGTGGAGATTATATCTTGATCTAGTGGTTGAAGAATACTGGTTGTATTTGGTGGCAAAAATTCAATCTTAATGTTTAAATGTTCCAAATGTGGGTGTCCAGGAGCATTATCTATAACAAGCAAAATTTTAATTCAAGATTTTTTTCCTTCATATAGAATTCAACTTCTGGTACAAAACATTTGTAAAACCATTCACTAAATAATGCAGAGGCTACCCAAGCTTTAGTGTTTGCCATCCAGTAAACTGGCAAACGTTTTAAGTCTTTTCCTTTAAGGGCCCGTGGTTTTAGAAACTTATTTACGACTAATGGTTTTAACATTTTATCTCCTGAAGCGTTGTTGCATAGTAATACCGTTAATCTTTCTTTACTAGGTTTAAATCCACTGGCTCTTTTTTCTGTTTTAGCAATGTAGGTTTTGTTTGGCAATTTTTTCCAAAATAATCCGGTCTCATCTGCATTGAATATTTGATCTGGACAATACTGTCCTTCTTCTATTTTTTTTTAATTTTTGTGGATAATTTAAAGAAGCATGTTCATCTGCTGATGCTGACTCACCTCTGATTTGGATGCTGTGAATATTATTTCTTTTTAAAAATCGTGCAAGCCACCCATTGCTACCTAAAAATTCTTTTTCTTTTGGTTCAGAAGTTGATGGCTGATTTTGCTTTATTCTATCATAAAATATTAGGGCTTTTTCTTGTATCATATATCCGCTTATGGGAATCCTTTTTTTAGTTAAATCCTCAATCCACAAATTAAGAGATTTTTTCCATTTTTTCAATCAGTATGTCTCTTGTATAAGACGAATACTTTGAACTCATTTCTGCGCCCGAAATTACGGATTTTCTTATGGAATCTTCATTTTTTTTAATCGATTGTATAGTTGATTCTCCTAAGTTGAACTCCTTTCCAGGAGATGTATACTTTGCACCATTTTCTAAGCGTTCGAGAATTTTAATTTTTGTCTCTAGGGATATTGTTTGTCGTTTTTTTTCTTTTTTTTCATCCATATTGTAATCTGAAAACGTACATAATATTTTTGAGCACAGAAACTTTAAAATAACAAAACTTTATAAGTTCTCACTTTAATCACTTTTACGATAAATTAATCACAATTTTTTATACGAGTAATTTTCACTAAGACGTGAAAACAAACACCACAATAAACTATTTTATTTAACTTGTTGATTAAAAGGGATTTCCCCTAAGTTGAAAACTAGAATGATATTCACACTAAGTTACAGCGTGCTGCAATAAAAGTCACAAGTACATCATGTGCAATTCTACAAGCGAAAATATAAGCGTGCAAAAAAATTCAAAATCGCACAAATTTGAATTCGCATAAAAAAATCACATAAAACGAGGTTTGAGTGTACATGTATTGCCGCGTTGTCCTGTTGGAAAATATACTCATTGTCATAATTTTCGTCAAGTTTTGCAATAAGGACATCTTCCAGAAGTCCCAGGTACATTTCTGAATTCATTCTGGTGGTTATAAAACAAATACGAAGCTTGAAGTTATGAGCATTCCCCACACCATAATGCTTCCACCACCAAAATTTCGCTTTGATCGCACTACGTTCGATTAGCTCAAATCATGCCAATAACAACTGTAGCAATCTGAACCAGCCAAGTTAATTTTTTTTTTCATCTGAAAAAATAACTTCTTTCCATTCATCAGTCCATGACATGTGTGCTTGGGCAAAGCTAAGACGTCTCTCCTTGTGTACTTTACTTAGTCGTGGTTTAGACTTAATTTTTTTCCATTTTATCCATGGGGTCGCATTCAAAACACGGACTATGGTTCGCATAGTAACTGGAAGATCAAGTTTGTTCATTATTTCCCGCTAAGTATAAGCGATTTCGAGTTGCTTCATGGCGAATCTGTCCATTTTGACGGGTCGTAATTTTGTATGATTCCTTCGTTGGAGCCTTAATGCCATACTTTTTGCCAAGTTTTAAATAATTTCTTATTACCCTTTCAGAAAGCATTGTTATTCCAACATTTTTCGATTTGATAACCCTTCTTCAAGTTATCGATTAAATCTTTTTCGGCATCATTTAACCGCTTTCCTGAGTCCATATCTAATCGGCTTATAAAAATTCTGCAATTTGTTTTTTTATTTTTTATATTTGAACTAGCTGAACCCGGTGTGCTTCGCTATCCCCCACGTTATAAAATAAAATTAAAATTAATTAAAACAAAAATTTATTTATGTAATTTTAATTTAATTATTGCAATGCTTTAGGATATACAATATTTTTAGTTTGCCCATCAGGAGCATACACATATAAATCGGTGGGTTTTCCCACACGCCAGCATGCAACATAGAGCTGCCCATGCGAGAAACATGGATTTGCTAAATTTAAGCCGCAAACTTGCAGAGATTTTGTTAACAGTCATCGCAAACGCTAACCGAACAGGAAACTGCAATCGTTTAAAATCGAATGGTAAATCTGTTGGTATCATTGGAATGTGTGGCGAAAGTACATCTGTCCCTTTATATTTTCCTGTTATAATGGTCGCTTCTATTAAATTCTTTCTCAGTTTTTTTACTGCGAGTCGAGTGCCATTGCAAAGCCGTGGTGGATCGATATTACGCAGTAAAATAATGGGCAAAGTTTCGCGCTGAACAGCAGTCTCGGAAGCCCTTGATGTCGAGGTTCGAGATCGCTGAATTTCTAGGCGTGCTTCACGTTGCTGTAAATTCTCTGCAGCTCTAGAGGTTGAGGCTCGAGACCGTTCAATTTCAAGGCGTGCTTCACGTTCTTCATGACTTTCGTTTGCTCTATTGGATTTCCTTTTTATTGATTTTGGAGTACGTGCTGAAAGGAATGATTTTTTTGGAGGCATTTTTTTATTTATAACTAAGTTTTTAACACAATCGTTTCTTACTTAATTTAAACTTTGATTATATTATCTTTTTAAAATTTTTGGGTTATAAATTTAATAAAAATTTAGTTAAAAAATAATTTAAAAAGAAAACTGCAACTTCTGTCTAAATCACTATTGCAAAAGCGTTAAGGCAAAAGTAAATATGCAGTAAGGTTAGTGCTCCAGTACTGAACCGCATATAATTTGCTTCATGCTCCCCTTTTTTATTTTTGGACGAATCAAAAAGCAGCAATTACACAATCAGCTGTTTTCGCAGCCACTTGTAAGAGAATGAGAATGGGGTTACCTCACTCTCTGTTTTAATTAACATATATTACAAAATCAGCTGTTTTGCAGACAGTTGTGGGAGAAAGAGAATGGGGCTACCAAACTATTTTAATTAATATGTATCTCAAATTTGAGGTAAAGCCGTTAAGAAACGTAGTAACAGTAGATGCAGAAGTGTGCATGGTCGAAAAATATTATCATGTAATATTGTAAAAATTTAATGACGATCGGTCCAGTAGTTAAGACTATATTACGATTTTTAATTGTCCTCAAAAGGGGCGTGGTCCCACCCACTTTTCTTCTGGTACGTATTCCTTATTATACCAATACCATATGTACCAAACATCATCAACGTAGGTCAAAAAATGCCCAAAATATGGCGATTTAAATTTTTAGGTTATATGGGCGGTGCTACGCCCCTTTGTCCAATCAAAGCTTCATATAGTCTACTATTCCTTCCAGAGTCACAGTAACATGCTGTGAAAATTTCAGGAAAATCGGCCCAAGGGTTTGGCCTTCTATAAAGCACAAACAAACAGACAGACAGACATTCATTTTTATATATATATAGATTAAATTTGTTATGAAATTAGTATGAAAACACGTGTTTACAAGTCAAAATTCACAAATTAACATTTTCTCTTAATGCGTTTAAACGATTGTCTCACGAAAAGCAATAACAATTTTGCAAAAGAACGCATATTTTCTATAAAATAACCGTTACACTAATAATTGTTATTGTTTTGTAAACTGTGCTTAATAATGTAAATAAAAAACACAGAAAAAGAAATAGCTGTTCTCATAAAGAATTAAAAAAAAAAAACAACTTAAAAATAAAAAAGTAAGTGCGGCCAAAGGAATGTCTATCACTGCATGAGTTAAAAAAAAAGTGATCCTATTCTTTGTGGCTCACGGCTGCGATGTCTTCATCGCATATGCGTCCAATATGCCACATTTTGTACCGAGAATATCGACTCAAATTTAACAAATTCTTAACAGCGGTGCATAAGGACGATTATGTTGTCCAAAAATATTACGAATTTTATGAAATGTAACTTTAATAGAACCACCATCATTTTCATAGTGGATTTTAATTATATTAATGCGATTTTCGTGCGAAATTGAATTCATTATAACAATTGCCAATGCATTTACTACTATGAATACGATACGTAGATGACATTATATGCATCCTCGAGCAAGACAACGGCGAACAAATTCTAGAAAACTTAAACACAATTCATGATAAGATGACATACACAACGGAAAAAGAACAAGACAGAAATTTCCATTATCTTGACATCACTATAACGCGAGGAACTGACTATTTATCATTCGACATCTATAGAAAACCAACAACAACGGACACTACCATCCACAACACCTCAAACCACCCTACCCAACACAAACGTTTAGACATGTGATACACAGGCTTGGGATAATTCCACTTACTCGAGATAAGTACAGGAGGGAACTCGACACAATCTACGCCATAGCTATGAATAACGGCTACAAAACCACTACCATCGATAAACTACTTAGCCAATACAACACTAAGAACAGAAATAGAGAAGACAAGGAGACAGCCGATACAACACGACGGCACACCTTTACTTACACAGGACCAGAAATATACAGACTAACTAACCTTTTTCACAAAGAAGGAATACTCACAGCATTAAAAAGTGGAAACACCCTCAGACACTATCTCAGAACAACGACAGAAACAACTGACAAATTTAATTCCAGCGGGGTATACAGACTTACCTGTACAAACGAACCTATATAGGGCAAACTGGACGAACACTAAAAACAAGGTTTACAGAACACAAACGCTCATACGAACGGAAAAGAGAAGATTCAAACTTTGCATTACACCTTGGGAAATAGATGAATGTATGACATTATTACATCTTAGCAAAAAAGGACGAAGACTAGACATTCTTGAAAATATGGAAATCTACAAGACAAGAACATTCAACAATGACATTATAAACGAACAGGTAAACACGACCTCAGACACAATTTTCACACCATTAAAACCACTCATGCAAACGGGCAAACGAAAAACACCCTCAGACGGACACACGTACCTACATAATAGTAAAAGACAGAGGTATCGGTAAGTTCACTTTGCATATAAATGCCAGGTGGCCGGTATTCTGCTTACCTGAATATATACGGACCTAATAACAGAACTACCTGAACGCCAACACTGACTCACCAGTATAAACTAAACCGCGGCTTGAGAATGATGCATTCGCATCGAAAGCGCTCGCCATCGAATACCAATCAGCCAGTTAGGACGGAAAATGGCAATATTACTACTTGAGTATTTTAAAGGAGTTAAATGCCGGGGCACATGGAATCCGTCATACGTTATACTTTGACGTATTTAACTGAAGTCAAAGTAACAATGGATAAGGTTGGCACAATGAGTACTTTGTTGACGGATAAGAAATCTTATTGTCGACGACATCTTAGACTTTCTATTAATGGTAATTTTAATTTATAAAGCTCGGGAGTGCCTTGATATAATTAACAGAGTTAGAAGATTTTGGTCAAGACCGAGATATTAATGGATTTTTTGCGGTGAATTTTGAGAAAATGTTTGAAAGTGATCCAGAACAATTAAAAAAAAAAACTGTAAGAATAGATATGGATGTGTTCGATTTGCTTTTGAATTTAGTGAAGGAAAATCTTTGTAAGAACTCCAACAGACCTTCAATACCTGCAGAGTGTAGACTTTTTCTTACGCTGGTGTAAGCAATACTTTTATACGTATTTTTATTCTTTTTAATTCATAATTTTTTTGATTTTTAAAGTTATTTGGCTCATGGAGGCAATAATCAATTATTTTCATCAGTGTTAAAAATATTTTACTACAACAGAGCGAAAAACTAGAAGACGAAGAAGAAGCAAATAAAAGACGTCAAAGTATTCAACGTACGTCAAAAGTTAAAAGTTGGCCAACTTTCGTACTTTGCGTTAACGGAGACGTACTGATCAATGTGCCACGGGCAAGCAATCGGGCAAGACTTCTTTTAAGTAAGTTAGAATTTTATTCAACTTAATTAAAATAGTCTTGCGAATAGGTAGGTTCAGCTCACTTAATCAAAGCCAGAATTTTAAACGACTTTGAATTAATTGAGAATAGCTAAGGTTTCCGGCCAAGCAAGTTCTGTCGCTGCTTCACCTGGCCAGAATTTTATTCGCCCAGTTGACGGAGGCCAGAGTAAGGCCACGCTTTGTTCAGCCAGACCAAAATTTTATTCGCCCTAGCTGAACAGGACGGACAAGAGCGTAAAAGAGACTAACGCCAATTTAGACGAGAAAAGGTTGTCTCGGAATATTATTCGTGACAAGCGCAACAAGTCAAAAATTGGTGGAGAGGCAAACTGTTCTGCTCAGACTGGACCAGAATCTTATTCGCTCCAGTGTGAGAAGCAGTAGACTAGTCGGCGGAGAGAATTCTTGAGGGCCACGAAGCGGTGGATCGTCGTTGGCGTGCTCAGTAGTGCAGTAATATAATTTTAACTTAATTTAAGAGTGGACTATAATAAAAACAAAAGTATCACTTGTGTTATTAATGAAACAAACTTCTTTTTTTTTTTTTGTAACGAACCCTGGACGCCGCGAGTTCTATCCAAGCATAACGCGAGAACGTGTCGTTACAACTTCTTGTTGAAAAGCCCGATACAATAACGCTTGGTATGCAATACCAAAGGTACTTTGTATCGGCCTGATGGACAAAAATATTCAAGAGATGTGAAGCGCTGTTTGAAGAATAAAGGCTTGGGCTATCCTAACCAATATTAAGCATTTTATAGAATTAACTAGTGTGACCGTGACTGCTTTGCAAGTCATTTGTGGTTTGTTTTTATTCTGCAGCGTTCTTTTTCGAGTGCGCCAAAAACTTCAATCATTCAAGAAAATTAATCAGAAAGAACGCAATTTCTTTTTTTTTCATTTTTATGTTTTTTTTTTAACAATTTGATCTTTTTCACAATTCAATATTTTTGTGTGCTTATATAATACGTGTTATTCTACTGCAATGCTTTTACATATACGACATTCTTCGAACAATTTTCGTTTGCGCTATAGACAAACATATACTTGCACAAACATATTCTTACACTGTGCGAAAAACAATGCTCATTGCAAAAGCAATACGTATGGGAACTGAAGCCGTTGAAAATCAAACGGCAAATCTGGAGGAATCATAGGAATGTGTGGTATCAACACGTGGTATCCTCGCCCTTGTATTTTTCTTTTACAATTTTTGCTTCAATCACATTTTTCATAACTTTTTTGACTACTTAACGTGTCCCATTGCAAAGTCGTGGCTGGCAAATATTTCTAAACAAAATAATTGATACACCAACTTTCACTTGTTGGCGGTGGGGCGGCAGTCCAGATAGTTCAAGCGAATTTTAAAATTCTACTGGATAATTCACAGCATCGTCTTGATTGGTAACAGAGTCAACCGCTTTGTAGGTAAAAATTTCCCCTGAAATGTCATTTAAAATTGTCACACATTGATATCCGAAACATCTGCATTTTTCACAGCTAAGATAGCTCTTTTCCCCAACCAATCATGATTTCTAAAATTTTGTGCAATACCGGGAACTATATTTGTGACCAATTCTTGTTTTGATTGTGCAAAGTGGCAAAAATTATCTGGAAGTGTAATCATTTTTGTGGTGTGGTCAATCGGAATTGCGCCATTTCCAATATCTAACAATTGCTTCGATGGATCATGTTGCTATTGAACACGCAAATTACACACCCACACAAAATGCAACAGAATATAGAAAACAAAATTCTCTCTATTTGTTTACACATTCACTTGCTATGGAACATGAGCGAGCATATTTCGATCTGTATTGCCGTCGCATTCTGTGCAAGCACACATACACACACACAGGAACGTACAAACGAAAACACACATTTCATTTGATACAAAACATTGAGTCGACGAAGTATTCAATGGAAAACAAATTTTGATTTTTTTTGAAAAATTTGATACACTGCACTGTGGACGCACTATTGAAACATGAAACACGCATGAAACAAATATACAAACCAGCGAACGACTGTGAGCAACGAAGATACTGTGAAAATTTGGTGGAAATCCGATGGCGCATTTCGTAAATTACTCACACAATTTTGGCTTTTGTTAATTTTTTTTTGCAATTTCATTGTGAGAAAGACCTCCTTCTGCGTAGATTTTAACTTTGACCCTTTCGGCTTCAGATAAAGGTTTTCCATGACCCATTTAAATTACAAATTGTTGTAACAGTTTAGAAATTAAAAAAAATTAAAGCTGCATTGGCCTTCGAATAACAAGAAGTCGCGATCAACATGAAATATATATTGATTAGTCAGTCTATACGTCGGCAATTTTGATGCGTTTCAATATGGCAGATTCTAACCCAATTTCAACACCTTTTGATATTAACACAAAATTAACAAAACCAAAATCTAAATCTAAGATTATAGATAACATACTCTACCAGGAGGCGATAGGCAATTTTATTATACTTGGTGCAAGGTACTCGTCCAGACATTGCGTATGCCGTGAATTATTTCAGCAAATTTAATAGTAATTTCGATAGTTCCCACTGGTCTGCAGTGAAACATATCTTCAGGTATCTTAAAGCCACAGTCAATGCCAGAATTACCTACAAAATGTGTGAAAATTTTACAGTTTATGGCTTCTGTGATGCAGATTATGCTAGTAATGTTTTTGATAGACGCTCGTGTTCGGGTTATGTATTTATACAACAAGGTGCAATAAGTTGGTGCAGCAAGCGACAGGCGACAGTGGTTTTATCTACTACTGAGGCCGAATACATGGCGATGTCCACAGCCATCCAAGAGGCAGAATGGCTTCGGCAATTAAAAAATGAGTTTTGGAAAAACTCTGACTTTTGTGTGACAATAAAAGTGCTTTGAATTTGGCGAAAAATGAGGGATATCACGGACGCTCCAAACACATCGATATGATCATCATTTTATTCGTGACAAAATAAATGATGGAAATATTGAATTACAATACCGAAAATCCGAAGACATGGCTGCCGACTTTCTTACGAAACCGGTAACAAAAGACAAACACCTGAAATGTGCCAACATGATCGGTCTAACAAACTTATAGCCAGCTTTTAGTGGAGGTGTTGGTAGATGAAAATCTGGCAGCCTGATTTAAGTACCCTTTTATACACTTTTGTGCATCTTTGCTTTTGTTAGCTTCCTACTTCAGAAAGCAATTGGCTTTTATTTATAGAATCCTAACAATATGTAAATCCAAATTTTCTCTACACACACTTCAAATGATCTTGTGAAAAATAGCGGTAATTGTTGTTATTAAAATAATCATAACAAATACATACATATGTATGTACTTATGTATTTTTAGTATAGATTATTGACTCTTCCATTTTTAAACATTTTTTATAATTTTTCATTAAGTACTGACATTGAAAAATCTAGCAAACAATTATGGTTTTGTACAAATAGTTACAGACATCCATAAATATGTATCTTTAAATAGAAATTATATTTGGAAATGTTTTATTAGTAAACTATTATGTATTTGAAAAAAAAACAGAAATTTCCTTAATATTCGTTTCGTTTCTACATCACTAAAATCTTTTTCAATAAATAAAAGAGAACAAAACTGTTATACAGAACGTTTACGCGTATGTAGTGAAAATAAGTTGGCACCGCTATGACAAGAGAAAAAATATTGATAACGTGGACCTATCAGATTTATACAAAGTAACCCTCATCTTTATTATTGTTTTGTTAACTTTTGAGAGTCCTCAAAACAAAACTTGGTAAAATAAATTTTCTAAGCTAATATTATACACGTCAGTTATAGCATGAAAGAGAAAAAAATATCCATTGATAAAAAAAACGAGAGCCCAACTTGTGCAAGCAATAAAAAAGTACACGTCAGTTTAAAAGCACTTTATAATAGCCGGCAACACTGGTGTTGTATTCAGTTTTAAATCACAAAGCAAAGAGAAAGCAACGTACTGCAATAAAAAAAGTGAAAAAATACTTTAATTTTGTCATAAAAAAAGGAGTTAATATTGACATTGAAGTGAATTATTTAAAATATAAATTGTGTCTAGAATCTATAATTACATTATAAATCTGTTGGATTTATTTATTCCAATGTAAGTATGTTTATTACAAGATGACGGGAGTGTGTCTATACGACATTGAAAATTGGCAGACATTTTGTGCATGTGGGAAAATATTAAATTTAGTGATTTTTTAAAGACTATGATTAAAAATAAAAAGCTTGCTTGGAATAAGTCAAAAAGTTTTATAAAGAAAAACCAGTTCCTATTTTAAAACATACATACATATATAAAAAAAGAAGAAATTTCTAGAAAAGAACATGCTAGAAGGTTAACTGTATACCTATGAATGCTTTGTCAGCTTTGTGGAACAATTAAAAAAATGTGGGCTTCGTAAACTTTTTTTGAAAAAGAAAATTAATTAAATAAAAACAATTTGATATTCGTACGGTTAACGAAGTAAATCGAAGTGAACAAAATGTGTTTATCCTGAAAACAAAATAATAAAAAGCAAATGAATTTGTGTTGTTTTTTACGACGATTTTCTCTTTCAAAGCAAGTTCTTTTTTTGTTGTGGAATTATTTTGCAATTTTGAAGATGATTTCGTTGGTAAATTAATAAGTATTTCCTAAGTAGCTAGCTCCTGTTCCCCAATACTCAAACATCATTAGTTCTCCACAATGTCTTTTTAATATAATGAGTGCTTTGAAAGCCACCTTGAATTTGTTATATTCATACATATGTTAAAAACTGAAAATAGTGTTTGTTAAAATGACAAACGAGGATATAAAGTAATTACGTGGATTTTAAAAGATAAAGAAACGTCTTAAACAGCCAATTACTAAAAGTCATTGTTTTAGTAGGTAGAGCACAAAAAAGTTTCATCACATAATAAGAACCAGCAGCGTTGTCAAATTAAAGTTGGCATTGTAGAAATATAGGTTTTAATACCTATCATTCTTTCTCAAATCTGTAGAAAAAATTAGTAATTTATATGTACTATATATAGTTTATTTACTTTTTCCTTACATTCTTTAGATTTTATTAGTAGATATGCGTTTCTAAACTGCAAATATATTAAGAAATACAACTGACTATAGATGGATCATAGCTCATTTAAATTAAATTATTTTGTAAATGTGTTATTCAATTTTGTGTTAAGTTAGTTTGGCAATTATAATTTCAAAGAGACAGTATCCAAATTATGCTCTTAATATGTACTTAAGCCAAAACTTCAGAGCAATGACCATTTTTTATTAGATGAATTAATGTAGTAAAAGTTTAACTTCTGTATATAAAAAAATTAAATGGTTGTCCCTTTATCTTGCCAAGTTTTTGCCTAAATATAATAAAAATTTTTAACCTTTCCTTATGTAGATAAAAATGTAGGTACTAAACGTAGAGCAATTTACTTTTTACTAAAAACATTTAATAAATAATTTTTTAGAGTGCAAAATAAATATATATTAAAATTAAATTAAATACTAGCAAAATCATAATTCCTTTATTGCTAACAAATAACGAATTAATAGTTCAAGTTTCCATTTCTGATTAAAACACCCACATAATCCTATAAAGTGTAATTTCTTTAAGGAGAACAAAGATTTCTCATTTTTGCCGGTAAGTTCATGTCACTCTCTCTCATTGCGTTTCAATTGAGTTTACTTAGTGCGGTTTTACACACATCAACTTTTGTTGCTCAAGTTTTGTTGTTTCCATTAGAAGGAAAGAGAAGGGGTATAAAGCCTTCTCTTTCTTTCTAATGGAAACAACAAAACTTGAGCAACAAAAGTTGATGTGTGTAAAACCGCACTTACTAATGGAAAATGTACACGTATGCAAAACAAAATATGTGCTCTTTCTTATAGTTGGGTTTGAATGTTCCCGCAGTTGCCAGATGAAATCAAATTAAGGTTTATAATTTGTGATTAATAATTAAACACTATCAAGGTGGTATTAAACTTAATTTTCGAAATATATGTAAATAGCAAATTAAAGCTGCCCAATTTTTAGATTTTCGCCATGAAGAAAGAAAAACCAAAAGTCAAATTTAATAAGACGGGCAAAAAAATGTTACCTAAATAATATAAACTTAATCGTCACTAAAAGGAAACATTTTGTAATATTCGATTGATACAGCTGTTGCTGTGCTGACAATCGTTCTAAAGCAAAACTAGTCGCTAAAATCTTTGGCGTTGATATGAAATTATATCACAATCAATTGAAAAGTATAATTATAGGAGTATTTAAAGCAAAGATTTATCGTCAAATCAAAAATATAAAAACGTAAAATTAATGTATTGGTATTTTTGAAGACAAATCACCAAATGTGGCAACCGCAAATGGTTGATCACTAGCAAAAATTTACAGGCTTATGATAAGTTAATGTATAACTGGTTTTGGAAATACTCTATCATATTTAAAATACAAACAACAACGCCTTTACCATTGTCAAAGTCACTTTTCATTCCGCTCAGAAATCAAGTTCAGTAGTATTGCGTTTGTCAAGGGTTAAAGTCGAAGCGGATTTTCAAGGTATGGTGGTAATGAATTCAAACTGGGTAGTAGTGTTAGTTGAGTCATTAAAGCCGCTAACCAACAGGTTTTTTTTAAGGAAATAGGTCGGTGTGGTCTTAAAATAAGTGCGAAATAAAAAAAGAAAGTTTGACTTTTAACTTCTTTTACAATATATAAACCTAGATACACGAAAAATTATATTAACTAACGTGTAATTTGATGACGTAAACAAATTATATTACAAAGTTACTTCTTGTCTTCATATACCTATCTGCCATTTTTAAAAAGTTTTGTTTTCGATTTAATGACAGAAATTTTAATTTTTATTTACAGTTAATTGAAATTAAAAATACCCTCAATATGAGATTATTTGTTGCATTGGCTGTAGTGGCTTTCGTAGGCCTATCGCTGGGAGATGATAAAAAGGAAAAAGATAAAGATATTGGCACAGTTATTGGTATTGATTTAGGTACCACGTACTCATGGTAAGTTCTTGTGCTTCTTCTTTTTGTAATAAATACTTCATGTTTCTTACCCTGTTGTTCTTGATTTTTTTAGTGTTGGTGTTTACAAAAACGGTCGTGTTGAAATTATTGCAAACGATCAAGGTAATCGCATCACTCCATCCTATGTTGCCTTTACTGCTGATGGAGAACGTTTAATTGGTGACGCTGCCAAAAATCAATTAACAACAAATCCTGAAAATACCGTCTTCGATGCTAAACGTTTAATTGGACGTGAATGGAGTGATAGTAATGTGCAGCATGACATTAAATTCTTCCCCTTCAAGGTTCTGGAAAAGAACTCGAAACCTCATATTTCTGTTAAAACTGCACAGGGCGATAAAGTATTTGCACCTGAAGAAATCTCTGCCATGGTGTTGGGTAAAATGAAAGAAACCGCTGAAGCCTATTTGGGTAAGAAAGTCACGCATGCTGTTGTCACTGTACCCGCTTATTTCAATGATGCTCAACGTCAAGCTACCAAAGATGCTGGCGTCATTGCTGGTTTGAATGTTATGCGTATCATTAATGAGCCAACTGCAGCTGCTATTGCTTACGGTTTGGACAAGAAGGAAGGTGAAAAGAATGTTTTGGTCTTTGATTTGGGTGGCGGTACCTTCGATGTGTCCTTATTGACCATTGATAACGGTGTCTTTGAAGTAGTTGCCACTAATGGCGATACTCATTTGGGTGGTGAAGATTTCGATCAGCGTGTTATGGATCATTTCATTAAGTTGTACAAGAAAAAGAAGGGCAAAGATATTCGCAAGGACAACCGTGCTGTACAAAAATTACGTCGAGAAGTGGAAAAAGCTAAACGTGCCTTGTCTAGCGCTCATCAAGTTCGCATTGAAATTGAATCGTTCTTTGAAGGTGATGATTTCTCTGAAACTTTAACTCGTGCCAAATTCGAAGAATTGAACATGGACTTGTTCCGTTCTACCTTGAAGCCTGTACAAAAAGTAATGGAAGATGCAGATATGAACAAAAAAGATGTGCATGAAATTGTTTTGGTGGGTGGTTCAACACGTATTCCTAAGGTTCAGCAGTTGGTTAAAGATTTCTTTGGTGGCAAGGAACCTTCCCGAGGCATCAACCCTGATGAAGCTGTTGCTTATGGTGCTGCTGTTCAAGCCGGTGTACTCTCAGGTGAACAAGATACCGATGCTATTGTTTTACTCGATGTTAATCCTTTGACCATGGGTATCGAAACGGTCGGTGGTGTTATGACTAAACTTATCCCTCGCAACACTGTCATTCCCACCAAGAAATCGCAAATCTTTTCTACTGCTTCTGACAATCAGCATACTGTCACCATTCAAGTCTTTGAAGGTGAACGTCCGATGACCAAAGATAATCATTTGTTGGGTAAATTTGATCTTACTGGCATTCCCCCAGCACCACGTGGCATTCCCCAAATTGAAGTTAGTTTCGAAATTGATGCCAACGGTATTCTTCAAGTGAGTGCTGAAGATAAAGGAACCGGAAACAAGGAAAAGATTGTAATTACAAATGACCAAAATCGTCTTACACCTGAAGACATTGAACGTATGATTCACGATGCCGAGAAATTCGCCGATGAAGATAAAAAACTAAAAGAAAAGGTAGAATCTCGTAATGAATTGGAATCTTATGCATACAGTCTTAAAAATCAAATCGGTGATAAGGAAAAACTCGGTGCTAAATTAAGTGAAGACGAAAAAGCTAAAATGGAATCTGCCATCGATGAATCTATCAAATGGTTGGAACAAAATGCCGATGCTGATCCGGAGGAATATAAAAAACAAAAGAAGGATTTGGAAGCCATTGTTCAGCCTATTATTGCTAAATTGTATCAAGGCACTGGCGGTATGCCACCCACAGACGGCGAAGACAATGAGGACTTGAAGGATGAACTGTAAATTGTTGTCGTGTTATTATCGCACAGCGATTTAAGTTTTAGTTTAGTTGTAGTTCGCAGTTTAGTTTTAATTAAAACAAACAAGCAGACTGATACACATTTAATTACCGTAAAACCTATTTGTGTTAATTTTAAAACAAACAAAAATTTATCACATCAAAAATACAACAACACAAATACGTCTTGTTTATTTAAAACAACTAAATTCTTAGACAAACATCTCTTAATATTTTTAAATAATTTTATTTGAATGTGTTCATATTCGCATTCCTTAATTTTTGTTTTCCTTTTATTTATAAACTAAATTCGTCCTTCTTCAAAATCTTATTTTCGAAAATAGTGTAAATTCATTACGTTTTGTAAATTTAATTTATTAATTTAAACAAATTATTTTGTAATAAGCTACAAACTTATAAACGTATAATCTTCGATTTTAAGAAGAATCGTCTAATTTATATTTTTTCCAAACTATGAAATTATTAAAAAAATAAAAATTGCAAAAGAAATATATTAAAAACAATAATTTAATAAAAAAATATTAAAACCAAAACAAAATGTTTTTGTTGTTATAGCATAGAGTTGTCGCTCTTCTAACTGATTCGCTGCAATGTCTGAAACTTGTTCTATACAGCGATTCATACGCCGCTAATTTGTGGGCATCCATTCAAACTTTTTTGATTTTTTTTACATCTTGGTAATATTCTTTATCCTTTTACATATTAAGAAAAATAAACACCAACTACGTCTTTTATGTTATTGTTCATCCAACACACTAATGCAATAACCATAATTTTTGCACAATATTACGTGTGTGGAAAAATATCAAGTAAGCCCCAGCAAAGATTATAGATCTATAAAGATGTTGCACTGCCATACATTCTTCTGCCACTGCTAAATTATTGAAGGGATTTTCAGAAAATCCTCTTGTGTATTACTATTGAGCGAAATCTCATCAAGGGAGATTAATTACCAAAATAGAAATAAACTCTCAGCAAAAGCAATTCTTACTTATGAACATTGTTTATGTGTATGTGTGTTTACATTGTCAATATTATGCCCAACAAACAAAAAGGTTTGTTTTCAGATAAGTGCATATGAACTAATTAAAAATAATATTATGTGATCCAGCCTTTTATTAGTTCACTAGCATTAATTTCTTTTGACTTTGTAAACAAGAAAAACAAAACAATTATTCTAAACTTAGCCTAAAATTGTAAGCTAAAATTATATACTATAAATACGATTAGTAACAAACAACGTACATCAACGTTTTTATATCATGTTTGTTGGGCTCTACAAATTCGAGTAATATTATTGTATACAGAACAAATTGGATCTTCTGTGTTGCCGTAGCAAAACCATACAGATTTTTTATTGTAAAAATAAAACAGCTTGGACTGTTGACGAATTTTAGAAGCCTTATTAACCAATATTTTCATTAAGACAGTGGTTTCTTTTTGTTCTTTTAGGAATATGATAAAAAAAGTAAACGGCGAGCCCTTCTTCTGGTTAATTTAAGTAAAATTAAATAGTAAAAATTTTAGTGATCCTAATCCTCTAAAGCGTGGTTTAAAGCTTAATAATAATACTTGGCTGGTATTGCAGGATCTAATAGCATACATGCAACAAATTGAATATGTCGGCAATAAAATATTTTCCATCCGCGGTCTTATCCAAACCACAAGGGGCATATTATTTTTAAGTGAAGAAATGTTTCAAGAAAGTTATAATTTATTCACTATTTTAACTAGTCGGTTTAGTCAGGATCCATTAGAAAACGTATTTTCATATGTTCGCGCCAAAGGCGGACACTGTAAGAACCCTTCAGTTCAAAAATTTAACATCGTATTGGCAAAGCTGATAACTTTAAAAATTAAGCCAGTTTAGTTCGTCAAAAATTGTGAAAACGACGAATATTCTTACCGGTGGATTTTCAAAGCTTTGCCGAATGTAGCGAAACTGTATCAGCTGATAATCAATGTCCAGTGGTAGTTATCGTAGACATATATCAGAATAAGGAACAATATATTGATGAAAGTACCGACTGTTTTAACTCTTTGAATGTATAAATAGAACTTACTTCAAGCCGATATTTCATTAGATACATAGCGCAACGAATATCATGCAGCAAATGTAGAATGGATACAATAAGACCTTCACAAATTCTAACATATCGATTAGAATGTATATCTACACAATAAACTATATAAGTGACTCAGATTTTGGAAGCAATGAAAAATATAAAAAAAGTCATGATTTAGCAATGCATAGAATGTACTAATAGTACAATTTATTCCTTTTGGTTTGACGAGAAGAGTGCTTGTTATAATCGTAGGCTGGAAATGTTAAACTTGCTTATACTAATATTACTAAGATAGTATTCTGCCTGGGAAACTTACCAGCACATATTGAAAAAGTAAAAATTTTTTATTTTATATCTCCCTCTCATACCGAAAGTTGTGCGCGGTTAAATTAACTTTAAAAAATGAGTAAATAACAGCATCATGACTTTGGTGTAAACGTGTAACGACCAAAAGTCCGGAGTCGTTTTTGGTCACACATAGAACTGTCTGACAACAGTCACGGGTCAATCCCCATCTTTTATTTTAAACGTATTTACTAAGATAATGAATTTATATTTAAATTGGTATATTTTTCCCAATGTATTTATTTCGTTATAGAGTCATTTACTGGAAATATGAATTCATGTATTTACTTATATACGTATGTAGTTATAAGTATTTATGTTGACGTAAGATTTAGTTCTAGTTATTATTGTAATTAGCCACGAAGGCATACGAGTATTGTAATTAGTAACATTTATATTGTAAAACTGGCTACAGCTCGGTGGTGAAAACAGCCGTCGGCTGTGGTGTACTTACTACCGAAGTAATGTAAGTGTGTTTGTGCATTGGTGTGTGGTAGGAAAAAAGAGTATAAAAGCGCAGACATCAATCAGAATGAATGAATTGGTGTGCGACCGGCAACAGGAGCAAAGGTAAATATCTTCTTCTACTTTTTTATTTATTTTTTGGACTGGTAGTCAGGGTATAGATAAGGCCGTGGTAATACCCAGCCGAAGCTATACCCTGAGGCAAGACAGAACTGCGACGTAGCGACCACAAACAGAGCCGTGGTAATACCCAGCCGAGTTTGTGTCCGCAGTCGCCACCGACAGTGACCAGGCAGTGAACGGTTGCGCCGTGGTAATACCCAGCCTACAATGCCCTGTCGCTTGCGGCGTACCGACCTATTTCGACAGAGCCGTGGTAATACCCAGCCGAGTTTGTGCCCGCAGTCGACTTAGAAAGTGACGTTCGCCGAATACGGATCGCATAAAGTAGAAGATGTTTACTGGAGCTGCCTGCATACACACCAGTTCACAAGATTTGAGCCCGAGCTGCAGTCAAGTTGCGAAGTAGGAATAGGGCAACCCCTTTCCTGAATAAAGAGCAACATTGTAAGTAAGGCTTGGTCTTTCTTTTTGGAATCGACACAACACGACCCTGGAGGCCGCTGAGCATACCTCAGCTACCAGAAAAACGTGTCGTTACAAACGTAAATACTTTCATTCATACAACAATAAAGTAAGTATATTTGCCCTACAATAACGACAAGAATCATGTTCGTTTCCTATTTATGTTGAACATCCACACAAGCTGTGTGCTGCTAACATTATTAAGTTGCTAGTAAAGCGAAATTCATTTTTAATTTTAAAACAGAATTAAAAATGTGTGAAAAACAAAAAAATACCAAAAACAATACACGCACACCCAAACACAAGTATTCATGGTAAGAATATGTATGCATAAATGAATAAATGTGTGTTTCTGTGTATAAAAAATACTACTCTCTTTTCTATTATTGGTTTTGCTCAATGCAGACAGTATTCTCAGTTTACCCTTTACACTTTCCCCCCTAGTAATTAGAAGCTTAAAATTTCTGTTTATGTAAAATGTTGTTATTTATTATTATTTATTTATTATTTATTAACTATCATAGGTATATTATCTTTAAAAAATATTTACAGTTTTTGAGTTTCTATCATTAAGATATTTCAGCAAATTATCACATTTTCATTATTATTAAAAACTTATTAAATACATCTATTTAATAGGAAAAGATAGTAAAAACCTAAGATATAATATAAAAAACAAAAAAAGGAATGACTTGAGAAGCTTTAAGACAACACCTAATGGATACTTTACTTGAGAGCAAAGTTAAAATCAGATGTTATCAAATCAAACCTCTCAGATGGGCGTAGCTCGACCTTCTACATTTTTCTCTAAATGACAGCGCCATGTCAGTTATGAAATTTACAATCGTCTTTACATTTGCTTTTGAATGCAATTCGACAGTTGGGAATCTTGAAGACAGATTGTAAATTATTTTTAAATTCTTATTCTGTATTACTTGTAGCTTTTTAAGGTGTGATTTAGCACATTCATACCAGATTTGGCAGCCATACATAAGAATTGGTCTTATGCACATTTTAAAAAGTAGTAATTTATTTTTAAAATTTAATTTTGACTTCCTATTTAAAATGGGATACAAAGATCGTCCGCATCTGATTGCTCTAAGACGTGCACTCTCAATGTGCTCTTTGAAACTCAGTTTCTGGTCCAAAATAACTCCAAGATATTTTACGGATTTTGTGAACTCTATTTCATTACCTTGAATCCTGAGATTTTTAGTAGGAACTCTCCTAGGAGGCTTGTTGTAGGGAAACAG
The DNA here is from genome assembly GCA_030448955.1 of Trichopoda pennipes. Taxonomy (NCBI): domain Eukaryota; kingdom Metazoa; phylum Arthropoda; class Insecta; order Diptera; family Tachinidae; genus Trichopoda; species Trichopoda pennipes. Next base: position 6,278,027 of record JASKUP010000056.1, on the reverse strand, counting down.
AATGGCCTGAGATTTATCTTCATTAATCTTTATTTTCCATTTAGAAAAATATTTTGTAGTTGTTATCAAAGCGTTCTGAATCCTATTCACAATTGAATTCGAAACTTTACCGTGACAGATTATTGCGCTGTCATCAGCATTATGTAAAATGTTCGCAGTGCAACATCTTTATAAATCTATAATCTTTGGCCCCAGTATACATTGTGCGATTTTTGTCGCTGCAATTCTTAGTTGTGAATAAATCTCGGTTTACATTGAACGATTTTTGTCGGCAAATAATTGGATGAGTGAGGAACTAAAAAAAGTACTCATGGGCTTGTACTCTTGCAATTCGTAATATTAATTTGTTGTTTGTCTACCGTACGAATATACTTAAACAGTAAAGTAAGTCTAAATGCGGAAAATAGTTTTAATAATCATAATTGACTAACAAAAGTAAGTTCTGATAATAAATGTAATTGCAGAATGGCAAAAGAGATTAATCAAACATTGGAACATACTAATTCGAAGAAAAAGAAGAGATTGAGATATGTACCCCAGCAGCAAATATCAATATGGAAATGAATTCAATGCTTGCTGCTATGTTGGCAAAAATAGAAGAAAGCTCTAGAGCTACAAAATCGAAACTTCTAGATGCAATTCAAGAAATCTCTAGGGCCAACAGTGCTAAAATTCACACAATTTAAGAAAGTTCAAAAGCCAACAGCACTAAAATCGATGACGCAATGGAAGAAAGCTCTAAAGCCAACAGTGATTAAATGCAAAAATTGATGCAATTCAAGAAGGCCTTGTATAAGTGACATAAATAAAAAACTAGCTAACGACTGCATGCCGTGGAACAGAGGGTCAACGAGTTTGACGAAAAATTGCCCGGCCTAGAAAAGAAAATGGAGGGAAATTTGCATGAATTAAACGTTTGAGGATTAGCTGTTTGAAAAACCGAACGAAAGTAACACATTTTTCGCTCAAATCAGCTTAAGTAATAAGTTTCAATTCCAAGTATGCAACAAATCCCTATTTAGTCAAGTACCGTGGCTCACAAAAAATATTACATCTAAAGAAAGTGACCGGAAGGTGCGTTTTGTGGTCAGGCGATATCACCGAACCCGTATTTTTTTTGAAAATGAGTGAGGAAACGTCGTCACCGTGAAGTGTCTGCGCTATTAATTAATCATAATAACCAATTCTTTGTGGCCACAATTGGCTAATGAGGACATCAGTAAGCCACCCAAGCAATTTAGTTATTGCATGAAAATTTTGCCATCACGTAATTTCTCGATTTGGCGGCCTCGTTTTTGTGAGACTCTGAAAGATGAAATTCGACGCTGACGAGTTAAGAAGCGAAGCTTTATTGGAAAATGTTCTTAAAAATTTTGTGAAAAGATCGGACATCTGCTGATGTGCTATAGGTGAATATTTGCCCTACATTACATTCCATATTTAATTTCCATATTTCTGCTTTACAGTGGTATCAATAAAATTAAAGGTGTTAAAAAACGTGTGTGCTTTAAGTCAATTTACTTTCTAATCTAAAATTTACTCACCAGTTACATATATGGCGATTTCGGAATTACACATACATACACATGGTTTTGCGGCCCCCATACAGGTATTGTTTTATGGTGGCCAGGCTCATCTCACCTTTAACAAAAGCTACCTGGTTAATGATCCAGATCCAGTGAGCATGCTAGTCATGTGTTCTGGACAGGAGTTGGATAGTCTCCAGCTCCTCAGCAAGGAGTAGTGGTTTGTAGCCCTGCTCTGGAACCGCTGAATTTGCAACTAGGAAAGACCTGTTGCTAGAATTAGTCTTCGGCCTCCTAGGACGTGAATGACGTTGCTTTTCATTCACAGTGGTTTGACCACTATCTGATTAAGGCCCACGGCCAAGTGCAGATGTAAATCTTATCACTAAATTAGCTTGTTTCTGTTTGCTGCTATTTTTAACCCATGAAAATAATTTAATAATGACTGATGGTTTTTCAGTAGGCTGAATTGGGAAGGATAGAATATCTTTGAAATATCGACTCGGAGACCCAGTGTCCATTGAGATTCCTTTCAAAAAGTCACACAATAGCGCTCTAATACCTTATTTAGTCAACTAATTATTTAATTTGAAGCCGATCTAAAGTTTTCTATTATTCGTCGACGTCACAAATTATACAGAAAATTAAATGTCGTGATTACCCTTTTCTTGTCGTGATACCCTTACAACCTTCTGTTTAAACACAGAAATAGTTTAATTCTCCCCATATCCAAATGGCTCTTGAGATCCTGCAGCCCCTCTACCTCTTCATAAGTCAAGCCTGCAATTTTGTGGGCAACATTATCTCCTTTAACGTTCCTTGAAACTAGAAACAGATTGATCCTATATCTCACCATCTGCAACCAGATGGCACTTTTATTTATACAGTAGAATCTCGCAAAATAAAACCACTTTGGGCATCGACCAGTTGTTATTTTTTTCAGAAAATGATAAAATTTTAATAAAAGTAGTTATTTAAGCTTTATTTTCTGTTCGTTATTTTTAAATATATTTAAAATAGGTAAAACGATAGCGTTACGGACGTTCAAGGTGAGACATTTATGTACTGGGAAATATATCACTGGTTTTGCACCATTTTATAACAGTTATTGATGCTTTCAATTACTTTTAAATGAGCAATAGCTGTCATTATGTCGATATCGGCATCGTTGGTAGCTGTAGCCTTTATTCTCACCATCAGATATGTCTGATCTTCATTCCAATTCATTTAAATTTACAGAATTGTTTTGTATAATTTCACTCCAAAGATCAAAAGAATCTCATTGCAATCCTGATTTCGTTTAGCCAATGGTGCTAGTGGCAATTCATCATGGCTGTCGTAATTTTGGTAAAAGCATATTATTTCACATGCATACGAGTGAATTATGCACACCACGAATAATTCGGTGATTTGCTTTTTGTATTTTTACTTTAATGCGCGAAAAAAATGGTTTGAAGTGAAAAAACAAAAAAAAAATGGTGGCCCTAATTTCAGAGGGACCAATACATTGAAATTACGGTTTAAAATTTGTTGGATTGTTACAATTTGTGAAATTCTACTGTATCTGTAAGGAGAAACACTATTATTTCTTTAAAACCATTTCCCTTTAAAATTATTAACAAAATGTGTGTTAGACAGATTTATCAGTTATGAAATTAGTTTTATAACGTTTTTAAAAAATCTTTAATGTTATGTTTAATACAAAATGGTAATTATCTGCACTTCTATCATTAATAAGTGCATATTGAAATAAAAATTGTTTTTAAAATAGCGAGGAATGTTTTCTAAAAACAAAAGCAAACACCTATTTCTTAAGCTATATAAAAGTAAAATTATATGTAAGAATATGTATAAAAGAATTTGATAAATTTAAAACATGAATTTTTGTGCTTTCATTAACATACAAGCTAAAATTCTATTGCCATTACAAGGTTAATAAAAAAATATATATTTCTACGCGATTGGATTCTTCTTCATTAACTCTATATCGGCAGCCATCATATCGTTTACTAATTCCATAAATGATACCTTAGGTTCCCAATTTAGTTCCCGTCTTGCTTTCGTGGCATCACCCAACAAAAGATCCACGTCGGTGGGTCGAAAATATTTTGGATTTATACGCACTCGCATTATGCCTGTGTCCTGTTCAATGCCAACTTCGTTTACACCCTCCCCCTGCCATATAATTTGACGTCCTATGTACCGAAATGATGCCTCAACAAACTCACGAACACTATGTGTCTCACCTGTAGCAATCACATAATCCGAGGGCGTTTCTTTTTGCAACATCATCCACATGGCCTCTACATAATCCATGGCATGACCCCAATCACGTTTTGAATCTAAATTGCCCAATTCAAAGTATTCCAGCTGATTGTGATATATTTTAGCTACTGAACGTGTAATTTTACGTGTAACAAAATTTTCACCTCTACGTGGCGATTCATGGTTGAATAATATACCATTGCAGGCAAACATATTGTAGGCTTCTCTATAGTTGATGACAATCCAAAAGCCATACATTTTCGCACATGCATATGGAGATCGGGGATAAAATGGTGTTTGTTCATTTTGTGGCGTTTCCACAACTTTACCATACAACTCTGAAGTAGAAGCCTGATAGAATTTAACTTTATTCTCCATGCCACATGTACGTATAGCATCCAATATTCTTAATGTACCTACAGCATCTACTTCTGCTGTATATTCGCTAAGATCAAATGAAATCTTAACATGAGATTGTGCAGCCAAATTGTAGATTTCTTGTGGCCTAACCATATTAATAATTTTGACCAAACTACTGCTATCGGTCATGTCGCCATAGTGTAATTTCATTGAGCCACCCTTATGGGCCTTTGGATCGGCATATAAATGTTCTATTCGTGATGTATTGAAAGTACTTGCTCTCCTGATAATGCCATGAACCTCGTAACCTTTCTTCAGCAAAAACTCTGCCAAATAAGAACCATCCTGTCCTGTTATGCCGGTTAAAAGTGCTATGCGTTTTTCTGTTTGTGTTTCACCATTTATTTCCATTATCTTACTATTGTTTGAAATTCCTAAACTGTTTCCTTGAGATGCTGCCATTATTTCAGCTTTGAATCAGGAATTTAGCCTGTATCAGAGATTTACACAATTACAATGTAAACAAATCACAATGACTACGTGTGCTGCAGCTGCTGGTTGCAAATAAGGGCTTGCCAGATATTTTATATATGATTGATAAATTTTTAGTGGCAACACCTTAAAAAGGTAACATTAAAATTTGGAAGTAAAAAATCACAACTTTAAATTTCTAAAAAACAAATTCTTTTAAATGATTTTGTGGGAAGGAACAATAGAATTCTTATGTCATCATGGAACAGCAATAAACTTAATACAGCCAATAAGGAATTAAATTTCAAATATACTAATTATAAAATGAAATTTAATTTGATAATGGAAGTACAAATTTTGCTCTTGGAGGCTATGAGGTTTTTCTTATTAAGAAAGTTTTATTAAAGATAGTTTAGTTATTGATCCTATTTTAATTTTAACAAATACTTTTTTGTATCACACTAGCTATAAACAACGAAAAAGAATAATAAATGCTGTTACGGATGCGTCTTGCTTAAGTTTTAAAAGAAAATAATTAAATAACAAAGTAAACACTAGGTATGCTGTTTACTAACTGCGTAGTTTTCTAAGAAAACACAAGACAGCAACAATTATCTTAAAATAAATTCCAGGAAGAAACTTTAACAGCATAAAAACAAAAATACACACAGATTAACAGGCGCCTATACATTGAATGAATAACATAACAACAACAAAATGTGATACAAAGGGAGTGGAAAATTCTTAATTTTTCTAGATCCTTAGCGGACAAATATAAAAGGCAGCGGCTAAGTGGATAGTTAGCTAGTTAAAACATAAACCTCCTGAAGTAAAGACTTGCCCCTTTACTAAATTGTTCTGTAGTGTCAACGTAGAAATCACTTTGTGTATAATTAAAGAAAATAAACTTGCAATTAATTTAAAAGCTTTAAAATCTGATGTTATTTATTTTACAATAAAGAACTCTGCAACAACAAAACGTTTATAAAAAGTTTATACGTAGCAATATGAATAAAAACTGACTGATTTAGATACTTGCTTGATAGAGTTATCAAACCTCTTGTCGGTTACTTCCGCTTTGCCAAGTTAGCTTTTGTGCTTCAAAATCAAATCAAATTATGTTGATATATAGTCTCTACTTTAGTCCAATAAGTTTTTAGAAATGCCCCATCGGGAAAGATATCGAATTACTAATTTTTAATTACCAAATGTATTAATATTCAGACGAATAAAGTTCTTATTTAAAGTTTTGGTACTAAAAAAATTTATATGACGCCGGACGTGACAACAATGTCATTATTCAAAAACTTAACAGATTTTTCATTTCTTTCAGTAGAAAAACGGACAAATTAAATCGTCTAGATGCTGCACTTGCAAGGGTATTTCTGAAGGATACTTTAATCTCTTGTAAAATTTCTGATTTGAAAAGTCTCTCGTCACGTTTATTTTTTTTTTTCTTGCTTTAAATTAACGACCAAAGTTTTTTGAGTCTTTTTTCTTTTTTGGTTGAATATAATTGGTATTTAGCCAATTTCGCTTGAGATATAAGACTTTTAAATTTGCCATTACAAATTTGGAAAAAATGTGGCAAGGTTTGCACTCTTGAGAATTCCTTTTGGGAGCGGAGAAGGTTAGTTTTACACATATACTCCTAAGAGTTTATGTGAATATACGTTGGTGACTCTTCTCAACCGGAGGAGATAATGGAGTATTTTAGCAGTCTTCAGAATAATGTCAACATCATTGGTTTAGTTCAACTGAGTGATGACAAATGGGTTATCAGATTGACAAAAGAAGCTTCACGCTGTCCGCCACGTCCTCCGTTATAGGATACACATCAGAAAGTTTAGACGGACAGGTATTATTCAGTATTTCAACTGCTAGCGGTATGGGCATTTCCTCTACCTGCCGTATGCTTTATAGGTGGGTCCAACCCATACATGTTAAATTTCAACTATTCCCATTAGATAATTGAAATTTTTATTCCAATGGTAAAACTAATTGCAATTAGTTGCCATTAGCAAAAAAAAATTGGATTACCTTTACAATTAGAAATCTAATTGAATTCTGCTAATGCAATTAGATATTAAATTAGCTCGAATTAGAATCAATTATTTTGATGAATCCCTATTCCACCGGAACAATATGGTAAGAAATGTTTTAGTTAATGTATTTTATACCACAACACAATTTATTTAGGTGTTCAAAAAATGCGATAATTTGTGGAAAAAATGCAAATGGCCAAAAAGTTCAGAAGTGATACAGTAAACTTTAGCTGCAGCTGCACTGATTCCAAACGTAAAGTTGAGCTGGCTGAAAATCTTACAAAAAACATCATCGCAATTTACATCAACGCGAATAACGGAAAGGCTTATTCGTATCATCACTGATTACGCGATCAAGCAGAACTTTTCTGCAACAAACGAAAATCATAAATATGAGGGTTCGTATACTCAATCGATCTTTTATGATTTCAGTGATGGTGGTAAGTTCAGCATAAGTGACACATATACATATATGTTATTTTTAGTAAATCACATTACATTTTTGCAGAAGGAAGTACTGCTTCATTGTCAAAATTTGACAGAAGAGGCTGAAAGCGTGCCTTTTTTTCGAATTTGGTGCATCAATATTTGAATGGTGCTGATAAAACTTCCAATATATGGTCCAAATATCCTACATTAAAGGAAATAGCACTGTTTTGGAACACAACGCTTACGTCTTCAGGTCCAGTGCAGCGACTTTTTTCCTTTGCGGGCATTACTAATAGTCCAAGGCGGGGACGCTTGACGGACTTTTCTTTTGAAAAGCTCATATTGCTGAAAGCGAATATACCCGGTCATTGTAGTTATTAAACACTTAGTACGTACTTTAAATAGGTGTGCATGTATGTAATATATATACTACATATTATGTCATAAGTAATATATGTATATATGTGTGAAATTCATATTATGAATATTTTAGTGTTATTTTTTTTTGAAAATATCAAAATAATTGATTCTAATTCGAGCTAATTCAATATCTAATTGCATTAGCAGAATTCAATTAGATTTATAATTGTGAAGCTAAACCAATTTTTTTTTGGTAATGGCAACTAATTGCAATTAGTTTTACCATTGGAATAAAAATTTCAATTATCTAATGGGAATTAGTTGAACTAATTCTAATTGTTTAATGAATTATCTAATCAGTATTTAACATGTATGGTCGAACCTATAGTAAAATGGCAAAGAATTTGTAATAAAAGTACTTAAAAAGAATACATTTTAGAAATTTCCAACTTCAGTCGTCCGTGAATATACAAGAAAAGGGTAGATTTGTTCTGAAATATCTATTTAACAAAGAAACGATATAAAAATTACAAATTTAATAAAACCAGATATTTTTTGGATGTTAGATAGTACGGAATACCGACAGAGTTGCAGGCTTTAGTAGTAGTTCGTGCAGAAGAGAGGTAAGTTCCATATTCTATGATACGTACAAGTTCAAAATTATTCTTTAAGATTTAGGATAATATTCGTGGCCTCTTCCAAGCCACAGTAGACGGGATTTGCGAAAGTTGCAAAAGAAAAAATCGAAATGTCTGTTTCTCTGGAAAAAAGAATTTCTAAAAAAAAATTCAAGGAAATTTGCAACTTGCCAAGTGTAATCCGTGCCATTGATGGAACTCACAATCACAATAATTTTTTTTTCAATTTTTTAATTTGATAATTAATTAAATTCTTAAATTGCTGATTAGTTAAAAGGGGGTTTTAAATTAGAAATTTTAAATCTGAAATTTACTAATTTGCAAATGATAACGATATGAAATTTTTTTGAGAATACATCAAAAGAAAAAATAAGTCACTTTCGTGATTAAGAGTACAAATTAGGAATAGATTTTAATATTTTAAATTTAGAGTTTACTAACTCACCTTGAACATATTTTTCCAAATATACTTATATGTTTTCTTTACTATATATATATTTCTTTTTTTTTACTAAAATTTACATTTATAAGATACGATTATATTTATTAATAAATAAAATTTTAAAAATAAATAAAAAATAATATATAATAATTATAGTTATTTGACCATTTTTAATATTTTATAAGTAGTTTATTATTAGGCACTAGGTCTTTATTTTATAAACAGTTTTTAAACTTTATTTTTTATTATTTTTCAATATTTCGCCAAACCATTAAATAAATGAAAAAAATGTTGACTAACAAATTCAAAATAAACAAAAATTAAAAAAAAAACAAAAACAATGAAAGACACAAATTGAAAAAATATTATAACTATACATACATACATACAATTGAAAATTAATTAATTAAAAAAAAAATTCGAATGAAATCAATTTTGAAAATAACAAATTTACAAAACAATATTATTTTAAACATCTATTTGAATATACATTTAATGGCCAAACATTACATTTTAAATTTAGAAAATAATTACAAACGTCGGTATATGTCAAAAATGTTACTAATAATTAAAGTATCATTAGCAAAAAGAATAAACTTTAAAGCAGATACGGAGAATAAATAATAAATTTATGTTTAAATATACAGTAACGCAGAAAACTCTACATATCTCTTTGAGAAGCGAGGTTTGGAGACACATTGAAACATATTCCAAACAAATCAAATTTAACAACAAACAATAAATTTTAACAAAAAAATTTTAATCCAAAAATATTTATTAACCAAAGTCTGCATACGGCGTTGACGTAGAGTACACAAAATGAAGGTCTGTACTCATACAGTGCTGCCAATCATTTCAGGCGCCTTTGCTGTATACTGTTAGTTAAACAGAAGTTTAATTGTTCGATATTAAAATTGTACTTGTGTTAATTTAACCAAAAAGGGTAAAAAAATCTGTGTTTACACGTACGTGAGCTAATCGTGAAATATTATAAGGAAAAAAATCTTTAAGAGAGATTGGATTACTGGTCGGGCATCCAAAATCAAGCATTCAAACAATTATTCGGAAATATAATCAAACTAATAGTGTAGAAAAAAAACCAAGAAGTAGTGGTCGCCCAACTAAACTGACTCCTCGTACTAAGCGAAACATTTTGTTAGACCTGCGAGAAAATCCAAGAATAAAAGCAATAGAAATCGCAAAAACCCTAAAAAATCAGGATATTGCTTCAGTGCATCCAGAAAAGATGAGACATTTATTGAGAAGTAATGGAATCTACTGTGTACCTCCAAAGAAGCCATTCATCAGCAAAATCAATAAGGAGAAACGAGTTGAATTTGCTAAGAAATATAATGATGAAGACAAAGATCTTTGGACTAATGTTTTATTAAGTGATGACAGCAATTTCAACTTGTTTGGCTATGATGGCAAGCAAAAAGTATGACGTCGAAATAATGAAGGCCAAAACTTGCTTTCTACGCTGAAGCACGGTGGTGGCTCTATTATGGTTTGGGGCTGCATGTCAGCGGCTGGGATGGATAATTTAACATTTATTAATATTAATATGGATCGCATGGTATACTTGGTCATTCTCACAGCTAATTTGAAGCAATCCGTGAGTAAACTGGGTCTTACTGTGGGTTGGTACTTTCAGCAAGACAACGACCCAAAACATACCACTGGTGTTGTCAAAGAAAGGCTACTACATAATGTGCCCCATCAACTTCATTCCCCACCCCAGTCACCGGATTTGAACCCCGTAGAGAATTTATGGCATGAATTGAATCGTCGCATTAGGAAAAGGCCAATTAAAAATAAATAGGACCTCAAAAATATATTACTTGAAGAGTGGAATTTAATTTCGAATAATTACACAAAAGTATTGGTACATTCCATAAAAAATAGATTAAATGCTGTTCTAGAAAGTCATGGCGGGGCCCCACCAAGTCTTAATACTGTTGTCTTTTTATTTCCTTTTAAGTGAAATACATTATATGTAGACTTTTCTATGTTTAAAAAATGAATTTTGTTTGTTTTTGTTAATAAATATTTTTGCATTAAAATATTTTTGTTAAAATTTATTGTTTGTTAATAGATTGGATTTCTTTGGAATACACTTTAATGCTACAATGTTCACAGAAAACTCTAAACCTTGCTTTTCAAGGGGGTATGTAGACTTTACTATGCGACTGTATGTGTTAAATAATATTGTTTTCTAAATATAATATTTTCAAAATCGATTTCATTTGAATTTTTTTTTTAATATCGAAAGTTGTATGTACGTACATATGTATAGTTATAATATTTTTTCAATTTGTAGTTTTCATTATTTTTGTTTGTTTGTTTGGTGTTTTTTTTTTTAATTTTTGTTCATTTTGAATTTAATAGTCAATAATTTTTTTAATTTTTGATTAATTGTTTATATACTTTTTGTTTATCCTGAAGATTGCAACCAATGGTTTGGCGAAATATTAAAAATAAAAAAAGTTTATAAAATAAAGACCTAGTGCTTAATAATAAACTACTAATAAAAAAAATAATATTTATTAAAATTTATTTTACTTTTAATTTTTAAAATCAAATTAAAAACAAAATTATTGTTTGTTACCGTCCATAAAATACAATGATATTTTTTTTTCTATACATTAAATAGTATCACGATTTTGATTACTATGAAAATAATTAATTATTTCTTTATTTTGTTTAAAATGTTTGTTTTTAAAGCTTCTAATAAAAAGATGATGATTACATACATATGTATGTATGTATGTATTAAAAAATTGTGGACAGCCATCAATCCATCCATCCATCTGATAGTGAGTGAGTGTGTGTGTGTTTTTGTCTTTAAATTCCTTGATGATGATGGTGTTTAAGCAGCCAATGATCATTATCAGATGATATGTGCAGAGTTTTAGATTTTTTTATTTCTGTGTTTACACAAAAAAAAATCAAATAAAAAAGAAATATGAATTACAGCTGATTCTGAAGTTTCTAAACACGATTTGGAATAGTATCAATGGTGTTTTCAGCCTCATCGTCCTTCTCTTGACCACCACCACCTCCACCACCACTATTATGCTGTGGTTGATGCCAGTCATCATTTTAATATGTTCATACAATTTTTGTAGTTGTTATTAAAGTTTTTATTATAATCGATTATTTGTTTGTTTGTTTTATTTAACATAGTTTAAATAAAATTACATTTAATCCATTACAGTTTTTCAGAAATCGTTGAATATGAATAATGTTTTTTAAAAATTAAATTACCATGTTTTGCACAAATATTTCACGTATGCACACGCAAAAGGCACACACACACAGTTAAGATCACGAACATCGTCAACAGTATTGCAATCGTAGCAGTTTTTTTTTTGTACAGTCGTTAAAAATTTAGATTTTTACAACCGTTTTTGTTTGAGTAAAATTTGTTTTATATTAATAAAGAAAACAACGAAAAAAAAGAAACAGGAAGAAAATAAAAAAGTTCACAACATTAATAAAATCTGATTTACCAAAATTTTTAAGACAATTATAAAAACGAATATATGTACAGTTGCTCAAAATAAAACTCGGACAAACATTAATACTTTATTACTATTAAATAAAAACGCTATCAAAAAAAAAAATAAAATTTTATTTTGTTTGTGTTTTAATAAATTTGGTCTAAAGCTTTATTTATAAGAAATTTAAAACATTAACAAAAAAAAATTCATTAATATTTATTTTAAAACAGCAAAATAAATAGAATAAATATATTTCAATGTCAAAATGAAAGTGGGGCATTTCAAACTTAACGGTGGTATTTTGCAGCAGAAACGTTATATTTTTTAATTGGTTTTTTAAATTTTAGCACTTCATATGTAATCCTTTACTGGTTTTAACTTCTAGAAGTTGACGCGGTATAGATTCCACTAACTTACGGCAAACTAAGGGTAAATTTTTGACCCTTCTTCTTTTATAGCTTTTTCCAACTGACTTTCGTTAGAAAAACTGTACGCTTTTAATTTTTCTTCAAGATAAGCCCATAAATGTTCTATGCGATTTAAATCGGGGGAATGGGCTGGCGTTTTCAACACGTGAGGGCAGTTGTATAAAACCCCCATTCGTCCATTATGAGGTTTGTACTTAGAATCGTTATCTTGTTAATAATAAAAATTGTTCGCGATTCTTAATCTTGCTGCAGATTCCTTTAAATTGTTTTTTAGACATCTTTTGGTCCATATTTCCATTAATAATACACAAATTCCCCGGCCCTGCAGATGACATGCAACCCCATTAGATAACTGAATTACCTTCATTTTTCACAGTAGGTCACAGATTACGCTAAAGAAGCTCTTGATTTGGTTTCCTCTACACATACACAGATTAAATTTCGACTCATCAGCAAAGAAAACAGTTTTCCAAAACGAACAGTTTTCCTTGCCTTTAAACTCATCGACGAATTTAACTCTTTTTAATTTGTTTTGCTTACTGATAAGTGGCTTTCTACGGGGCACTCTATTATGAAAATTGTGTTTTTTAAGAATATTTCTTATAATTATTTCTTATCTTTACCAACTTTGGTGCACTTATTCATGGGTCTTTCTTAATATGATGAACAATCCACCGCTCATCAGAGGCGGAAAATATCCTATGCTTTCCCAATTTTGTTTTGTTTTCAACAGATTTTGTTAACTTGAAGCTGTTAATAATATTGTGGACCATGGAGTGACTTTTATTTATTAGTTCACCAATACCTCTAAACGTTTTTCCATCTTGGAAATGATTTATCACCAATCTTCTTATGTCCACTGAAGTTTCACCACGCTGTCCGACCATTGTTTAACTATCACCCCTATTCTGACTTTCAATTTAATTCGAAATTTTCTCCGTTTGGCAATTTTGGTATTCTGAGTTTCGATGCCACTCCATTTCTTTCTATTGTAGGTATTCTGTATTACGATCGTAATAAGGTTTTCCTGCGCTTAAATTTTAGCAACGGAATTTTTTTGAAATACCAATTTTCAATCGTAGCGCAACTGAATGCGGAGACGTAATCGAAACTCAGAATAGGGGTTTATATTTAGTATTTATTAATAATTTTATATTGAATTATGATTAAAAGTTTGTAAAACTTATTTTTTGAGATTTTTTTTTTGCCAAAAACCACAAATCTAATGCGTGTCCCATTTTCATTTTGACATTAAACTTAGTAATTTTTGTTGTTGTTGCTTGTTTTTGCAAATTAACGGATTTTTAGTATTGCTTATTATCGTTTTTGATAAAGCCCTAATAACTAATTTCAGTTAAATAAAATTAAATTTAAATTTTTTTTAAATTTTGTATAAAAGAAAGAAAAGTATAAATAGATGTCCCAGTTTTATTTTGAACAACTGTATTTATGTATGAAAGCATAAACGCCATTTGCAAATGATTTTTTTGAATAATTCTACGCTACTGTTTTAAAGAAGGAATGTTCGGGTGTGGGATAATTTTTCTCTTTGTTTAATTAAAAGACAAAATCTATCAAAAGTGGCTATAATTTTACGTTATTGTTTAATTAAAGCGATTACTCTCAAAATACAAAATATCGGAATGTATTGTTGCCGGGATTTCGAAAAACACCACAACAGAAACAAACGATATAGAGACAAAGTGCTGGACATGTGTTTTATTAAGAAAATAAATGCCATTGAAAATACTTTTAATAACAACGAGCTTTAAAATTTTTTATAAATTAGCTTGTTATGTAAACGCTATGTCTGTACACTGCTGAGCAAAAGTGTTTGAATGTTGTTAAATAGTTCTGTTCCGTTATTTTTTTTCTTTGTTTTACAATTTGAAGTGATTTCAAAGTCAGTAAAGAGAATTTCGCTGCAAAATTTAAGTAAATTGAAGTGCAAATCAAAAAGTTAAGAAATGAAAAAAAAAATTAGTTTGGAGTTGGGAAATAAAACTGCGAATTTAAGGGAAAATGGACAGTCGTAGGTAAAAATAGCAAAAGCATTAAAGAACCAAGTGCTTCAGTTCTGCTCTTGGCCGCCTAAGACTACTTACAGAAAGTTGATGTACGCCATATTGAAATAATGACACAAAAACACCAAAACTAGCTGCAACAGCAATTAAAAAAACCGTAAGTGAATGGACTGTACGTAGAGCACTACGAAAAATTATCCTTGTTTATGGTGCAAAACAAAAACAAAAAAACGACATTGTCTAGCTTCCTCCTCCGCATAATATAATTTTCTAGTTCTGGTACAATGCATTGCATGAGCAGGGTCCAAACGAAAAAAAACGTAAAAATTAGAGAATAATGTATTCACATCGAAAGCGCTTGCTGTTCATAACGAACAAACAGCCAGCAAAGGCTGTTTGTATTTTATTTACTGACGAGAAAAAAACCAAACAACAAAATTACACGTTTAGAGTTTTGTAAGAATCATGGGACGTGGACTGTTGCAGACTGGAAACGTGTAATTTGTTCTGATGAGACAATAATAAATCAATTCCAGTCAGATGGAAAAGAATATTGGCCTCGACCACATGAAACACTTCAGCTTTCTTTCTCCTACCCTATTTCTTATTTTTCCAAACGACCTTCTTTGTCGAACTTTCAATCCTATATATTCTTTTGCCGATGACAGCGCCATTTGTCACTCGTATTCATTTCATTGGAGGTTAGCGCCAAAAGGCAGAACATGAATGATACGCCTAATCACGATCTCGCGACAATCTTGGAATGGGGTCGTGTGAATAGAGTAGATTTTAATGCTCGTAAGACGCAATGTTGCATGCTTACGCATAGATCTGCGTTCGGTAGTGGTGCTGCATCTGTTACTATGGGTGATATAGGTATTACGGAATCGAAAGCTCTTGATGTTCTTGGCATAAAAATTCAGTGTGATGTTCGATGGACTAAACACATTTTTCAGGTTTCTAAAGAAGCTTTCAAGTGCCTCGGTTTTCTAAAACGGTATAATAGATACTTGACTCCATCCGATCTCCATACTATCTATACCACCTATAACCGTCCAAAAATGGAATACAACTCTCATGTATGGGCCGGCGCTCCAAAGTCTATTTCGGATTTACTCGAATGCGTACAGGAGCGGACCAAGAAACTCATTGGGGACGGTAGGGTATCCAACTCTATTGATTCTCTAGAGCATCGACGCAATTTGTATTTCACTGTTCTATCTTTACAACAATGGTAAGTGCTCTAATGAAATTAAAGCACTTGTTCCCGATACTCGCACGTTTTCGCGTTTAACACGATTTTCGTTAAGAGCGCATCCATTTGTGGCTGATTGGCCAGTGAATCGCACTACGCATTCATTTTTTAGCAGAATAGTCCTTATGTGGAATAAGATCCTTCCGGAGGTCTTTCCTGTCACTTTCAATCTGGGAAAATTCAAACTGAATGTCCGAAACACTACTCCCTCTTTCTTCCTTCCCGTAACCTAATTTCCTAATTCTGGCACAATGCATTGCATTTATAGGGGTCATCCCAAAAGCAACTCCAGGGGAAACAAACTGTAAAATATGCTGGTAGAAGTTTGATGGTGTGTTGTTTTTCATGGTGGATTGTTAGACCTTTAGTCAAAATTGAAAAAATAATGATATTATTCAAACAAGCTTATCGAAATTCGTTGAAAAACGTGCCTCTTCTGAAGAAGATTTATTGTTCCAGCAAGACGGAAAACAAAACAATACTTCGGAAATTGTAAAAGAATTGATAGGCAAATCAATCGTTAGTTAAATGGAGAGCGTATTAAAAAGTAGATTAGCAGTACATGAACCACCCTCAAAGAATATAGATAAACTTTGGAAACGAGTACAAGAAGAATGGAGCAATATTTCAGAAGAATGGAGCAATATTTCGCAATTTGGTTGAAAGCTCGCATGCTCGCATGCATATTAAGAGTTTAAAAAAAACGCAAAGGTTTATGAACCAGATATTAAAAATATTATTTTTTTTTATTGGGCGGTACGTGCAAAAGAGTTGTTGTTTTTTCTGAATAAAAAATAGTTATAAACGAGCTAAATACAAGCCCTTTTTGGATTTGTTGTAGGGATGCAAACAACATAGCTTTTAGCATTAAACACTCGCCAGTGTACATCCCAGTCAATCATTTAAACAGTTGTTCGATAAAAAGGATCCAACTGTAGTAGTTTGTGAGCATTCTTTACAGTCGTTCTTTCTATGACTTGGAAATGACGTCGTAGATCACTAAGAAATAACAATGAACATAGAAATCGGTCGGGAAAAAAGTCTACATGCAGCTTTCGAAACTCTTAAAATTAGTAAAAAGTAGAAGATAAAGGGAAAAAACGTTTGTTTTCTTTATTTACGTTATATCACAAACATTACAATCATTTAAATTCAGAAAGCGTTTTAACTTTAACAAAAGTAAAAAGACGAGAAATACATAGATTAAACATAATCAGAACGAAATAAGGAGAGAAAGAGAGAGAGAGAGACAGAGAGAGACCGTAACGTGAACTTTCTTGAGAAAAGGAAATATGAGTTTTATCGCGGAAATGTTTAGCGTACAGAAAAAATTCCAAAACTTGTTTGTTTTAAACTGTGTCGCCATTTTGCATTCATAAGTGTGTTCAAAATATCTAACGGAGGTTAGAAAGTATAAAAGTTATGATCAATCTACAGTATTTAATTACAAAATTGTAATTTTGATATGTTTATGGAAATTTTAAAGTGATAATCAGTTTAAGTTATGCCATTGACTATATTGCTGTTATGGAGATGATTTATTAAGTTTTAAAAGAAAATAATTGTCAGTAAAAAAGTAAGCAAAACAACCCACTGTGCATTTTACAAACTGCGTATTTTCTTTTTTAAATCTTATATACACATAAGATAACAACATGCTTATAAGAAATTCTAGCAGATAAGATAAACAACAGAAAACAAAAACAACTAATACAGAACAAAACAAAACACACAGCCAAGTAGGCGTCTAAACTAAATGATAATAACAACAACAATATGCAATGATGTTTAAGTAGAATAATTTTGGTACTAAATTGTTTGGGTTTGTTCCGCCAATGAATGAACTGCTGTTTTCAATTCCTCCTTTTAACATCCTTCCCTCGAACCGAGTACGTGATACAACGTTGCCTGAAGATGATGTATTCACATCGAAAGCGCTTGCCATTTGCGAAGAAACAGCCCCTCCTGGCTGTTCAAGAGGAGGAACTAAAAACAGTAGAATATTTTTTGTATACGCGAGAACCGCTTAAAACAACTACAGTGGGAAGCACAACTGTCCGGATGTTTTGCATTAAGAAAGAAAGGTAATGAAAATAATACACATAAAAGTATATTATGAAATATATATATATATATATATATATATTTTTTTTTATTTAATTGAACATTATTCTTAATTATAAAGCACAAAAACTCATATAAATTGCTTTAGGAAAATCAGAAAACTTAAAAGAACAAGAAATTCACTATTCGGACACTTTTGCACTGTACAAGTATTAAATATTATCACGATATTGCTTTGTTAAAAAGTAACGGTATTTGACCCGTTGTTTTTTTATTTTGTTTTTTTTTCTCTATTTGTGCATTATTGTTTGAGCTGTGAAGGGATTAAGTGGATTTTAGATTAGAAAAATAAAAGATCTTTTAAAATGCGAAAAACGCCAACTGACATTGAAAACAATGTGATAAATTTGTTGCAAAATAATTATTCATGCCGTAAAATTGCTAAAAAAATAAATTTAAGTAAATCTACGGTTAATGATATAAAAAACCGACGTAATGTAGCTTGCATTAATAACCAAGGTGGCCGACCAAGACTGCTTTCTGATGGTGATGCCCGGCAGATTGAACGTTTGCTACACAATAAGACCATCAAAACACCGAAAATTGCTGGAAAAAGTATTGGTAAAGATGTTAGTTCCTGAACGGTCAGACGAGCATTAAATAGAATTGGTTTAGTAGCCAGTGTGAAAAAGAAGAAGCCAGCACTTTCTGATAAAAATGTGAAAAGACGCCTGAATTTCTGTAAAACCCACAAAAATTGGACAGTCGATGACTGGAAACAAGTTATTTGGAGCGACGAAACAAAAGTCAACCGGTACCAGTCTGATGGAAAAGAATATTATTGGTATAGGCCGTATGAGCGCATCCAAAAATACCATGTAAAGGAAACGATGAAACATGGTGGCGGCAGTATTATGGTTTGGGGATGTTTTACTTGGTGGAACACTGGACCTTTGGTGAGAATTCAAGGTATAATGAAGAAGGAGGATTATTTAAATAGTCTACACACAAATTTAAAAGGTTTTGTTGACGAGAGTGCTTATCCAGCCGAAGAGGTTATTTTTCAGCAAGACGGAAATGCAAAGCACATGGCCAAAATAGTAAAAAGCTGCCTACAAAACCAAACTTTTGGGACAATATAATGGCCTGCACACAGCCCAGACCTGAATCCCATAGAAAATTTATGGGCTATTGTTAAAAGAAAGCTGGGAGCGTATGAAAACCCACCAAAAAATGTTGACGAGCTTTGGGAGAGAATACAACATGAATGGCGAGCTCTTGATCGTGATATCATCCAAAAGTTGGTGGAGAGTATGCCAAATCGTATTGAAAGCGTAATTAAAAATAAAGGCCTTTGGACGAAATATTAAGTTGGCAACGTTAATTGATTTTCAACAAACCCCGCAAATAGTGCAACAGTGTCCGAATAGTGAATTTCTTGTTCATTTAATTTTGCTAATTTTCCTAAAGCAATTTATATGAGTTTTTGTGCTTTATAATTTAGAATAATGTTCGATTAAATAAAAAATATATATATATTTTATAATATACCTTTACGTGTATTATTTTCATTACCTTACTTCCTTAATGCAAAACATCCGGACAGTTGTGCTTTCCACTGTATATAAGCACCACTTGCTGGGCAAACGAATTAATTCAAGCTGAGTAATCAGTGAGTAAAGGCAACAAAGTTACCATCGTGTTTATTTTGCGTGTACTGAAAGTAAATAAATCAGTTAATTTGATTTAAAACTCTAAAGTACTGTGTTATTTTATTTTGCAATAAAAGAACTCAAAATAACAGGATTGTATGGATGCTCAAGAGTAGCAAAGCAAACGTAATTGCTATTGTAAGTCATGAAATTGTTACGATTTTTAAAATCTCCACAGACAAAAAAAAAAACAACAGATAATATTGCCAATTATTCATGCTCAGTTACGGTCCAGACATGCTATTTTTGTTAGTGTAATTTTCTTAAATAATCTTTTGAAATTGCATATAGGTCCGGTCCTATCGTTAAAATTATGCTTTTGCAATTCTTACCTTGATTGCTTAGATTTTCTTGCTGCTTAAAATTAAGAAGTACAAGTATGATAATGTAACAATGTACCCCTTTTCATTTGTCTTTTCCAAGAACAGAGGAGTCGCGCAACAAAAATTGCAACGTATGAACAGGGGCTTACGGATTTAATTTATTGTATTGAAAAAAATGCCACATTTTTTATTGGGAAGATTTTGTCTTAAAAATTATTAAATGATTAAAAATAATAATTAAGATGGTACATTAAACAATAGCAAAATAAAAAAGACAGAAAAATATAAACTATTTGCGCACAAAATTTAACTTTTTTTTTATTTAATTGATCTAATAATAATTGATCTAATAATATATTACTATTCTTTTATATAATAATTAAAATTATAAAAACAAAATTTTGTACGTTGCAAATTAAGTAAAAACAAAAAAAAAAGAAGAAACGAAATTTAAAATAAATTATTCCTTTTTATCCTCCTCTACTTCGTCTTCAGGACACGGTCGGCTAAGTATTTCCTGACAAAGTGCAATATAATCCTGCAAAACAGAGTATGGAAGTGTGTTGTGCGTGATGGAAGGGAAAGGCGAAAGATTTTGAAGTTTAATGTCACACATAAAAATGTTAAGTGTGAAAGCAAAAGAAAAAGAAGCAAAAGAAAGATATTTTATTTTAATGTATTTAACTATTTAATAAAACACACACGGTTACACACATGCAAGTATACAGTAGTCTGCTTTATCTATATTAACACTAATAACCACACATACATACATACATTGAAATCAAGTTACATTTACAATGACACACGTATTTCTCAAAATTGTAAATATTGTTATGTAAGAGGATCCTATTTTTATATGGTGGAGTAAAAATGATCGATTTTCCTGCGAGTCTTGCATGTACCTGAGCTTAATCTCACGTGATTGTTTAATTCTGTACAATTTGTAAATCGCCAAATTTATTTCTAAATGTCCTGAAGTATAATGTGATAAATGACAAAACAAAAGCTTATTTGTATTAACTTTAATTAATGAGCAAAAACTATATAAATTTTCAATTCCTTCTCTTAACGTCCTTCCCGGCTGTTTGTTCGCAAATGGCGAGCGATTTCGATGTAAATTAACGTTAGTTTAATCACCGGCCGAGCAAAACCAAACAATTTAGTACCCTATTACAGTTTGTTTTTTGGACAAACATGTCAAGTTGGCGATTTACGCTAATTATCGGGCATGTTCTTAAAAACCCAAAACGCTTCAAATTGGCGTTTTCGTTTTGAAAACGCCAAATTGCTGTTCTGAAAAACGCAAAAAATATCTAGCGTTTTGAAGACACAAAATAGGTGTTCTGACAAACGCTAAACGCTTAATATTTGCGATTTCACCTCGCAAGCATTTACTGAAGTGAACTGATTGAGTTTGCTTATACAAAACATTCAAGACTAAATAAAATGGTTCACAATTAAATTTTAATATGTTTTCTTTTTATTTCAACAAAAATTTAAAACAATTCTACACAATTTAAATTAAAAATATCAATTTTAAAATTGCTCTTTTTTTGTTTAGTTCCTGTGTCAATTGTTTACTTTAAAATACGATTTGAACAAACAGCTCATCAAAAGATCAAAAGAAAAACAAATCGCCAGCAAAACGTACGATTAACAGAACACCTAAAATTGAAATTGGCATTTTTAAGTCTCCTGGCGATTTGAAAACCTTGCGATTGTGAGAACATGCCCGTATGTCTTTGTCGTATTTGCAAAGGAATAGAATAGGGGAGCGGATAGGTGGTAAGGAAGAGTAAAATATATTTCCTCATTTCCACCACCCTACAATTAGATGTTATTATTATTTTTAAAACAGTGTTTTAGTAGTTATATTTTAGTCCTTGAAGATTATAAAGGGTATTTTTATAGAGGTATACAACTTTGAAAGGGAATAAAACAAGATGAATTATTTTTAATTGCCATAAAATAAATGTCTTTTATTCGCCAGGTAATCTTCTGGCATTAAAATTTTAATATGACTTCTGGCATATAACCGCCACAACTGGTCCGAACAAAGTGTATTCCCGATTTCCAATTATCGATGAATTTTTTCAACATTGAAGGCCGTATAACAGCAATAACTTCGCCAATGCAGTCCTCCAAATAGCCAATTGTTGTGAGCTTATCGGTGTTGACTAGAAACTAAACACATCTCCACAGAAAATAGTCTAGCTGCGTTAAATGGCTCGATCTTTGAAAACCAATTCACTCACAGCTTTGAAACGTGAAGCTATGCGTTTACCAAATATTTCCTGCAACAAATCAATTGTGAAACGAGCTGTGTAACATGTTGCGTCGTGTTGTTGAAACTATAGCGTAAAAGTCTGTAATCATGGCTCTATAGCGGTCACCAATAACTGTTGCATTCTAACCAGTCTGTTTTCCTAGATGTAATGGTGCCTCAAGATAACCTTTAGGATTATCAGTACTCCAAATATGGCACTCTTGTTTATTAACGTATCCATTCAAACATAAGTGAGCTTCATCGCTAAACAAAATTCGCTTATGTAATCTGGTACCAGTATTTCGAACAGAAACATGATTTTCAAAATAATTTTGTATAATTTTTTCAGGCATCAATCTATTTAATTGATAGTTAACACAATGACAGCCAGATTAAAAAGTACTACCAACTTAAAGTTCTATACCCCTATAAAAAACACCCTTTACTTTACTATTAAATGCTGTAGAGTAATAGCGGCGAAGAAGGAAATTGTTGTCGTTAATTTGACAGCGGTCGGATTACGGAGCCAGGCCACGAAAATAATCACATGTACTAAACATTCAAATTGACCAACACTCTCCACTTTAGATCGTATGTCAATGCCACTGTAAGAGCATGTGATGTGGTGATTTAGTGTGTGATAGCTTCATGAATATGCTTTTCAGAAGCCCAAATGCTGCAATTTTGCTTGTTCACATGCCCTGACAAGTGAAAATGGACTTTGTCTGAAAAATTTATGAATTGAGCGAATCTACGCGATCGGCTTTAATTCCTGCTCCAACTGGACCTTGGAAGACTTCAAAGTCATATCCTTTCCCAAAATTTGCAATGTGGTGGTTTGGGATAACCTCAATTGATGAGAACGTCGAGAAATTGACAAATTTTCAGGTTAACGACCCGGTCAAACATGCTTTGGTGTTCGCATATATTTTATCGGGCTGTCGACTCAAATTTAACGACCAATTCTTAATAGCGGTCTCATAAGGACGATTATGTTGTCCGAAAATATCACAAATTTTATGAAATGTAACTTTAACAGAACCACTATTTTCATAGTGGATTTTAATTATTTTAATACGATTTTCGTGCGAAATTTTTAATTCATTGTAGCAATTGGCAAATTAATCTACCAGAAAACAACAAATTGAAAAAAATAAAGTGTAGACTTATATGTAACTGTAAGTATACTTATGTTAATAACTTAAGTTATTTATTAAATATATGGTCAAATGTCTAACAAATGTTTAGAATGAGTTTGTTATAAGCGACGAAACTACAATTAACAAATTTTGGCACCAAAAAAATAACTATAGAATATAATGATACTTCGATAATCCGGACACATATAGTTTTAGATTCGGGCGGATTAACGAGTTGTTCGGACTAGGACTAGGTGAAAATATTGAAATAGTCTAAGTAAATTAAAGATATGCATGCATCCTTATTCGCACTATGATTTCTTGAAAAAACAAACATAATAAATTAAAGACATGTGTATGTAAAGCGCTTTCTCCAGCTCTTAAATTTTATGCTTTTTTATAATTAAAAAAAGAAATTTGCGAAAATAATTTATAACCTTATTTTGATTCAAATGTTATCGGGTCCTTTAAAGGTTCTAATACCCGAACCGATTGGAGGTGAGTTCCAAAAGGCGGAACATGAATGATACGCTCATTTAGGATCTCGCGGCGATTTCCGAATGAGGTCGTGTGTATAGAGTTGATTTTAATGCCCTTAAGACTCAATGTTACATGTTTACGCATAGATCTGTGTTTGGAAATTGTGCTGCACATGTTACTATGGGTGATATAAGTATTACGGAATCGGAAGCATGAAAATTCAGTGTGATGTTAGATGAACTAAACACATTTTTCAAGTTTCTAAAGAAGCTTTCAAGTGCCTCGGTTTTCTAAAACGGTATAGGAGATACTTCACTCCACCCGATCATCGTACTACTTATACCACCTATATCCGTCCAAAGATGGAATACAACTGCCATGTATGGGCTGGCGCCCCAAAAGTTGCTCGACCGCGTACAGAAGAGGGCCAAGAGGCTCATTGCGGACGGTAGGATATCCAACTTCATCGCTTTCCTAGAACATCGACGCAATGTAGGTTGTATTTCACTGTTTTGTCGTTACTACATTGGTAAGTGCTTTAACGAAATTAGGGAACTTGTTCCTGAAACTCGTGCATTTTGCGTTTCACTCGATTTTCATTGAGAGCACATCCATTTGTGGTCGATTGACCAGTGAATCCCACCACGCACTACAGTAAAAATCGTTTTATCGCAGAACAGTTCGTATGTGGAATAAACTCTCTCCATAGGTCTTTCCTATTACTTTTAACGTAGGAAAATTCAAATCAAATGTCCACAAACACTACTCCCTCTTTCCCCCTGCCCATAACCTAATTTCCTAGTCCTAGGTACAATGCATTGCATGGTTAAGAGTCATAAAAAAACATAGTTTCCCTTTAATTGCTTAGTTCTTTCTGGCTGGAAACACTAATTGAATCATAATACGGTAACATAATTTTTACACATTTCAACTCCCTGAAGTAACGATAAGGTGATTTTTCCGTAGTAAACGATCGCATGGTCAGAAAGTGCTTTACTTTTGGCAAATTTCATATGCATTTTCTTAAGGTATCTTTAAATATGATAAGCGCTTTTGGCTTCACAGGAAAGTGAAAGTTCATTTTAAGAATTTTGTCGAAGAAACAAATTTGTGCATACAACTCTCAATTATTTAATATAGAATGTGAACCGATTCCAAAATTGAGGTACATAATACTTTTGCAAAAAAACTTTTTAAAACTTTCGCTTTTACATTTTAAATTGAACTTTCAATTTCCTGTAAAAACAGTCACAAAATTTTTTAGAAATTCATCTGGTTAAGTCCGGTATTTTTCTTCTTTTAAAAGAGAAAGTTCATTTTAAGAATTTCGCCGAAGGGAAAAATCTGTGTATATTACTCTTAGTTATTTACTAAATAGAATGAATGCAAAATTAATATACTAAAAATTGTAGGAGATATAGACTATAAATCGTAGATGCACAATTTATATATTAAGTGAGGTATCTGATGAAATTCCAAAGGAAAATTAAAAACTTTCTTTTCTACATTTTAAAATAAACTTTAAATTTTTTGCAAAAAGAGCCATAAAATTCGAAAGAAATTTATCTGTTGAGCATTGTATTGTATGGTTGTAACACTACGATTTAGACTGAAAATGCCGTTACTTTATTTTTGCTTTGAGTGCAGTGCTCATATTATTGCAAAGTTGGAAAAAATTGTTGCCGAAAGCATTGTTGTTATTAAACATGATGCTAAACATATTTCATATATGGAATTTACATTGAAATTTTTGAGAACATGTACGTAAACATAACTGACAAAGAAATCATTTTCATATGTAAATGCCATGCTACTAGGTACATATTACCAACTATTGAATTGAACATGTTGTGTAAACATTTGTTTAGACTTTTTGTTCATGCTTTGCAACCTACACTAAGTGTTATTAAATAATTTGGAATGGAATATTTTTTAATTTTACATGTATTTCGAAAATGAGCACATTTTTGCTTTTTTTTTGTTTAATTAAGTATATGTATAATTAAATTAATAAACATTTATAAATTACTAATAATGTATGATTAATTTTATTTTTTTAAGGTGTTTAATTATTTATTTTTAATTATTGTTCCTTTATTAAATTATTTATGATTAATCAATTTTTGTAAAACAGAAAAGAAGAAGAAAGTACACTAATCGACATATAAAAAAATAAAAAAAATAAAAAACAAAAAATTTTACAAAATATATTTATGCATGTATATTAATGGAAAATAAACTAAATATTTTTACTGTTTATGTTTATATTTTCGTTTAATGAACAGTGAGTTAGATGATGACTAAAAAGAGATAAATAAAACAATAGGCGATACAACAGAACATCAAACCTTCGCATTTCTTAGATTAGATTTTTAGTTTACATTCAAGCAAGCTTTTTTCTTCTTTCATTGTTCTTTCTATGGAAATTGTGCGCTAAGATTTTTAACATAAAACATTATTTTGTTCATGTTGATGAAAATTATATGTGGCATACATACAAAATATGGACAGATTGTTTAATATACATATTAATAGATGGTTGATTGGTTGGTTGGTTGGTTGTTTTATTTTACAGGTGCTGATGATGTTGGTGGTGGAAGTGTTGGATTTCCTTGTTTCTAAAGATGGAGATTTAGCAAATGTTGATTGAATTCCTTTATATATGATCTTTTTTTTTGTTTGTTTGTTATAAACTTTTTATATATAATTTATTTGTTTTTTTTTTTTTTTAATTTATTGTATTTGTTTATAATGTTTAAGATTATAATTGTGTTTGTTGTTATTTTTGTTATGGATAATTATGAAAAATGATTGATTTAATGTTTAGTTAATGACACAAAGTGATTAAATGTTTTTATACAGCCAAATTAGATCCTTATACTAAATGTACAAGCAAAAAGTGTCTTTAAAAAATAAAAAATATGTAAAGTAGCCGAAAAACAGAAATTAAAAAGAAAACAAATGAATGCCTAAGAAATATTTTAAACAAATAGTTTGAAACTCTTTTTATTCTTCTGTCAGTTATAATTTGGTTGTTATAAATGAAAATTCGTTGCTTGTTTATGAATACGTATGTATGTATATACATAAATAATACTTTGGATTTTTTCAACAAGATACAATTTTATGAAATCGTTATTATTTAGAGGGTTTCAGAAGTTTCATCTTGTAGGCTGTTTAGTAAACACCAGTAAGTCAAGGTTTTGTTTATGCTTTCTAATGTTGTTTGTTTGTTTGTTTATTTGTTCTTTATTTAATCCTGTGTTTCATTATAATAAACATAAAAACTCTAACAATGTTGCTAATTGGTAAAAAATATCATGGATGTTTTGTTCAACATGTTTGAATTGTTTTTTTTTTGTTTTGTTTTACTGGAAAGGGAGCAGTAGAGAATGATTCATCTTTCTTTTGTTGGGAAACAACAAATGTTGTTGTTAACTTTTTTCCTTTCGCAATTTAAGTTTAATTTTTTCTCTATTTTATGTTTGATGTTTTTGTGTGCTTTTTTATTAATTTTTCTTTTTTTATTTTATTTTTTTTTTATAATTGTAGTTTTTTGTTTTTAAATTTTAGTTTTGTTTGTATGTTTTAAATGCAGTAAAAGTAATTTTGTGAACAATTTAAAAAGAGAAAAAGGAATTTTTTTAAGTGTTTTGTTTAGAACAGTTGTAGTAATAAAAAAAACGAAAACATTAAAAAAAACGTAATAGTGGGAGGAGAGGAAAAAAGGAAAAACGATATATGATTTTAATAATTGTTTTTTACATTTAAAATTAATTGCATTTTAAATTTACCGCTCGTAGTGGCATTTTAAAGTTGGCTGCTGCCTGCAGCTGTATTTGATAAGCTAAGCTATGAATTTTGAAGCCATAAAGTCTGCAAATAAAAATATAACACATAAATTTTGTGAAAAGCATATTAACAATATATTGATGTATTATTTATTACCTTGGAACAAATTGATTAGTTGGCCTTTTAGGACGATATTCAGGATGCACCATAAATAACATATGTGGAAAACCAGTACCGAAATAAGCACCATCCGTATGATGGTGTCGTGATGATTTTGGTGTATAAACATCAATACATTTGGGACAATAAACTTTAACCATTGCCTCACCAGGAATATCAGATAAACCTGTGCTTGCAGAAAAAGCTTCTGTTTTGTGAAAGTTTCACTTGAAAAATACATAAGATACGACTTACCCAATGGTAGCATTGGTTGACTTTCACAATATACACGTGGGCAATGTCCAAAATCACCAGTTTGATATTTTTCAATCATTTGCGCTATACCTCGATTTGTTAAAATATAACGTGCATGTATTAAGCCATATAACATTTCAGCAGCTTGTTCGGTCATATCAGATTGTAAGGGATTATCTTCAAGTTCATCCTCTGGAATATATAAAATATTTATTTTAACCTAAAAATTAAATCAGATATAAAGTCAAAAGAATAAGCCAAAGAGATTTGAGTCAAATTGTTAAATGAATATCGCAAAAGTTAAGAATTTCATCTTTCAGAACGTCGGATGTTAACGTAAACACGGTCTTTCAAATGGCCCAAGCGAAAATAATCCAGTGGCATTAAATCACAAGAACAAGGACGCCAATTGGCAATTCCTAAATGGATAACTTACGCGACAGGGAAATTTCTCATGCAATAACTTATTTGTTTAGGGGCTTGTTCAGCTTGTGGGTGGTGGCGTCTTCATGAGGTTACTGATTAGCCAATTGGGGCCACAAAAAATTGTTTACCATGGTTTGCTAACGCGGTGATGACGTTTCCTAACTAATTTTCGAAAAGAATTTGTGCTATTAATTCCACATGACTACAAACCATACCATACGGTCACTTTCTTTATGTAGTAGTGTTTCGAGGACTGTTTGTGGATTTTGTGTGCGACAATTTAATTTATTTACATATAACCACCTAATGCAAAATTAACCTCACCACTAAAGATGATTTTGTTAAAAATGCACTGCTTTCGTTCAGTTTTTTAAGCAACCAATTCACAAACGTTCGACGAACGTGTTACAGCTTTATAAGCGTGAAAAAAGTGCTACTAGTAATGCCCAATTTTCAGAATTAATATTCTTTTCTCCAGAGTGCAACGTTCCATGCTTAAAATTATCCGTCTTTTTGCTAAATTGACAGCTCAATTCTTGACATTTAGCTATTTGACAGACATTTTACTTCCTAACCTCAAAGCCCTCCCATTACAAAGAGAGATCCAAGATCAAGACGCTCATGCATTTTTACAAAAAAAGGAATGACTTATCATTCAAAAGGTGCAAAAAATCCAAATAAATTTGAGAATGCTTTACCTATTCAATCCCTAAACTGTTCCAAAAGCTCTTCGCGCAGCGGGACATCATGGTCCTTACAATCGCAAGAAGCACGTAGCAGAAAGTTTCTGGAATACTGTTATATTTTCAGATAAAATCAAGTATAATATTCATGGTTCAGATCAACCAGTTAACGTATGTCGAAAAGTAACCTCAAAACATTAATGTCAGCTTCAGATGTTGGCAAGCTTGGATTTTATCAATGGAATAATTGATAGGTTCGATTTTCTATACATTTAAAAGAACAACTTACCGCTGACTAACTGGATCATTGCAAGCCATTTGTTTTTCAACAAGATAATGCATTCTAAGCATACGGCATTTATTGTAAAGGGGTGGCAGCTTTATAAAGTCAACACAGCCCTACAGCTCAAACATCCAGCAGAAACAGCCCTACTCCCATGAATCCAACTAAGCATTTCTTGAAGTAATTACAACAAAAAATCAGAAAACGCTAAATAAAATTCATTAGAAAGTTCTTAATAAATTCTTGTCCGGCTAAAAGCTCAAGAAACACGTTTTGGCACACAAGGATATTACTTGAAGTTTGAAAAATAATAGAGGACAATGAAAATAAATGAATACAAAAAGATAGAAACCATTAGATCCAAGTGGACGGCTTGTCAATATTCTTTATCTTTGTTTTTTGGGGTATCATTTACGTTCTGCTTGCCTTTAAATGTTATCTTTATCTTTAAACTGTTATTTAAATTTTTGCCATTATACTTTTTATTATATTTTTGGAATAACTGGTAATTGTAGACGAACAGTAATTTAGTAATTACGAACTAATAGAGTTTTCTTTGATTGTTTCAAGGATACAATTTTCTATAATATTGGAAATTTGAACGAGGACACATTTTCAATTTTGATTATTATGTAGTTAATAGAATTCTGCTTTAGAAACTATCGAGAGAATCGAAAATTGTCAAAGTTTTACGATTTAATGCGGCCTGTTACGTTGTTGCAAATTGCCTGGAATGTCGATTCATCGGAATGAGAGTAAGCGATTCTGATGCACCCCCGAACAAAGTTCAATTGTGTGTTAGTTTTATAAAAAATGGAAAACGACATTTGTAAAATACTTGAAAATAAAAAATGTATATTGAAGCACTTATACGAATTTTAATTGAATTTTCTGTGAATTATCTTCGAAAAGTAAAAAAAAGTAAACATTTCGACGACAACGACACCCAGCGAAATCGTATCTCTTAAATGTAAACCCATCGAATACTTAGAAATGTGCACTTAAATCAGATGGAAGGTTTTTGAAAAATAATAGCGACAACTTTGAGAATTCTAAATATTTTTCCAGAAATTAAGCACCAATAGCGATAACTAGATATAGGAAAATATCTATAAATTATAAATAAGCACTTATATTCCTTATATGTATATATACAAATAAATATTTAAAATAATTGTTGTTGTTTTTTTACTGTAATACACTCCCCCACAATAACTACTCATTAGTTTCAAGTGAAACTACTACATAAGCACCACTTGGTAAGCAAATCAATTAATTAAAGTTGAAACGTCGTTGAGTAAAGACAACAAAGTTATCATCATGTTTATTTTGTATGTATTGAAAGTAAATCAATCGTTTAATTTAATTTAAAACACCAAAGTGCTGTATTATTATTTTGCAATTAAAGAACTAAATATAACAAAACGTTTATTAGAAGGTATAAACGTAAGAATATGATTCAAATGCTTACCAGGCTCTAAGTCTAAAATCATATCGAGAGCTTGTCTATAATTTGGTACTTGTTCATTTAAGCCAGTTAAATTAAATTTATCCTGAATATAATCTTCGTCAACCTGTAAAGTTAATAAAAATAAAAAATTAAATTTATTAATTTATTGCATATTTACACTTTCAATAAAATAAAACTAAAGATTAATTTTTTTTAACTTAATTGATTTATATTATCTAGTCTGCAACGCATGTGATGTCCATGTTTTGACCAGTTAAATATTAATTAAAAAAGATCGTGGGACACGTGTTCCAAGAGATAAAAAACATTTGGAAATTTCAGTTTTGAACTGCCTTCCAAAAATTGATTAGTTGGATAGTTGGTATGTGTTTGTTGTATTCGTAAATGTTTTAGTTTAAAACTTAACGATTTGCGGTGATTTTAAAAATGTCCTTTATTCCGTCAATTACTTACTTTTACAGATTTAAAAAAAAAAACAAAAATTTTAAAAAGCTTAAGTATGCTCCCACATAAAAAACATAATTTTAATGAATATTTTGAATGAGAGTCGCAAAAAATCATTGTTTTTGTAATGCGTAATGCTCTGGTCGTTCGGAGATCTAATTCAAAATTATAATTTTAATGGTTTTGCCATGTATTTTTAGAAAATCATATGCAGCAATGATTATTAAGAAAGGAACAACTTTTTGAATAAAACAATTTTTCAGTTTCGTTGTCTTTTTGCTGTGTTGATTCAATATAATATAAGACTGTTGCGTTTTCTGTTAAAAATTTGGGGTAAAATCCAGTGATAGGCAATATGAGCAGTAGTGAAATAGTCATATGGATATGCATTTAAAATTTTCTAAGTAATAAATATTTTATGAGAATATCATAAAATATTTATGTTTAAAGGAATCTAGCACAAATTAACGTAGATTATTTTATTTTTATTCCTTTTCTTTTGTATCAGCAGTGCTTGTTATATTCTGATATTTATCTTTTAGTCTTCTTCGTCAAGTAATTTAATTTAATGCGTAAGCAAATAATTAAAGTAAAGTAATTTAATTTAAGAGATTCTTAACACAATATAGTTTAAAAGGCTATGATATGTCAACCAAAAATAAAATAAAACTTAATATATTGATATAATTGGGACTAAGATTTTATACATTAAATACCTAATACAAATTTTAAGCGATCATCTCAAAATCTGATATTTTGGTTAAGTTTATTTGAAAAAAAATTCATAAAGTTAAAGTTCGAATGAGAGATTGCATTTGTCAATGAAACTTTTTAAATGTGAGGATTTGGGTGGCATTAAATTATGTATAAAGTAATTAACATATTTATTTAAAACAAATTATTTCTTATCGATAATTTGTGTCTTTTCCTCTTTCATAAAAATATATATATATATCTATATATATATATGCAAATGCTTACTAAAGATAGCAAAGAATTTATAGTTTTGTGTACAAGCAAACTAGTTAAGCAATTTATTTTTACGGGCGGTCTTAAGAAAACGCCAAGTTTTGCTGGTATAAACAATCATATGAATGAAGAATGATTAGATAACAAACAATGAAGACAAAAGAGCTAAAGACATGAAATTTTGTTTATTAAAAATAATTTCAAATATTATGTAAATAACACATAAACAAACATACCTCGCAAAAGAATTCATTTCCGCGTAGACCGCAAAACCAAGTTACCCAGGATACTTCCTCAGAGCTGCTCATTTTTCTGTAAAAGCCGGAAAAAATATTAGTAAAGCAAGACATCCACTAAATGAATTAAACTAAATAAATATTTAACAAGAGACAAAAAATATTTACAACACCAACAAAATGAATTGAAGAAATTGGTGGGGCTGATAATAATTGGCATCAGAACCAACAAATCAAATATGTATGTGGCTAGCAGATTAATTAATGAGCAAAGAAATTTGTTTAACACCATAGAAATGTATATCGTATCGTATCAGTTTTTTTTTTCCTTTTTGTTTTTGGTTAATTGAAATATTTTAACACACTTCAACTCACATTAGGGGAAATATTTTTGATATTCTAATTTAACTAAAGAAAATAAACAAAAATAAAATATTCCTTCAATTTAAATTTATATCTGTATCACTTTTTCTTATTATTTTACTTTTTTTATAAAATTTTGTTAAGAAATTGTCATGCACACTTTTTTTCATTACTTTTCTTTTGGTTTTCAAAAGGGAAATTTTTTTTTATTTTCTTCGTTTGCCTTTTAATATATTATTTCACCGACGACATATTTGTCAAAAGATGGAAAAAAAAGTATTTTCCTTTTCAATTAAACAGTTCTTTCATTATTTACGTTTTGTGTTCCACATTCCGTTTTTTTTATATGTTTGTGCTTTTTACTCGCATCGTTTTAATTTCATTGTTATTGCCATTGAATATATCAAGTTCTCTTTTCTGCTTGCCAATATATGGATGCCGTATAACAGAATTTGTAACTTTTTTATGTCTAATACACCGCTTCAATATTTGAAAAACTCTTAAGAGGTTCTTGTTTTTAAATTGCTTTATAAAATTTAGTAATCACTGGAATTTTTCTTTGCATTTTAATTTATCACTTTACTTAACTGATTACTTTAGCGTTTAATATAACTTCTTAAAATTATATTCTTCCTTCCCAATCACGGCTAAAAAACTTACCTCTATCAAACCACGTTTAAGGAATGAAAGAAAAAAATATCCAGAATGAGAGAACGAAGCAAAAATTAAAAAATACAAGGCTGTACTTTTCAGCGTTGATATGTTATGAATTTAGTCCTGATTTACAAAAAAAACACTGTTACAATGTATATAAATAGGTAAAACAACTAAATACACTTATTGAAGTAACTACATCTGATACGAAATATTTATGTAAAAGTTTTTGTATTTCGAAAAAATATTTTCAGTTTGTCAAATTTAAATTAATTGTTTTAGTTTGAAATTATGTACTGATTAAAAAAAAGGCTGTTACAGTTTATACCATAAAAAGTTATACAGCTTGTTCGTAAATAATGCATTAAAAATATGTACGGAAACACAAAAATACAAATTTTGGAAAAATAAATAAAACCGTATTTTTCGGTACACATTGCATAATTTTTATATTTTTGATTTATTTTTTTATACTAAAAAAAAATACTAATAAAGGCCGCGTTTCACTAACAAAGGTTTTTTTACGTAGAAATATAATTTTAATTTTAGTGATTTATTGACTGTTTTGTGTTGTTTAAGAATTTTTTCTATACAAAGGATTAGGTTTCTAATTAGAACCACCAGCATAAGTTAAACAAATTTCTTTTATTTAGCAATTGACTTTTCTTTAATTTAAAATCAAACGTCACGTTTTTAATAAAAATCCATATGAATAAATAGATCGGAAGTGATCTATAATGTCACTTAATATTTAAAACGTCAAACCAATTTTTTTTTGGTTTGGCAAACTTTTTTAATGTTGCATGGAAGGTACGTGTGCAACAAAGTCCTCGACGTTTTTCCATAAAAAAGTAAACAAATTATAACAAAAATATGTTTTTATATTCGTATATATATATATATATATATATAGAAAATGGTACATTTTTATGCTGCACATAGCGTTTGTGTTCATTTTTCTTGGAAATTGTCTGTCCGTTTTAAGCAAACCTGCTGAAGAGTTTGCCATTCTCGAGTTTTCCATCTTATCTTTTATTTTAAACTCGTCTTCCGTATTTAAATTTCTAAATTCATCTTTACGAATTTTTGTATGTGTTATTACTTTACGATGAATATACGTAATTATATTTTAATGACCATCTCCGATCACGCACACACAAACATACAAATGTTAAAACATATGAGGCGTGCACGTTGTGTTTTGAATAAATATTGGGTGCTGAAAATTTAACCATTAGCTTTTAACTAAAACAAAAAATGTCTAAAGATATAAAACATAAAAAAGAAGAAAAAATTAAACGATATTTTACTGATCCTGTATCTGAGAAGGAAGTAAAACAAATCAACACTAAGCCAAAAAATCAACAAAAATTCGAAGACGAATTTATTAAAGTAGGTGAGAATATTGAGAAGCATAAAAGAGCTCGAAATAAAAATAGCCAACTATTTGAAAATAAAAAACCAAAAATATCCGAAGATTTATTGAGAAAGTATAAACGTGGCGAACAAGTGGAAGGTACTGGTGTTAAAACGAAGTTCTTTAAAGAAAAACAGCAACGAAAAGAAGTATATTTGGAGTATGCCACAGAACAAGCTGCCAGAACCGAGCTATTGTTAACGGAACAACCCGGTTTCATAGAACCAGATGACGAAGAGATAACTGCAGACTATAGGCAAGAGGAAATCGCTGCAAATGTTGACATACAATCGGCTGCCAAATTATTCAAATTAAATTTGGATTTTGGCCCCTATTCTATGCGGTATTCTAAAAATGGTAGACACTTACTGTTAGGTGGACGCAAAGGCCATGTGTCAGCATTTGACTGGATAACAAAAAAGTTACACTGCGAAATGAATGTTATGGAGGAAGTAGCTGAGGTTAGTTTCTTACACGTTCACACAATGTTTGCTTGTGCCCAAAAGGATCATGTTTATATTTATGATAATCAAGGCACTGAATTACATTGTGTCAAAAGACTTTATCGTGTTAATAGAATGGAATTTTTACCTTATCACTTTCTGTTGGCTACTGGTAACAAAGACGGTTATGTTTCCTGGTTAGATGTATCGATAGGAGAACAAGTGGGCAATTATAATACAAAATTGGGAAACATACGGATTATGCGGCAAAATCCAGGTAATGGAGTGATTTGTATAGGCGGTGGAAAGGGTGTAGTGTCACTGTGGTCACCCAAGGTACGTGAACCGCTTGCTAAGCTGTTATGTCATTCAACACCTATGTCAGCTCTAACTGTCGATCAAAATGGTAAACATTTAGTAACAGCTGGCTTAGATCGTAAAGTTAAAGTGTGGGATGTGAGAGCTTTGAGTGGACCTTTAGCAGAATACCATTTACGATTACCGGCCAATCAAGTAGATGTTTCACAGAAAGGCGCTTTAGCCATATGTCAAGGAAATTATTGTGAAATATACAGCAATTTGTTTGTAAGCGACAAAACTCGCCCATATCTGCGCCAGCGTTGTGATTCCTTTATACATGGAATGCGCTTTTGTCCGTATGAAGATATTTTAGGGGTTTCCACTGTTAAAGGCTTTCAATCCTTATTGGTGCCTGGTTCAGGAGAACCAAACTACGATGCCTTGGAAGATAACCCATTGCAGACCCGTTCACAACGTCGTGAACATGAAGTACACGCTTTATTGGAGAAAATACCTGCAGAACTTATAACATTAAATCCAGCTGATATTGCAACAGTAGATGAACCAACTTTGCAGGAAAAGATTGATGCTAAACGCTCAATATTCTTTGTTAAACCACCGCAAATTGAATTCAACTCTAGACACAAGACGAAAGGAAAAGGTGGAAGTGCAAAGGCCTCCCGAAATAAACAGATTGTTAAAAATCAAAAGAGAAAGGTAAGTTTTCGCATGGTTAATTAATATTTTCGCTCTATACTCGATTGAATGACATTTGGGATAAAAATAACAAACAAATTACTATTCTAGATTTTAAACAAAAGATATTTTTTTGCTAAAATTCACAATGACACTTGTTGTGTTGTGATAGGGAAATTACATTGGATCAGGTGGGGCGTTCTAACCCATTTTAAATTCCAATTCAACAAAATTTTTTCTACCTACTAAAAAAATTAAACATTTTAAACTGTTTTGCCATGCAAATAAATTTTTATTTTAACTATTGCTGTCACTTTTATTATTATAATTATCCATCGTTAAAAGGAGGACGGTTGGGACATAAAATGGACGCACTTATTTAATACAAGAAAATTTCAAAATTAATACAATTTATACTGGGTAATTTTTATAGAGGTATAGAAATTTAAGCTTGCAATACACTTTTTGACTGGCGGTCAGCTGTTAAGTAATTTATGTTTAGTTTGGTGCGGCATTTTAACATAAATAGACTGACGCCTGAACAACGCAAAACAAAATTGCCGTCGATCCCAACTTTGATAAAGCGATGAAGCTTTTGTGTCAATGGATACGTGATGATAATCCTCAAGTGCATGTTGAAACACCTTTACATCCAGAAAAACTAACTGGTTGGTGTGCTTTATGGGCTTTTGGAAGGATTGTTCCGTACTTCTAAAAAACGATGCTTCATGGAATGGTGGATACCGACTTTTTCTTGTTTTATATATCATATGGGAATAACTGATTTGTTTTTTAATACTTGTGTCCAACAGATACCGTTATTATTTTAATATTCTTCAAACCTATTTTGCAATGTGTGTAAATGGCGTTTGACTGCTTATGGTTAATTGAGCTAATCCGTTACATACAGGCCTGTTCTGAAAATCACATTTCATGAAAGTGATTTGAAAGCACAAGAAATGTGTTCTGTGCACAAATTTATGTGCTTTTAAAACGTTCACGTTTGCCACTTGCAATTTGAAATCACTAGGGTAATTTTGCTACTATCACAATGAAAACTGTAAAATAAATTACTAAAATAATTCAACCAATATGTTTTCTTATTAATTTTGTTACATAATTACTTTTTATTGAAAACAAACACTTTAAAATTTAGAAAATTGTAAGGGCACCTTTTTTACTGAACATTTTTTATTTGCTTTTGTGTTTTCAATTTTTGTGTTTGTCAGGTAAATCAGCTGTTTTCTTGTGCTTTCAGGAAAGTAAAATCACATCGAAAACTACAAAAACAGTGTGATTTACAGAACAGCATAAAAACACAAGTGTGATTTTAAAACCGCATGTGATTTGAAAGTATGTGATTTCAAGAACATGCCTGATAGTAAAAAATTCAATTAAATTGTGATTTTGTTGCGAAATATAAGAAAAAGTGAGTTTTTGAAATGGTGGTTACATTGTCACGAAACATTTTTTTGTTTGTTACTCGACAGTATCGCAATTTAAAATAAAACATGTTCAAAATCTTATAAAAATTTTGAAAACAATCGCAAACAAATTTATTTAAATTAAGACATTACATCGTTTGTCGGCCCAGCTAAAAATTAAAATGGTTTTTCTTCCAAGTTTTCCAGACACTTTAAAAATAAATCAGTTTCCACTTTTGGTCTAAAGATGTAGAAACATATATGGCTTTCAGAGTAACGGGCTCTTTGTAATTTAAATTTGATCAAATCAGTTAAATCTTTAAGATATATTTCATTAGGAATTTTTTATACTATAATTTGATTGTTTATTTTTGATTTTATAGGGGGCCTCCTTTGCGTAATCTTGATAATTCTATCAATTGGATATAAATATATTTATAATTACATTTTAGATTTAGCCTAGAACTCATATATTTAAT
This sequence comes from Trichopoda pennipes, assembly GCA_030448955.1. Taxonomy (NCBI): domain Eukaryota; kingdom Metazoa; phylum Arthropoda; class Insecta; order Diptera; family Tachinidae; genus Trichopoda; species Trichopoda pennipes. The sequence goes on along the minus strand of JASKUP010000056.1, from coordinate 6,239,800 downwards.
ATATTTAAATATATTATTAAGTATACAATTTTCGTTTGCTGCAGTAAGTATTAATAGGTATTTATCATTATATAGTGTTTTTTAATTAAATTTAACTCATATATATTCAATATTTCGCTTTCCCTTAAGCTTCTTCATAAAGTTAAATATTTATTTATTAAAGAAAGAAAAAAAAGGTCGAATAAAAACAATAGAAAATAAATTTATTTAAGACCTTGTGCTTGAAAAAATTATTAATAAAATAATTTAATATTATTTATGCATATAATTTTTTTTATTTCTCTCTTAAGGAATTTATACAAAGTATACGTGAGACTAAGCAGAATATTATTAAAACTCATAAAACGGAAGATGGTGACGACATTATACCATTGGAAAGCGAAGCAAAACCCAGTGTATTGGATCGTTTTAAGCCCAAAAACCTTAAAAAGTAACACATAATTTTATAATAAAGAAACATTTTGTTTTTTTTATACTAAAATGAATATTTTTATTTTTAATGATAGAAATAAATCTTATGCAGTAGTTAGTACATATTGACAATAACCAGAAATTCTTTTATCTGTTATATTGCATTCAACATCATTTAACAGCTTTTTTAATTCATCTTTGTCAAGGCTTATTTGAGGTTTTAACCAATAAAACAAATTTATGATATGTTTTTTACCCTCATACACATTAATTGCTCCAGTTACTTGAATTGTCTGTAAATTATTTACAATTTGAAACAGAATTTTTCTCAAAGCATTTAAAAATATTATATTCTGTTGTTTGCCCAATGTACCCATTGCCACCAGACATGATTTATTTATTGTTGGATTTAATAAAAATTTTGGTAAGTGTTCTAAAAATGCATTAAATTCATTACTGCCATAATTATTATAGAGTTCAGAATCTTGTACGATTTCACATAGTAACAACAGGATTTTCGATGCTATACCCAGTTCACTGAATTTATTAGTTAAAAATGTTGTAATGCAGCTTTTAAGTAAAATTATGTTGGCATCTCTGTGAAGGTTTAATATCGTTAAACCATTTTCCAAAAGAAAAGCTCTTAACGCTAGAACTAAAGGTTTTAGATAATCGTTAGAATCCTTTGAAGAGATTGTATTGACTGTATTTATTAGGTAATTGAGAACAACATTTAATGCGGAGTGTGCATCCAAAACATTTGAATAGAATCTGCATATTAGATAAGCAATTGTTATGTTTTGTTGCAAACAGTGCGGCAACATTTCTCTAGATGACTTTTTATTTTTTCTTTTTGCAATGCCATTGCCTGCAAATAGATAAGGCAAGAATAAATTTTTTTTAAATATTTTTCTACTGTTAAAAAAAAATAAAAAGAAACTTAAAAAATGGTTACTGGGTTTTTGTATAATTTTGTTGTCCTTTTGCTTTTTTGGCTGAATTCAGTTCTTGTAGCTTGAGCTACAAGAATCTTAGTTTCCTATACAAAATCTGCGTTTTGGGGAATTTGTATTTAATCGTTTAAACTACTCATTTTATTTTAAATCGCTGTAGAAACTAAAATACAAAATTATTATTTAACAGACAGATGTAAATAGTTCTAGGAAAATACTAGTTTAAGTTACTATTTTTTATAAACATTCGTGGAAAATAAATGAATTGAATTGTATACAAAATCCGAGTAGAAACCAGTATGAGCAGTAACAAAAAGGCAATATTTATACTTTAGTTTTTAAATAATAAATTTTTCATGAGAATATTTGAAGAATTAAAACACTATTAATTAACAGAAATGAGAAACGTTAACATTATGTTGTAGATAATTACCCTGTTAAAATATTCCTCTATAGGGATAAAAAAGTTTTGACAAGAAGTGCTTTGTTTGGTTTATAAAAAAACAAAGGCGGGCAAATGAGTGTCGTGCAACAATAAAAAAAAAGAAAATAATATAGCTTAAGATTATTTATACATTTTTTTTGTTTATCCTAAAGACGAAATATTGAATAATAATAAAAAAGAAAGTTTTAAAATTTTTTATTAAATAAGGACCTAGTACTTAATAATCAACTACTAAAAAAATATAGCTTGAGTTTACACAACTGCATTTTCTCGAGGCAATGATAAGTAACGCTGTATATTTTCAGATTGACTAATCGACGTTCACTAAGCAAATTTGATTTGACTGTTTAAATAAAAAATTTACCATTTTACATTGCCATATTTCAACAAAATTAGTTATAAAAATATGCGATTAAAAATTTATAAAAAAAACGAAGGAAAATTTTAACAAAAGGAAAAAATAACGATCATAAATTTGCAAATATTCGATATTAGCCAATCACTGAAAAATCTAGAAAAATTTTATTTTCACAAAATATTCAAGAATTCCTTAATTCAAGGGAAATATTCCAAAGATAACTTAAACTTCAATATAAATGGAAATTGTACCTAAAGATATTAAAGAAAACATTGAGAACAAATTTTAAACTACAGAAAAATTAACATTGCACAATAAAGCCTATTATTGAAACTCAATTCGCCGAAAAATTTTCCCATATAAATTTCATAAAAAAGGGAATTTGTTTAAATATAAGCCTATTTAGTAAACGATTAAATAGAAAATACTGAAGAAAATCATAGATATGCATATGTAATTGTTTTAATGAAAAACATCTTAGGCAGTTAAAATGAATAAGTAAAGTTTTTCTCACTTCTGCAAGGAATGGTGTTCTTTACAAACACACGTGTACACATATAATTTTCACATTTCTTACTTTCTTCAAAAACTATTTGCTGATAAGGATATGATTCCTGCAAAAAGTTGCCTGCAAAAGCGCCTGCATATTGATCTCTTAGCCACCGACTCAATTCGTAGTTATTCATTTGTCGTTCGTATATTTCTATCAATGACCAGAAATTTTCAATTATCTCTAAAACAATTTTCAGCGTTATGGCAGCATCAGGAGTAAGCATTGTTTCTTTATTGCCCGCATTAGATTCTTTTTGGGGTCTAACTTCTAGCCATGACTCTAAAAGAAGTGGCATTAAATGTTCTATATACGAACGTAATTGTTCTGATTCATTTGTGGCACTGTTTTCATCAGATTGCATCGTGTTGCCAAAGGAACGGTTAAATATTTTAGATAGATCACAAATTTGATTTGACGTAAAGCTTCGCTTTACACCAAAGTGCTGCCTCGTTTTTGTACTAAATGTAACAAAGGTATTATTATTGTTAGCAATCTTTAAGGCTACCTCACGATCGCTGCTTTTGTGCTCTACTAAAGTTTGCAACATTTTTTGCAAACGCAACAATACCTTTGATCGCCATTTAATTGTAGTCTGCCTTTGGCCCATGTTTACAGTTAACATACGTCCTGCCTTATCGCCTTCAGCTCTAACTCTAGATATCATTTCTAGGAAATTTTTGAAAATTTTTGCACTCTCAACTGCCACCAAGTGCGGTACATGTTGAAGCAATACATCCAACATCAGCAGAGCATCTTCCTGTATCGCAGCTTGTATATGAGTCATGGCACAACAAAGATATGAGGAAATGATATGAAAAAAAGGAGAAACAGCTTCAATTGACAAATTTCCCAGTAAATTGTTTAGGGTTTTAAAAGATTCTCTCCGGGCATCTCTTTCTATATCTAGTGAAACGGCTGCCACACCTTGTATAACATTACTAAGGGATGGCAACAAAGAAGGATGATTGATGCTGATAATATCTCTTAGATTTTTCATTGATTCCAAGCGAAAATTTAAACTATGATGTTTCAGTTTGGAGAGAATCTCCTTAAGATTTATTTGTTTCTCTCCACCAGCATACTGATTTTCTGTTAGTTGTTCGCGAATAACAATTTTGCGCAACTTAAATTCTGTTTTAGTAACATTTAGCCCTTTAGGCAATTTAGCACCTTTTAGTTTTACTTTAGCTTTTTCCGCACGTAATTTCTTTTTATGCGAACCGCCCATTATTTTATATCAGTTGTTTAAAATTAATGAAAACGTTTTATTATTAAAAACAATAAAAAAAACACGTGTAAGACACAGTCGATGGGAAATTTATAAGCCCCTGAATTGACACAAAACCTAAAAGCATTAAAAAAAGAAAGAATTTTAGCGCTTTTTATCGGTTCTATTCATTCAACATACGCAACTGCATTCACTTGCAGTTAATTTTTATATTTTCCTAAGATGCAGATGTAATACAAAGAAGGTAGTCAAAACTCTTAAAGATGCAAACCATTGATCTAAAGGTATAGAGACACCATATTTTTCTCGAACACAGTTTAAGATTTTAATACTTATTGTTATTTTACATGAAAGATTTAATAAAATTTAAATAAAAAATGAAAAATATATATGTAATACTATTATCGAGCATTCGAGTGAATACTAGAACCACTTCAAGCAGGAGTTCCCGCAGTTGGGCTATAAAGCACTTGAAGTGTAAATATCAACAGCACAGGTATTATATGGTGTTTCCACGGCACCTGCTTCGCTCTCTATTCTTGCTTCACACCCCAATCATAAGCGAATCAACCTGCTTCGCCATACAAAATTTTGAGAGCGAAGCTGGTAGATTCATATTGAAGCTAGTTGCGAAGCAAGTAAAAATCCTCTCTTCCCTAATTTTTATCGTAAGTTTATCTGCACTAGTTATCAAAATTAAACGTTTTTGTAAACAAAGAAAATTTACAAACAAAATAAAGTTAAAACTTAATTAATTAATTTTAATTTTATAAAATTAAAAAAAAAATGGATAGGAAAAAAAATTATACTTAATGCTATCGCGGCAAGAAGGATATCTTCTGTTGTTTTTCAACTGTTGTTGTTGTTTTTCAACTGTTGTTGTTGTTTTTCAACTGTTGTTGTTGTTTTTCAACTTATGTTTTCTTGTTTAATAACAACAGCCAAATCGAAGCAGATAAATGAGTCGTGTAAACAGCATGATTCACAAACTTGCTTCAGAGAGCGAAGCACGAGATTCAAACTGTCGTGGAAACAGGCTATTATCTATGGTCAACAAGTGAAGATATAGCGGTGATAAACCAGTGAATGTTGTCAACTTAAGACAATAAAGGAGCTTTGACCAGGTGCAGACAAGACAATTTTAGTTGCTCAACTCTTCATCAATTTCCTTTTAAAATTGCTGCAGTATTCAGATACGAATAATATGGACCAGCAATTTTTATTCTCTTTTTGTCTTTGAATTTCTTGATTTGTTGTTACAATGAAAAGAAATGTCGAAAATCAATCTGCGGCAAAAAAATGAAAACTGCGAATGACAAAAAAAAAGAAATAAACTAGTACGAGCAATTATGTTCCCCTTTCCATTCCTCTTACCTGATTCTCCTTAAAACTCAAGAGTTGAGCAACTAAAATTGAAATGTGTGAACCTGGACTTTCGGGTGTTAGGCCCCTTTCAAATTAGGCAACTTTAATAGCGCAAGTCTTGTGTTTGTGGATGTAAGAGGTCTTTCCCCTTCAAACCGACCTTTCCTCTCACACCTACAAACACAAGACTCGCGCAAGTAAAATTGCCTAATCTGAAAGGGGCCTTATACTGGTAAAGTTAACACCGTGAATTTTTACGTATATAAAAGTAAATAAATCATGTAATTTAATTTAAAACTTTTAAGTATTGTGTGCAGTTATTTTTCAATAAAGAAATAGACGCGATTAAAGAAATAATCGTAACAACATGCTTTGGATCCACTGTGCTCTGTTGGTTTTACTGTAGCTGTTTGAGGAAAACTAGATTTGCTATTTCATGCTGCTATATTTTCTTCTAATTATATATATCTAGAAGATGCTCAGATATTAAGAATTTTGGACAACTGACTTTTTGTCCTGAAGTCTTTTATAATTAATGAGCCAGTTCAAATTGGATTAGTTGTGCTGGTCTAACATGGCAGTTTGTCGGCATTTTCGGTGAGGGGGGTAGTTTTTGGTTGGCACAATTTTTCTAGCAGCTTCAACGCCGCACAACGAAAACAAAACTATTGCACATGCATTTATGAAAACACAGGTCTTGTGTGTTTTTTTTTTGCAGAGCGATTTTTAGTCTTCAGTTGGCTATTGTAGTGTAAATATGAATATGAATTCAAAAGTAGATAAATAGATTTTATGCTATTTATTTTTATTTTTTTTACTATTTTATCTTTTTTATTATTGAATTCAAGTTTTTGTTATAATATTTTTTTATTTTACAGAAAATTAAATATGTGTTAATCTTTTAAACGTCTTTTTAATTAAATTTCAACGATATACATATTTTTTCAATATTTCGCTTTCCTATGGAAAGATTCTTCAGGAAAAATTAATTTTTAATAACAAATTGAAATTTTTTTTTTTATTTAATTAAAATAAAAAAGGTCGATTTAGAATAAAAATAATTTTACATAAAATAAAATTAGAAACAAACATTTCATCATCACTAACAGCCATATTTATTTTGTAATGCGTATACTGTGGTGTATACCGAACGAAAAACAAACATGAAATGAATAAAAAACACTAATACACACAAAGATGTGTATACGTATAGAATTTTGTGCTAAAATAATTTGTCTAGTTTGTTTTGAAACGAACTAAAGTTGTGCGAAACAAATATTAATCCAATGGGAACTGGCCCAATAAAAATTATGCATTTGTTAGACCGCTTTCACACAGACAAATTTTACTTTGACAAAGTTTTTTTAATTTTCTTTTAAACTTTCTTTGGTGTTCAAACACAAAAAGTTTTCTTTTACAAATTTTGTTTTAGTCACTTGATGCTTTATGCAATCTGTGTATAAGTACAACTGTGTATAAGCGACGAAAGAAAAACAAAGCAACTTTGCGAGTATATCAAAGTCTGTACTCTCAATCATGCTTTCTCCCTCGCTCTCACATAAAATCAAAACTTTGCAAAGTAAAATTTGTCTGTGTGAAAGGGGTCTAAGACCCCTTTGTACTTATACACAGACCCAGTTGTACTTATACACAGATTGCATAAAGCATCAAGTGACTAAAACAAAATTTGTAAAAGAAAACTTTTTGTGTTTGAACACCAAAGAAAGTTTAAAAGAAAATTAAAAAAACTTTGTCAAAGTAAAATTTGTCTGTGTGAAAGCGGTCTTACTTTTGCACAAATTAAAAAATATGGCTACATTTCCAAACACTTCCTAATGATTATCAAAAATACTGTTATACTTATGGGAGTCTCTAAAAGTGTTATAAAAATTGACAGCGAAATTTTTAGTTCTTTCCTTCTGTAGTTCTTTCGATTGAACATGGCACCAACTGTGAGTTTCTTCAAAAATTTTGATTAAATGCTTAAATGAACAATATAATAAAAAACAAGTCAACTCAAATGTTTTTAAAGCTAATTTTTATAAAAGCACTTAAGATTTTCAAATAATCTCAAGAGATTGCTGAGAAAATAATGGATGAAAACATATTGTTTCTTTAGGCTAAGACCCAAAAGGGTGAAAAATCTGCTAAAAAAGGCGAATCAACGAAACCAGCGCCGGCTGCTGCAAAAGCTAAAGTTGAAAAACCCAAAACTGAAGCTGCTAAACCTGCTGCTGCCACTAAAAATGTGAAAAAGGTGTCGGAAGTTGCTAAAGACGTAAAGGCAGCCGCTGCTGCGAAGCCTGCTCCCGTAAAAAAAGATGCCAAAGCTTCAGCTCCCGCTAAAAAGGAAGTCAAAGCGGCTACTCCTGCCAAGGAAGCGCCTAAAAAAGAAGCAAAGGTTGTTGCTCCAGCCAAGAAAACTGAACCTGCTAAGACTGAAAAGCCTGTTGCTGAGAAAGTGGCTAAAGCTGTCGTAACTAAAGCTGCAACTACCAAACCCAAAAAGTCGGTAACTAGTGCAGCAGCAGCTGCTACTGGTAAAGTAGGTAAGAAGGCTGTTTTGCGGGGCAAGGGACTGAAAAAGAAGAAGGTGTCATTACGCTATGCCATTGATTGTACCAATATTGCTGAAGATAACATTTTGGATGTTGCAGACTTTGTAAGTAAACGCTTTTATAAAATGTAATCAGCACAAAATATTTATTTGCACTAGCAACACAGTGAAATATTAATTACATAGCCTAAACGGCCCTGTACATGTTGAATTGGTTTTTAGTAAAACTTATTCCCTAAAAATAACAAATTATTTTTGTGTTGAAAATTTCAAAAAGGGGCTCTGGATGTAGCACAACGGGGTAGCCACTGATTGCCAGGACGGGGCCTGGCCAGTGGTGCAACCGTTTGTGAACTACATCAAGTCGTGCTATGTAAACCGCCACGTGGTGGGCCCTGGGTTGGGTTCACTTGCAGCCGCATGTGCTCAGGCCAAGATACATAGGGCGCCCTGCGAAAGCGTTTTTCCAAGGTGGGCGCTGCAGGTATCCAATAATTATTAATACAGCTAGTAAACTCCCTTTATACTTCAAATACTGTGTTGCTATAAGGAAACCCATATTAATTGTAATAAAACAGGTAATTTTTAAACTTAACGTGAACAGATATTTTTTTAAATGTAAGTCGTCGTAAAGAAGCTTTTTGTTGCATTAAAACAACTTGGCCACTACTGATTTGTTGTTAAAGAGTGATACCTTCGCTTTGATAACAGTGTACTCAGTGGCATAACAAAATCACACTCTTTTTATATTTGGTTTTTAAATTTAACCCTGATTTAAATGCTTAACAACAAAAGAGAAAGTCCAAATATTATAAGCCGACGATATTGTTGTGAAATTTTTTCAACTTAATTTCTAACATAATTCTTATTGTTGTGTATAATTTAGGAAAAGTACATTAAAGCCCGCATGAAGGTTAACGGAAAAGTCAACAACTTGGGTAACAATGTCACCTTTGAACGTGTTAAAATGAAGTTGTACGTCAACTCCGATGTCCACTTCTCCAAGGCCTATTTAAAGTACTTGACTAAAAGGTACTTGAAAAAGAACAGTTTACGTGATTGGATTCGTGTTGTCGCCAACGAGAAAGATTCTTATGAACTCCGTTACTTCAGAATCAGTTCCAATGATGATGAAGATGAAGACGCAGAGTAAATATTTTTTTAACTGAAGTAACACTTTTTTTTAAAGTTATATAATAAAATTATTTTAGTTAAAATTGGCGTTTTTTGTATATGTATTTGGTTAGTTCATTTTATATCTCTTAATTATAATTAAATGCGTTAATTGTTCTAATTTCCTGGTGAGGGTGTAAAAAATTCCAAGCGAAGTAATTTTGTAGCATTCCAAAATTGTAGAGATCGTACGAATGTACATATATTACACCGGAAACTAACAAAAACTTAAATTTCGGATAGAGGGCACACACTCAATCAGCTAATATAATTTAGAGCTGTTTATGTGGAAATATTCTAACCTACAATTATATGATCGCTGTATGCGCCCGATTTTCATAAAATATCGGGTTGCAGATCAATTTTGCTACATTAAGAAACTCAAATAGTTTGTTGTAAAGATTATGTAATTTATTTTTTTAGTAATTAATTTGAAAAATAATACATTTTTATTAAAGTTTTGTGAAAATAATTGTATTCAAATGGCCTTCACCCTCGAGAACACATTTGCGACATCTTGTCAAAAAGTTATTCATTACTGCCTGGAGTGTTGCAACGGGAATTTCCTCAATTACCGTTCGATTAGATTCATTTAAGTCACCCAAATTTGTTGGGTTTCTTTTGAAAATTTCTTCGCAATAACCCAAAAAAAAACAGGTGCAGTGAAATCCAGTTTATTGGAGAATTTTTGCCGTAATTCTGGAAAAAAGTTCTTTCGACATCTTAAGTAACGGTCTCCATTTACCGTAACCCTAACACCGTTTTCTTCGAAAAAGTAGGCTCGGCAATGAACCTTGAAGAAACTGCACACCACACTGTGACGCGAAATGGATGTAATTGCATCTGATGGAGTATTTGTGGGTTAGAATTACACCATTTGTTTGTTAACATTGCCGTTTAAATCAAAATGTGCCTTGTCAGACATAAAAATGCAGCTCAAGACGTTTTCATTCTCTGACGCCATTTGAATGATCTCATAAAATTCCAAGCGAATCGGGAAGTCTCTTGAGTTCTGTTTGTTTCTTAATTGAATCTTTAAATCTTGGTGCAAAATCGTCTGCTGACACCCATTTGAACAGATAAGCTCCTTGTCGTAAGTGTTGGATTGTATGGCAGGAGCGAGTTTCCTGTGTCCGAATTAAGGGATCTCAATGATAAGGCCTTCTTGCGATTGTGCCACGCTCGGCAAAATTCCGTACGAGCCTCATTATAGTCTATCTGCTAGGAGGAGTGCCACCAAACTTACGCCTATATTCTCTTTGTACGGAAACTACAGACTCTAAAGCGTGAAAGTGTTGCACTATTCAAATTCATGTTTCATTGTCCCAATTCTCCATTTTAGTTAAATTTAAAGATCAATCTGTAAAATAAAAATGGAACAGGTTGGTTACAGAGAAAATAAGTTAAGTTTTTTTTGGTAGCAGCTTTCATCAGCCACCCTGTATATGGGTTTAAAATGATGTTTTCACAGATTCGTTAATGTATCTATTATCACAATATTAGGACCTGTAAGCGTTTTAAAACGTTACCAAACAAATACAGAAAATACGTAGATGTCACGCATGCAAGCATTTAAGCCGTTGTTTCTTATGCAAACAAATTAGGGCAAAGAGACCCAAAGCTATGGTTATGAATTGAAAGAATAAATTTATTTGTTAAAAGAAAGTTCAATTTCGAGAAAGTGTTTTAAAGATAATTAAATTCCTGTTCTGCGTATTTTGGATATGTACAAGTATTACCTATCCCCCTTTGAAATGCACAAAGTTTCAGGCTTCAAAGAGTCACAACGAGCGCAAATCGTTATTCTACAAAGGACTAAATCTATTGAATATGCTTCCGAATAATATAAAGAATTTGCCTATTCAATTGGGAAATGGCAATATTTGTTAGGAATAATTATCAGAAAATGTGAGAGTAATGAGTGAGAATTTTTTAAGCGATAATAATTATTTTTTGGAGATATGTATTTAAGGAGTAAATTGAGAGTATTGTTAATATGTTCTTCTAAAAAAAGTAATTCGAAGCGTACCGCAAATAGCTAATATGTATAAAAGCTAAATATTTTTAAAATACTGGTTGTTTAATCACAGTCGTGAAAAAGAAACAAAACCGAAATTTTGTAAAGAAAATTTGTAACCTAATTTTGTCATAGGTCTGAACGTGATCAAATGGCAAAAAGCTCCACGCTAACACTATTAGGAGTACTATATGAATATTAACAAAAAAAAAGTACATTTGATAAAAAAATCGATCTTTCACTAAAAATAAAAAGTTTCATCAAAAATATGACAAAAAGTGCAAGTGAGTTTGTTAATTTGCATTACAATTCAGCTATTTATTTGATTATTACAATAATTTAAGTTTGAAATTGCCTTAAAGAGGGACAGAATTATTAATATAAAATTTTACATACAATTCTAAACTTGATTTTTTATACTTTTAGTTGATGTTAATTTTAAAATATTGATGCCTTTTTAAAACTGAAGCTTATGTCACAATCTCCCCTATTGTTCATTAAACCTTTAATATAGCATGACAAATTAATATCTTTTAAAACAAAATTTATTGATCAATAACACTTTTAATAACTGGAAGTAGATGTTTCCTGGTAACTTTTACATTGTGTTGTTTATAAAATGATCCTTCCATAAAATTGCAGTTTTTGTAATATTCAATGAATAATTTAGGTTCATCATATAGCAGAAGCCGGTTTTTAATCAATTCACACAAATTAGCATCGCTAATGTTAATTATACCCAAATCACGATGAACACTGTTGTCTTCAGGTTGTATATACATTCCCAGTAAAATGACAACACTACAGCTGAACTCTTTTGCTAATTCCTTTACGGCATCCTCAGCATTAGGTTTTAATATAAACTGTTGCACCGGCAAAGGAAATCCGGGTAAAGCTAATTTAGTGTTAGAATTTGTTGATGAAGTTAAAATTTTTAAATCTTTCCTTAATAATTGAATAGCTGTTAAGGAACTAATATTTGCTCTAGCTTTAACAAGAGATTCAAATAATTCCTCTCTGCTTGGTATACCGTTTGTTATTTGCAGAGCCTCTTCCAAGGCTAAACAAATTTCAACATCTTTTGGTGTAGCTCTTGCTGCCGACTCAGAAAAGTTAACTGTATCCAATATTATTGCACTACGCAACAGATTTAAAATTTCTTTTTCGGTAACGCTCAACATTCTTGAATTTATAAATTCTTCCGCAACAAGTGTGGCACAGGAACCCACTAAGCTAAGATGGAGTGAACAATTATCAGGTATAATTACAGATTGATCTTTTGGTCTATGATCATAAATAGCTATGCATTTTTTCAACCACGGACTCACATGATGATCAACAAGTACAAAAGTATTATTTTTTAAGAACTCATCATTTAATTCATCTTTAAACGTTAGGAATTCCTCATTGATATTATTTTGTTCAAACAAATATTTAACTTCAGTCTTTAAGGGATAATCTCTTTTGGGAATATTTAGTATAGGCAAAAAATTGCATTTTGTTGTTAAATTCAAACTACAGTCCTTGTTGTTTTGATAGAAATACGCCAAAGATATTGCACATACAGCTGAGTCCAGATCACAGGATTCATTGCCTAATACAAAACATATGGGTTCCTGGTAAAATTAATGCATGAATGCTCACACTTGTACTTATTTGTGAATGTTAACAGAATTACCTTAATATTAATAAATTTACGTGTTTGCTTTAAAAAATTTAACATTTTCAAGCAATTAAAAACTGAACTTTAATCATTTCTGCAGTATTTTGCAAAAATGAAATGTAAACAAAATTAAATGACATTTTGGAAGCTGCCATATTTTTAAAAATTATAAACAAAAGTTATTTTTTTTAAGTAATCTACAATTATTCGGAATCGTTTTCAATATAATAAGCAATTTTTACTCGTGCTTGATTCCTTTAAATAAATATTTCATGATATTCTCACAAAATATTTATTACAAAAATTTTCATTAAAAAATAAACATTTTATGATATTCTCATAAAACATTTATTCAAATAATAAATATCTTTTTTTTATGATCTTTTTTCTTTTCAATATTTCGCTTTCCTTTGGAAAGCTTCTTCAGGAAAAAAAATATTGAAAAGAAAAAATATATAAAAAAAGATCATAAAAAAAAGATATTTATTAAAGATAAAAAAGATCGTTTAAAAAACTATAAAAATTTATTCAAATAAAAATATTTGAGCAATAGTGAAATTGCAATATGGATGTGCTCTCCCCCATTACAATACATTTCAAATATTTTTATTTGAATAAATGTTTTATGAGAATATCATAAAATGTTTATTTTTTAATGAAAATTTTTGTAATAAATATTTTGTGAGAATATCATGAAATATTTATTTAAAGGAATCAAGCACGAATAAATTATTATATTTTTTTTTATTAATATGGTATTTTTCTTGAAATTTCATTAAATTATTAAAAACATTGTGTTAAGATTATTGTCACATCACCATAAATTATACCTGTGACCACCGACTTCATAGTTTATTTGTGCTTCATAGGCTAAGTTGGTAGACTACACTATGGACGGTTAGTTGTTGTTCAAAATAAATCGTCACACAATCTACAAACACTAAAAGTGCTGAACCATTCGCAACCTCTTTGTAAGTCCCTCATCTTAATACTGATTGCCATTAATTTACAAGACTATTTCACAACTTCTAAAGCATTACTGAAAAAAAATTCGTTTTCGTTTTACAGAAAAATATTTTATTCTTTTTTAACCGACATATGTATTTGACATTATACAACTTTTCCTGATATTTAATCAACGCTTTCCATTTCTTCATCAGCACATTCTAAATTTAAATCATCTAACATTTCAGCTAACGTTATGCGTGGAACATTATCATTGAAACCCAAAGTGTCTCCACCATCAACTGGAATTTTTTTAGCATCACGGTATATATTAACTTGTTTGCGATAGTCAGGGTCCTCCTCCAAGTCTTCCAAGAATTCATGATAGTCATTTTTACTACGTTCATCGGTAGCCTCGTCTGCTAAATGACGTAATTTCCACAAACGCTGTTTGTTGCGTGTTTGACGATCTATATAACATTTTTTTACTAGCACTACATCTGGTATTTGATTGCTGCTAAGTTTGTCAAATTCGTTATCGTTAATATTCGCTTCGGCTAAATTATATCCCAACACAGAATCTCCCACTTTAAGAATATGCCCTAAATGTGAACGTGTATGTATTTGATTGTCATTGATACCTAATTCCGAAGCTCGCACAACCCATATATCACAGAGTACGTGACGAAAAGACAACTGTCCCTGTCCTGGGTAATATTTACGATCTTTATCCATAATTATTTCTACGTCCATTACTATGTATTCAACCAATTGCTTTGGATTACAAATGGCGTCGAAAGGAGAACGGTAGAATATTTGACCTGAGATTTCTGCAATTTGAGCTGTCATGGGATCTATTAAATGTATTCCGCTAGTTACCTTTTGAATTAAGCATATTGGAGACAGATTTCCCAACTGTTGTCGCAACTTCTTTGGCAAACATACCGCACTGTCTTTAGATAGAGGAGCAATTTCAACCGACCACGTATACTTGTAATTAAAGTTGTTACTATGTATATCGTGTGATATTAAACGTTTCGAAGAGGTAATTTTAACAGGAACCATGGTTTGGAAAAAATCTACCATTTTGCGAGCATGATTTTCACTGGCATAGTAAAAATCTAAGCCCCCGTGTAAAGGTTTAATGCCCAACGTATTATTATGTGCCTTATGCTTTAGTATCAATTGTTCTAAATAGTAGAATGTTTTCTTGTTTTCTGCCCTTTGGCGAACCTGCACCAAGCAACGCCAAAAATCTTTTGCCTCTGTTCTATGGCAATCATCACACATTTGATTTTGAACAGTAAATTCCACTATAAAAACTTGTTGAAGAACGGTACCACCCGATATTTCTCCATGTACTGTTAATTTTACTTTAATGCGTTTAGAATGTGCTTCTGTCCACACAAACCCAGCATCGACCAATTTAACTTCTTTAAGTCCTTTCAGCTTTTTTAGACATATAGCCAAAAGCTCTCTTGATTCCAAGGCAGCTTGTATCCATTCTCCGGGCGGCTGCAAATAACGCTCGCAATTGCGACAAAAATGTAACACAGCTTGTTTGGGTATACCTTCGGTAATGTCAACATGATTACGCAGGCAAGTGACACACATATTGGAAGGATTTGGTTGTATCGTCACACCACATTCGCAACACAGTATAACAGATTGCTGAGCATTACTGGTAGCCTCTATACCTGTAGTAGCTCCGCCAGAAAAATCTACATATTCCATTATTTTCAAACTGAACTTGATACCGGGATATTTATATTATATTTTCTGTTTTTCAGCTAAAACTTTTAATATTTATTTTATGCAAAAAACAAAAGCACGTGAAGTACTACAATACACATAAGTACATAAATGTGGTTGCCATACTAAATAAATAGTCGACATTCAGTCCGGCAAAAAAACGAACTTACCATACTTTTCTCAAAATATCAATCGGGTTTTTGAAAAAAATTTCTTACGAAACGGCTGCAAATTTCGTTATATATCGTTGGAAGATTATTATCTATGGTTGAAAAAACATTTAGAAAAATCATGGCTATATTTTTGCAGCTGTATGCATAAAAAACGCTTACTTGAGCTTTAAGGTACACGTTATTTAACAAACACTTTAAGGCCAACAGACGTTTGTTAAAAACTGGTATTCATAAACAGTACTTTAGCTGATGTCGGCTGTATGCATAAAAACTTAAAGTAGGTTTAACTGCCGTTGTTAAGCACAATTTCCTAAAGTTGTATTCAAAAAACGCTTTTACCTTAAAATACCTTTGTTAACTTTAAAGTAGGAAAAACCTACGTTAAACCTACAATAAATTGACAGTTCAATTTTATTATTGAAAGTTCAAAAAGAAAACAAATTTTGTTTACATTAAACTGAGCCGTATATTTTAAAAGTGGCATAAGTTACTTTGTTATTGTCATCTTTTTATTTTTTTTTTTTTTATTTTAATTTTTAGCCATTTCAACTAGTCTGTATTTAGTTTTTTTTCTGAAAAGGATTTTTGTAATGATTGTGTTGAAATAAAATCTTTTTTCTCAATGTTGTGTACTGTGAAGGATTTTTTCGACAAGGGGCTATTACCATTTTGTCCTTTACTAAGTCACTATATGCAATAATATGCTTTTGAGTTGTGACATTTTTGTGATATTTTATACAACACGAAGCAACCGCCTGAGAATAAAAAAATAACAAAATAATGCCAATTATGTGTAGTATATTAGATATCACCATAATATAGTTCAATAAACTGCACTCTTCTTTCGAACTAATAAAAATAAAGTCCAATAATCACAACAATACTTCACACACACTTATTACATGTTTCCATTTCTTTCACACTAAGCTCCGTAATTAATTTCCTAGGTACAGCGACTAACGCCATTTTCAAAATAAGCATTTTTTGTTGAAAAAAAGAAACTGTTCAGCTGTGACTTATGCCACTTTCAATGTAAACGGCTCAATTGACAATTATACTTTGTTATTCCAAAATTTTTAAAAATGTTTATTAAAACAAATTGTAGTATACAAATAAAAATAAAAACTAAAATATAACATGCCATTCAATATATAAAATATAATATATTTTGATTTTCGCAATGCCACTATTTTCAGTTGTCAAGTTGTAGTTAACGATGTATAAAAATGAATATTATTTATCCGGGTAGTTAGATCCATAAAAATTTTTTTTATTGTTTTCAGCAAAATCAACATATTTTTTTTTTGTTTTTTTTTATTAATCTTTTTAATAAAAAGCAAAGCACCCAAAAAAGGTTAATTTGCAAGACTTACGAAGAACTTACAAAGAATTTGTTCATATTAAAAAATAATTATTCGGATAACGAGCTTTGTTTTGATTATATGTACATCAATAAAACTTTTCGATATGTGCTTGGCTTTTCCGACGGGGTTATAATCAATTCTATTTGGGTACGGTTTTCCGTCGACCCTCGTCAAATTTGGTTTGTGAACAAACCGGTTTCGTACTAGTACGAAAAGAACACTGAAAATGGCAAACAGCCGAAACCGGTTTGTTCACAAACCAAATTTGACGGGGGTCGACGGAAAACCGTACCCAAATAGAAATAAAACTTTTCTTTAAAATAATTAATTATATTTTTGGAAAATATAAAATAAAAATGTAAAATGTGTTATATTGAATGGCATGTTATGTTTTAGTTTTTATTATTATTTGCATACTACAATTTGTTTTAATAAACATTTTTGTTATTTTTTTTATTCTCAGGAGGTTGCTTCGTGTTGTATAAAATATCTAAGAATTTCACAACTCAAAAGCATATTATTGTACATAGTGACTTACATACGTTAAGGACAAAGTAGTAATAGCCCCCTGTCGAAAAAATCCTTCACAGTGCACAACATGGAGAAAAAAGATTTTATTTCAACACAATCATTAGAAAAATCCGCTTCAGAAAGAAATAGCTAAAAATTAAAATGTTATATAAACTTATTTAAAATAAAAAAGATGACAATAACAAAGTTACTTATGCCACTTTTAAAATAAATGGCTCAGTTTATTGTAAACACAATTTGATTTGTGTTGAACTTTCAATAATAAAATTTAACTGTCAATTTATTGTAGGTTTAAAGTAGGTTTTTCCTACTTTAAGGCTAACAAATGTACGTTAAGGTAAAAACGTTTTTTGAATACAACTTTAGGAAATTGTGTTTAACAACGGCAGTTAAACCTACTTTAAGTTTTTATGCATATGGCTGTTGGACTTTAAAAGAGGTTTTAAGACTATTGACAAGAAAGTATTAACTTTAAACTGTACATAGGAAATTTTTTACTTACTTTTTTTGCATAAATGATGCATGTGGGAGTAAATTGCAGACGATATTGCACATAAAGGGTTATAGGTAGTTCTTAATTATCAATTAGCTACTGTAGAAGCCAGGAAAACGAGTTTACAAAAATATTGTGCAATTAGTGTACTTTAACTATTATAAAGGACTATATAAGGACTGTGTACAATATCATTAACCGAGCTGAAAAAGAAGAAAGGAAGACTTGAACCAAATCATTCACCAGATAAACCGAAAAAGGTTACTCAGGTCATATTCCAGCACAAGAGGGCTTGCTTCAAAAATAAATAACGACTGTGGAGTAAATTTGTCCCATGAGACACTTCAAAACGTGCTGCAAAAACATAAATATTCTTGAAGAGTAGCTAGAAAAAAAGTCCCTACTATGGGCACAAAATACTGAAACACGAACCAATTTTAGAATTGAGCACATTTCTTTTCCCACGAAGTACTGGGACGATGCAATTTTTTGCCACGAGACAAAGGTAATGCATGGAGCATTACCTTTGATGGGCCACATAAAGTTTGGCGCAAACCTCTAACAGCCCTCGAAAATAAAAATGTTTTACCAACGGTGAAATTTGGAAATCTATCTGTAATAGTTTGGGGTTGTATATCATCCAAAGGAGTTGTAAGAGATTACCTAAAGTAGAACAGCTTTTACGAAAGCCATTTTGACTAGACGATAATATTTAAGATACTTGATGGCACAAATAATCTGTACTTACTTATTCAAATAGTGTAGGTATTACACTCAGTTTAGCAATTCCTCCGTAATTTCAAATATTTTTTCTACCAAACCTTAACAATGGAATGACGATATAATTCTTCCATACTACTGGAAATATACCACATTTAATTGAGTAGTTGAACAATATTGTAAGAGAAGTTACAGTTTATTAGAACGCAACTTGGAACGTTGTCAGTTCCACACTTATAGAAAAATTTCTTGATAAACTTCGCTTAGCAAGAAACAATGAATTCGCCTTAATATGACTTGAAATGAACCGCCCCAAATATAGAATTGCAACCTCATTTAAATGACGTTGTGCATCATTAAAAAGCTTAGCAGAATACCGACCAGGTCCAGTGTCAGCCCTTTTGAACCAGAAGTAATAAAAAACTGATAACTAAATGTAATAAGAACTTAGTAATGATTACAAATTTTGAAATAATATATTTCTTGGCCCCATTAACTTTTTCAATGCCACTAGAATAATTGAAAGGAGAGTCATTAAACAAAAAAACTGTGTTTTCTAAAAATCAAATAAACAAAAACCAATTTATAATGGCCTATTTTTTAAATAAACGTTTTGTTTATATACATAATTATTCTTGCCGGCTCTCTTTATTTAAATTGGTATTCAGCTTTGTAGAAAGTTCATCTATTATTTCTGTTATATCTATGGGCGTTATCGCATCAACTCTTTCACAGGTAGTTTTTCTTTCCTTTGGTTCAACTGTTTCTGCATGGTTACGATATATATTGATATTTTTTCGAATATCAGCGTCTTCTTCCAAGTCTTCCATAAAATCAAGTTTATCTTTTATAATTCGTTCGTCCACTGAACCGTATGTTAAGTGTTTTAGTTTCCAAAGTCGTTGTTTATTGCGAACAGCACGGTCGTAACATTTGCGCACGAGTATAATGTCTGGAATTTCATCTGACTTTAATTTGTCAAATTCTGTCTCGTTGATATTTATTTCTTTCATGCTATATCCTAACACAGAATCACCAACACTGAGAATATGTCCTAGATGTGACCGAGTATGTGTAGTGTTTTCAACAGTGCCCAATTGTGAAGCCCGTACTAACCAAATATCACACAATTGATAATGGCAAAATTTTTGAGATTGGACAGACTTGCTATTGGCTAGTTTTACATCTAACGGCTCAATATCCATTACAACAAATTCAACCAGTTGCTTTGGATTGCATATCGCATCAAAAGGAGAACGAAAATAGTTGAGACCACTTAATTCAGATATTTTAGCCGTCATCGGATCTATTAAATGCATTCCAAGAGTTACTTTGTTTACTAAACAAAGGGGTGGCAGGTTTCCAAGCTGATGTCTGATTTTTTGCGGAAGACAAACTAAGCTATCTTTTGATAGTGGTGCAATCTCTACAGACCACGTATATTTATAATGATGTATATTGCTATTTTTATCATGTGATATTAATCGCTTCGACGGTGTCACCTTAACGGGTACCATGGTTTCTAAGAAATTAACCATTTTGCGTGCATGGTTAACCGATGCATAGAAAAAGTCTAGACCACCATGAACGGCCTTAATTCCTAGTGTATTTTCATGAGCTTTATGTTTAAGAATTAACTGTTCCAAGTACAGATAGGTCTTTTTATTTTCTGCATGTTGTCTTACTTGAACAACACAACGCCAATAATCTTTTGCTTCAACACGGTGACATTCATAACACATCTGATTCTGAATAATATAGTCAATAATAACACCTTGCCGCAGTGAAGAAAATTCGGCTTCATTTCCCTCTACCACTAATTTTAATTTAATTCGTTTTGAGTGACGTTCTGTCCATATAAAACAAGCGTCTATTAATTCCAAATTTTTTAAACCTTTCAACTTTTTTAAACATAAGCGTAATAGTTGACGGGATTCCCATTCAGCGTTTATCCATTCACCAGGGGGTTGCAGAAATCGTTCGCAACCTTTACAATACTGCAGTTCAACATTTTTACAAATTCCTGCTGTAATATCAATATGGTCACGTAAACATTTCAAACACATATTATGTGAATTCGGTTCAATTGATATACCACATTCGCAACATTTTATAGTATTTGTTTGAATTTTGACTTCTACATTTCCATTTTCTTCCGTACTTTTTGCATTAAAATCAACGTATTCCATTATTCAATGTTAAGTAAAAAAGATATGTATGAAAATTTACAACTAACTACTGTAATATACAACGTTTCTGATATAACGACAAAGTGAAATTAATAAAATGATATACATATGTATATAACTTATGTTATTAGTTCATATGAATTTTCATTGAAATAACAACAACAGGGACAAACTGACAGTTTTACAAAAACAAAATTTTGTAATATTTTCAGTTGGTAACCTGCAGCTATCCTGATTTATGAGTCTTGCACAGTGCAATTTCGTAATGTTTTGTAAATTGCCGATAACATCCCTGTAATAAATAAATCTACCGATTCAGTCAAGAGAATCGAGGAGGAATGTAGGATAATATAGCAAACTCTGACAAAACAAAAACCTTTTCAGCAGAGTTGCACAAAGCGGAAATAATGAACACAAATGCCATAAAAATATTTGAATCGTAAGTGCGGTTTTACACGCATCAACTTTTGTTGCTCAACTTTTGTTGTTTCCATTAAAAGGAAAGAGAAGGCTTTATACCCCGTCTTTTTCTTTCTTTGCAATTAAAGATTTAGTAAAGCAATATGTTTGCATTGGATTGGAAGTAGATATTGAAAATGTAATATCCCAGCCTAGATATATAGAAAATCTAGTAAAACCAAAAATATGGTCAAGTAAACTTAAAGCTAATGGACAGGCACATTGTATTAATAAAAGAAAATAAAATATTAAGAAATAATTGTCTCTATTGTTAATTAGTCTTGCGATTTTGCATGAAGCATAAACATGTACGTTGTCACAATCTACAACTGTTAGATACATAAATACAAGGAAGAGTTTCAAGTTAATTTTTAGGAAAAAAGTTCATCAAAAAACAAAACGCATTGATCATCATATATGGCTAGCAGTCGAAAAAAAATAATAATTTTACTAATATTTTTTGTTTTATAATACAATATTAATAGTAGCACTTGAAAATGTAAAATGAACAAATTATTAAAAATTATGCGATACAAGCTTTTTGTCAATTAAAAATTAATTTGATTTTTAACAATTTATATGAGTTGGTAAATTTTTATTTATAATTCGAAAATATTGGGTTTAAAGCTACGATATTTTAAAAAATAAATACAAAAACAAATAAAAAAAATAAATATTCACATTAACATTCTGCTAAACTTAGGTTTTAACCTCTACTCTATCGATACAGAAATATTACAAACAAAGTTTTCTTTTGACATAAATGCGAATTTATCTTGTCACGAATTTACTGCAACAATATATTGTGAAAAAATAGCAGTTTTTAACAGTATTTAAGATAAATAAATAGTAGTTGAAATGTATAAATAAATGGTATTTAAAGTAGAAATATAAAAGAAAGTTTATTGCTTGGGAAACTCTGCTGTAAGTGCTTGGTGGTAATGCCACAAATATGATCTATGGTAATGCTGTTAGATCGCCAAAGATGGGATATATTAAAACAAAATGCCGAAACAAAATTCTGCTTGGTTATTTCTCGGAGGAAATATAAAATTTTTTTCCTATTTGCTTAATTCTTATGTAAAAAATGTATAAATCTTGTAAACAAAATTAAAATAATTAATTTTTAAATATACTACTTACTCTCAGACCAATTAAATTTAATTTATAATTAAGAAGAAACTAACCTGCAGGTTCAGCTTTGTAGTTAATAAATAATTAATAAATAGGTATATATGATTTTTAAGCTTAAATAGTTCATTGCAACAATAGTGAAAAGGATATAAAAAATATACTTCAAATAAATGACTTCATGTGAAGAACCATTTCGAGCACGGTTTTAAAGAGCTGTTTGCACATTTCAATACGAAACAGAAGAAGAACATTCGATTATACAGTTACACAGTAAAGTCTACATACCCCATTGAAAAGCGAGGTTTGGAGATTTCTGTGAATTTTGTAGCATTGAAATATATTCCAAACAAATCCAATCTAACAACAAATAATAAATTTTAACAAAAAAATTTTAATCCAAAAATATTTATGAATTTATATGAATTTTTTTCATTTTACAAAAACAGAAAAGTCTGCATACGGCGTTGAAGTGGAGTACACAAAATGAAGGTCTGAACTCATACAGTGCTGCTAATCACTTTAAGCGCCTTTACTAGATACCGTTAGTTTAACAGAAGTTTAACTGTTCGATATTAATATTGTAGTTGTGTTAATTTAACAAAAAAGGGTAAAAAAATCTGTGCTCGGGCATCCAAAATCAAGCATTCAAACAATTATTCTGAAATATAATCAAACTAATAGTTTAGAAAACTAACCAAGAAGTGGTCGCCCACCTAAACTGACTCCTCGTACTAAGCGAAACATTTTGTTAGACGTGCAAGAAAATCCAAGAATAACAGCAATAAAAATCGCAAAAACACTGAAAAAATCAGGATATTGCTTCAGTGCATCCAGAAATGGTGAGACATTTATTGGGAAGTAATGGAATTCACAACCGCAAAACCAATATGGGGAAACAAGTTGAATTTACTAAAAAATATAATGAATAAGACAAAGATTTTTGGGCTAATGTTTTATTAAGTGATGACAGCAAGTTCAACTTGTTTGGCTATGATGGCAAGCAAAAAGTATGGGCTTTATGTCAGCGGCGGTGGTGGGTAATTTAACATTTATTGATATTTATATGAATCGCATGATATACTTGGACATTCTTAAAGCTAATTTGAGGCAATCCGCGAGTAAAATGGGTCTTATGGTGGGTTGGTACTTTCAGCAAGATAACAACCCAAAACATACCGCTGGTGTTGTCAAGGAATGGCTACTACATAATGTGCCCCATCAACTTCATTCCCAACCCCAGTTACCGGATTTGAACCCCATAGAGAATTTATGGGATGAATTGGATCGTCGCATTAGGAAAAGGACAATTAAAAATAAAGAGGACCCCAAAAATGCTTTACTTGAAAAGTGGAATTTAATTTCGAATAATTACACAAAAGTATTGGTAAATTCCATGAAAAATAGATTAAATGCTGTTCTAGAAAGTCGTGGCGTGCCCACCAAGTATTAATTCCGTTGTCTTTTTATTTTCTTTGAGGTGAAATACATTCTTTTTGCAAAGTGTTTAAAAAATGAATTTTGTTTGTTTTTGTTAGCAAATATTTTTGGATTAAAATTTTTTTGTTAAAATTTATTGTTTGTTAATAGATTGGATTTCTTTGGAATTAATTTTAATGCTACAGTATTCACAGAAAACTCTAAACCTTGCTTTTCAATGGGTTATGTAGACTTTAATGTGCACTGTATATAAAAACTGCGTGTGTAAAATGCCCTTTTTCAACAATGAATGCAAATAATTTGAAAAAATGAAGGGGACAAGGTAATGTGAAGAATATCGCCCCATAAATATGCTAAAGACATGCGAGAAAATATTGTAGAGAAAAGTAAAAGGGTAGCTAGAAAAATATATGGAAGATGATAAATTTTTTTTTTAGAATATCAATCGGGTTTTAGAAAAAAATTTTCGTGTGAAACGGCGAACTTTAAAGAGCTGTTGGGACTATTGATATAAAGGGAGTAGAGCTCGAATGATTTAAATCATACCTAGATATTAGAACGCAGATCACTAAGGTTAACAGAATATAATCTGATACGATAATTAACGATTTCGGATTACCGCAGGGCTAGGTACGCTACTGTTTATCATATACATAAACGATATGTCGATAATACTAGATAAATGTGAGGTTGTGTTATATGCGGACGACACATTCCTATACGCAGAATTATCTTCCAGAGAAGAGTGTCGGAACAATATGACACAGGATATGAACAATGTTAACACATGGTTGAAGATGAACAAACTAAAATTAAATGAGAACGTAATTATTTTTTATTTAGGAGAAGATGTATAGATTTTGTGAAGAACGATGGATAGAATCTCAATTTGACTTTATAATTTTGAATTATTGTAGACTCCCAAATTCTAGCATAATTGCAAAATTTTAAAAGGGATATTTGTGATAAAAACTTTCAATTGACATTTTTATTGTGATTTTTTTGGAGCAACTTTGTAAATGTCAGATTAAAACAAAAATGGAAATACAGTTAGAAAGAATTTTTTCTCGCAGTCGTCGTTCGTTATCCCTGGTGAATTTAATGCATTGAAATTTAGGCATTTAATTATAACTTATATCAAAAAAAACTATCATAAACTAATATTTAAACAGTAAATTTTATGGAAATAGTTAAAAGGTGAAAGACCAGTGAATAAAAATGTTTTTTAAGCCAAACTAATCTGTGTAAAAATAGCTTCAGTACGTGAGAACTTGATGTGAAAAAAAGAGTATATGAAATGGCAAATTTAAGCAATGTGTAAAAAATTTAGAGAAAAGTGGCCAAAGTGTGGTGATTTAGTGGTAATATGAATTCCATAAATTAAATAAAAAAAATTTCAATTCGAAAACGTAAATAAAAATAGCATATGTAACCATCCAAGAAGTAGAAATGGAATCTGCTGAGTTAAAATAAACCAGTGTATGCATAACTCCGATTTAAGACTCTTAATTAACTGTCGAATCAGTTGCAAGAAGTTTTTAAAGTTGTAAATATTTGTATATTTTAATTAAAAATTAAGCTTCTCTCAATAAAAATATAAGTGCAAATTGAAAAATGACGTGTTTTGGCTGTTAGAGTGTGACAAATAGTGTGTCGTCTTGTGACCCCTACTTGAAAAATATATACTTGCCAAAAGAAATTATTTTTTTAATTATTTCAATTAAAAAGTGTCATATGCTTCAGTAAAACTCCAAAGTTTCATTAAAAACCAAGAAAAATTGAAGAATTATGGTATTAAATATTAGAAATGTTGCAAAAAAGAGTTATACTTTTTTTTATTAGTGCTGCCATGTTAAAAGAATAAAAAGGATGTTGTAATATGATAGCTATTGCTATAATTTATTCGAAAACTGGCATACGCATTAAAAAATTTCAACAGAGAAATTAAAGAAATCAAATTATTTTATAATTTTAGAAATGCTCGCATTTTATATACAAAATTAATATCAAATCGATGCTTTACGTTTTATTGAACGTTATAATTGTTTTTTTTTTAATATTTTGTTATAAGAAACTATCAGTTTTCTAAATAGTTTAAATGAAATGAACAAACAAATACAACAGCAAATCTATAAAACATAATACCCATTTAAAAATAATAATTATAAAAACTAAATTTTATTTACAATCAATTTTAGTTAAAATTTGTAAAGGTGTAGTCAATATCGTAACTCTGTAATAAAAATTATTATTTATAAGGTGGCAATTTGCAACTAAAAGTTTAACAATTTATAACTTCTGTTAAAGTTAAGAACAATTAATATTTACTGCAATATTTTATTTAACGAATTAGGTGTATTTTATTAAGTATAAAACATTTCGGTTAGTCAAGGGAAACGTAAAATTAATTTACTCCCCTTAAATGCAACCCTATCTTACTGACATTAAATTTTTTGCTTTCCTCATGCAATTATTTGCACATATAAAAAAAAACAAATAATATTTGTCTCTCTCTAACAACCTGCAGTTTCATATGCGGTTATTTCTTATTAGTGCATAATTGAAATGGCGAACATTTTTTGACAAGTCGTCAAAAAAACATCGTCCTATGTTTTCTTTGCAATACACAGTGCTAAACAGGATTTTTCTTTTGCAAAAAGTTTAATTACATATATGCAAATATTGTAAAGTCCAATTCAAATAATTAATTTTTTATTATAATTTTTTTTTAAACACTTGATAATGTCACTATTCTTACGAAGGGTTAAGTTGTGAAAACGGTGCTAGAAAACAATCTACGTCTGAACAAAAAAGAAAACATGGAAATTAAAAAAAGTTATTCAACAAAGAGTATAAAACGTTGATTTAAAATTTGCTTTTGTTTATGAAAGATAAAAATCATATGAGAGCTAATTTATACTTTAGTTTTTCCATAGGTGCTATTAGAAAAACAGCAACGAGGTCGTATAAGCAGATTGATTGACTATTAAAAAAAAGATATTTTGCTGCAGTATATGTATAATAAAATAAAGTTCGTAATATTTTGCCGGTTGTGTACTGAATTTATACAAACTTGAAAGTAGTCTGAAAAGATTGTGTTCTGTCAGTTTGTTGGTTTCTTATTTAGAGGTGTTGTTAATTGATCTAAGAAGTTGTTGAACAGTTCAATTTAATGGCATTTGCTGAAATAACACATGTGCTGACTACGTCACCGCCGTTGCTGCTGACACTATTGTTGTTACTGCTGTGTTCTCTTTTCGTTCACAAAGATGAACAATGAAAGTATTAAATCGCCTAAACTTATTACTACAGTATCAAATACATCTACGTCTGCAAATAATAACTACTCAACCTTTAATACCAGCAGCAGTACAATTGCGGCAACATCATTTTCATCAATATCATCGACGTTATCATTGTCATCATCAGCTCCACAATCTTACTCAACCTCTGCACAATTTGACGTAGCAGTCAGTGCCATTGCTGCAGTAGTAAATGCAAGTAACAATTTGCCTGTTACTACGCCCCCTAACGCTGCAGCTGTTGTAGCTGTTGCTGTTTCTTCTTTAGCTGCAGCTATAATACCCGATACACCAATTGTATCAATTGCCGGTTCGACTTTAAGTGAAATTACAACAACAACCACATCTACGAAAACAACACCAACTCCTATACCCACCAGCAAGGAGACAAGTAACACCGCCAACAACAACAATAACAACACTATAAACAGCAATTTCAATAAAAACTCAAATAACAAAGACTTACAAAATAAAACATCGCCTTCGTCATCAACCTCAACAGTGCATCCATCATCGTCATCATATTCCACACTAATAGCATCCGTCAAGGACTTAGATCCAATGTCGGTTGCCAATACATTCGTTACGGGCGATTTAACGAGCGCCTCAACTACAGTTGCAAACGCTGCTGCAGCTGAAATCGACAACACTAACAGCATTAAACAAATTAAAGACAATTCTAAGGCCAATACTGCAAAAGGATCTGCCTCTGCTCCTTGTGTAACATCAGTAGCCAAAACTGATATACAGTCAACAGCAATAGAATCAAAATCAATAATATCAACAATTACATCTACTTATTCATCATCCCAGCCTGTAAATACAAATGCTACCGTTTCTACAAGCAAAACTGATGATATTAACGCCACACCTAATGAAACTAAATCAAAGGTAAGTCGTCTATTATATATTAAATCCAAAATATTTTTCAATGCAATAATTCTATTGTATTGCTCGTATTTGGGCTTTATTAAACATTCCAAACATTAATAACTGTCGTGCATAGACTTTTTTATGTCTTGACTTAACCCATTTAATATTGATGATTTATGCTTAACTGCCTGTAAAGGTCGTAAACAGAACCAGACTTGGTAAATTGAAATTATTGTTAATTTTTTATTTATTTATTATTAGTAGTTTTTAATAGTTTGTAAAAAAAATAAGTCGTGTTAGTCATTTGATTAAAAGTATTGTAAATTAATTCAGTTTCATATTTCTTTTGTGAAGAAAGTAATAAGTGAAAGGATTTTTCTAATAATTTATACTGTAACTACAATTCATGTCTGCTAATATCACAAAAATTATTAGAACGTATCAAGATAAATACGTACATAAAATATTAACCCTTTTAATGCTTTTGAACACTAGAAAGTGTATCAATTTTATCGTTTTCATTAGATAATTAAATAACTTAAAATAATGATACCTTTTAGAATATATGTATATGGATTTTATATTTATTTATTTATTTATATTTATTATTATTAGTATTAAAAATACTTTATATACAGTATTTAATCTTAAAAATCAAACAATATTTCTCACAAATTTCACAATTTCCCTTTTATATATGTTAAAATTTCGTTCTATTTTCAAATTATTCGTTATTGTATATATAATCTGAGCCCTTTATAGAATAGTGATCGTTGTTGATGTCACCCGTTCTACTCAAAAATTATCAGAATTTCTTAATTCATAAGGTTGTACATCTCCAATATATTCTATTTTCCTACACAGATATTCAGGAGCGTCGCCCAGGGTTAGTTAGTTACCTCTTGTTGTCGGTTTGTCTTTTTCGCCCCATTATAATTGCTTTGTTATTAAGCAAGCAGGACGATTTAAAGTACCAGAAACTATGCATTCAATAAAGAAGTATGAAGAACTGCACTATGAAGCCTTTATTTCTTGGCCTATTATTTATTATATGCTGGCTATCGCATAAGGATATTCATTCAGAACTTTTTATATACATTTATATCCAGTCATTTGGTATGGTGATTGTACGCCAGTGTAATATCGTCACGGAATGAAATATCGTCTTGGATGTCATTTAAAAACAGCAGAAGTGTTGCTGAAAGTATCGTGGGATTTGATCATGAGAGGTCATCCCATATTTAGGATGGGTTTATAGGTAACACGCCATAAAGAACTGTATGGTCAGTAGTATCTTATATTGGTCGGCAGTGTTGTATATCTTTTGGATTGATTGTAATTTATTTATAATATCTTACAACAGATCGTCTTACTTTTGTATGGGTAAAGGTTATCCCTTATGCTATTTTTGAGAGCAAGATACTATATAGAACCTTATTTCTTGATTCCATTTATTAAGACTTTCAAGAAAAGAGGTTGTAGGAGAATATTCCTTTAATTACTGATATTTAATAAATTGCCTTTCATCAATAATGTCCGTCTGATTCTTCTTTACTTTCTTGGTCTAAGTTGTAAAAAGGAGGTGCAGCGAACTTGTCAAGATGAACGTTTCATAATATTGGTGGAAGTAGTTTTTATTTCTACTACACCCAATGGCCAATAGTTTTCTTATATATTATTCACTCGTTCCGCATGATAGAATGCTAAACCTTGTTTGAAAATTTTCACAGCTGATCGTCATTGACCTAATTATCTACACCGATTTCAATCAGGGTTGGAAACATTAGTGCTATTATATTCCACAATGTCTTTCTACCGTTAAGTTGCGCATACGTTTTTTTTATTGCAAATTAAAGTAATATATCATGTTAAGTAAACAATTATTTTTGTAAATTTAGTATCAATTTTATTATTGTTAGCATTTTTTCTGAATGGATGAGTAAGAACTGTTTATATGTTACAAAGCGATTATAAAACAATTTTAAATTTTAATAATAAAGACCCCCCTTCCGATTTAAAAACCCTGAAAATAAACTCATCTTAATGTTTATTACTATTTTTATATTTTCTATAAATTTTTTATTGTTAAATTTTCTACATTCTAGTATTTTTAACAAAAAAATTTACGGTTTTAAAATTACTGTTTCCTTGATACAAATTAACATAATATGCAATGTCGCCGAAAATTTAGTGGCTGTCGGTTTTAAATTAAATGCTGCGTGGCTGATAATGAAAGATTAAAGTAACCCTTAAGTTATTAGACCACTTAATTAAAATAAAAAATATTAAATAAAATTATGCGGTAATTTATGTAAAGTTTAACATTTAAGAGAGATAATGTGTTGTGGTTCTAAATTTATCGTTTAATATGCATTTTGATTATAATTTTTATGATATAAAATGGTTAAAAATTTCACACGATGGGAAAGCGGCTAAGAAAATTTCTTCAAAATACCCAAGAAATTTTTGATTGTTTTTTCCCACAGTTTTTTGCTTGGCGGGAGGTACTTATTATCGTACTAATCATTTTTTTTTAATTCTTTACTCTTGGTACTCTTGGTCAAAGATTTTTTATTACACTGTATTATTTGTTATCTTGTATTTAGTATAATTTTCAAATATTCCTTTACGATATAAATTTTACTCTAGTTTTAATTAAGAAAACAATTTGTCTAATGAAATTATAATAAATATTTTTGTCGACATCTGGATTGCATGCTTTAAAAAGCTGGCAAAATTAATAACTACTACTCAATAAGTATCTTTTATATATTTTACATTTGGCAGCCCTGAAATGAATTTAAAAATATTGTGATCTGTATTGCCTTTTTGCTGCAATTTAATGTTAAACTGTTAGTACCAGTTTATTACGCATTAATATTATAAATTAAATTTATTAACCGCAAAAGAAAGTTAATTAGCTGTTGGAGTCTGCACGTGCTTCATTTGTATGCTAAAATGTGATTTTGATTATATCGTAAATTTATAAAGTGCAAGAAACGAAAAATACAATATTATTTTCCCAATGAAATATACTTTGACTTCATGTTTATATGTATATTTAAAAATTCTTTCTTTAAAATATTATACACAATTTTAATGGTAACAATTCAAATTCCTTTGTTTCCCTTTGGATGAACCTGATAAGTTAAATCGGAGTAATAATTTATTAAGTGAATAAAATTAGGATTATTTCTGCTAGTACTTGTTTCATATTTCGCGAAACATACCAAACAAAAATAATAATAAAAAGAATAAGCAACGAAGAATTATTTTTCCCAAAGAACCCAAAAATAACTTATTTTGAAATATATAACATCCATGTGTGTGTATAATGCCTGGCAACACTGGTTTTTGTAAACACCACACAGAAAAGAAAACCGCATATGAATACCGTTAGAGAGTTTAATACTTTTTTTTTTTGTGTATTTTGGTGTTTTTTCTCAGGCACAATAAATTAGTCAGCGAAAAGAACAACAAATTATTGTTTGCGTTTTTTGAAGAAATAATATACATAAATTCAAAAATATAAATTCAAAACCAATAAAAGTTTTTAACATAAAACGACAATTCTTTTATACAGTGCCGTAGTAAAAATAACTATAATCTTTTAATTTCTAACATATAATGAAATTTTAATATACATACATAAGTATTTACATAAATTTTAAATCAAAAACAGTGCAATTAATGAAGCAATGTTACAAGTTCATATAAAACTGTTACTAATCTAATTATTAGCACACATTATTGTGCCGCTATTAGTGTACTTAAGTATATTAATTTTAAGTTCCATAAAAAGTTCTATTACAAAAAGAGCAAAACCAAGGTAACTATTGTGAATTGGAGAAACTAAATGTGGATATGTAGTTAAAAAAAGTAGTTAAGCTTTGTTATTTTAAAAGTAAAACTTCATAGCCTTGAATAAAATGAATTCATACGTATATAAATGTATATGGCTGTGTATATATAAATATATTAATACATAAATACATATATATTAATACATATATACCTATATACGTATGCCTTCTTATTTTTTCAAATAAATATCCGTAATTAGTTTTAATTAAATTTTGTCAAAAATTAACTTTTAATTTTTCTTTACCAACTGTGATGAGTATACATACTTTGAAAAATAACAGTATTTTTCGTTTTGTACCTTTAAGAAGTTGTTTATACACTTAGCTAATAAAGTCTGCGTTCACCTTAATACAATTTTCAGTGATATCAAAAAAAGCATGCAAACGTTTAATTGAAATTAAATTTATTATCACATATGCAGTCGCACTGTAAAGTCTCAACCCCCTGAGAACATTGTAAAAAAAAAAAAAAAATTAAAATAGATTCCAAAGAAATCCAACCTATTAACAAACAATAAATTTTAACAAAAAAATTTTAATCCAAAAATATTTAATAACAAAAACAAACAAAATTCATTTTTTAAACACGGAAAATCCTACATACTTATTACTTTCATAAGAGTTTCAAATATGTACATGTGTACTTTTGTTCTTCGTTCAATAGTGGAAGATTTATTTGAATCGATTCTTTCAAAGTATTGAGATCATACGATTTATCACGTTCTAACTCTTATTAAAAAGCATCGTGCATTGGGCAATTGGCCGCGGCCATCCCCAATTAACATAATGATTTGTTTGACATCGTCAAGCACATATCCTCAATGGAAATCAAAGCCTGATTGTAAATTTCTTCATTTATTTGTAAATTCAGATTGCCTGTTCTATTGCTCATATTAAATAAAATATCGCCACACATATTATCTTTGTACTTCATCCACAAATCAAGTATATTTTTATGTGTCTTTTGAATGGGCGTATAGAAAAGTGTTGTTTTTTATACTTTTTCAGGCTATTTTTCGGTTCGGTTGTTCTCGAGTTTTTCGCTTAGCAACAAAATTAGCGTTTCATTTTTATATAATAGAAGATATGAAATTTATAATTTTTAGTATAACTGGAAAAAAATAAAATTGTTAAAAATTGGAACTAGAGAAATAATAAAGAAATGTAAACAAGTTTAGGATCACTATTGAGTACCGGTATTTTCTTTAAAGCATTGATTAATTAATTTTTTGTACACTTGTCAGTTGGTGAACAAATTTTTAAATATAATAAGCTGCTTTAGCTTATCTCAAATGTGGTTAGGAACTAGCTTTACCACTAATAATAAATATATTGATTGTATTTTTAAATAAAATTTCGGTTATTAGCACGCTGAAAAGTGACGTTCTGCCCAGCATTGTTTTTAAAGAAGAAGGGACCAATGATTCCACCACCGCATAAACCATAACCAACAGTTGAGGATTATTTACAAACAAATACAGCATATTAATTCAAACTAAAAATTGGCTTATGATAATGGGGATCAACGGTAATTTTGCTGTGGGCCCAATTCGCCTAATTATATTCATGTTGAAAGGTTAATTTCATTTGTAATAATAATTTTTTCGATTCAATACTCTGGTCCCTAAAAAACCTAAATAGCTTGTTGTAAGTTAATCAGAAAAATGGGTTGAAACATGTTTTTTAAATATTTATCTGCACTGTAATTTTTAAAAATTAACAGTAAAAAACCGATATGTTAAATCTAAAAACTTTTAACCAAAAAACAAAACAAAAAAAAAATTATTGTACTGAAAATTTCGATTTTCGACGAAAATGTCTAATTTCACAAGAAATTCCTTGTTTTACTAAATTTCACGGAAAAGTTCCGATTTTTGCCGAAAGCTCCTTATTTAACTTAAAATGGATAATTTCACTGAACATAATGCTTTTCCCCGAAAATATCAATTTTCGTCAATAATTTATACTTTTACCGAAAATGCAAAATTTCACTACAGTTAAAGTTTCAAAAACAAAAAACAAACGAAATCTTCAAAGTTTCTCACCGATAAAGTAAGATTTAGTTAAAGGTTTCCAAAAAGCAAAATGACGAAAAATCCAAAATTAAAAAAAAAATATAAAGCTAAATCGATATGAATTTTAAATTTCATTAACAATTTAAAATTTAAAAAAGTCTTATCTATCGGATTATAGTTCTCCAAAAACACTAAAAAATGTTTTTATAGAAAAAATTAAACAGAGTTTAACTTTTCAGAAATTAAGGACGAAATTTAAATTATATATATATTTATAAAGAATACTTGAAAATCAGAAAGACGATAGATAGCTTTGCCTAAAAATTAATAATAAAAATTACAAAAAACAAGAGAAAATTTTACCAAGAAATTTGTATTTCACCAACAATTTTAAATGAAAAAATGTTACTAAAAAAAATAAAAAAGAAAGAAATGAAAAATGTTTGCTTTGTTTGTTGTTTCAATGAGAGTTCTCATATAATCAATTTGGCTTACGATATAAGACTCTTGAATTTTCTATACAAAATTTGGGATAAAATCCACTGATGAGCTATATGAGCAGTAGTGAAATGGTCATATGGATATGCTTTCTCCCGCTATAGTACATTTCAAATATATATTTTTTTGGATTTTTTAGTAATTAATTTTAAGCACTAGGTCTTATTTAATAAAAAACTTTTTAAAAAAACTTTATTTTTTATTATATTTTCGATATTTCGCCACACCGTTGGTTGGCATCATCAGAAAAAACAAAAATAATGAACAAACAAATTGAAAAAATTTTTTTAAAAGATTATAAATAAAGTCGCAAAAAAAGAAATCAAAATGAAGAAAATTAGACATTTGTCGAAAACGTCTCAATAAACGTATAAATTAGTAAAAATCGAAATTAAAATAAATCAATGAAAATGCGAAATTAAAAAAAAAAATAATAAAAAGAAGGAATTAAAAAAAAAAACAAAGACGACAAACTTTCTAAAGACTTACACAAAAATTTTCCTTAGCAGCAACATTAACCCAACGTTAATTGGATAAAAATGGCAATGCTTTTAGCGAAATCTATCAAAATTCTTTAGGGGCTGGTTTCAGTTCCCATTCGGGGGAAGAGAAAGTGGCTTGGTAGTAATTAATTAATCCTCATACATGGATTCACAAAAAAAGAGTTATTTTTGTAGTCGAAATTTAAGAATTGAGTGTGTCTTAAAATTATTTTTTTTTTGGAATTTTACTTGAAATTTATATTTTTTATTCCATTTCTATTGAATAGCGTCATCATTTTTAACACGCTTTGTATGTGTTAGTGAAATTCGCTAAATAATATTTACCGTAGCCTAATTGTAGCCATGTCGGTTAAATTTTAATTTTGTTTTAAATATCCTTATTTTTTTGTTTTTTAAGGACTTTCTATCTGAGTCATGGGAGGAGAGTCGCATTAAAGACTGGGATGACAGTAAACTTAAAGAACTATTAGATGAAGCCTACTCTTATAAGAATCCTAGAGATAAAGAAAATAAAAGTAAAACATTTTTGGTAAGTGAAATGACAAATAAAAAAATTCTACAAAAAATATTTAGTTGATAAATAAATAAATAAACTTCTCTATAACTAACACAACAATTTTATATTTCAAATAATTACATTAGCAATTACTTGAAAAGGCAGAAAATGAGGATCAGTCGTATCCCTTTTGTGTTACTTCTCTTGGATCGCGAAATTTATCCAATTCAATAACGTCCAATAGTTATTACCATTATCAACCAAACTCACATTATCATTCGCACAGCCATAATCATAGTCGTTCTCATCATTATAATCATCATCATCACCATAAGCAAGGTGGGTCCTTGCAAGATCTCTTAGAAATCGGTTTACATGAATCCCAGTTTGATTGTGATCAAACATTTGGTATTGGAATAAGTGGTAATCAGCGCACACGTAGACAAAATCACAATTCACGACAAAAAAAGTTTTCCTCATCTGTGTCGTCACGACAACGAGAGGGTGGTAGTTTGCCAAGCAACGTTAATGTAACACATCAGTTGAGTGTAGGTGGCGGCGGCAGTGCTATCATTAATGATTTGAGTTTAATGCAACAAGAAATTGCAACTGCAACCACAAACACAAGTAAAGCAAGTAAAAAAGAACAAAGACGTAACGCTTTGAAAGCTGCTGCAACGAACTCTACAGCAATTATTTGCTCAGAGGCAAAAGAGTACAACTCTATAAATAGTGTTGAAGAGATTAATGCTAATTGTAAAAATACAACAACAGCAGGAACAGCAGGAGTATCAGCAACAACGACAAATTCAGCATACACTGCTAGTGCCGGAGATTTTATAATTGACATGGGAGAGCCCATGATGGACATACAGCAACAACAGAAAATACTACAATGTAAGGGCCAAGATGCAGCAACACAGGTATGTATTTTCTCTTTCTTTTATTTTTGACTTTATATTCTAATCTACCTCATCATATTTTCAGGGACATCCATTTTATGAACGTTTAGCTAATAATGATAAACGTATACCTAGAGCCAATATAATTGGTGCAACAAAAGGTACCTATTTTGCTCCGACAACTTCACATTGTTATGTTGATGAAACTGTACGTTTCAATGCATTAGAACGCAACGGTGGCACAAATAATGGCCCAACATCCTCTACAATTGATGCTAAGTTTTTGCCTTTAGACGAAAATTACAAATCGTGTAAATCAGTTTTAGGTAGCGATAGTGATAAATCGCAAGAAATACTGCTTGGCAAAACAAAATCGAACACGGTGAGTATTTTAATTATTTAAATCAGTGTATGAAAACAAACAAAACGTCACACAAACGTCTCGCAAAGGTTTCATGCAAAGACATAAACTTTTAAGGAAGTTTTTAAGCGTTTTGGGTTTACGAGCAAAGCCAAAACAAACTATTGAATGACAAACAGTGCAAGCGAAACAGTTGGCTTAACACTCATATAATGACTTTAATACATCAATACAAAAGAACTAAGTGTGTCTTTTTAAGCGCAAATACATTCAATCCGTAAACGTATTCGAAGTGTTTTGTTTTACTCGCTGCAAAAAACAAAACAAAACAAAACAAAACAAAATAAAGACAATCGTTTCGTTTTGTTGTTTATTTTCGTACCCTGCTTTAAACTAATTGCTTACAAAGAGAGGACAGAAAGACAGAGAAATAGAAAAAAAGAGTTTTTTAGTGTAATTATTTGATGTGTTTTTATGCTTGTTATTTTTTTCCAGCAAATTTACACAAAAATTTCCTCACCTGCCTCTGGTTCTGCTATTTTAAGTGGAACCACAAATAATATTGCAACGTTAACACAACGCCAGCTGGATGAGAATGGCAATGCTCTTAGCGAAATATATCAAAATTCTTCAGGTGCTGGTTCCAGTTCCGGTTCGGGGGCAACTATACAAATAAATGCTGTTT
This sequence comes from Trichopoda pennipes, assembly GCA_030448955.1. NCBI lineage: Eukaryota > Metazoa > Arthropoda > Insecta > Diptera > Tachinidae > Trichopoda > Trichopoda pennipes. The sequence continues at coordinate 6,202,382 of JASKUP010000056.1, read as the reverse complement.
CACCCACAGCCACCAACGCATCTGCTGCTTTGCTTAATTCCTGCTGTAATGTATCGACCTCGGCCACGGTAACAATATCACCACATACTGCATCTACCACAGTATCAACATCGGCTACAGTTACTACAACATTTACCTCTGGACCTTCGCAGGCGAAGGCAAAAGCTAAGAAAAAATCGCAGCAGGAACGCAATACAAAAACTGTAGATGTGGAGTCTGTAGCCGGCTATCGAGGTAAGGATCCAGTTGAAGAATTAGTGAAATATATTGAAAGTAGTGGCGAGGATAAACAAGCTGGAGCAGGGTCCGGTTCAAAATCAGGCGATAAGAAAAAAGAACGTAAAAAGGACAAAGAGAAGCATCAGAAACTTAAGAAAAGTAATTCTCTGGAAGAGTTACGTAGCGGTGCTAAGATGGAAGTGCACGAACTGAAGAGAACTGCTGCCACAACTGAAAGTAACGCCGTGCTAGTACGACAAAAAAATAGTGGAGGTGGTAAACAAACTAAAAACAATTCATCATCTACGGCTGATATCAATAAAAATGTAGAGGGAAAAAATTCAACACAAGCAACAAATTCTCGTAAAACGGATCGAAGATCTTGGGGAAATGAAGATCTCAAATATTTGGAAGATCAGCAAAATGCAAATTTAATAAATGAGACCAAACCGTCTAGTAACACAACGACAATTTCAACAACAGTCAATACAAATTCAGCTAAAGAACGTAAAAATAAAATTGCAGGCGGGATTAGCGGGGGTAGTGCTGGCGGTGGTGGTATCATAACAACTTCTTCGAAAGATGAAAAAGAAATACGAGATAAAACCAGTGAACGTAACGAACGTAATTTGGCAAATAATATTATTATAACAACAACAATACCAATTGAAAAAATGGATAAATCGGAAAAATCAGAAAAAACTGAGAAAATAGAGAAATCCGATAAAAATGAAAAAATTGAAAATAAATTGGAAAAATTAGAAAAACGTAAAAAACAAGATATTCCACCAAATGCTGTTACTGTGGTTGATATACTGGCCATAGAACCAGTACTGCCAGAAACTGCCGAATTTCATGTGGTTACAAAAAAGAAAAAGCCAAAAAAACAAAAGGTGGTCAATAATCTTGAAGAGACAACTGTTACTTTTAATCGTACGCACAATTTTACTATGCAAAAAACGTCAACATACAATCAACAGCAACAACAAATGACTGTGCGTTATAAATATTATCATCATGATAATTCCTCCTGTAACACAAGTATTTCGAATACAAATACTAACAGTCAAAATCAATATCACCAGCACACAAATTCTCAGCAATATCAGCAATCAGGAAATTATAACCAACAACTACAATTACAACATCAAAATCAACAACAACAACAACAGCAGCAGCAACAACGCAATTCAACTGAAAGCTTCAAAAATGCTACTAACGATAAGTCTAGACGTAAATCAACTTCATCCGTGCCACCTTCAGAAAAATCTGATTCAAGTGATCTCGATTCGGTTCATTCATTACCAATTGAATCATCATCATCATCATCATTAATAAAAGCTAATGTTACAAACACAACATTAAATATGGGTAATGTTAATACACAACACCGAACAAAACTTGCAAAATATAATAATAATAATAACAACAACAATAATAATAATAATACAATTTTGGTAAACAGTAACTTTTCTGTTACACCATCACAAAATAATAAAAATCACAATTTACCACCCGCTCCTATTTCGTATGCCGACATTGCAAGAACAAACAAAGAAATTGCGGATGCTGCTGCTGCCTCTGCTTCTGGCATTTTAATAAGTACTAATGAAATTTCCACTGAATGCAGAAATACTGATGCTGCTTTAACAACGGACCTCTCAAACACTGAAATTAAGTCGGCGACTACAACAACAACAACAGTACCCATATCAACAGCAGCAGTAGCTACGAATAAACCACATAAAAATAAGAAAACTCAAATCAAACAAGATTTTCCCGAACTAGGTGTTACTGCAGCAGCAACAGCTGTTAATGATGACAAGGTTCTAAGTGCGAAAACTATAACCTACTCCCAAAGTTTAATAGCTATAACAAATCCTTCACAAAGTACATCAGCTGCAAACCAAAGCCAGGCAAGTGGAGGGGGTGGTAGTGGCGGAGTTGGAGTTGGGGTTGGTGGTGGTGTTGGCGGTTTAAATACCTCTATTGATATGATGCCTTCCTCCTCTTCATCCCCCTCCTCAGAAGTTAATACCAAAGTTTCGGCGACGGACCAGCATAAGAATTTAATTGTACATCAACAAGTCAATATTCCTCCTCTGCAACATCCACAACAACAAATTTTACAAAAATCCAAGAGTGTTGAAAATGATTCCATTACAACTTCCACAAATACATCATCTTTATCGTCTTCAACCGTCGCCACTTATATGACTTCAGTAAAAAGTAACAATTTAGATCAGCAATATCCTGCCTTAGAGAAAACAGTCAAACGCCATAATTTAGCAAATGTGTCAATGATAGGAACGACGGTATCAAATGCAAATGTTAGCAGTCAGGCGCCAATTAATTTCGCAGCAGCTGCTAAACAACAAATTCCAACTAATGTCGCCACTGAACAACAGCATACTATCATCAATTCGAATAAAAATTCAGCCTTAACTACCTCAAATACAAATAGCAACAACAGCAACAATGCAATACAAGTGGCATTTTTACCAAGCAACAACATAACTGCAAATAAAAAATCCAAAGAAAAAAGTTCATCACTTTTGTCAGCAACTAATTTAATACCAGCAACCCAACAAACTGCTACTGTTGTAGATACAGCAATAGCTAATACTAAAAGGTCGAAAAGAGAGCGACAACAACAACAACAGCTACAGCATCTTCAGTTGCAACAAACTCCAACTGATTGCCCTCAATCAAAACCAAATCAAAGCAACATTGTCTCTAATAAAAAACTAATAAAAACACAATTAAAGTCTTCGAACTCATTGCCTCTAGGTTTGGCATCGTTAACCAGTGCCACTAGTACCACAACATCAAATCGTCCTGCTGTAATTATACTCAATGATGATCGCAATGCTGGCAGCTGTACAGCAGACAATCAGTTTACGTTTGGTGATTTTAACGAAGAAGAATTGAAACTATTTGACGATGATCACAATACAGCTGTGACAGACAACCGAATTGAAAATATTGATATCAATGCAAATCAATCAGAAGAGGAGGAGAAGCAGCAGCAACAAACGCGTAATAGTTGTGAGGTTGCAATAAAATCACCTAGCGCTATGTATTTTAATGATTCAGGGACCTCATGTAACAACGACATGGCCAATAATTCAACTTCAGATATGTTGTTAAATTCCAGCATCGAAGCCTCCTCTCCCAATACATCATTTGCTGCCAAAAGTCATAGCAATACTGAAGCTTCAACCTTAAATACGCCAGCTCTTAATAACAATCAATCCAGTGATAGTGGTATTTATAACGATAAAATAAAGTCATCTAATAGCAGTTGTAGTAGCAGCAGCAGTACCGGTGGAGTTGGAGTTAGGGATGGTAGTAATTTTCTTGGAATAAAGCATAAGCAAAAAAAAAACCAAATTCAAAACCAAAACCAAAACCAGAACCAGCACCAACAAATAACGCCGACAAAAGAGGAAAACCATAAATTAAACACTTTTCTTTCAAGCAGTGGATGTGCAAGCGTTCATAATACATCAATGGATAATTTGAATCCACCACCGCCACAACAATTGGAGACATGCAATGATATTGAAACTGCTATCATTGCAGCAGCTCGTGCGGCTGCTAAACAACACTATCAACCTCTGATAAACAATCATCACCAGCAACAGCAGCAGCAATATAAAAATTCAAATACTTCATCAAATTCTAGTTCCTTTTCATCATCTTCACTTTCATCAACGTCATCTGCATACCAACAACATCAATACCAACAACAGCACCAGCACCAGCACCACCACCAACACCAATACCACAACGCTAATGTTAGTAGTAGTAATAAAATTTATCAGAATCAACGTGGCAGGAATAATATCATGTCATATAATCAACAGTCACACAATCAGTATGACGATGGAGATTATGACAACGATGATGTAAACGATGATGATAACGATGCTGATGTAGATATCGATAATGATGAAGTTAATTGCTTTGCCAATACACCGTGTAGCCGTAGTCCTAGTCGTCCAAGACGTATTTCCATTGCTGGCGGTAAAGTTGCCAGTAAAGAGTTTGACATACATTTTATACCGCCCACAACAATGCCAACAGCATTTAGTACGCAACAACATAATGATATAATAATTGATTTTATTGGTTCTGGTAAGTTTTTGTAATAACAAAAAAAATATTTATTTTATAAAAAAAAATCGGAAGTGAAATAAACTTGTGCCCTTTATTATGAAAGATATTTAATATTTCAATAAATTAAGCATTATTTTTGTATTGTGCAACATTTAAATCTTGAAATTAATTAATCTCAATTAATTAAAAGTTTGAAAAATAACCTGATAACATCAACGCAATAACTTAATATTTATTAATTAAAAGTAAAAATTTATTTATTCTTATTATTTAAAGCTTTTATTATTTTATCAAGTTTTATTAAATGTTTTTGAAAAACTGGAGGGATTTAGGGTAGTCAACATGCAATACCTAATGTTTTTCTTCCTCTATTGGGGTATATATTTTCATATATATATGCTTGGTCTTTCCCGTTCCCCATTCAGATCGAAAATATGGAATTAAGAGCCATCTATATGTTTCGCCGAAATATAATTCTGCTGCAATATGCGTTGTATGAAAAAAAAAATATTTATTTTCCGACACTCTTTAATCAAATCGTACGATTGCTCAGGATTGTTTGGGGTATTTTTTTATAGAGGTCATTGACGGCTGACAAAATCGTCGCCATTTAAGAAAAGTGTTGCTAACTTAAATTTCTATACTTCTCTACAAACACCAGATACTTTTCCACACAGAATCGATATGTATTTTATTCCAAAAAGAAACCCCAGGAATAATTAAAACTGTCTTGTAAGTTAAGTTCAAAATAATTTTTAAGTTCAAAATAATTTTGTGAGAGAATGGTAGAGTATTAAGAGATTAATCTCTGAATTTTTTTAACTCTTTAATGCTGTACAGGGCGATGAGAGTTTTTCAGTTTGCACAACGAATCAAGTTTCGCCAATATGTTTGCCCTTTTTTTCAGTCCGAACCCATATTGGCTAGTATCAAATACAGGGTTATAGTGTACCCATTTGAGAGGCTTTGGCATATTGGACCCGTCAAAATTCTTTGATGCCTACATTTAGTACTCCCAAAGATTCCCTGTCTGAAATAGGAAGCTTAAACTCATGTCTGGCACCAGACGATTATATTGTGTAAAAGGGTGTCACTCCGATTGTGGCTTCCGTGGTTCAATAGTGTCTAGTTTGAAGTTTCACTGACATCCTTTTATTTTTTAAACCACATTAAGAAGTGGCATGCCAATGTTTCTTCTGAACGATAATTATTCCATTGGAGTATTTTTTTTTAGTTCTACATAATAAAACATGCATCCGATAAGTGTTCTTTACGTCAAACAAACACTTCTGTTCTCTTATCGACACTCTGCAAAGGCTAATAGACCTGGTCCATTTGATCAACCACTCCCATTTTCTAGTTGTGATTTAAAAACAATCTCATTATACTGAAGTCGGCCTTTTCTTTTCGATATTTATATTGTATTTTTCTAAGCGGATAAACAATTAAAAATTTGTTGCTATGATGACAATGTACATTATCTTTCCAACGCACTATTCTATTGTGCGTTGTTATTGTTCATTACACGAAAATCATATTCTGCTGTAGGTGTTTTTATTCCTCTTTTTAAGGGATTTACAGGAAAGTTGTTGGTTCTGTTATCATGAATTATATCAGTCGCTTTAGATCCCAAATTAGGTGATAGTTGATGAAATAATCGAGGTATATTAAGTGTTCTGCAGTTGCTGTAGACATTTTTGCAAAAAGAGATTTAGTAACTCTTATCGGTTTACCTATAATAAATTGTTTTACTATACGATTCGAAAACATTTAATCATGCACTCGTCTACCGATACATTTTCTTGCATGACACCCCTTCTTAGATGAATTTCTCTCAATAAAATAACAAAGAGGCCTTAATTTAAACATTTTGTCATTTTGTACTGTTGACGAGACTGTTTCAGAAATGTTTTGCGGCTCATTGATTTTTGCAACCAAAGGAGGATGTTGAAACATATCCGCTTAACAATAAAATTGCTAAAAAACGTATTATTACGTTTCTACCTTTTATAAACAATTTGTTATTAGTGAGTTCTTTACTGCAAAATAAATAACACCAGATTTTTGAGTTTTCAAATTAATTATAAGTTTATTCACTTTAACTAAACGCAAAGTAAGATTTGTACGTTGGCACTACAACGAAAGATGCAAGTCTATACTTCACGAGGTTTATGTTTTAACTAACTAACCACTCAGATGCTGTCTTTTATATTTGTCCGCTAGAGGTCTAGAAAAATGAAGAATTTTCTACTTCCTCTGTATCACATTGTGTTGCTGTTGGTCTGTGTGTATTTTTATTTTTATGTTGCTAAAGTTTCTTCATGAAATGTATTTTAATATAGTTGTTGTTGTCTTGCATACAAAAGATTTCTCAGAAAACTACACAGTAAGCAGCATACCCAGTTATTTCGTTTACTTTAATTCTTAATTATTTTCCGTAACAGTATTAAGCATTAGTGTCAAAGTTTTCCATTATTTGATCAACAGCCTCCATTGGACTCAACTTAAAAAAGAAAAATGAATAAACGCAAGTTTAAAATAAACGATATTTTTACTTCTTCCCTTATTTCGTTTTCTCCACTCTATATTGCTGCACAGTGGTTTGAAAAGGTTTTTTTTATTTTTTAATAATTCGGTAGCGCATGAACCACTTTTGAGTTACATACTTAAGTTGTAGGAGCTTCGCAAACTTCACCTTCTAACGAAGTTTTTCTCTTTTTCCTATGGAAAAATCAAAAATGTGTTCCGTTTCCAAGTTTTACACAAACTGTGTTTATACACGGATCGAGACATTCTTAAGTTAGTTAAGGTAGTTAAGGAACAACTAGAAAAGTACGTGGAAACAAACAAATTATTATCAAAATATCAATCAGGATATAGGAAGAAATTCTCATGTGAGACAGCCGTAAATTATGTAATTAATAAGTGGAAGAAAGTAGAGAAAAATAAAAGTATTGTTGGAATATTTCTAGACTTTAGAAGAGCTTTGGAAACTATTGATAGAAATAAATATTTTGCTGCGAAAACTGTTTCATTACGGCATCAGAGACACAGAATTGAGATGGTTTTAATCATATCTAACAGGAAGGAAGCAAGTAACAAAAGTAAACGGCACAAGGTCGAGTCCGATTTTGAATGAATACGGCGTGCCTCAAGGATCAATTTTGGGTGCATTACTATTCATAATATATATCAACGATATGCCAAGTGTATTGGAGAAATGCCAGATAATTCTTTATGCGGACGACACGCTAATTTCTGCAGAGGGCGAATCAGATCAGCAGTGCTATAACAACTTAAATTATGATATGGAGAATATAAAGAAGTGGCTAAATATGAACAAGCTTAAATTAAATGAGACTAAAACCAAAATATTAGAAATAAATGCGAACACTAATGTTGTTTTTAGTGTAAATGATCAAGTGATAGAAAAAGTTAGCGATGTAAAATATTTAGGAATGATTATTGATAAAGAACTAAAGTTTAACGCGCATATAGACTATATTTGTAACAAGATTGGAAGGAAAATAAGTTTTTTTAGGAGAATAAGGAGGAATATAACAGTTAAAACGGCGATAAACATTTATAACACAATAATTAAACCGCATTTTGAGTTCGGTTGCACGATTATATATTCATGCTGCACTAGACAACAAGTAGAGCGATTACAGAAACTGCAAAACATGGCCATGCGGATAGTACTGAAGTGCAATAGGTACACATCGATCAATTTCATGCTAAGCGCGCTGAAATGGTTGAACATAAGGCAGAGGATTGCAATCAACACAATAAATTTTATACGGAAAATAAGAACGGGTCAAGCACCAGAATATTTACCAGAACAAATATCCTATGTAGGGGATGTTCAATCACATCAGCTAAGGAATAATAGCAGCTTTAGGATTGAGCGGGTGACAACTACAGCAATGCAGAGGAATTTATTCTACAAGGGCTTACAACTTTACAATAATCATCCGATCCATGTGAGGGATGAGCAGAACCCACATCAATTTAGAAATATAACTCATTGTGATGTATACATATCTATAGATGTTTAGAAGAGTATTTTTAATACTAATAATATTAAATAAAAAAAAAAAAAAGAAATAAATAAAATTTTGAAAAAAATATAAATACACTCTGTGACACAATATCAGAACACGGGCAGAAACAACTGGCAAATTTAATAACAGCGGAGTACCTGTAAACATGAACATATAATGGATAAACTGGACGAACACTAAAAACAAGATTTACGGAACACATATGGTCATACAAATGAAAAAGAGAAGACTTCAACTTTGCATTATACCTTGAGAATCACGGATACTTACCAAGGGAAATAGATGAGTGTATGACTTTACTGCATCCTACCAAAAAAGGACTAAGACTAGGAGGCTATATGTACTTGAAAACATGGAAATCTACAAAACAAAAACTTTTGACAGCGGCATTATAAACGAAGAGCTAAACAAAATCTCGGACGCAATTTTCACACCACTTAATAAATAATCATTAAAATAATAACACCATACAACTAATCATAAACTCAAACAAACGGAAAACACTCTCAGACGGATACACGTACCTGGACACTAGTAAAAGACGAAAATATTGGGATTATATCCCACATAAAATGCCAGTTGGCAGACATTCTGACTACGTGATAGATAGACACGACGTTTATGGGATAAATACCTGGAACAGAAATACTGATTCGCCAGTACATGACAGAACGTGGCTTGATAATGATGTATTCTCATCGAAAGCGCTCGCCATTTGCGAACAAACAGCCGGGAAAGACTTTACCTGGAGAAGGAATTGACAACAGTGTTTCATTCACTGGCAGAACAAACCTTAACAATTTAGTACCATATATAAAAGAGCCTTTAATAAAATGGTAAAATAAAATTTTAACATATATAAAATCCTTAAACGGGAAAAAGTGTTCTAAAAAAATTTTTTTTTTAGAAAACTAGTCACACCCTGGTTTTGTTGACTACGGGACTGTCAAATACTTTTTGGAGTATGTAGCCAAGATATAAAGCTTTAATAATGTGTTTACTTTTTTCAATCGGTGTTTTGCCCTCCGAGGAATTTTTATGTAATTCATAAACTTTATTTCAAAACTAGCGTGCCCGTGACTGCTTTGCAAGTCACTTGTGCGCCAAAAAATTCAATCATTTAAGAAAATTAATCAGAAAGAATACAATTTCTTTTTTTTTCGTTTTTAGGTTTTTTTTTTTAAGTTTTATCTTTTTCACAATTCAATATTTTTGTGTGCTTATATAATACGTCTTATTGTAGTGTAATGCTTTTACATATACGACATTCTTCGATCAATTTTGGTTCGCGGTATAGACAAACAAAGCAGTTGGTTTATTAACACGTGATTATGATACATATAATTGACCGTGCGAAAAACAGGGATCATTGCAAAAGCAACACGTATGGGGAACTGAAGCCATTTAAAATCAAACGTCAAATCTGTAGGAATCATAGGAATGCGTGGTATCAGCACGTGCTCGCCTTTATATTTGCCTTTTAAAATTTTTGCTTCAATCACATTTTCCTGACTAAACGTGTCCCATTGCAAAGTCGTGGTTGGCAGATATTTCTAAGCAAAATAATTGGTATATCAACTTTCATTTGTAGCCGGTGGGGCGGCAGTCCAGGTTACTCAAGCGAATTTTATAATTCGACTGGATAATTTACAACATCGTCTTGATTGGTAACAGAGTCAACCGATTTGTGGGTAAAAATTTTCCCGGGAATGTCATTCAAAATTGTCACATTGATACTAGAAACATCTGCATTTTTCGCAGCTAAAATAGCTCTTACCCCCAACCAATCATGGTTTCTAAAATTTTGTGCAATACCGGGAAATATGTTTGTGACCAATTCCTGTTTGGATTGTGCAAAGTGGAAAAATTAATCTGTGGTGGGGTCAATTGGAATTGCGCCATTCCCAATATCTAACAATTGGACAACCAAACAACATAATACCATTGCTTTGAAAAACGTTCGGCTGATGGATCATTTTGCAATTGAACACGCAATTTACACACACACACAGAATATGGAAAAAAAATTCTCTATTTGTTTGCACATCCACTTGCTATGAACATGAGCATATTTTGATTTGTATTGCCGTCGCATTCTGTGCAAGCACACACACACACACACAGCAACGTACAAACGAAAACACACATTTCATTTGATACAAAACATTGAGTCGACGAAGTATTCAATGGAAAAAAAATTTTGATTTTTTGGAAAAATTTCTCTTGTTTCATAAACGCACAAAACAAAGATACAACCAGCGAACGACCATTACGAAGGTACGACGGCGCATCTCGTCAAACACTGGTAACCAACGGACACCTATTTTGGGCCTAATTTTTATATATATAGATTGGCTATGTTTGCATAGGACTAGAGGGTGAACCATTACAAATTTTGACGCAATTTTTCTTTTCCATAGCATTTGCCTATATGTTGTCCTTAAAATAGTCGAAAAAGATTTACTAGTACCGAAGTAAGTTTCAGTTATATAAGCAAAAAAGCTATATCACCGGCAGTTTTTATATTTTTCCAATTCAGAGACTTGTAACTTTTTAATGAAACATGCTATCAGAACTAAGCTTTCTACTGTTCTATTATACGTTTTATTAAGAATACAACCAATATCTTAGAATGATAATTCGGGCATAAGTAAGTACACCACTTTAAAATTCTAATTTAAGGTCGGCCAAAAATAAAAAAATATATATTTTTCTAGCCCGATTTTCTCCCAAACTAAAAGAGTTAAATTATAACGGTTTTTTTTAATGTATTCAAAGTTCAAAATGTATTTAAGTTCAAAAACTTTTAACTTTGAGTAATAATTAAACTTTTAATGACATTTCCAACAAATTTTAATACCGAGCATACCCAGAAGCTCCTCATTATCCAAGGAGGCCGACCGTCCGTAACTTCACTCAGAAATACCTTTGCTTGGCCTGTGTTAAATATCATTAGGATATTTTTGTGATTCATGAGCTATCGCATTATGCGTTTCCAAAAAACAACGTTTTCAAACCAACTGTATATTGCAATGCAACATTTTGTCGAATTTTGTTTTTAAGAAAATAAAAATTAAATTATAAAAATAACTGAATTAAACATGTTATATCGAATAAGCAATAACTAGCACAATTTTTTCTATTTCTTTTTCAGCATGGGAAGAAGTCGCCAATAGTAAAGTTACAAAGGTCTACGATGGACAATAAATTTATTAAATAAATATGCTGCAGCAGCATTGTTATTAGTATTGTAATTCATATTTCCTCCATCTTAATAACAATTGTTTTTGTAAACGTTTTTGTTTTGGATCCCTAACAACAAAAACCTCCCCCCCCCCCCCTGCAAAAAAAAAAAACAGAAGAAAAATGAAATCTTTAAACAAAAGAAAAGTAAAACTTTTTTCTAACAATTTTTTGTGTAATTTAAACAGACGCAACAGCACGCACGCTCAGAGCAGTACGACACGCCGCAGTCTGTTTTTATTTTTGTTTAATGTATTTAAAGCAGCAGAGCACAGAAACAAAATATGTATGAGGAAAAAAAGCATTAACATTAAAAGCAAGAGAGTATGTATGTATAATTTAATTTTTAAATAGTATTAGAATAAAACAGAATTAATGAAAAACAAAAAATAAAGAAATTTAAATAATATTAAATATTGAAGAAAAAACAGGAATTAAAAAAATAAATGCAAATAAAAATATATAACTATACACAGGTTCTTTTTTTGCGTAAATAAATATTTGACAAAATAAGCGGGTCTACTAAAAAATAAAATAATAAAATATATTTTTTTATTTCTTTTTTTAAGCACTTATTTATTGATTTAAACAAAACTTTATTTAATATTATTAACATAAGATGTTCACACACTATTTGACCTTGTTGTTTACTTCCTTAGAAATTTATTAAGATAAAATAAATAAATATTTGCCGAAAATAAAAGTTAACGCTTATTTTGTCAAATATACGCCTTTATTGACTTTGGCTTAAAAGAACTTTGTACAACATTGTAGAGCTGAAATACAAGAATTTGTTATAAAAACAATTTATTAATTTTTTTTTTTGTTAATTTATGTCAGAATTATTTTTCCTTTTAATTTTTAGTTTAACCATATTATTTTATTTAAATTAATAAACAAACAAAATAATATTAAAAATAGTCCATTTTATACTTTAATGTTATTAAAAAATCGGATGCAGTCATGAAATAAAAAGAAAAGAAAAGCAAATTGTTTTTTTTAAAGTTCGAATTAAAGAAATTCTTTCCATTTTGTTTGTGTTTAAATTGAAGTCAAACGCAGGTACTCCTTTACACAATTATTTATTTTTTTTTTTTTTTGGAAAATCATTTATTTGCGTTATAAAATGTATGATGTGGCTGGCTGTAGAATCTTAAAAAAAAAAATACTGGAAACTGAAAATTGTTTGTTTAAATGTTAAGAATTATTAAAAAAAACGTACACAAATTGTTTATTATTTATTACATGAAAATTTTTTTAAATATTAAAAAAGCAGAAATTTAAAATTTTGCACAAAAAGCTATTCTTTTTTTAAATGTATATATTTTTTAAAATTATTGAATATTTTCATTTCATTCAATTATTTTGTGCTGTTTGTTTTGAATTAAACACTGTATTAATTTCTATTAAAGAACTTTAGTTTTTATCTTTTAGTTAATCGATAATAAAATTTAATAAAATGAACCTTTTTGGTTCTTCGTACATATGTCTGCACATTGTTGATATTCGCCGTAATTTTTAAGAAAATCACTAAGAATTTTGCAGCTAATTTCAAATATTTCTTATTATGTTCACGCTTTCTCTCTCTCTCTTTTTTAAAAAAGGTATTCTACGAAAAAAAAAAATCTACAAAAAATCCAATAAAAATTATTTAATTGTCAGCATAAAAAATTATAGACTTGTGTGTTTGTTCGTGTGTGTATTTTTGGACCACTTTCATTTCATAATTGTTTTCAAGTTGATCAATTGTTTTCACCCATCATAAATAGTGACATTATCAAATATACAGAATTATTTTGATGCTTTTGTTGTAAATTTTCCCATCCTGGCTATACTGTACATAGGATTCCTCACCTATACATTATAACAGATTCACTCTGTATTATCCTAAACAATTTGATGCAGAATCTACTTTTGTTTTGTTATTGTAAGCAGCATTACTGTGAGATATCATGACTAGTTTTTGTGACATCCTAATCTCTTCTTCATTTTTGACGACTCCCTAGTTCTTTTAAAAATTGTTGCTTAATTTTATCGCAATAATTCGCCAAGCTTTTCTTGGCATTTAGTATGAGATTTGGTCGACTAAGCCTTCAACGCTCTATATTTTTGTTATAATTCGGTAGACCGGGCTGGACAGGGGCAGGTTAAACGTTAACATCGAAATCGCTTTTTAAAATAAGTTGTAGCGATTCTTGTTAATGAAATAAAAATTTCTCGCAAACCTTTAATCCGATTATTTACAGTTGTGTTCAAAAAAGTAGTAGTGTCAAGTAAAAATACACAAAGTTTCAGTTTGCATGTAAAAGTCTGGGTTTTATTCCATTCAAATTAAAGCAAAATTCCATTTTGCATTTAAACTCCTACGGCACATGTGCTGGGCATAAACTTAATTAGGTCTCAATATCGATTTAATAGGATTTGGCTAAACCCGTCTTAGCTTATGCTCCGTAAGTCGTTGTATATATGTGATGTCTGTGATAAAGTCATAATAAAAATGACTAAAAATTTGCAATAGACAATATTAAAAAATATTTAATACAGTGGCCGACATTCGTTTGAGCGCATACCTTAATTATGCAAACACTCTGTTTCAATATATTTTTGTCAACAAAAAAGTTCTTTTATTTAAGTTATTAAAAATCAAATACATAAATTCCATAAATTTTTCGAAAAAATTAAAGAAAAGTTAAAATAATGTCGGAAATTCGTTTGAGCGCAGCTCATTTAAAAGTAAAAAATTATATACAAAAATAACTTTAAGGTGTTTCTGCTAATCAATTAATATTTAGTATGTTCTCCGTTATTCTGAATGACAGAAAATATTCGATTTGGCATAGAGTCTACCAAATTTTGGATTGTTTTAATTCGAATTTCTGACCAACTTTCCTTAATTGTATATTTTAGTTAATTTACTGTATTAAACTGCCTTCCTCGCTCATACACTATTGCTGCGAGAATGCCCCATAAGTTTTCAATAGGATTGCAGTCGGGACTTTAAGCTGGCCATGGTAATAATTTTATATTTTTATCCGAAAATCAAGCCTTTGTTTGCTTTGAAGCATGGATGGAGGTGTTATCCTGCTGAAAAATTATGTTTTCATTTTCTTTTTCATCTAAATGTGTAATTAAAACGTCATCCAATTGATACAAAACAAATTGGAAGTTTATATTCGTAGGAGAAAGCACCCCATACCATAAGACTTCCACCACCGAAATTTCGCTTTGATCTAACCACTTCTGATTTACTTAAATCATGCCAGTAGCAGCTATAACAATCTGGACCATCCAAATTGAACTTTTTCTCGTCAGAAAATATAACTTTGCCATTGCTTTGTCCAAGCCATATGTATTTTGGCGAATTCTAGTCTCTTTTGTTTGTGAGCTTTTGTTTAACGTGGTTTGGACTTAAATTTTGTCCATCTTATTGATGGGGTAGACTTTAAATACCGAGAAATGGTTCGAATCATTACAGATAACTGCAAGACTTTCTTTATTTTGCTGCTGGAAAGTCGATTTTTAGTAGCTTCGTGCCGAATTCGTGCTTTGTCCTTCAAGGTCAGTTTTGAATTGCCTTTAGTTGGCGTCTTTACGCAATAAGTTTTTTCTTTTTTTTTAGAGAATTTCTTACAACACACTCAGAACGGTTTAATAACTTTCCGATTTTTCTGTTAGACTGTCCATCCTTTTTCATTGAATCGATGACATTTATCTCAGTGGCATTGAAACGCTTACCCGAGCCCATTTCTGTAAAAATATACTTGTTTAAAAAATGCTTATATAAATATATATTTTTTGCTCACTTTTTATCTAATCTTATCTTTAGAATATGTTTTTTTTAAGTATCACGTCCGAAATACTCTTTTAAGCAGTTGCGCTCAAACGATTGTCACATCTAATTTCCACTTGTTTTAAAGAGCACGTGTATTTTGTGAATAAAAAAACAATAACTCAAATAACTGTTCTTGATTCAGAGTGCTTACTTAGTGTTGTAATAGATAGAGTTGCCAGCAAAACTTACTTTGAAAAAAATCCCAAGGATAAACATAATAAAGAAAGAAAACTTTTATGCGGTCAAACGCATGTCGACCACTGTAGGAGAGGCTTATTTGGGCTCGTAACTACAAGTTATCAAGAGTTAAACTTAAGATTTCTTGTTAGATTTTAATAATAAAGATCGAATGGTCGCTTAATTTCATAAATTAAAGTGTACAAGAAAATAAATTAATTTACCACACAAAATGCTAACCTTAACTATTGGTTAAAAGACATTAGTCTTAAGAAAAACAAATTTCAATTCAATATTAAAAGGACTACAGGTACGTGATATGATTAGCGTCAAGGTCTTATCTAACGGTGGTCTTACCATTGAGCGTAAACACCTTCGCCCTAAAATGCATACACACCTAGATGCATATACGCTCTAGTTGCAATTTTCGAGCGCACGGTAGCAGGATCGTGGCCCCATTGCTTGCTGAAGAGTTTTGGAGACTATCCAACCCCTAGTCCTGTTGCTTGCGCAAACTAGGACTTTGCATGTAACTTTTTCTTCGGAACTTTCTTCAAAGCCCGATTAAGCCACAGGAACAATCACCCCTATTCTGCGTTTCGATTAAGTCTCCGCTTTCAGTTCCATTGCGATCGAAAATTGCTATTCTGAAGAAAAACGGAATCGAAAGAAAAAGAAGAAGACAACAATGTTTAAAAAACTAATAGCATCACTGTGGAATGTGGAAATGAAATAGCAAAATAAGCAACTTTATCATTTTCATAAACAAATGTAAATTTAAATACAAAAAGTTGTATGTAAACATAATTAAAAATAAGGATTTTTTTTTGGAGGAACTAGTGCATTGAAGACTCCTGCAACTTTCTCCTAGAACACTGCCACTTCTTCCTTTGATCGCTGGTGGTATCCACATGCAATGTCTGATTTAGATGCCATTAAATTTGCCAATTTTTCATACTGATGCGGTGTTGTTGTTTTTGACCTGTAACACATAAAAAACACATCATATTCGGGTACAAAAATTAACAATTTTAAACAAAAAAAAAAAAAAAAAATAATTTAATTAAATTATTTCAAATAATACTAAAAATAATTTTAAGTGTTTTTTTTATTGTTTCTGAACATTTTATCTCATTTTCTACTTGCATTTTTTTTTCAATTTCAAACTTTTTAACTAAAAAACACAGATAAAGAAAACCCCTCCGTTAACAAAAACGCAACTGAGAACAACGGAGCTCCGATCGTAATGCAGAATACATAGAATCGAAAGAAACTGAGCGTAATCGAAACTCAAGATACCAAAGCAGCCAGACGGAGAAAATTCCGATTTGAATCGAAACGCAGAATAGCCCCAAATGTTGCTCCCCGGGCAACTGGCACCAGCATATGTCTATAAGTTCGCTAGTCGGATTTCGAGAGTCCTATGTCTCTTTCAGTTTCGGCCTCCTGCTATCCCAGACGACAGGTGCCGTTGGGAAAGAGATTTATCAAGACTGCGTGTCACCCGGGGGAAACAAAAGAACTACAATAGTAATGCCCGTATAATATAAAAAATATTGTAAATGTGTAGCTGCGCTATTATGTATTAATCAGTTTCGGTTACCATATTGAAGCCAAGAAAACAGATCCTAAATAAAATAAACAAAAAGCACACGGACTTGTTCTTCATTATTTCCAGGTTTCGTATTGAAAATATTTCAATAGCGATATAAATGTAAGAATTGCTGTGCTGATTCGATTCAGAATATTAACATCATTGGCCAAGCCAATGGGGATAAACACGAATATGATTTTATTTCATAGATATATTCAGACGTCGATTTGCTTCATAACCGAGCTGGAATTTCGAATTCCTATATTTGTTTTTTTTTCATGATGTCGACACGACGACACGTTCGGCAAGAATATATATTTGTGATAGGTGGCTATCTTTGTTTAACTTAACAATTAGATAACTGTAATTGATGTCTGGTAACTATAAACAAGCAAAAACATACATACATACAAGCTCGGCACGATAAATAACCAAAAGAAGCGGAGGGAGTCAATTCGCTTTAAAAGAGCAATAAGAGTATTTATGTGATATCCAGCAGGGAAAACAAAAACATATTGGAATATTTAGTTAATTCGAAATAAAGTTCAAAAATGAAAATATTATTTAGAATTACCAGAAATTCCGTTGACAGAATTAAAATCAATTTACTTTCGATTAAGTTAGAAAATAGAACGATCGCAGTGAAGTAACAGTGATTTCATCAACAAAAAATTGTGAACTCATGTTTGAAAGCAAAAACTATTTTTTTGTTATACTTTATATATATATATATATTATTAACATTTTATATAATAATTAAATGATTAATTTTCGTTCAAACTGGTTAAACTTTAGGGAAAATTGACAACAATTAGTTAATTAAGGCCGGTTAAAAATTAAACTTTGAAAACTCTTCATTCTTTTATAATTGGGCACGAGAAGTGCATTAGAAATTAAATTCGAAAAATTTCAAAATTTCAATTTAAAACATAAAAAAGTTTAAAGAGAATAGATAAATAAAAAATGTCTACTTGAATAATGTTAAATAGTATACGAACTTACTTTCGACAATAAACGATTAAAATGATGAAAATTTGGTTTTAAAGCAACAATTTTGTAAATAGAACAGTGGAGAGTATTACTTATCTAAAATTGATGAATAACACTTACAGATAAAATTGGAAAACGAAATTAGCTTCATCAAGAAATACACACGCGTAAGCAAAATAAGCACACGAGCGTTCTAAGAGCAAGAGCAAACTGTGGGCGCAGCACATAATTGAAGCGAGGTCACAAAATTGTTTTATTATCTGTCAAATGATCAGAAGCAAAATAATAACGCAATTTCTCGAAAGTACGGTAACAGAATGCTTTATTCAAAATGGGAGAGAAATAAAAGTCGATCTCAAAATAAATTAGAATCTAATTCAACACTGCATCCAGAAACGGTTTTTGTTAAATTGTTTAAAAAGAAGCGTTAAGCCCCAAATCAACTTCATTATGTCTTTGTGATTTTGGTGCAGACCATAAAACTTAGTAAGGGCTATCGGAAATCACTGCTTTCTGTGTGTCAGCATAGATTATTAGGCAGTTTATAGATGAGCGTTTTTAATTTAATAACTTAATATATAAAATGTTATCAAAACAAAATGTACTCAAGACTTATTGAAGTACTTTCTTAAACCGTTTGAGAGTTTTAAAGGCTTTATTTTTATTAAAATGCTGAAATGTTTTTTTTTAAATATAAATAAAAAATCTTTTAAGCGTTTATATTCAAAACATATTTTTTTAAAACGAATTTTGTCTTCAATTTAGTATCTGCTGAAGAGATATATAAATAAATAAGAAATTTAAAGAATGTGAAATACGTTAAATTGAATTCCTTACATCCTCTTGTATACCTAAGTATTTTAAATGCAACTAAATCTTTATAATTTAACTTCGTTATTTTGTTTTTAGATTCTTTTTTTTTAATTGCATAATATTTAACTTGTAACTTTAATATTTCTTACTTAGTTGTTGTTGTTTTTATGTGCTGTAATATAAATAACTGAAAAACAAGTACTAAAACGAAACTAATTTATAAAAATATTTTAGAACACAATTAAAAATAAAAGAAAAATAATAAATTTTTTCTTGCTTTAATATTCAGTATAAACAAAAAAAATTAACAAAATAATTTAAAATTTATCTAAATTAATATTAATGAAATACTAAATTTTAAATAAATTATATTTTTATTAAAAATAAATATTGAAATAAATTTAAAAAATATATAAATATTAAAAATAAAAAGTTAAATAAAATACTTTTATAATAAACTTGTATTACACTTTTATTTAAAAACTAAAAAACAAAACTAATAAATAAATTTATAAGGCAAGAAAGCTTAAGTTTAAAACTATTACTAAAATATATATATATATATATATATATATATATATATATATATATATATATATATATATATATATATATATATATATATATATATATATATATATATATGTATATATATATGTATATATATATATAAAATCAATTGTAATGTAAAATCAATTAAAAAAAAAATATATATATATACATATATATAAAATATATTGAAAATATATTGAAAATATATTTAAAATATATGTAAAATATACTTAAAATATATATAATATATATTTAAAATATCTAATAAATATATTTAAAATATATAGTAAATATATTTAAAATATATAATAAATGTATTTAAAATATATAATTAATATATTTAAAATATATAATAAATATATTTAAAATATGTATTAAATATATTTAGAATATATATCAAATATATTTAAATATATTTAATGTATATATTAAATATATTTAAAATATATAAAAAATATATTTAAAATGTATATTAAATATATTTAAAATATATAATTAATATATTTAAAATATCTAATAAATATATTTAAAATATCTAATAAATATATTTAAAATATTTAAAAAATATGTTTAAAATGTATTTTAAATATATTTAAAATATATAATTAATATATTTAAAATATCTAATAAATATATTTAAAATATATAAAAAATATATTTAAAATGTATATTAAATATATTTAAAATATACAATTAATATATTTAAAATATCTAATAAATATATTAAAAATATATAAAAAATATATTTAAAATGTATATTAAATATATTTAAAATATATAATAAATGTATTTAAAATATATAATTAATATATTTAAAATATATAATAAATATATTTAAAATATGTATTAAATATATTTAGAATATATATCAAATATATTTAAATATATTTAATGAATATATTAAATGTATTTAAAATATATAAAAAATATGTTTAAAAAGTATATTAAATATATTTAAAATATATAATTAATATATATAAAATATCTAATAAATATATTTAAAATATATAAAATATATATTTCAAATGTATATTAAATATATTTAAAATGTATATTAAATATATTTAAAATATATAAAAAATATATTTAAAATGTATATTAAATATATTTAAAATATATAATTAATATATTTAAAATATATAATAAATATATTTAAAATATGTATTAAATATATTTAGAATATATATCAAATATATTTAAATATATTTAATGTATATATTAAATACATTTAAATTATAAAATATATTACAAAAGTATGTGAAATATATTTAAAATATATATAAAATATATTTAAAATATATATAAAATATATTTAAAATATATATAAAATATATTTAAAATATATATAAAACATATTTAAAATATATTCAAAATATATATTAAATATTTTTAATATATATATAATATAAATAATAGCTAAAATAATTTTATATAAAAACTTTCTTTATATATTAACAAAAAAAATAAATAAAAAATATAAAATAAATTAATAACAATTAAATTTAAATCAAATACAAAATTATTTTTAAATGTCCCTATAACAGATATTAATGAAATTAATAGTCATGTAGATATGTATGTGTAACAATCAAAAGAAAACAAAAAAATTAAAAATGCAAAATTCTAAATATATATATTTAACAAACAAAAAAAAAAAATAAAACAATTAATTTTTTTTAAATAAAAGAAAAATATATATTAATAAAAATTTTTGCTAGATTCTCTTAAACTAATGCTTATACTCCCTAATAATCCTAAAATTATAATTATTATATTAAATTAAAAAAAAAAAACTAAAAGCTATAAAAAACATATATAAATATTTAAAAAATAATCTTATTTTAATGAATAACTGAATATGTTTTGTTTTTACATTTTTTCTTTTACATTTAGTTTATTATTTACGCCTATTTTGAATTTGTTACACTTAATGAAATGTATTTCTTTTGCTTAGTTGGTTGCTTTTATTTTTAAAAATTAATTTAAATTAATATAAATATTCTTTTTGTTGTTTTTGTGTTAATTTTGTATGGGCACTTCCATATGGCTCTACACAAAACAGAACCGTATAATGGTCTGGCCAAAAAAAAAACTGAGATTATTATTAATTTTTTTTTTTAAACGTATGAAAAGTAATGTTTTATTTTTTATTATTATCGATTAATTACACTACACTACACATACTTTTCGTTGGTAGGTGTTCAAAACAAAATTTCCCAGGTAGCCAAGTTATAAAAAGGTTGAAGCGAAAACAGCGTTTTTTTTAATAAATTTCTTAACCTGCATTAACTGTGCCAGATTGCTTTAATCATTAATATTTTAAGATATTTTCATAATATATTTATTATTCAAAAATTGAAATTTTTTTTCTGTGGGGAAAGCGCAACCTTGTGGCCATTCTCCTACTCATCAGTCGATTTTTACTAATATATTGTCTAGAAAACTCCAGGTCGTTTCACTCAAGCCAAATTTATTAAACAAGAATTATATTCAAAGACAACAAAAACTCACAAAGCCCTTTTAGAAAAACACAGTAACCATTAATTATTAATTTAATTTTTCTAAACAAGGGTTTCCCTTGATGCATAAATAAAACGAAAGAAAAAATTGAAATTTTAAAAAATAATAAAAACAACAACACATATTATATACGAGGTATGATCAATAAAATAACCGTTATTTTTAATTTTTTCAAAAAGTATTTATTCATTCATCAATAACTATCTTGTCCACTTCAAAGTAATCTGCCTCAGATACAATACACTTATGCCAGCGCTTTTTCCAATCCTCGAAACACTTCTGTAACGCGCCTTTTGGTATCGCCAACAGTTCCTCTTTCGATTTTACTTTTATCTCCTCAATCGTAGCAAAACGCTTTCTTTTCATTGGTGCCTTCAGTTTTGGGAAGAGGAAAAAGACAGCGAGGGGTGAATACGGTGGTTGAGGCAGCATTAGTGTTTTGTTTTTGGCCAAAAACCCACGCACAAGCATCGATGGGTGACCTGGTGCGTTGTTATGGTGCAAAATCCATGATTGGTTTTTCCACAATTTTGTGCGTTTCTGACAAATTGCTTCGCCTAAACGGCGCATAACTACAAGTTAGGATTCCTTATTGATCGTACGACCTTGTGGCAATTCATGATGCACCACGCCATTGCAATCGAGAAACACAGTGAGCAAAACCTTCATATTTGACTGAAATTTATGTGCTTTTTTCGGTCTTGGCTCTTCTGGACGCTTCCCTTGGGATGATTGGGCTTTGGTTTCAATGTCACAGCCATACACCCATGATTCGTCAAAAGTTATGTGACCTCTATAAGCAAATCTGGATCGTCCAGGCGATGAAAGACAACATCGCTTAAAATTTAGCAATTTTCTTCGCTGCCGCACGTTTCATGCCTAAAACATCTGTAAAAATTGCTTGACATGAGCTGAAGGATATGCAAACATCATCAGCAACCTCTCTAATAGTGTTTCGGCGATTATCAAAAATCATTTTCTTCACTGCTTCAATGTTTTCATAGGTTGTTGGCGTGCTCGGGCGACCAGGACGAGCATCGTCATTGACATCTTCTCGGCCTTCCTTAAACCGCATATACCACATTTGAACTCGCCAAAAGCCACAGTCGACATTTCAAATGTCCTTGCACAGTTAATTTCATTTTTTACACAAAACTTAGTACAGTCTCTTTGATCCATTTTTGCGAATAGTAAAAAATCGAAGAGCAACACCAAAACACGATTAACTTTTTCATCTGTCAAAAACAAACTAACTATCCAAAATAGCGGATATCGTCAACATATATAACAGAGATGTTGGTACCAAAATAACAGAAAAAAAAGATGTGAAAAGCGAACGTACGTAACTCAACGGTTATTTTTTGATCATACCTCGTATACTATTTATATAGTAAAAAATTTTCAATATCAATATTAATCAATTCAATACAATCATAGTATATTAATCATAATATACTATGATTGTATTCTAAATAATTTACAATACATAATTAATTGAATCATCAAGCTAAGGATAAGCTTCAGTATATATAAGCAGTATGGCAGCTGCTCTACCACTTACAACACCTGCTCTGTTAATAAACCGAATTTGTTCTGTATGCGTACTGCGATTCTCAAGCCAATCAACCGCAATTGGATGTGCTCTTGACGAAAATCGAGTTAAAAGCAAAAACCTACTAATAACGGGAATAAGTTCCCTTATTTAATTAGCGCATTCACCATTGTAGTAACGATAAAACAGTGAAATACATCTTACATTCCGCGAATGCTCTAGAGAATCAATAGTCAAATGTCCCCAATGAGCCTCTTGGCCTGTGATAAAAATAAGAAATCGAATAGGAGAAAGAACGGAGCCTTGCGGTACCCCTGAATTCTCGTTGATGAAATCCCATGTATAATAATTCGTATAGTGCGATCCCCGAGAAGACTCGACATAAACCTGGGGAAATTATCACCGACACCAAAAGCAACAAGTTTTGACATAAGTGCATCATGCCATACTCTATCAAACGCCTTCGAAATAGTTAGAGCCACCACCTTCCTCTCTCCGAAATGATGTATGGAGTTGCACTATTGTTAAGACAGGAAAGCCAGTAAGAAACCATACTATCGGTCGCTAAGTAAGCTTACCAGATGAAAATGTATCATATTTTCCATCACTTTAGAAAGTGCAGAAAAATTGCAATTGGACGTTAAAATTTACGGCTGTTAGGCTCACCCTTTTTGGGGATTTAAGGTTACATGAGCACCCTTTCAACACTTTGGAAATTCACTGGCATGATACAACGTGGTGAAAAGAGCTGCTAAAGGACGTGCTAGCATCGAAGAGCACTGTTTCAAGACCAGTTCCGAAATCCCATCCGGCTTAGGAGAATAGCTGGTGTTAAGATCTGCTAAAACCTTTGTAACCGCTCGAACTCGAAAAAATATCTTGGGCATAGTAACGCCCCCCGGGGGCACATTTATGATCTTTATAGTACGTAACAGCTATCTAGATCTGTGCAACTGGGGGAAAAAGGGATCCCAGTCCCCTGAAGACAGGCAGGCAGTCAACTGGAAGCTCCACTTATTTCCACGGGGATCAGTGAGCCGCAGAGTTCATTATTTGTCTTTTTAAACATTTAATAGTTCTCTGACTGATCATTGAGGTTGGCCTCTATATGGGAGTAACGTGGTGGTTGTGGTTTCGTGGTCCCATAACAGTATAATGGTTATTATGGTTACCAGAATCATCTCACTGATAATGATACGCAAAGTGAATGATCCAGTCGAGTGAGCATGCTAGACATGTGTTCTGGACAGGAGTTGAAAGTCTCCAACTCTTTAGCAAGGTGTAATGGCTTGCAGCCCTGCCCTGGAATCATTAAACTTGCAACTAGGTGGTTCTATTGCTTAGAATTATGTCTTCGGTTTCCTAGGACGCCTGTATGACATTCCAAATTATACAGTTGTGGTTTGTCCACCATCTGATTAAGGCTACATAGCCAGGTGCGGATGTAAAACTAATCACACTCTGTCGAACTCGGGCGGTAGTTGATTGCTCTCCGCTAAGTAAGAACTATTTCCAAATATATCTGCCAAAAGGTTAGCTTTATCAATCGGGTCAGTGAATATTTGGCCATTCGTTAGACGAGTACAAGTTGAAGAACTTGAATTATCCTTTACTCTTTTAACAAATGACCAGAGGCTCTTTCTAACCCGAGGAGTAGCAAGAACTTTGGCGCAAAGGCTATTATTGTACAGATTTTTCTCGCACCCGAAAATCTCGCCCTTTTACGTAGCGAATCAGTGTCTGCGCTTTTGTTTCTATACCAGATACTGAATGCTTCCTCTCTCGATCTGACTGCATTTTTACACGTCACTGCCTTTTTTTCTGTAGAATTTCAAAGGATTTTAGAATGTGTGTCTTTCTTTTTCCAAAAAAAAAAGAACGAAAAAAATAAATAAAAAAACCATTTCTGAAAAGCAGTAGTGTGGACTATTCTGAATACTCTTATTTTGTTTTTAATCAGGCCTTGCTATGCGTTATTGGCTTTAAGACATGGCTATGACAAACGTGAAGTATATATTTTTAGGTATCGAACAGCCTTTTGTTTTTATTTAAAACGTCATGTGGTTAGAGGTATTACTGTGAAGGAATATATTGTGTTGACTCAGCTATTCCTTTTTAGTTGGAGTAGATCATTTTATCTAATTTGTTTATGTTTCCTTAGATAAAAAGGAGATTTCTTACTATTGCTTTCCTTTCGTATGCTATTTTATGGTGGTGCGGTGTCACTTCTCCCATGTCTCTCGAAAAGTTTTTTAATATTTTAGTGCATGGCGGAATGGGAAAAAAGTTTAGGATGAACTCGTTAATAGCAAGTGTTACGGGAATCCCTATTCTATACCGTCTCCTATGAGCCTCTTGGCTCTTTCCCGTACGCGGTCGAGCAACTGCAAAATAGACTTTGGGGCGCCGGCCCTTACATGAGAGTTGTATTCCATATAGGTGGTATAAAAAGCACGAAGATCGGATGTAATGAAGTATCTCTTACACCGTTTTTTTTCTGGCCTGTTGTTGTTATTTTGTGTTCATAAGATTCTTACAAACTTATGAATTTATAAATAGACACAATAGGTCTGTTATGTGAATACCTATTCTATAGAGCCAATTTATTTAGTGTCTTCTAATTTTTAGTGTCCATAATTTTTCGTTTTGAGTGATAAAGAATTGGGGAAATATGGAATTCTCTTAGAAAGTCAAGAAAATGCGCTCAACATCACATCGTTTGGTTCGGTCTTTGAGATATTTTGAATTTTGTCAAATCAACTGTATTCGATTTGCCACAATTCAAAGTGCCAATGCCAAAAGCAATGAAAACTTTAAAAATAATTTCTTCTCGGCCTTTCATACGAATAAAACTTGCAAACTTTTTTGTTTTTTTTTTTTGTTTGTGTTTCACTAGATTTAAGATAAATTCAGAGTTTAAATTTTTTGTATTTCATAATACTTTAGTTCGTGCGATTTCTTTAAAATATCAGCTATAAGCTTTCACTGATTTACTCGGGGATCTCTTTCTGATAGAGAGTTAGCACCAAAAGCTTTTAAAAATCTCTTCGTTTTTTTAAATCCTTTACTGTGAAAATAATTGTTAACTTTAAATCGAAAAATCTTAAATTTTATGTTCAATTATTGCCGCATTTTTATTTTATAAAATAAAACATATTCAGTTTTATTAATTTTCAGAAGAAAATGTAAATATCTAAATAATATTTAAGTAAGAAAATAATGCTAAACAAAATTAAAAAAAAGATTTATATGTATGTTTATGTCTAAGATATAGTTAGTAATTTAATTTAAATATTAAATAAAAAAAAAACAAAAAAAAAATTTATTAATTAAAAACTAAAAACACAAAAAATTAAAATATAATAGAAACCTACCATTGCTAAATACATAAATAAAATGCATTAATTAAAAATAAATAAATAAATAAATAAATAAATAAATAAAAATGAAAAACTATATTGAATAAAACTATTGAACAATTGTTATTGAATAATTGTATTTTAACACTAAAACTACCATGACGTGGCGGGCCAAATCAGAATTTCTTGAAAGTAACATTAACACATCGCCATTTTACCTTTACGACTTTTGCTAAGGAACGCCTCGAATGTATTTTTCCTGAATTACTCTTCTCTTGTTAATGACCTAATTTTAGAAACCATTCATTTTAAAATAGAGCCGTTGCGTTATTACACAGTATTACAAGAATCAAATACATACAGCTGCGATCAATAAAATAGCACCACGCACAAATTTCTACTGACTCCGTTTACATCTTGTTCTATTATCTTTGGTTTTGAGGCAACATCACATTAACACAACATCAATACTAATTTGGTATTCCCGAATAGTCTTATGACGACGTCGCCAGTTTATCGATCATTTTGATAAAATATAACACACATATCTAATATTTGAGTAAGCTGATTTAATTGTGTACTATTTTTGATAAAATTGTTGTGAAGAAAATTAAGAGTCCGTCATCTAACGTTTTTTTCTTCAACTAGTGCTTATTTCGTGAATGGTAACATTTAGCTCATGTTTGATTTGACAAATAATTAGTTTTATCCTTCCGCTGAATGAGTTTGGTTGTGTATACGCTGGAAAATATTACGACATTACTTTGAAAATCATGGTAACGTACGGAGAGGCACTGTCAGCTCCGTATGTTCCTTATCTTGGGAAAAAAGTGAAAGAAACTGGCATCCTCATCGATAAACCAAAGCGTGAAAAGGCAAAAATATTGCTGCTGTGGCAGAAAGTGTGCGTGAAGCGCACCGTCGCTCTCAACAATTACACATTTCAGTGACATCATTGAGACGAATTTTGCATAAAGACCTTAGTATGACACAGTACAAAGTTCAATTGGTTCAGGAGTTGAAGCCAAGTGACCATCCAATGCGTTTTTGCTTCGCTAAGCGGGGCCTGCGATCGACTTACAGAAGATGCCGATTTTGCAAAAAAAAAAACATCTTTTCAAATGAAGCCCATTTTGATCTTGGCGGGTATGTAAACAAGCAAAATTGTCGCATTTGGGGCACAGAAAACCCTCACGCATACATTGAAAAGCCGACGCACCCAAAGCGAGTCACTGTTTGGTGCGGATTTTGGTCCAAAGGCATAATCGGGCAATTTTTCTTCGAAAATGAAAAAGGAGTGGTCGTTACAGTCAATGGGGGTCGTTATCGGGCCATTTTAAAAGAATTTTTGTTCACAAAAATTGAAAAATTGAAAAGGAGGATACTGGCAACATTTGGTTTCAACAGGACGGCGCTACGTGTCACACAGCCGCAGAAGATCGCATTATCAGCCGCAGAGCTGATGTCGTTTGGCCACCGTTGGACTATTATTTGTGGGGTGCCGTCAAAGATAAGTCTTACGCCAACAAGCCATAGACAATTGACGCTTTAAAGGACATTATTTGTGAAGCCTGTGGTGAAATACAGCTGCCCGCAATCGATAATGTGCCTAAAAATTGGACCGATCGTGTAGCCTACTGCATGACCAGCCGAGGCAATTATTTGAATGAAATTATTTTCCATTATTAACCGGGAGGATTGTACTTTCAAATAAAAAAAGAAATTTGAGAAAATATTCAATAGTTTTGTTTACAGCATTTAAAACAAATAAAAAAGTTATTTGGCGGACCCTTTATAAACTGTGTGAAAAAAAAAAATAAAATCGGTATTAAATTGAACCTAAAATAAATTAAAAATCAAAATGTTAACAGCTTCTTCCAAGGGGCTCACAACATGATGTGATAAGGTTTACATCTGCACCGGCAGTGAGCCATAATCAGATGGTGGCCATTACCACTGTGAATGAAAAGCAACGCTCTGGAAGGCCTTCGAATCCATGGATCCTCCGGTCACTCAAGGTAGCAGTTTCAGAAGCTCGAAGTAGGTCACAGCCTTTACTCCTTGCTAAAGAGTTGGAGACTATCCAACTCCTGGTCCAGAACGCATGAAGCTTAATATAATTAAGAACACGACGGTATTCATAATCACTGGACCTGAACCATTCATTGTGTCCATTTTGAATGATCCGACCCACAAACTCTCACGAGGGCCTCAAAAGCACAACCACCACGACACTCCCATATAGGGGCCAACCTCAATAATCAGCCAGAGAACAGCTAAATGTCTAAAGAGACAAGTAGTGAACTCTGGGGCCTACTGATTCCCGTGAAAATATGTGGATTGTCCAGATGGCTCCTACTAGCCTTTAAGGGGCCTGCGCTCCCTTTTATCCCGCAAGACACTAGTCTAGATGGAATAGTAGGTTCCAAAAAGACTATCATGTGCCCCCGGGGGGAGGGGCTCAGTACAAGTTGATTAAATATGGCGCCTCTGGTAGTTTTGCATTCCATTTTGTTTTTTACCATCTTTTTTTTTATTTTAAATTTTAATTCGCGCCAATACTAAAAAAAGAATTTTGTCAAACATGTTTTTGTAGAGAACTACATACCATACCTTTTGCCATCCATCACTTTGGTGGGCCAAGGGCCGTTAGAGCAGCCGCAACACTTTCCAATTGTTCCTTAAAATTAGTAGGATAGCTGTCTCTTCAAAATTCACTGGCAGATGATGGATTTTTTTTCCAATTCTTCCACAAAGTTTTCAAATTGGTTGGCGTTGGTAATTTTAATTTTTGCCATTTTCTATGACAATGATGACAAGATGACAAAATCAACGGCAATTTAAGGCAACATCAACGTCAAATTTTCTTACAGAATACTAAACATAAATGGCAATATTGCCATGGCTTCAATACTTTGTCGCGTGCTCTTTGTTTGCTGTCAGCGCGGCGCAACGCCATCTTTCAACTTTGATGTAATTCCAAATTTTCTGCGTAGCCTTCTAGAGTCCTTCAACATTCGTTGGTTTTATTCTAGATACACCCTTCTTTAGGTTCGTCCACAGATTTTCCATAGGGTTCAAATCTGGGGACTTTGTATAACATTGATATTGCTATCGTTGAACCGATTTTTTTTACCATTTTATGGTATGTTTGGGGTCATTGTTTTGCTGGAAGACCAGCAGCATTTCGTACAAAGCATATGGCGACATAATTTTATTAAGGATTTTCACATAAATCGATGAATTCATTCATTGATTCATCGAGCCAATATACAGGACCCACACCTTGATGCGAGAAGCAACCCCATACCACAATACTATGACCTCCTTGTTTGATAGTTTTTACTGTAAATTGTGGCTTGTATTTGCTGTTAAATGACCTACGGCTAAACAAAACATCTGGATCTCTTTCCACCAAAAACAACAATTTTGAATTCATTAGTCCATAGCACATTTCTCCACGTTTTCTTTGACCAATTTAGATGTGCTTTAGCAAAAGATATCCGTTTAGCAATATGCTTAGAGGAAAGAAGCGGCACTTTTCGAGGACTACGTGATAAGATTTACATCTGCGCCTTTATCAGATAGTGGTCGAACCACTATGCCTAAATAGGAACGTCATGCTCGTCATAGGAAGCCGAAGACTAATTCTAGCAACAGGTTTTTCCTAGTTGCAACTTTAATGATTCCAGAGCAGGGCTGCAAATCATCGTTCCTTGCTGAAGAGTTGAAGACACGATTTTATAAAAAGTATATTAAAAACAATTTTTATTCACCCTTATTCTGTTTGGCGACGGCAATATCGTCGTCGATTTTTTTTTAAAGAGAAGTAGTTCTTCAGGCAACAATGCCTATTTAGTCAAGTGCCGTGCTACATTCCTTAGGAAAGAGATAGAAAAGAGATGCGACAGGTAGTGAAAGTAGAAGGATAGTTACGAAAATTAACTGTCATATAAGACTGGACCTACCAGAAGTAGGAAATTAGGTTATGGGGAGGAGAAAGAGGGAGTAGTGTTATTATTGATTCTGTAGAGCATCGACGCAGTGTAGGTTGTATTCCACTGTTTTATCGTTACTACAATGATAAGTGCTGGAATGAAATTAAGAAACATGTTCCCGAAGCTCGCACGTTTTTGCGTTCGACTCGATTTTTGTTGAGAGCGCATTCATTTGTGCTCGATTGGCCAGTGTGCTGCACTATGCTTTATAGGGAAAATTTGCTTTTTAGCAAAACAGTTCGCATGTGAAATAAACTCCCTCTAGAGGTCTTTCCTGACACTTTCAATATAGGAAAATTTAAATCGAATGTCTACAAACACTACTTCCTCTTTTCTCCTTCCCATAACGTAATTTCGTAGTACAAATCATTGCATGAGTAGAGGTCATCCCCTGAGTAGTGGTCCGAACTAAAAGTAAAGAAACAATCCCTTCTAAAACCATAGCGAGCAGGAATCAATGTAGACGATACTTGATGGGAAAGCTGATTAGTAACAATTTTCTCAAAAAGTTTAGGTATAGCGATAAGTTTAGCAATACCTCTGTAGTTGGCAACATTATGCCTACAATCAGATTTTTTTTTTAACTCTCAATAATTATTTATTGTATCTTCACGAAAAGAACTAACAATAAGTATTAAAATCTGAAATTCTTAAAAAAAGTTACATTAGTCCTGACCATGTCAGGCCTAACCTTTTGGGTAAAAAAGAAAATTGTCTAAATCACAATGTATGTTTGAATTTCTGATGTACCATGGGGCGGAAGTTATAAACCGTAAAATTTTATTCTGCATACGTTGGATTTGGGCAGTGCCCCAAAGTTGGATTCCGTAAGACCATATCGGTTTTAAAATAGTCTTGTCAATTAGAAGCTTACAATCTGGGCTAAGTTTTGAGTTCCTGCCAATGAGCCAATGTAGTTGTGTTAGCTTAAGTTTCATTTGTGTTAGCTTTGAGTTAATGTGATGTTTCCATGTAAGGCGACGGTCAAGATGTATACCAAGATATCTTACATAAGTATGGTGAGGAACAATGTAATTATTGATTCGAATGGGTGAACAATTATCTCTTCGCAGGGTGAAGGTCACATGAATGCACTTTTGAACGTTCACTTTAATTCTCTATAATTTTAACCACAACTCCAACTCAGTTATATGTTGCTGAAGATTTATGGATGCTTGATGGGAGTTTTATTGCGAACTTAGAAACGCTGTATCATCAGCAAACGTAGAAGTGTGGACAGTTGCACTTATAGGCATATCGCAAGTATATATCAAGTATAAAACTGGTCCAAGAATGCTACCTTGTGGTACGCCTGAGGAAATTGGTTTGGATACACTAACGAAGTCTCCTTCAACAACAGAAAATTTTCGCCCAATTATGTAGCTTTTTAATAGGTTGCTTATATTACAAAGCAAGTGAGCGGTCAGTTTCAGAAATAGACCTTCATGCCAAACTTTGTCATAAGCCTGAGAAACATCAATAAAAATAGCTGAACAATACTTCTTCTCTTCAAAAGTCCTTCTTATCACCTGAACAAATCTATGGGTTTGTTCAATTGTGCTATGTCTACTTCTAAAACTAAATTGATGGTTTGGGATACACCCACTATCCCTTAGCATTGGAGACGATTTATGCATAAGCAACTTTTCGAAGACCTTTGAAATAGTTGGTAATAGACTTATGGGCCTATATGACTCGGTTTTGGTTAGGTCTTTACCCGGTTGTGGAATCCATTTAACTTTAGAAATCTTCCAGTGGTCAGGATAGTATTCAAGCCGTAAAATGGCATTAAAAATTAATAGCATGATTCTGACTGCAATACTGGGAAGCTCCTTCAACATTTTGTTACTTATGCCGTCCATATCAGGAGATTTTTTCGGGTTTATCTCAGAAATTAATTTTTGAACCTCACGCAACCTAAACTTTAAGGGTCGAGGGGGTAATCCAACTACGCTCGGCAAATTAACATCGTCAGTACATTTGTGTGGGGTGAATACATCTTTCAAGTATTCGGCAAACAAGTCGCCTTTTTCAGCGTCCCTTCTTGCCCAATCTCCACTGATATTACGTAGAGGTGGCTTGTACTCAACGGGTCTTTTAAGGTTTTTTGTAGCACGCTATAAAGAATAATTGGAGTTTGGTGTAGCATCGAGGCCCTCCAAATATTTCTCAAAAGATGCAGTTTTTTCAAATGCTAGTAAGTCTCTAAGCCGCTTTGTGCATTCTCTAAGTCTCTGCCTCTGCAGGGGCGATCTGTGTTGTTGCCAATCTCTCCTAGCTCTTCGTTTTTCCGCTACGAGACGTTCCATGTCTGAAGTATAGATGTGACCTAAAGTAGTCTGCGGATGTTTAGTTGTTGCAAGCTGTGCTGCTTGTTTAACATTTTCACTAAAAGTTGCAAGGCTATACTCCACGTCCTCCGGTGTTTCTAGCAAAATATTCTCCGAACAATGGCTGCTGAGATATTTTTTTAAAACTCAACCAGTTGATGCGACTGATCATATTTGTATCAGGAAAAAACAAATGTCTTCTAATCGGGCTGCAAATAGTTGGAGAATGATCCGAAGATAAATCCATGGAAGATTCTACTGTGACTAAATTTCTTGAAATATTTTTTGTGACAGCAAAATCTATTACATCCGGAATTTTTTGTCTGTCAGTAAGCCAGTATGTAGGCTGACCACTCGAAGCAACATCTAAATCATTACTGCTAATAGAGTTGTACAATGCTCGGCCCCTAGGTGTAATTAAGCGCGAACCCCAGTAATTGTGTTTCGTATTGTAATCGCCAGCTGCCAGAAAACATCCAGATTTAAATAATGAAATAATACAAGAATTCTTCCATATTTTGTACTTTATAGTTGTTTTATCTTAGTTCATGGAATTTAAATGATCATGTTGTTATTGTTTTGTTTGGAATTTTTTTAATTGGTAAATAGACACAATAGGTCATTTCACTTTACTTTTGGCTTACTGATAATTAGCTTTTTATAACTTAAGCTTAACTTAAACATATTTAATTGATTATTTTGTTTTTTAGGCTGCACTTCTATGCCATAACCAACCATAACTTAAGGTGATTTGTTTTTAACATCTAACTGCCATAACTTTTTTCTGCTTCTATTTTGTGTATGGGCGCGTGTATGTGTGTGTATGTGTGTGTGTGTGTTAATATTTTAGCAATTCAGGGGCTTGTTTTTTCCATCACAATTTTGACATAAATACATTAGTTTATAGGTTCACATAAATGAAAGCCATTGTCTGCAGTTGTGTTGCATGCAACTTATATTTTACTTCACATTACTTTACTTTTATTGCAAACGATTAATCTTTTATGAACTGTATGTTTATATGTATGCATGCACATAAATACATAAAGGACTTTTGTTTGGAATCCATAGCATTGCAGGAGTACCATTTCCATTGTAATGCGACTATACTTGCAGTTGTTGTTTTTGTTTTTGTCTTTGTTTTTATTTTTATTTTACATTTATTTATCGAAATGCAGACTTTTGTTTTACACGCAAAACTTAAATGTTGAATTTGTTTGTAATTTAAAAAGTTAAAGATGATTTATGAATGGGACATAAATCATCAGAGCATTATAGTCAATTTATTTCTATTTTTATATTTTATGTAAAAACATAAATGTCTAAAAATATTGTTACGTCTATTCCTTTAATAAACGTTTAGTTTATTGAGTTCTTTTATTGCAAAATAATTACACACGACTTTTAAAGTTGTAAATTAAATTACACGATTTAAAGAGACGATTCTTACTTCCTCGTGTTTGTACACAAAATTCATTTTAACAGATAAAAGTTGCTGTATCAACAGTTGGGTCTTCACTTGATCACACGCACCATTAACTATTTGACTCATCAGTGAGAGAGCTTTCATATAGTGCTTTGAGGGCTTCTATAATTAAATATAAAAAAGCTTTAATTCTTAACATTTGGAAAGTTCTACAATCGCAGTTACTACACAAGCTATCGTTATAATGATTGAGGCAATTCACATTACATTTCAGGCAACAATGTCTATTTAGTTAAGTACCGTGCTACATTCTTTAGGAAAGGGATAGAGAAGAGATGAAACAGGTGGTGGAAGTAGAAGAATAGTTACGGAAATTAACTGCCGTATAAAGATAGCACAGCGGCCAGTGACTATGCCTTCATCGCTGAGCAGGCCCACCGACAGTCAATTTTTATTTTTGTAGTGAAAAAACCAAGATCTTCGTTGGGAATCGAACCCACAACGCCCATACTGACAAGCTAGTACACTACCTACTAGCCTACAAGGACACAATATTAATATTTGTTCCGCACAACTTTTGCCCTCTCCGAAACACACGAGACTAATTAATCTAGCACAAAATACGTGTGTATATGTATACACAGCTTTGTGTACGTTAGTATTTTTTTATTTATTTCACGCTTGTTTTTCGTTCGTTATACACATAAATTACGGAACATACTTAGGGGAAATATGGCATGAGTAAGTGATGATGAATATGCAATAATTTTAGCAGGACTTTCTAGTGCCTGTAACTTTGAAGCTGCAGCATTACTTCTAGAAGCTGAGAAGGCAAAGAAAAGCAGATCTTGCTGGGTCAAGGCACGGAGAGCGTCTCGTGACTCTGGTGCAAATATTCCGTTCCTCTTCAAGGAATACAACTTGTTTTTTGATGAAGAAGCATATACTTCATTTATTCATTCATTTTTGCGGATGGACGAGAGGTGTTTTTCATTATTATGATACACCTATGCGAAAATGTATTCCGGCTGAGAAAAAATTGGCTGCCACTTTAAGGTTCTTAGCGACAGTGGAAACTTCTAAAGAAATTGCCATATTTAAGCTCAGCTGTTATAGAAGTATGTAGTGCAATTCACACAAACATGAAAATTGAATCTTTAAAGGTACATGCATATGAATTTATGTCGTCACACAAAATTGAAAAGGCCGTTCTGTTACTGAAATAACCGAAAGAACTGTTACTGGTTACTGATATCTACGCGACGATAGACAACTAAAGACTAAAAATCGCTCTGCAAAAAGAAACACACAAAACCTGCTTTTTTATAAATGCGTGTGTATTAGTTTTGTTCTGCTGATGCGGGGTTGAAGCTGGTTGAAAAATTGTGTGAACCAAAAATTACTATCTTCACCGAAAATGCCTACAAGCTGTCATGTTAGGTCAGCACAACTAATCTAGTGTGAATTGCCTCATTCAGTGTAAGTGTTTTGTTTAGTTGTGTGGTTTCATTTTTGATTGTTAATCTTAGGGCGTGGAATTTAAATGTATCAACAAGAAGTTTGTTTTTTAATTGTAGCAACACCAATACCATGAAAATTTTGACATTTAGTTTTTTGACGTATTCGTAGTAGATGCATTGGCAATTGTTACAATGAATTCAAAATCGCACGAAAATCGCCTTCAAATATTTAAAATCCACTATGAAAATGGTGGTTACATTTTTTAAGATTCGTGATGTTTTCGGACAACATAATCGTCCTTCTAAAACCGCTATTAAAAATTTGGTCGTTAAATTACAGTCGACAAGCTAAATACTAATTATGCGAACACCAATGCGTGTTCGGCCGGGTCGTTTAACTGAAAATATCGTTTCCGTGCACCACAGTGTTGAAACAGATCAAAATTTTTTAATTACTCGACATTTTTAATAATCGGAGTTACCCAAAATCATCACATTGTGAATTTTGCGTAAGGATTAGACTTTGAAGCCTTAGAAGGTTCAACTGGTGCAGGAATTAAACCCGATCAACCATTCACATTGCCGTAGATTCGCTCAATCATAAATCAATTTTTCAGACGAAGCCCATTTTAACTTATCAGGGTATGTCAACAAGCAAAATTCTCGCATTTGGACTTCTGAAAATTCTAGAATGATTATAGAGAAGCCTTTGCATGCTCAACGTGTCACTGTATGGCGCGCTATGTGGCCTGGAGGTGGGATTAGGCTATTTTTTCTTCGAAGATCACGCTGGAAATATGGTAACGGTCAGTGGATGACACTTTAGTGAGATGCCAACAACTCAATTGTGGCCTATTATTGGCAACGTGGATATCACCGACAAATGGTTTCAACAGGATGGTGTCGCATGTCACACAGTCAATGAAACAAATCAATTAATGCAAAACAAATTTCCTAATCGCATAATTTCACGTGTTATGTTAAGGACAGAGTCTATATATAAATCGATTTCAGCCTTAAAACTCAAAATCTATGATGTAATCAACGAAATAGGACCGTCATTTTGCGAAAAAGTGATTAAAAACTTCGATGAAAGAATCCACATCTGTCAGCGTTTGCCAGATATCATTTTTCATTCATAATTGCCGAACTTTTCTTTTCGTAATACAATAAAAATTTTATCAAAATTTGTTGTTTTGGAAAACAAACTTCTTGTTGAAGGATCCTTTATTATGATAGCTAATTAATTGACCTAAGGAATCTGTGGGTCATTTTGGAGGTTGGTCTTGTGGTGATGTGTTTAAATGGTATCTCTGCTATTCCTACGTTGGTGGACATTCTCTATCTGAAAATCGTGCAACGTAGAAACAAAATACGACCAAAGTAGCTTGAAGGGTTGGCGAGGCTAATCGAAACAGTCAGGCAAAGAGAGATTAATCTTCTTTATTACATCGATGAATAAGGACGCTGGGACCAAAGTCAACTGCCAAATTAAAGGGGGATACTAGTCCTAGGCTTTTTGCGGCTTAACTGGTAGTAACTGCACAAAGATCTGATTGGTTACGAAGTTTGATAGGAGTCTTTAATCTGATACTATGGTGCGGCTCTTAGGGGAGCTAGGTGGTGGCTGTGGTTAAACCCAAATGATGGGGAGAGCGAAGCTTTGGTGTGCAGTTACATTGCAAAGATCGGCAGGAAACTAAACCGAGGGCTATGCCCTGACCTAAAGAATGAATTGGAATTGGTACTTATGTTTTGTACATGAGGACGCTGGGGAACGCGTTGTTTTCTCCCAGGGATAAGACCACCATCAGTAATGGCTTTCATAGCTAGATTCTGGCGTTAATCTCTGTCACACATATCTGCCAAATTAGGTTTCTCCCGGAGACGTGCAGTTTTTTCACACCTTTCACCGTAGAGAAACCTATTTAAATAACAGATAGTGACAACCACGGTTTAAGCTCAAAACTGAAATTTAGACCGCATCAGAGCGTTAAGCAGAAACTAAAGAGGAAACGGCATGATAAAAAACAACATTGCGATGAGGTGACTGACCTATTTGATAGACTAATATGAGATGGCACTACTCTGCTGGCTAAGAATTTTGAAGCTAGCCCAAGCAGGTTGGGCGAGGTATTGTTGTACAGCTGTCGACTGCGACGAATTTCGTTATATATCCATAATTTGCTTAAGTTTTAAAAGAAAAAAATTATCAGCAAAAAAGTAAACGAAGTGACCTATTGTATATTTTACAGTAATTTTCTAAGAAATCTTTTGCACACAAGACAATAACAACATGCGTATTAGTTCCAGTAAAAAAGCTAAACAACAGAAAGCAAAAACAACTAACAGAGAAAAAGAAACGAAAAATATTAGCTACAGGCGTCTACACTAGATGATGATAACAACAACAATATGTCATGATGTTTTTGCATATGCGAGAACCGCTTAAAACAGAGATGTAAGCACCACCTATTAACAATAGAATCGATACAAACGCTGAAACAAAGCTGAAACGTCGTTTAGTAAAGGCAATAAAATAGTAAAATATCTTCTAGGCGTTATAGGGGTGAAGTTACCATCTTGTTTATTTTGTGTGTATTAAAAGTGATAAAGTCATATAATTTGATTTAAAAACTCGAGAGTGTTGTGTTATTATATTGCAATAACTCTTATCATGCATAATAAATGCGGGATAAGATTTACGTCTATACCTAACTATGACGGTGGATCATACCTTTGTGGATGAAATGTAGCGTCATCCTCGCCCTAGAAGGCCTTCAGATACGTATATCCTCCAGTTACTCCTAGTTGCAACTTCAAAAGCCAGGAGCAGGAAGCAGCTTTCACTCCTTGTTAAAGAGTTGGAGACTATCCAACTCCTGGTCCAGAACGCATGTAGTTTAATAAAATTTAAGAACACAACTGCAATCATAATCAGTGGACCCGGACCATTCATTGTGTTTATTGTGAATGATCCGACCCACACAACTTAAACGAGGGCTTCGAAACCACAACCACCACGATAATGCTGAAGAGCCAACCTCAATAATCAGTCAGAGAACAGCTAAAAGGCTAAAAAGACAAATAGCTAAAGTCTGGGGCTTTACTGATTACCGTGGAAATATAGTGGAATTGTCCAATTGGCTTCTGCTAGCCTATTAGGGAACTGGCCCTCCTTTTACCCCCTTTTGAAACATGTAATGACGGTTAGATTCCGTCAAAACATGCTAATGTGGCCCGTGGGGGCAAAATAAACGTACAATATGAATCAAGTAACAATTTTTTCTAATGCGCAAACTGGAAAACACTGTTCGCCAAGTTCTTCACAAGAGTTTTATGCCGTAAATCTGAAAATAGGAGCCATAAAATTTATAACAGTTGTCAAATAAGATGCAGAAAAGGAGTTAAAATGGAGACCAGCTGTTTGAATGTAACGGGCAATATTTTGAACACACTTTTCCGCTTTTTAATGACACAAAAATAAGGATAAATAAGGACCCACATTTGTAGTGAGATTAGATTTACATCCGCGCCTGGCCATGAAGCCTTAATCAGATGGTGGATCAAACCACTGCATATTTTGGAACGTCATGCTCGTCCTAGGAAGCCGAAGTTATAATTCTATGCAACAGAACTTTCTAGTTGCAACTTCGATGATTCCAGAGCAGGGCTGCAAATCATCACTCCTTGCTTAAGAGTTGGAGACTTTCCAACTGCTGTCCAGAACACATGTCTAGCATGCTCACTGGATCTGGGAACATTTCACCAGGTAGGTGTTATTAAAGGTAAAATATACCCGGCCACCATAGAACCATAGACTGATATGGGGCTGCGAAACCACAACAACCACGATACTCCCATATAGGGGCCAACCTCAATAATCAGTCAGAAAACAGTTAAATGTCACAATAAATGACACAAATAACGGAACTCTGCGAGCATTACTGAATTCCGTGGAAATAAAGTGGAGTTTCCAGTTGTATCCCTGCTGACTTCAGGGGACTGGGCTCCCTTTTTCCCCCAGTTGCACAGGTCTAAGTTGTTGCTATCTCCAAAGACCATATATATGTGCCCACATTGGTTGTGGTATAACTAATCTTTCCGTATTATTATTATTATATTTAGCGTGGTACTTTCCATTCTTTGGTTATATTGTTATATTGTGGCACAGCTGACATTTCGTGATAAGATTTACAACTGCCCCTGGTCAAACCACGGTGAATGAAAAGCAACGTCATTCACGTCCTAAGAAGCCGAAGACTAATTCTAGCAACAGCTTATTCCCAGTTGCAATTTCAGCGGTTCCAGAGCAGGGCTGCAAACCACTACTCCTTTCTGAAGAGCTAGAGAGTATCCAACTCCAGTCCAGAACACATGACTAGCATTCTCACTGGATTTGGATTATTCACCAGTGAGTGTTATTAAAGGCGAGATGATCCTGGCCATCCATAAAAACAGACCTGTATGGGGCCGCAAAACCACAACCACCACGATACTCCCGAAGAGCCAACCTCAATAATCAGTCAGAGAAACAGCCAAATGCCTAAAGCGACAATTAGCGGAAACTCTGCAGGCTACTGATTCCCGTGGAAATAACGTGGAGCTTCCAGTTGACCCCTGCTGCCTTCAGGGGACTGGGCTCCCTTATACCCCTAGCAGCACAGGTCTAGATAGTCAAGTATTCTATAAAGACCGATAAATGTGTCCCCGGGGGAACGGCACAGCTGACATAAGTATACCTCAATTAAGGTCAGTCGTAACAAGGGTCTTGCGAATTGTGAATGCAAAGGAATCTTAGAACAGTTTTATGTGATGTTTTGTAAAGAATCAGGCATTCACATCAAGAGCACTCGCCTTTGACTTCAGCCCGGCCAGATGAGACAGGAAATAGCAACAGTATTTCAACAATAAAATAACAAATAATAACAGGTTCGTTTCAGCAGTTTATGGGTGTAATGGTGCCACAGATAGTTTCACTGATAACTGTGTAGCGACCTTTCATTCATTTAACCAATTGATTTTTTTAAAGATTCATCAATATTTAATCCCATTTCATTTTGCGTATGCCATTCGACTTAAAGTGTTGCAACACACTTGTGCATCTGTATGATGGACATAAACTTTATTGGAAATATTGATCTTTCTGTAAGTGATACATCTCTTGTTAGGTGACACTTATACAAATCCTTTTGTTTCTTTTGTTTGAGTATGAATAGGCTCTGCTTAATTATTGGATCTACTATTCCCCCTAAAGACATATATCAGCAGGCCGATGAAAACGGCAACAGCACTTAGTTAAGCACCGAAGGTTTAAGTGAAAGACAAGAGACAAAAAAAATACTTTTGTTTGAAAGTCATAAACAAATACTGAAACTCAAAGGTTTTACTCTGCTATACAAAATAACTGTATACGAGGGTATGTTAATATATTTTTGAAATATCAAATAATGAGAGCTAAATATTTGAAACTTCAAATTGCAACAGAAACGTGGCAACAACTGAAAAACGAATTAAAAATAGTCTCAATCAAGTTTCTCACAAAACGCCACCAATGAGTTTGTTTGTGATTTAAAATTGGCGCTTGCTACACATCAACCGTAAAATCTAGAGAACCGCACTATCGTCCAAAAAAAAATTTATCAGCTTATTCCACAGATGTTGGTAAATGAAGTACAGGCACAAGACTGGAATGCGTGATCTGATTTACATCTGTACCTGGCAGTTAGCCCTTACCAGATGGTGGTCAAACCACTGTGAATAGTATGTGGCGCCATTCTCGCCCTAGGAAGCCTTCGAGTCCGTGCCCTCTCCGGTCACTCCTAGTTGCAAGTTCAAAAGCTCGAAGTAGGTCGCAGCCTTTACTCCTTGCTAAAGAGTTGGAGACTATCCAACTCCTGGTCCAGAACGGATGAAGCTTAATATAATTAAGAACACGACGGCATTCATACTCACTGGACCTGAACCATTCATTGTATTCATTTTGAATGATCCGACCCACAAACTCTTACGAGGGCCTCGAAACCACAACCACCACGATACTCCCATATAGGGGTCAGCCTCAATAACCAGCCAGAGAACGGCTAAATGTCTAAAGAGACAAATAGCGAACTCTGCGAGCTCACTGATTCCCGTGGAAATATGTGGATTGTCCAGATGGCTCCTACTCTAAAGGCCTGGGCTCCTTAGACTCCAAAAAGACTATAATGTGCCCCCGAGGGGATCATAAGACTGGGATAGTGTGATTCGTTTTACATGTGGACAAACCACAACTGTATAATTTGGAACGTCATACATGCGTCCTAGGAAGCCGAAGACATAATTCTAAGCAACAGAACCACCTAGTTGCAACTTTAATGATTCCAGGGCAGGGCTGCAAACCATCACACCTTGCCAAAGAGTTGAAGACTTTCCTACTCCTGTCCAGAACACATGTCTAGCATGCTCACTGGACTGGATCATTCACTTTGCGTGTCATTATTAGTGAGATGATCCTGGCCACCATAATAACCATTATACTGTTATGGGGCCGCGAAACCACAACCACCACGTTACTCCCATATAGGGGCCAACCTCAATGATCAGTCAGAGAACTATTAAATGTCTAAAAAGACAAATAATGAACTCTGCGGCTCACTGATCCCCGTGGAAATAAGTGGAGCTTCCAGTTGACTCCCTGCCTCTCTTCAGGGGACCGGGCTCCCTTTTTCCCCTAGTTGCACAGATCAAGATAGCTGTTACGTACTATAAAGACCATAAATGTGCCCCCGGGGACACACACACACACACAAACTGCGTTATCAATTCCAAACACTTATGAGTATATTCGCCTCCAATAACCGTTACGCCATGGTACTAAGATTCACAGAGAAGAAGAAAATCTGGCCTTTGTTTAGGTTCCTTGTAATTTAGATAATGTAGGTTGTGCCTTCTACGCCTATTTACAATGGGCTATTTAGAAATGAGTGCATCCATAAGTCTACGTTAGTTCTCTTAAAGAATTCAATCCTGTGTAAATGGTTAAATACGGAAAGTTTAATTAAAATGTTGATGCCACGTGTGTTCAGAGTCGACAATAAACGCAATGTCGTCATTGATTCACTGACACCAGCTACTAGGTGAGTTTAAAAATCTTCATACACTCCTGATAAAACTCTTTGTTACTAAAGATCCTAAGGGGAGTGTAGCCTATACAATGTTTTAAGCACAGAGCGCTGTGAATTTTGGATACACTTTGATCTCCAAGATCCAAGACTACGCTTGTAATGGAACTGTGTTCAGCTAGATATTTTTTTTAGCAGTTTTCGTTGTGTTCAATACCAATAAGCGTACCGTATTACCCGTACTGTGTTAAGCGTTGCTTGTAAGGCCTACCGTATCAGGCGTACCGTGCAGAGCGTACCCTGTTAAACGTACCGCGTTAAGCGTACCGTATTAGGCGTAGCGTGCTAAGCGTAAAGTGTTAAGCGTACAGTGTTAAGCGTACCGTGCCAGGCGTACCGTGTTAAGCGTACTTTGTTAGTTGGTTGGTGAGAAAGCAAGCCCGCATAAATAAAAAGGTGAGCGTAAGAAATTCATTATGCAGGTATCCAACTAAAGAACGATGTCATTATTCTAGAAATGACCAAACTGGTAAAGTCAAGTTTAAGGATGCTATTTCTGGTTGTTTCAATCCAATCGAATCCAATCAAATAACCAAACAAGAAATATAGCCGAATTATGGTCATTAACCTTCGCCCACAGATGACACATAAGTTAAATTTATGGGAAACAAGTGCTGGTCACAAAGTGGCATAAGCCCTGCTTCAGAGGTCAATCAAAACTAAAGTTTCCCACGAATCAAATCATGTGTTAGGGAGAAGGAAGGTGGGAAAGTGGAAGAGTCCCTTGTACATAGATGCTTCACTTAAGATTTTAAGAATAGTTTGGGGTCTCCTCCTAAAGGCAACAAACATTTCAATGCTGCGTGCTTTGAATAACCCTGATGAGGATATTGGTCATACAAGTAAGTTTGATTAGTTGATTTATAGTATCGGGGTTTTCAACAAGACGTTTCTTTTTTTTTAATTTGGCAACACCAATAACATGATAATGAAATTTAATATTTTGACATATTCGTAGTAGATGCATTGCCAACTGATACAATGAATTCAATTTCACACGAGAATTGCATTAAAGTAAACTTCGTGGTATTTTCGAATATCGTAATCGAAGTTTGGAGACTATTAAGAATTTGGTTGCTAAATTTGCGTCGCCAAGCTTGATATGCGAACGAACACTAACTCGTGTTCGACCGGGTCGTTCAACTGAAAACATCGCAGGCATGAGCCGCAGTGGTTAAAGCAGATCTAAATTTGTTAATTCCTTGACGTTCTCAACAAGTCAGGTTATCCAAAATTTCCACATGGCGAATTTTGCGTAAGGATTTGACTTCGAAGCCTTACAAGGTTTAACTGCTATAGAAATTGAAGTTGACCGGCTGTTCACTTCGCCATAGATTCGCTCAATTCATTTCTGAACAACCGGCTGGTTTTTCTGAAAAAAAATCATTGTTTCAGGCGAAACCCAGTTTCACTTGTTTTTTGCCGCATTTTAGCTTTGGAAAATCCCAGACCGATTATT
The DNA here is from genome assembly GCA_030448955.1 of Trichopoda pennipes. Classification (NCBI taxonomy): domain Eukaryota; kingdom Metazoa; phylum Arthropoda; class Insecta; order Diptera; family Tachinidae; genus Trichopoda; species Trichopoda pennipes. The sequence goes on along the minus strand of JASKUP010000056.1, from coordinate 6,157,509 downwards.
GGGAAGCCTTATTTAATTCCTTTCGAAATACCAGCAGTACAGAAAAATAATTATTTTCAAACAAATCCATCCACAGGACAAATGACTGCTGTTGAAGTTGAATAAAAATTTGCACAATACGCGTGATTGATTTTGAATTGAAGTGTTAGGAAACGAATAACTTTAACCTGAATTTCACGTGCGCATGAGTAGCTGTCAAACAATGTATCACGCACCAGCGCCTTTTACTTAAAATGAAACGTACTTATTTTCGTGAGGGATACTCACACACCACGTACTGGTGCCATTGTAGTACATGCAATGTATCAGAGATGGCGCTGTGTGTGAAAAATGATTTTCCCTGTTTTCCTGCTTTTCTCTTGAAATTTTAATTAAAATCCACTATGAAAATAGTGGTTTTGTTAATGTTACATTTCTTTGCCCTTGTGAGACCTCTATTACGAATTTGGCCGTTAAATTTGGCAAATGTGCAAAAATCAACGCGTGTTCGAACGGGTCATTCCACTGAAAACGTCACAGCCGTGAGCCACAGTGAAGCAGATCCCAATTTGTCAATTCCTCAATGTTCTCAACAATTGGGGTTATCCAAACTCACCACATGGCAAATTTTGCATAAGGATTTGACTTTGAAGCCTTACAAGGCTCAACTGGTACAGTTTACGAAGCCAACTGACACTTCCCATCGCCGTAGATTCGCTCAATTCATTTAAGAACTACCGGCTGGTTTTTCAGAAAAAATAATTTTTTGCAGAAGAAGCCCATTTTCACTTGAAAATGCTAGAGCAATTATTGAGAAACCTTTGGATACTTAAGGTGTCACTGTATGGTGCGCTATATGGTCTGGAGACGTGATTGGGAGGTTTTTTTTCGAAGATGAGGCCGGCAATGCACTAACGGTCAATAGATCACGCTATTGCGAGATGCTACCAACTCAATTTTGCTTTATTATTGATGACGTGGATATCACTGACGTGTGGTTTCAACAGGACGGTGCCAAATGTCACACAACCAATGAAACGATCAATCGATGGCAAGCCAAATTTCCCGATCTCATTATTTTACGACAATCAGCAGGGACTATGTTATCGGAGCCAAACGAATAAATTTCAGCCCCTTAAAATTTAAAATCCATGATGTGATTAATGAAATAATATCGCTATTTAAAAAAAAAAGTGATTAAAAACGTTGATGAAAGAATCGATATCTAGCGGCATGGTCTTGATGGACATTCGCCAGATATCATATTTCATTCATAATTGCTAAACTGTGCTCTTCGTAATAGAATAAAAATTTCAGTCATCTTAATCAAAATTTTTTGTTTTATTTTTTTAGAAAACAAACTTCTTGCTGAAAAACCCTTTCTAATTGAGATAGAGCTGATTTAAGCAAAAAACTGAATAGTTTGTGAAAGTTGATAGCAAGAAAAAGGAAATTATCCTGGAAACGTTGAAAAGATGCTAACGCTGAATAGTTGTGAAAGTTATCTCTCGAGTTTTATTACGAACGAATTCTTATTAAATCCAAAAGTTTAGAAACAGTTACGCCATTTCTTTCTCTCACTCTCTGTCTCTCTCTTTCTTTTCGATACTTAATAAAATTTGTTTCTAAGTAAGATCCGCAGACCACTTTAGGTCACATCTATTCTTCAGATATTGAACGTCTCGTAGCGGAAAAACGAAGAGCTAGGAGAGATTGGCGCCCCTGCAGAGGCAGAGACTTAGAGAATGCACAAAGCGGCTTAGAGACTTACTAGCATTTGAAAAAACTGCATCTTTTGAGAAATATTTGGAGGGCCTCGATGCTACACCAAACTCCAATTATTCTTTATGGCGGGCTACAAAAAACCTTAAAAGGCCCGTTGAGTACAAGCCACCTCTACGCAATATCAGTGGAGATTGGGCAAGAAGGGACGCTGAAAAAGGCGACTTGTTTGCCGAATACTTGAAAGATGTATTCACCCCACACATCTGAACTGATGATGTTAGTTTGCCAAGCGTAGTTGGATTACCCCCTCGACCCTTGAATTTTAGGTTGCGTGAGGTACAAAAGGTAATTTCTGAAGTAAACCCGAAAAAAGCTCGTGGTATGGACGGCATAGGTAACAAAATGTTGAAGGAGCTCCCCAGTATTGCAGTCAGAATCATGCTATTAATTTTTAATGCCAATTTACGGCTTGAATACTATCCTGATCACTGGAAGATTTCTAACGTTAGAATGATTCCAAAACCGGGTAAGGACCTGACCAAAACCGAGTCATATAGGCCCATAAGTCTATTACCAACTATTTCAAAGGTTTTCGAAAAGTTACTTATAGATAAATTGTCTCCGATGCTAAGGGATAGTGGGTGTATCCCAGACCATCAATTTGGTTTTAGCAGTAGACATAGCCCAATTGAACAAACCCATAGATTGGTTCAGGTGATAAGAAGGACTTTTGAAGAGAAGAAGTATTGTTCAGCTATTTTTATTGATGTTTGTCAGGCTTTTGACAAAGTTTGGCATGAAGGTCTATTTCTGAAACTGACCGCTCACTTGCCTTGTAATATAAGCAACCTACTGAAAAGCTACATAATTGGACGAAAATTTTCTGTTGTTGAAGGAGACTTTGTTAGTGTATCCAAACCAAATTCCTCAGGCGTACCACAAGGTAGCATTCTTGGACCAGTTTTATACTTTATATATACCTGCGATATGCCTGTAAGTGAAACTGTCCACACTTCTACGTTTGCTAATGATACAGCGTGTGTAAGTTCGCATGAGAACTCCTATCAAGCATCCATAAATCTTCAGCAACATATAACTCAGTTAGAGTTGTGGTTAAAATTATGGAGAATTAAAGTGAACGTTCAAAAGTGCATTCATGTGACCTTCACCCTGCGAAGAGATAATTTTTCAGCCGTTCAAATCAATTATCACATTGTTCCTCACCATACTTATGTGAGATATCTTGGTATACATCTTGACCGTCGCCTTACATGGAAACATCATATTGACTCAAAGCTAACACAAATGAAACTTAAGCTAACACAACTACATTGGCTCATTGGCAGGAACTCGAAACTTAGCCTAGATTGTAAGCTTCTAATTTACAAGACTTTTTTAAAACCGATATGGTCTTACGGAATCCAACTTTGGGGCACTGCCTCAGCTTCAAACGTGAATAGAATTCAACGTATGCAGAATAAAATTTTACGGTTGATAACTTCCGCCCCATGGTACATTGTGATTTAGATATACCGCTGGTGACTACAGAAATCATCAAATACGCAGGCAAATACTTGATGAAGCTTGAGGACCATCCTAACCCCCTTGCTCGCAATATCTTGGATTATAGTGGACATAGCCGATTAAAAAAGAGGGATACCCCAGCTTTAATCCTCAATGCTATAGACGATACATCTAAGAAATATTTGCTTTGTTTTTTTTATTACAATTTTCTTTTTTACCCAAAAGGTTAGGCCTGACATGGTCAGGACTAATGTAACTTTTTGTTAGAAAAACAATCCGTATGTTCTTATTGATCTGCCCTCGTACTTTTCAAGATAAATACATAAAGCAGAGTTGTAAAATACTAAAACACAATATGTGTGTATGTATGTATGTCAAATCTCTCTGTCATATAGACAAAAAATATTTATGTGTCCCTTTGGCGCACCCTGATAACAATGAAATTTTAATCAAAGCAAAGGAAAGTCCAACAGAAAATTGAACTATTTATGAAAGAAATGTAAAATTTATAAAATAAAATTTGAAGGATTTTTAAAGTACAAAAAGGTCACTTAAACATCGAAATGGAGTCATCAGGAGAGGAACAAATTTCTAGGAATTGTCCCAAACTTCTACTTTCTGCGTAATTTATAGTGCAGTTGTGTTTTTTGAATTTTTGAAAATTAATTGGTCCTTCGCACCAGATGTCAATCAGTCATTTAAAAGAAGAAGAAGAAGAAGGTAATTTGTTATAAATCTTCTCTTAAATAATATCCTTGACAAATAAACAGGTGTTCCAGAAATATTTTTAACTTTTAATTTCTAGAGAATTTTTAGTAAAATTAAATTCTTAAAATGATAAATTCAATATCCTGCAAAGGTGTGACCAAATTAAGTGGTTAATTTGCCGTGTACGACTCAAACAAGCTTGTGCGCTGTGTGTGTGCATGTGTGTGTTGGTCCTTCTAACGAGATGTCAATGGGTTTTTAAAGATAATCAAAACAAGAAGGTTATTTATTTTAAATCGTTAAAGAAATCGCCAGGTTTTTTTTGTATGCTAAACAATGCGGTATATGGGAAAGGTAGCGCTGCAATTAGCTTCTGAGCAGTGAGATTGAGCAGTGTAATTAAAGGGAAGCGTGTTATTTAAAAATTTTTCTTATCGCTAAAATGAGAATCTGAATTAAATTTTCAGTTTTCTTTAGTAAATGAGATTTCATTGGAAATTTGATGTCTACCGTTTGGCATGCTGCTTCAAATTAAAGGCCCCAAAAAAAATAGACTTTGAAAAAGCTTTTGTTTCAGATTATAAAAAGGCTTATTGAAGTTCATCAGGGGAGGACTATAGGTTTTTTTTTTAAGAATCAACCAATTTAATTTATTATGATACAGTTAAGATGCCTGAGTACATAAGAATGAGGACTATTGTGGGATGGGTTTGTTTGAAAATAATTATTTTTATATAGAAAACAAGCTGTTTTGCTGGAATTTCGAAAGGAATTAAATAAGACTACCCAATATTCGCCGGAAGATTTTCCAAAGCCCAAATGTGTGATTTTTGCTTGCTGACATACATACCTCGACAAGTGAAAATGGGCTTCGTCTTCGGTTGTTCATAAATGACTTGAGCGAATCTATGGCGAAGTGAATAGCCGGTTAACTTCAATTTCTTTACCACTTGAACTTGGTAAGGTTTCAAAGTCAAATTTTTATGCAAAATTCGCCATGTGGCGGTTTTGAATAACCCCAATTGTTGAGAACGTTGAGGGATTGACAAATTTGCATCCGCTTCAACACTATGGCTCATGGCTATTAAGTTTTTAGTTCAACGGCCCAGTCAAACACGGGTTGGTGTTAGGACATTGTGTATCGTGCCTGTCGCCTTAAATTTAACGACCAAAATCTTTAAAGCGGTCTGAGAGAGACGATTATGATGATGTCCGAAACTATTACGAATTTTACGAAATGTAACTTCAACAGGACCACCATTTTCATACAAGATTTAAATTATTTTTATACGTTTTTCGTGCAAAATTGAATTCATTATAACAATTGCCAATGCTTCCACCGCGAATACGTCAAATTTAGTTTTTTGTCAAAGCTATTATGTTCGTGCTGCTATGACAATTGAAAAACCGGATACAAGAATATACTACTTTAACCTCACGCCATATTGTTGTTGTTGTTATTATTCAATGTAGACGCCTGCCTGGCTGTTTGTTTTCTGTTGTGATCTGTGTTAGTTGTTTTTTTTTTCTGTTGTTTAAGTTATTTCGTAGAATTTCTAACAAGCATATTGTTGTTGCCTTGTGTATATAAAATTTCTTAGAAAACCAAGCAGTTTGTAAAACACAAAATAGGTCATTTCGTTTACTTTTTGAGTGATAATTATTTTTAAAATTTAAACAAGTTATCTTCGTAATAAGATAAATTATATAAATATCAATTTTTCATGCACTCAATTATCTTCTATAATATAAAAATAAGTCGGGTTTTCCCTCCTGACGCTATAATTCCAGAACGCACGAACCGATTTTCACGGTTTTGCATTGGTTGGTTGGAAAGGTCTAGGCTCCCTAAGGTTTATAGCAAAGAATATTCAGGAAAATTTTCAAGAGAAAAGCAGGCAAACAGGGAAAATCATTTTTTACATACAGTGCCATCTCTGATACATTGCATGTACTACAACGGCACCAGTACGTGGTGTGTGAGTATCCCTCACGAAAATAAGTACGTTTCATTTTAAGTAGATGGCACCGGTGCGTGATACATTGTTTGACAGCTACTCATGCGCACGTGAAATTGAGGTTAAAGTTGTTCATTTGCTAACAGTTCAATTGGAAACCATCAAATCAATCACGCGTATTGTGCAAATTTTTTTTCAACCTCAACAGCAGGCATTTGGCCTTAAGGTAAAAAGTTGAACTGTATGTGATTAGATTCTGAATTCTGCGAGCTGATTCCCGTGGAAATATGTGGATTATTCAGATGGCTCCTACTGGCCTTTAAGGGGCCTGGGCTCCCTTTTACCCTGCAAGACACCAGTCTAGATGGAATAGTAGACTCCAAAAAGACTATAATGTGCCCCCGGGGGGATCACAGGACTGGGATGTGATTTGATTTACATCTGCGCCTGGCCATGAAACCTTAATAAGATGGTGGATCAAACCACTGCGTAATTTGGAACGTCATGCTCGTTCTAGGAAGCCGAAGCCATAATTCTATCCAACAGAACTTTCTAGTTGCAACTTCGATGATTCCAGAGCAGGGCTGCAAATCATCACTCCTTGCTTAAGAGTTGGAGACTTTCCAACTCCTGTCTAGAACACATGTCTAGCATGCTCACTGGATCTGGGAACATTTCACCAGGTAGGTGTTATTAAAGGTGAAATGAACCCGGCCACCACAGAACCATAGACTGATATGGGCCGTGGAACCACAAGCACCACGATACTCCAATATAGGGGCCAACCTCAATAATAAGTCAGAGAACAGTTAAATGTCTAAAGAGACAAATAACGAATTCTGCGGCCTACTGATTCCCGTGGAAATAAAGTGGAGTTTCCAGTTGTACCCCTGCTGACTTTAGGGGACTGGGCTCCCTTTTTCCCCCAGTTGCACAGGTCTAAGTTGTTGCTTTCTGCAAAGACCATGTATATGTGCCCCCGGGGGTTATCCATCAGCCGCCGCACAAGACATGCAAGCCAGCAGCAAGTGTATTCACATAACTTAAGCGAAGAAAGACAAAATATAATAAGAGAAAAGGCCCGATTGAGACAACGCGTGAGCACACGAAGATCATTGGCATCATACAATCGCTTTGCATTCCAATATGATCCCACTGCGAACTACAGTGATGATGACAATTTAGATATTGGACCAATGACGATATTGCAATGCGTTAAAATTCAAAAGAGAAACGGCTGGATTGTGCTGCGCAAGTGGAAAAGTCAAACTGGATCCGTTAATTACATCACCATAGCCACTGAAACCATTGTTCGATGCAACTGATGCCATTTTCTTCAACGCTTCCTTGAATACAATGACTGCTTTCGCATGACTTCCTTTGGAGCTAATATCGATCGAGAAGGCGACTTCATGCCGACTTGCAAGCTAAAAGATTTTTTTTAACTAATCACTCACAACAATCAATCACACCAACACCATTAATTGCAACACGTAACAACTACACATGCACCACACACTACACCATCACAGGATCAAAAAATAATTTTTCTTCATCTCTTAATCCCCAAACAAAATGTTACAAAAATCGAAGCCATCTGGTGGCGAAACGGAGTTCGCCGGGCTTGCTAGCTTAGTTATGAAAATCAAAAGTACATTAACGACTTAAGCTGCTGCCTTTATCACTGATGACATATAAATATTTTCCAAAGACTAAAAATTTTACGTTTCATAAATATATTCTTTTACACTTTCCATTTAATTTCCTTTACATTTTACCAACTTTAAGTCATAAATCATAATGACCTGTAAAATAACGAAAACTTAAAGTATAAAATTCTTTGGAAAACATCATAACTCATGGGGATCATCAGTAAAACTAGTGGTACCTAATCTAATGTCATACATAGCAGCCATAATATTGTGAAGACGGGAGAGGGGGAATGAAAATTGTTGCATAAGAAAATTGAAGAAAAATAAAGAAATACAATTTCATTTTATTTCTAATATTAACTTCAAAGATAATTATGAACGTTAATACACAAGATAATTCACAAAGTGCATACAACATACAATATTAAAACAGATAACGAGAGAGCAAAAAAATAAAAAGAAAATAATTTCTATATAGAAAAAAAAACAAACTTTCTTAAAGATTTCGATTTGTATTCGTATTGCAATTTAATTAAATTTTTAATTGCTTCAATTATTTATTTCGTAATTATGTTTATAAAGGCTGGGCGTATTTGAGGTTAGGAGTAAAGTAAACTATCTGTCAAAGGAATATGTGTCAAGAATTGAACCTTCATCCTTTAAGTTTTATTTAGTAAAAAGGGGAAAGGGAAATTTGAAGGCATAATGTTTCATGCCTCTTGAGCAAAGAATTTAAATATTGACGGCTGAATGCATAAAAACTTAAAGTAGGTTTAACTGCCGTTGTTAAGCACAATTTCCTAAAGTTGTATTCATAAAACACTTTTACCTTAAAATACCTTTGTTAACTTTAAAGTAGGAAAAACCTACGTTAAACCTACAATAAATTGACAGTTCAATTTTATTATTGAAAGTTCAAAAACCAAACAAATTGTGTTTACAATAAACTGAGCCGTTTTTTTTTAAAGTGGCATAAGATACTTTGTTATAGTCATCTTTTTAATTAAATTAGTTTATAAAACATTTTAATTTTTAGCCATTTCAACTAGTCTGTATTTAGTTTTCTTTCTGAAACGGATTTTTCTAATGATTGTGTTGAAATAAAATCTTTTTTCTCCATGTTGTGCACTGTAAAGGATATTTTCGACAGGGGGCTATTACTACTATTACTATTTTGTCCTTTACATAAGTCACTATGTGCAATAATATGCTTTTGAGTTGTGACATTCTTAGATATTTAATACAACACGAAGCAACCGCCTGAGAATAAAAAAATAACAAAATAATGCTAATTATGTGTAGTATATTAGATATCACTATAATATAGTTCAGTAAACTGCACTATTCTCTCGTACTAATAAAAATAAATCCAATAATCACAATAATACTTCACACACGCTTATTACATGTTACCATTTCTTTCACACTAAGCTCCGTAATTAATTTCCTGAGTACAGCGACTTACGCCACTTTCAAAATAAACATTTTTGTTACACCGTTAATTATCAACACTCCTCTCAAACAAATCTCAATACTTCTTAACTTATTAAATTCAAATTTATTAAAAATGGAAAAAAGAAACTGTTCAGTTGTGACTTATGCCACTTTCAATGTAAACGGCTCAATTGACAATTATACTTTGTTATTTCAAAAATTTTTAAAAATGTTTATTAAAACAAATTGTAGTATACAAATAATAATAAAAACTAAAATATAACATGCCGTTCAATATAAAATATTTTGAATTTTTACAAAAATATAATTATATTTAATTATTTTAAACAAAAGTTTTATTGATGTACATATAATCAAAACAAAGCTCGTTATCCGAATAATTATTTTTTTAATATGAACAAATTCTTTGTAAGTTCTTCGTAAGCCTTGCAAATTGATCTTTTTTGGGTGCTTTGCTTTTTATTAAAAAGATTAATATAAAAAAAAACAAAAATATGTTGATTTTGCTGAAAAAAATGAAAAACAATAAAAAACATTTTTTATGGATCTGACTACCCGGATAAATAATATTCATTTTCATACATCGTTAACTACAACGTGACAACTGAAAATAGTGGCATTGCCAGAATCAAAATACTAATTTTACTAAAGCATACATTAGCTAAAGTACTGTTTATGAATACAATTTTTTAACAAACGTCTGTTAGCCTTAAAGTGTTTGTTAACTAACGTGTACTTTAAAGCTCAAATAAGCGTTTTTTATGCATACAGCCGTGAAAGTTTAATATCAAAATGGTTAAAATTTCTCATATTCAGATATCACTTCGTAAAATTCGAGCAGTTTGTCTCATAGACAGGCTCCTTCTGAGACCGCTGTGCGTAATTTAGTTGCTAAATTCAAGGCTCTCAATATTATAGCTGACAAAAGTCCAAAACAATACGCTTGTAGTGGACGTAATGATGCAAACAATGCCGCTGCACAGCAAAGTGTTGAGAAGTTTGAAAAAATTGGAAATCACTAGAGGCGCTTTGCTTAAAATTTGCATAAAGATCTTCATCTAGACCAGTGATGGGCGAACAACGGCACATCCGAGCGTTTTTCAAAAAAAAAAAAAATTAATCACTTATTAAAAAATTATGCCCAAAAAATAAATTTACTTTATGTTTTAAAAAAGATATAAATTGACAATTTGAGCAAAAAAAATGCAATGTTTTTATATTATATTGTGTCCAAACTGCGTAGTTTTCTAGGAAATATTGTACACACAGAGAACAACAACTTTCTGATGCAATATTCCAAGAAGAAACTTAAAAAGCATGAAACATAAACAACTAATATAGAAAACTGAATGTATAACATAACAACAACTATTATATGTGAGATCTAGAAGATTCTTGAATATTCGAGACAACATGCGCAACAAATATAAAAGGGCCAGCGATGGATTAATCAGCAATAAGTAAAAGTGTAAATCTCGTGACATAAAGAATAAAGTGTGAAGTAAAATTATAAAGTTGCCAACGTACAGTTTTATTTGTGTAATTAAAATAATAAAGTGTCTTGTAAATACCCCCATAAATGTCACATAAATGTCAATCGAAAATAGAAAGAGAAAATTTGATTCGGAATGTCGAGTATTTGAAGAAGAGTGGACATGGAAGTACTTTTTTATGGAATATAACCAAAAGCCTATTTGTCTTATCTGCCAAGAACCGGTAGCTGTACTAAAAGATTATAATCTCGCTGGGCACTTTAATTCAAAACATCTTCTTGGGTCGAAGTACTATAAAATGACAGGAGAAGACAAGAAAGTTCATTCAGAGGAATTGAAAAGAAAAATATCTAGTCAGCGAATGTTTTTTAAAAATCAAAGAAGGCGTCCAGCGATCCTCCATGTTAGCTGGTCACATTGTTGCCTAAAAAATAGCAAAAAGCAAAAAGTAACAAACCGTTTTCTGAAGAAGAATTTATTAAGGATGTGTTAATTAGCATTGGAAAAGTATTATGCCGAGAAAAGGTAAAAGATTTCGAATCTATAGGGCTGTCACGTAGAACGGTCACAAAAAGAATTGAAGCGATTTCTTCTAATTTAAGCAATCAACTCGATGGACGTCTTAAAAAGTTTAAACATTTTTCAGTCACTATGGACGAGAGTGTTGACAGGAGTGATACAGCCCAACTTCTAATTTTTATCAGAGGAGTCGATGAAAACTTTGTAATAACCGACGAACTTGCTTGTTTGAGATCTTTGAAAGGAAAGACGACAGGAAACATAAATTATGATTAATTTAGAGAGGGGATGGAATTTAATCTCTTAATGCCCCAATTTCCAAATTAATTAATTTAACAACTGATGGAGCACCTAACATGGTGGGAAAAAATACGGGGTTTGCAGGAGTTTATAAAAGTCAGAATCCTGAAAGCGAAACAATTTTTTTACATTGTATAATCCACCAAGATGTTCTTTGCAAGGCTGCCTTGGATATTAACCACGTACTTAATATTTATTATTTTAAAATTAATTAATACCATTCGAGCCCGTGGTTTGTTACATCGACAATTTCAAGAGTTTTTATCGGAAGTTGATGCAGAATTTTCAAATGTACTTTATTACACAAAGATCAGTTGTGGCTGAGTTGTGGGCATAACTTCTCGAAAGTTTGGAGTCTTCTCGAAGAAATGAAAGTTTTTCTAAAAACCGAAACTGAAATTTGGGATGAGTGGGAAATATTGGAGGATTGGATTGGAGAATTGCTGCATCGAGTTTGCTTTTTTTCACGGAATTACTCGAGCACTATAATAAACTGAACTGAACAAGAAGTTACAGAGAAGAAATCAATTTATAGATGAAACTTGGGGCAGTTTGAGGTCTTTTAAAACTCAATTGTTTATATTTTCTAAATGTTTGGGAAAAAATGATTTGACTCATTTTCCAAGACTTAATTAATTCTTTGAGGCCTGTGAGTGAAGAGAAGTTAAAAGTCTTTTCACAATCTTTATTAAAACTGTATTTAAAATTTGAGGCCAGATTTGCTGACCAACCATGTTTAGATATTATTTCAATGCCTTTTGATGTTAATCCTGAGAATGTTCCATCTGATCTACAATTCAAATTATTATTATTAGAATTGCAATGTAATATTATTTTAAAACAGCTATTTTTAAATACAGATAAGCTTAATAAGCAAAAGATGAATTTCCAAAGCTAATTAATCATGCGCAGAAAATTATGGCAATGTTTGCTTCCTTATATTTAGGTGAACAGGCCTTTTCAGTAATAAAATGCAGACAGAAAAAATTCAATAAGAAATCGGTTTTTTCTGTCAGACGAGAGTCTATTTAATTTATTAAAAGTCACATTCTCCCAGCTGGAACCAGATTTTGAGGAAATTATGTCAAGTCAGAAACAGATCCATGCTGCCCATACATCTGCAAAATCTTAAAATCATAATAAACCGTATCTTATACAATTTTTATGTTGTCTTAAAATATAACGTAATATAACTAATAAATATACAATGTGTGATTTGTTTTACATCTGCACCGACCGCGAGGTCATAATCAGATGGTAGTTAAACCACTTAGTTGATTGGACACCAACTACGCCCTAGAAGGCCTTCAGATACGTATATCCTCCAGTCACTTCTAGTAGCAATTTAGAAAGTCCGGAGTAGGCCGTGCCCTCACTCCTTGCTGAGGAGTTGGAGACTTTCTAACTCCTGGTCCAGAACGCATGAAGCTCTTATTTATCAAGAACAAGCCAGCATTCATACTCACTGGACCTGAACCATTCATTGTGTTAATTTGAATGGTCCGACCCACAAACTCTCACGAGGGTCCGAAACCACAACCACCACGATACTCCCTTATAGGGGCCAACCTCAATAACCAGTCAGAGCACATTTTTTGTCTAACTGATTTCCCGTGGAAATATGTGGATTGTCCAGGTGACTCCTACTAGCCTTTGAGGGGCCTGGGCTCCCTTTTACCCAGCAAGACACAAATCTAAATGGAATAGTAGGTTCCAAATGGACTATCATGTGCCCCCGGGGGGATAATAAATATACTGCTTAAACCGAACTTTTAATTGAACAGCAACCCCACAATTTTTTAATGAATGACCCTCTATGTTTTTTTTTTAATTTAATGGCCCGCAGCAAGATTTTTTAAAATTTATTGGCCCGCCACCCAAAAAGTTCGCCCATCACTGATCTAGACGCTTAAAAAGTTCAACTTGTTTGTTCAACAATCACAGATGACCAACGATCGTTTGCGTGGAACTTTTATAAATTGGCGGTTTGAAAAAGTGAACAGAAATGTTATTTTTCAACAAAATCATCTTTAGTGATAAAGCGGTTATGTAAACAAAATGGTCACATATGAAACTCACGAAATCTTTAAACAGTCCTCGTAAAACCAATACGTTCAAAAAAACTTACTACATGGTGCTATATGTGGTCAGACGGCATCATCGGCTGGGATTTTTTTTTTTGTTTTAAAGAGAAGTAGCACCTCAGGCAACAATGCCTATTTAGTCAAGTACCGTGCAGCCTTCTTTAGGAAAGGGATAGAGAACAGATGATACAGGTGGTGAAAGTAGAAGGATAGTCGGAAAATAACTGCCGTATAAAGACAGCGCAGCGACCAGTGACTATGCCTTCATCGCTGAGCAGCCCCATCGACAGTCAATTTTTATTTTTGTAGTGAAAAAAACCAAGGTCTCCGTTGGGAATCGAACCCACAACGATATCCCTGGCAAAGATGCTGCTGTCACGCCACGATATGTATCCGAAATTGCCTTTATTAATTTAATCCAACTGCTGTAAAACCTATATTAGCGTCAACATAATTTCACCTTTGTTGAACAAAATTTTAATTCTGGGATTTTTAATGCACTAGCTGGGAATTTCTTTTTTTTTTTTTTGCTAATTTATTTATAGGCAGTTCTTTCCCAAAGTATTGTATCTCTAGGCTTAATTGTGGATGCTAAGGGCTAGAAAGTAAAAAACTGGAATTTTGGAATTTTTCATGCCTGATTTGAGAATTTCAGAATTCGTTTTATTTACTTCCAAAATGTTTCACTCTTAACTTCGTTACCACAACGTGAAAACATATAAAGAATTAGTTGACCAATCAGATGATAGAGCGGTTAAAAGCTTCATGCCGAGATCTTCTGATTATTTGTGAAATTTTGATCAAAGAAGGAGAGTAAACACTACACTCTGAAAGGATTTAAAAACTGGAAAGGTAAGTGTATTTGGTAAAAATTCCAAAACTTAAGGATGATTAAATTAACATAAATGCCTCCGGCAATATGACGCAACAATTTATTTAACCAAAAAAATTTTAATGAACACTTTTCTATACTTAATGAAAATATTTTGCTACTACCGGGGCAGCTTTCATTTCTAGAAGGCCCATGTTATCGGCCTTCATTATGCCTTCATCACTGAGCAAACCCATCGACAGTTCTTTTTTATATTTTGTAGTGAAAACAGCCAAGGTTTTTAACGAAAAACAAACAAGGAAATGCTGTCACCGTAAATTAACAGCTCATTTCTTGATATTCAATCATTTGAAAGGCAATTTACTTCCTAACCTCAAATTTTCCCTCACCCTTTATTATTAAATGGAGCGTAGTGTGCTCGATTAGCTTTTTGCGTAGTAAGGGGTTTTTTAACAAGAAGTTTGTTTTTAATTGTGGCAACATTTCGCATGAAAATCGCATTAAAGTAAACTTCGTGGTATTTCCGAATATCGTAATCGAAGTTTGGAGACTATTAAGAATTTGGTTGTTAGATTTGCATCGTCAGGCTTGTTATGCGAACGAACACTAACGCGTGTTCGGCCGGGTCGTTCAATTGAAAACATCGCAGGCATGAGCCGCATCCTTGACGTTCTCAACAAGTGGGGTGTTAAAAGACGTGCGTCGCTGATAGTGGTTCACTTAGATTTTGAATAAAAGAAAAGAGTTTAATTTAGTTTAGTATTATACTTTTCTTTAATTAAAATTATTTTTGGCATGAACCACGAGAATTATATTATATAATTTTATTATCAGTCACGAGTACCGCGCAAGATAGCCTGGGATGGTTTTTTCTAGAATCAATTTTTTTACAAAAAACAATTACATATAAAACACGCGATGAATTTTTGTAGATCATATAAATATAGCGTATGCGTGATTTGATTTACATCTGCACCGACTATATAGTCATAATCAGATGGTGGTCAAACCACTTAGTTGATTGGACACCAACTACGCCCTAGAAGCCCTTCGGATACGTATATCCTCCAGTCACTCCTAGTAGCAATTTAGAAAGTCCGGAGTAGGCCGTGCCCTCACTCCTTGCTGAGCAGTTGGAGACTTTCCAACTCCTGGTCCAGAACGCATGAAGCTCTTATTTCTCAAGAACACGCCAGCATTCATACTCACTGGACCTGAACCATTCATTGTGTTAATTTGAATGGTCCGACCCACAAACTCTCACGAGGGTCCGAAACCACAACCACCACGATACTCCCATATAGGGGCCAACCTCAATAACCAGTCAGAGCACATCATTGTCTAAAGAGAACAAAAAGTGTACTCTGGGGCAACTGATTTCCCGTGGAAATATGTGGATTGTCCAGGTGACTCCTACTAGCCTTTGAGGGGCCTGGGCTCCCTTTTACCCCGCAAGACACAAATCTAAATGGAATAGTAGGTTCCAAAAAGACTATAATGTGCCCCCGGGGGAAAATATAGCGTATGTATGATTATACAAAGTAATAGAATAAATATGTGTTCTCATTCAGCGGTTTTGTCAGTGGCGATAACATGGGGTTATCCAAAATTGCCACATGGCGAATTTTGCGTAAGGATTTGACTTCGAAGCCTTACAAGGTTCAACTGGTATAGAAATTGAACTCAACCGGCTGTTCACTTCGCCGTAGATTCGCTCAATTCATTTACGAACAACGGGCTGGTTTTTCTGAAAAAAATCATCTTTGTATTACAATAAAAATTTTAATCATCTTAATTAAAATTATATATATATATATATATATATATATATATATATATATATATATATATATATTTGGATTGTTGGTTTACGTGAATTCAATAAAACTATGTAATCTTGTGAATTCTTATTTCTATTTATTCACTTAAATTAATGTTAAAATAAAATTTATTATTTAAGACGTGGCCAACACGTCTATCATAGTTAACAGCACAAAACGGAAGAGAAAACAGAATGCATGTGCAAGTTGTTCTAGGTCAGCAATGATAATAAATACCGGCTACTTATTAATGACATAAAAGGGCTGCCACATTACTCCCCTCGCTGGAAAAATGTTATCTAAATCTAACAGGAAGCTTCACCTTTCTGCTGCTAGACGTAGTTTTCAAAATCGTTTCGGATGTTGTTCTTCTGGTGTGGAAAGAAGATGTTTCTGACTAGTTGGACTTGTTGTCGATCAGTTGCAGGATCGGTTTGTATAGCTGCTGATTTTGACGGCTCGTTCGCTGGTAAAAAACAAGGTTTAAGTCTATCGATGTTAATATTGGTTTTTCGACCCCGAATATTAATTGTAAAATATTTTGGAAATTTCTTCAAAACTTCATACGGACCATCGTATGGTTGCGTTAGTGAAGGACGTATTGAATCGTTGCGTACAAAGACGTGTGTTGTCGACTGGATATCTTTAGAGATGAATGTGGCGTGTGGCGTATGGTGTGCTGTTTGCGTTGGCCGAAGATTTTTCATTGATGTTTGAAATTGTTGTAGTCGATGTAGGCGAAAACGAAATCCATTGCTGTGAATATTTCATTAATTAGACGCTGGCAAGTTTGTGCGGCATTGCACAAGCCGAAGGTCATAAATTTGAATTCAAACAATCCAAACGGTGTGCTTTTGGCTGTTTTAGGTATGTCCTCTGGGTGTATCGGAATTTGATGGAATGCTTTCTGTAGGTCGATTTTCGAAAAAATTTTCTTACCTTGCAGGTTGTTGGTAAAATCCGTGAGATACGGCAAAGGATACCGATCAGGCAACGTCTGAGCGTTAAGCGCACGGTAGTCACCGCATGGCCTCCAAGTTCCATCACTTTTTAATACCAAGTGCAATGGACTTGACCAATTGCTTTTAGACGGCTGGCAAATTTGAATGTTGTTGAACGTTTTAATGACGTCGATGTTGGTTATCGATTGTGACGTAAGCTAAGAGCTGAAACCAACGGTGTTACAAATAAGGCGGTTGCGACGTAGATCGATTAGCAGATCGTAAAATTTTATAAAATCGGAGCCAATTATAGGTGTTGTGACGTAGATCAATTAGCAGATCGTAAAATTTTATAAAATCGGAGCCAATTATAGGTGTTGTGACGTCACGCTTCGATGTTTGTACTGCACGTTTCGGGAAATGGTAATCTGGCGTTAATTGCGAATACGGAAGCATTATTATCTGTGCCGGTAGATTGACTATTTCCATCGTTGCCTTTGTCTTCTAAAGATGCGTTATCTTCGGTGGTTGTCATGGCAAAAATTTTTGAAGTTGTGTTGACCAAAATTTATTTATCAGCCATGTTAAATTAAAGATGTCTCGTTCACGTTTCACTAAGACTCTCTTTAATCGTAAAAAATCCACAAGATCACGTCGGGTCACCAATTTGGATTGTTGGTTTACGTGAATCCAATAAAACTATGTAATCTTGTGAATTCTTATTTCTATTTATCACTTAAATTAATGTTAAAATAAAATTTATTATTTAAGACGTGGCCAACACGTCTATCATAGTTAACAGCACAAAACGGAAGAGAAAACAGAATGCATGTGCAAGTTGTTCTAGATCAGCAATGATAATAAATACCGGTTACTTATTAATGACACAAAAGGGCTGCCACATATATATATATATATATATATATATATATATATATATATATATATATATATATATATATATTTAAACGAAATGACCGATTGTGTGTTTTACAAACTGCGCAGTTTTCTAAGAAATCAAGACAATAACAACATGGTTATAAGAAACTCTACCAAATAAGTAAACAACAGAAACAACTAACACAGAACAAAAACAAAGCACACAGCCAGGTAGGCTTCTAAACTGAATGATAATTGCAACAACAATATGGGGTATTGTTAAAGTAGGATATTATTGTATAGGTGAGAACCTCTTAAGAGTACCACTTACTGAGCAAATGAGACATCGTTGAGAGAAAATAATAAAGCATATTTGAAGGCGTTACAGTGGTGAGGTTACCATCTTAACTATTTTATATGTATTGAAAGTTAAAAAAAAATCGTATAATTTAATTTAAAACCCTAAAGTGCTGCAATAAAAGATCTCAAAATAACAAAATGTTTATTAAAAGGAATAAACATAACAATATGAATAATAATAATAATTAAAAAATAATAGCAAACCAAAAAAAAAAAAAAAAAAAATCAAAATTATCGCTGATCCTATTAAAATACATAAAAGCTTTCAAGGAGTCGATTTAACTTTTTAAATAGATTTTAATAAATTTTCATTTCCTTTCTTTCTAAACGCATACTTTGTAGGCGTTAGCTATTCAATTAATGTATTTCCACTCTATTTCCACTTACTATGAGTTATCAATTTGTGGGTAATAACATGCCTGTAGTATTTATCTGCAAATTGAGTAGCATTCTTATAGTACTTTGGATAAAAAGCTAAAATCTAGTTAAGTTACAAATCGTGTAGTAATTTTTATAATCCTATTAGAGAATTTATTGTGTAGGAAATCAAAGCATCGGCACGTGGCTATTGAATACAACCTGGCGTATGAGTTATTTTAAATAAATGTTTGTAATAGATAAACCGTTTATTTTGAAAGTGGTATAAGTCAAGATATTTAAGGTTTTGTGTTTTAATACATTTAAAAAAATGAATGCTAACTTTCGCGAAAATTTACTTGTAAGGGGTTTTTCAACAAGAAGTTTGTTTTATAAAACAAAATAAAACACGAATTTTCATTGAGATGATTCAAATTTTTATTGTATTACGATAAGAAAAGTACGAAAATTATAAGGGTAAAGTGATACCTGGCAAATGTCCACCACGACCACGCTGACAGATGTCAATTATTTCATCAAAGATTTTAGTCACCTTTTGGCAAAATGGCGGTCCTATTTTGTGAATTACATCACATATTTTGAGTTTTAGGGCTGAAATCGCTTCGATTGGCTCTGTTTAGATTCTGTCCTTAACATAGTCCCACAAAAAATAATCAAGTGATCTTTAATTACACGACCTGGCTGGCCACTTAACTGCTGATTGTTTTTTTTTTTTTTTTGAAGAGAAGTAGCACTTCAGGCAACAATGCCTATATAGTCAAGTACCGTGCTACATTCTTTAGGAAATGAATAGAGAAGAGATGACACGGGAGGTGAAAGTAGAAGGATAGTCGGAAATAAACTGCCGTATAAGACAGCACAGCGAGCAGTGACTATGCCTTCATCGCTGAGCAGCCCCACCGACAGTCAATTTTTATTTTTGTAGTGAAAAAACCAAGGTCTTCGTTGGGAATAGAACCCACAACCCCCATATTTTCAAGCTAGTACACTACCTACTGGCCTACAGGGGCACCTTGTGTGAAATAATGCGATCGGGATATTGAGTTTGCAACAAATTGATCGTTTCACTGGGCTGTGTGACATGTGGCACCGTCCTGTTGAAACCACTTATCAGTGATATCCACGTCGTCAATAATAGGCCAAAAAGTAAGTTGTTAGCATCTCGCGATAGTGTGATCCATTGACTGTTACTGCATTTCCAGCATCTTCTTCGACAAAAAAACGGCCCGTTACACCTTTAGCATGCAAAGGCTTCCCAGTAGCCACTCTAGGATTTTCAGAAGCCGAAATGCGGCAATTTTTGTTGTTGACATATGCTGACAAGTCTCCCCCGGGGCCACATTTATATGTCTTGACGGAATATCAACGTCATTACAAGTGTCACCGAGGGTGAAAAGCAGCTCAGTCCCCTAAAGGCTAGCAGGTAGCCAACTGGACAACTCCACGTTATTTCCACTGGAATCAGCAAGCCCCAGAGTTTAGCTTTTTGGCTTTTTAGCCTTTTAGCTGTTCTCTGACTGATTATTGAGGTTGGCTTTTCGGGAGTATCGTGGTTGTTGTGGTTTCACGGCCCTCATGAAATGATTAAGAGGCCAGTATCATCTCATCTCTGCTGAGAACAAAGGATGAATGATCTGGATCCAGTGAGCATGCTTGTCATGTGTTCTGGACCAGGAGTTGGATAGTCTCCCACTTCTACAGCAAGGAGTGGGGGTTGCCGGCCCTGCTCCGAAACTTCCGAAATTGCCACTAGGAATGAGCTGTTGCATAGAATTATGTCTTTGGCTTCCTAGGGCGTAGGTGCTCGCTAGGTATCATCCAAGTGGTTTAATTCACCGTCGAGTTATGGCATACACAACTAGGTACAGACGTCAATATTATCACGCATATTCTGACAAGTGAAAATGGGCTTCGTGTAAAAAAAAGAAATTTTTCTCAGAAAAACCAGCCGGTTGTTCCTGGATGAATCGACGGCGATGTGAATAGACGGTCGACTTTAATTCCTGCACCAGTTGAACCTTGTAGGGCTTCAAAATCACATCCTTACGCAAAATTCGCCATGTGGTGGTTTTAGATAACCCCAATGGTTGAAAACGTCGAGGAATTGACAAATTCCTCCTATATTTAAACCACCTATATCCATCCGAAAATGGAATACAACTCCCATGTATGGGCCGGCGCCCCAAAGTCTATTTTGGAATTGCTGGACTGCGTACAGGAGAGCACCAAAAGGCTCATTGGGGACAGTAGGGTATCCAACTCTATTGATTCTCTTTAGCATCGACGCAATGTAGGTTGTATTTAATATTGCCATTTTCCGTCCTAACTGGCTGGTTCGCATTCGATGGCGAGCGCTTTCGATGCGAATGCATCATACTCAAGCCGCGTTTTAGTTCGTACTGGTGAGCCAGTGTTGGCGTTCAGGCAGTTCTGTTATTAGGTTCGTATATATTCAGGTAAGCAGAATGCCAGCCGTCTGGCATTTGTATGCAAAGTGAATTTATCGATTGGTTGTATTTCACTGCTTTGTCGTTACGACAATGGTAACGAAATTAGGAAACTTGTTCCCGTTACTCGTGCGTTTTTGCGTTTAACTCGATTTTCGTTGAGAGCGCATGCGTTTGTGGTCAGTTGGCCAGTGAATCGCACTACGCATTACAGGGAGAATTCGGTTTTTTTTTGGCAGAATATTTTAGAGAATTCGTTTTATCGTATGTGGAATAAACTGCCTCCAGAGGTCTTTCCTACCACTTTCAATGTGGGAAAATGCAAATTAAGCACTACTCCCTCTTTCCTCCTCCCCATAACCTAATTTTCTAGTTCTGGTACAATGCATTGCATGAATAAGGGCCATTCCCTGAGTACTGGTCCGAACGAGAAAAACATTTGGATTAGCTTCAACACTGTGGCTCACGGCTACGATGTTTTTAGTTGAACGACTCTATCGAACGCGCTCAACAGACTCAAATTTAACAAGCAAATTCCTAATAGCGGTCTCAGAAGCACGATTATGTTATCCGAAAATATCACGAAATGCAACTTTAACAGAATCACCATTTTCAAAGTGAATTTTAATTATTTTAAAACGATTTTCGTGCAAAATTAAATTCACTGTAACGGTTGATTAAAAAAACTAAATGTCAAAACACTCATGTTGTTGTTGGTGTTGCCACAATTGAAAAACAAACTTCTTATTGAAAAACTCGATATATATGATGTCACTATAATATAATTTAAAAAACTGTGCTATTCTTTCGCTTTTATAAAAATAGGTAATATGTGCAAAACTTTTTTGAAAATACTGAAAATTATTCAAAACAATACTTCACACACACACAAACACACTTATTACATATTTCACACTAAGAGCCGTAATTAATTTTCTTTCAAAATGAATATTTTTGTTATACCGTTAATTAGCAACACTTCTCTCGAACAAATCTCAATAGTTCTCAATTTAGTGATTGCAAATTTTATTAAAATTGAATTTAGTGTTGCCATTAAATTGATTTTTTTTTTTTTTTGGAAAAAATGACTTATGCCACTTTTGAAATAAACTCCTCAAATATCACTCCCACGCTCATATACGCAAAAATATAAATTGTAAAATTAGAGAAAAATGTCATTTTAATTTTTGGAGAGGAATTATGCAGCATTGGCTTTATGCACCCACACACGCACACACAATTAACAACACAAACAAAAAATGCTTAAATAAAATTCTGAAAAAAAGAAAAAGTAAAAAAGAAAGAGAAAATAATTTGCTGCATGTATTTTCATATTTCACTTGTTTGTTGTTTTGCTTTAGAAAAATGTAGTATTTTTGTGTTAATAATTGTTGTTTTTTTTGTATTGTTGTTGTTGTGTTTGCTTTGACCACTAGCAAAACTTTTTGAATATTTAATCTTCTCATGCATAAAGTAGACATTTTTCATTGTTAAGTACTAGACAGGGAAATTTGCATACGAGTGTGCATATGTAAACTTATACAGAGATCAGAGAGAGTGAGAGAGAGAGAGAGAGCGAGTATTTGCTAATGTACTCATATGTATGTAAATAAATAAAACTTTTGGAATATTTAATGAAGAGAAAACTGACTATTAAATGAAAATTAAGCTGCAATTTATCTTTTTTGAAATGCAGTTAAATTTACTATTTTTTTTTTGGTAAAGTGAAAAAATAAAAAAGCTTGAATAGAGAAAAATAATTAATTTTGAAAAACAAAAAAAAAAAGAAATAAAAATTGAAACAGGAAATTAAAAAATGTGAGAAATATATTTAATGTGGATTTAAATTTAACAATTTTTCTTTGGTTTTAAGATTCTTTTTAAATAAAATTTTTTGCAAAATTTAAAATTTTAGTGATTTTTTGATATTTTCTTTTTAAAAATTTAAAACAAAAATAAATAAAATGAGGATGGGTTTTGCAGGATTTAAATAAAAAAAAATCGCTCGGCTCTAAATGGATTCTATGAATCATAATTAAGTTAAAGGGTTTTTTTAACAAGAAGTTTGTTTTCTTAAAACAAAATAAAAGAAGAAATTAAGATGATTCAAATTTTTATTGTATTACGAAGAAGGAAAAATTATGTCTGGCAAATGTTTACTACGACCACGCTGACAGCTGTGGATTCTTTCATTAAAGTTTTTAATCTGTTCTTGCAAAATGGATGAAAATGATTCGATTGGCTCTGTATGGACCCTGTCCTTAACGTAGCCCCACAAAAATTAAACCTGTGGTGTTAAATCACAGTGTTAAATCACACGATCCAGCTGGCCACTTAACTACTGATTGTCGTGACATTATACGATCGGGAAATTTGGTTTGCAATAAATTGATGTGGCACCATCCTGTTGGAACCACATGTCCGTGAAAGCGTGACAAGATATATGTCAGTACCTAGCCATAACCTGAAGGTGGATCAAACCACTGTGGATGATTTTAGCGTCACCTACGCGCCAGGAAGCCTTCGGATATCTCTATCCTCCAGTCACTTCTGCTCGCAACTCCGCGAGTTAGGAGCAGGCCAAAGCATTCACTCCTTGCTGAAGAGTTGGAAACTATCTAGCACACATGCAAGCTTGATAAAATTTCAGAACACAACCGCAAGCATGCACACTGAACCAGAATCATTCATTGTGTTCATTATGAATAATTCGACCCACACAACTCAAACGATGGCCGCAAAACCTCCTGCTAGCCTATTAGGTGCCTGGTCTCCCTTTTACCACCGGTGACACATGTCATGATGGTGAAATTCCGTCAAGACGTATAAATGCCCGTCGAGAGGGGGGGTTTGGAACCACATGTCAGTGACATTCACGTCGTCACTAATAAACCAAAATTGAGTTGTTAGCATGTCGCGAAAGCGTGACCCATTGAGCATCATCTTCGAAAAAAAACGACCCAATCATGCCTCCAGACCACATAGTGCACCATATAGTGACACGTTGAACATTAAAGGCTTTTCGATAATCGCTCTAGGATTTTCAAAAGTTCAAATGCGGCAATTTTGCTTGTTGACATAACCTGACATATGAAAATGAGCTTCGCCAGAGAAAAGTATTTTTTCAGAAAAACCAGCCGGTTGTTCCTGAATGAATTGAGCGTATTTACGACGATATGAATGCTCGGTCGGCTTCAATTCCTGCACCGGTTGTACCTTGCAAGGCTTCAAAGTCAAATCCTTATGAAAAATTAACCTCAATTGTTGACAACGTCGAGGTAATGACAAATTTGGATTTGTTTCAACACTGTGGCTCACATCTGCGATATCTTTAGTTGAACGATGCGGTCGAGCTTGTCGACTCAAATTTAATGGCCAAATTCTTAACAGCGGTCTCAGACCGACGATTATATTGTCCGAAAATATCACGATATTTACAAATTGTAACTTTAACAGAACCACCATTTTCATAGAGGATTTTAATTATTTTAGTGCGATTTTCGTGCGAAATTGAATTCATTATAACAATGGTCAATGCATCTTCTATGAATACGTCAAAAAAACTAAATAACAAAACTATCATATTGCTGGTGTTGCCACAATTTAAAAACAAAGTTTTTGCTGAGAAATTCGATATGTCACTAATAAACATTTCGATAACATTATTTTTATAAACAACAAATTTAGACATTTATTCAACACTTATTTTCAAATGAATCGAATATGAAATATTACAACAATTGAAAACCGTTAATTTACTGTTTGAAAAATAGGGAATGAAACCGAATAATAACATGCCAAAAAAAATTTATTATGGAGTTGGAAAATTTTAAATAATTTTCAAAAGAAATATTCTTTCGAAATATTTTTTTTTTTATTAATTCTTTATAAAATTTTTATTTTTACAATTTTTTACAATTTAAAAAAACTATTATTATTATAGAAACTATATTATTTTTGTCGTGATCATATTATGTGTTTTATTTTGGGTGTAACAGTTGAGTATGTAGCAAGAGTCGGAAACATTTACTTTAAACTAGCTGTACCCGGCCACGCGTTGCTGTGGCTGTCTGGTTAAATGGAAAAGAAAGAAAAGGGAAACGCACGTTTCTAATGCTTGTGGGTATACAATATTTTTTGTTGTTCCATTGTCTGTGTAGATATAGAGATTGTCTGGTTTTTCGACTCTAGAACACGCAACATATAATTGTCCATGTGAGAAGCAATCCGTGTCTAGATCTAAACCGCACAATTCTAAAGATTGGCCCTGAGCTTTGTTGATGGTGATTGCAAACGCCAATCGAATTGGGAATTGCAATCTCTTAAATTGAAAAGGCATATCCGTCGGAATCATAGGATTGCGAGGAATGGGGACATCTTCACCTTTAAAAGGTCCTGTCAAGATTGTTGCTTCTACGACGTTGTTCATTATTTTTTTTACTGCAAGCCGCGTGCCGTTGCAAAGCTATGGCTGGTTAATATTTCATGATAATATTGGCACGCCGATTTTCAATTGCAGTACGTGCGGTGGTGCCCCTGGCAGATCGAGGGAATTAAAAAATTCTGTTGGATAATTAACCGCTTCATCTGCTTCCATAACAGTGTCGACGGATTTGTATGTGACTGCCTCGCTTTGAATGTTAGACTGAATAACATTGTTAAGTTCGTAGACGTGTTTGTTCTTGGCCGCAAGAATAGCTCGTTCACTCAGCCAATCGTGATTCTTTAAATTGGTTTGAATATTGGGAAATACTTTTTCAACCAACTCTTCTTTTGACGTCACGAAATTGGAGAAGTTATGAGGCAATGAAATTCGTCCTGAGGCCAGATCAACCGGCACCTTTCCGTTCCCAATTTCCAGCAATTGATGTAAGAATATCTCAGCTGATCCATCGTTTTGCAGCTGGACACGCATATTGGTAGTTAATTTTAACGTCTTGATGTTTCGCCACAAAGTAGAGTATTTCAGGCAAGCATTTATTTCGTCCGCTGGTGTCGATCGAGGAATTACAGATAATGTTTGCCTGAAATCTCCTGCAAGTAATATTAATGCGATCCCAAATGGTCTGATGTTTCGACGCAAATCTTGTCATTATCGATCAAGAAGGTCGAGCGATTTTTTGTGCGCCATTGTGCATTCATCCCAAACAATAAGTTTGCATTTCTGCAATACTTTTCCCATGCCGGATGCTTTGGAAATGTTGCACGTGGGAGTTTCAATGAATTGCATGTTCAATTGCAATTTCAAAGCGGAATGAGCAGTTCTTCCACTTGGTAGTAATGTCGCAGCTATTCCGGACGACGCAAGAGCTAAGGCTATGTCATTTTGGGATCGAATTGCTACCAGAATCAATCTAATTAGGAACGTTTTACCAATTCCTCCTGGCGGATCTAAGAAGAAGATTTCTCCAACTCCGTTATTGACAGTTTGCATTATTTGATCGTAAATGCCTTTTTGCTCAAGCGTTAGCTTAGGAATATTTGATTGTACATACGACAAAAGATCACGCGTGTTGTAATTTTGTTCACGACGCAATTCTACATCGAACGAAGCAGCAGCAGATCGATTTAGTAATAGCATTCTCAATTGATTGAGAACTTTGTTCGTGATTTCTAAGCACAAATCTTCAATCATTATCAACGCTTCGTTGTAGATTTCTGCTTGGAAATCCATGTTCATATTTGAATTTTCCCCGCGTATTCGACAGAAAATATCTTCGGCCATGTGCGATTTATATTTCTCCCATAACTCTGTTGGAGATGAAGGAGAGCAGGCGGTCAATATGATTGCAAACAATGCACGAATTTGATTTGGATGTGACGTGTTGCACGCCTCATTAATGCATACATCCCAGTGTCGGTCCTTCTCCAATAAATTCAAAGCTTGACATGCACTGCGGAAAGTGGCATGTGTAACGCCGTTGACAATTCTCAATTGCTGGAATAGTTGAAAAACGAAATGAAAAACAAAGAAAAAATTAAAAAAATAAACTATACTCACGAAATAATCGCTATAGTGAACGACAAAGCTAAATTCTAACGCAATATTACACGAAATAGTTAAATCAAAATGAAAATAAATTTATGAAAACTCAATTAACATAACATAAACTCAACGAACATTTACATTGAATTTTTTTTTTTTTTTTTTTTTGTAGAAAAGTTGCACTTCAGGCAAGAATGCCTATTTAGTCAAGTAACGTGCTACATTCTTTAGGAAAGGGATAGAGAAGAGCTGAAACAGGCGGTGAAAGTAGAAGGATAGTCGGAAATTAACTGCCGTATAAAGACAGCACAGCGACCAGTGACTATGCCTTCATCGCTGAGCAGCCCCACCGACAGTCAATTTTTATTTTTGTAGTGCAAAAACCACGGTATTCGTTGGGAATCGAACCCACAACCCCCATACTGACAAGCTAGTACACTACCTACTAGCCTACAGGGGCACAGGGGCATGTTTTACCTGTCACAGGTGTGATATCTATATAATAGTATATAATAGTAGATATAGAGGTATATAAAAACACGCGCATATTTGGTCGCAAACGTTGTGTCAAAATTTCAAAGCAATCGGTGAAGAACTTTCAGAGATTTAAGATTTTGAACAAACGAACATTTACATTTTTATTTATATCTCAAGCCAAATTGATTAAATGAGAGTTTTCATTAAACCAACATAGAACACTTTTTAAAGAGACGAAGCAGCTAGTTGAGCTTGTTTAAAACTGAGTACAACTTAATAATATCGGCAAACTTGAGTTAGGAAGTAAGTTGCCCGCCAAATGATTAACATCAAGAACTGAACTGTCATCCTTTGACATTTATTGTGTTTTGTTAGAAACACGGGATGACGTGGAGTATAGCCTTGCAACTTTTTGTGAAAATATTAAACAAGCAGCACAGCTCCGCAGACTACTTTAGGTCACATCTATTCTTCAGACATTGAACGTCTCGTAGCGGAGAAACGAAGAGCTAGGAGAGATTGGCAACAACACAGATCGCCCCTGCAGAGGCAGAGACTTAGAGAATGCACAAAGCGGCTTAGAGACTTATTAGCATTTGAAAAAACTGCGTCCTTTGAGAAATATTTGGAGGGCCTCGATGCTACACCAAACTCCAATTATTTTTTATGGCGTGCTACAAAAAACCTTAAAAGGCCCGTTGAGTACAAGCCACCGCTACGTAATATCAGTGGAGATTGGGCAAGAAGGGACGCTGAAAAAGGCGACTTACTTGCTGATTTCTTGAAAGATGTATTCACCCCACACAAATGTACTGATGATATTAATTTGCCGTAGTTGCATTACCCCCTCGACCCTTAAAGTTTAGGTTGCGTGAGGTTTAAAAGTTCATTTCTGAGATAAACCCGAAAAAATCTCCTGGTATGAACGGTATAAGTAAAACAGAATTTTAAAAGAGCTCCCCAGTATTGCAGTCAGAAACATCCTATTAATTTTTAATGCCATTTTACGGCTTGAATACTATTCTGACCACTGGAAGCTTTCTAAAGTTAAAATGATTCCAAAACCGGGTAAAGACCTAACCAAAACGGAGTCATATAGGCCCATAAGCCTATTACCGACTATTTCAAAGGTTTTCGAAAAGTTGCTTATGAATAAATTGTCTCCAATGCTAAGGGATAGTGGATGTATCCCAGACCATCAATTTGATTTTAGAAGTAGACATAGCCCAATTGAACAAACCCATAGATTGGTTCAGGTGATAAGAAGGACTTTTGAAGAGAAGAAGTATTGTTTAGCTATTTTTATTGATGTTTCTCAGGCTTTTGACAAAGTTTGGCATGAAGGTCTATTTCTGAAACTGACCGCTCACTTGCCTTGTAATATAAGCAACCTACTGAAAAGCTACATAATTGGGCGAAAACTTTCTGTTGTTGAAGGAGACTTCGTAAGTGTATCCAAACCAATTTCCTCAGGCGTACCACAAGGTAGCATTCTTGGACCAGTTTTGTATTTGATATATACTGTAGTGAACACGTGTGAACAACATATGTTACAATGATTTGGTAAACTAACCCAAATATTCCAATGTACAAGGCCACACATGAGAACTTAAACCCTTCTCATATGTCGGCAATAAATAACAATACACTCGACTAACAGCGTACTTAAATGTGACTCACGTGTTTGCAATAAATAAACAATGCTTTTAGGTGACCCACATATTGTTGATATCACAACGGGTATCCGATAACTTTTCAAATACATCATAACGGAACTGATACCCTCTCAGTTGACAGAGACAATGACACACATATTCACTGCACTAAACTGATAGTATATAAGAGAAGAACAAATGTGAATAAACAATTATTACTATTATTAATGTGAATATTATTATTAATCTTAGATGGGCAATGGGCAATATAACAATACCTGCGATATGCCTATAAGTGCAACTGTCCACACTTCTACGTTTGCTGATGATACAGCGTTTCTAAGTTCGCAATAAAACTCCCATCAAGCATCCATAAATCTTCAGCAACATATAACTGAGTTGGAGTTGTGGTTAAAATTATAGAGAATTAAAGTGAACGTTCAAAAGTGCATTCATGTGACCTTCGACCCTGCGAAGAGATAATTGTTCACCCGTTCGAATCAATAATCACATTGTTCCTTACCATACTTATGTGAGATATCTTGGTATACATCTTGACCGTCGCCTTACATGGAAACATCATATTGACTCAAAGCTAACACAAATGCAACTTAAGCTAACACAACTACATTGGCTTATTGGCAGGAACTCGAAACTTAGCCTAGATTGTAAACTTTACAAGAGTATTTTGAAACCAATATGGTCTTACGGAATCCAACTTTGGGGCACTGCCTCAGCTTCAAACGTGGATCGGATCCAACGTATGCAGAATAAAATTTTACGGTTGATAACTTCCACCCCATGGTACATCAGAAATTCAAACATACATTGTGATTTAGACATACCGCTGGTGACTACAGAAATCATCAAATACGCAGCCAAATACTTGATGAAGCTTGAAGACTATCCTAACCCCCTTGCTCGCAATATCTTGGATTATAGTGGACATAGCCGATTAAAAAAGAGGGATACCGCAGCTTTAATCCTCAATGCTACAGACGATACCCAAATACCCGATTTTTTACCCAAAAGGTTAGGCCTGACATGGTCAGGACTAATGTAACTTTTTTTTTTGAATTTAAGATTTTAATACTTATTGTTAGTTCTTTTCGTGAAGATACAATAAATAATTATCGAGAGTTAAAAAAACGAATTTATTCAGTACAAGATTGAGAATTTTAAACATGGAACGCTATAACCTTAAGCAATAAATTATAATTTTGAAAATTAACTATCAAAATGGTGGTATCACTTCAAGCAGCTTTTCTTCGCAGCCAGGCTGCTTTTATAGCCACTGTAAGTAATTTAATCGCTAATTTCGGGGTTCACGATATTGTTACTGAACAATACAATTTGGGTGGTATAATTTATGCTCCTAAATGAGCGATGACTTTGTGTTGCTTCAACAAATCTGCATTTACAGTTAGGACACTGATTTCAACCAGCTAAAATAGGGATTACAGTAGGAATATTGTGTGATTAAATGTAAACAAATTTTAAGGATATTGCCGTCATAATCACTGGACATTGTAGCTTTGGGGTTATCAGTAAATATTGGGTTTTTGAACAAGAAATTTATTTTTTAATTGTGGCAACACCAATAACATGATCATTTTGACATTTAGTGTTTTAAAGTATTGACAATTGTTACAATGAATGCCATTTTGCACGTAAATCGTATTAAAATAATTAAAATTTGCTACGAAAATGGTGATTCTGTTAAAGATTATGAAATTCCCAAAGATTGTGAAATTCCCAAATCATATATTAAAAATCGCAGAATTGATTTTTTTTTGAATTTTTAATCTTAAAATCTAGGATTCGTATTGTAAAGTCGTTTCCGGTTTGCCAACAAGTAGTTCGTTTTTAAATTGTGACAACACCAACCACATGATAGTTTTGACATTTAGCTTTTTAACATATTCATAGTAGATGCATTGTCAATGTTTACATAAAATCAACTTCGCACTAAAATCGCATTAAAATAATTAAAATCATAATATTCGTAATATTTGCATACAACATAACTGTATTTTTGAAACCGCTATTAAGAATTTGGTCGTTAAATTTGAGTTGACAGACTCGATAAAAAATGTGGAAATATTAACACATGTTTGACCGGGTCGTTCAACAGAAAATATCGCAGACATGAGCCACAGTGTTGGAGCAGATCCAAATTTGTCAATTCCTCGACGTTGCTAACATTTTGGTTTATCCAAAATCACCACATGGCGAGTGCGGCGTAAGGATTTGACTTTCAAGTTTTAAAAGGCTCAACTGGTGCAGGAATTGATGCCAACCGACCATTCGCTTCGCGCTAGATTCGCTCAATTCATTCGGGAACAACCGGCTGGTTTTTCAGAAAAAAACATTTTTTCAGACGAAACTCATTTTCACTTGCCAGGGTATGTCAACGAACAAAATTGCCGCATTGGGCTTCTGAAAATCCTGGAACAATTATTGAGAAACCTTTGCATGTTCAATGTGTCACTGTATGGCGTTTCATGTGGTCTGGAGGCGTGATTGCGCCGTTCTTTTTTTCGAAGATGAGACTTTAAATGCGGTAACGGTAACGAGATGTCCACAACTCAATTTTGGTCTATTACTGACGACGTGAATATCACTGACATGTGGTTTTAATAGGACGGTGCCACATATTATACAGCCAATGAAACGATCAATTTATTGCAAAGCAAATTTATCAGCCGGATCGTGTGATTTAACACTACTGGATTATTTTTTGTGGAGCTGTGTTAAGGACAGAGCCTATATGGAGCTAATCGAATCGATTTAACCTTCAAACTCAAAATCCCTAATGTGATTTGCGATGTAGGACCGTCATGTTGCGAAAAAATAATTAAAAATTTTGATAAAAGAATCGATAACTTTCAGCGTGGTCGTGGTGGACATTTGCCAGATATCATTTTTCATTCACCTTTGTGTTCGTAATGCAATACAAATTGAGATCATCTTCATTTAAATTTTTTCACTTATTTTGTTTTAGAAAACAAACTTCTTGTTGTAAAACCCTTCATAAAACTTTGCAATTTCTTAAAATTATACAATTTCTTGAAATAATTATGTTTTATTTCTGAATTTCAAATGTTTTTCCCATTAAAAAAATTCCTAAGTCATTTTAAAGATAATAATGTAAATATGTATGTGTTTGTATATGTAGATTGTGTGTCGACCGACAACTGCTTCATAACCTTTCGTTCCAATAAAACGTAATTTTTCTTTTAATCTCAAACATGACTAAAGTACAGGGCAAGACTAGTGTAACAAATTTACTGTTATACCCACAAGGGCCATGTTACATATACGAATGTGTTTAAAATGAACTCTTTTAAAAACAAACCGTTCTCTTTCATTATATCTTTCACTCTCTCTTAAATTTAAATATTTTATTTAGAGTTGAACCTGAGTGTTGAAACGCAACCGCCTTGTGTTTTTGGCTCTGTGTAATATAAAATAACACAAATGGATGGTATTTTTATTCACAAAAACAAATATAAAGAGAGAGAGAGAATGAGATTGTAAAGGAGAAAAGAAGCAACAAATTCAGTTTTGTGTGGCCTAAAATTTATGGGTATTTTGAAAGAGAAAGAAGGGAATTTTTGTAATGCAGTAAATAAGTGTATTTTGTATTTGATTTGATAATTTAAAGATATTTTTTTTTTATAAAATAACATTTTTAAATAATTTTGTAATTAAAAGTTTAAGTTTTTTCTACTAAAATTACATTTTATGAAGTTAATTAATTAAATCAAAATTATTAAGAAATCGGTGTAAATAATCACGTATCTTTCCTTCAAATTGTTCGAACTGCTAATTTTAACTTTATTGCATTGCAAATCGCCAACAAAATTTTATAAAGGGTTTTTCAACAAGAAGTTTGTTTTCTAAAATACAATAAAATAAAACAAAAAATTTTAATTAAAATGATTCAAATTTTTATTGTATTACGACGATAAAAGTTCGGCAATTATGAAGGAAAAATGATATCTGGCAAATGTCCTCCACCACGACCACGCTGTGACAGATATCGATTCTTGCATTAAAGGTTTCAATCACTTTTTGGCAAAATGGCGATCCTATATCGTAAATCACATTACGGATTTTGAGTTTTAAGGCTCAAATCGATTCGATTGGCTCCGTATAGGTAGACTCTGTCTTGAACATAACTTAACAAAAAAAAAAAATAATCCAGTGATGTTTAATCACACTATCTGACTGGTCACTTAACTGCTGAGTGTCGTAAAATTATGCGATTCGGAAATTTAGTTTGTAATAAATTGATCGTTTCATTAGCTCTGTGACATGTGGCATCGTCCTTTTGAAACCACTTGTCATTGATGTCCATGTCATCAATAATAGAGCAAAATTGAGTTATTAGCAACTCGGGATAGCGTAATCCATTGACCGTTATCGCATTTCTAGCGTCATCCTTGAAAAAATAGGCCCAATCGATCCTGCAGACCACATATCGCACCTTGAGCATGAAAAGGCTTTTAAATAGTCGCTCTAGGATTTTCTAAAGCCCAAATGCGGCAATTTTGCTTGTTGATATACACTGACAAGTGAAAATGGGCTTCGTCAGCAAAAATGATCTTTTCAGAAAATCCAGCCGGTTGCTCCTGAATTAATTGAGTCAATCTACGGCGGTGTGAATGGTCGGTCGGCTTCAATTCCTGCACCAGTTGAACCTTATAAGACTTGAAAGTCAAATCGTTACGCAAAATTCGCCATTAGGTGTTTTTGGATAACCCCAATTGTTAAGACCGTCGATGAATTGAAAAGTAGGGCGGCAAGGTGTTCAGCCAGGTGATATGCTGGTGCAGCTCTATAGTTTATAATGGTTTAATTGGTATGTCATTCTGTATTTTCAGTGGCGCTTTGAATGCTGGTGGTTTTGGGTTCATGTGTTTGTTTACTTTTCCGTCAGTAAACGTTTTGCAGCATTTTAATAGGCTGCGCATTTCCCCTTACTCCTTCCCCTTATACCATCAACAATTAATGATTTCATTAAAACTACTCGCAAAGCTTGATTAATATTCACACTTCCACCTACTGCGGCAGTAGTAGCTGGACATCAACATCAACGTCAGCGATATTTATAAATATTTCTTATCCTTGAATTATTTGATTGGCAATCTGATGATCATAGGTTCAGATCCCAATAAAGCCTTGAAAAGAAAAATAAAAGCACTAACTTTTGTGAAGTATAAGAGGACATGGTTAATAAATTGATTAAAAGTTAAATTACTAGAAAATACGTGTTGTGTAGCTGGGGTGATAAGGTTTACATCTGCACCGGCAGTGAGCCATAATCAGATGGTGGCCATTACCACTATGATTGAAAAGCAACGCCATTCACACCCTAGAAGGTCTTCGAATACGTATATCCTCCGGTCACTTCTAGTAGCAATTTCAAAAGTTCGAAGTAGGTCGCAGCCTTCACTCCTTGCTAAAGAGTTGAGGACTATCCAATTCCTTGTCCAGAACGCATGAAGCTTAATATAGTTAAGAACACGACGGCATTCATACTCACTGGACCTAAACCATTCATTGTGTTCATTGTAAATCGGATCCGGCCCACAAACTCTCACGAGGGCCTCGAAACACCCAGCCACCACGATACTCCCAAAAGGGCCAAGCTCAATTAATCAGCCAGAGAAGAGCTAACTGCCTAAAGAGACAAATATTGGAATTCTGCGGGCAACTGATTCCCGTAGAAATATAGTGGATTGTCCAGGTGGCTCCTACTAGCCTTAAAGGGGTCTGGGCTCCCTTTTACCCTGCAAGACACCAATCTAGATGGAAGAAGTAGGATCTATAAAGACTATCATGTGCCCCCGGGGGGATGTGTAGCTGGGGTATATGGAATGGCTAAGGCGCCATGAGGTAAGTGTTACCATTCACGAAATAAGCACTAGTTGAAAAAAAAACGTTAGATGGTGGACCCTTTACTTCTGCTCTCATTTTAATTAAGACTGCTTTAAAATTTACCTTCCTTGATAACAATCAAGGAATTAGGGTTGTTGATAAGAATTCTTAAACTTTTTAACGTCATCCTTAGTCTTGCTCGATTTTTATTTAAGTTACTGGTTGGTAGAGGGAGTAACGTTTCAACTTTATCTTCAATCATTTTTGACACAACTATGTTCCCTGTGAGGGGCTTTGCCTTCCTTGATTTTTGTTTGGGTCGTTGATGATGGGGTGGGAGGGGCTTTCACTTTATATTAATTGACTTTTTGCACAGAGTGTAGGTGGCTTATAAACTTCATCTTGTTCGATTATTTGTCGCGACTTTGGTAAAGTTGTCAAACTTCAGCTACCGTGATTTATTTAATGGTTATTGCAGGACTTTTAAATTCCACAATCAGTAGGAGGTTGATAAATTTCATCTTCCTCTATTTAATGTCAAGGTCAGCTCAAGCTTTGCTGATTCCCTCTCAATTGTTTATTTAGGTTAAACGATTTTTAAAAGTCGGCTAAATAATCATTCCGATATCTGTTTACGAGCATTGTGAGTGGAGACTATCCAGTGTTGTTCATACAAAGCTAAGGATAGTTTTAAGACATTTTTCATCTTGAACTAAAAATACTAGAATTTTTCACTGTTCCATTTTTTAGATCATCACCTTGTTAAATGTGGTTTTTTTAGTTCTAATGGCACATATTCGTGGCTTCGTCCATTTCCTTAACATTTCTTCCCATCTAGCTATTGCAATCATCTCAGATATTATAACTTCCCTACACCATTATAATTTAGTGATTTCCACAACAGGATTTTTCTACTTCAATGGCCATTAGCAGTGATTAAATTTCCATTTAAAATGATTTAATTGGATTTTGTCGTTTTTTTTTGTGCTGTTTTTGGTCAAAACTTTTCCCCCAGCGAGCGCTTTCAAACAACATTTTCCACTTTAAACATTAAAAACATTGTGTTTTGGAAACAGATTGAATTTTGGTTAAATGTATTTTGATTTTATGCATTCTGTTTGGTGGACACTTAAATTTTGTTTTTGTTTTTGTTTTTGTTTTTGGATTTTTGTGTGCGCCAGAAATATCATTTTTGTTTTTACTGGGGATTTGAAATTGTTTTAATTGTTAAATTGAGTAGACAAAAACACAACAGTCACAAAACAACATACAACATTTTGTGGTTGATATATTTTAAATTGAGACGGAATTGGAAGTGGTTTTGAAGCGAATAAACATTTTTTTTTAAATACAATTATTAGGATCTTCAATATAAACAAAGTGTTGTGGAAATGTGTGCCATTAAGGAAATGTCCTTCACACTCCCTTTTCATTTTCAATGGCATTTATGTTTATTTTTATATATAAATATTTAAAAAACAATATTTCTAAATATTTTTCGCTAAATTAAAACAGAGCCTGCTTGAATAAGAAAAAAAGTAAGACATTTTTTCCGGTTTTTTCCCCGTTTCTGAAATGAACTCAAAACTTTCTAAAAACCTTCTTCATCCTTCGTAGATTTTTTAAATTATTTAAATGCAATACAAAAAAATTTGAACATTTAATCCGCTAGAGTACGCAGCACCGAAAAATTTTTTGATTATGAAATTCCCAAATTATATATTAATAATCCCAGAATTGATTTTTTTTTAGATTTTTAATCTTAAAATCTAGAATTCGTATTGTAAAGTCATATGGGGTTTTCCAACAAGAAGTTGAATTGTGGCAACACCAACAACATCCTTCGCAGGAATTAAAAGTTATAAAAATTAAATAAAAATTTTTTAGCATTTAATCCGCTAGAGTAGGCGGCACTAAAAAATTTTCAGATTATGGTATTCCCAAATTATATATAAAAATCCCAGAATTGATTTTGTTAGATATTTGGTCAACAAGAAGTTTTTTTTTCGATTGTGGCAACACCAACAAGATCCTTCGTAGAGTTAAAAATTATAAAAATGCAATAAAAAATGTTTTAGTATTTAATCCGCTAGAGTAGGCAGCACTAAAAAATTTTTAGATTTTGAAATTCCCAAATCATATATTAAAAATCCCAGAATTGATTTTTTTTTTGATTTTTGGCCTTAAAATCTATGATTCGTATTATAAAGCCGTATCAGGTTTTTCAACAAGAAGTTTCCTTTTCGATTGTGGCAACACCAACAACATCCTTCGCAGGAAATTAAAATTATTAAAATGCAATAAAAAAATTTTTAACATTTAATCCGCTAGAGTAAGCAGCACTAAAAAATTTTTAAATCTTGAAATTCCCAAATTATATATAAAAATCCCAGAACTGATTTTTTTTCGATTTGATTGATTTTTGAAGTTTGTTTTTCGATTGTTGCAACACTAACAACATCCTTCGTAGAATTAAAAATTATAAAAATGCATTAAAAAAATTTTATAGCATTTAATCCGCTAGAGTAGGTAGCACTAAAAAATTTTTAAATTTTGAAATTCCCAAATTATATATAAAAATCCCAGAATTGATTTTTTTTTGGATTTTTGGCCTTAAAATCTATGATTCGTATTATAAAGCCGTATCAGGTTTTTCAACAAGAAGTTTCCTTTTCGATTGTGGCAACACCAACAACATCCTTCGCAGGAATTAAAAATTATTAAAATGCAATAAAAAAATTTTTAGCATTTAATCCGCTAGAGTAAGCAGCACTAAAAAATTTTTAAATTTTGAAATTCCCAAATTATATATAAAAGTCCCAGAACTGATTTTTTTTCGATTTGATTGATTTTTGAAGTTTGTTTTTCGATTAAAATTATTAAAATTATTAAAATGCAATAAAAAAAAATTTACATTTAATCCGGTGGAGCAGCACTAAAAAATTTTTAAATTTTGAAATTCCCAAATTATATATAAAAATCCCAGAATTGATGTTTTTATTTTAGATTTTTGGCCTTAAAATTTAGGATTCGTATTATAAAGTCATATAGGGTTTTTCAACAAGCAGTTTGCTTTGCAATTGTAGAAACACCAACAACATCCTTCGTAGAGTTAAAAATTATAAAAATGCATTAAAAAAATTTTATAGCATTTAATCCGCTAGAGTAGGCAGCACTAAAAAATTTTTAAATTTTTAAATTCCCAAATTATATATAAAAATCCCAGAATTGATTTTTTTCGATTTTGTTGATTTTTGAAGTTTGTTTTTCGATTGTGACAACACCAACAACATCCTTCGCAGGAATCTAAAATTATTAAAATGCAATAAAACAAATTTTACATTTAATCCGGTGGAGCAGCACTAAAAAATTTAGATTTTGAAATTCCCAAATTATATATAAAAGTCCCAGAACTGATTTTTTTTCGATTTTATTGATTTTTGAAGTTTGTTTTTCGATTGTTGCAACACTAACAACATCCTTCGTAGAATTAAAAAATATAAAAATGCAATAAAAAATTTTTTAGCATTTAATCCGCTAGAGTAAGCAGCACTAAAAGATTTTTAAATTTTGAAATTCCCAAATTATATATAAAAATCCCAGACTCAAATTACGCAATATCATAACAACTGAACCAACTTTGAGTTGCAAGTTATGTGGTGGAAATCCTGGTAACTCCAGAGAGTTCAAAAACTCCGTTGCAAAAATCATCAATCATCCCAATCTGCTTGTGAGGAACTTCGTATTATTTAAGAGCCACAGGCGTCTAAAAGGGGTGCAAACTCCTGATTTAGCAAGATAATACTCATATTGAAATTACATATGCGTTGAGTACTACAGTGGCAGTACCAACCTAAATTATACATAGATTAAGATTTTAATACATATTGTAAATGTCATGCAGACAGATTTAATATTAAAGTTTAGCGATTAAATTACGGCCTTAGCAATAGCCTGATTACGAAAAAAAGTTATTCGAATTTTACGAAGTGATACACCATTTTGAATTTTCACAATTAAAATGCCTTACGTCAGAGGTTAACGTTCCATGCTTAAAGTTTCCAAGATTTTTACTAACTAAATTTCAAACGATGACAGCTCAATTCTTGGCGTCTAATCATTTGACAGGCAATTTACTTCCTAACCTCAAATTTATCCATGCATTACTTCCACATCAGTACGCCATTTATTTGAAGTTTAAGCTTTGTTCTATGAGAATACTCTATTATTTAGGTGTTTTTTTTACTATTTTACGCTCTGTTATGCGTTAATTAAAATTTACATAAATTTATTTTTCCAAGAAAAATGGCCGACGCTGTTTTGAAAACAAAAATGATTTTTAATTTATCACATATTATTATATTATTTCATAGAATATTACTGTGAACTTGTTTAATTTATACGTGCTCAATTAACTAAACTACAGTTAATAACCATTGCACTGTGGGGTAAATGACAAATATTTTGGAAATAAATCAACTATTTTTTAATTGAAAAATGTTTCTTAGCTAAAGAAAAGTAAATAATATATATTCTATTGTATAAATGTGAAACATTTAGGAAGTAAAAATACAAACGATTATTCGATATTTAACAAAACCGGCTTACGATCAATTTAATTATTCGAAATTTTTTAATAACCAAATTCATTCATCATGTTCATCACATCATGTTGCACAAATGTTTTGTATTGTTGTGAGTTCCTTGGCTTAAGTTATAAAAAGATAATCACTAAAAAAGGTGAAGTGAAATGATGTATTGTATCACTTAACAAATCACAATCTTATGAACATAAAACAATATTAACATTATGCTACATTCAAATTCCACGAACTAAGATTGGTAACCAGAAAAAATTAGTCATCTGCATTTGACCGATCCCCAAAGAAAGGTGAGGCTAAAAGCCCTAAAAATTACCGCCCATTTGCAATTTGTTCTGCACTTTCTAAAGTGATGGAGTGTACGGTTAATTTTCATCTCGTGAGGTACCTGCATCAGTTGAAACTTGTAAAGATGTATATTTGCTCAATTAGTTCAGGAGCAACTAAAAACCGGCTGGTTTTTTAGACGAAGCCCATTTTCAGTTGTCAGGGTATGTTAACAAGCAAAATTGCCGCATTTGGACTTCTGAAAATCCTAGAGCGATTACTGAGAAACCTTTGCAAGCTCAAAGTGCCACTGTATAGTGCGTTATATGGTCTGGAGGCGTGATTGGGCCTTTCTTTTTAATGAGGATGAGGATCACACTGTCGCGAGATGCTAATAACTCCATTTTGGCCTATTATTGACCACGTGGGTAACACTGACATGTGGTTTCAATAGGCCGGTGCCCATATGTCACACAGCCAATGAAATGATCAATTTATTCCAAACGAAATTTCCCGATCGCATATTTTCACGACAATTAGTAGTTAAGTGACCAGCCAGATCGTGTGATAAAACACCACTGGATTATCTTTTTGTGGGACTATGTTAAGGACAGAGTCTATATGGAGCTATTGGAATCGATTTAAGGCTTAAAACTTAAAATCCTTGATGTGATTAACGAAATAGGACCGCCATTTTGCCAAAAAGTGATTAAAAACGTTGACGAAACTCTCGATATCTGTCAGCCATATGGACATTTGCCAGATTTCATTTTTCATTCATAATTGCCGAACTTTTCTCTTCGTCATACAATAAAAGTTTGCAACATCTTAAGAAAACAAACTTTTTGTTGAAAAACCCTTTATTTGACCATAATTCATTAAAATTTATATGTTGCTCTGCATCGTTTGAAAAGTTCTTTATAGAATTGAAAACTGTTGATTGAGCTAGCGAGGTAACACTTCACTATAAGAGGAGGGTATTTTGAATCGTTGTCGTGCATGCAACGCCATCTAGATGGAAATATTTTCCTCTGCATGTGAAATCATTCGGCTTGAAATTATATTTTTGTAAAAGTATTGGTAAATTCGCGTATCGTTTTTTGATTATATAACCGACACCGTGCCTAGAATGCGCAGCTCGAACTATCACGTTTCCATTAACACGCTTTATGGTGTCTTAGGTGTACCTGGGGTTGTGTTGCATGTATGGAGGACGCCATACTTAACGTTTCCATCAGATCCAAATCGAAAAATTTCAATTCCTCCGAATTCAGAAGATATTTTTGCGAAAAAGCAATGACTTGTCGTCTAAGTTCATGGGCGAATGAACTTCGGAACTTTAAATTTTGTTTCAACACCGCATGGCTTGGCGTTGTACAATGCTTCCACCACGCAATTTTTTTTCTTCTATTAAATCGTTTTCTAATTGTTGATGAGGAGATGTTGATACTAAATTTGGTGGAAACTTCCCTTCGAATTTCAGTGGGAGTTTAAAGGGAGTATGGAGAATTTTTGTGTGTTCCATTGCCTTGTGTTCTATGACTCAGTCCATTGTATAACACTCTTATCTAAAATTTAAAGAAAACATTTGTTTTTTTTTTTTTTAAGTCGGTGACAAATTTTTCAATTGAATGGAATCGAATCTTGATAAAAAGTTTTGCTGGGTTGTCTACAATAACTCGACTTTAATCTTGTTGTAAGATTTTTGTACCATTTGCTGTGTTTGTCTCTCCTTTTCCCCTCTCTGTCGCACACACACACACACACTCACTACGATAATGCATTAGGTTGTTATTTAGCATAAATTCTTCATTGTTATTTGAATAGTTAAAAATAAATAAAAAATAAAAATAAAATAAGATTCTTTAATAGCAGGATAATAACTAAACAACACACAGAGATTTAAGATAAAGAAGCTTAAAATACTGTTATTCTATTGATATTTGATTATAAAAAATAAACAAACAAAATGTGTAAATTATTCTTTAAAAATGATTCTTTTAAAGAAAAATAGTTAAATTTTAAGTTAAAAAAATGGTAACAACAATAACAAAAAACCAATAATTGAGCATAAATAAAATTTTATATTTCTCTGATATTAAATAAATAGCGTTGTGTTACTGTGGAGAGATGAATAGCATAGAATCAATGTTGGCAATTATGGCAATTTCTTGTCATACGCCGCAAAAAAAAAAAATATATGTTTTGGCGATGAAAATTTCAGGATGATAATTGGCGAGATACTTTGGCTGCAAAAGAAAAGGATAAGATGGACTAACAGTGATTCCTATTTTTATTCATAGCTTATTTTTCTGCCTTAAAGGGTGTTTCTTTTATAGAGATATAGAACTTTAAATTCGCCACCTTTTTAACTGGCGGCCGCCAGTTTTATCAGCTGTCAAGTGATTTATGTTTTTTTTTTTTTAAAGAGAAGTAGCACTTCAGGCAACAATGCCTATTTAGTCAAGTACCGTGCTACCTTCTTTAGGAAAGGGATAGAGAAGAGCTGAAACAGGTGGTGAAAGTAGAAGGATAGTCGGAAATTAACTGCCGTATAAAGACAGCAACAGCGACCAGTGACTATGCCTTCATCACTGAGCAGCCCCACCGACGGTCAATATTTATTTGTAGTGAAAAAAAAACCAAGGTCTTTGTTGGGAATCGAACCCACAACCCCCATACTTATAAACTAGTACACTACCTACTAGCCTACAGGGGCACCTAAGTCGAATGACACAGTTTGTTTAAATTAGATGGATTCACTTTCAAATTATTCAAAGTATTCAACCCACTGTGCTTTAGTCGTTGCGACAAAAAAATATTATTTTGCATACTTTGCAGCTTATTAAGCACAATTTAAAAACACTGATTATTATTTATAATTTTAAACTAACAATTGCTTGGCTATCATGTTACAATAACAGCATTGTTTTTGTTGTTGTTGTCTTTTTTATATATGTATTGATTTTGCCTAAAATTTTAAATAATATTTTGTGTTTTTATTATTATTTAGGTCAGAGTTAAACTCTTTTTGCGCGCAAGCGAATAATTTTAAAATTATGGCTTTTTGATTTTAAGGATTAAGAGGGAAAGGAAGGGGTAGGGGGTGGGGGGGGGGGGTTAGCTAGTGAAAAGAATATGAAATTATTGCACCATAAATTAATTATATTCACATTTAAAAGTTTGCATATGTAAAATGTTTTTGTTTATGGTTTCAGTGGTTTGTTTGTTGTTGATAGCAAAATTCTAATTATTATTCGAAATAAATTGTTAAAATAGAATAAATTTTTAACAAGTAACAGATAGTAAACACACAACACTATAATTTATTATACAGCATTAAGTGTATTAAATAATTGGTAATTAAAAAAAAAAATTATTAAGTTTATGGTTTTCCTTTTTATAGAGAGAAAAAATAACTTCAATTGCTGTAGACGTTGACTACAGATTTTTGTCACAGTGTATTGCAACTAAAATGATAAAGCTTGTTGTTTTTGCTGCCGGTGATAATTTCTTTAGGTTTATAACGAGTTTTCTCAGGAATCGCATAGATGGGATTTCATCCGACGAGGTCAAGATTAATTCAGGGGTACCGCAATGATCCGTTCTTTCTTTAACTCTGTTTCTTACTTTTCAAAACGACCTTCTTTGGCCAACTTTCAACCCTATTTATTCATACGCAAATAAAAGTACCATTTGTCATTCGTATTCATTTGGTAATGGAGCGAATCAGTGCCAAAAGGCGGAACATGAATCATACGCTCAATCATGATCTGGCTACGAATGTGAATAAAGTGGATTTTAATGCCCGTAAGGCGCAATATTGCATACTTACGCATAGATCTGTGTTCAAAAATGGTAATACAGCTGTTATTATGGGTGATATCGATATTATGGAATCGAAAGCTCTTGATGTTCTTGGCATGAAAATTCAGCAAAATGTTCGATGGACTAAACTTATTTTTCAGGTTTCTAAAGAAGCTTTCAAGTGTCTCGGTTTTCTAAAACGTTGTCAGAGATACTTCACTTCGATCTTTGCACTATTTATATCATCTATATACGTCCAAAAATGGAATACAACTCTCACGTAGGGGCCGCGCTTCAAAGTCTATTTTTTTTTTAAAGAGAAGTAGCACTTCATGCAACAATGCCTATTTAGTCAAGTACCGTGCTACCTTCTTTAGGAAAGGGATAGAGAAGAGCTGAAACGGATGGTGAAAGTCGAAGGATAGTCAGAAATTAACTGCCGTATAAAGACAGCACAGCGACCTGTGACTGTGCCTTCCTCGCTGAGCAGCCCCACCGACAGTCAATTTTTATTTTTGTAGTGAAAAAAATTAAGGTTTTCGTTGGGAATCGAACCCACAACCCCCATACTGACAAGCTAGTACACTACCTACTAGCCTACAGGGGCTTACACCCTTAAAATTAAAAATGTCTTTATTCACTATTAAGTGAAGGTACTTTATTTCTATTTAGCTAAACGGCAGACCTCATATTCGGTGGTGTTGTGGAAATTCCTCAGGGTTAGGAAGCTTAAACTTCTTTATTGAAAACATTTTATATTTGCGAAAATAGTCATACGACTTTTCTTAACAAAAC
Organism: Trichopoda pennipes; assembly: GCA_030448955.1. Classification (NCBI taxonomy): domain Eukaryota; kingdom Metazoa; phylum Arthropoda; class Insecta; order Diptera; family Tachinidae; genus Trichopoda; species Trichopoda pennipes. Next base: position 6,112,981 of record JASKUP010000056.1, on the reverse strand, counting down.
ACATTCTGGCTCCCAAATCTGGGAACATATTTTCGAACATCGCTTTCCATATGACACAAATAACCTTATAGGCGGCAATAGTTTTAGTTTATCAATATTGTTATGTTTATTCCTTTCAGTAAACATTTTGTTATACAGAAATCTTTTATTGCAAAATAGTAATATAGCACTTTGGCGATTTAAATTTAATTAAACGATTTAGTTCGTTTTAATATACAAAAAATAAATATGATGGTAACTTTGTTGTTTTTACTCACTGATGACTTAACTTAAATTAATTTAATTTGACTAGCAAGTGGTGCTTATATAATTATTTTAAGCGGTTCTAGAACATAACAACACCCCATATTGTTGTTGTTATATCATTCACAGGGGCACCCGCGTCGACCGTGTACAGGCCAAGAGGCTCATTGGTGATGGTAGAGTATTAAACTCTACTGATTCTCTACAGCATCGACGCAATGTAGGTTGTATTTCACTGTTTTGTCGTTATTACAACGATAAGTGCTCTAACGAAATTATTGAACTTGTTCGCAAAATTCGCACTTTTTTGTGTTTGACTCAATTTTCGTTGAGAGCTCATCCATTTGTACTCGATTGGCCAGTAAATTGCACTATAGCTTGCAGGGAGAATTCGCTTTTTAGCAGAACAGTTCGTGTGTGGAATAAACTCCCTCCAAGGCCTTTCCTGCCTGCCACTTTCAAATCGAATGTCCACAAGCATTACTCCCTCTTGCCACCTTCCCATAATCCAATTTCCTAGTTCTGGTAAAATGCATTAAATGAGTAAGGGTCATCTCCTAAGTGCTGGTCCGAGCTAAAAAAAAAAAACATAAAAGTTTATAATTTTTGAAATCCATTAATTTATGAATCTATTACTTTGGGTGGGTGTCCAAAAATGAATTTGGAAATCATACATGACATTATTGCTTGGTGAAATCCATGAGGCAGGATCGCCAGGATGTTTTTCAATTATTTCTTAAATATATTTATTTCACTAAAATGATCTGAGCAATACTATCATGTATGATTTCCATGTGCCCTGTAGGCTAGTAGGCAGTGTACTAGCTTGTCAGTATGGGGGCTGTGGGTTCGATTCCCAACGAAGACCTACAAAAATAAAAATTGCCTGCCGGTGGGGCTGCTCAGCGATGAAGGCATAGTCACTGGTCGCTGTTGCTGTCTTTATACGGCAGTCAATTTCCGACTATCCTTCTACTTTCACCACCTGTTTTATCTCTTCTTTATCCCTTTCCTTAAGAAGGTAGCACCGTACTTGACTAAATAGGCATTGTTGCCTGAAGTGCTACTTCTCTTTATAAACAAAAAAAATTTTTGTTGTTATTTTATTCAGTATAGGCGGCTGCTTGGCTGTGTGTTTAGTTTTTGCTCTGTGTTCTGTGTTGTTTTTGTTTCTTTTTTTTTGTCTGTTGTTTAGCTTATTTTGTGGAATTTCTTAAAGGTATGTTGTTGTTGTCTTGTGAGTATAAAATTTCTTCGAAACCTACACAGTTTGTAAAATCCACAATAGGTCATTTCGTTTACTTTTTTATTGATTATTATTTAAGCAAATAATCTTCGTAAGAATACAAATTAATAAAATGCATCTAAATATCTAATTGGCTACTAAAGACGATTTTGATCCAAGACTAGAAATGATTTAACTATCACAGAAGTTGCAAATATTTTCAAATAGTTTGTTAGTTTACGTTCCCTATGATCATGCCCCAGGGGGCACGTAGTGTTTATGGAGCGCTTCCGCATCTTGAGTCACCTGGGCTAGCAGGAGCTTGATACTCCACTTTTGGAGTCAGAACAGTGACTTATAAACACAACTGTTACCACAGGAACCAGTTGCTCGCAGTGCTACGGCCCTGTTCTGGGTATTGGTGAGACCGCTCCGTGAGCAATGTGGTGGCTGTGGTTTAAATTGGGCTTTAAAGAATGTTTTGAGGAGGTGTTAACGAAAGGAAAAGGTTAACATTTAAGTAAATGTCCTAGTTGCGCTTGTAACAGAGTAGTCTCCAACTCTTAAGCAAGGAGTGGGGGCACGGCCCTTCTACCGTGCACTCGAAAATTGCAACTAAGGCGTATTGGCAACTGCTGTGTATGTGTCTTAGGGCGTGGGTGAATGTTTTTTCCTTCACCCAGTAGCAAGACCACCATCGGATTATGAACACATGACTCGGTACTGATGTAAATCTTGTCACGTTCTGTTCTCTATGGTCACAAGAAAATTGCTTTTCAAATTTGTTTAAGCATTTGACAGGCCTTTGCTTTACCTTTTCTATCAAATCCACAAAATTTTCCCAACTTTAATCCTTTAAGTTAATGGAAATCAAAGGGTAATGGAATTAGGGGAAACTCCCAATATTGAATTAAGGAAAACTAAATTTTAGCGGCCAAATTTAAATGGCATTTTATTTTTTGTAATACATAACTACAGCGTTTAATTATGCAACTTAAATGCCTTGTGATAAGGAAACTTATTCTTCATTATTACTTCAACTACAGTATGCTCCTTACAGTCATGATCCTTAAATATTTAATTTATTACTTTCTTTTTTAAATGGCAGTAATTTAAAACGAAATACAATGAAAATGTTAATATTTTCGCATAAATTTCCTTCGTTTATTTAAATTGCGATATCAAATGATGAAGAAGGCTGAAGAAGTAAAAGAAGGAAAGAAAAACAAAAAAGCAAAAGCATAAGAATTTCATTTAATATAAAAAAAAATTAAGGATTCAGTTGTGGTTTCACTGCCAGCGCAATAAATAAAATTAAATAAAAAGAAAAGAAAAGCAAAAATTAATAAGACAAATGACTTGAATCTGCCTGAAAATATGGCGAATTAATGGAAAGAGTTCAACTACTATTAAATAAATAAATAAATAAATAAATAAAAGCAAAATGATGAAGCTTATAATTAATCCTTTGTTAAAGGTACAGGATTTCCATTAAACTTTTAATTTTTTGCAAAAATATTTCTGTGTTAAAGACTCCTCCACGCGACATATAATGGTTTGCAACTATTCCCATCATAAATTTAGTTTCTCGTGACACGAGTTAAGTAGAAATGAACACGGACCGAAGATACCAACTACTACAGTTTCTCTCAAAAACACGTGTAGGGTTTCTCTTACTTCATGACGTTTTTTTTAAAGATAACTACATTTTACCTGGTTCATGGCCTAACAGTGTACGCCTTGGTTATTTGGCTACTGCAAGAACTACTCGCTGTTTTGAGGACCATGCCTAGAATATTCTATAAGTTACTTTTTCTGTTTGATTCCCTGGTTGAGTGTTAATTTCCATCCAGGAAAACGATCATTTAAATTGGGTATCCTACAAATGACTCTTATTGTCTGCAAAAAAAATTGTAACCATAACAGTAGTTCCCTCTCACACCACGTCACATTTGCTAGAAAAGATTCTAATTCACTCCTGTAGTGCTTGAATAACGGCAAGAACGTGTACATTCTTTGGAACATAGACTGAGTAGACTCTAGACTGACTAGCCTCTAGACGAACTCATCATTCTAGACTGACTCGTCATTTTAGACTGACTTGATTCTAGACTGACTCGTCATTTTAGACTGACTTGATTCTAGACTGACTCGTTATTCTACACTGACTTGATTCTAAACTGACTCGTCATTTTAGACTGACTTGATTCTAAACTGATTCGTCATTCTAGACTGACTTGATTCTAAACTGACTATACTCTAGAATGACTGACTATACTGTAGACTGACTCGTTATTGTAGTCTGATTTAATTCTATACTGACTCGTCATTTTAGACTGACTTGATTCTAAACTGACTCGTCATTCTAGACTGACTGGATTTTAAACTGACTCGTCATTCTAGACTGACTTGATTCTAAACTGACTCGTCATTTTAGACTGACTTGATTCTAAACTGATTCGTCATTCTAGACTGACTTGATTCTAAACTGACTATACTCTAGAATGACTGACTATACTGTAGACTGACTCGTTATTGTAGTCTGATTTAATTCTATACTGACTCGTCATTTTAGACTGACTTGATTCTAAACTGACTCGTCATTCTAGACTGACTGGATTTTAAACTGACTCGTCATTCTAGACTGACTTGATTCTAAACTGACTCGTCATTTTAGACTGACTTGATTCTAAACTGATTCGTCATTCTAGACTGACTTGATTCTAAACTGACTATACTCTAGAATGACTGACTATACTGTAGACTGACTCGTTATTGTAGTCTGATTTAATTCTATACTGACTCGTCATTTTAGACTGACTTGATTCTAAACTGACTCGTCATTCTAGACTGACTTGATTCTAAACTGACTCGTCATTCTAGACTGACTGGATTTTAAACTGACTCGTCATTTTAGACTGACTTGATTGTAAACTGACTCGTCATTCTAGACTGACTTGATTCTAAACTGACTATACTTTAGACCAGTGATGGGCGAACTTTTTGGGTGGCGGGCCAATAAATTAAAAAAAATCTTGCGGCGGGTCATTGAATTAAAAAAAAAACATAGAGGGTCATTCATAAAAAAATTATGGGGTTGCTGTTCAATTAAAAGTTCGGTTTAAGTTGTATATTTATTAGTTCCACCCGGGGGCACATGATAGTCCATTTGGAACCTACTATTCCATTTAGACTGGTGTCTTGCGGGGTAAAAGGGAGCCCAGGCCCCTCAAAGGCTAGTAGGAGTCACCTGGACAATCCACATATTTCCACGGGAATCAGTACGCCCCAGAGTACACTATTTGTTCTCTTTAGGCAATGATGTGCTCTGACTGGTTATTGAGGTTGGCCCCTATATGGGAGTATCGTGGTGGTTGTGGTTTCGGACCCTCGTGAGAGTTTGTGGGTCGGATCATTCAAATTAACACAATGAATGGTTCAGATTCAGTGAGTATGAATGCTGTCGTGTTCTTGATAAGAAAGAGCTTCATGCGTTCTGGACCAGGAGTTGGAAAGTCTCCAACTTTTTAGCAAGGAGTGAAGGCTGCGGACTTCTTCGGGCTTTCGAAATTGCTACTAGAAGTGACCGGAGGATAAATTTATTCGATGGCCTTCTAGGGCGTGGTTGATAACCAATCAACCAAGTGGTTTGACCACCATCTGATTATGACTAAATAGTCGGTGCAGATGTAAATCAAATCACACTTTGTATATTTATTAGTTTTATTACGTAATATTTTAAAACAACATAAACATTTTATAAGATGCGGTTTATTATGATTTTAAGCTTTTCCAGATGTATGGGAAGCATGGACTGTTTCTGACTTGACATAATTTCCTCAAAATCTGGTTCCAGCTGGGAGGATGCGACTTTTAATAAATTAAATAGACTCTCGTCTGACAATCGGTTTCTTATTGAATTTTTTCTGTCTGCATTTCATTACTGAAAAGGTCTGTTCACCTAAATATGAGGAAGCAAACATTGCCATAATTTTCTGCGCATGATTAACTAGCTTTGGAAATTCATCTTTTGGTAAGGATTTATAGAAATTAAGCTTATCTGTATTTAAAAATAGCTGTTTTAAATTATTATTACATTATAATTCTAATAATAATAAAACAAAAAAAAAAAGAGCCTGGGAAGCCTTTAAGGAAATTGTACATCGGTTTTAAGGTAAGAAAAGAGATGATAATTTCACAGCATTGGTTAAACAGCTTCTTCAAGCTTACCACCAACTTGGATGCAACATGTCCTTAAAAATTTATTTTCAGAATGAGCTAATAAAAATTGTTCAGTGTCATTTTCGTTTTTATCACCCCAAAATTAGTAGAAATTGACTAACTTTGTGTAGGAAACATTCAAAAAATATTTTTTTGTTGTGCAGTGTAATTAATTAAAATTATATTTTTGTAAAATTTTTATTGTTTTTTTAAAACGATCTTTTTTATTTATCTTTAACAAATATCGTTTTTCTTTTATAAGATCTTTTTTATATATTTTTTTCTTCACGATATTTCGCTTTTCTTTGGAAATCTTCTTCAGGAAAAAATTTTTATATTTTTGTAAAATATAAAATAAAGATGGAAAAATGTTTTATATTGAATGGCAATGTTATGTTTTAGTTTTTATTATTATTTGTATTCGTACAACTTGTTTTTAATAAAAATTTTTGGAATAACAAAGTACAACTGTCAATTAAGCCGTTTGTAATGAAAGTGACATAAGTCACAACTGAACAGTTTCTTTTCATTTTTAATAAATTTGAAATTAATAAGTTGAGAACTATTGAGATTTGTTTGAGAAGAGTGTTGACAATTAACGGTATAACAAAAATGTTTATTTTGAAAGTGGCGTTAGTCGCTGTATTCAGGAAATTAATTACGGAGCTTAGTGTGAAAGAAATGAAAACATGTAATAAGTGTGTGTGAAGTATTGTTGTGATATTGAACTTGTTTTTATTAGTACGAAAGAATAGTTTTTTTTTGTATTAAAATAAATTATTATTTTCCAGAAACTAATTAATGAATAGGCTGCTGTTACGTTAACCATATCATATCATAGCAGACAGAGTTGCAATTTTGTGTTTAATAAAATACAAAATATGTAAAATTTTGGTCTAGAAAAAAAATAATAAAATGCGATAAATAAGCCCTGCAGCCCCTGAACTTGTATTTTGTAATTTTTTGCCCACAACTGTAAAAGACAACATTAATTGATGTGTTATCGTTCAGGCTGCAGAACAAAACTTTAGTTTGCTTGTTTTCATTTTCTGAGTGTTGAACGTGTTAAAAATAGAAAGAAAAAAACTTATTAAATTATTAATATTAAGTCAGATAATGATTTTTTTGAAGCATAAATAATGCTGAAGATACTTTCCTTCCCTCAAATGCCCCAAGAATGCATTCTTTTCCACAATTATATTTGAAATAAAAACAGTTTTTTTAACGTGCTTTAGGACGTTTAAAACAGGGACAACAGGGGACAATCAGCTATTTGTTATACAATTTTCCCCGAAATTTCATTTTTTTCATTATTGTTATTCTTGGAATTGAGTTTGGCATTGCAATGTGATAGATAACAAGACATGGCATATCATAACTCTTTTACATGATTGCTGATTTTGGGAATTTGTTGCATTCATAATGTCATAAAAGTATTCCACAATAACATCACAATAACATCAATATATCGCATTGCAATCAAGAAGGAAGGATAAATAAATAAAAAAAATAATAAAATAATTTAAGCAATTTTATGAACTCAGAAAAGGGTAAAACAAATTCCCTGAAGACTTAGACACAATTTTTTGTTGTTGTTTTATTTAAAATTCTAAACGAATTTCAAATCAATAAATTTGGTGTTTAAATTATTGCTGTTATTAGTCACGCATTAAGTCGTTTGGGTTTGTTCCGCCAGTTAATGGAATGCTGCTCTCATTTCTGTAGTTCCTTTCCCTCATCGTTGGCTGTTTGTTCGCTTTGATCGGCGAACGCTTTAGATGTGATGACATTATTATCAAGCCGACACTTGGCTTTTTACGCCGGGCTAATCTAATCCAGGTTATTAGAGTGTATGAGTAGTTTAAATGGTGTGAAAATTGTGTCTGAGGTCATGTTTATCTGTTATTTTATAATGTCGCTTTTAAAAACTTTTGTTTTGTAGATTTTTATGTTTCCAGGAATGTCTGTCTAGTCGTCTAGTCTTCATTTTTTTTCCCTAGAATATATCGGATTTTTCAACAAGCAGTTTAAATTTTCAATTATGGCAACACCAGTTTTAAAAAAAAAATTTTTAAGTTTAAGTTTTCAAAGAAAAGAATGAGCAGTAAATAAGTAAACGAAATAACCTATTGTGAGTTTTAAAAATTGCACAGTTTTTTTTTAAGAAATCTTATACACACAAGATGGATGCATTGGCAATGTGTACAATGAATTGAATTTCTTAAGAAAATCACCTTCAAATAATTAAAATCAATTACGCAGAAAATGGCTCTGTTAAAGTTACAGTTTCATGAAAATTTGTGATATTTTCGGACAACATAATCGTTCTTCTAAGACCGCTATTAATAATATGGTGGTTAAATTTAAGTCGATAGGCTCGATAGAAAATGTGCGAATACCAGTGCGTATTCGGCCGGGTCGTGCAACTGAAAGCAACGCAGCCGTGATCCACAGTGTTGGAGCCGCTCTAAATTTTTTAGTGCCTTGTTATTCTCAACAATTGGGGCTAACCAAAACCACCACATGGCATAAGGATTTGACTTTAAGGCCTTACAAGCCTCAACTGGTACAGTAACTGAAGCCGACTGAGCATTCACATCGTCATAGATTCGCTCAATTTATTCAGGAACAACCGGCTCGTTTTTCTGAAAAAATCATTTTTTCAGACGAAGTCCTTTTTCACTTGTCAGGGTATGTCAACAAACAGATAAGTCGCATTTGGGCCTCTGAAAATCCTAGAGGGATTATTGAGAAACCTTTACATGTTCAACGTGTCACTGTACGATACGCTATGCAGTATGGAGGCATGTTTGGGCCGTTTTATTTTTTCGAAGATGTGGCTGGAAATACGGTAATGATGAATGGATCACGCTATCGCGAGATGTTAACAACTCAATTTTGGCCTATTATGGACGACGTGGATATCATTGACATGTGTGATATGTGGTCTGGAGACGTGACGAATATAAGGCTGGAAATAGGGTAACGCTGAATATATCACACTATCGCGAGTTTATAATAATTCAAGTTTGGCCAATTATTGACGATGTGAACATCACTGACATCTGGTTTCAACAAAACGAATTATTGCAAACCAAATTTCTCGATCATATAATTTCACCAGCCAGATCATGTGATTTAACACCACTGGATTTTTTTTTTGTGGAGCTATGTTAAGAATAGAGTCTACACGGAGCCAACCGAATCGATTGCAGCCTTAAAATTCAAAATCCCTGATGTGATTAATGAAATAGAACCGCCATTTTGCTAAAAAGTAATTATAAAACTTTGATGAAAGAAGAAGACATCTGTCAGAGTGGTTGCCGTCATGGTGGACATTCGCCAGTTATCATTTTTCATTCATAATTGCCGAACTTTTCTCTTCGTAATACAATAAAAATTTGAATTATTTTAATCAACATTTTTTATTTTATTTTGTTTTCGAAAACAAACTTCCTATTGAAAAACCCTTTGTATGCAAGATTCGCTTATCACAATTATATAAACACCACTTGCCTTGAAAACGAATGAATTTAAGTTGAGTCATTAGTGAGTAAAGACTACAAAGTTACCATCGTGTTTACTTTGTGTGTATTGAAAGTAAATAAATCGCTTAATTAAATTTAAAACTCTAAAGTGCTGTGTTATTATTTTGCAATTAAAGAATTTAATATAGCTAAACGTTTATTAGGAAGAATAAATGTACCAATATTTACTATTTTATTTAAAATTTAATTTGCCAATCTTTTGCAAATGGGAGTTTTCTTTTAATTTGCCATTTCCTATGTTCGCTAAATAAATAACGATTTTTTTTTTGGCAATTTCTTTTAGCTTCTATTCTCTTTGTTTATAACAGTTATTGGTGAATGTAGAGGAGTAGCAAATAAATGAACAAAATTAAATTAGCTAATTGATTTTCGTTCATTTTATTGTTGTGTTATTCTTCTTGAGAGTCTTTTGGACTCACACAAGTAAGAGTGAAGAGGAAGGAGAATAACACAAAAGTGAATGAATTTTTTAGTTTAATAAAAAAGAAACAAAGAAAGTCTGAATGACATGGAAAACTAAGAAATTGAAATTATGGATAAAAGATGTTGATTAAGTGATGAGAAAACCCTAAATTTTGTTGGTTTTAAGCAAAATATTTTCATTAAGTAAAGAAAAGTGTTCATTAAAATTTTTTTGGTTAAATAAATTGTTGCGTCATATTGCCAGATTTATGTTAGTATTTATGTTAATTTAATCATCCTTAAGCTTTGGAATTTTTACCAAATACACTTACCTTTCCAGTTTTTAAATCCTTCCAAAGTGTAGTGTTTACGCTCCTTCTTTGATCAAAATTTCACAAACAATCCGAAGATCTCGGCATGAAGCTTTTAACCACTCTATCATCTGATTGGTCAACTAATTCTTTATATGTTTTCACGTTGTGGTAAAGAAGTTAAGAGTGAAACATTTTGGAAGCAAAATAAAACGAATTCTGAAATTCTCAAATCAGGCATGAAAAATTCCAAAATTCCAGTTTTTTACTTTCTAGCCCTTAGCATCCACAATTAAGCCTAGAGATACAATACTTTGGGAAGGAACTACCTATAAATAAATAAGCAAAAAAAAAAGAAAAGAAATTCCCAGCTAGTGCATTAAAAATCCCAGAAATAAAATTTTGTTTAACAAAGGTGAAATTAAGTTGACGCTAATATAGGTTTTACAGCAGTTGGATTAAATTAATAAAGGCAAGTTCGGATACATATCGTGGCGTGACAGCAGCATCTTTGTCAAGGGTATCATTAGTGATCTCGGTCACCACGTAGGTAACGTTCATCAAAAATAAAACTGAAAATTAAAAGTCGAAGAAGAGAAATCACTATACTGAAGAAAATTGTTATTTTAGGGAGAGTAGGTGCCTTTAGATATTTCCAAGGCATTTGATACAGTATTGCATGAAGCACTTCCGTTAAAACTTGTTATTTTCGGTGTCGCTGACAATTTCTACAGATTTATATCGAGATTTCTCAAGAATCACACTATAAGAGTTGTCTTCCCCGGCAGCACATTTATATGTCTTAATGGAATCTTATTATTAAGACATGTATCATCCGAGGGTAAAAGGGAGTGCAGTACCCTAAAAGCTAGCAGGCTAGCCAACTGGACAACTACCACTTTATATTCACGGGAATTATTAACCCCCAGAGTTCAGCTTTTGCTGTTCTCTGTCTGATTATTGAAGTTGAAACTTCGGGGAGTATCGTGGTAGTTGTGATTTCGCTGGCTCTCATCAAATGATTAAGGAGCCTGGATCATCTCACTTTTGACCAAGAATGCAGAGTGAATGATCCGGATCCAGTGAGCATGCTATATCATGTGTTCTCAACCAGGAGCTGGATAGTGTCCAACTCTTAAGCAAAGAGTGGGGATGACGGTCCTGTTCTGCGCTCTCAAAATTGCAACTAAGAACGGCCTGTAGAATAGAGATATCCTTCTGCTTCCTAGGGCGTAGGTGCATGCCATATATCACTCAAGTGGTTTGATCCACCATCGTATTATGGCGACATGATGTAATGATGTAAATCTTATCACGTAGTAAGAGTTGTTAGGTTGCCATCAGACGGGTTTAAGATTAATTCAGGAGTATCAAAAGGCATCGTTCTTTCTCCTATCCTATTTCGTTTTTTTTTTCTAAATGACCTTGTTCGTCAAACTTTCAACTCTATGTACCCTTTCACAGATGACAGCACCATTTGTCATTCGTATTCATTTAGTAATAGATCGTACCAGCTGCAGGTGGGTTCCCAAAGGCAGAATGAGCTCGCAACAAACTCCGAATGGGGGTCTTGCGAATAGATTTAATTTTATTGCTCGTAATAAGAGTAAGATTCAATGTTGTATGCTTAGGCAGAGATGTGTGTTCTTCTTTCTTTTTCTTTTTTAAAAGAGAAGTAGCACTTCAGGCAACAATGCCTGCCTATTTAGTCAAGTACTGTGCTACATTCTTTAGGAAAGGAATAGAGAAGAGATGAGACAGGTGTTGAAAGTAGAAGGATAGTTACAGAAATTTTAATTTTTGTGGTGAAAAAACCAAGCTCTTTGTTGGGAATCGAACCCACAACCCCTGTCTTGTAAGCTAGTACACTACCTGCTAGCCTACAGGGGCACCTAAATTCGAAAATGGTGCTGCATCTGATATAAGTATAGAGGAATCGGAAGCTCTTGATGTTCTTGGCATGGACTCGATGGACTAAACACATTTCTCGGGTTTCTAAAGAAGCGTTCAAGTATCTCGGTTTTCTAAAACAATATAAGAGCTACTTCACTCCATCCGATACTCGTACTATTTATACCACCTTTGTCCGTCCCAAAAATGTTGGGTTGCTTGGCTATGTACAAGAGGTGCCCCTGTAGGCTAGTAGGTAGTGTACTAGCTTGTCAGTATGGGGGTTGTGGGTTCGATTTCCAACAAAGACCTTGGTTTTTTTTTCACTACAAAAATAAAAATTGACTGTCGGTGGGGCTGCTCAGCGATGAAGGCATAGTTACACTGGTCGCTGTGCTGTCTTATGCGGCAGTTAATTTCCGACTATCCTTCTACTTTCACCACCTGTTTCATCTCTTCTCTATACCTTTCCTAAAGAATATAGCAGGGTACTTGACTAAATAGGCATTGTTGCTACTTGAAGTGCTACTTCTCTTTGTAAAAAAACAAAACAAAAAAAAAACAGAGAGGACCAAGAGGCTCATTGGAGACAGTAGGGTATCCAACTCTATTGATTCTGTAGAGCATCGACGGCAATGTGGGCTGTATTTCACTGTTTTATCGTTACTGCAATGGTAAGTGCTTTAGAGAAATCAGGACACTTGTTCCTGTTACTCGTACGTTTTTGCTTCTAACTCGAACTTGGTTGAGAGCGCATTCATTTGTGATTGATTGGGCGGTAAATTGCATTACGCGTTATAGAAAAAAATTCGTTTTTTTTTGGCAGAACGGTTCGTGTGTGGTATGAACTCCTTCCAGAGGTCTTTCCTGTCACTTTCAATCTAGTAAAATTCAAATCGAATGTCTATAAACACTACTCCCTCTTTCGACCTCCCCATAACCTAATTTCCTAGTTCTGGTACAATGCATTGCATAAGCAGGGGTCATCCCCAAAGTACTAGTGCGGGAAAAAAACTTGTCGAGGAGGTAATGCTTCAGTGACTCCTCTACAAGTAATTATTTTCTTCTTTATTACAGTCATTTATTCGTTCTCCTATGGCTCGTTATTTTGTTATAACAAGGAATAAGTAAAAAATATTTAGTTTTTTAAGTTTGTTCTTTAAGAAAAACTTGCTCAATTTTATTTTAATTTTAAAAATTGTTGTATTGATGATGATGAAAAAATAAAAATGTTGCTGCCAAGTTTGTGTTGCTGAAGAAATAATCAAAAAATGAAAGAATTTTATGCATGCAACTCTATTGGGGCATCACATATGCTTGAATCCATAATAAATGCTTTGAAAGTGAAGTGATGGTGGTGCAAAGAAACGGAAAAATAAAGTTCCAAAACTTTTATGAAAAATATTCAAAATATGCTTGTTCTTCTACATATGTTACATTGAAACTTTCTAACAAGCTAAAAATCAAACTCATATATTTTGTTGTTGTTGTTGTTGTAAAAGTTTTTGAAAGCATAAATTTTTTATGAAAACTGGATTTTATGATGCCTGCAGAAATTAATAATACAAATGTTTTACACTCAAACTCAAGTATTTTATTAAAAATTATATAAAAATTTAAAAATAATTTACCTTTTTAACACGAAATATAACCGATAGCATTGATAACTAATTTTTCAGTTTTTGCTCAAAGTTCTGTTGGAATCATCCAGTGGAATGTTATTCTTCATCTTATAGAAAACTGCAAGCCAGAACTCTTCGTTACAGGAAAATTTCTCTTTTATTTAATGAAGGGTCGTTCTCTTTTATCTCGAGCATTCTGTATGCTTAAACTGATGACTCTAAGTACCATCGAGCGTTGGAAGAGGAGTTTACATGGAGGAATTTAAGATAACAATGACCTTCATACTGAATATAGTGTCTGTTACAGGTAGAAGTATCTGCTATTAAGGGAGCGGGGAACTGATTAAAGTAACATAGAACATCTAGTAGGAATATCTTTCCTGTACCGACAGCAAACACGCACTCATGTCCCTCGAAGGCATTTTTGTCTCTAAATGCCGGGCTTTCTTGAATCTGATCGCGAAGGATTAGAAAGTCACGCTAAAATGGTTGAGAAGAAATGGTACTACTCTTGGCAACTGTATTGTGGATGAACTAGCAAAAAAGGGGCAATGCTTGACGAAGGTTCCATTGGTACTTTTTGTGACCTCCACCTATTGCGTATGCGTGATAAGATTTACATCTGTACCTAGCTGTGTAAGCCATAACCAGATGCTGAAACATACCACTGTGGATGAAATGTAGCATCATTCTCGCCTTAGAAGGCCTTCAGATACGTATATCCTCCAGTCACTCCTAGTTGTAACTTCAAAAGCCCAGAGCAGGCCGCAGTCTTCACTCCTTAATGAAGAGTTGGAGACTATTTTACTCCTGATCCAGAACGCATGAAGCTTAATAAAATTAAAGAACACAACGGCAATCGTGCTCACTGGATTTGGACCACTCATTGTGTTCTTTGTGAATGATCCGACCTACACAACTCAAACGAGGACAACGAAACCACAACCACCACGATACTCCCGATGGGCCAACTTCAATAATCAGTCAGAGAACAGCTAAAAGGCTAAAAAGACAAATAGCTGAACTCTGGGGCTTTACTGATTTCCATGGAAATATAGTGGAATTGTCCAGTTGGCTCCTGCTAGCCTTAAAGGGGACTAGGCCCTCTTTTACCCTCGAAGACACATGTAATGACGCTGAGATTCTGTCAAAACATATCAATGTGCCCCCAGGGGGGACCTATTGCGTATAACGTTTTGACGCTGATTTGCCCCAGGGTCAGATGGCCCTGATGACTTGTAGGCATCGTCATCGTGAGTTCTCTGGGGATAATAATAAATTCTTGGGGATAATAATAAATTGTGGCAAGAATTGGCTAATCTTGACATCAATGATTTCAGCAAGATGGCAACTTAGCTACGGCATAAGAAGCTTTCTGAACGCGTAATTTCTCAATTTGGCGATGCTAATTGGCCGTAAATTTTCAACAAATTATATGAATAAACAAAAGTGTCCCATATGAGCTCCCATAATCACAAAACCGTTACATTCAAAGAAGCCGATCGTATGTTGCGGTTTGTGGTTAGGTGGCATCTTCGGGTCTTATTTTATTAAAAACTTACGATAAAAGAATTTTCAACGTGAGTTCTCTGAGGTACAAAGCCTTGATAGCCATTTTTTTTTGTGGCCAGAATAGGCTAATGTTGACATCAGTGATTTAAGCAAGATGGCGTCACAAGCCACACAGCTACCCCCAGACACTTCAGTTAGTGTATGAGAAACTTCCTGAACTCGTAATTTCTCAATTTGGAGGCGCGAATTGGCCGTATTTTGGGCTTATTTATGTGAAGAAGCTACAAACAACTGACGCTTTTGAAATATGAAATTTGAAACTGGTTTGATGAGATAAGCGAGGCTTTTTTGTAAAATATGCCTAAAAATTTTTGAAAAGGTGTGAATGTAAGCACTAGAGACATTTCCATGTTGTTGTTTTTCATTATCTTCTCTCTATAATATAAAAAAAGTCGAGTTTCCCTTCCTGACGCTATGACTCCAGAATGCACGAACTGATTTGCACAGTTTTGCATTGGTTGGAAAGATCTCGGGCTCTGTGAGGTTTATAGCAGAGAAAATTCAGGAAAAATTTCAAGAGAAAAACAGCAAAACAGGGAAAATAATTTTTCGCATACAGCGCCATCTCTGATACATAGCATGTACTGCAACGGCACCAGTACGTGGTGTGTGAGTATCCCTCATGAAAATAAGTACGTGTCATTTTAAGTAGATGACGCAGTGCGCTAGGTCGCATGTATACTGTTCATCCTAAAAATGATGAAGGTTTTTATTTGCGACTGCTGTTGGTAAATGTACGTGGACCAAAATCATTTGCGCATTTGAAAACTAGGAATGGCCACCAATGCCAAACATATCGAGAAGCATGTCAACTATTGGGTTTCCTGGAGAACGATTCTCATTGGGATTTAAAACTTGCGGCTTCAGTTGTTTCATCAAATGCGTACCAAATAGGAACGCTGTGCGCTATTATCATCACCAAATGTTTCCCTTCAAAACCAATTCAGTTATGGAACAAATGCAAAGACGACATATGTGAAGATATCTTGCATCGCTTGCGCATTCGAACGAATAATCCCGACATGCAAATAACCGATGAAACATATAATGAAGAATTGATTCGGATGGAGGATCAATGCTTGAATATTGCAAAGAAGCTATTGATTTAAGTAGGAATAATGATTGCGCTAAATCGATCGATGCACCATTCACATTGCAGGAATTCGTTCGAAATAATGTGCCGTTGCTGAATGAACAGCAAAAAACAAGTATACGAAACATTTATGCAAGCGGTCGACAATAATACTGGTGGTCTATTATTCCTGGACGCACCTGGAGGAACAGGGAAAACATTTGTCATTTCATTGATTTTGGCCGCTATTAGATCAAGATGTGATGACATAGCTTTGGCGTTAGCGTCATCTGGAATTGCGGCGACTCTTCTAGGTGGCGGTCCTACTGCACATTCTGCGCTTAAGTTGCCACTCAATTTAAACATAATTGGTGCCCCTGTAGGCTAGTAGGTAGTGTGTACTAGCTTGTAAATATGGGGGTTGTGGGTTCGATTCCCAACGAAGACCTTGGTTTTTTTCACTACAAAAATTGACTGTCGGTAGGCTGCTCAGCGATGAAGGCATAGTCACTGGAAGCTGTGCTGTATTTATACGGCAGTTAATTTCCGACTATCCTTCTACTTTCATCACCTGTTTAATCTATTTTCTATCCCTTTCCTAAAAGAATTTAGCACGGTACTTGAATAAATAGGCATCGTTGCCTGAAGTGCTACTTCTCTTTAAAAAAAAAACAAAAAACAATTGATACTCCAACATGCAAGATTTCCCGCTCCAGTCCCCCCCGGGGGCACATTTATCGGTCTTTATAGAATACTTGACTATCTAGACCTGTGAAACAGGGATAAAAAGGAAGCCCAGTCCCCTGAAGTCAGCAGGGGTACAACTGGAAACTCCACTTTATTTCCACGGCAATCAGTTAGCGGCACAGTTCGTTATTTGTCTCTTTAGACATTTAACTGTTCTCTGGCTGATTATTGAGTTTGGCCCCTATATGGGAGTAGCGTGGTGGTTGTGGTTTCGCGGCCCCATAACAGACTGGTCAGTTTTCTGTGGTGGCCAGGTTCATTTCACCTTTAATAACACCTACCTGGTGAAATGTTCCCAGATCCCGTGAGCGTATTAGACATGTGTTCTGGACTGATGACTGATGGATAGTCTCCAACTCTTTAGCAAGGAGTGATGATTTGCAGCCCTGCTCTAAAATCATTAAAGTTGCAACTAGGAAAAACCTGTTGCTAGAATTAGTCTTCCGCTTCCTAGGACGAGCATGACGTCCCAAATTATGCACAGTGGTTGACCACCATCTGATTAAGGCTCCATAGCCAGGCGCAGATGTAAATCTTATCACGTAATTTCCCGATCCAGTACAATGGGAAAATTGTTGATGCAATGCAAGCTCATTGTTTGGGATGAGTGCACAGTGGCACATAAGAAATCACTTGAAGCACTTAACTTCACACTGAAGGATATTCGGCGAAATAACAACATCTTTGGCGGCTTGATGATATTGTTGGCAGACGATTTCAGGCAGACGCTGCCAGTAATTCCCCATGCAATGCCTGCAGATGAATTGAATGCTTGCTTGAAGGCATCACCTTTGTGGATTAAGGTAAAAACATTATCGCTAAACATGAATATGAGAGTTTAACTTCAAAGTGATCAAAGTGCTGCACAATTTTTGAAACAATTGTTCGCTGTTGGAAATGGAAAAGTCCCAGTTGATGCGACAGCTGGATTAATTACACTTACCAATGACTTTTGCCGATTTGTAGGCTCTCCATTAGCTCTTTTGCCAAACATTATTGAGAATTATCAGAATTATGCTTAGTTAAGTCAACGAGCAATTCTTGCCCCAAAGAATAATGATTTTGTACATGAACTGAATTTCAGCATTCCATCAAAAATCGTTGACAATATAGTGACATAAAAATCCGGTGATTCCATAACAAATCCCGATGATGCAGTAAATTATCCAACAGAGTTTTTGAACTCTCTGGAGTTACCAGGATTTCCACCACATAACTTGCAACTCAAAGTTGGTGCAGTTATTATGATATGACGTAATTTAAACCACGCGCGACTTTGCAACGGTACTCGTCTTGCGGTGAAAAGACTTATGAAAAATTTGATTGAGGCAACCATTATTAACGGAAAGTAAGCAGGCGAAAATGTATGTATTCCTCGAATACCAATGATTCCGACTGATCTTCCGTTTGACTTCAAACGATTGCAATTTTGCGGTGCGCCTTGACAATTAACAAGTCGCATGGCCAAGCGTTCAGTGTTTGCGGGATAAATTTAGGAAATTATTGTGTTTTACATGGGCGTGTTCACGATTGCGTTAACGTCAGACCAAAAAACAAAAAATGTGGTTTACCAAAGAGCACTTCAAGGAAACGGATAATTTGCGGATACGTACTATAACGCTTTGATTCAGTATTTAGTTTGGATTCACTTTCATTTTTTACTTAGAGAAGTTCAACTAAATTCCACTTCATTTTTGTAATCGAAATGAAATGTAAAACAAAAAACATAATTTTTCTTCATCTTTTAATCCCTAAACGAAATGTTACAAAAACCGAAGCCATCTGGTGGCGAGACGGAGTTCGCCGGGCTTGCTAGTTATCAATAAAACTGAAGTTTTTTTTTTTTTTTTTGTTTTTTGTTAAGAAAAGTGTATTTTTGTGCTAATTTATTTTCTAACCTCAACTTTGCCCACACAATATTGTATTCGTTAGATAAAAATATTTATCGCGACATAAAAAAATCGAAATAAAAGATAAAGTTTCAGTCTTATGAGACGATTTATAAAAAAGAGGGGAGGAAACACCGTCTTGATGACCCAGTCGAATGATAATTTTTTTTGATACATTTTAAGTGTTATGAAATTTTTAAATTATAAAAAGGAAAATCTCCACCGCCCCTCGTACGGCATAAATGAAAAATAATTTTACGTTTTTCAACTTAACAGGTAATTGAAAAATACAAATAAAAAATTTTATTATTTTTAATTATTTTTCTTTATTTTTATTATGATTTCATGAACTACAAACAACAGAAATAAAATCGATTAAAATACTTTGAAACTCGTTACTAAATGAACACCACCCTTTATACGTTTTTTTGTTTGTAGGGTGTGTGTAGGGTAATGTGGCTTAAACGTGTCATGGATTAACACATTTGTTAAACATGTTGCCTTGAGTACAGATAAAACATCATTTTTATTTCAATAACACAAACTTGTGTATTTAAACCACAATTATTTTCTATTTAAAAAGAATTAAAAAAATAATATTTTATCGTCAATTTTTTAACGCCTGAAAAGCGACTGCAACACAAAACAATATTCCAGCATAATTTCCCTGAAATGTTAAATAGTCTTAACAAATGAAAATTAAGTGATAAAAATGATTTTATATCAAGTTAAAGGGTGTTTTTTTTAAAGTCGAGCAATATGGAATTTTAAGTCTCTGTAATTAAAAATGGAATAGTGTTCGTTGTTAAGTCGCCAAACTGTTGTTTGAAATGTGTGTGTGTGTGTGTAATTGTCTGGACAAGGTTTTTATGGAAGAAAAAAATTCGTAAAGTTGTTTCGAAAATTTGGATGGAACTGAAATTATTGGGATTTTATATAATTTTTATTTTTTTTTTTGTGTAGACTCCACCCAAACTTAGTGCGAAAAACGTGCCAAGTTCGAAAAATATACAGGTACAAATTTAATTCACCACGGCCACTTTTGTACCCACTTTTCACCTTATATAAATCGGGTTTTCCAACAAGAAGTTCGTTTTTCAATTGTCGCAATTCGCACGAAAATCGCCTTAAAATAATTAAAATCCACTATGAAAATAGTGGTTCCGTTAAAGTTACATTTCGTGAAATTCATGATATTTTCGGACACTATAATCGTCCTTCTAAAACCACTATTAAGAATTTTTCCATTAAATTTGAATTGACAGGCTCGATACGAAATGTGCAAGCACCAAGGGGTCTGCGACCGAGGCATCGCAGCCGTGAGCCACAGTGTTGAAGCAGATCCGAATTTGTCGTTCCCTCGTCGTTCTTAACAATTGAGATTGGGAAAAGAGCTAATGGAGAGCCTACAAATCGGCAAAAGTCATTGGTAAGTGTAATTAATCCAGCTGTCGCATCAACTGGGACTCTTCCATTGCCAACAGCTAACAATTGTTTCAAAAATTGTGCAGCACTTTGATCACTTTGAAGTTAAACTCTCATATTCATGTTTAGCGATAATGTTTTTACCTTAATCCACAAAGGTGATGCCTTCAAGCAAGCATTCAATTCATCTACAGGCGTTGCACGGGGAATTATTGGCCACGTCTGCCTGAAATCGTCTGCCAACAATATCATCAAGCCGCCAAAGATGTTGTTATTTCGCCGAATATCCTTCAGTGTGAAGTTAAGTGCTTCAAGTGATTTCTTATGTGCCACTGTGCACTCATCCCAAACAATGAGCTTGCATTGCATCAACAATTTTCCCATTGTACTGGATCGGAAAATTACGTGATAAGATTTACATCCGCGCCTGGCCATGAAGCCTTAATCAGATGGTGGACCAAACCACTGCATAATTTGAAACGTCATGCTCGTCCTAGGAAGCCGAAGCCATAATTCTATGCAACAGAACTTTCTAGTTGCAGGGCTGCAAATCATCACTCCTTGCTTAAGAGTTGGAGACTTTCCAACTCCTGTCCAGAACACATGTCCAGCATGCTCACTGGACTGGATCATTCACCTGGCGTGTCAACGGCAAAATGATCCCGGCCACAATATTAAACAAAAGACCTGATATGGGGCCGCGAAACCACAACCACCACAATACTCATATATAGGGGCCAACCTGAATAATCAGTCAGAGAACAGTTAAATGTCTAAAGAGACAAATAACGAACTCTGCGAGCTTACTGATTACCGTGAAAATAAAGTGGAGTTCCCAGTTGTACCCCTGCGGACTTCAGGGGACTGGGCTCCCTTTTTCCCCCAGCTGCACAGTGTCTAGATAGTCGAAGTTCTATAAAGACCATATATATATGCCCTCGGGGAGTCCAACACCAGCACATGGCGAATCAATCAACTGGTGCAGAAATTGAAGCCTACCGACCATTCACATCGCCATAGCTTCGCTTATTTCATTTAGGAACAACTGGCTGGTTTTTCTGAAAAAATCACTTGTTGACATGATAAAATTGCCGTATTTGAGCCTCTGAAAATCTTAGAGTGATTATTGAGAAGCCCTTGAATGTTTAAAGTGTCACTGTTTGGTGCACTATATATTCTAAAGGCCTGAATTGGCAGTTTTCTTCAAGGAAGAGGCTGGAAATGCGGTAACGGTCAATGGATCACGCTATCGCGAGATCGGATTAATATCAGCACGCCCTATGATGCATATGCACTATGAGCATATACGCCTTAGTAGGAGTTTTCGAGTGCACGATAGCAGGGGCGTGCCGTGACCCCTTGCTAAACATTTGGGGTCTATCCAACTCTTAGTCCTATTGCTTGAGCAACTAAGCCATTTAGTTGGATGTTCATTTTATCTTTTCGTTAACACCTCTTTGGAACTTTCTTTAAAGCCTGATTAAATCACAGCCACAACGTTGCTCCTCGACGGGCCTCACCTGCAATAGGGTCATAGCCCTGCGGGCAACTGGTTTCCGTGGTACCAGTGTATTTATAATAAGTTACTAGTTGGACTTCGAGAATATTATGGCTCTTCGAGTATCAGGCTCCTGCTAGCTCAAGCGACTTTTACCCCCGAAGTGTAAGAGATCCATCAAGACTTCGTTCCTCCGGGGGTTGGGGGAGGGTGTTTATCGCGAGATGCTAACAACTCAATTTTGGCCGTTTATTGACCACGTGGATATCACTGACAAGTGGTTTCAGCAGGACGGTGCCACATGTCACACAGCCCAGTGAAACGATCAATTTATTGCAAACTCAATATCCCGATCGCATTATTTCACACAAGGTGCCCCTGTAGGCTAGTAGGTAGTGTACTAGCTTGTAATTCAATTCAATTCGCATACTTTCCCAATTGCATAATTTCACGACAATCAGCCAGATCATGTAATTTAATACCACGTGATTATTTTTTATGGGGTTTTGTTAAAGACAGAGTCTACACGGAGCCAATCGTATCGATTTCCGCCTTAAAACTCAAAATCCCTGATGTGATTAACGAAATAGCACCGCCATATTGCTAAAAAGTGAATAAAAATTTTAGTGAAACTATCGACATCTGTCAGCGTAGTCGTGGTGAATATTTGCCAGATATCATTTTTCATTCATAATTGTCGAACTTTTTTCTTTTTGTAATTCAATAATAATTTGAATCATCTTAATCAAGATTTTTTGTTTTATTTTATTTTAGGAAACAAATTTCTTGTTGAAAAACCCTTTATATGGTTACGTTTATTCCTTTTAATAAAAGTTTTATTATTTTGAGTTCTTTTTTTGTAAAATAATAACACAGTACTTTCGAGTTTTAAATAAAGTTAAACGATTTATTTACTTTCGATACACACAAAATAAACACGATGGTAATTCACTGATGACTTAACTTAAATTCATTCAGCGAGTGGTGCTTATATAGCTGGTCCAGGAGTTTTTCGCATATACAAGCATATTCTACTTTAACATCACTTTAATTGTTGTTGCTATTATCATTCAGCTTAAGCGCCTGCTTTGCTGTGTGTTTTGTTTTTGTTCTGTGTTAGTTGCTTTTGTTTTCTGTTGTTTATCTTATTTGGTAGAATTTTTTATAAGCAAAGATTTCTTAGAAAACTACGCAGTTTGAAAAATGCACAGTCGATCGTTTCGTTTAATTTTTTTACTGATAATTATTTTCTTTTAAAACTTGAAAGATTATCTTCGCAAAAATATGTATTTTATGTGAAGAAGTGATTTTGCGGGCAAATTGATGATGTACAAATCAGTAGATTCTATTAATAACCAAGAAATCATCAACTATTCAACCGAGTTTTTGAAGTTGCTGGAATAATTCGGATTTCCACCATACAATCTCCAACGGATAATGAGAAATATCAACATTTCTGCAATGGCACCCAGCTTGTGAACAATGTCATTGAAGTAAGAATTCTTAAGGTCAAGTACAGAGGAGAAAACGTTTTAATACCAGTATTCCATTAATCCAATCGCTATGACGTTTGAATTTAAATGCATGCAGTTTCAAAATAAAACATGTTCCAATTCTTATAAAAATAAAAGTTCTAAAGTCAGTCACAAATTTATATAAATTTAGGCATTATGGTTTTAATACCTTTAAATGTAAGCGGTTGGCAGGGAAATACTTTACCCCCTTGAAAATAGTTGTTTTACTATGGCACGGAATATTATTTCAACGATTTTAGCGCCATATAGAAACTTTAAAGATAAAAAGATCAAAGGAAGATCAAAAGAAGACATGACAGCAGTTATTTATGGCCATATATGAGACTAAATTCTAAGTCTATAATAGTTTTCAAAGGGAAATCTATGCTATTTTCCTTTGCGCTTATGAATTAGTTCGCGACGTTCAAAAAGGAGAACGAGGACTGCATTTTATATCGAACATATATGATAAGGACTAGGGTGATCATGGACTTTATGATATCTTTGGACTAGTTTTGAGTTCACGACAGTTTATCTGGTAAAAAACTGGCTCAAAACAGATTCACAGAATTGCAGCTCTGCTATATCGAATGATGCCAAACGGAAAGTTGAAAGCTTCAATAAGTCGAAATATTCTTGCCATTTAACATCTTTGACAAAGGCCTCCAAAATTGCTTTATAGAGTTTTATATGATAATTAAGTAAAAATTTAAAAATGACTATATCTCCGTAAATAATAAAAATTTCGAGAAAAAAATTTTATTTTGTGATCAACTATTTATTTTATAGAAAATCGATTTTTATATAAAAATTTAATTAAAATGTAAAAGGGCTATATCTCCGTAAATAATAAGAATTTCGATAAAATTTACTTATTTTGTGATCAACTATTTATTTTATAGAAAATCATTTTTTATATAAAAATTTTATTAAAATTGTAATAGGGCTATATCTCCGTAAATAATAAGAATTTCGATAAAATTTATTCATTTTGTGATCAACTATTTATTTTATAGAAAATCAATTTTTATATAAAAATTTAATTAATATTATAAAAGGGCTATAACTACGTAAATAATAAGAATTTCGAGAAAATAAGGTTATATTATGATAATATTTATATTTTATAAAAAATCAATTTTTATATGAAAATTTAATTAAAATTTTAAAATACAATTTCAAGAAAATTTATTTATGTTGTGATCAACTATTTATTTTATAGAAAAACGATTTTTTTTATGAAAATTTAATTAAAATTGTAAAAGGGCTATATCTCCGTAAATAATAAGAATTTCGATAAAATTTACTTATTTTGTGATCAACTATTTATTTTATAGAAAATCAATTTTTATATGAAAATTTAATTAAAGTTTTAAAATAGAATTTCAAGAAAATTTATTTATTTTGTGACCAAGTATTTATTTTATAGAAAATCAATTTTTATATGAAAATTTAATTAAAATTGTAAAAGGGCTATATCTTCGTAAATAATAAAAAATTCGAGAAAATAACTTCATTTTGTGATCACCTGTTTATTTGATAGAAAATCGATTTTTATATGAAAATTTAATTAAAATGTAAAAGGGCTATATCTCCGTAAATAATAAGAATTTCGAGAAAATAATTTTATTTTGTGATCAACTATTTATTTTATAGAAAATCGGTTTTTATATGAGAATTTAACTAAAATTCTAAACGGGCTATATCTCCGTAAATAATAAGAATTTCGAGAAAATAATTTTATTTTGTGATCAACTATTTATTTTATAGGAAATCAATTTTTATATGAAAATTTAATTAAAATTGTAAAAGGGCTATATCTCCGTAAATAATAAGAAAAATGGAGAAAATAATTTTATTTGTGGTCACCTGTTCATTTTATAGAAAATCGATTTTTATATGAAAATTTAACTAAAATTCTAAACGGGCTATATCTCCATAAATAATAAGAATTTCATGAAAATTTACTTATTTTGTGATCACCTATTTATTTTATAAAAAATAGATTTTTATACGAAAATTTAATTAAAATTGTAAAAGGGCTATATCTCCGTAAATAATAAGAATTTCGAGATAATAAGGTTATTTTGTGATCATATTTATATTTTATAAAAAATCAATTTTTATATGAAAATTTAGTTAAAATTTTAAAATAGAATTTCAAGAAAATTTATTTATTTTTTGACCAACTATTAATTTTATAGGAAATCAATTTTTATATGAAAATTTAGTAAAAATTTTAAAAGGACTATATTTCAGTAAATAATAAGAACTTCGAGAAAATAAGGTTATTTTGTGATCATTTTTGTATTTTATAAAAAACTGAATTTTATATGAAAATTTACTTAAAATTGTAAAAGGGCTATATCTCCGTAAATAACAAGAATTTGGAGAAAATTTACTTATTTTGTGATCAACTATTTATTTTATAGAAAATCGATTTTTATATGAAAATTTAATTAAAATTGTAAAAGGGCTATATCTCCGTAAATAATAAGAATTTCGATAAAATTTATTTATATTGTGATCAACTATTTATTTTATAGAAAATCAATTTTTATATAAAAATTTTATTAAAATTGTAAAAGGGCTATATCTCCGTAAATAATAAGAATTTCGAGAAAATTTACTTATTTTGTGATCACCTATTTATTTTAAAAAAGATAGATTTTTATACGAAAATTTAATTAAAATTGTAAAAGGGCTATATCTCCGTAAATAATAAGAATTTCGAGAAAATAAGGTTATTTTGTGATCATATTTATATTTTATAAAAAATCAATTTTTTTATGAAAATTTAATTAAAATTTTAAAATAGAATTTCAAGAAAATTTACTTATTTTGTGACCAACTATTTATTTTATAGAAAATCAATTTTTATATAAAAATTTTATTAAAATTGTAAAAGGGCTGTATCTCCGTAAATAATAAGAATTTCGAGAAAATTTGCTTATTTTGTGATCACCTATTTATTTTATAGAAAATCGATTTTTATATGAGAATTTAACTAAAATTCTAAACGGGCTATATCTCCGTAAATCATAAGAATTTCGAGAAAATAATTTTATTTTGTGATCAACTATTTATTTTATAGGAAATCAATGTTTATATGAAAATTTAGTAAAAATTTTAAAAGGACTATATTTCAGTAAATAATAAGAACTTCGAGAAAATAAGGTTATTTTGTGATCATCTTTGTATTTTATAAAAAACTGAATTTTATATGAAAATTTACTTAAAATTGTAAAAGGGCTATATCTCCGTAAATAACAAGAATTTGGAGAAAATTTACTTATTTTGTGATCAACTATTTATTTTATAAAAAATCAATTTTTATATGAAAATCGAATTAAAATTTTAAAATAGAATTTCGCCAAAATAAGCTTATTTTGTGATTATTTTTGTATTTTATAAAAAAACGATTTTTATATGAAAATTTAGTAAAAATTTTAAAATAACTTTATTTTGTGATCAACAATTTATTTTATAGAAAATTGATTTTTATATGAATATTTAATTAAAAATGAACTCAGTATACTTATGGAATAATTTTTATTCAGCAACGTTTTCCATTTCATTAAAAAACAAATGACTCTACCACCAATAAGTGTAGTATGAGTTTGATATTTAAAAAAAAAGCCTACAGGACTACTTAAAGTAAAATTTAATTTTAAAAGTTTTTCCATTTCTATTTCCACTTTCTTCCAATTCAGTTCTTTTTACATAATCTCCAACAATTGTTTAGAATATTGAGTTTATGCTGAAATTATTTTATGTGGAAATAAGTGATAGCGCTGCTACACCCACAGAAGTGGAAATTAAACAATAAAAACTTTGTGTTGTCTTTTACATTTATTACATTTGAAAACATTTGCATTGGCTGTACTTATTTGCCATGGTTAAATTGCTGTACGAGTACATTGTACAGTGAGGAAAAAAAGTGTTCCATTTTTGGCTAAGTTCCAATTTTTGGTTAAGTTCCCATATCAGATTAATATAAAGAGTGTTGTGATTCGATTTGTTACATGAACATTTCCATGAAGATTGTGGAAGTTGGGTTTCCCATGCCGAGTCCATTAGGGAATTTGTAGAAGTGCTTATTAAATCTAAAGTAGTTCTCTTTTATTATTGTTTTTGTAATCTCTATATAATGTCGGTGATTTATTGGTTATCGTATTAATTGTCCAACTAAGGTTGGTGTGGATGTATGGACCCTGTGTTTTTGGCGATTTTGATATCTTTAAAATGTTCGTCCAGATATTGTGTATTACGTACCGCATATGTATTTTGTAAACTTACCTTTTCTTTAAGTAGGGTGGTGAAGGGTATTTCCAAGTAATATGCTGGTGCATGCCTCCAGCTTACAATGTGCCTCATTGATAAGTTCTGCTTGTGTAATTTTAATTGTGCTTTGAGTTTTGATGGTCCATGGTTCATGTTGATGTATTTGTATACTTTGCCGTCGGTAAATGTTTTATAGCGCCTTATTAGGCTGCAGATTTCCTTTTGGAAAGAGTCTGTTTGTTGTCTAGGATGAAGAATTTTGCTTTTATGTTCAAAATTTTTCACCAAATAAATGCATCATAGGTGACAATGGATCTAGTTCCCACTGCACATATCTAATATAACTTGTTTTATTCGATCACAAGATTATGAGACCTCGTTTTGGTAATTCTCAGTCAATTGATTCAAAAACTAAAAGGAAATTTTTCATAAATACAAATTATTTCGGTTGGGTTTAACTACAATGGAAAAGTTTTTAAAAACTTTTTTACCACACTGTATAGTATATGTTTGTGAAGTATATTCGTAGTGGCTAATTGCTTAAAATGCTATGCCACATACATGAGAGTAAAGTGTGGTTAAGAAGAGCTTTAAATAGTTTTTTTTTTATTATTTCTTTTAGAATTTTGTGTTATTTGTTTAATCTTGTGTGTGCAAATGGTTGTTTGAACTCTCCATAATCCAGTATTGTATTTTGGGTGCTACAATTGCGCTTCCCATATAACTCTTTTGTTTTGTAGTCTACATCGACATTTCTAACGAATTTTATTTTTGTGGGTTAATTAAAATCTACAACTGCTTTTGTTAAATTTTATTTTATAACAATTATGTCACACAATGCTATTTGGTTTCTACCAAAGCAGATTATGGAAAGGATGGCAAATGGTGTAGTGTACTGTAGGTAAAGTACTGCAGTAAAGCCTTTATTAGATATTAATCTGATTATATTAAAAAAATACTTAAAAAAACACTGTTTTGGAAGCAAAATTGTTACTTTTTATTTATTATTTCATTGCAAATAACAACAAGTCACTATTCTGTATCCTGCTTTTTTGCAAAATAAATAACACCTGATTTTAGAGCTTTAAAATTCACTTCAATTTTATTTACTTTAACTACACACAAAGTAAGATGTAAGTCATTATTTCACGAGGTTTTTGTTTTAACCCACTAACTAATCACTCAAATGCTGCCTTTTATATTTATCCGCTAGAGGTCTAGAAAAATTAACAATTTTCTACTTCCTTTGTATCACATTTTGTTGCTGTTATGTTACTTATTCAATGTTTAGGCGCCTGTTGGTCTGTGTGTATTTTTGTTTTTATGCTGTTAAAATTTCTTCATGAAATTTACTTTAAGATAGTTGTTGTTGTCTTGTGTACATAAGTTTTCTTAGAAAACTACGTAGTTAGTAAACAGCATACCCAGTTATTTCGTTTACTTTTTAACTTAATTATTTTCTTCAAAAACTTAAGCAAGACGCATCCGTAACAGTATATTATCAGTGGTCCTGGTTGTTTATCACAAACTTAGACTCTTTGAGTGACCCCGACATGACTTTAATTAATCGATATCTAGCGCAGCTATCTTAGTGGCTCTGGCTAAAATTGTTTTCATGGTTTGTTGCTTAATAAGCAGACTTAACTTTAATAAATTTAAGCAGCCATTAATGAAACGAAATCCTGGGACTGCCGCCAGCCTCTTTATATCTTATTCAATCATCTTATTCAGTCTTTAACCAGCTTAGCCGTTAAAAGTTCAAATATTGTTTGACTCCGGCTAAGCTCAAACTTAAAATCTCTTGTTTACCATTCAATTAAATCGTCTACAGCTACCACATATTTGTATGTTGTCACTCTCTCACAAAAGCTTAGACGGAGTTTGTAAAACAATCATTACGTCTATGTAGTATGAGCAACTGCGCCTGGCCATGAAGCCTTAATCAGATGGTGGACCAAACCACTGCATAATTTGAAACGTCATGCTCGTCCTAGGAAGCCGAAGCCATAATTCTATGCAACAGAACTTTCTAGTTGCAACTTCGATGATTCCAGAGCAGGGCTGCAAATCATCACTCCTTGCTTAAGAGTAGGAGACTTTTCAACTCCTGTCCAGAACACATGTCTAGCATGCTTACTTGACTGGATTATTCACCTAGCGTGTCATTAACGGCGAAATGATCCTGGCCACCATATTAAACACAAGACCTGATATGGGGCCGCGAAACCACAACCACCACGATACTCCCATATAGGGGCCAACCTTAATAATTAGCCAAAGAACTATTAAATGTCTAAAAAGACAAATAATGAACTCTGCGAGCTTACTGATTCCCGTGGAAATAAAGTGGAGTTCCCAGTTGTACCGCTGCTGACTTCAGGGGACTGGGCTCCCTTTTTCCCCCAGTTGCACTGTGTCTAGATAGTCGAAGTTCTATAAAGATCATATTTATGTACCCCTGGGGGGTGTAGTAGTATGAGCAACGTATGTTGTCATGTTGATCACCCAAATTTTTATGTCAAGCAAGTCACCCGTAGAGCGCCTCCTACGGAAACCATACTGTCATTCGCTAAATAAGCTGTTGGACTCCAGGTAGCTCACAACATGTAAATTAATCATATTTTCCATCACTTAAGAAAGTGCAAAACTAATTGCAATTGGGTGGTTATTTTCAGGCTTGTTAGCCTCTCCAGTTTTGGGGATTGGCGTCATATTAGCAATCTTGCAACATTTTGCATATTCACCGGCATGATACAACATGCTGAAAAGGGTTGCTTATGGTTATGCTATCGTTGAAGAGCACTGTTTCAAAACCAGTGCTGGTATTCCATCCTGCCCAAAATACTTGTTGACGTTGAGATATGCTAAAACCTTTTTAACCGCTGGAGTTCGAAGGAATATCTTCGGCATAGTAACGGATACTCTATCGAGCTCGGGCGGTGGTTGATTGCTTCCAGGCAAATAAGAATTATTTGCATATATGTATAACAATATTACGATTACTGATCCAACTTTCAATTGGAGTTCAAAACATTTTCTCCTTTGTATCTTTCCTTAAGAATCGTTACTTCGATGATGTTGATCATCCGATTATTAACGGCCATTCCAAAGTGTTGTTGGTTGATATTTCTCATTATTATGGTTACTGATCCAACTTTTAGTTAGAGTTCAAAAACCCGATTGCATAGTTGAGGACATACCAACCAACTTTCAAGTTTTCAATTAGAGTTTAAAACGTTTTTTCCTGTGGACCTTCCCTTTCGAATTATTGCTTCGGTAATGTTGCTCTTTAGTTCTTTTCAAGGCCATTCCAAAGGCGTGGTTGGTTGATATTTCTTAAGATTACGATTACTGATCCAACTTTTAGTTGGAGTTCAAAACGTTTTCTCCTTTGTATCTTTCCTTAAGAATCGTTACTTCGATGATGTTGCTCGTCCGATTATTCACGGCCATTCCAAAGTGTTATTGGTTGATATTTCTCATGAATGGTTACTGATCCAATTTTCAGTTGGAGTTCAAAAACCCGATTGCATAGCTCAGGACATACCACCCCCCCGGGGGCACATATATGGTCTTTATGGAGAGCTAATATGTTGGCCTGTGCAACTGGGGTAAAAAGGGAGCCCAATCCCCTGAAGTCAGCAGGGTTACAACTGGAAACTCCACTTTATTTCCACGGGAATCAGTGACCCGCAGAGTTCCGTTATTTGTCTCTTTAGACACAATTGTTCTCTGACTGATTATTGCGGTTGGCCCTATATGGGAGTATCGTGGTGGTTGTGGTTTCGCGGCCCCCTAACAGTATAATGGTTCTATGGTGGCCGGGTTCATTTCACCTTTAATAACACCTACCTGGTGAAATGTTCCCAGGAATTGGAAATTCTCCAACTCTTAAGCAAGGAGTGATGATTTGCAGCTATGCTCTGGAATCATTAAAGTTGCAACTAGGAAAGACCTGTTGCATAGAATTATAGCTTCGGCTTCCTAGGACGAGCATGACGTCCCAAATTATGCAGTGGTTTGACCACCATCTGATTAAGACTACATGTAAATCTAATCACACAGTTGAGGACATACCAACCAACTTTTAAGTTTTCAATTGGAGTTCAAAACGTTTTCTCCTTTGTACCTTCTCTTAAGAATTGTTACTTCGATGACGTTGCTCGTCCGATTTTTCACGGTCATTCCAAAGCGTGGTTGGTTAAGATTACGATTACTGATCCAACTTTCAGTTGGAGTTCAAAACGTTTTCTCCCTTGGACCTTCCGTTAAGAATTATTACTTCGATGATGTTGTTCTTAAGTTCTTTTCATAGTCATTCCAAAGACGTAGTTGGTTGATATTTCTCAAGATTACGTTTACTGATCCAGCTTTTGGTTGGAGTTCAAAACGTTTTTTCCTTTGAACTTTCCCTTAATAATTGTCACTTCGATGATGTTGCTCTTCCGATTTTTCACGGTTATTTCAGTTGACCTTCAAAAACCTGATTGCATAGTTGAGGACATACCAACAAACCTCTAAACTTTCAGTTAGAGTTCAAAATGTTTTCTCTTTCTCTTTTGTACCTTCTCTTAAGAATTGTTACTTCGATGACGTTGCTCCTCAGATTTTTTGCGATCATTCCAAAGACGTGGTTGGTTGATATTTCTTAAGATTACAATTACTGATCCAACTTTTATTTGGAGTTCAAAACGTTTTCTCCTTTGGGTTTTCTGTTTAGAATTATTACTTCGGTGATGCTGCTCCTCAGATTTTTCACGGTCATTCCAAAGCGTGGTTGGCTGATATTTCTCATGAATATGGTTACTGATCCAACTTTCAGTTGGAGTTCAAAAACCCGATTGCATAGTTGAGGACATACCAATCAACTTTCAAACTTTCAGTTGGAGTTCAAAACGTTTTCTCCTTTGGGCTTTCTCTTAAGAATTATTACTTCGGTGATGCTGCTCTTCAGATTTTTCATGGCCATTCCAAAGACGTGGTTGGTTGATATTTCTCAAGATTACGTTTACTGGTCCAACTTTCAGTTGGAGTTCAAAACATTTTCTCCTCTGTATCTTCCCTTAAGATTTGTTACTTCGATGATGTTACTCTGCCGATTTTAAACGGTCATTCCAAAGCGTGTTTGGTTGATATTTGTCAATATTGTGATTAGTCGTCCCACTTTCAGTTGGAGTTCAAAAACACCCTTGCATAGTTGTGAAGATATCTTGATTAGTAATGGAATCTTCCGGTTTGTGCCTCCTCAATTCGCTAGAAATTTCACTACTCACGACTAACAAACCATAAAAAATATGAATATTAGGTATACCGAAAAAATGGGCGTAAAAAAAGGGAGTGTCAATACAAACTTGCATATGCATATTTTTCGAACTTAAGACGTTATTTGCAATAATAAAAAAATCCCACAAAAAACACAATTTTAGTTTTTTCCGAAATTTTTCTTTCCTTAAGAACAGTTTTGTTCAAACTTTAAAATAGGTCAGGCCTATAAATAGGTTATGCGCTTAGCAACCGACACCACTTTTAATTTAATGCAACCCTTAGTATTATATAGGAAACATGTTCTTATTATAATCGAATAAAATGGTGTGGTGGTGGAAATTTGCACAAGCCTTCGAAAAAGGAAGCTCCTTGCGCATTCTTGAATTTCATCTCCATAGGCATGAGTAATTAGTTAGTCTTAACCTTTGACTTCAAAAAACGCCATTAAAGAAATTAAAATATTTAAAGAGAAAATTCTAATGATTTTTGTTTTTAATTTTAAAATTATATTTTCCCAGTTTATGCGAAACATAGAAGGTTTGCCTTCACTACACAGTTTATTCTTATTCTTTTCAAAATGACTTGAAACGCCATGTTCAGACATTTGAGCTTTGAGCACATAATAATTAGAAATAGTTTATTCCTTGTTACAGTTATTTAAAAAGTCATACAAAAGTGTAATTAAAATCTTATTGTTGTAATCAAGCAATTCTGGTGGCAACCGCTATAAAAAACCATTAGTCAGGCCAAAGTTTATAATTTCATTCATCTGCCCTTAACACTCAAAAACAACTTGAACCGTTAACTTTAGCCAACAGAGCAGAGACGTACTCCAAACAAAATCTTTATATTTAGTGAGATGTCAGAAAGAAGAAGAAGAATGCAAAATGATAAGAGTAACAAGAAGAAGAAGAATGAGAATCAGTTTAAATGTTTTTTTATTTTTTGTTTATAGTTTGTGGCAAAGTGGCAGTCATTATCCTGCTGTTGCTGTTTTAAATTTTAATATTTTTGTATTTCTTTGTTGTTTTTATTATTAACTTTCAGCAGAAATTGTTATTGTTGCAGTGTAATCTGAGGCAACTTTCTTTTAATCCTTTCGCCAGTTTTATGTTTGGCAATTTCCGCCTTTATTGTTGTAATCGCAACTGATGTGTTGTTTGTAATTTGTGCAGTTCAAAAGTGGATGGAGTTGTGAAAAGATTTCAACAAAATTCAAAAAGGAAAATAACACACAACAGAAATTAAGATTTAAATGAGTGTTAAGCTTTGCGAAAAAGCTTTCAAGAAATATAACGGTATTTGGGATTGTAAAAGTTATCTGTGTAAGTGAAATTCTATAAATTAAAATTTACTTCAGATAACTTTTAATAAATAACGTTCAGAACTTCGAAATTATCATCTCTATCGGGTTTATCTCAACAAGAAGTTTGTTTTTGATTTGCGGCAACACCTACAATATGATAGTTTTGACATTTGGTTTTTTGACATATTTGTAGTAGATGCATTGGCAATTGTTACAATGAGTTCAATTTCGCACGAAAATCGCATTAAAATAATAAAAATTCGCTATGAAAATGGTGGTTCTACGTAATATTTTCGGAAAATATAATCGTACTTCTGAGACCATTATTGAGAATTTGAGTCGACAGGCAAGATATAATATGTTCGACTGAGTCGCTCAATTTAAAGCATCGCAGCCCTGAGCCACAGTGTTGAAAGAGCCAAATTTGTCAAATCCTCGACGTTTTCAACAATTAGGATTTTTCGTGATAAGATTTACATCTGCACTTGACCGTAACCCTATCTAGATGCTCAAGTATTCCATAAAGGCCGATAAATGTGCCGCTGGGGGGAGTAACAATTGGGGTGATAAGCAACGTCATTCACGTCCTAGGAAGCCGAAGACTAATTCTAGCAATAGGTCTTTCCTAGTTGCAATTTCAGCGGTTCCAAAGCAGGCTTGCAAACCACTACTCCTTGCTGAAGAGCTGGAGACTATCCAACTCCTGGTCCAGAACACATGAGTAGCATGCTCACAGGATCCGGCTCACTCGATTGGTGTTATTAAAGGCTAGATGATCCTGGCCCACTTATAATCAGTTCATGCTGAGGCCGCAAAACCGCAACTATCACGATACTCCCAAAGGGCCAACCACAATAATCAGTCGGAGAACAGCTAAAAGTCTAAAGAGACAATTAGCGGAACTCTGGGGCTTACTGATTTCCGTGGAAATAACGTGTAGCTTCCAGTTGACATCCTGTCTAGATGCTCAAGTATTCCATAAAGACCGATAAATGTGTTTCCGGTTAAGGAGCAACAATTGGGGTGATACGGTTTACATCTGCACCTGGCCGTAAGCCTTAATCAGATGGTGGTCAAATCACTGGGAATGAAAAGCAACGTCATTTACGTCCTAGGCAGCCGAAGACTCATTCTAGCAACAGGTCTTTCCTAGTTGCAATTTCAGTGGTTCCAAAGCAGGCTTGCAAACCACTAATCTTTGCTGAAGAGCTGGAGACTATCCAACTCCTGGTTCAAAACACATGACTAGCATGCTCACTGAATCTAAGATCATTCACCAGGTAGGTGTTATTAAAAGTGAGATGATCCTGGACACCTTAAAAACAGACCTGTATGGGGCCGCAAAACCACAACCACCACGATATTTCCGAAGGGCCAACCTCAATAATCAGTCAGAGAAATAGTTAAATGCCTTAAGAGACAAATAGCGGAAACTCTGCGGGCTACTGATTCCCGTGGAAATAACCTAAAGCTTCCAGTTGACCCCTGCTGCTTTCAGGGGACTGGGCTGCCTTATATTCCCAGCAGCACAGGTCTAAATAGTCAAGTATTCTACAAAGACCGATAAATGTGCCTCCCGGGAGGGGGGAGCAACAATTGGGGTTATCTAAAGCCACCGCATGACGAATTTTGCGTAAGAATTTGATTTTTAAGACTTATAAGGTTGAACTGGTGCAGAAATTGAAGCTGGCCGACTATTCTCATCGCCATAGATTCGCTTAATTCATTTAGGAACAACCGGCTGGTTTTTCAGAAAATATAGTTTTCATTTCATTTCAAACGAAGCCTATTTTCACTTGCCAGGGTATGTCAACAAGCGAACTTGCCGCATTTGGGCTTCTGAAAATCCTAGAGCGATTATTGAGAAACCTTTACACACTATGAGTAAATGGGGCGCTATGTGGTCTGGAGACGTGATTGGGTCGTTCTTGTCGACCATGAGGCTTGAAATGCGGCAACGGTCAATGGAACACGTTATCGCAAGATGCCAACAACTCAATTTTAGCCGAAGTGGATATCAGTGACATGTGGTTTCAACAGGACGGTTTCATGTCTCTCACACAGCCAATGAAACGATTAATTTATTGCAAACTCAATTTTCCGATCACATAATTTCACGGGAAACACACGTTAAGTGGCTAGCCAGGTCGTGCAAGTTAATATCACTGGATTATTTTGTGTGGGACAGAGTCTATACGGAGCCAATCGAATCGATTTCAGCCTTTAAACTCAAAATCCGTGATGTGATTAACGAAATAGGACCGCCAATTTGGCAAAAAGTGATTAAAAACTTTAATGAAACAAAAAAAACGACACCTGTCAATGTGGTCACGGGGGCACATTTATCAAATATCATTTTTTATTAATAATTGCCGAACTTTTCTCTTCGTAATACAATAACAATTTGAATCATATTAATTGTAACTTTATTTTAGAAAACAAACTTCTTGTTGAAAAACCCTTTATATATATATAAAATTTATAATTTGTATTTTGTTAATAACCAATAAAATTTAATATACTTCATAATGAAATGTCAAATTTATATTTTTATATTTTAAACTGAATTTCGAATTTTCGAACTAATAAAATTTTTGTAAATATCATTTTTTTTATTAAAAAGCCACTATTTTAATATAAAAACCTTAAGAATAAGCTTTCGAGTCATGTTCGAAAATTCGAACATAATTTCGGATTAATTTTTTTTTTTAAAAATCAACTAAAAAAATTCTCTGTTTTAGTTTTTTAAGATTGAAATTTAATAAAATGAAATATTTATGAGAAATATATAATTGATTTAAATAAAAATTAAATTATTAAATAATTAATGTTAAATTATATATTTAATTAAAAATGAGGAATAATTTGGGATTGTATAATTTATTAATCCAATTAAATAATAAACTTAGTGCTCAACCATCAACACAAGTTGTTTGCTGATAAAAGATTCAACGGCTTGCCTATCCACCAGCAAGTGGTCAGACGTTTCAACGTTTTTGTGTTGGTAGAACGTATTATGATTAGTTAAGGATTAAGTGTGATAAGAAAAATGGCTGTGGCATGTTAATTGTGTTATGCTTATAATGATAATAAATGTAGAAAAAGAAAGAATAATGAAATATATAGTGATTACTGAAATAAAATTAATTTGACAGCAAAGAAATTCAATAGATGCAAATATTTTTTTTTATGAAATATATTTCGGGATTTTCTAATTTCAATTTCGAATATTATTAAAAAAAAGAAAGATCAACTCTAAAGGTTAAATTAAAAATATTTTTTTTTAATAAATAGCCACTATT
This sequence comes from Trichopoda pennipes, assembly GCA_030448955.1. Classification (NCBI taxonomy): domain Eukaryota; kingdom Metazoa; phylum Arthropoda; class Insecta; order Diptera; family Tachinidae; genus Trichopoda; species Trichopoda pennipes. The sequence continues at coordinate 6,075,645 of JASKUP010000056.1, read as the reverse complement.
TTAATATAAAAATCTTAAAAATAAGCTTCCGAGTCATGTTCGAAAATTCGAACATAATTTCGAATTAAATTTTTTTTAAATAAATCGTCAACTCTGCAGCTTAGAGTAAAAAAAAGAAAATTTTATAAAATGAAAAGACAAGTAGAAAGATCTTATTTGTTTTCAGAGTGACAATTAAGCAGTATCCCTCCTTTTCTCCACCCCCTGGGGGCACATTTATCGGTCTTTATAGAACTTCGACTATCTAGACCTGTGCTGCTGGGGGTATAAGGGAGCCCAGTCCCCTGAAGTCAGCAGGGATCAACTGGAAGCTCCACGTTATTTCCACGGGAATCAGTAGCCCACAGAGTTTCCACTATTTATCTCTTTAGACTTTTAGCTGTTCTCTGATTGATTATTGAGGTTGGTCCTTCGGGAGTATCGTGGTGGTTGTGGTTTTGCGGCCCTATACAGGTATTGTTTTTTTGTGGCCAGGATTATCTCGCCTTTAATAACATCCACTGGTGAGTAATCCTAGATCCAGTGATCATGCTAGTCATGTGTTCTGGACAGGAGTTGGATAGTCTCCAGCTCTTCAGCAAGGAGTAGTGGTCTGCAGCCCTGCTCTGGAACCGCTGGAATTGCAAGTAGGAAAGACTTGTTGCTAGAATTAGTCCTCGGCTTCCTAGGATGTGAATGACGTTGCTTTTCATTCACAGTGGTTTGACTACCTCCTTTTCAGTCTAATGTAACCATTGTCATTAAGTATGTTACGGGCTTGTGGATTTGCATGTCTTTCGAGCCTCTTTAAATGTGTTATTGCATGTTTCACTGTTTCTGCCCTAACTGATGGCACGTTTAAATCCTTATGGATGTTTGAGTTTTTTATGTACCAGGGAGCAACTGTGATTAGTCGTAGTATCTTATTTTGGTGTCTTTGAATTTTTTCTATATTGCTAGCTGAGCCAGTGCCCCATAACTGGATTCCATAAACCCAGATTGGCTTCAGGACCGACTTGTAAAATAGAAGTTTGCTATCTAAGCTAAGAGTAGAGTTTTTGCCAATAAGTCAGTTTAATTGGACGGCTTTTAACTTCATTTGTGCTAACTTGGATTCTATGTGGCCATCACATGTGAGGCGCCGTTCAAGATGCATAACAAGATATTTGACCTCTGTAATTTGTGGTATTATTTGGCTATTTATGCAAACGGGGGTTATGAGTTCCTTCAGAGTGTGAACGTTATATGTGTGGACATTTTTGCTCATTCACCTTTATTTTTTATCTCTTCAACCATTTTTCCAAATTAACTATGTCGTCTTGTAGGTATTGTGATGCTACTTGGGGATTTTCGTGAATACTTAAGAAAGCCGTGTCGTCAGGAAATGTTGACGTATGTACTTGGTTAACAGTCTGCATGTCTGAAGAATACAGTATGTATGGGGTAGGTTCCAAAATACTACCTTAGGAAACCCCGGCCCCAATCAGCTATCGAGAGCTTAAAAAGTCTCCTTCTCTTAAAGTAAACTCTAACTCTCTAACAAGTTATAGTAGTTTCCAGGCAAATTTAGCTTCAACTTATATTTCAGGCCTTTATGCCATACTTTATCGAATGCTTGAGACACCTCAATGAAAGGTGCCGAACAATATTTTCCTTCTTCAAATGTTTTTTCGATCAAACTCACAAACCTGTGTGTTTGTTCTCAACAGTACTGTGCTTTTTTCTAAATCCAAATTGATGGTTCGGGGTACATCCTATCTCGTCTAGCATTGGGTTCATCTTAGAAATTAAAATCCGTTCGAATGGCGTTGACATGTTTGATAAAAGACTAATGGGTCTATACGATTCTACTTTTGTATGATCCTTTCCTGGCTTAGGAATCATCATCATAATTAAAAAAATCTTCCAATTCGAAGGAAAGTATTCGAGTATTAGTGCTCTACTGGGCTGCTCGATCAACATCCTGTTACTGGTTTAATCAAGTCCAGGCGATTTCGTAGAGTTCAAATCCGTTATTGCCCTTTTAATATCCCGAAGGTCAAACTTTAGGGAAACTGCCGGTTTAACAGCCACAAATGGCAGCTCAGCTATTTCAGTTGAGACATTTGGAGTGAAGACCTTTTTGAAATGTTCGACAAATGGATTACCTTTTTCGATATCATTTCGTGCCCAACCCCCGCACGATGTTCGTAAGGGAGCTATGCGTGAGACTGGTCCTTTCAACTTCCTACATGCACGCCATAATGAATAGTCTGATTGTGGAGTAGTGTCAAGATCCTCTAGGTAACGTTCCAAGGATGATATTTTCTGTGATTTCCGCAGTTATTTAAGTTGTTTTGTGCATTCTCTTAGTCTGCTTTTAAGTTGGAAAGATCGATGTACTTGCCACTCTCTTCGAATTCTTCTTTTTTCACTTAACAGCCTTTCAACATCCGGGTTAACGTAGCATGCTGAGCAGCTAGCTTTAATTTTTCATCTAAATCAGCCAGACACAGCTCTACATCTTGAGCTGTTCTTAGAGGTACATTTTCTGAACAACGAGCACTAATATATTTTCTGTAGTTTAACCAATTTATGCGAGTCCTTGTATTCCGTGATATTAATTCTTGTTGATGGCACATGTAAACGATAGTGCGTGATTTGATTTACATCTGCACCGACTATATAGTCATAATCAGATGGTGGTCAAACCACTTAGTTGATTAGACACCAACTACGCCCTAGAAGGCCTTCGGATACGTATATCCTCCAGTCACTCCTAGTAGCAATTTAGAAAGTCCGGAGTAGGCTGTGCCCTCACTCCTTGCTGAGGAGTTGGAGACTTTCCAACTCCTGGTCCAGAACGCATGAGGCTCTTATTTCTCAAGAACACGACAGCATTCATACTCACTGAACCTGAACCATTCATTGTGTTAATTTGAATGATCCGACCCACAAACTCTCACGAGGGTCCGAAACCACAACCACCACGATACTCCCATATAGGGGCCAACCTCAATAATCAGTACAGAGTACATCTTTGCCTTAAGAGTACAAATAGTGCACTCTGCGAGCTTACTGATTCCCGTGGAAATATGTGGATTGTCCAGGTGACTCCTACTAGCCTTTGAGGGGCCTGGGCTCCCTTTTACCCCGCAAGACACAAATCTAAATGGAATAGTAGGTTCCAAAAAGACTATAATGTGTAAACGATAGTGGGCGAGTGATCTGAAGATAATTCCAAAGATGCTTTAACTTTAATCATTTCTCAAATACCCTTAGTCAGATCAGTGGGCCAATAAGTAGGTCGTCCACTCGAAATCACATTCAGACGCATTTTTGAAAGTGTGGCAAATAAATTACGACTCTTTTGGGGTAATTAGTCTTGATCCCCAGAACGTGTGTTTCGTATTGTAGTCGCCTGATGCTATGAAACAGGGGCATAGTGATTTTAAGAAGTTGCCGAATTGGCTCTTCGATATTTGGAATCTATATGGGGAATCAATTGAAGAAACAACCAAACCCCGGTAAAGAGAAAGGCGTTTGGAAACTACAGCATTACATCCATTTCCTTAGCCATTACTACATTGTGGAATGTTCCTTTTAAAGTCCTTACGTCTAGACTTTTTTATTTGACTTGAATTAAGCATTTTTCTTCTCTAACTTTAATAACGACATTTAACTTATTGTCCACTCATAGAACTCATACTCTATTGGCAATAAATTAATTAGTTTCTTCAAACACAAAACCAAAACTAGCAAACGATCAAACAGAACAAAACAAAAACAAAAACAAACGACTCGACAGAACAAACATCATTATTATGGCGAAATAGTTTTTGTTGGCCACAAAACGAGGTGCGTTCAAAAAGTGTTATTTATAAACAAAAAATAATAATTCTCTGGCTGCTCCAGAAAACACTCGAATAATGTTGTAATTTTAGACTGGTGCTACTCTTTTGATACTCAAATTATTTGACATGCAGGTAGGTTTGATAGCCATACGATGTTATTGCAATGTTGTTAGTTCATGTATTAACTTTGACACCTCTTCTATAATTTTACCATTTGTTCCTTTTTGAATCCGAGATCAACACTTTCTTTTCGTACGAAAAGAACACTGAAGATGGCAAACAGCCGAAACCGGTTTGTTCACAAACCAAATTTGACGAGGGTCGACGGAAAACCGTACCCAAATAAAATTAAAGAAAATCTACTTCACACAGCCGTGATTGGTCCCAGTAGTCTGTTAAAGCAACAATTTTAGTCCTTCAATCTCAAAATTTAAAACATACACATAACCATCATTTATAGCCAGATATTCCATGTAGAGCACCTTTTAAGGGCCAAGAAGCCAAGGTTCATTATATAAACAAAGATTTTGCGTCATTACCTATAATTTTCCTCTTGGTTGTGGACTCAGTTTTTCATCAGATATACATTTAGCTATCAAATGAAATCCACAGGAATCTGACTTCGATTATGCAGGTGACATATGCACACACTGAACGATTAAAAAATCAATGCATTCAGAATCGTTGCTCTTCAAAAGGCTACCGAGACAGAAGATCCCAAAAAATTTATGGGCCTTGAGAGCATGATAAGTAAAAATGGTAGCGCTCTTGGAACTTTGATAAATCGAAACACCATACTCGAAGTCCATATAATATTCTATGGCATGGAATTCCAAAAAAATTTCTAATCGGTACAAGGTCAGCAATTTCAGTTCCAGCTCAGAATTTTACGGATGTAAAACGTCATAGCATTATTCTTTTACATTAAAAGACAGTCAAATCATCAGCGAAATAATGGCTGCTAAAATTTTTTCTATAAGAAAAATCATTAGCCAAATTATGGCTGATGAAATTTTTTCTATAGAAAAAAAAATCATTAGCCAATTAATGGCTGATGAAATTTTTTCTATAGAAAAATCATCATTAGCCAATTAATGGCTGATGAAATTTTTTCTATAGAAAAATCATCATTAGCCAATTAATGGCTGATGAAATTTTTTCTATAGAAAAATCATCATTAGCCAATTAATGGCTGATAAAATTTTTTCTGTAGAAAAAAAATCACTGAACTGATGAAATTTTTCTATAGAAAAAAAATCATTAGCCCGTTAATGGCTAATGAAATTTTTTCTATAAAAAAAATCATTAGCCAATTAATAGCTGATGAAATTTTTTCTATAGAAAAAAATCATTAGCCAAATTATGGATGATGAAATTTTTTCTATAGAAAAACAAACAACATATGACATGACATTTTTTCTATAAAAAAAATCATTAGCCAATTAATAGCTGATGAAATTTTTTCTATAGAAAAAAATCATTAGCCAATTAATAGCTGATGAAATTTTTTCTATAGAAAAAAATCATTAGCCAATTAATAGCTGATGAAATTTTTTCTATAGAAAAAAATCATTGGCCAAATTATGAATGATGAAATTTTTTCTATAGAAAAAAAAATCATTAGCCCATTAATGGCTGATGAAATTTTTTCTATAGGAAAAAATTCATTGGCCAATTAATGGCTGATGAAATTTTTTCTACAGAAAAAAATCATTAGCCAATTAATGGCCGATGAAATTTTTTCTATAGAAAAAAATCATTAGCCAATTAATGGCTGATGAAATTTTTTCTATAGAAAAAAAATCATTAGCCCATTAATGGCTGATGAAATTTTTTCTATAGAAAAAATCATTAGCCAAATTATGGCTGATGAAATTTTTTCTATAGAAAAAAAACAACATATGACATGACATTTTTTCTATAGAAAAAAAATCTCATTAGCCAATTAATAGCTGATGAAATTTTTTCTATAAAAAAAAAATTCATTAGCCAAATTATGGCTGATGAAATTTTTTCTATAGAAAAAAAAATCATTAGCCAATTAATGGCTGATGAAATTTTTTCTGTAGAAAACAAATCATTAGCCAAATTATGACTGATGAAATTTTTTCTATAGAAAAAAAATCATTAGCCCGTTAATGGGTGATGAAATTTTTTCTATAGAAAAAAAATCATTAGCCCATTAATGGCTGATGAAATTTTTTCTATAGAAAAAAAAAAAACAGCATATGACATGACATTTTTTCTATAGAAAAAAAAATCATTACCCAAATTATGAATGATGAAATTTTTTCTATAAAAAAAAATCATTAGCCCATTAATGGCTGATGAATTTTTTTCTATAGAAAAAAAATGATAAAATTTTTTCTATAGAAAAAAATCATTATCCAAATTATGACTGATGAAATTTTTTCTATAAAAAAAATCATTATCCAATTAATGGCAAAATTATGGCTGATGAAATTTTTTCTATAGAAAAAAAATCATTAGCCAAATTATGACTGATGAAATTTTTTCTATAGAAAACAAATTATTAGCCAAATTATGACTGATAAAATTTTTTCTATAGAATTTTTTCTATAGAAAAGATCAGTCATATTTTGGCATGAAAGTCTTCACAAAAGTAACAAAGATTCGAAATGTGCTATTATAACGTCAACCAAACAACATAATATCCAACATGATTGTTTGATTTGATTTTGAAGAAAATATAAATCAGTTATTTAATTTACTTTTTGAACCTACATCGCATCATTACACTTCTTTCTTATTGTTATTCGCCTAAACGTCTTATCACTTTAAAAGCCACCGCAACAAAATTAATATTAACCCACTTGAAAGGCAGTAGGAAATATAGAGAACAAAGACACATTTAGCTGTACAAAGTCAATAGACTTGAAATCTCTTTAACACAATAGCAACGTCAAATACACAAGCACACATACTTGCACATCTAAAATTAATTAAATAAGTAAATGTCACATTGTTTAATACTTTGAAACAAAATCAATTTGTTAGAGATAATTAAAAATGTATTAAGTGTTGTTGCTGCTGCTGCTGTTGTAATTTGAATAGAACACAGGCATCATTTCCAGAAAAACGGGGAAAAAAACGGCAGACATTGAAAGCCAATTAGAATGGAATATTTATAAGATGATTTTCAAATAGATGATTTTCAAATTACACCATTAGACTGTTGGAAAGTGTAATCAACGAATTAAATAAAAATGTAAAATAAAATAATCGCAGTCAATGTAAAAATAGACACAAGTAAAGTCAAAGGATTTTTGTGTAAAACATAAATAAATTTTTAATTTGTTTTAAATTGCAGTGATAGTGACTTAGAAATTAAATAAGAAACAATGTGACAGTCCTCAGGTTCTCTGCCATTTAAAGTGTTTTATTTAATTGACGTTTATTAAAGTCGACTAAAAATTAAATCTCGAAAATTGTCTGGCAATAAAATGGAGAAAATTCAAAAAGAGAAACGTTCAAATAATAAACTTATATTGGATTTTTATTTCTTCTAAATTATATTGTATTATACTGTTATTATTGTAGTATAATGCTACTAAATTTATTCCTTTAGTTTATTGGGTTTTTGGGTTCTATTTCAAAATTATTACCGATTTGATGGCACGATAAAAGCACGGAGAAAAGCTTACGTATCAACTGTTCCGTCTTCAGTGGATAACGTTTACCGCCAGGCTGATTAACTCATCAGTGTGAGAGATTTTATATACTTTAAGGTTTAAGGGGTTTGTATAGGGTCCGCCAAATAACTGATTTTTTGAATGCTATTAACAAAATTACACAGCTTGGGCTGTGTGGCACGTAGCGCCATCTTGTTGAAACCAAATGTTGCCAATATCCTCCTCTTCAATTTTTGTGAACAAAAATTCGTTTAACATGGCCCCATAACGATCGCCATTGACTGTAACGACCACTCCTGAAAAATGGCCCAATTATGCCTTTGGACCAAAAATCCGCACCAAACAGTGACTCGTTTTGGGTGCGTTGGCTTTTCGATGTATGCGTGCGGATTTGCTGTGCCCCAAATGCGACAATTTTGCTTGTTTATATATCCGCCAAGATTAAAATGAGCTTCATCTGAAAAGATGTTTTTTTTTGTTTTTTCCCAAAATCGGCATCTTCTGTAAGTCTATTGCAGGCCCACTTAGCGAAGCGTTGTTTAAGCGTATACACAACCATATTCTTTCAGCGGAAGGATAAAACTAATTATCTGTCAAATCAAACATGAGCTAACTGTTACCATTCACGCCCCCCCCCCCCCGGGGGCACATTATAGTCTTTTTGGAACCTACTATTCCATTTAGATTTGTGTCTTGTGGGGTAAAAGGGAGCCCAGGCCCCTCAAAGGCTAGTAGGAGTCACCTGGACAATCCACATATTTCCACGGGAATCAGTAAGCTCGCAGAGTGCACTATTTGTACTCTTAAGGCAAAGATGTACTCTGTACTGATTATTGAGGTTGGCCCCTATATGGGAGTATCGTGGTGGTTGTGGTTTCGGACCCTCGTTAGAGTTTGTGGGTCGGATCATTCAAATTAACACAATGAATGGTTCAGTTTCAGTGGGTATGAATGCTGTCGTGTTCTTGAGAAATAAGAGCTTCATGCGTTCTGGACCAGGAGTTGGAAAGTCTCCAACTCTTTAGCAAGGAGTGAAGTCTGCGGCCTACTCCGGACTTTCTAAATTGCTACTAGGAGTGACTGGAGGATATACGTATCCGAAGGCCTTCTAGGGCGTAGTTGGTGTCCAATCAACTAAGTGGTTTGACCACCATCTGATTATGACCTCGCGGTCGGTGCAGATGTAAATCAAATCACGCATTGTTACCATTCACGCCCCCCCCCCCCCCCTGGGGGGGCACATTTATGGTCTTTACGGTACGTAACAGCTGTCTAGATCTGTGCAACTGGGGGTATAAAGGGAGCCCAGTTCCCTGAAGGCAGGCAGATGGTCAACTGGAAACTCCACTTTATTTCCACGGGGATCAGTGAGCCCCAAAGTTCATTATTTGTCTCTTTAGACTTATAATAGTTCTCTGGCTGATCATTGAGGTTGGCCCCTATATAGGAGTAACGTGGTGGTTGTATTTTCGCGTCCCCATAACAGTATAATGGTTATTATGGTGGCCAGGATCATTTCGCTTATAATGACACGCATGGTGAATGATCCAGTCTAGTGAGCATGCTTGATATGTGTTCTTGACAAGGAGTTAGAAAGTCTCCAACTCTTTAGCAAGGTGTGATAGTTTGCAGACCTGCCCTGGAATTATTCAAGTTGCAACTATGTGGTATCTGTTGCTTAGAATTATGTCTTCGGCTATCTAGAACGTTTGTATAACGTTCCAAATTATACAATAGTGGTTTGTCCACCATCTGATTAAGACTATATAGCCAGGCGCGGATGTAAAACAAATCACACTCTGTTACCATTCACGAAATAAGCACTAGTTGAAAAAAAAACGTTAAATTGCGGACCCTATAGAATATTTAGTATGAAGCTCTAGTTCTCCACATTTTGATAGTTCTACAAACGCATTTACTTAGCTCTAGTCTTTAGACTACTCTTAAGTCTAACTTTTATTCTGCCTACAAAGGTCGTAAGTCTTACTAGTCATTAGTCTAACAGCTCCCTTAATCCTGGCCTTTTTTCTAGTCTTTTAGTTGAAAGCTTTAAAATGGAATAACACGAAGTTATATTTTTTATATTGACACGCAATTCACTTCATTCGAGAGACAATCTTCTGGAATAATAAAAATTTTGATGCCCATAAGACGCAATGTTGCATGCTTACGCATAGATCTGTGTTTGGCAATGGTGCTGCACCTGTTACTATTGCTGATTTAGATATTATGGAATCGGAAGCTTTTGATGTTCTTGGTATGAAAATTCAGTTTGATGTTCGATGGACTAAACACATTTTTCAGGTTTCTAAAGAAGCTTTCAAGTGCCTCGGTTTTTGAAAACGGTGTAAGAGGTACTTCAATCCATCTACACTATTTCTACCACCTATATCCGTCCAAAGATGCAACGCAACTCTCGTATATGGGCCGGCGCTCAAAAATCTATTTTGGAGTTGTTTGACCGCGTATAGCAGAGGGCCAAGATGCTCATTGGGGACGGTAGGGTATACAACTCTATTGATTTCCTAGAGCATCGATTCAATGTAGTTTATATATCACTGTTTTATCGTTACTACAATGGTAGTAACCTGTAGGCCCCTATAGGCTAGTAGGTAGTGTACTAGCTTGTAAATATGGGGGTTGTGGGTTCGATTCCCAACGAAGACCTTGGTTTTTTTCACTACAAAAATAAAAATTGACTGTCGGCGGGGCTGCTCAGCGATGAAGGCGTAGTCACGGGTCGCTGTGCTGTCTTATACGGCAGTTAATCTCCGACTATCCTTCTACTTTCACCACCTGTTTCATCTCTTCTCTATCCCTTTCCTAAAGAATGTAGCACTGTACTTGACTAAATAGGCATTGTTGCCTGAAGTGCTACTTCTCTTTATAAAAAAAAAAAATACTCTAACGAAATTAAGGAACTTCTGCCTGAAACCGCAGTTTCCCAATGCAGCTCACGTTTGTTTGAATGGTTACGTCAATAAAAAATAAAACAAACTGCCGCATTGGGTTTCAACAAGAGGGCGAAACATGTCACACAATTCGTATCACAATAGATTTATTGAAGCTAGACTATTATTGCCGTTTTTCCCATTCGGACCAGTACTCAAGGGATGAGCTATAATCATGAAATACATTGTACTAGTACTAGGAAATTTGGTTATGGGGAGGGGGAAGGAGGGAGTAATGTTTGTGGATATTCGATTTACAGGAATGACCTCTGAGGGGATATTATTCCACATACAGACTGTTCTGCTAAAAAACGAATTTTCCCTGTAATGCCTAGTGCTATTTACTGGCCAATCAACCACAAATGGATGTGCTCTAAACGAAAGTCGAGTCAAACGAAAAAACTTACGAGTTTCGGGAACAAGTTCCCAAGACTGTGAAATACAAGCTACCCTGCGTCGATGCTCTAGAAAATCAATAGAGTTGGATACCCTACTGTCCCCAATGAGCATCTTGGCCCTCTCTTATACGCGGTCGAGCAACTCCTAGTTTGTAGTTTGACTTTGATGCGCTGGCCCATTTTTTTTTTTAATTTAAAGAATTTATCTTTTTCAATTAAAAGTGTAATTCATTCAATTAACTATTTCATTAGAAAATTTTATAATTAATTTTTTTAAATTTGAAATAATCTTTTAACGGTCTTTTAAATAATTTAACGATTTTATTTTTCTCGATATTTCGCTTTCCTGTGGAAAGCTTCTTAAGGAAATTATTTTTTATATTTAACAAAAACAAAAAATTATATAAAATAAAAAAAATAATTTCCTGAAGAAGCTTTCCACAGGAAAGCGAAATATCGAGAAAAATAAAATCGTTAAATTATTTAAAGGACCGTTAAAAGATTATTTTAAATTTAATTAAATTTAAAAAAAAAATGTCGAATAAAAATAAAAGTAATTAATTTTTTTTTTAAATTAAAAATATATTCTTCACACTCTGCCGTTTTAATTTCTTGTCAGGCATAGACTACAGGTTCTGTAGGTACTTTTTCAGTCTGCCTACATTTCCCGCAACTTTTGAAAATTTTATGGAATACAACCATTGTGATCTTCCATTCTTAACACCCAGATGTATGCCTTGTGTGACATGCTGCTTAGTCACACTTGTTGTTTAAATAATTTATACTTAGTTGTATAACAACAACAACAACAACAAAAAAATACATGTTTAACATTCTTGATTTGAAAATCCTGACTTGTTGTAATCACTTTCCATGTGGCACTTCTATAAAATGTTATTTAGATTTCTTCGGGTCATCCAAAAATTGTCGTGGTTAAACTGAGTTTTGTTTTTAATTTCTGCCAGAAAACACTAAAAATGTGCGAATTTTCTCCAGCAACAAAAATTTTAAATTGCAAATTTCTTCAAATAAATGTTTCACAATGAACAACAACTTCAGTGTTAGTGTTTGCTATTTTGCTATTGTTGAATTTCTAAGGGAACAAACAAACAACTAAAAACAAACAAAAGATTGCATGTGGTTTTCCTACGATTACTTCTCTGCTTTGTGTGTGTGTGTGTGTGAGTGTCAGTTTAACGAAATAAAAGGACAAAGAAAGGGAGTGTATGAGCAACAATTGTAAATAAACTGCACTTAAACATGCAACCATAACTACCACAATCTGTGGCAAAATTGCATATTTATTTAAACTCAAATGAGTTCGAAGCTGAAAGTTAGAAGAAAGAAGAAGAAAAAAGAAGAAGTTCGTAGAAACTTCTCTGGTAAATTATTTTCTTTCTTTAAGCAAATAAATTGTAAACAATTTGCAAATAATCATGTCAATTTTTGTTAAATAAATGGCAAGCGAATGGCGAATAAGAAAAGAAAGCAAAAACAAACAAAAAAACTAATAATAAAACCGGAAAACCCCAAAACGAATTTCAATTTAGTTGAAGAAAGTTTTGAAAATAAATTTTTATATTTCAAGTCATTTTTCTTCGTTTAATTCGAATTTCGTGTTAAATTTTTTTTTTTTTAATTTAATGTGAACAAACGTTAATTCTAATTTTGATTTTCTTAAATTTTTAAAGCTTCCTAAAAATCATCATTGAAGTTTTTGAATTTTTCTTTTAGGGTCCGATGGACCAATTAGTGGTACGACAGACCAAAGTTGATTTAAAATTTATTAAACAGCCGGTTGTTTAAAAACACAATTTAGCCTTTTTTAATGATGGTTATTTGCTATAAATATCCCTGAACCCGGTGCTGCACTGAGGGGTGGGGCTAGAGAGTGCTACATATTGTAAACAGTTAATGTTACATAATAAAATTCTCGGCAAAAAGAATAGCAAAGTGGCGGCAAACGAAGGCGATACAATGGTACAATGGTACAACTCCATATATCATTTCGGAGATATTAAATTTGATAGAGTGTGGCATGATGCACTTCTGTCAAAAGTAGTTGCTTTTGGTTTCGGTGATAATATTTCCAGATTTATATCCAGTTTTCCCTGAAATCGCACTTATGTGCCCCCCGATTCCCCCCGGGGGCACATTATAGTCTTTTTGGAACCTACTATTCCATTTAGATTTATGTCTTGCGGGGTAAAAGGGAGCCCAGGCCCCTCAAAGGCTAGTAGGAGTCACCTGGACAATCCACATATTTCCACGGGAAATCAGTTGCCCCAGAGTACAATATTTGCTCTCTTTAGACAAAAAATGTGCTCTGACTGGTTATTGAGGTTGGCCCCTATATGGGAGTATCGTGGTGGTTGTGGTTTCGGACCCTCGTGAGAGTTTGTGGGTCGGACCATTCAAATTAACACAATGAATGGTTCAGGTCCAGTGAGTATGAATGCTGGCGTGTTCTTGATAAATAAGAGCTTCATGCGTTCTGGATCAGGAGTTGGAAAGTCTCCAACTCCTCAGCAAGGAGTGAGGGCACGGCCTACTCCGGACTTTCTAAATTGCTACTAGAAGTGACTGGAGGATATACGTATCAGAAGGCCTTCTAGGGCGTATTTGGTGTCCAATCAACTAAGTGGTTTAACTACCATCTGATTATGACCTCGCGGTCGGTGCAGATGTAAAACAAATCACACATTATGTGCCCCCCGAGGGTACACAATAAGTCCTTATGGATCACACAACCATCTAAACTTGTGTCTTGCGGGGGTAAAAGGGAGCCCTGTCCCCTTCAAGGCTAGTAAAAGCCAACTGGAAAATCCACTATATTTCCACGGGAATCAGTAAAGCCCCAGAGTTTCGCTATTTGTCTCTTTAAGCATTTAGCTGTTCTCTGACTGATTATTGAGGTAGGCCCTTCGGGAGTATCGAGGTGGCTGTGTGTTTCGAGGCCCTCGTTTGACTTTGTGGGTCGGATCATTCACAATGAACACAATGAATGGTCCAGTTCCAGTGAGTATGAATGCCGTCGTGTTCTTAATTATATTAATTATATTAAGCTTCATGCGTTCTGGACCAGGAGTTGGATAGTCTCCAACTCTTCAGCAAGGAGTGAAGACTGCGGCCTACTCCAGGCATTTGAAGTTGCAACTAGGAGTGACCAGAGGATATATGTATCCGAAGGCCTTCTAGGGCGAGGATGACGCTACATTTCATCCACAGTGGTAATGATCCACCATCTGATTAAGGCTTACGGCCTGGTGTAGATGTAAATCTTATCACGTCATACGAATTGTCATAGATGGGATTTCTTTAGACGAGTTAAAGATTATTTCAGGGGTACCTACTTTATTTCTTATACGAGGGCTGCTATTTATATTTCTGGCCTGATAACACTGACTGTTGTTAGGCACCAGCTGATGTTTCCAGTGCAACCTTCACATTGTTAAACATAACCTCAACCAAAAAAATTTTGTCGTTTTATTGTTGTTAGTGCTAGTGAGATAGCAGATTGAAAAAGTGATCTTAGGAGAAAATGAAATTAACTCGTGAACATTTTCGTGCAATAATTTTGTATAACTTTCGACGTGGCCTGACACGACAACCGTGCACAGATGAACTTAATTCCTTATATGGTAATGAAGCACCTTCATACAGCACCATTAAGAATTGGTATAACGAATTCAATCGTGGCCGACAATCACTGCAGGGCGAATCACGTGAAGGTTGTCCAACAACGGTTGTTGTGCCAGAAAACGTCGCAGCTGTGCATGAGCTGATAAAGCATGATCGTCATGTAACATATCGCGAGATTGAGGCATCTGTAGGGATTAGTATGACCAGCATCAATAAGATCTTGCATGAACATTTGCATGTGAAAAAGGTCTGTTCACGTTGGATACCGCATAACCTGACAAACGCACAAAAGGATGATCGTGTTGATTGGTGAAAGAAAATGTTGCAGAAATTCGCTCAAGGTGCATCAAAAGCAGTTTATAGTATCTGCACAGGTGACGAATCATGGATATACTCATATGATCCTGAAACAAAACAGCAATCCACCGTATGGGTCTTTCAAGACGAGTGAAATCCCACCAAAGTTGTTCGTGGAAGAAGCACATCAAAGCAAATGGTTGCCTGTTTCTTCGGCTTTACCGGTCATGTGGCGGCACTTGTGCCATTAGAGCAACGTAAGACGGTTAATTCGGCATGGTACACCACTATTTGTTTGCCAGAAGTCTTTGAGAAACTTCGGGAAAAGTCAAAGAAAAGACGCATCATTCTGCAGCACGACAATGCGAGCTGTCACCGATCGGCTGAAACAATGAAGTTGTTGACAGGGCAAAACATTGAATTGATGGGTCATCCGCCATACAGCCCTGACTTGGCACCTAATGACTTCCGAACATTAAGAAAAAACTACGTGGACAACGGTTTCCCTCACCTGAAGAAGCAGTTTCTGCATTCAAAACCCATGTTTTAGAAGTACCTAAATCGGAGGGGAAAAAGTGCTTTAAAAATTGGTTCCAACGCATGCAAAAGTGTATAAATCTTCATGGAGAATATTTTGAAAAACAATAAAATAGATTTTGTCGTTAAATGCTTGTGTTTTCATCCTTAGGCCACAAATATAAATAGCAGCCCTCGTATTTCTAAACGACCTTCTTAGACAAACCTTCAGCGCAATATATTCTTTTGCGTATGATAGAATCATTTGTCATTCGTATTCATTTAATAATAGACCGAACCAGTTGGAGGTGAGTTCCAAAAGGCGAAACATGAATGATAAGCTCAATCACGATCCCGAGGCCATCTCCGAGTGGGGTCGTGCGAATAGAGTTGATTTTAATGAACGTAAGACTTAATATTGCATGCTTGCAATTCGGGAGTGGTGTTACATCTGTTACTATGCGTGATAAGGGCATTATGGAATCGGCGGCTCTTGATGTTCTTGCCATGAAAATTCAATGTGATGGTTTCTAAAGAAACTTTCAAGTGTGTCGGTTTTCTGAAACGGTGTAAAAGATACTTCACTCCATCCGATCTCCGTACTATATATACCACCTATATCCGTCCGAAAATGGAATACAACTCTCATGTATGGGCCGGCGCACATAGAGGTATTTCAACGATCTGGGCGGCCAAAACCCCAAAAGTCAAAGTAGGAATAATATTGAAAAAAAATAGTCACTGCATTAAAAGACATTCCAAAGAACATGAGACAACAACCAAATTTTTTTTTCCGCGCATCACGCGCACGTACGAGCAGTCGAAAGTTGAGTGTTTCACAGAGTTCTCATAATAGAACTGGGTTCCCTTACAAAACAACCGGTTTTCATCGTAAATATAAGCAAAACAAGTTAATCCCACACGGAAAAAATTATGGATCCTAGTACTTCAGATAATGGACTTATGAAAAATCATTTTACAACATATAATTAGTCATATCAATGCTGATTTTTTTATTGATTGAAAGTAAGCTTATTTTTGTAGTAAATTTTTGTTGAATTTCTTTTTCAAGATGCTTTTTGATATGTTATCAAGGTAGATCAAGCAATATTTTTTTTTGTTTAGCATTATTCAATCTTTCCTTTATTGAAGTAGCAAAAAATTTTTCCCGGATAATCCCGGATAAGCACTTTTTTGACACCTTAAACATTTCGGATCTCAAAAGCTTTTTTTTCTGTCAGTTGAGTTTTTGCAAATTATAAAACTAACTTTGAAAATAAAAAGAAATCGTTGTTGTCTATGTCGAGTTCGTGTGCATATTGTTTTCATTAAAGAAAAAAAGAAATTATTTATCATTGTTTCGGAAGACAAGATGGTGAAGCGTAAAACTCTTTTCGACAAAATGAACAGTTCAGGTGTGCCTTCTATTGATGGTAAGCAAAAATGTATAAAGAATCAACTGTTCGCATATAAAGGCTATAATAAAGAGCAATTAGCTAGCTTGAAGCGTAACTTTGCTCACTTTAAAAGCCAATTTAAACAAAGGTGGATAAAATCTCACAGCAAAGAGGAAACCTTTTTAAAGTACAATGACTCATGGCTTCAAG
The DNA here is from genome assembly GCA_030448955.1 of Trichopoda pennipes. Taxonomy (NCBI): domain Eukaryota; kingdom Metazoa; phylum Arthropoda; class Insecta; order Diptera; family Tachinidae; genus Trichopoda; species Trichopoda pennipes. Next base: position 6,058,769 of record JASKUP010000056.1, on the reverse strand, counting down.
GGACCATTGAAATTCTTATGGAATCGTCTCAATATCAACCTGGCCGACCTCAGAAATCTTTCGGGCAGTCAAGCGACAGAAGCAAAAGGAGGAAAACTGAAAAAATGCGGTCCTGTTATGAAAAAGATTTGATCATCCATGCTGCAGGTGTTGAACTGCCGAAACTGGTTTAATAATTGACATGCCAAAAGCAAATTTTGGTAATACAAATGATGGTAATACTAGCCGAAGATTTTTTGACAATCCATCTTTAGCAGCCGAAATAACGGGCATAAATTACGACTTAATATATAGACTAAAAGTAATCCTTGAAGTGATTTCAAGTGGTTACAGAACAACCCAATTGCAAAACTTAGTTTGCTGGAAGAATACACACAGATGTCTCAATATTACTTAAGTATCATTTTCATATCTTCGAAATGGCTTAGTTTCTTCTTTCTAAATCCACTGAGAAATTCTAAATCGGTTGATATTCAACAAAGTTACTAGCTTATATGTGCAAAAGGGCAGAAAACCCGGTTTTTTACCCGTAACTCAAGATTTTAGATGGTTTCGCAAATTTCAACGACACAGTCTTGTTGTACTCGACAAGATATGCACATTTAAGCACAAAAATAATTTTGGCCGCCCAGATCGTTGAAATACCTCTATGTGCGGCGCTCCAAAGTCTATTTTGGAGTTACTCGACCCAGGGGCATATAAATATGATCTTTATAGAATATTCCACTATCTAGACACAGTGCAATTTGGGGGAAAAACGAGCCCAGTCCCCTGAAGTCAGACAGGGAGTCAACTGGAAGCTCCACTTAATTTCCACGGGAATCAGTTAGCTCGCAGAGTTCATTATTTGTCTCTTTAGACATTTAATAGTTCTCTGGCTGATTATTAAGGTTGGCCCCTATATGGGAGTATCGTGGTGGTTGTCGTTTCGAGGCCCCATAACAGGTTTGTTTAATATGGTGGCCAGGATCATTTCACTGATAATGACACGCAAAGTGAATGATCCAGTCCAGTGAGCTTGCTTGACATGTGTTCGGGACAGGAGTAAGAAAGTCTCCAACTCTTTAGCAAGGTGTGATGGTTTGCAGCCCTGTCCTTAAAGTTGCAACTAGGTGGTTCTGTTGCTTAGAATTATGCCCTTGGCTATCTAGGAGGCATGTATGACGTTCCAAATTATACAATAGTGGTTTGTCCACCATCTGATTAAGGCTACATAGCCAGGTGCGGATGTAAAACTAATCACACTCTGTGTAGGTTTTCTAAAACGGTGTAAGAGATACTTCACTCCATCCGATCTTTGTACTAATTATATTACCTATATCCATCTCATGTATGGGCCGGCGCCCCACATGAAAATTGTATTCCACCTTTGTTCATCCGCAATCTGGGCTGTTTCTTAGCTCCTAAAGTAGTAACTGTTTCGCTCTTATTTATTTCATATTGTTACGAAGATGACTAATTTAAGTTGTAAAAAGATCAGTAAAAAAACGCAAAGTGAAATGACCTAATATGTCTGTTAACAAGGTTAGGTGCCCCTGTAGGCTAGTAGGTAGTGTACTAGCTTGTCAGTATGGTGGTTGTGGGTTCGATTCCCAACGAAGACCTTGGTTTTTTTTCACTATAAAAATTGACTGTCGTTGGGGCTGCTCAGCGATAAAGGCATAGTCACTGGTCGCTGCGCTGTTAATTTCCGACTGTTCTTCTACTTCTACTACCTGTTTCATCTATTCTCTATCCCTTTCCTAAAGAGTGTAGCACGGTACTTGACTAAATAGGCATTGTTGTCTGAAGTGCTACTTCTCTTAAAAAAAAAGTAAAACAGCAATTACATTAAAATTTCATGAACTAAGATTAACAATAATAAAAAGAAAAGAGAAGACAAGAAACATATAAACAAATAGCTGCAGGTATTAAAAACGACTCTATTCATACAACCCAATTTGAAGATTGTTGCAAGATCGTGATTGAGCGTAACTGGTTTGGTCTATTATTAAATGAATATGAATACGATAAATGGTGTTGTCATCTGCAAAAGATAGGATGGAGAGGTTTACAAAGAAGGTCATTTAGGGTAGGAGAAAGAACGAGGCCCGGCGGTATCTCTGAATTAATCTTGAACTCGTCTCATGAAATCCCATCTATAACACCTCGTATAGAGCGATTCTTTGTTGAAATTCTTCCATTTCACATTATTACTTTAATCATACTCTATCCTTCTTTCAGTTGTAATACAAAACGGTTTAATTTTGCAGAGTTAATTGCATCCTGTCCATATTTGATAATTCTCAGGCATTCATTTAAAAAAAAAAAAAACTTTAAAATGAAGTCTGCAACGTAACGCTGCAAGTTAAAATTATTTTACTTTAGTTTTAAACGATAAAGTCTAACGCAATTAAAACTCAATTTAAAGCAGAAAAGCAGTAGAGAATAAATAATAAAACTAACAAGTGTAGCGAAACGAAAATAAGGATAAAAAACGAAAGACACAATAAATTATGGGAAAAAGTGTATTTAGAAAAAAGCCAAATATTCCTTGGAATGAAGGATACATTATCCAAACCAAATACATTCCAACGACTTAATGTTTTATTCATAAAAGAAAAACTACTGGGGATTTGCTAAAAAGTTCATCATCCTGATTTCACAATGTTGGAATAATTTAAAGCGAGAGAAAGAGAGAGAGAGAGAGATACTAAAAAGGATACAAGGAAAGCAAAAACTAGATAATCAAACTGTCAATTAAACACAAAATAGGGTTACAATCTTTTCCTTCTTTATTTCATGTTAACCAGCAGTAATGAAATTTTGTGAAAATAACAAAAATAATGTGGTTGTTCATTCATAAGTTTTCATTCAATTATTAAAGTACAAAAGATACAAAAATAGAATTATGGAATTTTAGCTTCGCCAAGCAAATTTAGCAACTAAAAGCATTCGCAGCAGGATTCAACACAAGTGAGAATGTGGAAGCAAAAATACAAAAATACAAAAAAAAAAAACAAAAATTGCAGGGGGGAAAACAAATACAAATTCTAACGTATGTAAGTTGCGACAAGAGTATTAACAGATGATCCCTCAAGGCCCACACAGCTTTAACTTGATTTTTTGACAAAATCATCGTTAAATATTAAATTTTTGAACTGCTTTTAATCCAGCGCATTATGAAGGTTTAATTTTTGCCCACTTTTTTAAGCATTGCTGGCCAAATGTATGGAATTATTCGTGTTTCTCATTTACGTGAGAAATTTCTCACATTAAAATTTTATAGTAATTGTTAGAGCAAAATAATTTACACGTTACACGTATCTGATTTTAAATACAAATATGCAATGTAGTTACCTTTAGTTTAAAAGTTTGCCATAAGTAAAAAGTTATAGATGTTTAAAAATCAAAAATTTACTAAGAAATTTCTCATTTTAGCAAAATACTGAAAATGCTCATTTTGAATCACCCTGTTCAGTGTGATATAGTTAAAATAAAGTTTTAAGTTTTTGGCTCCCGAGGTGCAGTATGAACTTTAAAATTTTACAATTGGGGACCATTAAAATAAAAGACTTTTGGCCGCCTTCTCCTAATGGTCCACTGTGCGACGTGGGACTTCGTTTATAGTTTTAATGCTAGCAAAATGTACCTGGCCATTTTTTAAGGAAATGTTTTTATCACTCGACCTTTTAATCATTTATTTTTAGTAATTTATTCCTCGGTTGGTTTGAATCAGAAATTTACAGGTTTAACTACATCCGTCTAGTTCAGTGATGGGCAAACTACGGCCCGCTGGCCACATCCGGCCCGCCGAGCGTTTTTCAAAAAAAAAAAAATTAATCACCTATTAAAAAATTATGCCCAAAAAATAAATTTACATTATATTTTAAAAAAGATATAAATTGACAATTTTAGCAAAAAAAATGCGATGTTTTCATATTATATTGTGTCCAAACTGCGTAGTTTTCTGGAAAATATTGTACACACAAGACAACAACAACAACTTTCTTATACAATATTCCAAGAAGAAATATAAACATCATCAAACACTAACAACTAATATAGAAAACTGAACGTATAACATAACAACAACAACTATTATATGTGAGATCTAGAAGATTCTTGAATATCCGAGACAACATGCGCAACAAACGAACGATCAGGTTGTACAGGCGCTTTTGTTTGCACATTTTGCCTCGAGTCTGTTGACTCAAATTAAACGACTAAATTCTTAATTGCCGTTTCAGAAGGCTTATCACTTATTTTACGAACTCTAACTTTGATAGAACCACTATTTTCACATTAGATTTTAGTTCTTTTAATGCGGTTTTCATGCGAAATTAAATTCATTGTAACAATTGCAAATGCCTCTACTACGAATACGCCAAAAACCTAAATGTTAAAACCATCATGTTACTGGTGTTGCCACAATTGAAAGACAAACTTTTTGCTGAAAAACTCGATAAAGGCGGTTTTTTGCAAATTTTGAAGTTTTTTTGTTTTTAGGAAATTTTAGTGAAAATAATTATTGTGTGACATTCAAGGCTTTTTTCTCTGAATTTTCGGTTTTTAATGAAATTTCAAATTTTTTCCTGCAAAAACAACTTCTTAGTTGGAATTTTGGTGATTATTTTTGGTAAAAATGTGATATTTGGGTGCATTATTCGTTAAGTTAAATTTCGATAACTTTGTAGACAAAAGTATTTTTTTCTGAAATTTCGGTTTTCCATACAACAGAGCAAACGACATAAATTCCACATAAAAATGATGAAACAATATTTAATAAACGTAAGGAAAATAGAGACGCTCGAACTTCACCATTTTTATGGAATGAAGTTACTGAATTTTAATAGCATTCTCCTCAGAAACTATAACTGTAAGGAATTTCTTTGGCTCTTCAGTTTCGAACAGACAGACAGGCAGACGACATAGAGATCAGAAATGAATATTTTAGAAATTAAATTAATAAATTAGATAGAATAAATTAACATTCACATCTTTGCCCCTATGTTATGTTTGCACTAGCTGAATATTAAATCACTCATGTTAAGCTTAAACATTTCCTTAAATGTTCTTAACTTTCATTTTTTACTTAACGTTGCAATGAAAAATATATTTTTCTGTTTAACAATTTGTGCATAAATTTTAACGCCCCTTTTGCTATTGAGTTACAGCTGTTGTTAAGATAAAATTATATTTAACAGTTGCTCATCTGTTAGCAGAAAAATAAAGTGCTGTTAAATTTGCTGTAAAAATGAAAAAAGGGAAAACATATGTTTCTTACAGTTTACTCAATGTCATAGTTTTAACAGAATGTTCTCTCTGCTTGCTCTGTAAGTAAAACTAACAGTAATGTTATTAAACAAAACAAACTGTAGAATATAGAAACTTTTTATGTTAAATGTTAATATGCAACAAATATTTAACATTAACATAATTAATAAGAATACGATGAGAAGTGAATTAGTTCATTTTGAATGAAAAAAATTTAATTTAAAAAACAAATTTGAATGATTTTGTGTGTTTTTATAAGAGGTATAGAATTTTGAAATGGAATAAAATAAAAATGAATTTTTTAAATTAACATGAAATTTATTTTATTCGAACGATAAATATTCTGTGAGCCGTGCAGAATATACAAAATTGAACAGCATACTGTACAAAAATTACTTAACTGCGACTAAATTTAATTTAAAACGTAATCCTAATTCGTTTTACAAATTCGTTAATTCAAGGAAAAAAACTTCTGGTTATCCTGCTGTGATGACATATCAACAAAAAGTAACAACTGATGATGCTCTTATTAGTGGTATGTTTGCTGAGTTTTTCGCTACAACTTATTCTGTTAAATTGTTTGATGATACAATTGAGCATCCATTTCCATTAGCTGAAAGTCAAACTATATCCTTACCTAATTTCGATATAGTGAATTAATAAAACTAAAATTTTCATATTGTTAGGAAAATTTCTTGCCTAAGATTTAAAATAAAACAATTAAGCGATATGGAAAACTACTGGTTACAAACTGCGTAGAAGTTTATACACACACACACACACACACAACTACAATTTGATATGCTTTTACTAACTGCCTGGCATGCTGTTATCATTTAAACGCGCAAGACAAAAACTAATTTTACAACAATAAATATACAGTTGTTTATCATCGGCGTAGTTTTCTAAGAAACCCTTTTTTTACAAAAGCAAAAACAAATGTATTGAAATAAATCCCAAGCAGAAACCTTATCAGCATACAAACAAAAACAACTATACGCACAGGCAAGCAGGCGCATATAAAATGAATAAACAACCTACAACAACAAAATACACACAAAGAGAGTAGAAAATTCTTACACCTTCTAGAATCTAATTGGACAAGTATAAATAGGGGAAGCGTCTGAGTGGATAATTAATCAGTAAATTAAACCTCTACAGTGAAGACGTGCATTTTAAAGTGAATTGTAAAGTAGTGCCAACTTTGTATAGTTTAAAGTAAATAAAATTGTTATAAATTTAAAAACTCTAAAAACTGGTGTTAATTATTTTGCAATAAAGAACTCACAACAAAACGTTTATAAAAGGTATAAACGTAACAATATGATGTTGGTGCTGATAAAATTCCCAGTTGTATTTTAATTAACTGTGATGAAGCCTTAGCTATTCCGCTATGGATATTTCCCAGATATTTGGAAAAGCTCCTTTATTGTTCCGTTATTTAAATCCGGCAACAAATCTGAAATTGAAAATTACCGTGGAATTGCAAAGTTGAGTACTGTACCTAAATAGTTTGAAAAGATTATAACTGACAATATTTACTATCAAGTGGCAAGTATCATATCCCCGTGTCAACATGGTTTTCAAAAAGGTTGTTCTACATCCACTAATCTTCTGCACCTTACGATCACAATAAATAGAGACTTTTTACATAGGGTGCAAACAGATGTTATCTACACAGATTTTAGAAAAGTATTTGACAAAGTTAATCATTTACTTCTTATCAAGAAACTTCGAACAATGGGATTTACAAATCTAAGCATAAAAGCATAACTGTACCTTCAGGTGTACCTCAGGGAAGCCATCTTGGTCCGCTTCTTTTTTCATTATTTATTAATGATTTGCCAACGATAATAAAATTTTCATCTGTCTTGATGTATGCCGATGATGTAAAAATTTTTTTAATTTATAATAAATTTATGGATCATAAACTGCTTCAAATGGATCTGGATTCACTTTATGAATGGTGCAACGTAAATTTAATGGAGCTTAATTTAAATAAATGTAAATTAATGAGATTTGCAAGATCTAATCATATTATTGCAAATTATGTCATTGGTGATCATCAATTGGATTTGGTAGAAAGTTTTCTAGACTTAGGTATTTTACTAGATCCTAAGTTGAAATTCATCGATCATATAACATTTGCAATAAATAAGGCTAGAGCTATACTTGGCTTTATTAAACGCTGGTCAAAAGAGTTTAATGACCCGTACATTGGGAAAACATTTTACATGTCACTTTTACGTCCGATTCTGGAATATGGATCAATAATTTGGGATCCCATTTATCAAATTCACTCTGATGCTATTGAATCGGTGCAAAAGCAATTCATGTTATTTTGTTTTCGTGTATTACGATTTAACCCAGTAAACTTGCCTTCTTATTCGTCTCGACTTGCTCTTATTAAGCTGCCTACTCTAAAAAGCCGTAGAGCTATGCTGAACGTATCATTTGTCTTCAATATTATTAAGGGAGATATCTGTTCCGGATTTTTGATCAACGAAATTTCGTTTAATGTTCCTCAACGTACATCCCGCAATTTTATTCCTCTATTGGTAAAAGTTTATAGAGCTAATTATGCTGATGCTGATCCTCTTAGAAGAATGTGTTATGAATTTAATCAATTGTATAGATTTATAGACTTTTCATTAAATGCTAATGTTGTAAAGAATGCAATTGTAAATTATCTAAACTCATAATTTTGTATCTTTTTTTTTTTTATTTTCGTTTTATATTTTTTTGTAATTTATTTAATTTTGTGTAATAATAATTTAATATCAGTTATTAGTATCATTAATTGTCTGTAAGGAAATGTTTCCATAGACATATAAGAAATAAATAAATAAATAATCGTCTGGCATTATAATATACATTTTAATATACATTTGAGCGCCACTGTCTATCTCGGACGTAGTCTTATCTGTAGTTCTAATTTTCGTTAACTTGTTCCAACATTTATGGCCGCATGCTGGGAATAACGCAGCAAATGTTCTCCTCTAAGTGGCTTATCGGCCGTTTCGGGCTTATCGGCATAGTGCAGCGACTACATATCTCCACAGAAAATTGTTTAGCGACGATAAATCGCACATTCTTGCAGACCAATTCACAGGTCTTAAACAAATGTTTTTAATAAATCAATTGTGGCGCCGTGTCGTTGATACCACTGACTGCTCCTGCACATCATAGTAAAAATTAATTTTATTATTGCTATTTCCTGTCCTAACTGGCTGCTTTGTAGTCAAATGCGAGCGCTTTCGATGCGAATGCATCATTCTCAAGCCGCGTTGGTGTTTGTACTGCTGAGTCAGTGTTGGCGTTCAGGCAGTTCCGCTGTCAAGTTCGTATCTATTCAGGTAAGGAGAATGGCAGTCACCTGGCATTTTTATGCAAAGTAAATTTATCGATACCTCCGTCTCTTATTATTAGCTGTTTTTCGTTTGCCACTTTGCATGAGTAGTTTTAATGGTGTAAAAATTGTCTCTGAATTCGTGTTTACCTGTTCGTTTATAATGTCATTGTTGAAAGTTTTTGTTTTGTACATTTCCATGTTTTCAAGAATGTCTAGTCTTCGTCCTTTTTGAGTCAGATAAACAACATAATACCAGAAATTAAGTTTATTCGAAAGATAATCATCTGGCATTATAATTTAATATTTCTGCTGATATGCTGCTGAGCACCACAGCTGGCTCGAATGTAGTCTAATCTGGAAAACCCATTTTAGATGACTTTTTCCAATATTTGCGACCGTAAGTATGTTGGCAATAATGCGGCAAATGTTGTCCTCCAAGTGGTAAATTGTTCCCTGCTTGACAGCATATAAAATTCCCGCCAGTTAAAAAAAGTGTTGCCATCTTAAAGTTAAATAAATGTTATAATAGTGAACTGGTTTATTTAGAAAACGATCAAAAATCAAGTTGGTCATTTAGAAAACTATAAAAAATTTTAAATGATTAATAATGAACTGATTCATTTTGAGCTAGACCAGTGATGGGTGAACTACGGCCCGCGGGCCACATCCGGCCTGCGAGAGGTTTCAATCCGGCCCGCCGAGCGTTTTTCAAAAAAAATTAATCACCTATTAAAAAATTATGCCCAAAAAATAAATTTACATTATATATTAAAAAAATTATATAAATTGACAATTTTAGCAAAAAAATACGATGTTTTCATATTATATTGTGTCCAAACTGCGTAGTTTTCTGGGAAATATTGTACACACAAGACAACAACAACAACTTTCTTATACAATATTCCAAGAAGAAACATAAACATCATAAAACACTAACAACTAATATAGAAAACTGAACGTATAACATAACAACAACTATTATATGTGAGATTTAGAAGATTCTTGAATGTTCGAGACAACATGCGCAACAAATATAAAAGGGCCAGCGATGGATTAATCAGCAATCAGTAAAAGTGTGAATCTCGTGACGTAAAGAATAAATTGTGAAGTCAAATTATAAAGTTGCCAACGTACAGTTTTATATAAAAAAATAAAGTTGCCAACGTACAGTTTTATTTGTGTAATTAAAATAATAAAGTGTCTTGTAAATACCCCCATTAATGTCAATCGAAAATAGAAAGAGAAAAATTGATTCGGAATGTCGAGTATTTCAAGAAGAGTGGACATGGAAGTACTTTTTTTATGGAATATAACCAAAAGCCTATTTGTCTTATCTGCCACGAACCGGTAGCTGTACTAAAAGATTATTATCTCGCTAGGCACTTTAATTCAAAACATCTTCTTGCGTCGGAGTACTATGTCTAAGTAAAATGACAGGTGAAGACAAGAAAGTTCATTCAGAGGAATTGAAAAGAAAAATATCTAGTCAGCGAATGTTTTTTAAAAATCAAAGAAGTGTCCAGCCATTCTCCACGTTAGCTGGTCACATTGTTGCCTATAAAATAGCAAAAAGCAAAAAGTAACAAATCGTTTTCTGAAGGAGAATTTATTAACGATATGTTAATTAGCATTGGAAAAGTATTATGCCGAGAAAAGGTTAAAGATTTCGAATCTATAGGGCTGTCACGTAGAACGGTCACAAAAAGAAATGTAGCGATTTCTTCTAATTTAACCAATCAACTCGATGGACGTCTTAAAAAGTTTAAGTATTTTTCAGTCACTATGGACGAGAGTGTTGACAGGAGTGATACAGCCCAACTTCTAATTTTTATCAGAGGAGTCGATGAAAACTTTGTAATAACCGAAGAACTTGCTTGTTTGAAATCTTTGAAAGGGAAGACGACAGGAAAAATTATTTATAATGAATTTAGAGAGGGGATGGAATTTAATCTCTTAATGCCCCAATTTTCAAATTAATTAATTTAACAACTGATGGAGCACCTAATATGGTGGGAAAAATTTACGGAGTTTGCAGGAGTTTATAAAAGTCAGAATCCTGAAAGCGAAACAATTTTTTTACATTGTATCATTCACCAAGATGTTCTTTGCAAGGCTGCCTTGGATATTAACCACGTACTTTATATTATTTTAAAATTAATTAATACCATTCGAGCCCGTCGTGGTTTGTGACATCGACAATTTCAATAGTTTTTATCGGAAGTTGATGCAGAATTTTCAGATGTACTTTATTACACAAAGATCAATTGTGGCTGAGTTGTGGGCATGCCTTCGCGACAGTTTGGAGTCTTCTCGAAGAAATTAAAGTTTTTCTAAAAACCACAATTGCAATTTGGGATGAGTGGGAAATATTGGAGGATAAGAATTAGTGCATCGAGTTTGCTTGTTTCACGGATTTACTCGAGCACTATAATAAACTGAACTGAACAAGAAGTTACAGGGAAGAAATCAATTTATAGATGAAACTTGGCGCAGTTTGAGGTCTTTTAAAACTCAATTGTTTATATTTTCTAAATGTTTGGGAAAAAATGATTTGACCCATTTTCCAAGACTTAATTAATTCTTTGAGGCCTGTGAGTGAAGAGAAGTTAAAAGTCTTTTCACAATCTTTATTAAAACTGTATTCAGAATTTGAGTACAGATTTGCTGACTTAAAAAAAATCCAACCATGTTTAGATAGTTTTTCAATGCCTTTTAATGTTAATCCTGAGAATGTTCCATCTGATCTAAGATTGGAAATTATTATTATTAGAATTGCAATGTAATAATAATTTAAAGCAGCTCTTTTTAAATGCAAATAAGCTTAATTTCTATAAATCCTTACCAAAAGATGTATTTCGAAAGCTAATTAACCATGCGCAGAAAATTATGGCAATGTTTGCTTCCTCATATTTAGGTGAACAGACCTTTTTAGTAATGAAATGCTGACAGAAAAAATTCAATAAGAAATCGGTTTCTTCTGTCAGACGAGAGTCTATTTAATTTATAAAATGTCGCATCCTCCCAGCTGGAACCAGATTTTGAGGAAATTATGTCAAGTCAGAAACAGATCCATGCTTCCAATACATCTGGAAAATCTTAAAATCACAATAAACCGAATCTTATAAAATGTTTATAAAATATTACGTAATATAACTAATAAATATATAGCTTAAACCAAACTTTTAATTGAACAGCAACCCCATCATTTTTTAGTGAATGATCCTCTATGTTTTGTTTTTTAATTTAATGGCCCGCCGCCAGATTTTTTTAATTTATTGGCCCGCCACCAAAAAAGTTCGCTTATCACTGCCTTAGACTATGGTATCTCATGGTATTCACAACAAATATGCTACTGGCTGTAATACTTATTTTAAATTCAGGCGGTGCAAAGTATTCGCGAACGATGTGCAATGTCATATCAGCTCCATTTGGGCACAGTCCATGAAGTCAAACAGTATGATTGCCGCTTTGAGCTGCAGTAGAGTATTACTTTCCTGGTTATCCACATATTCTGAGTATCTGCCTGACGAAGCTACAAATAAAATTTTCTATTTCAATATTGGGCAGATGATCCATTACTCTAAATAAAGTTTAACACCTCCCGTATATTTCGTTACGTATCGTTGTCCTTCCCAAGTGCAAACGTGTCAATTTCTCCACTTTAACTTTAATGCTATTTTTCCAAGCATACAGATATTTTTATATTTAAAATTTAGGCGTTAGATAGAACTGGCTTATGTTACAGGGTGTTTTTATAGAGGTATAGAAAGTTAATACTTTTTGTCAGTTGTCAATTGATTTATACTTAGCTTGGTTAGGCATTTTAACATTAATAGTTTGACGTCTCAATAACGCTTAAAATTTGTGGAAATGGGGCCCAAAAACAAGATTGCCTTTCCTCCCAAATTTCATTTAACGATGAAATTCACTGTTGATTGAATGGATACGTTAATAAATAAATTTGCCGTTTTTGGAGTGATGCTAAACCTTTCTACCGTTTTTCTTTGAGAACAATGCTGGCCACTGCGTTACAATCAATGGCAACCGCTATAGAGCCATGATTATTGACTTTTTCATTCATCAGTTGAACAGCCATGGTTTCAACAAGAAGACCCAACATGTCACGCAGCTCGTGCCATAATTAAGTTATTGAAGGAAAGGTTTGGTAATCGCATAGTTTGACGTTTAGAACCAGTGGATTGGACTCTAAGATCGTAAGATTTAACGTCGCTAGATTAATTTCTATGAAAATATGCAGAGTCGCTAGTCTACATCGATAAGCCTGAAAGAATCGACCATTGCAAAAAGTCCAAACAGGAACAGGTCCAAGCTCAATCGTGGCAGTTATATGCCTGAAGTGATATTTAAAATATAATGCCAGAGGAATATCTTTAGAATAAAATAAGATTCAGGTCAATTTAAGACCGCTCTATACAAAATATGAGAGCACCAATGCACCAACAATATGGCTGGATCATTCAACCGAAAACATCGCAACTTTGAGCCACAATATTGAAGCAGATCCAAATTTGCCAATTTCTTGACGTTTTCAACAATTTGGGTTATCCACCATCACCATCATATGGCGAATTTTGCGTAAGGATTTTACTTTAAAGCCATACAAGGTTCAACTGAGGCAGGAATTAAAGCCGACCGACCATTTATTATCGTTGTGGATTCGTTGAATTTATTCAGTTTTTCTGAAAAAATCATTTTTTTAGTCAAAGCCCATTTTTATTTGTCCGGGTATGTCAACAAGCAAAATTGCCGCATTTGGGCTTTTGAAAATCCTAGAGCGATTATTGGGAAGCCTTTGCATGCTCAACGTGTTACTGCATGGTGTGTGGTATGTGGTCTAAAGGCGTGATTGGGTCGTTTTTTTTCGAAGAGGAGGTTGGAAATGGGGTAACGGTCAATGGATCACGCTATCGCGAGATGCTAACAACTCAACTTTGGCCTATTATTGACGACGTCGATATCACTGACATGCTGTTTCAACAGGATGTTGCCACAGGTCACACGGCCATTGAAACAATCAATTTATTTCCCGATAGCATAATTTTACACTAATCAGCAATTAAGTGGCCAGCCAGATTGTGTGATTTAACATCACTGGATTATCTTTTGTGGAACTACATTAAGGGCAGAGCCTATATGTCAATCGAATTGAACCTTAAAACTCAAAATCCGTGATGTGATTAACGAAATACGACCGATCGCCATTTTGCCATAAAGTGATTAAAAACTTTAAGGAAAGAATCGACATCTGTCAGCGTGCTCGTGGGAGATATGTGTCAGATATTATTTTGCATTCATAATTGTCGAATTTTTCTTTTATTTTATTTTTTTTTTGGTTTTATTATGTTTTAGAAAACAAACTTCTTGTTGAAAAACCCTTTATTGTATTATTACGTTTACGTCCTTTTTAATAAACTTAAGTTGGTTGAGTTCTTTTATTGCAAAATAATGACATGCAACTTTTAAAGTTTTGAATTAAATTATATTAAATCAATTAGACGATTATTGGCGTTTATACAAACATAAAAATATACTATGGTAACTTTACCACTTTAAGGAATAAAAGCAGCTGTATCAACTTTAATCACGCTCACCATCAGACTGACTGATACGTAAGTTTGGGAGCTTTTGTAAGATGTTTTAAGGGGTCTTAGAATGTACTAAAAAGCTCTAGTTCTCCACATTTCGAAAAGTTTTACAATGGCGTTTGTTATATATGATTTCGTTATGATTATTCAGTGACTGGCTAGTTTGAATGCGCATCGTCTTCCTTTTATCTGATTGTTAATAGTGGAATTTAAATGCAGCATGTTGCTGTTTTGTACCACCCATAAGATTTTTAGAAACTTCTTGATTTATCTAGAGATATAATAGGTCATTTCACTTTACTTTGTTTTAGTTCATAACTATTTTTTATAACTTAATTAAATTATTTTAACTCGCTGTTAATAAACTATTTTTTTTTGTTCTTTTACAAAAGCAAAAGCTTGTTGCTGCTTGCTTATCGTGTAATTATAATTTGCGGCAAAGAATAGAGAAAAAAACTCTTCGCTTATCTTAATTTGCTATTTATCTCATCATATTGTATTTTTATGTAAATGTGGTAGTGAAAGGATTAGTTGTTTATAAAACAAGCTAAGATAGCACAACTTAATAAATTATAATAAAATTCAAAATACTTTTTTGTTAAGCATTTTTTGATGTCTACTTTAATTTAAAAATGATAAATATTAGAGGTATATTAAACAAAAAATGGTTAAAATTTTTAGTCAGACCTAAGTTCGTATTTAATAATAATAATTGTCAAAAATAATTAATGGCATTTGATGTGTTAATTTTCGAAGAGCATTAGAAGCATTTTTAATCTAACATGTTAAAGTTAACAGTTAAGAAAGGAAAGCCCTAGGCATAGATCCCTTGTGCAGAAAGGCGAGGCTAGTAAGGTCAGAATATCCCAAGCTAGATAACTGATATGAAGATAGGGCATATAAAAGCAAGTCTTTCTGAAAACCGTGTGACATTATAATAGAGTAGGTTTTTGGATCTGATAACGGAAAAGAATTAGACTGGATTTAGTTCACCTTAGTCGTATTAAAATTAAGATATCTAAGTTAGGGCTTTGTTATTGCCTATGTCTAATATTAGGTCCCCCTGTAGGCTAGTAGGTAGTGTACTAGCTTGTCAGTATTAGGGATTGTGGGTTCGATTCCCAACGAAGACCTTGGTTTATTTTCACTACAAAAATAAAAGTTGACTGTCGGTGGGGCTGCTCAGCGATGAAGGCATAGTCACTGGTCGCTGTGCTGTCTTTATACGGCAGTTAATTTCCGACTATCCTTCTACTTCCACCACCTCTTCTCTATCCCTTTCCTAAAGAATGTAGCACGACGGTACTTAACTAAATAGGCATTGTTGCCTGAGTAGGCATTGTTCTCTTTAAAAAAAAAATATCTGACTAGAACTCTCGTTAAAAATTGAGATGAAAGCCTTCGTAAGATTATGATTTGGTGATATAAAGTGTATTAAAATAAAATATTTGGGAACTTTTTTGACAGATCTGCTCGATACAAAGACATACTTTTTCTTGTAAATGAATTATACAGTTGTGTATAATACTCGTGGCCTTAAGGCCACAAATTATTATTACACAAAAGCAGCTTAAGAAATAGAGAAAGACTGGGAAACTTCAAGCAGTATAAGCAGCTAAAAGTCGCGATAATCGTTTTTGGCGACACAGGCAAAGTCAAATAAATTATTATTTTATTTTATAATTATTTTTATTTTATAATTATATTTATAGTTTTAAGGCAAATGAATTGTTATTTTATTTATTTTATAATTTTATTTATATTTTTAATTTAATGACAGCTCGCGGCTGATAATGAACACAGCCACCAGCTGTTTTATACACCAACTCTGGAGATGGCGTATGTGTGCGTGTGTGTGTACGTGTGTGTGGCGGCGACTGGCTATATAAACAAGAACTGTATGAACAAAGAATTAAGTTGCTGGTGGTTCTGTTGAATTTATATTTCGTAAAATTCGAGATATTTTCGGACAACATAATTGTCGATCTGAGATCGCTGTTAAGAATTTGGTCATTAAATTTGAGATCGACTGGGTCGTTCAAGTGAAGACTTCGCAGTTGTGAGCCACAGTGTTGAAGCAGATTCAAATTTTATATTACCTCGACGTTGTGAACAATTGGGATTATTCAGAACCACAACATGTCGAATTTTGCGTATGCATTTGATTTTAAAGCCTTACAAGGTTCAACTGGTACATGAATTGAAGTCCTCACAATGCATAGTGACTCTGTGGGGCTATTACCATGAAGGATACTAATTTTTAAAATATTTGTTTTTATTAAATTCTTGGGACTTGTTCCGCCAGTAAATATAAAACTGTTGTCATTTCTTTCCATCGTTACTGGCTGTTTCTTTTTTTTTTTTGGTATGATCGGCGAGCGTTTTCGAAGACATCATTCTCAAGCCATGTTCTACAGTACAGTTGTATTCATGAACTCATCGCCAAACTTTTAATTCAATAAGTCTACGCTAAAGGTTATCGAGAGACACAAAAAATCAGTAGCAGAGGAAACTATTTCTGTCGATCGTGTGCTACAGGTTTAATTATGAAGAAATAAGATCTAATGATGCGTGATAAGATTTACATCAGTACCTGTGTAAGCCATAACCTCATGGTGGATCGAACCGCTTGGGTGATATGTAGCGTACACATACGCCCTAGCAAGCCGTCGGATATATCTATCCCCTAGTCATTCTTAGTTGCAACTTTGAGAGCTTGAAGCAGGGCCAGCATCCCCACTTCTTGCTGAAGAGTTGAACACTATCCAACTACTGGTCCAGAACAGAGTGTGATTCGTTTTACATCTGCACCTGGCCATGTAGCCTTAATCAGATGGTGGACAAACCACTATTGTATAATTTGGAACGTCATACAGGCATCCTAGGAAGCCGAAGACATAATTCTAAGCAACAGAACCACCTAGTTGCAACTTTTATGATTCCAGGACAGGGCTGCAAACCATCACACCTTGCTAAAGAGTTGGAGACTTTCCTACTTTCCTGTCCAGAACACATTGGTAGCATGCTCACTGGACTGGATCATTCACTTTGCGTGTCATTATCAGTGAGATGATACTGGCCACCATAATAACCATTATATAACTGTTATGGGGCCGCGAAACCACAACCACCACGTTACTCCCATATAGGGGCCAACCTCAATGATCAGCCAGAGAACTATTAAATGTCTAAAGAGACAAATAATGAACTCTGGGGCACACTGATCCCCGTTAAAATAAAGTGGAGCTTCCAGCTGACTTCCTGCCTGTCTTCAGGGGACTAAGCTCCATTTTCCTCCCAGTTGCACAGATCTAGATAGCGGTTACGTACTATAAAGACCATAAATGTGCCCCCTGGGGGGATCCTGGTCCAGAACACATGACATAGCATGCCCACTGGATCCGGATCATTCACCATGTGTTGCTAATCAAAAGTGCTCTTTTAATCATTTCATAAGCGCCCGCGAAACCACATCCACCACTATACTCCCCGAAGGACCAACCTGAATAATCATTGAAAAAACAGCTAAAAAACTGAACTCTGGGGCTTACTGGTTCCCGTGGAAATAACGTGGAAGTTGTCTTGTTAGCTCCTACTAGCCTTTAGGGGACTGGACTACCTTTTTCCTCCAGATATGATTACTCCCACATATGTCTTAATGGCGAGAGTTCATGCTTTCGGGAGAGAGTTGGTAAGGGAAGGTCTAATGATGCCTGAAGCATGTAACTTGCATCACTTGTAAATTGGTTCTCCCCCGGAGACACATTTATAAATCTTTATGGATCACGCAACCATCTAGACTTGTGTATTGCGGGGGTAAAAGCGAGCCCGGTCCCCTTCAAGGCTAGCAGGAGCCAACTGGACAATCCACTATATTTTCACGGGAATCAGTAAAGCCCCAGAGTTCCGCTATTTGTCTTTTTAGGCATTTAGCTGTTCTCTGACTGATTATTCGGGCCCTCGTTTGAGTTTGTGGGTCGGATCATTCACAATGAACACAATGAATGGTCCAGATGCAGTGAGTATGAATGCCGTCGTGTTCTTAATTATATTAAAATTCATGCTGAACCAGGAGTTGGATAGTCTCCAACTTTTTAGCAAGGAGTGAGGTCTGCGGCCTACTCCGGGATTTTGAAGTTGCAAATAGGAGTGACTGGAGGATATACGTATCCGAAGGCTTTCTAGGGCGAGGATGACGCTACATTTCATTCACAGTGGTAATGATCCATCTGATATTGGCCTACACGGCTAGTTGCAGGTGTAAATCTTATCATATATCAGTTATAAAATTTAACCGAAACTAAGATGCATCGCCGAGAAAATGATGAGTTCTATAAATTCACAATAATTAGGACTTTTGGATAATTTTTATTCATTATTATTTGTTTAGGCATATCGATAATGAAATATAAAAAAACGTGAGCGCGAGCAGCTAAGTCTAGCGGGCTTTAAATTCATTGTGAAAAATTAATTTATATTTCTTTTTTATAGTTTTTTTAATCGACCTTTTTTTATCTTTAATAAATATATCTTATTCTTTTTTACGGTCTTTTTAAATTAAATTAACAATATATATATTTTTTTTCCATAGGAAAGCGAAATATAGGAAAGAAAAAAAAATATATATATTGTTAATTTAATTTAAAAAGACCGTAAAAAAAGAGATATTTATTTCTTTTTTAAAAAAACTAATTAATTATTCTTCTTTAGAAATTAATTGTTATGTAAAAATCAGAATTTTCAAAATTCAAAACCGGCTCGAAAATAAAGTTTGTGGTCGAAAAGCTTTCTAAGAAGGACTTTCAATTGATTATTCTATTTATTAATATTTTGCTAAAAAACCTATTTTTCCACAATTTTCCTATTATTTTCAATTATCCTATTTTATTCGATTATCCTATAAATTAGCTGGGAAAAAATGTTTGGGATTTTTTTGCTTTTTATTTGGGAATGATTTTCATTTTAGCGATTAAACGCTCCAGGGAATTCTTAATAAATTTTATTAAATTTTTTCATTTTCATTCTCAAACTCATGGATAGCGAATCACTTTTAAGTTAAGAGATTTTGATTTTTTCAGTAACAAAGGTTTCCTATTTCCTTGATGCCTGTAAATTTTAAATTTAAAACTTTAAATAAAATTAAATATCGTAAAATTAAATTATACTAATTTTGTAGAGACCTCAAATCTAGCTGCCATTGTGCTTATAATTTATTTTATTTTTTTAAGCGTTTTTATTAAAACTTTACAAATGTTGTTTTTAGTTGTGTTGCGATAATAAAATTAAGCAACAGACTGTTTTCGGTTATAAATCTAATTTTTGTTTTATTTGTTCTTTATCAACTTTGCAATTTTTGTACGTTCAGAAGCCTTTTCAATTTGTCGTGATCCTAATAAATGTATGCAAAACATTTTATTATCCATTTCTAGTGGCTCTAATTAAAAACCATGCAGTATTTTCTTCTTTTTTTTTAAATTTCATTTTTATTACTGAGACTCCTATAGAAAATAGTAGAACACGTCTGTGGCATGCTGCATGTTGAATTAATTGTGTGCGGATTTTGCGTTTTTTTTTGCCTTTCTTTCTAATTTTGTTGTCTAATGTTATTACGGCATAAAAAAATAGAATTACGTGGTTTACAAAATGCTTGCATGTGTATTTCTATTGTTCGGTTCAAAATAAATTTCAAACCACCAGTTAAGTTTTTAAAATCGGCTGTAACGAATCTTATTCAGCCTACTCAATGGCGACTAAAGCTGAAAGTTTTATTTTATTATTTTTTGTTAAACAAGCATAAATATAGGGTACCCGGTGGAAAGGTAGGTATACTGCATTGTTTGTTTATAATTTTTGATTACATGAAGGAGAATGGATCTTATATACACTGACCGACATTCGTTTGAGCGCATACCTTTGTTTTAAGACTTAATTATGAAAACACTCTGTTTCAATATATTTATGTCAACAAAAAAGTTCTTTTATTTAAGTTATTAAAAATCAAATCTTGCCGCGGGCCATTAAAATACAAAAAAAAAAAACATAGAGGGTCATTCATTAAAAAATTATGGGGTTGCTGTTCAATTAAAAGTTCGGTTTAAGCTGTATATTTATTAGTTATATTACGTAATATTTTAAAACAACATACAAATTGTATAAGATGCGGTTTATTATGATTTTAAGATTTTGCAGATGTATGGGAAGCATGGTTCTGTTTCTGACTTGACATAATTTCCTCAAAATCTGGTTCCAGCTGGGAGGATGCGACTTTTTATAAATGAAATAGACTCTCGTCTGACAGAAGAAACCGATTTCTTATTGAATTTTTTCTGTCTGCATTTCATTACTGAAAAGGCCATTTCACCTAAATATGAGGAAGCAAGCATTGCCATAATTTTCTGCGCATGATTAATTAGCTTTGGAAATTCATCTTTTGGTAAGGATTTATAGAAATTAAGCTTATCTGTATTTAAAAATAGCTGTTTTATACTATTATTACATTGCAATTCTATAATTTATAATTATAGATCAGATGGAACATTCTTAAGATTAACATTAAAAGGCATTGAAAAAATTTCTAAACATGGTTGGATTTTTTTTAAGTCAGCAAATCTGGCCTCAAATTCTGAATACAGTTTGAATAAAGATTGTGAAAAGACTTTTAACTTCTCTTCACTCACAGGCCTCAAAGAATTAATTAAGTCTTGGAAAATGAGTCAAACCATTTTTTCCCAAACATTTAGAAAATATAAACAATTGAGTTTTAAAAGACCTCAAACTGCGCCAAGTTTCATCTATAAATTGATTTCTTCCCTGTAACTTCTTGTTCAGTTTATTATAGTGCTCGAGTAAATCCGTGAAACAAGCAAACTCGATGCACCAATTCTTGTCCTCCAATATTTCCCACTCATCTCAAATTTCAGCTTCGAGAAGGCATGCCCACAACTCAGCCACCTGATCTTTGTGTAATAAAGTACATCTGAAAATTCTGCATCAACTTCCGATAAAAAAAAACTCTTGAAATTGTCGATGTAACAAACCACGGGCTCGAATGGTATTAATTAATTTTAAAATAATAAATATTAAGTACGTGGTTCATATCCAAGGCAGCCTTGGAAAGAACATCTTGGTGGATGATACAATGTAACAAAATTGTTTCGCTTTCAGGATTCTGACTTTTATAAACTCCTGCAAGCCCCGTATTTTTCCCCACCATGTTAGGTGCTCCATCAGTTGTTAAATTATTTAATTTGGAAATTGGGGCATTAAGAGATTAGATTCCATCCCCTCTCTAAATTCATCATAAATTATTTTTCCTATCGTCTTTCCTTTCAAAGATCTCAAACAAGCAAGTTCTTCGTTTATTACAAAGTTTTCATCGACTCCTCTGATAAAAATTAGAAATTGGGCTGTATCACTCCTGTCAACACTCTCGTCCATAGTGACTGAAAAATACTTAAACTTTTTAAGACGCCCATCGAGTTGATTGGTTAAATTACAAGAAATCGCTTCAATTCTGTTTGTGACCGTTCTACGTGACAGCCCTGTAGATATCACTGACATGTGGTCTCAACAGGACGGTGCCATATGTCACGTAGCCAATGAAACGATCAATTTATTGCAAACCAAATTTCCCGATTAAATAATTTCACGACAATCAGTTAAATGGCCAGCCACATCGTGCGATTTAACACCACTGGACCTTTTTTGTGGGGCTATGTTAAGGACAGGGTTAGTCGAATTGATTTCAGCGTTAAAACTCATTATCCGTGATGTGATTAACGAAATAGGACCGCCATTTTGCCCAAAAATGGATTAAAAACTTTGATGAAATATTTCAAATTGAGAGTTTGTGGCATTAATATGGAAAATACAGTATTCGTGTTGGAAAACTAACAAACAGCTTTATTTGTTTACGCATCACACCAGTGCCATAAAGCATTGAAATGATGGAAATGGTGAAACAAATAATTTCCTTCCCTTTTGTTACTCCAAAGTCGTTTTTACCATCAAATTGTAAATAAAACATGTTCGAAATCTTATAAAAGTTAAAATTTGTAAAACAAGTAAATTTATTTCGATTAAGACAGGACGACGCACAGTGGGTTACAATAGCATGTTTTCTTGGATCAAATCAGGGAAGCTATGTTCGGATAATTTTTCTTTATTTTTCCGTTAATACAATTAAAATAAGTATATTTGAGTATAATTTTATTAAATAATGCCAAATATCAGTGTAGGTATATAGTGCAAGGATTACAACTTTTGATTAGATTTACATCCGCGCCTTGCCATGAAGCCTTAATCAGATGGTAGATCAAACCACTGCATAATTTGGAACGTCATGCTCGTCCTAGGAAGCTGAAGCTATAATTCTATGCAACAGAACTTTCTAGTTGCAACTTCGATGATTCCAGAGCAGGGCTGCAAATCATCACTCCTTGCTTAAGAGTTGGAGGCTTTCCAACTCCTGTCCAGAACACATGTTAATCCAAGAAAACAGGCTATTCTAACCCTCTGTGTGACGCCTCTTGGATCAGCTAGTTTCAAATAGAAACCTAAAGATTATTTGTAGTTTAGCAAACTGTGCTCTCAATAGTAATGAGTAAAATATTTGATGTTTTACATAGATGCTCAAACTGTATCTTATATTACGAAATTTGTTAACTTGCAGTCTCAATCAGTTCCAAAAATGAAGTCAGACGACTTAAGAGTAAGAGTTGGTCGTTTCTTCAAAAAAAGATTTTTGTAATTATATTTCTCGCAATACTTTTAGAAAGTATATTCTCAGGAATTTAAATATAACTAAAACTCTTATACGGATGATATAATAAATATAATTTGGTTTTAATAAATATCTCTTATTCTTTATTACGGTCTTTTTAAATTAAATTAGCAATATATATTTTTTTCTTTTCGATATTTCGCTTTCCTATGGAAAGCTTCTTCAGGAAAATTTTTTTTTTTTTTTAATTTGTTTTCTTATATTTTGATAAACAAAACCAGCAGGGATTGCTGACTGCTCATAGGTGGAGCAATTATACACAAAGCGTTAAATGGGGCCTTGGTTGGGTTATGTTAATTAATTTTGTTTTCAGATCTATTTAATGAAGCCACTATTGTTGGATACTGGGCCTAAAAGTAGGGGCCAGCAAAATGAAAGAGAAAGAAACCATGAAACCTCATATAATTATAAAGGGGTTTTTTATAGACGTCTAGCTTTATTGATTAATGTATCCATTTAACCAAAAGTGAACTTCATCGTTAAACGAAATTCACTTATAAAAATCGAAATCAATGGCAATATTGTTTTGGGCTTAATTAGCACAATATGGAAACGTTGTTCAGGTGTCAGTGTATTAATGTTGAAATGTTAAATCACACTAAACACAAATCAAGTGACATGGGAGAAAAGGTGTTGCCAACGAAAAGTTATAATACCTCTATAAAAACACCCTTTAGAAGATTCGAATTTGGAAGGCACGTCAAAATCCACCAAATTGGTAACCTTTTGAATTTGAGGAAAAAAAAATAAGATCAAGACTGTCTTCTTTTAATTGATTTTTAATAATGGAATACAACTCTCATGTATGGTGGGCCAGTGCCTCAAAGTCTATTTTGGAGTTGCTAAATTCCGATCTTCGCACTACTTATACCACCTATATCTATCCAAAAATGGAATACAACTCTCATGTATGAGCCGGGATCTCAAAAGTTTATTTTGAAATTGCTCGACCGCGTACAGGAGAAGGTCAAGAGGCTAATTGGGAACGGCAGGGTATTCAACTCTATAATGATTCTCTAGAACATCGATGCAATGTAGGTTGTATTTTACAGTTTTATCATTACTGCAATGGTAGGTGCTCTAATGAAATTAGTGAACTTTTTCCCGTTAATTGCACATTTTTGCGTTTAACCCGATTTTCGTTGATAGCGCAACCCTCTGTGGTTAATTGGCCAGTGAATCGCACTATGCGTTATAGGGAAAATTCGGTTTTTAGCCGAAGGGTTTTTATGTGGAATAAACTCCTTTCAAAGTTCTTTTCTGACACTTTGAATGTAGCAACATTCGAATCAAATGTCCACAAACACTACTCCGTCTTTCCTCCTTCCCATAACTTAATTTCCTAGTTCTGGTGCAATGCAATGCATGAGTAGGGATCATCATTT
This sequence comes from Trichopoda pennipes, assembly GCA_030448955.1. NCBI lineage: Eukaryota > Metazoa > Arthropoda > Insecta > Diptera > Tachinidae > Trichopoda > Trichopoda pennipes. Next base: position 6,034,388 of record JASKUP010000056.1, on the reverse strand, counting down.
AAGTGCTGGTCCGAGAAAAGAATTCTTATTCTTCTTATAGAACTCTAGACCAAATTTTAAAGTTCACATGCTCGTAAAATATTTTTTTTTGATCTTTTTGATATTTTGGATTTTTTTATCCAACTAACACCGACATCTAGATCTATATGTAAATAGTCTTTTTCTCTTATGTTGAATTAACAATAAAATTTCCCAAATATCAAGAGTTATATATCGGAAGCAAAAAACTGATAAATATAAGGACTTTTTATCATTATCGAGAAGAAAATGTTGCCTCTTTTGATGACTTTCTTCTGAAAAGCCACAAAATAGATAACATAATATGGATAAGGGAAACTAACATAATATGGTTCTTCTAACCATACCACAACCATGCTTTGCCTCTCTTTAAGTTTCGCGATAAATTTAGAAAGTCAAAAGATTAAATCACTAGCGATCAATAGTTGTCAAATGCACATTTCCTCATACCTCTTTACATGGTATGTACAATATCTCCATCCAATACCACATTTTATATAGTTTTAGAGGATAATTTGTGATTATCACAAACTATAGGCTGACTGTGTTATCTGCTCATTTTGTCCGTATTAACGTTAAAATAAAAAGAAAAATATGTGTAGTGGCTTAGGTTTCAACAAAATAGAAAACAGCTGGACATAACACGAAAAGGATTGATTAAGACAAAAAGAATCTTGTTAATAAAATAAAGCCCATTAAAAAACTGATGTTAATCACAATTTTCACTTTACTTAGTTAATAGATAAAGGATATAACAGAACAGCTGGAAAATCTTATTTGTTTCACGATTTTAATTTTTTTTTCCTAGAATATTGTTGCATGCCCTTTTCCCATTCGTTTATCCTTCAGAAACACATGTTTTTAGTAACAATAGCAAACAAAAGATTTATAACAATATTTTTTTTATTTTAACATACTTCACTACAGGCTAAACATACTTATTAGTTTGTTATAACGTTTATATTTTCTACACTATTAACTTTCGACTGCTAATCGGTTGACATTACTTAATTTGTGATAATAATGGTTTCAAAATTTGTGTACGTATTTTTGTTATTTGAAAACTTTTATTTTATTGTTGCGAAGATAATTTGTTAAGTTCTGAAACAAAAATAATTATCAGTAAAAAAGTAAACGAAATGAACCATTGTGCAGTTTACACACTGCGTATTTTTCTAAGAAATCTTATGCACACAAGACAACAGAAACATGCTAATAAGAAATTCCACAAAATAAGATTAACACACAACCAAGCAGACGCCTAAACTGAATGATAATAATAACAATAATATGGGGTGATGTTTAATTAGAATATTTTCTTCTTCTTCTTCTTTTTAAAAGAGAAGTAGCACTTTAGGCAACAATGCCTATTTAGTCAAGTATCGTGCTACATTCTTTAGGAAAGGGATAGAGAAGAGATGAAACAGGTGGTGAAAGTAGAAGGATAGTCGGAAATTAACTGCCGTATATAAGACAGCACAGCGACCAGTGACCAGTGCCTTCATCGCTGAGCAGCCTCACCGACAGTCCCCTAGTACACTAACTACTAGCCTACAGGGGCACCTATACCTATAAATTAGAATATTTGTGTATATCCGAGAATCGCTTCAAAACAAGTATATAAGTACCGCTTGCTGGGTAAATGAATGAAGTCAAGTTGAGTTATCAGTGAGAAAAGACAGCAAAGTTAGCATCGCATTCATTTTGTGTGTACTAAAAGTAAATAAACCGTTGAATTTAATTTTAAACTCTAAAGTGCTGTGCTAGTATTAGGCAATAAAAGAACTCAAAAGTAATAAATGGAACAATATTAGGAAATTTAATTGTCTCTATAAATTGCAAAAGAAGGAATTTTAATTTTAAATTAAATGAAAAGTGGTTGGTTAATAAAACTGACCTAAATATTCCAACGGACTTTAAGTGGATTTTATTATTATAGTGTTACCCACTAAAATAAAAAAAATTTTAATTTTATCGATTATTGCAGACGGGGAAGATTTTGTTTAGATACTTCAGGGAAAAGAATTTCTACAATTAGAGATAATCATTTGAACAAAATGGGACTGTCAAATAGACATAAATTTATTTTTGATAAAGTTAAAGAAATTGAAGGTTTTTTTTTAGAAAATAAAAAGATATACTGATATAACATACGAATTAACAATATTGTAGGATACATATTAATGTACACACAAGTTACATAAAGATGTAATAGAAAAATTATTTAAACTTAAAATGATCAATATTACAGAAAACACCACTTGCTGGGCAAATGAAATTAGTTCAAGTTGAAACGTTGTGACGTTAAGTCAAGACAACAAAATAATAAAGCATCTTTTAAGGGGTAAAGCTGCCACCTTGTTTATTTTGTATGCATTGAAAGTAAATAAATCGTTTAATTATATTTTCAACTCTAAAGAGCTGTGTTATTATTTTGCAATAAAAAACTCAAAAATGACAAAATGTTTATTAAAAGGAATAAACGTAACAATATTTTTGTTCTAAAAAATTAAGGAAATTATAAAAAATGCTGTTACTTTAAAGATGAAAAAAAAAACATTATTAATTAAAAGATTTTTGGTATTTTCAATTGGTTATTGTAATTACGTTGTTAATTTAAAAGCAAAAAATTTAGTGAGTAGTGAACTTGTGCAGTTCAATTATTACAACTGTTTAAAAATTAATTTTTTTTTTATTTTTTATAAATTTAATATTCATTGAGTTTATGCCGAATTGAAGTTATTTAATTTATTTTTATTTGGGTATGGCTTTCCGTCGACCCTCGTCAAATTTGGTTTGTGAACAAACCGGTTTCGGCCGTTTGCCATAGGTCAGTTTTATTAACCAACCACTTTTCATTTAATTTAACGTTAAATTTCTTCTTTAAGTGTTCTTTTCGTACTAGTTGCGTTCTATTGTCAGCTGTGTTTATATAGTCCGTCTTGTCCGCGTTTCCCTTCGTGTTATTGCATTCGTCACCTTGTCTACTTTTTGCCTGTGTTTGTCCCTTTTTACCTAATTTGTCGCACCCTTTTTCATTCGTCTTTCTTCCTAACTAAATCCTTTTACGATCATGCTTGTTGTCCGTTTGTGTCCATGTGTGAACCTATTGGGAGTTTTTTTTTCCTATGACATAATAATCTGTAATTGTATGTTTATGAGGCTCCTTATTGCTTTGGTCTTGTGCACCTGCGTAACGCGTTTGTGTTAGTGTAATCTTTGTTTTCTTGTAAAAATATTACAATCCTTCAAATATTGTGTCCGATGCAGTGTTTATTTGTTTATTTATTATTCGTCAAATGTTTTCTGTTTGTATATTTCCTGGTTTTCTAATACATTTAGTCTCTCCCATCCTTTGTGCTGTGTATGTAGCAGATTAGCTGTTGTTTTTGTATGTCCTGGTGTGCATTTGTTGTTGAACATATGGTTTGCAAAATTTGATTATGAAGTTGAGTAAATCTGGTCTTAATTTTTCGTCCGATATAACTGTATTGGCATGTACAAGTTAATTTGTACACTCCTCGTTTGTCTAGTATATTTGTCTCGGTTGTTTTATTCCGTAGGTATCTGCCTAGGTTGTTCCCTGTTCCGAATGCGGTAGTGATGTAGTCTCCTGCAAAGAATTTTGCCAGTTTGTACGTTGATTTGCCCATATATGTTAATGCAGCCCATTCCCCCCTCATCACCCTGTTCCCTGTCTGTTCCAATTTGTCTCCTGATTAATTTATTTAAAAGTAACAATTATCACAAGAGTATCGAAATTACCGCAATTTTAAAAGAAAATGTGAATCTATTATATACATATATAAAAATGAAATGGTCCACGTATGTAATGAGTTGGCGTGAGAACGGTTGAAGCGATTTGGCTGATTTTTGTTTTATTCGATTCGAAATTTTCAGGAGATGGTTTGTATGAAAAAAACAATTATAAAATTTTCCGGAAAACTAAGAAAATTCATTTATTAATTTTCTTCTGTTGTTGTTGTAAACACAAATAAGTTATTTACGACTGGACATGTTCGTTCGAAATGGTTTGATGAAGCATATGATTGTTTGTATGCTAATGAGTTTGTATACGTGCAAACACACGTATGCGTTCTTGGCATACGCGTTATACTTTGACGTATTCAACTGAAGTCAAAGTAACGACGGATCAGGTTGGCACCAGGATTTAGAATTTTTCATTTATGAACATTCAAAAATCAACATTCATGATATTTTTCATAAATGAGAAATCTAAAATTTTATATTTATTTTTCACAATCATAAACGAACAACAAAAAATGTTTTGATTATTTTCATACATGAATGCGAACAACAAGATTTATTAGTCTTATTCATATGTGATAAATGATAAATTAGCTTCTTCTCATTAATGTTATTTTTCATAAATGTACATGTTCATATATGAACGTTGAAATTTTATAAAATTTCTCATAAATGAACATGAAAAATTTTCTACCTACGATCGCAGTTTACCGTAAAATGTAGTAAAAACACATGGGTACATATTAACACAAAATACAATATTGCAATATATTCTAAAAGAAATAAAAAAAAACATTTTTTTTCCTGCATACGCCGACAATTGCGCATTATCAAATATGTGCGTTTATGTACGCGAATGCTTAACGCACATATTTTTACGACCTTTTCATTTATGAAAAATTATCAAAATTGTAAATATTCAAAAATGAACACTTGTGTGTTTCTCATTTTTTCACTTATGGATAGAAAGAAAGAAAAAAAATAAATCGTCACATTCACAAATGAGAAAACACAAAATAATTTGTAGTCTCTCACACATGTATGAGAAGAAGCGGCTAAAAAATGAACAGTGAGTGAATACTTCGCTACTCTGGTTGGCACAATGAGTACTTTGTTGACGGATAAGAAATCAGCTGTTTTTTTGTTTTTCTTATTTTATATTTTTTTGCAGCAAAGTTTTATTAAAGTGCACATTTGAAATGGAGTTAGACGACATCTTAGACTTTCTATTAATGGTAATTTGTACTATTTATTCCATTATTTATTATTATTATTTAAAATTTATTTTAAAAATATTTTACTACGATAGAGCGAAAAAAAAAATAAAAACAAGAAGAAGAAGCGAATGAAAAATGTCAAAGTACTCAAAGTACGTCAAAAGTTAAAAGTTGGCCAACTTTCGTACTTTGCGTTGACGGAGACGTACTGATTGTGACAACGCTGATAAGAAAACGTGTATTTTAACATACTTGTCAGTTGAAAAATACAACGTATGACGGATGACGGATTCTATGTATGTGCCCCAGCCTTAAAAAACCCGTAGATTAAATTAAAAAAAAAAACACAAAACAAAGAGAAACAAAATAAAAAACCAAATAAAGAGAGGCAACATTTTCAACTTCGGCGAAACCAAACATTGTTCTAACATGTCAACAGTTAAAAATGTATTTTTATGTTTGAAGATTTTTTAAATTCTTCACTATACATAGCTGCCAGATTTTTTAAAGATTATACCGTCACAATTTACATATAAAAGGTGTTTTTTTAAGCTAGATAGAACTTTAAATTGTAAAAAGGAACACAAAAAATGAAATTTTGATGAAACATTTTTTTTTATTTGTTTCAGTATACTCTGACAAATCATCATGAACAGACTCTCGCTTGAAAAACGCTACGAAATTATCCAAATTTACTTTGAAAATCAGTCGTCGATTCGCGCAACTTATAGACGACTTCGTCATTTTTATGGCGTACATAATCGTGCATCTGAACAAGCCATTCGTCGAACTGTCGATAGATTTCGTACCACATACTCTCTAGAGGATGCAATAACACCAACACGTCGAAGGAATGTGCGTACTGAAGAGAATATCGCCGCTGTAAACGAAAGTGTGGAAAAAGATCCAAATTTATCAATTCGTCGTCGGTCGCAGGAATTGGGGCTCTGTCCGTCCACTACGTGGAAAATTTTGCGCAAAGATCTCGGCCTACACCCGTATAAGATCCAGCTGGTGCAGGAATTGAAGCCACGAGACCATTATATGCGTCGTTCTTTCGCCGATTGGGCTCTAGAGCAGTTGGCAACTGACCCGTTGATTAATCGCAAAATTGTGTTCAGCGATGAGGCGCATTTTTGGCTTAACGGGTTTGTTAATAAGCAAAATTGCCGCATATGGAGTGAGACCAATCCACAACAGACCCTACAGACTCCATTACATCCAGAAAAATGCACCGTTTGGTGCTGTTTTCACGCTGATGGCATCATCGGACCTTATTTCTTCAAAAATGAGGCCGGAGCTTGCGTTACGGTCAATTAAGATCGTTGCCGCACCATGATCAATGATTTTTTGTTTGAAAATATGGATGACATTGATCCGGACGAGATGTGGTTTCAACAGGATGGCGCTACGTGCCATACAGCGAACGCAACCATCGACTTATTGAAGTCAAAATTTGACGATATGTTGATTTCGAGAAATGGACCTGTCAATTGGCCTCCAAGGTCGTGCGATTTGACACCACTCGATTATTTCCTGTGGGGCTACGTGAAGTCACTGGTTTATGCTGATAAAGCAGCAACAATTGACGCCTTGGAGGACAGCATTGTTCGTGTTATTCGTGACATACGCCCAGCAGTGCTCGAAAAAGTGGCCCAAAATTGGACGTCCAGAATGCGTTTCGTCAAGAACAGCCGCGGTGCCCATATGCCCGAAATCATTTTCAAATGTTAATGTCACGTATTGATCCTTCGAATCAAAAAGAAATTTTGATTAAATTTAATTTTTTGTGTTATTTTTTACAATTTCAAGTTCTATCGGGCTTAAAAAAACACCCTTTACATACATGCTTTTTAATAAACATCAGCAAGCTTTGCTTATGTTACTATATTTGCCAGAAGAGCCCAGCAAAGATGATACGTTTTCAATAACTAGACTTTATTTCGAAGGCATTTTTTTTCGCATGAGAAAATTTAAAGAGCAACTCGAAGGACTAAAGTTTTTAACACATTACATGAGTTTTTAAGAAAAAGTATTAATTTTTGTTATGCGTATTTTTATTTTCACTCTTCAATATACTAAACATGTATTAAATAATGTTAGTGAAAACATAAATAAATCGTGTTTACTTCTCAATTTTTTTACATAGCCTACATTTAAACTTTATAAAAATCCTAAACAGTGCTCAGTGATTTAATTGAGACGTGTTGGATAATACTAAAAGTGAAAATTTTAATATATATTCTACATACATGTGGGAACGACTAATGGCGGACTTAAAACAAGAAGCGGCAACATTTATTGAAGTGCAACGCTGCATGGTTTGACGAGTGACTTAAACGGACGAGCAACAAGTAGACGATAGAACGCGTGACAATGGCCAACAGTTGAATTTGGACAGCCGAGAGATGAAGAACAATTACCTATTTACTTTCTTTTAAATAAATATTTTTACTATTATAATAAAAAGAAACAGTGTTTTCATTATAAAACTCTACATACATATGGACATACATATGTATGTATGCACATTATCCATGCTTTAAAATTTTTCGTGAGATTTGATTCACACAATTTTAAAATTAATAGTTTTTATAAGAGAAGAAAAACCTTAAAATATTGGATAGTGAGGGCTTAAAAATATTAAGTCACCGACAATTACACTTCACTTTGAAATTAAAAAATAATTTTCAACTCGATGCAATTTTAACGATACATACATACATATGTGCATCGCTTATATGCTGAAAGATCCAAAATCAAAATTCTTTTGTTTTAAAATTTTATTGCTAAAGTAAAAAATAAAAGCGAAACTTCGAACGATTTTGTTAGCAGTCAACAACATTTCTTAAAATTTGAATGATTATCTACGTCTAGGTTTGTGTATCTACCTATTCTTATATATTGTTAGACATTGGTAGTGGAAGAAACCGACTGAATCTACAACAGACCAGATTTCCTTTCCAATGGGCTCTTGCCAATTCACAACGTCTGAAGACGAACTAATTGCAAAACTGTTCACGTACATTGGTCAAAATTATAGCGATTAACTTTGGTTAAGTGAAAGAGCCATTTTGGCTGTAAAAAACAAATACGTTGATCAAATAAGTTCAAAAATCCAAAGGCGAACGGTATTCGTATAAATCGATTGGTTCCATTACCGATCCCAAAAATATTAACTACTCCGTAGAGTTCCTGAATTTATTAAACTTACCGGGAATGCCACCACACAACTTCCAGCTTAACGTTACGTAACCTGAATCAGCCAATACTATGCGATGGTACTAGATTGGTTATTAAAACGCTGTGGCAAAAATTTAGCAATAATAATTATAGGAAAGTTTGTAGGTGAAGAGCTGCTTACTCCAAGGATACCTTATCATACCAAGTGATTTACCATTTAAGTTTAAACGTCTCCAATTTCCCGTTTGCCTATCGCTAAAAGTGTGTGGGTTAAACCTGGAATCCCAATCTTTTTCCCCACGAGAAATTGTGCGTTACATGCTCAAGCGTTGGGAAACAGTCAGCGCTGTTTATTATCTCTCTTAACAGAAAAACAAAAAGTATTGCTTCCTATCAAGCTTTAAAATAAATTATATGCTTACCTTTTTTGTTTGTTTATTTTTTCATGAAGAACTATTAAAACAATAAATTGAAAAAAATTTGTAACTCCATATGAAATATTCATCATTTTAGCAAATAGTTTCCGAGCGAAGCCGGTTCGTACAGCTAGTTAAACGAATAAATCTTTGACGTTATAATTTTTTTGAATATAGATTTTTTACACAATATATTATTACGAAATTATAAAAAATAATTACCACTAAAAAAAAGTAGTGATATGACTTATTGTCTTTTAAGAAATTTCTAAGAAATTTTATAAACACAAAACAACAATAATATGCCACATTTAAATTCCACGAATTAAGATTAATAATCAGAAAAAGAAGACAAACAGCTAAGCAAACACCTACACTGAATAATGATAACGACAGCATGTAAAGCAAATGTAAAGAGTTAAACTTATTTTTTTTAGCGATTTCTAATCTGTGTGATTTTACGTTTGTAAAATTACTTCATTTTTAATAAATCCCTAAAATATTTCCCTTTTTCCACCATTTGGATGATTTTAAAAGCCGATAAATAATTTACGGCGTATAAAGGGCTTTTCAACAAGATGTTTGTTTTCTAAAACAAAAAATTTCAATTAAGATGTAACAAGTTTTTATTGTGTTACGAAGAGAAAAGTTCGACGATTATAAATGAAAATAAATATCGACCACGCTGACATGTCGATTCTTAGATCAAAGTTTTTAGTTAGTTTTTGGCAAAATAGCAGCCCTATTTCGTTAATCCCATCACGGATTTTAAATTTTAAGGCTGAAATCACTATGATTGGCTCTGTACCGACTCTGTCCTTAACATAGCCCCACAAAAAATAATCCAATGGTGTTAAATCACACGATATGAAAGATCACTTAACTGCTGCTTGTCGTGAAATTAGGTATCGCAAAATTTGGTTTGCAACAAATTGATCGTTTCATTGGCTGTGTGACATGTGGCACCGTTATGTTGAAAGCACATGTCAGTAATATCCACCTCCAGACCACATATCATATTAGGTGCCCCTGTAGTCTAGTAGGTAGTGTACTAGCTTGTCAGTATAGGGGTTGTGGGTTCGATTCCAAACGAAGACCTTGGTTTTTTTCACTACAAAAATTGACTGTCGGTGGGGCTGCTTAGCGATGAAGGCATAGCCACTGATCACTGTGCTGACTTATACGGCAGTTAATTTCTGACTATCCTTCTACTTTTACCACCTGTTTCATCTCTTCTCTATCCCTTGCCTGAAGTGATACTTCTCTTAAAAAAAATATCACAGCATACACTGACACCTTAAGCATTTAAAGGTTTCTCAATAAATGCTCTAGGATTTTCAGAAGCCTAAATGTGGCAATTTTGTTTCTGGACATACCATGACAAGTGAAAATGGGCTTCGTCTGAAAAAATTATTTTTTTTAGAAAAACGGTAATATGAATGGTTGATCGACTTCAAGTCGAATCCTTACGCAAAATTCGCTATGTGGTGGTTTTGGATAACCCCAATTCTTGATAATGTCGAGGAATTGACAATTTGGAATCTGCTTCAACACTGGCTCAGGGCTGCAATGTTTTCAGTTGAACGACCTGGTTGAACACACGTTGGTGTTCGCACATTTTGTATCGAGCCTGTCGACTAAAACTTAACAAGCAAATTCTTAATAGCGGTTTTAGAAGGACGATTATAATGTCCGAAATATCAAGAATTTTACAAATAATAACTTTAACAGAATCACTATTTTCATAGTGAATTTTAATTATTTTAATATGATTTTCGTGCGAAATTAAATTCATTGTAGTAATTGCTAATGCATTCATCTACTACGAATACGTTAAAAAATTAAACGTCAAAACTGTTATGTAATTGGTGTTGCCACAAGTGAAAAATTAAACACGAAATGTGCCTGCTTAGTCACAAGCAGAGGACAAATAAATTCTGATATGACCACGAACACCATTATATTGTTACGTTTATACCGTTTTTAAACGCTTTGCTGTGAGTTCTTTATTGCAAAATAAATAACACCAATATTTCGAGTTTTTTAGATTAATAACAAGTTTATTTACTTTAACTACACAAAGTTGACACTACAAAACAATTTACTTAAGATGCACCTCTTGACTTCACCAGATTTAATTTCACACTGACTGACTCTCCACTCAGATGATGCCCTTTTATATTTGTCCAATAAAAGTCTAGAAAAATTTAAGAATCTTCTATTCCCTTTGTATTACATTTTGTTGTTGTATGTTGTTTATTCAATGTATAGGTGCCGGTATGTCTGTATGTATTTTTGTTTTTATACTATGAAGTTTCTTCTTGGAATTTATTTTAAGATATTTCTTGTTGTCTCGTGTAGAAAAGGTGTCTTAGAAAACTACAGCATACAAATTTGTTGTTTGCGTGTATGAGTTTTCTACGCAGTCTTTAACTAGACATTTTGTTGTTGTACCATAAGTTTTCTTAGCAAGCCATGCAGTTCGTAAACAGCATATCCATTAGTTCGCTTTATTGCTTAATTATTTTATTTTAAAACTTAAGCAAGACACATCCGCAACAATATGTTCTCTATAACAATATATTATTATAATGAACGAAGTATAATTCTAGTTAAACATACTGTAGTCGCGATAAACACCATTTCTCTTTCATACCATATTTTTGTGTCTAAGCGCGAATATGTAAATTATCGTCTAATGAGGTTGTGTTATGTTAAACTCTAAAAGTTGTGTGTGGTTATTTGGCGATAAAAGAACTCAATAAACTAAACTTTTATTAAAGGAATAAACGTACAATAAATACAAGGACTTTAATTACCAAGGACTTTAATACATATTTGCTAGTTTTTAAGGACACTAAAACTGTTACTGCTTTTCAAAAGTTTAAGTGGGGCTGGGCTCTAGTTTTTTAAAAGCTGACATCGATTTCCATTGTAACCATACAACTTAATTTAAAAAAATTTTAGATTTCTTATTTTATAATTTTGTTTTTTGCTATTTTCCATTTAAGGTTAAATCTGGCAATTGTAATCGAAAGAAAAATCGCCATGCTGCTGAAAAATGTTATAAACATTTTATAGTCTCTTAGTGTCTCTTATATAATGATTTTGTGGCTCTATAATTTTGTAATTTTTCCATGGTTTTCAAATGCAAAACTGTAAATCTTCTGCCATCACACACACACATAACAAAACTTCTTTGCGAATAGAAAAAATGAAATGAAATTTTAAATGGAATTGCATATTTTTAACACTTGCAAACTCTTTAGCATTTGCCTCAAATCGAAAACGGAAGTACAATGACAAATATGCAAATGGTTTTGTTATGAAAGGAAATATATGCACAAACAGTGAAGAGCAAAAAATATCAACTATTCACTATTCAAAATAAAAAGCAAGAGCAGATGTGGCACTTAAATATTGTTACCTTTATAATAAACGTTTTGTTATATTGACTACTTTTATTGAAAAATGATAACACAGCACTTTAGAGTTTTATATACACAATAAATAAACACGGTGGTAACTTTGTTTTTTTTTTTTTTTTTATTAATTCATTTGCCCAGCAAGTGGTGCTTATATATATGTTCTAAGCGATTCTTACATATATCGGGTTTTTCAACAAGAAGTTTGTTTTTCAATTATGGCAACACCATCGTTTCAAAATTTAGTTTTTTAACATATTCTTTGTAGATGCAATTGGCAATTGTTACAATGACTTCAATTTGTCACGAAAATCGTATTAAAATAATTAAAATCATCTATGAAAATGGTGATTCTGTTAAAATTACATTTCGTAAAATTCGTGACATTTTAAATACAAAATGTGCGAACAGCAAAGTGTGTTCGACCTGGTCTTTCAACTATAAACATCGCAGCCGTGAGTCACAGTGTTGAAGCAGATCTAAATTTGTCGATTCCTCGACGTTCTCAACAATTAAGGTTATTCAAAACCAGCACTGTGCGAATTTTGCTTTAGGATTTGACTTTGAAGCTTTGCAAGGTTCAACTGGTGGAGGAATTGAAACCGACTGACTACTCACATCGCCGTAGATTCACTCAATTCATTCTGGAACAACCGGCTGGTTTTTATAAAAAAATCGTTTTTTAGACGAAGCCCATTTTCTCTTGTCAGGAATGCCGAATTTGAGCTTCTGAAATTGCTAGAGAAATTATTGAGAAGCCTTTGCATGCCCAACGCGTCGCTGTATGGTGCGCTATATGGTTTCGCCGTATGATTATATCTTTTTTTTTTTGAAGATGAGGCCGGAAATGCATGAGATGCCAACAACTCATCTTTGGCCTATTATTGACGACTAGGATATCACTGACATGTGGTTTCAACAAAGACGGTACGACATGGCACACAGCTAATGAAACGATCAGTTTACTGCAAACCAAATTTCGCCATCGCATAATTTCATGACAATCAGCAGTTAAGTGGCCAGCCAGCTAATGTGATTAACGAAATAGCACCGCCAATTTGCCAAAAAGTGACTAAAAACTTAAATAAAAGAATCGACATCTGTCAGAGTGATTGTGGTGGACATATGCCGAACTTATCTATTCGTAATAAATACAATAAAAATATGAATCATTTTACTCATGAATCATTTTAATTAGGTGCCCCTGTAGGCTAGTAGGTAGTGTGCTAGCTTACATGACTAGGAGTTGGGTGTTCGATTCCCAACAAAGACCCAAAAAATACAAATTAAAATTTACTGTCGGTGGGGCTGCTCAGTGATGAAGGCATAGTCACTGAGCTGTGTTATACGACAGTTAATTTCCGTAACTATCCTTCTACTTTCACCACCTGTCGCATCTCTTCTCTATCCCTTTCCTAAAGAATTTAGTACGGTACTGGATTAAATAGGCATTGTTGCCTGAAGTGCTACTTCTCTTTTTACAAAAAAAATCTAAATTGTTGGTTTTATTTTATTTTAGCAAACAAACTTCTTGTTGTAAAACCTTTAACAAGAAAATTCTACTTTAACTTTATCCCATATTTTTGCCTGGTTGGCTATTTATTTTGTTTTCGTTCTACGTTAGTTTTTTGTGTTTCCTGTTGTTTATCTTATTTCGTAGAATTTCTTATAAGCATGTTGTTGTTGGCTTGTGTGTATAACATTTCTTAGTTTGTCAAATGCACAGTGGATCATTTCATTTACTTTTTTTTTTAATGATAATTATTTTCTTTTAACAATATTAACAAGATTTGATTTTGTCAATAGAAACAACGAAAAAATTTTAACATTTGAAAATTGTTCACTTTTGCATTGCACTGTATATGATGAAGAAGAAGAAGAAGGGGAAGAAATAGAAATGAAAAAATAGTACATTATTAAATTAAATTATTGTAAGTTTAAAATGTATGAAAGACAGAATGCCAAACCACTACTTTTTCTTATCGCAGCAGCTGTATGTCGTTCGCTTTAAGTGAAAGCATTTTTATTTTGATTTATAACAACGATTATTCGTAATATTTATTAAGTTAATTTTAAGAAAGTGCTTTTGAGCAACAAGAATTTAAGGAAACATAAAGAATCATGTCATATTGAAGGAAAATATAATTTATAATGGGATGTGATATCGGGCAAATCTACACCCTTAACGCGCCGTCAAATGGCCGCTCTTTTCAGAAATTTTTTAAAAGCATTTTGCAAGAAGGTTTCCCTTATCTCTTCAAGGCAGTGCCGAAATTTCATATTTTAGAGCGTTAGTTCTTTGTAGATTACTGATGCAAACCCGTCTTTTTGGGGATTTCTTCCCCGGCGCTAAATCACAAGAATGAAGCGACCAAATGACATCGCCAAAACGAAAAATCACGGTATAATTGTCATGCAATACTTGAATTGTTTGGGTGGCTGCGCGATTTGGGACTTGAAACCAGTAGTATATTTAAGTGTATTTTAGTGTATTTTAGTGTATTTTAGTGTATTTTAGTGCATTTTAGTGTATTTTAGTGCATTTTAGTGTATTTTAGTGTAGTTTAGTGTATTTTGGCGTATTTTAGTATATTTAATTGTACTTTAGTGTATTTAAGTCTCTTTTAGTGCATTTTAGTGTATTTTAGTGTAGTTTAGTGTATTTTGGCGTATTTTAGTATATTTAATTGTACTTTAGTGTATTTAAGTCTCTTTTAGTGCATTTTAGTGTATTTTTGTGTAGTTTAGTGTATTTTGGCGTATTTTAGTATATTTAATTGTACTTTAGTGTATTTAAGTCTATTTTAGTGCATTTTAGTGTATTTTAGTGTATTTTAGTGTATTTTGGTGTAATTAAGTGCATTTTAGTGTAGTTTAGTGTATTTTTTGCGGCCACAAAAAATTGCTTATAATGGCTTTGTAGCGCAGAGAATTCCTGATGTCGGCTCATTTTCAAAAAAATACGAATCGATTAATCCGCCTGATCACAAACCGCACCATACATTCAATTTCTGCAGGTATAATTGGCTTTTCGAGGACTCTTTGCAGATTTCGTAAGCTCCACATGTCTCATTGTTGGTTTACATAACCGCCTAACTAAGAACAAGCCTCAGCACTAAAGATAGCGTTGGATGAAAAATGCATTTTTCATTCACAACCAACGTTCGGCGCAGGCAACGAAGGGTTGGCTTTAATTCTTGTTATAGTTGAACTATAGAAGCGTGAAGATGAAAGTCTTTGTGCAACATGTTGCTTAAAGTGCCTCCAATTGTGTCAAAAGTCAACGAGTTGACGTTCGAAGCTCATTCTCATCATTTGACTGCAGAGCGGCTGCGTTTGCATCGCTGCCGCCACTAAAAGCGTATTGTTTTGATCTACTATCAGCAGCAACACCGTGAGCCTCAAATTTAGCTGTGAAATTACACATGGTGCTCTCAGAATTAGCCTGATTACGAGTAAAAACTGCTTAAATATTGCGAAGTGAATACAGTGAAATTTTCATCATTTTGATATTTCATTTAATTTTTGACAATTAAAACTCTTTGCTCGAAAGAGTCACGTTTACCGCTTATAATTTCTAAAATATTTTACTAAATTCTTGACATTCAATCATCTGATAGTCAAATTACTTTCTAACCTCAAATTTCTTCAACTAATATTTACATTCCCGAAAGTTTACTTATAAAAAGTATTTGCAACAAATATTTTCATATTTTTGAGTTAAAAGGAAAGCTTTGAGAAGAAAGCTTTGAGAAGAAAGCTTTGAGGCTTTTGAAAAAGCATAAAAAGCATCTAAGAACTGTCACTCTTAAGTCGACTTCATTTCGGAAGCTGATAACAATTTTAAAGATATATATTTTTTGCTATAAAATATTGTTTGAACATCAGCGTACAACTTCAAATCCTTGATTTATTTTACTCATTAGCGCTATTTAAACTTGGACTGTAAGAAAACCAAAGCAATAATTAGGCTTGTTACAATTGGCTCACTTTCACCATTTCATTCATTTTAATGCTTTTTGCTACCGGACATTCTTTTGTGTCTTGTTGTCTGGCTCGTAAGCAACAAACTAAGCTGATGATTTTCTAATGCGGGAACAAGCGACGTACAATTGGCCATGCTTAGAGCATGGTTAAAGCCGCAAACACTCAATGACTGGTCTTGCTCTCATTACGAAAGCAAGCCTTGTAGGAAATCACAGGCATTTAAATATTGGTAAACGTGACATCAAAACGTTTTCCCCTCTATATTTCGCTTAAGAATCGTAGCTTTGACGACATTAACGAGTGATTTCGTGGCCAGCCTGGCGGCATTTGCAAAGTTGTGTGACATTTCTCAACATTATCATGTGATACGACTTTTACTTGGAGAATCCTGTCAATTTTAGCAAATTGAAAAATTCAGTTGGATAGTTAATGACATCATGTTGATTAGTAATGGAATCCACGAAATTGTACATCATCAATTCGATAGCAATTTCACTTCTTCATGACCAAAAAACAACATTGCAGACATATTAATATTTCGCATTATAATTACTAATTCGACTTTCAGTTGGAAATCCAAATTATTCCAGCAACTTCAAAACTGGTTTTGATAGTTGATGACCTCTTGATTATTAATAGAATCCACTGATTTCATCATATCATCAATTTGTAAAATTACTTCTTCACATTAAATACTTATTTTTTGGCGAAGATGATTTTTTAAGTTTTAAAAGAAAATAATTATCAGTTAAAAATTAAACGAAACGATCCTTTGTGCATTTTACAAACTACAAACAAAGTTTTCTAAGAAATCTTTGCTTATGAGAAATTCTACCAACTAAGATAAACAACAGAAAATAAAAGCAACTAACGCAGAATAAAAACAAAGCAGACAGCAAAGCAGGCGTTTAAGCTGAATGATAATAGCAACAACAATTAGGGTGATGTTAAAGTAGAATATGCTTGTATATGCGAAAAATGCTTGAACCAGCTTTAGAAGCATGAATTTAAATTGAGTCATCAGTGAGTAAAGACAACAAAGTTACCATCGTGTTTATTTTGTGTGTATTGAAAGTAAATAAATCATTTAATATGTGCGTATATTCTCCGACGGGGTTTAATCTATTTGGGTATGATTTTACGTCAACCCGCTGCAAATTTGGTTTGTGAACAAACCGTTTCCGGCTATTTGCCATCTTCAGTGTCCTCTCTATTTGTTTTTTTTTTTGTTTAAGAGAAGTAGCCATTTCAGGCAACAATGCCTATTTAGTCAAGTAGTACCGTGGTACATTCTTTACGAAAGGGATAGAGAAGATATGAACATGGACAGGTGGTGAAAGTAGAAGGATAGTTACGGAAATTAACTGTCGTATAAGACAGCTCAGTTACCATGCCTCCATCACTGAGCAGCCCCACCGACAGCCAATTTTTATTTGTAGTGAAAAAAAAACCAACGTTTTTGTTGGGAATTGAACCCACAACTCGTAGTCATATAAGCTAGCACACTACCCACTAGCCTACAGGGGCTTTTCTTCTCTCACTGATGACTCAACTTGCATTCATCGAATCGCCTAGCAAGTGATGCTTATATAGTTGTTTTAAGCCGTTCTCACATGTATTTGTAAAAATGTTCTACTTTAACATCACACCATATTGTTGTTGTTGTTATCATTTAGTTTAGGCGTTTGCTTGGCTGTGTATTTTGTTTTGTTGTGTTTTAGTTATTTTTGTTTTCTGTTGTTTGTCTTATTTGGTAGAATTTCTGATAAGCATATTGTTGTTGTTTTGTGCGTATAAGATTTCTTAGAAAAGTACACTGTTTGTCAAATGCACAGTGGGTCGTTTTATTTGCTATTATTTTACTGATAATTATTTTCTTTTAAAACTTAATCAATCATATGTGCTTGGCTTTTCCGACGGGGTTAATTTCAATTTTATTTGGGTACGGTTTTCCGTCGACCCTCGTCAAATTTGGTTTGTGAACAAACCGGTTTCGGCTGTTTGCCATCTTCAGTGTTCTTTTCGTACTAGTTGCGTTCTATTGTTAGTTGTGTTTATATAGTTCGTGTCTCCCTTCGTGATATTGCGTTCGTCACTTACTGTCTTTTTTGCCTGCATCTCTCTCTCTCCTTTTTCATTTGTCTCTTTTTACCTAATTTGTCGTCCTTTTTCATTCGTCTTCTTTCCTAACTAAATCCTTTTACGATCATGCTTGTTGTCCGTTTTTGTTCATGTGTGAACCTATTGGGTTTTTTCTTTTTTCTTCATGTGACATAATAATCTGTAATTGTACGTTTATGATGTTCTTTATTGCTTTAGTTAGGAAAGAAGACCAAAGCAATAAAGAACATCATAAACGTACAATTACAGATTATTATGTCACATGAAGAAAAAAGAAAAAACCCAATAGGTTCACACATGAACAAAAACGGACAACAAGCATGATCGTAAAAGGATTTAGTTAGGAAAGAAGACGAATGAAAAAGGACGACAAATTAGGTAAAAAGAGACAAATGAAAAAGGAGAGAGAGAGATGCAGGCAAAAAAGACAGTAAGTGACGAACGCAATATCACGAAGGGAGACACGAACTATATAAACACAACTAACAATAGAACGCAACTAGTACGAAAAGAACACTGAAGATGGCAAACAGCCGAAACCGGTTTGTTCACAAACCAAATTTGACGAGGGTCGACGGAAAACCGTACCCAAATAAAATTAATCAATCATCTTCGTAACAATGTACTGGCTCTTCATATTGAAAGAGCAAAATAATTTTTATAATAAATAAAATTTTTAATAAAAAAACCCTTTGAAAGGCAGTCTTTCATTCTTTAATTATTTTATTGTTATTTTTTACTTAAAACAACTGACCTTCTAGGCCAGACAACTTTATTTTTTTTACTGTTCATTACAGCATACTCAGAAAAAAACAAAGGAGAAACGAGATAAGTGACATTCACTTCCTCTTAAAGTTAAGAAAACATATTTTTATTATCCTGCCAGCAAAGGAAAATATTTTAGTTTATTTTATCTTCTTCTTGTTAAATATTCTTTGTTGTCCAAGCTAACTTTTTGCATTATAAACAATGAAAGTTTCTTTCTCAATAATATTTTCTGCACCAGAAAATAATTTTAATTTTATTTATTTTAGTTTTTTGTTGTGAAATGGCTACCGTACGACCTTTGGAAAACAACAACTTTTTGCAGCCCAGTCATCATAATCGGATTTCTTAATTGTTTAATGTGTGTCAAAAACATGCCAGATTTTTTAAACAAATTAAAAGTTTTTCTAAAAGAAAGTTGAACAAACAAACAAACGAACAACAACTAAATATTTAAAGGCTGTTTGAAACAACTTTTGAAAGGCTTTAAAAAATAACTTAAAGAAGAATTTTTTAAGTGGTGGTCAGCTGTTAAGTGATTTTTATGTTTAGTTTTTTGTTGGCATGTCAACAAGAAATGACTGACTCGACAAGGCGTTCAAATTAAGTAGATTTGACCTTAAACTAGATTGCTGTTAATTCCGCTTTTGTTAAGCGTTAAAGCTCGCATTTGTTTGGAGACGTTAATATACAAAATAATCATAGTTGGCGTCATGATAATCCTAAAGTGTATGTTGAGATACCGTTATGTCCAAAAACATTGACTGTTTGGTGTGCTTTATGCACTGATGGATTCCGAGAATTTTTTTTGGAATCTGTACTCCTTTAAAAATGATGCGGTTAATAATGATCGCTATAGAGTTGTGATTATGGTGTACAGGAGCTGTGATTTCAACAAGACGCCGCAACATGTCAGACGAAATAGCTCCTGCCTCATTTGATTTATTAAGGGAAATGTTTGGCAACCGTATGGTTTCATATTTTGGATCCTTAAATGGGCCCTTAAGATTATGAGATTTAACGCCGCTAGACTATTTCCTTTGGAGATATATAAAGTCGCTAGTCTATGTCGATAAAACCAAAACTATTGACCACTTGAATGTTAACACTAGCTGCATTGCCGTAATGCGGTCACTAATGGGCTGATAGAATCATTCTTCTTGGAATCCGTACTCCTTTGAAAACGATGCATGTGAGAACGTTCGCTATAGAGCTATAATTATGAGGTGCAAGAACTATGGTTTCAACAAGATGGCTTAACATATCAGACAGCTCCTGCCATAGTTAATTAATTGAAAGAAACGTTTGGCAACCCTATAGCTTCTATGCGAACAAGTTCGAAACTTTTGATCACTTGAAGGACAACACTCAATGCCTTTTCGATATACAGTCACAAATGTTGGAAACACTACTACGTTCCATCCACCAGTAGCGTTCATATTTCAGGTCCCATTTAAATTATAATGCCAGAAGATTATCTTTCGAATAAAGTAGATTTTATAAGAATTAAAAAAAATCATCTTTGTTTTATTTCATTTTAAAAATCCTATACTTCTATGGTTAGGCCCCTCTACAATTAGGCCCTGTCTTGGTAAAGTTCCTTTGGAAAGCTAGGTTAAATCGGGCTTTGAAGACAGTTCCGAAGAGACGTTAACCAAAACGTTAACATACAATGCCCTAATTTTGCGCATGTAATAGGACTAGGAGTTGGATAGTCACCAACTCTTCAGCAAGGACTAGGGGCTAGGTCCTGGTACCGTGCACTCAAAAATTGCTAGTAAGGCAGGTATGCAGCTTAGGGCGTGGGTGAACGCTTTTTCCTACACTCGGTGGTAAGACCACCATAAGATTAAGCCTTCGTGGCCAAGTGCTGACGTAAATCCTAACCTATATTTGGGTTAGTTTGAGAATAAAAGACTGGCGGGTACCCTTTAATATAATGATATAATGACTCCCTTGGATAAATATTCAATTAAAGAAGGCTATAAAAAATATATTAGGAAGGATGGAGTAGGCCTAAACACACCAGACATTAATTGTCCTATCTAAGGAGCGCTTATAAAATATTTAGAACTTGATGTTCAATAATCTGAAACTAAAATAAGCTTTCCAGCAAGAGCTTCAAAGTAAAGTAGAGGAAGATCACAACTATATTAATTAAGTCTGATTATTTTACCAAAAGTATACAGGTATAAAACAAAAAAGGCGATAATCTCCCACAAGAGTAATTATTTATATTTGTATGTTTGAAAAACTTTTGGAGGATCTTAAACTTGTAATATTGAATATGCTGAGATTAAAATATTGTTACGCTTATTCTTTGAAGAAACGTTTATTATATTGAGATTTCTTTTATTGCCAAATAATTATACACACAACACTTTGGAGTTTTAAATTAAATTAAACGACTTTATACACACAGAAATACACGATGGTAAGTTTATCACTTTAACGCCTAAAAGCTGCTTTATTATCGTTAAGTGTTTACTCAGTGGCGTTAGCACTTAAACTGACCCTATTACCTAAGAGATGGAGCTTAGATATTCTGTTTTCAGCGCTACTCGCACATACAAGAAAACTCTACTTCACATGTGTCTTTTTGTTCTGTGTCTTTTTGTTCTGTTCTGTGTTAGTTAGTTAGTTGTATTTATTTTTGTTGTTTTGTGTTCATAAGATTTTTTAATAACTGCTTAACTTGTAAATAGACACAATAGGTCATTTCATTTACTTTTTTAGTTATATTTATTTTCTTATAACTTTTATAACTTAAGTAATATGTTTTCGAACAACAACCTAAATCTAAAGGCTACCTACCCAAAGTAAATGTATCTGCGTAACTAAAGAACTACAATAGAGTACATTTTCAAACACATATCTAAAGGTATATAAAGAAGTACTACGTTTTTCATATGAAATTGTTTCTGGCATTACGAAACAAAATATGACTTCTGGCATATAACCGGCACAATTGGCTCGCAAGTAGTCTAATCTGGAGGTTTAATTTTCGATGACTATTTCCAATATTTGTGGCCGGCCAATTACGCCGCGAATGTTGTCCTCCAGGTAGTCAATGCTTTGATATCTATTGGCGTAGACTAACAACATCACATATTCCCTTAGAAACTAGTCTAGTGGCGTTAAGTTGTACGATCTTGGAGGCCAGTTCACGGAACTGTTGTAATGTAATGGTTCTGTAACTGTTCTGGATGTAATGGTGTCTTAACATACCCTTGAGGCTTATCATTACACTTGACACAATGGCGCTAAGATAAAAAAAGTGTTTCTAACTTAAATTTTTTTCGTCTATAAAACACCCAATATAAGAGGAGGTGGATATTCCACACAGTGATATTCTTAGTTATATTATTTCCAAAGAACTGCATTAGAGAGGCTCTGTATTTTTAATAAACACAGTCTGCTCTAAAAATAGGACGTGATAGGACGTAGGGGGAACCCACTGCAGAGTTGTCATTATTTAGCCATTATTTATATTTTCTACGGAGAGCTACTGGAATTAGGATCTCTCAACTGAATGTAGAAGGAGATACAAAATTAATTCTATAAACTGTGCTACAGGTTAAATTGAAGATATTGGGAAAACTGGTAGCATATAAGCGTGGTAAGGGAGAACACCCTTACAAGAAAATTATTTATCTAAATAAATTTATCTAAATAATTTTAACAGGAGAGCAATCAACCACCGCCCGAGTTCAACAGATTATCCTTTACTATGCCGAAGATATTTTTTTAAGCTGTTGCGGCTAAAAAACGTTTTAACAGATCTCAACATCAACAACAATCCTGGGCCGAATGGGAATCCATCTTGATCTTGAAACAGTGATCTTCGACGCTAGCGCGTCCGTTAGCAGTCCTTTTCAGCACATTGTATCATGCTAGCGAATTTCCAAAGTGTTGGAAGGTTGCCAATGAAATGCCGATCCCCAAAAAAACGGGTGAGGCAAATAACCCTGAAAATTACCGCCCAATTGCAATTTGTTCTGCACTTTCTAAAGTAATGGAAAGTATGATTAATTTTCATCTTGTAAAGTACCTGGAGTCAGCTTATTTAGCGACTGAGAGAGGAGGCGTTCTACACGTGACTTGCTTGCTTGCTTTCCTGCCAGAAAAATGGTGCAACCCCATACATAATTGCGGAGAAAGCATTTGGCATTTGCTAGAGTTTGGTATGATGCACTTCTGTCAATACTTATTGCATTTGGTGTCGGTAATAATTTCTCCAGATTTAGATCGAGTTTTTTCAGGAATCGCACTATACCACAGGGCTCCGTTCTTTCTCCCATCGTAGTTCTTATTTTTCTTACTGACTTTCTCTGTTAAACTTTCAACCCTACATACTCTTTCCCAGATAAAAGCACCGTTTGTTATTCTTATTCATTTAATAATAGACCGGACCAGTTGGAGGTGGGTTCCAAAAGGCGGAACTTGAATGCTACCTTGAATGAACAACGATCACGCAAGAACCTCGGAATGGGGTCGTGTAAATAGGTTGTATGCTTACGCATAGATCTGTGTTCACACCCCCCGGGGGCACATAAATATGGTCTTTATAGAATTCCACTATCTAGACACAGTGCAACTGGGGGAAAAGGGAGCCCAGTCCCCTGAAGGCAGCAGGGGTTCAACTGGAAACTCCATTTTATTTCTACGGGGATCAGTGAGCTCTCAGACTTCATTATTTGTCTCTTTAGACATTTAATAGTTCTGTGGCTGGTTATTGAAGTTGGCCTCTATACAGGAGTAACATGGTGGCTGTAGTTTCGCGGCCCCATATCAGGGCTTTTGTTTAATATGGTGGCCAGGATCATTTAGCCGTTAATGACACGCTAGGTGAATGATCCAGTCCAGTGAGCATGCTAGACATGTGTTTTGGACAGGAGTAGGAAAGTCTCTAACTCTTAAGAAAGGAGTGATGATTTGCAGCCCTGCTCTGGAATCATCGAAGTTGCGACTAAAAATTTCTCTTGCATAGAATTATGGCTTCGGCTTCCTAGGACGAGCATGACGTTCCAAATTATGCAGTGGTTTGGTCCACCATCTTATTAAGGCTTCATGGCCAGGCGCGGATGTAAATCGAATCACACAGATCTGTGTTCACAAATAATGCTGCATCTGTTACTATGGGTGATATATGATACTACGGAATCGAAAGCCCTTTATGTTCTTGGCATGAAATTTCGGTGCGATGTTCAATGCACTTAACACATTTTTCAGGTTTCTAAAGAAGCTTTCAAGTAACTCGGTTTTTTAAAACGATGTAAGAGAGCGTGGTAACAATCCATCCGATCGCCCCACTGTCTGTAACACCTATATTCGTCCAAAGATGGAATACAACTCTCATGTATGGGCCGCTGCTCATAAGTCTATTTTGGAGTTGCTCGATCGTGTACAGGAGAAAACCAAGATGCTCATTGGGGACAGTAGGGTATCCAACTCTATTGATTCTCTGGAGCATCGACGCAATGTGGGTTACATTTCACTGTTTTATCGTTACTACATTGGTAAATGCTCTAACGAAATTGGGGAACTTGTTCCCGAAATTCGCACGTTTTTTGCGTTTAACTCGATTGTCGTTGATAGCACATCCATTTGTGGTTGATTGGTCAGTAAATCACACTACGCATTACAAGGAGAATTCGTTTTTTTAGCAGAACAGTTCGTATGTTGAATAAACTCCCTTCAAAGGTCTTTCCTGTCACTTTCAATGTAGGAAAGTTTAAACTAAGTATCCACCCCCTCTTTCATTCTCCCGTGATTTTTTAGCTCTTACACAATGCATTGCATATAAAGGGGTCATCCTCTGAGTGCTGGTATGAAGCAAAAAAAAACACAAGATTAGTCCCAATGGAATGGCAAAAGCAACAAATAAATTAAAAAGACAACTAAAACCCAATTCCTGTCCAATGTCTGAACTAAAACTGAATAAATATAAATGAAATTCAATTTACCTCTTTAACCTAATAATGTGAAGCCTTTTTTCAACACTCCATTTTGCCTGCGGTTCAACTGTTTGACATTTCGGAAATGAAACATTTCATGAAAAGAAAATTTCACCATTTTTCTCATGAATTAAAGTTTTCTTTGTTTTGGGACTTCCAAAAATTCTATTTATAAAATTTGCATATTATTATTTTTATTCTGTTGTGTTGTTGTATTCACCAAAAAAAAAAGGGGAAAAAATAACAACAATCTCATTTTAAGAAATCAAATTGAAATGGTTAAATAAAGCTGAAACTTGAAACACTGAAAACAAGAGGATACAAAGGAACCGAAGTGAGCAAATAGTGTAAACATTTTAAGTACAATTTATTACCTTTAAATCGCCACATTACCACCACATGAATAATGAAAAAGCTACAAAAATCAATATCACCTTTAGCCATATGAGCTGCTACAGCGACTACACAATTTAAGGATAGAGCGTTAAGGAAGTTTAATAAAATAACTATTCAGCACCAGCACCAACACTTTGATATTTAGTTACTAACACTTTTCCCATCAAATAGAAAACAACAACAACAACGTTTAAGTCCACTGTGGCAATATCTTGTGTGACTACTTGAATGTTGTTTACTAGAGTGGAAATTTTTTACTTTTGCTGAGTGCTATTTTTAATTTTTTTTATTAAAACGCAAACAAACAACACTGATTTTTATTTTAAAAAAAGAGTTTAATAATCTATACGATGTCTAATTTTCAAATAGAGAGCCGCCAGAATTTGAATTCATGACATTATAACGGATCCGCAATCTGTGTGATTTGATTTACATCCGCGCCTGGCCATGAAGAATTAGTCAGATGGTGGCCCAAACCACTGCATAATTTGGAACGTCATGCTCGTCCGAGGAAGCTGAAGCCATAATTCTATGCAACAGAACTTTCTAGTTGCAACTTCGATGATTCCAGAGCAGGGCTGCAAAGCATCACTACTTGCTTAAGAATTGGAGACTTTCCAACTCCTGTCCAGGACACATGTCTAGCATGCTCACTGGACTGGATCAGTTACCTAGCGTGTCATTAACGGTGAAATGATCCTGGCCACCATAATAACCATTATACTGTTGTGGGGCCGCGAAACCACAACCACCACGATACTCCCATATAGGGGCCAACCTCAATAATCAGCCAGAGAACAGTTAAATGTCTAAAGAGACAAATAACGGAACTCTGCGAGCTTACTGATTCCTGGAGTTTCCAGTTATACCCCTGCTGACTTCAGGGGACTGGGCTACCTTTTTCCCCCAGTGGCACTGTGCCTAGTTAGTCGAAGTTCTATAAAGACCATATATATGTGCCCCCGGGGGGTTCGGATCCGCAATCTAAAGTTTTGCTTATTTCGTGAATGGTAATACTTAGCTCATGTTTGTTTGTTTATCCTTCCACTGAACGAATATGGTTGGGTATACGCTTGAACAACACTGGGAAATATTGCGACATTACTTTGAAAATCATGGCAATGTTGCATAATGTGTGCGAATATTGCGTACGGATTGTGGAAGAAGAGAAGCACCGTCAAATCCGTATGTTTGTTATCTTGTGAAAAAAGTGAAAGAAACTGACATCCTTATCGATAAACCAAAGCGTGAAAAGCCAAAAACACTGCGTACACCCGAGAATATTGCTGCTGTGGCAGAAAGTGTGCGTGAAGCGCCACCAACATCAATTCACCGTCGTTCTCAACAACTGAACATTTCAGAGACATTATTGAGACGAATTTTGCATAAAGACCTTGGTATGACGACATACAAAGTCCAATTGGTTCAGGAGTTAAAGCCAAGTGACCATCCAATGCGTTTTCGCTTCGCTAAGTGGGCCTGCTATCGACTTACAGAAGATGCCGATTTTGCAAAAAAAAAATCAACTTTTTGGATGAAGCTAATTTTGAACTTGGCGGGTATGTAAACAAGCAAAATTGTCGCATTCGGGGCACAGACAACCCGCACGCACACATTGAAAAGCCGACGCACCCAAAACCAGTCACTGTTTGGTGCCGATTTTGGTCCAGAGGCATAATTGGGCCATTTTTCAGGAGTGGACGTTACAGTCAATGGCGATCGTTATCGGGCCATGTTGGACGAATTTTTGTTCACAAAACTTGAAGAGGAGGATATTGGCAACATTTGGTTTCAACAGGACGGCGCACAGTGAACCATTTTACGAGAAGGCGGCCAAAAATATATAACTTTTTAACGAATCATAATTAAAAATTTACTAGGAAATTTCTGTTTTTAGCAAAATCCTGAAAATGCTCATTTTGAATCACCCTGGTCAGTGTGATATAGTTAAAATAAAGTTTTATTTTTTTTTGGCTCCCGAGGTACCCTAGTATCTACTTTCGAATGAACTTTAAACTTTTACAATTGGTGACCATGAAAAAAAGGACTTTTGGCTACTGTGCGGCTGTATAGTTTCGTTTATAGCATTTAAAACAAAAAAAAAGTTATTTGGCGGACCCTATATTTGTTTTAATAATCTTATGTAGTTTAGTCCACACCTCAACATATTGTTACGGACTGTGTTTTGCTTAAGTTTTAAAAGAAAATAATTAAATAATAGAGTTAACGAAATAACTGAGTATGATGTTTACTAATTGCGTAGTTTTCTAAGAAAACTTATACAAGCAAGACAACAACAATTTTCTGGTTACAAACTGCGTAGAAAACTTATACACGCAAGGCAACAATAATTTGGTATGCTGTTTACTAACTGCGTAGTTTTCTAAGAAAACTTATACACGCAAGGCAACAACAATTATCTTAAAATAAATTCCATGAAGAAATTTTAACAATACAAAAATGAAAACAACAAATACACACAGACCAAGAGGCGCCTATACATTGAATGAATAACATAACAACAACAAACGTGATACAAAGTAGAAATTTAGTCTAGTGGACAAAAATAAAAGGCAGCATCTAAGTGGTTAGTTAGTTAGTTAGATAAAACATAAAACTCGTGAAGTAAAGACTTACATCTTTAGTAAATTGTTGTGTAGTACCAACTTACAAATCTTACTTCCTGTGCAGTTAAAGTAAATAAACTTGTAATTAATATGAAAACTCTAAAATCTGGTGTTATTTATTTTGCAATAAATAACTCAGTAACAACAAAATGTTTCTAAAAGGTATAAATGGGAAGACTTTCATCAGCATAATCAACCTGATCGCAATACACTATAGTTTCGGCTGAAACCCTATTGAAAATAGTTTTATAAACCAGAACCTATTATTCAACTCAGGCTATGGTGGTGTTGCATTTCAACCCTTAGCTTCTATATGTATTCGATTTATTTAAACACAACTGTAAGCCGTAGCAATTTATTTTGTACCGTTTTTATCGCAGACACAAACCAATTTTTTTAAGCGAAGAGTATTGGATGTTAATTTGGTTGCATAGAACACAGTTATTGATCAGGTCACCAATAATGCATTCACTAGCTATGGGTGCCCCTGTAGGCTAGTAGGTAGTGTACTAGCTTGTCAGTCTGGAAGCTGTGGGTTCGATTCCCAACGAAGACCTTGGTGGTGAAAGTAGAAGGATAGTCGGAAATTAACTGCCGTATAAAGACAGCACAGCGACTAGTGACTATGCCTTCATCGCTGAGCAGCCCCACCGACAGTCAATTTTTATGTTTGTAGTGAAAAAAAACCAAGGACTTCGTTGGAAATCGAACCCACAGCTTCCAGACTGACAACCTAGTACACTACCTACTAGCCTACAGGGCTTGCGGTTGTGTTGTGAAATTTTATTAAGTTGGCATGTTTTCTGGACCGAGAGTTGGATAGTCTCGAACTCTTCAGCCAGCAGGGAGTGAGGGCTTTGCGGTGCTCCGAGATATCGGAGTTGCGGCCAGGAATGACTGGAAGATAGAGATATCCGAAGGCTTCCTGAGGTGTGGGTGACACTAAAATTATCCACAGTTGTTTGATCCACCGTCAGGTTATAGCTTACACAGCTAAGTACTGACGTAAATCTTATCACGCATCATAAAGCGTGGCAAATGAACGAAATGATGAAAGTAAAGAAATGAAGTGCCAATGGATCTCTGTTATCTCCCTTCAAAATAAAACATGTACAAAATCTTGTTGCACTTCAGGCAACAATGCCCAATTAGTCAAGTACCGTGCTGCATAGAGAAGAGATGAGACAGGTGGTGAAAGTAGAAGGATAGTTACGAAAATTAATTGTCGTATAAGACAGCACAGCGACCTGTGACCATGCCTTCACCACTGAGCAGCCCCACCAACAGTCAATTTTTATTTTTGTAGTGAAAAACTCGCCAAGGACTTTGTTGGGAATCGAACCCACAACTCCTGTCTTGTAAGCAAGTACACTACCTACTAGCTCACAGGGGCACCTAAATTCGAAATAATTCTTAAAACAATCACAAATAAATCTATGTAAGTTTAGACAGAAAAATGCTTGTCAGTAGACGACCTCTAGTGTAAAATAAAAGGAAATTGTTTACTGTGACTCCCGAAGGAGACGTAGTGCCTTCTATCTCACCTCACACGAATCGATGGCATCCATATCTTGTTTTGGTAATATCATATCGCTAGTAACGCGATGTCATGTCAGTTGTGTGTGAACCGTGTGAACCACATTAAACAGCAGACTTGTATGAACGCAATTAAGTCTGGCAGTAGCGACTGTTGAGAACAGGAACTGCTTCCACTTCGTTTGCGTAAATCAATCGCTAAACAAGTAAAATTGATTATTGATTTATAAATAAAATTTGCATATTTTGCAGTGCCATTTAAGTGTCAATAAATTTGTGATAATTGTTGCAGTATAATAACAGACCGCCTCGATGTTGCAGTAGATAATTAATTGGGTTTAAATTTTATTAAGCTTTCATATCTCCTAGAAGAAGATAACATCTTAACATAAAATGTTTGCTGGGTGTTTTTTCCTTCATTTATATTTTTTGGTTTTTTTGCCTACATTATGAATTCAAGTTTTCTTTTTCTTTCGTATTTCAACTACCGTTAGCCATTTTGTTGTTAAACAATTTGTTTTGTATTCATTGTTAACATAAATTTACATAGAAATATCACCGCGACTATAAGCTCTTAATTACAGATATCAGTCGTGAATAATTAAACCCATCTTTTAATATAAATTTACATTAAATAGTGTTTCCCAGCTGACCAAATGTTGTCTAATTTTCTCATTTTCTACACTGTGAAAAATTTCATTCATGGCGAGCCAAGTGTTGAGTGTTGCAGGACAGTATAAAAATTACATTCAGGATGCTGTCTACTTTTAATTAGGCCCTCATGAGTTAAGCTATATGGACTATGGTCCAAAACTGCGGCAATATTTGTTTGTGCTTTTGTTATCCACATATTTTGTGTAGTGTTTATTTAAGATAAAAGCATCGTTAGTTTGTGTTCTATCGCTAGAAATTCTGCTTAAAGTTGTTTTCTTCTTTCCCATAGAATTGTTGATCATGACAAAATTTGTTATAGCCGTCCCACTACTAAAGCGGAAACTCTGGTAGTTTATAAACAAAAACCCAGAAACATTAATAACTATACCAAGAGCCAGGTGGACTTACACAAATGTGCAAGTCACCCTTTAAATTTTTAAAAATTTAATTTCTTAACAGTGTCGCTACGGATATAGAACGTGACAAGATTTACATCAGCACTGAGCCATGTGGCCATAATCTGATGCTGATCTTACCCACACCCTAAGACTCATTCATACTAGATGCATATACGCTTTAGTTGCAATTTTCCAGTGCACGATAGCAGGACCGTACCCCCACTCCTTGCGTTAAAGTTGAAGACTATCTAAGTCCTGGTCCTGTAACAAGAGCAACTAGGACATTTATTCATTTTCTTTTTACTAACACTCTTTGGAACTTTCTTCGAAGTCCGATTTAAATCACAGCTACCATGTTGCTCACCGAGGGTTTTCACCAACAACGAGAACAGGGCCATAGCCCTGCGGGCAACTAGTTCCCATAGTACCAGTTCTATTCTATAAGTCACTGGTTGGACTCTGAGAGGCTTATGTATTTTCCAGTATCGGGCTCCTGCTAGCCCAGGTGACTGGTGCCGCCTTTTACCGCCAAAGGCACATGTCATGATGGGGAAGACATCCATTAAGACTGCTTGCCCCTGGAGCGGACTGCGGGAACAATGTGATAAGTTTTACATCAGCACCGACCGCTAGGTTATATCTATAGTGTAGTGGACCGAACCACTTTGGGTAATATGTAGCGTGCACCCACACCCTAGAAAGCCAAGTCGTTCCTAGTGGCAATTTCGGGAGCACGGAAATGGGGCGTCATCCCCACTCCTTGCTAAAGAGTTGGAGACTTTTGAACTGCTAGTCCATATCATAGCATGCTCACTGTATCCGGATGATCCTGGGCCCTTAATCATTTTATAAGGGCCTGCGAAACCACAACCACTAAGATACTCTCTAAGCGCCAAAAACTCAATAATCAGACAGAGAACAGCAAAAGCAAACTCTGTGGCTTACTGATTCCCGTGGAAATAAAATGGTACTTGTCCAGTTGACTCCTGCTAGCCTTTTATCCCCAGATGACACATGTCTTAATGAGATTCCATTCATTAAGACATATTAATGTGGATACATTTCGTGATTAGATTTACATCTGCGCCTGGCCGTAAGCCGTAATCAGATGGTGGTCAAACCACTGTGAATGAAAAGCAACGTCATTCACGCCCTGGTAAGCCGAGGATTAATTCTAGCAACAGGTCATTTCTAGTTGCAATTTCAGCTGTTCCAAAGCAGGGTTGCAAACCACTACTCCTTGCTAAAGAGCTGGAGACTATCTAACTTCTGGTCCAAAACGCATAAAGCTTAATATAATTAAGAACACGACGGCATTCATACTCCCTGGACCTGGACCATTCATTGTGTTTATTGTGAATGATCCGACCCACAAACTCAAACGAGGGCCTCGAAACACACAGCCACCACCATACTCCCGAAGGGCCAACCTCAATAATCAGTCAGAGAACAGCTAAAAGGCTAAATAGACAAACAGCTGAACTCTGGGGCTCTTTACTGATTTCCGTGGAAATATAGTTGATTGTCCAGTTGGCTCCTGCTGGCCTTGTAGAGGATTGGGCTTTTACCCCCTGTGGTGTGGGGGGGTGTGGGGAAACAATGATATATTTATTTAATGTAATGATCTTAATAATAGTGAATATAAATAATATATATAGTGAATATACATCCAGAATTATAAGTCGTTTTCGTTCCTCAGATTCATTGTCTACAGTAAAATTAGGTGGATAACCCGTAAAACAGGCAAACGAAATAACCAGGAAATAATACGTATGACTTAAAAGATCGTCAAAATCAATTGCTATATACTTATCACTAGACCTTAATCTACGGGCTGTTAAAAGTGGGCTTAAAAAGTTATAAAAAATGCAACATGCCATTTGTTTCATTAATGGAAACAATGGAAATTAGAAAGGTTTCGATGGATTAAGGTTATTTAGAGGACCCACAAGACAATTTACACAAAAGTTATAGTGATTGTCTACTGCAATTTAATTTAGCTTTTAAACAATTTATTGCAAGGTAGTAGTAGTTCCTGCTTTAGTTTTGTCCGATACTTTGTATGAAAATTTCGTTTGGCGGAATGCCCGTTTTTCGATTTTTATGTGTTTATTCTTCAAGCGACCTATTACATAATCATATCTTTCAAAATCATAGCCTCTCTGAAATACCACTTAATGTAAACCTTATCACGTTATTTTTCTTAAGCTCAAAGAAATGGACGACTGGGTTGGGTCATAGTCATTTTGTGTTTTATGCCTGGCTTTGAAGGTTTTACTATGAAACAAGTTTTATTTGATTTTATTTTCGAGATTTTTTAGTTTCGTTTTAAGATTTTGCGACGCAGTCACTAAGTGAAGAAAATCTGTTGTTATTTAAATTCACATTTCTTAAAGCATCGCGCGTACTTTGAAATGAGAATATTTTTAGCCAGGCAGACTGTAATTTCTTCTTTGGTAACAGCATTTATAATTAGAAAAACAAAAAAAAAAACAATACAGTGGAGCCAAAGCACAAAAATGACTTACGAAGAAATATTAAAAGAATTGATAACAACGAATTGGAGTCATAGTAAAGTTTTTAAACTAGTTTCCCGATAATATATCGCCGATAATATCTGAAAAATGTATGTCGTAGAAATTTGAAACAATGATTACAAGACGTAGACTTAGCTTGCCTAAACAATTACTGTGACCGATAAATAAAGACTTTTTACAGACCCTTACCCTTGTTATTACAATAACTGCAATGGAAATAAAAATATGTTATTTAAGTTTGCTCCGTTTTATTGATTTGTTTCGTTATCTTTAATTGAGTAGAAACTACGCCAAGTATTTTCATTAATAATCTTGTATACACTCACCTCTGTATAAGTTGGCTGGTAACATTATTATTATTCGTATATGCTTTAGGCTTTCGTAACCTTCGCAACTGCAATTTCCATCTAGCGACGATTTAAAACGTCTAATTTCTTCTTATATGGAAGAATGTGGTACAATGGATTGAATGAGTAGATGTCATCCCCTGAGTATTGGTGCGAACGAAAAAGAAAAAAATATGGAAGAGTCTGTCAGCTTTTCTTAGTCGTTTCTATGTACTTATAACCCATTCCAAGTTTATATAAATTAAATATAGACAGAGCTATAACTAGAAAAATAATAGGAAAAAGTCTGTTTTATAAAAGCGAATTTAAAGGCGGTATTGGAGAGGAAAATGGGTACTTAAATACAGCTTAATATATTCTACTGAAGTTACAGGACTCCATATATTTTGTGTAGGAGCCTATTTCGTGGGTATAATATGCTTGGCCTGACTAAAAAATCCGATCTATCGGAAATAAAACAGTAAAAAGGAGCAATTTTTACATGTGATACTGTATTCATGCAACTTCGAAACGAATTAATTCAATTTTTCTCTATGTACCTGCTTCTATTCTCTTGTTTCTAAAACTGGCTTGTTAAGTGGCGCTTAATCAGTTATGCTGCTATGATACTTTCACTCACTGGCTGCTATTTTGCTAGGCAGGTGCAATTACAGCGGCTACAGAAAAGTTTTTTATTTTTCTACTCAAGGCCAGCCGCACTGAAATTTGAATTTTACGATTTGTTTGGTTTGCTATGCTTTTTACTTTAAGATGTCATTGGGATTTGAACGCATGATCTAGTTTTTTGTTTAGCAATGAAGCATACAACTCAATCATATCACATCATATTGTTACGAAAATGATTTGTTTAAGTTCTCAAAGAAAATAATTATCAGTAAAAATGTAAATGAAATGACCAATTACGTGTTTTAAAATTGCGTGGTTTTTTAAATAATCTTATACACTCGAGATAACAACATGCTTTTAAGAAATTCCACGAAATAAGCTAAGCAAGAGGAAACAAAAATAACTAATATAGAATAAAACCAAACAAACAAACAAAGAAGCAGGCGCCTAAACTGAATGATAATGACAACAATAGTATGGGGTAATGTTAAACTAGAATATTCTTGTACATGCGAGAAACGCTAAAAACAACTATATAAGTACCACTTGTGCTGGGCAAATTAATTAATTTCAGTTGAGACATCGTTGAGAAAAGACAACAAAATAGTAAAGCATCTTTTAAGGTGCAAAGTTGCCGTATTGTTTATTTTGTCTGTATGTTGAAAGTATAAATCGTTTAATTTAATTTAAAACTCTAAAGTGCTGTGTTATTGTTTTAAAATAAAAGAACTTAATATAAGAAAATGTTTATTGTTAATGCATAGTTATGCATTCACACATTTGTAATATTAATATTGCTCTTTATTTAATTTTATTTTTGTTGATTTAAATTCACACATTTGTAATATTAATATTCTTCTTTATTTTATTTTATTTGCTTTGATTTGAATCCACACATTTATAATATTAACATTCTTGTTTATTTTATCTTATTTTCTTTGGTTTAAGATTACACATTTTAATATGTACAAATAGTTTGTCTATTTTAAATTATCATTTTTTGAAAGATCAGCACATTCTTCTTTGTCTGCATTTTTTGTGTTTGTAAGTGTTGTTTTTTGACAGCTCCCACGGGCGCATTTAATTACAAAACTATTTGCTACCTGGACATTTTTTGTGTGAGAACTTGTCTTGGAATTTATTGTTTTGTCAACAAGGCACTTTTAATTTTAAAATTTAGTATATAAGCTGGAAAAATTAAATAATAAAATCACTTTTTTGTTTGAATCTTCAAGAAAACCACCTCTTTCATTTTAAGGGCGACTCGGTCAAAGTGCCGTTTGTCGCAAAGAAAAACACACAGTTCAATTCAGTTTAAGTGCTGAAATTGAACAAATCATCGAATCTACATTTTAGCAACTCGGTCAAAGTGCCGTTTGTTGTAAGTCAAATTTGACAAACGAGTCAAATTAACATTTTTGGTGACCCCGACGTGATCTCAAACAAACAATGGCTTCCTTCGAAGAACTTGTCAGGCAACAGAAGGATGTCGGCGGAAGAATTGAAATTCTTATCCGGAATTTCAAAAAGGATCCAACTGCCAGGAAACAAACTACCAACTATTTTCAGGACAGAATCAGGACCCTAGACGAGGAATGGTCGACATTTGAAGCAAATGACAACCAAATACGGATGTTGGAAAATCCACCGCTGGATCACGATTACTTCACCAACGACTACTACAATGCCATCAGGACTCTTGTTCACCAATACAGGAACCTCTTTGAGTCATCAATGCTAAAGATTTCACAGGCTTCAACCAAGGGGCCATCAGCAACGGGAACAGCTCAATCCCTTGAAGATACAAGCACATTGAAAGTAGCAGCAGAAACAGGTGAACTTGGGAAACTGATGCGCAGGCAAGCAGCAATGATGGTTTCGTTGGAGAGACTCTTGAAGGATGGCCTCGAGAATGAAGAAGTACATATTGCTTCAAAATTGTGGCAAAACATCGAAGAGCTTCACTTCCAAATATCAGAAGTATGTGGCTGCCCAGAGCAGCAGGGTTACAACATGGATCGATTCATCACCTTGGAAGGCGAGTTCCGTAGAAATGTCCGAAGATGTCAGAGCAAGTCAGCAATGCCACACATTCAATCGGAATCGATTCCAATTCCTAAAATTACATTGCCAAAATTTGATGGCAACTATATGAAGTGGCAAGAATTTTACGACTTATTTTCGTCGTTGATCATAAGCCAACAAATTCCCAAGGTACAAAAAATTTGGTATCTCAAGACACATTTAGTAGGGGAGGCCGCAACGCTTATAAAACACTTTTCAGCCACGGAAGAAAATTTCGACGCCGCATGGGCAATGGTGGTAGAACGCTATAACAACAAACGATTGTTGGTCAACAAGTTGGTTCAAGAGCTGGTTGAACCACCTAGAACAGTGAACGATAATTATAAAGTGCTACATGACAAAACACAGGAATGTCTTTTAGCGCTCAAAAACTTAAAAATAGATACTACAACCTGGGACCCGCTATTGCTACATTTGCTACTGAAAAGACTTGATCAAGGCACCCGCCTTCGGTACGAACAATCACTGTCACAGCCACGGGAGGTTCCCACAATCAAGGTGTTTTTGGAATTTTTGGAAAGACATTTCCAGTCAATGGATACAATAAAAAAATCACCTGAGCTTAGGGCTAAGGTGTGCACGACAGTTACAGCTGAAGGTAAAGGCATGGGATCATGCATCATATGTAAAAATGGTAGACATCCGTTGTTTGCATGTAAGAAGTTTCTTCAGTTGTCGGTAGTAGAACGACTTCAGTTCATCCAAAGGCAAAGATACTGTGTCAATTGTTTAAAACCCGGCCACAGTGCCAAGGCTTGCACATCAAGAAGCTGTATAAAGTGCAATAAGAAACACAATACCCTCCTGCATCTGCAACTTGAAAACCAGAATATAAACAACATCAACCGCGCTCATGCAAACGAAGAATCAGGTGTGGCGAAAATACCACAAGACAGCCAGAAGGCCACAACACTCACTGCATATAACCACTCTAGAGCCCAGGGATACATCCTCCTGAGCACTGCAATGATCACCGTGACCGCAAATGGAACTGAGGTCAACTGTAGAGCTATTCTAGATTCAGGATCACAATTGAATTTCGTCAGCGAACGCTTAGTCAAACGCTTGGGAATTCATCCTAAGGCAACTTCAATCTTGATAAATGGAATTGCATCTAGCAACACTCAAATAAAACAACGAGTGAACGTCGCTTTACGTTCACGAATAAACAACTTCACCACGCGTCTGGAGGCAGCCGTTCTTCCGCATATTATGTCACCGCAACCATCGCAAGCAATCAATACCGACGATTGGCCCATACCGAAAAATATTGCGCTTGCAGACCCCGAATTTAATCGTCCTGACAGAATTGATGTCTTGTTGGGAGCAGAATTGTATCATCAATTATTGGCAATTGGGCAGATCAAGCTGGGCAATAAGTTGCCTACTTTACAGAATACCGTTTTCGGTTGGGTCATCGCAGGCAAGGTGGATGGAAATCACTCTTCGACTGCAGTATGTGGTGTATGTACCGACAATGAAGCCAGCTTAGAGGAAGCTATCGCTCAACTATGGGAGTTGGACCACATAAGCACAACAAACAAAAGTTTGTCTGCTACAGAAAGACAGTGCGAAGACCATTTCACACAAACACACGTCATGTGTGATGATGGAAGATTCATGGTAAGACTTCCGTTTTGCGAAAACCCTGAGGCACTGGGAGAATCTCACAGTATAGCATTCAACCGATTTCTGGCATTGGAACGTCGATTGTCAAAATCTCCAGAAATCAAAAGCCAATACATTGCTTTCTTGGAAGAATATGAAGCATTGGGACACATGACCCCAATAGATATAAACAGAATACCTCAACCAAATTACTTCATTCCTCATCACTGTATATTAAAACCAGAGAGTTCAACAACTAAATTACGTGTGGTGTTTGATGCATCTGCCAAGACATCATCTGGTTTATCTTTAAATGACCTAATGCACATTGGGCCCACAGTGCAAAGCGAACTTTTCTCGATTTTACTTAGATTTAGACTGCCCCGGTTTGCCTTTACTGCAGATGTTGAGAAAATGTATCGTCAAATGCTCATACATCCAGAGGATAGAAGGCTTCAAATCATCATCTGGAGAACGAATCCAGACAAACCAATAACATATTATCAATTAAACACAATTACATATGGGACACGAGCTGCACCATATTTGGCTACAAAATGCTTAGAAACAATAGCCAGAAAATACATCTCACGGTATCCGTACGGAGCTCAGTTTCTTCTGGAAAACTTCTATGTGGATGACGGAATCGGTGGAGCGGACAGCCTGACTACAGCACTGACAATTCAACGAGAGCTAATTGATATTTTGAAAAAACATGGCCTTAAATTACAGAAGTGGAGCGCAAACCATCCCCAACTACTTCAAAATGTCATGAAAGAAGAAGAAGCGGAAGTCAACATTGACTTCACAGGCAGTCAATCAGTAAAAACGCTGGGCTTGACATGGATGCCAAGGCAGGATAAATTCTGTGTAAAGGTATGTCTGGGAGAGATGAAACGTATCACCAAGCGAACAGTTAGCTCAGATTTAGCCAGACTGTTCGATCCTTTAGGAATATTAGCACCAATCACCGTCACGGCAAAAATATTTATTCAAGAACTGTGGCAAGCAAAATTGGCGTGGGACGAGGCGTTACCTGCAGAACTTCATACGCGATGGACAACCTTTCGCACTGAACTAAAAGAAGTCAACAATCTGAAACTTTCACGACATGTCTTTGAAGGACATGTACCTTCAAAGATACAGATTCATGCATTCGCTGATGCCTCGGAAAAGGCATATGGAGCGGCCATCTATCTTCGATCAGTAATAAAGGACGGGCAAGTACTGGTGCGGCTACTTTGTGCAAAATCACGCATAGCACCTTTAAAACGGCAATCTTTGCCACGGCTGGAGCTTTGCGCTGCTGTGTTGAGTGCTCAACTAACGTTGAGAGTAAAAAAAAGATCTAAAACTCGAAAATACACCCACATACTTCTGGAGTGATTCAGAGATTGTTTTGGCTTGGATTAATTCCCCCTCATCCTCATATCACACCTTTGTAGCCAATAGAATAGCGGCAATACAAGAAATATCAATGGCGGAACAATGGCGACATGTAGGATCAAAGGAAAATCCTGCTGACGTCCTGACACGCGGTCTAGCCCCAGGAAAATTAGCAACATGCACGTTATGGTTGTATGGGCCGATCTTTCTACATGGAAGGGAAAAGATGTGGCCTTCAGAATACGCCAAGGGACTACTAGTATTCGAGAATAGCACTCAAATGGAACGAAAAAGGACGGTGGCAGTTACCACAGCAAGTGACATTGTAGCAAGCACGATATATAATATCCAACACAAAGGATCATTTTTAACTTTACAACGAGTTGTGGGTTACATGCTAAGATTTGTCAACAACGCAAGAAAATTGAACGAACAACTTGAGATCGCCCTAACCGTCCAGGAATTGGACCAGGCTCTTGTGGTGATCATTCGTACCATTCAGCAATCTGATTTTGAAGAAGACCTAAAACATTTAAAAAAATATAAGGTTGTCAGCAAGGGAAGCCATTACAGCAATCTCTCTCCATTCCTGGATACAAACGGCATCATAAGAGTGGGCGGACGATTAACGACATCTACGCTTCCATACGACGCCAAGCACCCAATGCTACTTCCATACAATGATCCGATAGCGAAGTTACTTATGCAAATGATACATGTGAAAAATCGACACTGTGGGCCCCAAGCGTTACTGGCATATGCAAGGCAAAATTATTGGCCAGTAAAAGGGAAAACGGCAGCGCGATCAATTGTCCAGCATTGTGTGCAATGCACAAAGGCGAAACCAAAATTACTTAACCAAGTTATGGGCAATCTACCACCAACACGTGTTAGCCCTGCCCGTCCATTCATCAATTCAGGTATTGATTTCTGCGGGCCATTCTGGGTTCACTACAAAGTAAGAGGAAAGAAACCTCAGAAGGCCTACATTTCAGTGTTTTGCTGTTTCGCTACTAAAGCAGTACATCTGGAATTGGTCAGCGATTTAACCACAGAAGCCTTCATAGGTGCCATAAAAC
This sequence comes from Trichopoda pennipes, assembly GCA_030448955.1. Lineage (NCBI taxonomy): Eukaryota > Metazoa > Arthropoda > Insecta > Diptera > Tachinidae > Trichopoda > Trichopoda pennipes. Next base: position 5,994,272 of record JASKUP010000056.1, on the reverse strand, counting down.
GATTTACAAGCAGACGAGGTCATTGTCAAAACCTCTACTGCGATAACGCTACTAATTTCGTTGGAGCGAAAAACCAACTGCAGGAGCTCTCAGAGGCAATTTATACTAGCTCGGCCACCGAAGCAATTAATCGAGAATGCACTTCCAGGAAAATCACGTTCCATTTTATACCGCCTAGAGCACCTCACTTTGGTGGCATTTGGGAAGCAGCAGTAAAGTCAGCTAAGCACCTTTTAGTCAGAAGTACGGCAACGGCATCATTAACATACGAAGAACTGGAGACCGTGGTAATAGAGATTGAGGGCATTTTAAATTCAAGGCCTATTAGTCCAATGTCAAACAACCCGAATGATCTGACTGCATTGACTCCTAGTCATTTTTTGATAGGGGAACCACTTAATGCACAAGTGGACTCACGCTCTTTACCAACCAAGCTTAGCCTCCTGGATCGTTGGAAACTGGTTACCCACCTAAAAGGGGAGTTTTGGAGACGATGGTCGCGAGAATATTTATGTGAACTGCAGTATCGACACAAATGGAAAACACAACAAATGAATGTTAAACCTGGGGACATGGTCCTAATAAAAGAAGATAACACACCACCGCTGGAGTGGCCTTTGGGTAGAATTGTAAAAACACATCAAGGAGACGATGGCCAGGTTCGAGTAGCGGACGTTAGGACATCAAAAGGCATTTGCAAAAAACCAGTTGCTCGACTGGCACTTTTACCAGTTAAGAATGAGGAGTCTGATGAACCTCAAACATCGGATAACGGGAGGAAAACGTGCCAAAACGACGAGCCAGAAGCTCCTAGAAAAAGAATACGGTCTTCTATAACCCACAATATCATGACAATTGCACTGACTCTCATGTTAGTGCACTTAGTGCTAGGAACAAAAATTCAAAATGAGCCGTTTGGAAAACTTGGCATACACTTTGAAGGAATCGGGCCAGCGGTAATGTCTCCAACAGAATGGCAACTCTTGGTGTATTATGATCTAGAAGGATTTTGGGCCGAGTTAAAAATATTTTCAAACGGAACCGGGACACTAGGCCATTTGTGTGAAAAAATGAAACAAAAGGCAATGTGCACAAACCTTGTCTATTATTTTCAACATACTGAAGCTGAACTAATGATGGATAGTACATTACTTTCCGGAAGAAGACACAAAAGAGGAGCACTTGATATAGTTGGAAATATTGCACATTCACTCTTCGGAGTATTGGATTCGGAATATGCTGAACAAATGGCGAAAACAATCGCACAAGTCAAAGAAAATGAGGATCATCTACTAAATCTTTTAAAAAATCAAACCTCGATAATAGATTCTACAATCAACATCCTCAAGGCAGACCAAAACATGGTTAAAGGAAAATTTGACAGGATTGACGAACAAATCTTACAAATATACAACAGGTTGCGTGATGACAGCAATGAGCTACAAGAAGAAAGACTTTACCGCATCTTTTCGTCGCTCTGTATTCAATTAACAATTACAGCAGCAAACTTACAACGCATGCATACAAACATATTTGAGATTTTAACAAGCAGTCACCATGGCATTATAAGTCCATTGCTTCTGACTCCACAACAACTGCAACAAGAAATAGAAAAGGTGAAATTCCATCTTCCTGAATCACTTGAATTGCCTGTGAAAAAAGAAGATACTTTACAACTATACAAACTGATGAAGGTCAAGGGAGGACTGACAGGGAACACTGTGATATTTTGCATCACGTTACCATTGATTGAAAGAGGACAGTTTGAAATATTTAGCCTTATTGCAATACCGCACTGGGTAAACGACACGCTAGTGGCAATAAAGCCATGTTCGCCTTTTATGGCCATTAATTCTGTCAACGGTCAATATGCGATGATGAGCGACACCGAGTTTGGTTCCTGCACAGTAATTAAGGAAAAATTCTACTTGTGCCCTAAGATGCAAATCCAATATGAGCAAGGCGGGACAACATGCTCTTGTGAAATTAATCTATTTCATAACAACAGTCAAGCAGACTGTCCATTGCAACAAGTGAGAGACACTGCCACATGGACTTCTCTTCGGCATAAAAACAAATGGATTTATGCCATGCAAACTCCATCTCAGGCAACGGCGGTGTGCAATGGGGACATAAGGCAATTGACGCTTGAAGGGTCAGGTTTATTTAGCCTAGGACCTGAATGCGTCCTTAAGGACAAATTCATGTCAGTACATGGACAGCAGGCAATATCCAGCTCTGTTAAGGCTTCATACACTGGGCTTTGGGGAATCACGGAACAGCAGCATTCAGAACGTTTAAGGCCACTATTGAATGAAATACATTCCACCAAGTACATAACACAAATACAAAATCTGACAGCCCTACAAACCTCATTAGCTGCACCGGAAATCCTTCAACTTCCAAACAAGGTCACCATGCACGACTACCACCACACCATCGTTGGTTACTCGTCGTTAATTCTAATTGGTTTAATTTTTGTGTTTTTAGCAGTAAGAGGAATACGCAAAAGGGCGTTAACACCCATCTCTACCCCAAGACCAGCACCTCGTAGACATCAGGACACATCATCAGATTTTACCGTGCATATCTAACAAATCAACAAGACCAGATCAACACAGCACTAGAAGAAATCCCAACCATGCCACAATGCACCATAACACTGGCTTTTGAGCTGTGCTCAACGGGGGAAGCATGTTAATGCATAGTTATGCATTCACACATTTGTAATATTAATATTGCTCTTTATTTAATTTTATTTTTGTTGATTTAAATTCACACATTTGTAATATTAATATTCTTCTTTATTTTATTTTATTTGCTTTGATTTGAATCCACACATTTATAATATTAACATTCTTGTTTATTTTATCTTATTTTCTTTGGTTTAAGATTACACATTTTAATATGTACAAATAGTTTGTCTATTTTAAATTATCATTTTTTGAAAGATCAGCACATTCTTCTTTGTCTGCATTTTTTGTGTTTGTAAGTGTTGTTTTTTGACAGCTCCCACGGGCGCATTTAATTACAAAACTATTTGCTACCTGGACATTTTTTGTGTGAGAACTTGTCTTGGAATTTATTGTTTTGTCAACAAGGCACTTTTAATTTTAAAATTTAGTATATAAGCTGGAAAAATTAAATAATAAAATCACTTTTTTGTTTGAATCTTCAAGAAAACCACCTCTTTCATTTTAAGGGCGACTCGGTCAAAGTGCCGTTTGTCGCAAAGAAAAACACACAGTTCAATTCAGTTTAAGTGCTGAAATTGAACAAATCATCGAATCTACATTTTAGCAACTCGGTCAAAGTGCCGTTTGTTGTAAGTCAAATTTGACAAACGAGTCAAATTAACATTTATTAAAAGGTATAAATGATATAATATATTATTCTATTATCCCATTTTGTTTAACTGTCTTTACTTAAGACACTGTTGAACAATTTAAAGAACAATTTCAATTCTTTAAGAAAAGAAAAAATAATTAAGAAAGCGGCTTGACAATACCATTCTTTATATTTGATACTATTTTAATAAAATTACAAAAATAATTTTCTATCAATAATTGGGGTTAAAGAAAACTTAAGTCCCAATTTTATTCAAAAAGTACCTTGAGACTCTTATAATTTATCACAAATTAAATATTGCACTATTGTTATTTCGATTTATTTCATAAATTTTAAAATGCCTTTATAAGTTAAAAAATATTCTTAACTGCCTAAATGGTAGGCAAAATACGGGGAACGCATACATGCAATCAACCAAACTATAAAAATGTTGTCACCACAACAAATTTTACATTGCGATTTTTGTCTTGACTTTGTGTTCTGTAAATGACATGAAAACAAAGTCTTTGTTAACAGCTGTCAAGAGCAATAAATTACACAAGAAATTACATAAAGAAATGAAAGCAGGGTTATTTCACTCAGACAATAAATGAATGAAATAAAAGAATAAAAATAAACATAAACACAAACACAGCCACAGCCACACACACATTCACTAAAAATAATACTGAACTTAAAATGCTTTTAACTTAATGAACATTTCTTGATCTTAAATTGGGAAATGTGGGCAAGAAGAAAACTATGAATTTTAAAAAGAAAAATTTCGCAGAAGATAAAGAAGCGGATCACCATTGTAATAAAAAGTGTGTTTTTCAAGTGTGACAACACCAACAACATGATAGTTTCGAAATTTCGTTTTTTGGCAATTTCGTAGCAGATGAATGCTTTGGCAATTGTTACAATGAATTCAGTCCTGCACGAAAATCGCCGTTCAACTGAAAATATCGCAACCATAAGCCACAGTGTTAAAGCAGATCTAAATTAGTCAATACCTCGACGTTCTAAACAATTGGGGTTATCCAAAACCATCACATGGCGAATTTTGCCATAAAGCCTTGCAAGGTATAAATGGTGCAGGAATTGAAACCGACCGAGTACTCACATCGCCGTAGATTCGTTTAATTCATTTAGAAATAATCGGCTGGGATTTCTAAAAAAATCATTTTTCCGAAGAACGTCATTTTCACTGGTCAACAAACAAAATTGTCGTGTTTGCGCATTTGAAAATCCTAGAGAAATTATTGAGAAGCTGTATGATGCGCTATGTGGTCTAGAGGCATGATTGGGTCATTTTTTTTCGAAGATAAGGCTGGAAATGCGGTAACGTTCAATGCATTTCGCTATCGCGAGATGCTAACAACTCAATGTTGGCCTATTATTGACGACGTGAATATCACTGACATGTGATTTCAACATGGGTTGTGGTTGTTATAGATGGGGATTTCATCGGACGAGTTCAAATTTAATTCAAGTAATTCAGGGGTACCCAAAGGCTGTGTTCTTACTCATACCCTATTTATTATTTTTCTAAATGACCTTCAAATTTTCAACTCTAAATACTCTTTCGCAGATGACAGCACTACTTGTCATTCGTATTCATTTAGTAATAGACCGGACCAGTTGGAGGTGAGTTGAATGAATGATACGATCACTCATCATCTCGCAACAATCTCGAAATGGAGTCGTGTGAATTGAGTAGATTTTAATGCCCATAAAATACAATGTTGCACGCTTACGCATAGATCTGTGTTCGTAAATGGTGCTGCATCCTGTAACTATGGGTGATATAGGTATTACGTAATCGGAAGCTTTTGATGTTCCTGGCATGAAAATTCAGTGTGATCTTCGATGGACTAAACATATTTTTCGGGTTTCTAAAGAAGCTTTCAAGTGCCTCGGTTTTCCAAAACAATGCAAGGGATACTTTACTCCATCCGATCTCCGTACGATTTAGACCACCTATATCTGTCCAAAGATGTAATACAATTCTTATGTTTGGGTCGGCGCTCCAGAGTTTATTTTGGAGTTGCACGACCGCGTACAGGAAAGGACCAAGAGGCTGATTTGGGACAGTAGAGCTTTCAACTCTATTGATTCTCTGGAGCATCGACGCAATGTAGTTTGTATTTCACTGTTTTATCGTTATTACAATAGTAAGTGCTCTAATGCAATTAGGGAACCTGCTCCCGTTACTCACACGTTTTTGCGTTTAATTCGATTTTCGTACAGAGCACATCCATTTGTAATTGATTGACCAGCGAATGGTACTACGCGTTACAGGGAAAATTCGCTTTTTAGCAGAACTGAATGTACGTGGAATAAACTCTCTCCAGACATTTAGAAAATAAAAACAATTGAGTTTTAAAAGACCTCAAACTGCCCCAAGTTTCATCTATAATCTGATTTCTTCCCTGTCACTTCTTGTTCAGTTTATTATAGTGCTCGAGTAAATCCGTGAAAAAAGCAAACTCGATGCACCAATTCTTATCCTCCAATATTTCCCACTCATCCCAAATTTCAGTTTCGGTTTTTAGAAAAACTTTCATTTCTTCGAGAAAACTCCAAACTCTCGAGAAGGCATGCACACAACTCAGCCACAACTGATCTTTGTGTAATAAAGTACATCTGAAAATTCTGCATCAACTTGCGATAAATATCTTTGAAATTGTCGATGTAACAAACCACTGTGGCTCGAATGGTATTAATTAATTTTAAAATAATAAATATTAAGTACGTGGTTAATATCCAAGGCAGCCTTGCAAAGAACATCTTGGTGGATGATACAATGTAAAAAAATTGTTTCGCTTTCAGGATTCAGACTTTTATAAACTCCTGCAAACTCCGTAAATTTTTCCCACCATGTTAGGTGCTCCATCAGTTGTTAAATTAATTAATTTGGAAATTGGGGCATTAAGAGATTAAATTCCATCCGCTCTCTAAATTCATCATAAATTATTTTTCCTGTCGTCTTTCCTTTCAAAGATCTCAAACAAGCAAGTTCTTCGTTTATTACAAAGTTTTCATCGACTCCTCTGATAAAAATTAGAAGTTGGGCTGTATCACTCCTGTCAACACACTCGTCCATAGTGACTGAAAAATACTTAAACTATTTAAGACGTCCATCGAGTTGATTGGTTAAATTAGAAGAAATCGCTTCAATTTTTTTTGTAACCGTTCTACGTGACAGCGAATATAGATTCGAAATCTTTTACCTTTTCTGGGCATAATAGTTTTCCAATGCTAATTAACACATCCTTAATAAATTCTCCTTCAGAAAACGGTTTGTTACTTTTTGCTTTTTGCTATTTTATAGGCAACAATGTGACCAGCTAACATGGAGGATCGCTGGACAATTCTTTGATTTTTAAAAAAAATTTGCTGACTAGATATTTTTCTTTTCAATTCCTCTGCATGAACTGTCTTGTCTGCATCTGTCATTTTATAGTACTTCGACCCAAGAAGATGTTTTGAATTAAAGTGCCCAGCGAGATTATAATCTTTTACAACAGCTACCGGTTCTTGTTTGATAAGACAAATAGGCTTTTGGTTATATTCCATAAAGAAGTTCTTCTATGTCCCCTCTTCTTGAAATACTCGACATTCCGAATCAATTTTTCTCTCTCTATTTACGATTGACATTTATGGCGGTATTTACAAGACACTTTATTATTTTAATTACACAAATAAAACTGTACGTTGGCATCTTTATAATTTGACTTCACAATTTATTCTTTACGTGACGAGATTTACACTTTTACTGATTGCTGATCAATCCATCGCTGGCCCGCCCTTTTATATTTGTTGCGCATGTTGTCTCGAATATTCAAGAATCTTCTAGATCTCACATATAATAGTTGCTGTTATGTTATACATTCAGTTTTCTATATTAGTTGTTAGTGTTTTATGATGTTTATGTTTCTTCTTGGAATATTGTATAAGAAAGTTGTTGTTCTCTTGTGTGTACAATATTTCCTAGAAAACTACGCAGTTTGGACAAAATATAATATGAAAACATCGCATTTTTTTTGCTAAAATTGTCAATTTATATCTTTTTTAAAATATAAAGTAAATTTATTTTTTGGGCATAATTTTTTAATAGGGGATTAATTTTTTTTTTTTGAAAAACGCTCGGCGGGCCGGATGTGTCCCGCGGGCTGTAGTTCGCCCATCACTGCTTTAAAGAGTAAACAAGAGTCAAGTAGGCAAACTGTAGATTTTGATATTTAAACGAAGCTGTGCAAAGTTTAGGGCGAAGCATAAATCAAAAAATTTGTGTATTTTTTCGTATACTTAAAGAAGCATTTCTATTATTAAAATAGTAGTTTTTATGCTTTAAAATGCAAAGATTAATGACACCAAATTTTAAATTTCTTTGGTAAGAATACAATTGTTTTTTTTTTTATTTATCTATGACCTTTGGCTCAACATTGCACCGCATTAAAAGTGCCAAAAATTCAAGATCATAAAAAAGGAAACATTTCAAATAATGGTTGTACAGCAGTTATTTGTAGTTAAAAGTATGTTTTTTAAACTGCTAAGAAAATTTTAAGAAACTTTTTAATTTCTTTAAGACTTTAGCGTTGGCACAAAAGTTGCAAATGTTGCTCAGCAGTTAATAATTCTTTCCCCCCCTTTTAATCATCATGATAAAAGTTGGAAAAAAAATTAACAAAACTTTTAGTTTTAATAACAAATAAAAAAACAAAAAAAAAAAACAAAAGAGTAATTTATAGCTAAAGTTACAGTCTGTCTTATCTGCATTTAAAATAGTTAAAGTCATTATTTCCTTCTCTTCAGCATAAAAACTAACGCAGTAAATAGCGAAAAATGGAAAAATGTTTCGTACCGTAGTATTGGTAGGTGGTGTAAGCGGGTGCGTAATTAAGTCTTAAGTCTTAATATGTTTAGCTCATTTGTTTTTGTAAAGTATTTAACGAAGTAAATTATTTCCATTTTTTTTGTTTTATTTCTACTAAATTTCGTAGTAAAAGAAAATACTTGCTGAAGTAAAATATTTTATATAAAAGAATTTTAATTACAAAACAGGTGCTTTAGTGTACACCATGGCATTATTCATGTAGCAATCGCTGTTACCTCGACAAGGCTTTTCAAGAGGATCGTATTCGTTTAAGAAATACAAATTAGAATTTCGTGACTTAAGGCCTGAGTGGTGGGTGGCATTGTAGGGATATAAGTGAGAGGCGGTTGGGTTCGACTTGAAACTTTAAAGAAAATACCAGAATAATTGTTTAACATCAAATCCTTATCGAGTGAATTCCTTGCGCTAGTTTCCAGTGGGGAGTTTTTGTTAGCTTAAACGCCAAAGAGAAAGAATTAGGACTACTTTTATTTAGCTCAAACCTAAAAAAGAAAGAACTGAACCTTACTCTGGTGTGGGATTATTTTTATTAGGTTAAACCCCAGAGAGAAATAACTGAGCTTTACTGTGGTGCGTGACTACTTTTCGTTAGCTTAAACCCCTGAGAGAAAGGTTTGAATCTTACTGTGGTGTGGAACTAATTTTTGTTAGCTTAAACCTCAAAGAGAAAGAACTGAGCCTTACTATGGTCTGGGACTAGCTTTTGTTAGCTTAAGCTTTAAAGAGAAAGAACTGAGCCTTACTGTGGTGTGGGACTAGTTTTGTTAGCTTAAACCTCAAAGAGAAAGAACTGAGCCTTACTATGGTCTGGGACTAGCTTTTGTTAGCTTAAGCTTTAAAGAGAAAGAACTGAGCCTTATTGTGTTGTGGGACTAGCTTTTGTTAGCTGAAATCTCGCAGTGAAAGAACTGAGCCTTACTATGGCCGGGGACTAGCTTTTGTTAGCTTAAGCTTTAAAAAGAAAGAACTGAGCCTTACTATGGTCTGGGACTAGCTTTTGTTAGCTTAAGCTTTAAAGAGAAAGAACTGAGCCTTACTATGGTCTGGGACTAGCTTTTGTTAGCTTAAGCTTTAAAGAGAAAGAACTGAGCCTTACTATGGTCTGGGACTAGCTTTTGTTAGCTTAAGCTTTAAAGAGAAAGAACTGAGCTTTATTGTGTTGTGGGACTAGCTTTTGTTAGCTGAAACCTCGCAGAGAAAGAATTGAGCCTTACTGTGGTCTGGGACTAGCTTTTGTTAGCTTAAACCTCAAAGAGAAAGAACTGAGCCTTACTATGGTCTGGGACTAGCTTTTGTTAGCTTAAGCTTTAAAGAGAAAGAACTGAGCCTTACCATGGTCTGGGACTAGCTTTTGTTAGCTGAAACCTCAAAAAGAAAGAACTGAGCCTTACTGTTGAGTGGGACTAGTTTTTGTTAGCTTAAACGCCAAAGAGGAAGAATTGGGACTACGTTTTGTTAGCTCAAACCTAAAAAAGAAAGAACTGAACCTTACTCTGGTGTGGGACTAGCTTTTGTTAGCTTAAACCTCAATGAGAAAGAACTGAGCATTTCTACCGTGTGGGACTAGTTTTTTAGGTTAAACTCCAGAGAGAAAGAACCGAGCCTTACTGTTGTTTGAGATTGGTTTTTGTTAGAATAAATCTCAAATAGAAAGAACTGAGCCCATGACTTATGGCATATGAGTGCGACACCTGCCTCGAACGTAGTGTATTTTGAAGGTCTAACTTTCGATGATTTTTTCTAGCATTTATGGTCGTGTATCAATAATAATGCGCCGAAGGTTGTCTTCTAAGTAGTCCCTCTGTTCGGGCTTATCGTTATAGTCAAGCGAATATATATCCATAGAAAATAGTTTAGTGGTGATAAAACGCATGATCTTGGAGGCCAATTTCACAGATCCAAAATGTGAAACTATGCGATTGACAAACGGTAGTTGCGTGTTGTGGAAATCACTACTACTGCAGATCATTGTTGTTAAATTGATGGCACTATCGTGTTCACCATTGACTTTAACGTTTTGACCAACATAATTTTTAAAGATAAAGGGTTCGCCAAATAACTTTTTTTTTTGTTTTAAATGCTATAAACAAAACTACTGAATATTTTCTCAAATTTCTTTTTTATTTGAAACTACAATCCTTCCGGTTAATAATGGAGAATAATTTCATTTAAATGGCTGCCTCGGCTAGCAATGCAGTAGCCTACACGATCGGTCCAATTTTTAAGCACATTATGCTCTACTGTGAAATAAAAAAGTTTCTAAGAAATCTTATAATAATAAAATAAAACAAGCTGCATTTAAATTTCATGAACTAAGATTAAATAAAAATTAGAAAAAAAAAGAAGACACACAACCAACCTATTGTGCTCTATTGTCAAATAAAGAAGTTTCTAGGAAATCTTATAAATATAAAATAATAATTACAAGCTACATTTAAATTCCATGAACTAAGATTAAATAAAAATTAGAAAAAAAGAAGACACACAACCAACCTATTATGCTCTATTGTGAAATAAAGAAGTTTCTAAGAAATTTTATGAATACAAAATAATAATAACAAGCTACATATAAATTGCATGAACTAAGATTAAATAAAAATTGGAAAAAAAATAAGAACTACAATCAAACAAATACCTACACAGAATAATGTTAACGACGACATCTGTAGTAAATGCAAGTGTAGAATTATTTTAAGTTTGGTAAGTTCTAGAACTGTTTAAAACTGTATAAAAAAACTTCCTCACTTACAAGCAAAGCAGTCATTTGTTAAAAGGGCAACATGTATTTTTGTATTTTTGTGTATAAACGTGAATAATCGTCTGAATTATTTTTTGTAATTTAAAACTCTAAAAATTATGTGTAATAAATTTTGCAATAAAAGCATTAATAAGCTAAACGCTTATGAGTTCTTTGGGTTTTTAAATAAATTAAATAAGGGCAGCGTGGTAGTATAACCTGGTTTTTATTTGCAATAGTTATGACCTTTTTTCTTGAGACGATTAGTATACGCAGGGTACATATATTGCTGCTGGTTTGCTGTAAAAGTATAACAAAATTTTTTAAATTAAAAGGTGTCCCGATAGTTTTGTTATTTTTACAAGGACTTGTTTGAAATTCTTGTATGTTTGCCGTAACAAGATTTTCAAATAAATTAAAAACGAATGGCATCCCATACAAGGTACGATATCTTTCGTATGTGAGTTTAATTAGCTCTATAGCGAATTTATTTATTTATTATTATGCTCTCCAATATTTATTTTAATTAAAATGAAAAGCTAATCATTTTGCCTAAATTTCTTAAAGATTTGTGTCTCAAATAATACTCACTTTGTTAATAAATTTTAAATTTTGATTTCAATGTATAAAGTTGAGTTTTAAATCAAAATTATTAATTTTATGATGTCAGAAAATTAAAGCAGGCCTTAAATAAAAATAGTAAATACTTCAAATAAAATATTCAAATAAAATTTAATAACTTTTAAACAAAACTTATATTTGTAATTTTTAAAAAGTTTAGAATTCTTAATTGAATTGAATAAAAGAAATAAAAATAATAAAAATAAAATAGCAGCCAACAAGAAGAAAGAGGTAAAATGCCGGAAGCACTTGTAGTTGTACCACCTTTATACATACCATCGGAGAATTCCAGTGAATTTGAGAATCCATCAACAGCCTCGGAAATAACTGACCGATCTACAGGCGGCCGAATTTATAGACGTGAGCTAAAACTTGCCCATAAATCACAGGGCAAAAATAAACTGCGCAAATCTGCAACAAAACGCTTTCAAAAGAAAACCTCCCTAAGACCCTTAAAGTGAGTAATCACAATTTTGACAGCAATTGCAAAGATAGAAAAACAATCATAAAAATATAAATTTGACATTAAAAGAAAATTGCTTTCAAAAATTTTCAGAAGAAAAGACGAATATGATTTTCAGTTTTTGATATTAGCTGCCTTAAAATTATTCGTCTTTTAGAAAATTTTGTTTTCGTGTCATTAATTTAATTAATTAACAATTAAATAAAAATTCAAGTATTAGGAAAAGTAATCAAAAAGTAACGCGTGTCATTAGAGTGAAAGGAAAAATCAAATAAAATCAATTGAAATAAAAAACAGTGATTTTTTTTCGAAATTTTTTGTTTTTTTGTTGTATTTAAAGTTGTGACAAAAAAGTATCAAGCGGCGCATTAAAACTTAAGTCACATATACCCAGAGCTGTTGTGTTAACACCCTCATCATCAACTGCCTCCCTAACAACAAGCGATTCCTCTTGTTGTCTGCCATCACCGCTACCATCGCCATTAATAAATATTTCCCAGACAGAAAATACCAATAGGTCGTCGTGCATTGTACGTCAAAAGTCTGCAATAATTATTGCTTTTCGTCAAAGAAAATCATTTACAGAAATGGATTTCAATGTTGCTAGACGTCCCATCAACTTTCCCATTCCCTCACCCATCCCAAATCGTTTTCACAAAGATAGCAGTGAGAATGATGACAACGTCAATGAAAATATGTTGGTGGCCTATCCCAAGAATTCATTTGTCCATAAAATGTACAAAAAAGATGGCTATTTTCCCATGTCCAAACGTCAATCCCAAATCGCCGGCATGAGAATTTTCTCAGCCATCATGTTAAATGCCTGGCGCAAGAGACGTGATGAAGTTAGACGTCTAAGCACTGAAATGGAAGATCTAAAACGTGGTGTAAGTTCTGGTTTTTAAGAAAATTAAAAATATAAAATCTTTTTACAAAAATGTTCTTTTCAGGCGACAAAGGCTAAAAATCAACTTCATGTAATTAACAGCCTGTTTCGTATGGAGCAAAAACGAAATGTTGATCTTAATTGTCGTTTAAAAAGCTCCTTAGCAGATATCAATCTTACCAAGTCTTCATGTGAAGGTTTAACCACTTCCCTTATAAGTTTGAAGGCCGACAAAGCTCTGCTCGAACAACAGTTGCAGACCAAAGAACAAGAATTTGATAATGTCAGCAGTGTATTGGCCCAAACTAAATCGGAACTTTTTAAAGCTATGACACTACAAAGAGAACTGCAATCTGCCCTGTCCATGGAACAGCGTGAAACTCAATCAGCAGAAAACATAAAGAATGAACTTGTCAATGAGGTAAAAAAAGTGTAACAAATTAATTTGTATTTCGCTTAAATTGGCTCCTTAACTTTAAGATATGTGAATTAAATAATGATGCTTTACAAAAGGAAAAACAGCTCCAAAAGGAAATTCAAGAGAAAACCAACGAAATTAATAAATTAAACAAAATGCTTAAGGACAAGGATGAGCAAATTAAATTGTTAAATCAGTAAGTTCACCAAAATTATTTCTATAGTCAAATTAAAAAATCCATAAAAAGCTTTTGAAAAGCTTTTTTTTGAAAAATTTCAAGTTCCATTTCAAACTTTTTAAAGTAGTTTTATATTCGTTTTTTTATTAGTCTTTCAATCGTTTGTCTATTGAGGATAGAATTTAACAAATCTTATGATTTTAAGAAAAATTCGCACAGAAAGCACTAGAGGCCAAAAATCAGGCTGATTCATTTACTGAATCTTACCCCATGAAAAATTTATTAATTTTCAAACTTCATATAAAAAAATTTTCATATGGAATTTGAAATTCATGATAACGACAGAGAATTCGCCCTCGCTCCCACCAGGTCACTGATGCGCCTTGTTATAATTTGTTAAAAAAATGTTTCTGTAAAACTGCTTCTTTACTGCTTCTGGCTCAAAGCTACGGCATAATTGTTTCGAGCAGAGCTTTATCTTGGTTCTATTGCAGTTTGAAATCAAGGTCAATGTCCATAATATCAGACTGATTGAATGTCTAGCTACACATCTTAAATATCCTTAATTTTTAAATATCAATTTTTGTAAATTAACCTCATTTTGTACTAGCAAAAACTCATATGCATCCAAATATGGCGGCAGTGTGTATTTTGAAAGCTTAAAAATGATGAAAATTTATCTAAAATTCAAGTTTAATAAATTGACGACGACTACATTTTCGTACAATAAGCTGAGCCTAAAATAATAAAATGCTAAATTCAAAGTGACCAAGACCAAGACATTCGGCGTATTCCTTTATTTTCGCCTTAAAATTTTTGAATTAGTGTTTGCCCCACAGCTACACCCTGTGGCGAATCAAGGCGAATCTATCAATCTGTTAAAAAAAAGCTTTTATCTTAACTACGTTTGATTTTTTGGGCAAAAACGAAAATATACTACGAAAATGAATTCGCCTTGTTTTTTTTTCGCTCGGACCGGGTGCAGCACTATGCGTAAGTATGCAACATTGCGTCTTACTGGCATTTAAATCGACTCTATTCGCACGATCCCATTCATAGATCATTGCTAGATCGTGATTTGTGTGTATCATTCATGTTCCGCCTTTTGGAACTCACCTCCAATTGGTTTGGTCTATTTCCAAATAAATACGAATGAAAAATGGTGCTGTCATCTACTGAAAGAGTAAATAGAGTTGAAAGTATGACAAAGTAAGTCATTTAGAAAAATAAGAAATAGAGTAGGAGAAAAAAACGGAGCCTTTCGGTACCCCTGAATTAATCTTGAACTCATCGGATGAAATCCCATCTATAACAATTCGTATAGTGCGATTCCTGAGAAAACTCCTTATAAATCTGTAGAAATTATCACCGACACCAAAAGCAACTAGTTTTCACAAAAGTGCTCTATCAAATGCCTTGAATATATCTAGAGCCACCACCTTACTTTTTGCGAAACTACGTGATAAGATTAACATCTGCATCTGGCAGTGAGCCTTAATCAGATGGTCCTCATACTACTGTGAGTGAAAAGCAGCGCCACTCACGTCCTAGGAAGCCGAAGTTTAATTCTAGCAACAGGTCCTTCCTAGTAGCAATTTCAATGATTCTAAGAGCAGGGCTGCAAACCACCACTCCTGTGCTGAAGAGTTGGAGACTATCCAACTCCTGTCCAGAACACATGTCTAGCATGCTCACTGGATCTAGGATCATTTCACCATATAAAACTGACTACAATACTCCTAAAAGGGTCAACCTCAATAATCAGCCAGAGAACAGCTAAATGTCTAAAGAGATAAATAGCGGAACTCTGCGAGCTCACTGATTCGCGTGGAAATAACGTGGAGCTTCCTGTTGTACCCCTGCTGACTTCAGGGGACTGGGCTCCCTTATACCCCCAGTTACACAGGTCTAGATAGTCGAAGTTCTATAAAGACCGATAAATGTGCCCTCGGGGGGGGAGCTTTTTGCGAAATAATGCGTGGAGTTGCACCACTTTTCCGACAGGAAAGCGAGCAAAATCAGCCGTAGAGCGCCCCCTACGGAAACCATACAATCGGTCGCTAAGAAAACCCTTTGGACTCTAGGTACCTCACAAGATGAAAGTTAATCATACTTTGTATCACTTTAGAGAGTGCAGAACAAATTTCAATTGGGCGGTAATTTTCAAGATTGTTTTAGGGTGAGGAAATACATCGGCATGATACAACTTGCTAAAAAAAGGTTGCTAATGGACGCGTTAGCGTTGAAGAGCACAATTTCAATACCAGTGCTGTTATCCCATCCGACCCAGGAGAGTTATTGACTTTGTGATCTGCTAAAACCTTTTTAACCGCACGATCTCGCAATAATGTATTCGGCATATTTACGGGTACTTTGTCGTGCTCGGGCGGTGGTTGACTGCTTTGCGGGTTATAAGAATTATTTATGTTATTATAACAGCCAAAAGGTTAGCCTTATCGGAATAGAAGATATAGCTTATCCTTTACTCTTTTAACAAATAACCAAATGTTCTTGCTACTCCTACTTTAGCACGAAGGCGCTTTTTGTATAGATTTTTTTCGTGCCGTAATACATTGACACACGAAGATCTCATCCTTATGCGTAGCGAATCAGTTTCTGCGTTTTTGTTTTTACGCCAGATAATGAATGCTGCTTCCTCTCTTGATCTGACCGCATTTTTGCACATCTGATTAAACCAAGATTTCGATCTGGTTTTAATCGAAATTTCTTTGAATGGTATAAAAGTTTTCATTCCAAACAAAATAATGTTTACCGCCATTTCCATCGTGGCATCGACATGATTGTCCAAGAAACATCGTTTCCAATTAAATTGCCTAAAAAATTCGTCGAGCTCAGACCAACGAACCTTCTCATAAATATTTTTCAAACGTTTGGTAACTGGTTTCGAAAGGTTGTGAAGCTCCGAATATGAAAAGGAAACGGAGATGGTACAGTGATCGGAGTTGCCGAGAGGTGCACAAATACTAACTTTATACTTTTGGGGATGTGAAGTTAGAAAAGGGTCAAGTGTTTTACTCTGGTGCCATTCAACATAAGGAATGTGCGCCATTCACTAATAGCGCAAGCTGATTGTGCGTGACAAATAACTTAACATACTGGCCTTCTGTAGTTGTATGGCCCGAATGACGAAGTCAAGAACAGTTGTTCGGGCAACTGTCGAGAATCTTCGATATGGAGTCGGAAAGAAAATCGAAGCCAGCTAAAGTTTTATCGCTTCCCGCGCCTGAATGTGATATCTATTGCTTAATTCGCCGTTCATATATAATGAATATTCCAAACTGAATATTTTAAAATTTGAGCCCTAAGCCATCTAATTTCCATCTCTGGCTAATTAATCAGCAAAATATAAAGAATCCTGCTGCTGCGACAGCCGTTGTCCTGTCTAAATTTAAGTAAATTTATTTTTGTTTTAAAAATTTTTTTTTTTTATGAGATTTTGATTTTGTTTTTATTTTGAATTGAAATCACAGTGTTTGAAAAAAGGTGATGTTTTATATACACTACGATTGTAAGAACGACGTCCGATTAGTTCACTTGCATCATGTCAATCATTTCATCTATAAAATATAAAAATAAGTCGGGTTTTCCTTCCTGACGCTATAACTTCAGCACGCACGAACCGATTTTCACGGTTTTGCATTCGTTAGAAAGGTCTCGAGCTCCGTGATGTTTATAGCAAAGTAGTTGATCCCAAATTATGCTTATTTTTGCTAAATTCCTCTTATTTACGGAGATACAGCCATTTTAAGTTTTTAGTGAAATCTTCTTAAAAATAAGTCGGATTTTCCTTCCTGACGCTGTAACTTCAGCACGCACGAACCGATTTCCACGGTTTTGCATTCGTTGGAAAGGTCTCGGGCTCCGAACGGAGTTCGCCGGGTTTGCTAGTTGCTTTATAAAACACAAAATTATTTCTTTCATTGTCTGGTACATAAACAAAGCTGATGATTTTCTATCCAGTGAGAACCGGCGACATACAATTCACCATGCGAAAACCAATAACTGTCCTAGTGATTTGTTTATTGTGTGGTGACGGTTCGGGTAATTTCAAAAATTCGATTGGTTAGTTGATGACATCATTATAATACGTAATGCGTGATTTGATTTACATCTGCACCGACTAGGTAGTTATAATACACGTATAACCTCCGGTCACGTCTAGTAGCAATTTCGAAGGCCCGAAGTAGGCCGCAGCCTTCACTCCTTGCTAAAGAGTTGGAGACTTTTCAACTCCTGGTCCAGAACGCATAAAGCTTAATGTAATTAAGAACACAACGGCATTCATACTCACTGGACCTGAACCATTCATCCCACAAACTCTCACGAGATTCTCGAAACACACAGCCACCACGATACTCCCATATAGGGGCCAATCTCAATAACCAGTCAGAGAACAGCTAATTGTCTAAAGAGACAAATAGTGAATTCTGCGAGCGTACTGATTCCCGTGGAAATATGTGGATTGTCCAGGTGACTCCTACTAGCCTTTGAGGGGCCTGGGCTCCCTTTTACCCCGCAAGACACCAGTCTAAATGGAATAGTAGGTTCCAAAAAGACTATCCATCGATTAGTAGGTCATCAATTTGTTAGAAATTTCACTTTGAATTTTTAAATTTACTTCGCCTGCATCCCTGTGTTTCTCCATATTGGTTGTTCTGCAACTGAAGACACATTTTAGTACTTAGATTAAGTTTCCATAAAGCATGTATGCTATTTATTGGCTGACATTGACCATAGATGGAATCACTAACAACGTTTATCGAAAATCATCGGCCAGCAAAATTATCGGGCTACCAAAACAGATGTAATTGTTTCAAAGTAGTTCCTCCGGGGGCACATTTATGTGTTTTGACGGAAATCCGCCGTTATTACATGTGTCTTCGGCGGTAAAAGTGAGTCCAGTCCCCTAATAGGCTACCAGGAGCCAAAGCCCCAGAGTTCCACTATTTGTCTCTTTAGCCTTTTAGCTGTTCTCTGAATGATTATTGAGGTTGGCCCTTCGGGAGTATCGTGGTGGCTGTGTGTTTCCACGCCCTCGTTTGAGTTATGTGGGTCGGATCATTCACAATGAACACAATGAATAGCCCAGGCTCAGTGAGCGTGAATGCCG
Source organism: Trichopoda pennipes (assembly GCA_030448955.1). Taxonomy (NCBI): domain Eukaryota; kingdom Metazoa; phylum Arthropoda; class Insecta; order Diptera; family Tachinidae; genus Trichopoda; species Trichopoda pennipes. The sequence goes on along the minus strand of JASKUP010000056.1, from coordinate 5,975,611 downwards.
TCGTGTTTTTAAATTATATTAAGCCTTATGCGTTCTGGACTAGGAGTTGGATAGTCTCCAACTCCTCAGCAAGGAGTGAAGGCTGCGACGTGCTCTGGGCTTTTGAAGTTGCAAACAGGAGTGACCGGAGGATATACGTATCTGAAGACCTTCTAGGGCGAGGATCTACCATCTGGTTATGGCTTACACAGCTAGGTCATGTTTTAGAGTAGCCAACAAAGTCGGTCAAGCCGTTAATTTTTACTCATATAGATTGCTCAAGAAGCTTAAGAATTTGTATTTTCACTTGTTCTTTTTCTTCTCGGAACCTACCCCCGCCCCCCCGCTAGAGTTCAATATTAAAATTATTGGCTCATTTTTTCAATCTTTAAACTTTGTACGATTTTGTATATTTCGGTAAAAAAAAAAATTCACAACATTTTTAAGTAAACATTCGCATTTTTCTTTCTTCATTTTAAGACAAACGGAACAAAAGATAAACGAGCGTAAGGCCAAAGAAGAGGGCTTAAAAAAGGAAATACAAGAACTGCAAACTGAATTAAAACTAGTGAAATGCTATATGGAGAATACAGTTCCTAAACGCCTTAAGGATTATTGGAATAATTCGTTGCCATATCAAAATATTGCCTTAGAAGTGGTACACTGTTTCATATATTCTGTATTGCCGGCCATGCCGCCACCTAAAATAACAGGGCTGCCATTTGGTTTATCTTTCGATAAGATTATGAGTTTTGTAAGGCATTAAATATGGGAAAAGAAAATATTTTTTGTTTCTCATAATTGTATACTTGCGAGTCCACATGCGTCGTGTATATTGTGTTTTTATTTAATTAGAATAATTATTTAAAAATTTATTTATCCTGTTTTTTATTTTTTCTATTAAAGAATTATTTGAAAAATTATTTAACAAGTTGAAGTGTTTTTTTTTCGGTGAAATAGATTGATTTGGAAATAATTAAATTAATCGTTTTGCGTTGCATAATTTATTATTTTTTTATTGCTGATCTTACTGCTTTTGGCATCCTACTCCTAACTCCTAATATTTCAGCAATATTCCACAGAAAGTGGCTAAAGAAAAATACACTCAATTTGATTTCAAAACCGATTCTATTAAGATAAATTATCAGCACCCATATTTAGTTCATTCAGGAAAAGTAGTGGGTGGCATCACCAAACGGATTTCGGTAAAAAAATTGTTGATTAATATGACTTGAGATCAATTTTCTACCAAAGGCGATAAAAATAAAAGAACAAAATCACCCTCTGGGGCAGCTGTCAAAATTTTTTGGACCTAAAAAACATCCACATAAACGTTTGGCTGCGGTAAATATAGTTTGTTGTTTCTAGAATATTTTGGAAAACACCCATTTTGCCAAAGCTGGGGACTCGAAATTAATTTTCGGCCTTTGAGAAAGTTTCTTGGAATTAGCCGTAGAACAAAAAATTGTATTGAATTAGCCATCAATATCAAGCGGAATTGCTTTAGTTCCATGCTAAATAATTCAATCGTTTTTATTGCAGTTTCTAATAGATCTCCTATAATTCCCAAAACAACTACTAAAAATCTCCTCCTGTTTCAATTTTTTGTGTCAATACCAAAACCTGGCGTTAATAGAGGAAAATAGTAATAATAGTTATAATTTTTTGACCTTTTTTTAATATTTTTTAGTAATTAATTTTAAGCACAAGGTGTTATTTAATAAAAAATTTTTTAAAAAACTTTTTTTTTTATTATATTTTCGATATTTCGCCACACCGTTGGTTGGCATCATCAGGAAAAACAAAAATAATAATTTAGACACTTTAGTAATAAGAAGAAATAAAGAATTAGTTATAGATTGGTACCAAAAACCAACTGCTTCAGGTAGAATTATTAATTATTATTCTAAACAAAATAAAAGAATTATTATTAACACGGCCAATAATTTAATAGAGAGAATTTTAACAATTAGTGACAAAGAATTCCATAGAAAGAACAAAGAAAAGATTAGAAATATTTTAACTGAGAACAATTTTCCAATACGATTAACTAATAGGTTAATTAATCAATTTAATAATAGGAGGAAAAGAGTTATAAGTAGTGGAACGGAACCGAAAATATATAAATCGATAACGTATATACCAGTCTTGTCTGAAAGAATAGAGAATTCAAAAATTTATGATACAAATAAATACAAAATGGCATATAAGAATACAAATACATTAAATAGGTTGTTTAGTAAAACTAGGGATAAATTTCAAAAATTAAATATGTCCAATGTAGTGTACAAAATTCCTTGTAACGGTAATGATAAGGAAGATTGTAATAAGGTTTATGTAGGCACAACAAAAAATAAATTGAAAACTAGAATCGCAGGACATAGGTCAGACCAGAAATACAGGAATAATATTAGTTTACAAAAAACAGCATTATCTTCGCATTGCTCTAAAGTTAATCACAATCCTAATTTTGAAAATGTTTTAATTTTAAATTTAGAAAATAATTATAAACGTCGTTATATGTTGGAAATGTTACAAATAATTAAAGTACCATTAACCAAAAGAATAAATTTTAAAGCAGATACGGAGAATGTTGCACAAAATTATAGACATTTAGTGCATAAAATTATAAAACAAAACTCTGTATCTGCATAATATTAATAATTAATACTTTAAGTTTTGTAATGTTCGGTCATTAAATTTATGTTTTAAAATATATGTGTAAAATACTATTGTTTTGTAAATGTGTTATGTATTTCAAAATTGTATTTTCAAAATTGTTTTTAAACGATCTTTTTTTATCTTTAATAAATATGTTTTTTCTTTTTTAAGATCTTTTTTTATATATATTTTTCTCTTTTCAATATTTCGCTTTCCTTTGGAAAGCTTCTTCAGGAAAAAAAAAATGTTTTCAATTTGTCGTTTTTTATTGTTTTGTTTTTTTGAAAAATTGTTTGATTATTTTGAATTTGTTAATCAAAAAATTTTTTCAATTTGTTTGTTCATTATTATTTTTGTTTTTCCTGATGATGCCAACCAACGGTGTGGCGAAATATCGAAAATATAATAAAAAATAAAGTTTTTTAAAAAATTTTTTATTAAATAAGACCTTGTGCTTAAAATTAATTACTAAAAAATGGAAAATAATAATAATAATTGGCCTTTTTAATATTTTATAAATAATTTTTTAAGCATAAGGTCTTACAATAAAAATTAAATAAAATTTATTTTTATTCTTAATATTTGGCCACGCCTGCAAAACTTGTTAGGTGTCATCATTAGGGGTCCGAAGAAACGCTAACAAATAAGCTCGATGCACACTGCGACTGTTTTAATGGCGGCAGTAATTGAGTCCATGTTACTTTGGACCTATTACCGTCATCCGCCAAGGCACATTGGAGGCAGTTGGGGGCTGGCGACGAATTTATGGCGTGTATTTATTTTTAATGTAAACAACGCTCAATATTTACGTAAATGCGATACCATATAATATCAAAACACAGCACACAAAAAAATTAAAGGCACTGAATGAATGAATACACAAAAATTCATTCCAAGTCGATCCAGTCGTGTAGTTGCAGTGTAGTTGAGTAACCTGGATACCGACTGCAGCGCCGTCTGCCGGGCTGGTTTGTGAATGTAAACCATCTAAGGTGGCACCCAAACGCATGCAAAAAAAAATTATTTAGTGACATACACGCGTACAGTAGAATTATATACATAAAAAGCGATTTGTATGGAAGGTATCACGCGTCTTTATCAAATCCCGCCTATATACTTGCAGCAGAACTTAAAATATGTTCACTTAACCGAAATACCAAATTCTGTTCAAATACAAATACAAATTTGTAGTTTGTATGAAAGGTACCACGCCCCTTTATCCAATTGGACGGTAAATCTAAACCACCCGGGGCGCCACCCAAACGCATACAAAAAAAATTTGTGCAAATTGGTGCAGCCGTTTAGGAGGAGTTCTGTCACAACACACGTCCAGTAGAATAATATATTTAAATATAAAAAAATATAAAAAATAATTTCCTGAAGAAGCTTTCCACAGGGAAGCGAGATATTGAGAGAAAAAAAATAAAATCGTTATAATTTAAATGACCGTGTGAAAAGATTAAAATTTAATAGAAATTTAAATTATATATTGAAACGGATGAAAATTGGTCAATTCTACGACGTTGTCGACAATTGGGATTATCTAAAACTACCACAACGCAAATTTGGGGTAAGCATTTCACTTTGAGCCTTGCAAGGTTCTTTCTTTGCAAGAATTTAAGCCCACCTGCCACTTACATCGCCTTAAGTTTGTTTAAGTCATTCAGGAACTACCGGCTCGTTTTTTTTAAAAATCATTTTTTCAGACGAATCAGGGTATGTCCACAAGTAAAATTGGCTCAATTGGACTTCTAAAAATACTAGAGCGATTATTAAGAAGCCTTTAAATGCTTAACGTATCACTGCAGGGTGTGTTATGTGGTCTGGAGGCGTGATTGTGCAGCTTTTTTTTTCGAAGATGAGGCCGGAAACGCGTGAGATGCTGACAACTCAATTGTGGCCTGTTACGTTACTGAAACGACGGTGCGAGAAGTGATTGGATTGTTTATTTTCGTAGATGAGGCTTACAAATGCGGTAACGGTGAAGGGATCCCGATATCGCGAGATGCCAACAACATAATTTTTTTGCCTATTACTGACGTAGATGTCACTAACAATGGCAATGTCACATAGCCAATGAAACGATCAATTTATTGCAAACCAAATTTCCCGATGGCATAATTTCACGACAATCAGCACTTCAGTGGCCAGCCAGATGGTGTGGTTTAACACCACAATATTATTTTTTGTGGGGCTTCATTAAGGACAGAGACTATACGGAGCAAATCGAATCGATTACAGCCTTAAAGCACAAAATCCGTGATGTGATCAATGAAATAGGATCGCCATTTTGTCAAAAAGTGATAAAAAACTTTGATGAAAGAGTCGACATTTGGAAGTGTGGTTGTGGTGGACATTTGCCAGAAATCCTTCGTCATTCATAATTGTCGAACTTTTTTCTTCGTAATGCAATAAAAATTTTAATCATCTTAGTAAAAATTATTTGTTTTATTTTGCTTTCGAAAACAAACTACTTGTTGAAAAACCCTTTATTATAGAATGTTAAGACTCTATTTTTTTTTTGTTATCAATAAAGTACTGTATTTTTGAATAGCGAACAGTTAACACACAAATTTTGTAACCTTTTCCGCGCGGTTTTTTTTTAATTGATTTTTTAAGTTATTTCGGTTCAACAGATCCCTAAAAATCTTCAAAACCTTTTGGTGCCCGAACAGGCGCCATTGTTGGAGTATTTACATAATTTTTGCTTTTAATTAGAATAACAAACAATTATTAAAATAAAATAATATTTTTCGTCAAATAAATACACTGTTAGTATTAGTGTTAGTACATCGCTTCTTTAGTAGCAGAAGAAAATTTTTGTGTTTTAGTTTTGCTCTTCATGTTGTGCAACATAAGGCTTCTTGCATCATGCAACAAATTGTTTATTATATGTTATCATATTTTATTGTTGCCCATAATAGTTTTAAAAGCACGTAATCAATTCGGTTGTTATTACAAAACTTTCTTTCAATAAATAAGAAATTTTAGTTATAGTTTTTGTGAATAAATCGCTTAAACCATATGAGATCGCACATGTATTTTTCTACTTAAAGTTGGATAATAAACTTCAACTTTAATACTCGAATGAGAATAACTTTGAAATTTATTTTAAATTTGTGAATTAGTAGAATGAGGTTATTCCAAATAGCTCTTGAGTGTATGAAGAATATTTATGCAGAGAAAGATTTTAAATAAGAAAAGCAATTCTCGTTTGAATAACAAAACAAATAACACAAATATGAATATGAGCAATGGATAACTACAATTAGAAACACAGTGGGCTGAGAAATAAGTACTTTTATGGGAGAAGGTACTTCCGTAATATTTGTAATTAAAAATTGAGGTTTTTTCAACAAAAAGTTTGTTTTCGAAAACACAATAAAACAAAATATTTAGTTTAAGATGATTCAAATTTTTATTTTCTTACTTTTATTATTTCATTAATCACATCACGGATTTTGAGTTTTAAGGCTGAAATTGATTCGATTGACTCCATATAGACTCTTACCTTAACAAAGCCCCAGAATAAAAATAATCCAGTAGTGTTTAATCAAACGATCTGGCTGGCCACTTATTAAATTATTGCGATCAGGAAATTTGGTTTACAATAAATTGAGCGTTTCATTGATTGTGTGATGAGTGGCACCATCGTGTTGAAACCACATGTCAGTGGTAATAGGCCGTCAGTACTAGGCAAAAATTTCGTTGTCAGCATCTCACGCGTTTTTTGGCTTCATATTTGAAAAAAAACTCCAATCATGTCTCCAGACCGCATAGCACACCATACAGTGACACGTTCCAAACTCAAATCCTGACGGAAAATTGTCATGTGGTGGTTTTAGATAACCCTAATTATTGAAAAATCGAGGCGTTTATAAATTAGGATCTGCTTCAACACTGTGGCTCGCGGCTGCGAAGTTTTCTATTTTTGAAGAAATGAAATTGAAAAATAAATTGAAAAATAAATTTATCCAAGTTAAATTAATTTAACTTTGATAAGTTAAACGGCGATATAACTTTATATGTGAGTGCCTAGAGAGACTTATTCGGAAGTAAATGCTGAAAATTCTGTACTTGAAACTTCAAACGAACTAAAGACGACAGCTATAAATACCTTAATAAAACTGTTGAACACCGGAACTTTCCATTTGCCGAAGCACGAAAGCGGTTGAAAACAGGATTCTTAGAATCTTCTTCAATTTCCGCCTATAAAGGATTAAAATCATTTGAAACCTGATATTTTCACCCAAAATTAGCATCAACCACTTTTCTTTATACTAAAATTTTTTTGTATTTGACTTTCTTATTAAGAAAATATTATATCTGTCGAGTGCTAATTTACAAGTATAAGAAACTACTCTTAAACTTTATGTTTTTGTACATGGTGACTTTTCGTTTCTTTCCAAACCTTGACCTACAATTTACTTAATGATTTGGTATTTATTACTCTAGCTTTTTAATACGGCTAGTGTTAAATAAAAAAAATATATATAGCTATTATTTTTGAACAAAAATCGTATATACAATCGAATAATTTTGATGAGATTAATTTTTGTTTGTAAATATTTCAGTTAATATTTTCTTGCTGGATGAATTTACTTCAATAATTATACCATATTTTTTAATAAGCCTAACAAAAGTGGCAGCTATTATTTTTGAACAATAAGCGAATAAATATTCGAATAATTTTTATTCGAATAATTATTCGAATAATTTTTATTCGAATAACTTTTATTCGAATAATTGTTATTCGATTAACAATACTGAAAACGTTATATTTTAACATATAAATTTAAAATAATACAAATCAGAAATTTGTAAATCAAATCAAAACTCAATCTAATCGATTAATAAAATCCTGCCATTAAAATTTTAAATTTAATCGATCATAATTACACTTAAAATCAAATAGTAGCTGAAATAAAATTTTTCATTAAACATAATATTTTTCGGACAATCTATCGAACTTTGGGTCAGCCAATAAAATGGTGATGCAAAATTTAATAGTTACTTCCACCAGCAAGGAAAAACAATTAGCTTGTTTTAATAAAATGAAGTAAAACACAAAATTGTTTTCCGCATTTTGTATCAAATTCTGCAATTAATCGCCGATAAAAAAACTTTAAGCGTGAAAATAACTATTGCTGAAATAGCTGGTTAAATGTTTGTTGAATAAAGTTATGAATACATACGAGAAAAATTGAGCAATATATATTCGAATAGAATTTATTCGATTAATTGGTGAAACCAATTTTACTGGAATAAATTGTTGCTCGGTTAGTAAATAAAGTTTATATATATATATATATACAAAAGAAAAATTAAATAATACATATTCGAATAAAATTTATTCGATTAGTAGGTGAAAACAAAACATAAATTTTGTTGAAATAAATTGTTACTTGCTTCGAAAGAAAAGTTTCTTTATCTGCAAGAGAAAAATTAGGCAGTACATATTCGAATAAACTTAATTCGATTAATTGGTGAAAACAAAACAAAACATAATTTTTTTTGAAATAAAATAAAGATTAAACAGAATTATTTTTAGTTTTATTCGACCTTTTTTTATTTCTATTAAATTTTAATCTTTTTACACGATCCTTTAAATTATAACGATTTATTTTTTTTTTCTCTCAATATTTCGCTTTCCTGTGGAAAGCTTCTTCAGGAAATTATTTTTTATATTTTCAAAAACAAAAATTATAACAATTAATTAATTGTTATAATATTTGGACCGTGTAAAAAGATTAAAATTTAATAGATTAAACAGAATAAAATAAGATTAAACAGAAAAATTAACCAATACATATTCGAATAAAATTTATTCGATTAATTGGTGAAAACAAAATATATATTTTTTGGATAAATTGTTGCTCGATTAGAAAATAAATTGTATATATCTACAAAAAAAATTAATTAATACATATTCGAATAAAATTTATTCGATTAATTGGTGAAAACAAAACATAATTTTTTTTTTGGAATAAAATAAAGATTATTTATCTACAACAGAAAAATTAAGCAATATAATTTCGAATAAAATTTATTCGATTAATTGGTGAAAACAATATATATATATATTTTTTGATAAATTGTTGCTCGATTAGAAAATAAAGTATCTTTATCTACAAAAGAAAAATTAATTAATACATATTCGAATAAAATTTATTCGATTAATTGGTGAAAACACAATATAATATTTTTTAGACAAATCGTTACTCGATTAGAAAATAAAGTTTATTCATATACAAGAAAAGAATTAATCGATATATATTCGAATAAAATTTATTCGATTAAAAATAAATTTTATTTTCTAATCGAGCAAATATTTATTAAAAAAATTATATTTTGTTTTCACCAATTAATCGAATAAATTTTATTTTTTATACATAGACAATATATATTCAAATAAAATTTATTCAATTAATTAACGAAAATTCAATATATTGCTGACAATACATATTTGAAAAAGAAATTATTGGATTACACCTTAAGAAAAATTATCTCGTTTGTGTAAATAAAAATTTGTTAATTGTATGTATATAATGGTAATTAAATTTTATAACAATTTAATATGTATTATATTCGAATAAAACTTATTCGATTAATTAATGAAAAAGAAGTTATTCGATTAAAATATATTGCGTTTGTGTAAATAAAAATTTGTGTATTGCAGTAATTTAACAACACATATAGAAAATATACATTCAAATAAATTTATTCGATTAATTGGTGAAAATAAAATATAATTTTTTTTTTGATAAATTGTTGCTCGGCGAAAAAAAAATTACTTATCTATAAAACAAAAATTGAGCAATCGATATTCGAATAAAACTGTTCGCTTGAAAAATTGTCTGCAAACATACTTTTAACAATAATAATAATTTAGCAATACATATAGACAATAAATATTCGGATAAAATTTATTCGATTAATTAAAGAAAGTTCAATATATTGCTGACAATACCAATTTGAAAAAGAAGTTATTCGATTAAACCATAAGTAAAATTATCTTGTTTGTGTAAATAAAACATTGTGTGTTGTATGTATATAATAATAATTTAACAATACATATAGAAAATACATACTTAGATAAAATTTATTCGATTAATTAATAAAAATTCAATATTATAAATAAATGAAATAAATTATTTCTTTCTTTAACAAGATAAGAATATGAGACGATAAAAATATTAGAAAACATATCGCGATTGTATGAATAAAAATGTGTGTATTGTATGTATATAATAATAATTTAACAATTAATATTCGAATAAAATTTATTCGATTAATTAATGAAAAAGATTTTATTCGATTAAACCATGAGAAAAAATATCTCGTTTGTGTAAATAAAAATTTGTGTTTTGTAATAATTTAACAATACATATAGAAAATACATACTTAAATAAAATTCATTCGATTAATTAAAGAAAATTCAATATTATAAATATGTGAAATAAATTATTTTTTTCGATTAAAATTTGAGAAAATATATTGCGTTTGTGTAAATTAAAATTCGTGTATTGTATGTATATAATAATAATTTAACAATTAATATTCGAATAAAATTTATTCGATTAATTAATGAAAAAGATTTTATTCGATTAAACCATGAGAAAAAATATCTTGTTTGTGTAAATGAAAATTTGTGTTTTGTAATAATTTAACAGTATATATAAAAAATACATACTTAAATAAAATTTATTCGATTAATTAAAGAAAATTTAATATTATAAATAAATGAAATAAATTATTTTTCAGATTAAAATATGAGAAAATATATCGCGTTTGTGTAAATAAAAATTCGTGTATTGTATGTATATAATAATAAATTAACAATACATATTCGAATAAAATTTATTCGATTAATTAATGAAAATGCAATGTAATAAATAAATGAAATAAATTACTTTTTTTTTACCAAGAGAAAAATATAGCAATATATATTCGAAAAAGAACTTATTCGATTAAACCGTGAAACAAAATATAGCATTTACGGTAACAAAGATGTTTGTATCGAATATAACACACTTATCTTTAAAAAGAATTCAATTAATTGTTGTTGTTGTTGTATGTAGAACATGTCATTTGCAGCAACTTAATTCTACAGCAAGAATATACTTGAAAATAAATATTTTTTCTGCTGTCTTAAGCGGTTTAAGTAAAAGTCATGTTGCTTTTAAATTGTTTGTTTCTTTTTCAACTAATTTTTAAAATATTACAGAAAGACTTCGATGTATGTATGTGTGTGTGTAAAAGATTTTAAGAGAATTTTGAAGTTGTTTGTTAGTCTTTTTAATTACTAATTTAATCACATGTTTGTATTAGCTGGCACATCCATGCATGTGCTTCGTTTATTGTTCTCTATAAACTTCAGAAAATTTGCAAAAAATTAATAGTTGCATGTGTTTGTTGCAAGATGGGATTACAAAATCATGTAGAAAAATAAATAAAATATAATAAATAAAACAAAAACAAAAACACTAACAACATTAATCTTATGAAATTTTTCTTTAAGTAATATATTTTAGATAATTGCGTGTGAGTGCTGCGTATGAGTGTTATTAATTACTTAGTTATTGTACCCGGCATTGCACGGGTATATTTGAGGTTTTTTTGGGTTTTATTGAACTGTTTAGCCCTTTATTACTTTTATACTTAAATGTTGCTTAAGCAATAGGGTATGGATGCCACGTCTTTCAAACCAGTTGGATTTTTCGAAAGCCGATTAGACTGGGTTTTTCCTAATATTGCTACTCTATGAAAAATAGTCTTCCAACAAGAACTTCCGAGATTTGACTGACTAAAGTGGTCATATTGCTGAAGGTATATCTATACTGTTCTCTTTGCCAATCAGTATGGGGCGGTTGTAATCTTCAACAAGAGCTATAAACTGAAATAAATTTGTTTTTATCAAAATTTGGGTGATTCTTTTAAATTTTCTTAAAAACAAAAGTTTTAGCGGTGACTACCATTACTTCGTGAACGCGTGTGTCAGCAAACAAACTTATTTTTCTTCTAGTCGGATCAGCACTAAAGAATAAGCCCTCCTCATGCAACACTTTGTGCCAGAATTGGGAAATCAGGTTATGGGGTGGAGAAAAGAGAAAGTAGTGTTTGTTGACATTCGACATTCTTACGTTGAAAGTGACAGGAAAGACCTCTGGAGGAAGTTTGTTCTACTTACGAAATATTCTGCAAAAAAGCAGGCTCTTAATGAAAAGCGTAACGGGAACAAGTTCCCTAATTTCATTTCAGCACTTACCATCGTAGTAACGATAAAACAAACCACATTGAGGCGATGCCCTAGAGAATCAATAGAGTTAGTGGCCCCAATTAGCCTTTTGGCTCTCTCTTGCAGGCGGCCGAGCAACCCCAAAATAGAATTTGGGGCACTTGACCATACATGAGAGTTGTATTCCATTTTCGGTCTGATATAGGTGGTATGAATAGTACAGAGATCGGATGAAGTGATAAATTTTTTACACCGTTTTAGAATATCAAGCCACTTCAAAGCTTCTTTAGAAACCTGCAAAATGTGTTTAGTCAATCGAACATCACACTGAATTTTCATACCAAGAACATCAAAAGCTTCCGACTCCGTAATACTTATATCACTCATAGTAACGGGTGTAGCATCATTTTCGAACACAGTTCTATGTGTAAGCATGCAACATTGCATCTTATGGGCATTACATACGGCTTTAGTAGCATGACCCCATTCAAAGATTACTGCATGATTGTGATTAAGTGCATCACTGCCTTTCGGAATCTACCTTCAACTGTTTCGTTCTATTAATAAATAAATGCGAATGGTAAATGGTGCTGTTTTCTGCCAAAGAATATAAAGCGTTGAAAGTTTGACAAAGAAGATTATTTAGAAAGATAAGAAATAGGGTAGAGGAAAGAACGGAGCCTTGCTGCATCTCTGATTAGTCTTGTACTCGCTTGATGAAATCTCATCTATAACGACTCGTATACGTGATAAGATTTACATCTGCGCCTGGCCGTGAGCCTTAATCGGATGGTGGTCAAACCACTGTGAATGAAAAGCAGTGTCATTAACGCCCTAGTAAATCATTCCTAGTTGCAATTTCAGCGGTTCCAAAGTAGGGTTACAAACCACTACTCCTTGCTGAAGAGTTAGAGACTATCCAACTCCTGGTCCAGAACGTTTGAAGCTTAATATAATTAAGAGCACGACGACATTCATACTCACTGGGCCTGGACCATTCATTGGGTTCATTGTGAATGATCCGACGCATAAACCCAAAGGAGGGCCTCAAAACTTACAGCCACCACGATACTACCGAAGGGTAAACCTTAATAATCAGTAAGATAACAGCTAAATGCCTAAAAAGACAAATAGCGGAACTCTGGGTCTTTACTGATTCCCGTGGAAGACACAAGTCTAGATTGCGTGATAAGGTTTACATCTGCACCGGCAGTGAGCCATATCAGATGGTGGCCATTACTACTTGGAATGAATTCGAACGTCATTCACGCCCTAGAAGGCCACTTCTAGTAGCAATTTCAAAAGCCCGAAGTAGGTCGCAGCCTTTACTCCTTGCTAAAGAGTTGGAGACTATCCAACTCCTGGTCCAGAACGCATGAAGCTTAATATAATAAAGAACACAACGGCATTCATACTCACTATACCTGAACCATTCGTTGTGTTCATTTTGAATGATCCGACCCACAAACTCTCACGAGGGCCTCGAAACCACAACCACCACGATACTCCCATATAGGGGCCAACCTCAATAATCAGTCAGAGAACAGCTAATTGTTTAAAGAGACAAATAGTGAACTCTGCGAGCGTACTGATTCCCATGGAAATATGTGGATTGTCCAGATGGCTCCTACTTGCCTTTAAGGGGCCTGGGCTCCCTTTTACCCCACAAGATGGAATAGTAGGTTCCAAAAAGACTATCATGTGCCCCCGGGGTGAACACAAGTCTAGATGTTTGTGTGATCCATAAAGACTAATAAATCTGCCCCCGGGGGGGGGGAGATCTGTAGTGTGCACCCACGCCCTAGGAAGTCGTTGGATATCTCTATCCAACAGATCATTCCTAGTTGCAATTTCGGGAGCTCGGAGCAGGGCCTCCACCCCCACTCCTTGCTTAAGAGTAGGAGACTATTCAACTCCTGGTCATGAACACTGGACCCGGATCGCGTACCCTGTATTCTTGTTCAAAACTGAGATGAACCTGACCCCTTAATTATTTCATGAGGGCCTGCGAAACCACAACCACCACGATACTGCCCGAAGGGCTAACCACAACAATCAGACAGAGAACAGCAAAAGCTGAACTCTGAGGCTTATTGATTCCGATGGAAATAAAGTGGAAGTTGTCCAGTGGACTCCTGCTAGCCTTAGCATGTGCATCCGGGGGGGGGGGGTTTGGAAACGACTCGTATAGTGGAATTCCTGAAAAACTCAATATAAATCTTGAGAAATTATCACCGACACCAAAAGCAACAAATTTTGATATAAGTGCATCATGCCACACTCTATCAAACGCCTTGGCAAAATCTAGAGCCACCATCTTACTTTCTTCGAATCAATGTATGGAGTTGTACCACCGACAGGAAATCCATAAAATTCCCCGTGGAGCCTCCTCTACGCAAACCATACTGTTGGTCCCTAATTAAGCTGTTGGATTTCAGATACCTCAAAAGATGAAAATTAAAAATACTTGCCATCACTTTTCAAGTACAGAACAAATTGTAATTGGACGGTAATTTTTAAGGATTGTTAGCTTCATCCTTTTTGGGAATTGGCGCTACATTAGCAACCTACCAACAGTTTAGAAATTTACTGTTATGATACAACATGCCGTGTTTTAGGCTGTACTGGTGAGTCAGTGAACGAGAGTAGGTAGTTCCTTCACTTGGTATTTTATGCGAGGCTAATCTAATATTTCCGTCTTGTATTATTATTCAGATGAGTGTGCCGCCCTGAGTAGTTTTAGTGGTGCGAAAATTATGTCTGTCGGTTTTGGCGTATATTTTTTTTGGCGAAATTTCAATTATGAGCCATTTGCCATATTTCGATATTTTTTCTAATGACATTGTAGTTGTTTGTCGATTTCGTGATTGTATTTTTTTTTTTTTTGTTATTTGTAATGCTGAAAAGGGCTGCAAATAGAAGAATAGAATAGAATAGAAGCATTGTTTTAAGACTAGTGCTGGAATCCCATCTGGCCCCGACTCAGGAGACTTGTTGGCATTGAGATTTACTAAAACCTTTTTAACCACTCGAGCTCGAAAGAATGTCTTCGGCATTGTGACGGGTACTCTGTTGAGATTGGACGGTGCTTGACTACTTGTCAGCAAATATGAATTATTTGCAAATATCCCAGCTGAAAGGTTAGCTTTATAAAACTGGTCACTGATTATTTGATCAAGCTTTAAAAGAGCTGAAATTGACGAGCTAGCATTGGCCCTTACTCTTTTAACAAACGACAAGAAATTCTTGCTACTGCTAGGAGTAGCAAGAACTCTAGCAGAAAGGCAATCCTTATATAGATTTTTTTTGCGCCTTACTATATCGGCACCTGAAAGTCTCGCCCTTTTGCGTAACGAATCAGTATCGGCGTTTTTCTTTCTATGTCGGATACTGAATGCTTCCTCTTTTGAGCTGACTACGTCTCATTAAACGAAGATTTCGATCTGGTTTTAATCGAAATTTTTTTTGATGGAACAAAAGTTTTCATTCCGAATAAAATGGTGCTGGAGGCTGAATCAGATAATATTGCCAAAACCACCACTAACGATCTGTGGTTTCAACGAGAAAATGCTAAGTGCTACACAGTTTGCGTTACACTAGTAAGGGTGATGTAGAGATTTATTGTAAACTGGTCAGCGTAATTGTATGATTAATTTCCGTCAGAATTTTTATTGTGGGATATTTTAAGCTGCAGTTTTTTGGGCTGCTGGCATCATTGGTCTGTATTTTTTTAAAGCCGACGGTAGCTAGAAGGCTACTGTCTATGGTGACCGTTGACTGTTTTCGTCAATTCAATCATCATGTGTGGGAGCTGTGAATTCAACAAGACGAGGCAACACATTACAGAGCTCGTGCTGGAATTGATTTATTGAAAGAAATGCTTGGTAAGCGCTTAGTTTCAGGTTTCGGTTCCGCGAATTTAACTCGAAAATCGTATGATTTAATGTCGGTAGACTAATTTCAGTAAGGATATATGAAGTCATTAATTTACGCCGATAAGGCTGAAACGATTAGCCGCGTTCGAGCCAGCTATGGCGGTCACATGTAAGAAGCCATATAAATTAAAACCACAGAAGATCATTTTTTGAATAAACAACATTTCATTTCTATACAAAAGATCCTATATTTCATAGTCGATAGCCCTTAAATGAAATAGTCTTATTTTAAATCTCATTTAATCAATATTTTTTCAAAAATATTTTTCTTTTTATTCGAATTATTTTTTGCATTTACCATTTACATGTTTCTATTGAATCGTTGGCTTTTGAGCATTTTGCCACGTTTTATTTAAAAATAATTGAATAGATTTTCTACCCCAGCTTTTGCTGGCAATTGAAATAGAAAATATTTGTGTAAAAGTCCTTCAAGTAAAGAGCAGCTGTTACCACCGTTTATTTTCTTTTCAACACTTAATTAGATTTTCGTACTCCCAGCTAAGCGTATGAATTGAAGGGGACTTAAGAATATTTTTCTTTATGAATCACTCATTCGTTTAGTTAGAAATTAAAAGAAAATAAAAAATGGAAATTTAGAAAAAATAATATAAAAGAAAAATAAGAAAAAATCTCGAGATGAAATGAATAGTTTTAAGAAACAAATTTTATATAAAAGTTTAATTAGTCAAACAGTCTATTGTAAAGGTATAACAGGATCGCCATGTAAAGGTATGTTGATGATGGCAGGATCTTAAGTAAGGGTTTATCCCTATAGCCCTTTCTATATTTTAATAGCTGTATAGGGTGTCAGCTAGTGGAGGAAAGCGTTCAAAGGAACTGCCAGAATGAAGGCTTTAAATAAAAACAGAGGCAATGCTGTCAGTATTAGCTTGTAATCAAAATCTTAATTTATTTGGTTATTTTTACTGCTTATATACTACTTATGAGAATCTAACTTATCACCTAGAATTGAGTGGTTTCTAATTCCACTCAATTTGTAACATAAACAAATAGTATCAGCAACATGCAAGCGGTCAACAACACAACACAACACATGCCAAATACATTGTATTGATGAATTTGATATCTTAAATGTGTCAGCATATTTACAACTGGGTTATTGTAACACTCTACATGAGTTGTGTTGGCTTGCATACACTATACATTCCGTATGACTACTGGATACACTACACTATAGTTCCCTCTGTAAATCCCAGTGTTTAGTACAGTCTTTAGTCTTCGTTAACATACAGAGTCTGTACGGAGCCAATTGAATCGATTTCAGCCTTAAAACTCAAAACTCGTGATGTGTTTAATGAAATAGGACCGTCATTCTCCCATAAAGTGATTAAAAACTTTGATGAAAGAAAGGACATCTATCAGCGTGGTTGTGGTGGACATTTCATATCATCTTAATCTACATTTTTTGTTTCATTTTGTTTTCGAAAACAAACTTCTTGTTGAAAAAACCTTTTACTATCATTTTAAGTTTATGCATTTCAGCAAGGATGTTTTATTATTTTGCCTTAAATGCAACGGATTTCTTAAGGATTTTCTTAAAAATTAAAATTTATCAAATATTATTTGATTATTATTTTTAATCGACCTTTTGTAACGAAGTAAACTTTCGCTACATACTGCCGCACGAATCTTTTTTTTTTTTTGAATAGTTTTATAATAGATTATTATTATAATTTTTGATCAATTTTGATCAATATTATTATTATTATTGAATTGAGAATTTTTGTGAATTAAAGTATTATTAACATTTTTTTATCGATATTATTATTAGTAATTATCATTATTATTATGTTCCTGAATCGATGATGACGTATTAATAATAGTTTCTTATCTTTCGAATGAGTTATTATCAGGGTTCAGAATTTTTCATTTATGAACTTTCAAAAATCAACATTCATGATATTTTTCATAAATGAGAAATCTAAAATTTTATATTTATTTTTCACACTCATAAACGAACAAAAAAAAATGTTCTGATTATTTTCATACATGAATGCGAACAACAAGAATTATTAGTCTTATTCATATGTGATAAATGATAAATTAGCTACTTCTCATTAGTGTTATTTTTCATAATTGTACGTGCTCATTTATGAACGTTGAAATTTTATAAAATTTCTCATAAATGAACGTGAAAAAATTTTCTACCTACGATCGCAGTTTACCGTAAAAACACATGGGTACATATTAACTCAAAATGCAATATTGCAATATACATATTCTAAAAGAAAAAAAAAAAAACATTTTTTTCCTGCATACGCCGACAATTGCGCATTATCAAATATGTGCGTTTATGTACGCGAATGCTTAACGCACATATTTTTACGACCTTTTTATTTATGAAAAATTATCAAAATTGTAAATATTCAAAAATGAACACTTGTGTGTTTCTCATATTTTCACTTATGGATAGAAAGAAAAAAAATAAATCGTCACATTCACAAATGAGAAAACTCAAAATAATTTGTAGTCTCTCACACATGTATGAGAAGAAGCGGCTAAAAAATGAAATGTACATATTCATACATGTATGAACAGTGAGTGAATACTTCGCTACTCTAGTTATTATAATTAGTCGAATTTAAGAGAAAAGAGTATAACAGAATCAGCCACAATAAGAAAGAGGCTAAACTGGCGGGGTATTGGTGAGATTGTTTGATGTCAATGCTTTAGTGGTAATGATGTGTGATTTGTTTTACATCTGCACCGACCGCGAGGTCATAATCAGATGGTAGTTAAACCACTTAGTTGATTGGACACCAACTACGCCCTAGAAGGCCTTCAGATACGTATATCCTCCAGTCACTTCTAGTAGCAATTTAGAAAGTCCGGAGTAGGCCGTGCCCTCACTCCTTGCTGAGGAGTTGGAGACTTTCCAACTCCTGGTCCAGAACGCATGAAGCTCTTATTTATCAAGAACACGCCAGCATTCATACTCACTGGACCTGAACCATTCATTGTGTTAATTTGAATGGTCCGACCCACAAACTCTCACGAGGGTCCGAAACCACAACCACCACGATACTCCCATATAGGGGCCAACCTCAATAACCAGTCAGAGCACATTTTTTGTCTAAAGAGAGCAAATATTGTACTCTGGGGCAACTGATTTCCCGTGGAAATATGTGGATTGTCCAGGTGACTCCTACTAGCCTTTGAGGGGCCTGGGCTCCCTTTTACCCCGCAAGACACAAATCTAAATGGAATAGTAGGTTCCAAAAAGACTATAATGTGCCCCCGGGGGGAAGTGGTAATGATTGGTTGATGGAGGGTGTGATGAGCACGACAACTTCAGTTATGCTTGCGCCGTCTTGGTGAACGGACACTAACGCCGGTTATTACAGCCTCGATAGTGGAAGGCCACCAAGACATGCAGGTCATTAACAGGTAGTGGTAGAGGGTTTCTACTGGTTTTTACAGCCACAGTCCCCAGACCAAGAAGCTGTAGTGAAGAGGGACACTACTGGTTATTACAGCCATAGGTCCTAGTCGTGGTGAGACACTAACACACTAACAGTCAAGCAAGAAAATTAAGAAGTAAACACTGGGCAAGGGCGCATTAAGTATACTACCTCCCGGGTACAAGCACGCGATACGGGAGATCTAAGTCGGTCGGGTTCAGGGCATAAAATGTAAAATCTTGCACGGTCTGGTTGGTTGGTTTGTGTTCGAGTGTTAAAAATAAAAACTCCAAATTGTAAACCTAAAGATAAGAATAAAAGTGATTAAGAAAGTTGTTTGGGTTTTTTTATTTTGTGTTTTTTTTTTTTGGGGAAAAAAAATTTTAACAATAAGTATTACTGGCACCACTGGACACGCTCTGAGAACTACCCCAGCAAAAATACATTATACTTTGTTTTCGCTCAAAATAATTTATTTTCGAAAATTTTAATTTAAAATAAAACAATAGAAATTAGAATATTTTCAAAACGTTATACAACGTATATTTATTTAAATTTAATTATAAATCGGGGTTGAAATATACTACGTACCTTCAGCGGGGTATATAAGCCTATAAAATGTAGCTTAGCCAAAAAAATCTCTAAAGCGATGAGAACTAGCAAAAGAGAATTTCGTTAAGCTTACAATAGGTAGGTTCGTTACTTTGCGCGTAAACAAACTTTTTATTTCTTAATTAAATATATACTAATCTTTTTAACGGTCTTTTTAATTAAATTTTAACAATATATTTTTTCAACATTTCGCTTATTAACAATTTGAATAAATTTTTGAAAACAATTGACAAAAAATATTTTTTCAAATTGTTAATAATTTTTGTTTTTATAAAAATTAATTTCCTGAAGAAGCTTAACAAAGAAAAGCGAAGCATTGAAAAAAGAGCGTTAAAAAGATTAATACATATTTAATTTATCAAATATTAAAAATAATTTTTCCATTTTATTTTATTTTATTATATATTAAATATGGAAGTCTAGATTCTAATTCTCTTTCAATCGTAAATTTAATATCCGGATGGAAACTATCTTCTAAACATCTTCTAAAGTTATACAAAATAAATCATCCAGTATGAAGGATAAAATAGGAAAAATGGAAATATCTGATGTAGTATACAGGATACCATGTAGAGGAAATGACCAGGTGAACTGTGACAAAGTTTATATTGGGACAACAAAAAATAAACTTAAAACGAGATTAGCTGGTCACAGGTGTGACCAAAAATATAGGAATATTTCAACACAGAAGACATCCTTATCTTCACATTGTAAGAAATATAATCATTATCCAAGGTTTGATGAAACATCAGTATTAGATATAGAAAAAAACTACAAGAGACGTTATATGTTGGAAATGTTAGAAATTGTTAATGTACCAAATGTAAGGAGAATAAATTTCAAGACAGACACAGACAATTTAGCGCAGAATTATAGGTACTTAATTAAAAAGACACATAATTTGTTATAATTATTTCATAAGAGAGAATTTGTTATTTGTTATTTATTTGTTATTTTCGTTTCCTTGTTTTTGTATGTTTGAATATTTGAAAATTTTAAATTTTTTGTATGTATGTATGAAAAAAATATTTTATATGTTTTTGTCAAATGTTTTTGAAACATTTTTTTCATTTTGTTAATAATTTTTTTGTTTTCAAAAATATAAAAAAAAATTTTTTTCCTGAACAAGCTTTCCAAAGGAAAGCGAAATAATGAGAAGTAAAAATATATAAAAAAAGATCTTAAAAAAGAAAAAATATATTTATTATTTTATTTTATTTTTTTTTTGTTAAATACTATTTTAACTTCATTTTATTAACCTGTCTGCTGGTGCATATGCAAACAACTGCAAGCTTTGCGCTACTACAAACACACACACACACACACACACACACACATATATATTCATTATTTATTCTAATCCACTATTGGCAAAATTTACAGGAGGTTAAAGGTTACAAGTCATAAAAATTTGTTCGTATTTTAACTGAACTTAAATTGTGTTCAGAAGTCAATTTATCAGTGTAGAACAGTCATTTAATGTGGTAAATCAACTGAATAAAGTTTATACAGCGAACACTGTCCACATGTGTTATCTCTCTAAAATAGGTTAGAGCAAAAGCGAGTCATTCATTTTCAACAAAAAGAACACATCAAGCGAATATTTAATCATGTGGTTAGGTATGGCGTGTTTGATAAAATGTGGAGGAGTTAAAATAATTTCAAGCAAATTCATGAAAGGTGCTATTGAAATAAGTAGTTATTCTCACCGTTATCATATTACAGCATTTAATCCATTTTCAGAGGCCACCATCACAAACATGTTGAAAAATTTAATGAAACAAACTTTTTTTTTTTTTTGGAATTTCGATTGTGGTTTGAACAGAACAATGGCAGGAATGTATATGAGCAGAGCAAGAAAATCAAACAATTAGAAGGTGACTTTGTGTCATGTCCTAAAATTAAATTACCATTAGATTGAGAAAAGAAAGGAGAATAGTTAAATTATTAAGACGAACAACTGTTCACTTCGGAAAATAATTAATATAATGGGTGCTTTTTATGGAGGAAATGAAATGAAACAAAGATAAATTTTTGTAATTTCTAACGCTTAAAGTGCTGATGGTGGTCTTTAGCGATATAGTCAATTTATTTTATAATTATATGATTATTAGCAAACCTGGCGAACTCCGTTTCGCCACCAGATGGCTTCGTTTTTCGTAACATTTCGTTTGGGTATTAAAAGATAAAGAAAAATTATTTTTTTTTGTTTTAGATTTAAAAAGGAAAAATTTCATTTCATTGCACAACAGTAATGAATTCATTTCGATAACAAATATGAAGTGGAATTTAGTTAAACTTTTCTAAGCAAAAACTGAAACAGAATCCAAAGTACATGCTGAATCGAAGCGTTATATGTGTCCGCAACTTATCCATTTCATTGAAGTGCTCTTTAATAAACCACATTTTTGGTCGGACAAAGCGGATGGTTTCCCAACTCGTGAACACGCAACGTATAGCTGCCCATGTGAAGAACAATGATTTTCTAAATTTTTTCCGCAAACACTAAGCGATTGGCCTTGCGACTTATTAATTGTCATTGCGAACGCAAGACGAACCGGAAATTGCGATCGTTTGAAGTCAAACGGAAGATCACTCGGAATCATTGGTATTCGAGGAAAACATATATTTTCACCTGTGTACTTTCCGTTAATAATGGTTGCCTCTATCAAATTCGGTGTAAGTCTTTTCACCGCAAGTCGCGTACCGTTGCAAAGTCGCAGTGGATTCAAATTACTCAATATTATAATAACTGAACCAACTTTGAGTTGTAAGTTATGTGGTGAAAATCCTGGTAACTCCAGAGAGTTCAAAAACTCCGTTGGATAATTTACTGCATCATCGGGATTTGTTATGGAATCAACGGATTTTTATGTCACTTAATCGGCATCGATTTTTTGAATGGTGAAATTCAATGCATGTACAACGTCATTATTCTTTGGGGCGAGAATTGGTCGCTTACATAACCAAGCATAATTCTGATAATTCTCACTAATGTCTGGGAAAACATTTTCAATAAGAGCTAATTGAGAGTCTACAAATCGGTAAAAGTCGTTGATAAGAGTAATTATTCCAGCTGTCGCCTCAACTGGGACTTTTCCATTTCCAACAGCTAACAATTGTTTGAAAAATTGTGCAGCACTTTGATCATTTTTAAATTGAACTCTCATATTAGTCGTTAGCGATAATGTTTTTACGTTATTCCATAAAGGTGATGCCTTCAGGCAAGCATTCAATTCATCTGCAGGCATTGCATGGGGAATTACTGGCAACCTCTATCATCAAGCCGCCAAAGATGTTGTTATTTCGCCAAAGATCCTTCTGTGTGAAGTTAAGTACTTCAAGTGATTTCTTATGTGCCATTATGCACTCATCCCAAACAATAAGCTTGCATTGCATCAACAATTTTCCCATTGTACTACATCGGGAAATATTGCATGTTG
Organism: Trichopoda pennipes; assembly: GCA_030448955.1. Classification (NCBI taxonomy): domain Eukaryota; kingdom Metazoa; phylum Arthropoda; class Insecta; order Diptera; family Tachinidae; genus Trichopoda; species Trichopoda pennipes. Next base: position 5,952,321 of record JASKUP010000056.1, on the reverse strand, counting down.
GAATATCAATTGTGTTTAAATTGAGTGGCAACTTAAGCGCAGAATGTGCAGTACAACCGCCATCTAGAAGAGTCACCGCAATTCCAGATAATGCTAACGCCAAATCTATGTCACATCTCAATCGAATAGCGGCCAAAATCCATGAAATGACAAATATTTTTCCTGTTCCTCCAGGTGCGTCCAGGAAGAATTGGCCACCAGTATTATTGTCCATCGCTTGCATAAATGTTTCGTATACTTGTTTTTTGCTGTTCATTTAGCAACGAGACATTATTTCGAACGAATTTCTGCAATGTATCAACATTGTATCGCAGCTTTCGATTTAACTCTTGGTTGAGTGCATGCTGCATCGATCGATTTGGCGCAGTCTTTATTCATACTTCAATCAGTAGCTTGTTTGCAATAGTCAAGTATTGATCCTCAATCAGAATCAATCCTTCATTGTATATTTCATCGGTTATTTGCATGTCGAATGTAGTTATTTTCGTGAGGGATACTCACACGCCACGTACTGGTGCCGTTGTAGTACATGCTATGTATCAAAGATGGTGCTGTATGTGAAAAATGATTTTCCCTGTTTTCCTGCTCTTCTCTTGAAATTTGTCCAGAATTTTCTTTACCATAAACCTTACGGCGTCAGCATCTACAATACGAAAAAGATAAAGCAAAAACGATCTAAGCGAGCAAAAAATTGCTAAACAGATAAGGGGAAAATTACGGGACAATGACCTAATAAATACAAAGGCTGACAAAGGAAATACGACAGTAATAATGCACAAAGAAGATTATATAGACAAAACACAACAATTTATACAGCAGACCAACTGCACTAAATTCAAGGATGACCCAACTGAGTCCTTCCAATAGGAAATAGGCAACCTATTAAAACGCTGCAAAACTTTTACTGACGGAAAGGTATACATGATTCCTGGTCCTGGATTCATATACATGAACATGAATCGAGAACCACCGATGCTCAAAGCACAACCAAAAATACACAAGGAAAACATACCAATGAGACCCATTATAAACTACAGACCTGCACCGGCATACCACCTTGCTAAACACCTCATCACCAGCGTACTTAAGGAAAGAATAAATTTACAAAACACAAATACTATACGTTATACACAAGACCTCATCGATAAACTTAAGGACATCAAAATAACCGAAAACACGCGACTCGTTTCCTTTGATATCAAGGATCTATATACTTCAATATCAACACATGAAACCTTAGATATTCTACGCAACACACTAGACAATTTGTACGAAAGCCAATACATCGCTGAAATTATAGATATTGCAAAAACGATAATAAAACAGAACTACTTTAGATTCAATAACAACTTTTACAAATTACCTGACGGACTCGGTATGGGAAACCCAACTTCCGCAATCTTCATGGAAATTTCCATGCAACATCTCGAATCACTGCACGTAAAAACACTCATGGAAAAACACAAAATAACTCAATATTAAAGATACGTAGATGACATTATATGCATCCTCGAGCAAGATAACGGCGAACAAATTCTGAAAGCTTAAACACACTTCATGATAAGATTACATACACAATGGAAAAAGAACAAGACAGAAATTTACATTATATCTAGACATTACTATAACGCGAGGAACTGACTATTTAACATTCGACATCTATAGAAAACCAAAAACAACGGACACTACCATCTACAACACCTCAAACCACCCTACCCAACATAAACTAGCAGCTTTTAGACATATGATACATAGGCTTGGGATAATTCCACTTACTCCAGATAAGTACAGGAGGGAACTCGACACAATCTACGCCATAGCTATGAATAAGGGCTACAAAACCGCTACCATCGAAAGAGACAGAGAAGACAAGGAGACAGCCGATACAACACGACGGCACACCTTTATTTTTTTTTTTTTTTTAATAGGACCAGCACTCAGGGGATGACCCCTACGTATGCAATGCACTGTGCCAGAACTAGGAAATTAGGTTACGGGAAGGGGGAAAGAGGGAGTAGTGTCTGTGGACATTCGATTTGAACTTTCTCAGATTGAAAGTGACAGGAAAGACCTCCGGAGGGATCTTATTCCACATTCCTTTTTCAAAAAGAAGGAATACTCACAGCATTAAAAAGTGGAAACACCCTCAGACACTATCGCAGAACTACGACAGAAACAACTGACAAATTTAATTCCAGCGGGGTATACAGACTTACCTGTACCTGCAAACAAACCTATATAGGGCAAACTGGACGAACACTAAAAACAAGGTTTGCAGAACACATACGCTCATACAAACGGAAAAGAGAAGATTCAAACTTTGCATTACACCTTGACACTCACGGACACACACCAAGGAAAATATATGAATGTATGACATTATTACATCCTAGCAAAAAAGGACGAAGACTAGACATTCTTGAAAATATGGAAATCTACAAAACAAAAACATTCAACAACGACATTATAAACGAACAGGTAAACACGACCTCAGACACAATTTTCACACCATTGAAACTACTCATGCCAACGGGCAAACGAAAAACACCCTCAGACGGACACACGTATTTACATAATAATAAAAGACGGAGGTATCGTTAGGTTCACTTTGCATACAAATGCCAGGTGGCTGGTATTCTACTTACCTGAATATATACGAACCTAATAACAGAACTGCCTGAACGCTAACACTACTCACCAGTACAAACTAAACGGTGGCTTGAAAATGATGCATACGCATCGAAAGCGCTCGCCATCGAAATGGCAATATTATTTCATCTACTGGCGGAGGACAAGCAAACAACATAATACCAGATTATTTTAGTTTATAATTATATTTATTTTATAACTGTAGTTTTAAGTCGAATGAATTTTAAATTATAATTTTGTGTCTAACGGCAGCTTACTGTGCAGCGCTATCTATACGTGGTTGTACAACTGGCGGCTGAAAATGAAGTTAGCCACCAGCTGTTTCATACATCAGCTGTGGAGATGGTAGATGTGTGTGTACGAGTGTGGAGCGGCGAATGGATGTATAAAGAAGAACAAAGAGTTGACAGATAGCAGGTAACAGTTTTATAGGAGCGTGTTGGTTTAACAAAAACTCTCATTTAATCAATTTGGTTAGAGATATAAGACTCTTGAATTTTCTAAACTGTAGTGTGTGCGGGCTCACGCTTTGTCACGTACCCATCACACATAGAAATAATAAGGTTTAGAATTACACATTTATTTTTAAGTTGCATTAAATGCAGAAATGTATAATATAAGTAATTTAAGTTATTTCAAATCGTGGGAAAATGCTTATTCAGCAACCCACACAATTTAGTTGTAATTAGACTTAGGACAATATTAGAAAATAAGAATAATTTTAAGTATAAATAAAGAATTCTGTGCCAACGAAGAGACAGATTTTATTTGACAGGCAAACAACTTGCTTCGATAAAATCTTTAATTTGCGCACCTTTCGCTGAGTAATAAGAAGGTAAATTGGCGTATCTCCGCCGCATAAAATATAGAGATATTGGGCGCTAGACGCCAAATTGATTAGCGTGTCCTTTCGCTCAACAATAAGATGATATGAATTGGCGTATCTCCGCCGTATAAATATAGAGATATTGGGCGCTAGACGCCAAGTTGATTAGCGTGTCCTTTCGCTCCAAAATAAAAGGATATACTTTTTGTTGCTCATGTATACATGTGTTTATACACTTTTATTATTCATTACAAAACAAAATTTGCGGTAAAATCCCCTGATGAGCTCTATGAGCAGTAGTGAAAGGGCCATATGGATATGCTTTGCCTCGCAGTAATAAATTTTCAATATATTTTTTGAACAATAACTATTTTATGAGAATATTTTAAAATAATTATTAAACGATTCTGGAACAAATTATCGTAGATTAAATTAACAATAAATTTGTATTTTATATTAACAATTTTATTGAATGCTTTATACAAAACAAAATTACAAAAACCCAATAATTTAATATTTTTACAAAAAATATTGAAATTAAAATGGAGTGGTATATTTTATGCCTTAAGAAGCAAAGTTTCTTATCCTTAAGCAGTAAAAATATTGTTGTACATTCTTGCGGAAGGAAGTCTACTACATGTAGACACGCTCGAATGGTGCTCCGCTTAATCATAAAGGCCAGTAAGGTGCTCAAATGTAACAGAAATACCTTAAGCTGATTAAGTGCCGAAGTGATAGGTCTGGCAACTTTAAGTATCATATAGCAAAATTGAAAATCGAAGAAGATGAACTTGTAGACTGTGTTTGCAAAAGACTGAGACTGTGGCGCACATTATACGTGATAAGATTAAAGGCAGAACCTGGTCGTGAGGCCTTAACTGACTGCGTAGTTTTCTAACAAAACTTATGTTTACAAGACAACAACAACTATCTTAAAATAAATTCCAGGAAGAAATTTTAACAGCAGAAAAACAAAAACAAAAATAAAAACAGACCAACAGGCGCCTATACATTGAAGTTAAAACGATCCTATTCGATTCCTTAAAAAAATATATTAAGGCGCACCAACAGCGCCTGATTTTAATAGGGATACACAAATTTTAATTTTACTTGTATAAAATTTATTATAACAAAATAATTATTAACACAAACAATTAACACAATTGATCATAAAATTTATAACGACAAATTAATTACTAACACAATTAAATCAGTTAAGAAACTATTAATCATGAACCGTTCCGTTACACGCTGTAGCCAAGACTGCTCTTTCAACTTCTTTTAAGTTGGCTCTTAACTTCCTCTTGTCACGTTGCACTAGCGTGTGTGTTAGTACAGACGCTGATGCGGCCAGAAATCCGACACCGCCGACGAAGCTTAATTAGCTTTTGTTGTCTGGATAGGCGTGTGACAATTGTTAAAAGGTAATATTGCTGACGAAATCTAATTGCCGGTTATTGACTGGATACGCGTGTGTGTGAAAATTGTTTCAGTTAAAAGTGCTTACTCTGCCAATTCACATGTTGGCAGGTTCGCTACTCCTGTTAACTTTGAATTAATAACATAACAACAACAAAATGTAATACAAAGGGAATACAAAATTCTAAACCTCTAGCGGACAAATTTAAAAGTCGGCATCTGAGTGGTTAGTTAGTGGCCTTTTGATTTTTTTATTGTCACTGCGAATGCAGGCCTCACCGGAAACTGCATGCACTTAAGTTCGAACGGCATGTCCTCATATTCTCCTATATACTTCTCCTTGCTGCTTCCATAATTTTTTCTTAAGTGGTGATATTGCAAAGACGTGATTGGTTGATATTTCTCAACATTATAATTACTAATTTGTTTTTCAGTTAGAGATTCTGTGGTGGCAATCTGGGTATTTCCAGCGAGTTCAAAAACTCGGTTGGATAGTTTATAATATCCTCCTGATCCACCGATTTGTATGTCATCAATTTTTTTTTTTATTAATAGGACCAGCACTCAGGGAATGACCCCTACGTATGCAGTGCACTGTGCCAGAACTAGGAACAGTTTAACAGCATAAAAACAAAAATAAACACCGATCAACAGATGCCTATATTGCCTATATATTGAATGAATAACATAACCAAAACAAAATGTAATACAAAGGGAGTACAAAATTTTAGACATCTAACGGACAAATATAAAAGTCGGCACCTGAGTAGTTAGTTAGTGAGTTAACACATACACATCGTTAAGTAAGGACTTGCATCTTATAAATAAATTGTTTTGTAGTGTCCAACGTATAATTTTTTGCTGTGTGTGTAGTTTAAGTAAGTAAACTTGTAGTTAATATGAAAACTCTAAATACCGGTGTTATTTATTTTGCAATAAAGAAAGCAACAACAAAACGTACTTTCTACCATATATATTATATTCTTTTGCAGATGACAGCGCCATTTGTCACTCGTATTTATTTGGTAATAGACCAGGTCATTTGGAGGTAAGTTCCAAAAGGCAAAACATGAATGATACGCTTAATCATGATCTCGCGACAATTTTGGAATGGAGTAGTGTGAATAGAGTAGAATTCAATGTTCGTAAGACGCAATGTTGCATGCTTACGCATAGATCTGCGTTTGGTAGTGATGCTGCATCTGTTACTATGGGTGATATAGGTATTACGCAATGTGGGGTGCGTTTCACTGTTCTATCGTTACTATAATGGTAAGTGCTCTAATGAAATTAGGGAACTTGTTCCTGACACTCGAACGTTTTCACGTTTAACTCGATGAGAGCACATCCATTTGTGGTTGATTGGCCAGTGAACCGCACTACCATTCTCAGCAGAACAGTCCGTATGTGGAATTAAATCCCTCCGGAGGTCTTTCCTGTCACTTTCAATCTGAGAAAGTTCAAATCGAATGTCCACAGACACTACTCCCTCTTTTCTCCTTCCCGTAACCTAATTTCCTAGTTCTGGCACAATGCGCTGTATAGGTAGGGGTCATCCCCTGAGTGATGGTCCTAAAAGATAAAAAACAATATACGTTTTTCGGAAAAAGGAAAATTGGTTTAGCTGTTCTTATTTATAATAGAAGGTAATTAATACTAAAATAGATTTTAGACGATTAGAAAAATCTACGATCTTACTTTTATACTTTATTATTTTTGTTGGTAATTTTTATGCCTTAATAAAAGAACATCCATCTAAAATATTCTAATTGTCCCTCAGCCATTCCTTAAGCGACACAGATTTAATGCCATGTCGCTGCCATGTTCAATAGAATTAGAAGCGAGAGGCATTTGTAGTCATATGTTCGCGTAGCCCACTATGGTGAATGTCTTTAATGCATAAAATATTAATGATAAGAATAGAAATGCCTTCAAAGAAAAATGCAAACATAAAACACAAAGTGTTTCCTTCCTCTTGTTCGCCTTGATCCTTTAGCTCGTTCACGTACAAAAAAAAGGACATGTGTTTTTAAATTGTGCAAAAAACAATCACTGTTTTAATTTTTGTCTCTTTTTACAATATTTTTATTTTAACTTCAGTGAAAATATGCACACAAGTCCAATATAAAAAAATAATCCTGTCATTAATCATAGTTCTCAGCTCGCTCAAGACAAAAACAAAAACAAAACGATGTAGACACTCAAATTACATAACTTTTACTAAAGCAGATAAAAACAAAAAAACAGGAAGTCAGGTAACTATGGCATTTATTTGATTACAGTGACAGCAATGATGCTTTTAAATTACCAAAAACGCAAAGTGACGAAGATTAATGGAAAGAAAATAGGGAAAATTAAATCAGGCATTTTAAAGTTCATGGGAATCAATAACAACCATTAATTTTTATGTAACAGGTGAACTGATGAGTGTTCTCTTATTAAGCCATTAAACTTTGACTGTCTGGAATGTTAAGATGTTAAGATTTGTAGTTGACTCGCTATAGCTTAAAACATTCCTAAATATAATGCAATTAGGAAAACTTGGTAAACTCTCTGTAAAAACCGAGTTAGACTTGAATTAAATTAGTTTAGCTCCAATGTTCCAAGTTCTAGTCTTGCTTGCGATATTTCCACAATGAGTAAATTCGTTAAATCTAAAAAGTGACGGGAGTCTACTATATGTAGACACGCTGTTAAATGTTGCTCCGCCTTAATAGAATGACTGGTAAGGCGCTCAAGTACAACAGAAGTAGCTTAAGCTGGTTAACTGCGTGGCAACTTCTAGTATTTTTTTTTAAAGAGCAGTAGCAGAAAAAAAGGAAATAAATAATGCTTTCTCTCACGAACCCTTAACAGTCTGTGAAACTGATTTGACTAATAGATTCTTGCTCGTAAGATCTGAAATTGTATTTTAACAACACCAATACAAATGCTAATAAAAATTGAATGTTTTCATGGAAGGTTATGCCAGGCTACTTTTTTTTTTTTTAAAGGGAAGTAGCACTTCAGGCAACAATGCCAATTTAGTCAATTACCGTGTTACATTCTTTAGGAAAGGGATAGAGAATAGATAAAACAGGTGGTGAAAGTAGAAGGATAGTCAGAAATTAACTGCCGTATAAGGCAGCAGAGTGACCAGTGACTATGCCTTCATCGCTGTGCAGCCCCCCACCGACAGTCAATTTTTATTTTTGTAGTGAAAAAAAACCAAGGTCTTCGTTAGGAATCGAAACCACAACCCCCATACTTACAAGCTAGTACACTACTTTCTAGCCTACAGGGGCATCCTTTAGTATTATGTAGCAAAAATGAAAATCGAAGAAGATGAACTTGTAGACTGTGTTTGCAAGAGACTGAGACTGTGGCGTATATTATTCGTGATAAGATCAACGTCAGCACCTTGCCACAGAGACCTTAATCTGATGGTGATCTTACCAGCCGGTCCTGTTGCATACACAAATTAGGACATTGGATAAAAAGCGGCACCAGCAGTCCGATACTGAAGGAGGCACAGGACTTTCCAATTTCAATCAGTGAGTGACTTATTATACACACACTGGTACTATGGGAACCAGTTGCCCGCAGGGCTACGACCCTGTTCTTGTTGTTGGTAAGGCCCCTTGGAGAGCAACGAGGTGGCTGTGGTTTAATAGGGCTTTGAAAAAAGTTTTGAAGATAGGTGTGAACGAAAAGATCAGCTAAACATCCAAATATATGTTCTAGTTGCGGTTGCAAAAAGACTAAGAGTTTGATAGTCTTCAACTCTTTAGCAAAGAGTTGAAGTACGGCCTTGCTACCGTGCTCTTAAATAGCATATATGCACCTGTGTGTATGTGTCTTAGGGTGTAGGTGAGCGCTTTCCTACAGCCGGTACTAAAGCCACCATCAGATTATGGCCCCACGGCCGATTCTGATGTAAATCCTATCACATCCTATTTCTTTAAAACTGTCTTCAAAGTCCTTTATATATAAATATCTACTACTGCTTTCCCCCCCTCCCTGGGGGCACATTGATATCTTTTGATGGAATCTCACCGTCATTACATGTGTCGATGGGGGTAAAAGAGAGAGTAGCAGAAGCCAACTGGACAATTCCACTTTATTTCCACGAGAATCAGTAAAGCGCCAGAGTTTAGCTTTTTGGTTTTTTAGGCTTTTAGCTGCTCTCTTGACTGATTGTGGTTGTGGTTTCGAGTTGTGTGGGTCGGATCATTCACAATAAATCCAATGAATGGTCCAGGTGCAGTAAGTATGATTGCGGTTGTGTTTTGAAATTTGATTAAGCTTCATGCGTTCTGGACCAGAAGTTGGATAGTCTTCAGCTCTTCAGCAAGGAGTGAGGGCTGCGACCTGCAGCGAGTTTTTAAAGTGGCAACTAGGAGTGACTGGAGGATATACGTATCTGAAGTCTTTCTAGGGCGAGGATGACCCTATGTTGCATCCACAGTGGTATGATCCATAGTTACACAGTTAGGTGCTGACGTAAATCATATCACGCATCTACCACTGGCTTACACAAGGCTTGGGGCAAATGAAAATATAATTACAGTTACCAATCGGCACTCACTATAATCAAGACAAGAAGGCTGGCGAAAGCACGTGACTTAATAAAAGTAAGTTTTGCCCTAAACTACAAATCATTTTGCCTATAATTATTGGAGCGGAAGGGAGATCAAAACAATTTCATTAGGACTCATAGGACTTTACTTTAAATAGTCTACACCACTGAATCAACATTCAACATCACTTTCTTATCTTTGTAGCTAATACAAAATTCGGTTCGTTTAAGCGTAAGCTTCTCCAATTAGCGTCGTGTCAAAACAAAATAGGAATAAATCTGATTTGGATAACAACAGTTTATCTTCCTAAATGTAAACCAAGATATAAGAGCCGAATTTATACACAGTCTCCAAAAAGTTCCTTATAATTTTGTCGCAAAAAAGGGCTTGCCTACAGTTCTAGTACTTTGGAATGTGCAGCGTTGTGCCTGGTATCGCAAATTAGGCCATGCATTACTTCCTTGGAAAGTTTCTACAGCTCTGCATTCTAATAAGTTAAATTTCTTACTATTCAGCCATAACATTAAGAGATCTAAGACAATCACAGGCAGTTCTTAAGTACAGCAGTGGACTTCCCTAAAGTTAAATAACAGCTGGGCTATTATATCTTTCTTCACTCCACAACCTCCTGAATAGCTTAAGTGCACAACTGCGATTAAAATTCATAATTGTAGGTGCTTGCAAAGTGTCTGGAAGGCCACCGGATTATTTAATCTTGAAAAGCCAGTAGTATAAAATTGTTTCTCCTCAAGTAATTTTGGAGTAGTGCAACAATGGCTGCTTGCCATATCTCGTCTAAAGTTAGGTTTTACCTTTTGTGATCACAAAGATAATTTCCTTAACTTAAGTGAACATTTTAGTTAATTTTACTTGCAGAATTACGTTTAATGCATCCAATGGCTTTTCTTTTCTCTTTGTGAGAATTCGAAGACGTGAGCATTTTTCTGGCTTAAAAAATTTTCAAAAGAATTTTTCCAGATTGTACAAGACAAAAATATAAAAATGCATTTTTATTGAAGAAATATAAAACTGAAAACCTTTTCGAAGAAATTCAAAATGACTGAATTATAGTTAAGGCAAACAGTTTTTGAAAGTTTTGCTCTGTAGATAAATGTGCTTGTGAAGAAAAAAAAAAAGGATGAAAAGGAAGAATATGAAATGCGCTTAATAAAAATTAATTCTCCCCTTTTTCTCTCTTACGCGTATATATTTTTTAAAAATGCAGAAACTATTGAAAATTTAAGAAAATGGTCTGTAAATAACTTGAAGTAATTATTTACCGTATATTTCGATATTACCGTTATTCAATTCGAAGAAAATTTTCATGAGCCCTGTTGAAATATAATAAAGTAATCCTCTATTTAAGGAAACATTTTTGGCTTGCCCACAAAGCAAATAATGTTAAACTATTTATATTCTTTCTATTTTTCTTAGGAAGAGCAATTTCATTTTTGCATGACACTGTAATTATTAGGTACTGTGAAATAGCTCTCAAATGAAATAGTTCGCAATGCAATAACTCTTAATGAAATAAGTGCCAACAAAAATGAAATAATTCCCAATACAAATTATATTTGCACTCGGGCACTGTTTAACTGTTTTAAACTCTATGGTATAACAGGTAACCCCCGATGAAAGAGGTGCTTAACTTTGATATCATACCACATATCATAGACAAGAGGTCAGCTATACAGACAATATTTTGTTAGCGAAGAGAGATTTTTTAGCCATCCCGGTTTGAAGAGAAAAGACTCGCTGTTCTTTCTTCAGTATAATTTGGTTGGAGGACTTTTACGCAGGGTTCTCCTCGTTGTTTTCAGAATACTTAAAGTCAAATTTTGTATCCTTTGAGGACAATATATTATAAACTTTCAGCAGTACCATCCGTGGAAGTAGAAACTACATCTAACACTCTATGCCTTCTGGTATAAAAAACAGTTTCATATGGATGTCATTGCAGACATCACTCTAACCATTAAAAATATTTTAGAGAATTTTAGGGACTCTTACAGTTATTGCAACATCGTTGGTAATTCTGTAAACTTTCACTTAGAATTCCTGCTGTAACGACACGCTTTACCTGGCTGCTGGGGTATACTCAGCGGCGTCCAGGGTCGTGTTGTGTCGTGGGGACAAAATAAAAAAAAAACCCGCGGTTGCTCAGGTTTACTTAATTTTTATTTTGCCACTATTTCTCTTCTTGATGGCAGCTCGTTGGCGGCTTCGTCTACTTTACACTGGTGTGGGTGTATGAGTGCGGCAGTGTTCGTAGTCTGTGTCCGACATATACCGGTCAGTGGCATTTCGTTTGGAGCACAGTTCGGTGAATTGGCCGTGTGACCAAGGGAAATAACCAAAAACACTGTTGGCTGGGCTAGGTCAAAACCTCCGCTCAACTGTCCAATGCTCTGGTCACCCACTATGGTGACGGTAGACACAAAATCCGCTGGGTCAAAACCTCGGCTTCGTTTGTGCCACAGTTTAATATGCCGTGTGTCCAAGGGAAATAACCAAAACACTGTAGGCTGGGCTGGGCTGGGTCAAAACCTCCGCTCAACTGTCCAATGCTCTGGTCACCCACTATGGCGACGGTAGACACAAAATCCGCTGGGTCAAAACCTCAGCTTCGTTTGTGACCGAGTCACAGTTCAGTTTAGTTTGACGTGTGTCCAATGGAAATAACCAAAACACTGTAGGTTGGGCTGGGTCAAAACCTCCGCTCAACTGTCCAATGCTCTAGTCACCCACTATGGTGACGGTAGACACAAACTCCACTGGGTCAAAACCTCGGCTTCGTTTGTGACCGAACCACAGTTCGTATCTCAGGGTATAAACTCGGCTGGGTCAAAAGCTCTGCTTTGTTTATAACCTGACTGTCTTACCTAACAGTCTAAAATATGATAAAATATAACCTGTTGTCCCGCCGCCGGCTGCACACAAATTGCCATTTTATTCATGGTGTTTGCCCTTTTATACTTTTGCTGCCAATACACAGCTATACACAAACACACATACACCATAATTGCAGTCTATGTATACCATAGCCGATGGCTGTATTCACCACCAACCATCAGATGCTGCTTAAAACAGCTGTTGGCTGTATTCACCACCAACCATACTTCCAGATGGCGTTGCCAAACGAGCTGCCGTTAAATACAAAATTATAAATTAAAATTACTTAAACTAAACATAATTCATTAACTTAATATTAACTTAATTAAAAAAAATAAAGACATTATTTTGCTAAAATTAGCAAGATTGATAAATTCATATAACAAAATAGGAATTCAGATAAAATAGAAGAAATATCATTTATGATTGCACAAATCACTAAAAAAATATGTTGGCTTATTAATAAAAATACACAATATAACACACTAGGAATTCAGATACAATGGAGGAAATATTATTTAAATAAACTTTAGAAATTCAATACAGCAATAATATATAGGTTTGTCGTGCCAAAAACGACCCTGGGACTTTTGGCGTCACACTGCGATAGAATTCCTTTAGCGATACGATTCTTAGAAGAAGCTACAAAAGGCGCCTACTTTAGACATTTCCCAAATGATCAATATCCGCAGGATCGACTGCTTATAAAACAGAGGCCACAGTTATTTTAAGATTTCGCCGAAGTTATGTAGAAAAGTAATTTTATTTGCATGCTGATTGAAATTAAATTAAGTTAAAATATTTAATTTTATTAAAAACAAAAAAAAAAAACAAAACGAAGAAAAATAATTAAAATATTTAAACGTTTAATAGATCTTTAACCTGAAACCAAATAAAACTTTCTAAAAATTGTCAAAGACATAATGTTGTATTAAGGGAGGTTTCTTCCTATCCATCTATAAACATATCGATTGGCCACTTGGAGGACAACATTCGTAGAGTTATTGCCGATATATAGTCATTGAATATTGAAACTAAAAATTAGACTACGTCCGAGCCAGCTATGGCAGGCAGTCATATGCTAGAAGTTATACTTTAATTATGTCACAAAATTTTTCATTCGAATAAAGTAAAATTTATGTCAATATGAAAAATTCTTTGTTTTATTTCATATCAAAGTTCTCTACAAAAACACTCTTTAGAACTTCCGTCCAGGGACTTTTAAAATAAACAAAAAAAAAAAATTCAACGAATATTGCCGACGATCAGTAATTTATTTGCAATTTAAAACTCAAAAATTAAAACTTAATCGATAGCTAATTTAATTGAGTTAATGTGTAAAGTATAATGAGTATAATATGCTTTGTTTATAAATATCTTTTTTCTTTTTTAAGATCTTTTTTTATATATTTTTTCTTTTCAATATTTCGCTTTCCTTTGGAAAGCTTCTTCAGGAAAAAAATTTTTTATATTTTTGAAAACAAAAAAATTATTAACAAAATGAAAAAAAATGTTTCAAAAACATATAAAATATTTTTTTCATACATACATACAAAAAATTTAAATTTTCAAATATTCAAACATACAAAAACAAGGAAACGGAAATAACAAATAAATAACAAATAACAAATTCTCTATTATGAAATGATTATAACAAATTATGTGTCTTTTTAATTAAGTACCTATAATTCTGAGCTAAATTGTCTGTGTCTGTCTTGAAATTTATTCTCCTTACATTTGGTACATTAACAATTTCCAACATTTCCAACATATAACGTCTCTTGTAGTTTTTTTCTATATCTAATACTGATGTTTCATCAAACCTTGGATAATGATTATATTTCTTACAATGTGAAGATAAGGCTGTCTTCTGTGTTGAAATATTCCTATATTTTTGGTCACACCTGTGACCAGTTAATCTTGTTTTAAGTTTATTCTTTGTTGTCCCAATATAAACCTTGTCACAGTTCACCTGGTCATTTCCTCCACATGGTATCCTGTATACTACATCAGATATTTCCATTTTTCCTAGTTTATCCTTCATACTGCTAAATAATTTATTTAATGTGTTATGTGTTTTGTGTGCAATTATATATTTATCTGTGTCATATATTTTACACTTTCTTAATCTTTCTGATATTCCAGGAACATAAGTTAATGATTTATAAAAAGAAAATAATTTTGGTTTAAAATCTATTTTATAAAAAAATTTTTGTGAACATTTTATTTTAAAATACAGTCGACTCTTGATAATGTGAAAATCAAGGGACTGGAGAAAAAGTTCAAATAATCGAATTTTCATATTAACGCGACTTTAAAATATCAAAAGAAAAATAAAAAAATTCTAATTAACAAGAGCTTATTTATAGCGAACTTTCTTACAGTTGCATATATACATACATATCTAGCATAAGAACAATTTATAATGAAAAAAGTCCGTAATTGTTTTTTGGAGTTAAATATTTCGATCTGTCATTGTCTAATGAATTTTCAATTGTGATTAGAGCTGAAAAGAAGTCATCTCTTGTATCCGTTCTGAGAGCATAGGAGCGTAATGTGCTAAGACTTGCCGTTGCTTGGGTTAATGACATTGGAAGTGGTGGTTGCTCATCATCTTTTTCATCTAAAGAAGTCCGATTTCATAGTTCAGTATCACTTAGGGCACCGTAGACACTGATGTTATTGTCTATTTCAACATAGTTCTCAAAATTCAACTCTTCAGAGTTAGGTAGAAGTTGCCATGCTGGACTAGAGTTCGTAACTTCTGGTGGCTCTTGTAGCTGAGCTGAAGATGTTTATGAAAACCCGCTCTTTTTGAAGCAGTTGTAAATGGTTGTAGAACTGACACTTTTCCAGGCCTTTGTAATCATAATTATAGCTGTTAAAAATTTTATGGTTACTTTCTCACCCTGTTCAATGCTATCCAACATTTTAAAAACAATTTCTCTGCGGTAGAGGTTTTTAAAATTGTTGGACCATCCAAGGCATTATCTTAGATGTTGTACTAGAAAATAAATCAATTTCACGTAGCCTAATAGTGGTGGATTATTGTGCACTATGCAGTTGACCACAAACAATTCAAATTATAGAGAGTCGGCAATCAAAATTACAAATTTACAGATTTTTTTCAATATACTGAGTGTTTTTCAAGGGACCTGGAAAACAGCTCAAATTATCGCGAGATTCAAATTAACGAGTTTCAAATTATCAAAAGTCGATCGGGTATTTCAACAAAAGGTTTGTTTTTCAATTGTATCAACACCAACAACATGATAGTTTTGACACTTAATTTTTTAACGTATTTGTGTTAGATGCCTTATTGTTCAATTTCGCACGAAAATCGCATTAAAATAATTAAAATCCATTATGAAAATGGTTGTTCTGTTAAAGTTACATTTCACTGAATTCGTGATATTTTCGGACAACATAATCGGCCGACCTGAGACCGCTATATTAAGAATTTGGTGCTTAAGTTTGAGTCGGCAGGCTCGATACAACATGTGTGTGTTCGACCGGGGGGTCGTTCAACTGAAAACATTGCCACCGTGAGCCACAGTATTTAAGCAGTTCCAAATTTGTCAATTCCTTGGCGTTCTTAGCAATTGGGGCTATTCAAAACCACCACATGGCGAATTTTACGTAAGGATTTGACTTTGAAGCCTTACAAGATTCAACTAGTACAGGAATTGGGGTCGACCAAGCATTCACATTGCTGTAGGTTCGCTTAATTTATTCTGCAACAACCGGCTGGTTTTTCTGCAAAAATCATTTTTTCCGACGAAGCCCATTTCCATTTGTCAGGGTATGTCAATAAGCAAAATTGCCGCATTTGGGCTTCTAAAAATCCTTAAGCGCTTATTGCGGAGCCTTTGAATGCTCAACATGTCATTGTATGGTGCGCTTTGTGGTCTGGAGGCGTGATGCGACTGGAAATGGCGTAATGATCAATTGATTACGCTGTAGCGAGATGCTAACAACTCCATTTTGCCCTTTTGCTGACGATGTGGATATTATTGACATGTAGTTTCAACAGGAAGGTGCCACAGGTCGCACAGCCAATAAAATGATCAAATTATTGCAAACCAAATTTTCCGATTAGGATGGATAATTTCACAACAATCAGCAGTTAAGTGGCCATCACTGGATTATTTTTTGTGAGGCTATGTTAAGGACAGATGCCATACGGAGATAACCAAATCGATTTCAGTCTTAAAACTCGAAATCCGTGATGTGATTAAAGTGATTAAAGATTTTGATGAAAGAATCGACATTTGTTAGCGTGCTCGTAGTGGACTTTTGCCGGATATCATTTTTTTTTTATAATTTTTTTTTCAATAATTATTTATTGTATCTTCAAGAAATTGAACTAACAATAAGTTTTAAAATCTTAAATTCTAAAAAAAAAGTTACATTAGTCCCGACCATGTCACAACTAATCTTTTGGGTAAAAAAAATTGACATTCAAAAAAAAACAAAACAAATATTTCTAAGATGTATCGTCTGTAGCATTGAGGATTAAAGCTGCGGTATCCCTCTTTTTTAATCGGCTATGTCCACTATAATCCAAGATATTGTAAGCAAGGGGGTTAGGATGGTCTTCAAGCTTCATCAAGTATTTGCCTGCGTATTTGATAAGTTCTGTAGTCACCAGCGGTATGTCTAAATCACAATGTATGTTTGCATTTCTGATGTACCATAGAGCGGAAGTTATCAACCGTAAAATTTTATTTTGCATACGTTGGATTCTATCCACATTTGAAGCTGAGGCAGTGCTCCAAAGTTGGATTCCGTAAGACCATATCGTAATTAAAATAGTCTTGTAAATTAGAAGCTTACAATCTAGGCCAAGTTTTGAGTTCCTGCCAATGAGCCAATGTAGTTGTGTTAGCTTAAGTTTCATTTGTGTTAGCTTTGAGTCAATATGATGTTTCCATGTAAGGCGACGGTCAAGATGTATACCAAGATATCTCACATAAGTATGGTGTGGAACAATGTGATTATTGATTCGAACGGGTGAACAATTATCTCTTCGCAGGGTGAAGGTCACATGAATGCACTTTTGAACGTTCACTTTAATTCTCCATAATTTTAAGCACAACTCTAACTGAGTTATATGTTGCTGAAGATTTATGGATGCTTGACGGGAGTTTTCATGCGAACTTAGATACGCTGTATCATCAGCAAACGTAGAAGTATGGACAGTTTCACTTACAGGCATATCGGAGGTATATATCAAGTATAAAACTGGTCCAAGAATGCTACCTTGTGGTACGCCTGAGGATATTGGTTTGGATACACTAACGAAGTCTCCTTCCACAACAACAGAAAATTTTCGTCCAATTAGGTAGCTTTTTTATTGGTTGCTTATACTACAAGGCCAGTGAGCGGTCAGTTTCAGAAATAGACCTTCATGTCAAACTTTGTCATAAGCCTGAGAAACATCAATAAAAATAGCTGAACAATACTTCTTCTCTTCAAAAGTCCTTCTTATCACCTTAACCAATCTATGGGTTTGTTCAATTGTGCTATGTCTACGTCTAAAACCAAATTGATGGTCTGGGATACACCCACTATCCCTTAGCATCGGAGACAATTTATCTATAAGTAACTTTTCGAAAACCTTTGAAATAGTTGGTAATAGACTTATGGGCCTATATGACTCGGTTTTGGTCAGGTCCTTAAACGGTTTTGGAATCATTCTAACTTTAGAAATCTTCCAGTGGTCAGGATAGTATTCAAGCCGTAAAATGGCATTAAAAATGAATAGCATGATTCTGACTGCAATACTGGGAAGCTCCTTCAACATTTTGTTGCTTATGCCATCCATACCAGGAGCTTTTTTCGGGTTTACTTTAGAAATTAACTTTTGTACCTCATGCAACCTAAAATTCAAGGGTCGAGGGGGTAATCCAACTACACTCGGCAAATTAACATCATCAGTACATATGTGTGGGGTGAATACATAACTGCCAAACTTTTCTCTTCGTTATACAATTAAATTTGAATCATCTTTTAAATCTAAAATAAATTTCTTGTTGAAAAACCCTTTACATTTCAAATCGAAAATATTATTTTATAAATGTGGCATAACAAATTTAATATTTTTTTTAGTTTTGAATGAAAGGTAATAAAAACACTTAAAAATGATGGCAGGTGTCAAGTGCATTTAGAGTATTTATAATATTTATAATAAAAATAAAGAGAACTTAACATCAACGTGACTTAAATCTAAAAATGAAAATGTGTACGTGAACGTGTACGTGTGTAAAATGACTGTTCTATTTTATTGTATTTAACTAAAACTTACTCGTACACGTAACAACAATTTACGCTTTTCCGGCGGAAATCGTTTTTAAATGTGGTTTAAACTACTTGTATAATAACACACACACTTTCATATAGACATTTGGATTATGCTGCATATGTTGCATTTAAATGTGCAGCTGTCGAAATAGTTGTATAACAAAAGTTTTACCGATTACAATAAACAATTTCTTTTTTTTTTTTTTGGTTTGTTGGCATAAGTAGCTCTTACGAGTATCTGTTGTGTGTTTTGTAACTTAATAAAAGGATTGAGAAAATTAAAGAAACAAAGTTTCGCAACATGTTTGCTTGAGAAGACAGAAGAAGAAAATCAATTAAGGCTTCTTAATTTAGAACGCGGTTGTTATTTTGCGAAGAAAAAATGCTCCACTGTGAATAACAAGGCACCGAAAAACAAAAATAAATTTAGTAATAGAAATTATTTTTTATTGCTATTAGCGATAACCTCACTTTAATCGCCGGATAGATATTTAACTTGAATATTGAAATCATAATAATTTCTTTGGAAACTTAAAAAAATCATTTTCGTAACAATATAATTTTTGGCTGATTGCGCTGGACTGCTTTTAGCACGGCAGCCAGTCCTCAGTACTAGTACTATGCAACGCCGCACATTGGGGATTTTTGTATGGAAGTGAGGAAAAAAATATATTTGTCAAGAAATGTAGTGATTTCATCACCAATTTAGTTATATTTATATAGTAATACACAAAAGTAATCAAAATTAAGAAAGTTAGAGAAATGTCGATCGTTACCTGCAATGTAAAAAGCCATAAGTAACAAAAAAATTTAAATTATTTTATTTCTATTAAATTTTAATCTTTTCACACGGTCATTAAAATTATAACGATTTTATTTTTTTTTTTCTCAATATTTCGCTTTCCTGTGGAAAGCTTCTTCAGGAAATTATTTTTTATATTTTCTATAGGAAAAATACACTTTTCAATTATATCCTTGCCATGAGTCTGAATTTTGGGGAGTGCAGGTGGGGGATATTGTACCACTCGTACAGTGCAACAGACTCTTTTGCCGTCTCCAAACAAAAATCACCAAAATTTTTTTGAATCTACTACCTCGGTGATTGTTATAGCTTCGAGAATTATTGAAAACCTCTTGATTATGTTTTCATCTAGACCTAGGAAATCAAAACAGTATTAGCAAAGAATCTTCGTGACGTATTTCCTGAATTTGTCTCTTTAAGTTCACGCTTTATCAAACATTTTCGGGCTTCTTTTATCGGACAAGTATTTGAGTCGACTCTCCCACGTTTAAATTCAATATTATAAGCCACCTGCAAAAGACACTCCATCAGCTTAAAACGCGCATGATGTGCTGACATACCCAATTGCAGTGTTTGTTCATTTACGGGCATAACTAGAACTTCTTCGATTTTATTCATCTTGGATGTTGTGGCTCCACAAATAAAACAAGAAGCTATTGCTGGTGTTTCTGTTACTGATTGTGCTGTCTTGCCGTCAATTGTTGTAAAATAGAATTAATGTTTAACTTTAAATTTACGATTATTTACTGTTAACTCAAATTCTTTTAGTTGAGATATCTCCTTATTGACTCTTCTCCTTTCTTCTCATATAACTTGAGGCGTCTCTTTAACGTATGCAAACTGTAGTGTTCTACAATACTGTGGGGAAGAAGGTTTATTGTTGTTCTATACTAATTTATTTATGCCATCACTTAATGATTATTTAAGTGGTACAACTGATGTCATATATAAATGAGAGTTAGAAATTTGATCATCTGAAAACCTCTGTTGGTATTCGCTTTGACTAGCTGCCCCATCACATCCCCATTTGTTAGATTTCCGCTTTCAATTTTATTTACTTCCTTTGCTGACTTGATCTCTAGGATTCTCTATTGGTTTTAGCGAGACGGCATCACAAACCAGTCAAACACACAAATAATTCAGTGACTGCATGAGAAATTTCCCGGTCGCTTAATTTTGTGATTAAGCGACATTAATTCACCACCTCGTTCTTTGGGATTTTTAGATAAAGTTAGTTTAACAGGTAGGTGAACAACATACACACCACTGACGTTCTGAAAGATGA
This sequence comes from Trichopoda pennipes, assembly GCA_030448955.1. NCBI lineage: Eukaryota > Metazoa > Arthropoda > Insecta > Diptera > Tachinidae > Trichopoda > Trichopoda pennipes. Next base: position 5,931,586 of record JASKUP010000056.1, on the reverse strand, counting down.
TATTCGGCGATGGATTGTCGACGTGAGCGAACTTTGTTGTAACCGTGTTTCATTATTGTAAGAAAATTCGTACATCTGGCGGTGCGTTAGAGGTTGACATTATCCCGACGTAATATTTATTTGTTAATTCCCATATTTCTAATTAACAGTGGTATCCATAAAACTGAAATTAAAAAAAAAGAAAAAGTGTTTTAAGCCAATTTACTTCCTAACCTCAAATTTGCCCAACCGCTAGTAGACGAGTGCCAAGTTTTCAACAATGTCCGAATTAAACTCTTCCTTTTTATGCAATCATGGAGATGTTTATAAATAAATAATAAATTTATAATAAAGTATAATCTTCTTCATTAAGTCTAAATTAAAGTCATCTAATACGAGTATTAGGAGACGAAAGCCTTTTCGAAATTGTTATAATTGTACTATTTTAATTAATTATTAATAAATAAATCAAATAAATAACTGCTGCCTGGGATAAGTGTTTGTTTCTATAGCTTAGAACACTTATGCATAGTTAAGACTGAAATGAACATTTTCTATTAAGAAAATATTGCAACAATAGAGGGAGACATACACAGACAACAGAAGTATTTTCTCTATAGTATCCTCTTAACTTATGCGTTGTTAGTTAAGTTTTCCTAATGTTTTATTTTTATATTATTTTTGTATATTATTCTTCTCTTAGCAATATTTTTTCATCATTGTTGTATTTACGATTTTCTATGAAGTCATCAACAAACGCAATTTCTCAAAAGCTCTTAAATGCAACTTTCTTGTACAAATTGCCAACGTACAAACATCTTTAATCTTTGAAAGATACTCAAGTGCAATGTGAAGTAAATTTAACATTCTAATCTCCTCACTACAGAAGGGAACATGACAGCCACTCGTATAAAACATTACTCTGCCTTAGGGCATTATCTACATATTAAATACTCGTATAACATTAAATATTTTAGTATACTTTCTTTGGGCGGGTGTTATAATCTATGATGTATATCATGCAATAGATTCATTAAACTGCATTTTTAGGTATTTTTAATTGGATCATTACATTTCACCCCTGATACCAGATAATTCAATTTTGAAATATTTTCTAGTTAATAGAACACTCTCTCATATTTGTTTAAAAGCCCGCTTAGCACACAACCTATGATATTGCTACATTTTTTATTCGTTGCATTCTTTTAATTGCAAAATATGCCAGATATAGGGTCCGCCATCGAACTTTTTTTTTCAAACTAGTGCTTGTTTCGTGAATGGTAACATTTAGCTCATGTTTGATTTGACAGATAATTAGTTTTATCCTTTCGCTGAACGAATATGGTTGTGTATACGCTTGAACAACGCTGGGAAATATTGGGACATTACTTTGAAAATCATGGCAATGTTGCAGAATGTGTGCGAATAATGCGTACGGATTTTGGAAGCAGAAAAGCACCGTCGTTATCTTGTGAAAAAAGTGAAAGAACAATTTTGCGTAAAGACCTTGTTATGACACCATACAAAGTCCAATTGTTTCAGGAGTTGAAGCCAAGTGACCATCCAATTCGTTTTCGCTTCGCTAAGCGGGCCTGCAATCGTCTTACAGAAGATGCCGATTTTGCAAAAATAACATATTTTCAGAAGAAGCTCATTTTGGTCTTGGCGTTTATGTAAACAAGCAAAATTGTCGCATTTGGGGCACAGAAAACCCGCACGCATACATTGAAAAGCCGACGCACCCAAGACGAGTCACTCTTTGGTACGGATTTTGGTCCAGAGGTATAATTTGGCCATTTTTCAGGAGTGGCCGTTTGCTCACAAAAATTGAAAAGTATATTGGCAACATTTGGTTTCAACAGGACGGCGCTACAGCCGAAGCTGTGTGATTTTGTTTATAGCATTCAAAATACAAAAAAAAGTTTTTAGGCGGACCCTATATTATTTACTTTAAGATCTCTTCATGTATTTAGATGTGTATAATTGTTAACAATACTATGACAATGACAGCCATGTTCTTATTTTGTACATACAACTGCTCCTGTCAACATTTTTGTGTTAATACAGTTTTCGAATGGCATTTAAATTAACAAGCGATTTAAAACGTTTAAATTGCTTGTATTGCAAAAAAATCTGGCAGCTCATTTAAGTTTTTTTTTTCTATAATAATTATTTTTAATGTTGTATTTTGAATTACATATAGTCATCCTTATTTTTTATAGGATCTCAGCCGGTAAGGTATATTAATTTGTTTGTTTAGATTTTTTTAATAAGTGAAAGAGATACTTGTTTATTTATTGTCGGCAATTATGTATGGAGTAAAATATCAGCTAAATATCCGCCTCCGTTGGCCTCACAAATGCGAGCCCCTTTTGAGCAATTTTTTTTTACATTCTTACATATTTGACGCGGTATTTTATTAATTTCATCACAAATATTTTATTTGAGTTATTTAAGCGTTTCTGGTTTGTTTGCATAATCCTTGCTTTTTAGATATCCGGGGCAGCCGAATCAGGCGACCGTGGAGGCGAATCAACATCACCATTTTTTTTTCGTTTTTTTTTTAGTCAAGTACCGTGCTACATTCTTTAAGAAAGGGATAAAGAAGACATGTAACAGTTGGTGAAAGTAGAAGAATAGTCGGAAATTAACTACCGTATAAAGACAGCACAGCGACCAGTGAATATGCCTTCATCGCTGAGCAGCCGCACCGACAGTTAATTTTTATTTTTGTAGTGAAAAAAAACCAAATTTTTCGTTGGGAATCGAACCCATAACCCCAATACTGACAAGCTAGTACACTACCACTACTACTAGCCTACAGGGGTACCTATCTTAAAATAGCTTGTTTGTGGCAAGAGGTCGCGCAGTAATTCCATTGTAATCCTGGCTGTACGCGATTTTGTACCGTCTTGTTGATACCACATGTTAATCAAGCTGAAAGCATGCAGTTGTGACGTTAAAGAATTTTCAATTATATAACGATAACGCTCCCCATTCACAGTTATCGTCACGTTGTTGTCAAAGAAGTACGGACCAAAAATTCCTTTTAACCAAATTGCACACCAGACTGTCACTTTTAATGGGTGCAAAGGCGACTGTTGAATGATTTAAGGGTTTCCCATTCCCCAGAAGCGACTATTCTGTTTATTCACATATCCATTCAAATAAAAATGTGCCACGTCACTCATTAGGAGTTTTTCATGAATATCGGGGCTAACATGCGCGAGCTGTAACATCCTATTGCCCTATGTACCGCGGCGTGAATGGTCTTGTAACAACTAAATCTAATTTGGAAACAATTGTAAATCTTTTTGCAACATTGTGGCCAAAATTGTTTTTTGAAGACCAAGCTACTAAGCACGGTGTCAGATTGAAGTTGATGGATTGTTTTGAACACTTTCTTGAGCAGCAGTAATGTTTTCAGTCGATCTTGCAGTACATTGTGCTCTATGCCTGGGCCTATCACCTCTTTCTACGAAATCATTTACTACACAATAAATAGTGCGTTTTGTTGGTAAGTTGTTTCTCCCAAAAGTTTCACGTAACTTTCTCATCGTGACAGTAATCGATGATTGATTTTTGATAAAATGTTTTAACGATTAAAAGACATTGGTTTATCGAATATTTTTCCATAATTAATTTGCCACGTGTCTACTTCACAACTGCCAAATATGAATTGTCAACACTTATATTTACCAAAATGGCAGCAAATTAACCTTCCGGCGAACAGGAAATCATTTCATTTATAATAAATAATAATTGTTTTTTTTTTTTTTTTTTTTTTTTTTTTTAATAGGACCAGCACTCAGGGGATGACCCCTACGTATGCAATGCACTGTGCCAGAACTAGGAAATTAGGTTACGGGAAGGGGGATAGAGGGAGTAGTGTCTGTGGACATTCGATTTGAACTTTCTCAGATTGAAAGTGACAGGAAAGACTTCCGGAGGGATCTTATTCCACATACGGACTGTTCTGCTGAAAAACGAATTTTCATTGGCCAATCAACCACAAAAGGATGTGCTCTCAGCGAAAATCGAGTTAAACGTGAAAACGTGCGAGTATTAGGAGCAAGTTCCCTAATCTCATTAGAGCACTTACCATTGTAGTAACGATAAAACAGTGAAATGCATCCCACATTGCGTCGATGCTCTAGAGAATCAATAGAGTTGGATACCCTACTGTCAGCAATGAGCCTCTTGGCCCTCTCCTGTACGCGGTCGAGTAACCCCAAAATAGACTTTGGAGCACCGGCCCATACATGAGAGTTGTATTCCATTTTCGGACGAATGTAGGTGGTATAGATAGTACGGAGATCGGATGGGGTGAAGTATCTTCTACACCGCTTTAGAAAACCGAGGCACTTGAAAGCTTCTTTAGAAACCTGAAAAATGTGTTTAGTCCAACGAACATCACACTGAATTTTCATACCGAGAACATCAAGGGCTTCCGATTCCGTAATACCTATATCACCCATAGTAACAGATGCAGCACCACTACCAAACGAAGATCTATGCGTAAGCATGCAACATTGTGTCTTACGAGCATTGAATTCTACTCTATTCACACGTCCCCATTCCAAGATTGTCACAAGATCGTGATTAAGCGTATCATTCATGTTTTGCCTTTTGGAAGTAACCTCCAAATGTTGTTATCGAGCCAATGAATAATTTGTTAAATAGTGAATTGATAGAAAACATCGAATAAAAAAACAAAACGGAAAGCTATTGTATTGTATATTCGCATTATATTTGATGTCAGTAAATTTTTTCTGTTGACGATTTGAAAATAAATTTTTCAAGAAGCCATTTTGAAAAATACAAATCGTTATTTGACTTCCTGAAGGGCTTTGAAAATTATAGTATTACTAACAAACCCGGCGAACTCTGTTCGCCATGTTTGCCAGATGGCTTCCTTTTTTGTAACATTTCGTTTAGGGATTAAAGGCTGAAGAAAAATCATGTTTTTTTTTGTTTTATATCCGAAAAGGAAAAATTTCATTTCATTGCACAACAGTAATGAATTCACTTCGATTACAAAAATGAAGTGAAATTTAGTCGAACTTCTCTAAGTAAAAAATGAAAGTAAATCCAAAGTAAATACTGAATCGAAGCGTTAGACGTGTCCGCAAATTATCCGTTTCCTTGAAGTGCTCTTTGGTTAACCACATTTTTTGTTTTTTGGTCTGACGTTAACACAAATAAAGCGGATGGTTTCCCAATTCGTGAGCACGCAACGTATAGCTGCCCATGTGAAAAACAATGATTTTCTAAATTTATCCCGCAAACACTAAGCGATTGGCCTTGCGACTTGTTAGTTGTCGCGGTGGATTCAAATTAGGCAATATCATAATAACTGAAGCAACTTTGAGTTACAAGTTATGTGGTAGAAATCCTGGTAACTCCAGAGAGTTCAAAAACTCCGTTGGATAATTTACTGCATCATCGGAGGATTTGTTATGAAATCAACGGATTTGTATGTCACCAAATCGCCATCGATTTTTGATTAAATGGTGAAATTCAGTGCATGTACAACATCATTATTCTTTCGGGCGAAAATTGCTCCTTGACTTATCCAAGAATGATTATGATAATTCTCGCTAATGTTTGGGAAACTACTTTCAATAAGAGCTAATTGAGAGTCTACAAATTGGCAAAAGTCGTTGGTAAGAGTAATTAGTCTAGCTGTCGCATCAACTGGGACTCTTCCATTTCCAACAGCTAACAATTGTTTGGAAAATTGTGCAGCACTTTGCTGATTTTGAAGTTGAACTCTCATATTAGTCGTTAGCGATAATGTTTTTACGTTATTCCACAAAGGTGATGCCTTCAGGCAAGCATTAAATTCATCTGCAGGCGTTGCATTGCGAATTACTGGCAACGTCTGCCTGAAATCGCCTGCCAACAATATCACCAAGCCGCCTAAAATGTTGCTATTTCGCCGACGATCCTTCAGTGTGAAGTTATGTACTTCAAGTGATTTCTTATGTGCCATTGTGCACTCATCCCAAACAATGAGCTTGCATTGCATCAACAATTTTCGCATTGTACTGGATCGGGAAATATTGCATGTTGGAATATCAATTGTATTTAAATTGAGTGGCAACTTAAGCGCAGAATGTGCAGTACGACCGCTATCTAGAAGAGTCGCCGCAATTCTAGCTATGTCACATCCTGATCGAATAGTGGCCAAAATCAATGAAATAACAAATGTTTTCCCTGTTCCTCCAGGTGCGTTCAGGAAGAATAGACCACCAGTAAGTATTATTGTCCACCGCTTGCATAAATGCTTCGTATCTTGTTTTTACTGTTCATTCAACAACGGCACATTAATTCGAACATATTCCTGCAATGTATCAAAATTGCTTTGCAGCTCTCGATTTAATTCTTGGTTGAGTGCATGGTGCATCGATCGATTTGGCGCAATCATTCCTACTTCAATCAGTAGCTTGTTTGCAATAGTCAAGCATTGAACCTTAATCAGAATCAATCCTTCATTATATGTTTTTATCGTTTAATATGCATGTCGGGATTATTCGTTCGAATGCGCAAGCGATGCAAGATATCTTCACATATGTCGTCTTTGCATTTGTTCCATAACGGAATTGGTTTTGAAGGGAAGCATATAATGATGATAATTGCGAACAGCGTTCGCAATTCGTATTTGGTACGCATTTGATGAAACAACTGAACTCGAAAGTATTAAATCCCAATGAGAATTGTTCCGCAGCAAACCCAATAGTTGACATGCTTCTCGATGTGTTTGGAATTGGTGGCCATTCACAGTTTGTTTTCAAATGCGCAAATGATTTTGGTCCACATACATTTACGAACAGCAGCCGCAAATTAAAGCATTCATCATTTCTAGGATGAACAGTATACATGCGACCTAGCGCACGGCATCATCTACTTAAAATGAAACGTACCTTTTTTCGTGAGGGATACTCACACACCACTTACTAGTGACGCTGTAGTACATGCTATATATCAGAGATGGCGCTGTATGTAAAAAATGATTTTACCTGTTTTCCTGCTTTTCTCTTGAAAATTTGTCCTGACTTTTCTTTGCCACAAACCTCACGGAGCCCGAGACCGAGACCAACGAATGCAAAACCGTGGAAATCGGTTCGTGTTATAGCGTCAGGAAGGAAAACCCTTTTTATTTTTATATTATAGAAGATCTTTGTAAAATCGTGTAAAAAATATGTTGTTTTGTTTTTATAACAAATAAAATAATTTTATTCGGTCACACTTTTATTTTAAAATAGCTGCTTCGATAGATGTTATTCGATATCAATTTAAAGAAATTTTTTTTGTGATTTAAGAACTTTTATTTTTATGAAGATTTTGAACGTGTTTTATTGAGAATTGAGATCATAAAGATTCGAAAGGTGTTTTATTTCGGTTCACTTTTCACTATTTATTTTATTCCAATGCAAAAAAAGCTGATGCTTTTCCACAACGGAAACAGGCGACTTACAATTGATCAGGCGTAAGGCACAAATTTTCCAGGTTAATGCCCGCGCAAACACTCAATGACTGTTCCTGTCATTTGTTTACTGTCACATCGGTCGGAATTATTTGAGCTATAATTCTTCGTTTTTGTTGTTGCCCCTATCAGTCCTCACATATAATTTTTCCTTGCTTTGTGCGAACCACCACCAGCTTAGCCACGAATGAAATTTTATTTCAATATTTTTTGCTTAATTGTTTCTTTTTATTACAGTAGATTGCGGTGAATGAAGTATGATTGCGCGGTGCCTTGAGTAGTATTTAAGTTCATAATTTTTGTAATTATTAACAAAACTGTTGTGTACTATTACATATGAATTTTAAAACAAATTATGAACAAATTCATATTCATTTTTGTTTACTCTGTAATCACGTAATGGATATTTTTTGTTTACATGTTGTGTATATTTGTCTACTAAAATAATATACGAAAGCTATGTGTGTACATACATATGTGAGCCTTAATAGTACTTAAATCAACTAACTTTCTTTCTCCCTGCCTTTCATACATATGATGATTGAAATCATTTGAAATTTTCATACAGTTCAAAGTGTTGTATTTCTTTAGCCCCCCTTTTTATATTCACATTCGTTGTATGTCGTCCTTATTGCTGCAGATATAAAAATCTTGCAGGCACGTAAAATCTTATATCTCAACTTATTTGCCTGTACATACAGACATAATTCACAAAAAAAAAAAAGATAACATCTCCTAAGTATGTTTACCTTGTATCAAGAGTTTAGCCTGTAGATTGAAAGAGAGAAAATGTCAAGAATATTTTCATGCAAAAATATTCATGCAAATAATGATTTCTGGAATGTCAACCTTGCAGCTGTATTTGATATTGTTGTTTGTGATTTCAAATAATCAAAAAATAATAACAACTTAAGAAGATGAAGCAGAAGAACAAGAATAACCACAACTTATCATAGATTGTAATTTTATGTTTCCTTTGCAACAAGTAAATTTTGTTTTTGTTAAAGAATTGAACGTAGAGAATTTGCCCAACATACCAACTAGTGTACAGACTGTTGTCAAATAACTTGTCAAAATTGATTTCTAGCTAAATTTCTACACAAAACTCTGCTGCATTAAGTGCTTTCGTATAATTAACAAATAAATTAAATAAGTAGATTTAGAATAATGATTAACAAATGCTTTTCTTCAGAAGACAAATAGCCAAAGTCATTAAACCGAACTTTAAGTGCCAATGTAATCAATTTAGAATAAAAAAAAAATTTTTAAATCCATAAAATAAATCTTAATTGAAGAGTTTTATGGTGAGTCGTTTATAACTTTTAAGTGAAATATAGATAATATCCATTTTGTTAATTTTTCTCGCAGACAGCCGTATAATGACTGTAAATGTTATAACGCCAAATTGTCTTAGAGTTTATTTTAGCATGATTTGTTTATATCATTGTTATTATATTGTTATGTTTATTCCCTCTAAAGAGGATATTTTTCAGATTGATACCGGCAAAAAAAATGGCTTCCCGTGATCTGAGTATCTGTTGTAATCAAAGAAAATAGTCGCTTGTATTATTTTAATTTTATTATTGTTTTTTTTTTGCATTTATTTTACGATCAAGGAAGAAATTAACCGTTTCAGCGACAGATATTTTAACCGTCTTAGCAATCTTTCTAAATTACAAAAAAATCTTGCCGCGGGCCATTAAAATAAAAAAAAAAAACATAGAGCAGTAGTTATTTATTTTATTTACTTATTAACAATTAATAACAATAGTACAATTATAACAATTTCAAAAAGGAAATAGCTACCAAGGCTTTCGTTTCCTAATATTAGATAAACTAAATTTAAAATTAGCGAAGAAGATTATGCTTCAATATAAATTTATAAAGAATTTGAAATGTTATATTCGTTAATATTTATAAACATCTCGATGATTGCATAAATAGGAAGAGTTTAGCTCAAATATCGTCTATTGAAGGCTGGGCAAATTTGAGGTTAGGTAGTAAATTGGCTTAAAACACACATGTTTTTGTTTTTGTGAAAACTTCAGTTTTATGAAAATTAGAAATATACGAATTAACAATGAAATACGACATCGCAATAATGTTGACCTCTAGCGCGTCGCCAAATGTACATAATCGTGAACAGTTTTGAAAGTTTTGACAAAACAACATATACAAGGTGGCGCAAAAATAACCTTCCGATGTTTTTTGGCTGTAGTTAAAAAAATAAATGAAAAACTTTGATTCTTCTTGTGGATTATTTTTATTTGGTCTTTTAATTTTTTTACATCAAGTCGAGTATATGAGGTCATGTAAATGGCCGCCGCCACAGTTGATTGTCATTTGAGTCCTTTTTATGGCATTTTCCATCACTTTGGCCAAAACTTCCGGCGATAGGTCCTCACATTCTTGACGGATATTGTCTTTAAGAGCTGCAAGAGTCTGAGGCTTGTTGACATAAACCCGCGACTTCAAAAAGCCCCACAAAAAGAAGTCTGCAGCGCTCAAATCAGGCGATCTTGCTGGCCAGTGCAAATCGCCAAAACGGGAGATTAGGCGCCCGGGAAATGCATCCTTCAGCATATCGGTTGTGGCACGTGCAGTGTGTGCCGTTGCACCGTCCTGTTGGAACCACATATTTTCCAATCCCAATTCATCAAGTTGCGGCAAAAAGAACTCGTTGATCATTGCTCTGTAGCGCTCACCATTCACAGTAATCGTTTGGCCCGCGACGTCTTCGAAGAAGAAAGGTCCGATGACTCCTCCAGCGAAAACAGCACACCATACAGTGAGTTTGAGCGGGTGTAATGGCTCTTCGTGGGTTACACGCGGATTTTCAGTGCCCCAGAAGCGTAAATTTTGCTTATTTACGTACCCGCTAAGATGGAAATGGGCCTCATCACTCATGGTTATTTTTGATGAAAAATCATCTTCCTCTTGGTGGTGATTAAGGATGGCTTGAGCGTATGTTAGACGCGATTGGCGGTCAGCAGCTAACAGCTGATGCACCGGAAACATCTTCAAATCTTGTACCAAAATTCGCTGTAAAGACCGTCGACTGATACCCATTTGCGTGGCACGTCGTCTGGTCGATGTCGACGGCGCTTCCATGACATCCTCGCCTACAGCAGCAATATTCTCTGCAGAACGGCTACTCCGGGGTCTGCCACGCCTGGCAGCATCTCGTGTTGTGCCAGTCTCTTCGAGGCGAGCGGCTAAACGTCGCAGTGTTTCACCAGTAGGCGTTGGACGGCCAGGAAATCTGCGACGAAATTCACGTTGTGCCAAAGTCACCGAGCGATTATTGGTTAAATAAATAGTCACCAATATTCCGCGTTCTGGAGCAGTGTAGCGTAACATTGTTTATTAACGTGTATTTTGCATGTGTTTACTACACAAATGTCAAAACAGAACTGACATTAAGGGCCAATCGCAAAATTTATAGCATTTTCTCATAGGAGGATTTCTTTTGCGCCACCTTGTATTATGTCATCTAGAAAAGGTGGAGCTGTAAGAAAACATGTTGAGTGGTTAAATACACAAACAATACCTCGAAACACAGAGCAGTATCTAACAACAAATACTGAAGTAAAAATGCATATTAAAACTGTGAAAAACTCCAAAGCACCTGGTTTGGGTGGAATAAATGCCATTATGTTAAAAAATATGACAGATGAGTGTAGTGTGCACGGAACGTCATTTGACATGTAAGTGTGTACATACCAACCTCAATAGTGTAGTGCAACAACTACTTGAATTACACTTATTGAAATGTGGCGAAAACCACCAAAATAAATCAAAACAAAAGTGTCAAATTTATTAAACACCTTTGATTTGCTTTATGGTTGTCCACTTACATGTTGCTGACATATGCATTTTAAATAACAATTATTGATAAGAAATATGAGAATAAAAATTGAGTAAAGGCAAAAGTCACTCACTTTAGGTAATAAGAATTTAGTATATAAGCTTGAATAAAATTGTAAATAAATTTAGAATTAAACTGAATACTTCTGCGGCATCAACGTGCCTAGTTCTTTTTAATACTCAATATTACTGTTGGCAGTTCTTTCGAACGCCTACTTGTAGAGCTGTTATCCTCGACAGCTGGGTAAATATAAACGGGGACGTTAGGGAATATATTTACAAATACTTTTTTTTTTATTATTCTTATGGTATTCGTCTACATGACGATCTCTTAACCACTAGCATCCTTTACATGGCGATCCTGTATAATGTCATCCTTTACATGAGTCTTACACCGTAATTGCAAAAGTTTTTAACTGGTGTTTAACAAATGGCTATTTTCCTAAGCTTTTTAAAACAGCAAAAGTAGTGCCGAATACTTAAGCCCAGTGATGGGCGAACTTTTTGGGTGGCGGGCCAATAAATTACAAAAAAATCTTGCCGCGGGCCTTTAAAATACAAAAAAAAAAAAAAAAAACATAGAGGGTCATTCATTAAAAAATTATGGGGTTGCTGTTCAATTAAAAGTTCGGTTTAAGCTAAATATTTATTAGTTATATTACGTAATATTTTAAAACAACATAAAAATTGTATAAGATGCGGTTTATTATGATTTTCCAGATATATGCGAAGCAAGGATCTGTTTCTGACTAGACATAAATTCCTCAAAATCTGGATCCAGCTGGGAGGATGCGACTTTTAATAAATTAAATAGACTCTCGTCTGACAATCGGTTTCTTATTGAATTTTTTCTGTCTGCATTTTATTACTGAAAAGGCCTGTTTACATAAATATGAGAAAGCAAACATTGCCATAATTTTCTGCGCATGATTATTTAGCTTTGGAAGTTCATCTTTTGGTAAGGATTTATAGAAATTCAGCTTATCTGTATTTAAAAAGAGCTGCTTTAAATTATAATTACATTGCAATTTTAATAATAATAATTTCCAATTGTAAATCAGATGGAACATTCTCAGAATTAACATTAAAAGGCATTGAAAAAATATCTAAACATGGTTGGTCAGCAAATCTGGCCTCAAATTCTGAATACAGTTTTAATAAAGATTGTGAAAAGATTTTTAACTTCTCTTCACTCACAGGCCTCAAAGAATTAATTAAGTCTTGGAAAATGAGTCAAATCGTTTTTTCCCAAACATTTAGAATATATAAACAATTGAGTTTTAAAAGACCTTAAACTGGCCCAAGTTTCATCTATTAATTGATTTCTTCCCTGTAACTTTTTGTTTAGTTTATTATAATGCTCGAGTAAATCCGTGAAAAAAGCAAACTCGATGCACCAATTCTCCAATACAATCCTCCAATATTTCCCACTCATCCCAAATTTCAGTTTTGGTTTTTAGAAAAACTTGAATTTCTTTGAGAAGACCCCAAACTCTCGAGAAGGCATGCCCACAAATCAGCCACAACTGATCTTTGTGTAATAGAGTACACCTGAAAATTCTGCATCAACTTCCGATAAAAACTCTTGAAATTGTCGATGTAACAAACCACCGGCTCGAATGGTATTAATTCACTTTAAAATAATAAATATTAAGTACGTGGTTAATATCCAAGGCAGCCTTGCAAAGAACATCTTGGTAGATTATACAATGTAAAAAAATTGTTTCGCTTTCAGGATTCTGACTTTTATAAACTCCTGCAAACTCCGTAAATTTTTCCCACCATGTTAGGTGCTCCATCAGTTGTTAAATTAATTAATTAGAAAATTGGGGCATTAAGAGATTGGATTCCATCCCCTCTCTAAATTCATTATAAATTATTTTTCCTATCGTCTTTCCTTTCAAAGATCTCAAACAAGCAAGTTCGTCGGTTATTACAAAGTTTTTATCGACTCCTCTGATACAAATTAGAAGTTGGGCTGTATCACTCCTGTCAACACTCTCGTCCATAGTGACTGAAAAATGCTTAAACTTTTTAAGACGTCCATCGAGTTGATTGGTTAAATTAGAAGAAATCGCTTCAATTCTTTTTATGACCGTTCTACGTGACAGCGAATATAGATTCGAAATCTTTAACCTTTTTCGGCATAATACTTTTCCAATGCTAATTAACATATCGTTAATAAATTCTCCTTCAGAAAACGGTTTGTTACTTTTTGCTTTTTGCTATTTTATAGGCAACAATGTGACCAGCTAACGTGGAGGATCGCTTGGATCGTGGACACTTCTTTGGCTTTTAAAAAATATTTTCTTTTCAATTCCTCTGAATGAACTTTCTTGTCTTCATCTGTCATTTTACTTCGTCATAGTACTTCGACCCAAGATGTTTTGAATTAAAGTGCCTGGCGAGATTAAAATCTTTAAGTACAGCTACCGGTTCTTGTTAGATAAGACAAATAGGTTTTTGGTTATAATCCATAAAGAAGTACTTCCATGTCCACTCTTCTTGAAATACTCGACATTCCGAATCAATTTTTCTCTTTCTATTTTCGATTGACATTTATGGGGGCATTTATGGGGGTAAAAAACTTGGACTATTTTACTATTGCACTTATATTTACAATACACTTTATTACTTTAATTACACAAATAAAACTGTACGTTGGCAACTTTACAATTTGACTTCACAATTTATTCGTTACGTCACGAGATTTACACTTTTACTGATTGCTGATTAATCCATCGTTGGCCCTTTTATATTTGTTGCGCATGTTGTCGCGAATATTCAAGAATCTTCTAGTTTTCACATATAATAGTTGTTGTTCAGTTTACAGTTTTCTGTATTAGTTGTTGGTGTTTTATGATGTTTATACTTCTTCTTGGAATATTGCATCAGAAAGTTGTTGTTCTCTTGTGTGTACAATATTTTCCAGAAAACTACGCAGTTTGTACACGATATAATATGAAAACATCGCATTTTTTTTGCCAAAATTGTCAATTTATATCTTTTTTAAAACATAAAGTAAATTTAGTTTTTGGTCATAATTTTTTAATAGGTGATTAATTTTTTTTTGAAAAACGCTCGGCGGGCCGGATTGAAAATTCTCGCAGGCCGTAGTTCGCCCATCACTGTGTTAGACGATAGCAATGAAGTACACAGGTTAAAAAGGGTACATGCACTTGACCTGCCCTTTAGAAATTAGAATAATATATAATGTAAATATGTAACTAATACAAGCATTGTTATTTTTACTGAGCTGTTAAGCTCGACACTTACTTCAGTTATTTCAGTTATGTTTTTTTCTCATAAAAATTATATAATTTACTTATTATTTTAAATTGTGTAGAATAGAGTGCAAATTAATGAAAATTAAGAGTGGAAACTGTTAAAAACACATATTTCAACTGAATGTGGGGTGTCCATTTGCATGCAGTAGGCATGGCAATAACGACACTGTCAAACACACTACACCTCCCTTATTTTCAAGAATGATCAATATCTTTTGGTTGATCATTCTTTCACAGTCTTAGTAAAATGATACAAAAAGTTTCATACAAATGAATAGGTCAATGGGAGTCCCTCACCCCTTCGGGGGAGAGATGAAAATAGACCCAATACAATTGTATTGTCCAAATGCTTGGCAGTCCCTGAAATGGGTGAAGGCATTTCAACTAATTGAAAGACAAGCCAGCAGGAGAGGCGAAATCTGATAAAGCTTGTGATGACCAAAAGTCGGCAGGCTCGTTTTTGGATCACATAGCAATTAAATCACAAGCAATTAGACTCTATATACATATATATATTTAAAATTTTTTAATTTTTTTACTGAATTTCATAAATTTTTAAATTTTTTACATTTCTGAATATTTATTGTTTAATGAATTTCATAATTTTTTTATTCATAAATATATTTTATAATTACATTTATTATTTGTTAATGAAATATTTGAAATTATAATAGCCGTTAAGAAGCGCCATCTATTAACATGAAGATACATCCGTAAGGAAAAGATACCATTAAACACAACCCTGAACAGTCGCAAGTAGCTGTCGTTTAGTGGTGTGGGTGTGTATGTGTGCCTGGCAGAAACATATAAAAGCGAGATAATTACGCTTTTGAGAAGAGTTGGCCACGGGCAAGCAACCGGGCAAGACTTCTTTTAAGTGAGTTAGAATTTTATTCAATTTAATTAAAATAGTCTTGCGAATAGGTTCAGCTCAGTTAATCAGAGTCAGAATTTTATTCGACTTTGAATTAATTGAGTATAGCTCAGGTCTACGGCCAAGCAAGTGCTGTCGCTACTTCACCTGGTCAGAATTTTATTCGCACAGGTGACGGAGCCCAGAGCCAGGCCACGTTTAGTTCAGCAGGGCCAAAATTGTATTCTCCCTAGCTGAACAAAACGGATAAGATCGTCAAAAGGCTAACAACAATTTCGACGTGGAGAGGTTGTCTCAGAATCTTATTCGTGACAACCGCGACAAGTTAAAAACTGGTGGACAGGCAAACTGTTCTGCTCAGACTGGACCAGAATTTTATTCGCTCCAGTGTGAGAAGCAGTAGGCTAGCCGGCGGAGAGTGGAGATGAAAACTCTTGAGGGCCACGAGGCGGTTGATCGTCGTTGGCGTGCTCAGTAGTGATGTAGTATAATTTTAACTTAGTTTAAGAAGTGAATTATAATAATAAAAAAATTTTATTAGTAAAACAAAAGTGGCTCTTGTGTTATCAGTGAAGCAACATTTTTATTTGTAACGAAACCTGGACGCCGCGAGCTTTACCCCAGCATAACACGAGAACGCGTCGTTACAAGCTGAATTGGATTACGCATACACTGTTCCCACACGGTGCCAAAGAGACTTCCGTCGAATTGGCATACAATCATATATATATGTCCAGGAATTGACCCTCAGAGAGAAAGAAGAGAAAGAGTGGAGAAAAATTGCCCAGGATTTATAACAAAATAATTGAGAGAGGAAGAAAATCCGTAGGACTTATAATCAAATTTGTTATTAAACAATTGAAAGAAAAATTCCATACCTTTTCATAATAGTCAATTTAAAAAAAAATTATTATCCAAAAAGGTTTATAATAAAGTAAATAAAATTGGCTATGAAACAATTGAGAGAGAAAATTTCGTACTTTTGCACAATAGTTAACTTTCCGAATCGGTAGTTATTTTGGTGAAACACGGTGTGACCACTATAATCAAATGGGAATCTCTTAGGACTCCGTTCCTTTTGTTCATTAACTATTTCCGAGACTACTAAATGGGTTTGAATATTCAACTTAAACCTCATATACATTCGTTGCCAGTTTCGGCTGAAATTTTTGTAGATTTTTCTCCATAATTGATTTAAAGAATGCCTACATTCAAATGAAGTCGACGACGATGACACGCAAAAACATTACTCGCTGTACATATTCATTGTGGGTTGTATATATTTAACCGATTTGCCCCTAATATGAGCTCTAGGCGCTTTTCAACAATGTATGGAAGCAATTATTGTTCATATTACAGGCACTTTTCCATATCTTGGTTATAGCAGTACAAACTCGCGAAGGAAACATAAGACCAGTTTAATCGTTTAAGAATGTATAATTACTGTTCATTTTAAAAAATGTAAATTTTTTATCTGGGTTATTATTTTGACAGCAAAGTCATTTGCCCTGATAACAAAAAAATAAATAAAAACAATTTTGGAATTTCCACCAGCTAAAACTATTTTTTAATTAAGGTTCTTCCTAGGAGCTATTATGGAAAATTTATTCCTGAAACTTTGCACAGCTTACTCAACGTAAATACAACCAGAAAATGACCCAAGCTATGTCAAAGCAGTTTTGAAGGTTTTTAACAGCTTTTATCATCAAGCTTGTTACTCACAGACTTTGGCCCCAAGCTTCCAATAAAAGTAACAGCTGATGTCTCGAATGTTGCTTTAGATGCATATACATATGTCATGTGTTTGCTGACGGAAGTGAAAACTCCATCTATCATGCATCAAAATCTCTCAAAAACTACTCCCAGATTGAAAAACGGTTTGGCACTGGTTTTCCCCACAGTAAAACTTCACAAATATATTGTTACGTTTATATCTTTCATAAACGTTTTGTTGTTTCTAAGTTCTTTATTAAAAAATAAATAACACCATATTTTAGAGTTTTCAAATTATTTTGAAGTTTATTTACTTTAACTACACCCAAAATAAAATTTGTACGTTGGCACTACAGAACATAAACCTCGTCTTAACTAGGTTTATGTTTTACTTAACTAACTAACTAACTAACAAACTAACCCACTAACCCCTCAGATGCTGTCTTTTATATTTGTCCGCTAGAGGTCTAGAAAATTAGGAGCGATATATAATTTTGAAAAAATTTCAGTATTTGTACAAAAGTTTGTGAATTCTTTATTGTCGCATTATCCGACACCAAGCTTCCCTGACAGCTATTCCTTGCAAATACGTTACAAAGTACCTCAATTTTTGAAGTTAATTCACGAAACTTGAAACTATGCGGTTACCATATAAATCAATTGTGGCATGGCCGGTGTAACATTTTGGGTCATCTTGTTGAAACCACAGATCTTCTACATCGTGATTGTTTAATTGGCGAACATTGATTTATAGCATTCTGACCAGGAATTGTTTTAATAAAGTATGGATCAATGATTTCTGGATATAGCGATATCATACATACATGCGATATCATAACATCACTCCAAATACGTTAATTTTGTTTTATGACGTCATATTGTTTAAAAGAAAAGTGAGTTTCATCGCTATATAAAATTCGCGAAAATCACAATTAATGTCATTTTTATTTTAGCCTCATGCGTGATTAGCTGTGTAAGCCATAACCCGATAGTGGATCAAACCACTGTGGGTGATATGTACCCCCCGGGGGGCACATATATATGGTCTTTGGAGAAAGCAACAACGTAGACCTGTGCAACTGGGGGAAAAATGGAGCCCAGTCCCCTGAAGTGAACACGGCTACAACTGGAAACTCCACTTTATTTTCACGAGAATCAGTGCGCCGCAGAGTTCCGTTATTTGTCTCTTTAGACACTTAACTGTTCTCTGGCCGATTATTGAGGTTGGCCTCTATATGGGAGTATCGTGGTGGTTGTGGTTTCGCGGCCCCATATCAGTCTATAGTTTTAACAACACCTACCTGGTGAAATGTTCCCAGATCCAGTGAGCATGCTAGACATGTGTTCTGGACAGGAGTTGGAAAGTCTCCAACTCTTAAGCAAGGAGTTATGATTTGCAGCCCTGCTCTGGAATCATCGAGGTTGCAACTTGAAAGTTCTGTTGCATAGAATTATAGCTTTGGCTTCCTAGGACGAGCACGACGCACAGTGCTTTGTCCCCATATAGTGAATCGGCAAAATTAGAGAAGTTATCGTAGAATAATGAAATTTGGTGTGCTGGTTCAAAATATGTCAGTTAAAAAAAATTCAAAGTTTCGGAAAAATCGGTGCAAGGACATGACTACCTCCCTTACATCCTTAAATTTAAAAATTTAATTTTAGCTATAATTGTGAATAGAATAAATCGAAAGTTAAAATATGTCTTTTAGCTCAGTGGTTAATTTTGTTTCATTCGGTGCAAGGACATGACTACCTCACATATATAATTTTTCTCAAAAACTAAATTGTAACTACATTAGTGATCAGAATGCACTAAAAACTTATAACAACTTATAAAACTATATTTTTGAGCTCTCTGGGAAATTTCGCTTCAGTCGATACAAGGACATGACCATCTCCCATATATCCTTTTTCTCAAAAACTAAATTTTAGCTACATTTGTGATCAAAATGCAGATAATTAAATATTCCCTTTAAAATGGTCATAAATAAATTTGTTTCTTAATTTGATAAAATAAGATAATTTATTTTAATTGTAATTTATGATGTTGTCTTTCAAAATGTATTTTTCAATATCTTTGAATTCATCACTATTTTTATTGTGTTTTGTGGACCTAAGTGACGATGGTTCCTGATCCGACATTAATATTAAATGAGCCATTAAATCTCTATTTGTATTTTCTCTTGTCGTTTTTCTTGTATGGGAAAATCGCACATTCCTTATATTTTTATGACTGGCTTCTAAGGCTTCTTCGGACAAACACCCTAGAATAAAAGTAGTTTTAAAAAATGTGTAAAAGGTTTTTTTAATTTTTTATTACCTATTGGCAAGTTGAAGTATTCCAGAACATCGCACCCATGCACTAAAACCTTATGAACAGTACTTGGCATGTAATACCAGCCATACTGAATTAAATAAGAGTTCCTAGTAATATAAATGTTGTAACATTAACCGGGATTCCGCAAGATAAAACTCTTAATATAATGCCAAAATTATCAATAAGACACACACATACGCAGTCAATAAAATTGCACAGCTTGCAAAATTTAATTGAACATTGAACGTCTCTGGAGCCCTTTACTTGGAAAAAATTATATAATCATTTTTTGGTCTTTGTAAAACTAAAAAATATAGACGTTTTAAAAAAATGCAAAATTTCAAATTTCCGGTTAAAAATCTAAAATTTTTTTTTTACTAGTGGTTAGATTTGTTAACAAAGTCTATAAATGAGAAATAAAAAATTGCCTACTTTTTATTTACACATTTTTAAAATTTTTTTAAAGTTTGCAAAACTTTAGGGTTTCCGCAAAAAAAAAATAAAAAGTTCTTTCAATTTTTGGTAAGTTTTTGTCACTATTTAATAAAAATTATAAACTACATCAAAATTTGATTCATTTTTTATAGTAATAATAAAAAAAAAAGTTATAAACTATTTTTTTTTAATGTTGGCAGTAGCACAAACTTAGGTCTTTGTAACTTTTTCTGCAACTTAGGAAACATGTAATAAAAAAATTGTATCACTTTTACATTTCCGGGTGAAAAATCTAAAACTTCTTTACATATTCTATTTAAGCCCTTTAAAATGTACTAAAATCGCAAATCAAAAATTACCTATTCTTAAAAAAAAATTTTGTTTACTCTATCAAACTTTTGCATTTTAGTAATTCCAAATAAAAAATCGCAAAAGTTTTCGATGGCATAAACAACTTTTCCATAAAAAATATTAACCAAAAATAATTTTGGTTTTTTGAACCTATAGTAATAAACAAAACTGTTAAGTTTCAAAGGAACACAATAAAAAATGAAATTTTGACAATTTTTTTTGTAACACAGTAAAAATCGTTTTTCTGTTCAACAGTTTTACCTCAAACATTTTCTGACTTTAGCGCCCTCTACTGTTAACAAGAAGAAGAGATCATAAATTCTACTTCCGAATCTATTTAAGGTACTTTGTTAGCTTTACAAAAATGTATATTACTTAAATATTTTATGCACTTTACTTTATTTTAATTTTGCCTATGAGACAAAGCACTGTGCGACGTTCTAAATTATGCAGTGGTTTGATCCACCATCTGATTAAGGCTTCATGGCCAGGCGCGGATGTAAATCTAATCACACGTTGTGGGTGATATGTAGCATCACCCTCACCCTAGGAAGCCGTCGGATATCTCTATCCTCTAGTAAATCCTAGTTGCAACTTCGAAAGCTTGGAGCAGGCCGCCACCTACACTCTTTGCTCAAGAGTCGGAGACTATCCAACTTCTTGTCCAGAACACATCACAAGCATTCTCACTGAACCTGGGTCATTCACCCAAAATGAGTCTCGTGGAAGTAAAGTAGAGTTGTATAGTTGGCTGCTGCTAGCCTTCAGGTCACTGGACTCCCTTTTACCCCCGGTAACATGTTGTAACGATGGTAAGATTCCATCAAGACATATCAGTGTGCCCCCAGGAGGGTATTATGGGCTCAATTTGTAAGCGTTGTTCAGTCTATTGAAATATAACAAAGGAAAGTAAACGCAGATTATTTGAGAGCTGACAAAATAGCCGCCGGTTTTAAAAAAGTTGTCAATTACACCTCTATAAAAACACCCTTCAGTACATGTCTTTTTTATAAACCTTAACAAATGGCAATTAAATAATAAAAAGAAGACCCTTCCGTTCTGGCCACAATTTAATAAAATTGTTATTAACTGATTTATTTACAAAGTTATCAATCGAAATTGGAAATTGACTAATTTAACAAAAACCAAATAAAAATTAAGAGAAATGAGTAAACAAACTCTGGGTAAATATTGATGGATGTAAATAAAATAAGTTTTTATAAAAAAAAAAAACATCTTCATCAACATCATAATCATCATCATCAGCAGCAGCAACAACAGCAATTCAAATATAAAATAGAAATAAAAAGTTAGAGTATTTTGTCCAATATACTTTAAATTAAAAGAATTAATAATTAATAATAATAATTTTTATTTTTTGCTGTAAAATTTATTAAAATTGAAAAAGTATTTCAAAACAATTTTAATTAAACTTTGATAAAATTAGAGTTAAATTTAATCAGAACTGATTTCAGTGTTGATTTTTTTTGTTAAAGACTATTTAAGAATAACATATCTCGCTACCGTCAACCAATTACTTAAATTTGTTATTCGGAAAAGATAAAAAATATCGGTTTAACAAAGATACAGTGAAAAATAATTTTTAACTTGGTTAAGTCCGATAGATTGTAGAGGATGCGAAACTTCCCGAGAATCTTAAGTTTTAGTGGATTTGCGTTTTTGGGGATGGAGAAAGGTAAGTTGACTTCTATTTAGTACTAATAATAATAACGCTATAATATATTGTTGCACTTCAGGCAACAAGGCCTATTTAGTCAAGTACCGTGCTACATTCTTTAGGAAAGGGATAGAGAAGAGACGAAACAGGTGGTGAAAGTAGAAGGACAGTTGGAATTTAACTGCCGTATAAGACAGCACATCGACCAGTGACTATGCCTTCATCGCTGAGCAGCCCTGCCGACAATAAATTTTTATTTTTGTAGTGAAAAAAACCAAGATCTTCGTTGGGAATCGAACCCACAACCCCTATACTGACAAGCTAGTACACAACCTACTAGCCTACAGGGTCACTTTAAGTTTTAAAAAAAAATAATAAAGTGATAAAGTTACGAACAGGTAAACACAACCGCAGACGCAATTTTCGCAACACTAAAACAAATCATTAACTCAAACACCCTCAGACAGACACACATAGCTATACAATAAAAAAGGGACGAAAATACTTAAATTAAACTCCACATAAAAACGCCATATAGCTGACATTCTAGCTACGTAGGTAGATATGACTGTGTGATTCAATTTATATCCGCACCTGGCCATTAAGCCTTAATCAGATGGTGGATCTAACCACTGCAGAATTTAAAACGTCATGCTCGTCCTAGAAAGCTATAACTCTATGCAACAGAAACCTTCTAGTTGCAACTTTAATGAATTCAGAGCAGGGCTGCAAATCATCACATCTTGCTAAAGAGTTGCAGACGTTCTAACTCCTGTCCAAAACACATGTCAAGCATGCTCACTGGACTGGATCATTCACTTTGCGTGTCATTATCAGTGAGATGATCCTGGCCACCATAAGAACCATTATAACTGTTATGGGGCCGCAAAACCACAACCACCACGAGAACTACTAGAGAACTACTAAATGTCTAAAGAGACAAATAATGAACTCAGCGAGCTTACTGATTCCCGTGGAAATAAAGTGGAGTTTCCAGTTGACTCCTTTTTCCCCAATTGCACTGTGTCTAGATAGTGGAATTCTATAAAGACCATATTTATGTGCCCGCGGGGGAGGTAGATATGACGATTATAGGATAAATATCTGGACCAAAAATACTGAATCGCCAGTACATGGCTTGATAACAATGTATTCACATCGAAAGCGCTCGCCTCGCCATTTAAACAAATTGCGTAGTTTTCTCAAAAAAAAAACTTATACACACAAGACAACAACAACTTTCTATTTACAAATTGCGTAGAAATTTTATACACACAAGACAACAACAATTAGGTATGCTGTATACAAACTGCGTAGTTTTCTAAGAAAACAAAAACCATCTTAAAATGGTTTTTTTCTTTCAGGAAAAAGCTTTAACAGCATAAAAACAAAAAAACACACAAACGAACAGGCACCTATACATTGAATGAATAATATAACAACAACAAAATGTGATACAAAGGGAGTAGAGAATGCCACCCTCATGGAAGTATTTATGTAGGACTTAGAAGAGGAATACGTAAGGGAATTGAGGACCAACTTCCGGGTAGTATTCTACGCAAGATATGTCGACGACATAATATGTATACTAGAAGGAAATAACGAGGAGCAAATTCTGGATTACTTGAATGGAAGACACAAGGACATAAAATTTACAATGGAAAAGAAAGAGGAGGGGAGAATTAATTATCTGGACCTAACGATCAAGAGGAACATAATCTCGAACAGAATCGAATATGAAATATACAGGAAACCAACAGCAACGGACACAATAATACACAACTCATCAAATCATCCCCAGCAACACAAAAACGCAGCAATCAGGCAGTTAATAACAGGACTCGAGAGAACACAACTAACACGGCAAATGTATATGAAGGAAATAGAAACAATCTACACCATAGCGGAAAACAACGGTTACAAAAAGCGCCTCGTAGATAACATCAAGAAACAAATTGGAACGAACAAAGAACAGGAGAAGGAAGGGAAAAAATGGGATACATTAACATATATGGGAACATCAACGTACAAACTGGCGAAATTCTTTGGAAAACACAACATCAATACCGCATTCAGAACAAGAAACAACCTCAGCAGAATACTACGGAAAGAAACAACCGAGGCGAATATACTGGACAAACAAGGAGTGTACAAATTAACTTGTACATGCCATTATAGCTACATCGCGCAAACAGGACGAAAAATTAAGACCAGATTTAGGGAACACATCAGAGACTATAACAAGAAACTACGAGAACCAAAATCGACTCCAGAATCAAACTTCGCGAACCGTATATTTAACAACAAATGTACACCAGGACATATTAAGACAACGGTTAAACTGCTTCACACACAGCACAAAGGAAGGAGACTAAATGTATTGGAAAACATGGAAATATACAAACAAAAAACATTTGACGGACGAATAATAAATGAACAAATAAACACTGCTTCGGACACAATATTTGAACCGTTGAAACATTTTTACAGGAAAACAAACACTACACCAGCACAAGAAGGTTACGCAGGTGCGCAAGACCAAGGCAATAAAGAACATCATAAACGTACAATTACAGATTATTATGTCACATGAAGAAAAAAGAAAAAAACCCAATAGGTTCACACATAAACAAAAACGAACAACAAGCATGATCGTAAAAGGATTTAGTTAGAAAAGAAGACGAATGAAAAAGGGACGACAAATTAGGTAAAAAGAGACAAATGAAAAAGGAGAGATAGAGAGATGCAGGCAAAAAAACAGTAAGTTGCGAACGCAATAACACGAAGGGAGACACGAACTATATAAACACAACTAACAATAGAACGCAACTAGTACGAAAAGAACACTGAAGATGGCAAACAGCCGAAACCGGTTTGTTCACAAACCAAATTTGACGAGGGTCGACGGAAAACCGTACCCAAATAAAATTAGAGTAGAGAATTCTTAATTTTTCTAAACCTCTAGCAGACAAATATAAAAGACAGCATCTGAGGGGTTGGTTAGTGAGTTAAAACATAAACCTCCAGAAGTAAAGACTTGCGTCTTCAGTAAATTGTTTTGTAGCGCCGTACGTACAAATTTTTCTTTGCATGTGTAGTTAAAGTAAATAGACTTGTAATTAATTTGAAAACTCTAAAATCTGGTGTTATTTATTTTGCAATAAAGAACTCAGCAAAAGACAGGCCAAAGAAATTATAAAAATGTCAAAACCTTTTGAGGAGGAGATTAAAAATGCAAAACAGTTGAAAAAAATCGAAAATTTTTCTGGAGTAATCGACGCTATTGATGGGCTTACATAAAAATTAAAAAAAAAAAACTGTCAGGATGTAGCACAGAATTATATTAATTGAAAAGAATTATACTCGCTGAATGTCGATTTTTATGCTTAATTGTTATACAGGTGGTTTGCGATGCCAAAGTAAAAATGTCAATGGAAGGGTAGCACCCACGACTAACGCATATTTAATGAGTTGAAGCTTAAATATCGTTTCGAAAACGGTGAGTTCAGAGACCGTTGGCTTGGTAACTTAGGTTATAATTAACAATCTTTAATTTGATTAATTTTTCACACGGTATAATCTGTAATATTTAATTTTATTAAACTGTGTTTTTTAATTTTCTTGTAAAACACAGTTTTAGGTTTTAATTAATTAATTAATGCTGTTGATTAATATAATTTCTTGAAAATTATTTTTTAAGCTTAAAATGTTTATTAGCTAAAATGGGTTTTAAACGAATTTTTTGATTTGTTCAATTAAAAAATGATAAAGAAAAATTTGGATCACTAAGTGGCATTTATTGACTCGCAATATTAAGTTCTATAGAAAAGTGATATTTATTTCTACTGATTAAAAATTATAAAGTTTAAACAAAAACAAAAATCAAACAAGTGCAAGCTGAATTTTTACAAGCGATTTTTGGAATATCCTTTAATTTTCAATGCTGTTTTTTTGTTTTATTTGTGGCTAA
Organism: Trichopoda pennipes; assembly: GCA_030448955.1. Lineage (NCBI taxonomy): Eukaryota > Metazoa > Arthropoda > Insecta > Diptera > Tachinidae > Trichopoda > Trichopoda pennipes. The sequence continues at coordinate 5,905,626 of JASKUP010000056.1, read as the reverse complement.
AATTTTAAGGTTGTAGAATTCGTTATGATCGTTGTATTGAATAAATTTACACCAAAATAATACAATGTTTAAAATCTAAAAAGGGCGAAACGTCAACGATTAATGTTTTTTGATAAACGCTGACAACGGCTGTAGCTGATTAGAAAATATTATTACGTTTAATGGTTTAACAAACATTTTGTTGTATAGAGTTCTTATATTGGAAAATACTACCACACAGCACTTTAGAGTTTTCAATTAAATTAAACGATTTATTTACTTTCAATGCACACAAAACAAACACGATGGTAACTTTTTCCTTTTTCTTAACCATGATTCAACATGAATTAATTCACTTGGCCCGCCAGTGGTGTTTGTGTAGTTGTTTTATGCGATATACAAAAATATTCTATTTTACCATCATTCCATATTGTTGTTGTTATTATCGTTTAATTTAGGCACCTTCTTGGCTGTCGTCTGTTTTGCTTTTATTCTGTGTTGGTTATTTTTGTTTTCTGTTGTTTAGCTTATTTCTTGGAATTTCTTTAAAGCAAATTGTTGTTGTCTTGTGTGTATGCGATTTCTTATGCATTTTGAAAACATTTACTCTTTTTATTGATAACTTAAATACATCATCTTTGTAATATTATGATATTATTTGGGTCCGCAAAATAACGTTTTTTTTTGTTTTGAATGCTATAAACAAAACTACACAGCTTCGGCTATGTGGCACGTAGCGCCGTCCTGTTGAAACTAAATGTTACCAATATCCTCCTCTTCAATTTTTGTAAACAAAAATTCGTTCAACATGGCCCGCTAACGATCGCCATTGACTGTGACGACCACTCCTGAAAAATGGCCGAATTATGCCTCTGGACCAAAATCCCCGCCAAACAGTGACTCGTTTGGGTTCCGTGGGCTTTTCAATGTATGCGTGCGGGTTTTCTGTGCTCCAAATGCTTGTTTACATACCCGCCAATGAGCTTCATCCGAAAAGATGATTTTTTTTGCAAAATCGTCATCTTCTGTAAGTTGATCGCAGGCTCACTTAGCGAAGCTCTTGTCAAGCGTATACACAATCATATTCATTCAGCAGAGGGATAAAACTAATTACCTGTCAAAGCAAACATGAACTTAGTGTTACCATTCACGTAATAAGCACTGGTTGAAAAAAAAAACGTTAAATTGGCTGAGTTACCTGCTTGCTTAGTAAATATAAAACTAGATCATGAGTTAAAATCACAATGACTTCTTAAAATAAAAATCCATGGCAAACTAAACAATTTGTAAATGCGAGCCATAATCAGATGGTGGCCATTACCACTGTGAATGGTATGTAGCGCCATTCTCGCCCTAGAAGGCCTTCGAATCCGTGCATTCTCCAGTCCACTCCTAGTAGCAATTTCAAAAGCTCGAAGTAGGTCGCAGCCTTTACTCCTTGCTTAAGAGTTGCAGACTTTCCAACTCCTGGTCCAGAATGCATAAAGCTTAATATATTAAGAATACGACGGCATTCATACTCACTGGACCTGAACCATTCATTGTGTTCATTGTGAATGATCCGACCCACAAACTCTCACTAGGGCCTCGAAACCACAACCACCACGATACTCCCATATAGGAGCCAATCTCAATAATCAGCCAGAGAACAGCTAAATGTCTAAAGAGACAAATAGTGAACTCTGCGAGCCTACTGATTCCCGTGGAAATATGTGGATTGTCCAGATGACTCCTACTAGCCTTTAAGGGACCTGGGCTCCCTTTTACGCCGCAAGACACCAGTTTAGATGGAATAGTAGGCTCCAAAAAGACTATCATGTGCCCCCGGGGGAAAACAATTTGTAAAGTTCAAATTTCAGCATGGCTTTTACTAGAAAGGTAAAAAAACTTGTCTGTAGCCAGCAGACAGCAATTGCACCTGCCTAGTAAATAGCAGCCAGTTAGTGAAAGTGTCATAGCAACATAACTGAGCACCAGTTATAAAAACAAGAAAATAGCAGCAGTCTAAATCGCGTACATGTTTTGCTTAAAAAAACGATCAGGTCAAAAAGTTTCGGAGCCTTAGTCTAAAAGCATATGACAGACGTAGCTTACTTGGTCACAGCCATAGAGTATTGGCATCTGGATGGCTGTGATGATTAAAGCAAGAAATCATGTTTATGGTCCAGGGATGCGGTAAAAGGTAAATAAAGAAAAGTTGAATTAATCAGCTAATTATATGGTGTTTCTAATCTAAAAGGAAAAAAGGATTAACGTTTTTGATCGATGCTAACGATGGCTGCAGCTGATTAGAAAATATTTTTTGTTTTATTGCAAAATAATACCAAAACACTTTAGAGTTTTTAAATTAGATAACACAATTTATTCCCATTTATTCACACACAAAAATACACCAAGGTAACTTTAGCACTTTGATACGCCATGGTAACTTTACCACTTTAAGGTCTAAAAGCTGCTTTATTACCTTTATGTCTCCTCTCAATGATTTTTTTTAATTGATCTAACTTTATTGCAGCAGATATATGTTTGTGTTTTGAGTGGTTCTCGCATATACAAGAAAATTCTACTTTATCATCATCACATATTGTTGTTGTTATCGCTAGCTGTGTGTGTTATTTTATCCTGTTTAGTTGTTTTTATTTTCTGTTGTTCTCTTTTCCTGGAATTTTGAATATTGTCTTCTGTGTATAGATTTCTTAGAAACAACGTAATTTGCAAAAAGACGCAATAGGCCATTTCGTTTACTTTTTTGTTTACTAACAATTATTTTCTTTCAAAACTAAATCAAAAAACTTTCGAAAAAATATTTTAGCTCAGCTAGTCTTTAATAAATCACTTTTTTTCTATTAAACAAACGAAATTAAAGTGCACTAAAGTCTGGCGTTGCTTAAATTAACAAATTGGCGTTTCTTTCTAAAAAACCTAAAACTAAAAATGACCAAAATCTCAAGATGACTTTTTTTCTACTCTAAAAATTTCAAAAATATATAATTTTTCCAAACAGTTTGTATCTCCTGTTAAATTATCCTTCGTTTAAAACTTACTGACGTCAGCAAACCATTGAGAAAAAATTAAAAATCAATGGCTGCTTTTGTCTGCTTTTTATTTTTATTTATTTTTTTTTCGGTAATTGTCTCTGTCAATTTAAATAAACGCTTGGTAGAATATTTACCCAGTTCATTTCAGTTCAATTTCATGTTCATAGTCATATTCATAAAGCTATGACACGATTATGGTAAATTACATTCTATTTGACTTTAAAGAGAAATAAAATTATAAATGATACGAGTATTTGGAAACTTCCACTATAATAAATGAAAAAATGTTCACTACACATCTGACTGCAATAATAATGTGACAAAAATGACAAAATCAAATATCACAAGTTCAAAACAGATGATATTAAGTGAAACTATTTTGCACCTTCTACCACAATATAAACGTCATCAGCAAAGGCAAATGGAGTAAAATGACTTTAAAAATAAATAGAAAAATAAAAATTTTAATAGAAAAACTGGCATTAAACTGGAATCTTGTTACTGTTTCAGATACCACAGTATAAAATACGAAAGAGAAAGATATATGTAAAGGTTTTACTAAACAAAATAGAATTTAGAGGTATGTGTGATAAGATTTACGCCGGCACCTAGCGTGTGTATGCAATAACCTAGCGGCGGAATGAACCATTTGGGTGATATGATGCGTGCACCCTCGTCATAGGAAGCCGAAGATATAATTCTATGCAACAGGTCATTCCTAGTTGCAACTTCGAGAGCTTAGAGCAGACCATCACCCCACTCCTTGCGTAAGAGCCGAAGACTCTCCAACTCCTTGTCCAGAACTAATGACAAGCATGCTCACTGGACCTGCATCATTCACCATGTGCTATGTCAAAAGTGAATGATCCATGATCCTGCAAAACCACAACCACCACGATACTCCCAAAGGTCCGATCCCAATAATCAGTCAGAGAAAAGCTAAACAGCTAAAAAGCCAAAAAACTGAACTCTGAAGCTTACTGATTCCCGTGGAAATAACGTGGAGTTTTCTTCTAACCCTTAGGAGACTGGGCTCCCTTTTACCCCCGGTGACATATGTAATGATGGTGAGATTCCATCAGAACATTTAAATGTGCCCTCCGGGGGGATTATCTAGAGGCACGTGATAAGATTTACGTTGGTATCTAGCGTGTGTATGCCATAACTTGATGGTGGTCAAATCACTTGGGCGTCCTTGGAAGCCGAAGACTAATTTCTAGCAACAGAATATTCCCAGACGCAATTTCGGAGGTTTTAAAGCAGGGCCGCCAACTCACACTCCTTGCTAAAGAGCTCGACACTATCCAACTCCTAGTCCAGAACACATGACAAGCATGCTCAAGTATGGAGTCGCTTTTTTCTCCCCTTGACACATGTAATGATGGTGGATTTCCATCAAAACATGTCAATGTGTCCCCGGGGGGAAAGTATCTAGAGGTATTTCGTAATAAGATTCACATCTGCACCTGGCCGAAAGCCTTAATCAAATGGTCATCGAACCACTGGGAATGAAAAGCAACATCATTCACGCCCTAGGAAGCCGAGGATTAATTCTAGCAACAGGTCTTTTTTTGTTGCAATTTCAGCGGTTCCAAAGCAGGGTTGCAAACCACTACTCCTTGCTGAAGAGCTGGCGACTATCCATCTCCTGGTCCAGAACACTGGATCCGGATCATTCACCCGTTGGTGTTATTAAAGGCGAGATGATCCTGGCCCACTAAATCAGTTCATGCGGCGGCCGCAAAACCACAACCACCACGACACTCCAAAAGGGCCAACCTCAATAATCAGTCAGAGAAACAGATAAAAGTCTAAAGAGACAATTAGCGGAACTCTGGGTCTTACTTATTTTCATTGGAAATAACGTGGAGCTTCCAGTTGATACCCTGCTTGCCTTCAGGGGACTGGGCTTCCTTAAACCCCCAGCAGCACAGGTCTAGACCGAAAAATGTGCCCCCCCGGGGAGGTATAGAACTTAAAGCTGGTTGCATTTTCTTGGCAGCTATCGTACGGCGGTTTGAATACGTTATTGGAAATACAGGGTGTCCGCCGGGAAGGTATACTACTTTGTTTGTTTCTAATTTTTGATTGAATGAAGGAGAATGGATCTTATATTGATAATTATTTTATTTAATGTCTGAGTACAATATCAGATAAATGTCCGCCTCAGTTGGCATAACAAACGCGAGCCTTTTTGAGCACATTTTTCATTACATTCTCACACGTTTCATTAATTTCATCACGAGTATTTTATTTCAGTTGCTTAAACATTTTTGTTTTTTTCGCATAAACCTTGCTTTTCAGATATCCCCACCAAAAGAAGTTCGGAGCAGTCAAATCAGGCGACCATGGAGGTCAATCAACATCACCATTCCTTGAAATAACTTGTTGTGGAAAGATGTCTCGCAGTAATTCTATCGTAATTCTGGCTGTATGCGATGTGTCACCGTCTTGTTGATACCACATGTTAATCAAGCCCAAAGAATGCAGTTGTGCCATCAAAATGTTTTCATTTATATCACGATATCGCTCTTCATTAACAGTTACCGTTACGCCGTTATCATTTTCAAAGAAATAAGGTGCAATCTACCTCCGCACCAAATTGCACACCAGATTGTCACTTTTAATGGATGTAAAGGTGACTGTTGAATAATTTGAGGGTTTCCCATTCCCCCTGTTTATTCACCTATCCACTCAAATGAAAATGTGTTTTGTCAATCATTATGATTTTTTCATGAAAATCGGCGTTATCATGGACGAACTGTAGAATCCTATTGGCATATGTACGGCGGGATAAATGGTCTTGCGGTAGAAGCTCTTGTGTCAACTGAATCTTATATGGAAACAAATATAAATCTTTGTGCAACATTGTGGCCAAAGTCGTTATTTGAAGATCAAGCTGCTGAGCACGGCGAGACGTCAGATTGAGGTTGATGGATTGTTTTGAACACTTTCTTAAGCAGCAGTAAGGTTTTCAGCCGATCTTGCAGTACGTCCATGCTTTGATCTATCACCTACAAATCCTCTTTTTTGAAATCATCCACTACACGATAAATAGTGCGTTTTGTTGGCACATTGTTTCTCCCAAAAATTAATTTCACTTAACTTTCTCATCGTGACAGTACACGATGATTGATTTTGATAAAATATTTTAATGATTAAAACGCGTTGGCTTATCGAATTCTTTTCCATAATAAATTTGCCACGTGTTTACTTCATAATTGCCAAATGTAAAATGTCAAGGCTTATGCTTACCAAAATGGTGGCTAAACAAAGTGGTATAACTCCCCGGTGGACATCCTGTAATTTGGTAGCTCATGAACCACTTAAGATATCCAAATCAAAATTTCATTACCGCATTTCCAGCCTCATCTTCGAAAAAACGGCCCAATCACGTCTCCAGACCTTATAGCGTACCATACAGTGACACGTTGAGCATGCAAATCAGTCTAAGATTTTCAGAAGCCCAATTGCGGCAATTTTGCTTGTGGAAATGTAAGTGAACATGGGCTTCATCTGAAAAAAATATTTTTTTCAGAACAACCAGTCGATTGTACCTGAATGAATTGAGCGAGTCTACGGTCGGCTTCAACTCCTGCACCAGTTGGTTCAAAATCAAAATTGCTTATGCAAAATTCGGCTTTGATAACCCCAGTTGTTGAAAACGATAAGGACTTGACAAATTTAGATCTGATTCAATTCACGCCTGCGATGTCTTCAGTTAAACAACCCGGTCACAAAGGCGTTGATGTTCGCACATTATCGAGCCTATCGACTCAAATTTATCGATCAAATTTTTAATAGCGGTCTGTGTTGTCCGAAAATATCACCAACTTTATATTAGAATTTAATTTTAGAAGAGCTAATTTTGATGGTTTAAATAACTACTTTAAAGCAGTTGATTGGTCTACATTATTTGAATCCGATGATCCGCTTAGCATTTACTCTTTTATTTGTGCCCATTTTAACAAAGCTATTGATCTAAACGTACCGTTATTAAAACCAATAACTAACAATAAACCTCGTTGGTATAACTCACGATTGTGCCACTTGAAGAATATTACAAACAAAGCTTATGCGAATTACAGCAAATCAAAAAGTGATGCCGATCGTAGTCGATTCCATTTAGCGCGGAGAGAATACAATTTCTTAAGAAATTTTCTTTATAAACAATATTTATTCGAAATTGAGAGCAAAATTATATGCGATTCTTCTATATTTTGGCACTTTATAAACAGTAAGAGGAACAATAACGGTATTCCTAAACGTATGTTTTATAATGGAATTCAATCTGATAGTATTCTGAGTACGTGTGATCTATTTTGTAACTTTTTTCAAAACACGTTTATCAAACCTGTTTTAACTGATTTCACTTTTCATATGCATATTAACGACAAGAATATTATATTGATGATATAATTGAAGCCATAAATAACTTAAAGAATGATACGAGTTCCAAAATTTCTGCGGGTACGTTCCCTTCAATATTTTTCAAAACATGTTCATCTAATATTGCTGGCGCCATTGCTAGGCTTTTTAACTTATGTATAAAACAGGGAAAATTTTTGGATCATTGGAAGCTTTGCTGTATTGTTCCAATTTTTAAATCTGGTGATCAAAGCCTAATTACTAATTATAGACCCATTGTCCTTCAAAGCCCATTTGCAAAAATTTCCGATATCATCTTAAAGAATAAACTTTTCGTCCTCGTTAGAAATTTTATTTCACATCGACAACATGGTTTTATGCCGAATAGATCCTCATTAACAAATTTAATGTTAGTAACTCGCGATATTGTTACTGCAATGGAGCACAAGTCTCAATGTGATGTTATATATACTGATTTTGCTAAGGCTTTTGACACAGTGAACCACGATCTTTTAGTACGTAAACTTTGTGCATTCGGCCTCTCAGATAATTTATTGAAATTTTTCATGAGCTTTTTGTCTGGCAGAAAGCTCAAAGTTAATATAAATAATACTTCCTCTTCAGTATTAATTGATGCATATTCTGGTATTCCTCAGGGAACGCATGTTGGACCTTTGCTTTTTATAATTTTTATTAACGATTTACCTTTGACTTTTAAATATTCAAAGTGTCTGTTGTTTGCCGATGATTTGAAATTTTATTCTTTTATTTGCAATATCAATGACTGCATATACTTACAAGCTGATCTGAAAAATTTGTCTAACTGGTGTTTGGAAAATGGTATTCATATTAATGTTTCAAAATGTTGTATAGTTTCATATCATTACATAATGAACCCGATAATCTACGATTATTCTGTTGGTGACCTCCCGCTTAAGCGTGAAGTTAAAGTTAAGGATTTGGGCGTCATTTTCGACGTTCAATTAACTTTCTCTGACCATATTGATTATATAGTTTCTAAGTCTTATTGTATGCTTGGTTTCATTAGAAGGAATTCTAAAGATTTCAGGGATGCTTACACACTTAAATCTTTATATGTCTCTTTGGTTCGGAGTTTATTGGAATATTGTTCTATTATTTGGAACCCATATCATTTAGGTCAAATCAAACGTATTGAACGGATTCAGAAAATTTTTACTAAAGCTGCTTTAAAGTTGTCTTGGCCATATGAAGTACCACCTTATGAGGTGAGAAGAAAGCTGTTAGGTATTCAATCCTTAGAAGATCGCAGGTCTTGCTCTTCTCTGTTATTTGCCTATAACCTTTTATCTGAAAATATTGATTGCCCTGAAATTAGAAATTATTTTACCCTATATTGCCCTCCAAGAGACTTAAGAACAAATCGTATGTTCGAGGAACAAACTATGCGGAAAATGAGCCTATTGCAAGGTGCTTACATCTATGTAACAGTTTTACCCCACATTTGAATTTTAATGTTAGTTACAATATATTTAAACTTTTTCTATTTAAGTATTATAATTAAATTGTTAGTAATCTGTAGGAATTTAATTCCGCAGATGAAATAACCAAATAAATAAATGTAACTGTAACAGAACCCCCATTTTCATTGCCTCTGCATCTACTACGAATACGTTAAAAACTAAGTGTCAAAACTATGCTGTTGTTGGTGTTGCCACAATTAAAAAAGAAACTTCCTGTTGAAAAACCCTATATTATTGTTTGCAATACTTATTAAGTTGTTTTGTTTAAATCTTTTAGCAAATCCATGAACATCTCCAAGCCAATCTGCTAGTAAAGATATTTGCAAAATAATTCTCAACACATCATAAATTTATTGAAAACATGACTTGATCGAATAAAAAACCATAAAACTTGATATTTATGGGTCCCTAGAGGTTACAATAAATTTATATACAATTTGCAATTTTAACTTTTTGCAGCTGAAAATATAAATTTTGAGCCAATAAAAGAAATTGAATAGAAAACAGAACCGAAATGAAATAAAATAAAATAAAAGAAGGAGAAGGAGAAGAAAAATGAGCTCTTGGCAGGAGTAAAAAATTTCGAATTAATGAAAGTGAACGATATAATTATGTGCCTTTTTATAAAACTTGTTTTTCCTTTTTGTTAAAAACAAAAAAAAAACAAAAATTAGTTTTTCTTATTTCTGGCTTGAAATCGTCTATATAAAAAAGCAAATGATGCTAAATTAAAGTTTATTCAAAATATATTGAGAACAAGGATCTATATACTTTAATAGCAACACATGAAACCTTAGATCTCCTACGCGACACACTAGACAATTTATACTAAAGCGAATACATCACTGATATTCTAGATATTGCAAAGACAACAATAAAATAGAACTACTTTCGATTTAATAACAACTTTTATAAATTACCTGAAGGACCTGGTATGGGAAACCCAACATCCGCAATCATCATGGAACTGTTTATGCAACATCTCGAATCATTACACGTAAAAACACTAATGGAAAAACACAAAATAACACATTACTATAGATACGTAGATGACATTATATGCATTCTTGAACAAGACAACGGCGAACAAATTCTAGAAAACTTAAACACAATGATAATAAGATCACATACACAATAGAAAAAGAACAAGACAGAAGTTTGCATTATCTTGACATCACTATAACACGAGGAACTGACTATTTAACATTTGACATCTACAGAAAACCAACTACGACGGACACTACCATGTACAACACCTCGAACCACCCTACCCAACATAAACTTGCAGCATTTAGACATATGATACACAGACTTAAGATAATCCCACTTACTCCAGATAAGAACAACAAAGAACTGACATAATTTATACCATAACTAAAAATAATGGCTACAAGCCCACTACCATCGATAAATTTCTAAGACAATACAACACTTAAAACAGAAATAAAGAAGACAAAGAGACAGACGATACAGCACGACGGCACACCTTTACTTACACAGGACCAGAAATATACAGACTATGTAACCTTTTTCACAAAGAAGGAATACTCGCAGCATTAAAAACTGGCAACACTCTAAGACATAATCTTAGAACAACGACAGAAACAACTGACAAATTTAATTCCAGCGGGGTATACAGACTTACCTGCACCTGCAAACAAACTTAAACACTAAAAACAGGGGTTACACAACACATACGCTCATACAAACGGAAAAGAGAAGATGCCAACTTTGCGTTACACGTTGACACTCATGGACACACACTAAGGAAAAATGGATGTATGTATGACATTACTACATCCTAGCAGAAAAAGGACGAAGACTAGATATTCTTGAAAACATGGAAATCTACAAAACAAAAACTTTCAGCAGTGACCACTAAAACCACTCATGCACACGAACAAACGAAAAATATCCTCAGACGGACACACGTACCTAGATGATAATAAAAAATGGAGGTGCCAGGTGGCTGGCATTCTACTTACATGAATAGATATGAATTTAACAACCGAACTACCCAAACGCGAACACTGACTCATCAGTACGAATTGAATCACGGCTTTGATAATGTAATGTCGATGTTTTCACATCGAAAGTGCTCGCTGTTTACACCAAACGAACATAAGCCAGAAAGGATATTGAGAATTGTTGAGTTTTCGATATTTCAAGACTAGACGATCATCATTTAGAAATTGAAATCAAAAATGTTTTTATTAAAAAAATCCAAGACCAGAGAGTTATGGAATTTAAATTCTTTAACCAAAATGCTTTAGAAATCTTACTGCAGTGGTTAAGAGGTTTTGCAAATTTAAACTAGAATTAAAAAATATAAAAAAGCCAAATTTCTCTTGGCATCGCCCAATGGGGACTTACATAAAGAAAAAAAAAAATGGTATTAAACCTGGAATTATTAAACCGATATTTAAATTTATCTGCTACTTTCAACATAACACTCCACCATTAAGTGTGAGTTCTTTTTTTTTATCATTTCATTTCACGGTTAATCGATATTTCGAGATAAGATTTACATCTGCAACTGGCAGTGAGCCTTAATCAGATGGTGGTCAAATCACTGTGAATGAAAAGCAACTAATGCTTTCATAGTTGCAATTACAGCGGTTCCAGAGCAGGGCTGCAAACCACTACTCCTTGCTGAAGAGCTAACGACTATCCAACTCCTGTCCAGAACACATGACTAGCAGGCTCACTGGATCCAGGATCATTCCACCAGGTAGATGTTATTAAAAGTGAAATGATCCTGACCATCATAAAAACAGACCTGCATGGGACCGCGAAACCACAACCACCACGAAACTACCAAAGGGCCAACCTCAAGAATCAGTCAGAGAAATAGCTAAATGCCTTAAGAGACAAATAGCGGAAACTCTGCGGGTCACTGATTCCCGTGCAAATAACGTGAAGCTTCCGGTTGTACCCCTGCTGACTTCAGGGAACTGGGCTCCCTAATACCCCCAGCAGCACAGGTCTATATAATCGAATTTCTATAAAGGCCGATAAATGTGGCCCCGGGGATGGGGGGGGGGGGTGGGTTAATCGATATGGGGGAACAGTGTGTAAGCCATAAGTCATCACATTTTACAATTGGTGGCACAATTATGAGACTTGATAGCTCTTCAACAGCCTTAGCCGGCTATATTTTCAAAATAGTTTTGAAATGTTTTTCACATTATATAAATTTCATTTCAGAACAGTTTATTACAGGAACTTTGAAATGGCATAAAAAATTAATGTTTGTTTCGATTGTCAGCAAATTTTTTATTTGAAAATTAATCGTCTGGCATTTTAATTTATATATGGCTTCTGCAATATGACCACCGCCGGCTGTCGAATCAGAAATTCATCAGAAGAGTTCGAGATTCATTCAGCGCAACCGCAAGACTTCGTTTTTTCTGCTGCCATACTTCCTTTATTTCTAAATGACCTTCTTTGTCAACTTTTCAACTTTATATACTCTTTCGCTTATTCATTTAGTAATAGACCGAACCGGTTGGAAAAGAGCTCCAAAAGGCGGAACATGAAAAAAAAAATCCCAATCATGATCTCGCAACAATCTTAGAATGGAGTTTTGTGAATAGAGTCGATTTTAATACCCGTAAGACTCAATGTTACTATGGGTGATATAAGTATTACGAAATTAGAATCTCTTGATGTTCTTCGCATGAAAATTCGGTTTTTAATTTTTCTTCAAGTCTTCAGGTGCCTCAGTTTTCTAAAACGTACTATTTATACCACCCATATCCGTCTAAAAATCGAATAAAATTCTGGTGTATGGGTCGGCGCCCCAAAGTATATTTTTAAGTTGCTCGACCGCATGCAGGAGAGGGCCAAGAGGCTGATAGGAGTCAGTAGGATATTCAACTCTACTGATGCTCTAGATCATCAATGCAAGTTGGGATGTATTTCATCGTTATTTCATGGTTACTCTAATGGTAAGTGATCTAATGAAATCAGGGGCTTGTTCCCATTACTCGCACGTTATTGCGCTTAACTCGATTTTTGTTGAGAGCGCTTGCATTTGTAGCTGATTGGCCAGTGAATTGCACTATGTATTACAGGGGAAGTTTATTTTTTAGCAAAACAGTTCGTATGAAGAATAAACTCCCTGCAGAGGTCTTTCCTACCACCTTCAATGTAGAAAAATTCAAATTAAATTTCCATAAACACCAGTCCCTCCATCCTCCTCCCCATAACCGAATTTTCTAGTTCTGGCACAATGGG